>OX451740.1:523424922-525944922 GCA_948472305.1 Vicia faba | reverse complement strand
TCAGAAGTAACCGGGTTCTAAGGATCTCAATATCATTGGATTGTTTTCTGTGTTCATCGTTTCGATTTAGCCACTGAACTGGCGACCGAAATATTCCAAGAAAACAACCCTCAACTGAGTGTAGTATCGAGTATCAACCAACCTCGGACTGCACCAAAGTCAGTTATCTCACTACCCTAAAGAGGCCAAGATGGTTCAATTAAGGTTCCTAAGGTCAGTTGATGCTTCACGACACCACGCGGCGGCCCCGTACTCTCCTTGACTTGACTTAAGGGTTACTGGTACTCACCAAAGTGCCACATTAACGTAGCAAACTGCTTCAACCATGTCGGTATACCCCGCACAGTTCCCTCACAGTCTTGTTGCTACTTTCTAAGAAGGTATCCCCCAGATCCGGGTTAGGATCTATAGAACTCCCAAGAAAGTACCCACAATAATAAAGCAAACAATTCAGACAATTGAAAACACAAGTGATCTTAGTCCTAAGGTACACCTCACTTTAAGTATTTCTCTCCCCAACAGAGTCGCCAGTTCTGTGATCGGTGGATTTAGAACTGACTGTTTAACGCTGGTTCGCGAAATATCGCGGAAGCAAGAGTCGCCATCGTCTTTTATTTTCTCCAACATGGACAGGACAAAAGCACAGCAAAATTCCTTATGAGATAGTTTCTCGGTTCGGGAGGTAGATTTATAGAAAGGGAAGGTGTTAGCACCCTTTCTATCCATGGTTATCCATGGGCTCTTAGATACTTGCTCTTACGTTTTCAAAATGTTTGCTTTTCAATCCTGAGTGGGTTTGAAAAAGTTTCTTTGAAAGATTTCTGAATAACTCTTGTATCAGTCCTCAAGAGTGTTTGAAAAATTGTTTTGAAAGTTTTTTGAAAGTGTCAGTGTGAAAAGGTTTTTGATTTGTTTTTGAATAGAGCAAGTATCTATGAGTCATCTACCTACCCTAAGGAATTAGGCTGTGTAGAGGTCCTTAAGGTAGTGCCATCCCACTATTGAGAGGTAGGTAGCACCACCGTTGGAGTTGTTCGGGTCAATTCGAGTGTAGGGACAGTGTGGTCACCGAAGCAACAGTTAGGACACCTTAGAAGCTACCCTTATGTCCTTGATCCTTTTTTAATTCGAGGCAACCGTTTCGAGGCAACTATTCCGAGGCAACTGTTTCGAGGCAACTGTTTCGAGGCAACTGGATCATGGACATAAGGACTTACTAAAACGTCCTATACTTGACGACCACGTTTCGAAGGCAACAGGTGAGGCGTACCCTAGAAGTGGTGTGTGTATTGGTGTGTTATTTTCAGCTTAACATTTATCTTTGATCATGGTATTGTGAGCTACGCTTGTTTTTAATTAGCATACATTCTTTCATACAAAATTAGGATTTAAGAGTGCGAAAAATTAAAAGACGGAAATATAAAAGCTACGCTATTACAAGGCGCGAGTCTATACATCGCCAAAGTACAAAGACCCGTTTTTTGATAAAAGTGCGGAAAGTAAATAAATGCGGTAAACCTAATTATTATTACATCCTTGAGCAGTTACATAATATTCAAAAGAAAATAATGCGCAAAAAGAATAAAAATTGAACGTCCGAGGGTCTTGACCCTTTGCTTGAAATTAAATTAAATTAATACATAATAATTATTTAATTAAAGAAAATGGTTTTTTATGTTTTTTGAAATAAAGAAAGGAATTTACAAGGAAACCCTAATTCTAGATTATTTTTAGTTATTAAAGAAAATATTAAAGTTAACCTAATTTACGCTAATTAACTAACTTACATGTTTATTTACAAGATAATAGTAATTAATAATAATAATAAATAATGAGGAAAAATTAATTAAGAAAAAGATGAAAATGTCAAAACCTAATTCTATACATTTTTTATTTAAGAAAAGTATTAAAATTAAAACCTAATTTAACTAGATTAATTGTTAGAGTTTATTTACAAAAATAAATTAGTGATGAATTAATAATAATTAAATATATTTTATATTTTTGATTTTCTGTTTTTATTATGGAAAATTAATTTATGGTAAAAAAATAATAATAAAAAAAAACAATTAAAACAATTAAATGATTAAAAGAAATTAAAAGAAAAGAAAAGAGAATAAAAAATATAAAGCAAACCAAAGGGGGTGTCAGGCCCATGTGGAGGTGTTATTGGAAGAATCTTGGCCCATTAGACAAAGCCTGTTTGACTTTCCATGCTTGTGTGCATGTTGGTTGACTGCAGTGTACCATGGAATCCACCTTCTGACCATTGGATTGCTCATCAGGGCCACTTGGCAAGCATAGGCGTGGGACTCATGGTAGGCCATGGAATGAGTGCTGCACTAGAATACATTGAAACAAAAATTAAGAATTATGTGGGGGGACCTGGGAATCGAGCCCAGGTCCCTGTACCTGCAAGACACGTCCTCTAACCAACTGAGCTACCAAGCACATTTGTAAACAATATACTAAGGAATTATAATATATGAAAAAGGCCATTATGCTGGAACGTTAAAAAAACGCGCTAACATTTGAATTACCCAACCACGCCTGGACACGCATGCTTCTTCTTCATCTTTTTTACCTGCAACATGAACAAGTAGCGGGGGGTTTTAAACCCCCACTAAGCATAGCCACGAAAAATAGCGAATAGAAGAGGAGTTAATATAAATTGAGCGCGAGGTCGCCATTCAATTCATATGGAGCTCCTGAATTCAACTGCATAGGTCTCAAGGTCCAATTTTTTCTCTACAAGAAAGCCCTATTTTGAAGCTTATGAAACCCTAGGTTTCATCCATGGTGAATTTCGTTTCAAGCATTTTTAGCACAATTAAACCATGTCAAAAGTTTCAGGGAGATGTGTTGGCTCCTAAATTCGACACCCTTGTTTTATTAATGTCAACCATTAAAGCTGAAGGATGTCTTCGACTGGCTAGATCCGTCGAAATGCCCATCGAAAGATGGCAAGGTACTTAAAAGATTTCTTCCAAGGGAGAAGTTGGTTGCCTTCGACGTCGAAGGAGTTTCTCGTCGAAGATGTTTCTCGACGAAGGTGTTCGATGGTTCAGAGTGGAGCAGTTTGAAATTCAAGCGTTTGGAGGGAAAACGGTTTCCAGCGGTTACCAAGTGCAACGTGCGAAGATCTGGAGCGTCGAACGTTGAGAACGTGCCAAGTGGAATGATCTCGAAGCAGTGTAACTGCCCGACGGTTACTTGGGATGTTTTAGTATAAATAGTAGTAGTCATGTAAGTTCTCGCGTGTGTTCACAATTCTATACAAAGTCACTCATATAGATTCGAGTACCCAGCGTGTGAGAAAGAATTGTTGAGAAATGTATGTGTGAAACACCAATTTTATTAATCAAAGTCATTTACTTTCCCAGAAATTTATTTGCTTTCTTCTTTACTTCCCTGTCGAACCCTTTCATTTAAAGCTTTATTTATTTTACCAATTCCTTTCTTCAAGCAATTTACTTAAAGCCTCTTTATTTTATTGTCATTAAACCAATATCCAATTTAATCAAACTTTAAAATCAACCTATGTCCTAGGATCAATCTGATCGATCCTGCGAGTAACCAAATAAGTAACCATTTGGAGGATCAGCGGTTGTTTACCAAATACCAAGGTAAACAAATTGGCACACCCGGTGGGACTGTGTGTTGATTGTTGAAAATAATCTCATCTTTTCGAGGAGTGTTGTATGTTATTGAGAAGTGGTAGAATATACACTAACGATAACAATACTGCCAGAAGAAGGGAAGAGATGGCGAATCCGCCAAACAATAACGAAATCCCACAAACGAATGTGGGAGCAACGGTTAGTACGACCGTAAGTGAAGCGACGACTGTTGGTTCGACACCAGCAGTAACGGTCACAGCAACGGGGCCATTACTTTCGTTCACGGGCCCCAGGATGCCTTTGGGAACTCCCCCACCAAGGGGAAATTTAGGCACAAGGCCTTTAGCGCCACCAGGATTTATGCCACTCTATGGTATGCCAACTTCTGAAGTGGCTAGCCTGACGAACGCTGCGTCCACTTTTTCAGACCCTTTAGTGAGTGCCTCTTCGCCACTCCAAGGTTCTGGAGTAGGCATGGCGAATAGAAATAGGACCCAACTCTTAGGAGGAACGTCCCAAGTAGCCCATGGCCTTACAAATGCCTCGACAGCAGTCTTGAGGCAACAAATGGACGAAAGCAACCATGATATGGTGCAAATGTTGGCACAAACTTTGAGTACGGTGCTAAACCCTCTAATACAAAACACTACTCAATCGAATCAGCAAGTGACAGCACAAATGACGCGTTTGGCTGATTTCTTTGGAGTACCCCAACCTGTTCGACAACCCCAAAGGGCGCAAATAAGGGGAAACCAGGGGAGATTCTTAGAGGAAGAAACCACCATCAACCAGGCTCAACAGCCTGTCGAACAAAACCTTAGGGCACGATTGGAGCAACCCGTCGAGGAACCTAGGGTAATAACCCCAGAGGTAAGGTTAATTAACAGAAACCAAAACGCTGACGAAGTAGTCCAGCATATCCAATACCAGAATACGGGTTTGGAAAATAATCTGGCAACCATGATCGAAAGGATCATGACTCAAAATGGGATGAACATGGGCTTTCGAAGGCCCAACTTTACATCTCCATTGTCGGAGTACGTGTTACAGACAGACTTACCTCCTAGATGCAAAGTCCCCAAATTTACTAAGTTCTCTGGGGACACGACAGAATCTACTGTCGAGCATGTGGCGAGATACTTGATCGAGGCAGGTGACATTTCGAATAACGAAAACCTGAGGATCAAGTACTTCCCAAGTTCTTTAACAAAGAACGCTTTTACTTGGTTTACAACTCTTCCCCCCAATTCGATCCATCATTGGACCCAGTTGGAAAGATTGTTCCATGAACAATTCTACATGGGGCAAACCAAGATAAGCCTGAAAGAATTGGCCAGTGTGAATAGACGTTTCACTGAACCTATAGACGAATATCTAAATAGGTTTAGGTTGCTCAAGGAGAGATGCTTTACACAAGTGCCAGAACATGAGTTAGTCGAAATAGCCACAGGCGGTTTAGATTATTCCATTAGGAAGAAGCTAGACACCCAATACCTGAGAGACATGGCCCAACTGGCCGATAGAGTTCGACAGGTAGAACGCCTCAAAGCTGAAAAAGCAAAGGCAACGAAAACTCACAAGAGAGAGAGGATAGCGTACGTTGAGATGGATGACGAAGATCCGGAATCCTTCGACGATACTTTAGCTGTCGAAGAAGGAGAAGTCGATTTATCAGAACTGAAACAAGGGCCACCATACTCTTGTAAACTGTTAGTCCCCTCAAATGGGAAAAATCCCATTGGTCCAGAAAGGACCAACGATAGGTTCCCCAAAAAGACTTATAGTTTTGACATCACAAAATGTGATGAAATATTCGACTTGCTTGTTAAAGATGGCCAAATGATAGTACCCCCAGGGGTAAAAGTGCCTCCTCTTGATCAAAGAAAGAAGAGAGGTTTTTGCAAATACCATAATTTTTTGGGCCATAAAACTTCTCAATGTTTTCTTTTCAGGAATCTTGTGCAAGACGCTATCGAAGAAGGGAGGTTGAAGTTTGCTGACAAAACCCCCATGGCTGTCGACTCAAATCCATTGTAGGCTGAAGCCCACTATGCTGAACCCTCTGAGGTGAACGTGATAGAGGCAACCAGGAGCCAGTCGAAGAAGCCAGGAATTACAATGGTCGAAGTCTCAAAGGACCACATCAACATGCCAATCTTTGGCAGTTTTTCTGGAAATTTATCCAGGAAGACAATTGAAGCAGTTCAGAAAGCGGTCGAAAGCCCGAAGTTGGAGACCGCTGAAGCACAAAAAACTGGACCAAAATCCAGTTCCCACTTGGCCACAGTTCAAGGCCAGACGGAGAATCTGGAGATACAAATGAAGCAGTTAACTCTTGCTAACAAAGATACAATGAATATCAACATGGTCGAGCTTTCTGACCCAAAAGCATCAGAAGAGGCCATGAGGCAAGAACAAGCTAATAAGACTGCTTTCCCTCGGGAAAATGAAAATTTGGCATATTTTCTACAAAGATGCCAGAAAAAGAAATCAGAGGTGATGCTGTGTCCAAGATGCAGTTCGATCTTTGACAAAAAAGCTGCTGAGCACATTCAAGGCGTAAGAGCGGCGAATAAGAGAAGGGAAAATGTTGATCTTCGACATGATCCCAGAAGAGCCTCCCAAAGGGGTTCAAACCAAGAAAAGAGGCCATTGACTTTTAGGCCTCCCACAAATGTGCCAGTAGATACTTGGTACAAAACCTCTGGTCGAAAAAGGCCAAGTGAGGAGAAATGGCACTCTTTCGACGTGCCAAGGGGTTCCTCTTTGACTCAAAAGAAAGAGCCTCAGGTTGCTGCACCTAAAGTTGCACAAGTGTCAAGCAACTACAAAGGTAAAAATCCCATGTCTCGATCTCAATGGAGGAGATACCAAAGGAGACGAAAAGCTGAAAGGGAGGCTACCAACGAACCAAAGGCAGAAACCAGTTCGAACGTTCCTCAAAGGAAGCAAAGGAAACCTCTAGAAAGAGAGCCAGTAACCAACAGGCTAGTTTGGCCTAACCAAAGCGAAGTCGAAGACGAAGACGATTCTGAGTCTGATGATACTTTGGACATAATGGTGAATATAGTCTCAGTGCTCCCCAGAGAATTCAACCGACAGGTGGAGGTCGAAGTAAGTGACTGGGAAGTGGAACAAGAAATGGCCAAACACAGGCCAGTGTGCTATTTCGTCATGGACAATGGCACCACTGAGGAACAAAATGGCTTCTTCGAGCCACCTACAGAGGCGATGAAAAATCACCTCAAGCCTTTATTTATAAGGGCTAAACTCGAAGAAACTACTGTGAATAAGATTTTGGTGGATTGCGGGGCGACCATCAACATTATTCCTCACTCTATGCTAAGGAAAATTGGCAAAAGGGATGAGGACATTAAGCCCCACAACATGGTCCTGTCGAACTATGAGGGCGGCATAGGGACCACTATGGGAGTGATCCAGCTGGATATCAAAGTAGGATCTATCCTTCGACCAACGATGTTTATGGTCATATCGGCCAAACCTAACTACAATCTTTTGTTGGGCCGTGAATGGATTCATGGTGTTGGAGCTGTGCCTTCATCAATGCACCAGAGGCTGCTCCTATGGCGTCCAGATGGGATGGTCGAAAACATAGAGGCAGATCAAAGCTACTACCTGGGCGAAGTGAATCACCTGGGGTTGGCAGATTTCGACAAGAACTTGGCTCACATAGGGCCATGTCCAACACCTGACTTCGACATGGCGCCAGCGCCAAACACTTTTTGTTCCCTATACCTGCACCCTGAGCATGGTTTCCAATGGGACAGAGAAGACTTGTCCCACATAGACTTCAGTGGGTTAACTGATATCCAACCAACTGGTTGGGGAAGTGAATTCAGTGATAATGACTGAGTCACAATCTTTGAAGCGAATTTCGGCTTATGTAGCCGAAACTAAGATGATAACGGCTCTCGAAGCCGAAGTGAAGTACATGGCCACACAGGCCAATGATCAACAGTTATCTGCTGCAGGTCCAGGAAAGGATTTCGATCCAAAACCCCCTGATATCATGCCATAAGAAATGCAGGAACAGAGGCTCGACGCCATCTATGACGATGAGCCTTTGGGCTTCGAAAAGGACCCCTTGGCGAACAACATTAAAATGTTAGCGCAAGATCCTTTAGAAGAAATCAACTTAGGCGAAGGGTCAGAGAAAAGGCCAACTTACATCAGCGCCAAAATTGATCCAGAACTTAGGTTGGAAGTAATCCAATTGCTGAAAGAGTTCAAAGACTGTTTTGCATGGGATTATGACGAAATGCCTGGTCTCGACAGAGGATTGGTAGAACTTCAGTTGCCAATCAAACCTGGGAAGAAGCCAATCAAGCAAAATCCAAGGCGCTTCGCTCCAGAAATACTGTCGAAGATCAAGACGGAAGTCGAAAGACTGTTGAAATGCAAATTCATACGTGTTACAAGGTATGTCGAATGGATTGCAAACATTGTGCCAGTAATTAAGAAAAATGGTACGTTAAGGGTGTGCATAGATTTCAGAGATTTGAATGCTGCTACACCCAAAGATGAATATCCTATGCCTGTGGCGGAAATGCTAGTCGATTCTGCCGCTGGCTATGAATACCTGAGTATGCTCGATGGTTATTCAGGATATAATCAGATATTCATTGCTGAAGAGGATGTGTCGAAAATAGCTTTTCGATGCCCTGGGGCCTTAGGCACTTACGAATGGGTAGTGATGCCTTTTGGCCTAAAGAACGTTGGGGCAACGTACCAGCGAGCAATGAATACTATCTTCCATGATTTTATTAACACTTTTATGCAAGTATATATTGATGACATTGTTATAAAATCTGTTTCCAGGAAGAATCATATTGACCACCTTCGACAATCGTTCGAAAGAATGAGAGAACATGGTCTGAAGATGAACCCTTTGAAGTGTGCGTTCTGTGTGAAAGCTGGAGATTTCTTGGGCTTCGTTGTCCACAAGAAAGGAATCGAAATCAACCAGAACAAGACGAAGGTGTTAGAACAATGTTTGAATCTAGTACCCTATATTTAAGTTTTGATGATAACAAAGTGAAAAGATATAGTAGTTAAATATTTCATGATTGAATTATATGCTGCCTAAAATTACTATGCTCTGACTTGCAGATATGCTGATTAAAATAAGCAAGATCACTTATTCAGCATCAGAATATGAGTTTGTACACCAGCATCAGAAGTTGCTGAATCAGAACGTCAAGATCAGATGATCAACGCTTGCACATGCTGAAGCTTGATGAACAGAACTGCGCGTAAACCACTCTGATACAGAATCAAATAGTTCATCAGCAGCGAAGCAGAATCAGAATGAGCCAAGCCAGAACGTGCATTGAAGAAGCAACGGTACTGTGCATTGAACGCTAATTAATTCCAACGGCATCATTCTAGACAAGATCTGCTCAAAAAGGAAAGCTTGTTATTAGCATTGAATCAAGAATATTTGCTTCAACGTTCATCTTCTCAAATGCTATATAAGTCAAGCTTCGAAGATTATCACGGCTAATGCTTCCAAACTCTCTACACGCACAAAGCTGAACAATAATCTTCATCTACCAGTTTTGCTAAACCAACAAACTCTGATACTCCATTAGTGTTTAGCATTCTAAGTTTCCAAGCTTCATTTGTGTAAACATCACAGTTGTGATATAGTTTTGTAGAAAACATTCACACACATTATTTTATACCTTTGTAAGAAAGTGTTGCCTTGACAAACCGGATTGTGGTTTGAATCAAGAAGGTTTTAGCAGTTGCTAAAGCAGATTTGTATTCAGTTGAATATAGTGAATTAAGACCTCGTTGGAGAGAGGCGAAATCACCTTGACGGGTGGACTGGAGTAGTTTGAGATCAAACGAACCAGGATAAAAATATCTTGTCAATTGCTTTAAGTTTCCAGTTTTACAATTCAACCCCCCCCTTCTTGTGTTTTTCACCCCTTCAGAAGGCAATTCTGGAAGCGAAAGCGCCATCGAATAAAAAGGAACTGCAATCTCTGTTAGGCAAGATAAATTTCTTAAGGAGATTCATATCTAATCTAAGTGGGAAAGCTCAGGCCTTTTCACCCTTACTTCGACTGAATAAAGAGGGGTTCGAATGGGGGCAAGAGCAACAAGAAGCCTTCCACAAAATCAAAGGGTACCTCACTAAGCCACCTATTTTGGTGCCTCCTTGTAGCAATAAGAGTATGAGATTGTACATAGCTGCATCCGACAAAACTTTGGGAAGCATGTTAGCTCAAGAGGATGAGAATGGAGTCGAAAGACCCATTTACTATCTCAGTAGAGTTTTGAACGATGCAGAAACTAGATATAGTGAAGTTGAAAAATTGTGTCTATGTCTGTATTTCTCTTGTACAAAACTCAAGCAATATATAAAACCAGTTGATGTGTATGTTTCGTCTCATTTTGATGTTTTCAAGTATATGTTGTCGAAACCTATCTTGCACAGTCGAATTGGCAAGTGGGCATTAGCATTAACTGAATACTCCTTGACCTTTATGCCTCTTAAGGCAGTAAAAGGACAAGTGGTTGCAGACTTCATAGTCGACCACTCAATTCAAGTTGAGGATATTAATTATGTGGAGATAGAGCCTTGGAAATTCTACTTCGATGGTTCCAGCCATAAAGATGGAACAGGGGTAGGAGTCTTGATTATTTCTCCAGATAAAATTCCAATAACATTCAAGTACAAAATATCAGGTTCTTGTTCGAACAATGAGGCTGAGTATGAAGCTCTAATTACTGGCCTTGAGATATTGTTGGAATTGGGGGCAACTCGAGTCGAAATAATGGGAGACTCAGAGTTAGTCATTAAGCAAGTCACAAAGGAATATAAATGCATAAGAGAGAATCTCATTATGTACTTTGTGATAGCAAATCGTTTATTGAAAAAATTTGAAACGGTCAATATTCGACACATACCCAGAGTCGAAAATCAAATACCCAACGACTTGGCACAAATTGCATCTGGGTATAAGATTTCAAAAACGAGACTGCAAAGAGCAATCGAAGTTTGAGAAAAGATAAAAGCAACTTGTCTATCACCAACAGACTTGGAATCGACGAGACTAGGATATGCTGATCAAAGTAACTTCGAAATTTCGTTCATAGATAATTTATCAGAGCAAGATTGGAGGAAACCCATTGTGGACTATCTTCAAAATCCAGGAGCTTTGACAGAACGAAAAACAAAGTACAGGGCGTTGAGTTATGTACTCATGGGTAATGAGTTATTCAAGAAAACGCCTGAAGGGGTATTGCTAAAATTCTTAAGTGAAACTGAGGCATACATAGCCCTTTCGACTACGCACGCTGGAGCATGTGGGGCTCACCAAGCAGGCCATAAGATGAAATGGTTGTTGTTTCGACAAGGACTATATTGGCCCACTATGTTGAAAGATTGTGTTGAGTTCGCCAAAGGTTGTCAAGAGTGTCAAGTCCATACAGGCATCCAACATGTACCAGCAAGCGAACTTCACTCGATAGTGAAGCCTTGGCCCTTTAGAGGATGGGCGTTGGACCTCATTGGAGAGATTCGACCAGCATCATCAAAGAGTCAGAAATACATACTGGTAGGCATTGATTACTTTACTAAGTGGATCGAAGCTATCCCTTTAATCAATGTAGACCAGGAAAATGTCATTGAATTTATTCAAAAGAACATTATCTTTAGGTATGGAATCCCTGAGACGATAACAACTGATCAAGGATCAGTTTTCACTGGTCGAAAGATGCAGGAGTTTGCTCAGGAAACAGGTTTCAAACTCCTAACATCAACGCCTTATTATGCACAGGCAAATGGTCAAGTCGAAGCAGCAAACAAAGTAGTGATTGGCTTGATAAAAAAGCATGTTGGGAAGAAACCAAAGAATTGGCATAAGACGTTAGACCAGATTTTGTGGGCTTGTCGAACGTCCCCAAAAGAAGCCACAGGTACAACACCATATAGGCTAACTTTTGGCCATGATGCGGTGTTGCCAGCAGAAATTTGTCTTCAATCTGCAAGGGTTCAGAGGCATTATGATATTCCCTCTGAAATTTATTGGAACATGATGTTAGACGAACTGGTGGATTTAGACGAAGAGAGATTGCGCGCTCTCGACCTACTCAGGCTTCAGAAGAAAAGAGTAGAAGACTCTTATAATAAAAAGGTAAAACCTAAGGTATTTTTGCCTGAAGAACTAGTTTGGAAGGTAATTCTTCCCATGGATCGAAGGGATCGAAGCATGGGGAAATGGTCACCCAAATGGGAAGGACCATTCAGAGTTATCCAAACTTTTTCTGGTGGAGCCTATGAAGTCGAAGAGTTAGGTGAAGATAAAAGGCTCTTGAGAGTAAATGGTAAATATTTGAAAAAATACAAACCTACACTCCAAGAGATAAAAATAAAATAATAAAATAATAAGACTAAATTGACCATAAAAAGCCAAAATGGAAATTTTTTATAAATTTTAGCCAAGATGGCAATGTTGTCGAATATAGATTACAAAATATGGTTACAAAAGCTGAATCAATCAGAAGGGAACATAGTCCTTGAGTCGAAGGTATTTGGCTTGCTGCAGCTCTAATCTTTTCTTGCACCAGGCGTTCTCCTGCACAAGCTTGGCAATCTGAGCGTCAAAGCCTTGGGCCTTCTCAGCAAATTCCAGGCCCTGTTTGATTTCAGTTTGACTCTCGGTGTCTGAGACGGTCGAAAGAAGTTCCTCCTTGCGTTTAGTGTTGGCATTTATCTTAGCCTCTATTTCTTCGATTTGTGCCCTGAAGGAAGCATTCTCTCGATCGATGGCATTGACTTCTTCCTGTGTAGATGCTTTTTGCTTCGACAACTCCGCAATTCGAGAAGTCGTCTCCGAAACAGCAGTCCATGCAGAAGAGCTTTTGCCATATAACACCTCAAGCTGACTATTAAAGCCCCTTTGGCGCCTATAATCTGCTGAGACTTGATCAATCATGGAGTGTAACTCCATAATCAAGCCTGAAACTTATGGAGCTACAGCTAACAAGTCGACAGCATTCAAAACATCCCTCAAGTATGATGGAGCAGTGGGGTCCCCCTCTAAAGCCTTCATCAAGTCCTTCTTGAAAAACTGGGCCTTAACCTTCGCCAAAGCTTCATCAAGAGGAGAGGTTTCAGAGGACTTTCCCGACAGGGTAGGAACCTCCTGACTAGCATCAGACGAACTCTTGCTCTCGATGATTGCGTTGAGATAGCTAACAGGGTCAGTTTGTTTCAAGAGTTCTAAGTCCTCTTTCGACCTGTGCTTCGTTGAGGTAACAGCCCTTGCAACATCATTATCTTGGGTTTGAGGCTGTTGAGTGTTAGGTGTCTCGACTTGTTTCCCTTTGACTCGGACTGGGGCAGTACCAGCGTCATCTTGGTGCCCTTCGCCAGCGTCACCTTGGTGCCCTTCGCCAGTGTCACCTTGGTTCTCTTCGCCAGCAGCACCTTGGTTTTCTTCGCCAGCATTGCCTTGGTCCCCTTCTTCACGATTCTCTTCCGACAGATCCACCACCTGAACCTCTTCTGGCTGTTGTTCTTCCGTTTGAGGATCCTCTGCTGGTTTTTCTACCATCTCAGCATTGGCCTCATTTATTTCAGTATGGGCTTCGTCATTTTCCAAGCCTTTTTCTTGTGGCCTGCTGAGTTCAGCAGACTCCAGTGTTTCAGAGGTCCTTGGCGGTGAGCTTTCAGTGGTGTCCTGAGAAAGGAAAGAGGAAGAATCTTCAGAAATCGAAAGAGACATAATCGAATGTAGGTATCTACACCTAAGTTACAAAAAGGTTTAAGAGATTACCTGTAAATTAGCTTCAGCCCCAGGGCTGGAATTGTCGCTTTCGACAGGCTTATTGAGAAGAACGTTTAGTTCCTCCTCCGTTGGCTCCTCAATGATCACTGGAGGTGGCCTGGGCTTTCTCCCAGCAACCTTTATTCTAATTGTTCGACCCTCAGGAGCAGGAGCAGGAGCAAGAGCGTCCTTCGTCAGCTTTCGCCTTTTTAGAGGAGCAGGAGGAGAATCACCTTCTTCATCGCTCCCAGATTCGACCACCAGTGGTGGCCGTTTCTTGGGCGAAGGTGCCTAAAAAACCAATGGGAATTCGATTTAGCAATTGCATCGAAAGTCAAAAATCGAAAGCCAGAAGAAAATAATGAAAGTCTGGTTACCGATACAGAAGGCTTCTTCGAAGGGCCTTCCCCCTGTTGGTTGGTTATGGTCTTCGCCGGCGCTGTAGTCTTCGCCGGCGGTCGAGGTTTTGTTGAGGGGCCTCCTCCCTGTTGACTCTCTGTAGCCTTCTTGGCTACAGGCTTTCGAACAACTGAAATCAAATAAATAGTTAACAAGCTAGCAGTCGAAAGAGAAAGACAAAGTAATGTGAAAGGATGAACTTACATTTCTTTATTTTGTCCAACACAAGGACAAACGATTTCTGAAGCTCATCCACGAAGTCCTTCTCGTCGAAAAACTCCTCAGCGTAATAACTTTTCCACCACTCCTCGAAGGATGGTGAGCAAAGAAAGTTGAGCTGGTAGTCAAACAACGAGAGAACTGTTCGACCAGCATATCTTCCGATATGTTTAGTGGCAGCTTCTTCGGTGTAATCATTGCAGAAGTACAACATAGACTTCTCTCTTGGAAAAATTGGAGAAGGTAGGGTTTGAATAATACCAAACTGGCGAGATACCAGGTTTGGTTGGTATGCAATCAGACTCAAGTGAGTCTTAGAGCTCCTGAATCGAAGAGGCATGATCCTTGGTGTAAGGAACGCCTCCCACAGTATTGTATGTTCGTCAACTTGAGGACCACTCGACGTCCTTGGATGTGGCCTTGTGAACCATGCTGGGCCTACCTTCCGTCGAGCAAACGGAGCCATAGTCGAAACAAACTCTCTCCTTCGAGCAAACATCAGAACGAAGTTGGTGAAAGTTTGCTGAAACTCCAATCCATCTTCCATAGGCGTCAACAGAGCCAGCCTGGTTCCTTCGACGCGTCTGTTCGCTATCTCTGGAGCCTGCTCGTTTATTTGAACCTTCTTAGGCAAGAAAGATTCGAAGGTGGCATTGAGCCACAGTTGGAGCAGCCAAAAAGGCCCAGCAAGTAGCAAGCTGGCCCTGTTCTCGATAATTTTTAGAAGAGTTTCCCCATTACTAATCGAATCATAGAGGCTAGCCAAAATCAATTCTGCCAAGCAGATATTCTGGCCATGATGGAGTTGAGTAGCGAGAGTGACCATTTTCTTGGTCACCTGTAAGGACTTCGAGCAAAATACAAAGCGAGTCAGCCATAAGGCTAGAAACGCTATGTGTTCGACATCCGACACAGCATCTGTCGACCTGTCGTGGTAGTGATTGATGAAGGTGGTATAGGTTGGTTTGGTGTCAGAGAATCCAATTTGATCCTCCGACATCTCCTCCAGATCGAAGTAGTCCCCGGTGGGTCGAAGGCCAGTGATAGCGGCCACATCGAAAAGTGTAGGAGTCAGCATCCCACAGGGAAGATGGAAAGTAAAGTGGGAGTAGTCCCAGAAAAGTAGAGAAGCTATCAACATCTCCGGAGAATAGTTCAAACCTGTCTTCGACAGCATCACCAGGTCGAAAATCCCCATATCTTTCCAGATTGAAGCTTGGCGTTTCTCCATCTTTTCCAGCCAAGCAACGTAATCAGGAGTAAGGCTAGGGCCAGACCTGAAAGCCCTAACACCTTTGTTGAAGAAACGAAGGTCGATTTTTTCTTTAGTAGGCTCTTCATTGTCCTCTGCATCTTTCTTGGCGCATGCAACCGGTTTGAGTTTCTCAACTACCGGAAAATAACTCTTGATCTTCACGGCCTCAGCAATACTTGGATATAAGGGGCCAAACATAGCAAAGATCTGGTTGGAATATCCAACCGGGATCATAAGGTGGTGTGAGTAAGCATCACGTACGGCGATGTCCAAGGGTTCAGGGACCCTTCGTTGGCCCGTAGAAGTTACTACTGGAGCGGTGACGAAAACCTTAGGTTTGACGTTTCCAGATGGTACAGTAGCGCTAGGAGCATTGGAACCAGATGCCATTGTTAATGGTGAGGTTGAAGACGAAGTGAAGGAAGAAAGGTTTTTGCAAAGATGACAAGTTTGTGTGAAAATAGAGAAGTTTGAAGGCTAGATGGCGTAAAAAGTCCCACAATGGGGTACTTACTGCTATTTATAGTAGTGGGGGAAAATCCCCAAAACCGAGGACATTAAATGCCATTTAATGTTGCAGGAGATAGTGGGACGTGTGGCATCCCCCTGTTGTTTTAGCCATTCTGCAGAAATAGAGAGACGCAGCGTGCGTCCTCGTTTTTGGGAATTGTCATAATGACAAATTCTGAAATGACGTTTGGTACTGCACGCCGTACTGAAGTGACGTCTTAGGTACGGATAAATGATGATTTTCTTGGGATTGCCAGTGGTTGGTAGAAGACAACAAAAAGTGCACAATTTAATTTGTGACTAAGCGTGGAAAGACAGGTGTCGAATGGCGTTTCAAAGAATGCCTTTTTCTTTCAGAGTCGAAATAAGGCATTCTTGGGGGGCAATTTGTTGGCTCCTAAATTCGACACCCTTGTTTTATTAATGTCAGCCATTAAAGCTGAAGGATGTCTTCGACTGGCTAGATCCGTCGAAATTCCCATCGAAAGATGGCAAGGTACTTAAAAGATTTCTTCCAAGGGAGAAGTTGGTTGCCTTCGACATCGAAGGAGTTTCTCGTCGAAGATGTTTCTCGACGAAGGTGTTCGATGGTTCAGAGTGGAGCAGTTTGAAATTCAAGCGTTTGGAGGGAAAACGGTTCCAGCGGTTACCAAGTGCAACGTGCGAAGATCTGGAGTGTCGAACGTTGAGAACGTGCCAAGTGGAATGATCTCGAAGCAGTGTAACTGCCCGACGGTTACTTGGGATGTTTTAGTATAAATAGTAGTAGTCATGTAAGTTCTCGCGTGTGTTCACAATTCTATACAAAGTCACTCATATAGATTCGAGTACCCAGCGTGTGAGAAAGAATTGTTGAGAAATGTATGTGTGAAACACCAATTTTATTAATCAAAGTCATTTACTTTCCCAGAAATTTATTTGCTTTCTTCTTTACTTCCCTGTCGAACCCTTTCATTTAAAGCTTTATTTATTTTACCAAGTCCTTTCTTCAAGCAATTTACTTAAAGCCTCTTTATTTTATTGTCATTAAACCAATATCCAATTTAATCAAACTTCAAAATCAACCTATGTCCTAGGATCAATCTGATCGATCCTGCGAGTAACCAAATAAGTAACCATTTGGAGGATCAGCGGTTATTTACCAAATACCAAGGTAAACAAGATGTCAGTAACATAAATCAATAATCAAAACACATAAATGATGCGTGGAAATTAAAATTCGATTATGAAATATTTGTGAAGAAACGTGACTCTGTTCTACCGATTCTTGGAGTATGGGGACTTGTTCTTGATGCCAACAGCTTCCTAGCAATGTCAGTAACGTAATGGAAACGTTTTGAGGCCTTGAATCGTCCTGCAAATATGAAATCAGCTTCCAAGTTTTTGTTGAAAAGTTGCAAATTGTTTATGAGTTTGTGAGCAGCTTTTCGTGTCTTCTGGAATAGGGTTAGGTTGTGCATAAGTATATGAAGCAAATTAGGTCAAGAAAGAGCCCAAAAGTCCATGAATTGATGACTTGAATCTTTGATTGCCAATCATATATTTTCCAATCTTTTTCCATGGAAACTTTGCCAATTATGGAAGATCTTGTCCCCTTGAGATGATGCACGAAATCTTTAGCATATTTGGAGTATATTTGCTGCATAAAAAGATTTGAAAAAGCATTATTTGATATTTTCTCATAATTAAATCTAATTAAATGAATTAATATGAATAAAAATTCAATTAATTAATTAAAAATAAGAAAATAAATCCTTTTAAGCTCAATGGATCGTGCATAGGCTTTGGGTAATGATTCAAGGAAGAATTTGAGGCCCATTAGCAATTTTGGAGTGT
The DNA here is from genome assembly GCA_948472305.1 of Vicia faba. NCBI lineage: Eukaryota > Viridiplantae > Streptophyta > Magnoliopsida > Fabales > Fabaceae > Vicia > Vicia faba. The sequence continues at coordinate 525,927,280 of OX451740.1, read as the reverse complement.
TTTAGGCAAAGTTGACTTTTCAAAATTCCCAAAAATTTCCCAACTTCTCCAATGCATATCTTGCTCAATTTTGAAGCTATGATCATGTTCTTGGACATTTTGGAAAGGTATTGAAGTCCTCTAACCAATGCCTTTGGTCCCATGTCATTTTGATTTACCAATCTCAAGTTATGGGCTTTGACTTAAAGTGCCTTTTTGTTGACTTTTGAAAATGACCTATAATGTTGAAATTGATAACTTTTTGTGAGAGCATTTATTGGACTTGGAGTGTGAAGATGAGTTGTAGGAAATGTCATCCTCTTCAAAATGAGCTTTGTATGGAATTTTTCTGATGAACCATGAGGAAGTTATGCCCTGCTCAATTTGCAGTTGACTTTTTCGGCTGTCCAAAAATAGAAACTTTTGCATCTTGAGACTTTTTTAGCCATGCTTTGAGAATCATGATCAAGAATTGATCAAATTATGTTTGTGGCTTCAAAATAAGATGTTGACCAAAATTTTTGACTTTTGACTGTCAAATGACCATTTTGCCCCTACAGTTGACTGTGAAGCATTTAGGTTTTTTTGACTGTGCAACTTGATGCTGTGAGCCTTGAAACTTGACATATGGATGCTTGACAATGTATATGAGCATATGGGACTTGATTGGACCCTTGAAAACCTCAATTTCTTTACCAGAACCAAAACCCTAATTTTGACTGTGTTAGGAGGCAATTGGACTGTGCAACCCTTGAGAGATTTTGAATCATCTGGAGATTGATCTTGGCAAATCTTGAAGAATATGGGAGGGCAAATTTTGGGGTACAACCCCTTTTGATGATTTGATCAGATTTCTTGAGGAATTATGGTCCAAACTTGATCAAATGATACATATGAGTTTATAATGTTTATTGTGATAAAAAATCATGAGGTTTGATTGTAAATTGGTCATAGTTGACCTTTTCCCAAATACAACTGATTTTAGGTCAATGCTCGATTGACTAAGCAAAAGTGTGATCCAAGGCTTGAAACTTGACATGAATAATCTTGAGGGTCCATAATGACCCATGAAAGTCATATGAAGCATTGAAAGTTCAAATATCCTTGTGCAATCTCAAACCCTAATTTTGGTCATCAGTGCTTGAGGAGATGTCTTAAGCTGATCAATCCTAGTGCAGTCTTGAACCAAGAGAAGTCTTTATGAAGAAATATTTGATAAATGAGAGGGGAAATTTTGGGGTACAACAGCTGCCCCTGTTCAATCTTCTTAAACCTAAAGAGTTAGATTGACGGATCCGCCATTCGTGACTTGACGGTGAAAGATGATTGAACACTAAAGTGCCTAGAAATTTGCACTCGAAGATGGATGGTGAATGGGATTATAGATGCCATTTGAAGGAATGTTGGTAAATACTGGAAGAAGTATCAACATAAATCCCTTGTTGATTTATACTAAAACTTGATGTTTTTCCTGTGAGAAAAAGAGTTAGTAAAATATAGATGTCTGCATGATGCTCACCAAATATGGTATTATGTTAAATGCATATGGTATGTACATGCTATGATGTATGAATGTGAGATGTTAGTTTTTGTCCAGGAAAATAAATCTCTGATTGCTGTTGAGGAAATTCTGGGGGGTCGTGAAGGAAAATTGCGATCAAAAGCGCAACGGAATTTAAAATTTTCCTTTAGCGATCCTTACGAATGAACATGGTCAGTGATAGAAATATTTACCTCTTGTGGCGATTCAGACCTTTGATGTTGTGATCACGAGCGTTGATGAAGAACAACGCCTCTACTCAGTCCACACGAACAGATCGCTTCCGGTCACAGTGCTAGCTGATCACGAACGGAAACCTTGAGTGAGAGAGAGAATCAAAAATGAAATTGCATCAAGTGAAATTGCTTCATCACAAGGGATCTATTTATAGAATCACTCATGTGGGCTACAAGCTAAAAGCCCAATTAAGGTTATGGACATCATACCTTATGATGTACCATATATCACTTATCCACGTGGTACCTTACCACTTTCCGTATTACACTTAAGTGCACCGTACCTTACGGTGTTCCTTATTTATTCTATCTCTCATCAACCTGTCCTTATGTGTGTGACCCTGTAGGTTTTCGCGACGTTGGCAATTATATTAAATCACACATTTAATATAATAAACAATGAGCGGTATCTAGCAACACATCACTGTTACCCAAGTCACGAAAATGTCATGTGATCTTACCAAACCTTTTTCGTGATAATATTTGTGTTGTACAATTACCCTTTTGCCCTCATGTCTATATTAAACACAAGGCATACACTATGTCACCCTTGTCCAGTTCAATATTGGGCCCTTAGACATTTATCCTGTTATGCAGGATGAGCAAATTCCATCTAGGTCACTCATGTCCCTTAGCATGCTTTGTGAAGTACCCATCAACCGTCTTTATAGTCATCCAGTTACGGATGACGTTTGATCAGCAATAAAGTTCTTGACTCTACATCTAGGGTCCATAGTGGTTTCAGGTCGAAGGGTGGTATACACCATTATCATCTTGAGAATAACTTATGACACTTTGCATAACATTCTATGTAGTATTCTCATAGCGGGTCAATCCAGTATAAATATTACTCCTAATATTCATACCTATGTCAAGACTTGATAACTCCTTATCTATGATCCATGAGATGTGATCATCAATCTATCTTCATAATAATCTTAATGCTTTAATGTTATCCCACTTCACATTAAAGCTTGACTACGGATACTTTAAGAATAGTGTCTTATGTTTAATGGGATCTCATGATTAAGTCACACTTAACATTTCATTAAACAAATAAACCATTCTAGGGACTTTATTATTTTGGAAAGCAAACATAATAAAGAAATGCCTTTTATTATTAATAAATAATTCGATACAAGTACCAAAAGTATTGGCCTCTAGGGCTTACACCAATAGGTCTAATCCCTGATTTCCGTTGGGGATGAAGAATACGCATATCTTCAAACTTTGTTGAAAGGATGCTTTCACTAGAGAACATCTCTTGAATGTCAGCTGTTATATGGTCGGATCCAGGCTTTATAATTTGCTGAGAATGAAGTAGTCAAATGTTATCTGGTCGAATCCAGGCTTCACGATAACTTGCTGGGGGAAGAGACAAATTAACTACTATTTGGTCGAATTTCAGGCTTTGCAGAAAATTTTCTTGAAATTGAATAGTTATTTGGTCGGATCCAGGCTTCACAACAACTTGCTGAGGATACGAAAGTTAACTGTTATCTGGTCGGATTCAGGCTTCGCAGTAACTTGAAGTGATAACTATTATCTGGTCGGGTCCAGGTGTCATGTTTTTTTTGGAAAGTTGTACTATTATCTGGTCGAATCCAGGCTTCATAGTGTCTCTGGGGATTATAGTTAATTGTTAACTGGTCGGGCTCCAGGTTTTACAATAAACTGTTTGAAAAAACTATTATCTGGTCGGGTCCAGGCTTTGTAGATTTCTAAGATTGATGAGGTCAAATGCTATCTGGTCGGGTCCAAGTTTCACAAAGAACTAATTGGGGATATAATTGTTATTTGGTCGGTTTCCAGGTTTCACAACGAATTTCTTGAGGGTGATTGCTATCTGGTCGGATTCAGGCTTCACAACGACTTGCTTGAAAAGATGGAATTGAAAACCGATATCTGGTCGGATTCCAGGTTTCTCAATAATTTGTTGGGGCAAAGGCAAACTCTATTGGGGAAAAGAAGTTAAACCTTGGTCGGATTGAGTCTAGGTTCTTCTATATCTTTGAAGAGTTAGACTATTATCTGGTCGAGTCCAGGTTTCCTAGCATCTTTGAAATTGAGATCAACTGTTATCTGGTCAGATCCAGGTTTCAGGTATTCAAACTGTTATCTGGTCGGGTCCAGGTTTCAGTAATTGAAGAAGTCAAACTATTATCTGGTCGGGTCCAGGCTTTAGTAATAACTTGAAAATTGTACTAATATCTGGTCGGATCCAGGCCTCATAGTATCTTTTTGGAAATAGTAAAGGCTTTGCTAATGGTTTTACTGGGGATCATGGGTTGTGGCCATATGATTTGCAATAATCTGAAAGGAAAAATTCAAACTGGAGAGTGTGGACTCAGTTGGGTAGGACAGACTCAGCTTGGGGAGGATACTCTCAACTGAGGAGGATAAACTCTATTTGGGGATACTAGCCTTGGCCAGGGGAAGATACACTCAGCTGGGGAAGACAGGTTCAAATGGAGAACTTCACGGTGTCTTGATTATTGTATGTTGAGGAAATTTGAACTCGGCAGGGGAGTTCTGTGGTTACTCGATTATTGTTTTGGGAAATAAAACTTGTTGGGGAAAGGTTTATCGCAGCCATCCTCGTGGGGATAATGATAATGAGATGACTCTGTGGGGATATTTCATATACATTAAAGAGATGCTTGCTGCTGCTTAGCAGGACACATGTGCCAAATAGTTTTAATTATGTTCATATGCACACGTTCATTCAATTTTAGTGATTGGACAAATTTGTATTCAAAACAAAGACAGACATTTTGCACTTCAAAGTATATTTGTATTGATATTTTTCCCATGAATAGGCGTTTTTTATACAGAGAGACGGATATCCTAGTAAGAGGAAACTGTCGAAAGGAAAAAAAAATTGAGAATGCAAACAAATAGCCATGTGAAATGATCTTATTACCTTCCAACTCCACTATTGCCCCAATGTCTTCGAATGTCCCTTGTCATTTGATAGAAGTTAATTGGATTGATGTTGGACCATTCGAACTTGGACCTTGGTGATAAAATTTACTGTGTTTATTCCACGGGACATAGTCATACGCTTTTAATCCTTAACTTTTACTTGGACCGTCCTTTCGGGTTTTCAGCCCACCAGGATACCCTTTTTTACCCAAGTCACCCTTTCGGGTTTTCAACTTACCGGGTGTACAATCTTTTGCATATATCCCTAATTTTTGCCCAAACACTTGGATTGCCAGGATGCCCTTATTTTGCTTAGGTGTGTCAACCTAACGGGTATCTTATGCGTAATATTTTTTAACTATGTCCGCGTTTATAGGATGTGGGAAATCTTCACCATCCATGGTAGTCAGCATCATGGCACCGCCAGAGAAAACTCTCTTGACAACTGTGATACGGTGGCCAGAACCGAGACTATTTTTAGGAATACTGGTTTGCGTTATGCGTTTGTGTTTGCAAAATGTCGCGGTAAGCAAGAGTCGCCACCGACTTTTATTTTATCCAACAAGGAAAGGAAAAAAGCACAGAAAAATTCCTTTTTCGAGATTATTCTGAGTACGGGGGGTAGATTATAGAAAGGGAAGGTATTAGCACCCTTTCTATCTGTAGTTGTCTACGGGCTCTTAGGTACTTGCTCATCATTTTCAAAATTGCTTTTGTGTTTGTGTGATTTGAAAAGTTTTTGTTTTGACTTCGATTTAACCCTCGCTTCTGTCTTCAAGAGTGTTACGAAGTGTTTTTGAAAACTTTGTTTGAAAAGGAGTGTAAGTGTGAAAAAAAGTTTGTTTGGATTGAGCAAGTACTTAAGAACTAATCTACCTACTCGAAAAAAGAATCGTTCTATGTTCGTTTCCCTTAGACAACGCTATCCTACTATTAGTGAGTAGGTAGCACCGTCGTTGGAGTTTGAGGGTCAATTTGAAAGGGACGTACGGTCACTAAAGCAATGTTAGGACGTCTTAGTAATAACCCTAATATCTTAAGATCAACATTTAAGGCAACTATATCTGAGGTAACCATTCCGAGGTAACTTTGATCTTTTTTTAGACAAGAGAGCGACCACTAAAATATCCTATACTTAATGACCATTTACCGAAGGCAACCGAAGTGGGAGTGTACCCTAGGAGTGCGCATGTGCGAGTGATTCAATTTCAAGTTTATTATCTTTGCACATTTAGGGTTTGCTAACCATTTTAAAGTTAATCATACATTCTTGTCATGCAACCCTAATATTCATACATCTAACAGTTAATATTTGCGGAATTTAAAGTGCGGAAAGTAAAGCTACACTATTACAAGGCTTCGGGTATTTACATAGCCAAAAACAAACCCTTAAAAAAAGCGATAAATGAAAGTAAAAGGTCCTAATTAATCTATTACAACTTGTGAGCAATTACATTAATAGGGCAAAGATGAATAACAATGCGCGCGCGATGAAATTAAGAACGAGAGAAAGCTAGGGTTTTGACCCCTTCTAACCTAATTAAAAGAAATTGTTTTTGTTGTTTTTTATATATATTTTTAAGAAAAGAATTAGATTTTTAAATTAAATACAAAATTAATTAATTAATTAATGAAAATAAATAAATGGCCTATTTTTGTGTTTTGTTATTTTTTTAAGAAAAAGAAAATAGAATTAATTTAGACAAAACCCTAATTTCTAATTGTTTTTAATTTATTTACAAAATAATTAAAGTTACCTAAAATTAAATTACCTAATTTAATTAATTAATTTTTGATAAAAAATAAACCTAAATTTAATTGGGTGAAAAACATTATTTTTTGTGATTTTTTGATAAAAGGAATTATTAATTATGTTAGTTAAAACAAATAAATAAATTAAATAAAACAAAGTATAAAAAGAAAAGATTAAAGAGATTGGGCCTGAAATAGCAATCTGAGGGGTGTGTGGATAGCCAAGTCTGGGCCAAAAACAGGTTGGTCCATGTTGACTGGCCAGATTCCCATGCGTTGCATTGATTGAAGCCTATGATGCTCTTTCATCTGATGGCCTTTAGATCTGGCCATCTGGACACTTGGCAGGTTGGATGATGAGAGCGCATGGTAGTCTCTTAGCTTGTGTGCACGCTGAATCACTGAAAGAAAAAACATATGAAATAATTGGGGGACCTGGGATTCGAACCCAGGTCCTGAAGCCTTTTACACTGACCTGGCCACCAACTGAGCTGTGTGTTTTATTTGTATACAACATAAACAACAATTATTATATTATAAATAAGCGAAATAAATAAATATTCACGCGAATTTCCAAACGGACGAGTAAGGTGATGCCACGCCATCATCCCTGTCCTCTCTCTGTGGCTAAAAGGTATGAAGACCTTTACCTACGGACAACGTCCGTTACTACAAGCCTGCAATTTCTCAAAATCAAGCACAAGCCAGATAAATAAAATATAAGGCCATGAATCAGTTCGTCTGGACTTGCTGAGCACGATGGTGCCCCTTTCATGGCCCAATTTCACCTGTATGCAAAGATCCCAAATCGAACAAAAAAAACCTAGCAATGGTGAAATCTCATACAGTTCATAAAAAAGCAATTAAACGTTCCAGATAGCTTGAAAATGTGATGGTGAATAACAATATGTGATTAGAATGTGATGAATATGCAAGAATAAAAAGATTCAGTTTTGGAAATCATGGCAAACCGTGGGAGTCGTGGGGGCGAATTATGGGCACTAGCACGCTTGTTTTTGATTGGTATTGCTTGCTTTCACTCCTAGGAAGTGAATGGGATGATTAGGAAGCCTTGTAATTGCCTGGAAGTATGAATTCGACTCAACACTTTTTATGATTTTTTTCAAGTTTTGTTCTTGTTCTTGCGCCTCTCTCTAGCCTTCTGATTTTTGTCTGCAAATGTTCCCTATATACCGAGGAATGAATTAGGTTTACAAAAGTCCATTCAATCTTTATCAATTATTGCTTTTGATCTTGATTTGATTCACTTGAAATTATTTCCAAAATAGTCCAAAATCAATCTTTTTGTGCCCACTTTTGCCTTGCACGAATTCAATCTTTTGCTAGCTGGATATAGGACCTGAAACATGCACAAGATCTTGAGGTTTCAATGATTTGGATTTTTTCATGATTTATTTTGATTTAAATTGATTTAATTGCAATAAAAGTCAAAATAAATAATAAAAATAAGATAAAGACAAGTGGAAAGAGCTAGGGCTCATGTACCATGCTACCAACTCAAAACAAGTGCAAAAAGTTAGGCCCATTTAGCAAAAATTGCAATTTGAAGCACTTTTGACTTTTGGCAATTTTGAAAAAAGGGTCAACTTCACAAATGCATAACTTCCTCAATTTTGACTCTTTGAAGGTGTTCTTGGACTTTTTATAAATCTTGAGATGTCCTCTAAGCAACCCTTTTTGTCTCATCTAAATTGAGTCTTCCATGTTCATGTATGAAGCTTTGACAAAAAAGGTGTTTTTATTGACTTTTCAAAATGACCTATAATGTAAAAATTCACAACTTTTTGTGAGTGCATATTTTGAACTTGGGAGCTGATGATGAATTGTAGGGAATTTCATCCTATTCAAAATGAGCTTTTGATGGGTCATTTCTCATAAAGTATGAGAAAGTTATGCTTGGTCAAAGTTGAGTTGACTTTTCCTGCAAAACCCTAATTTAGCAACTTTTGGGCTTTGATGAATTGTGAGGAATCCTTGATGAATCATGATCACCCTTGATAAAATGATGAATAATACTTCAAAATGAGGATGTTGACCAAAAATCTTGAAGTTTGACTGTATGTAGGCCATAGTTGACTTTTGCCCTAGCACAATCGATTTTCAGGCCTTTGAGCAATTGAATGAGCAAACTTCCTCTGCAAGGCTTGAAACTTTACATGAATGATGTTGAGAACATATTAGGATAATGGTGAGAATTTGGGATCCCTTGGACTCAAATGTCTTGATGCAACATGAAACCCTAATTTGAGGTAGACTGCCTTAGGAGAGAGCTTGTCTGGTCAATCTTTGGACTTCCTTGAGCAACTTGAGGGTCTTTCTTGAAATGTTTTGAGAAATATGATAGGGCAAATTTTGGGGTACAACAGTTGCCCCTGTTCAATCTTCTTAAACCGGAGGATGTAGATTGGATTGTCTGCCTTTCGTGATCCGAAGGTTGAAGATGATTGAACACTAGAGTGCCCAGAAATTTGCACTCGCATGAAGTTGTAATTGTCTTGTGATGTCGGGAATGGGATTACATATTCCATTTGGAGATTGATAATGGGAGATGGGCTTAAAGATGTCATCCAAAGGAGTGTCGATCGCATAAGAGATTCCTTAGCGAGAGCTTGTATACCTGTTTTTGAGGAAGATTTCGCTGAGGAATGCTGTTCTCTGTCTTGGGAGAAATAGAATTTTAGGAGCTTCGGTCGTCCATTATTCTACTGGGGAATCATCTCTGTTTTGAGAAAAGTTGAATTTTAGGAACTTCGATCGTCCGTTATTCTACTGAGGAATTGTCTCTTAGCTGAAGAGGTGAGAATGAACTACTATCTGGTCATCATCCAGGCTTCATAGTGATAAGGTCGACTGCTATCTGGTCGTAATCCAGGCTTTACAGTGACTTTACTGGGGAGATGAGATCAAACTTGCTATCCGGTCGTAACCCAGGCTTCGCAATTTCTCAATTCTTATTTGGTCGTAATCCAAGCTTCAGAAGGAATTAAGTTGTTATCCGGTCGCATCCGGGCTTCAACTTGAACGTAGGGCATACCGATATCCGGTCGACTCCGGGCTTCTTAGTAATTGTCCATGTAAACTGCTATTTGGTCGAAATCTAAGCTTCACAGTGTCTTCTACTGTTATCTGGTCGTAATCCAGGCTTCAGTCCTTTTATCGTTATCTGGTCGTACTCCAGGCTTCACGATGCTTTATACCATTATCTGGTCGAATCCAGGCTTCATGGTGTTCTGTACTGTTATCTGGTCGTAATCCAGGCTTCACAATACCTTACTTCTTATCTGGTCGAAATCCAGGCTTCAGAAGAAATCAAGTGGTTATCCGGTAGCCTCCAGGCTTCCCTTTGACTGTTGGGCCTACTAATATCCAGTCAAATCCGGGCTTCATAGTAATTGGCCGAGTAAACTGTTATTTGGTCGTAATCTAAGCTTCATAGTGTCCCTCACTGTTATCTGGTCATAATCCAGGCTTCAGTGTCTTGTACCACTATCTGGTCGTAATCCAGGCTTCACGATGTCTCATACCATTATCTGGTTGAATCCAGGCTTCATGGTATTTGGAGAAGTCAACATATTATCCGGTTGAATCCGGGCTTCATAACTTGTATTAAAGATATACCACTATCTGGTCGTAATCCAGGCTTCGCAGTGTCTTTGGCTGCTATCTGGTCGTAATCCAGGCTTCACGATGCTTTATACCATTATCTGGTCAAATCCAGGCTTCATGGTGTTCGGTACTGTTATTTGGTCGTAATCCAGGCTTCACAATACCTTACTTCTTATCTGGTTGAAATCCAGGCTTCAGAAGAAATCAAGTGGTTATCCGGTCGCCTCCAGACTTCCCTTTGACTGTTGGGCCTACTAATATTCGGTCGAATCCGGGCTTCATAGTAATTGGCCGAGTAAACTGTTATTTGGTCGTAATCCAAGCTTCATAGTGTCCCTCACTGTTATCTGGTCGTAATCCAGGCTTTAGTGTCTTGTACCGCTATCTGGTCGTAATCCAGGCTTCACGATGTCTCATACCATTATCTGGTCGAATCTAGGCTTCATGGTATTTGGAGAAGTCAAGATATTATCCGTCGAATCCGGGCTTCATAACTTGTATTAAAGATATACCACTATCTGGTTGTAATCCAGGCTTCACGGTGTCTTTGGCTGCTATCTGGTTGTAATCCAGGCTTCACAGAAACTTGTATTGTTATCTGGTCGTAATCTAGGCTTCACAATAACTTGCTGAGCTGTTATCCGGTTGTAATCTGGGCTTCACGGCTTGTGTTTATGATATACCACTATCTGGTCGAATCCAGGCTTCATGGTACTTGCTGAGCTGCTATCCGGTCGTAATCCGGGCTTCACGGCTTGCTGGGGATTAAACTATTATCCGGTTGAATCCGGGCTTCATAGCTTGCTTTTAAGAGATACCACTATCTTGTGTAATCCAGGCTTCGTGGTATTCTGATACTGTTATCCGGTTGTTCTCCGGGCTTCACAATATGATGGAGTAATCAAGATACTATCTGGTCGTACCCGGGCTTCATAGCTTGAACTTGGTGAGAATTTGATTGTATCTTTCCTAAAAGGTAAAGGTTAGTTGTATGTAATGCATGATACGTATTAGGCAATGATGTTCTCAAAATAAATGAGATTGTGTTGTATGATGCGTATGCGCATGTCATGATGTATGGACGTGCAATGTTTTTTTATGATAATCTCTAGCTGGGGAAAATAGATCCCGGATTGCTGCTGGAGAGTATAAAGAATTTCGCTTGCTGGGGATAACGACCGAAGATGATTGGGAGAATTATCCTGCTGAAGAATATATTGGTGAGAGAATGTCTCTGTGGGGAAGAGATGCTCTGCTGAGGATTTGCTGATTTTGGAGAAATACCCTCGGCTGTGGATGAATTACCGTTGCTGGCGATGGTAAACTCTGTTGGGGACCAAGTTCCTATTTGTGGAAGAAATAAACTCCATTGGGGATGGTCTTTCATTGTTGGTGAAAGATGAACTCTGCTTGGGGAGAATCTTACTGACTCACTCGCGATTGCGCACCTCAGCTGGGGAGAGTTGATAATACTGTATTCTGGCACTTCCTACTCTGCGGGGAGTGTATGCCTTTTTAGTCATATTCTTCATCTAGGTCTATCCTTGTACCTGGTGAGTAGAGTAACTGTAAGGCTTGGACATTTCTTGTTTTCCCTTGTTTCTAGAATTACGAGTAATCGTCTTTGTTTCACATGTAAGTATTTATAAGCAGCAATTATTGTGAAATGCATATATCAAAATAAACCATTTGACGTTCTTGCAAAGCAAAACAGAAAAAAGAAAAACAATTTGAAATTTCTTTGTGAAAATGAATTGTATTGATTTTGAAGTTGGCCTGTAAATAGGCGTTTTTGTACAAGAGGCTGGCGTCCTGGTAAGAGAACGCCGCCGAAAGATGAATTATACTATTTTGTGAAAAACAAAGAAAAACGGCTATGTGAACGATCCCACTGGGTTCCAACTCTGCTATTGCATTTATATCTTCGAGAGTCTCATCACTTTGCTACTTAGTTGAAGGTAGATCAGATTAATTGGCGTCGTCCGAGCTTGATAGTCGATATTGAAGTATGGTTGTAAGCTGATCCAATGAGACATAATGTTACGCTTTAATCCCTAATTTTTGCCTGGACCGCCCTTTCAGGTTTTCAGTCCACCGGGATACCCTTTTTTGCCCAAGCCACCTTTTCAGGTTTTCGACTTGCCGGGTGTACAATTTTTTCATTTTCATCCCTTATTTTTGCCCGAACCCTTTTGGTTCGCCGGGAAGCCCTTATTTTTTCCTAGGCCAGTTGACCTAGCGGGTTTTTGATTAGGCGTATTATTTTTTCACTATGTCTGCATTGACGAGGTGAGGAAGGTCGTCACCATCCATGGTGGTTAGAATCATAGCTCCTCCTGAGAAAATGTTCTTAACCACAAATGGCCCTTCGTAAGTAGGGGTCCATTTACCCCTGGGATCACCTTGTGGCAGTATGATGCGTTTGATCACCAGATCCCCGACTTGATACTCTTGTCGTCTGACTTTCTTGTTAAATGCCTTGATCATTCGTTTTTGATACGCCTGACCATGACAAATAGAAGTGAGTCTCTTTTCATCGATTAAGTTCAGCTGATCAAGCCGGGTTTGGATTTAGTCATCTTTGCTCAAACATGCATCCTTCATAATCCGAAGAGAGGGTATCTGAACTTCAATGGGTAAGACCGCTTCCATACCATATACCAAGGAATAAGGTGTTTCCCCTGTTTACGTTCGAGCTGAGGTACGATACCCATGAAGAGAAAATGGTAACATCTCATGCCAGTCTTTATATGTCACCGTCATCTTCTGCACAATCTTCTTGATGTTCTTATCCGGGAACTCGAAATTCATGGATTGGTAACCATCCACGACCTGATGTGCAAAATGATCTGCCAACACACTCCCCTTGATTGCTTTTTGGGTTGTGTATTGGATATCATATTCGGTTAAAATCATCTGCCATCTTTCTATTCTTCTGGACAAGGCAGACTTTTCGAAGATGTACTTGATTGGGTCCATCTTTGATATCAATAGGGTAGTGTGAGTCAGTATATACTGTCTCAACCGGCGAGCAGCCCATGCCAAAGCGCAACAAGTTTTCTCAAGCAGTGAGTATCGGGTCTCACAGTCGGTAAACTTTTTGCTAAGGTAGTAAATAGCATGCTCTTTTCGGCCAGACTCGTCATGCTGCCCCAGCACGCAGCCCATTGAATTGTCGAGTACTGTTAAGTATAAGATCAAAGGTCTTCCTTCAATTGGAGGCATCAGATAGGTGGCTCTTGGAGGCTGTATGGCCCTCTCTTCCTATAGTAATAGTCTAGTAAGTTCCCCAGGAACTTCACAATCATCCTCACCTTCGTCCTCGGCTTGGTTGATCGGCTTTTCGAAGTCATAACTGGCGATAGCAGAGTCATTATCAGTGGGATCCAGAGTGGATGTGGACATGTATTATGATATGCGAGTGTGTGTAAGACAAATAGCTGTTTTGATAAAGTGCAAGATAGAAAAGAAAAACAAGGAGCGCAAAATTTGTAATGCAAGAAAAACGTCCAATGCTTTATTGATAATATATGTAAATGACACATAATAATCCCTCACAAACAAAGCCACGGTGTCTCGGGCAAGGCATCGGGCCGTAAAAGTTTCAAATTATCTGTTACAAGTCTCAAAAGAAAAGTCTATTACTGTGTAATAAAAGAAACGGGCATGAAGTTCTTCGCCGTCTAATTGTTCAAGCCACCGTTGTTAGTCGGATAAATCCAGCTGTCGATATCTAACTCTTCATCATTATCTTCAATTGCATTCCCTCCCGGGTTACTGATGCGCAGATGAGGTCTTCCAATTCGCGCATGCCGAATAACCCTTTGAGCTTCTGCAGTAAAACCCAAACCAAACTTGTCAGTCTTGTGTATAAAGTCAGGGAGTTAGCCCCAATTCGCACACCCACCTTTTTCAATCACAACCCTGGCATCCTTGAGGGAAGCCATCTTCATCGGAGATTCTTCAGCAACAGTTTCAGTCGACGCCAGAGTCTGGGGGACTTCCTCAAAGTTCTGACACGGGGTTTCGATAAACTATCCATCCATCTCCACATACGGGAAGGAGTTAAGATGACTCACCATGTACTCCTCTTCCCCTCGTACTGTAACAATCTTCCCCTTCACTGGATATTTCAACACTTGATGGAGCGTAGAAGTCACTGCCTCAGCCTTATGAATCCACGGGCGACCCAACAAACAATAATAAGATGGTCGGATATCCATCACATAGAATGTAGATGCAAAAGTATGAGAGCCAATTTTAATAGGGACGTTCACCTCCCCATGCACCATCCTTTTTAACCCGTCAAAGGCCCTAACCACAATATTACTCGGCTTCAGAACCAACCCTTCACAGTCTAGCCGATCTAATGCTTTCTTGGGTAAAACATTCAATGAGGACCCAGTATCCACCAGTACGTGGGCCAGAGTAGTGCCCCTGCACTCGATCGAAACATGCAGAGCGTTATTGTGATTTCTTCCTTTAGCAGTTAGATCTGCGTCGGAGAAACCCAACCTGTTGTCACCGGTCAAACTAGCCACACAGTCTTTGAATTGATCAGCAGATGTTTCCTGCGGCACATGCGCAGTTTTAAGGAAAGCAATTAAAGCCTTTGCATGGGCTTCCGAGCACAACAATAAGGATAACATGGAGATCTTCGACGGGGTTTGCCCCAGCTCCTCGACTACGTTGTAGTCGCTCTTCTTGATAATCTTCAGAATTTCCTCTATCTCCTGTCTAGAGGTTTCTACAACAATCTTCTTAGGCGCCTCCGTCTGGGCAGGCCCACCTGTAACTTCTTTGCCCCGAGTCTCAGATGACTCGGCGAAAAGGGTGATAACTATAGTAAGGATCAGGACAACAACTGACGTACTGGCGGATGAAATGGCAACAGGCTTTTGAATAGTCAGAGGGGAAATCTCAGGAGAGAAGAGTCTTCCACTTCGGGTGACCTTGCTAGACCCGACAATATTGCTGACATCAGTATCAGCCTCTTCAACCTTTAAGTCTTGTTTGATCCCATGATAATACACATCGGCCCCATAGTGCCACAGGACAACTTTATTCGAAGTGTAAGGGATAGGACCAGGAATAGTAATGATCAATGGAGCAACTCTCGGAACGGATGTAATCCTAACAGGCTTTCTCGGGGAAGCCTTGGAAGGATTGGAGGAAATGGTTATTATGGAAACATCTTCAACGGAACCAAATTTTTCTCCAACAAGATCTCTTTGTCATCCATCAGGCGCTGAACACCTGACTTCAATAAATGGCAACCACCAGGTAGGATGGAACATAGGTGGAAACCTTTGCCACAACCCGGAAATAAACCGACTGATAATAGGTTCTTCTTCACTGTCATCAACGGAGTAGAAACGTCTTCCATAGAGGTCACAAATGAATCATCGTCCACAACATTTACTCCATGCTTGGGCATAGGAGCAGTCATGACATTAGGCTTTTCCGGTGCGTCAAACTCAATTTCTTTAGCTTCAATCAAATCTTGCACCTTATTCCTCAAGGCCCAACAGTTGTTTGTATCATGCCCTAGGCTATCAGAGTGATAAGCACAACGGGTGTTCAGATTATACAACGGAGAGGTGGTACTGGGATTCTTCGGAGCTTTCCTCAGAGTTACCAGGTTAGTCTTCAACAATTGCGGTAAAATTTGAGATAAGGTCATACTGAGCCGAGTATACTGTCTTTGCAGTCTCTATACTCTTTGTTGATTGTTGCATTGTGGGGCAACAGTGGGTCTTGATATTACTACCACATTAACAGCTTGGCGGTGTTCAGGTCGGCTTTGGCTCCTCGAGCTATAAACGACACTGGATTCTTTCTTGAAAGGCTTCTTTTTTATACTTGATGAAGCACCTTTCTGTATCTTGCCACTTCTGATACCAACTTCTACTCTCTCCCCAGTCATAATCAATTCAGTGAACCCAGACGATGAACTACCGACCAAATGATTGAAATACGGACCAAACAAAGTCCCAAGAAACATATCCACCAACTCCCTATCAGACAGAGGGGGTTGGACTCTTCCTGCCAGATCTCTCCACTTCTGAGCGTAGTCCTTAAAACCTTCGCTCGCACCCATAGATATACCCTGAAGCTGAGTACGTATAGGAGCAAGGTCGGTATTATACTGGTATTGCTTGTAAAAAGTAGTAGTAAGGTCCTCCCAGTTGCGGACATTAGCTCCCTCCAATTGATAGAACCATTCAAGTTGAGTCCCTGACAGACTATCTTGAAAGAAATGGACCCACAAGTTCCTATCAGCAGTGTAGGGTTGGATCTTTCTGACGTATGAGCGGAGATGGAGTTTTAGATAGGACACTCCATCATACTTAGCAAAGACCGGAGCTTTAAACTTGTGAGGGATCACCACTCCCGATGCCAGCCCCAAATCTCCAAAATCCAAACCGGGAACCTTCTGAATCTCCATGGCACTCAGACGATCTTCAAGTTGTTTGTACCTATCCTCAGCAGGAGGGTACTGTTCCTCATCAAAATCAGTGTCATTATCAGAGACCACAAGGCTAGGACCCTTCCTTTCCTCTTGATTCTCTCCTCCTCCAGATGAATGAGACAGATCAGCTTCCTCTCGCAACCTATTCCCAAATCTATGACCCATATTCAGCAGAACCACCTTCTTCTTCTTCTTCTTCTTCTTCTTCTTCTTCTACTTCTTCTTCTTCTTCTTCTTCTTCTTCTTCTTCTTCTTCTTGTCCTTCAAGATGAGAGTCTTCAAATCTTGTTGTCCTTTTGGACAAGTTCAAGAACATCTCCTAGAATTGAGCATTCTATGCTTGAAGAGCCTTGATAGCTTGATTAATAAGTGTTTCAGAAGACATTTTATGCTGAAATAAACAGCGAAGAAGATAATAAACCTGTAATGGTACCTGTAATGAGGTGCATGGTAATGGAATGCGTATGAAATGATTTCAAAGGACTTTGGGAGATTTAAATTTGTAAACCAAAATAAAACACACTTTATTAGATTAAAACTTGTAACAATGTTTAACAATGCCTTTAAGGCGTTACAAAATAAATACTGAAAAGCAAATCTAAACAATAAAAGACATCAGAAATCCCATGGTCGTTTTCTCTTCGTGCTGACATAATCATTGATTGTCCTTTCATTCTCAAGTTGCCTCGTAAGCCTCAAGATCTTCCTCTCCTGCTCATGATACTTCTCCCTGTAGGTATCCCTTTATTCCTTTAACTGGATCTAAGATCTCTTCAATGCCCCAAGATCAGTAGGCATGTAGGGGTGAAGGACTGTATAAGGAACCCCTTCTTCATTAGTATGCTCTACAATCACCGGCAAAACAGCTTCATATGGCATCCCCAACTTTTGAGCACGGGTTCGAACCCACTAGAGATACGGTTACATTAGGAGAGAAGTCTTCAGTCCTAGCTCGTGTGGATCAGACCTGTTCACCCTTCCCCAGGCTCGTATAAATCTTCGACGATGCTTATTAACGTCCCCCTTGTAGTCGAAGACGATATCTGTAAGCAGCAGCTCATGAGGACCGTCTCTTCGAGCGTGACCAAACTGTCGTAAAGCCAAGCAAGGATTGTAAGTTATTCCCCCTCTAATTCCAAGCAAATGGACATTAGGGTATTCCCCACATCGATCAATAACAGCTACCCTTTCCATATCCTTAGAACTCTAAAGGATGTCCGTATGAGCAAGGGACATGATTCTGTAAGCCCAACCTACACCTTCCTCATTCTTCAATACAGACTTAGGGAGGTGTGAAATAAACCACCTCGCCAGCAGCGGTGTACAACACATGAGATTTCCCCTTCTCCGTACAGTACGGGTATAGAGAGCATGTAAAATATCACCTAGAAGAGTAGGCATTGGGTTACGAGACATGAAGATCTTGACCGTATTTACATCTATGAAAGAATCTGGATTTGGGAACAAAACCAAGCCGTAGATGAGGAGAGCCATGATGTCTTCAAATGCTTGAAAATCCAAGTTATCCCAGAACTATTGAGCTTGATCGATCAAAAACTTAGCCAAAAAACGTGTAACCCCGCTCTGTGTCTCCCAGTTAGATACTACATCAGCCCTTTTTAGATGTAAGGCTGAAGCAATATCCTCAGGTCTAGGAACCTCCTCCAAACCTGTGAAGGGTGTTTGCTCGAGAATGGATATACCCAGTAAGTCAGAAAACTCCTCCAAATTAGGGACTAGCTGATAATCCGGGAAGGTGAAACAATGATGCAACAGATCAAAGAACTGGAACAACACACTCATCATTTGCTCATCCAACTTTGAAGTGACCAGGCTAAGGAGATGACCATGTCTTCTAACAAATGAAGTAGTATCAGGAACTTTTGAGACTAACTCTCTGAGCTGAGCAGGTATCTGCACGAAGTTGACTCGAATGGTATTTCTGTGCATAAAAGCCATAATGTGCAAAACAGAACAAAGATGAATCCCCTCGGTCTTTGAAATGGTTAGTCTAATGAAATATGCATGCTATGTTATGATGCACGATGTCATGATAAAACACACAATAGGTATAGCAGGTATCAAACATGGTAAAGGCAAACAAGTCACACAATAGCCCTTAAGTCTCAGGCTTGCATGGAGTCTAGGTACTACCCTCTTGAAGTTCAGTTGGTTCAACATGTCCTAATAATAGTAACCGGGTTCTAGAGGTTCTCAATATCACTGACCATCCTCCATCGGTCATGGTTTCAGCTCACGCAATCTTTTCTTGCGGCCGGAACTATCTCGAGAGTATGGTCTCAATGAGTGTGGCATCGAGTATCAACCAGTTCCCAGCTCTACACCGAGACCGGCTATCTCACTACTTCCTATGGCCAAGTTGGTCAATTATAGGTTCTAAGGTCAGTTGATGCTTAACGACCCATATAGCAGCCCCGTATTCTCCTTGTTCCTCCACAAGGGATACCAATACCAACTAATGTGCCACATCAATGTAGCTACTGCTTCAACCGTATCCGTCTACACCGTACAGTTCCCTTATAGTTTATTGCTACTTACCTAATAGGTGTTCCCCAGATCCGGGTTATGATCTATAGTAACTCCGATACAAAGCCCACAAAAATAAAGCAATCAAATCAAACAATAGAAAACAATACGATGAACTAATCCTAAGGTATACCCCACTTATTTACTCCCCAGCAGAGTCGCCAGTTCTGTGATACGGTGGCCAGAACCGGGACTGTTTTTAGGAATGCTGGTTTGCGTTTTGCGTTTATGTTCGCAAAATGTCGCGGTAAGCAAGAGTCGCCACCGACTTTTATTTTATACAACAAGGAAAGGAAAAAAGCACAGAAAAATTCCTTTTTCGAGATTATTCTGAGTACGGGGGGTAGATTATAGAAAGGGAAGGTATTAACACCCTTTCTATCCGTAGTTCTCTACAGGCTCTTAGATACTTGCTCATCATTTTCAAAATTGCTTTTGTGTTTGTGTGATTTGAAAAGTTTTTGTTTTGACTTCGATTTAACCCTTGCTTCTGTCTTCAAGAATCTTACGAAGTGTTTTTGAAAACTTTGTTTGAAAAGGAGTGTAAGTGTGAAAAAAAGTTTGTTTGGATTGAGCAAGTACTTAAGAACTAATCTACCTACTCGAAAAAAGAATTGTTCTATGTTCGTTTCCCTTAGACAGCGATATCCTACTATTAGTGAGTAGGTAGCACCGTTGTTGGAGTTTGAGGGTCAATTCGAAAGGGACGTACGATCGCTAAAGCAATGTTAGGACGTCTTAGTAATAACCCTAATGTCTTAAGATCAACACTCGAGGAAACTATATCCGAGGCAACCATTCCGAGGCAACTTTGATCTTTGTTTAGATAAGAGAGCAACCACTAAAATATCTTATACTTAATGACCGTTTATCGAAGGCAACTGAAGTGGGAGTGTAGCCTAGGAGTGCGCATGTGCGAGTGATTCAATTTCAAGTTTATTATCTTTGCACATTTAGGGTTTGCTAACCGTTTTAAATTTAATCATACATTCTTGTCATGCAACCCTAATATTCATACATCTAACAATTAATGTTTGCAGAATTTAAAGTGCGGAAAGTAAAGCTACGCTATTACAAGGCTTCGGGTATTTACATAGCCAAAAACAAACCCTTAAAAAAAGCGATAAATGAAAGTAAAAGGTCCTAATTAATCTATTACAACTTGTGAGCAATTACATTAATAGGGTAAAGATGAATAACAATGCGTGCACGATGAAATTAAGAACGAGAGAAAGCTAGGGTTTTGACCCCTTCTAACCTAATTAAAAGAAAATTTGTTTTTGTTGTTTTTATATATTTTTTAAGAAAAGAATTAGATTTTTAAATTAAATACAAAATTAATTAGTTAATTAATGAAAATAAATAAATGGCCTATTTTTGTGTTTTGTTATTTTTTTAAGAAAAAGAAAATAGAATTAATTTAGACAAAACCCTAATTTCTAATTGTTTTTAATTTATTTACAAAATAATTAAAGTTACCTAAAATTAAATAACCTAATTAAATTAATTATTTTTTGATAAAAAATAAACCTAAATTTAATTGGGTGATAAACATTATTTTTTGTGATTTTTTTATAAAAGGAATTATTAATTATGTTAGTTAAAACAAATAAATAAATAAAATAAAACAAAGTATAAAAAGAAAAGATTAAAGAGATTGGGTCTGAAATAGCAATCTGAGGGGTGTGTGGATAGCCAAGTCTGGGCCCAAAACAGGTTGGTCCATGTTGACTGGCCAGATTCCCATGCGTTGCGTTGACTGAAGCCTATGATGCTCTTTCATCTGATGGCCTTTAGATCTGGCCATCTGGACACTTGGCAGGTTGGATGATGAGAGCGCATGGTAGTCTCTTGGCTTGTGTGTACACTGGATCACTGAAAGAAAAAACATATGAAATAATTGGGGGACCTGGGATTCGAACCCAGGTCCTGAAGCCTTTTACACTGACCTGGCCAACAACTGAGTTGTGCGTTTTATTTATATACAACATAAACAACAATTATTATATTATAAATAAGCGAAATAAAGAAATATTCGCACGAATTTTCAAACGGACGAGTAAGGTGATGCCACATCATCATCCCTGTCCTCTCTCCGTGGCTAAAAGGTATGAAGACCTTTACCTATGGACAACGTCCGTTGCTACAAGCCTGCAATTTCTCAAAATCAAGCACAAGCCAAATAAATAAAATATAAGGCCATGAATCAGTTCGTCTGGACCTGTTGAGCACGATGGTGCCCCTTTCATGGCCCAATTTCACCTGTATGCAAAGATCCAAAATTGAACAAAAAAAACTAGCAATGGTGAAATCTCATACAGTTCATAAAAATGCAATTAAACATTCCAGATAGCTTTCAAATGTGATGGTGAACAAGAATATATGATTAGAATGTGATGAATATGCAAGAATAAAAAGATTCAGTTTTGGAAATCATGCCAAACCGTGGGAGTCGTGGGGGCGAATTCTCGGCACTAGCACACTTGTTTTTTATTGATACTACTTGCTTGCACTCCCAGGAAGTGAATGGGATAATTAGGAAGCCTTGTAATCGCCTGGAAGTATGAATTCGACTCAACACTTTTTATGATTTTTTTCAAGTTTTGTTCTTGTTCTTGCGCATCTCTCTAGCCTTCTGATTTTTGTATGCAAATGTTCCCTATATATTGAGGAATGAATTAGGTTTACAAAAGTCCATTCAATCTTTGTCAATTATTGCTTTTGATCTTGATTTGATTCACTTGAAATTCTTTCCAAAATAGGCCAAAATCAATCTTTTTGTGCCCACTTTTGCTTTGCACGAATTCAATCTTTTGCTAGTTGGATATAGGACCTGAAACATGCACAAGATCTTGAGGTTTCAATGATTTGGATTTTTTCATGATTTGTTTTAATTTAAATTGATTTAATTGCAATAAAAGTCAAAATAAATAATAAAAATAATACAAAGACAAGTGGAAAGAGCTAGGGCTCGTGGACCATGCTACAAACTCAAAACAAGTGCAAAAAGTTAGGCCTATTTAGCAAAAATTGCAATTTGAGGCACTTTTGACTTTTGGCAATTTTGCAAAAAGGGTCAACTTCACCAATGCATAACTTCCTCAATTTTGACTCTTTGGAGGTGTTCTTGGACTTTTTAGAAATCTTGAGATGTCCTCTAATCAGCACTTTTAGTCTCATCTCAATTGAGTCTTCCATGTTCATGTATGAAGCTTTGACAAAAAAGGTGTTTTTATTGACTTTTCAAAATGACCTATAATGTCAAAATTCATAACTTCTTGTGAGTGCATATTTTGAACTTGGGAGCTGAAGATGAATTGTAGAGAATTTCATGCTCTTAAAAATTAGCTTTGGATGGGTCATTTGTCATAAAGTATGAGAAAGTTATGCTTGGTCAAAGTTGAGTTGACTTTTCCTGTAAAACCCTAATTTAGCAACTTTTGGGCTTTGTTGAATTGTGAGAAATCCTTGATGAACCATGATCACCCTTGATCAAATGATGAATAATACTTAAAAATGAGGATGTTGACCAAAAATCTTGAAGTTTGACTGTATGTAGACCACAATTGACTTTTTCCCTAGCATAGTCGATTTTCAGGCCTTTGAGCAATTGACTGAGCAAACTTCCTCTTCAAGGCTTGAAACTTGACATGAATGGTCTTGAGAACATATTAGGACAATGGTGAGCATTTGGGATCCCTTGGACTAAAACATCTTGATGCAACATGAAACCCTAATTTGAGGTAGATTGCCTTATGAGAGAGCTTGTCTGGTCAATCTTTGGACTTCCTTGAGCAACTTGAGGGTCTTTCTTGAAATGTTTTGAGAAATGTGAGAGGGAAAATTTTGGGTTACAACAACAACAAATGGCCCTTCATAGGTGGGATTCCATTTGCCTCTGGGGTCGCCTTGTGGTAAAATGACGCGCTTTATCACCAAGTCACCAACTTGATATACTCGAGGCTTGACATTTTTGTTGAAAGCCTTGATCATCCGTTTTTGGTACATCTGACCATGGAAAACAACATCTAATCGTTTTTCGTCAATCAAGTTCAGCTGATCTAATCTCGTTTGAATCCACTCGTCTTCGCCTAGGACTGCCTCATTCATAATTCTTAGAGAGGGAATCTAAGCTTCTACTGGCAAAACAACTTCCATGCCATAGACTAGATAAAAGGGAGTTGCCCCAGTTGATGTTATAGATGAAGTACGGTAGCCATGTAGAGAAAACAGCAACATCTCATGCAAATCCTTATAGGTTACTACCATTTTCTGCACAATCTTCTTGATATTTTTGTTGGTCGCTTCGACTGCGCCATTCATTTTCGGTCTATATGGAGAAGAATTATGATGCTTGATCTTAAACTGAGTGCAAAGCTCAGTGATCATAGCATTATTGAGGTTAGTACCATTGTCAGTGATGATCCTTTTAGGGACACCATAACGACAGATGAGGTTGTGTCTGATGAATCTGGCTACCACATTCTTGGTGACTGAGGCAAACGAGGCGGCTTCGACCCATTTGCTAAAATAGTCAATAGCAACAAGAATGAAGTGATGTCCGTTGGAAGCTGTTGTACCCCAAAATTTGCCCTCCCATATTCTTCAAAGATTTGCCAAGTCATGCTTCAAAATTCCCCAAGGGTTGCACAATGCAAAGGTCTCCTGAACAGTCAAAATTAGGGTTTTTGTTCTGATCAAGAAAATGAAGTTTCCAAAGGTCCAATCAAGTCTCACATGCCTACAAATATGGTCAAGCATCCTCATATCAAGTTTCAAGGCTTTCAGCACAAAATTGCACAGTCAAAACCCTAATTGCACTACAGTCAACTGTAGGGGCAAAATGGTCATTTGGCAGTCAAAAGTTCAAATTTTTGGTCAACATATCATTTTGAAGCCACAAACATCATTTGATCAATGCTTGATCATGATTCTCAAAGCTTGGCTCAAAAATCATCAAGATGCAAAAGTTTCCTTATTTGGACAGCTGAAAAAGTCAACTGTAAATTGACCAGGGCATAACTTTCACATGGATTATCAGAAAAATTCCATCCAAAGCTCATTTTGAAGAGAAAGACATTTCCTACAACTCATCTTCATACTTCAAGTCCAAGAAATGCTCTCACAAGAAGTTATCAATTTCAACATTATAGGTCATTTTCAGAAGTCAACAAAAAGGGACTTTAAGTCAAAGGCCATAACTTGAGATTGGTAAATCAAAATGACATGGGACCAAAGGCATTGGTTAGAGGACTCAAAGACCTTTCCAAAATGTTCAATAACATGAGAAAAGCTTAAAAATTGAGCAAGTTATGCCTTGTGGAAGTTGGGAAATTTTTGGATATTTTGAAAAGTCAACATTGATTCAAATGACCTAAAATTGCTAATGGGCCCATTTTTCTTCCATAATTCATCATCCATGGCATGTGCACGACCACTTGGCCCAAAGAGAAGTATTTCTTCATTTTTTATTTATTTATTTGAATTTTTATTTATAATAATTCATTTAAATCAAATTAAATATATGGAAAATATTTAACCTAAGTTTTACAATCTTTTTTTGCATGAAATCTACTCAATAACTCGTGCATGATCCAATATGGAAAGATTTGGATTGATTGGATCATGATTTGTACAAAAACACATGGAAAATATTTGAAAAATAATGCTTGAAAATCAAATCTCCAAAAGCCATGAATGCAAGAGATTTTTATCAGAATTCTTGACCTAATTGGTTCATTACATAAGCCTGAATACAAACCTAATCAAATGGACCACAAAGCTGCGCTAGAAATCATTCATCAAACTTGGAATTTTTTGCAAAAAACTCATAACTGAAAACATCTTTGCAGGACGATTCAAGGCGAAATTTTCATCCCATTGCAGAGTGGGTGGGTACAAATAATTTGAGCCTTTATCCTTTGTTTCTTAAACCATGAACCAGGCCACGTTATAACCCTTAAAAGTCCTAGCTGAAGCATGGGTTAGTTCGAAAGCATACTGTTACGAAAGGTATCCTGACTCCTTAAGGCCTACAGTAAATACGGAGTTGACATCACGTTTTACAAACATTCACTTGTTTCATGAAAAAAGATGCATTTTCAAAATCTTCAAGACAGACATAAGCTTTGCATTTTTAACATAACTTTGCTTGCATATGACTTTTTGTTTGAACAACATAGAAGTTCGCACGACGAATGCCTAATGAACGAAAGCACCTCCAATCAGGGGGCACAACATGATCATGGTCCAATCATCTGGGGCAGTCCAATCAAGATTCGGAGAATCTCTCAAAGGGCCAACTAGCTCGGGGCAAATCTCCGCCTGAGTCACTTGGGGCATTCCAACAACGAATCTTGCCCGATTAAACATCTTCCGGTGGCATGACAAAACACTGTTAACAGGGGCAACTCCCTACATTCTGAGAGTGTGGACATAGTCGAAAAGATACTACGCAAAATCAAAGACCCGCTAGGTTGACATACCTAGGCAAAAATAAGGGCTTCCCGGCGAACCAAAAGGGTTCGGGCAAAATGAAGGGATTAAATGAAAAAAAATCTGTACACCCGGCAAGTCGAAAACCTGAAAAGGCGGCTTGGGCAAAAATGGGCATCCCGATGGACTGAAAACCCGAAAGGGCGGTCCAGGCAAAAGTTAGGGATCAAAAGCGTACGACTATGTCCCAGCATCTTGTCACTCGCCTACCAAAAGAAGATTTGTCAATCGGCAATCACCAAGCACCTCCACAGGTAACATTGGATTAGGGTTTACATTGTCAATTTCTAGGGTTTACAGGACCTTGGATTAGGGCTTTTCAAATAAGGAAAAATTGAGACTTGGGACCTTGACCATTAAAACGAGCGCGTCTGGACGAAGAGAATCCATGTGTCGCGCCCAATTTATGAGCGTTCCATGCCTAATCGCTATTTTCTTGTATGGTGTCTTAGGCAACGCGTGAAAACCGTTGCCAATGTTTTGTGTATTTCAGGAAAAAAGAAAACCAACGAAGGAGACGATGAAGTGGCGAGATGTGATAGGGTGGTTTAAATTTCGCGCGCTGATTTCCACTAACCATTATATTCTTATTATATTATTCTTCAGTTCATTAATATACAAAGTGCGCGTCTAGAACAACTGGCAAGGCATGTGTGTGTTAACGTCCAAGACCTGGGTTCGAGCCCCAGGTCTTCATTATTTCCCATATTATTTTGCAATCCATGTTCACATGCAGTTTCAAGACTGGAGCGCACCATACACCTTCCTAATCAAGCGTCCACACGTCCAGCTTCATCAATCACAAGGATAAGAATTGAGACACATGGTGAGTCCCAGTCAACGCGCCACATGTTACTCAAAAAGTCCACCAGGCTTTGCTAAATGGGCCAAAATTCTTGGACTGAACCTCCACTTTGGGGACTGATACCCCCTAGGTTTGCCATTTTAAAATATTTTCTTTTTTCATCATTTCTATTTTATTTTAATTATTGTGTTTAATCGATTAATTAATTATTTTCACAAAAAATATAAAAAACACATAAAAGTCAGAAAAGAGCAAAAAATATAATAAATATTTTATTTTAAGTATTTTCATAAATAAATTGTATATAAATAAAATTAGTTTTAAATTAGGTTTTAATTTTAATTCTTTTAATAAAACAAAATATAAAGAAAAAACATAGAATTAGGGTAATTAATAATTTTTCATCCTTCTTATTTTTTCTTTCATAAATAATTAAATAATTAAATATTTATTTTTATGATTAACTTTGTATATAAAAATTAGGGTTAATTTAGGTTAAAATTCAATGTTTTTCTTAATAAATTAAAAATAAAATAGAATTAGGGTTAGCATGTAATTTCAATTAATTCCTTTTTCTATTAAATCCTAAAATACCAAAAAACAAGTTCTTTCTTTTTTTAATTACTTAACTCCATCATTAATTTAATTTTTGCAAAAGGGTCCAACGCCCTCGTTCGTAATTTCTTATTAATTCGCATATTTATTTTATTTCGTGTAAATATTTATGTATCTCTCCCAAAGCCGTGTAAATAATTGCTCGCACTTTTATTTCTTTATTTTCATTTACTTTTCTGTCAAATCGGGTCCTGGAAATTTTGGCGATGTGGACCCGCGCCTTTTGTAATAGCTTTAGATCTTTACTTTCCCGCAAATATTTTAACTGTTAACAAATGGCATGAAAGAATGTATGGACAACATAAAAACAAGCGTAGAACACCAATAACACGACAAGATAAATGCAAATGAAAACGACACACGAATCGCACACACCACCCCTAGGGTACGCCTCACTGTTGCCTTGCCTCGAAAGGTGATCGTCGAGTAGAGGATGTCTTAGTAAGTCCTCATGATCCGGGAACCTGGCATGAGGGTAGCTTCTAAGGTGTCTTCCCATTGCTCCGGTGATCACCATGTCCCGAACCCTCGAATTGACCCGAACACCTCCAACGGTGGTGCTACCTACCTCTCAATGGTGGGATGGCACTACTTTAAAGGACATTTACACAGACGAATTCCTTAGGGTAGGTAGACGACTCTAGATACTTGCTCTAAATTTCAAAACAAATCAAAAATACTTTTCACACCGACACCTTTCCAAAAAGCTTTCGAAAGCAATTTTTCAAACACTCTTGAGGACCGATACAAGAGTCGAACTGAAATTTTCAAAGAAACTTTTTAAAAACCCACATTGAAAAGCAAACAAACCATTTTTGAAAACACAAATGAGAAAGTATCTAAGAGCCCATGGATAACCATGGATAGAAAGGGTGCTAACACCTTCCCTTTCTATAACCTACCTCCCGAACCGAGAGCAATCTCTTTAAGGAATTTTTCTGTGCTTTTGTCCTTTCCATTTGGAGAAAATAAAAGACGGTGGCGACTCTTGCTTCCGCGACATTTCGCGAACCAGCGTTAAACAGTCAGTTCCAGATCCACCGATCACAGAACTGGCGACTCTGCTGGGGATAAGCTTAAAGTGAGGTGTACCTTAGGATTAAGATCACTGTGTTTTCAATTGTTTTCTTTGCTTGCTTTAAATTGTGGGTTGCTTGGGAGTTCTATAGATCCTAACCTGGATCTGGGGATACCTTTCTTAGAAAGTAGCAACAAGGCTGTGAGGGAACTGTGCGGGGTATACCGACATGGTTGAAACAGTCTGCTACGTTGATGTGGCACTTTGGTGTGTACCGGTAACCCTTGAGTTCAGTCAAGGAGAGTACGGGGCCTCCGCATGGTGTCGTGAAGCATCAACAGACCTTAGGAACCTTAATTGAACTATCTTGGCCTCTTTAGGGTAGTGAGATAACTGACTTTGGTGCAGTCCGAGGTTGGTTGATACTCGATACTACACTCAATTGAGGGTTGCTTTCCTGGAATATTTCGGTCGCCAGTTCAGTGGCTAAATCGAAACGATGAACAATGAAAGCAATCCCGTGAAATTGGGACCCTTAGAACCCGGTTACTTTGATAGGACAGGTTTGAACCAACAAACTTCAAGAGGGTAATACCCAGACCCCATGCCGGCCTAAACCCTAAGGGCTTCTCTTGTGTGACTTGTGTGCCTTCGTACTTGACTATTTGCATGCTTGTCATCTAACACATGAACTATTTGCAGGTTTTGTTTATAGTCCTTAACTAGGGCTCATAACAGGGTTCACTAAATTTCTTGCAAGTTTTTGTTTATAGTCCTTAATTGGGACTCATAACAGAATGTACTAAGTTTCTTGCAGGTTTTGATTACAGTCCTTAATCAGGGCTCACAACAGGGTTACCTACATAACCCCATGCATCATGACATCATACCATTGCATACATCCTAACCCATTTCAAGGATCTCAAGGGCTTGTGATGCAGGTCACGGTGAATCAACTATCCCAGCAAGGGGCAAAGAGGATTTATTTTTCTCTAGCCAAAGTTGTCAGGGGCTATGACCCACTTGATATGGTGAGCTTTGACACTGGAAGAAGATTGCCCTAGCCAAGGATGTCAGGGGCTATGACCCACTGGATATGGTGAGCCTTTGACCCTTGGAAGAAAGACTCTCAATAAATACGAAGTTCTTTCAATCAAGCTACCGGATACAGATGCTAACCAATCTTCTTGTTTACCCCGCGAGGTCCTTGAAAACATTGCATGCATGTCATACACATCATTACATAACATGTATCTTTGTTGCAGGTCACTTACCTTTCTCGCTGTTTATTTCAGCAATGGCCTTCCAACCAGATAACCAGGACTGTCTTGCTCAAGAGACTCGGTTCGGGGAAATCCTCCTGAATCTATCCAAGGGGCAGGAGGAGCTAAGGACACTTCTCATGGGGACTTTTGTCAAGAACAAAGCTGAAGATGAAAGGCTGAAACACCTGCAAGCTGAGATGGATGCATTGAAAGCCCAGATGCTGGGGCAGGTGACTACTATTCAAGGGTTAGCTCAAAGACAAGACGAGCTCTGGCTTCTCGTCAACCAACTGCTTCAGGATAACCAACTGGGGCAAAAGTCTAAGGGTAAAAAGCCAGTCATCGTTCGACCAACTTTGAGACAAAGAGGCAAGGAGAGAGCTCCCCAAACGGCTCCAGTGTCACAAATTCAACATCGCAACCAACAAAAGAGCGAGAGAAGGCAGTTCACTCGGCTCAGCATGACCTTATCCCAGATATTGCCACAGTTGCTGGAGACCAAGCTGGTAACTCTAAAAGAGGCTCCGAAGTTTCAAAATACAATGTCACCAAAGTATAACCCCAACGCTCGCTGCGCTTATCATTCTGATAGCCCGGGGCATGCTACAGAGGATTGTTGGGCTTTGAAGAATAAGATTCAGGACCTGATTGATGAAGGAGCACTGGAATTCACACAAGATGGTCAGGCCGAATTTTTCTACCATCCCTCCAAGGCTCACCATTTGAAGTGACAAGCTCTGAGATTAGGAAACTTTTGTTCATTCGAATGTTCAAGTTGTGTTGTGCTTTGATTGTTCAAACATTTATTCATGTTAAACATTGTTATTCCATTAATGCATCGCATATGTCTGTTTTGAAGCAATATATTCGTATTCACTATACGCAAATTATTTTCATATTTTTTCTGATGATCAACTCTTAAATAATAATTCTAAGCCTCTTGAGGGAGGATGACGAAAACGATACCTCTATCTTTACAGTATGCTTTTGAACAGACCCCGCTGATGAGGTACAGGCATTGTTTCAATTCCCAAATACTGGAGTTATAAGGATGATAATCCCTCGTCAACCCCTCTGAGCCAAAGAAGTAGGAGTTTTTCTTTTCGAAATTTAAAAACCTTAATCATAACCTGGGGCAGGGTAGTCTTCTCAGTTGATCCAAATGCATAATGAAGGGCACCAAAAAGATCCTTACAAGACAAAGAAATACAGTGATGGTTCCGAATGATCAATAAAGAAAGGCAGTCATTATCTTTCAAAATAAAAAAAAAAAAAGCCCAATAAGTCAAAATACATATGAAAGAGACTTACGAAACTGGGGCATCCCGCTGACTGTAATTCCAAAAAAGGAAACAGTTCAGGCAAAATCTAGGGACAACAAAAATCAAAGAAGAAAGAGGTCCTACAAACCCTCAACAAAAAAAAAGGGAATGACTGCCTATTCAGAATAAATCATCAATATCTGAGCCATCACCGGAAAATCAGAGCAAAGACTCAAACAAGGTCTAACGTAAGATCAACTGAGTTTAGGTTTGGAGAACATCACGAAGAGTGGGTGGGTACAAATAATTTGAGCCTTTATCCTTTGTTTCTTAAACCATGAACCAGGCCACGTTATAACCCTTAAAAGTCCTAGCTGAAGCATGGGTTAGTTCGAAAGCATACTGTTACGAAAGGTATCCTGACTCCTTAAGGCCTACAGTAAATACGGAGTTGACATCACGTTTTACAAACATTCACTTGTTTCATGAAAAAAGATGCATTTTCAAAATCTTCAAGACAGACATAAGCTTTGCATTTTTAACATAACTTTGCTTGCATATGACTTTTTGTTTGAACAGCATAGAAGTTCGCACGACGAATGCCTAATGAACGAAAGCACCTCCAATCAGGGGGCACAACATGATCATGGTCCAATCATCTGGGGCAGTCCAATCAAGATTCGGAGAATCTCTCAAAGGGCCAACTAGCTCGGGGCAAATCTCCGCCTGAGTCACTTGGGGCATTCCAACAACGAATCTTGCCCGATTAAACATCTTCCGGTGGCATGAAAAAACACTGTTAACAGGGGCAACTCCCTACATTCTGAGAGTGTGGACATAGTCGAAAAGATACTACGCAAAATCAAAGACCCGCTAGGTTGACATACCTAGGCAAAAATAAGGGCTTCCCGGCGAACCAAAAGGGTTCGGGCAAAATGAAGGGATGAAATGAAAAAAAATCTGTACACCCGGCAAGTCGAAAACCTGAAAAGGCGGCTTGGGCAAAAATGGGCATCCCGATGGACTGAAAACCCGAAAGGGCGGTCCAGGCAAAAGTTAGGGATCAAAAGCGTACGACTATGTCCCAGCATCTTGTCACTCGCCTACCAAAAGAAGATTTGTCAATCGGCAATCACCAAGCACCTCCACAGGTAACATTGGAAACAGGGGCAATAAAGAGTTGTCTGAGCAATCTAATTGTTCTATCCTCCAAGGTACCAAGATAGGTTCAACTAAAGAAGATGACCAGTACATTTTAATTCCCCAGAGAGTAAGTCAGCAGTCAGTGCATTCCTCTCCAAGCAGAGTTATCCAATCTCAAAGAAGTTGAGTACCCTCCAATAGAGCTCAACATTCCCCAGCAGCATATATATTCATAACAAGCATCCCCGGCAGTCTTGACCTAAAGATTGTTCCCCGGTGGTACATCAAATATTCAAAGGAATCACTTCCCCGCAGTTCAAAACTTCCCCAAGAGAGTCCAATCCAGTTCCCCAGGAAAGTGGGAATTCATACCCCCAAGCAGTAGGCTTATTCCCAGTAAATTCTGGAAGCTTATCCCCTCGCAGAGCACGAACGCGTCGCCCAGCTTTATTTAAAGAGTTATTTCCTTAACAGGATATAACTGGGTTATCCTCAGCCAAAAGCCATGGAAAGAGCGTCCCCGACGAAGTCCTCTTATCCCCAGCGAAGTCTATTAGCACAACAAGGGTATCCCCAGCAAGTTACTATCAACAATTCAGCAAAAGCATCCCTCTCCCCATAGAGTATCACTCCCCAGCATGGTCGCTAGAGTATTTTTCTCCCTGCAGAGTTATTCCACTCGTCAAGTTTATTCCTCAACGGAGTCATCTTCTCCTACCGGTATTCTTGCAGTTCTCATCCCCAGCGGAAGCAAAAATCTATTCTTCAGCATCAGCCCAGGAGTGACTTCCCGGCACCCGTCAAGGATTTACTTTCCTAGACGAAAACATACACTCCTAAACATCACATACATCATTATAGCATGCATAGACGCATCATATCTTACGAATCTCATTTATGTTGAGAACATCATTGCTTGATCCATATCATGCATTGCATATGACTGACTTTTACCTTTCAGGAAAGATTCAGCTAAATTCTCCATCGTATTTCAAGACCTAGACCGGTTCGGTTAATCGACTCCAAAGATTTCTTATCCAGTCCAAGGCCTTATCTAGTCCAGCTAAATCGACTCCCAACAGATTTTTCTGATGAAGACTCAGTAGAAGTCCATTTTAGGTTTTTCTTTGAGATTATAATTGCCTATTGGTTCTCTCCCCGATGGTGCGTGAGATGTAATTCCCTTTTAGGTTATAATTTCCTATGGTTCTCTCCCCGACGGTGCGTGAGATGTAATTCCCTTTTAGGTTATAATTTCCTGTGGTCCTCTCCCCGACGGTGCGTGAGATGTAATTCCCTTTTAGGTTATAAATTCCTGTGGTCCTCTCCCCGACGGTGCGTGAGATGTAATTCCCTTTTAGGTTATAATTTCCTGTGGTTCTCTCCCCGACGGTGCGTGAGATGTAATTCCCTTTCAGGTTATAATTTCCTATGGTCCTCTCCCCGACGGTGCGTGAGATGTAATTCCCTTTTAGATTATAATTTCCTGTGGTCCTCTCCCCGACGGTGCGTGAGATGTAATTCCCTTTTAGGTTATAATTTCCCGTGATCCTCTCCCCGATGGTGCGTGAGATGTAATTCCCTTTTAGGTTATAAATTCCTGTGGTCCTCTCCCCGACGGTGCGTGAGATGTAATTCCCTTTCAGGTTATAATTTCCTATGGTCCTCTCCCTGACGGTGCGTGAGATGTAATTCCCTTTCAGGTCATAATTTCCTATGGTCCTCTCCCCGACGGTGCGTGAGATGTAATTCCCTTTCAGGTTATAATTTCCTATGGTTCTCTCCCCGACGGTGCGTGAGATGTAATTCCCTTTCAGATTATAATTTCCTTTGGTTCTCTTCCCGATACTGCGAAGATGGTAATTCCCACCAAGATTTTCTCAACGAGCGTTGTTGAAGTTAAAATCACCAAAGGTTCTCTCACCGTTCATGCTGAGGTAGTAACCATCCCTGGTTCATTCATCACCGTTTGAAGCTCCAGATCCAACTCCTGTAACCAGTCAGGACAAATCTATACCAAGCATCTGAAAACCAGCTCCTGCAACATGTCAGGTACTCATTTTTCTTTTGCAGGTATGCAGGTTCTCGCTAAGGAATCTCTTACGCGATCAACATCCAGATGGCATCTACAAGCCTATAATCCTATCCATCAATCTCCAAATGGAATCTATAAGCCCATTCCCATCATCACACTGCTACTATGTGAGCGCAAATTTCTGGGCACTCTAGTGTTCAATCATCTTCTACCCTCGGATTACGAAAGGCACGTCAGCCAATCTGCATCCTCAGGTCTAAGAAGATTGAACAGGGGCAACTGTTGTACCCCAAAATTTGCCCTCCCATATTCTTCAAAGATTTGCCAAGTCATGCTTCAAAATTCCCCAAGGGTTGCACAGTGCAAAGGTCTCCTGAACAGTCAAAATTAGGGTTTTTGTTCTGATCAAGAAAATGAAGTTTCCAAAGGTCCAATAAAGTCTCACATGCCTACAAATATGGTCAAGCATCCTCATATCAAGTTTCAAGGCTTTCAGCACAAAATTGCACAGTCAAAACCCTAATTGCACTACAGTCAACTGTAGGGGCAAAATGGTCATTTGGCAGTCAAAAGTTCAAATTTTTGGTCAACATATCATTTTGAAGCCACAAACATCATTTGATCAATGCTTGATCATGATTCTCAAAGCTTGGCTCAAAAATCATCAAGATGCAAAAGTTTCCTTATTTGGACAGTTGAAAAAGTCAACTGTAAATTGACCAGGGCATAACTTTCACATGGATTATCAGAAAAATTCCATCCAAAGCTCATTTTGAAGAGAAAGACATTTCCTACAACTCATATTCATACTTCAAGTCCAAGAAATGCTCTCACAAGAAGTTATCAATTTCAACATTATAGGTCATTTTCAGAAGTCAACAAAAAGGGACTTTAAGTCAAAGGCCATAACTTGAGATTGGTAAATCAAAATGACATGGGACCAAAGGAATTGGTTAGAGGACTCAAAGACCTTTCCAAAATGTCCAAGAACATGAGAAAAGCTTAAAAATTGAGCAAGTTATGCCTTGTGGAAGTTGGGAAATTTTTGGATATTTTGAAAAGTCAACATTGATTCAAATGACCTAAAATTGCTAATGGGCCCATTTTTCTTCCATAATTCATCATCCATGGCATGTGCACGACCACTTGGCCCAAAGGTAAGTATTTCTTCATTTTTTATTTATTTATTTGAATTTTTATTTATAATAATTCATTTAAATCAAATTAAATATATGGAAAATATTTAACCTAAGTTTTACAATCTTTTTTTGCATGAAATCTACTAAATAACTCGTGCATGATCCAATATGGAAAGATTTGGATTGATTGGATCATGATTTGTACAAAAACACATGGAAAATATTTGAAAAATAATGCTTGAAAATCAAATCTCCAAAAGCCATGAATGCAAGAGATTTTTATCAGAATTCTTGACCTAATTGGTTCATTACATAAGCCTGAATACAAACCTAATCAAAATGGACCACAAAGCTGCGCTAGAAACCATTCATCAAACTTGGAATTTTTTGCAAAAAACTCATAACTGAAAACATCTTTGCAGGACGATTCAAGGCGAAATTTTCATCCCATTGCACTCCTAAGACCTAAAGCAATCTTCCTGGATCAAAAACATCAAACATAACCTCTTGAATCGTTGTACAGAAGCTAACCTTTCTCACTTTTTTGTCATAATCGTGCATTCCAATTCATGCGCATTTAGCCTTTTTTAATGTTTGATTCATGTTCCTTGTATGATTCTAAAGCTAACCATGTGATTTGATTGAATTATTATGCATTGTATACGATTTTACCATTGTCAATTTCTAGGGATTACAGGACCTTGGATTAGGGCTTTTCAAATAAGGAAAAATTGAGACTTGGGACCTTGACCATTAAAACGAGCGCGTCTGGACGAAGAGAATCCATGTGTCGCGCCCAATTTATGAGCGTTCCATGCCTAATCGCTATTTTCTTGTATGGTGTCTTAGGCAACGCGTGAAAACCGTTGCCAATGTTTTGTGTATTTCAGGAAAAAAGAAAACCAACGAAGGAGACGATGAAGTGGCGAGATGTGATAGGGTGGTTTAAATTTCGCGCGCTGATTTCCACTAACCATTATATTCTTATTATATTATTCTTCAGTTTATTAATATATAAAGTGCGCGTCTAGAACAACTGGCAAGGCATGTGTGTGTTAACGTCCAAGACCTGGGTTCGAGCCCCAGGTCTTCATTATTTCCCATATTATTTTGCAATCCATGTTCACATGCAGTTTCAAGACTGGAGCGCACCATACACCTTCCTAATCAAGCGTCCACGCGTCCAGCTTCATCAATCACAAGGCTAAGAATTGAGACACATGGTGAGTCCCAGTCAACGCGCCACATGTTACTCAAAAAGTCCACCAGACTTTGCTAAATGGGCCAGAATTCTTGGACTGAACCTCCACTTTGGGGACTGATACCCCCTAGGTTTGCCATTTTAAAATATTTTCTTTTTTCATCATTTCTATTTTATTTTAATTATTGTGTTTAATCAATTAATTAATTATTTTCACAAAAAATATAAAAAACACATAAAAGTCAGAAAAGAGCAAAAAATATAATAAATATTTTATTTTAAGTATTTTCATAAATAAATTGTATATAAATAAAATTAGTTTTAAATTAGGTTTTAATTTTAATTCTTTTAATAAAACAAAATATAAAGAAAAAACATAGAATTAGGGTAATTAATAATTTTTCATCCTTCTTATTTTTTCTTTCATAAATAATTAAATAATTAAATATTTATTTTTATGATTAACTTTGTATATAAAAATTAGGGTTAATTTAGGTTAAAATTCAATATTTTTCTTAATAAATTAAAAATAAAATAGAATTAGGGTTAGCATGTAATTTCAATTAATTCCTTTTTCTATTAAATCCTAAAATACCAAAAAACAAGTTCTTTCTTTTTTTTAATTACTTAACTCCATCATTAATTTAATTTTTGCAAAAGGGTCCAACTCCCTCGTTCGTAATTTCTTATTAATTCACATATTTATTTTATTTCGTGTAAATATTTATGTATCTCTCCCAAAGCCGTGTAAATAATTGCTCGCACTTTTATTTCTTTATTTTCATTTACTTTTCTGTCAAATCGGGTCCTGGAAATTTTGGCGATGTGGACCCGCGCCTTTTGTAATAGCTTTAGATCTTTACTTTCCCACAAATATTTTAACTGTTAACAAATGGCATGAAAGAATGTATGGACAACATAAAAACAAGCGTAGAACACCAATAACATGACAAGATAAATGCAAATGAAAACGACACACGAATCGCACACACCACCCCTAGGGTACGCCTCACTGTTGCCTTGCCTCGAAAGGTGATCGTCGAGTAGAGGATGTCTTAGTAAGTCCTCATGATCCGGGAACCTGGCATGAGGGTAGCTTCTAAGGTGTCTTCCCATTGCTCCGGTGATCACCATGTCCCAAACCCTCGAATTGACCCGAACACCTCCAACGGTGGTGCTACCTACCTCTCAATGGTGGGATGGCACTACTTTAAAGGACATTTACACAGACGAATTCCTTAGGGTAGGTAGACGACTCTAGATACTTGCTCTAAATTTCAAAACAAATCAAAAACACTTTTCACACCGACACCTTTCCAAAAAGCTTTCGAAAGCAATTTTTCAAACACTCTTGAGGACCGATACAAGAGTCGAACTGAAATTTTCAAAGAAACTTTTTAAAAACCCACATTGAAAAGCAAACAAACCATTTTTGAAAACACAAATGAGCAAGTATCTAAGAGCCCATGGATAACCATGGATAGAAAGGGTGCTAACACCTTCCCTTTCTATAACCTACCTCCCGAACCGAGAGCAATCTCTTTAAGGAATTTTTCTGTGCTTTCGTCCTTTCCATTTGGAGAAAATAAAAGACGGTGGCGACTCTTGCTTCCGCGACATTTCGCGAACCAGCGTTAAACAGTCAGTTCCAGATCCACCGATCACAGAACTGGCGACTCTGCTGGGGATAAGCTTAAAGTGAGGTGTACCTTAGGATTAAGATCACTGTGTTTTCAATTGTTTTCTTTGCTTGCTTTAAATTGTGGGTTGCTTGGGAGTTCTATAGATCCTAGCCCGGATCTGGGGATACCTTTCTTAGAAAGTAGCAACAAGGCTGTGAGGGAACTGTGTGGGGTATACCGACATGGTTGAAACAGTCTGCTACGTTGATGTGGCACTTTGGTGTGTACCGGTAACCCTTGAGTTCAGTCAAGGAGAGTACGGGGCCTCCGCGTGGTGTCGTGAAGCATCAACAGACCTTAGGAACCTTAATTGAACTATCTTGGCCTCTTTAGGGTAGTGAGATAACTGACTTTGGTGCAGTCCGAGGTTGGTTGATACTCGATACTACACTCAATTGAGGGTTGCTTTCCTGGAATATTTCGGTCGCCAGTTCAGTGGCTAAATCGAAACGATGAACAATGAAAGCAATCCCGTGAAATTGGGACCCTTAGAACCCGGTTACTTTGATAGGACAGGTTTGAACCAACAAACTTCAAGAGGGTAATACCCAGACCCCATGCCGGCCTAAACCCTAAGGGCTTCTCTTGTGTGACTTGTGTGCCTTCGTACTTGACTATTTGCATGCTTGTCATCTAACACATGAACTATTTGCAGGTTTTGTTTATAGTCCTTAACTAGGGCTCATAACAGGGTTCACTAAATTTCTTGCAAGTTTTTGTTTATAGTCCTTAATTGGGACTCATAACAGAATGTACTAAGTTTCTTGCAGGTTTTGATTACAGTCCTTAATCAGGGCTCACAACAGGGTTACCTACATTACCCCATGCATCATGACATCATACCATTGCATACATCCTAACCCATTTCAAGGATCTCAAGGGCTTGTGATGCAGGTCACGGTGAATCAACTATCCCAGCAAGGGGCAAAGAGGATTTATTTTCCTCTAGCCAAAGTTGTCAGGGGCTATGACCCACTTGATATGGTGAGCTTTGACACTGGAAGAAGATTGCCCTAGCCAAGGATGTCAGGGGCTATGACCCACTGGATATGGTGAGCCTTTGACCCTTGGAAGAAAGACTCTCAACAAATACGAAGTTCTTTCAATCAAGCTACCGGATACAGATGCTAAACAATCTTCTTGTTTACCCCGCGAGGTCCTTGAAAACATTGCATGCATGTCATACACATCATTACATAACAGGTATCTTTGTTGCAGGTCACTTACCTTTCTCGCTGTTTATTTCAGCAATGGCCTTCTAACCAGATAACCAGGACTGTCTTGCTCAAGAGACTCGGTTCGGGGAAATCCTCCTGAATCTATCCAAGGGGCAGGAGGAGCTAAGGACACTTCTCATGGGGACTTTTGTCAAGAACAAAGCTGAGGATGAAAGGCTGAAACACCTGCAAGCTGAGATGGATGCATTGAAAGCCCAGATGCTGGGGCAGGTGACTACTATTCAAGGGTTAGCTCAAAGACAAGACGAGCTCTGGCTTCTCGTCAACCAACTGCTTCAGGATAACCAGCTGGGGCAAAAGTCTAAGGGTAAAAAGCCAGTCATCGTTCGACCAACTTTGAGACAAAGAGGCAAGGAGAGAGCTCCCCAAACGGCTCCAGTGTCACAAATTCAACATCGCAACCAACAAAAGAGCGAGAGAAGGCAGTTCACTCGGCTCAGCATGACCTTATCCCAGATATTGCCACAGTTGCTGGAGACCAAGCTGGTAACTCTAAAAGAGGCTCCGAAGTTTCAAAATACAACGTCACCAAAGTATAACCCCAACGCTCGCTGCGCTTATCATTCTGATAGCCCGGGGCATGCTACAGAGGATTGTTGGGCTTTGAAGAATAAGATTCAGGACCTGATTGATGAAGGAGCACTGGAATTCACACAAGATGGTCAGGCCGAATTTTTCTACCATCCCTCCAAGGCTCACCATTTGAAGTGACAAGCTCTGAGATTAGGAAACTTTTTTTCATTCGAATGTTCAAGTTGTGTTGTGCTTTGATTGTTCAAACATTTATTCATGTTAAACATTGTTATTCCATTAATGCATCGCATATGTCTGTTTTGAAGCAATATATTCGTATTCACTATACGCAAATTATTTTCATATTTTTTCTGATGATCAACTCTTAAATAATAATTCTAAGCCTCTTGAGGGAGGATGACGAAAACGATACCTCTATCTTTACAGTATGCTTTTGAACAGGCCCCGCTGATGAGGTACATGCATTATTTCAATTCCCAAACACTGGAGTTATAAGGATGATAATCCCTCGTCAACCCCTCTGAGCCAAAGAAGTAGGAGTTTTTCTTTTCGAAATTTAAAACCCTTAATCATAACCTGGGGCAGGGTAGTCTTCTCAGTTGATCCAAATGCATAACGAAGGGCACCAAAAAGATCCTTACAAGACAAAGAAATACAGTGATGGTTCCGAATGATCAATAAAGAAAGGCAGTCATTATCTTTCAAAATAAAAAAAAAGAAGCCCAATAAGTCAAAATACATATGAAAGAGACTTACGAAACTGGGGCATCCCGCTGACTGTAATTCCAAAAAAGGAAACAGTTCAGGCAAAATCTAGGGACAACAAAAATCAAAGAAGAAAGAGGTCCTACAAACCCTCAACAAAAAAAAAGGGAATGACTGCCTATTCAGAATAAATCATCAATATCTGAGCCATCACCGGAAAATCAGAGCAAAGACTCAAACAAGGTCTAACGTAAGATCAACTGAGTTTAGGTTTGGAGAACATCACGAAGAGTGGGTGGGTACAAATAATTTGAGCCTTTATCCTTTGTTTCTAAAACCATGAACCAGGCCACGTTATAACCCTTAAAAGTCCTAGCTGAAGCATGGGTTAGTTCGAAAGCATACTGTTACGAAAGGTATCCTGACTCCTTAAGGCCTACAGTAAATACGGAGTTGACATCACGTTTTACAAACATTCACTTGTTTCATGAAAAAAGATGCATTTTCAAAATCTTCAAGACAGACATAAGCTTTGAATTTTTAACATAACTTTGCTTGCATATGACTTTTTGTTTGAACAGCATAGAAGTTCGCACGACGAATGCCTAATGAACGAAAGCACCTCCAATCAGGGGGCACAACATGATCATGGTCCAATCATCTGGGGCAGTCCAATCAAGATTCGGAGAATCTCTCAAAGGGCCAACTAGCTCGGGGTAAATCTCC
This sequence comes from Vicia faba, assembly GCA_948472305.1. Classification (NCBI taxonomy): domain Eukaryota; kingdom Viridiplantae; phylum Streptophyta; class Magnoliopsida; order Fabales; family Fabaceae; genus Vicia; species Vicia faba. The sequence goes on along the minus strand of OX451740.1, from coordinate 525,886,339 downwards.
GCCTGAGTCACTTGGGGCATTCCAACAACGAATCTTGCCCGATTAAACATCTTCCGGTGGCATGACAAAACACTGTTAACAGGGGCAACTCCCTACATTCTGAGAGTGTGGACATAGTCGAAAAGATACTACGCAAAATCAAAGACCCGCTAGGTTGACATACCTAGGCAAAAATAAGGGCTTCCCGGCGAACCAAAAGGGTTCGGGCAAAATGAAGGGATGAAATGAAAAAAAATCTGTACACCCGGCAAGTCGAAAACCTGAAAAGGCGGCTTGGGCAAAATGGGCATCCCGATGGACTGAAAACCCGAAAGGGCGGTCCAGGCAAAAGTTAGGGATCAAAAGCGTACGACTATGTCCCAGCATCTTGTCACTCGCCTACCAAAAGAAGATTTGTCAATCGGCAATCACCAAGCACCTCCACAGGTAACATTGGATTAGGGTTTACATTGTCAATTTCTAGGGTTTACAGGACCTTGGATTAGGGCTTTTCAAATAAGGAAAAATTGAGACTTGGGACCTTGACCATTAAAACGAGCGCGTCTGGACGAAGAGAATCCATGTGTCGCGCCCAATTTATGAGCGTTCCATGCCTAATCGCTATTTTCTTGTATGGTGTCTTAGGCAACGCGTGAAAACCGTTGCCAATGTTTTATGTATTTCAGGAAAAAAGAAAACCAACGAAGGAGACGATGAAGTGGCGAGATGTGATAGGGTGGTTTAAATTTCGCGCGCTGATTTCCACTAACCATTATATTCTTATTATATTATTCTTCAGTTCATTAATATACAAAGTGCGCGTCTAGAACAACTGGCAAGGCATGTGTGTGTTAACGTCCAAGACCTGGGTTCGAGCCCCAGGTCTTCATTATTTCCCATATTATTTTGCAATCCATGTTCACATGCAGTTTCAAGACTGGAGCGCACCATACACCTTCCTAATCAAGCGTCCACGCGTCCAGCTTCATCAATCACAAGGCTAAGAATTGAGACACATGGTGAGTCCCAGTCAACGCGCCACATGTTACTCAAAAAGTCCACCAGGCTTTGCTAAATGGGCCAAAATTCTTGGACTGAACCTCCACTTTGGGGACTGATACCCCCTAGGTTTGCCATTTTAAAATATTTTCTTTTTTCATCATTTCTATTTTATTTTAATTATTGTGTTTAATCGATTAATTAATTATTTTCACAAAAAATATAAAAAACACATAAAAGTCAGAAAAGAGCAAAAAATATAATAAATATTTTATTTTAAGTATTTTCATAAATAAATTGTATATAAATAAAATTAGTTTTAAATTAGGTTTTAATTTTAATTCTTTTAATAAAACAAAATATAAAGAAAAAACATAGAATTAGGGTAATTAATAATTTTTCATCCTTCTTATTTTTTCTTTCATAAATAATTAAATAATTAAATATTTATTTTTATGATTAACTTTGTATATAAAAATTAGGGTTAATTTAGGTTAAAATTCAATGTTTTTCTTAATAAATTAAAAATAAAATAGAATTAGGGTTAGCATGTAATTTCAATTAATTCCTTTTTCTATTAAATCCTAAAATACCAAAAAACAAGTTCTTTCTTTTTTTTAATTACTTAACTCCATCATTAATTTAATTTTTGCAAAAGGGTCCAACGCCCCCGTTCGTAATTTCTTATTAATTCGCATATTTATTTTATTTCGTGTAAATATTTATATATCTCTCCCAAAGCCGTGTAAATAATTGCTCGCACTTTTATTTCTTTATTTTCATTTACTTTTCTGTCAAATCGGGTCCTGGAAATTTTGGCGATGTGGACCCGCGCCTTTTGTAATAGCTTTAGATCTTTACTTTCCTGCAAATATTTTAACTGTTAACAAATGGCATGAAAGAATGTATGGACAACATAAAAACAAGCGTAGAACACCAATAACATGACAAGATAAATGCAAATGAAAACGACACACGAATCGCACACACCACCCCTAGGGTACGCCTCACTGTTGCCTTGCCTCGAAAGGTGATCGTCGAGTAGAGGATGTCTTAGTAAGTTCTCATGATCCGGGAACCTGGCATGAGGGTAGCTTCTAAGGTGTCTTCCCATTGCTCCGGTGATCACCATGTCCCGAACCCTCGAATTGACCCGAACACCTCCAACGGTGGTGCTACCTACCTCTCAATGGTGGGATGGCACTACTTTAAAGGACATTTACACAGACGAATTCCTTAGGGTAGGTAGACGATTCTAGATACTTGCTCTAAATTTCAAAACAAATCAAAAATACTTTTCACACCGACACCTTTCCAAAAAGCTTTCGAAAGCAATTTTTCAAACACTCTTGAGGACCAATACAAGAGTCGAACTGAAATTTTCAAAGAAACTTTTTAAAAACCCACATTGAAAAGCAAACAAACCATTTTTGAAAACACAAATGAGCAAGTATCTAAGAGCCCATGGATAACCATGGATAGAAAGGGTGCTAACACCTTCCCTTTCTATAACCTACCTCCCGAACCGAGAGCAATCTCTTTAAGGAATTTTTCTGTGCTTTTGTCCTTTCCATTTGGAGAAAATAAAAGACGGTGGCGACTCTTGCTTCCGCGATATTTCGCGAACCAGCGTTAAACAGTCAGTTCTAGATCCACCGATCACAGAAGCTGTAGGCTTGATTTCTCCAATCATATCAATGCCCCACATTGCAAATGGCCACGGAGAGGTCATGACATTCAGAGGAATAGGAGGCACATGGACCTTGTCAGCATAGATTTTACATTTGTGACAAGTTCTTGAATGTTGATGGCAATCAGTATCCATCGTTGACCAATAGTAACCGGCTCTTAAGATTTTCTTAGCCATCGTATGTCCACTTGAGTGAGTACCAATATCCCTTTACTTAGGAAGAATTTGGCTGCAAATCTTTGCAAGAACTTTATGTCATTGATAGATGCCCCATCTGGATACTCTTGTGCTTCAAGGTATCTCATCACCTCATGGTACCATGGCTTTTCTGTGTCAGTGTCAACCTCATAGCAATGTGCAGGTTCATCGAATCTTTCAATTGTAATCATAGGGGCTTTATTGTCTCATCTGACCTTAAACATTGAAGACATGGTTTCCAAAGCGTCAACCAACTGGTTTTCTTCCCTAGAGAAGTTCTCAAAAGTGATCTCTTCGAAGTGAGGAATTAGGGATAGCATAAGTTCCTTGTAAGGGATGAGATTAGGGTTTTTAGTGTCCTAATTTCCTTTTACTTGGCTGATAACTAGGGAGGAATCTCTGAATACATCCAAATTCTTGATCCTTAAGTCGATAGCAACTTTTAGACCTAAGGTGCACGCTTCATACTCGGCCATATTGTTTGTGCAATCGAAGCATAGTCTGGCAGTGAAAGGAGTGTGACAACCTTCAAGAGAGATGATCACAACACCAATTCTATTACCTAAGGCGTTAGAATCCCCATCAAATACCATAGTCCATCGAGATCCTTGTTCAGGTCCGTCATATGGTCCAGGTTTCGCATAGTTGGTTACCAGTATGATGTTCTCATCGGGGAAGTAGAAGTTCGTTGACTGATAATCATCCACAACTTGATGGGACAAATGATCTGCTAGTACACTTCCTTTGATGGCCTTTTGAGTCGTGTACTAAATGTCATACTCAGTCAAGATCATTTTCCATCTGACTATCCGTCCGGAAAGGGCAGGTTTCTCGAAGATATACTTGACTGGGTCCATCTTAGAAATCAACATAGTGGTATGAGTCAACATATACTGTCTTAGCCGGCGAGCAGCCCATGCTAGAGCGCGATAAGTTTTCTCGAGCAATGAATATCTGGTTTCACAATCGGTAAACTTTTTGCTCAGGTAATATATAGCATGCTCTTTTGGGCCAGACTCGTCATGTTGGCCCAAAACACACCCCATAGAGTTCTCTAATACCATCAAGTACATGATCAAGGGTCTTCCTTCAACTGGAGGCATGAGAATAAGAGGTTCTTGTAGATATTCTTTGATTTTGTCAAAAGCAATCTGGCACTCATCGTTCCATCTAACTACCTGATCTTTCTTCAAGAGTTTGAAGAGTGGCTCACAAGTAGCAGTCAAGTGAGATATGAAACGGGCAATGTAATTGAGACGACCCAAGAATCCTCTGAATTCTTTTTCAGAATGAGGGACTGGCATTTCCTGGATGGCCTTTACCTTGGCAGTATCAACTTCAATGCCTTTATTGCTAACGACAAAACCTAGAAGCTTTCCAGACCGTACTCCAAACGTGCACTTGTTAAGGTTTAACCCTAGTTTGTACTTCTTCAACCTCTCAAATAATTTGTATAGGTGATCGAGATGTTCTTCCTCGGTTTGTGATCTGGCAATCATACTATCCACATATACCTCTATCTCATGATGAATCACGTCATAAAATAAAGCTACCATAGCCCTTTGATATGTTTCCCCTGCATTCTTTAATCCGAACGACATGACCTTGTAGCAGAAGGTGCCCCATTGTGTAACGAAAGTAGTCTTTTCACTATCTACGGGAGCCATCCTTATTTGATTATAGCCTGAGAAGCCATCCATGAATAAGAAGACTTTATACTGTGCAGTATTATCAACTAAGACGTCAATGTATGGTAGAGGGAAGTCATCCTTGGGGCTTGCCCTATTCAGATCCCTATAGTCTACGCACATGCGAACTTTCTCGTCTTTCTTTGGCACTGGCACCATATTGGGAACCCATTGAGGATAGGATGTCACAGCTAGGAACCATGCATCAAATTGTTTCACCATTTTAACTTTGATCTTTTCAGACATATCAGGCCTCATACGACGAACCTTTTGTTTAATAGGAGGGCAATCTTCTCTTGTCCGCAGACGATGAACTACAATGTCGGTATCCAACCCAGGCATATCTTCATAAGACCAAGCAAATACTTCCACATAGTCTTGCAACATTTGAACCAACCTGCTCTTGACACTGTTTTCCAAATTAGTGCTGATCCTGATTTCCTTCTTATCTGACTCAGTATCCAGGTTGATAACTTCAACTGACTCTTCATGCGGTTGAATAACTTTTTCCTCTTGTAATAGAAGTATGGCTAGTTCTCCCGGTATGTCACAATCTTCCCCGCCTTCTTCTTCGGCTTGGTTTATAGGACATTTAAATTCATAGTCAGCAATGGTAGAGTCATTGGTAATAGGATCCAGAGTGGATGTGGACCCGCAAGAGTGTGTGTGTGCATGTAAGATACATGGCTATTTTTTTGAAAAATGTATTTGAAAGAAAGGAAAGACAATGAACACAAATATTTGAATGCAAAAGAGTACAATGTACTGAATGATCATATGATTAGATGAATATAAATAAAACCCTTGACAAATGGACCAAAGTGCCCCGGGCCAGGCACATGGCTGAAAAATCATTGTTAAAAATATTACAGACAATAAGTTCTTGAATTAAAAGAAAAACAATAACAAGTAGATTACTCCTCAATAAAGGAGATGGGCACAAAGTCCTTCACATGCCAATTCTTCAACTCTATTGTAGTTGGATACACCCACTCTTCAAACGCAACTTCTTCATCAGAATCACCCACGACGTTGACTTCACAGTTTCCAATGCGGAGAGGTGGCTTTCCAGCACAAGCACGCCTTACTTCCTTCTGAGCTTTGATGGTGAAGCCCAGACAAAACTTGTCCATTTTAAATGGGATATCGAGGAGTTTCCCCCAAGTATCACAGTTCCCTTCTTCAATTGCCACACAGGCATCCTTGACTGAAACCATCTTTGGTTTGGCCTTAATAGCTTTAGACTCATCGAAAGAACATTTAGTAGCAACAACCATTGGTGGTACGAACTCAAAGGCTTGACATGGGGTTTCAATGAATTCCCCATCCATCTCTACGTATTTGAAAGAATTAAGGTGGCTGACCATAAACTTTTCTTCTCCGTAGATGATGACTTTTCTACCCTTGACTGGATATTTGAGTTTCTGGTGGAGGGTTGAGGTTACTTACCCAACTTTATGGATCCACGGGCGACCTAACAAACAAGAATAGGCCGGGTGAATATCCATAATATAGAAGGTGGAGTTAAAGATTTGGGATCCCACTTTGATTAGAAGATCCACTTCCCCATGAACAGTCCTCTTTGATCCGTCAAATGATCTTACAATGGTGTCGCTTGGCTTCAAGATTAAATCTTCAGTCAAGATGGTCTAACGCCCCCTTGGGTAATACATTTAGAGAAGAACCAGTGTCGACTAGAACATGTGCTAAGGTGGTCCCTTTGCACTCGATTGACACATGTAAAGCTTTATTGTGATTTCTCCCGAGAGGTGTTAGGTCAGCATCTGAAAATCCCAAGCCATTATCAACTGTCAGGCTAGCCACGTAATTCTCAAACTGATTTGTTGTTGTCTCATGGGGGACATGAGCTTTTTTTAGGAACTTGATTAATGTTCGAGCATGGGCGTCAGAGCAACGCAACAATGACAACATTGAAATCTTAAAAGGGGTTTGCCCCAACTGTTCTACAATTTTAAAGTCGCTTCTCTTGATGATCTTCAAAATCTCATCCATTTCACGGGCGAAGGATTCTTCATCAGCTACGTTCTTGGAGGGTACTTCAATCACAACCGGCTCAATAACCTTTTCCTTCCCTCTGGTATCGATACTTGGCTTGACAGCAGTAATGCAGACGGGCGTCCTTGTAACAATTGGTGGTGAGATATTGGGTGAAAATATTCTTCCAGTTCTAGTTACTTTGCTTGAGCCAGCTATGTTGCTGGCATCATCATCTTTTTCTTCCTCGATCCAGGTATCTTGTTTAATCCCATGATAGAACACTTCAACATCGTAATTCCATGGTACCGCTTTATTTGAAGAATAGGGAATCTATCCGGGATTGGTAATGATTAATGGAGCAATAATGGGTTCATTTGAAATCCTAATAAGACCTTTAGAGGTGATCCTAAGAGGTTTATTAGAGATAGTAATAATGGAGAGGTCTTCACATTTGTTCATCAAACTCTTGGCAGGTGGAGTCTTTTCAAACAAAATTTCGTGGCTATCCATCAGGCGTTGTATGCCTTTTTTCAGCCCTTCACATCCATTGAGTTGTCTTGTACAACACACACAGTCTTCTTCACAGCCAGGGAGGATCCCAGCTTTCAACAAATTGCTTTTGATTACATTCAGCAGAGTAGTCAATTCTTCAACAGAGGCATCAAAAATTGTATCTTCGACAACATTAACACCTTTGTCATGCTTCAGCATTGAAGCGGTAATTACATTCGACTTTGGAGGAGGATCAAACTCAATAGTCTTGTTGTCAATTAAATCTTGGATCTTGTTCTTCAAGGCCCAACACTGGTCAGTCTCGTGCCCGGGGCTATTTTAATGGTAAGCACACTTTGCGTTCGGATTATACTTTGGTGATGAGGTGTCAGGGTTGGCGGGAGGATCGCTCAATATCACTAAATTAGCCTTGATCAAATGTTGAAGGGCTTGAGATAGTGACATGCCTAACCTTGTAAATTATCTTCTTGGAGTTTCAAAATGTTGATGATTTGCAGATGGTCTTGGAGTAGGAGTTGGATTGGAGATTCAGACAGCATTGACAGATGGACAATCATTCTTCTTGGTATGGGCCCTTGCCCCATACACATCATTAACTTCCTTCTTTGCAGCAAAAGGTTTCTTGATAGGATTGGTGGTGGAGGTAGACACCACATAGATCTTCCCACTTTTGATGCCACTCTAAACTCTTTCACCGGTTAAGATTAATTCGGTGAAACCAGAAGAAGAGCAGCCTACCAACAGATTAAAGAAAGGACCAGATAAGGTGCCCACGAACATGTCTATGTATTCCCTATCGGTCAAGGGAGGTTGGACCCTACTAGCAAGGTCTCTCCACTTTTGTGCATATTCCTTAAATCCTTCATTCTTTCCCATGGTCGTATCTTGCAATTGGACCCTCGTTGGCGCCAAGTCCGTGTTGTACTGATACTGGTGGTAGAAGGTAGTAGCTAAATCCTCCCAAGTGTTGACACGAGAACTATCTAACTGATAAAACCATTCAAGTTGTGTTCTAGCCAAGCTTTCTTGGAAAAAGTGAACCCATAGATTCTTATCAGTAGTGCGTGGCTGTATCTTGCGCACATAAGACTTCAAATGGAGTTTTGGACAAGAAACCCCATCGTACTTGGCAAATATTGATACTTTGAATTTGTGGGGGATGACTACCCCAGAGATCAAACCCAAATCATCAAAATCTAAATCGGGGACGACTTGGATATCAACGATTTTCAACCTGTCTTCTAACTGCTTGTATTTGATATCAGCGGGTGGATGTTGCTCGTTAAAATAATCATCATCAGATTTTTATGATTAGCACATTCATCCTGAGTAATTTTGACCTTACAGACCTGGTTCTCGTCCTCTTCAGATGAGTCTCCTCCTACTGGGATTTGACGGATTGTCTCCTTGAACCTTCTACCCATGTTGAGTAGAGCTTTCTTCTTTGGCTTCTTCTTAACGGCCAACAAAGCCATCATATCTTGCTGCCCCTTGGCTAGGGCTAGTAGAGCTTCCTGAAACTGAGAATTCTGGGCTTGGAGATTCGTCACAGTCTTCTCTAGATCCATCTTGCTGAAATAAACAACATAAAGATAAGGAAACCTGTTATGCGAAAGCCTGTCATGTTATGATGCATGGAATATGTACATGCAAATAATTTCAAGGGTTAATGAAGTTTAAATTTGTGTAGATAACATAATGAACAAACATTAATTTTCATTTAGACAAAACAAGAAAGGTTACATCATGCCTCTTGGGCTTACAAAATAGCTTTCTAAGATAAAAATACTGAGCACATCCTCTTTGGCGCGAGATAAGCGTTCACACTTTGCTCTTCTTGTAACTGCTTCGTAAGCTCCAAGACTCTCTTCTCACTAGCATAGAATTGGGCCTTGAAAGTATCTCGTTCTTCCTTCAGTTGGATCCAATCCTTTTGTAAGTCTTCGAGAGAGGTAGGCATGTCGGGATGGAGGATAGTGTAGGGAACATCTCCTTCGACCACAAGCTCCATGATGACTGGTAAGATGGAGGGATATGGCATCACAAGTTTTTGATCACGAGCTTATACCCATTTAAGGTAAGGCTCGAGGGAATGGAATTCTTGTGTCCTAGTGTCTTGCTATCCACCTTGTTCAACATCCTCCATGCTCGGATAAACCTCTGACAATAACCTTGATCGTCACTTTCATAGTCAAATACCAAACCTTGAATAAGCATCTCGTGTGGACCATCCCTTCGAGCGTAACCAAACTGTCTCAAGGCTAAGAAAGGTTTGTAGGTGATACCTCCTATAATTCCAATTAAAGGGACATTAGGGAATTCTCTACAACGGTCGATAATAGTAACATTATCCAAAGAGCGGGACACAACAATGAATATCTGAATGTCTGAGTATCATCAACCTATGTGACCACCTTGAACCTTGCTCATTCTTCAATACAGATTGGGGAAGATGTGAAATAAACCATCTTGCCAAAAGAGGAGTACAACACATAAGGATACCTCTTTTCCTCATGGTGCGAGTGTGAAAAGAATGTAGGACGTCCCCTAGCAAAGTAGGTACTAGGTTACGAGACATGAAGATTTTGACAGTATTTGGAAACAAAACCATCCCATAGATGAGGAGAGCCACAATTTCCTCAAAGGCTTGCAAATCCAAAGAGTTCCAACAATTTTGGGCTTTCTCAAACAAGAACTTTTCTAGGAAACCTTTGACACCGCTCCTTTTTTCCCAATTAGTTGTGATATCAGATGGTTACAAGTGTAGAGCTTGAGCAATCTCTTCTGGCTATGGATCTCTTTCCGTACCGTTGAAAGGTAGTTGATTGAGAATGGGAATCCTCAAGAGTTGGGAGAATTCTTCCAAAGTTGGCACAAGTTGATAATCAGGAAATGTGAAACAATGGTGTAAAGGATCAAATAATTGGAAGAGCACCTTCATCATGTCCTCATCAGTGTTGGAGGTAACCAAGTTTAGTAGGCGACCATGTCTTTCAGTGAATGGAGAATTTTCAGGAATCCTTGATGTTAACTCTTTGAGTTGAGGAGGGATCCTTACGAGATTGACTTGAATGGTTTTCCTACGAATAGAATCCATGTCCTATAAAACAGAACAAAGATAAATCCCAAAAATCCTTGAAATGGTTAGTGAGTATGAGTATAATGTCATGATGTTTATGATGTTATGTACAATTATATATATATATATATATATATATATATATATATATATATATATATATATATATATATATATATATATATATATATATATATATATATATATATATATATATATATATATATATATATATATATATATATATATATATATATATATATATATATATATATATATATATAAGTCCTTAGGTTTAGGATTGCATGGAGTCTCATATGTAAGTACCCTCTTGAAGTTTAGTTGGCTCAAACCTGTCCTAGTAATAGTAACCGGGTCCTATAAAGCTCAACATCACTTATTTGTTTCCTTGAGCATTATTTCAGCGTAAGTGTGATACGGTGGGAGAACTGACTTGAGGTTTTGCGTTTGTGTTCGCAAATGTTTCGGTTTAGCAAGAGTCGCCACCGACTTTTTATTTTATCCTAAGGAAAGGTCAAAAAGCACAAGAAAGACCTTTGAGATGTTTTCTTGGGTTCGGGGAGTAGGTTATAGAAAGGGAAGGTATTAGCACTCTTTCTATCTATGGTTATCCATGGGCTCTTAGTTTCTTGTTTAGATCACTTGCTTTGCTTTTCAATTGTTTGAAATGGTGCTCTTCAATTGTTTGAAATGGTGCTTTGTGTGTGGTTTTGAAAGATGTTTTGAAAAGAGGCCATCGTTGTGGCAACCTTTGTAATGATTCTTGTTTGAATGTATACAAATATGTTTTTGTCTTTTGAAAAGTTTCCAATGTTTGAAAGTAGGGTTTTGAAATTGTGTTGTGAAGTGTGTTTGAAAATAGCAAGGATGTTTTTGCAAGCTTTTTGATCAAGTAACTAAGAGCTATCTACCCTATTTTACTCAAAGATCTTTCTCATGTTTTTAACCCTTTTAACAGTGTTGTTTCACCATTGTATTTGGTGAACAACCTTGTGTTAGGATGTTAAACGGGACAGGCACGGGTCATCGTATAGACCATGATAGCAATTGTGCTAAGCATTTTTGGCAATTTTCTTAAGGGACTTGATCATTTTGTTTAGGCAACTCAGATAGCGTCATCTAGGGACTATGATCGTTTGTTTTGTTTTTGTTTTGCCAAAGTACTTAACATGCATACCATGACCCATTTTTGAAGGCAACAAGTGGATTGTAACCCTAGGGGTGCAAGTGTGCATTGTGTTTGTTTTTCATGCATTTTTTGTCTTTGATTAGGTCAAACTAATTGTTGGTTTTGATTTTGCATACAAACCCTAATTCTCTAATCATGGCATAAATGAAAGTGTTTAAGTGCGGAAATTTAAATTTTAAGCTATTACAACATGATTATGGGGATGGCGATACAATTTTGAATAGGGGATTATTTGACAATAAATTTAAACCCTAAGTTATTACAACCAAATTGAATCTCAATGCAACAATATTTAAATGTACAATATTTAAATAAACAAGATAAATAAATATTAAATGAAATGTATTATGCAAAAAAGAAGTTTTTATGTATGTAAAAATATTTTCAATGTAAAGAAATATAAAGAAATATGTAAATAAAAAAAGATTAATTTATTTATTAAAGGGGTAAACCCTAATTTTCTTTAAGAAAATAATATTATCTATTATTTATATACAAAAAATATATTAATATGTACAAAAATAAAAATATAATATTTTTGTATTTTTATCCTATGTTTTTAATAAAATAAAGGTATATATATATATATTAAATATATTAAGTATGTATAAAATAAAATAATTATTTACAAAAATAAAATATATTCAAGAAAATATTTTTAGTGTGAATAAAAAATAATAAAATAAAAATAAAGGTATTATTTACATTATTTTCAAGTTTTAATAAGTAATATAAAGTATTTAAATATGTTTTCTATATTAGAAAAAATAAAATAAAATGCCAAATAAATGTAAAAAATATGAAAATATTTTTGGAACATTTTTTATGCTTGGAAATAAAATATCAAAGTCAGAAATGAAATTAAAATACAAAAATAACAAAGTATAAAGAAAATGGGCCAGGGGGTGCATTTAGCAAAAGGAGGGTGTTAGAAACAAGAAAGCCAAGCCCAGCCCATCAGCTTCATCTTCTTCCTCCAGACTTTTGAAAACGCGCGCCTGTTATACAAACTTGAACATCCTGGAAACGTGATCTTTTGCCAAAACGCAAAACATGAAACTTGTAGAGAATTTAAATATGAATCTAACCATATAAAGCATTAAATCTAACTCTCAAAGACCAGAGAGAATTTCTCTGGCCCTAAAATCTAACCTAACTTTTTCAGCATGTTCATGGATGAAATTCTCCTAGCACACTTAATATAAATGAAAACTGAGCATATGTATGGTTTCAGGGTAATGAGTACTACATCTTTCATTCACAAACCTAAGGCTAAATGTTCCTAAATAGAGAGATAAAAGTTGATGAAAAACCTGTTTCAGTTGGATTCGAGTTGGACAATGCAACAACTTTCAGTGAGGCCTGAGATTCTTTTGAGCTTGCTTGATGTTCCCTGGACCTTTCCCAATGCTTAGTTTGCCTTGAATGTCCCTGAATCAACCTCTAGAAGTCAACCTGCATAAGCTTGAAACTAAAATGGTGAACACTGTAAATGGAGTTACAGTTGGTAATGGAGGTTTGGGATAGCTTGAGTGAGTTGAATGGAAGGTATTGGAATAAGCTTGGGGCAAAACGCACGAGGCAATGTGAAGATGGAAGTGATTCTACAGGGCCTGCCCTGTTTTGCAAGAAAATATGGTTTTTGTGTACAAGGGTGTTTAAGGGATGAATGGCTCGTGTTTCTGGCTCCAAGGGATGTGCAAAGCTTGTTTGAAATGTTGGCTTAAGTTGAATATATCAGATATGCAAGCTATGGACTTTTGGCAAGTTGACTTGTTTTGAAAGAAAAGTGTGAAGTGAAATGAGATAGGCCTGTACATGCTATCTCCAAGCATGCACAAGTTTCTTGTACCTTTACCTAAGTTTGTGGAACTTGTTTGCTGCAAAGAAAGAAGTCCAAGGCTCAAGAGAAACAACTTTGCAAAAGTTATGCTTTATGAAAATGGAAGTGTTATCTTTATGCCCAAAATGGAATTATTCATTGTATAATGCTCCCTTGATCAGAATAATACCTCTAACCAATGTGTTTGCATTCAATTTTTGAGTTTAAATTGGTTTAGAGACCTGTAATGAAGTATAAAGCTAGTTTGGTCAGACTTTGCAACTTGTATGAACATGCATTGGCCATGGTTACAAAGTTAGTTTTTGCCAACTTCAAGCATTCGATTATCCCTAACCACAAATGTGTTTGAGGAGTTCTTGGACAATTTGGAAAGCTTGAAACAAGTACTATAATATATCTTTGAAATGAAACTTGAGACTCCAAGTGGAACTATGTGAAAAATGGCCAAGAAGATGGGTCAAAATCCTGCCTAAACTAGGGCAAAATTTCTCTAAGTTAAAAGTTTTAGGGACCCTTATTCCAAAAATCATAACTTGAGATCCAAGCTTCTTTTGAGAAAACTTTGTGAATCAAAGTTGTATACTTTGTGTAGTACTACAACTTTCATGTTGTAAGTTTTGTTTGAATCCATTTGTATCTTGGTGAAAATGTGGGGCAAAGTTAGGAAAAATTAAGAAAATTTCATAACTTAGAAAATTTCTAAGTTATGATTTTTTTTTCAATTTCAAACCCTAATTTGCAATTTTGGGTTTCTTGATGAAAAAGTTTCATAATTTGACATATCTTGATGAAAAATGACCCTTGGCACTTGATTTTGACCAAAAAGTCAAAGTTTGACTTTTCAGTGTACAATCAAATCTTGATCAGTTGACTGAAAAATTCATCTGTCAATCCTATGCATTTGAGATCTTTTGAACTTGTTGAATAGGTCAAGATAATATCATTGAGTCCTTGAGTCCATGGTTGAGCTTGATTTGCCATTGGCTAGGTCAAACAGTCAAAAATTGCCTTTGTACAATCAAAACCCTAAAAATGACCATTTTGCCCTTTTGGTGATCTGATCAAATTTCTTGTGGATTTATGGTCCAAACTTGATCAAATGGCTCATATGAATTCATAATGTTGATGTGGGTCAAAATTCATGAGGTTTTACTGTCAAATGGCCACAATTGAATTTTTCCCTAATATAGTTGATTTATAGGTCAACTGTCCAATTGACTGGGCAAAAATTTGATTCAAGGCTTGAAATTTGGTATGGGCAAACTTATGAGTCCAACATGAAGTATGAAAGTCAAATTGGGCATTGAAGGTCCAAAAATCCCTGTGCAAACTCAAACCCTAAATTTAGGTCAACAGTGCAAGGAGATGTCTTGAGCAGAGCAAACCCTAGCTTGGTCTTGAGTTGCAAGAGTCTTGTGATGAGAAATGTTGATAAAATGAGAGGGAAAATTTTGGGGTACAACAGTTGCCCCTGTTTAATCTTCTTGAACCTGAAGAGTTAGATTGACAAGTTTGCTCTTTCGTGACTCGAAGGTAAAAGAGGATTGGACACTAGAGTGCCCGTAAATTTGCACTCGTCAAAATATTGTTGAGGGAATAGGCTTAAAGATGCCATTTGGAGATGGTAGAATCTTGCTGGAGATGGGCTTAAAGATTCCATCCAAGATTTGTTTGTTGAACTGCAATGTTGTATGTCAGAAGAATGAGCATCAAAATGGTATCCATGTCTGGAATGCATTTGAACTGTATCTGGAGATGAGTCTGTATGAGCAAAGGAATGGCGTCCGTGTCTGGAGCATATCCGAGCTGTAACCGTATTTGAACTTTGAATGAATATCAGAATGACTGCCGTGTCTGGAGTGTATCTGTATTGTGAATTGGTAACAAAGAAACATCTGTATATGGAGCAACTATATGCTGGGGATAAGTTCTAAATGAGTGGCAAAATGGCAACCGTGTATGGAGCGTATCTGGACTGTATCTGAAATTGAGATCTGTATGAGTAGCATAATGAATTCCGTGTCTGAAGTGTATCTGAAACTGTAACGGGGATCTGAATAAGTGTCAGAATGACTTCCGTGGTGACTGCACTGGGGAGAATCAAGCTTCTGGTGTAAGGGCCAGAACAACATCTGTGTTTGGAGCGTATCTGAACTTGAAGTTTGACAGTTAAATCTGAATGAGAAATAGAATGGCTTCCGTGTCTGGAGCGTATCTAGTCTATATCGGATTGCTGAAGTCCAAATGAGTAGTAGAATGACCGCCGTGTCTGGGATGTATCCATACTGTATCTGAATAATTGTTAATGATAGCCTTTTAATCTTATCCTGAAAAGGGTAAAATATTAGCTAAAACACAAAGTTATGTTGCATGATATGTATGATGCAATGAACTGTGTTTCATCAATGTTTATGATATATGAATGTAATGGATGTGCATGTAAGCTGAGTAGCTGTCTTGCTGAGGAAAATAAATCCTTGATAACTAGAGATAATGAAATCTTTGACTGCTGCCGAAGGAAGTAGATTCCTGACCGATGCTGAGGATTCAAAAACCTTTGATTGTTAAAGATGAGAAATCCCTGCTAACTGCTTGGGAATTAAAGATCTTTGATTGTTGAGAATGAGAAATCCTGGGACCACTGTTGGTGATTGAAAATCCTTGGTGACTGGTGGGGATTTACAAGAGCTTTGACAACTTCTGTGGGGGATGAGAATTCTTCATGACTTTCCTGGGAAATAAGGAAAACTCTGAAAATCTCTACTGGGGAGTTAAAACCTGGGAGGCTTCTGCTGGAGAAATGAGACCGAGAATCTTCAATCTTCCGGAAAATAACTCTGTGGGGAGGATGTATTTCAAGGTTTTCGGGCTCCACTGGGGATTGAGAGTTCGGAGACTTATCTCTGATGGGAATTTTGAAACTTAACTCCGCTGGGGGATAAAGTTTAGAACACACTGGCTCCGCTAGGGATCTTGAAATTTAACTCCGTTAGGGATGTATACTTCAAGGTTTTAGCTTTGTTGAGGATCTGAATGATGTACTGTAGGGGATTTCTTCTGGAATAGCACAAGGATATCTTCTTACATCTTCAAACTATCAGTAATTATCCTTTCTCAATTTCGTTTTATTTGTAAGCAGTGATTATATTCAAATGCATATGCCTATTTAACAAAACTTTGGACGCTTTCAAATAAAACACAAGTGTAAAAAGAAAGGAAAGGCAAGCAAATTTCTGCACTTTGAAGTATCTTTGTATTAACTTTTGTAAGTATCTTTGTACAAAGGAGACAGACATCCTAGTAAGAGAATGTTGTCGTAAAAATTGAGAAAACATTTATACAAAAAGAAAGATGGCTATGTGTAACAACTCCATGGGGTTCCCATTCTGCTATAGCCTTCACAACTCTGAGTATCTTGTCCATTCGCTGCTTCGTCCACCTATGATTGGATTGATCAGAAGCTTGGAGCTTGTTGGTGAAGAGATTGTTCTTAAAGTGATCCGACGAGACATAGTCATACGCTTTAATTCCCTAACTTTTGCCTGGACCGCCCTTTCGGGTTTTCGATCCACCGGGAAACCCTTTTTTGCCCAAGTCGCCCTTTCGGGTTTTCAACTTGCCGGGTGTACAAATTTTTTTGTTTATCCCTAATTTTTGCCTGAATCGCCCTTTCGGGTTTTCGATTCACCGGGATGCCCATTTTTTCCCAAGTCGCCCTTTCGGGTTTTCAACTTGTTGGGTCGTTTTATGCGTAGTATCTTTTGACTATGTCTGCGTTCGCAGGGTGCGGCAAGCCGTCGCCGTCCATGGTGGTTAGAATCATTGCCCCACCAGAAAAGATGCTCTTGATTACAAATGGTCCTTCGTAAGTAGGAGTCCACTTGCCCCTGGGATCACTTTGCGGCAAGATGATCCGCTTGATTACAAGATCTCCGACTTGATATACTTGACGCATGACTTTCTTGTTGAAGGCCTTGATCATCCGTTTTTGATATGTCTGACCATGACAAACAACAATAAGTTGTTTCTCGTCGATCAAATTAAGTTGATCATGCTAGGTCTGAATCCAATCGTCTTCACTCAAACCAGCATCTTTCATAATCCTCAAGGAAGGAATCTGAACTTCCATAGGTAGAACAATTTCCATGCCATATACCAAAGAAAAGGGGGTTGCCCATGTTGAAGTACGTGCCGTGGTACGATACCCGTGCAGAGCAAACAGTAACATCTCATACCAGTCCTTGTAGGTGACTGTCATCTTTTGAATGATCTTCTTGATATTTTTGTTTGCGGCTTCAACAACACCGTTCATCTTTGGCCGATAGGGAGATGAATTATGATGATAAATCTTGAACTGCTCGCATAGAGCGGTGATCATAATGTTGTTCAAATTTGTACCGTTGTCCGTGATAATCCTGTCAGGGATACCATACCGGCATATGAGATTCTGCTTAATGAAGCGGGCAACCACATTCTTTGTAACGGAGGCAAAGGAAGCTACTTCGACCCATTTGGTGAAGTAATCAATAGCCACCAGGATGAAGCGATGTCCATTGAATGCCGTGGGCTTGATCTCTCCAATCATGTCAATGCCCCACATTGAGAATGGCCAAGGAGCTGTCAGAATGTTGCGAGGAACAAGAGGAATATGTACTTTGTCGGCGTAGACTTGACATTTGTGGCAAGTACGGGAATATTGATGACAATCAGCTTCCATGGTAGACCAGTAGTAACCTGCCCTTAGAATCTTCTTAGCCATCGTATGTCCGCTTAAGTGGGTGCCAAATGTGCCACTATGTATCTCGGTCATGATCAACTCTGCTTCAACCTTGTCCACACAACGAAGTAGAACACAATCATGGCTGCGCTTATAAAGGATACCGTTGCTCAGGAAGAACTTGGCAGCAAATCTCCTTAAGAACTTTTTGTCATTGACAGAAGCTCCTTCAGGGTATTCTCGAGTCTGAAGATACCTTTTAATTTCATGAAACTAGGGTTGTTCCACTACTTCTTCGGTATTAATCTCATGACAGTGCGCAGGTTCGTCCATTCGCTCGATGGTGATTTGGGGAGCCTCATTATCCCAGTTGAGTTTAAACATGGAAGACATTGTAGCCAGAGCATCCGCTAGCTGATTTTCTTCTCGCGGGAAGTGCTCGAAAGTAATCTGCTCAAAATGAGGAAATAATGTCAAGACATGTTCTTTGTATGGGATAAGATTAAGATGTTTAGTGTCCCATTCTCCTTTGACTTGACTGATAATCAAAGTCGAGTCCCCAAATACGACCAAATATTTGATTCCTAAGTCTATAGCGGCCTTGAGACCAAAGATGCAAGCTTCATAATCAGCCATGTTGTTGGTACAGCTGAAGCAAAGTCGGGCAGTGAAGGGTGTATGGCAACCTTCAGGAGAAATGAGTACCACACCGATACCGTTGCCAAGTGCATTTGAAGCACCATCAAAGTACAGGGTCCATCGGGATCCTTGTTTAGGTCCGTCATACGGTCTGTTACCTTCAATGTTGTCCAATGTCATGATGTCCTCGTCAGGGAAGTCGAATCTCATAGATTGGTAATCTTCGACGGCTTGATGAGCTAGATGGTCAGCTAGTACACTCCCCTTTATAGCTTTTTGGGTTGTGTACTGGATATCATACTCAGTCAGGATCATCTGCCATCTAGCGATTCTTCTGGATAAAGCAGGCTTCTCGAAGATGTACTTGATCGGATCCATTTTGGAAATCAGCAAAGTGGTATGAGTCAACATATACTGCCTTAGCCGGCGAGCATCCCATACCAAAGCGCAGCAAGTTTTCTCGAGCAGTGAGTAGCGAGTCTCATAGTCGGTAAACTTTTTGCTAAGGTAATAAATGGCATGCTCTTTTCGGCTAGACTCGTCATGATGGCCCAGTACGCACCCCATTGAGTTATCCAAAACAATCAGATACATGATTAACAACCTTCCTTCGACGAGTGGCATCAAAATAGGAGGTTCCAGCAAATACTCCTCGATCTTATCAAAAGCAACTTGACAATCATTGTTCCATTCAACTACTTGATCTTTCTTCAACAACTTGAAGATTGGCTCACAGGTAGATGTTAGGTGAGAGATGAACCTTGCGATATAGTTTAAGCGTCCCAAGAATCCTCTAACCTCCTTTTCAGTGCGGGGGGCAGGCATTTCTTGTATAGCTTTGACTTTAGCAGGATCAACCTCAATGCCTTTGTTGCTGACGATAAATCCAAAAATTTTACCAGACCTAACTCCAAAAGTGCATTTGCTTGGGTTCAGTCTGAGCTTATACTCCTTCAACTTGGAAAACAACTTTTGCAGATGGTCAAGGTGTTCTTCTTCTGTCTGTGAACGGGCTATCATGTCGTCTATGTAGACCTCAATCTCATGATGTATCATGTCATGAAACAAAGCTACCATGGCGTGTTGATAGGTTTCCCCGACATTCTTCAGTCCGAATGGCATCACTTTGTAGAAGAAGGTACCCCATTGCGTAACAAAAATAGTTTTCTCCATGTCTTCGGGGGCCATTTTGATCTGGTTGTATCCCGAGAATCCATCCATGAAGGAAAATACCTTGTGTTGAGCTGTGTTGTCAACCAAGATGTCGATGTGTGGTAGTGGAAAATCATCTTTAGGGCTGGCCCTGTTTAAGTCCCGATAATCCACACACATTCTGACTTTGTCGTCCTTCTTAGGTACGGGCACAATGTTAGCAACCCATTGTGGATAGGAAGTAACAGCTAGAAAGCCATCATTGAATTTCTTCATTACCTCAACTTTGATCTTCTCAGACATGTCGGGCCTCATTCGGCGGACCTTTTGTTTGATCGGTGGACAATCTTCTCTTGTAGGGAGATGGTGAACCACGATATTGTGTCTAATCCCAGCATGTCTTTATAAGACCAGGCAAAGATCTCAACATATTCGTTCAACAACTACACTAAGCGCTCTTTGACACCTAGTTCCAGGTTGGCACCCACCTTAACCTCTTTCTTGTCTTCCTCTGTTCCCAAGTTGATGGTTTCTAGCAACTCTTCATGAGGCAGAATAGCCCTATCTTCTTGTTGCAAAAGTCTGGCTAACTCTCCCGGCACTTCACAGTCTTCGTTAACTTCGTACTCAGCATGATTGACCAAATCTTCAGAGTCACCGAAGGCTAAAGCAGAATAGTCACCGATGGAATCCGGAGTGGATGGGTACCTGCATTTTGTGAGTGTGGGTG
The DNA here is from genome assembly GCA_948472305.1 of Vicia faba. Taxonomy (NCBI): domain Eukaryota; kingdom Viridiplantae; phylum Streptophyta; class Magnoliopsida; order Fabales; family Fabaceae; genus Vicia; species Vicia faba. The sequence goes on along the minus strand of OX451740.1, from coordinate 525,865,904 downwards.
TGTGTAAGGGATAGCCATCCTTAAACAAAACAAGATGCAAAAGGAAAGAAAATGAACACAACAAGTTATAGATGAAAACGTCCAATGATTCATTAAAACATGGCATATGATAATGAAGAAAATCAAGCCCTTACAAATAGACCTATATGCCCCGGGCGAGGCATAAGGTGAAAATAGTGTACGAATTGTTTAGTTATTACAGACCAAAATAGGAAATTGTTCAAAGATAAATTACTGGTTGATGAAAGTGATGGGAATAAAGTCCTTTGCTTCCCAGTTGCTTAATCCTCCTTCGACGGTTGGAAAGATCCAATCTTCAAAGTTGTCTTCTTCATCATCATCTTCTAAGGCATTAATTCCATGGTGAGTGATTTTTACGGGTGGTCCTCCAGCCTTGGAGCGACGCATAGCTTTCTGGCCAGCAGCAGTAAAACCTAGTCCGAACTTGTCCGTCTTGTGAGGAAAATCAGGCAGTTGCCCCCACACTGTACTCCTTCCTCTTTTGATTACAGCCTCCGCATCCTTGAGAGATGCCATCCTAGACATATGCTTGGAAACGATAGGCACATCAACCATTGTCTTCGCAACTACGACTTCAGGAGAAACTTCCTCAAAATGTTGGAAAGGCGTTTCTATGAATTCGCCATCCAACCCCACATAGCGGAAGGAGTTGAGGTGACTTATCATGTACTCTTTCTCGCTGTGCACCGTTATAATCTTACCTTGAACAGGATACTTTAGCATTTGGTGTAAAGAGGAGGTAACTACCCCAGCATAGTGGATCCACGGCCTTCCCAACAAACACAAATATGAAGGACGAATGTCCATCACATAAAAGGTAGAGTTGAAGGTCTCGGTGCCCACTTTGATAGGGATGTCCACATCTCCGTGAACCATCCTCTTAGAACCATCGAAGGATCTAACAACGATGTTACTAGGTTTGAGGGTCAATCCTTCGTAGTCCAGTCTATCTAACGCCTTCTTCGGCAACACATTCAAGGATGAACCAGTATCAACTAGGACATGGGCAAGGGCGGTTCCCATGCATTCTACTGAGACATGCAGCATGTCGTTGTGCTTCCTTCCTTTAGGGGTCAAATCAGCATCGGAAAAACCAAGACCATTATCAGCAGTAAGGCTGGCCACGCACTCTTGAAACTGGTCAGCCGAAGTTTCTTGAGGCACGTGTGCCGTCTTTAAAAATTTGATCAAGGCCTTAGCATGGGCCTCAGAGAAGAGTAGAAGAGCCAACATGGAGATTTTGGAAGGGGCCTGCCCTAGCTGTTCCACGACGTCGTAGTTGCTCCTCTTGATTATTTTTAAGATTTCCTCCATCTCTTTCTGGGTGGTTTCGGGGATTACCACAGTCTAAGCCTTCATCCTGACAGGCGCTTCTAGTATCCCCTTACCCTTATCGGTAGTATCAACAGAGGGTCTAACTTCAGGAGTATCCAATTCTTCAATTATCGGGCTTTGCACAGATGGCTTAACAGGCACAAAAGCTTTCGAGGGTCCGAAGACTACTCGAGGAGGAGCAATCTCCGGAGAGAAAATCCGTCTGCTGCGAGTTATCTTGCTTGTTCCCGCAATGTTCCCTATATTAGGGGTTTCATCATCAGAATTCTCTTGGACTGATTCAATCTGTTTGATACCATGATAGAATATTTCTCCTCCCTAGTTCCATGGTATCGTCTTGTTGGATTGATATGGGACAGGCCCCGACATGGTGATTTTCAATGGTACAAATTTAGGATCAGGCATAATCTTGACAGGCCTTTTGCAAGCCTTGGGAAGATTGTCGGAGATGGTTATTATTGCAATGTCATTGGTAGGAGTAACAAAGGTAGCAGGAGTAACAGGAGTGAAGGTATCAACAAGAGTCTTTTGGAAGAGTATCTCTTGGGTATCCATCAGGCGTGGGATGCCTGATTTCAACAATGGGCAGTCAGCTCGTATGTTTAAACAAAAGTAACAGTCTTTTCCATAGCCTGGGAATATCCCGGCTCTCATCAAATTCACTTTAATCACTGGTAACAAAGTCAAAAGATCAGCAACATTAGTAACATGAAGGTCTTCCATAACGGCATGAACATTATGACCGTGCTTGGGCATTGGGGCAGAAATCACATTTGGCTTTTCGGGCGCATCGAATTCCACCTCCTTGGCGTCGATCAGGTCTTGGATTTTGTTCTTAAGAGCCCAACAGTTATTGGTATCATGCCCTACACTGTCAGAGTGGTAAGCACATTTTGCATTGGAGTGGTAATAAGGGGAAGAGGTATTGGGGTTCTTTGGCGCTTCCTTCAAATTGGTAAGATTCAGCTTTAGCAAATGAGGGAGTACTTGAGCCGGTGTCATGTTGATTCGGGTGAACTGCCGTTGTGGCCTTTCTACCTATTGCTGATTAGATCTTGGCTGATTGCTGCGAGGTTGATCATTTGAAGAGTTTTGGATCATCACAGCCCCTACAGTTGGTCGGCGCTCGGTTCTTCCTTGACTTTTCTGAGAATAAACAACAGAAGCTTCCTTGTTAGCTGGGAAGGTCTTCTTAATAGCAGTGGATGCGGAGGCATCTTTCTGAATCTTACCACTTTTAATGCCGGCCTCGACCCTTTCGCCGGTCAGAATTAATTCGGTAAATCCCGCAGAGGAACTCCCAATTAAATGATTGAAGAAAGGGACAGACAGGGTCCCTAAAAACATGTCAACCAGCTCTCTATCCGACAATGGTGGCTGCACCCTTCCAGCCAGATCACGCCACTTCTGGGCATACTCTTTAAATCCTTCATTAGAAGCCATACCCATACTCTGTAGTCGAGTACGAGTAGGTGCTAAATCAACGTTGTATTGGTATTTCCGGTAGAAAGCAGCAGCTAAGTCTTCCAAGTTATGAACCTCCGATCTCTCTAGTTGATAGAACCAGTCCAATTGTGTGCCTGGCAAACTGTCTTGGAAAAAATGGACCCAAAGATCCTTATCAGATGAGTGGGGTTAGATCTTTCGGACGTAGGATCTTAGATGCATCTTTGGACACGACAGACCATCATACTTGGCAAATGTAGGAACTTTGAACTTGGGAGGAATGACGATCCCAGCGACCAACCCTAGTTCTTCGAAATCTAAACCAGGTACCCTTTGCAACTCCATGGCTGCCAACCAATCCTCAAGATTTTTAAATTTAACATCTGCCGGGGGATATTGCTGTTTGGAGTAATCTTCGTCTTCTTCCTCTTCCTCTTCTTCTCCTTTAACTTCAGATTCAGAAGGCATTGCAGTTCCTTTTCCTTTACCAGCCCCTTCATCAGACGTCGAGGGGAATTCGAGAACTTTTCTAGCATTGCTTTCAAACCTTCTTCCCATGATGACTACACCAGGTCTTTTCTTCTTTTTCTCTTTATCTTTCTCTAACAGTGCTTTAAGGTCCTCTTGACCCTTTGCTAAGGTCATGAGTGAAAATTCTGGCTTCAGATACCCAATGTCATGTCCAATGTTATGACACTGTATCTGACTTACTATATGACAGTAAATACAAAAGCAGTAAATAACACAGTCAATTGTTTACCCAGTTCAGTGTGCAACAACACCTACTCTGGGGGCTACCAAGCCAGGGAGAGAATCCACTATAAGAGATGTTAATTCAGGAATAAACCAACCAGTTTATCTCCTTCACTTAAGACCTACCCAATGCAATTCTAATCTAAGTACAACTTAAACCTGAGTTCCTACTCACTCCCCCTCAATCACAGCAGTGATACATAAACCAATTTGACTTGAGAATTGATGAAGACACTCTTCAAAACACACTCTTGATTATGCTTCACAGCTTTTTAATCAAGTAACACAATCACTCGTGCTTCACAGCTTTGAGTGATGTACACAACTAACTTGACTCTGCTTCACAGCTTTAGTCAAGTAACATTCAAACACTCTTGCTTCAAAGCTTTGAGTGCTACACAACCCTTACAATTGAAACCTATTCCAAGACACTTATCACAATGATAATTGCTTGGAGTACAATTAAACAAATCTATACAGATTACAAACTCGATCTTCTAATTAATCAGCAGGGATGATTTCAAAAACCGCAGCTCTGTTGAATATATAGCAGCTGCAACTTCAGTTAGGGTTTCCAAAAACCTAGGGTTGATTCCGTTTGACTTAAAGTCCAGGTCACAGTACTTTGTTGATCAGGTTAGGATTGAGCGAGGTTACTCCTCAGAAAACGCAGGATTCTGTTTAGGAAGGACTGAGTTATTTCCTGAAAAAACTCAGACTTATCCAATCCTGTAATCCTGCTAGTTCAGAACAGGATGTCATAACATCTGTTATGACATCTGAGAAAACCTGTCTACTGATTAGCTAAATGTGATCATTTTGCAAACATGCTCAGATACACACTTATGAACATCAGTATTTGAGTTACAATATTTTTCTGCATATGTACCTAAAGAGTTAGTACAACCTTAACTAGAATGTTATGACATCAGTCATGACATTCACACATACACTTGGAATTTACCAAAAATACAAGCCAATACCTAAACACCTACAAACTCCCCCTTTGGCAGATTTTTGGCTAAAGTCCCTAAACAATCAGAGATAGCAGCAGAAATAAATGATGACAGCAGAAAAATATAGTGTTAAGTACTAATTAAGCAGTACCAAATATTCTCCCCCACTTTAGCCACAAATGGGCCAAAGATTACAGTTATCCAAGACAAAATAATGAGATCAGCAGCAGAACACCAGACACAGCAGTAGACAACAGCAGGACATTCTTCCAAACTCCACCACCACGCAGCAATCATCCTTCAAGTACTGTCATCAGACTCAGAGGAGTCAGGCTTCTTTCTTTTCTTGTCAGCATTTCTCTCTTTGTTTGATGTCTCAACATTCTTAGAGACATTTGGATTTGTTTCAGCATTTGAATTTTCTTGGTGCAGAGGAACAGAAATGCCAGGAACTGAGTGGTTCTCGTTCAGAATTCGGGAAACAATTTTTGCTATTGCTTGATTAACATAGGCTGTCCCTTCCCTATTTGTAATTTCAGGGGGTACTGAAGAGGAAGGATGAGATGGATTACCTGTATGTCTTGTTCGCACCTCTTTGGCCTTGGTGGAGTTAATTCTATGAGAACAGATCTCCAGAACATCAGAGTCCAGACAGGAAGAGATTGTCCCAGAATCTTGATCAGATGAAGAGGTTGAGATGGTCGTATTGGATGATGATGGCGTTTGAGACATTTTGTCAGTTTTGAAGGACAAACAGCAAATGAGAAGAATTTCTGATTGATGTGAAGCACGAGAGAGGAACAAAGCAAAGGAGTGCCTATTCAACTTCTCAAAACAGTGGTAGGAAATGAGAAAATACAATTTTAAACCAATCAGAACAGGCAGAAGTCCTTTGGTCTTTGTTTTAAGCAAAATTAATTGCTACAATTCCTCATGTTGGCAAATACCCAACTTACCCCTTAAGTTTTCAAATTGATTTGCATCCAAAGCCTTGGTAAAAATGTCAGCCAGCTGTAGCTCAGTGGTAACATGTTCCAACTTGATGATCTTTTCTTCTACAAGGTCTCTAATAAAGTGATGTCGTATGTCAATATGTTTGGTCCTGCTATGCTGAATGGGATTCTTGGATATGTTGATTGTACTCAGATTGTCACAGTATAATGTCATAACATCTTGTGTGACGTTATACTCAGTGAGCATCTGTTTCATCCATAACATTTGAGAGCAGCTACTGCCAGCTGCAATATATTCAGCTTCAGCAGTGGAAAGAGACACACAATTCTGTTTCTTGCTGAACCAGGAAACCAGATTACTTCCCAAAAAGAAACATCCTCCAGAAGTGCTTTTTCTATCATCAGCACTACCAGCCCAATCAGCATCACAGTAGCCAGTCAGAGTCGGTTCACAGCCATGAGTATACAGCAATCCATAGTTGTAAGTACCACTTACATACTTCAAAATTCTCTTCACTTGATTGAGATGACTGACTTTGGGATCAGCTTGGTATCTAGCACAAACTCCAACTGCAAAGGCAATATCAGGTCTGCTGGCAGTTAAGTACAGCAGGCTTCCTATCATGCTTCTGTACAGACTTTGATCCACCTTAACCCCACTTGAATCTTTGGAGAGCTTTAGATGAGTAGGAGCAGGAGTCCTTTTGTGACTTGCATTCTCCATTCCAAACTTCTTTACAATATTCTTAGCATACTTGCTTTGAGATAAGAAGATTGAGTCCTCCATCTGTGAGACTTGTAGTCCAAGAAAATAAGTTAGTTCTCCCATGAGACTCATTTCAAATTCAGCCTGCATCTGGTCAGCAAAGTGTTTAACCATATGTTCTGACATTCCGCCAAACACTATATCATCAACATATATTTGGGCAACCATCAACTTCCCTCCTTCAGTTTTGATAAATAGAGTTTTGTCCAAGCCTCCTTTTCTGTAGCCTTTGTCTGAGAGAAACTTTGTTAACCTGTCATACCATGCTCTAGGAGCTTGTTTCAGCCCATATAGAGCTTTTCTCAATTTGTAGACATGATCAGGATGGGTTGGATCCACAAAACCTTTAGGTTGTTCCACATAAGCTTCCTCATTTAAGTACCCATTTAGAAAGGCACTTTTCACATCCATCTGAAATAACTTGAACTTCAGAAGACAAGCAATTGACAACAAGAGTCTGATTGATTCCAACCTGGCTACAGGTGCAAAGGTTTCATCAAAGTCAACCCCTTCAACTTGGGTGTATCCTTGAGCAACAAGTCTCGCCTTATTTCTGGTGACAACTCCTTCAGCATCTGACTTGTTCTTGAATATCCATTTTGTCCCAATGATGTTAGTTCCTTCAGGTCTAGGAACCAGTTCCCAGACTTCATGCTGCTTGAATTGGTTCAGTTCATCTTGCATTGCACCAATCCAATATTCATCAGTCAAGGCTTCCTTGACATTTTTTGGTTCTATTTTGGACACAAAACAAGAATTTGAGATGATTTCTCTTGATCTTGTGATGACTCCACTATTAGGATCTCCTATGATGAGCTCTTTTGGATGATCCTTCTGAATTCTGATGGAAGGAGTCTTGCTAGCTTCCTTTGATTCTGATTCTGTTGTGGTGGAGTTGGGTAGATCATCCTGTTGGGTTGAAGTCTCAAAGAATGTCTCAACAGTACAAGGAACATCTGTTTCTTCATGATAGTCATCAATTATGACATTTATTGATTCCATCATGGTTTTGGTTCTGGAGTTGAATACTCTATAAGCTCTGCTGTTTGAGGAGTATCCTAGAAATATGCCTTCATCACTTTTGGAGTCCAGTTTTCTTCTCTGTTCCCGATCAGACAGGATATAGCATTTGCTGCCAAACACATGGAAGTACTTCACAGTTGGTTTTCTTCCTTTCCAGAGTTCATATATGGTGGATGAGGTTCCCTTTCTCAAGGTGACCCTGTTATGAACATAACAGGCTGTATTCATAGCTTCAGCCCAGAAATACATAGGAAGTTTTTTTGCATGTAACATTGCTCTGGCAGATTCTTGTATGGTCCTGTTTTTTCTTTCCACAACTCCATTTTGCTGAGGTGTTATGGGAGAAGAAAACTCATGACTGATTCCTTCTGAAGCACAGAAGTCATCAAACCTGCTGTTTTCAAATTCCTTGCCATGATCACTTCTGATTCTGACAATACATACTTCCTTCTCTCTTTGAATTCTTTTGCACAGTTCTCTAAAGACTTCAAATGCATCTGATTTTTCTCTAATGAAATTAATCCAGGTGAATCTGGAAAAATCATCCACAACCACATAGGCATATCTTTTACCACCAAGACTTTCTACTTGCATTGGTCCCATCAGATCCATATGGAGGAGTTCTAGAACCTTAGTGGTGGTCAGATGTCTTGACTTTGGATGTGACATCCTTGTCTGCTTGCCCACCTGACATTCACCGCAAACTCTTCCTTCATCAATTAGCAGTTTTGGAATTCCTCTGACTGCTTCCAAGGAGATGATCCTCTTCATACCCCTTAGGTGGAGATGGCCAAGTTTTTGGTGCCACAGTTTCACCTCTTTCTCTTCTTTTGCAATGCAACACACAGATGAGAAATTAGTATTCTCAGCCTCCCATAAGTAACAGTTGTCTTTGGATCTGACTCCTTTCATTACTGTCTCTTGTTTGTCATTGATTACAAGGCATTCAGATTTTGAGAAATTGACCTTGAATCCTAGATCACACAGTTGACTGATACTAATGAGATTAGCAGTCAGTCCTTTCACCAGCAGTACTTCATTTAGACTTGGAACTCCAGGGCAGTTCAAATCACCAACTCCTTTGATTTCACCTTTGGCCCCATCTCCAAAGGTCACAAAACTGGTGGTGTGAGGCTTAACATTATTGAGGAGGTTCTTGATTCCAGTCATATGTCTGGAACATCCACTGTCAAAATACCAGTCTTCTTTTGCAGAGACCCTCAGGGAAGTGTGAGCTATCAGTGCAGTAGCCTTTTTCTTCCATTGAGGAGCACGTGGTACCTTTTTAGACTTAGGTTTGACACCTGAATTCTGATTAGGGTATCCATGTAATCTGAAGCAAAAACGCTTTATGTGGCCATATCTACCACAATGATGACATTTCCATCTTTGGTACCTTTTCCTCATATGTTTCTGTTCCTGATGTCGAGAGTTGTGTTGAGACATCTGTTTTGGCATTTGCCTACCAGAACCAGATTTCGTTGCTTTCATAAATCCTAGACCAGATTTATTTCCCACATTTTGTCCAATCTGTAGGATCTCTTCCAATTTGTCAGTTCCATTTGTCAACATCTTGACAGATTTTGTCATTTGATCCAGTTGTGAATTCAGCAATTGAACTTCTCCTTCTAGAAGACTTATAGTTTCAAGGTTTTCCCTTTTTTCAGCCTCCATCTTCATGATGAGTTTTGATTGTTTCTTATTCTGCACACAGACTTCAGTACTTCTGATACACAATTCCTTGTATGTTTCAGCCAGTTCTTCAAAAGTCACCTCTTCATCACTTTCAGAGGTACAAACACCAGTTAAAGCAGTAACTCGTTTGGCAGTCTCTTCTTCAGAATTACTTTCTGAATCACAGTCGGACCAAGTAACTGTCATTCCTTTTTGTTTCTTAAGAAAGGTAGGACATTCAGCTCGAATATGCCCATATCCTTCACAACCATGACATTGAATTCCTCTGCCTTGAACTCCCTTCCCATCTGACCTTGATCTTTTGCTGGAACTGTCAATGTCAGAGGAGATGTTATGAACATTAGACCTTGACTTTGGATCTATTCTTTTGATGAGTTTGTTGAATTGTCTTCCTAGCATGGCTATAGCTTCTGAAATGTTTTCTTCAGCATCAGTGTTGGACATAAGTGCTATGCTCTTGTTCTTTTTGACATCATCATTAGTGATTCCCATCTCAAAAGTCTGAAGAGACCCAATAAGTTCATCTACTTTCAACTTGCTGATGTCCTGGGCTTCCTCTATGGCAGTCACCTTCATTGCAAATCTTTTAGGCAAGGATCTGAGAATCTTCCTCACCAGTTTTTCTTCTGACATTTTTTCTCCCAGTGCTCCTGAGGTGTTGGCAATTTCCAAGATGTTCATGTGAAACTCATGAATGGTTTCATCTTCCATCATTTTTAGATTCTCAAACTTAGTGGTCAACATCTGAAGCCTTGACATTTTTACTTTGGAAGTTCCCTCATGAGTAGTTTTGAGAGTGTCCCAAACTTCCTTGGCCAGTTCATATTGATGAACTAATCTGAAAATATTTCTATCAATCCCATTGAACAAGGCATTTAAAGCTTTGGAATTTCCCAGGGCTAGCTCATCTTCTTCTTTACTCCAATCTTCCTCAGGCTTCAGACTGATTGTCCCATCTTCCTCAGTTATGGTGGGATGAATCCATCCTTTGTCAGCAGCTCTCCAAGCCTTTTTGTCCAGAGATTTTAGGAAGGCAATCATACGAGGTTTCCAGTAGTCATAATTAGTTCCATCCAGAATGGGTGGTCTATTTCCAAAAACTCCTTCTTTGTCCATAGTGCCAGAAAGTGATATCCCTAGATCTCACCCAGTGATACAGGCAGGGTGCCTGCTCTGATGCCAATTGAAAATTCTGGCTTCAGATACCCAATGTCACGTCCAATGTTATGACACTGTATCTGACTTACTATATGACAGTAAATACAAAAGCAGTAAATAACACAGTCAATTGTTTACCCAGTTCAGTGTGCAACAACACCTACTCTGGGGGCTACCAAGCCAGGGAGAGAATCCACTATAAGAGATGTTAATTCAGGAATAAACCAACCAGTTTATCTCCTTCACTTAAGACCTACCCAATGCAATTCTAATCTAAGTACAACTTAAACCTGAGTTCCTACTCACTCCCCCTCAATCACAGCAGTGATACATAAACCAATTTGACTTGAGAATTGATGAAGACACTCTTCAAAACACACTCTTGATTATGCTTCACAGCTTTTTAATCAAGTAACACAATCACTCGTGCTTCACAGCTTTGAGTGATGTACACAACTAACTTGACTCTGCTTCACAGCTTTAGTCAAGTAACATTCAAACACTCTTGCTTCAAAGCTTTGAGTGCTACACAACCCTTACAATTGAAACCTATTCCAAGACACTTATCACAATGATAATTGCTTGGAGTACAATTAAACAAATCTATACAGATTACAAACTCGATCTTCTAATTAATCAGCAGGGATGATTTCAAAAACCGCAGCTCTGTTGAATATATAGCAGCTGCAACTTCAGTTAGGGTTTCCAAAAACCTAGGGTTGATTCCGTTTGACTTAAAGTCCAGGTCACAGTACTTTGTTGATCAGGTTAGGATTGAGCGAGGTTACTCCTCAGAAAACGCAGGATTCTGTTTAGGAAGGACTGAGTTATTTCCTGAAAAAACTCAGACTTATCCAATCCTGTAATCCTGCTAGTTCAGAACAGGATGTCATAACATCTGTTATGACATCTGAGAAAACCTGTCTACTGATTAGCTAAATGTGATCATTTTGCAAACATGCTCAGATACACACTTATGAACATCAGTATTTGAGTTACAATATTTTTCTGCATATGTACCTAAAGAGTTAGTACAACCTTAACTAGAATGTTATGACATCAGTCATGACATTCACACATACACTTGGAATTTACCAAAAATACAAGCCAATACCTAAACACCTACAATGAGGAGTTCCTGGAATTGAGAGTTTTGTGCTTGCAGATCCTTAATCGTATGCTCCAAATCCATCTGGCTGAAATAAACAGCAGAAAGATAAGGAAACCTGGTGTGAAGACCTGTTTATGCATATGATGAATGATATGTTATTCATGTAATGCATTCAAGGATTCAGAAATTCAAATTTGTTGCAAACAAGAAAGAACACACGTCATATTAAGAAGAAATTTGTTAGTACATAAGTGCCTCATGGGAAAAATATTACAAAATTCTTAATGTAAAAAGACATTGCACATCCTCTTTGGTGCGATGTAAGTGTTGAGAGTTTCCTCCTCATGAAGTCGGCGGGTAAGCTCCAAAACCTTCTTCTCACTGGCATAGAAGCTGGCTTCAAAAGTATTCCGTTCTTCTTTGAGTTGGATCCAACTCTTTTTTAATTCTTCCAATGATGTTGGCATGTATGGATGTAGGAGGGTGTACGAAACCTCTCCTTCCATAATAGGCTCTTTGATCACGGGGAGAATGTGAGGATATGGCATCATAAGATTCTGGGCGCGGGTTCGTACCCACTTGAGATAAGGCTCAAGGGGGATGGAATTCTTATGCCCCAGTGTCTTACTATCCACTTTTTTGGGCATCCTCCAAGCTCTGATGAACCTTTGTCGAAGTCCTTGCGCATCATTGTCGAAGTCAAAAACCAAGTCAGGAATCAGCATGTCATGAGGGCCACCCCTTCTAGCATATCCGAACTGTCTCAAAGCTAAACATGGGTTGTAGGTAATGCCTCCCCTAATGCCAAGTAGTGGGACATTAGGGAACTCTCCATAACGATCGATGATGATGACATTTTCTCTGGACCGAGAACACCAATGAACATCAGAATGTATGAGGGTCATCAACCGTTGTGACCACCTTAAACCCTGCTCATTCTTCAAAACTGATTGTGGAAGGTGAGAAATAAACCACCTTGCTAGGAGAAGAGTACAACATATGAGAACACCTCTTTTCCTCATTGTTCGTGTGTAAAATGAGTGTAGGATGTCCCCAAGCAATGTAGGCACAGGATTCCGAGATATGAAAATCTTGACAGCATTCACATCTATAAGTTGATCAGGGTTTGGGAACAAGACCAACCCATAGATGAGGAGTGCCACAATCTCTTCAAAAGCTTGTAGGTCTAGAGAATTCCAGTAGTCTTGTGCCTTCTCAAACAGAAACTTTGCCAAGAAACCCTTGACACCACTTCTGGTTTCCCAATGTCCTTTGATATCAGATGGTTGCAAGTGTAATGCTTGAGCAACATCTTCAGGCTTTGGTTCTTTTTCCGTACCGTTGTAGGGTAGTTGATGAAGAATAGGAATCCTCAGGATTTGAGAAAATTCCTCCAAAGTAGGTACTAGTTGGTAATCAGGGAATGTGAAACAGTGGTGTAGGGGGTCAAAGAACTGGAAGAGAACTTTCACCATGTCTTCTTCAATGTTGGAGTTGACCAAGTTGAGAAGTCTACCATGTCTTTCACTGAAGAGAGAATTCTCTGGAATCCTGGAAGTAAGCTCTTTGAGTTGAGGAGGGATTCTCACAAGGTTGACTTGAATTGTTTTCCCGCGAAGAGATTCCATGACCTACAAAACAAGAACAAAGATGAAGATCCAAACCCTTGAAATGGTTAGTGGATGCATATGATGTTTTATGATGTTCATGATGTATGCACAAGCACATGTATAAACAAGTCACACAAGATCCTAGTTTCAGGCTTGCATGAGGTTTCATAAGTAAGTACCCTCTTGAGTTTAGTTGGCTCAAACCTGTCCTATAAATAGTAACCGGGTTCTAAGGAGCTCAATATCACTGGATTATTTTCTGTGCTCATTGTTTTGGTTTAGCCACTTAACTGGCGACCAAAATATTCCAAGAAAATAACCCTCAATGAGTGTAGTATCGAGTATCTACCAACTTCGGACTGCACCAAATCCGGTCATCTCACTACCCCTAAAAAAGGCCAAGATGGTCAAGTAAGGTTCTAAGAGTTCATTAGTGCTTCATGACATCACTCAGCGGCCCCGTATTCTCTTTGATTGACTCAAAGTCTACCGGTACTCACAAATATGTCGCACTAATATAGCTATTGCTTCAACCATGTCGGTATACCCCGCACAATTTCCACAACGTATTGCTATTTACCTATGAATGTTTCCCAAATCTGGGTAGAGGATTTCAAGCCCAAACAAGAGAACCAAATGTAAAGCAATCAAAGCAAACAAAATAATCATGCAAAGGTGATCTAAAACCCTAAGGTAACACCACTTTTAAACAACTTCCCCAGCAGAGTCTCCAGTTCTGTGATACGGTGGGAGAACTGACTTGAGGTTTTGCGTTTGTGTTCACAAATGTTTTGGTTTAGCAAGAGTCGCCACCAAATTTTTATTTTATCCTAAGGAAAGGTCAAAAAGCACAGGAAAGACCTTTGAGATATTTTCTTGGGTTCGGGGAGTAGATTATAGAAAGGGAAGGTATTAGCACCCTTTCTATCCATGGTTATCCATGGGCTCTTAGTTACTTGTTTAGATCACTTGCTTTGCTTTTCAATTGTTTGAAATTGTGCTCTTAAATTGTTTGAAATGGTGCTTTGTGTGTGGTTTTGAAAGATGTTTTGAAAAGAGGCCATCATTGTGGAAACCTTTGTAATGATTCTTGTTTGAATGTATACAAAGATGTTTTTGTCTTTTGAAAAGTTTCCAATGTTTGAAAGTAGGGTTTTGAAATTGTGTTGTGAAGTGTGTTTCAAAATAGCAAGGATGTTTTTGCAAGCTTTTTGATCAAGTAACTAAGAGCTATCTACCCTATTTTACTCAAAGATCTTTCTCATGTTTTAACCCTTTTAACAATGTTGTTTCACCATTGTATTTGGTGAACAACCTTGTGTTAGGATATTAAACGGGACAGGCACGGGTCATCGTATAGACTATGATAGCAATTGTGCTAAGCATTTTTGGAAATTTTCTTAAGGGACTTGATCATTTTGTTTAGGCAACTCAGATAGCGTCATCGAGGGACTATGATCGTTTGTTTTGTTTTTGTTTTGCCAAAGTACTTAACATGTATACCATGTGTGGTACGGTGGGAGAACTGACTTGAGGTTTTGCGTTTGTTTTCGCAAATGTTTCGGTTGAGCAAGAGTCGCCACCGACTTTTTATTTTATCCTAAGGAAAGGTTAAAAAGCACAGCAAAAACCTTTGAGATGTTTTCTTAGGTTCGAGGAGTAGATTATAGAAAGGGAAGGTATTAGCACCCTTTCTATCCATGGTTATCCATGGGATCTTAGTTACTTGCTTAGATAACTTGCCTTGCATTTTCAATTGTTTGAAATGGTGCTTTTAATTGTTTGAAATGGTGCTTTGTGTGTGGGTTTGAAAATGTTTTGAAAAGAGGCCATTTGTTGTGGAAACCTTTGTAATGATCCATGTTTGAATGTATACAAAGGTGTACTTATCTTTTGAAAAGTTTTCAATGTTTTTGAAAGTTGTTTTGAAAGTGTGTTGTGATGTGTGTTTTGAAAAAAATAGGCAAGTGTTTTTGTTTTGCAAGATGGCAAGTAACCAAGAGCTATCTACCCTAAATTTCTCAAAGATCTTTCCTATGTTTTAACCCTTTTAACAATTTTGTTCCACCATTGTATTTGGTGGACAATCTTGTGTTAGGATGTTAACGGGACGAGCGCGGGTCATCGTTTAGACCATGATTGCAATGGTGCCAAGTGTCTTTGGCAATTTTTCCTTTAAGGGACTTGATCATTTTTAGGCAACTTTCGAAAGCGTCATCGAGGGACTATGATCATTTGAATTGTTTTTGTTTTGCCAAAAACACTCAACATGCAACATGGCCCATTATTGAAGGCAACAAGTGGAGTAACCCTAGGGGTGCAAGTGTGATTGGTGTTGTCCATTTTCATGCTTTGTTATCTTTGAATTAGGTCAAGCTATTTGTTTGGTTGATTTTTGCATACAAACCCTAAGTCTATCATGGCATATTTAGAAAGCTTTTAAATGCGAAAAATAAAATCCTAAATTATTACAACACAATTATGGGATGGGGGGTACAAATGTTCAAATAGGGATATTTAGAAAGAAATTAAAATCTAAGCTATTACATCCAAATTGAATATACAAATTATTTAATGGTACAATAATTAAATTAAATACAATAAATATGCAAGATACAAAAAATGATTTTTATATGTATGTAAAAAAGTATTTTTCATGTGACAAATAAACAAAAATAAAAAGTTAATTTTTGAGTATTTTTCATGTTTAGGGTAAAACCCTAATTTTGCAAATAAAAGGTATTTATTATTTAATATATACAATGTTTATTAATTATATACAAAAAATAAATAAAAAAGAAGTATATTGTAAAAAAGTGATTTTTGAGGTCAAATATTAATAAAAATAAAAATGTATTATTTTGTATTTTTATCCTAAATATTCTAATAAATATATAAGTATTTATATTATGTATTAAATATATTAAATATATACAAAAATAAAATATTTATTATTTACAAAAAAAAAGTATATTTTTTAGAAAATGTTTTCAAAAGATGAAATAAAATAAAAATCAGAAAATCAAATGTATTTGTATTATTTTTTAGTATTTAAAGTAAAAGTATATATATGTTATTTATAATGTTTAACTTCAAATAAAACCAATAAAATCCAAATAAAATGCAAAAATGGTTGAAAAATATTTTTAATATTTTTTATGTTTTGACAAAAAATAAACAAGTCAGAAACAAAAAGAAAAAATCAAAAATGATAAAAATAAAGCACAATGGGCCAAGGGGGTGTATGTGTGAAAAGGTGGTGTAAACAGAAAAAACAAAACTCAGGCCCAGCCCAAGTCTATCTTCTTCAACCTCCAGCCAGTTTGTCTCAAAAACGCGCGCTTCTCATGCTTGTTCAAACATCCTGATTCTTTGATTTTTAACAAAAACTCACAACACAAAAAATGTAAAGCATCAAACCACAAATTCATACATATAAAGAACTTGATCTAACTCTCAGAAATGAGAGAGAATTTCTTCTCCCCTAATTCCTGACCTAAGTTTTGTTCAACATTCAGGTCCCAAATTCTCTCAGTACACACAATATAAATGAAAAGTAATGATATGGGTGGATTCAGGGCCATGAGTAGGACATAACTTCTTCACAAACCTAAGCCTAGATATGCTTGGATAGAGAGATAGAAGTTCAAAAACTTACCTGTTTAGCTTGATTCGTGTATGACAATGGAGGTACTTTCAATGAAATGTGAGGACTTGTATAGCTTGCTTGAGGTCCAAGGATGCTCTTCCAACCTCTAGCTTGCTTTGAAACTAACTGAAACGAGCTATGTAACTCAACCTGCACAACTGAAAAAATGAAAATGGTGAACTTGGTTAGAGGTGTTACAGTCTGTAGCTAGGGCTTGGGATAGTTTGTATGGATGCTATGGAGTGTGTTTGAAGAGGTTTCAGCCAAAACACACGATAGGAATGGACTGTGGGATTCAAACTGCAGCCTATGCCCTGTTTTGCCACAAAACTGTGCTTTTCTGTATATGGAGGTTTGAGAGATGGTTTGGTCGTGTTTCAGACTTGGTTTGATGTTTGGAAAATGCTCATGAAGTTTGTTTAGGCTTGTCTTGACAGGAATGTGAGTTGTGTTCAATATGCAAGCTTTCTTCTCTCTTAAGCCAAAATTGCCAAGTTGGGTTACAAGCTTATGCAGGCCCCCTAAACATGCTGTAAAGTTTGTTCTTGATCAGTGGGATATGTCCACACATTTGTGCCTCGGAGATTTGCTTTGGTACTTCTTAGATTTGTGTTTGACATAAAGTTGATCTTTACAAGAATAGATAAAATGTTTTTTCTATTTATGGCTTAATTCTTTGTGTAATGACTATATGAACAAAACAAAGCTAGAACACAATGGATTGGCATTTAATTATTGAGTGTAATAAGGATTAGAGGCCTGTAATCTAGTTGTGCAGGCTGAGTTCAAAAATGCCTAAGTTATGAACATGAAAATGGCCATGAACAAAGTGACTTTTGCCCATATTGACAAATTCGATTCTCCCTGACCACAAGGGTGTTTGAGAAGTTCTTGGACAATTTGGAAATCTTGGAATGTGTACTACAATCCATCTTTGTAATGAAAGTTGAAATTCCAATTGGAAGCATGTGAAAAGTGGCCATGAAGTTAGGCAAAAATCCTGCCTAGAATAGGTCAAAAAATTTCTAAGTTAAGAATGTTTTGCACCCCTATTCCAAAAATCATAACTTGAGGTACAAGCTTCTTTTGAGGAAACTTTGTGAATCAAAGTTGTAGATTTTGCAATGGACTATAACTTTCATTTTTTGAGTTTTGTTTGAATCCAAATGTATCTTGATGTAAAGATGGGACAAAGTTAGGAAAAAATTAGGAATTTTCATAACTTAGAAAATTTCTAAGTTATGAAAATTCTTCATTTTAAACCCTAATTTGTAATTTTTGATTTCTTGATGAACAAGTTTCATAATTTGACATGTCTTGATGAAAAATGAATCTTGGCACTTGATTTTGACCAAAAAGTCAAAGTTTGACTTTTCAGTATATAGTCAAATTTTGATCAGCTGATTGGAAAATTCATCTGTCAATCTTGTGCATTTGGGATCTTTTGAACTTGTTGAATGTGTCAAGACAATGCCATTGAGTCCTTGAGTCCATATGTAAGCTTGATTTGTCATTGGCTAGGTCAAACAGTCAAAAATTGCCTTTGTGCAGTCAAAACCCTAAAAATGACCATTTTGCCCTTTTGGTGATCTGATCAAATTCCTTGTGGAATTGTGATCCAAACTTGATCAAATGGTCCATATGAGTCCATAATGTTGATGTGGGTCAAAAATCATGAGGTTTGAATGTCAATTGACCACAGTTGACTTTTTCCTCAATACAACTGATTTCTAGGTCAACTGTCCAATTGACTGGGCAAAGATTGGAATCAAGACTTGAAACTTGGTATGGATAAACTTATGAGTCCAACATGAAGCATGAAAGTCACTTTGGGACTTTTAGGTCAAAACATCTTTGTACAAACTCAAACCCTAATTTGGGTCAACAGTGCAAGGAGAAGTCTTGAGCAGAGCAAAACCCTAACTGGATCTTGAGCTCCAAGGGTCTTGTGGTTAGAAAATATTGATGAAATGGGAGGGCAAATTTTGGGGTACAACAGTTGCCCCTGTTCAATCTTCTTAGACCTGAGGATGTAGATTGGCTTGCGTGCCTTTCGTGATCCGAGGGTAGAAGATGATTGAACACTAGAGTGCCCAGAAATTTGCACTCGCATAGTAGAGTATCAGCAATGTGATAACGGGAATGGGCTTATAGATGCCATTTGGAGATAGGATGGATAGGAGGATGGGCTTATAGATGCCATCTGGAGACGTGACAGAACCTTGTCGGGAATAGGCTTATAGATGCCATTTGGAAGTGTTGATCGCGTAAGAGATTCCTTAGCGAGAACTTGCATACTTTGAGAAAGGAAGATGGTTTCCTGGCCCGTTACAGGTGTTGATCTTCAAACTCTTCATGCAGATATGCCCTGGCTAGATACAGGTATCGAATCTACAATTAGTTGCTCACAGATGTGCCCTGCCTAGATACAGGAATCGAATCCGGAACTTTAAAAGGTTGCTTACAGACGTGCCCTGGATGGTTACAGGTATCGAATCTCTAAACTCTTCATGTAGACATGCCCTGGCTGGATACAGGTATCGAATCTACAATTAATCTCTCACAGATATGCCCTGGCTAGATACAGGTGTCGAATCTGAAAATTATCGTCTACAGATGTGCCCTGGCTGGATACAGGAATCAGATCTGGAATTGGTCGTCTACAGATGTGCCCTGGCTGGATACAGGAATCAGATCTCTAAACTCTTCATGCAGATGTGCCCTGGCTAGATACAAGTATCGAATCTACAATTAATCACTCACAGATATGCCCTGGCTAGATACAGGTGTCGAATCTGAAAATTGTCGTCTACAGATGTGCCCTGGCTGGATACAGGAATCAGATCTGGAATTGGTCGTCTACAGATGTGCCCTGGCTGGATACAGGAATCGGATCTGGAAATGGTCGTCTACAGATGTGCCCTGGCTAGATACAGGAATCGGATCTCTAAACTCTTCATGCAGATGTGCCCTGGCTGGATACAGGTATCAAATCTACAATTAATCACTCACCGATATGCCCTGGCTAGATACAGGTATCGAATCTGGAATTGTGATAGTTGATAGTAATCATTTTTGGATTGAACTTTTTCCTGAAAAGGCAAAACATTAGCTGTATGCAATGTCATGATGTATGAGATGCATGATTTCATGATGTTCTAAAAAATAAATGAGATCGTGTGATATGATGCGTATATGCATGCGTCATGGTGTATGAATGTATTTTTGTCTAGGAAAATAAATCCTTGACGACTGCCGGGAGTTTGTGGAATCCTGGGCTGATGTTGAAGAATGGAGTTCTTCGTTTCCGCTGGGGATGACGATTGCAAGAATAAACCGGTAGGAGAAGATGACTCCATTGGGGAATAAACTTGTTGGAGAGGTTACTCTGCGGGGAATTACTCTGTGGAAAGAGATACTTCGCTGAGGTTTTGATGAGAACTCCGATGGGGATTCTACTGATAAGTTATGTTGGGGAATTTGATGAACTCCGCTGGGGAATAGAAAGAACTTCGCTGAGGATGATCTTTCCGTGGTAATTAGCTGAGGATAACTCAGTTATACCCTGGTGGGAAAATAACCTTTGAATAAAGTCGGGGAGAGACGTATGCACTCTGCAGGTGATAAGCTTCCAGAATCTACTGGGGATAAGCTTCCAGAATCTACCGGGGATATGGATTCCACTGGGGCGTCTGTATTCCGCCGGGGAACAAATCTTATATTAAGACTGCCGGGGATGCTTGCTGAGGAATGTCTATATTCCTCTGGGGAATGTTGAGATCTTCTGGGGATACCCAACTTCCTTAAGGATGACAGTAGACTAACTCTGCTTGGGGAGAGTATCGCCGACTTGCTAGGGGAATATTGTGCCTTTTTAGGGCTGATGGGAAAACAACTCTGCTTGAGGAGAGTATTGCTGAAATCTGGTCCTACTCTGTGGGGAGTTGAGGTAACTTGGTTACATTCTTCAGCCGAACTTACCTTGGTACCTTGGTGGACAAAGCAACTAGATCGCTTAGACAATTCTTTATTGCCCCTGTTTCTGATGTCATCTGTAATTAGTCTTTTGTTTCGCACACAAATATTCATGATTAGCAATTAATGTCAAATGCATATATAAAAAATGAACATTGGACGTTCTTTGCAAAACAAAACAGAAAAAAGGAAAAACAATTGGCAATTTATCTGGAAAATGAAACTTGTATTGATTTTGAAGTTTGCATGTAAATAGGCGTTTTATGTACAAGAGGCTGACGTCCTAGTAAGAGAGCCCCGCCGAACAAGATAGAGTTTATACAATTTTTGTGAAAAGGAAACAAAACAGCTATGTGAAAAAAATAATCCCACTGGGTTCCAACTCTGCTATCGCCTTTATGTCTTCAAGCGTCTCATCACTTTGCTGCTTAGTTGAAGATGAAGCTGATTGATTGTGTTGTTTGAGCCCGATAGTTGATGCCGAATTCTGGATGTAAGGTGATCCAATAAGACATAGTATTACGCTTTATCCCTAACTTTTGCCTGGACCGCCCTTTCGGGTTTTCAGTCCACCGGGATACCCATTTTTGCCCAAGCCGCCTTTTCAGGTTTTCGACTTGCCGGGTGTACAGATTTTTTTTCATTTCGTCCCTTATTTTTGCCCGAACCCTTTTGGTTCGCCGGGAAGCCCTTATTTTTGCCTAGGTGTGTCAACCTAGCGGGTCTTTAGTTCATGCGTAGTATCTTTTTACTATGTCTGCATTGGCAGGGTGAGGAAGGTCGTCACCATCCATGGTGGTTAGAATCATAGCTCCTCCTGAGAAGACATGTTTAATCACAAATGGCCCTTCGTACGTAGGGGTCCATTTACTCCTGGGATCACTTTGAGGAAGAATGATGCTCTTGATTACCAGGTCTCCGACTTGATACTCTTGTCGTCTGACTTTCTTGTTAAATGCCCTGATCATCCGTTTTTGGTACGTTTGACCATGACAAATAGCGGTGAGTCTCTTTTCGTCAATTAGGTTTAATTGATCAAGCCGAGTCTGGATCCAGTCATCTTCGCTCAAGTCTGAATCCTTCATTATCTAGAGAGAGGGTATCTGGACTTCAATAGGCAAGACTGCCTCCATGCCATATACCAAGGAAAAGGGAGTTGCCCCTGTTGACGTCCGTGCTGAGGTACGGTACCCATGAAGAGCGAACAGTAACATTTCGTGCCAATCTTTGTAGGTCACTATTATCTTCTGCACAATCTTCTTGATGTTCTTGTTCGCCGCTTCTACAGCCCTATTCATCTTCGGCCGGTAAGGTGAAGAGTTGTGGTGCTGTATCTTGAATTGCTCGCAGAGCTCAGTGATCATCTTGTTGTTAAGATTGGTACCATTATCCGTAATGATCCTTTCCGGTACACCGTATCGACAGATCAGGTTGTGCCGAATGAACCGTGCCACGACGTTCTTGGTTACGGTAGCGTAGGA
The DNA here is from genome assembly GCA_948472305.1 of Vicia faba. Lineage (NCBI taxonomy): Eukaryota > Viridiplantae > Streptophyta > Magnoliopsida > Fabales > Fabaceae > Vicia > Vicia faba. The sequence goes on along the minus strand of OX451740.1, from coordinate 525,843,972 downwards.
AGCTGCTTCAATCCATTTTGTGAAGTAATCAATCTCTACCAGGATGAAGCGATGCCCGTTAGATGCCGTAGGTTTGATTTCGCCGATCATATCAATGCCCCACATTGCAAAAGGCCAAGGTGTTGTCAATACGTTCAGAGGAACCAGAGGAATGTGCACCTTATCAGCATAGATCTGGCATTTATGACAAGTTCGAGAATGTTGGTAACAATCGGCTTCCATTGTGGACCAGAAATATCCTGCCCGAAGGATCTTCTTTGCCATGGTATGTCCACTGGAATGTGTTCCGAAAGTACCTTCATGCAGTTCTGCCATGATCTTTTCTGCTTCAGTCTTATCCATACAACGCAGTAAGGTTGAATCATGGTTTCGCTTGTAGAGAATGCCATTGCTGAGGAAGAACTTTGCTGCAAACCTTCTCAGGAACTTCTTGTCATTAACAGATGCGCCTTCGGGGTATTCTTGAGCTTCAAGGTACCTCTTCACTTCATGATACCAGGGTTTTTCTGTTACCTCTTCAGCCTCAAGATCACAGCAATATGCAGGTTTGTCCAATTTCCAGATAATGATCCGGGGCGCCTCGTTGTCCCATTTGAATTTGATCATAGAAGACATCGTAGCCAACACGTCCGCTAATTGATTCTCCTCCCTTGGGAAGTGTTCAAAGGTTATCTCCTCGAAGTGGGGAAGCAATGTCAGCACATACTCCTTGTAAGGAATAAGATTTGGGTGTTTTGTATCCCACTCGCCTTTGATCTAATTAATCACGAGAGCGGAATCTCTGAAGACACTCAGAAACTTGATCCTTAAGTCAATTGCAGCTTGAAGACCCATGATGCATGCCTCATACTCTGCCATGTTGTTGGTGCAGTTGAAACATAGCCGGGCGGTGAGTGGAGTATGAGTGCCTTTAGGGGATATGATCACAACGCCGATACCATTACCCAAAGCGTTCGAGGCTCCGTCAAAGTGTATAGACCATCGGGATCCTTCCTCAGGTCCTTCATCTGGTCCGAGTACTTCACAATCAGTCACTACCATGATATCCTCGTCTGGAAATTCAAAGTTCATCGATTGGTAATCGTCCACTGCCTGGTGTGCCAAATGGTCTGCCAACACACTTCCTTTGATTGCTTTTTGAGTCGTGTATTGGATGTCATATTCTGTCAAGATCATCTGCCATCTTGCTATTCTTCCGGACAAGGCGGGCTTTTCGAATATGTACTTGATTGGATCCATCTTTGAAATCAACAGAGTAGTGTGAGTCAACATATACTGTCTCAGCCGGCGAGCAGCCCATACCAAAGCGCAGCAAGTTTTCTCGAGCAGTGAGTACCGGGTCTCACAGTCGGTAAACTTTTTGCTAAGGTAATAAATGGCGTGTTCTTTTCGGCAAGACTCGTTATGCTGCCCCATCACACACCCCATTGAGTTGTCAAGTACTGTCTGTGATCGGTGGAAATAGAACTGACTGTTTTAAAGCTGGTTTCGCGAAATGTCGCGGTAAGCAAGAGTCGCCACCGTCTTTTATGTTCTCCAATATGGAAAGGACAAAAGCACAGCAAAATTCCTTTTTTGAGAATGTTTCTCGGTTCGGGAGGTAGATTATAGAAAGGGAAGGTGTTAGCACCCTTTCTATCCGTGGTTATCCACGGGCTCTTAGGTACTTGCTCTTATGTTTTCTAAAATTGTTTGCTTTTCAAGTGTGTGTGGGTTTTGAAAAAGTTTCGTTTGAAAAATTTCTAAGTAACTCTTGTATGAGTCCTCAAGAGTGTATGAAAAAATTTGTTTGAAAACTTTTAGGAATTGTGGGTGTGAAAAGATGTTTTGTTTGTTTGAAAAGAGCAAGTACCTATGAGAATCTACCTACTCTAAGGAATTAGGCTGTGTAAGAGTCCTTAAGATAGTGCCATCCCACCATTGAGAGGTAGGTAGCACCATCGTTGGAGGTATTCGGGTCAATTCGATTATAAGGGACAATGTGGTCACCGAAGCAATAGTAGGACACCTTAGAAGTAACCCTAATGTCCTAGATCCTTTGTATCCGAGGCAACCGTTTTGAGGCAACTGGATCTTTAGACAAAAGGGCGACCTCTAAGACACCCTATATTTGATGACCACGTTCGAGGTAACAAGTGAGGCGTACCCTAGGGGTGGCATGTGCTTTGTGTGTTGTTTTTCAGTTAATGTTTATCTTGTACATGTTATTTGTGAGCTACAGATTGATTTTATTTTACATACATTCTTTCATGCATTTTTTAACAGTTAGGAGTGCGGAAAATAAATTGCGGGAAGATAAATCTAGCTATTACAAGGCGCGGGTCTATACATCGCCAAAAACAAAAACCCGTTTTGGAAAATAAAGTGCGAGAATTTAAATAAGGCGATAAAATCCTAATTAACTATTACATACTCTGTACAGATACATAAATATAATCAAAAGAAATAAATACGCGCGAATAGAAATTTCATCGGGGACGTCCTAAGGGTTTTTGACCCTTTTAAGAAAAGAATTGAATTGTTGTCCCTTTTTGTAATTAATTAAAATTAAAACTAATAACTAATTAATTAATTATTTATTAAAAGAAAAAAAAGTTTTTTTGCGTTTTTTATGTTTTTAATGAAAATAAAGAGAAAATAAATAGAAATAAAGTTAGCAAAAACCTAATTCTAAATTGTTTTTATTTATTGTAAAAAGTATTAAAGTTAATTAATTAAGCTAATTTAATTTAATTTACATTTATTTACAAAAATAAGTTAATAAATAATAAAATGTTTTTTTTTGGTTTTTTTGAATTTTATGGGAAAAAATTAGTTTGTTAGGTTAATTAACAATAATGATAATAATTAAAAAAAAGAAATTATAAGGGAAAGAAAAATAAAAAAAAAGTGACAAAACCATGGAGGGTTTGGGCCCTTTTTGGAGGTGTTGATTGCAGTTTTTTGGCCCACTAAGCTCAGCCACGTTTGACTTTTGCAATTTCCTGCATGTGCTTTGACTGAAGGACATGGTACTCCTCCTCTCATGGCCTTTGGATGACTGATTGTGGACATATGCCATGTGGATTGGTGAGGCGTATGGTGGAGCACAATGACTAGCCTGCATAGGAATTTGTTAGACAAAATAATATTGAGTTTTGGGGGACCTGGGAATCGAACCCAGGTCCCAATGATGCACAACCACTTGCTCTTCCACTAGACCACTTATGCGCGTTTGTTAATAAAATAAGAAACAAATACAATATATGAAAAACAAATCACATGCTGAAACTAAAAAAAAGCGCGCGCGTGTTTGAATGTTCCAATGGGGTATTGCCAGCTCACCGTCTTCTTCATGAAACCTGCAAAACAAAAGTCAGATAGCAGGGGTTTTTAACCCCCACAACATGGAACTGCCAATAATAGCGATTAGACCCATGAGCTATATAAAAAGGGCGCGAGGGTTGCAATGAGTTCGTCTTGTCAAGCCGGTTTCAACCATGGGCGTCACTGGTTCTGATTTTACTGATACAGCAAAGCCCTATTTTGAAAACTCAAAAAAACCTAAAAGTCATTAATGGCAGATCACCATCATGTACATGATAATCCAATTAAATGATATGAATAGCTTTGTATGGTTGCAAACAATATAAAACAAACTTTAAATCACACCAAATGTTCATGAATCGTGCATTTTGATTTTGAAAAAAAATGGACAAACCGTGATCTGAAGTGAGTGATTCTTTGAGTGTTGGAGCTTGTTCATGATTGCAAAATGTTCCTGGAAGGTCCAACAAGGTGTTTGAATCAAGAAAAGGGTTCCAATTGTGCTGGAAGGTTGATTTCAGATTTGACTTTTGCTTGAGTTTTTTTGGAATTGGTTTGGCCGTTTCAATAAGCTCTAGGTCGTGAATGAGGCTTGTCACACTTGCATATGTAGTAATGAATGAAAATAAATCACATTATGAGCTAATGATCCCTTGCAATTAAGTTTTTTGGATTCTTCATAACCACCATTAAAGATCATTCCAAGTTTGTTCAAATTTTGAATTTTTATGCATAAAATGGCCCTAGCACGAAATTGGTAGGTTGTTCATGACACATAAAAGTCATTCAAATCAAAAGATGTTATTTAATTATTTTTTTTGATTTTATTTGAATTTTATGGATTTAAAATGAATTAAATCAAATAAAATAAAATAAAAATAGAAAAATTAATGTTTAATCTTGAAATTGATCATGGGACACGTGGGTGGCATGACAAGGCTGAATCAAGTGGAAAAAAGTGGGCCCTTTTGTCAAAAATTGAAGTTTCAAGGATAGTTGACTTTTTCCATTTCATGAAAATTTCCCAACTTCTCCAATGCATATCTTGCTCAATTTTGATCATATGAACATGTTCTTGGACATTTTGGAAAGGTCTTGAAGTTATCTAACCAATTCCTTTGGTTCCATGTCAGTTTGATTTACCAATCTCAAGTTATGGTCTTTGACTTAAAGTGCCTTTTTGTTGACTTTTGAAAATGACCTATAATGTTGAAATTGATAACTTTTTGTGAGAGCATTTCTTGGACTTGGAATGTAAAGATGAGTTGTAGGAAATGTCATCCCCTTAAAAATGAGCATTGGATGGGATTTTTCTGATGAATCATGAAAAAGTTATGCCTTGGTCAAGTTACAGTTGACTTTTAAACTGTCCAAAAATGGAAACTTTTGCATCTTGATGATTTTTAAGCCATGCTTGTGGAATCATGATCAAGACTTGATCAAATGATGATTGTGGCTTCAAAATAAGATGTTGACCAAAATTTTTGACTTTTGACTGCCAAATGACCATTTTGCCCCTGCAGTTGATTGTGAAGCAATTAGGGTTTTTGACTGTGCAACTTGACCTTGTGAGCCTTGAAACTTGGCATGTAGATGCTTGACAATGTATATGGGCACATGTGACTTGATTGAGCCCTTGAAAACCTCAACTTCCTTGCAAGAACCAAAACCCTAATTTGACTGGCTTAGGAGGATGTTTGACTGTGTAGCCCTTGAGTAGACTTGAGCAAATTGAGATGATGCTTGTCAAAACTTTGAAGAATATGGGAGGGCAAATTTTGGGATACAACAGTTGCCCCTGTTCAATCTTCTTAGACCTGAGGATGTAGATTGGCTTGCGTGCCTTTCGTGATCCGAAGGTGGAAGATGATTGAACACTAAAGTGCCCAGAAATTTGCACTCGCATAGTAGAATATCAACAATGTGTTGTCGGGAATGGGCTTACAGATGCCATTTGGAATTGTAATGGATAGTTGTGGAGATGGGCTTAAAGATGCCATATGGAGATGTGACAGAACCTTGTCGGGAATGGGCTTATAGATGCCATTTGGAGACTGTTGGTAGGTGGATGGGCTTATAGATGCCATCTGGAGGTGGTCTGTTGAATTGTAATTTTTGTAAGTTGAAAGAGGGAACCTGTGTAGGGTTGCCTGATGATGAGCTCGTGTAAAGCTGCATCTTGGAAAGAAGGACACCTGTGTAGGGTTGACTGATGATGAGCTCGTGTAAAACTGCATCTTTGGAGGAAGGAAACCTGTGTAGGGTTTACTGATAATGAGTCCGTATAAGACTGCATATGAAATGGAGAACGAACCTGTGTAGGGTTACTTTGATGACGAGTCCGTGTAAAACCGCATCTAGAGCTGAGAAGGAAACCTGTGTAGGGTTTACTGATGACGAGTCCGTGTAAAACTACGTCTGGAGTTTGAGAAGGGAACCTGTGTGGGGTTACTTTGATGATGAGTCCATGTAAAACTGCATCCTGGAAGAAGTAAAACCTGGGTAGGGTTTCTGATGACGAGTCCATGTAAAACTGCATCTTTGGGAAGAGAGAACCTGTGTAGGGTTTCTTTGACGACGAGCCCGTGTAAAACTATGTCTGAAGAGAGAGAACATGTGTAGGGTTTCTTCGGGATAAGTTCGTGTAAAACTTCCGGAGGAACCGGGGTAAGGTTACTTTGGGATAAGTCCGTGTAAGACTTCTGGAGGAACCGGGGTAAGGTTACTGCAGGATAAGTTTGTGTAAAACTTCTGGATGAACCGGGGTAAGGTCATCTTGAGATAAGTCCGTGTAAGACTTCTGGAGGAACCGGGGTAAGGTTACTTCGGGATAAGCCCGTGTAAGACTTTTGGAGGAACCGGGGTAAGGTTACTGCAGGATAAGTTCGTGTAAAACTTCTGGATGAACCGGGGTAAGGTCATCTTGAGATAAGTCTGTGTAAGACTTCTGGAGGAACCAGGGTAAGGTTACTGCAGGATAAGTTCATGTAAAACTTCTTGATGAACCGGGGTAAGGTCATATTGAGATAAGTCCATGTAAGACTTCTTCTGAAAGAAAAGGAACCGGTGTAAGGGTTACTTTGATGATAAGTCCGTGTAAGACTTCGTCTGAAAATTGAGAAGGAACCGGTGTAGGGTTGCCTGATGATGAGTTCGTGTAAAACTACATCTGAGGTTGAGAAGGAACCGGTGTAGGGTTTCCTGTTGATGAGCCCGTGTAAGACTTCTTCTGAAAGAAAAGGAACCGGTGTAGGGTTGCCTGAGGATGATCAAGTAGATAATTGTCCTGTTTGGTTTCGAATATTAACCCAGGATCAGTCATCCACAGAATTTTCCTGGCTTGTTACCGGTGTTGATCTGGAACTGTAAAGGTAGATGGTAATCATCTTTTGATTGATTTTTTTCCTGAAAAGGCAAAACATCAGTTGTATGCAATGTCATGATGTATGAGATGCATGATGCCATGATGTTCAGAGATAGTGTAGTATGCACTTTATCATGTATGTAAACAGGATGTATGAAATATGAAAGGTTTGTGAATGTATCTTCGTCTGGGAAAATAAATCCTTGACGAATGCCGGGAGTTTATTGAATCCTGGGCTGATGCTGAAGAGTAGAGTTCTTCATTTCCGCTGGGGATGATGGTTACAAGAATAAACCGGTAGGAGAAGATGACTCCGTTGGGGAATAAACTTGTTGGAGAGATACTCTGCGGGAAATTGCTCTGTGGTAAGAGATACCTTGTTGAGGTTTGGATGATAACTCCGCTGGGGATACCGTTGATATGTTATGTTAGGGAATTTGATGAACTCCGCTGGGGGATAGGAAGAACTTCGCCGAGGACGATCTTTCTGTGGTAATTAGCTGAGGATAACCCAGTTATAAGCTCTGGTGGGGAATAACCTTCTGAAATAAAGCCGGGGAGAAGCGTTCGTACTCTGCAGGGGATAAGCTTCCAGAATCTACTGGGGATAAGCTTCCAGAATCTACTGGGGAGATGGTCCAACTTTCTTGGGGAAACTTTTGAACTGTACTGGGGAAGTAGCTCCATTGGGGTGTCCAGTATTCCGTCGGGGAACGATCTTATATTGAGACGGCCGGGGATGCTTGCTTAGGAACATCTGCATACTGCTGGAGAATATTGAGATTTTCTGGGGATACCCAACTTCCTTAAGGCTGACAGTAGACTAACTCTGCTTGGGGAGAGCGTTGTTGACTTGCTGGAGATACTGTGCCTTGTCAGGGCTGACGGGAGACCAACTCTGCTCGGGGAGAGTATTGTTGAACCTTGTCTTACTCCCGGGGAGTGGAGGCCTCTTGGTTATGTTCTTCAGCCGAACCTACCTTGGTACCTTGGTTGACAGAGCAACTAGATCGCTTGGACAACTCATTATTGCCCCTGTTTCTGATGTGGGAGAAGAAGATACCTTGTGGAGGTGCTTGATAACTGCCGATTGACAAATCTTTTTCTGGTAGGCAAGTGACGAGATAACGGGACATAGTCGTACGCTTTTGATCCCTAACTTTTGCCTGGATCGCCCTTTCGGGTTTTCAGTCCACCGGGATACCCATTTTTGCCCAAGCTGCCTTTTCAGGTTTTCGACTTGCCGGGTCTACAGATTTTTCATTTTCATCCCTTATTTTGCTCGAACCCTTTTGGTTCGCCGGAAAGCCCTTATTTTTGCCTAGGTGTGTCAACCTAGCGGGTCTTTGATTATGCGTAGTATTTTTTTCGACTATGTCCACATTCTCGGAGTGTAGGGAGTTGTCACTGTCAGTAGTGTTGCCATGTTACCAGAAGATCTTCGTTTGATCATGCAGGATTCGTAGCTGGAATTTATGTCCAATGCCCCAATTTATTCAGATGGAGATCTGCCCCAAGCTGGTTGGCCTTTGAGAGATTCCTTGAATCTTGACTGGACTGCCCCAGATGATAGACAATGATCATGTCTGCCCCTTGGTTGGAAGTGCTTTTGTTCACTGGACATTCGTCGTACGAACTTCTATGCTGTTCAAACAAATAGTCATATGCAAGCAATGTTATATTAAAAATGCAAAGCTTATGTCTGTCTTGAAGTTTTTTTTTTGGAAATGCATTTTTTCATAAAAACAAGTGAATTTTTTTTTTGTAAACTGTGATGTCAACTTGTTGTTTTACCGCAAGCCTTAAGGAGTCAGGATAGCTTTCGTAACAGTATACTTTCGAACTAACCCATGCTTCAGCTAGGACTTTTAAGGGTTGTAATGTGGCCTGGTTCACGGTTTAAGAAACAAAGGATAAAGGCTCAAATTTTATTTGTACCCACCCGCTCTTCGTGATGTTCTTCAAACCTAAACTCAACTGATCGTACGTTAGACCTTGTTTGAGTCTTTGCTCTGACATTCCGGTGATGGTTCGGATATTGACAATTTATTTTGAATAGGCAGTCATTTCCTTTTTTTGTTAAGGGTTTGTAGAACCTCTTTCTTTTTTGATTTTGTTATCCCTGTTTTTTTGCCTGAACTGTTTCTTTTTGTGATTACAGTCAGCGGGATGCCCCAGTTTTGTAAGTCTCCTTCATAGGTTTTGACTTATTGGGCTTTTATTTTGAAAGATAATGACTGCCTGTCATTATGATTATTCGGAACCATCACTGTATTTTGTTTCAAAAGGACTTCTTTTGATGTCATTCGTTATGCACCTGGATCAACTGAGAGAACTACCCTGCCCCAGGTTATGATTAAGGGTTTTAATTTTCGAAAAGAAAAAACTCCTACTTCTTTGGCTCGAAGGGGTTGACGAGGGATTATCTTCCTTATAACTCCGGTGTTTAGGAATTGAAACAATGCCTGTACCTCATCAGCGGGGTCTGTTCAAAAGCATACTGTAAAGATCGTGGTATCGTTTTCGTCATCCTCCCTCAAGAGGCTTAGAAATATTAATTGAGAGTTGAACATCACAAAATATGAAAGCAATTTTAAGCATAGTAAACATAATTACTTCAAAACAAACACGTGTAATGCATTAATGAAATAATAGAGTTTGACATGATAATTGTTCGAATAAGCATAGAAAAATACAATATTAGAATTTAAATGAAACAAGAGTCTCTCAATTCTAGCCATGTTTTGGCAAGGGAGCAGTGATCACGTTGGGAGTCTCGGCAGGCTCGAATTCAATCTCTTTGGCGTCAATCATATTCTGGATCTTGTATTTCAGCGCCCAACAATCCTTAGTATCGTGCCCCGGGCTACCGGAATGATAATCACACCTCGCATCTGGGTTGTAGCATGGAGAAGAAGTCTTAGGATTTGCAGGAGGGTTGATCACCGCAATCAGGTTCATCTTCAACATGTGCTGCAATGCTTGTGACAACGGCATATTGATGTTGGTGAATTGTCTTTTAGGCTCGTCCGGCCTTCGCTGATTTCCCTTCTGCTGTTGTCGGCATGGTGTAGAACCAGAGATCAGGACTGCCCCTACATGTTGGTCACGACGACTCTTCTGACTGTACGCCGCATTGGACTCTTTCCTCCCCGTGTAAGGCTTTTTCTGAGTGTCAGAAGGTGTGGCCTCTTGAATCTTCCCAGCCCTGATACCAGCTTCAATTCTTTCCCCAGTCAAGATCAAATCTGTAAACCCAGCTGAAGAATTCCCGATCAGATGGTTGAAGAAAGGCCCAGACAGGGTCCCCAAGAACATGTCGACAAGTTCCCGATCAGTTAAGGGTGGCTGTACCCTTCCAGCCATGTCTCTCCACTTTTGTGCGTACTCCTTAAAACCTTCACCCGTTCCTAGTGACATACCCTGGAGTTGGGTACGCGTAGGAGCGAGGTCGGCATTATACTGATACTGCTTATAAAAAGCAGTTGCCAAGTCCTCCCAGTTACGAATACTGGTTCCATCCAGCTGATAGAACCATTCGAGTTGAGTCCCTGAAAGACTTTCCTGGAAGAAATGGATCCACAGTTTCTTGTCAGCTGTGTAGGGCTGGATCTTCCTTATGTATGAACGGAGGTGCAGCTTAGGACAGGAAGCCCCATCGTACTTCACAAAGGCAGGTGCCTTGGACTTGTGTGGGATCACCACCCCAGAAGATAACCCTAAGTCTCTAAAATCCAACCCAGGCACACGTTGAATCTCCATAGCATTTAACCGGTCCTCCAGCTGTTTGTACCGGTCCTCGGCAGGAGGGTACTGTTCGTCATTAAAATCTATCTCGGTGTCAGAGACTATGGGACTGGGAACCTCTCTCACTTGTGGGTTGTCCTTCCCAGCAGATGGGGTGGTCAGCTCAGCCTCATTATGTGATCCATTCCCAGATCTGCATCTAGATTGAACAAAACAGTCCTCTTCTTCTTCTTCTTCTTCTGTATCAGAGTCTTCAACTCCTGTTGACCCTGGGCCAAGCTCATTACTAATTCTTGAAACTGGGCGTTCTGGGCCTGGAGGGCCTTGATAGCTTGTTCATTGGATGATTCAGGATTCATGATGATGGCTGAAATAAACAGCGAAGAAGATTAAGCAACCTGTAGAAAAGAGTACCTGTAATGCAATGATATGTATGTATGCATGCGATGATTTCAAGGATCTCGCGGGGTAAACAAGAAACAAACATTGTTAGAATCAGGTAGCTTGATTGAAGGAATTTCAGGTTGTTGAGAATCCTTCTTCAAGGGTCAAGGCTCACCATACCGAGTGGGTCATAGCCCCTGACAACCTTTGCTAGAGGAAAATAAATCCCCTTTGCCCCTTGCTGGACCTTTGATTCATCATGACCTGCATCACAAACCCTTAAGATCCTTGAAATGGATTAGCCCTTATGCGGGATGTATGCAATGGTATGATGGCATGATGTTATGCTATGCGTGGAGTAATGTAGGTAAACCCTGTTATGAGTCCAGATTAAAGGACTCTACACAAAACCTGCAAGAAACTTAAGTGTCAGATAACAAGCATGCAAGTAGTCAAGTTTGAAGGCACACAAGTCACGCAAGACAACCCTTAGAGTTCAGGCCAGCATGAAGTTTGGGGTACTACCCTCTTGAAGTTGGTGGGCTCAAAACCTGTCCTATCAAAAGTAACCGGGTTCTAAGGATCTCAATATCATTGGGTTGTTTTCTATGTTCATTGTTTTGATTTAGCCACTGAACTGGCGATCAAAATATTCCAATAAAACAACCCTCAATGAGTGTAGTATCGAGTATCTACCAACTTCGGACTGCACCAAAGTCGGTCATCTCACTACCCCTAAAGAGGCCAGGATGGTCAAGTAAGGTTCCTAAGGTCAGTTGATGCTTCACGACACCATGCGGCGGCCCCGTACTCTCCTTGACTTGACTCAAGGGTTACCGGTACTCACCAAAGTGCCACATCAACGTAGCAAACTGCTTCAACCGTGTCGGTATACCCTGCACAGTTCCCTCACAGTTTGTTGCTACTTTCTAAGAAGGTATCTCCCAGATCCGGGTTAGGATCTATGAAACTCCCAAAGCAGGCCCACAATGTTAAAGCAATCAGATCAAGCAATTGAAAACATGATGATGAACTATTCCTAAGGTACACCTCACTTTTAGTGTCCCCAGCAGAGTCGCCAGTTCTGTGATCGGTGGAAATAGAACTGACTGTTTTAAAGCTGGTTTCGCGAAATGTCGCGGTAAGCAGGAGTCGCCACCGTCTTTTATGTTCTCCAATATGGAAAGGACAAAAGCACAGCAAAATTCCTTCTTTGAGAATGTTTCTCGGTTCGGGAGGTAGATTATAGAAAGGGAAGGTGTTAGCATCCATTCTATCCGTGGTTATCCACGGGCTCTTAGGTACTTGCTCTTATGTTTTCAAAAATTGTTTGCTTTTCAAGTGTGTGTGGGTTTTGAAAAAGTTTCGTTTGAAAAATTTCTAAGTAACTCTTGTATCAGTCCTCAAGAGTGTATGAAAAAATTTGTTTGAAAACTGTTGTACCCCAAAATTTGCCCTCGCGCTTTTCCACAAGAAATATCAGCTTCAAACATTTCCTGACTTCTCAAACTGGCTCAAGAATCGGACAAACGGACTTTTCTTGACAGTCAAGCAGAATTAGGGTTTTTACTGATTCTCAGAGCTCTGAATTGTTTCATACAGTGGGCTTAGGGTTTGGTTGATTTTTGGTTCAATTTTGATCAAGCGAGCGTGATTTGGCATTTAATCGGGAATTAGGGTTTTATGGGCATATTCTCAGAAGAATTTGAATTCCACAGCACTTTGCGGTTTATTTCAAGATTCGGATTAAAATTCGCGTTATCTTGGTTTAATCAGTAAAAGAGACAGTGGTTTGAATTCAGTACGTTTTGATTGGGCCAGTCAGATACAAGATGCAGTTTTGAATTCACAGTGTTTATGTATTTGATCAGTCTATTTGGATCGACTGCTGCTTTGCTCTGGATGTTGAATAAGACGGGTTTAATTGATCAATGTTGTTTTATTTTAGTTATTTATTATTCTGAAATTAAATGATTGAATTTATTATTCAATTGTTTTAATTTTAAGAATTTTAAATAAATAAATAAACAATAAAGAAATTGGAATTAATTGGATAATTTAAACTTTTATTGATGTTTGAATTATTTGTACAAATTGTCGTTTATTACAGACAATAATTTACATTTAATTTAAATATTACATAGAATGAAAAAACTATCCTATTTTCTAAATATTCTTCGTTCTTCACTCCGCTCCGGTATTCCTTTTTTTCATCTGCAAAAAGAAACAAGAAAAGTCAGAAAGCATTAAATTGGAAAGGACAGATAAAAAGTTGCTCATCATTAGGGGCCACTGACTGGGATCAGTTGCCCTCTCTGCAAATCACGGGATTTCTCCCGGTTCACAGAGAGGGAAGATTTTCATTTCATGAAATGCAAATGCATAAGTTATAAAATTCAAGCTACATAAGAATCTCAATTTCCAATTCCAAACCATATAGTTCAAATCCAAACTTCCCATTCAAAACTAAACTGAAAGTCCAATGCCAAAGGTATCAAAGATTTCAAAAGTGCATTTGCTGTCACAAGCATACAGGCTGTCAAAGAAAGATATGGGACATATCACAAAGTCCCAAGATATCAAAGAAATGCAAAGTCAGAGCAAAGCACAAAAGCTGGAGATAAAGATGCAATAGTGTTTTATGCAAGAGATTTTTTTTCATCATTTCCCTAGTCAAACCCCTTCAGAGCAAGTACAGAATAAAATCATATAATAATTCAAAACTGTACTAGGAGAGAAGAAAAAGAGATAAAGCATAGGCAGGGTTAGGCATGGTTCAGCAGTTCAGAAGACAGTTCAGCAAGATAGCAAAAGAGAGATATACAAAATCAAAAAGAGCCAACTCAGTACACAGCAGACAGTAGGCAGGAGATACAGAGGAAAAATATACAAAACACCAACTCTGCCTCAGTACAGGATATACACAAGCCAATAGACAGTAAGAAGGTTTAAGATAGATAAGAAAATATACAAAGCGGTTCAGTTAAAGCAGAAGCAGGAGAGAACAAAAACACGATCAAAACCTGAACCTCGTCCATAACCAAAAAACTATCAAACCATTCTCAAATACAAACACACTAAAACACATAAACCTGCAAAAACTGAGTTATCTCAAACCAACATCCTCTCATATCCAAACCAATCCTCAAACCCATAACATAAACACACTGAACCTGTCAAAGTTAAAAAAACCAAAGAAAACAACAACAATCTAAAAAGTCAAGAAACTTGCTGTCAAAACTTCGCCAATACCCTGCCTCAACATTCAAAAACACAAACATACTGAGCTTATCAAAACTGAAGCAAACCATAACCATCATCCAAACCTAGCCAAAGAAAACTGTGTTGAACCTTGCATCACCCAAACATACAAACACCATAACCTTGCAAAACCAGTTAAAATCTATCAAACCTGAACCTTTGTTTCAAACTGAACCAAACACCCAATCTCAAGCATAATCAAAGCACACAAAGGTTCCAGGCCCTCAGTATAACATCATTGGGCAAAAGCTTTAGGTATCTCAGAAGGCAACATCAAGGTAGCAATGTTCTAAACACTCAAGGCAGCAATGTTCCAAAATCATTCAGAAGCAAGATTCAAGGTAAACTCAGAAGCTTCTCATCATTAGGCAATACACAGGGCAACACGAGAGAGAAAGAAGCAACTCAGGCAACATAGGCCCTCAGATCTCAGAGATCATCACTGGGCATCTCAAACAAATACTCAAAGCACACATAGGCAAATCGTCCAAGAAAGCAACCAACAGTTCAAAGGGACATAAAGTAGAAGAGATAAAGAAGTGAGGAATTAGGGTTTCTCAAAACGCATCATCATCAAAGCCCTAACATATCAAAAGAACGAAAGTACCAGGAAAGCGTCAAACGCGAAGCAAGTTCCATCACCGCCGTTCCGGCCTCCTGAAGCATCACCCCTTCGCCTCTCCTCCATCTCCCAAAATCAGGTAGCAATCTTCTTCCCCTTCACCTCATAAAACGAAAAAATATAGAACTCAGCTTAAAACAAATCCGAACCACGCGAATCCAGAAAAGAAAGATAAAGACATAACATCTTAGAACCAACCTTGTTTCAAAGGATGCGGAATTCTTGCCTTGGAGGGAAGAGAGTGTGAGGATGATGTTGGTGGCCGGAACCAAGTGCTCAGGAAGCCTAAACGGAGAAGACGAATACAACAAACGCGCCGTCGCTGCCTCAAGCTCTAGCCTTCATTCCAAACTGAAACAATGCCTAACCCTAATTTCGTTCAGAATCCAAACATTGGGCTTAACCCGTTCATATTTCCTCAAAAGCCCATCAAAAATGCTTTTCTTCTTTTTCTTTACAACATTAAATACTAATCTCATTTTTATACATAAACAATACTTACTTCCTTTTTTTTATATAAAACACTAACCATTCTTTTTATTTTATAAAAGCAATATTTTTATTCCTTGAAAAAATACTAACTTAATTAAAATGCTTTTTTTTATTATTATCATAAGGTTAAGACATTTTTTAGATAATATATTTTGTGCATGCATTTTAAAACATTAATTTTGTACATATTATACACTTTTTTTAATTAACATTCTTTTTGTATATAACAATTCAATACATTTTTCTCTAATATTAAACTCATAAACATTTGACTAAAATACTTTCCAATTAGAAACTTAACACTTAATCAAAACCCTTCATTTTTCTTTTGTACATAAACATACAAAATCAAAAATACATTTAAAAACGTATATCTAAGTCAAACCCTAATACGACTCAATTTCATATCGCACTTGTACATAATTACACAATTCATATACATGTACGTCTCACATTTGCACTTACACAATATATTGCCCTACACACATTTTATCTTATATTTATACATTCGATATTTATATTTTGATTGTGACATTCGATTTGGTTGTAAATACTATAAGTCTCATCCCCTTGTACATTTACACCCCCGCTCCCGGATACCATTTTGTAATAGCGTAGATTTACATTCCGCAATTTACAGTTTTCCAATTATACCATGATTAGACCTAGGGTTTGTATGTACATAAAATCAAACGTTAGATGACCTAATACAAAGCAAATGCATGTAATCAATAACACAATCACACTTGCACCCTCTAGGGTAACCCCACATGATGCCTTCCAAAATGGGCCATGCTTGCACGTCGAGTATCTTTGGCCAAATAAAAGCAAATGATCACAAGTCCCTCAAAGTGTTGCCTAAATGGAATGATCATAGTCCCTTCGAAATAATTGCCAAAGACACTTGGCATCATTGCATTCATGGTCCATACGATGACCCGCGCCTGTCCCGAATAAACTCCCTAAATACAAGATTGCCTACCAATTTCAATGGTAGAACAAAATTGTCAAAGGGGTTAAAATACGACGAAAATCTTTGAGAAAGCTTTAGGGTAAATAAACTCTTAAGTACTTGTCAATTTGCAAAGAAAACACTTGCCTAATTTCAAAACCCACTTCACAAACACTTTTCAAAAATCAAACTTTTCAAACCCTTGAAACATCTTTTTAAAAGATAAAACACCTTTTGTAAAACATTCGAGTAAAGAATTGTTACAAGGTTAGCCTAGCGCAAGGCATCTTTTCAAAACATTTTCAAAACAATCCACGAAGCACCATTTCATACAATTGAAAACCAAGGCAAGATTGATCTAAGCAAGTACCTAAGAGCCCATGGATAACCATGGATGAAAAGGGTGCTAATACCTTCCCTTTTCATAATCTACCCCCCGAACCCACGAAATATCTCAAAAGGTTTTTGCTGTGCTTTTTTAACCTTTCCTTTAGGATAAAGTAAAAAGTCGGTGGCGACTCTTGTTAACCGCACAAGTGCGAATACGAACGCAAAACACTAGTCAGTTCTCCCACCGTATCACAGAACTGGCGACTCTGCTGGGGAGACCTTTTAAGTGGGGTTACCTTAGGGTTTAGATCACCTTTACTTTCAATTGATTGCTTTGTTTGCTTTACATTTATGGGCTTTGTATCGGAGTTTTATAGATCCTAACCCGGATCTGGGGAAACCCTTTTAGGTAGCAACAAGGCTGTGAGGGAACTGTGCGGGGTATACCGACATGGTTGAAGCAGTCTGCTACGTTGATGTGGCATTTTGGTGTGTACCGGTAACCCTTGAGTCAATCAAGGAGAGTACGGGGCCTCCATGTGGTGTCGTAAAGCATCAACAGACCTTAGGAACCTTAATTGAACCATCTTGGCCTCTTTAGGGTAGTGAGATGACTACTTTGGTGTACTCCGAAGTCGGTTGATACTCGATACTACACTCAATTGAGGGTTGTTTTCTTGGGATATTTTGATCGCCAGTCAGTGGCTAAATCGAAACGATGAACAATGAAAGCAATCCAGTGATATTGGGACCTCTAGAACCCGGTTACTTTTGATAGGACAGGTTTTAACCAACAAACTGAAAGAGGGTAATACCCAGACCTCATGCAAGCCTAAACCTAAGGCCTTGTGTGCTTTGTGTGAATATTGTTTGCCTGTATATACACTCACTTACTTGTGCATACATGTACATAACATCATGACATCATACCATAGCATTTTCAATAACCATTTCAAGGATCTCGAGGGTTCTGTTAACGCAGGGTTACGTTGAACCAGACGTCTATCAAGGGGAAAGGGGGTTTCTCCTCTAAACCAACCCAGTCAAAGGTCAAGTACAACAACTTGAATCAGTGGCTATGACCCACTCGACATGGTGAGCTTGATTCTAGTGGAAAGACATCCACCGACACAAAGTTCTCCAGTCAAAGATCAAGTGCAACAACTTGAATCAGTGGCTATGACCCACTCGACATGGTGAGCTTGATTCTAGTAAAAGAACATCCACCGGTGAAAAGTCCTCCAATCGAAGAGCAAAGTTCAACCTCTAACATTCTCTTGTGTTTACCCCAAGAGATCCTTGAAAGCATACATCCACATGTCATGCATTTCATTTTAACAATCTTTTCTTTTCCAGGTTTCCTTACTCTCCTACTGTTTATTTCAGTAAGAGATGGCTCTAGAACAGACTCTCCAGGGCCTCCAAGCCCAAAGCGCTCAACTTCAAGAGATGTTCTTGAACCTATCCAAGGGGCAAGAAGAGGTCAAAACGCTCCTCGCCAGGGGCATGATCGTGGGAAGTCCTAGGAACGACAGAGGTGACCAGTGGGAGCTACACATTGAAGTAGCCATATTGAAAAGAGAGTTGGCGAGTCAGAGGGCTCTCATCCAAGACTTGGCTCAAAAACAAGAAAAGCTCGGGGTTCTCGTCAATCAACTGCTTCGGAACAACCAACTGGGGCAGACATCTAAGGTTGAAAAGCAAGTCACCGCTCAACCTCCTTCCACTCAAGAGGACAAAGGGAAGGCTCCTTTGCATGCTTCAGGGTCACAAACCCATCAACAACCTCGCCAGCATCAACAAGGAAATCGGCGCAAGCAAAATGTACCCGGTAGACATTTCTCTGAGACTGAGATACCATCGTCCTTCATACTGAAGCGCCTGTTGGAGGTCAACCTACTTACTCTAAAGGATCCTCCCCGGAATCCCAACACTTCCGCTCCTACCTATCATCCCAATAGGAGGTGTGCCTACCACTCCTATGGTCCTGGGCATGACACTGACGACTGTTGGGCCTTGAAGAACAAGATTCAAGATCTGATTGACATTGGGGTGCTGGAATTCATGCCAGACGGCGAGATGAAGATATTCCGTTAAAGGGTTCTCCGCTTGAAGTGACGAAGCTCGAAACTGAAAGACTTTTGCTTCTTTTTGAATTTTCAAAGTTGTAATTTCTTTTGTTGTCAAACAATTATTTGTTGATGTTAAACTCTGTTTTCATTAATGCATTGCATATGTTTGTCTTGAATTCATCCATTCGTTTCACTACTCTTATGCTTTTCTTTATGATATTTGACTCTTGATAAAAAGCTGCAAGCCTTTAGAGGGAGGATGACGAAACAATACCGTGATCTTACACAGTATGCTTTTGAACAGACCTTGCTGATGATGTACAGGCGTTTCTTTCAATTCCCAAACACTGGAGTTATAAGGAAGTTAATCCCTAGTCAACCCCTTCGAGCCAAAGAAGTAGGAGTTTCCTGTTCTGATACAATCAAAACCTTTGATATAAACCTGGGGCGGGGTAGCATCTCAGTTAATTCAAAAGAAAATGCGCATCGAAGCCGCAAACTCTCAGTTCGTAACACAACGAACGACGTCGAAAAAGAAAGCATTCCTTCGGAATCAAAAGACAAGGGTGGTTCCCTATCACATAGACAGTCAATCTCTCAAAAGAGAAAAGCCCACTGAGCCAAAACCTATGAAGGAGGCTTAAGAAAGCTGGGGCATCCCGCTGACAGTAATCCCGAAAATGGTAACAGTCAGGCAAAAGTTAGGGATAACAAATCAAAATCAAAATAGTGAGGTCATTACAAAACCCTCAACAACTTGAAAAGTGTTGAAAAAGAAAAAGGAGATGATGACTGTCTCCCAAAATTCAACTGGTGAACCATCGCCCAAAAGTCGTTCCAAACTCAAAACAGAGTGCGACGCACAGTTAACTGAGCTTAGGTTGAAGGACATCACGAAGAGCGGGTGGGTACAAATATACTTTGAGCCTTTATCCTTTGTTTCTTAAACCGTGAACCAGGCCACGTTACAACCCTCCAAGAGTCCTAATTGAAGCATGGGTTAGTTCGAAAGTATACTGTTACAAAAGGTATCCTGACTCCTGTAGGGCTTTGCTCTAAATCGTGTGTCAACTTGTCTTATGAAAAATTTTCTGCTAAAAACGCATTTTTCAAAACTTCGAGACAAACATAAACTTTGCATTATTCGAATCTCGCTGTCTGCATTTAACCCCTCTTGTTTGACAGCGAAGAAGTTCATACAGCGAATGTTCGGAGGAACGAAAACTCTCTCAGTAAGTCAAAATCACTTCAAAAGGATGACACTTCCATCAAATCTCCTATCAACAAAGGGGCATGACATGTCACAATCTAATTAACCTGGGGCAGTCCAGTCAAGATCCAACAGATCTTTCAAAGTTCAGTTAACCTGGGGCAGTCCAGTCAAGATTTCAAGAAATCTCTCAATATGCAGAGTAATCTGATTCAAGATTCCTTCTTCACCACTTGGGGCATTCGAATGCCAGAAGTGTTCAAAACCGATGCAGTTTTACGCAAGCTCATCATCAGGAAACCCTACACCGGTTCCACTTCAAGATTTCTGAAAACAGTTCACGGGTTCTCCAAGTAAACGGATGTTAACCTATCACTTGTTCAGATTCTTCTCAAGACTTCTGAAAACAGTTCATGGATTCTTCCCAAGTAACGGATGTCAATCTATCAGCTTGTTCAGATGCAACCTTTGAATTTAGTTTACGGACGCTTCCCAACAACGGATGCGACTCTATGGCTAATTCAGCTTCAAGATTTCTGAAAACAGTTCACGGGTTCTCCAAGTAAACGGATGTTAACCTATCACTTATTCAGATTCTTCTCAAGACTTCTGAAAACAGTTCATGGATTCTTCCCAAGTAACGGATGTTAATCTATCAGCTTGTTCAGATGCAACCTTTGAATTTAGTTTACGGACGCTTCCCAACAACGGATGCGACTCTATGGCTAATTCAGCTTCAAGATTTCTGAAAACAGTTCACGGGTTCTCCAAGTAAACGGATGTTAACCTATCACTTGTTCAGATTCTTCTCAAGACTTCTGAAAACAGTTCATGGATTCTTCCCAAGTAACGGATGTTAATCTATCAGCTTGTTCAGATGCAACCTTTGAATTTAGTTTACGGACGCTTCCCAACAACGGATGCGACTCTATGGCTAATTCAGCTTCAAGATTTCTGAAAACAGTTCACGGGTTCTCCAAGTAAACGGATGTTAACCTATCACTTGTTCAGATTCTTCTCAAGACTTCTGAAAACAGTTCATGGATTCTTCCCAAGTAACGGATGTTAATCTATCAGCTTGTTCAGATGCAACCTTTGAATTTAGTTTACGGACGCTTCCCAACAACGGATGCGACTCTATGGCTAATTCAGCTTCAAGATTTCTGAAAACAGTTCACGGGTTCTCCAAGTAAACGGATGTTAACCTATCACTTGTTCAGATTCTTCTCAAGACTTCTGAAAACAGTTCATGGATTCTCCCCAAGTAACGGATGTTAATCTATCAGCTTGTTCAGATGCAACCTTTGAATTTAGTTTACGGACGCTTCCCAACAACGGATGTTGTTCTATTGTTGATTCAACCCCAAGATTTCTGAAAATAGCTCACGGGTTCTCCAAGTAAACGGATGTTAACCTATCACTTGTTCAGATTCTTCTCAAAACTAACCACCACGGAAGATCGCGCTCGCCAAGATTCTTCCTATCCCCAGCCAGGGAATCCCCCGGAATTTAATTTCCTCAGGGTTTAAGCTTCAGTGTCCCCAGCAAAGCCAGACTTTTAAATCTTCTCCCCACAGAGTTTTGGAAGGACAAATCTTGAGTTCCCCAGTGAAGTCTCCAAGAGTTGCTTCCCATCAAGCCGAAGATTATCAATCTGGTCTCCCCGGCATGAGTCCACTAGTTTGGGACTCCCCAGTAGAGGTCATCAGGAATTCTCTTCCCCAGTGACGGCCAAGGATTTATTTTCCCCGGCAGCAGTCAAGATGCTTTTATCTTCAGCCATCTCGGAATCATGTATCCCCGGCAAGATTAGCTCATCAGCTTACATGTGCATCCATCACATTCATAAATATTGATGTCACATACATTGCATCATGCATCATAACATTGCATACAAATAACCCTTTGCCTTTTCAGGTAAGATCAGTCGACAGACACAGATCATCTCCTGAGATTCATCCAAAAATAGTTCAGATGTGACCCGGACACGGCAACATTCTGATACTTATTCCAGATTCATTCAGACGCATAAGCAGAAACCTTACACCGGTTCCTCTTCAACTTCTTAGCTTCTGAAACAGTTTACGGATTCTTCCCTACAACGGATGTCAATCTACCGACTGGTTCAGACTCTTCTCAACTTTTGAAAACAGTTTACGGATTCTTCCCTACAACGGATGTCAATCTACCGACTGATTCAGACTCTTCTCAACTTTTGAAGACAGTTTACGGATTCTTCCCTACAACGGAGGTCAATCTACCGACTGATTCAGACTCTTCTCAATTTTTGAAAATAGGTTACGGACGCTTCCCAACAACGGATGCTGCTCCATTGCTTGTTCAGTCCCAACTCCTGAAAATAGTTTACAGATCCTCCAGACACGGACGTCAATCTGTTGCTTGTTCAGACCCCAATTCAGAGATATTCCAAAACAGGGATGCCCTTCTGATACTTGTCCACTCACCATTGACGTGCAGTTCAACATTACCATATGGCATCCATAAGCCCATCCTCCTACCAGCAGTTGCCGAATGGCATCTATAAGCCCATTCCCAGATGGCATCTCTAAGCCCATCCCCCGACAAAATTCTCTCGCACCAGATGGCATCTTTAAGCCCATCACCAGGTGGCATCTTTAAGCCCATCACCAAATGGCATCTTTAAGCCCATTCACCTCCACCGTCACATCGACGAGCGCAAATTTTCTGGGCACATTAGTGTCCAATCTCCTTTTACCTTCAAGTCGCGAAAGGCAAACTTGCCAATCTGACTCTTCAGGTCCAAGAAGATTGGACAGGGGCAACTGTTGTACCCCAAAATTTGCCCTCGCGCTTTTCCACAAGAAATATTAGCTTCAAACATTTCCTGACTTCTCAAACTGGCTCAAGAATCGGACAAACGGACTTTTCTTGACAGTCAAGCAGAATTAGGGTTTTTACTGATTCTCAGAGCTCTGAATTGTTTCATACAGTGGGCTTAGGGTTTGGTTGATTTTTGGTTCAATTTTGATCAAGCGAGCGTGATTTGGCATTTAATCGGGAATTAGGGTTTTATGGGCATATTCTCAGAAGAATTTGAATTCCACAGCACTTTGCGGTTTATTTCAAGATTCGGATTAAAATTCGCGTTATCTTGGTTTAATCAGTAAAAGAGACAGTGGTTTGAATTCAGTACGTTTTGATTGGGCCAGTCAGATACAAGATGCAGTTTTGAATTCACAGTGTTTATGTATTTGATCAGTCTATTTGGATCGACTGCTGCTTTGCTCTGGATGTTGAATAAGACGGGTTTAATTGATCAATGTTGTTTTATTTTAGTTATTTATTATTCTGAAATTAAATGATTGAATTTATTATTCAATTGTTTTAATTTTAAGAATTTTAAATAAATAAATAAACAATAAAGAAATTGGAATTAATTGGATAATTTAAACTTTTATTGATGTTTGAATTATTTGTACAAATTGTCGTTTATTACAGACAATAATTTACATTTAATTTAAATATTACATAGAATGAAAAAACTATCCTATTTTCTAAATATTCTTCGTTCTTCACTCCGCTCCGGTATTCCTTTTTTTCATCTGCAAAAAGAAACAAGAAAAGTCAGAAAGCATTAAATTGGAAAGGACAGATAAAAAGTTGCTCATCATTAGGGGCCACTGACTGGGATCAGTTGCCCTCTCTGCAAATCACGGGATTTCTCCCGGTTCACAGAGAGGGAAGATTTTCATTTCATGAAATGCAAATGCATAAGTTATAAAATTCAAGCTACATAAGAATCTCAATTTCCAATTCCAAACCATATAGTTCAAATCCAAACTTCCCATTCAAAACTAAACTGAAAGTCCAATGCCAAAGGTATCAAAGATTTCAAAAGTGCATTTGCTGTCACAAGCATACAGGCTGTCAAAGAAAGATATGGGACATATCACAAAGTCCCAAGATATCAAAGAAATGCAAAGTCAGAGCAAAGCACAAAAGCTGGAGATAAAGATGCAATAGTGTTTTATGCAAGAGATTTTTTTTCATCATTTCCCTAGTCAAACCCCTTCAGAGCAAGTACAGAATAAAATCATATAATAATTCAAAACTGTACTAGGAGAGAAGAAAAAGAGATAAAGCATAGGCAGGGTTAGGCATGGTTCAGCAGTTCAGAAGACAGTTCAGCAAGATAGCAAAAGAGAGATATACAAAATCAAAAAGAGCCAACTCAGTACACAGCAGACAGTAGGCAGGAGATACAGAGGAAAAATATACAAAACACCAACTCTGCCTCAGTACAGGATATACACAAGCCAATAGACAGTAAGAAGGTTTAAGATAGATAAGAAAATATACAAAGCGGTTCAGTTAAAGCAGAAGCAGGAGAGAACAAAAACACGATCAAAACCTGAACCTCGTCCATAACCAAAAAACTATCAAACCATTCTCAAATACAAACACACTAAAACACATAAACCTGCAAAAACTGAGTTATCTCAAACCAACATCCTCTCATATCCAAACCAATCCTCAAACCCATAACATAAACACACTGAACCTGTCAAAGTTAAAAAAACCAAAGAAAACAACAACAATCTAAAAAGTCAAGAAACTTGCTGTCAAAACTTCGCCAATACCCTGCCTCAACATTCAAAAACACAAACATACTGAGCTTATCAAAACTGAAGCAAACCATAACCATCATCCAAACCTAGCCAAAGAAAACTGTGTTGAACCTTGCATCACCCAAACATACAAACACCATAACCTTGCAAAACCAGTTAAAATCTATCAAACCTGAACCTTTGTTTCAAACTGAACCAAACACCCAATCTCAAGCATAATCAAAGCACACAAAGGTTCCAGGCCCTCAGTATAACATCATTGGGCAAAAGCTTTAGGTATCTCAGAAGGCAACATCAAGGTAGCAATGTTCTAAACACTCAAGGCAGCAATGTTCCAAAATCATTCAGAAGCAAGATTCAAGGTAAACTCAGAAGCTTCTCATCATTAGGCAATACACAGGGCAACACGAGAGAGAAAGAAGCAACTCAGGCAACATAGGCCCTCAGATCTCAGAGATCATCACTGGGCATCTCAAACAAATACTCAAAGCACACATAGGCAAATCGTCCAAGAAAGCAACCAACAGTTCAAAGGGACATAAAGTAGAAGAGATAAAGAAGTGAGGAATTAGGGTTTCTCAGAACGCATCATCATCAAAGCCCTAACATATCAAAAGAACGAAAGTACCAGGAAAGCGTCAAACGCGAAGCAAGTTCCATCACCGCCGTTCCGGCCTCCTGAAGCATCACCCCTTCGCCTCTCCTCCATCTCCCAAAATCAGGTAGCAATCTTCTTCCCCTTCACCTCATAAAACGAAAAAATATAGAACTCAGCTTAAAACAAATCCGAACCACGCGAATCCAGAAAAGAAAGATAAAGACATAACATCTTAGAACCAACCTTGTTTCAAAGGATGCGGAATTCTTGCCTTGGAGGGAAGAGAGTGTGAGGATGATGTTGGTGGCCGGAACCAAGTGCTCAGGAAGCCTAAACAGAGAAGACGAATACAACAAACGCGCCGTCGCTGCCTCAAGCTCTAGCCTTCATTCCAAACTGAAACAATGCCTAACCCTAATTTCGTTCAGAATCCAAACATTGGGCTTAACCCGTTCATATTTCCTCAAAAGCCCATCAAAAATGCTTTTCTTCTTTTTCTTTACAACATTAAATACTAATCTCATTTTTATACATAAACAATACTTACTTCCTTTTTTTTATATAAAACACTAACCATTCTTTTTATTTTATAAAAGCAATATTTTTATTCCTTGAAAAAATACTAACTTAATTAAAATGCTTTTTTTTATTATTATCATAAGGTTAAGACATTTTTTAGATAATATATTTTGTGCATGCATTTTAAAACATTAATTTTGTACATATTATACACTTTTTTTAATTAACATTCTTTTTGTATATAACAATTCAATACATTTTTCTCTAATATTAAACTCATAAACATTTGACTAAAATACTTTCCAATTAGAAACTTAACACTTAATCAAAACCCTTCATTTTTCTTTTGTACATAAACATACAAAATCAAAAATACATTTAAAAACGTATATCTAAGTCAAACCCTAATACGACTCAATTTCATATCGCACTTGTACATAATTACACAATTCATATACATGTACGTCTCACATTTGCACTTACACAATATATTGCCCTACACACATTTTATCTTATATTTATACATTCGATATTTATATTTTGATTGTGACATTCGATTTGGTTGTAAATACTATAAGTCTCATCCCCTTGTACATTTACACCCCCGCTCCCGGATACCATTTTGTAATAGCGTAGATTTACATTCCGCAATTTACAGTTTTCCAATTATACCATGATTAGACCTAGGGTTTGTATGTACATAAAATCAAACGTTAGATGACCTAATACAAAGCAAATGCATGTAATCAATAACACAATCACACTTGCACCCTCTAGGGTAACCCCACATGATGCCTTCCAAAATGGGCCATGCTTGCACGTCGAGTATCTTTGGCCAAATAAAAGCAAATGATCACAAGTCCCTCAAAGTGTTGCCTAAATGGAATGATCATAGTCCCTTCGAAATAATTGCCAAAGACACTTGGCATCATTGCATTCATGGTCCATACGATGACCCGCGCCTGTCCCGAATAAACTCCCTAAATACAAGATTGCCTACCAATTTCAATGGTAGAACAAAATTGTCAAAGGGGTTAAAACACGACGAAAATCTTTGAGAAAGCTTTAGGGTAAATAAACTCTTAAGTACTTGTCAATTTGCAAAGAAAACACTTGCCTAATTTCAAAACCCACTTCACAAACACTTTTCAAAAATCAAACTTTTCAAACCCTTGAAACATCTTTTTAAAAGATAAAACACCTTTTGTAAAACATTCGAGTAAAGAATTGTTACAAGGTTAGCCTAGCGCAAGGCATCTTTTCAAAACATTTTCAAAACAATCCACGAAGCACCATTTCATACAATTGAAAACCAAGGCAAGATTGATCTAAGCAAGTACCTAAGAGCCCATGGATAACCATGGATGAAAAGGGTGCTAATACCTTCCCTTTTCATAATCTACCCCCCGAACCCACGAAATATCTCAAAAGGTTTTTGCTGTGCTTTTTTAACCTTTCCTTTAGGATAAAGTAAAAAGTCGGTGGCGACTCTTGCTAACCGCACAAGTGCGAATACGAACGCAAAACACTAGTCAGTTCTCCCACCGTATCACAAAAACTTTTAGAAATTGTGGGTGTGAAAAGATGTTTTGTTTGTTTGAAAAGAGCAAGTACCTATGAGAATCTACCTACTCTAAGGAATTAGGCTGTGTAAGAGTCCTTAAGATAGTGCCACCCCACCATTGAGAGGTAGGTAGCACCATCGTTGGAGGTATTCGGGTCAATTCGATTATAAGGGACAATGTGGTCACCGAAGCAATAGTAGGACACCTTAGAAGTAACCCTAATGTCCTAGATCCTTTGTATCCGAGGAAACCGCTTTGAGGCAACTGGATATTTAGACAAAAGGGCGACCTCTAAGACACCCTATACTTGATGACCACGTTCAAGGCAACCAGTGAGGCGTACCCTAGGGGTGGCTTGTGCTTTGTGTGTTGTTTTTCAGTTAATGTTTATCTTGTACATATTATTTGTGAGCTACGGATTGATTTTATTTTACATACATTCTTTCATGCATTTTTTAACAGTTAGGAGTGCGGAAAATAAATTGCGGGAAGATAAATCTAGCTATTACAAGGCGCAGGTCTATACATCGCCAAAAACAAAAACCCATTTTGGAAAATAAAGTGCGAGAATTTAAATAAGGCGATAAAATCCTAATTAACTATTACATACTCTGTACAGATACATAAATATAATCAAAATAAATAAATACGCACGAATATAAATTTCATCGGGGACGTCCTAAGGGTTTTTGACCCTTTTAAGAAAAGAATTGAATTGTTGTCCCTTTTTGTAATTAATTAAAATTAAAACTAATAACTAATTAATTAATTATTTATTAAAAGAAAAAAAAAGTTTTTTTTGCGTTTTTTATGTTTTTAATGAAAATAAAGAGAAAATAAATAGAAATAAAGTTAGCAAAAACCTAATTCTAAATTGTTTTTATTTATTGTAAAAAGTATTAAAGTTAATTAATTAAGCTAATTTAATTTAATTTACATTTATTTACAAAAATAAGTTAATAAATAATAAAATGTTTTTTTTTGGTTTTTATGAATTTTATGGGAAAAAATTAGTTTGTTAGGTTAATTAAAAATAATGATAATAATTAAAAAAAGAAATTATAAGGGAAAGAAAAATAAAAAAAAGTGACAAAACCATGGGGGGTTTGGGCCCTTTTTGGAGGTGTTGATTGCAGTTTTTTGGCCCACTAAGCTCAGCCACGTTTGACTTTTGCAATTGCCTGCATGTGCTTTGACTGAAGGACATGGTACTCCTCCTCTCATGGCCTTTGGATGGCTGATTGTGGACATATGGCATATGGATTGGTGAGGCGTATGGTGGAGCACAATGACTAGCCTGCATAGGAATTTGTTAGACAAAATAATATTGAGTTTTGGGGGACCTGGGAATCGAACCCAGGTCCCAATGATGCACAACCACCTGCTCTTCCACTAGACCACTTATGCGCGTTTGTTAATAAAATAAGAAACAAATACAATATATGAAAAACAAATCACATGCTGAAACTAAAAAAAAGCGCGCGCGTGTTTGAATGTTCCAATGGGGTATTGCCAGCTCACCGTCTTCTTCATGAAACCTGCAAAACAAAAGTCAGATAGCGGGGGTTTTTAACCCCCACAACATGGAACTGCCAATAATAGCGATTAGACCCCTGAGCTATATAAAAAGGGCTCAAAGGTTGCAATGAGTTCGTCTTGTCAAGTCGGTTTCAACCATGGGCGTCACTGGTTCTGATTTTACTGATACAGCAAAGCCCTATTTTGAAAACTCAAAAAAACCTAAAAGTCATTAATGGCAGATCACCATCCTGTACATGATAATCCAATTAAATGATATGAATAGCTTTGTATGGTTGCAAACAATATAAAACAAAATTTAAATCACACTAAATGTTCATGAATCGTGCATTTTGATTTTGAAAAAAAAATGGACAAACCGTGATCTGAAGTGAGTGATTCTTTGAGTGTTGGAGCTTGTTTATGATTGCAAAATGTTCCTGGAAGGTCCAGCAAGGTGTTTGAATCAAGAAAAGGGTTCCAATTATGCTGGAAGGTTGATTTCAGATTTGACTTTTGCTTGAGTTTTTTTGGAATTGGTTTGGCCGTTTCAATAAGCTCTAGGTCGTGAATGAGGCTTGTCACACTTGCATATGTAGTAATGAATGAGAATAGGTCACATTATGAGCTAATGATCCCTTGCAATTAAGTTTTTTGGATTCTTCATAACCACCATTAAAGATCATTCCAAGTTTGTTCAAATTTTGAATTTTTATGCATAAAATGGCCCTAGCACGAAATTGATAGGTTGTTCATGACACATAAAAGTCATTCAAATCAAAAGATGTTATTTAATTAATTTTTTTGATTTTATTTGAATTTTATGGATTTAAAATGAATTAAATCAAATAAAATTAAATAAAAATAGAAAAATTAATGTTTAATCTTGAAATTGATCATGGGACACGTGGGTGGCATGACAAGGCTGAATCAAGTGGAAAAAGTGGGCCCTTTTGTCAAAAATTAAAGTTTCAAGGATAGTTGACTTTTGCCATTTCATGAAAATTTCCCAACTTCTCCAATGCATATCTTGCTCAATTTTGATCATATAATATGTTCTGTGACATTTTGGAAAGGTCTTGAAGTTCTCTAACCAATGCCTTTGGTCCCATGTCATTTTTATTTACCAATCTCAAGTTATGGTCTTTGACTTAAAGTGCCTTTTTGTTGACTTTTGAAAATGACCTATAATGTTGAAATTGATAACTTTTTGTGAGAGCATTTCTTGGACTTGGAATGTGAAGATGAGTTGTAGTAAATGTCATCCCCTTCAAAATGAGCATTGGATGAGATTTTTATGATGAACCATGAAAAAGTTATGCCTTGGTCAAGTTACAGTTGACTTTTCAGCTGTCCAAAAATGGAAACTTTTGCATCTTGATGATTTTTGAGCCATGCTTGTGGAATCATGATCAAGACTTGATCAAATGATGATTTTGGCTTCAAAATAAGATGTTGACCAAAATTTTTGACTTTTGACTGCCAAATGACCATTTTGCCCCTGCAGTTGATTGTGAAGCAATTAGGGTTTTTGACTGTGCAACTTGACCTTGTGAGCCTTGAAACTTGGCATGTAGATGCTTGACAATGTATATGGGCACATGTGACTTGATTGAGCCCTTGAAAACATCAACTTCCTTGCAAGAACCAAAACCCTAATTTGACTGGCTTAGGAGGATGTTTGACTGTGTAGCCCTTGAGTAGACTTGAGCAAATTGAGATGATGCTTGTCAAAACTTTGAAGAATATGGGAGGGTAAATTTTGGGGTACAACACTGTCAAGTATAAGATTAGAGGTCTCCCTTCAACCGGCGACATAAGAATGGGTGGTTCTTGGAGATACTCTTTGATTCTTTCGAAAGCGGCCTGACATTCATCGTTCCA
Source organism: Vicia faba (assembly GCA_948472305.1). Lineage (NCBI taxonomy): Eukaryota > Viridiplantae > Streptophyta > Magnoliopsida > Fabales > Fabaceae > Vicia > Vicia faba. Next base: position 525,813,538 of record OX451740.1, on the reverse strand, counting down.
ACGTACTACTTGATCTTTCTTCAGCAGCTTGAAGATTGGTTCACAGGTAGCAGTTAGATGTGAGATGAATCGGGCAATGTAGTTCAAACGTCCTAGGAAGCCTCTGACTTCTTTCTCTGTCTTGGGAGTTGGCATCTCTTCTATTGCTTTCACTTTGGCAGGGTCCACTTGAATACCTTTGTCGCTTACGACGAAGCCTAGCAATTTTCCAGATCTTACCCCGAAGGTGCACTTGTTCGGGTTCAACCTCAGCTTGTACAACTTCAGACGGTCAAACAGCTTCCGTAGATGGTCAAGGTGTTCCTCCTCAGTTTGGGACCTTGCAATCATATCGTCGACGTATACTTCTATCTCATGGTGGATCATATCATGAAATAAAGCAACCATGGCACGTTGGTAGGTTGCCCCAACATTTTTCAACCCAAAAGGCATGACCTTGTAGCAAAAGGTGCCCCACTGAGTAACGAAAGTGGTCTTCTCCATGTCTTCAGGAGCCATCTTGATCTGATTATAACAGGAGAAGCTGTCCATGAAGGAGAATACTTTATGCTGAGCAGTGTTGTCAACCAGAACGTCGATATGAGGCAGAGGGAAATCATCCTTAGGGCTCGCCCTGTTCAAATCCCTGTAATCAACACACATTCGGACCTTACCATCCTTCTTCGGCACTGGAACCACGTTGGCAACCCACTGAGGGTAAGAAGTCACTGCTAGAAACCCGGCATCAAATTGTTTCATAACCTCCACTTTGATTTTCTCGGACATTTCTGGACGCATACAGCGGACCTTCTGTTTTACCGGAGGGCATTCTTCCTTGGTAGGCAGGTGATGAACCACAATGTCGGTATCCAACCCAGGCATGTCTTCGTAAGACCAGGCAAAGATTTCCACATAGTCATGCAGCATCTGAATCAACCGTTGTTTCACACTGAGCTCTAGATTGGCACCAATCTTGACTTCCTTTCTGTCTCTCTCAGTACCCAGATTTACCGTTTCCACTGGCTCTTCATGTGGCTGAATGGCCCTCTCTTCCTGGAGTAGCAGTCTTGCAAGTTCACCAGGCACTTTGCAATCATCTTCACCTTCGTCTTCGGATAAGTTGATCGGATTTTCGAAGTCATAACTGGCAGTAGCAGAGTCGTTACCAGTGAGATCCAGAGTGGATTGGAACCTGTATAGGTGAGTGTGTGTAAATATAGCTGTTTTGCAATATATAATAAAGAAAGAAAAGGAGCGCAAGATTTTGAAATGCAACAAACGTCCAATGTTTTTATTGATGATATATGAAAATGACACACAAAAGCCCTTACAAATGAAGCCACGGTGCCCCGGGTAAGATACCGAGCCATAAAAGTTTCAAAATATTGTCTGTTACAAATTCAAAACAAAAGAGTTCATTACTGAGTGACAAAAGTAATAGGTGTGAAGTCTTTGGCAGTCCAGTTGCTTGGTCCACTGTCGGTTGTTGGGTAGATCCAGCTGTCGAATTCAGATTCCTCCATATCGTCTTCAATAGCATTCACTCCCGGGTTGGTGATGAACACATGAGGTTTTCCAATCCTTGCCTTACGAACAGCCCTTTGAGCTTCTGCAGTGAAGCCCAGACCAAACTTGTCAGTCTTTGGAGTGAAATCAGGAAGTCGGCCCCAGTTTACGCACTCACCCTTCTCAATAACAGCCCGGGCATCCTTTAAGGAAGCCATCTTCAACGGAGGGTCTTCAATCACCATTTCAGCTGATGCCAGTGTCTGGGGAACTTCTTCAAAGTGCTGAAAGGGGGTCTCAATGAACTCCCCATCCATTTCTATGTACCGGAACGAGTTGAGGTGGCTGATCATATACTCTTCCTCCCCCTGAACTGTAACAATTTTTCCTCTGACCGGGTACTTAAGCTTCTGATGTAGTGTGGAGGTCACAGCTCCAGCCTTGTGGATCCATGGACGACCCAGCAAACAAGAATAGGATGGTCGGATATTCATCACATAGAAAGTAGAATAAAAAACTTGAGAACCAATCCTGATTGGAATGTCAACTTCCCCATGTACCATCCTTTTCGAACCATCAAAGGCCCAGACAACAATGTTACTAGGCTTGAGCTCCAAACCCTCACAATCCAACCTGTCTAGGGCTTCTTGGGTAATACGTTCAATGAAGAACCGGTGTCTACCAACACATGGGCAAGAGTAGTGCCCCTGCATTCAATGGAGACATGCAGGGCGTCGTTATGGTTCTTTCCTTTGGCAGTCAGATCAGCGTCAGAGAAGCCCAACCCATTATCGGCAGTCAAGTTGGCCACACAATCGGTAAATTGATCAGCAGACGTTTCTTGTGGCACATGGGCCGTCTTTAGGAAGGAAATCAGGGCCTTGGCATGGGCCTCTGAACACAACAACAACGATAGCATAGAAATCTTAGAGGGGGTGTGCCCCAGCTGCTCAACTACATTGAAATCACTCTTCTTAATGATCTTGAGAATCTCTTCCATTTCTTGTTGGGAAGCTTCAACATTGGTTGTCTTTGGTGCCTCCGTCAGGGCAGGCAAATCAGTAGCAATCCCTTTGCCCCGAGCGTCAGATGACTCGACAGCAGGGGTAGAAACAGGAATTTGATTAGGAAGGGAAGCAGGCACACTTGCAGGTGTGATGACAAGAGGTCTCTGAATAGCCGGTGGCGCTATATCTGGTGAGAACAGCCTGCCACTGCGAGTAACTTTGGCAGGCCCGGTGATGTTACTGATGCCGGTACTAGTATCAAACTCTTGCTTTACTCTAAGAACATAAACATCTGCCCCATAGTGCCACGGGACAACTTTGTCGGATGTATAGGGGAGAGGCCCCAGAACAGTGATGATGATAGGAGCAATCTTGAGTGGACATGATTTTGACAGGCTTCTTTGAAGGAGCCTTAGGAGGGTTTTTGAAAATAGTGACAATAGAAACTTCTTCAGCAGGGACAGCAGGAACAACAATCTTCTCGAACAAGATCTCTTTGCTATCCATCAGGATTTAGATACCTGATTTCAGCAAAGGACAACCCACAGGTGAAACAGCACACAGAAGGCAACCTTTACCACATCCCGGAAATAAACCGGCTAGCAACAGGTTCTTTTTGACGGTCAATAACGGAGTAAAAATCTCTTCCACGGAGGCTACATACCGGTCTTCTTCCACAACATTCACTCCATGTTGGGGCATGGGAGCAGTCACAACATTGGGCCTTTCGGGCACCTCAAACTGTATTTCCTTAGCATCAATAAGGTCCTGAACCTTATTCCTCAGAGCCCAGCAATCGTCCGTAGTATGTCCCAGGCTATCAGAGTGATAAGCGCAACAGGCGTTGGGGTTGTACTTTGGAGAAGCTGTGTTCACTACCTTAGGAGCTTCTTTGACAGTTACCAGATTGGTTGACAGCAATTGCGGAAAAATCTGAGACAGGGCCATACTGAGCCGAGTGTACTGCCTTTTGGGTCTCTCACCCCTTGGTTGGTTATACTACTGAGGAGCAGCAATAGGCTTTGAAATTACCAACGCGTTGACAGCTTGGTGGCGTTCCAGTTTAATTTGTCTTCTGGGACCATACACAGCACTAGCTTCCTTCTTGAAGGGCTTCTTTTCAGTACTCGAGGAGGCACCTTTCTGTATCTTCCCCGACTTGATACCAGCTTCTATCCTCTCACCAGTCAAGATCAGATCTGTGAACCCAGCAGAAGAATTACCAATCAGGTGGTTGAAGAACGGACCAGACAGGGTCCCTAGGAACATGTCAACAAGTTCACGGTCAGTCAAAGGTGGCTGCACCCTGCCAGCCAGGTCCCTCCATTTTTGCGCATACTCCTTGAATCCTTCGCCCGTCCCCAGTGACATACCCTGAAGTTGGGTACGCGTGGGAGCGAGGTCAGAATTGTACTGATACTGTTTATAGAATGCAGTAGCCAAGTCTTCCCAGCTTCGAATACTGGCTCCATCCAGCTGATAGAACCATTCGAGTTGACCCCCTGAAAGGCTATCCTTGAAGAAATGGATCCACAGGTTCTTCTCTGCAGTGTAAGGTTGGATCTTCCTTACATATGATCTGAGATGCAGCTTAGGACAGGAAGCCCCGTCGTACTTCGCAAAGGCAGGTGCCTTGAACTTGTGTGGGATCACCACCCCAGAAGATAAACCTAGATCTCCAAAATCCAGTCCCGACACATTTTGAATCTCCATGGCACTTAAACGGTCCTCTAGTTGCTTGTACCTGTCTTCAGCAGGAGGGTATTGTTCCTCATTGTAATCCGTCTCGTTGTCGGAGACCACAACACTAGGAGCCCTTCCCCCTTGGGGACTGTCTTTCTCTGCATAGGAAGTAGCCTGATCAGCCTCATTATGTAGTGTATTCCCAAACCTCCGTCCAGTGTTAAACAACGCAGTCCTCTTCTTCTTCTTCTTCTTCCAAAGCAGAGCCTTCAACTTCTGTTGACCCTGGGCTAAGCTCATGACCAGCTCCTGAAACTGGGCGTTCTGGGCCTGGAGGGCCTTGATAGCTTGTTCGGTAGTAGGCTCGGAAGACATGATGATTGAGTGCTGAAATAAACAGCAAAGAAGATTAAGCAACCTGTAGAAGAAGCGTACCTGTTATGCATATGATGCAATGAGATGTTTATGATTTATGTTTTAAAAAAAAAACGGGATTCAACTTTGTAGACAAAAAGGAAACACACTTCATTAGATTCAAACTTTAAATTTTTCAACAATTTGCCCTTAGGCATTACAAGAATGAAAATACTGAAAAGGAAATAAAAACTGTAAAAGAAACATCCAAAGCCCATCAGTGCTCCCATGGCCTCCTCTTCTCAGTACGGATATAGTCGTTCAGGATCCGCTCCTCCTCCAATTGCTTAGTCAGCTTCTGGATCTTCTGTTCTTGTTTGTTGAACTTTCCCCGATAAAAATCCCGTTCTTCCTGTAGCTGCACCCAAGATCTCTTTAATGTATCAACATCAGTGGGTATCTGAGGAGGGAGGACAATTGAAGGAACCCCGTCTTCATCAGGAAATTCAAGAATGATAGGCCTGACAGCTTCGTATGGCATACCTAACTTCTGAGCATGGATGCGGACCCATCTGCAGTAGGGTTCCATTGGTAGAGAAGTCTTCGATCCCAACTCGTGTGGGTCAGCTTTGTGAATTCTGTCCCAAGCCTTGATGAATCTACGGCGCAGCTCGTCACTGTCTGCCTGAAACTCAAAACTGATGTGAGGTACTAACATCTCATGAGGCCCTGCTCTTCTAGCTCTTCCAAACTGACGGAGAGCTAAACATGGATTGTAAGATATTCCTCCATGGGTACCGATCAATGGAACATTAGGATATTCTCCGCAACGATCAATAATGGCTACCTCATCCAAACCTCTGCGAGTCTAAATGATGTCATTATCAGTGAGAGACATTAACCTATGAGCCCAGCCCTTTCCTTCTTCATTCTTCAGCACAAACTTAGGGAGATGCGAAATAAACCACCTCACTAACAAAGGAGAACAACACCACAGAGTTCCCCGTCTTCGGGCAGTACGAGCATAGAGTTGTTGCAGGATATCACCCAAGAGAGTGGGTACAGGGTTCCGAGACATGAAGATCCTTATGGCATTGATATTGACAAAGTTATCAGGATTTGGAAACAATACTAGACCATAGATTAAGAGAGCCAGAATGTCTTCGTACGCCTTGAAGTCTAAGTCATTCCAGACACTATTAGCTTTGCCAACCAGAAACTTAACCAAAAAGCCCTTAACTCCACTTCTAGTTTCCCAGTTAGCCATTACCTCTTCTTTGGTCAAGGGAAGGGCTGCAGCAATCTCTTCAGGCCTAAGAGTCTTCTCCCATCCAGTGAATGGAGTCTGTTCCAAAACAGGGATACCAAGTAAATCAGAGAATTCTTCCAGGGTAGGGACCAGCTGGAAGTCTTGAAAAGTGAAGAAATGGTACAGGGGATCATAAAACTGGACCAGGACACTCATCAGTTGTTGGTCCCACTTTTAAGTGACTAAACCGAGAAGAGAACCATGCCTTTTGATGAAGGAAGTAGTGTTTGGAATCCTATCAACCAATTCCTTGAGCAAAGTAGGTGGTTGAACAAAGTTAAGCCGGATAGTATTCCTACGCATGGGCATCATGATGTCCTACAAAACAGAGCAAAGATGAAACCCTCTTGTCTTTGAAATGGGTCAGTCCTTATGCAGGATGCATGCAATGGTATGATGGTATGATGTTTATGATAAAGCATACCACAAGTATTCACAAAGGCAAGCATGATAAGGCATACAAGTCTCACAAGACAACCCTTAGGGTTTAGGCCAGCATGAAGTTTAGGTATTACCCTCTTTCAGTTTTGTTGGTTAAGACCTGTCCTATCAAAGGTAACCGGGTTCTAGAGGATCTCAATATCATTGACTACCCTCAATCGGTCATAACTCTAACATCGCAATCTTTTCTTGCGGCCAGAACCATCGCGAGAGTTTAGCCTCAATGAGTGTAGCATACTGCTACTGTTCTATGGCCAAGTTGGGTCAATTTAGGGTTCTAAGGTCAGTTGGTGTTTAATGACTCCTTAGAAGACCCATATTCTCCTCGTTGCAACACAAGGGATATCGGTACAGACCAAGGTGTCACACCAACGTAGCCACTGTTTCACCCATGTCGGTCTACGCCGGACAGGTCCCTCACAGCTTATGCTACCTAAAAGGGTATTCCCTATATCCGGGTTAGGATCTATGAAACTCCTATGCAAAGCCCACAAATATAAAAGCAAACAAAACAATCAATTGAAAACATGTAAATGATCTAACCCTAAGGTAACCCCACTTTTAAGTTTATTCCCCAGCAGAGTCGCCAGTTCTGTGGTACGGTGGGAGAACTGACTTGAGGTTTTGCGTTTGTTTTCGCAAATGTTTCGGTTGAGCAAGAGTCGCCACCGACTTTTTATTTTATCCTAAGGAAAGGTTAAAAAGCACAGCAAAAACCTTTGAGATGTTTTCTTGGGTTCGGGGAGTAGATTATAGAAAGGGAAGGTATTAGCACCCTTTCTATCCATGGTTATCCATGGGCTCTTAGTTACTTGCTTAGATCACTTTCCTTGCATTTTCAATTGTTTGAAATGGTGCTTTCAATTATTTGAAATGGTGCTTTGTGTGTGGGTTTGAAAATGTTTTGAAAAGAGGCCATTTGTTGTGGCAACCTTTGTAATGATCCATGTTTGAATGTATACAAAGGTGTACTTATCTTTTGAAAAGTTTTCAATGTTTTTGAAAGTTGTTTTGAAAGTGTGTTATGATGTGTGTTTTGAAAAAAATAGGCAAGTGTTTTTGTTTTGCAAGATGGCAAGTAACCAAGAGCTATCTACCCTAAATTTCTCAAAGATCTTTCCTATGTTTTAACCCTTTTAACAATTTTGTTCCACCATTGTATTTGGTGGACAATCTTGTGTTAGGATGTTAACGGGACGAGCGCGGGTCATCGTTTAGACCATGATTGCAATGGTGCCAAGTGTCTTTGGCAATTTTTCCTTTAAGGGACTTGATCATTTTTAGGCAACTTTCGAAAGTGTCATCGAGGGACTATGATCATTTGAATTGTTTTTGTTTTGCCAAAAACACTCAACATGCAACATGGCCCATTATTGAAGGCAACAAGTGGAGTAACCCTAGGGGTGAAAGTGTGATTGATGTTGTCCATTTTCATGCTTTGTTATCTTTGAATTAGGTCAAGCTATTTGTTTGGTTGATTTTTGCATACAAACCCTAAGTCTATCATGGCATATTTAGAAAGCTTTTAAATGCAAAAAATAAAATCCTAAATTATTACAACACAATTATGGGATGGGGGGTACAAATGTTCAAATAGGGATATTTAGAAAGAAATTAAAATCTAAGCTATTACATCCAAATTGAATATACAAATTATTTAATGGTACAATAATTAAATAAAATACAATAAATATGCAAGATGCAAAAAATGATTTTTATATGTATGTAAAAAAGTATTTTTCATGTGACAAATAAACAAAAATAAAAAGTTAATTTTTGAGTTGAAATTCTGGCTGCAGATACTCAATGTCACAGTCAATGTTATGACACCATATCTGACTTTCTAAGACAGTAAATACAAAAACAGTAAAAAACACAGTCAATTGTTTACCCAGTTCAGTGTGAAACAACACCTACTCTGGGGGCTACCAAGCCAGGGAGGAAATCCACTATAAGAGATATTAATTCAGGAATAAACCAACCAGTTTATCTCCTTCACTTAAGACCTACCCAATGCAACTTCAATCTAAGTTCTACTTAAACCTGAGTTCCCACTCACTCCCCCTCAATCACAGCAGTGATACTTAAAACAATTGACTAATGAATTAATGAAGACACTCTTCAAAACATACACTTGATTATGCTTCACAGCTTTTTAATCAAGTAACACAAACACTCTTACTTCACAGCTTTGAGTGATACATAAACCTAACTTGACTTTGCTTCAAAGTTTTAGTCAAGAGACACAAAACACTCTTGCTTCAAAGCTTTGAGTGGTACAAAAACCCTTACAAACAAAACCTATTCCAAGTCTCTTATCACAATGATAATTGCTTAGAATACAGCAGTTAAAACTATACAGTTTCTGGTTGATCTTCAGTCCAAAAAGATGTTTTCCAAACAGCAGACCTGTTGAATATATAGCAGCTGTTTCTTCAGTTAGGGTTTCCACAAAACGCTAGGGTTAATTAGGTTTAACCATAAGACTTGGTCACAAGACTTTATCAACCAGTTTAGGGTTGAGCTAGGTTAACCCAAAGACAATGGGAGATTCTGTTCTGGAAGGAATGAGCCAACTTCCTGAAAAATCTCAGAATTAACCAAACTGTACTACTGTTAGATCAGTACAGGATGTCTTAACATTTGTTATGACATCAGAATTCCTGTTTACTGAGAAGACAATAAATGTGATCTTTTTGCAAAATGCTCAGATACACACTCATAAACAGCAGTACCTGTATGCCACTATTTTTCTGCAAAGGTACCTAATAAACCAGTACCTAATAAATCAGAATGTTATGACATTAGTCATGACATTCACACACCTGGTTTTACCAAAAATGCATGCCAATAACTAAACACCTACAAACCCCCCCTTTGGCAGATTTTTGGCTAAAGCCCTTAAGCAATCAGAGAATAGATAGCAGCAGAATAAATGTGACTGCAGAAAAATATAGTGTCTATCAAGTAATTAACCACAGAATATCTCCCCTCTTTAGCCACAAATGGGCCAAAGATACATGTACTTAATTGTTATACAGTCATCCCAAATAAAGACAGCAAAAGAAAAACACACAAAACACTTGCATCAACTGGAACTAGCTGCAAGATTGCCAACTCCACTGAACTTTAAGCATTGTCATCAGACTCAGAAGGTTCGGGCTTCTTCCTTTTCTTGTGAGCAATATCAGCATTCTTCTCTTTGTCCATGTCAACAACTGGGGCTTCAGCATCCTTATCTCTGTCTGGTGTCTCAACATCCTTAGAGACATCTGGATTTGTTTCAGCATTTGAACTTTCTTGATTTAAAGGAACAGAAATGCCAGGAACTAAGTGGTTCTCATTCAGAATTCTTGTAACAAGTTTAGCTATTGCTTGACGTACATAGGCTGACCCTTCCCTATTTGCAATTTCAGAGGGAACAGAGGTAGAAGGATGAGAGGGATTACCAGAAGCAGTAGCTTGGGACCTTCCTGCATGTCTTGTTCTCATCTCTTTGACCTTGGTGGGGTTAGTTTCCATTTCTCTAAGAGGAGCAATCTCCATGACTTCAGAATCCAGGCATGATGAGATTGCCCTAGAATCTTGATCAGAGGAAGAGGATGAAATAGTCGTATTGGATGATGATGATGTTTGAGACATTTTGATAGTCTTAGAAGACCAATAGCAACTAGAAAAAAAACTCTGATTGAGAGACCGGGTTTTGATGCGGAGGCGAGAGGGGAAGGAGGTAAATAAGAGTCTGTTCAAATTCTTAAATATTTTGAAGGAAATGGGAAGGCATATGTTTAACCCAATCAAGATAGACTTAGCAAAAATAACTCCTTCAACCCTTGTTTTAAGCAAAATTAATTGCTACATTTCCTCATGTTGGCAAATACCCAACTTGCCCCTCAAGTTTTCAAATTGATTTGCATCAAGTTCCTTTGTAAAAATGTCAGCCAGCTGTAGCTCAGTGGCAACATGTTCCAGTTTAATTGTCTTCTCTTCTACAAGGTCTCTGATAAAGTGATGTCTTATGTCAATATGTTTGGTCCTACTATGCTGAATAGGATTTTTGGAAATGTTGATTGTACTCAGATTGTCACAGTACAATGTCATAACATCTTGTGAGACATTATACTCAGTAAGCATCTGTTTCATCCAGATCATTTGAGAACAACTACTACCAGCTGCAATGTATTCAGCTTCAGCAGTAGAGAGAGATACACAGTTCTGTTTCTTGCTGAACCAGGAAACCAGATTGTTTCCTAAGAAGAAACATCCACCAGAGGTGCTTTTTCTATCATCAGCACTTCCAGCCCAATCAGCATCACAATAACCAGTCAGAGTTGGTTCACAGCCATGAGAATATAACAAGCCATAGTTGTAAGTTCCACTCACATACTTCAAAATTCTCTTCACTTGGTTGATATGACTGACTTTAGGATCATCTTGGTATCTTGCACAAACTCCAACTGCAAAAGCAATGTCAGGTCTGCTGGCAGTTAAGTACAGCAAACTTCCTATCATGCTTCTGTACAGACTTTGGTCAACCTTAACCCCATTTGAATCTTTGGATAGCTTTAAATGAGTAGGTGCATGAGTCCTTTTGTGACTGGCATTCTCCATACCAAACTTCTTTACAATGTTCTTTGCATACTTGCTTTGAGATAGAAAGATTGAGTCCTCCATCTGTGAGACTTGCAGTCCAAGAAAATAAGTCAGTTCTCCCATGAGACTCATTTCGAATTCAGCCTGCATCTGGTCAGCAAAATGTTTAACCATTTGTTCTGACATTCCCCCAAACACTATGTCATCAACATATATTTGAGCTACCATTAACTTCCCTCCTTCAGTTTTTACAAAGAGGGTTTTATCCAAGCCTCCTTTTCTGTATCCTTTGTCTGAGAGAAATTTTGTTAACCTGTCATACCATGCTCTAGGAGCTTGTTTCAGGCCATATAGAGCTTTCCTCAATTTGTAGACATGATCAGGGTGGTTTGGATCCACAAAGCCTTTAGGCTGTTCCACATAAGCTTCCTCATTCAAGTACCCATTTAGGAAGGCACTTTTCACATCCATCTGAAATAACTTGAACTTCAGGAGACAAGCAATTGACAATAGGAGTCTGATATATTCCAGCCTGGCTACAGGAGCAAAGGTTTCATCAAAATCAACCCCTTCAACTTGAGTGTATCCTTGAGCAACAAGTCTTGCCTTATTCCTCGTGACAACTCCTTCAGCATCTGATTTGTTCTTGAAAATCCATTTTGTGCCAATTATGTTTGTTCCTTCAGGTCTAGGAACTAGCTCCCAAACTTCATGTTGCTTGAATTGGTTCAATTCATCTTGCATTGCTCCAATCCAGTATTCATCAGTTAAAGCTTCCTTGACATTTCTTGGTTCAATTTTAGACACAAAGCAAGAGTTCGAGATGATTTCTCTAGATCTTGTAATGACTCCACTGTTGGGATCTCCTATGATGAGCACTTTTGGATGATCCTTCTGAATTCTGATGGAAGGGATTTTGCTAGCTTCCTTTGATTCAGATTCTGCTGTGGTGGTGTTGGGTAGATCATTCTGTTGAGTTGAAGTCTCAAAGAATGTCTCAACATTACAAGGGACATCTGTTTCCTCATGATAATCATCAATTATGACATTTATTGATTCCATCATGGCTTTGGTCCTGGAGTTGAATACCCTATAAGCTCTGCTGTTTGAGGAGTATCCTAGAAATATGCCTTCATCACTTTTAGGGTCCAGTTTTCTCCTTTGTTCACGATCTGCCAGAATATAGCATTTGCTACCAAATACATGGAAGTACTTCACAGTTGGTTTTCTTCCTTTCCAGAGTTCATATATGGTGGATGAGGTTCCCTTTCTCAAGGTGACCCTGTTATGGACATAGCAGGCTGTATTCATAGCTTCAGCCCAAAAATACATAGGAAGTCTTTTGGCATGTATCATTGCTCTGGCAGATTCCTGTATGGTCCTGTTTTTCCTTTCCACAACTCCATTTTGCTGAGGAGTTATAGGAGAAGAAAATTCATGACTAATTCCTTCTGATGAACAGAACTCATCAAACTTGCTGTTTTCAAATTCCTTGCCATGATCACTTCTGATTCTGACAATACACCCTTCTTTTTCTCTTTGAATTCTTTTGCACAGTTCTTTAAAAACTTCAAATACATCATATTTTTCCCTAATGAAGTTAATCCAGGTGAATCTGGAAAAATCATCCACAACAACATAGGCAAATCTTTTTCCACCAAGACTTTTCACCTGCATTGGTCCCATCAGATCCATATGAAGAAGTTCTAGAACTTTAGAGGTGGTCAGATGTCTTGACTTTGGATGTGAGATCCTAGTCTGCTTACCAACCTGACATTCACCACAGACTCTCCCTTCATCAATTTGTAGTCTTGGAATCCCTATGACTGCCTCCATGGAGATAATCCTTTTCATTCCCCTTAGGTGAAGGTGGCCAAGTTTTTGGTGCCATAGTTTCACCTCTTTTTCTTCTTTGGCAATAGAACACACAGTGGAGAAATTAGTGTTCTCAGGCTCCCACAAGTAACAGTTGTCTTTAGATCTGACTCCTTTCATTACAACTTCTTGTTTTTCATTAATTACAAGACATTCAGATTTTGAGAAGTTGACCTTGAATCCTAGATCACATAATTGACTGATACTAATGAGATTAGCAGTCAGGCCTTTTACCAATAGTACTTCATTCAGATTTGGAACTCCAGGGCAGTCCAAATTACCAACTCCTTTGATTTCACCTTTAGCACCATCTCCAAAGGTTACATAACTAGTGGTGTGAGGTTTAACATGATTGAGAATGTTCTTGATTCCAGTCATGTGCTTAGAACACCCACTGTCAAAGTACCAGTCTTCCTTTGCAGAGACTCTCAGGGAAGTGTGGGCTATCAGGGTAGTAGCCTTTTTCTTCCATTGAGGAGTATGTGGTACCCTGTTAGCCTTAGGTTTGACACCCGGGTTCTGATTAGGGTATCCATACAATCTGAAGCAGAAAGGCTTTATGTTACCAAACCTCCCACAATGGTGACATCTCCATCTTTGGTACTTTTTCTTCATATTTTTTTGTTCCCGATGTTGAGTGTTATGTTGTGACATCTGCTTTGACCTTTGTTTATCAGACCTGATCTTCTTGTCTGCACCAAGTTTCTTTGCTTCCACAAATCCTAGTCCAGACTTGTTTCCCATATTTTGTCCAACCTGAAGGATTTCTTCCAACTTGTCAGTTCCATTTGTCAGCATCTTGACAGATTTAGTCATCTGGTTCAGTTTTGAGTTCAACATTTGAACTTCCCCTTCTAGATGACTTATAGTTTCAAGGTCTGCCCTTTTTTCAGCCTCCAGCTTTATGATGAGTTTTGTTTGTTTCTCATTCTGCACACATACTTCAGCACTTCTGATACACAATTTCTTGTAAGTATCAGCCAGTTCTTCAAATGTCACTTCCTCATCACTAGTGTCACTTTCAGAGGAACAAACACCAGTTAGTGCAGTAACTAGTTTGGCAGATTCTTCTTCAGAACTACTTTCTGAATCACAGTCAGACCAGGCAACAGTCATTCCTTTCTTTTGTTTCTTAAGAAAGGTAGGACATTCAGCTCGAATATGCCCATATCCTTCACAACCATGGCATTGAATTCCTCTGCCTTGATTTCCCTTCTCTTCTGACCTTGGTCTTCTGCTGGAACTGTCAATGTCAGATGGGATGTTATGAACATTAGACCTTGACTTTGGATCTATTCTTTTGATGAGTTTGTTGAATTGTCTTCCAAGCATGGCTATAGCTTCTGAAATATTTTCTTCTTCATCCTCCTTGTTTTCATCTTCAGTGTTGGATACAAGTGCTATGCTCTTGTTCTTTTTGTCAACATTTTCAGTGATCCCCATCTCAAAAGTCTGAAAAGACCCAATGAGTTCATCCACTTTCAACTTGCTGATATCCTGGGCTTCCTCTATAGCAGTTACCTTCATTGCAAATCTTTTAGGCAAGGATCTGAGAATATTTCTCACCAGTTTTTCTTCTGACATCTTTTCTCCCAATGCTCCCGAGGTGTTGGCAATCTCCAAGATGTTCATGTGAAACTCATGAATGGTTTCATCTTCCATCATTTTTAGATTCTCAAACTTGGTAGTCAGCATCTGAAGCCTTGACATTTTTACTTTGGAAGTGCCCTCATGGGTAGTTTTGAGAGTGTCTCAAACTTCCTTGGCCAGTTCATATTGATGTACTAGTCTGAATATGTTTCTATCAATTCCATTGAACAAGGCATTTAAAGCTTTGGAATTTCCCAGGGCTAACTCATCTTCTTCTTTACTCCATTCTTCCTCAGGCTTCAGACTGATTGTCCCATCTTTCTCAGTTATGGTGGGATGGTTCCATCCTTTGTCAGCAGCTCTCCAGGCCTTTTTGTCCAGAGATTTTAAGAAGGCAATCATACGAGGTTTCCAGTAGTCATAATTTGTTCCATCCAGAATGGGTGGTCTATTTCCAAAAACTCCTTCTTTGTCCATAGTGCCAGAAAGTGATATCCCTAGATCTCACCCAGTAATACAGGCAGGGTGCCTGCTCTGATGCCAATTGAAATTCTGGCTGCAGATACTTAATGTCACAGTCAATGTTATGACACCGTATCTGACTTTCTAAGACAGTAAATACAAAAACAGTAAAGAACACAGTCAATTGTTTACCCAGTTCAGTGTGAAACAACACCTACTCTGGGGGCTACCAAGCCAGGGAGGAAATCCACTATAAGAGATATTAATTCAGGAATAAACCAACCAGTTTATCTCCTTCACTTAAGACCTACCCAATGCAACTTCAATCTAAGTTCTACTTAAACCTGAGTTCCCACTCACTCCCCCTCAATCACAGCAGTGATACTTAAAACAATTGACTAAGGAATTAATGAAGACACTCTTCAAAACATACACTTGATTATGCTTCACAACTTTTTAATCAAGTAACACAAACACTCTTACTTCACATCTTTGAGTGATACATAAACCTAACTTGACTTTGCTTCAAAGTTTTAGTCAAGAGACACAAAACACTCTTGCTTCAAAGCTTTGAGTGGTACAAAAACCCTTACAAACAAAACCTATTCCAAGTCGCTTATCACAATGATAATTGCTTGGATTACAGCAGTTAAAACTATACAGTTTCTGATTGATCTTCAGTCCAAAAAGATGTTTTCCAAACAACAGACCTGTTGAATATATAGCAGCTGTTTCTTCAATTAGGGTTTCCACAAAACGCTAGGGTTAATTAGGTTTAACCATAAGACTTGGTCACAAGACTTTATCAACCAGTTTAGGGTTGAGCTAGGTTAACCCAAAGACAACGGGAGATTCTGTTCTGGAAGGAATGAGCCAACTTCCTGAAAAATCTCAGAATTAACCAAACTGCACTACTGTTAGATCAGTACAGGATGTCTTAACATTTGTTATGACATCAGAATTCCTGTTTACTGAGAAGACAATAAATGTGATCTTTTTGCAAAATGCTCAGATACACACTCATAAACAGCAGTACCTGTATGCCACTATTTTTCTGCAAAGGTACCTAATAAACCAGTACCTAATAAATCAGAATGTTATGACATTAGTCATGACATTCACACACCTGGTTTTACCAAAAATGCATGCCAATAACTAAACACCTACATGAGTATTTTTCATGTTTAGGGCAAAACCCTAATTTTGCAAATAAATGGTATTTATTATTTAATATATACAATGTTTATTAATTATATACAAAAAATAAATAAAAAAGAAGTATATTGTAAAAAAGTGATTTTTGAGGTCAAATATTAATAAAAATAAAAATGTATTATTTTGTATTTTTATCCTAAATATTCTAATAAATATATAAGTATTTATATTATGTATTAAATATATTAAATATATACAAAAATAAAATATTTATTATTTACAAAAAAAAAGTATATTTTTTAGAAAATGTTTTCAAAAGATGAAATAAAATAAAAATCAGAAAATCAAATGTATTTGTATTATTTTTTTAGTATTTAAAGTAAAAGTATATATATGTTATTTATAATGTATAACTTCAAATAAAACCAATAAAATCCAAATAAAATGCAAAAATGGTTGAAAAATATTTTTAATATTTTTTATGTTTTGACAAAAAATAAACAAGTCAGAAACAAAAAGAAAAAAAAATCAAAAATGATAAAAATAAAGCACAATGGGCCAAGGGGGTGTATGTGTGAAAAGGTGGTGTAAACAGAAAAAACAAAACTCAGGCCCAACCCAAGTCTATCTTCTTCAACCTCCAGCCAGTTTGTCTCAAAAACGCGCGCTTCTCATGCTTGTTCAAACATCCTGATTCTTTGATTTTTAACAAAAACTCACAACAAAAAATGTAAAGCATCAAACCACGAATTCATACATATAAAGAACTTGATCTAACTCTCAGAAATGAGAGAGAATTTCTTCTCCCCTAATTCCTGACCTAAGTTTTGTTCAACATTCAGGTCCCAAATTCTCTCAGTACACACAATATAAATGAAAAGTAATGATATGGGTGGATTCAGGGCCATGAGTAGGACATAACTTCTTCATAAACCTAAGCCTAGATATGCTTGGATAGAGAGATAGAAGTTCAAAAACTTACCTGTTAAGCTTGATTCGTGTATGACAATTGAGGTACTTTCAATGCAATGTGAGGACTTGTATAGCTTGCTTGAGGTCCAAGGATGCTCTTCCAACCTCTAGCTTGCTTTGAAACTAACTGAAACGAGCTATGTAACTCAACCTGCACAACTGAAAAAATGAAAATGGTGAACTTGGATAGAGGTGTTACAGTCTGTAGCTAGGGCTTGGGATAGTTTGTATGGATGCTATGGAGTGTGTTTGAAGAGGTTTCAGCCAAAACGCACGATAGGAATGGACTGTGGGATTCAAACTGCAGCCTATGCCCTGTTTTGCCACAAAAATGTGTTTTTCTGTATATGGAGGTTTGAGAGATGGTTTGGTCGTGTTTCAGACTTGGTTTGATGTTTGGAAAATGCTCATGAAGTTTGTTTAGGCTTGTCTTGACAGGAATGTGAGTTGTGTTCAATATGCAAGCTTTCTTCTCTCTTAAGCCAAAATTGCCAAGTTGGGTTACAAGCTTATGCAGGCCCCCTAAACATGCTACAAAGTTTGTTCTTGATCAGTGGGATATGTCCACACATTTGTGCCTCAGAGATTTGCTTTGGTACTTCTTAGATTTGTGTTTGACATAAAGTTGATCTTTACAAGAATAGATAAAATGCTTTTTCTATTTATGGCTTAATTCTTTGTGTAATGACTATATGAACAAAACAAAGCTAGAACACAATGGATTGGCATTTAATTATTGAGTGTAAGAAGGATTATAGGCCTGTAATCTAGTTGTGCAGGCTGAGTTCAAAAATGCCTAAGTTATGAACATGAAAATGGCCATGAACAAAGTGACTTTTTCCCATATTGACAAATTCGATTCTCCCTGACCACAAGGGTGTTTGAGAAGTTCTTGGACAATTTGGAAAGCTTGGAATGTGTACTACAATCCATCTTTGAAATGAAAGTTGAAATTACAAGTGGAAGCATGTGAAAAGTGGCCATGAAGTTAGGCAAAAATCCTGCCTAGAATAGGTCAAAAAATTTCTATGTTAAGAATGTTTTGCACCCATATTCCAAAAATCATAACTTGAGCTACAAGCTTCTTTTGAGGAAACTTTGTGAATAAAAGTTGTAGATTTTGCAATGGACTATAACTTTCATGTTTTGATTTTTGTTTGAATCCAAATGTATCTTGATGTAAAGATGGGACAAAGTTAGGAAAAAATTAGGAATTTTCATAACTTAGAAAATTTCTAAGTTATGAAAATTCTTCATTTTAAACCCTAATTTGTAATTTTTGATTTCTTGATGAACAAGTTTCATAATTTGACATGTCTTGATGAAAAATGAATCTTGGCACTTGATTTTGACCAAAAAGTCAAAGTTTGACTTTTCAGTATACAGTCAAATTTTGATCAGTTGACTGGAAAATTCATCTGTCAATCTTGTGCATTTGGGATCTTTTGAACTTGTTGAATGTGTCAAGACAATGCCATTGAGTCCTTGAGTCCACATGTGAGCTTGATTTGTCATTGGCTAGGTCAAACAGTCAAAAATTGCCTTTGTGCAGTCAAAACCCTAAAAATGACCATTTTGTCCTTTTGGTGATCTGATCAAATTCCTTGTGGAATTGTGATCCAAACTTGATCAAATGGTCCATATGAGTCCATAATATTGATGTGGGTCAAAAATCATGAGGTTTGACTGTCAATTGACCACAGTTGACTTTTTCCCCAATACAGCTGATTTCTAGGTCAACTATCCAATTGAATGGGCAAAGATTGGAATCAAGACTTGAAACTTGGTATGGATAAACTTGTGAGTCCAACATGAAGCATGAAAGTCACTTTGGGCCTTTTAGGTCAAAACATCTTTGTACAAACTCAAACCCTAATTTAGGTCAACAGTGCAAGGAGAAGTCTTGAGCAGAGCAAAACCCTAACTGGATCTTGAGCTCCAAGGGTCTTGTGGTGAGAAAATATTGATGAAATGGGAGGGAAAATTTCGGGGTACAACACCATGGCCCATTTTTGAAGGCAACAAGTGGATTGTAACCCTAGGGGTGCAAGTGTGCATTGTATTTGTTTTTCATGCATTTTTTGTCTTTGATTAGGTCAAACTAATTATTGGTTTTGATTTTGCATACAAACCCTAATTCTCTAATCATGGCATAATTGAAAGTGTTTAAGTGCGGAAATTTAAATTCTAAGCTATTACAACATGATTATGGGGATGGGGGTACAATTTTGAATAGGGGATTATTTGGCAATAAATTTAAACCCTAAGTTATTACAACCAAAATGAATCTCAATGCAACAATATTTAAATGTACAATATTTAAATAAATAAGATAAATAAATATTAAATGAAATGTATTATGCAAAAAAGAAGTTTTTATGTATGTAAAAATATTTTCAATGTAAAGAAATATAAAGAAATATGTAAATAAAAAAAAGATTAACTTTATTTATTAAAGGGGTAAACCCTAATTTTCTTTAAGAAAATAATATTATCTATTATTTATATACAAAAAATATATTAATATGTACAAAAATAAAAATATATTGAAAAAAAGTGTTTTTTAGTATAAATAATAATAAAAATAAAAATATAATATTTTTGTATTTTTATCCTATGTTTTTAATAAAATAAAGGTATATATATATGTGCGTGTGTGTGTGTGTGTGTGTGTATATATATATATATATATATATATATATATATATATATATATATATATATATATATATATATATATATATATATATATATATATATATATATATATATATATATATATATATATATATATATATATATATATATATATATATATATATATATATATATGTATAAAATAAAATAAATATTTACAAAAATAAAATATATTCAATAAAATATTTTTAGTGTGAATAAAAAATAAGAAAATAAAAATAAAGGTATTATTTACATTATTTTCAAGTTTTAATAAGTAATATAAAGTATTTAAATATGTTTTCTATATTAGAAAAAATAAAATTAAATGCCAAATAAATGTAAAAAATTATGAAAATATTTTTGGAACATTTTTTATGCTTGGAAATAAAATATCAAAGTCAGAAATGAAATTAAAATACAAAAATAACAAAGTATAAAGAAAATGGCCCAAGGGGTGCATTTAGCAAAAAGAGGGTGTTAGAAACAAGAAAGCCAAGCCCAGCCCATCAGCTTCATCTTCTTCCTCCATACTTTTGAAAACGCGCGCCTGTTATACAAACTTGAACATCCTGGAAACGTGATCTTTTGCCAAAACTCAAAACATGAAACTTGTAGAGATTTAAATACGAATCTAACCATATAAAGCATTAAATCTAACTCTCAAAGACCAGAGAGAATTTCTCTGGCCCTAAAATCTAACCTAACTTTTTCAGCATGTTCATGGATGAAATTCTCCTAGCACACTTAATATAAATGAAAACTGAGCATATGTATGGTTTCAGGGTAATGAGTACTACATCTTTCGTTCACAAACCTAAGGCTAAATGTTCCTAAATAGAGAGATAGAAGTTGATGAAAAACCTGTTTCAGTTGGATTCGAGTTGGACAATGCAGCAACTTTCAGTGAGGCCTGAGGTTCTTTTGAGCTTGCTTGATGATCCCTGGACCTTTCCCAATGCTTAGTTTGCCTTGAATGTCCCTGAATCAACCTCTAGAAGTCAACCTGCATAATTTTAAAACGAAAATGGTGAAAACTGTAAATGGAGTTACAGTTGGTAATGGAGGTTTGGGATAGCTTGAGTGAGTTGAATGGAAGGTATTGGAACAAGCTTGGGGCAAAACGCACGAGGCAATGTGGAGATGGAAGTGATTCTGTAGGGCCTACCCTGTTTTGCAAGAAAATATGGTTTTTGTGTACAAGGGTGTTTGAGGGATGAATGGCTCATGTTTATGGCTCCAAGGGATGTGCAAAGCTTGTTTGAAATGTTGGCTTAAGTTGAATATATCAGATATGCAAACTATGGACTTTTGGCAAGTTGCCTTGTTTTGAAAGAAAAGTGTGAAGTGAAATGAGATAGGCCTGTACAGGATATCTCAAAGCATGCACAAGTTTCTTGTACCTTTGCCTAAGTTTGTGGAACTTGTTTGCTGCAAAGAAAGAAGTCCAAGGCTCAAGAGAAACAACTTTGCAAAAGTTATGCTTTATGAAAATGGAAGTGTTATCTTTATGCCCAAAATGAAATTATTCATTGTATAATGCTCCCTTGATCAGAACAATGCCTCTAACCAATGTGTTTGCATTCAATTTTTGAGTATAAATTGGTTTAGAGACCTTTAATCAAGTACAAAGCTAGTTTGGTCACATTTTGCAACTTGTATGAACATGCATTGGCCATGGTTACAAAGTGAGTTTTTGCCAACTTCAAGCATTCGATTCTCCCTAACCACAAATGTGTTTGAGGATTTCTTGGAAAATTTGGAAATCTTGAAACAAGTACTATAATCTATCTTTGAAATGAAACTTGAGACTCCAAGTGGAACTATGTGAAAAATGGCCAAGAAGATGGGTCAAAATCCTGCCTAAACTAGGGCAAAATTTCTCTAAGTTAAAAGTTTTAGGGACCCTTATTCCAAAAATCATAACTTGAGATCCAAGATTCTTTTTAGAAAACTTTGTGAATAAAAGTTGTAGACTTTGTGGAGGACTACAACTTTCATGTTGTAAGTTTTGTTTGAATCCATTTGTATCTTGGTGAAAATGTGGGGCAAAGTTAGGAAAAATTAAGAAAATTTCATAACTTAAAAAATTTCTAAGTTATGAAATGTTTTTCAATTTCAAACCCTAATTTGAAATTTTGGGTTTCTTGATGAACAAGTTTCATAATTTGACATATCTTGATGTAAAATGACCCTTGGCACTTGATTTTGACCAAAAAGTCAAAGTTTGACTTTTCAGTGTGCAGTCAAATCTTGATCAGTTGACTGAAAAATTCATCTGTCAATCCTATGCATTTGAGATATTTTGAACTTGTTGAATATGTCAAGATAATGTCATCGAGTCCTTGAGTCCATGGTTGAGCTTGATTTGCCATTGGCTAGGTCAAACAGTCAAAAATTGCCTTTGTACAGTCAAAACCCTAAAAATGACCATTTTGCCCTTTTGGTGATCTGATTAAATTTCTTGTGGATTTGTGGTCCAAACTTGATCAAATGGCTCATATGAATTCATAATGTTGATGTGGGTCAAAATTCATGAGGTTTAACTGTCAAATGGCCACAGTTGACTTTTTCCCGAATACAACTGATTTATAGGTTAACTGTCCAATTGACTGGGCAAA
Source organism: Vicia faba (assembly GCA_948472305.1). Lineage (NCBI taxonomy): Eukaryota > Viridiplantae > Streptophyta > Magnoliopsida > Fabales > Fabaceae > Vicia > Vicia faba. Next base: position 525,791,315 of record OX451740.1, on the reverse strand, counting down.
AATTTGATTCAAGGCTTGAAACTTGGTATGGGAAAACTTAAGAGTCCAACATGAAGTATGAAAGTCAAATTGGGCATTGAAGGTCCAAAAATCCCTGTGCAAACTCAAACCCTAAATTTAGGTCAACAGTGCAAGGAGATGTCTTAAGCAGAGCAAACCCTAGCTTGGTCTTGAGTTCCAAGAGTCTTGTGATGAGAAATGTTGATAAAATGAGAGGGAAAATTTTGGGGTACAACAGTAAGCCTCTTTAATGGTGACCGAAATATCCCAACAAACTAAACCTCAATGAGTGTAGTAACGAGTATCTACCAACTTTAGACTGCACCAAATCCGCTCATCTCACTACGTCCTAATGGCCAAGTTGGTCAAGTAAAGGTTCTAAAAGTTCATTAGTGCTTCATGACATCACTTAGCGGCCCCGTATTTTCCTTTACTACTCAAGGGCTACCGGTACCCACAAATATGTCGCACTAACGTAGCTATTGCTTAGACCGTATCGGTATATCCCGCACAATTTCCTCAGTGTATTGCTACTTACCTATAAGGTATCCCAAATTCAGGTGGAGGATTCAAACCCAAATAAAGAACCATAATGTAAAGCACACAAGTCAAACAAATAAATCAAATAAATGTGATCTAACCCTAAGGTAACCTCACTTTTAGAATTCTCCCCAACTGAGTCTCCAATTCTGTGATACGGTGGGAGAACTGACTTAAAGGTTTTGCATTTTATCGCAAATGTTGCGGTTAGCAAGAGTTGCCACCGACTTTTATTTTATCCAAAAGGAAAGGTAAAAAAGCACAGGAAAGGCCTTTGAGATTGCTTCTTGAGTTCGGGTGATAGATTATGAAAAGGTAAAGTATTAACACCCTTTTCATCCATGTTTTTCATGGGCTCTTAGTTACTTTCTAGATCACTTGCTTTCGTTTAAAAATGTGCTTTGTGTGGTTTTTGAAAGTATTTTGAAAAGGCGCCATCATTTAGGTAAACTTTGTAATGATTCTCGTTCGTAAGAATGTATACAAAGCGTTTGATCTTTTGAAAATGTTTTCAAGTTTTGAAAGATGTTTTTGAAAGTATTGGTGTTTTTTTAAAATAGCAAGGACGTTTTTGTTTTAAAATGGAGCAAGTAACTAGGAACATTCTACCTACTCAAAAGTCTTTCTTGTTCATTTCCTTTTTCCTTTGACATTGTTATCTTACCATTGATTTGGTAAGTAACTCTATCTTTGGATGTAAACGGGACAGGCGTGGGTCATTGTATAACCATGATTAGCAATGTTGCAAAGTATCTTAGAATCTTTCTTTAGGGACTAAGATCATTTGAAGGCAACATGGATAGCATCATCGAGGGACTATGATCTTGTGTTCGTTTGTTTTTTTGCTAAGATACCTCACATGCATAACATGGCCATTTTGTAAGGCAGCCAAGTGGATTTTTACCCTAGGAGTGCTTGTGTGCAAGTGTATTATTTTTCATGCTTGGTTTCATCTTTGATTAGGGTTTTCTAATTGATTGGTTTTAGTCTTTCCATTCAAAAACTTAATTACTAGCATTTGAATATAAAGCGATAAATTACAGAATTTAAAATTACTACGCTATTACAATATTTGTGGGAGGGGGTGTACAAATTATAAATGGGGATTACAAGAATTTAAATCTAAATAATCTATTACAAACATATTGAATTTGGATAACTAATGTACAAAAATGAATAAATATACAAGAATGTAAAATGGAAAGAAAATGGATTTTTGTTTGGATTTTTTATAGGAAAAAGAGTTTTGTTTTAACCTAATTAACTAAAAGAAAATAATTAATTAAATTAGTAAAATTAAACCTAAATTTACTAGGAAAAGATTTTAAATAAAACCCTAATCTAAATATTAATTGATTAAAAAAGAAATTAAGTTTGTAAGAAGAATATTTTTGGTATTTTTGTCTTAAAAATAATTTATAGTATTATAAAATATTTTTGGTCTTTTTTGGTTTTAAAATAATATATTTTAATTGTGTAAAAGAAAATAACTAAAAACCTAGTTTTTAATTAAATTTACAAACCACTTAGTAAAATAAATAAAGTATGATTAAATAAAAATAACTTTTATTGTAAAAAAAATAAACTAAATCAAAATATAAATTTAATGTTTTTAAATTTTTCTGATTTTTTTATATTAGATAAAATATTAAAGAAAATAAATAAATGAAAAATGAGAAAAAGAAAATAAAATGGGCCAGGGGTGTGAATAGTCCAGGGGAGTCAGAATAAGCAAAAAAAGAATAGACCCAAAGGAGTGAAGCCCAACGCTGCAAAAAAGTTCAAAAAAAAGTGTGAAAAATGTGGAAAAAAATCACAAAAGGTCACGCTGGGGCTTGAACCCGGGACCTCATAGTGACAGGCGCGCGCTTTAACCACTGAGATGGTGATACATCCATTAACTTATGCAAAACCATAAATATATAACATAAAATGCGCTCTGATTGCACTTTATCTTCAACCTCCATCCAGACCACCTGTAACTTATTCATTTCTCAACCATTTGCAACAAAGTAAACATGAAACTTGTGTAAAATTTTACTACGATTCCAGAAATATAAACAACTTAAACTAATTCTCAAGAATGAACATGAATTTTGAATGGTACCAAATTCTGACCTAATTTTTTCAGGATGTTCAGATTCAAAATACTAACTACTCAAGCAATATAAATGAAATCTAAAGACATGGTTAGCTTCAGAACAATGATGTCTACATTTTTCATTCATAAATTAAACATTAATGATGCTTGTATGTAGAGTTCAAAGTTGAGATAACTTACCTCAAAACTGGAAGTTGTGTTCTGCAAATGAGCACTCCTCAAGGTGTTGTGATGATCAGAATAGCTCCACTGAGGTCCAAGGAAGCTAATGCAATGGTACTTTGAGTTTAAGTGCTTGAACTGGCCTGGAGAAGTCAAGATGCAAACCTCTGTTTTTGGAAATGGAGGATGGTGATGGAGGTGTTACATCACTGTAACAGGATGGGGGATGACTTCTAAATGATGTTTATAAGCTTTGGGAAGAAAGAGACTTGAAAACGCACGAGGGAGTTATGAGTTTCAAACTTTTGGTCAGGTTATGTGAAAATGGAGGTATCAGATACAAATCTGAGTTCTTGGTGTTTTCAGGGATCAAGCATGCGTGTCATTTATGGAAAATTACTTGTGTATGTATAAGCAAAAGACTTGAGTGCTTGAGAGGGTCAGAAGTACCAGTTCTAGACTGATTGCTATGTTAGTTGATTTTGAAGAAAAGTGGGAAGTATGGTTCCAAGAGGAAGTACAAGCATGGGATGAGTGATTGTAAGTGTTTATACAAACTTCTCTTGAGTTATAGGACATGTATGATTAGAAGAAAACAATTGCAAGGCTCAAGAACAAGTTTTATGCAAAAAGCTACTTTATCAAAATGGCATTGTGGACTTTCTTCCCAAAATGGATATAAAGTATGGCCTTGCATTGAATGCTTGAATTGAGACCTCTAACAGTTGTGTAAGAAATTAATTATGGAGTGCCTAACAAGTTTGAGGCCTGTAAAGTAGAGATTATGCAACATAGGTTTGAAATTTGAATCTTGTTCATCACAAAATGACTTGTATTTCAAGTGTGAAAACCCTAACTTCCTCGCTTCGATTCTCCCTACTCAAAAATGATCTCAAGGAGTTCTTGGACATTTTGGAAAGCTTGTAATGTTCTCTTCAACCCCTCTTTGAATTACTTTTGAAAATTTCCCTTGAAACTATATGAAAAAGTTCCATGAAGTTAGGTCAAAATCCTGACCAAAACTAGGGCAAAATTTCACAAGTGTCCAATTTCAAGATCATGACTTCAGGAATTAATAACTTGAGATCAAATAATTTTTAGGAGAATTTGTGTAAAGCAATGTTGTAGATATCACGGAGATATGCAACTTTCATGTTGAAAGTTTCTTCTGAATCCTCTTGCATCATGGTGAAAAATTGGCCAAAGTTATGAAAAAACATGAAGTTTAAACACTTCGAAAAATTTCTAAGTTAGAAAACTTTGACTTTTCAAAATGAAATATTGACCTTTTGATTTCTTGATGAATAAGTTTCATAATTTGACATGTTTTGATGAATTGTAATCTCTGACATTGAACTTTGACCAAAAAGTCAAAGTTTGACTTTTCAGTGTACAATTGACTTTTTGATGAGTTGACTGAAAATTCACTATCAATCGAGTTGATCTTGAGCAATATTTTAGGTCATGCCATTAGGTAAAAATGATGCAATTGAACTCTTGAAATCATGCTTCAAACTAATTGACCATTTTCTAGTACAAAAATCAGAAATTGCCCTTTCTCAGTCAAAACCCTAATTTTAACCATTTTGTCCTTTTGATGATTTGATCAGATTTCTTGAGGAATTATGGTCCAAACTTGATCAAATGATACATATGAGTTTATAATGTTGATGTGGATCAAAAATCATGAGGTTTGACTGTAAATTGGCCATAGTTGACTTTTCCCCAATACAACTGATTTTAGGTCAATTGCTCAATTGACTGAGCAAAAGTGTGATCCAAGGCTTGAAACTTGACATGAATAATCTTGGGGGTCCATAATGACCCATGAAAGTCATATGAAGCATTGAAAGTTAAAATATCCTTGTGCAATCTCGAACCCTAATTTTGGTCATCAATGCTTGAGGAGATGTCTTGAGCTGATCAAACCTAGTGCAGTCTTGAACCAAGAGAAGTCTTTGTGAAGAAATATTTGATAAATGAGAGGGAAAATTTTAGGGTACAACATAGGCCAAAACATTACAGGTCATTTTAAAAGTCAACAAAAAGACATCTTTTGTCAAAGCAATTTACTCAAGTTAAAGACTTCAAATGAAAAAATGACCAACATGAGAGTTGTAAGGGACATCTTGAGCTTTACAAAAAGTCCAAGTTCACCTTGATATAACAAAATTTTAGAGAGTTATGATTGGTACAAGTTGAGTAATTTTGAGAAAATGCATGAAACCACAATTGAGCAATTTTGTACTTTTATGCTAATGGGCCAAACTTTTGAAGTTAAAACGTGTTTATGACATTCTTAGGAACCCCTAAGTCCATTCATGCATTATTTTAATTTTTTATTTCATTTATTTTGATTTTATTCATTTAAATTCAAAATAAAATCAAATAAATATTAAATAAATGTACAAGGCATGTGAGCTTTTGTTTTGGATGATTTTGAAGCCCAATATCACATATCCAACATAAAAAACCGTGAGGGATGAAGAAGGAAAAAGATCTTTATGTTTTTGGAAATTTTTGCAATTGTTCTAGAAACAAATAATGACTTTTATTGCACATGTTTCTTTCCAATAATGTTAACTTAAAAAATCATCCATTATAAATAGAGGACACACTCCGTAAGACAAGGACACATATGGACTGCCATAGAAACAAATTCTCAAACACATGATTTTCAAAGAATAGGTGCAAATTGTATCCTAGTTTTCCAGCCATTCTCAACTGAAACGAAATCTCGAATCATCATCCTGGCATCCCCAGGAACCTTCTCAAGTCCATAACCATGCTCAACCGTGCCCAGAACGCCTCCCCTCAATCACACCGGTGGTAAGGATTTTCTGACTTCAAATTTCTTAATCCCTGTGTTATTAATAAGTTTCATATGTCCAGATATGTTAAACTAGAAACATAGAACAAGTTGGAACCAAGAGTGTGAAGAGAAGGGAGGGGTCCGAACCCCAGCGATGCCAAAACCCTTTTTGCTTTACTTTATTCATTTTCCTTTTTTTTATTACTTATTTTATCATTAATTAACTTTTTTTAATCAAAATTTATACATAAAAAAACCAGAAAGAAGCCATATAATAAAATCAACAAAAAAATTAGTTTTAGGGTGTAAATTAATTAATTGATTTTTTGGACAATTAGATTTTAGGCTTTTTATTAATTAAAATCAATTAGAATTAGGATTTTAATTATTATTAATTAACACTTAAATTATTTTTATAAAAACACCAAAAATATGAACTTAGATTTTAGGGCATTTAAACTTTTTCCCAACATTTTCTTATTATTTTTGATATTTATTTTCTTAGAAAATTATATAGGTCACACAATTTAATGTAATATTTTAGATTTACATCGCCATATTTTTTATAATTATGTAACTCTCCCAAAGCCCTACAATAGCGTAGATTTACATTTTTCGCTTTATCTTTTGCCTTTAGATGGTTGTATATATATAATTGCTAGTAAATAGGATTGTATGATAAGAATAAAATCAAACATAGATAACCTTAATTTTCAAGATAACATAACTGAAACCAATACACTCTGCACACTTCACCTCTAGGGTAACCTCTCTTCGTTGCCTTGCGATACTAATGGTCACGTCCCACGAAAACGGGAATACTTTAGCAAAGACCCTCGGTTAAACAATATCATCACGGTCCCTTTAGAATAAATATCATAATCTCTTGATGACCCTTCGAGTTTCCTACAAAATGATCTAGTCCCTTCAATGACCCTACGAGAAAAATGATGATAGTCCCTTTGAATTGCTAAAGTATCCTTACATATTTCCTTTTATGACCATACGACGACCCTGTGTCTATCCCTTCACATCCAATAGATAAGGCTACCTACCAACTAATGGTATGGATAATAATATCTCTAACGGAGAAGGAAAATAATAAGAATAACCTTTAGTGGGTAAGACTCAATAAATTGCTTGCTCATAACAGTTTCAAATAAACAAATTAATTTTTACACCCATGTTTCAAAATAAATATTTTCAAAAAAACACTTTGTATACATTCTTGAGGACTGATACAAGAATTATTATAAAGTCTGCCTCACAATTAGCATTCAAATATTTTCAAATCACACACACAAAGTAAGTTTAAAGTGAGTTAAGCAATTAAGAGCCTGTAGATAACTACGGATGAAAAGGGTGCTAACACCTTCCTTTTTCATAACTTACCCCCCGAACTCAAAATCTATCAAGGTTTTTCCTATTCTTTTCAACCTTTCCTTATTGGATAAAAGAAAAGTCGGCGACGACTCTTGTTATCTGCAACATTTACAATAAAATGCTAAACAAGTTAGTTCTCCCACCGTATTAAAGAACTGGCGACTCAGCTGGAGAGATAATTAAAAGAGGGGTTACCTTAAGAGTTTAGATCACTTTACTTGCTTAAATTGTGTGCTTTGTGTGCTTTAATTTTAAGGGTTTTCTTGGGTTTATTATTTGAAAGGTCCTACACCTGAATCTAGGGATACCTTAGGTAAGTAGCAATATATCATAAAGATTGTACACTGTAAACCGATATGGTTAATATGATGGCTACAGTTGGTGTGACACTTTGGTTTGTACTGATGTTCCTTGAGTCAGTCAAGGATAACATTAGGCTTCCGGGTGGTGTCATTAACACTAACTTACTTTTAGAACCTTAATTGACCCATTTTGGACATTATAAGGTAGTGAGATAGCCGACTTTGGTGCTGTCTGAAGTTGGTTGATACTCGAAGTTACGCTATTGAGATTTGACTCTCGGGATACTTTGGTGGCAGATCAGTTATCGTACTAAAATAAAACCTTCGAGAAAGATCTGTGATATGAGATTCTTAGAACCCGGTTACTATTTTAGGACAGGTTGAGCCAACTAAACTTCAGTTATGGGAAAGGTATTTACCTATTGTGATACGGTGGGAGAACTGACTTGAAGGTTTTTGCGTTTTATCGCAAATGTTGCGGTTAGCAAGAGTCGCCACCGACTTTTCTTTTATCCAAAAAGGAAAGGTGAAAAAGCACAGGAAAGACCTTTAGAGATGTTTTTTTGAGTTCGGGGGATAGATTATGAAAAGGGAAGGTATTAGCACCCTTTTCATCCATGGTTTTCCATGGGCTCTTAGTTACTTGCTAGATCACTTGCTTTTGTTTGAATGTGTGCTTGTGGTGCTGATTTTTGAAAGTATTTTGAAAATGGAACTTCGTAATGGTTCTCGTTTCTATGAGAACGCCTACAACGTGTTTGTTTCAAAAATAGTTCAAAAGTGTGTTTGTGAGATGTGTTTTTGAAAGTATTTAAAAAATGGAACTTCGTAATGGTTCTTGTTTCTATAAGAACGCCTACAAAGTGTTTGTTTCAAAAATAGTTTAAAGGTGAGATTGTGGGTGTATAAAATGTTTTTGTCGTGATCAAGAGAGTAACTGAGAGCGAACCTACCTACTCAAAAGGTCTTAAATGTGCTTTTCCTCCTCCTTTAGATGTTGCTATCTTACCATTGATTTGATAAGAAGCCCCATCGTTGGATGTAAAGGGACGGGCGTTGGGACGTTTGTATAATCATAGAAGGTAACATATGGGACGTTTTAGCAATGTCGTTTTAGGGACTAGATCGTTTATCGAAGGCAACATCGAGGGTCATCGAGGGACTACGATCTTTTTATCGAGGGTCTTTGCTAAAACGCCCATGCTCGAGGGGCATGACTATTTTCCGAAAGGGGCAACGAGATGGGATTACCCTAAGGGTGCATGTGTGAATAGTGTGTTAGTTTGCATGCATTTTGTCTTGTTTTTTCGAAAGTCATCTATTTATTGATTTCATCTTGCCATACATCTTATTTACTAGCAATATATGAAAAGCAATTAAAAAGCGGAAAGTAAAATCTAAGCTATTACATCACTTTAGGGGGATGCGAATACAATTTAACAATGGGGATGAAGTAGGAACTAAAATATTATAACCATATCGAATGATAATGAAAAGAATGTGAAAACAATGTAGAATAAAGGAAAAATGCATTTTGAACTGCTATGTGTCGACCCATGCTGCTATGCATCGATACACAACTTTTCCCTGCCCCTGTAAAACAAAATTAGTTCAGTATGGGTCGACCCATAATGGGATGTATCGACTCATACGCCTTTTGCATTGATGTGAAACGCGTATGTATCGACTCATAGGCCTTTCCAGCTTATGTAAAGTGAAATCTGTTCAATATGAGTCGACACATAATAGGATGTATCGACTCATACACCTTTTTGCATCGATTCAAAATGCGTATCTGTCGACTCATAGTCCTTTCCAGTTTCTGTATTGTAACCTGAACTCAGTATGGTTCGATGCATGAGGGTCATGTGTCGACTCATACCCTACATTTTCACTAAGATGGGTCGACACATGTGGATACGTGTCGATACATATTGCCTTTTTCTGCCTTAAACACCATTCTTTGCATACATCAGTTAGTTTTTAACATATAAATGAATAACATGAAAAAATGATTAACTTCAAAAATAGTGATTACTACATCCTATAAAAAGAAAAATTGATGTATGGAAAATGCAAGGTAAAGATGACTTACCTTAAAACTGCACTTTAGGTTTTTGAATCCAAATACCCTTCAAGATGTTATATGAACCTTAAGGAAGCTCCAACAAGCTGCTAGACTTCTTTTTTGTTGAAGGTTACTAAACAACTTCTGTGTGGTATGAAATGTTTGGATGGTTTTTAGATGGAATTTGCAAAGTGTGAGAGGTTTTAAGGTTTATACTTCAAAACTCAAGAGTGGAAGTCTTAGGGACTGCTATGACTTTTTTGAAGGTTTATCAATAAAACTACTGGTTGTTCTCCTTGTTCTCTCTCTCTATTTTTTCTAACCTCCTTGTCTTGCAAATGCTTCTTCTATTTATAGGCAGGAGGTTTGTGAACAAAGGCTGAATATGTTTACAACACCACATGTTATGGTTTGGTTGGGATGCAAGTATCAAACTATGTCAAGTACTCCATGGTCCCAAGGTGAAGTACCAAAGTTTCTGGTTTAGAGGGGTTGGTTTCCATGTTTTATGGTGGAGTGAAGTCATAAACAAGCAAGGTATGGGCTCAAGAAAAACTTTGTACCAAAAGGCTTGCTTTTCAAGAGTAGCAATGGTGCCTTTATGCCATAAATGGAAAGATCTTTTGGACAATGGCTCAAACACTTGGGTATTAGCTCAAGCTCTTGTGTAAACATTAAATTATATTGAGATTTGCAAGTCACAAGACCTGCAAAGTGAGATTATGCAGCACATCATGCCAATTGGATTATGTGTTCTTCAACAAAAATGGCTTGTAATTCAAGGATGGATGCTCAACTTCAGATCCTTGTATCTTCTAGCTCAAATATGATAAATTCATGCTCTTGGATGTTTTGGAAAGTTTGAAACACCCTCTATAACTTTCATGTTTGCCACTTTTGTTAAATCAAACTGGAACTTGATGAAAAAAGGGCAAGAAGTTGGGATAAAAACCTAACCAAAACTGCTGAAAATTTCTCTAAGTGTTTAAATGAAAATGTCATGACTTCATGAATTTATAACCTGAAATCCAAGCCTGTTTAGGAGAAGTTGTGTAAAGAAATGTTTTAGATATCATGGAGATATACAACTTTCATGTTGGAAGCTTCTCTTGAATCATCTTGCATCAATGTGAAAAGTTGGCATGAAGAAATGAGATTATCATGTGTAAAAAACACTTGGAAAAATTTCTAAGTCTTGAAGGGTTTGAACTTTCACATTGACTTTTGACTTTCTTGATTCCTTGATGATCAAGTTTCATATTTTTTAATGTCTTGATGAAATTTGATCCTCAGAATGTAATGTTGACCAAAAAGTCAAAGTTTGACTTTCTAGTATGCAATTGACCATTTTGCCATTGTGCCAATTTTAAACCTAAATTGATGTATCAGTGCTGCAAACCTGACATCTTAGAATATCTTGTGAGCAAATACTTGACAAATGAGAAGGCAAATTTTGGGGTACAACACCTATGGACCTCATTCAAGACTTTAAACCTAATGCTCTTGTGTGATTTGTTTGTGTTTGTTACTTGTTTAAACATGAACATAACATCATGACATCATAACATCATGACATGAAATTTTTACTAACCATTTCAAGGATCTTATGGACCTTTGGTGCAGGATTATCATAAGCAAAATTGCTAGCAAGGGGCAAGAGGATTTATTTTCCTCTAACCAATGTTGTCAAAGATCGAAATATATTCTCTTGAGTCAGAGGCTATGACCCATTTGATATGGTGAGTTTAATTCTTATAGAAGGATGTTGAAAAACAAAGACTCAAAGTTCTTCAAGACAAAGCTGCAACCAGATGCATTTTCAAATTTTTAATCCCACAAGATCCTTGAAAACATTGCATATGCATCTACATTCATGCATGTAATTACATAACATGTATTCTCAAGACAAGTTTTCTCATCTTCTTACTGTTTATTTAAGTAGAAATGGCTCTTGAATAAACCGTCAAAGATCACCAAGCTCATAATGCCCAATTCCAACAGATGTTCCTGAACTTAGCCAATGGGCAGGAAGAATTGAAGGCACTCATCACCAAAGAGAAGAAGAAAAAGACAAAGAAACCAACTGATATCCTTAACATGGGAAGAAGATTCAGAGGTCTAGTGAAGTGAGTTCAGGATCCTGATACTCCATTAGACGAAGACGACGAACATGATAAAGATGATAAGAGTGGTGAAACTAAAAAAAATCAACCATGGTCCTGTTAAATACTTTGATGAAGAGGAAGAAGATTTTTCGAATGAACAATATCCCCCTGCTGATGAAAAATAGAAGCAGCTAGAAGATCGTCTACATGCTATGGAGAACCAGAAAGTGCATGGGTTGGATTTTGAGGATTTGGGTTTAGTCTTAGGAGTTGTCATTCCTCTTAAGTTCAAAGTCTCCACTTTTGCGAAGTATGACCGTGTTTCTTGCCCAAAGCTTCATTTGAGGTCATATGTTCGGAAAATCTAACCACACACTGCTAACCGTGGAACTAGGCGTGTCGAAAAAATAATCTTGTCTTTCAAGACTCAAAGTAATACTTTCTTCCACATGAACAGAGTCCAATGAAGGATCTTTATACAAGCTTTTTCTTTGTGTTTCACCCTGTAGTTGAAGCAAAAAGTTAACATAAATCGGAAGCTAAAGATTTTTGATTCTGAATAAGAAGGATCAATACCTCAAGGATGTTGATATGCCATTGTTGCGAGGGAAATCCAGAAGAATATGGTTCTTTGGGTGGATAATTAGGGGAGTTTTTTGTTTGTCAGATACAATAGGAATTAAAAGGCTAGTTTGAGGAGCAACGTCGCGCAATACATTTCTTTTCTTGGAAGTCATTTTTGGTTTGGTCGAACAATGTCAAAGGAATAAAAATGCACAAGAAAGACATTTGAGTAGGTATATAGCTTCTAGTTACTTGATCAATTTCAAAATAATCCTTTCTATTTTCAAAAACAAGCACACACACATATTTCAAAACATCTTACAAAACATTGAAACATTTTTCAAAATACAAACATCTTTGTATACATTCTTACGAACGAGAATCATTACAAAGATTTCCTAAACGATGGCCTCTTTTCAAAATAGTTTCAAAACCACACCAAACACAAAGCACCATTTCAAACAATTTCAAAGCAAAGCAAGTGATCTAAACAAGTAACTAAGAGCCCATGGAAAACCATGGATGAAAAGGGTTCTAGCACCTTCCCTTTTCATAATCTACCCCCTGAACTCAAGAAAACATCTCAAAGGTCTTTCCTGTGCTTTTTTACCTTTCCTTTTGGATAAAATAAAAGTCGGTGGCGACTCTTGCTAAACCGCGACATTTGCAACAAAACGCAAAACCTCAAGTCAGTTCTCCCACCGTATCACAGTTGGTTTGCATGTTTTATGGTGGAGTGAAATCAGAAACAAGCAAGGTATGGGCTCAAGACAAACTTTGTACCAAAAGGCTTGCTTTTCAAGAGTAGCAATGGTGCCTTTATGCCATAAATGGAAAGATCTTTTGGACAATGGCTCAAACACTTGGGTAATAGCTCAAGCTCTTATGTAAACATTAAACTATGTTAAAATTTGCAAGTCACAAGACCTGCAAAGTGAGATTATGCAGCACATCATGCCAATTGGATTATGTGTTCTTCAACAAAAATGGCTTGTAATTCAAGGATGGATGCTCAACTTCAGATCCTTGTATCTTCTAGCTCAAATATGATAAATTCATGCTCTTGGATGTTTTGGAAAGCTTGAAACACCCTATATAACTTTCATGTTGGCCACTTTTGTTAAATCAAACTGGAACTTGATGAAAAAAGGGCAAGAAGTTGGGATAAAAACCTAACCAAAACTGCTGAAAATTTCTCTAAGTGTTTAAATGAAAATGTCATGACTTCATGAATTTATAACCTGAAATCCAAGCATGTTTAGGAGAAGTTGTGTAAAGAAATGTTTTAGATATCATGGAGATATACAACTTTCATGTTGGAAGCTTCTCTTGAATCATCTTGCATCAAGGTGAAAAGTTGGCATGAAGAAATGAGATTATCATGTGTAAAAAACACTTGGAAAAATTTCTAAGTCTTGAAGGGTTTGAACTTTCACATTGACTTTTGACTTTCTTGATTCCTTGATGATCAAGTTTCATATTTTTGAATGTCTTGATGAAATTTGATCCTTGGAATGTAATGTTGACCAAAAAGTCAAAGTTTGACTTTCTAGTATGCAATTGACCATTTTGCCCTTGTGCCAATTTCAAACCTAAATTGATGTATCAGTGCTGCAAACTTGACGTCGTAGAATATATTGTGAGCAAATACTTGACAAATGAGAAGGAAAGTTTTAGGGTACAATAGCTGCCCCTGTTCAATCTTCTTAAACCTGAAGAGTTAGATTGGCGAGTTTTGCCATTCGTGACTCGAAGGTGGAAGATGATTGGACACTAGAGTGCCCAGAAATTTACACTCGGTGACACGCAGTTGAAGGAATGAGCTTAAAGATGCCATTTGGAGAGGTGATAGAATCTTGTTGGGGATGGGCTTGTAGATGCCATCCAAGAGTGTTTGAGTGTCAGAATGGCGTCCGTGTCTGGAGCGTATCTGAACTGTATCTGAAGTCTGAATTTGAATAAGTAACATGATAGAATCCGTATCTGGAGCGTATCTGAACTGTATCAAAAAGTTGTTTCTGAATGAGTATCAGGATGGCATCCGTATCTGGAGCGTATCTGAGTTGTATCATGAACTTGAAATCTGAATAAGTGACAGAATGGCTTCCACGTCTGGAGCGTATCTGTACTGTATCATGAACTTGGAATCTGAATGAGTAACAGAATGGCAACCGCGTCTAGAGCGTATTTTTACTGTATCAAAAGGTTGAATCTGAATGAGTAACAGAATGGCTTCCGTATCTGGTGCGTATCTGAACTGTATCTGAATGCTCAGCAAGATGATGAAGGAATCTTGGATGATTACTACCTCAACATGACGATGAAGGAATCTTGGACGATTACTACCTCAGCAGGACGATGAAGGAATCTTGGATGATTACTACCTCAACAAGGATGATGAAGGAATCTTGAACGATTACTACCACATCAGGATGATGAAGGAATCTTGGACGATTACTACCTCAGCAGGATGATGAAGGAATCTTGAACAATTACTACCTCAGCAGGATGATGAAGGAATCTTGGACGATTACTACCTCAGCAGGATGATGAAGGAATCTTGGACGATTACTACCTCAAAAGGATGATGAAGTAATCTTAGACGATTACTACCTCAACAGGGTGATGAAGGAATCTTGGACGATTAATACCTCAGCAGGATGATGAAGGAATCTTGGACGATTACTACCTCAACAGGATGATGAAGGAATCTTGGACGATTACTACCTCAAAAGGATGATGAAGGAATCTTGGACGATTACTACCTCAGCAGGGTGATGAAGGAATCTTGGACGACTACAACCTCAGTAGGATGATGAAGGAATCTTGGACGACTACAACCTTAGCAGGATGATGAAGTAATCTTGGATGACTACAACCTCAGCAGGATGATGAAGGAATATTGGACGATTACTACCTCAAAAGGTAATGAAGGAATCTTTGACAACTGCTACTCCAAAAGGTAATGATAACCTTTATCTGTTGATCGATCTTTCCTGAAAAGGTAAAGAGTTAGTTGTATGCAATGTCATGATGTATGCATTGCGTAATGATGTTCTCAAAATAAATGAGATTTATGTTATATGTATTTTGTATGCATATGCTATGAATGTTGTTGAAATGTAATTTTGTCTTGGAGAATAAATCCTTGACAAGTGTCAGGGAGTCGTTAAATCCTGGACTACTGTTGAAGAGTATGTGTGTCTTCAAGCTTTGCTTAGAATATTTCTACCGGGGATTCCTGTTTTGTTGTTTGAGGAGAACTATGCTGGGGAATATTGAGAACTCTGTGAGGAGTATGTTTATTCCTGCTTGGGGAAAGAGTTCAGGAGTCTCGATTGTCCGTTGCTCTACTGGGGAGTCGAAGTTGAACTGATATCTGGTCGGGTCCAGGTTTCACAGTAACTTGTTGGGGATTGTAGAGTAGTCTACTGGGGAAGAGGGGTTGTGGTCCTCTAATTTGTAGTAGTCGGAGAGGCAAACTCAAACTGGAGAATCCTGCCGTTTGTTGGAAATAAACCCTGTTACTCAGTCTATTGGAGAGGCAGCGACTTTACTGGAGAAAAATCCTCGAGGATTCTTGAGGTCGACTTAGCTGGGAAGAGGTTATCAGAGATTGAAACTCTGGCTGGGAATCATCCTATGAGAAGGATTTTGGGGAGATTTGTCATGGCCCCTAGTAGCAAATGTTCGTGGCATTGCCAAAAATGTTTGATTGTACGTAACTCTTTACTGAGATTTAACGTTTAATGCCCCAAGTGACGGAGATGGAGGCCTGCCCCTGGTTACTCTGCACTTCTTGAGAGATTTCCTGGAATCCTGACTGGACTTCCCCAGGTGTGTTGGATAGTGACATGTCATGTCCCCTTGTTGATAGGAGATTTGTCTATGGAAGTGTCATCCTTTTTGAAGTGATTTTGTTCACTGAGAGAGTTTTCGTTCATTGGATATTCGTTGTGTGAATTTCTCCACTGTCAAACAAATAGCCATGCGCAAACAGTGATATTCAAGTAATGCAAAGTTTATGTTTGTCTTGAAATTTTGAAAATACGTTTTTTTTAGCAAGACATTTTTTTGTAAGAAAAATTCAACTCAGGATTTTGAGTAAAGCCTTACAGGAGTCAGGATGCCTTTTGTAACAATATGCTTTCGAACTAACCCATGCTTAAATTATGACTTTTGAAAGGTTGTAACGTGGCTTGGTTCACGGTTTAAGAAACAAAGGATAAAGGCTCAAAGTGTATTTGTACCCGCCCGTTCTTCGTGATGTTCTTTGGTCCTAAACTCAGCTAATTTGTGTGTTTGAACTCCAATTGAGTCTGGAATGACGTTTTGGTGATGGTTCTGACAAGTTAAGTTTGTTGGAAGGCAGTCATTTTTGCAACTTTTTTTTCATGTTGTTGAGGATTTGTAATGACCTTTTTCTTTTGATTTGTTATCCCTAATTTTTGCCTGACTGTTCTTGCTTTGAGATTACAGTCAGCGGGATGCCCCCATTTTTTTTCTTTAAGTATCCTTCGTAGGTTTCGACTTAGTGGGATTTTTTTTGGAGAGATAATGACTGCCTATGTGGTAGGGAACCATCACCGTCTTTTGATTATAGAGGAACGTTTTGATGTTATTCATTGTATTACAAGATGAGAGTTTGCGGCTAAACGCGCATTTGATGTTATTCATTGTATTACAAGATGACCTTACCCTGGTTCATCCAGAAGTTTTGCACAAACTAATCCTGCAGTAACCTTACCCTGGTTCCTCCAGAAGTCTTACACGGACTTATCTCAAGATGACCTGACCCCGGTTCATCCAGAAGTTTTACACGAACTTATCCTGCAGTAACCTTACCTCGGTTCCTCCAGAAGTCTTACACGGACTTATCTCAAGATGACCTTACCCCGGTTCATCCAGAAGTTTTACACGAACTTATCCTGCAGTAACCTTACCCCGGTTCCTCCAGAAGTCTTACACGGACTTATCCCCAAGATGAACTTACCCCGGTTCCTCCAGAAGTCTTAGACGGACTTATCTCAAGATGACCTTACCCCGGTTCATCCAGAAGTTTTACACGAACTTATCCTGCAGTAACCTTACCCCGGTTCCTCCAGAAGTCTTACACGGACTTATCCCGAAGTAACCTTACCCCGGTTCCTCCGGAAGTTTTACACGAACTTATCCCGAAGAAACCCTACACAGGTTCTCTCTCTCCAGACGTAGTTTTACACGGGCTCGTCGTCAAAGAAACCCTACACAGGTTCTCTCTTTCCAAAGATGCAGTTTTACACGGACTCGTCATCAGAAACCCTACCCAGGTTTTACTTCTTCCAGGATGCAGTTTTACACGGGCTCATCATCAAAGTAACCCCACACAGGTTCCCTTCTCAAACTCCAGACGTAGTTTTACACGGACTCGTCATCAGTAAACCCTACACAGGTTTCCTTCTCAGCTCTAGATGCGGTTTTACACGGACTCGTCATCGAAGTAACCCTACACAGGTTCCTTCTCCATTTCAGATGCAGTCTTATACTGACTCATTATCAGTAAACCCTACACAGGTTTCCTTCCTTCAAAGATGCAGTTTTACACGAACTCATCATCAGTCAACCCTACACAGGTGTCCTTCTTTCCAAGATGCAGTTTTACACGAGCTCATCATCAGGAAACCCTACACAGGTTCCCTCTTTCAACTTACAAAAATTATAATTCAACAGACAACCTCCAGATGGCATCTATAAGCCCATCCACCTACCAACAGTCTCCAAATGGCATCTATAAGCCCATTCCCGACAAGATTCTGTCACATCTCCAGATGGCATCTATAAGCCCATCCTCCCATACCATCTTTCCAAATGGCATCTATAAGCCCATTCCCGACAAGGTTCTGTCACATCTCCAGATGGCATCTATAAGCCCATCCTCCTATCCATCATCTCTCCAAATGGCATCTATAAGCCCATTCCCAACAAGGTTCTGTCACACTTCCAGATGGCATCTATAAGCCCATCCTCCTATCCACCATCTCTCCAAATGGCATCTGTAAGCCCATTCCCGCTATCACACTGCTGATACTCTACTATGTGAGTGCAAATTTCTGGGCACTCTAGTGTTCAATCATCTTCCACCTTCGGATCACGAAAGGCACGCAAGCCAATCTACATCCTCAGGTCTAAGAAGATTGAACAGGGGCAACTGTTGTACCCCAAAATTTTCCCTCCCATATTCTTCAAAGTTTTGACAAGCATCATCTCAATTTGCTCAAGTCTACTCAAGGGTTGCACAGTCAACCATCCTCCTAAGCCAGTCAAAATTAGGGTTTTGGTTCCTTCAAGGAAGTTGAGGTTTTCAAGGGCTCAATCAAGTCCCACATGCTCATATACATTGTCAAGCATCCATATGCCAAGTTTCAAGGCTCACAAAGTCAAGTTGCACAGTCAAAACCCCTAATTGCCTCACAATCAACTGTAGGGGTAAAATGGTCATTTGGAAGTCAAAAGTCAAAATTTTTGGTCAGAATCTTATTTTGAAGCCACAATCATCATTTGATCAAGTCTTGATCATGATTCCACAAGCATGGCTCAAGAATCATCAAGATGCAAAAGTTTCCATTTTTGGACAGTTGAAAAGTCAACTGTAACTTGACCAAGGCATAACTTTTTCATGGTTCATCAGAAAAATCCAATCCAATTCTCATTTTGAAGGGGAGGACATTTCCTACAACTCATCTTCACATTCCAAGTGCAAGAAATGCTCTCACAAAAAGTTATCAATTTCAATATTATAGGTCATTTTCAAAAGTCAACAAAAAGGCACTTTAAGTCAAAGACCATAACTTGATATTGGTAAATCAAAATGACATGGGACCAAAGGCATTGGTTAGAGGACTTCAAGACCTTTCCAAAATGTGCAAGAACATGTTCATATGATCAAAATTGAGCAAGATATGCATTGGAGAAGTTGGGAAATTTTTGTGAAATGGCAAAAGTCAACTATCCTTGAAACTTCAATTTTTGACAAAAAGGGCCCACTTTGTTTCACTTGATTCAGCCTTGTCATGCCACCCACGTGTCCCATGATCAATTTCAAGATTAAAAATTATTTTTTCTATTTTTATTTAATTTTATTTGATTTAATTCATTTTAAATCCATAAAATTCAAATAAAATCAAAAAAATTAATTAAATAACATCTTTTGATTTGAATGACTTTTATGTGTCATGAACAACCTACCAATTTCGTGCTAGGGCCATCTTATGCATAAAAATTCAAAATTTGAACAAACTTGGAATGTTTCTTTAATGGTGGTTATGAAGAATCCAAAAACTTAATTGCAAGGGATCAGTAGCTCATAATGTGACCTATTCTCATTCATTACTACATATGCAATTGTGACAAGCCTCATACAAGAGCTGAACATTACACAAACGGCCAGAGCAAAATCCAAAAAGTGTCAAAAAAAGTGAGATCAAAAGGAGTATTGCAAGCATTTTCAGGCCAAAAGGAGAACGTGACTCTCTTCTTTGCCATCCCCTGAAGCTAAAGCAACCCTTGCCACGTCCTAAGATCCATCATACCGCGCTGTAAGTTCTTCCCAGGTCCCCCAAAATTCCATATCATTTTTTCTTATGTGTTTGTGTGCAGGATGCCCAGTGCGTTTCACCATGAACCTTCAGCGTTCCACATGCCAAGTGGCCATGATCATCAATCCGAGGGCCAAAAAGTGATGAACACTATATTCTCCAGTCAACGTGCTCCAGGCAATCTCCAAAAGTCAACAAGGCTGGTTAATGGGCCAGCAATTTCCAGGCTTCACACCTCCATTGGGCCATCAACACCCCCATTGGTTTCTATTTCTTTTTTTTTTTTGCTATTTTCCTTTTCTTTTTATTTTCTTTTTTTAATTATTATCATTATTGTTAATTAACCTAACAAACTAATTTTTCCCATAAAATTCAAAAAACAAAAAAAAAACATTTTATTATTTATTAACTTATTTTGTAAATAAATGTAAATTAAATTAAATTAGCTTAATTAATTAACTTTAATATTTTTTTTACAATAAATAAAAACAATTTAGAATTAGGTTTTTGCTAACTTTTAATTTCTATTTATTTTCTCTTTATTTTCATTAAAAACACAAAAATACAAAAAAACATTTTCTTAATTAATTAATGAATTAGTTATTAGTTTTAATTTCATTAATTACAAAAAAAAGGACAAAAATTCAATTCTTTCTTAAAAAAGGGTCAACACCCTTAGAACGTCCCAATTCATTCTTTCGCGCGCAATTTATTTCTTTTGATTATATTTATGTATCTGTACAGAGTATGTAATAGTTAATTAGGATTTTATCGCCTTATTTAAATTCTCGCACTTTATTTTCCAAAACGGGTTTTTGTTTTTTGGCGATGTATAGACCCGCGCCTTGTAATAGCTAGATTTACATTCCCGCAATTTATTTTCCGCACTCCTAACTGTTAAAAAATGCATGAAAGAATGTATGAAAAATAAAATCAATCTGTAGCTCACAAATAACATGTTCAAAAATAAACATAAACTGAAATTGAACACACATGCACATGCCACTCTTAGGGTACGCCTCACTGGTTGCCTCGAGGTGGTCGTCAAGTATAGGTGCCTTAGAGGTCGCCCTCCTGTCTAAGATCCAGTTGCCTCAAAACGGTTGCCTCGGATAAAAAAGGATCTAGGACATTAGGGTTACTTCTAAGCTGTCCTACTATTGCTTCGGTGACCACACTGTCCCGATAATCGAATTGACCCGAATACCTCCAACGACGGTGCTACCTACCTCTCAATGGTGGGATAGCACTATCTAAAGGACCCTTACACAGCCTAATTCCTTAGACTAGGTAGATTTATCTTAAGTACTTGCTCTTTTCAAACAAACAAAACATCTTTTCACACCCCACACTTTCAAAACGTTTTCAAACAAAACACTTCATACACTCTTGAGGACTGATACAAGAGTTACTTAGAAGTTTTTCAAAATAACTTTTTCAAAACCCACTCACACTTGAAAAGCAAACAAATTTTTGAAAACATAAGAGCAGGTACCTAAGAGCCCGTGGATAACCACGGATAGAAAGGGTGCTAACACCTTCCCTTTCTATAAATCTACCTCCCAAACCGAGAAACATTCTCAAAGAAGGAATTTTGCTGTGCTTTTGTCCTTTCCATGTTGGAGAACATAAAAGACGGTGGCGACTCTTGCTTACCGCGACATTTCGCGAACCAGCTTAAAAAACAGTGAGTTCTATTTCCACCGATCACAGAACTGGAGACTCTGCTGGGGACACTTAATAAGTGGGGTGTACCTTAGGAATAATTCATCATCATGTTTTCAATTGTCTGCTTTGCTTGCTTTAAAATTGTGGGCCTGTTTTGGGAGTTTCATAGATCCTAACCCGGATCTGAGGGATACCTTTTAGAAAGTAGCAATAAACTGTGAGGGAACTGTGCGGGGTATACCGACACGGTTGAAGCAGTTTGCTACGTTGATGTGGCACTTTGGTGAGTACCGGTAACCCTTGAGTCAAGTCAAGGAGAGTACGGGGCCGCCGCGTGGTGTCGTGAAGCATCAACTGACCTTAGGAACCTTACTTGACCATCCTGGCCTCTTTAGGCGTAGTGAGATGACCGACTTTGGTGCAGTCCGAAGTTGGTAGATACTCGATACTACACTCATTGAGGGTTGTTTTCTTGGAATATTTTGATCGCCAGTCCAGTGGCTAAATCAAAACAATGAACACAGAAAACATCCCAATGATATTGAGCTCCTTAGAACCCGGTTACTTTTGATAGGACAGGTTTTGAGCCCACCAACTTCAAGAGGGTAGCACCCCAAATTTCATGCTGGCCTGAACTCTAAGGGTTGTCTTGTGTGCTTTCAAACTTGACTACTTGCATGCTTGTTATCTAACACATGATTTTCTTGCAGGGTTTGTTTACAGTCCTTAATCTGGACTCATAACAGGGTTCACTTACATCACTCCATGCATAGCATAACATCATACCATTGCATACATCTTGCATAAAGACTAATCCATTTCAAGGGTCTCAAGGGTTTGTGATGCAGGTCATGATGGACCAAATGTCTAGCAAGGGGCAAAGGGGATTTATTTTCCTCTAGCCAAGGTTGTCAGGGGCTATGACCCACTCGGTATGGTGAGCCTTGACTCTTGAAGAAGGACTCTCAGCAACATGAAGTTCCTTCAATCAAGCTACCCAAATTCAAATTCTAACAAGTTTCTTTGTTTACCCCGCGAGATCCTTGAAAACATCGCAAGCATACATACATATCATTGCATTACAGGTACTCTTTTCCACAAGTTGCTTAATCTTCTTCGCTGTTTATTTCAGCCATCATCATGAATCCTGAATCATCCAATGAACAAGCTATCAAGGCCCTCTAGGCCCAGTTCCAGAAGCTGGTCATGAGCTTAGCCCAAGGACAACAGGAATTGAAGACTCTGCTTTTGAAGAAAAAGAAGAAGATGACTGTTTTGTTCAACCCTAGACGCAGATCTGGGAATACACTGCAGAATGAAGCTGAGCGGACTACTCCATCTGTTGGGGAAGGCGGTCACCAAGAGGGAAGGGTGCCTAGTCCCGTAGTCTCTGACACCGAGACAGATTTCAATGATGAACAATACCCTCCTGCTGAGGACATGTACAAACAGCTGGAGGACCGGTTAAATGCTATGGAAATCCAACGTGTGCCTGGGTTAGACTTTGGGGACCTAGGTTTATCTTCTGGGGTGGTGATCCCTCACAAGTTCAAGGCACCTGCCTTTGTAAAGTACGACGGGGCTTCCTGTCCTAAGCTGCACCTCTGTTCATACGCAAGGAAGATCCAGCCCTACACGGCAGACAAGAACCTATGGATCCATTTCTTCCAGGAAAGTCTTTCAGGGACTCAGCTCGAATGATTCTATCAGCTGGATGGAACCAGTATTCGTAACTGGGAGGACTTGGCAACTGCTTTTTATAAGCAGTATCAGTATAATGCCGACCTCGCTCCTACACGTACCCAACTCTAGGGTATGTCACTGGGGACGGGTGAAGGTTTTAAGGAGTACGCGCAAAAGTCGAGAGACCTGGCTGGCAGGGTGCATCCACCGTTGACTGACCGTGAGCTCGTTGACATGTTCTTGGGGACCCTGTCTGGTCCATTCTTTAATCATCTGATTGGGAATTCTTCTGCTGGGTTCACAGATCTGATCTTAACTGGTGAGAGGATAGAAGCTGGTATCAAGTCCGGGAAGATACAAAAGGGTGACTCCTCGAACGATGAGAAGAAACCATTCAAGAAAGAGTCCAATGCTGCATACAGTCAGAAGGATCGTCGTGACCAACACGTAGGGCCAGTCATGATCTCAGGTTCTGCGTCACGCCGACAACCGCCAAAGGGAAATCAGCGAAGGCCAGACGAGCCTAAAAGACAATTCACCAACATCAACATGCCATTGTCACAAGCATTGCAGCGCATGTTGAAAATGAATCTGATTGCGGTGATCAACCCTCCTGTAAATCCCAAAACCTCTTCTCCAAACTACAACCCAGATGCGAGGTGTGCTTATCATTCCGGAAGCCCGAGGCACGATACTGAGGATTGTTGGGCGCTGAAATACAAGATTCAGAACATGATTGACGCCAAGGAGATCGAATTCGAGCCTGCTGAGACTCCCGATGTGATCACTGCTCCCTTGCCAAAACATGGCTAGGATTGAGAGACTCTTGTTCATTTAAATTCTGATATTGTATTTTTCTATACTTATTCAAACAATTATCATGTCAAACTCTATTATTTCATTAATGCATTACACGTGTCTGTTTTGAAGTAATTATGTTCTCTATATTCAAAATTGCTTTTATTTTTTTTTCTTGATGTTCAACTCTCGATCTAAAATTCTAAGCCTCTTGAGGGAGGATGACGAAAACGATACCACGATCTTTACAGTATGCTTTTGAACAGACCCCGCTGATGAGGTACAAGCATTGTTTCAATTCCTAAACACCGGAGTTATAAGGAAGATAATCCCTCGTCAACCCCTCTAAGCCAAAGAAGTAGGAGTTTTTCTTTTCAAAAATCAAAACCCTTAATCATAACCTGGGGCAGGGTAGTTCTCTCAGTTTGATCTAGATGCACAACGAGTGGCACCAAAGAAGTCCTTACAAAACAAAAGACAGTGATGGTCCTGAATAATCATAAAGACGGGCAGTCATTATCCCTCAAAATAAACGCCCAATAAGTCAAAACCTATGAAGGAGACTTACAAAACTGGGGCATCCTGCTGACTGTAATCACAAAAGAAACAGTTCAGTCAAAAAACAGGGATAACGAAATCAAAAAAGAAAGAGGTCCTACAAACCCTCAACCAAAAAAGGAATGACTGCCTATTCCAAATAAATTGTTGACGTCCGAACCATCACCGGTATATCAGGACGAAGACTCAAACAAGGTCTAACGCACGATCAGCTAAGTTTAGGTTTGAAGAACATCACGAAGAGCGGGTGGGTACAAATAAATTTTGAGCCTTTATCCTTTGTTTCTTAAACCGTGAACCAGGCCACACTACAACCTTTAAAAGTCCTAGCTGAAGAATGGGTTAGTTCGAAAGCATACTGTTACAAAGGTATCCTGACTCCTTAAGGCTCGCTGTAAAATCTTGAGTTGACATCACATGTTACATAATTTGCTTGTTTTATTGAAAAAATGCATTTTCAAAAACTTCAAGACAGACATAAGCTTTGCATTTTTAATATAACATTGCTTGTATATGACTATTTGTTTGAACAACATAGAAGTTCGCACGACGAATGTCTAATGAACAAAAGCACCTCCAATCCAGGGGCAGACGTGATCATTGTCCATCATCTGGGGCAGTTAAGTCAAGATTCGGAGAATCTCTCAAAAGGCCAACCAACTTGGGGCAAATCTCAATCTGGATCACTTGGGGCATTGGACGATCAAACGAAGATCTTCTGTTAGTAGGGCAACGTAACACTACTGACAGGGGCACCTCCCTACATCCTGAGAGCACGGACATAGTCGAAAAAATACTGCGCATAATCAAAAACCCTCTAGGTTGACACACCTAGGCAAAAACAAGGGCTTCCCGGCGAATCAAAAGGGTTCGGGCAAAAATAAGGGATGAAAATGAAAAATCTATACACCCGGCAAGTCGAAAACCTGAAAAGGCGGCTTGGGCAAAAATGGGTATCCCGATGGACTGAAAAACCGAAAGGGCGGTCCAGGAAAAAATTAGGGATCAAAGCGTACGACTATGTTCCGTCATCTCGTCATTTGCCTACCAGAAGAAGATTTGTCAATCGGCAGTCATCAAGCACCTCCACAGGTATCTTCTCCCACAGAAACAGGGGCAATAAGAATTGTCTAAACGATCTAGTTGTTCTGTCCACCAAGGTACCAAGGTAAGTTCGGCTGAAGAACGTAACCAGAATACCTTCACTCCCCGCAGAGTAAGACAAGATTCAACAACTCTACCCGAACAGAGTTGGTCTCCCATCAGCCCTAAAAAAGCACAGTATCTCCAGCAAGTCAGCGATACTCTCCCCAAGCAGAGTTAGTCTACAGTCAGCC
This sequence comes from Vicia faba, assembly GCA_948472305.1. NCBI lineage: Eukaryota > Viridiplantae > Streptophyta > Magnoliopsida > Fabales > Fabaceae > Vicia > Vicia faba. The sequence goes on along the minus strand of OX451740.1, from coordinate 525,765,660 downwards.
TTAAGGAAGTTGGATACCCCCAGGAGATCTCAATATTCCCCAGCGGAGTATACGAATCTTCCTAAACAAGTATCCCCGGCAGTCTTGGTATAAGATTGTTCCCCGGCGGAATACAGACACCCTAGTGGAGCCACTTCCCCAGTACAGTTCAAAAGTTTCCCAGGAGAGTTGAATCATCCTCCCCAGTAGATTCTGAAAGCTTATCCCCAGTAGATTCTGGAAGCTTATCCCCTGCAGAGTACATACGCATCTCCCCGACTTTATTCAAAGGTTATTCCCCACCAGAACTTATAACTGGGTTATCCTCAGCTATTAACACGGAAAGATCGTCCTCGGAAAAGTTCTTCCTATCCCCAGCGGAGTTCATCAGATTCCCCAACATAACTTATCAACGGAATCCCCAGCGAAGTTCTCATCAAAATCTCAGCGAAGCATCTCTTCCCACAGAGTAATTCCCCGCAGAGTAATCTCTCCCACAAGTTTATTCCCCAACGGAGTCATCTTCTCCCACCGGTTTATTCTTGCAACCATCATCCCCAGCGGAAACGAAGAACTCTACTCTTCAAATATCAAACCAGGATTTAACAAGCTCCCGGCGTTTGTCAAGGATTTATTTTCCTAGACAAAAAAAATACATTCATAAACATCACATCTTCATACATTATAGCATGCATACACATCATACAACACAAATCTCATTTATTTTTGAGAACATCTTAAAATCATGCATCATGACATTGCATACGACTAATAATTTTCCTTTTCAGAAAAAAAGTCAATCAAAAGATGATTACCATCTACCTTTACAGTTCCAGATCAACACCGGTAACAAGCCAAGAAAATTCTGTGGACGACTGATCGTGGGTTAATATCCGAAACCAAACAGGACAATTATCTACTTGATCATCCTCAGGCAACCCTACACCGGTTCCTTTTCTTTCAGAAGAAGTCTTACACAGTCTCATCAACAGGCAACCCTACACCGGTTCCTCCTCAACCTCAGATGTAGTTTTACACGAACTCATCATCAGGCAACCCTACACCGGTTCCCTCTCAATTTTCAAGACGAAGTCTTACACAGACTTATCATCAAAGTAACCCTACATCGGTTCCCTCTCAATTTTCAAGACGAAGTCTTACACGGACTTATCATCAAAGTAACCCTACACCGGTTCCTTTTCTTTCAGAAGAAGTCTTACACGGACTTATCATCAAAGTAACCCTACACCGGTTCCTTTTCTTTAAGAAGAAGTCTTACACGAACTTATCCTGCAGTAACCTTACCCCGGTTCCTCCAGAAGTCTTACACGGACTTATCTCAAGATGACCTTACCCCGGTTCATCCAGAAGTTTTACACGAACTTATCCTGCAGTAACCTTACCCCGGTTCCTCCAGAAGTCTTACACGGACTTATCTCAAGATGACCTTACCCCGGTTCATCCAGAAGTTTTACACGAACTTATCCTGCAGTAATCTTACCCCGGTTCCTCCAGAAGTCTTACACGGACTTATCTCAAGATGACCTTACCCCGGTTCATCCAGAAGTTTTACACGAACTTATCCTGCAGTAACCTTACCCCGGTTCCTCCAGAAGTCTTACACGGACTTATCTCAAGATGACCTTACCCCGGTTCATCCAAAAGTTTTACACGAACTAATCCTGCAGTAACCTTACCCCGGTTCCTCCAGAAGTCTTACACGGACTTATCTCAAGATGACCTTACCCCGGTTCATCCAGAAGTTTTACACGAACTTATCCTGCAGTAACCTTACCCCGGTTCCTCCAGAAGTCTTACACGGACTTATCTCAAGATGACCTTACCCCGGTTCATCCAGAAGTTTTACACGAACTTATCCTGCAGTAACCTTACCCCGGTTCCTCCATAAGTCTTACACGGACTTATCTCAAGATGAACTTACCCCGGTTCATCCAGAAGTTTTACACGAACTTATCCTGTAGTAACCTTACCCCGGTTCCTCCAGAAGTCTTACATGGACTTATCTCAAGACGACCTTACCCCGGTTCATCCAGAAGTTTTACACGAACTTATCCTGCAGTAACCTTACCCCGGTTCCTCCAGAAGTCTTACACAGACTTATCCCCAAGATGACCTTACCCCGGTTCCTCCAGAAGTCTTACACGGACTTATCTCAAGATGACCTTACCCCGGTTCATCCAGAAGTTTTACACGAACTTATCGTGCAGTAACCTTACCCCGGTTCCTCCAGAAGTCTTACACGGACTTATCCCGAAGTAACCTTACCCCGGTTCCTCCGGAAGTTTTACACGAACTTATTCCGAAGAAACCCTACACAGGTTCTCTCTCTCCAGACGTAGTTTTACACGGGCTCATCGTCAAAGAAACCCTACACAGGTTCTCTCTTTCCAAAGATGTAGTTTTACACGGACTCGTCATCAGAAACCCTACCCAGGTTTTACTTCTTCCAGGATGCAGTTTTACACGGGCTCATCATCAAAGTGACCCCACACAGGTTCCCTTCTCAAACTCCAGACGTAGTTTTACACGGACTCGTCATCAGTAAACCCTACACAGGTTTCCTTCTCAGCTCTAGATGCGGTTTTACACGGACTCGTCATTGAAGTAACCCTACACAGGTTCCTTCTCCATTTCAGATGCAGTCTTATACAGACTCATTATCAGTAAACCCTACACAGGTTTCCTTCCTTCAAAGATGCAGTTTTACATGAACTCATCATCAGTCAACCCTACACAGGTGTCCTTCTTTCCAACATGCAGTTTTACACGAGCTCATCATCAGGCAACCCTACACAGGTTCCCTCTTTCAACTTAAAAAAATTACAATTCAACAGACAACCTCCAGATGGCATCTATAAGCCCATCCACCTACCAACAGTCTCCAAATGGCATATATAAGCCCATTCCCGACAAGATTCTGTCATATCTCCAGATGGCATCTATAAGCCCATCCTCCCATACCATCTTACCAAATGGCATCTATAAGCCCATTCCCGACAAGGTTCTGTCACATCTCCAGATGGCATCTATAAGCCCATCCTCCTATCCATCATCTCTCCAAATGGCATATATAAGCCCATTCCCAACAAGGTTCTGTCACACTTCCAGATGGCATCTATAAGCCCATCCTCCTTTCCACCATCTCTCCAAATGGCATCTGTAAGCCCATTCCCGCTATCACACTGCTGATAATCTACTATGTGAGTGCAAATTTCTGGGCACTCTAGTGTTCAATCATCTTCCACCTTCGGATCACGAAAGGCACGCAAGCCAATCTACATCCTCAGGTCTAAGAAGATTGAACAGGGGCAACTGTTGTACCCCAAAATTTGCCCTCCCATATTCTTCAAAGTTTTGACAAGCATCATCTCAATTTGCTCAAGTCTACTCAAGGGTTGCACAATCAACCATCCTCCTAAGCCAGTCAAAATTAGGGTTTTGGTTCCTTCAAGGAAGTTGAGGTTTTCAAGGGCTCAATCAAGTCCCACATGCTCATATACATTGTCAAGCATCCATATGCCAAGTTTCAAGGCTCACAAAGTCAAGTTGCACAGTCAAAAACCCTAATTGCCTCACAATCAACTGTAGGGGTAAAATGGTCATTTGGCAGTCAAAAGTCAAAATTTTTGATCAACATCTTATTTTGAAGCCACAATCATCATTTGATCAAGTCTTGATCATGATTCCACAAGCATGGCTCAAGAATCATCAAGATGCAAAAGTTTCCATTTTTGGACAGTTGAAAAGTCAACTGTAACTTGACCAAGGCATAACTTTTTCATGGTTCATCAGAAAAATCCCATCCAATGCTCATTTTGAAGGGGAGGACATTTCCTACAACTCATCTTCACATTCCAAGTCCAAGAAATGCTCTCACAAAAAGTTATCAATTTCAATATTATAGGTCATTTTCAAAAGTCAACAAAAAGGCACTTTAAGTCAAAGACCATAACTTGAGATTGGTAAATCAAAATGACATGGGACCAAAGGAATTGGTTAGAGGACTTCAAGACCTTTCCAAAATGTCCAAGAACATGTTCATATGATCAAAATTGAGCAAGATATGCATTGGAGAGGTTGGGAAATTTTTGTGAAATGGCAAAAGTCAACTATCCTTGAAACTTCAATTTTTGACAAAAAGGACCCACTTTTTTTCACTTGATTCAGCCTTGTCATGCCACCCACGTGTCCCATGATCAATTTCAAGATTAAACATTAATTTTTCTATTTTTATTTAATTTTATTTGATTTAATTCATTTTAAATCCATAAAATTCAAATAAAATCAAAAAAATTAATTAAAATAACATCTTTTGATTTGAATGACTTTTATGTGTCATGAACAACCTACCAATTTCGTGCTAGGGCCATCTTATGCATAAAAATTCAAAATTTGAACAAACTTGGAATGTTTCTTTATTGGTGGTTATGAAGAACCCAAAAACTTAATTGCAAGGGATCATTAGCTCATAATGTGACCTATTCTCATTCATTACTACATATGCAATTGTGACAAGCCTCATACAGGAGCTGAACATTACACAAACGGCCAAAGCAAAATCCAAAAAGTGTCAAAAAAAGTGTGAGATCAAAAGGAGTATTGCAAGCATTTTCAGGTCAAAAGGAGAACGTGACTCTCTTCTTTGCCATCCCCTGAAGCTAAAGCAACCCTTGCCACGTCCTAAGATCCATCATACCGCGCTGTAAGTTCTTCCCAGGTCCCCCAAAATTCCATATCATTTTTTCTTATGTGTTTGTGTGCAGGATGCCCAGTGCGTTTCACCATGAACCTTCAGTGTTCCACATGCCAAGTGGCCATGATCATCAATCCGAGGGCAAAAAAGTGATGAACACTATATTCTCCAGTCAACGTGCTCCAGGCAATCTCCAAAAGTCAACAAGGCTGGTTAATGGGCCAGCAATTTCCAGGCTTCACACCTCCATTGGGCCATCAACACCCCCATTGGTTTCTATTTTTTTCTTCTATTTTCCTTTTCTTTTTATTTTCTTTTTTTAATTATTATCATTATTGTTAATTAACCTAACAAACTAATTTTTCCCATAAAATTCAGAAAACAAAAAAAAACATTTTATTATTTATTAACTTATTTTGTAAATAAATGTAAATAAAATTAAATTAACTTAATTAATTAGCTTTAATATTTTTTTACAATAAATAAAAACAATTTAGAATTAGGTTTTTGCTAACTTTTAATTTCTATTTATTTTCTCTTTATTTTCATTAAAAACACAAAAATACAAAAAAAAAACATTTTCTTAATTAATTAATTAATTAATTAGTTATTAGTTTTAATTTCATTAATTACAAAAAAAGGACAAAAATTCGATTCTTTCTTAAAAAAGGGTCAACACCCTTAGAACGTCCCGATTCATTCTTTCGCGCGCAATTTATTTCTTTTGATTATATTTATGTATCTGTACAGAGTATGTAATAGTTAATTAGGATTTTATCGCCTTATTTAAATTCTCGCACTTTATTTTCCAAAACGGGTTTTTGTTTTTTGGCGATGTATAGACCCGCGCCTTGTAATAGCTAGATTTACATTCCCGCAATTTATTTTCCGCACTCCCAGCTGTTAAAAAATGCATGAAAGAATGTATGAAAAATAAAATCAATCCGTAGCTCACAAATAACATGTTCAAAAATAAACATAAACTGAAATTGAACACACATGCACATGCCACTCTTAGGGTACGCCTCACTGGTTGCCTCAAGGTGGTCGTCAAGTATAGGGTGTCTTAGAGGTCGCCCTCCTGTCTAAGATCCAGTTGCCTCGAAATGGTTGCCTCGGATAAAAAAGGATCTAGGACATTAGGGTTACTTCTAAGGTGTCCTACTATTGCTTCGGTGACCACACTGTCCCGATAATCGAATTGACCCGAATACCTCCAACGACGGTGCTACCTACCTCTCAATAGTGGGATAGCACTATCTAAAGGACCCTTACACAACCTAATTCCTTATAGTAGGTAGATTTATCTTAAGTACTTGCTCTTTTCAAACAAACAAAACATCTTTTCGCACCCACACTTTCAAAAAGTTTTCAAACAAAACACTTCATACACTCTTGAGGACTGATACAAGAGTTACTTAGAAGTTTTTCAAAAGAACTTTTTCAAAACCCACTCACACTTGAAAAGCAAACAGATTTTTGAAAACATAAGAGCAGGTACCTAAGAGCCCGTGGATAACCACGGATAGAAAGGGTGCTAACACCTTCCCTTTCTATAAATCTACCTCCCGAACCGAGAAACATTCTCAAAGAAGGAATTTTGCTGTGCTTTTGTCCTTTCCATGTTGGAGAACATAAAAGACGATGGCGACTCTTGCTTACCGCGACATTTCGCGAACCAGCTTAAAAAACAGTCAGTTCTATTTCCACCGATCACAAAATGGATCCAAAGCTTCGGATCAGTTGTGTATGGTTGAATCTTGCGGACATAAGACTTTAAGTGCATCTTAGGGCAAGAGATTCCATCGTACAAGGCAAAGGTAGGGACTTTGAAGTTTGGCAGGATGACCACTCCAGAAACCAAACCCATGTCTCCTAAATCTAAACCGGGTGTCTGTTGAATCTCCATAGCACTGAGGCGATCCTCCAATAGTTTGTACTTGTCATCAGTGAGAAGATATTGTTCCTCGGAGTAGTCAGCTTCAACTTCATCAATCTCCAGACTGTTGTCTTCTTCATGACTATCCCCCATGTTGGATGGAGTTGAAGATCTAGAGCTATTTTGACTGGTCCTCTAGGTCTTCTTCTCAAGTTCAGGACGCCTAATGACTTCTTGGACTTCTTCCCTTTGTCCTTGAGAAGGAGAGTTTTCAGGTCTTCTTGCCCCTTAGCCATAGCCAGGAACATTTGTTGGAATTGAGCATTTTGAGCTTGGAGATCTTTCACTGTTTGTTCCATATCCATCTTACTGAAATAAACAGTAGGAAGATAAGGAGACCTGTATGGGAGAAACCTGTCATGATATGATGCATGATATGTGGATGCATGTTTTCAAGGATCTCGCGGGGTAAACACAATAAAAAGTTAGAGATCAACATCTTTGATTGGAGAACCTTGTATCAGTGGACGTCCTTCCACAAGAATTAAGCTTACCATGTCAAGTGGGTCATAACCCTTGACTCAAGTTTGTTGTAATTGATCTTTGACGGTGTTTGTTTAGAGGAAAATAAATCCTCTTGCCCCCTGGGTAAACGTCTGGTTCAATGTGACCTTGCATCAAAGACCCCCGAGATCCTTGAAATGGTTATTTAAAATGCTATGGTATGATGTTATGATGTTATGTGCAGATATGCGAGGTAAGCAAGTTTATATACAAATAATCATATTCACACAAAGATAACAAGTCCTTAGTTTTAGGCTTGCGTGGAGTTTGTAGGTAAGTACCCTCTTGAAGTTTAGTTGGCTCAACCTGTCCTAGTAATAGTAACTGGGTTCTAAGGAGCTCAATATCACCAGATTGTTTCCTTGGTCATTGTTTCAGCTCAAGCCTCTTTAATGGCGACCGAAATATCCCAAGAAACCAAACCTCAATGAGTGTAGTATCGAGTATCTACCAACTTCGGACTGCACCAAAGCCGGTCATCTTACTACATCCTAAAGGCCAAGTTGGTCAAGTAAAGGTTCTAGAAGTTCATTAGTGCTTCATGACATCACTCAGCGGCCCTGTATTCTCTTTGATTAACTCAAAGGCTACCGGTACCCACAAATATGTCACACTAACATAGCTATTGCTTAGACCATGTCGGTATACCCCGCACAGTTTCCACAACGTATTGCTATTTACATATAATGTTTCCCAAATCCGGGTGGAGGATTCAAACCCAAACAAAGAACCAAAATGTAAAGCAAACAAGTCAAACAATGTAAGCAAATAAATGTGATCTAAACCATAAGGTAACCCCCACTTTTATAACTACTCCCCAGCAGAGTCGCCAGTTCTGTGATACGGTGGGATAACTGACTTGAAGGTTTTTGCGTTTTATCGCAAATGTTGCGGTTAGCAAGAGTCTCCACCGACTTTTCTTTTATCCAAAAAGGAAAGGTGAAAAAGCACATGAAAGACCTTTAAAGATGTTTTTTTAAGTTCGGGGGGTAGATTATGAAAAGGGAAGGTATTACCACCCTTTTCATCCATGGTTTTCCATGGGATCTTAGTTACTTGCTAGATCACTTGCTTTTGTTTGAATGTGTGCTTGTGGTGGTGATTTTTGAAAGTATTTTGAAAATGGAACTTCGTAATGGTTCTCATTTCTATGAGAACGCCTACAAAGTGTTTGTTTCGAAAATAGTTCAAAAGTGTGTTTGTGAGATGTGTTTTTGAAAGTATTTTGAAAATGGAACTTCGTAATGGTTCTTGTTTCTAAAAGAACGCCTATAAAGTGTTTGTTTCGAAAATAGTTCAAAGGTGAGAGTGTGGGTGTATAAAATGTTTTTGTCGTGAGCAAGTGAGTAACTGAGAGCAAACCTACCTACTCGAAAGGTCTTAAATGTGATTTTCCTCCTCCTTTAGATGTTGCTATCTTGCCATTGATTTGATAAGAAGCCCCATCGTTGGATGTAAAGGGATGGGCGTTGGGACGTTTGTATAGTCATAGAAGGCAACATATGGGACGTTTTAGCAATGTCGTTTTAGGGACTAGATCGTTTACCAAAGGCAACATCGAGGGTCATCGAGGGACTACGATCTTTTTATCGAGGGTCTTTGCTAAAACGCCCATGCTCAAGGGACATGACTATTTTCCGAAAGGGGCAACGATATGGGATTACCCTAAGGGTGCATGTGTGAATAGTGTGTTAGTTTGCATGCATTTTGTCTTGTTTTTTCGAAAGTCATCTATTTGTTGATTTCATCTTGCCATACATCTTATTTACTAGCAATATATGAAAAGAAAGTAAAAAGAGGAAAGTAAAATCTAAGCTATTACATCACTTTAGGGGGATGGGGATACAATTTAACAATGGGGATAAAGTAGGAACTAAAATATTACAATCACATCGAATGATAATGAAAATAATGTGAAAACAGTGTAGAATAAAGGAAAAATGCATTTTGAACTGCTATGTGTCGACCCATGCTGCTATGCATCGACGCATAGTTTTTCCCTGCCCCTGTAAAACAAAATTAGTTCAGTATGGGTCGACCCATAATGGGATGTATCGACTCATAACACTTTTGCATCGACGTGAAACGCGTATGTATCGACTCATAGGCCTTTCCAACTTCTGTAAAGTGAAATCTGTTCAGTATGAGTCAACACATAATATGATGTATCGACTCATACACCTTTTTGCATCGACACGAAATGCGTATGTGTCGACTCATAGTCCTTTCCAGTTTCTGTTTTGTGACCTGAACTCAGTATGGGTCGATGCATGAGGGTCATATGTCGACTCATACCCTGCATTTTCACTAAGATGGGTCGACACATATGGATACGTGTCGATACATATTGCCTTTTTCTGCCTTAAACACCACTCTTTGCATACACCAGTTAGTTTTTAACATATAAATGAATAACATGAAAAAATGATTAACTTCAAAAATAGTGATTACTACATCCTATAAACAGAAAAATTGATGTATGGAAAAGGCAAGGTAAAGATGACTTACCTTAAAACCGCACTTTAGGTTTTTGAATCCAAATACCCTTCAAGATGTTGTATGAACCTTAAGGAAGCTCCAACAGGCTGCTAGACTTCTTTTTTGTTGAAGGTTACTAAACAACTTTTGTGTGGTATGAAATGTTTGGATGGTTTTTAGATGGAATATGCAAAGTGTGAGAGGTTTTAAGGTTTAGACTTCAATACTCAAGAGTGGAAGTCTTAGGGACTGTTATGACTTTTTTGAAGGTTTATCAATAAAACTACTGGTTGTTCTCCTTGTTCTCTCTCTCTCTCTCTCTCTCTCTCTATTTTTTCTAACCTCCTTGTCTTGCAAATGCTTCTTCTATTTATAGGCAGGAGGTTTGTGAACAAAGGCTGAATATGTTTACAACACCATATGTTATGGTTTGGTTGGGATGTAAGTATCAAACTATGTCAAGTACTCCATGGTCCCAAGGTGAAATACCAAAGTTGCTGGTTTAGAGGGGTTGGTGTTGTACACCAAAATTTTCCCTCTCATTTATCAAGATTTTTCTCACAAGACTTCTTGGACTCAAGGCAAGATTAGGGTTTGGTCAGCTCAAGACATCTCATCTTGCACTGATCACCCAAAATTAGGGTTTGAGTTTGCACAAGGATTTTTGGACCATCATTGCTTCATATGACTTTCATACGTCATGTTGGACCCCTAAGATTGCTCATGTTAAGTTTCAAGCCTTGAATCACATTTTTGATCAGTCAATTGGACAGTTGACCTTAAAATCAGCTGTATTGGGGAAAAAGTCAGCCATGGCCAATTTACAGTCAAAATTCATAATTTTTTATCCACAACAAAATTTTAGACTCATATGTACCATTTGATCAAGTTTGGATCACAACTCCTCAAGAAATTTGATCAAATCATCAAAAGGGCAAAATGGTCAAAATTAGGGTTTTGACTAAGAAAGGGCAATTTCTGATTTTTAACCTAGCCAATGACCAATTGGGTTCAAACATCATTTCAAGGGTTAAATGGCATCATCTTGACCTAATCACATAGTTCAAAAGATCTCAAGATCATTGGATTGACAGATGAATTTTGCAGTCAACTGATCAAAAGTCAACTGTACACTAAAAAGTCAAACTTTGACTTTTTGGTCAAAATCAAATGCCAAGGGTCATAATTCATCAAGATATGTAAAAATGTGAAACTTGTTGACCAAGAAAACCAATTTTGAAAATTAGGGTTTTGAATTTGAAAAATTTCATAACTTAGAATTTTTCCAAGTATGGAAATTTTCTTATTTTTCCCCAACTTTCCACCACATTTTCACCATGATGCAATTTGATTCAAAGAAAACTCCCAACACTAAAGTTGTAGTACTCCATGAAAACTACAACTTTTATTCACAAAGTTTTCCCAAAATATGCTTGGATCTCAAGTTATGAATTTGTGAACATAGGTCCATGAACTAAATAACTTAGTGAAAATTTGCCCTAATTTAGGCAGATTTTTGACCCAACTTCATGGAAATTTTTCACCTAGTTCCAAGAGGTATCTCAAAATTCATTTCAAATATGGATTATAGATAACATGACAAGCTTTCCAAAATGTCCAAGAACTCTCCAAGATCCATTTTGGTTAGGGAGAATCGAAGAAGAGAAATTGGCATTTTATCACTTTTGTTCATGCCATTTTCACAAAGTATCAAGTTGCAAATCAGATCCATGATGCTTGTACCTTGCATTACAGGTCCTAAACTCATTCTACACTCCATAATTAAATTCAAACTCATAAGTTAAAGGCTTTTTATCTTGGCTTTTGGAGCATTGTACACGAAATAATTCCATTTTAAGCATAAAGGTTACAATGCCATTTTCATAAAGTGAGCTTTTGTAACTTTATCAATCTTGAGACTTGGACCTGTTTCTTTGAGGCAAGCAACTTCCACAGGTATCAAGCAATGTGTACCAACTCCTATCAGCCCACAAGCCAGCCAGTACAAGCATGTTGCACAAGTCATCTCACTTTTCTTAAAATGCAAGAAAGTTGGCCAAAAGTTCAGAACTGGTACAGCTAGTGAGGAGTGGACTTTGTGTCCATTTTATACATATTCACAAACTTGTCACAACTCAGGACACGACTGCTTAGCCTCCAAAACACTCTCAAACTCAGAAACATCATTTTTCTGCCCAAACATCCAGTTTCTGCAAAACCATAGCAAACTCATTTTTTGCTCGTGCGTTTTGTGGCTTGACACTTCAAACACCTTCCATATATCATATCAAAGCTATCCAAGCATTCATCCTGCATCTGTAAGCCCTGTTTCAGCCATTTCCATTTTCAAACTTGGAGCTTGTAGCTTGACTTCTACAGAGAGTTCTGGCCATCCACAAAGCAAGCTAGGTATTGGAATAGTTTGAAGGAAGTTCAAGGAAGCTCACACGATCCTCAAGCCTCCCTCAAAGTCCCCACATTGTCATATCCAAATCCAACTGAAGGAGATATTTTTCTCAAACTCTATCTCTGTATTTAGGCATCCTCAAGCCACGATTTGTGAAGAAAAAATGTAGTCCTTAACATGGTGAAGCTGTACATATGCATACTTTCCATTTATATTAACTATGCTGTGAGAATTTGAAGCTTGAAGTTCATGAAAAAATCAGGTCACGAATTAGGGCCATTAAAATTCTCCTTTATCTTTTAGAGTTAGGTTACAAATTTTATATGGTTGGAATCGTGAGATTAAATGCTACATTTTTTATGTTATGAGATTTTATTTTTGTGCAAGCATCTGAGAGTTACAGATTTGAACATAACACACGCGAAGGAGAAGAAGCTGGAGGACATGGATGACTGTCTTGGGCCTTTGGCGCCTTTGGCCTGTTGTTTCTGATTTTCACACCCCCTGGATTACTTTTGCCCCCCCTGACTTATTATTTTATATTTTTGCATTTTTCTTGCATATTTTATATTTATTACTTGCATTTATTTTTTCTAATGATAAAAAATACCCAAAAATAATTTATTTATTTCCACACTTTTATTTTATTATTTTATTATTTTTTGGCATAAATAATAGTTTATTAGGATAATATACTTTATTTTCTTAAATAAATTGTAAATATATTTAAAAATACTATACATTTTTATTATGTTATTTATATACATAAAATATTTATTTTCATATATATTTTAATATTTAATATTTGCATATAATATTATTTATTATTTTCTTGTACAAAAATGGAAAAAATATTAATATAGAACATATATTTTCTTTAATAAAAAAATTAGGGTTTCCCCCTTTCAAAAATAATAATATTTTTTCCTCTTATTTCTAGGGTTTAATTAAATCATTTTTCTCATAACAAAAATCAAATACAAAACTTTTTTTCATAAATACATCACACATTGCATTTTAAATAATTGTTCATTTATTTAATTCGCACAATATTCAATTGGGTTGTAATAGTATTTTTAGGGTTTTATTTTGTGCAATATACCTATTCAAAAACTTGTATCCCCCCTCCCATAATATTTGTTGTAATAGTTTAGTTTACTTTTACGCAATTTATTGCTTTCATATACCATGTTTAGTAAACTAGGGTTTGCATGACAAGAACAAAAACAAAACAAATAGGAAAGACCTAATGCAATACAAAAGCATGAAAAATGACACACATTGCACACAAGCACCCTTAGGGTTTCACCCACTTGGTTGCCTAAATTTAAATGGCCATGTTACGCATGTGAAGTATCTTGGCAAAATAAAACAAAAATAAGGTCATAGTCCCTCGATGACGCTATCAAAAGTTCCCTAAAACAAAATGATCTTGGTCCCTCAAACATGCTAAGATACTTGGCAATATTGCTATCATGGTCATACGATGACCCACGCCCGTCCCGTTTACAACCAAAGATAGGGTTGCTTACCAAACCAATGGTAAGTCAACAATGTTAAAGGAATAAAAATGCACAAGAAAGACATTTGAGTAGGTAGATAGCTTCTAGTTACTTGATCAATTTCAAAATAATCCTTGCTATTTTCAAAAACAAGCACACACACACACACACACACACACATTTCAAAACATCTTACAAAACATTGAAACATTTTTCAAAAGACAAACATCTTTGTATAAATTCTTACGAACGAGAATCATTACAAAGATTGCCTAAACAATGGCCTCTTTTCAAAAAACTTTCAAAACCACACCAAACACAAAGCACCATTTCAAACAATTTCAAAACAATGCAAGTGATCTAAACAAGTAACTAAGAGCCCATGGAAAACCATGGATGAAAAGGGTGCTAGCACCTTCCCTTTTCATAATCTACCCCTCGAACTCAAGAAAACATCTCAAAGGTCTTTCCTGTGTTTTTTCACCTTTCCTTTTGGATAAAATAAAAGTCGGTGCCGACTCTTGCTAAACCGCGACATTTGCGACAAAACGCAAAACCTCAAGTCAGTTCTCCCACCGTATCACAAAACTGACGACTCTGCTGGGGACTATTATAAAAGTGGGGTTACCTTAGGGTTTAGATCACCTTTATTTGCTTACCTTGTTTGGCTTGTTTGCTTTACTTTTTGGTCCTATTGTTTGGGTTTGAATCCTCCACCCGGATTTGGGAAACATTATAGGTAAATAACAATACATTGTGGAAACTGTGCGGGGTATACCGACACGGTCTAAGCAATAGCTATGTTAGTGTGACATATTTGTTAGTACCGGTAGCCTTTGAGTCAATTAAAGAGAATACGGGGCCGCTGAGTGATGTCATGAAGCACTAACGAACTTCTAGAACATTTACTTGACTAACTTGGCCTTTTAGGATGTAGTGAGATGACCGACTTTGGTGCAGTCCGAAGTTGGTAGATACTCGATACTACACTCATTGAGGGTTGGTTCCTTGGAATATTTCGGTCGCCGGTAAGAGGCTCGAATTGAAACAATGAACAAGGAAATAATCCATTGATATTGAGCTCCTTAGAACACGATTACTATTATTAGGACAGGTTGAGCCAACTAAACTTCAAGAGGGTACTTACCTATGAAACCCCATGCAAGCCTAAACTAGGAGCTTGTGTGATTTGCTTGTACATATATACTTGTGCATAACATCATGGACATCATGAGCATCATTTGCATCCACTGACCATTTCAAGGATTTTGGAAATTCATCTTTGTTTTTGTTTTGTAGGATATGGATTCACTTCGCAGGAAAACCATCCAAGTCAACCTTGTAAGAATTCCTTCACAACTCAAGGAGATAGCTTCAAGGATTCCTGAGAATTCTCCATTCACCGAGAGGCATGGTCGTCTACTCAACTTGGTCACTTCCAACACAGAGGAAGACATGATGAAGGTTCTCTTCCAGTTCTTTGACCCTTTGCATCACTGCTTCACATTTCCTGACTACCAGCTTGCGCCCACTTTGGAAGAATCCTCTCAACTCTTGAGAATTCCTATTCTCAATCAACTACCTTTCAATGGTACAGAAAGAGATCCAAAAACAGAAGAGATTGCTCAAGCTCTGCACTTGCACTCATATGATGTCACAACCCATTGGGAAACTAGAAGTGGTGTCAAAGGCTTCTTGGCAAAGTTCTTGTTTGAGAAGGCCGAAAGCTGTTGGAACTCCTTAGACTTACAAGCTTTTGAGGAGATTGTAGCTCTTCTTATCTATGGGATGGTCTTGTTCCCTAATCTTGACCAACTCATAGATGTGAGTGCTGTCAAAATCTTCATGTCACGTAATCCGGTGCCTACATTGCTTGGAGATATCTTACACTTTTTTCACACTCGTACAATGAGGAAAAGAGGTGTTCTCATGTGTTTCACTCCTCTCCTGGCAAGATGGTTTATTTCTCATCTTCCCCGATCAGTCTTGAAGAATGAGCAAGGTTTGAGGTGGTCACAACGGTTGATGACACTTACACATTCAGATATTCATTGGTGTTCTTGATCCAAAGAGAATGTTATCATTGTCGACCGTTGTGGGGAATTCCCTAATGTCCCTCTACTTGGAATTAGGGGAGGCATCAACTACAACCCTTGCTTGGCTCTAAGACAGTTTGGTTATGCCCGAAGGGATGGCCCACACGACATGTTGATTCAAGGCTTGGTTTTCGACTTCGACAACGACAATCAAGGACTTCGTCAAAGGTTCATCCGAGCTTGGAGGATGCCAAACAAGGTAGATAGTAAGACCTTGGGACACAAGAATTCCATCCCTCTTGAGCCTTACCTCAAGTGGGTACGAACCCGCGCTCAAAGTCTTATGATGCCTTACCCCTCCATCCTCCCATTGATTATAGACCCTGTTAAGGAAGGAGAGGTTCCATACACCATCCTACTTCCTGACATGCCGACATCACTCGAATACTTACAAAGGAGTTGGATACAGCTCAAGGGAGAACGCGATACTTTCGAAGCCCAATTCTACGCAAGCGAGAAGAAGGTTTTGGAACTCACTCGACCACTTCACGAAGAGCAGACTCTCAACACCTACATTGCACCAAAGAGGATGCACAACGTCTTTTTATCTTAGAATTTTGTATTATTTTGCCCTAGGGGCATTGATGTACTCAAATTCTATTTTATTAATATAACGCATGTTCCTTTTTGTTTGACACAAATTTGAATTTTCAAATCCTTGAAAACATTGCATGAATACATATCATGCATCATGAGCATAAATAGGTCTTTGCAATAAGTTTCCTCATCCTTCTACTGTTTATTTCAGCAAGATGGATCTAGAACAAACGGTTAAAGACTTGCAAGCTCAAAACTCATAATTTCAACAGCTACTCTTGACCTTGGCCAAGGGGCAGGAGGAGCTCAAGACTCTGCTAGAAAAAGAAAAAGAGAAAAAGAAGAAGAAGCCAGCTGGTGTGGTTATTATGGGCAGAAGGTTCCAAGGACAAGCCAGAAGGACCTTGGAATTTCCATCAACCTCTGAGGAAGGGGAAAGAAAAGGAAAGGAGACGACAGTACCATCTGATTCTGAAGAAGAAGAGGAAGAAGAGGACTACTCTGAACAACAATACCCTCCGACCGATGACAAATACAAAAACCTGGAAGAGCGTCTAACTGCTATGGAGATATAGAGAGTACCTGGGCTAGATTTCGAGGAACTGGGGATGGTGTCCAGAATAGTAATCCCTCCTAAGTTTAAAGTACCTTTATTTGCCAAGCATGAAGGGGTGTCTTGTCCCAAGATGCACCTTCGCTCATATGTCAGAAAGATGCAGCCACATTTTATGGACAAAGACTTGTGGGTGCACTTTTTCCAGGACAGTTTATCAGGGACGCAGCTGGATTGGTTCTACCAGTTAGAAAGGGTTGATGTGCATAATTAGGAGGACTTGGAAACAACCTTCTATAAACAGTATCAATACAATGCCGATTTGGCACCGACCCGTACTCAACTCCAGAGTATGGCTATGGTGTCCAATGAGGGCTTCAAAGACTACGCCCAAAAGTGGAGGGATTTAGCCGGAAGGGTGCAACCACCTTTATCTGAAAGAGAGCTAGTGGACATGTTCTTGGGGACTCTATCAGGTCCTTTCTTTAATCACCTGATTGGAAGTTCCTCCGCAGGGTTCAATGAACTGATTTTAACTGGCGAGAGGGTGGAAGCCGGTATAAGAAGTAGGAAAATTCAGAAGGACGCGTCTACCTCTGCAGCTGTAAAAAAGCCCTTCACTGGAAAGAAGGAAGTGTCTGCTGTCTATGCACAGAGAAATCAGGGAATAATTGAGCGCTGACCAACAGTGGGGGCCGTTATGATTCAAAAGCCTGCATCAGACCAGCCGAGAAATAATCAGCCGAGAAATAACCAGCAAAGGGTGGAAAGGCCAGTGCGACAATTCACCAAGATTAACATGACTCCAGCTCAAGTCCTACCACATCTTTTGAAGTTGAATCTGGCCATGCTAAAAGAGGCCCCTAAAAATCCCAATACTACATCTCCACATTACCATCTGAATGCCAGGTGCGCATACCATTCTGAAAGTCCAGGGCACGACACCAACAACTGTTGGACTCTGAAGAACAAGATTCAAGATCTGATAGACGCAAAGGAAGTTGAATTTGAAGCGCCTGAGAAATCGAATGTTATTTCTGCTCTGATGCCTAAGCATGGACATAATGCCAATTCCGTGGAAGAAGATCTATTTGTTGCTACCGTGGATGAAGTGTTAACTCCGCTCCTGACCATCAAGTTGAATTTGTTGAAAGCTGGTATTTTCCCAGGTTGTGACAAAGATTGCCATGTCTGCCTATCCTCATCATTTGACTGCCCTCTGTTGAAAAAAGGTATCCAACAACTGATTGATAACCAAGAAATCTTGTTTGAGAAAGCTCCTATTTCACCCGTTCCAGTTAAAGAAGTATCAATAATAACCATCTACGCCAATCCTTCCAGGGTCCCTAAAAGACCCGTTAGGATTACATCCGCTCCTAAGACTGCTCCACTGAAGATAACAATGCCCGGGCCTGCCCCACACAAATCAGATAAAACGGTACTATGGAATTATGGTGGAGAAATCTACTACCATGGTGTCAAACAGATTGAACAGACTGCCGAAGGAGAGAGAGCTCCTAAGAGGACAATTCTGACATCAGTAACATTGCCGGAACAAGCAAAATTACCTGTAGTGGGAGAATTTTCTCTCCAGAGATTGCCCCTTCAAAGGAAGTCTTTGGACCCGTGGCCGTTCCGAAGATTACATTTGTACCAGTGATTACGCCTGCAAGCGTACCGATCAACAAAGAAGACAATACAATTCCTATCCCTACTTCCACTGCTGAGAATAAAGGAAAGAATATTCAAGAGGAGCCTGTCCTGACGAAGGCTCAATCACTAGCTATTCCTGAAACATCCAAGAAGGAGATGGAAGAAATCCTGAGGATCATAAAAAGGAGTGATTATGATGTGGTTGAACAACTGGGGCAGACCCCTTCCAAGATCTCTATGTTAGCTTTGCTGCTGTGCTCTGAGGCACATGCTAAAGCTTTGGTAAAATTTTTGAAGACAACTCATGTGCCGCAAGAGACGTCTGCGAATCAATTCCAAGAGTGTGTGGCCAATTTGACAGCTGATAATGGCTTGGGTTTCTTTGATGCTGACTTGACGCCCAAAGGGAGAAAACAAAACGACACACTACATGTCTCAGTGGAGTGTAGGGGAACGACCCTAGCCCGTGTATTGGTTCATACTGGTTCATCTCTGAACGTCCTGCTAAAGAAAGCCTTGGATAGATTGGATTGTGAAGGGCTGACTTTAAAACCCAGCAATATAATTGTGAGGGCATTTGACGGCTCTAAAAGGATGGTCCATGGGGAGGTGGACATCCCGATCAAGGTGGGAACTCAGACGTTCAATTCAAAATTCTATGTGATGGACATCCGTCCTTCCTACTCTTGTCTGTTGGGGCGCCCCTGGATTCACAATGCTGGTGCTGTCACCTCCACTTTGCATCAGATGCTGAAGTACCCCGTCTAAGGGAAGATCATAACTGTCCACGGGGAAGAGGAATACATGATTAGTCATCTGAATTCTTTCTGATATGTAGAATGGGATGGGAATTCATTGAAACCCCTTTACAACATTTTGAAGAAGTCTCTCAGGAAGTAGAAGCGACCAAGGCGGTATCCTCAGTTCCTATGATCACAAGACCTCCACCTCAGATGTCTTCTCTAAAAGATGCAAAGGCAGTAGTGGAAGAAGGCGGAAGCACCATCTGGGGGCAGCTTCCAGACATCCCTTACAAATCAGACAAGTTTGGCTTGGGGTTTACCTCAACTGCTCAGAAGGCTGTGCGTCGCGCCCGTACCGGAGGGCCACATGTGAAGATCAGCCACCAAGGGGTTAATGCACTAGAGGACAGTGAAGAAGATGACAGCCTGGAAGATTGGATATTTCCTACTGTCGGCGGAGGACTACGCAACTGGGAAGCTAAATACCTCATCCTGATTACTTTCATATCTCAGTAATTTATCTTTTACGTTTCTGTTGGATCTGTAATAATTCACAAACAATTCGTACTTTTTCAACCTTGTGTCTTACCCGAGGCACATAGGTCCATTTGTAAGGGTTTTTATTTCATTTTCATATGTCATTTTAATGAATCATGGACGCTTTTTCATATATAAACCTTTTGTGGTCATTGTCTTTCTTTTACATTTTGGTGTTTTAAGATGGCTATACCCTTACACACACCCACACTCACAAATACAGGTACCCTTCCATTCCGGAACCCATGGGTAACAATATTGCTATAGCCTTCAGTGACTCTGAAGATCTGATCTACCAAGCCGAATACGAAGGTGAGGAAGATTGTGAGGTGCCAGGGGAATTGGCCAGATTACTACAACAAGAGGAAAGAGCTATTCAACCTCATGAGGAGTTGTTGGATACAATCAACTTGGGCACTGAGGAAGATAAAAAGGAAATCAGAGTGGGTGCCAATCTAGAGCCGAATGTCAAGGAGCGCCTAATTCAGCTGTTGCATGATTATGTTGAGATCTTTACCTGGTCATACGAAGACATGCCGGGACTCGATATAGACATTGTGGTACATCGTCTACCCACAAGAGAAGACTGTCCACCAGTGAAGCAAAAAGTCCGCCGCATGAGACCTGACATGTCAGAGAAGATCAAAGAAGAAGTTATGAAACAATTCAATGTTGGATTTCTCGCTGTTACTTCCTATCCACAATGGGTTGCTAACATTGTTCCCGTACCTAAAAAGGATGGCAAAGTGAGAATGTGGATGGATTATAGAGATTTAAACAGGGCCATCCCTAAAGATGACTTTCCACTTCCGTACATCGACATCCTGGTTGACAATACAGCTCAGCACAAAGTATTTTCTTTCATGGACGGATTCTCTGGCTATAACCAGATCAAAATGGAACCCGAGGACATGGAGAAAACTACATTTGTCACACAGTGGGGTACGTTCTGCTACAAAGTGATGCCATTCGGACTGAAGAATGTTGGGGCAACCTATCAACGCGCCATGGTAGCTTTATTTCATGATATGATACATCATGAGATAGAGGTCGACGTAGATGACATGATAGCCCGATCACAAACTGAAGAAGAACACCTTGATCACTTGCAAAAGTTGTTTGTCAGGTTGAAGGAGTACAAGCTAAGGTTAAACCCGAACAAGTGCACATTCAAAGTCCGGTCCGATAAACTTTTGGGTTTCATTGTCAGCAACAAAGGCATCGAGGTTGATCCTGCCAAAGTCAAAGCGATACAAGAAATGCCTACTCCTCGCACTGAGAAGGAAGTCAGAGGGTTCTTGGGACGCCTAAACTATATTGCTAGGTTCATTTCTCACCTAACATCTACTTGTGATCCAATCTTCAAGCAGCTGAAGAAAGATCAGGTAGTTAGATGGCATGATGACTGTCAGATTGCTTTCGACAAAATCAAGGAGTATTTATAAGAGCCTCCTGTCTTGATGCCACTAGTCGAGGGAAGACGGCTAATCATGTATGTGACCGTCTTAGATAATTCAATGGGGTGCGTACTGGGGAAGCATGACGAGTCTGGCCGAAAAGAGCATGACATTTATTACTTGAGCAAAAAGTTTATCGACTGTGAAACCAGATATTCACTGCTAGAGAAAACTTGCTGCGCTATGGTATGGGCTGCTCACCGGCTAAGGAAGTATATGTTGACTCATACCACTTTGCTGATATCTAAGATGGATCCGATAAAGTACATCTTCAAGAATCCTGCTTTGTCTGGGAGGATAGTTAGATGGCAGATGATCCTAACAGAATATGACATACAGTACACTACCCAAAAAGCTATAAAGGGCAGTGTGCTAGCTAATCATCTTGCTCATCAAGCTGTAGAAGATTATCAATCCATGAAGTTTGAATTCCCTGACGAAGACACCATGACAGTAAACAACAGTGAAGGAATCAGACCATATGACAGACCTGAACAAGGATCCCGATGGACCCTGTACTTTGATGGGGCATCCAATGCACTTGGTAATAGTATTAGCGATGTGCTCATATCTCCGGAAGGATGCCATACTCCTTTTACCGCCAGACTTTGCTTCAACTATACGAACAAGATGGCAGAGTACGAAGCATGCATCTTTGGTCTCAAGGCTGCCATAGACTTGGGAATCAAATCTTTAGTTGTGTTTGGGGATTCAGCTTTGGTCATCAGTCAGATCAAAGGAGAGTGGGACACTAAGCATCCTAACCTTATCCCTTACAAAGAACATGTTTTGACATTGTTACCACATTTCGAGCAGATTACCTTCGAGCACTTCCCGCAAGAAGAAAATCAGCTAGTAGATGCTCTAGCTACAATGTCATCCATGTTTAAACTTAATTGGGATAATGATGCTCCCCAAATCACCATTGAGTAAATGGACGAACCAGCACACTGTCACAAGATTAATACCAAAGAAGTAATGGACCAGCCATGGTTTCATGAAGTCAAAAGGTATCTCGAGACTCAAGAATATCCAGAAGGAGCTTCAGTCAAGGATAAAAAGTTCTTAAGGAGATTCTCAGCTAAGTTCTTCCTAAGTAATGGCATCCTGTACAAACGCAATCATGATTCTATTCTGCTCCGTTGTGTGGACAAGATTGAAGCTGAAAGGATTATGGCTAAATTGCATGAAGGTACCTTTGGCACTCACTCTAGCGGGCATACGATGGCGAAGAAAATTATGCGGGCATGATATTATTGGTCTACCATGGAAGCAGACTGCTATCAACACTCCCGAACTTGTCATAAATTTCAAATCTATGCAGACAAGGTGCACGTACCTCCAGTCCCTCTAAATGTCTTAACAGCTCCTTGGCCCTTCTCTATGTGGGGAATCGACATGATTGGGGAGATCAAGCCTACAACATCCAATGGACACCACTTCATTCTTGTGGCCATTGACTATTTCACCAAGTGGGTCGAAGCAGCTTCCTTCGTATCCGTTACTAAGAATGTGGTTGCCCGCATCATCAAGCAGAATCTTATTTGCCAGTACGGTATCCCCGAAAGGATCATCACTGATAACGGTACAAACCTTAACAATACTATGATCACTGCCTTGTGCGAGCAGTTCAAGATTCAACATCACAATTCATCCCCCTATTGGCCAAAGATGAATGGTGCTGTCGAAGCTTCGAACAAAAACATTAAAAAGATCATACAGAAAATGACAGTCACCTACAAGGACTGGCATGAGATGTTACCATTTGCTCTCCATGGGTACCGTACCACGGCTCACACATCAACTGGGGAAACACCCTATTCTTTAGTTTATGGCATGGAGGCTGTTTTACCTATTGAGGTTCATATCCCCTCTTTACGAATCATGAAGGATGCAGGTTTGAGTGAAGACGATTGGATTCAAACCCGACTTGATCAATTGAACTTAATTGATGAAAAGAGACTTACTGTTGTTTGCCATGGTCAGACGTATCAAAAGTGGATGATCAAGGCTTTCAACAAGAAAGTCAGACGTCAAGTATATCAAGTTAGAGATCTAGTGATCAAGCGCATCATTTTGCCACAAAGTGATCCCAGGGGAAAATGGACTCCTACCTATGAAGGACCATTTGTAGTCAAGAATATCTTTTCTGGTGGGGCAATGATCTTAACCACCATGGACGACGACGACCTGCCACACCCTGCGAACGCAGACATAGTCAAAAGATACTATGCATAAGAGACCCGCTAGGTTGACACACCTAGGCAAAACAAGGGCATCCCGGCAAACCAAAAGGTTCGGGAAAAAATTAGGGATAAAATAAAAAAATCTGTACACTCGGAAAGTTGAAAACCCGAAAGGGCGACTTGGGAAAAAAAGGTTTTCCCGGTGGATCGAAAACACGAAAGGGCGGTCCAGGCAAAAGTTAGGGAATTAAAGCGTATGACTATGTCTCGTCGGATCACTTTAAGGACAATCTCTTCACAGACAAACCTAGAGCTTCTGGTCAATCCAATTATCTTCAGACGAAGCAACAAATGGACCAGATATTCAGAGACACGAAGGCTATAGCGGAATGGGAACCCCATGGGATTTTTACACATAGCTATCTTTCTTTGTATAAATTTTTTCTTACTTTTATGACACCATCCTCTTACTAGGATGCCTGTCTCCTTTGTACAAAACACTTATTCAAAGTAAATATAAAGATATCTCTTTCAAAGTATAGAAAACCTATTTGCCTTTTTCTTTTACACTTGTGTTTTTATTTGCAAAAAACGTCCAATGATTCATTGATGAACATATGCATTTGAACATAATTACTGTTTACAAATAAACAAAGTGGAAAAGAACAATTACTAACAGGTTGAAAGAATAGTAAAACGTCTTTAGGCTATTCCAGGGGCAATCCCTACAGTACATCATTAAGATCCCCAGCGGAGCTAAAACTTCAAACTCTCAATCCCCAGCGAAGATAAAATTTCAAACTACCAATCCCCAACGGAAACCATCCAGTTTCTCTAAATTCCCCAACAAGTTGTATTGAAGCCTGAAAATCAACCAGATAGCAGTTAACTTTTGTATCTCCCCAACCTAGGATAATTCACCAGTAGAGTGGTAGACAATCCAAATTCTTGGACCTACTCCCCAGCAGTAAGCCTTCTTCCCCACAGAGTTTTTATTGCTTCCCAACAGAATGAAGATTCTCATTCTTAATTCCCCGCATAAGTCATCAGAGTTTTCTATATTCCCCAGCAGAACAAGGATTCCCATTGTGTAATCCCCAGTAGAAGTCATCGAAATTCTCTGGATTCCCCAAGCGGATTACTCAAGCAGTATATGGCATTGCTCGCAACAGATTTTTGTCAATACTCTAACTTTAAGACATGAAGGATCCCTATATCCCCTAGGAAAGTCATCAAGGATTTTTAATCCCCAACAGTCGCCAAGGATTTCTCATCCTCAGCAATCAAGGATTTTTAATCTCCAGCAGCAGTCAAGGATTTATTTTCCTCAGCAATACAACGAATCAGCTTACATGCGCATACATTACATCCATATATCATAAACATTGACAAAACACATATATTGCATCATACATTTCATGCAACATAACATTGTGTTTCAGCTAACATTTTACCCTTTTCAGGATAAGATTAACAGCTACCATTAACAATGTTCAAAGATTCTAAATACAGTACAGATACGCTCCAGACACAGAAGCCATTCTATTACTCATTCAGACTCCAATTTCAAGATACAGTCCAAATATGCTCCAGACACGGTTGCTATTCTGTCACTTATTCAGATTCAAGTCCAGATACACTCCAGACACGGAGGTCATTCTGTCACTTATTCAGATACAATCTAGATACACTCCAGACACGGAAGTCATTCTGTCACTTATTCAGATTCAGCTTTCAGATACAATCCAGATACGCTCCAGATACAGATACCATTCTGATACTCATTCTTTAGACTTACAACTTACAATTCAACAAACTTTCTTGGATGGCATCTACAAGCCCATCTCCAACAATATTCCATCACCTCTCCAAATGGCATCTTTAAGCCCATTCCCTCAACTACACTTTGACGAGTGCAAATTTACAGGCACTCTAGTGTCCAATCATCTTTTACCTTCGAGTCACGAACGATAAAACTCGCCAATCTAACTATTTAGGTTCAAGAAGATTGAACAGGGGCAGCTGTTGTACCCCAAAATTTGCCCTCTTATTTATCAAGATTTTTCTCACAAGACTTCTTGGACTCAAGGCAAGATTAGGGTTTGGTCAGCTCAAGACATCTCATCTTGCACTGATCACCCAAAATTAGGGTTTGAGTTTGCACAAAGATTTTTGGACCATCATTGCTTCATATGACTTTCATACATCATGTTAGACCCCTAAGATTGCTCATGTTAAGTTTCAAGCCTTGGATCACATTTTTGATCAGTCAATTGGACAGTTGACCTAAAAATCAGCTGTATTGGGGAAAAAGTCAACCATGGCCGATTTACAGTCAAAATTCATAATTTTTGATCCACAACAACATTTTAGACTCATATGTACCATTTGATCAAGTTTGGATCACAACTCCTCAAGAAATTTGATCAAATCATCAAAAGGGCAAAATGGTCAAAATTAGGGTTTTGATTGAGAAAGGGCAATTTCTGATTTTTAACCTAGCCAATGACCAATTTGGTTCAAACATGATTTAAAGGGTTCAATGTAATCATCTTGACCTAATCACATAGTTCAAAAGATCTCAAGATCATTGGATTGACAGATGAATTTTGCAGTCAACTAATCAAAAGTCAACTGTACACTAAAAAGTCAAACTTTGACTTTTTGGTCAAAATCAAATGCCAAGGGTCATAATTCATCAAGATATGTAAAAATGTGAAACTTGTTGACCAAGAAAACCAATTTTGAAAATTAGGGTTTTGAATTTGAAAAATTTCATAACTTAGAATTTTTCCAAGTATGGAAATTTTCTTATTTCCCCCCAACTTTCCACCACATTTTCACCATGATGAAATTTGATTCAAAGAAAACTTCCAACAAGAAAGTTGTAGTCCTCCATGAAATCTACAACATTTCTTCACAAACTTTTCCCAAAATATGCTTGGATCTCAAGATATGAATTTGTGAACATAGGTCCATGAACTAAATAACTTAGTGAAAATTTGCCCTAATTTAGGCAGATTTTTGACCCAACTTCATGGCAATTTTTCACCTAGTTCCAAGAGGTATCTCAAAATTCATTTCAAATATGGATTATATATCACATGACAAGCTTTCCAAAATGTCCAAGAACTCTCCAAGATCATTTTTGGTTAGGGAGAATCGAAGAAGAGAAATTGGCATTTTATCACTTTTGTTCATGCCATTTTCACAAAGTATCAAGTTGCAAATCAGATCCATGATAATTTTACCTTGCATTACAGGTCCTAAACTCATTCTACACTCCATAATTAAATGCAAACTCAGAAGTTAAAGGCTTTATCTTGGCTTTTGGAGCATTGTACAAGAAATAATTCCATTTTAAGCATGAAGGTTACAATGCCATTTTCATAAAGTAAGCTTTTGTAACTTTATCAATCTTGAGCCTTGGACTTGTTTCTTTGAGGCAAGCAACTTCCACATGTATCAAGCAATGTGTACCAACTCCTATCAGCCCACAAGCCAGCCAGTACAAGCATGTTGCACAAGTCATCTCACTTTTCTTAAAATGCAAGAAAGTTGGTCAAAAGTTTAGAACTGGTAAAACTAGTGAGGAGTGGACTTTGTGTCCATTTTATACATATTCACAAACTTGTCAGAACTCAGGACACGACTGCTTATCCTCCAAAACACTCTCAAACTCAGAAACATCATTTTTCTGCCCAAACATCCATTTTCTGCAAAACCATAGCAAACTCATTTTTTGCTCGTGCGTTTTGTGGCTTGACACTTCAAACACCTTCCATATATCCTATCAAAGCTATCCAAGCATTCATCCTGCATCTGTAAGCCCTGTTTCAGCCATTTCCATTTTCAAACTTGGAGCTTGTATCTTGACTTCTACAGAGAGTTCTGGCCATCCACAAAGCAAGCTAGGTATTGGAATAGTTTGAAGGAAGTTCAAGGAAGCTCACACGATCCTCAGGCCTCCCTCAAAGTTCCCATATTGTCATATCCAAATCCAGCTGAAGGAGGTATTTTTCTCAAACTCTATCTCTGTATTTAGGCATCCTCAAGCCTCGATTTGTGAAGCAAAAATGTAGTCCTTAACATGGTGAAGCTGTACATATGCATACTTTCCATTTATATTAACTATGCTGTGAGAATTTCAAGCTTGAAGTTCATGAAAAAATTAGGTCACGAATTAGGGCCATTAAAATTCTCCTTGATCTTTTAGAGTTAGGTTACAAATTTTATATGGTTGGAATCGTGAGATTAAATGCTACATTTCTTATGTTATGAGATTTTGTTTTGTGCAAGCATCTGAGAGTTACAGATTTGAACATAACACGCGCGAAGGAGAAGAAGCTGGAGGACATGGATGACTGTCTTGGGCCTTTGGCGCCTTGGGCCTGTTGTTTCTGATTTTCACACCCCCTAGATTACTTTTGCCCCCCCCCCCCTGACTTATTATTTTATATTTTTGCATTTTTCTTGCATATTTTATATTTATTACTTGCATTTATTTTTTCTAATGATAAAAAATACCCAAAAATAATTTATTTATTTCCACACTTTTTTTTTGACATAAATAATAGTTTATTAGGATAACATACTTTATTTTCTTAAATAAATTGTAAATATATTTAAAAATACTATACATTTTTATTATGTTATATATATACATAAAATATTTATTTTCATATATATTTTAATTTTTAATATTTGCATATAATATTATTATTATTTTCTTGTACAAAAATGGACAAAATATTAATATAGAACATATATTTTCTTTAATAAAAAAATTAGGGGTTCCCCCTTTCAAAAATAATAATATTTTTCTCTTATTTCTAGGGTTTAATTAAATCATTTTTCTCATAAAAAAAATCAAATACAAAACTTTTTTTTCATAAATACATCACACATTGCATTTTAAATACTTGTTCATTTATTTAATTCGCACAATATTCAATTGGGTTGTAATAGTATTTTTAGGGTTTTATTTTGTGTAGTATCCCCATTCAAAAACTTGTATCCCCCCTCCCATAATATTTGTTGTCATAGTTTAGTTTACTTTTATGCAAGTTATTACTTTCATATACCATGTTTAGTAAACTAGGGTTTGCATGACAAGAACAAAAACAAAACAAATAGAAAAGACCTAATGCAAGACAAAAGCATGAAAAATGACACACATTGCACACAAGCACCCTTAGGGTTTCACCTGTTGTACCCCAATTTTTGACCTAAGATCCCACTTGCATTTTTGCATTTTTTATACAAAAGTCAAGGTCACTAAATACGGTCGGTTTTAACCTCTTACCTTCGAGCTTTGACTATGTGAAGATTGTCAAGTGTTTTGAAAATTCTTAGCCTATGTATCATTAACTTCTACTCCAGCATGTGTATTTCTCGTTCCTTTGTTTTCATTTGCAGGAAACAAATCTGAATCAAGAGCATCAAGCGTCACGCCTCAATTAGGGTTCAGAATCTCTCAAGCCAGAAGTACAGTTAATCGTTGGTTCGTGAAGACTGATTCATCAGGAGAATCGTGCGTTTATTTCCGCGCCTTGTTCGACAAGTGGTCTCGAGCTTCTCTATAACTCTCTTAGAGCACATACAAGATTTCATCATCACTAGTTCACATGTGCATCAAGATGCTTTGGAATGCAAAGGAAGATCAAGTTTGCGAGTCAATTCAAAGCACTTTGTCCAAAAGTCAACGCTTGCACATTCAAGTTCAAACGATCGTAACTTTTCATTATTCAACATTTTTTGAATGGTTACTTTTGCGTACAATTTTCTTTGACGTCATCTCTAACCCCTCTTTACCAGTCAAGGTCTGATTAGGTGCGGAGGATCATCAAAAGTTCGGATACTCAGAGGTCACTTTGATGACTGTGGCCTAATCTCAAGTAACAATTACTCGACTTTCAAGGATCGTAACTATTTCGATTTTCATCATTTCGGGATGGTTCTTTTTGCAACATGTCACAAATGATGTCGTCTACAAGATTGCTTCAAGGATCGACATCCGAATGCGTTTGGAGGGCCATGAATTTAGCTTGAACATTTTAGGCTTAAAATTGATTTTGTATTGAGGTTGTTTTCCACTGAGTCAAGGGTAAAGACAAGATGTTGAGTTTGAGGATTCATTGATTATATATTGCTATAATACAAGTTGCTTGTATTCGAGCATTAGTAATTAATGAATTAAAATTGGATTTAGATCAAGTTTCTTTGTTTGTTCATCAAGATTCGATTCATGGTAAAAGGTTTAGGTGTTTTATTTGGAATGCATTTTCAAAGTAAAAAAGACCATTCAAGGAATCCAAGTTCATTCAATTCTAAATTCAAGAGTTTATGAAAGACATTCAAGTCTTATTTGACTATGTTATTCAATAATTATTTCAAGTCCAGACTTTATTCAAAGCTCAATTTCAATTCAAGTCTCATTTAATCATATTCAAATCCAAATTGTGCAAGATTATTTCAAGGTTCTTTTCAAAAATGATGCTTTGTATTAATTCAAGATTCATAATGCACTTCGCAAGTCGACATTTATTCAAGAGTTTTTATGGACATATCATGTTCAGCAAGAATTATTACAAACTCATTCAAGTTCAAAAGTCAAGAATGAATGTCATCTTAGCATACAAGTTTCATCAAGATACTATGGTGCATCACCATGTTACAAAACAATCATGAAGATACATAGAAATCCCTAAGGTTTTCTTCTTTCTAATCTTCAAATTCCACATTAAAACTCTGCATATCAGTCCAAATCATGCTTCAAAATAATCCATGCTGTGTGCTGCCCACAACTTGCCAAAAACATGCTACTGCAATGCTGCTCCAAATCCTGTCAAACCTGTCCAAAAATAAGTCAAAATTCTGCACAAATAATGCCAAAAACCTGTCCAAAAGCAATATAAAATTTCACAAAAATAGAGGATGTAAATCCTGCATCAGAAAAGGAAAAAACAGCATATTGCCTTTTGTCATAGACACACATTTTCCCTCCAAAAAAAAATTCATTCTGAAGGGGGGAAAACAAAATAAAACTGTAGAAATTTTCTAATAACTTGGCTCCAAGTTGAGAACAAGTTTGAGGAGATCACCTGCGGTAAAAACAAAAAACACAACACAAAAAACATTTTTCTCCAATTCTCCACAAACAAAATCCAAAAAACCGATTCTACTACCATATTCTCGTCCTCATAAGAACTCATAACCCTCCATCTTTAAACAACTCCACCACCACACCTTAATGCCTTATCTTGTGACCCTCTTCCTGGCTCTTATTCCATTCTCTCTTAGTCCCATCTTTCTCTGTTCATTTCAATAACAACAAATAGCGACAAACCATAAAGCCCAAACCGAAGAGCAAAGAATCAACAACATCGCTTGCTCTGTGCGCTTGGTTAAGTTGGGAGGTAATCGGAAATGGCGTGCTTGCATGACCACAGTTGCGAAGATCAAGATTGTTCATCTGATTGGTCTCTCTACAAACGCATCGACCTCACCAAGGCATCCGCTTTGAATGAAGCTACTCCTGGCAGCGTTAAATCAGTTTTTTTCAAAACTTGAGAACACCGCTTGCTCATGGCTCAGAAACATATTCCATGACTGTGCTGTTCAGAGTTGTGATGTTTCTTTGTTACCGACATCCACAAAAAGAAGCTTGTCTGAGCAAGAACATGACAGAAGCTTTGGTTTGAGAAACTTTAGGTACTTTGATATCATCAAAGAAGCTGTTGAAAGAGAGTGTCCTGGCGTTGTTTCGAGTTCTGATATCCTTGTTCTTTCAGCCAGAGATGGAGTTTGTCTCGCTAGGAGGTCCTTATATTCCATTGAAAACTGGAAGAAGAGATGGCAGAAAGATTAGAGTGGACCTGCTGTAAAACAACGGAATCACCGAACACCTCCACTACCAACCTTAATCTTCTGTTTCAGTATTTGCATAATCATATCCCAAACCGTGGCAGATTCACCAGTTGGTTATGGCTACACAGTCACAACTGTAACCAATAACCCAGCAGCAGCTTTTGTATTTTCCCCAACGCACAAATCCGCCAGCATCACCCAAACAACAGCCAGCATCCCAACCTTGCACATGTACTACCTAATTGTCTTCACCTTCATCGAACCAACTCACCAAACTCCATTCACCATTCAATCTTTCTCCCAACCATCTTCACCGTAACCTCAACTCCGCACAACCACCCTTCTACTGTCATCCTGCCATCGTTATCTACAATATCCTCCACCTGCCGTCTTCGTCACAAATATTCAACAACTCGACACAGCATTCGCAATAATCAGATTTCAGAATCCACAAGAGTTCGACAAGAAGAAGAGAAAGATTGAAACACACATAACAAAAACTTTCAATTGAATTACCTTGTTTTTACCGTTTCTGTAGACTAGGTATTCGAGCGAAACAACAGTAGAGGAAGCCGCCCACCATTCTGACCCTCCGTTGTCCTTCAGGTAAATCGTGAGTTAAGGGCCCCTTAATCGAAGAAGATGACGCGATTTGAGTAGAGCATTGAGACGTGAGCGAGCCGGTTAAGGTATCCGTAAAAGCGGCCAGCTGTTAGGAATGTCGGCGTTGGAAACCGAATGAAGAAGATGAGGGGGAACGGGTTGTCGTGGCGAGAAGAGAAGGTAGAAGGAGAAGAACGCCAGATTGAAAGCTGTGGTAGCCGCCGTCGCGATTTTGGAGAAGACAAAGGTACTGTGTGATGTTCTCTTTACCCTAATCCCTTTTCTAATTGTTTGTCTTATTATAACTCTTTTCTTTTTATCTATTAATTTAATTCAATAATCCTAACTTTATAATTTAATTTAGTTCATATTAGTTTATTTACTTTATCTATTTCTTTTGGGTTTTCAACAAAAAAAAAAACAATATAAAAAATATTAGTAAGTCTTAGATTTAGTTTAGTATTTAATTTAGTTTTTTTAATTAGTTTAATTTTATTTTAGTAATTTTAGAATATTATTTCATTTAGATTTAGAATTTTATTTAGTTTTAAATTAGTAACTTTAAAATGTTATTTGATTTAAGTTAACATTAGAATTTAGTTGTTAGTTTTAGTTTAGGGACTTTAGAGTTTTATTTGATTTAGAATTAGTTTAATGAGTTTCTAATTTTTATTTGATTTAGAATTAGTTTAATAAGTTTAGGTTTTTAATTGTTTAGAATTAGTTTAATATTCTTCTAGAATTTTTTGATTTAAATTTAGTTTAGTTAACTTTGGAATTCTTATTTGTTTTAGATCAAATTTAGTAACCTTAGAATTTAATTTAGCTTAGATTTAATTTACTAATATCAAAATTTTAATTTTAGTCTAGATCTAGAGTAGTAATTTTCGAATTATTTTTATAACTTTAGAATTTGTAAGTAGTTTAGAATTATTTTAGTAGGTAATCTTAGAATTTTTACTTAGATAATTAGCTCTATTTACTTCTATATAAATATCTTTGTCATTTTAATTTCTCGATGCCTTTGATCATTAATCTGTTTCATTAGATTTACTTTCTTTTGAATTCTCGAATGCTTACATTTTGATGTTCATTTTATTTTGCTCGGTCGATTTACTCCAAGGAAAAGATTTAAATTTTGTTGACTTCACGTCATCAAACACATCTCATTCGATCGTGCGAATAGCCTCATTCATTTTTTTTACTTGTTTACCATTTTTCCAAACTTAAGATGATTTTCCCGAAAGATTCAATTTTTAAACTCACACCTTTTAAGTCAAAACTTCGACACTAGGTCGTTGTATCTTCAAAATCTCTCCAACACCGATTTTTAGCCAAACGAACCATTTTAATCAAACAAACAATTTTAACCAAAAACAGATATTTCAAAAGGTTCCTGCGGAGTACCGCAGATGCATTGGGTGCTAATACCTTCCCATTGTATAACCAACCCCCGAACTCTCGATCTCTTTCAAAAAAACACATTGTATTTTTATTACTTTTAAGTATTATTCTACATTGCATATTTTAGGGTTTTATTTCGCTCTTTTCCCTTTTCCCTTGGAAATAATAAAGCGCGGTGGCGACTCTTGCTTTTGTGAGTCGAGTTAATTAATAGCTCGATCTCCGATTTTCACCGCTACAGAATTGGCGACTCTGCTGGGGAAAGATTGACCTCTTGCTGGTCCATCCCTAAGTGGGTTAAGCCTAATTTGTTTTATCTGTTTTATCATTGATTGCTTGATTATATGTATATATTATGATTATTTGGGTGTTGATAATATTTACAAAGGACAAGTCCTATACCCGGACTAAGCTACACTTAGGAATAGGACGGGCGGTATAGTCATGTTAACTTTGAGGGAGTAATCCCGAAGAAGGAGGCATGAGATCCCCCACTCAGTGGAAGGCCCTTTTGAACGTAATATTTGTTTACCGAGTAATCGGGAAGACATTATTATTTTCGACCTGGGAGCCAGAGAAGCTGGGAACCGTAGAACCCTAACCCATCTTGGCCTTTTAGGTGTAGCGCGGAGATTATAACGGAGTAATCCGGAAGTAATTGTTACGCGATGCTACGCTCGGATGAGTTTCTCTTGAGAATATTGCTGATTATTGAGTAATCAAGACGTTGGTAATATCCGAAGGAGGAATGTAGACTCCGGGAACTCTTAGAACCTTGTTCTACAGGTGTGATTAAACCGTTAGTACATACCTTGGGGGTGTTCCTTACCTTGACTCCATGCTCGTGACGTTGAACCTTTCGACTTTATTTGTGACCTTGCTTGTGGTTTTTGCATAGCCATGCATTCATGCATCCATAAAACCCTTTTCACTTGACTTTCAAGGAATTTGGAGGTCTTTCTTTGTAAACATCACAAGTTTTGTCAAGCTCAATGGATCTTGGGTGTTGATAGGACGAAAACCCTAATCCACCAAAATGGATGATTGATCTTGATGATAACTGGATCAATGTTTGGAGCCAATTTAAAATTCATCTTCTATCTTCATACTTTGATGTTTACAACTTACTATCTTGAGTTCCTTGAAAATCAAATAAAAACTCTCTTTTGCATATCATACATCATTCTACATTTTTTTGTTTCACTTTCAAAGGTCTTTTTCCGAGTCTTATTTTTCCTTTGGTCTCACCAGTACAACACTCGCGCTAAGAGGACAATGGAGAATATCAAGCAAGAGGTTTCTGAATTCCGCAGAGAGATGACTATTTTGAAAGCTGGTATGGAGCACTTAACTGGTTTGGTCGAAATTTTGGTTGCTGCCCAAGTCAATCCTTCTAGGAGTAAGGAAGCGATGATAAAAGTCTTCACTGAAACTCTAAAATCATCCTCTCATGAGAAGGTGATGGTTAATGCACCTAATGACTTTCCTGACAAGTTGAATGTGGGAGTGCGTCTAGAAGAAGATGTTGGGAAGGGATGTTCATATGAAGATGGTAGCTCAGCTAATGGTGTGAAGAAGTTTGATAATAACTGTTCCAAGAAGAGAACCAGAGGAAGAAATAATCATCGTCAGAATCATCATGTTTCTCCTATTCATCAACAGAATCAGCAAGTTCCTAATCAGAGGAAAACCCAGTTTGATCCAATTCCAATTACCTATACAGAGTTGTTCCCTATTCTGATGCAGAGGAATTTGGTTCAGGCCCGACCTCCATCGAAGGTCCCTGAGAAGATACTTTGGTACTACAAAGCTGATTTGACTTGTACCTTTCATCAAGGTGCTCCTGGGCATGACTTGGAGGGTTGCTTTGCTTTGAAGATTGAGGTTCAGAAGTTGGTCAGAAGTGGTATCTTGTCATTCAAGAACGTTGGTTTTGAAGTTCAAATCAAGCATGTGCCGAAGAGTAAACACGATTGATGGTCACAGATGGAAAGCCTTCCCCGATCATTAACTTATTTCTGCTTTTTGTAATTTTTCTTGTTTATCAAAACATTGTTTGCATGTAAGAGCTTGTTTGCATCTGAATGATTATCTTGATACAATGGGTATGTTTGTCTTGAAGAAATTCATTCGTTTCACTCATATTTGTTTTCAAATTTTAAATTTTCTTTTTGCATTATGATACCAACTTGTTGCCCATTCTCTTGCCTAGGCAGAGATTGAAGGGAGGATGATGATCTAGAGAACACAAAATCTCTGGTTGTTTGCTTTTGGATAAAATCTTGCTGATGATGTACAGGCATTGTTTCAAATCCCTAAACACCGGAGATATAAGGAAGATAATCCCTTGCTAACCCCTTTTGAGCTTTTGAAGCAGAAGTTTCTTTTCTATACGAAAAAACCTTGAATTTTAACCTGGGGCAGGGTAGTTTTTAGTTAATCTGACTGAGTGTTCAAAATTCATAAGGAAGATGTTTTTTGAAGAGAAACTACGAGGGCTATCTTTCATGTATAATGAAGCCAGAAGATGTGGAACCACAATGGTATCCCTCATTCATCAAGAAACGAGGCAATCACAATCTTCTCAACAAGCAAATATAAGCTAATGTCGCACATTTTGTTCAAAAAGCCAAAAATCGAGAAAAAGAAAAAGCCTGCTAAGTCAAAAAACGTGAAAACGTGTGACTTAGGCAAAATTAAGGCATCCCGATGGACTATCAATTCAAAAGAATTAGTTCAGGCAAAAGTTAGGGAAAATAAAATCGCAAAGAAAAGGACTGCAAAGAAAAGTCCTCAGCAAAGAACAAATTGGTGACTACAAACACGAAGACATGAGGGTGGTTTCTACTCCGAAAGCCTCGTCGTTTCCTTGACCGTCACAAAATCCTTTTGAGAGATGAACACTCATGTTGAATTAACTGAACATAGGATTGGAGAACATCATGAAGGGGGTGGGCACCAAATATTTTGAGCCTTAAATCTTTTTTTCTAAGACCATGAACCAGACCACGTTACAACCTTCAAAAGTCCTAATTGAAGCAAGGTTATTTTGAAAGCATACTCCAATGAGATAGTGTTCCTGACTCCCATGAATGTTCTAAATAGTTATGTTGGTATCATATGTTTTTCCTATACAAAAGTAAACGGTGCTTTAGCTCGCAAAATTTGTGTGATATCTTTTCAAAATCTTCAAGACTTACATAACTGTTGCATTAGAATTTTCATTCTCATAATAAATTTTTCTAACTGCAAAACATTTGTTTGATGTCAAGGAAGCTCACATAAGCACCAGTGATGAGTTTATTCTTTTAAGGCCTGGAACTATGTTGAGTAATTGGCGGATCACGTCAAGAAAAATCATATCCATGGGCATGTCACATGAATACCTCAAGCACGAACATGTTGCTTCTCCCAGTTAATGTTTTCCCAACTTGTTTACCCTTTATTGGGGCAAAAGTTGAAGACTTTGTTGTGCCAACTACAATCAATCCGGGGCAATCACGTCGAAATTTGATGAATTCCTCTAAGAGTTTGAAGACACCAGAGCATGGTGAATGCCAGGTCTTTTGTAAAATCCTCTTGAGACGATTTCTCCTCATCAACCATATAGCTTGGGGCATGTTAGAAGTGAAGCTATTCGCAAGAATTGTCGTGCAACATGCAGCTTATCAGCAGTAAACTTGGGGCATCCAAAATTAATCCCAGGGGCAATCCAGATTTGCCAAGATATGTTTTTCATACATTATCAGAGGGTGGTGTTCCCGGTATCTCCAGCTAAACAAGACTTCTTTCCAGCTGAAACTTTGTTTGTGTTGTTATCCTTTCAATGGATTGTTTGCAATAGAAGACTGGACTTTGGGTTTTCTACCTGAAAATATCTTCCTCTCCAAAGAGATTTAAGCCTTATAAAAGGACTTTGCTTCAATGATGGCTTTTGTTTTCTATCTCCAATAATGTTACCATCCTGTTGAGATTAGCCGAGTGTCGAGTTGTACTGTGATGTCTTATCATTTTCTGTCCATCTCCCTTGTCTGTTTTGTCAGCATATACATGACATTCATTTATTCATTCACACTTGCATCATGCATGCACAGTTGTATTTGTTGATGTCTTTGAGTACGTATACCTTGGTTATGTCTATTCAAATAGCATATTTGATCTTTCCAAATAGAGTGTCAACTTAAGCAGAAAGTGCGCCTCTTTTCTAATTCCCCACTGAGTTAACTCTCGTGGAAGAATCTTGCTTTAGCTTTCCTTTTCCATCTCTGGATAGGATAAATCCCCATTTGAGTTGTTTCCTCACTGGGTGGAGTCTTGTTTGACTATTTTCTCTCCAGTTTATTCCTGGATTGAGCTTTGTCTCTTGTGAATGATACCCTGTGGATCTCTCTAGGCTGTGAAACCTAGACGGAGAGTGCATTTATTTTGCAACGTAAATACTTGGTCTCCTCAAGAAGGATTTATTCATGGTTCCTCATTGAAGATGAACTTTATTCCCCAGCAGTGTTATCATAACATTCTTATGGAATATCGACATGACAACAAGCGACTGACTCTTTACTTGAGCAGTTTGATTATTTCTGATTTCTCTACGACAAACGGCGGCCTCTTCATGAGCAGTTTGTCCATCCTCGGTGAAATTATTGACTCTCACCTCCAATAATATCTTCATGATATTTTATGGGTATCTTTGAGAAAACAGCAAGCGGCAGTTTCTTCATGAGACAACCTGTGTGTTGGATACTCTTGACAAACAACAAGCGGCAGTTTCTTCATGAGACAACTTGTGTGTTATTGATACCTTTTAAGAAAGCAACAAGCGGCAGTTTCTTCATGAGACAACTTGTGTGTTATTGGTAATTTTGAAAAGAAACAACAAGCGGCAGTTTCTTCATGAGACAACTTGTGTGTTATTGATACCTTTTAAGAAACAACAAGCGGCAGTTTCTTCATGAGACAACTTGTGTGTTATTGATACCTTTTAAGAAAGCAACAAGCGGCAGTTTCTTCATGAGACAACTTGTGTGTTATTGATACCTTTTAAGAAAGCAACAAGCGGCGGTCTCTTCATGAGGCAACTTGTGTGTTATTGGTAATTTTGAAAAGAAACAGCAAGCAGCAGTCTCTTCATGGACAACTTGTATGTTATCAACACCTTTTGAAAACAGCAAGCGGCGGTCTCTTCATGAGCAACTTGTATGTTGTTGTCACCTTTAAAAACAGCAAGCGGCGGTCTCTTCGTGAGCAACTTGTATGTTATTGACACCTTTGAAAGATAGCAAGCGGCGGTCTCTTCATGAGCAACTTGTGTGTTATTGGTAATTTTGAAAAGAAATAGCAAGCGGCGGTCTCTTCATGAGCAACTTGTATGTTACTGATACTTTAGAGAAAACAGCAAGCGGCAGCCTCTTCATGAGCAACTTGTATGTTATTATCACCTCAGAAAACGGCAAGTGGCAGCTTCTTCATGAGCAGCTTGTACGTTAGTATTTTTGGAAGACAGCAAGTGGCAGCTTATCTATTTGAGCAACTTGTGTGTTATTGTTCCCTTGAAGACAACAAGTGGCAGCTTCTTCATGAGCAGCTTGTGGGTTATTGGCAACAAGTGGCGGACTCTTCATGAGCAGCTTGTGTACTTTGATATTCTTTTAAGACAACAAGTGGCGGACTCTTCATGAACAGCTTGTATGCTTTAATTTTCTTTGAAGACAGCAGGTGGCGGTCTCTTCATGAGCAGCTTGTATGCTTTAATTTTCTTTGAAGACAGCAAGTGGCGGTCTCTTCATGAGCAGCTTGTATGCTTTAATTTTCTTTGAAGACAGCAAGTGGCGGTCTCTTCATGAGCAGCTTGTATGTTATCGACACCTTTGAAAGGAAGCAAGTGGCGGCCTCTTTATTTGAGCAGCTTGTGTATCCCCAACAATAATGTCTACTCAACAAATGGCATCCCTTTCGGAAAAGTCCCGTGGGGAAGTTTGTTTATTTTATCCTTTTCAAGCGATATCTTGGTTAAAGAAGAAATGTGTTACGTTCTTGGTAAAATTCAGAAATCAGAGATGTTTATCTCCAGCCACAGTGCTGATGTCAATCATTTTGTTTTCCAGCCACAGTGCTGATGTCAATCATTTTCCAGTCTCAGTACTGATGTCCATCATTTCCTTTTCCAATCACAGTACTGATGTAAATCATTACCTTTTCCAGTCTCAATACTGATGTAAATCATTCAAGAGTCTCTCGTTTGAAGTCTATGACTTTGTTTCCCCAGTGGAGTTACAACCTCTTCCTCTCTGGGATTACTGTATAATGTGCTTGGTTTCTCCAGCATAGTCTGTCTCATATGGCGTCATTCCCCATAAAATTCAAAACATCACATTCATATCATATTGTAAACATAATCGCGGTATCTTAAGGCCAAAAATTGTGTATTCTATATTTAAGTCCCTTCAATCTCGTCGAAATGAAGATCCCCATCTTCATATCTCCAGATAGAAGAAACTTAAATAGGGGCAGCTGTTGTACCCCAATTTTTGACCTAAGATCCCACTTGCATTTTTGCATTTTTTATACAAAAGTCAAGGTCACTAAATACGGTCGGTTTTAACCTCTTACCTTCGAGCTTTGACTATGTGAAGATTGTCAAGTGTTTTGAAAATTCTTAGCCTATGTATCATTAACTTCTACTCCAGCATGTGTATTTCTCGTTCCTTTGTTTTCATTTGCAGGAAACAAATCTGAATCAAGAGCATCAGGCGTCACGCCTCAATTAGGGTTCAGAATCTCTCAAGCCAGAAGTACAGTTAATCGTTGGTTCGTGAAGACTGATTCATCAGGAGAATCGTGCGTTTATTTCCGCGCCTTGTTCGACAAGTGGTCTCGAGCTTCTCTATAACTCTCTTAGAGCACATACAAGATTTCATCATCACTAGTTCACATGTGCATCAAGATGCTTTGGAATGCAAAGGAAGATCAAGTTTGCGAGTCAATTCAAAGCACTTTGTCCAAAAGTCAACGCTTGCACATTCAAGTTCAAACGATCGTAACTTTTCATTATTCAACATTTTTTGAATGGTTACTTTTGCGTACAATTTTCTTTGACGTCATCTCTAACCCCTCTTTACCAGTCAAGGTCTGATTAGGTGCGGAGGATCATCAAAAGTTCGGATACTCAGAGGTCACTTTGATGACTGTGGCCTAATCTCAAGTAACAATTACTCGACTTTCAAGGATCGTAACTATTTCGATTTTCATCATTTCGGGATGGTTCTTTTTGCAACATGTCACAAATGATGTCGTCTACAAGATTGCTTCAAGGATCGACATCCGAATGCGTTTGGAGGGCCATGAATTTAGCTTGAACATTTTAGGCTTAAAATTGATTTTGTATTGAGGTTGTTTTCCACTGAGTCAAGGGTAAAGACAAGATGTTGAGTTTGAGGATTCATTGATTATATATTGCTATAATACAAGTTGCTTGTATTCGAGCATTAGTAATTAATGAATTAAAATTGGATTTAGATCAAGTTTCTTTGTTTGTTCATCAAGATTCGATTCATGGTAAAAGGTTTAGGTGTTTTATTTGGAATGCATTTTCAAAGTAAAAAAGACCATTCAAGGAATCCAAGTTCATTCAATTCTAAATTCAAGAGTTTATGAAAGACATTCAAGTCTTATTTGACTATGTTATTCAATAATTATTTCAAGTCCAGACTTTATTCAAAGCTCAATTTCAATTCAAGTCTCATTTAATCATATTCAAATCCAAATTGTGCAAGATTATTTCAAGGTTCTTTTCAAAAATGATGCTTTGTATTAATTCAAGATTCATAATGCACTTCGCAAGTCGACATTTATTCAAGAGTTTTTATGGACATATCATGTTCAGCAAGAATTATTACAAACTCATTCAAGTTCAAAAGTCAAGAATGAATGTCATCTTAGCATACAAGTTTCATCAAGATACTATGGTGCATCACCATGTTACAAAACAATCATGAAGATACATAGAAATCCCTAAGGTTTTCTTCTTTCTAATCTTCAAATTCCATATTAAAACTCTGCATATCAGTCCAAATCATGCTTCAAAATAATCCATGCTGTGTGCTGCCCACAACTTGCCAAAAACATGCTACTGCAATGCTGCTCCAAATCCTGTCAAACCTGTCCAAAAATAAGTCAAAATTCTGCACAAATAATGCCAAAAACCTGTCCAAAAGCAGTATAAAATTTCACAAAAATAGAGGATGTAAATCCTGCATCAGAAAAGGAAAAAACAGCATATTGCCTTTTGTCATAGACACACATTTTCCCTCCAAAAAAAAATTCATTCTGAAGGGGGGAAAACAAAATAAAACTGTAGAAATTTTCTAATAACTTGGCTCCAAGTTGAGAACAAGTTTGAGGAGATCACCTGCGGTAAAAACAAAAAACACAACACAAAAAACATTTTTCTCCAATTCTCCACAAACAAAATCCAAAAAACCGATTCTACTACCATATTCTCGTCCTCATAAGAACTCATAACCCTCCATCTTTAAACAACTCCACCACCACACCTTAATGCCTTATCTTGTGACCCTCTTCCTGGCTCTTATTCCATTCTCTCTTAGTCCCATCTTTCTCTGTTCATTTCAATAACAACAAATAGCGACAAACCATAAAGCCCAAACCGAAGAGCAAAGAATCAACAACATCGCTTGCTCTGTGCGCTTGGTTAAGTTGGGAGGTAATCGGAAATGGCGTGCTTGCATGACCACAGTTGCGAAGATCAAGATTGTTCATCTGATTGGTCTCTCTACAAACGCATCGACCTCACCAAGGCATCCGCTTTGAATGAAGCTACTCCTGGCAGCGTTAAATCAGTTTTTTTCAAAACTTGAGAACACCGCTTGCTCATGGCTCAGAAACATATTCCATGACTGTGCTGTTCAGAGTTGTGATGTTTCTTTGTTACCGACATCCACAAAAAGAAGCTTGTCTGAGCAAGAACATGACAGAAGCTTTGGTTTGAGAAACTTTAGGTACTTTGATATCATCAAAGAAGCTGTTGAAAGAGAGTGTCCTGGCGTTGTTTCGAGTTCTGATATCCTTGTTCTTTCAGCCAGAGATGGAGTTTGTCTCGCTAGGAGGTCCTTATATTCCATTGAAAACTGGAAGAAGAGATGGCAGAAAGATTAGAGTGGACCTGCTGTAAAACAACGGAATCACCGAACACCTCCACTACCAACCTTAATCTTCTGTTTCAGTATTTGCATAATCATATCCCAAACCGTGGCAGATTCACCAGTTGGTTATGGCTACACAGTCACAACTGTAACCAATAACCCAGCAGCAGCTTTTGTATTTTCCCCAACGCACAAATCCGCCAGCATCACCCAAACAACAGCCAGCATCCCAACCTTGCACATGTACTACCTAATTGTCTTCACCTTCATCGAACCAACTCACCAAACTCCATTCACCATTCAATCTTTCTCCCAACCATCTTCACCGTAACCTCAACTCCGCACAACCACCCTTCTACTGTCATCCTGCCATCGTTATCTACAATATCCTCCACCTGCCGTCTTCGTCACAAATATTCAACAACTCGACACAGCATTCGCAATAATCAGATTTCAGAATCCACAAGAGTTCGACAAGAAGAAGAGAAAGATTGAAACACACATAACAAAAACTTTCAATTGAATTACCTTGTTTTTACCGTTTCTGTAGACTAGGTATTCGAGCGAAACAACAGTAGAGGAAGCCGCCCACCATTCTGACCCTCCGTTGTCCTTCAGGTAAATCGTGAGTTAAGGGCCCCTTAATCGAAGAAGATGACGCGATTTGAGTAGAGCATTGAGACGTGAGCGAGCCGGTTAAGGTATCCGTAAAAGCGGCCAGCTGTTAGGAATGTCGGCGTTGGAAACCGAATGAAGAAGATGAGGGGGAACGGGTTGTCGTGGCGAGAAGAGAAGGTAGAAGGAGAAGAACGCCAGATTGAAAGCTGTGGTAGCCGCCGTCGCGATTTTGGAGAAGACAAAGGTACTGTGTGATGTTCTCTTTACCCTAATCCCTTTTCTAATTGTTTGTCTTATTATAACTCTTTTCTTTTTATCTATTAATTTAATTCAATAATCCTAACTTTATAATTTAATTTAGTTCATATTAGTTTATTTACTTTATCTATTTCTTTTGGGTTTTCAACAAAAAAAAAAACAAT
Source organism: Vicia faba (assembly GCA_948472305.1). Lineage (NCBI taxonomy): Eukaryota > Viridiplantae > Streptophyta > Magnoliopsida > Fabales > Fabaceae > Vicia > Vicia faba. The sequence goes on along the minus strand of OX451740.1, from coordinate 525,722,298 downwards.
ATAAAAAATATTAGTAAGTCTTAGATTTAGTTTAGTATTTAATTTAGTTTTTTTAATTAGTTTAATTTTATTTTAGTAATTTTAGAATATTATTTCATTTAGATTTAGAATTTTATTTAGTTTTAAATTAGTAACTTTAAAATGTTATTTGATTTAAGTTAACATTAGAATTTAGTTGTTAGTTTTAGTTTAGGGACTTTAGAGTTTTATTTGATTTAGAATTAGTTTAATGAGTTTCTAATTTTTATTTGATTTAGAATTAGTTTAATAAGTTTAGGTTTTTAATTGTTTAGAATTAGTTTAATATTCTTCTAGAATTTTTTGATTTAAATTTAGTTTAGTTAACTTTGGAATTCTTATTTGTTTTAGATCAAATTTAGTAACCTTAGAATTTAATTTAGCTTAGATTTAATTTACTAATATCAAAATTTTAATTTTAGTCTAGATCTAGAGTAGTAATTTTCGAATTATTTTTATAACTTTAGAATTTGTAAGTAGTTTAGAATTATTTTAGTAGGTAATCTTAGAATTTTTACTTAGATAATTAGCTCTATTTACTTCTATATAAATATCTTTGTCATTTTAATTTCTCGATGCCTTTGATCATTAATCTGTTTCATTAGATTTACTTTCTTTTGAATTCTCGAATGCTTACATTTTGATGTTCATTTTATTTTGCTCGGTCGATTTACTCCAAGGAAAAGATTTAAATTTTGTTGACTTCACGTCATCAAACACATCTCATTCGATCGTGCGAATAGCCTCATTCATTTTTTTTACTTGTTTACCATTTTTCCAAACTTAAGATGATTTTCCCGAAAGATTCAATTTTTAAACTCACACCTTTTAAGTCAAAACTTCGACACTAGGTCGTTGTATCTTCAAAATCTCTCCAACACCGATTTTTAGCCAAACGAACCATTTTAATCAAACAAACAATTTTAACCAAAAACAGATATTTCAAAAGGTTCCTGCGGAGTACCGCAGATGCATTGGGTGCTAATACCTTCCCATTGTATAACCAACCCCCGAACTCTCGATCTCTTTCAAAAAAACACATTGTATTTTTATTACTTTTAAGTATTATTCTACATTGCATATTTTAGGGTTTTATTTCGCTCTTTTCCCTTTTCCCTTGGAAATAATAAAGCGCGGTGGCGACTCTTGCTTTTGTGAGTCGAGTTAATTAATAGCTCGATCTCCGATTTTCACCGCTACATCACCCACTTGGTTGCCTAAATTTAAATGGCCATGTTACGCATACGAAGTATCTTGGCAAAACAAAACAAAAATAAGATCATAGTCCCTCAATGATGCTATCAAAAGTTGCCTAAAACAAAATGATCTTGGTCCCTCAAACATGCTAAGATACTTGGCAATATTGCTATCATGGTCATACGATGACCCACGCCCGTCCCGTTTACATCTAAAGATAGGGTTGCTTACCAAACCAATGGCAAGTCAACAATGTCAAAGGAATAAAAATGCACAAGAAAGACATTTGAGTAGGTATATAGCTTCTAGTTACTTGATCAATTTCAAAATAATCCTTGCTATTTTCAAAAACAAGCACACACACATATTTCAAAACATCTTACAAAACATTGAAACATTTTTCAAAATACAAACATCTTTGTATACATTCTTACGAACGAGAATCATTACAAAGATTTCCTAAACGATGGCCTCTTTTCAAAATAGTTTCAAAACCACACCAAACACAAAGCACCATTTCAAACAATTTCAAAGCAAAGCAAGTGATCTAAACAAGTAACTAAGAGCCCATGGAAAACCATGGATGAAAAGGGTTCTAGCACCTTCCCTTTTCATAATCTACCCCCTGAACTCAAGAAAACATCTCAAAGGTCTTTCCTGTGCTTTTTTACCTTTCCTTTTGGATAAAATAAAAGTCGGTGGCGACTCTTGCTAAACCGCGATATTTGCGACAAAACGCAAAACCTCAAGTCAGTTCTCCCACTGTATCACAGTTGGTTTCTATGTTTTATGGTGGAGTGAAATCAGAAACAAGCAAGGTATGGGCTCAAGACAAACTTTGTACCAAAAGGCTTGCTTTTCAAGAGTAGCAATGGTGCCTTTATGCCATAAATGGAAAGATCTTTTGGACAATGGCTCAAACACTTGGGTAATAGCTCAAGCTCTTATGTAAACATTAAATTATGTTAAAATTTGAAAGTCACAAGACCTGCAAAGTGAGATTATGCAGCACATCATGCCAATTGGATTATGTGTTCTTCAACAAAAATGGCTTGTAATTCAAGGATGGATGCTCAACTTCAGATCCTTGTATCTTCTAGCTCAAATATGATAAATTCATGCTCTTGGATGTTTTGGAAAGCTTGAAACACCCTCTATAACTTTCATGTTGGCCACTTTTGTTAAATCAAACTGGAACTTGATGAAAAAAGGGCAAGAAGTTGGGATAAAAACCTAACCAAAACTGCTGAAAATTTCTCTAAGTGTTTAAATGAAAATGTCATGACTTCATGAATTTATAACCTGAAATCCAAGCCTGTTTAGGAGAATTTGTGTAAATAAATGTTTTAGATATCATGGAGATATACAACTTTCATGTTGGAAGCTTCTCTTGAATCATCTTGCATCAATGTGAAAAGTTGGCATGAAGAAATGAGATTATCATGTGTAAAAAACACTTGGAAAAATTTCTAAGTCTTGAAGGGTTTGAACTTTCACATTGACTTTTGACTTTCTTGATTCCTTGATGATCAAGTTTCATATTTTTGAATGTCTTGATGAAATTTGATCCTCAGAATGTAATGTTGACCAAAAAGTCAAAGTTTGACGTTCTAGTATGCAATTGACCATTTTGCCCTTGTGCCAATTTTAAACCTAAATTGATGTATCAGTGCTGCAAACTTGACATCTTAGAATATCTTGTGAGCAAATACTTGACAAATGAGAAGGCAAATTTTGGGGGTACAACACCTATGGACCTCATGCAAGCCTTTAAACCTAATGCTCTTGTGTGATTTGTTTGTGTTTGTTACTTGTTTAAACATGAACATAACATCATGACATCATAACATCATGACATGAAATTTTTACTAACCATTTCAAGGATCTTATGGACCTTTGGTGCAGGATTATCATAAGCAAAATTGCAAGCAAGGGGCAAGAGGATTTATTTTCCTCTAACCAATGTTGTCAAAGATCGAAATATATTCTCTTGAGTCAGAGGCTATGACCCATTTGATATGGTGAGTTTAATTCTTATAGAAGGATGTTGAAAAACAAAGACTCAAAGTTCTTCAAGACAAAGCTGCAACCAGATACATTTTCAAATTTTTAATCCCACAAGATCCTTGAAAACATTGCATATGCATCTACATTCATGCATGTAATTACATAACATGTATTCTCAAGACAAGTTTTCTCATCTTCTTACTGTTTATTTAAGTAGAAATGGCTCTTGAATAAACCGTCAAAGATCTCCAAGCTCAGAATGCCCAATTCCAACAGATGTTCATGAACTTAGCCAATGGGCAGGAAGAATTGAAGGCACTCGTCACCAAAGAGAAGAAGAAAAAGATAAAGAAACCAACCGATATCCTTAACATGGGAAGAAGATTCAGAGGTCTAGTGAAGTGAGTTCAGGATCCTGATACTCCATTAGACGAAGACGACGAACATGATAAAGATGATAAGAGTGGTGAAACTAAAAAAAATCAACCATGGTCCTGTTAAATACTCTGATGAAGAGGAAGAAGATTTTTCGAATGAACAATATCCCCCTGCTGATGAAAAATAGAAGCAGCTAGAAGATCGTCTACATGCTATGGAGAACCATAAAGTGCATGGGTTGGATTTTGAGGATTTGGGTTTAGTCTCAGGAGTTGTCATTCCTCTTAAGTTCAAAGTCTCCATTTTTGCGAAGTATGACAGTGTTTCTTGCCCAAAGCTTCATTTGAGGTCATATGTTCGGAAAATCTAACCACACACTGCTAACCGTGGAACCAGGCGTGTCGAAAAAATCATCTTGTCTTTCAAGACTCAAAGTAATACTTTCTTCCACATGAACAGAGTCCAATGAAGGATCTTTATCCAAGCTTTTTGTTTGTGTTTCACCCTGTAGTTGAAGCAAAAAGTTAACATAAATCGGAAGCTAAAGATTTTTGATTCTGAATAAGAAGGATCAATACCTCAAGGATGTTGATATGCCATTGTTGCGAGGGAAATCCAGAAGAATATGGTTCTTTGGGTGGATAACTAGGGGAGTTTTTTGTTTGTCAGATACAGTAGGAATTAAAAGGCTAGTTTGAGGAGCAACGTCGCACAATACATTTCTTTTCTTGGAAGTCATTTTTGGTTTGGTCGAAGTCGACATTCTTAAAGAAGGAAAAATGTGGGTGGGTTCACCATCGAGATTTCTTTCTCCTCCAATGGAAGGAGGTGGCATTTCAAGAACTTGAAACGAGACAAGTCAGATGAACTCTGACACAAAAGAATAAGAAAATTAAAGAATATTTATACCTGAGTAGGAGGTTTGTTATGTTTCTTTTTCTTTGGAGGTTGGACGGAGTCAGAAGCGACAATTGGAGATCTTTTGCGAACCTGGAAGAGAAACAAGCTTAGACGGGCCTTTGATAAACGAGTCGGGAGAAAATACAAGGTACCTATTTATTTGGGCCTTCTTTGACAACAATAATTAATGTCTTTGGAGTGTTGAAAGGATTTTACCTTGTAGGGTCTGCAGGTGCCACTATGGGACCTAAAAAATGATAAAGATAAACAACACTACTATGAGGGGAAAATGATAAGTTTATCATAATTGTTTAAAACATACCTGTCGAGATAATTGGTTGTATTTCCAGCCAGTCAAAAGCTTCTGAGAGTCTCTTCAAGAAGGAGACTGCAGAGAAATGTTGCTCTTGATATTTGGACCACCAGGCGTCAAGTTCAGCAGTAGTAAAGAAAGATTGTTGGAAATGGAATGTCAGAAGTTCTAAAGTCTTAGTGGTCATGTGGAAGATAAGACAATCACGGTTTTCCTCAACAGAAAAAGTGTGCCCCTCCCAAAAAATATCAGTGTACAAGAATAAAAGGATTTGGGCAACATTTGACTAAGGCCAAATTGGTGTGCTACCAGATTCAGCTGATAGCTGGTGAAGCCATAACTGCTTGACCTAGTGTTAATACAAAAAGAAATGAGAGTCAGAGTTAAAAATTCTCTCCACACAACATTTGATTGGTCAGCAGTGGGAGGAGAGACACCAGGAAAATGGGTTTTTGAACCAGATGGGGCCAACGTGTCGACCCACAAAATGGGTCGTATCAAAAAAAATGTAGGCCTCAAGGAATAAGTTGATATATTTTAGAAAGTTAATTTTGTGCAAGTATTATTGAGGGTTAGTCAAAGCAAGCCGAGTACCTTCAATGGTTCGATTACTAGGCAGGCACATGAGGGCTTCAAAAACAGGGTAACCTATGAGATGTTCGAAAGTGGCATTCAGCCAGTGTTGTAAGAGCCATAAGGGAACAAAGATAAGGATGTCCTTGTTCATTTTAGGGAGAATCCTAATTCTAATAGAGGCATGACATCGAGATTGGTATAAAAAAGCCCATAACAGCTTAACCAGGGATATCTTTCCACCTTCATGAATTTGGATGGCTAAGTTGATGTAACCCTTAGCCGCTTGAAGAAAGTCTGAGATGAATAAGTAATATGAGAGTCGACATGTCAAAAAAGCAATGTGCTCTATGTCATCGGTGTTTACATTATCCTTGACATGATGATCTTTGATGTACTAATGGAGATTGAGTCAATTGAATTTGAACTCAAAATTGGTTGGCAATGTATGGTCAAAGGTTTCACCTAAAGACGCGAGTCCCGTAATAGCAGCAACATCGAATAGGGTAAGAGTCATCATCCCACAAGGGAATTGAAAGGTATTGGTCGAACCTTCCCATAAGTAAATTGAAGCAATAATCATGCAAGGATTTATCATGTGAGCAGTTCTAGAAAGTTGGATGGCGTCGAAAATACCATTCTCCTTCCAATGGGTTTCCTTGTTCGCTTGCACCTTGTTGAGCCATGCAACCCAAGCCTTGTTACCAGGAGTAGGTATGGATCGAAAAATACTAGTGGTTTTCATAAATTCATGTTAAGAGGACGTTTCTCATACGCAGATGTGAAAGTAGGAGAAAAACAAGGTAAGTATTGTTGTACCTTGTATGGGTGAGACCTTACATTTGGATATTGTCCATGTAATGCGAATAGTTTTTCAGCCACTACAAAAGGTATAAGCATATGGTTCTACCACTTTGCTACTTTGAATGCATCAGTAGAAGGTGGTTAAGGAATGTCTTGTAAACCCTCTTCTTCTGTGAGATTGAAAACTATAGGTTTGTTGCTTGTGTTGAACAGAGCAAGTGAGAAAACCACCATTGTAGTGAAGAGGGAGGAAAAAGAGGGAAAAAACAGTTTTTTTTGTTCTCAGAACTTGCAGGAGAATGGGTGTGAGAAAGAAGAAAAAGCAAAGATGAGAAGTTGAAGGTCTATTTATAGACAGAGTGAAGTTGTCGATGTTGGGCAAATGACACCCAATTATAAAGTGATGCAAGTAACCTTTAAGTAATCGGTTAGGATAATGAGGATCAAAATAAGCCCAAACAAGGAACCAAAATGTAAAGCAAGCAAGTCAAAAAATGAAATCAAGTAAAGGTGATCTAGCCCTAAGGTAACCCCACTTTTAAGTTTTTCCCCAGCAGAGTCGCCAGTTCTGTAATACGGTGGGAGAAATGACTTGGGATGTTTTGCGTTTGATTGTAATTGTTGCGGTTAGCAAGAGTCGCCGCAGACTTTTCTTTTATCCAAATAAAGGAAAGTGTGAAAAGAATAGGAAAGACCTTTGAGATTATTTCTTGAGTTTGGGGGGTAGATTATGAAAACGGAAGGTGTTAGCACCCTTTTCATCCATAGTTATCTATAGGCTCTTAGTTGCTTGCTAGATCACTTGCTTTGTTTGAAAATATGCTTTTGTGGTGGTAGTATTTTTTAAAAGGCGCCTTCGTTTAGGAAAACTTTTTGATGGTTCTCGTTTCGTAAGAACGTATACAAAGTGTTGGACTTTTGAAAATATTTCATGTTTGGAAAGTGTTTGTTTATTTTGAAAGTGTTTATTTTGAGCAAGGATGTTTGTTCTGAAAGTGAGCAAGCCACTAAGAACGTTTCTACCTACTCAAAAGTCTTTTGTTAATTTCTTCCTTTCCTTTGATATTGCTATCTTACCATTGATTGGTAAGAAGCCTTATCTTTGGATGTAAAGGGACATACGTGGGTCATCTTATAGTCATGATAGCAATGTTGTGAGATATCTTAACATTTCTCTTTGAGGGACTAAGATCATTTGAAAGGAAACATTTATAGAGTCATCGAGGGACTATGATCTTGTATTTTTTATTGTTTTTGCTAAGACACCCCACATGCATAACATGACCATTTTTTAGGAAACAAATGGAGTTAACCTTAAGGGTGCATGTGTGAATAGTGTGTTTGATTTGCATGCATTTAATCTTTGATTAGGGTTATCTACTTGTTGATTTTTATCTTTCCATACAAGCCCTAATTACTAACATTTATATGAAAGCGATACATTGCGAAAAGTAAAATTACTATGCTATTACATCATTAGGGGATGGGGTATACAAGTGTACAAATGGGGATTGCAAGAAATTAAACCTAATTATCTATTACAACCATATTGAATATTGTACAAGAAATGAATAAATATAATATACAGGGATATGAATGGAAAAGAAATAGATTTTGTTTGGTTTTTGAGGAAAGGATTTTAACCTAATTATCTAAAAGAAAATAGTTAATTAAATTAAGAAAGTTAAACCTAAATTAAGAAAAGAAATTAAATTAGAAAGCATTTTTAGGGTTTTTTAGAAAAAATGATTTAAGTTTAATCAAAATAATATGGAAATTAATTAATTAAAAGAAACCTAAATTCAAAGTTAATTTTAAATAAAAAAAAGAAAATAACTAAACCTAAATCTAATTATTAATTTATTAAGAAAAAGAAATTAAGTTTGTTTAAGAAAATATTTTAGTCTTTTTGTTTTTAAAGGAATAAAATATAAGTGAATATAAATATATTAGATATATAAATAAATAAACTATATTTTGGATTTTTATTAATAAAAAAATAATAATTATAAAAATAATAAAGAAAAATAAGAAAGTAAAAAAAAATAAAAAAATAAAAGTCACCGGGGGGGGTGGGGGTGGGGGGGGGGGGGGGGGGGGTGTTTGAAATCGAATTTAGGACTTTGTTAGAAAAAACAGTTTTGAAGCCTGACCCAATGGTTTTTTTATAAACAAAAACAAAAACAAAATAAAATGAAATGGGCTGCGTTGTCAAAAGGAAACATGGGGGGTCAGAACCAGCAAAAATGGAAAGGCCCAGTACTAAGCCCAGCATGCTTATTTGCTTGCAAAAAGGAAGAAAATGTTGAAAAATATGACAAAAGGCAGCGCTGGGACTTGAACCCATGACCTTGACCATAAACGCGCGCTGCCTTTAGCACTGTGGTGGTTGTACATCCGTTAACTAAACTGAAACCATAAATATATAATACAAAACAAGTTCTAGAAATGAACTTCATCTTCAACCTCCAGTCAGGGTCCCTGTAATTCACTCATTTCTCATCCATTCTCAAAACTTCCAACATCAAACTTGTTAGAAATTTTACTAGGATTCTGCATATGGAAATAACTTAAACTAATTCTCAAAGATGAGCATGAATTTATAAAAGTACCAAATCTTGACCTAACTTTTTTCAGAGATTCAAACCTATAATTCTCTAAGCTCATTCCATATAAATGAAAACTATGAATATGTACAGCTTCAGGGCAATGATATCTACATTTTATCTTTGAAAATGAAAGCCTAACAATGCCTAAATGAAGAGATGAAATTTCAGAAAAATACCTTAAAAACTGGAAATCGTGAAATGAGTTTGAGCTTGTTTCAAGTGATGGTGATGATCATGTTAGCTTCCTCAAGTTCCCAGGAAGCTAATGCAATGCTTACTTGATGCTGGGAGTGCTTGAATCGTGCTAGAGAAGTCAAGATGCAAGCTATGTTTTTTGGTTATGGAAGTTGATGAAGATGGTGTTACAGTCGTGTAACAGGGTATGGTATTATTTGTAGTTGATGTTTAGGATCTTTTGGAAGTGAAAAGCCAAGAAACGCACAAGTGGATTCTGAGTTTGGAGTTTTTGGTCAGAATATGCAACAGTAGAGGTTTGTTATGCAGTTCTGAGTTTGGGAAAGTTTGAGGGCTTGTGCATTCGTGTCCTAGCTTGCAAATAGTGTATATATTTATAGGCAAGAGGTTTCAAGTGTTACAACAACTCGGAATTTGAAATCTCAAGTTGTGGCAACTTTACTTATTTTTGAAGCAAACATGATAAACATCTTCCCAAAGCTTATACCATGCTATTGTAGAGTGGTTTAACTTTAAGCAAGCTTGATTATGACTTGTAGATGTTGTGTGTGCAGAAAGAACCATTAAGAGGCTCAAGAAGAGTTGACATTTGCAAAAGCATACTTTTCCAAAATGGAAGTCTTGCCTTTCTTCAAAAAATGGCAAGTTAACTTAGACAAAGCTTGGATTTAATGGATAATAGCCATAAATTTTGTGTAATCTTATGATTAAGGATATATACACAAGTTAGAGGTCCTGAAAAGTGGGATTATGCAGCATGTTTATGGATTTGGTTCATGTTCATCACAAAATTTGTCTTGCAAAACAAGTTTGAAACCCTAACTTCTTATCTTCGATTCTCTTGGCTCAATTATGATCTCAATGAGTTCTTAGAAATCTTGGAAATCTTGTAACATCCTCTACAACCTTCATGTTGGACATTTTTGAAGATTCAATTTGGAACTAGGTGAAAAGTTGCCATGAAGTTAGGTCAAAATCCTGCCTAACTAGGGCAAAATTTCAATAAGTCTTTTTAGTTTCATGGACATGTCTTCACAAATTCATAACTTGAAATCCATGCATCTATATGAAAATTTCTTCCCTACAATGTTTTATATCTCATTGAGATCTATAACTTTCATGTTGGAAGTTTTCCTTGAATCATCTTGCATCATGGTGGAAATTTGGCACAAAGTTATGAAAAAATATGAACTTTCTAACACTTAGAAAAAATTCTAAGTCTTAGAATTTTGACTTTTCAAAGATGAATTTTGACTTTTTTATTTCTTGATGGACAAGTTTCATATTTTGACATGTCTTGATGAATTTTAATCTTTGAAACTTGATTTTGATCAAAAAGTCAAAGTTTGACTTTTTAGTGTACAGTTGTCTTTTCATCAGTTGACTGAAATTCAATTATCAATCAATTGATCTTGAGAAATGTTTTGAGGCATGCAATTAGGTCAAGATGGTGCATTTGAATCCTTGAGATAATTTCCAAAACCAATAAGTCATTTGTTAGGTCAAAAGTCAAAAATTGAACCTCCTTAGTCAAAACCCTAATTTTGACCATTTTGCCCTTTTGATGATATGATCAAATTTCTTGAGGAATTGTGATCCAAACTTGATAAATTGACATATATGAGTTCATGATGTTGATATGGATAAAAAATGATGAATTTTGACTGTAAATTGACTACATTTAACTTTTTCCCCAATACAGCTGATTTTAGGTCATCTAATCAACTGTCTGAGCAAAAAGGTGATCCAAGACTTGAAACTTGACATGAGAAATCTTGAGGGTTCCTAATGATCTATTAAAGTCATATGGGGAATTAAAATTCCATTTGTCCTTGTGCAAACTCAAACCCCAATTTTCAGTTGTCAGTGCTTGAGGAGGTGTCTTGAGATGGTAAAGCCTTGTGTAGTCTTGAACCAATGGAGATCTTATGAGAGATTTCTTGAGAAATGAGAGGGAAAATTTTGGGGTACAACAACCGCTGTGGGAAATTCCCTAATGTCCCACTCCTTTGCATTAAGGGAGGTATTGCTTATAATCCTTCTCTTGCATTAGACAATTTGGGTATGGTCGAAGAGATGGTCCCTATGATGCGCTTATTCAAGGTTTTGTATTCGACTATGAAAGCGATGTCCAAAGTTATCATAAAATATTGGTACGAGCTTGGGGCATGGTAAACAAGGTTGATAGAAAGACTTTGAGGCATAAAAATTCCATCTCTCTTGAGCCTTACCTCAAATGGGTACGAACTCGTGCTCAAAGTCTCATGATGCCGTATCCAGGCATCCTACTTGTAATTTTGGAACCAGTTTCTGAAGGGGATGCTCCTTATACCATTCTCTATCCTGACATGCCTACCGACTTCGATGAATTGCATATATAATAGATTCAACTCAAGGGGGAATGAGACACCTTTGAAACTCGATTTTATGAAAGCAAGAAGAAAGTGTTAGAGCTCACAAGGAAACTTTACGAGGAGCAAAGCCTGAATGCCTACATTACACTAAAGAGGATGCGTTCGTGGGAGACTTGAGTCTTTTTGTTTTAGGAGTTTATTTTGTCGTCTCTTTAATACCTTTTTGATTTTTTCCATTGTAAGCCCAAGAGGCATTTGTAATTTTGGAACTTATTAATGCAAATGATGTTTTTTGTCTTCTTTTTACATAGAAAATTTAAATTCCTTAAAGTCTTTGAAAACATGGCATTCGCATAACATGCATCATACCATAACCAAGTTTTCCGACACAGGTTTCCTCATCTTTATACTGTTTATTTCAGTATAAGATGGATCTTGAGAAAACCGTCAAGGACTTGCAGACTCAACACTTCCAGTTCCAAGAGACTTTACTCAACTTAGAAAAGGGTCAACAAGAAATAATGACGCTTCTCGTCACGAAGAACAATACCAAGAAGAAAGTTGTGATCAACATGGGGAAGAGGTTCAAAGGCCCTACCCGACAAGTTCAAACTGAAGAGGACTCCTCTGAGGAGGATGATAATTAGGAAGAAGATGCTAGAAGCACCCGTGCTAGGGGTGGGGATAACCAAATTTCCGAAGAAGAGGATTATTCTGATGAGCAATACCCACCGACTGATGACAAATATAAGCAACTAGAAGACAAACTAAAAGGTGTAGACATCCAAGCAGTGCCTGGCTTGGACTTTGGAGACTTGTGTTTGGTTCTTGGGGTGGTTATTCCCCATAAATTCAAGATCCCTATCTTCTCCAAGTATGATGGTGTCTCATGTCTGAAGCTTCATCTAAGATCATATGCCCGTAAGATTCAGCCGCACACCGCTGATAGGAAACTATGGGTGCACTTTTTCAAAGAAAGTCTATCTGGAATGCAGTTGGAGTGTTTTACCAATTGGAAGGGACAGACATCCTGTGATATGGTGGGAGAACTGACTTTGGGTGTTTTGCGTTTGTGTTTGCAAATGTTGCGGTTTAGCAAGAGTCGCCACCGACTTTTCTTTTATCCAATAAGGAAAGGTGAAAAAGCACAGGAAAGACCTTTGAGATTATTTTCTTGAGTTCGGGGGGGGGGGGGGGGGTAGATCATGAAAAGGGAAGGTATTAGCACCCTTTCCATCCATGGTTTTCCATGGGCTCTTAGTTACTCGCTAGATCACTTGCTTTTGTTTGAATGTGTGCTTGTGATGTGGGTTTTGAAAGTATTTTGAAAATATAACTTTGTAATGATTCTTGTTTCTATAAGAACGCATACAAAGTGTTTGTTTCGAAAATAGTTCAAAGAGGTGTTTGTGAGGTGTGTAAAGTATTTTTGTTATGATCAAGCGAGCAACTAAGAGTGAATCTACCTACTCAAAAGTTCTTAGATGTGTTTTTTCTCCTCCTTTAGATGTTGCTATCTTACCACTGATTTGGTAAGAAGCCCCATCGTTGGATGTGAAGGGACGAGCGTTAGGTCATCGTATGACCATGATAGCAATGTTGTAAGATGACTTAGCACTTTTATTTAGGGACTAAGATCATTTCTAAAGGCAACTTTGATAGCGTCATTGATGGACTATGATCTTATATTTTCGTTTGTGCTAAGACATTCCACATGCATAACATGACCATTTTTAGGCAACAAGTGGAGTTAACCTTAAGGGTGCATGTGTGAATAATGTGTTTGATTTGCATGAATTTAATCTTTGATTAGGATGATCTATTTGTCAATTTCATGTCTTGCCATACACACTCTAATTACTAGCATTTACATTCAAAAGCGATAAATTGCGGAAATGTAAAGTCCTACGCTATTACAATATTGTAGGGATGGGGTACATATTTATGAATGGGGATTGCAAATAAAATTAAATCCTAAGTTACTATTACAACCATATTGAAATGTACAATATAAGAAAGAAATGGAGTTGTTTAGAAAATGTTTTTTGTCTTAATAAAAAGAAATAAATTAGTTAATAAAAGAAAATGTTTTTTGTCTTTTTATGTTAATAAAAAGGAGTTAATATTAAAAATGATGAAAAAGAAAATAAATGAAAGATAGAAACAGTGCTGCTGCAAGAAAAACAACAAGGATTAGAAGTTCCAGAGTCAAGAGAACTGTGACTCAGCAGGAAACATCAGTGGATATCAGAAGTTCTGAGTTGGTAAACTCTGAGGTCCTGCAAGACATGTTAGAGGGAAAACACAAAAATTCTGGGTGGTACTCAGACAGTGGGCCACAAGTCAGAAGTTCTGTATTACACTAAAATAGTGCGTTATCAGCATGTAAAAATCAGAAACACTGAGTGTTTGAAAACAGCAAGTGGAAACATCGGAATTTCAGTGTATTTGACATGTAAGGAGAACTCATAAGTTCTGTGCTGTGTTAGAACAGTGAGTGAATCATCAGAAGTTCTGAATTATGTTGAGCCAGTGAGTGAACATTAGCAGTTCAGTGCATTATCAGCATGTAAGAATCAGAATTTCAGTGTGTGTTAACAGTGAGAAAAATCATAGAAGTTCTGTGTGTTAAAACAGTGAAGAGAACTCAGAAGTTCTGTGTGCTTAAACAGTGAGAAAATCCTAGAAGTTCTGTGTGTTAAAACTATGGATGAACATCAGAAGTTTAATGCCATATTTCAACTCTTAATCAGCACATCAGCAATTTATTCAGTTCTTATTGAACAGGAAATGAGAAGTATAACAACACAAGAACTTATAGAAGTTCTAATCCTAAATCTAAGTCTACCCCTAATCAAGAAACTCTGATCCACAGTTTTTCTACTTATGCAATGATATGGACAACATTAATACTATGATATTTACATGTTAATGATGTTCAAAATGAAAAAGATACAAAGTCAGAAAGACTTATCTTGGACCTGGAACATGGGCTTGGAGCTTTGAGCTGCTACCTTTGGATATTCTGGAATCGGCAAGAGTAACGGAAGAGGAAGTGCCAAGCTCTTTGATTCAAAAGGAAGAACAAAGGTTTGGTTTTCTGTTTGGGATTTCTGGATTTTTTTATGAAGGTTTCAACTTCCTTTTATCTCCCTTTTTTTACCAATCTCTCTTCCTCAAAGCCCAGCCCCTTGAACGTGTGATGGAGCAAAGTATTTATAGGTGAATTTGTTGTGATTTTAGGGGGAAAGACCAATGGGATTTTAAATTAATTTGGCATCCTGCTCCCTTGATTTTTCATCACTGTTTTTGTATGCTAGTTTGGTGCAATTATGGGATACAAGCGTAGGCTGAAATAGCAATTGGTTATAGGTCTACAGCGGGTTGTATAAACAAGGTTTTGGGATTTGGTCATGTTCTGACTAAAGCGTTGAATAAAACCTTCATATGCTGAAGCACTGCCTTATTCTTGAAGCAAGCATGGTGGTTGTCAACAGGAATTAAGGAAAATCAAAAAGCAAAGTATGGGCTTAGTACCAAAGTTGCTATCCCAAGACAGTAGAGGTACACGTGGGGGAAATACTTTGGATAAAGACTCAAAAGTGGTTGTGAGCATTAAATGAGCATTAAATGATGATGAGATTTATCACAACCAGAAGTCCTGTAACGTGAGATTCTACACCATGACTTAGCTCTTGATCAGAAGTTCTGCTTCAGTGTAGCATCCAATCTTCTGATGCTCTTATCTTCTGGCTCCAGCATGTTCTGAAGGAACTTTCAGACTCTCTAGAAAGCTTGCAACACGCTTCTTAACCTTCTTTGAATTACTCTTGCAAGCTCTGACTGAGCCTTTGTGAAAACTGGTCCAGAAGTTCTGACCAAACTCTGTTTTGAGAATATCCAGAATTTGCTGAGTGTTATGGTGATAATCTTGGTCAAAAGTTCTGAGATTGTCATAATTCTTAAACACTTAGAAAAAATTTCTAAGTATTTAGATTTTGACTTTTCCAAAGTAAAATTTGACTTTGGGATTCCTTGATGAAACAAACTTCATATTCCAACATGTCTTGATGGAATTTGATTTTTTGAAATTTGATTTTGATCCAAAAGTCAAAGTTTGACTTTTCAGTGTGCAAATGACCATTTTGCCCTTGTGAGTGATTTTCTTGGAAAATTTGTAGTTCAAGGCTTGGAATTGATTGAAGCAAACCTGGGATCTAGGGTGATCCCTTGTGAAATGAGAGGGCAAATTTTGGGGTGAAACACATCCATACATGGGAGGACCTGGTTGCTGCCTTTTACAGTCAATACCAATATAATGCTAATTTGGCACCGACCCGAGTGCAATTGCAAGGCATGACCATGGGTTCAAATGAGGGCTTCAAAGAGTACGCCCAAAAGTGGAGACACCTGGCTGGCAGGGTGCAACTACCTATAACTGATAGAGAATTTGTAGATATGTTTATGGGAACATTGACTGGCCCATTTTTCAACTTGCTGATTGGGAGTTCATCATCCGGATTTATTGATTTGATCTTGACTAGTGAAAGGGTTGAAAGCAGAATTAAAAGCGGGAAGATACCCATGGCCTCCACTTCTAATGCTGTGAAAAAACCATTTATTAGTAAAAAAGAGACTAATGTCGTGTATGGATTAAGAAGTCACGCTAAGAATGACCGCCATCATTCAGTGGGGGCAGTATTGATTTCCAATCTAACTTCTACTCAATGACCATAACAACAAGCTAATCAGCAAAGGCCAAATGCTCCACTAAGACAATATACCAAGATTGGTATTTCCCTTACCATAAGCACTACAATATTTATTGAAAGCCGAGCTCATCTCACTAAGGGATCCTCCACAAAATCCTAACACATCCTCACCAAACTAAAATCATAATGCAATATGCGCCTACCATTCAAACAGTCCCGGACATGACACCAACAACTGTTAGGCATTGAAGAATAAAACCCAAGACCCGATTGATAACAAGACAATTGAATTAGACCCTCTGCCAACTCCCAATGTGATCACCGCACCCATGTCCAGTCATGGTAAGGGTGTCAATGTTATAGAAGATGCCTCTTTTGTTTCCTCCATCAATAATTTGACCACTCATTTGAAGACTGTTAAAAAGAATTTATTGAAAGCCAGAATATTCCCAGGCTGTTTTGAAGACTGTAACCACTGTGCTACACAAATTAATGGTTGCACATGGCTGAAGAAAGGTATCCAACACCTGATGGATAGCTATGAAATTATATTTGAGAAAACTCCATCTGTGAAAAGTTTGACCCAAAGTGTATCTCAAGAGTTTGAAGACGTGTCCATCATTACCATTTCAAACACTCATGTTAGGATCACCTCCAAAGGTCCTATTAGGATTTCCACTGAACTAAGAATAGTGCCACTAATTATTACCACACCAGGGACAATCCCCTACTCTTCTGATAAAGCTGTGCCCTGGAACTATGGAGCGGAAGTGTATTACCATGGTATCAAACAAGAATCATGGATCACCGAGAATGAGAATACTGAAGTTACAAACATTGCTGGATCAAGTAAAGTTACTAGGACGGGAAGGATCTTCTCTTCGTAGATCTCACCTCCGACAACCACTACTACACCCATTCGTATTACTGCTGTTAAACCTATTGTTAATACTCGAGGAAAGGAAAAAATGACTGAGCCTGCCCGGATGGAGGCACCTACAAAAGATATTGCAGTTGAGGACCCATCTACCCAAGAGATGGAGGAGATTTTAAAAATTATCCGAAAAAGTGACTACAAGATAGTGGAACATTACCCTCGAAGATTTCCAAGCTGTCTTTGTTGCTATGCTCTGAGGCACATGCTCAAGCCCTGATAAAATTCCTAAAAAATGCACATGTCCCATAAGAAACTACTACTGACCAATTTGAAAACTGTGTAGCAAGCCTGCCCCAGGTTTTGATTAAAGGTTTTAATTTGTGTAAAAAGAAAAACTTCCACTTCTTTGGCTCGAAGGGGTTGACTATGGATTATCTTCCTTATAACTCCAGTGTTTAGGATTTGAAAGAACGCCTGTACATCGTCAGTAAGGTCTCTTCAAAATCATATTGTATGAGATCACGACATTGTTTTCGTCATCCTCCCTCTAAAGGCTTGTAACTTTTAGCAAGAGTTGAATGTCATAAAGAGAGTAAAAGGCATAGTTTAAATATAGAGAAAACAAACTGATGAATTCAAGACAAACATATGTGATGCATTAATGAAACAAAGTTTCACATTAATAGATAATTGTTTGAATAACAAAAGAGATTACAACTTGAAAATTCAAATGAACAAAAGCTTTCAATGATTCGTCATAGGAGCAATGACTATGTTTGGAGTCTCCAGAGGGTCAAACTCGGTCTCCTTGGCATCATTCATGTCTTGGACCTTGTTCTTTAGAGCCCAAAAGTTGTTTGTGTCATGTCCTGGACTATCAGAGTGGTATGCACACCTTTCATTAGGATGATAGGTAGGAGTGGAAGTATTTGGGTTCCAGAGAGGAGCCTTTAACGTAATCAGCTCTGCCTTCAACATGTGTTGTAGCGCTTGAGCCAGTGACATGTTGATCTTAGTGAATTGTCTTTTAGGCGCGAACTCCTTACGCTGATGCCCCTGTCTTTGTTGAGCAAGCGTAGGATTAGAGATCAAGATTTCTCCTACGTGTTGGTCATGATGACTCTTTTTACCATACACAATATTGGACTCTTTCTTCCCATTGTATGGCTTTTTCTGAGCATCAGAAGATGTAGCTCCTTGGATCTTTCCACTTTTGATGCCAGCTTCGACCCTTTCACCAGTCAGTATTAGCTTGGTGAACCCAGCTGAGGAGCTTCCGATCAAGTGTTTGAAGAAAGGCCCTATCAAAGTTCCCATAAAGATGTCAATCAGCTCCCTGTCAGTTAAAGGGGTCTGCACCCTACTAGCCAAATCTCTCCACTTTTGGGCGTATCCTTTGAAGCTCTCGTTGGAAACCATGGTCATGGTCTGCAATTGCATACAAGTTGGTGCAATATCAGCATTGTACTGACACTGTTTGTAGAAAGCAGCAGCTAAATCCTCCCAGGTGCGGATGCGAGAACTCTCCAATTGATAAAACCATTCAAGTTAAGTCCCTACTAGACTCTCTTGGAAGAAATGGATCCAAAGCTTTGAATCAGTTGTATATGGTTGAATCTTGCGGACATAAGACTTTAAGTGCATCTTAGGGCAAGAGACTCCATTGTATAAGACAAAGGTAGGGATTTTGAACTTTGGGGGGATGACCACTCCAGAAACCAAACCCATGTCTCCTAAATCCAAATCGGGTATCTATTGAATCTCCATAGCACTGAGGTGATCCTCCGGCTGTTTGTACTTGTCATCAGTGGGAGGATATTGTTCCTCGGAGTAGTCAGCTTCAACTTCATCAATCTCCAAATTATGGTCTTCTTCAAGACTATCCCCCATGTTGGACGGAGTTGAAAGATCTAGAGCTCCCCTGACTGGTCCTCTAGGTCTTCTTCCCAAGTTCAGGACGCCTATTGACTTCTTGGACTTTTTCTCTTGTCTTTGAGAAGAGTCTCCAGGTCCTCTTGCCCCTTAGCCATAACCAGGAACATTTGTTGGAATTGAGCGTTCTGAGCTTGGAGATCTTTCACTGTTTGTTCCATATCCATCTTACTGAAATAAACAGCAGGAGGATAAGGAGACCTGAATGGGAGAAACCTGTCATGATATGATGCATGATATGTGGATGCATGTTTTCAAGGATCTCACGGGGTTAGTAGTCACTTACAGTTTTGGATTGGAGAACTTTGTATCAGTGGATGTCCTTCCATGAGAATTAAGCTCACCGTGTTAAGTGGGTTTTAGCCCTTGAATCAAGTTTGTTGTACTTGATCTTTGACGGTGTTTGGTCAGA
Source organism: Vicia faba (assembly GCA_948472305.1). Classification (NCBI taxonomy): domain Eukaryota; kingdom Viridiplantae; phylum Streptophyta; class Magnoliopsida; order Fabales; family Fabaceae; genus Vicia; species Vicia faba. The sequence continues at coordinate 525,703,017 of OX451740.1, read as the reverse complement.
GGGAAATAAATCCTCTCGCCCCTTGGTAGACGTTTGGTTCAACGTGACCCTGCATCATAGGCCCTCGAGATCCTTGAGACGGCTATTAAAAATGCTATGGTATGATGTTATGATGTTATGTACTAATATGCGAGATAAGCAAGTTTATATACAAATAATCATATTCATACAAAGCAGACAGGTCCTTAGGTTTAGGCATGTATGGATTTTGTAGGTAAGTACCCTCTTGAAGTTTATTTGGCTCAACCTGTCCTAGTTAATAGTAACCGGGTTCTAAGGGATCTCAATATCACCGACCTTTCTCTTAGGCATTGTCTTAGCATAATCAATCTTTTCTTGCGTCCGAGATATCCCAAAAGTCCAGCCTCAATGAGTGTAGTATCGAGTATCAACCAATTTTAAGCTCTACACCAAAACCGGTTATCTCACTATGTCCTAATGGCCAAGTTGTTCAATTAGGGTTCTAAAGTCAGTTAGTGCTTCATGACGCCACTCAACGGCCTCGTATTCTCCTCGATTCACCACGAGGGATACCAGTACCCACAAATGCATCATAGTGACGTAGCCATTATTTTAAACATATCGGTCTACGCCGTACAATTCCACAATCTATTTCTACTTACCTAAAAAGGTGCCCCAGATCCGGGTAGAGGATCAAAACAAGCCCAAACAAAGAACCATAATGTAAAGCATGCGAATCAAACAATGAAAGCAAGTAAATGTGGTCTAACCCTAAGGTAACCCTACTTTAAATAAATATTTCCCCAATAGAGTCGCCAGTTCTGTGATGCGGTGGGAGAACTGACTTGTGTGTTTTGCGTTTTGTGTTCGCAAATGTTGTAGTTTAGCAAGAGTCGCCACCGACTTTTCTTTTATCCAAAAGGAAAGGTGAAAAAGCACAGGAAAGACCTTTAGAGATGTTTTCTTGAGTTCGGGGGGTAGATTATGAAAAGGGAAGGTATTACCACCCTTTTCATCCATGGTTTTCCATAGGCTCTTAGTTACTCGCTAGATCACTTGATTTTGTTTGAATGTGCTTGTGGTGTGGGTTTTGAAAGTATTTTGAAAATGTAACTTTGTAATGATTCTCGTTTCTATAAGAACACATACAAAGTGTTTGTTTCGAAAATAGTTCAAAGATATGTTTGTGAGATGTGTTTTTGAAAGTGATTTTTAAAAAGGTGTTTTCTCTGTAAAGGTTCTCGTTTCTATAAGAACGCGTACAAAGTGTTGTATTTTGAAAAATGTTTCCAAAATGAGAGTTTTGGTGTATGAAATTTTTTTGTTGTGAGCAAGCGAACAACTAGGAGCAAATCTTCCTACTCAAAAGGTCTTAAATATTATTTTCCTCCTCCTTTAGATGTTGCTATCTTACCATTGATTTGGTAAGAAGCTCCATCGTTGGATGTGAAGGGACAAGCATGGGACTTTCGTATAGTCATAGAAGACAACATATGGGACGTTTTAGCAATGTCGTTTTTGGGACTAGATCATTTTACCGGAGGCAACATCGAGGGACTACGATATTTTTTATCGAAGGGTCTTTGCTAAAACGTCCCATATTCGAGGGACATGACTATTTTTCCTATAGGCAACAAAGTGGGATTACCCTAAGGGTGCTAGTGTGCAAGTGTGTTTGATTGCATGCATTTAGTCTTGATTAGGGCGGTCTATTTGTTGATTTTATCTTGCCATACACACCCTAATTACTAGCATTTTACATTTGAAAGCGATAAATTGCAGAAATGTAAAGTCCTACGCTATTACAATATTTTTGGGATGGGGGTACATATTTATGAATGGGGGTTGCAAGTAAAATTAAATCCTAAGTTACTATTACAACCATATTGAAATGTACAACATAAGAAAGAAAAAGAATTTGTTTAGTAAATAGTTTTTTTTGTCTTAATGAATTAAAAAAAAGGGAATAAATTAAAAGAAAAATGTTTTTATGTCTTTTTATGTTAATATTAAAAATGATGAAAAGGGAAATAAATGAAAGGCAGAAACAGCGTGTTAAGCAAGAAAACAAGGATCAAAAGTTCTGAAGCCAGGCGCGTGATGATTCAGAAAGGAACGTCAGTGGAATCAGAAGTTCTGAGTTGGTACATTATGAGGTCCCGCAAGGAATGTCAGAGGGAAAACACAGAGATTCTGGGTGGTATTCAGACAGTGAATCATAAGTCAGAAGTTCTGTATTACACTAAAACAGTGAGTAAACTTCAAAAATTCAGTGTATTGTCAGCATGTAAAAATCAGAAACTCTGAGTGTTTGAAAACAGCGAATGGAAACATCAGAAGTTCAGTGTATTTGACATGTAAGGAGAACTCAGAAGTTATGTGCTGTGTTAGAACAATGAGTGAATCATCAGAAGTTTTGTATTGTGCTGAGCCAGTGAGTGAACATTAGCAGTTCAGTGCGTTATCAACATGTAAGACTCATAAGTTCAGTGTGTGTTAACAACGAGAAAAATCATAGAAGTTCTGTATGTTAAAACAGTGAGGAGAACTTAGAAGTTTTGTGTGTGTTAACAGTGAGAAAAATTATAGAAGTTCTGTATGTTAAAACTATGAATGAACATCAAAAGTTTTAATGCCATATTTCAGCACTCAATCAACACATCAGTAATCTATTCAGTTTTCAACAATCAGCATCAGTAATCTATTCAGTTTTCAAGAATCAGCAAGTCAGAAGGATAAAAGCACAACAGTTTACAGAAGTTCTAATCCTGATCCTGAGCCTAGCCTTAATCAAGACATTCTGATCCACAGTTTTTTTTATACTTATGCAATGATATGGACGACATCAATACTATGATATTTACATGTTTAATGATGTTCTGAATGAAAAAGATGCAAAGTCAGAAAGACTTACCTTGAACCCGGAACGTGCTTGGAGTTTTGAGTTGTTGCCTTTGGATGTTCTGGAATCAGCAAGAGTAATGGAAGAGGAAGTGCCAAGCTCTTTGATTCAAAAGGAAGAACAAAGGTTTGGTTTTCTGTTTGGGATTTCTAGATTTTTTATAAAGGTTTCAACTTCCTTTTCTCTCCCTTTTTTACCAATCTCTCTTCCTCAAAGCCCAGCCCCTTAAACGTGTGATGAAGCAAAGTACTTATAGGTGAATTTGTTGTGATTTTGGGGGGAAAGACAAATGGGATTTTAAATCAATTTGGCATCCTGCTCCCTTGCTTTTTCATCACTGTTTTCGTATGCTAGTTTGGTGCAATTATGGGATGCAGGCGTAGGCTGAACTAGCTGCTGATTAGCAGCTTTTAACCATGCTTAAGCTGGAGTTGTCAGCAGGATTTAAGGAAAAGCAAAACAAAGCATGGGCCTAGTACCAAAGTTTGCTATCCCAAGACAATAGAGGTACACGTGGTGAAAATCCTTTGGATAAAGACTCAGAAGGTGGTTGTGAGCATTAAATGGTGATGAGACTTATCATAACCAGAAATCCTGCAACATGAGATTCTACACCATGGCTTAGTTCTAGATCAGAAGTTATGCTTCAGCGTAGCATCCATCGTCTGATCTTTGTATCTTCTGGCTCCAGCATGTTCTGAAGGAACTTTCAGACTTTCTAGAAAACTTGCAGCATGCTTCTTAACCTTCTTTGAATTACCTTGGCAAACTCTGACTGAAGCTTTTGTGAAAACTTGCCCAGAAGTTCTGACCAAACTCTGCCTTGTGAGTGTTCAGAATTTGCTGAGTATTATGGTGATAATCTGGTCAGAAGTTTTGAGTTTTGACATGCTTCTTAAACACTTAGAAAAATTTCTAAGTATTTAGAATTTGACTTCTCCAAAGTAAAATTTGACTTTTAAATTTCTTGATGAAACAAATTTCATATTTCAACATGTCTTGATGAAATATGATTCTTGAAATTTGATTTTGATTCAAAAGTCAAAGTTTGACTTTTCATTGTGCAAATGACCATTTTGCCCTTGCGGATGACTTTTCTTGAAAAATTACAGTTCAAGGCTTGGAATTGGATGGAAGCAAACTTGAGGATCCAGGGTGATTCCTTGGGAAATGAGAGGGCAAATTTTGGGGTACAACATTATATGCTGAACTTCTGAGTATTAGAACAGTGAGAAAGTCTTAGAAATTATGTATATTAAAACAGTTAAGAGAACTCAGAAGTTCAGTATGTGCTAAGACAATGAGTGAACATCAGAAGTTCAGTGTGTGTTAATAGCGAGTGAACATTAGAAATTCAGTGTGTTTGAACAGTGAGAAAATCATAGAAGTTATGTGTGTTAAAACAGTGAAGAGAACTCAGAAGTTCTGTGTTGTGCTAAAACCGTGAATGAAAATCATAAGTTTTGTGCTACATTTCAACTCTTTCCTCATATTAATCAACACATCAGCAATTTATTCAGTTCTTAACAAACAGCAAATTAGAAGGATAAAAGCACAACAGTTTATAGAAGTTCTAATCCTGATTCTGAGCCTAGCCTTAATCAAGAAGTTCTGATCCACAGTTTTTCTACTTATGCAATGATATGGCCAACATTAATACTATGTGTGATACGGTGGAAGAACTGACTTGAGGTTTGCGTTTGTATTCGCAAATGTTGCGGTTAGCAAGAGTCGCCACCGACTTTTTATTTTATCCTAAGGAAAGGTTAAAAAGCACAGCAAAAACCTTTTGAGATGTTTTCTTGGGTTCGGGGAGTAGATTATAGAAAGGGAAGGTATTAGCACCCTTTCTATCCATGGTTATCCATGGGCTCTTAGTTACTTGCTTAGATCACTTGCCTTTTGTTTTCAATTGTTTTAAATGGTGCTTGAGTGTGTGAGTTTTGAAAATGTTTTTGAAAAGAGGCCAATGTGGTGGCAACCTTTGTAATGATCCATGTGGGGATGTATACAAAGATGTATGTCTTTTGAAAAGGTTTTCATTTGTTTTTGAAAGTTGTTTTGAAAGTGTAGTGTTGTGTGGTTTTGAAATTAGGCAAGCGTTTTGTTTTGCAAGTTGATTCAAGTAACTAAGAGGTTATCTACTCCTAAATTTCTCAAAAGATTATTGCTATACTTTAACCCTTTTAGCAAGTTTGCACCATCATTATATTTGGTGGGCAACTTTGTGTTAGGATATGAAAGGGACAGGCGCGGGTCATCGTTTAGACCATAATTGTAACGACGTTAAATGTCTTTGGGCAATTTCTCTAAGGGACTTGATCATTTGTTTTTGTTTGTTTTGAAAAGTTTTATCGAGGGACTATGATCATTCAAACTGTTTGCTTTGCCCAAAGATGTTCAACATACAATATGGCCCATTTATTTGAAGGCAACAAGTGGAATACCCTAGGGGGTGCAAGTGTGATTTGTGTGTTCATTTTCATGCTTGTTTATCTTGTATTAGGTCAAACTATTTTTTATCGTTTTTTCGCATACAAACCCTAATTCTAGCATGTCATTATTTAGAAAGCAATAAAGTGTGAAATTAAAATTACTAAGCTATTACACAACCAAATATGGGAAGGGGGGTACAAATGTTCAAATGGGGATATTGACAAGAATTTAAATCTAAATTATTACAACAATTGGATATTTTGCAATGCATAATTAAATATAAATTAAACAAATATGTGAAATGTAGAAAGAAAATTTCTATGTGTATGAGAAAAATATTATTTATGTAAAAGGAAAAAAGAAAATAAAAATGTATTTATTATTTATTATTTTGAAACTTAGGGTGAAAAACCCTAATTTTAAATAAAAGGTATTATTACCTAATTTAACTTTACTATTTATTTATTATTTATAAAAAATAAAATAAAATGAAGTGTATTGTGAAAAAGGTATTTTTTGTATCAAATGTTAATAAAATAAAAAGATCAAGTATTTTTTATATCTTTTTCTTAAATATATTAATAATTATATATATATATTTTATTATAACCCTAAATATGTATTATACAAAAATAAATATTTATTTAATATTTTAATAAAATAAATAAAAGAATATTTTTTGTGAAATATTTTCAGAAAGTAAATAAAAAAATAAAAAGTGTATTTATATTATTTTTACATTTATTCTAATAATCAAATATATATATTTATGTACAAACCAAACAAATAAACAAATAAATAAGCAATAAATGCAAAAAATAATAAAAAAAATATTTTTAATTTTCTAATGGCATGAGAAAAAATAAATGAAGTCAGCAAAAAAGGAAAAAGTCAAAAATGTTAAAAAATAAGCAAATGGGCTCAGGGGGGTGTAAGCCAAAAAGGATGGTGTGAAAAGCAACACAAATCCAAGCCCAGCCCACTTCACTCCTTCTTCAACCTCCAGCACAGGTTATTTGAAAAACGCGCGCCTATGTTCAGTCCCTTCTAACTCTTGATTCCTGGCTTTTTAGCAAAAACTCATAACACAAGAAATGTTCAGCATGAAGAGACGGTTCTAACCATATAAAGAACTTGACCTATCTCTCTAAGATGAGGGAGAATTTCTCTCCCCCTCTTTTCTGACCTAATTTTTCTACCATTTTCAGAGCTCAAATTCTCTCTACTCAGGCAAAAGAAATGAGAAGTAAAGCTATGTACATGTTCAGGGCTATGAGTAGGACCTTGTTTCTTCACAAACTTAGGACTAAATATGCCTAATAAGAGAGATACGAATTCAAACTTTTACCTGTGCAGTTGAACTTCTATGTGGAGAATGAGAGACTTTCAGTGCAATGTAATGATTGGAAAAGCTTCCTTGAGGTCCAGGGATGCTTTTTCAATGCTCACTTTGTCTTGAACCTTCTTGTATCAAGCTATAGAACTTCACCTGCAAGTTAAAGATGTGAAAATGGTGGAAGTGGTTAGAGCAACTACAGATCGTGCCTTAGCTTCTGGATAGCTTGCATATGTGGTAAGGAAGGTAGAGGAACAGGTTTTGATCAAAATGCTTGAAGGGAATGAGAGATTGCACTCAAACTGCAGGGGCACCCCTGTTTGTGCAGTTTGAGGATGATTCTGAGATGGAGGGTGTTTGAAAGGCAAATGGCTCGAGCAAAAGCTTCAATGTGGTCTATGGAATGTGTTTGATATCTTTTGTGCTGTGTTTTTTGACTGATATGAGAGATAGCATATGTTATGGACCTTTCTTCACACTTAAGCTACCAAAAGCAAATTGGTGTTCTAGGTCAGTATAGGACCCCCTAATGTGCTGCATCAACTCCTCTTGATCAGTGTGTTATGCCCATAATCTTGTGTTAACCATATCTTCTTTGTACTTGTTGGATTACAAACTTGACATAAAGCTAAACTTTTCAAAAATGGAAATTCCACTTTATCTAGTTTAGGATTAAACCATTATGCAATGTTAGAACACAAAGAACATGACCTTAACACATTGAAGATGCATTAAATTATTGAGTATGGATTGGTTCAAGGACCTGTAATTAAGCATAAAGCAAACTGAATTCAAATTTGCAAATTTGTGAACATGTCTTGGTGAAGAACAAAAGTGAATTTTTGCCAACTTGTGAAATTCGAATCTCTCAAGTTATGAGGTTGTTTGATGAGTTCTTGGACATTTTGGAAAGCTTGGAATGTGTACTACAATCCATCTTTGAAATGCAATTTGAAATTCCAAGTGGAAGGGTATGAAAAGTGGCCTTGAAGTAGGGTAGAAAACCTTGTCAAAATAGGTCAAATTTCACTAAGTTAAAAGATGGTTTAGTTCCCTTATTCAAAAAATCATAACTTGAGACACAAGCTTCAAATGAGAAAACTTTGTGAATCAAAGTTGTAGATTTTGCAACAAGCTACAACTTTCATGTTTTGACTTTTGTTTGAATCCAAATGGATCATGGTGAAAAGATGGGGCAAAGTTTGGAAAAAATTAGGGTTTTTCATAACTTAGAAAAATTCTAAGTTATGAAAAATTCCATTTTCAAACCCTAATTTGCATTTTGTGATTTCTTGGTGAACAAGTTTCATAATTTGGCATGTTTTGATGAAAAAATGAATCTTGACTCTTGATTTTGACCAAAAAGTCAAAGTTTGACTTTTCAGTATACAGTCAAAATTGATCAATTGACTGGGAAATTCAACTGTCAATCTTGTGTACTTGGGATCTTTTGAGCTTGATGAACATGTCAAGATAATTCCATGGGGTCCTTGAGTCCATATGTGAGCTTGGTTTGCCATTGGCTAGGTCAAACAGTCAAAAATTGCCTTTGTGCAGTCAAAACCCTAAAAATGACCATTTTGCCCTTTTGGTGATCTGATCAAATTTCTTGTGGAATTGTGATTCAAACTTGATCAAATGGTTCATATGAATTCAAAATGTTGATGTGGATCAAATTTCATGAGGTTTGACTGTCAATTGGCCACAGTTGACTTTTTCCCCAATACAGCTGATTTCTAGGTCAACTGTCCAATTGACTGGGTAAAACTTGGAATCAAGACCTGAAACTTGGTATGGGTAAACTTGGGAGTCCAATATGAAGCATGAAAGTCATATTAGGCATTTTAGGTCAAAACATCTTTGTGCAAGCACAAACCCTAATTTGAGTCCACAGTGCAAGGAGAAGTCTTGAGCAGAGGAAACCCTAATTTGTATCTTGATCTTTAAATGTCTTGTGATGAGAAAATGTTGAGGAAATGGGAGGGCAAATTTTGGGGTACAACAGTTGCCCCTGTTCAATCTTCTTAGACCTGAAGAGTTAGATTGGCAAGTTTGCCTTTCGTGACTCGAGGGTAAAAGGAGATTGGACACTAGAGTGCCCGGAAATTTGCACTCGCATGCTGGAGTCTTAACAATGTGGTGTCGGGAATGGGCTTATAGATGCCATTTGGAGAGATGGTGGATAGGGAGATGGGCTTTGTAGATGCCATCTGGAAAAGTGACAGAACTTTGTCGGGAATGGGCTTATAGATGCCATTTGGAAGTGTTGATCGCACAAGAGATTCCTTAGCGAGAACTTGTGTGTTTAAGAAAGACAGATGTTTTCCTGGCTTGTTACAGGTGTTTGATCTTCAGTCTCCTTATGCAGATATGCCCTGGCTGGATACAGGTATCGAATCTACGATCGGTTGCTCACAGATGTGCCCTGGCTGGATACAGGAGTCGAATCTGGAAATAGTCGTCAATAGATATGCCCTGGCTGGATACAGGAGTCGAATCTTTGAACTCTGCAGACGTGCCCTGGCTAGATACAGGAATCGAGTCTGGAAATGTGGTCAACAGATATGCCCTGGCTGGATACAGGAATCGAATCTGGAAATGTTGTAGTTGATAGATGTGCCCTGGCTGGATACAGGAGTCGAATCTTTGAACTCTTCAGATGTGCCCTGGCTAGATACAGGAATCGAGTCTGGAAACTGATCACTCTCAGATGTGCCCTGGCTAGATACAGGTATCGAATCTGGAATTGTGACAGTTGAAAGTAGTCGTTTTTGAGATTGTCTTTTTCCTGAAAAGGCAAAGACGTAAGCTGTATGCAATGTCATGATGTATGATATGCATGATGTCATGATGTTCAACTTTTGATGTTGTATGTGTCTCATCATGTATGTAAGCAAGATGTATGAAAATGTGAAATGTTTATGGGTGTAATTTCATCTTAGGAAAATAAATCCTTGACGAATGGCCGGGAAGCTGCTTTGCGGAAGAGATACTTGGCCGAAGCTCTGATGAGTGGCCTGCTGAGGACTTTAACGATGGATTCCGCTAAGGATAGTGATGATAAACTCCGCTGGGGAAACTCCAAAGATAAACTCTGCCTGGGAATACCAAAGGTAGACTTCGCTGGGGATTGTAGGAACTTTTGCCGAGAACGGTCTTCCGTGGCTTTTAGCTGAGGATAACCCAGTTATAAGTCCTTGTGAGGAAATAACTCTAAATAAAACTCGGGCGAGACATCCGTACTTCGCTGGGGATAAGCTCGCAGAATCTACTGGGGATGAGCTTCTAAGACCTGCCGGGGAATGTCGCCTTTTTCAGGATCGACGGGGAATCAACTCTGCTTGGGAGAAGTATTGCTGAATCTGTTTGTACTCTGCGGGGAGTTGAGATGTTTTGGCCACATTCTTCAGTTGGACCTACCTTGGTGCCTTGGCGAACAAAACAACCAGACGGCATTAGACAAACTCCACATTGCCCCTGTCTTTGATGTCACTTGTAATTAATCTCTTTTTTCATATGCAAACATTTATGAATCAGCAATTTAATGTCAAATGCATATATCAAAAATGAACATTGGACGTTCTTCGCAAGACAAAACAGAAAAAGAAAAACAATGGCAATTTATATGGACAAGTGAATTTGTATTGATTTAAACTTTGCCTGTGAATAGGCGTTTTTTGTACAAGAGGCTGACATCCTAGTAAGAGGACGCCGCCAAAAAAGTATAGAATTTACAATTTGAAAAAACAAAACAGCTATGTGAACAATCCCACTGGGTTCCAACTCTGCTATCGTCTTTATGTCTTCGAACGCCTCATTCGCTTTGCTGCCTGGTCGAAGATGAAGCTGATTGGTCGATGCCGTAATCTGAGCCAGATAGTTGATACCGAATTCCGGATGCGAAGTGATCCAATGAGACATAGTGTTACGCTTTTATCCCTAACTTTTGCCTGGACCGCCCTTTCGGGTTTTCAGTCCACCGGGATACCCATTTTTGCCCAAGCCGCCCTTTCAGGTTTTCGACTTGCCGGGTGTACAGATTTTTTCATTTCATCCCTTATTTTTGCCCGAACCCTTTTGGTTCGCCGGGAAGCCCTTATTTTTGCCTAGGCATGTCAACCTAGCGGGTCTTTTATTTATGCGTAGTATTTTTTCACTATGTCTGCATTGGCGGGGTGAGGAAGGTCGTCACCATCCATGGTGGTTAGGATCATGGCTCCTCCTGAGAACACACGCTTAACCACAAATGGCCCTTCGTAAGTAGGGGTCCATTTGCCCCGGGGATCACTTTGAGGAAGGATGATGCGTTTGATTACCAGGTCCCCAACTTGATACTCTTGCGGTCTGACTTTCTTGTTAAATGCCCTGATCATCCGTTTCTGATACGTTTGACCATGACAGATAGCAATGAGCCTCTTTTCGTCGATCAGATTTAGTTGATCAAGTCGGGTCTGGATCCAATCATCTTCATTCAAGTCTGCATCCTTCATTATCCGAAGAGAGGGTATCTGGATTTCAATCGGCAAGACTGCCTCCATGCCGTAGACCAAGGAGAAGGGAGTTGCCCCAGTTGATGTCCTTGCTGAGGTGCGGTACCCATGAAGAGCGAACGGTAACATTTCGTGCCAATCTTTATAGGTCACTGTCATCTTCTGCACAATTTTCTTGATATTTTTATTGGCTGCCTCTACAGCCCCATTCATCTTCGGCCGATAGGGGGAAGAATTGTGGTGCTGTATCTTGAATTGTTCACAGAGTTCAGTGACCATTTTGTTATTGAGATTGGTACCGTTGTCCGTAATGATTCTTTCCGGGACTCCGTACCGACAGATCAGATTATGCCGGATGAAACGTGCCACGACGCTCTTGGTTACTGTGGCATAGGAAGCTGCCTCGACCCATTTCGTGAAGTAATCGATCGCCACCAAGATGAAACGATGCCCATTGGATGCCGTTGGTCGGATCTCACCGATCATATCGATGCCCCACATTGCGAAAGGCCAAGGTGCCGTCAGGACATTCAAAGGAACCGGAGGGATATGCACCTTGTCAGCATAGATTTGGCACTTATGACAAGTTCGAGAGTGTTGGTAACAATCGGCTTCCATTGTGGACCAGAAATATCCTGCCCGAAGGATTTTCTTAGCCATGGTGTGTCCACTGGAATGGGTTCCAAATGTTCCTTCATGCAGTTCCATCATAATTTTCTCTGCTTCAACCTTATCCACACAACGTAACAGAGTTGAATCATGATTCCGTTTGTAGAGAATGCCGTTGCTGAGGAAGAATTTTGCAGCAAACCTCCTCATGAACTTCTTATCATTGACAGATGCGCCTTCAGGGTATTCCTGAGCTTCCAAGTACCTCTTCACCTCGTGATACCAGGGTTTTTCAGTTACCTTCTCAGCCTCGAGCTCGCAGCAGTATGCCGGTTCATCCAACTTCCAGATTGTGATTTGGGGAGCCTCATTGTCCCATTTAACTTTGAACATCGAAGACATCGTGGCTAGTGCGTCTGCTAGCTGATTCTCCTCTCTAGGGAAGTGCTCAAAAGTTATCTCTTCAAAGTGAGGGAGCAAGGTCGACACATACTCCTTGTAAGGAATGAGATTCGGGTGTTTCGTATCCCACTCGCCTTTGATCTGATTGATCACGAGAGCGGAATCTCCGAAGACACTTAGAAACTTGATCCTTAAATCGATCGCAGCTTGTAAACCCATGATACATGCCTCATATTCTGCCATGTTGTTGGTGCAGCTGAAACATAATCGGGCGGTGAGGGGAGTATGAGTTCCTTTGGGAGATATGATTACAGCGCCGACGCCGTTACCCAAAGCATTGGAGGCTCCATCAAAATGCATAGACCATCGGGATCCTTCCTCAGGTCCTTCATCCGGTCCAGGTACTTCACAGTCAGTTACTACCATGACGTCTTCGTCCGGAAAATCAAAGTTCAATGATTGATAATCGTCCACAGGTTGGTGTGCCAAATGATCAGCCAGTACACTTCCCTTAATTGCTTTCTGAGTTGTATACTGGATATCATATTCTGTTAAGATCATTTGCCATCTCGCTATTCTCCCAGACAGAGCGGGCTTTTCAAATATGTACTTGATGGGATCCATCTTTGAAATTAATAAAGTAGTGTGAGTCAGCATATACTGTCTCAGCCGGCGAGCAGCCCATACAAGAGCGCAGCAAGTTTTCTCAAGCAGTGAGTAACGAGACTCACAGTCGGTAAACTTTTTGCTCAAGTAATAAATAGCGTGCTCTTTTCGACCAGACTCGTCATGCTGCCCCATCACACACCCCATTGAATTATCAAGCACTGTCAAGTAAAGTATCAGAGGTCTTCCTTCCACCGGTGGCATAAGAATGGGTGGCTCTTGGAGGTATTCCTTTATTCTTTCAAAGGCGGCCTGACATTCATCATTCCAGCGTACCACTTGATCTTTCTTCAGTAATTTGAAGATTGGCTCACAAGTAGCAGTCAGATGTGAGATGAATCGGGCAATGTAATTCAGTCGTCCTAGGAAACCTCTGACTTCTTTCTCTGTTTTTGGAGTCGGCATCTCTTGAATAGCTTTAACCTTGGCAGGATCCACCTGAATACCTTTATCACTTACAATGAAACCTAGCAACTTTCCGGATCTTACCCCAAAGGTGCATTTGTTGGGATTCAACCTCAGCTTGTATAATTTGAGTCGGTCAAACAGCTTCCTCAGATGATCAAGGTGTTCCTCCTCAGTTTGAGACCTTGCAATCATGTCATCAACATATACTTCAATCTCATGATGGATCATATCATGAAATAAAGCAACCATGGCACGCTGATAGGTTGCCCCAGCATTTTTCAATCCGAATGGCATGACCTTATAACAGAAGGTCCCCCACTGAGTTACAAATGTAGTCTTCTCCATATCTTCCGGAGCCATCTTGATCTGGTTATACCCTGAGAAGCCATCCATGAAGGAGAACACCTTGTGTTGAGCTGTATTATCAACAAGGACATCGATGTGAGGTAGGGGGAAATCATCCTTGGGGCTGGCCCTGTTCAGATCCCTGTAGTCGACACACATTCTGACTTTACCGTCCTTCTTCGGCACTGGCACAACATTGGCAACCCACTGAGGGTAAGAAGTTACTGCAAGGAAACCCGCATCAAACTGTTTCATCACCTCAGCTTTAATCTTCTCAGACATCTCTGGACGCATTCGTCGAACTTTTTGCTTTACTGGAGGGCAATCTTCCTTGGTTGGCAAATGGTGAACTACAATGTCGGCATCCAAACCAGGCATATCCTCATAGGACCAAGCAAAAATCTCCATGTAGTCCTGTAGCATCTGGATCAATCGTTGCTTCACGCTGAGCTCTAGATTGGCACCAATCTTGACCTCTTTCCTATCTGTCTCAGTACCCAAGTTAACTGTCTCCACAGGCTCTTCATGTGGTTGAATAGCCCTCTCTTCCTGCAGTAGCAGTCTTGCGAGTTCACCAGGCACTTCGCAATCATCTTCACCTTCGTCTTCGGCCAAGTTGATCGGATTTTCGAAGTCATAACTGGCGGTAGCAGAGCTGTTGCCAGTGAGATCCAGAGTGGATTGAAACCTGTATAAGTGAGTGTGTGTAAATATAGCTGTTTGGCAATATGTATAACACAGAAAGAAAAAGAGCACAAGATTTGAAATGCAACAAACGTCCAATGTTTTGATTGATGATATATGAAAATGTCATACAAAAAACCCTCACAAATGGAGCTACGATGCCCCGGGTAGGACACCGAGCCAATAGAGTTTTAACATATTGTTTGTTACAAATTTGGAAATCAAAAGAAATCAATTACTGCGTGACAAATGTGATAGGGGTAAAATCCTTTGCTGTCCAGTTGCTTGGTCCGTCGCTGGCAGTCGGGTAGATCCAATTATCAAACTCAGCTTCCTCCACATCCTCCTCGATAGCGTTCACCCTTGAGCTGGAAATAAACACCGGAGCCTTTCCAATCTTCTCTTTGCGCACCGCCTTCTGAGCCTCTGCAGTAAAGCCTAGCCCAAACTTGTCGTTCTTCTGAGTGAAGTCAGGAAGCTGACCCCAGTGTGCACCATTGCCTTTCTGAACCACAGCCCGGGCATCCCTTAGGGAAACCATCTTCAAGGAATCATTCTCTTCGGCCATTGTCTCCGCAGCTGCTGAAATTGGATGTACCTCCTCGAAATGTTGGAAGGGAGTTTCAATAAATTCTCCGTCCATCTCGATGTACCTGAAGGAATTCAAATGGCTCACCATATACTCCTCTTCTCCTTGCACAGTGACAATTTTCCCCCTGACAGGATACTTCAGTTTTTGGTGCAAGGTGGAGGTCACTGCCCCAGCTTTGTGGATCCAAGGTCGACCCAACAGACAGGAGTACGATGGACGTATATCCATCACGTAAAAGGTAGAGTCAAACACTTGAGAGCCCACACGAATATGGATGTTAACCTCTCCATGAACCATCCTCTTGGAACCGTCAAAGGCTCTGACGATGATATTGCTGGGTTTCAACTCCAGGCCTTCATAATCCAGACGATCCAAAGCCTTTTTCGGAAGAACATTCAAAGAAGAACCAGTGTCCACTAATACATGTGCCAGAGTAGTGCCCCTGCATTCAATAGAGACATGCAGGGCATCATTGTGGTTTCTTCCTTTTGCGGTCAGGTCGGCATCTGAAAAGCCCAAGCCGTTGTCCGCCGTCAGATTTGCTATGCAGTCAGTGAACTGAACTGCAGACGTCTCCTGCGGCACATGGGCCGTCTTGAGAAATGAGATTAATGCCTTAGCGTGAGCCTCGGAACATAGCAATAGGGAGAGCAGGGAGATCTTGGAGGGTGTATGCCCTAACTGCTCAACAACATTAAAATCACTTTTCTTTATTATTTTTAGAATCTCCTCCATTTCTTGTTGGGAGGCCTCAGCATTTACGGGTATGGGTGCCTCCATTCGGGCAGGCTCTTCTTCAATCCCTTTGCCCCGAGCATTTGATGACTCGGCAGCAGGGGACACAATTTGATCAGCAACAGGACTTGGTAAACTTGCAGGTTTTATGAGGAGGGGTTTTCGAATAGCGGGCGGCGCAATGTCAGGCGAGAAGAGCCTGCCACTGCGGGTGACTTTAGCTGGACCGGTGATATCGCAGATACTGGCACTAGCATCAAATTCTTGCTTGATTCCATTTACATACACGTCTGCCCCATAATGCCAGGGGACAGCTCTATCAGACACGTAGGAGAGGGGTCCTGGAACAGTAATGATCACGGGCGCAACTGTCAAGATTTGAATAGGCTTCTTTGGGGGAGCCTTGATTGGATTTTTGAAGATGGTAATCACGGACACTTCTTTCATTGGAACCAAATGAACAGCAGTCTTTTTGAATAGAATCTCCTTGCTATCCATTAGGCCTTGGATGCCTAACCTTAGCAAGGGACAATCAGATAGGGAAATAGCACAGAATGGGCAACCTTCGCCGCAACCCGGAAATAAACCGGCCCGCAGTAGGTTCTTCTTAACAGTCTTCAAAGGGGTAACAACTTCATCTACCGAAACAGCGTACACTTCTTCCTCAATGGCATTTACCCTATGCTGGGGCATAGGAGCCGTTACAACATTCGGTCTTTCCGGCGCTTCAAACTGAATTTCTTTTGCGTCAATTAGATCTTGCACTTTGTTTCTCAAGGCCCAACAATCATCAGTAGTGTGCCCGGGACTATCAGAATGATAAGCACACCGGGCATTTGGGTTGTATTTAGGGGACGCAGTGTTGACGACCTTAGGAGCTTCTTTGAGGGTCACCAGGTTGGTGGATAACAGTTGGGGTAAAATTTGAGATAATGTCATACTCAATCGGGTATACTGCCTCTTGGGCCTTTCACTTCTTTGCTGACTGTACTGCTGAGGAGCAGCAACAGGTTTAGAGATGACCAAAGCATTAACGGCTTGGCGACTTTCGGGCTTGACTTGTCTTCTAGGGCCATAGACGGCGCTTGCTTCCTTCTTAAATGGCCTCTTCTCAGCACTTGTAGAGGCGGCTTTCTGTATCTTGCCTGACCTGATACCAGCTTCAATTCTTTCTCCTGTTAATATCAAATCTGTGAACCCAGCGGAGGAGTTTCCAACCAAATGATTGAAAAACGGACCAGACAACGTTCCCAGAAACATATCAACCAGCTCTCGATCAGTTAATGGAGGCTGCACCCTGCCAGCCAAATCTCTCCATTTTTGAGCGTACTCTTTGAATCCTTCACCCGTCCCTAGAGACATACCCTGAAGTTGGGTACGCGTAGGAGCGAGATCAGAATTATATTGGTATTGTCTGTAGAAAGCAGTCGCCAAATCCTCCCAGTGCCGTATGCTAGCTCCGTCTAATTGGTAGAACCATTCAAGCTGAGACCCCGAGAGGCTGTCCTGGAAGAAGTGAATCCAGAGGTTCTTATCCGCCGTGTAAGGTTGGATTTTCCTTACATACGACCTCAGATGCAGCTTTGGGCAGGAGACCCCATCATACTTGGCGAAGGCAGGCGCCTTAAACTTGTGTGGAATTACTACTCCGGAAGATAATCCCAAATCTCCGAAATCCAGTCCTGGCACGTTCTGAATTTCCATAGCGCTCAAGCGGTCCTCCAATTGTTTATATCTGTCAGCAGCAGGTGGGTATTGTTCCTCGTTATAGTCCGTCTCGTTGTCGGAGACTGCGGGACTAGGAGCTTCTCCCCCTTGGGGACTGTCTTTCTCAGCAGAAGAAGTGGTTGGATCAGCTTCATTGTGGAGTGTGTTCCCAAATCTGCGTCCGGTGTTGAACATCGCCGTCCTCTTTTTCTTCTTCTTCTTCAGGAGTAGAGTCTTCAACTCTTGCTGACCCTGGGCTAGGCTTAGGACCATCTCTTGAAACTGTGCACTTTGGGCCTGAAGGGCCTTGATTGCTTGCTCACTGGATGATTCCGGATTCATGATGACTGTGCACACAAACAGCGAAGAAAATTAAGCAACCTGTGAAATAGGGTACCTGCTATGCATATGGTGCAATGGAATGCGTATGCATGCAATGCATTCAAGGATTTAGAACATTCAAACTTTGTTGTAGACAAAAAGGAACGCACATCATATTAATAAGGAGAAATTCGTTAGTACATAAATGCCTCATGGGCCAAATATTACAAAATAACCCCTTAAGGTAAAAAGACATTGCGCATCCTTTTTGGCGCGATGTAGGTGTTGAGATTCCTTTCCTCGTGCAGCAGGCGGGTGAGTTCCAGGACCTTCTTTTCACTAGCATGTAGACTGGTCTCAAGAGAATTCCGTTCTTCCTTAAGTTGGATCCAGCTCTTCTGCATCTCTTCCCAGGAGGTGGGCATGTCGGGATGTTGAATGGTGTAGGATGCTTCTCCTTCCAAGATTGGCTCTTTGATTACAGGTAGCACGTGAGGGTAAGGCATTACTAACTTCTGAGAGCGGGCCCGTACCCACTTGAGGTAAGGCTCCAACGGGATGGAGTTCCGGTGCCCCAGTGTTTTGCTGTCTATCCTACTTGGCATCCTCCAAGCTCTGATAAATCTCTGACGAAGTCCTTGAGTATCGTTGTCGAAGTCGAAGACTATGTCGGGAATTAACATGTCATGAGGGCCCTCCTTCCGAGCATAACCAAACTGTCTCCAAGCCAGGCATGGGTTGTAGGTTATACCTCCTTTGATTCCAAATAAAGGAACATTAGGGTACTCCCCACAACGATCAATGATAGTGACGTCTTCCCTGGACCTAGGACACCAATGTATATCTGCATGCGTGAGAGTCATTAGCCGTTGTGACCATCTCAAACCCCGCTCGTTCCTCAAAACTGATTGTGGAAGATGCGAAATAAACCACCTTCCCAAGAGAGGAGTGCAACACATAAGGACACCCCTTCTCCTCATGGTTCGAGTGTAACATGAGTGAAGGATGTCCCCCAACAGTGTAGGTATAGGATTCCCGGTCATAAAGATCTGGACAGCACTGATATCAATAAGCTGATCTGGGTTAGGGAACAACACCAAACCATAGACAAGGAGGGCCATGACTTCTTCAAAAGCTCGTAGGTCAAGAGAGTTCCAACATTCCTGGGCCTTTTCAAACAGAAATCTAGCTAAGAAACCTTTGATGCCACTTCTAACTTCCCAATGTCCCTTGAGGTCAGACGTCTGTAGGTGCAAGGCTTTAGCAATCTCTTCAAGCTTGGGTTCCTCCTCCATACCGTTGTAGGGTAGTTGATCGAGGATAGGGACCTTCAGAAGTCGGGAGAATTCTTCCAATGTAGGTACTAACTGATAATCCGGGAAGGTGAAACAGTGATGCAGAGGGTCAAAGAATTGGAACAGGACCTTTATCAAGTCCTCCTCAAGGTTGGTGTTAACCAAGTTGATGAGTCTTCCATGCCTCTCACTGAATGAAGAACTCTCGGGAATTCTGGACAGAAGCTCCTTAAGCTGAGGAGGGATCTTTACAAGGCTAATCGGAATTGTCTTTCTGCGAGCAGTTTCCATGTCCTATAAAACAAGAACAAAGATGAAGATTCGAAACCCTTGAAACGGTTAGTCAATGCTCATGATGTTTGTATGATGTAATGATGTGATGATTAAATGCACTATAAACATTCACAAAGGCAAACATGGTAAGGCATACAAGTCACACAAACCCTTAGAGTTTAGGCCTGCATGGGGTCTGGGTATTACCCTCTTGAAGTTTTGTGGGCTCAACCTGTCCTATCAAAAGTAACCGGGTTCTAAAGGTCCCAATATCACTGGATTGCTTTCATTGTTCATCGTTTCGATTTAGCCACTGAACTGGCGACCGAAATATTCCAGGAAAGCAACCCTCAATTGAGTGTAGTATCGAGTATCAACCAACCTCGGACTGCACCAAAGTCAGTTATCTCACTACCCTAAGAAGGCCAAGATGGTTCAATTAAGGTTCCTAAGGTCAGTTGATGCTTCATGACACCACGCGGCGGCCCCGTACTCTCCTTGACTGAACTCAAGGGTTACCGGTACACACCAAAGTGCCACATCAACGTAGCAGACTGCTTCAACCATGTCGGTATACCCCGCACAGTTCCCTCACAGCCTTGTTGCTACCTAAAAGGGTTTCCCCAGATCCGGGTTAGGATCCATAAAACTCCGATACAAAGCCCACAATATGTAAAAGCAAACAAAGCAAGCAATTGAAAACAAAGGTGATCTAAACCCTAAGGTTACTCCACTTTAAAAGTTGTCCCCAGCAGAGTCGCCAGTTCTGTGATACGGTGGAAGAACTGACTTGAGGTTTGCGTTTGTATTCGCAAATGTTGCGGTTAGCAAGAGTCGCCACCGACTTTTTATTTTATCCTAAGGAAAGGTTAAAAAGCACAGCAAAAACCTTTTGAGATGTTTTCTTGGGTTCGGGGAGTAGATTATAGAAAGGGAAGGTATTAGCACCCTTTCTATCCATGGTTATCCATGGGCTCTTAGTTACTTGCTTAGATCACTTGCCTTTTGTTTTCAATTGTTTTAAATGGTGCTTGAGTGTGTGAGTTTTGAAAATGTTTTTGAAAAGAGGCCAATGTGGTGGCAACCTTTGTAATGATCCATGTGGGGATGTATACAAAGATGTATGTCTTTTGAAAAGGTTTTCATTTGTTTTTGAAAGTTGTTTTGAAAGTGTAGTGTTGTGTGGTTTTGAAATTAGGCAAGCGTTTTGTTTTGCAAGTTGATTCAAGTAACTAAGAGGTTATCTACTCCTAAATTTCTCAAAAGATTATTGCTATACTTTAACCCTTTTAGCAAGTTTGCACCATCATTATATTTGGTGGGCAACTTTGTGTTAGGATATGAAAGGGACAGGCGCGGGTCATCGTTTAGACCATAATTGTAACGACGTTAAATGTCTTTGGGCAATTTCTCTAAGGGACTTGATCATTTGTTTTTGTTTGTTTTGAAAAGTTTTATCGAGGGACTATGATCATTCAAACTGTTTGCTTTGCCCAAAGATGTTCAACATACAATATGGCCCATTTATTTGAAGGCAACAAGTGGAATACCCTAGGGGGTGCAAGTGTGATTTGTGTGTTCATTTTCATGCTTGTTTATCTTGTATTAGGTCAAACTATTTTTTATCGTTTTTTCGCATACAAACCCTAATTCTAGCATGTCATTATTTAGAAAGCAATAAAGTGCGAAATTAAAATTACTAAGCTATTACACAACCAAATATGGGAAGGGGGGTACAAATGTTCAAATGGGGATATTGACAAGAATTTAAATCTAAATTATTACAACAATTGGATATTTTGCAATGCATAATTAAATATAAATTAAACAAATATGTGAAATGTAGAAAGAAAATTTCTATGTGTATGAGAAAAATATTATTTATGTAAAAGGAAAAAAGAAAATAAAAATGTATTTATTATTTATTATTTTGAAACTTAGGGTGAAAAACCCTAATTTTAAATAAAAGGTATTATTACCTAATTTAACTTTACTATTTATTTATTATTTATAAAAAATAAAATAAAATGAAGTGTATTGTGAAAAAGGTATTTTTTGTATCAAATGTTAATAAAATAAAAAGATCAAGTATTTTTTATATCTTTTTCTTAAATATATTAATAATTATATATATATATTTTATTATAACCCTAAATATGTATTATACAAAAATAAATATTTATTTAATATTTTAATAAAATAAATAAAAGAATATTTTTTTGTGAAATATTTTCAGAAAGTAAATAAAAAAATAAAAAGTGTATTTATATTATTTTTACATTTATTCTAATAATCAAATATATATATTTATGTACAAACCAAACAAATAAACAAATAAATATGCAATAAATGCAAAAAATAATAAAAAAAATATTTTTAATTTTCTAATGGCATGAGAAAAAATAAATGAAGTCAGCAAAAAAGGAAAAAGTCAAAAATGTTAAAAAATAAGCAAATGGGCTCAGGGGGGTGTAAGCCAAAAAGGATGGTGTGAAAAGCAACACAAATCCAAGCCCAGCCCACTTCACTCCTTCTTCAACCTCCAGCACAGGTTATTTGAAAAACGCGCGCCTATGTTCAGTCCCTTCTAACTCTTGATTCCTGGCTTTTTAGCAAAAACTCATAACACAAGAAATGTTCAGCATGAAGAGACGGTTCTAACCATATAAAGAACTTGAACTATCTCTCTAAGATGAGGGAGAATTTCTCTCCCCCTCTTTTCTGACCTAATTTTTCTACCATTTTCAGAGCTCAAATTCTCTCTACTCAGGCAAAAGAAATGAGAAGTAAAGCTATGTACATGTTCAGGGCTATGAGTAGGACCTTGTTTCTTCACAAACTTAAGACTAAATATGCCTAATAAGAGAGATACAAATTCAAACTTTTACCTGTGCAGTTGAACTTCTATGTGGAGAATGAGAGACTTTCAGTGCAATGTAATGATTGGAAAAGCTTCCTTGAGGTCCAGGGATGCTTTTTCAATGCTCACTTTGTCTTGAACCTTCTTGTATCAAGCTATAGAACTTCACCTGCAAGTTAAAGATGTGAAAATGGTGGAAGTGGTTAGAGCAACTACAGATCGTGCCTTAGCTTCTGGATAGCTTGCATATGTGGTAAGGAAGGTAGAGGAACAGGTTTTGATCAAAATGCTTGAAGGGAATGAGAGATTGCACTCAAACTGCAGGGGCACCCCTGTTTGTGCAGTTTGAGGATGATTCTGAGATGGAGGGTGTTTGAAAGGCAAATGGCTCGAGCAAAAGCTTCAATGTGGTCTATGGAATGTGTTTGATATCTTTTGTGCTGTGTTTTTTGACTGATATGAGAGATAGCATATGTTATGGACCTTTCTTCACACTTAAGCTACCAAAAGCAAATTGGTGTTCTAGGTCAGTATAGGACCCCCTAATGTGCTGCATCAACTCCTCTTGATCAGTGTGTTATGCCCATAATCTTGTGTTAACCAGATCTTCTTTGTACTTGTTGGATTACAAACTTGACATAAAGCTAAACTTTTCAAAAATGGAAATTCCACTTTATCTAGTTTAGGATTAAACCATTATGCAATGTTAGAACACAAAGAACATGACCTTAACACATTGAAGATGCATTAAATTATTGAGTATGGATTGGTTCAAGGACCTGTAATTAAGCATAAAGCAAACTGAATTCAAATTTGCAAATTTGTGAACATGTCTTGGTGAAGAACAAAAGTGAATTTTTGCCAACTTGTGAAATTCGAATCTCTCAAGTTATGAGGTTGTTTGATGAGTTCTTGGACATTTTGGAAAGCTTGGAATGTGTACTACAATCCATCTTTGAAATGCAATTTGAAATTCCAAGTGGAAGGGTATGAAAAGTGGCCTTGAAGTAGGGTAGAAAACCTTGTCAAAATAGGTCAAATTTCACTAAGTTAAAAGATGGTTTAGTGCCCTTATTCAAAAAATCATAACTTGAGACACAAGCTTCAAATGAGAAAACTTTGTGAATCAAAGTTGTAGATTTTGCAACAAGCTACAACTTTCATGTTTTGACTTTTGTTTGAATCCAAATGGATCATGGTGAAAAGATGGGGCAAAGTTGGGAAAAAATTAGGGTTTTTCATAACTTAGAAAAATTCTAAGTTATGAAAAATTCCATTTTCAAACCCTAATTTGCATTTTGTGATTTCTTGGTGAACAAGTTTCATAATTTGGCATGTTTTGATGAAAAAATGAATCTTGACTCTTGATTTTGACCAAAAAGTCAAAGTTTGACTTTTCAGTATACAGTCAAAATTGATCAATTGACTGGGAAATTCAACTGTCAATCTTGTGTACTTGGGATCTTTTGAGCTTGATGAACATGTCAAGATAATTCCATGGGGTCCTTGAGTCCATATGTGAGCTTGGTTTGCCATTGGCTAGGTCAAACAGTCAAAAATTGCCTTTGTGCAGTCAAAACCCTAAAAATGACCATTTTGCCCTTTTGGTGATCTGATCAAATTTCTTGTGGAATTGTGATTCAAACTTGATCAAATGGTTCATATGAATTCAAAATGTTGATGTGGATCAAATTTCATGAGGTTTGACTGTCAATTGGCCACAGTTGACTTTTTCCCCAATACAGCTGATTTCTAGGTCAACTGTCCAATTGACTGGGTAAAACTTGGAATCAAGACCTGAAACTTGGTATGGGTAAACTTGGGAGTCCAATATGAAGCATGAAAGTCATATTAGGCATTTTAGGTCAAAACATCTTTGTGCAAGCACAAACCCTAATTTGAGTCCACAGTGCAAGGAGAAGTCTTGAGCAGAGGAAACCCTAATTTGTATCTTGATCTTTAAATGTCTTGTGATGAGAAAATGTTGAGGAAATGGGAGGGCAAATTTTGGGGTACAACACTATGATATTTACATATTTAAGGATGCTCTAAATGAAAATATGCAAAGTCAGAAAGACTTACCTTGAATCGGAAGCGTGTGCTTGGAACTTGAGCTGCTGTCTTCAGATGTTCTGGAGTCAGTGAGAGCAACATAATCAATGGTTATGTTCTTTGATTCAAAGAGAAGAACAAAGGTTTTGTTTAGGATTTGCGAAGCTTTTTGCTGTTTCCTTTTCTCTCTTTTATAATTCTCTCTCTCTTTCTAAAAGCCAGACCCTTGAAAGTGTGATGGAGCAACTTATTTATAGGTGAATTTTTTGTGATTTGGGGGGGGGGGGGGGGGGAACAAAT
Source organism: Vicia faba (assembly GCA_948472305.1). Lineage (NCBI taxonomy): Eukaryota > Viridiplantae > Streptophyta > Magnoliopsida > Fabales > Fabaceae > Vicia > Vicia faba. The sequence goes on along the minus strand of OX451740.1, from coordinate 525,678,643 downwards.
GGGATTTGAACATTTTTTGGCATACTGTTCCATTGCTTTTTCATCATAATTTTTGTATGCTAGTTTGATGCAATTATGGGATGCAGGTGTGGACTAAATTAGCTGTTGGTTATAGGACTGTGTTGTAGCAGTGCAGCAGGTTGTATAAATGAGGTTTTGGGATTTGGTGATGTTCTGACAGAAGCGTTGAACATAGCCTTCATATGCTAGGGTGCTGCCTTGTTCTTGAAGCAAGTATGGTGGTTAGCAAATTTCAGTCGTGCCTAAGCTGAATTTATAAGCATGAATAAAGGAAAAGTACCCTCAGAGGAAAAAGCAAAGCATGGGCCAAGCATAACCTTGTACAAAAGTTTGTTTTTCAAGGACAACAATGGTACTTCTATCTCACACGTGGGGAAATCCTTTGGATAAAAACTCAAAAGTGGTTGTGAGAATTAAATGATGATGAGATTTATCAAACCAGAAATCTTGTGCTATGAGATTGTGCATCATAGCCTAAGTCTGGGTCAGAAGTTCAGCATCAGCGCAACTTAGAACCAACATCCAACTTCTGATCCTTTAATCTCTTTGCTCCAGCATGTTCTGAGCGAGTTCTCAGACTTTCCCAAAAGCTTGTAACACGCTTTGTAATTTCTCTTTGAATTGATCTTGCCACTTATGACTGAACCTATGTGTAAAATGGCCCAGAAGTTCTAACCAAGTCCTGTTTTAGAAAGGTCCAGAATTTGCTGAAAGCTTTAGTTTCATGGACGTGACTTTGAAGATGTATAACTTGAAATCCCAACATTTCTAGAAGAAGTTTTGTTCTGCAATATTTTAGGTCTTATTGAGATCTAAAACTCTTGTGTTAGAAGTTCTTCCAGAATCAACTTGCATCATGGTGAAAATCTGGCCAGAAGTTCTGAGCTTGTCATATTTCTTAAACACTTAGAAAATTTCTAAGTATTTAGAATTTTGACTTTTCCAAAGTAATTTTGATTTTTGATTATCTTGATGAAACAAATCTAATATTCCAACATGTCTTGATGAAATATGATTCTTGAAACTCGATTTTGATCCAAAAGTCAAAGTTTGACTTTTTAGTGTGCATTTGACCATTTTGCCCTTGTGAATGACTTTCTTGGAAAATTTGTAATTCAAGGCTTGGAATTAGATGGAAGCAAACCTGAGGGTCTAGGGTGATCTTTTGAGAAATGAGAGTGCAAATATTTTGGTACAACAGCTTCCCATGTTCAATCTTCTTACGCTTAAAGAGTTAGATTGGCGAATCTGCCATTCGTGACTTGAAGGTGGAAGATGATTGAACACTAGAGTGCCCAGAAATTTGCACTCGATGATGTGGTGGTTTATTATGTAGGGAATGGGCTTAAAAGATGCCATTTGGAGAAATGATGGATAGTTGTTGGAGATGGGCTTAAAGATGCCATACGAAGGTGATTGTATCTGGACTATATTTGAGTAACAGAATGATATCCGAATCTGGATCGTATCTGGACCGTATTAGAAAGGTATGTTGAATGATGAAGGAATCTTAGACAATTACTACTCCAAAAGATGATGAAGGAATCTTGAGACGACTACTACCTCAGCAGGATGATGAAGGAATCTTGGATGATTACTACCTCAGTAGGATGATGAAGGAATCTTGGATTATTACTACCTCAGCAGGATGATGAAGGAATCTTGGATGATTACTACCTCAGTAGGATGATGAAGGAATCTTAGATAATTACTACCTCAGCAGAATGATGAAGGAATCTTGGACGATTACTACCTCAGTAGGATAATGAAGGAATCTTGGATGATTACTACCTCAACAGTATGATGAAAGAATCTTGGACGATTACTACCTCAGCAGGATGATGAAGGATTCTTGGATGATTACTACCTCATCAGGATGATGAAGGAATCTTGGATGATTACTACCTCAGCAAGATGATGAATGAATCTTGGATGATTACTACCTCAACAGGATGATGAAGGAATCTTGGAAGATTACTACCTCAGCAGGATGATGAAGGAATCTTAGACGATTACTACCTCAGTAGGATGATGAAGGAATCTTGGATGATTACTACCTCAGCAGGATGATGAAGGAATCTTGGATGATTACTACCACAACAGGATGATGAAGGAATCTTGGATGATTACTTCCTCAACGGGATGATAAAGGAATCTTGGACTATTACTACCTCAGCAGGATAATGAAGGAATCTTGGATGATTACTACCTCAGTAGGATGATAAAGGAATCTTGGACGATTACTACTCCAAAAAGATGATGACCTTTATCTGTTGATTGATCTTTCTTGCAAAGGTAAAGAGTTAGTTGTATGCAATGTCATGATGTATGCATTATGTAACGATGTTCCCAAAAAAAATGAAATTTGTGTCGTATGCACTTGTCATGTATGTAACCAGGATGTGTGAAATGTGATATATTAATGAATGTATTTTGTCTGGGAAAATAAATCCTTGACAAATGCTGGAGAGTCATTAAATCCCAGACAACCGTTGAAGAGTAGGTGTGTCTTCAAACTTTGCCTAGAATGTTTCCACTAAGAATTCCTGTTTTGTTGACGAGAACTCCGCTGGGGAACATTGAAAATATGTAGAGAGTGTTGATTCCTGCTTGGGGAAAAGAGTTCAGGAGCTTTGGTTGTCCATTGATCTACTGGGGAGTCAAAGTTGAACTGATTTCTGGTCGGGTCCAGGTTTCATAGTAACTTGCTGGGGATTATAGAGTAGTCTATAGGGGAAGAGGAGTTATGGTCCTCTGATTTGTAATAGCCGGAGAGGCGAACTCAAGCTGGGGAATCCTGTCATTTGTTGGGGAAATAGACCCTGTTGCTCAGTCTATTAGAGAGGCGGCGACTTCACTGGTAGAAATCCTCGAGGATTCTTGAAGTCGACTCAGTTGGGAAGAGGTTTTCAGAGATTGAAAATTTGGCTGGGGAATCATCCTATGAGAAGGATTTTGGGGAGATTTGTCACTTCCCCTAGTAGCGAGTGTTTGTGGCACTGCCAGAAAATGTTTGACTGTAGGTAACCCTTTGCTGAGATTGGCGTTCAATGGCTCAAGTAATGGAGATGGAGACCTGCCCCTGGTTATTTTGTACTTCTTGAGAGATTTCTTGGAATCTTGACTGGACTACCCCAGGTGTGCTTGGATAGTGACATGTCATGCCCCCTTGTTGAGTGGAGATTTGTCATTGGAAGTGTCATCCCACTTAAAGTGATTTTGTTCACTGAGAGAGCTTTCGTTCACTGGATATTCGCTGTGTGAATTTCTCCGCTGTCAAACAAATAGCCATATGCAAACAGTGATATTCAAGTAATGCAAATTTTATATTTGTCTTGAAATTTTTGAAAATGCGTTTTAGCAAGTAAATAAATTTTGTAAGAAAAATTCAACTCAGGATTTAGAGTAAAGCCCTACAGAAGTCAGGATACCTTTTGTAACAGTATGCTTTCGAACTAACCCATGCTTTAATTAGGAATTTTGAAGGGTTGTAACATGGCTTGGTTCACGGTTTTTGAAACAAAGGATAAAGGCTTAAAATGTATTTGTACCCACCCACTCTTCGTGACGTTCTTCAGTCCTAAACTCAGTTAATTGTGTGTTTGAAACTCCAATTGAGTCTGGAATGACGTTTTGGTGATGGTTCAGACAAGTTAAGTTTGTCGGAAGGCAGTCATTTTTGCAACATTTTTTTTCATGTTGTTGAGGATTTGTATGACCTCTTTCTTTTGATTTGTTATCCCTAATTTTTACATGATTGTTCTTGTTTTGAGATTACGGTCAGCGGGATGCCCCAGTTTTTCTTAAGTCTCCTTTGTAGGTTTTGACTTAGTGGGCTTTTCGTTTTTCAGAGATAATGATTTCATATGTGCTAGGGAACCATCACTGTCTTTTGATTCCAGAGGAATGTTTTGATTTCATTTGTTGTATTTACGAGATGAGAGTTTGCGATTTGAACGCGCATTTGAATTAACTGAGAGACTACCCTGCCCCAGGTTTTGATTAAAGGTTTCAATTTTGTGAAAAAAGGAAAAACTTCTACTTCTTTGGCTCGAAGGGGTTGACTAGGGATTATCTTCCTTATAACTCCAGTGTTTAGGATTTTGAAAGAACGCTTGTACATTGTCAGCAAGGTCTGTCCAAAAGCATACTGTATAAGATTATGTCATTATTTTCGTCATCCTCTCTCTAAAGGCTTGTAACTTTTAGCAAGAGTTGAATGTCATAAAGTGAGTAAAAAGCATAGTTTAAATGTAATGAAAACGAGTGGATCAAATCAAGATAAACATATGCAATGCATTAATGAAACAAAGTTTGACATTAATAGATAATTGTTTGAATAACAATAGAAATTACAATTGAAAATTCAAAATGAACAAGACGCTCTCAATGATTTGGCATAGGAGCAGTGATCACATTTGGAGTCTCCGGAGGGTCAAACTCAATCTCCTTGGCGTCAATCAAATCTTGAATCTTGTTCTTCAAAGTCCAACAACTGTCAGTGTCATGTCCGGGACTATCAGAATGGTAGGCACATCTTACGCTTGGATTGTACTTAGAAGAAGATGTATCGGGATTTTGAGGAGGATCCTTTGGTGTGATCAGCTTCAACTTCAACAAATGTTGTAATGCTTGAGACAAAGGCATGTTGATGTTAGTGTACTTCCTTTCTTGATATCTTACCCTACGCCTATTGCTCTGTCTTTGTTGAACATGTGTAGGATTAGAGATCAGGATTGCCCCTATATGCTGATCATGACGACTCTTTTGACCATACACATCATTGGACTCTTTCTTCCCACTGTATGGATTTTTCTGAGCATCGGAAGGTGTAGATCCTTGGATCTTTCCACTTTTGATGCAAGCTTCGACTCTTCCGCCAGTCATTATTAGCTCGGTGAACCCGGCCGAGGAGCTTCCGATTAGGTGTTTGAAGAAAGGTCCTGTCAAAGTTCCCATGAAGATGTCAATCAGCTCCCTATCAGTTAAAGAGGGCTGCACCCTACCAGCCAGATCTCTCCACCTTTGAGCGTATCCTTTGAAGCTCTCATTGGAACCCAAGGTCATGTTCTGCAATTGCACACGAGTTGGTGCAAGATCAGCGTTATACTGGTACTGCTTATAGAAAGTAACAGCTAAATCCTCCCAGGTGCGGATGTGAGAACTCTCCAATTGATAAAACCATTCAAGTTGAGTCCCTACTAGGCTCTCTTGGAAGAAATGGATCCAAAGCTTCAGATCGGTTGTGTATGGTTGGATCTTGCAAACATAAGATTTTAGGTGTATCTTAGGGAAAGAGACTCCATCGTACAGGACAAAGGTAGGGATTTTGAACTTTGGCGGGATGACCACTCCAGAAACCAATCCCGTGTCTCGTAAATCCAAGCCAGGTATCTGCTGAATTTTCATAGCAATGAGGCGATCCTCCAACTGTTTGTACTTATCATCAGCGGGAGGATATTGTTCCTCAGAGTAGTCAACTTCGACTTCATCAGTCTCCAAACTGTTGTCTTCTTCATTTCTATCCCCCATGTTGGATGGAGTTGGAAGATCTAGAGCCCCCTCGAGTGGTCCTATAAGTATCCTTCCCAAGTCCAGGACACCTACTGACTTCTTGGACTTTTTCTTCTTGTCTTTAAGAAGAGTATTCAGGTCCTCTTGCCCCTTAGAAAAAGCCAAAAACATTTGTTGGAATTGGGCATTTTGAGCTTGGAGATCTTTCACTATTTGTTCCATATCCATCTTGCTAAAATAAACAGTAGAAAGATAAGGAGACCTGTATGGGAGAAACCTGTCATGATATGATGCATGACATGTGGATGCATGTTCTCAAGGATCTCGCAGGGTTAGTAGTCACTTGCAGTTTTAATTGGAGAACTTTGTATCAATGGATGTCCTTCCACGAGAATTAGCTCACTATGTCAAGTGGGTGTAGCCCTTGACTCAGGTTTGTTGTATTTGACGGTGTTTGGTTAGAGGAAAATAAATCCTCTTGCCCCTTGCTAGACGTCTGATTCAATGTAACCCTGCATCAAAGGCCCTTGAGATCCTTGAAATGGTTATTGAAAATACTATAGTATGATGTCATGTTGTTATGTACAAGTATGCAAAGTAAGAAAGTTTATAAATAATAATATACACACAAAGCAGACAAGTCCTTAGGTTTAGGCTTGCATGGAGTTTGTAGGTAAGTACCCTCTTGAAGTTGGATTGGTTCAACCTGTCCTATAAATAGTAACCGGGTTCTAAGGGATCTCAATATCATTGACCTTTCCCACAAGCTTCGTTTGATAGGCGATTGACTCGCAACCAAACAAAACTCAGGAGTCAAGTCTCAATGAGTGTAGCATCGAGTATCAACCAATTTGCAGCTTTACACTGAAACCGGCTATCTCACTACTTCCTAATGGAAAAGTTGGTCAAGTAAGATTCTAAGGTCAGTTAGTGCTTCATGACGCCACTCAGCGGCCCCGTATTCTCCTCGATTCAACACAATGGATACCGATACCTACAAATGCGTCACACTAATGTAGCCATTGTTTCAACCATATCGGTCTATGCTATACAGTTTCCACAATCTATTGCTACTTACCTAACAAGGTGTCCAAGATCCGGGTTAAGGATCAAAGCAAACCCAAACAAGGAACCATAATGTAAAGCAAACAAAACAAACAATGAAAGCAAGTAAATATGATCAAGCCCTAAGGTAACTCCACTTTAAGATATATTTCCCCAGCAGAGTCGCCAGTTCTGTGATACGGTGGGAGAACTGACTTGTTTGTTTTGCATTTGATCGCAAATGTTGCGGTTAGCAAGAGTCGCCACCGACTTTTCTTTTATCCAATAAGGAAAGGCTGAAAAGAACAGGAAAGACCTTTAGAGATGGTTTCTTGAGTTCGGGGGGTAGATTATGAAAAGGGAAGTTATTAGCACCCTTTTCATCCATGGTTTTTCACGGGCTCTTAGTTACTTGCTAGATCACTTGCTTTTGTTTGAATGGGTGCTTGTGGTGTGGGTTTTGAAAGTAATTTGAAAACGTCTTTGTAATGGTTCTCGTTTCTATAAGAATGCATACAAAGTGTTATTTTGAAAATAGTTCAAAGAGGTGTTTGTGGAATGTGTTTTTGAAAGATATTTTGAAAAGGTGTCTTCTTTGTAATGACTCTCGTTTCTATAAGAACACATACAAAGTGTTTGTCTTTTGAAAATGTTTCAAATGAGTGTGTTGGTGTATATAATGTTTTTGTTGTTAGCGAGCGAGCAACTAGGAGCGAATCTACCTACTCAAAAGGTCTTTAGATGTTCTTTTCCTCCTCCTTTAGATGTTGCTATCTTACCATTATTTTGGTAAGAAGCCTCATCATTGGATGTGAAGGGACGGGCGTTGGACGTTTGTATAGTCATAGAAGGCAACCTATGGGAAGTTTTAGCAATGTCGTTTTAGGGACTAGATCGTTTACCGAAGGCAACATTGAGGGTCATCGAGGGACTACGATCTTTTATCGAGGGTCTTTGCTAAAACGTCCATGTTTGAGGGACATGACTATTTTTCCAATAGGCAACAAGTGGAATTACCTTAAGGTTGCAAGTGTGAATGGTGTGTTTGATTTACATGCATTTAATCTTGATTAGGGTCATCTATTTGTTGATTTCATATCTTGCCATACACACCCTAATTACTAGCATTTATATTTGAAAAGTGATAAATTGCGGAAATATAAATTCCTACGCTATTATAATATTTTAGGGATTGGGGTACATATTTATAAATGGGGGGTTGCAAGAATTTAAATCCTATTTAACTACAACCATATTGAAATGTACAATGCAAGAAAGAAAAAAGACTTGTTTAGAAAATGGTTTTTTGTCTTAATGAATTAAGAAAAAGAAATAAATTAATTAATAAAAGAAAATATTTTTATGTCTTTTTTTATATTAATAAAAAGGGTATTAATATTGAAAATGATTAAAAAAATGGAAATAATGAGAGATAGAATTAACATGATGCTGAAAGTAACACAAAAGGGATCAGAAGTTCTGAGGTCGGACGCGCTGTGGTCCAAAAAGAAGAATCAGGAGTTCTGGATTGATACACTCTGAGGTCCTGCAAGAAACGTTAGAGGAAAGATACAAAAGTTCTGGGTTGCTATGTGCTGAACTTCTGAGTATTAGAACAGTGAGAAAGTCTTAGAAATTATGTATATTAAAACAGTTAAGAGAACTCAGAAGTTCAGTATGTGCTAAGACAATGAGTGAACATCAGAAGTTCAGTGTGTGTTAATAGCGAGTGAACATTAGAAATTCAGTGTGTTTGAACAGTGAGAAAATCATAGAAGTTCTGTGTGTTAAAACAGTGAAGAGAACTCAGAAGTTCTGTGTTGTGCTAAAACCGTGAATGAAAATCATAAGTTTTGTGCTACATTTCAACTCTTTCCTCATATTAATCAACACATCAGCAATTTATTCAGTTCTTAACAAACAGCAAATTAGAAGGATAAGAGCACAACAGTTTATAGAAGTTCTAATCCTGATTCTGAGCCTAGCCTTAATCAAGAAGTTCTGATCCACAGTTTTTCTACTTATGCAATGATATGGCCAACATTAATACTATGATATTTACATATTTAAGGATGCTCTAAATGAAAATATGCAAAGTCAGAAAGACTTACCTTGAATCGGAAGCGTGTGCTTGGAACTTGAGCTGCTGTCTTCAGATGTTCTGGAGTCAGTGAGAGCAACATAATCAATGGTTATGTTCTTTGATTCAAAGAGAAGAACAAAGGTTTTGTTTAGGATTTGCGAAGGTTTTTGCTGTTTCCTTTTCTCTTTTTTATAATTCTCTCTCTCTTTCTAAAAGCCAGTCCCTTGAAAGTGTGATGGAACAACTTATTTATAGGTGAATTTATTGTGATTTTGGGGGGAAAACAAATGGGATTTGAACATTTTTTGGCATAATGTTCCATTGCTTTTTGATCACAGCTTTCGTATGCTAGTTTGGTGCAATTATGGGATGCAGGCATGAACTGAATTAGCTGTTAGTTATAGGACTGTGCTGTAGTAGTGCAGCAGGTTGTATAAACGAGGTTTTGGGATTTGGTGATATTCTGACCGAAGCGTTGAACATAGCCTTCATATGCTAGGATGTTGCCTTGTTCTTGAAGCAAGTATGGTGGTTAGCAGCTTTTAGCCGTGCCTAAGCTGGATTTGTAAGCATGGATTAAGGAAAAGTACCCTCAGAGGCAAAAGCAAAGCATGGGCCTAGCATAACCTTGTACAAAAGTTTATTTTTCAAGGACAACAATGGTACTTCTATCTCACACGTGGGGAAATCCTTTAGGTAAAAAATCAAAAGTGGTTGTGAGCATTAAATGATGATGAGATTTATCAAACCAGAAATCCCGCGCTATGGGATTGTGCATCATAGCCTAAGTCTAGGTCAGAAGTTCACCATCAGCGCAACTTAGAACCAACATCCAACTTCTGATCCTTTAATCTCTTTGCTCCAGCATGTTCTGAGCAAGTTCTCAGACTTTCCCAAAAGCTTGTAACAAGTTTTATAAATCCTCTTTGAATTGCTCTTGCCACTTCTGAATGAACCTATGTGAAAACTGGCCCAAAAGTTCTAACCAAGTCCTATTTTGGAAAGGTCCAGAATTTGATGAAAGCTTTAGTTTCATGGACGTGACTTTGAAGATGTATAACTTGAAACCCCAACATTTCTAGAAGAAGTTTTGTTCTGCAATATTTTAGGTCTTATTGAGATCTAAAACTCTTGTGTTAGAAGTTCTTCCAGAATCAGCTTGCATCATGGTGAAAATCTGGCCAGAAGTTCTGAGCTTGTCATATTTCTTAAGCACTTAGAAAATTTCTAAGTATTTAGAATTTTGACTTTTCTAAAGTAATTTTGACTTTTGATTATCTTGATGAAACAAATCTAATATTCCAATATGTCTTGATGAAATATGATTCTTGAAACTTGATTTTGATACAAAAGTCAAAGTTTGACTTTTCAGTGTGCATTTGACCATTTTGCCTCTTGTGAATGACTTTCTTGGAAAATTTGTAATTCAAGGCTTGGACTTGGATGGAAGCAAACCTGAGGGTCCATAGTGATCCTTTGAGAAATGAGAAGGCAAATTTTGGGGTACAACAACACCCTTTTCATCCGTTCTTATCTACGGGCTCTTAGTTGCTTGCTAGATCACTTGAAAATGCTTTGTTTGAAAATGTGTTTTGTGATGGGTGCAAGTTTGAAAATATTTTTAAAACGCCTTTGTTTCGGAAAACTTTATAATGATTCTCGTCTCTATAAGAATGTATACAAAGTGTTGGTTTTAAAAATAGTTCAAAGAGATGTTTGTTTTTGAAAGAGTGAGTGTGGAAATGGTTTTAGTTTGCGAGCAAGCAACTACGAGCGTCCTACCTAGTCAAAAGGTCTTTGTTCTTTTCCTCCTCCTTTAGATGTTTTTATCTTACCATTAATTTGGTAAGAAGCCCCGTCATTGGATGTGAAGGGACAGGTGCGGGTCAACTGTACAGTCATAGAAGGCAACTTGTGAGACACTTTATCAATTTTCTTAAGGGACTAGATCGTTTTTCCGAAGGCAACATCGAGGGACACCGAAGGACTATGATCTTTTTATCTAAGAGTCTTTGCTAAAGCATCCCACATTCGAGGGACATGACTGCTTTTTTTCCGAGGCAATAAGCGAGGTTACTCTAGAGGTGTACGTGTGAAAAGTGTGTTTTATTCAAGTTAATTGTCTTGATTAAGGTGGTCTAGAGATTGATTTTATGTCTTACCATACACGTCTAATTACTATACAGTATAAAGAAAAATAGTAAATTGCGAAAATTAAAATTCTACGCTATTACAGAGCTTTCAGGAATGGGGGTACAAATTTACAAATAGGGGTGGATCAATGCGATTAAAAGTCCAAATAAGCAATCAATACAATCAAATCGAATCGAACAATTAATTAAAAATACAACAATCTATGAAGTAAAAATTAATTAACAAAGTATGGAAATAAAGCTCTTGGTATTTTGTTTGAAAAATTTGGAAAGAAAATAAAAAAACCTATTCTATTTAAAGAAAAGAAAATGATTGATTAAAATAAAAGAAATTAAATCATTTGTATATATTTTGTCTTTTGGTATTTTATTATGAATAAAAATAAAACAATTAAAAGAAATCAACTAAACAATATTAAAACTAGAATAAAATGCTAACTAACAAAATTAATTATTCACAATATTTTCTAAACTAATTTTCAAAACTAAGTTAATTAAGAAAATAATGTGGTTAAGAAAGAGAAAAAAAGCTATATTATTAATTGAGATTAAAATCTAAACCTAAAAATAAAATAAAATTAAACAAAACAAAATTAAATAGACTCAAATAAAATAGCAAACATGGGAGTGCATGTAGTATTTTTCGAAATGGGCTTAGTTGTTTGTCTAGTTGAAAGCCCAAATGAATTTGTTTTGTTATTTCAGCCAAAATATACAAAAATAAAAAATAAAAGAATCAGTGGGGTGTGATATGTAAAACAGATGGGCTTAGAATGGGACGACACCCCGTAACATTATTGGTTTTTTTCAGCAAACTAAAAACAATAAAAAAAAACAAATTGGGCCGGACCGGATTGGGTCCAACCCAACTCCGTTCCAGAAATCAAATTGGGTTACACTAAAAACTCTATCCGCTCAAGTATTCTCGTCCATCTTTATATTCCTACTCTCAAGAAAACAACATGTGTTTCCATCATTCATGTTCATAAACAACAACAACAACAACAACAAGAAAGAAACAAAATTTTCAATCAGATAGTTAAAAGTATCAGAGAAAGGGGATACCAATTCAGAGTGTTTCTATGATAGCATAAATGGTAGGTGCGGAGGAGATGGTCCCCGATGGTGATACGCAGATGCGACAGAAGGGATACCTCCGACAGCTTTATCGGTAAGTTGCGATGCTTTATTTTTGCATTACTTTTAATCTTCTTCTGCTTCTACACCTTCTTTAATTCGTAATCCAAGAAATTATCATTGTTGTAATGTTCGAATGTGGATAATGTATCGGGGATTTACAGAGGGAACGCGGTTATTAAGTAAGTAGCATTTATCTTGAACGAACAGTAGGTGTAGTTCTATTTTTGTGTGTGAAAGTTTTCTGCAATTTGAGTATGATATATATATTGCTTCTTAGTTTTAAGGTCTACATAGAGTATGAGAAAGGTTATGTTGTGATGATGGTTTTGCGGGAAACAAAGAATTACACTGAGGAGAAGAGGAATCCAGAGAGTGCATTTGTGAGTGGAATTGGACGACTGCTTGGTTGTTGTCACGAAAATTGAAGGTTGTAGGTTCAAAGAGGAAGGGTCTGTGTCGTTATTGTTGAATGGTGGTGAAAGTATGTGGGTGTTGAGTCAGAGTCTATGAAGGTTTTAGGGAGGATCGTTAATGTTGTGTTCTGGAATTTCTTGCGGATTGAAACAAAGTTTTCGATTCCCCTCTTTTTCTGAGTTTGTTGGTTTCTTTATGGTGAATAGGAATGGATTGGGGGGGGGGGGAGGATAAGTGTTTGAACTATTTCGTTATACTGCTTTATTGCTTTTTTGAATCAGGTTTTGTTTTGCTTATTCTATGCAATGGTTGGACTGATATGGCAGGTTTTGGACATCAATATTGTAGGTTTTTGCATGGGTTTTGTAGCAGGCTTTAGACTGATGCAGGGGAAGCATTAGCAAGCTGATTTTGGAGTGTTATGGACAATATAGGACAACGGGTTTTAGATAGGGAAATGAAAATTTTTTTGGGGTTGTTTCAGTGCAGTTTTTTTGACAGTTTTCTGGTATTGGTTTTGCAGGTTGTGGATAGTTCATGGTTTTGGCAGCAAGAGAAAATATGAGGAAGTGAGAGGACTTGAAGATGAATGAAAACTGACTTTGGAATAGGTTTAGGCTATTGTTTTTAGCTTTATAGAGATTTTTCCTTGTAAATTTTGAATGATCAATGTCCTTTTTTTTAATGTACAAAAGATATCTTGCATTTTCTTGATTTTGAACTTGGATCTTTAATTGAATGAAATGCTCAAATCCATGGTCCATGATAGACTTTACATGTAAACTTGCATGGATGGTAGTGAAGTGAAAATAAATGTATGGAAATGTGGTTTTGAGGAAATGTATAATAATGATTTGAAGATTTAATGAATGAAACATATATAGCTTATTTAAATCGTGGAACGAGTATGACTTTGCAAATTTGGTGATGATAATGTTCTTGTCAAATATTTCCCAACTTTGACGATGATACTTGGACCATGAACGCACACTCCTGATGAACCTCACTTAATAAACTCAATTATGGCGAGATATAAGCCGAACACCCTTGAGATGTACTTTGACGAAGAAAATAATATTGAGATGCTAAGAGGACCAAAACCTAATTTGAAACAAATCTCAAAAGAACTCTTGATGAAACCCTAAGAAGTTTCCTTCGATACCTTAATTCACGCGACTGAACCATAGAAAATTTGGACGAAACCTGTGATATTGCGTAATGCTTTGCTAACTTGATTTGAAATCAAAGACTTCATTCAAATTAATCCTCAAATCAACTTCACCAAGATCCTCAATCAGTTTCCAACATGGTGACTTGTATTATAAGAAATATCTTGTTCAAACTTAACATGAATCTCCGAACTCAACATATTCTTCCATGAACGATCTCAACATTATAGTATTGAGAAAATAAATATAGCATGAATTGAAAGATCATTCAAAATCAAGCAAATGACCTATGACGATTCGATAACCATCAAGGTCTTCTAAACACAACTTTCCTTTGATTCTTGAACAGAACTCGCTGACAACATCGCTTATGATAATATGCAAAAATAATCATCTCAATAGAAGTAGGAGATGATGTCAAAGAGAGTCATACGCAAAAAGAGACACTCAATAATATTGAAACAATGAAGAAGTTACAATCGTTTGAACTTGGTCTTGAAAAGGTAAACTTTCGGGTCAATGCGGTTCATTTTCAGTCATCTGAACCATTGACTGAGCAAACTTGCGATGCGAGGCTTGAAACTTGGCATGAGCATCCTTGAGAATACATGAAGAACCATGAAAACCATTTGAAACTTTGGAAACTCAATTTTTCTTGAGAAATACCAAACTCTAATTGTTGACTCAATGCTTAGGAGGAGAATCTTTCTGATCAAACCCTGAGCCATCTTGAGTATTTCAGAAACCCTAGTGTTGTACCCCAAAATTTTCCCTCTCATTCTCCAAGGCCTTTCTCACAAGGATTGTCAAGGTTCAAGCTTGAACAAGTGCATTGGGATTTTCCAGTACCAAAATTAAAAGGAAACTGTCAAAAATGGAGAAAACAGATAAAAATAACATTTTGACAAATTTGGTGGAAAACATGTCTCCTTCGATTCAGCATACTTCGATTGACTCTTGGCCTCTTTCGATTGCTCAAAGTGTCTGCTAGCGTGCCTATTTCGCCTGGGCATGTGACTTCTTGTCGCAGGCTTCGTTTGTGCCTTTTACTGCCTACAAACCTGCTTCGTTTGTGCCTTTTGCTGCCTGCGTGCTCGCAATCGAAGGCCATGACTTACTGGCCATACATGCCCCCTGCAAGGAAACCCTTTTCGATTCACCAAGCGTATTGCCTACAGGCCTGCTTCAATTTGGATAAGTTTACTGCCTACAAACATGCTTCGATTGGGCAACATTGCTTCCTTCGAGCACGAACTTTCGATTGGAAAATATGCTTCCTTCGAGCGTGAGCTTTCGATTGGGCATTAGCTTCCTTCGAGTAAGCTTGTTTCGACCACAAGTTTCGACTAAGGCAAAGGTTTCCTTCGAACATGTGTGCTTCGATCTCACTCTTGCATTCGACTCAGGAATGTCCTTCAAATCAGGAAGTTAAAGCCTCTTGTTGGTTGTCTTCAATTCAAAGAATCAATAATGTTCTGAAAGCTTCCTTCGATTCAGAAGTTAATAACCTTCTGAAAAGGGCCATTCGAAGAACACACAGTTGGTCCATTTGAAGGACACACAACTGGTGGAAACGAATGCAGTGTTGTCCCAGAAAGATGGAGGATTCGACCCAGAAGATCAAGTTGAACATATAGACCCATAGGCTAGGCCACGTGTCTTCCCTTTTTAGGCCTGTTTGCTGTCTAAGACCACTTGCATAGCACAGTACCACCTTTTAGGAAAGTCTGTCTTGAGCCTTGCACCTATTTTCCTTCAGCATGAAGCAACCTCACCTGAACCATTCATCTTGCTTTTGTGGCACAAGTGGACATTTACTTTCCAGCTGGGCCTTATTTTATTATTTTTTGCTCCACAAGCAATGACAGAAGCATGAGTCACAGCCTCTGCACCCCAACTGCCAACAGCCCACCACATGTGTTGTCACGACTACCTATTATTTTACTATTTTTTGCAAGGCTGGATGTTGAAAACATGTCCATTCTTTTCCTCTATAAATAGAGGAATTTATGCAAAGATGAGGGAGGACTTTTGGCCAGAGGAACGTATCTTCAAAATTCTCATACACCACAAAATTCTAAAATTCTCAAATTCTCAAACACTTGAACACTTAAACACTCAAACACATACCCAGAATCCAAACAACAAATCCAGAACTGCATCCTCCTGCCTAAACACCAGAACATCAAACCTGTGTTACAAATACAAGCCTTGAGGCCTGCATAACCTCAAAACCTGCCTTCCTTACCAAAGCCAGAAAAATCCAGCCAGTTCAACTGCAACTGCAAACAAACCTGCCTAAAGCCAGTCCAACTGCAGCTGCAAGCAAGCCTGTATCAAAACTAACAGAAACTCAGACCTGCTTGCCCAAACCAAACAGTAACAGAACTAGCTTCAGGAACATCCCAGCAAGGCTCCCTCCACCATCAAAAAAGGTCACCTACAGCTCTTTCGACTAAGCACTTCAAGAGGTAAGTTCTCTCCAGCTTGGGACTTTTTCATTTAAACATCATGAGTACATGCCAATAAAGAAAAATGTAGATATTTCTGGACCACGTTTTAGCATTAGATTCTGATTTCTCTTATGCTAAAAACTCAACCTTAATTAGTTATAAATTAGACTTTGAGACCCATTGGTTTTTTGTGCTAACCCCTGGACTGTAGTTATGTTTGGATGTTGCATTTAAGAACTTGAGACAGGTTTGTTATACCCTTCGATTGGCTAGCTGCACAAGCCTTTCGAATCACAATTTGAGGGCCTAAATATGCTTACAAGGAGTCAGCAAGGAGCCTGTGGAAAAGCCAGAACCTTGTTGTTTCCAGACCTCAGACGAAATCCATAACCTTTGCATGCCACAAACAAAAGACAAGAGTATGAAACGAAGCCCCAGGCTTCCTCACTGACTCCAGACCCAATCGAAGAAGGCAACAAGGCAGAAAGGCCCAGCCAGAGGCACACTTGCACTAAGTCCAGGCTCAGACGAAAGGCACTTCCATGCTGGTGCCAGCCTCCATTCGAAATACATGACCTGACTGGTGCCAAAGCCCAATCGAAGTACATGACCTGACTGGTGCCAAAGCCCAATCGAAGGACAGGACCTTACTGATGCCAGACCCCAATCGAAGGAGGCCAACAGAAGTCAAATCGAAGGGTGCTCCTGCCTGGGTCGAAAGACACTCATTTTTCTTGCTTTTCCCTTATTTTTGCCTTTATATTCTCATGCAATTCAATATGGTTGTAATAGTGTAGGATATTTATTTCCTGCATTTTTATTGCTTTGTACAAATGCTAGTAATTAGGTGTGTATGGCAAGATAAAATCAACAGTTAGACAACCCAAAAATCAAAGATAACAATGCATGCAATCAAACACACTTGCACACATGCACCCTTAAGGGAATTCCACTTGTTGCCTTATAAAAATGGCCATGTTATGCATGTGGGATGTCTTAGCACAAAAGAATTGAAAAAAGATCATAGTCCCCCGATGACGCTATCAAATGTTGCCTTTCAAAAATGATCTTAGTCCCTACAGAAAAGTGCTAAGTCATTTCACAACATTGCTATCATGATCATACAATGACCCGCGCCTATCCCGTTTACATCCTAACACAAGGTTGTTCACCAAATACAATGGTGAAACAACACTGTTAAAAGGGTTAAAAACATAAGAAAGATCTTTGAGTAAAATAGGGTAGACAACTCTTAGTTACTTGATCAAAAATCTTGCAAAACATCCTTGCTATTTTTCAAAACACACTCCACAACACAATTTCAAAAACAACTTTCAAAACATTGAAAACCTTTCAGAAAAGACAAACACCTCTGTATACATTCAAACAAGAATCATTACAAAGGTTGCCACAACGATGGCTTCTTTTCAAAACATCTTTCAAAATCACACACAAAGCACCATTTCAAACAATTGAAAAGCAAAAGCAAGTGATCTAAGAAAGTAACTAAGAGCCCATGGATAACCATGGATAGAAAGGGTGCTAATACCTTCCCTTTCTATAATCTACTCCCCGAACCCAAGAAAACATCTCAAAGGTCTTTCCTGTGCTTTTTGACCTTTCTTTAGGATAAAATAAAAAGTCGGTGGGGACTCTTGCTAAACCAAAACATTTGCAAACACAAACGTAAAACACAAGTCAGTTCTCCCACCGTATCACAGAACTGGCGACTCTGCTGGGGATTGAAATTTAAAAGTGGAGTAACCTTAGGGCTTAGATCACCCTTTGCATGATTAATTGTTTATTTTGATTGCTTTACATTTTGGTTCTCTTTTTGGGCTTGAAATCCTCCATCCGGATTTGGGAAACATTCATAGATAGCAATACGTTGTGGAAACTGTGCGGGGTATACCGACATGGTTGAAGCAATAGCTATATTAGTGTGACATA
This sequence comes from Vicia faba, assembly GCA_948472305.1. Lineage (NCBI taxonomy): Eukaryota > Viridiplantae > Streptophyta > Magnoliopsida > Fabales > Fabaceae > Vicia > Vicia faba. The sequence goes on along the minus strand of OX451740.1, from coordinate 525,660,702 downwards.
TTTGTGAGTACCGGTAGCCTTTGAGTCAATCAAAGAGAATACGGGGCCGTTGAGTGATGTCATTAAGCACTAATGAACTAGAACCTTACTTGACCATCTTGGCCTTTCATTAAGGGTAGTGAGATGACCGGCTTTGGTACAGTCCGAAGTTGGTAGATACTCGATACTACACTCATTGAGGGTTGTTTTCTTGGAATATTTTGGTCGCTAGTTAAGTGGCTAAACCAAAACATTGAACATAGAAAACAATCCAATGATATTGAGCTCCTTAGAACCCGGTTACTATTTATAGGATAGGTTTTGAGCGAACTAAACTCAAGAGGGTACTTACCTATGAAACCTCATGCAAGCCTGAAACTAGGGTTTTTGTGTGACTTGCTTGTACATGTGTTTGTGCATACATCATGAACATCATAAAGCATCATATGCATCCACTAACCATTTCAAGGGTTTGGATCTTCATCTTTGTTCTTGCTTTGTAGGTCATGGAAACTCTTCGCAGGAAAACTATTCAAGTCAACCTTGTGAGAATCCCTCCTCAACTCAAGGAGCTTACATCCAGAATTCCAGAAAATTCTCTCTTCAGTAAAAGACATGGTAGACTTCTCAGCTTAGTCAACACCAACATTGAGGAAGACATGGTTAAAGTTCTCTTCCAGTTCTTTGACCCCCTACACCACTGTTTCACATTCCCTGACTACCAATTGGTGCCTACTTTGGAGGAATTTTCTCAACTCCTGAGAATTCCTATTCTTAATCAACTACCCTACAACTTATAGATGTGAATGCTATTAATATTTTCATTTCCAGGAATCCCATACCTACATTACTTGGAGACATCCTACACTCATTTTACACACGAACAATGAGGAAAAGAGGTGTTCTCATGTGCTGTACTCCTATCCTAGCAAGGTGGTTTATTTCTCACCTTCCACAATCAGTTCTGAAGAATGAGCAAGGTTTAAGGTGGTCACAACGGTTGATGACCCTCACACATTCTGATGTACATTGGTGTTCTCGGTCCAGAGAAAATGTCATCCTTATTGATCGTTGTGGTGAGTTCCCTAATGTCCCATTACTTGGTATTAGGGGAGGCATTACCTACAACCCTTGTCTAGCCTTGAGACAATTTGGATATGCTCGGAGGGATGGCCCTCATGACATGCTGATTCCCGACCTAGTTTTTGACTTTGACAACGATGCGCAAGGACTTCGCTAAAGGTTCATCAGAGCTTGGAGGATGCCTAACAAGGTGGATAGTAAGACACTGGGGCACACGAATTCCATCCCCCTTGAGCCTTACCTCAAGTGGGTACGAACCCGCTCCCAGAATCTTGTGATGCCATATCCTCACATTCTCCCCTTGATTAAAGAGCCTGTTAAGGAAGGAGAGGTTCCATACACCATCCTATATCCTGACATGCCAACATCATGGGAAGAAATGCAAAAGAGTTGGATCCAACTCAGAGAAGAACGAGATACTTTTGAAGCCAGCTTCTATGCCAGTGAGGAGAAGGTTTTAGAGCTCATCCGCCGACTTCACGAGGAGGAAACTCTTAACACCTACATCGCACCAAAAAGGATGCGCAACGTCTTTTTACATTAAGATTTTTGTAATATTTCGCCCATGGGGCATTTATGTACTAACAAATTTCTTCTTAATATGACGTGCGTTCTTTTTGTTTACAGCAAATTTGAATTTTTGAACCCTTGAATGCATTACATGAACAACATATCATTCATCATATGCATAAACAGGTCTTCAAGCCAGGTTTCCTTATCTTTCTGCTGTTTATTTCAGTAAGATGGATTTGGAGCAAATAGTGAAGGACCTACAGGCACAAAATTCACAATTTCAGTAACTCCTCATGACCTTGGCAAAGGGTCAAGAGGATCTCAAGGCTCTGCTAGAGAAGAGTAAAGAGAAGAAAAAGAAAAAGAGACCGGGGGTAGCTACTTTCGGAAGAAGATTTGAGGGGGATGCTAGAAGGACTCTTGAGTTTCCATCAACGTCCGACGAAGGGATTGGCAAAGGGAAAGGAGTTACTGTGCCTTCCGAATCTGAGGTAGAAGAGGAGGAAGAGGAAGCAGACGAAGACTATTCAGAACAACAGTATCCACCAGCAGATGACAAGTATAAGAACCTTGAAGACAAATTGGCAGCTATGGAGTTGCAGAGGGTGCCCGGATTGGATTTTGAGGAACTGGGGCTTGTAGCTGGGATTGTTATCCCTCCTAAGTTCAAAGTGCCAACATTTGCCAAGTACGGTGGTATATCTTGCCCTAAGATTCACCTAAGGTCGTATGTTAGAAAGATCCAGCCACATTCATCCGACAAAAACCTCTGGGTGCACTTTTTCCAAGACAGCTTGTCTGGCACTCAGTTAGATTGGTTTTACCAGCTCAAGAGATCAGAGTTCCACAATTGGGAAGACTTGGCAGCCGCTTTCTATCGTCAGTATCAGTACAATGCTGATTTGGCGCCTACCCGTACTCAACTACAGAGTATGGGGATGGCTTCAAATGAAGGGTTCAAGGAGTATGCCCAGAAGTGGCATGACCTGGCTGGAAGGGTGCAACCACCGCTATCAGATAGAGAATTAGTTGACATGTTTTTGGGGACCCTATCTGGCCCTTTCTTCAAACATCTAATTGGAAGCTCCTCTGCGGGATTTACTGAGTTGATTTTGACTGGCGAGAGGGTGGAAGCCGGTATCAAAAGTGGAAAGATTCAAAAGGATGCTTCCGCATCCACAGCTGCTAGAAAACCTTTCCCAGCCAAGAAAGAGGTATCCGCTGTGTACACCCAAAAAAATAGGGAAAGAGAAGAACGTCGGCAAACAGTGGGGGCCGTATTAATACAGAAATCCGCATCAGACCAGTTTAGAAACAACCAACCGAGGAATGATCAGCCCAGAACTTATCAGCAAAGGCCACCACGGCAGTTTACCCCAGTAAATATGACACCTGCTCAGATCCTTCCACATCTCCTGAAATTGAATCTTGCTAATTTAAAAGAGGCGCCAAAGAATGTAAATACCACCTCTCCATTTTACAATCCAAAAGCCAAGTGTGCTTACCATTCCGACAGTATTGGGCACGATACCAATAATTGTTGGGCACTCAAGAAAAAAATTCAGGATTTAATTGACGCCAAAGAGGTCGAGTTTAACGCTCCTGAAAAGCCCAATGTTATATCTGCGCCAATGCCCAAGCACGACCACAATGTGCATGCTGTTTTGGAAAATCTCCATGTTACTGATATCGTCGATCTGTTGACTCCATTGTTAGTGATAAAAGAAAATTTGTTGAGAGCCGGGATCTTTCATGGTTGTGATAAAGATTGCTATTTGTGCTCAAACGTTCAAGGTGATTGTCCAATGTTGAAGTCGGGTGTCCAACGCCTGATGGATACTCAAGAAATACTTTTTCAGAAAACCCCTGTTAACACTTTAAATCTGATTGCTCCTGATACTTGTGATACCTCAACCAATGATATCGCCATCATAACCATTTCCGACAGTCCTCCCAAGGCTTGCAAAAGGCCTGTCAAGATTACACCCAACTCTGAATGTGCGCCCTAAAGATCACAATGCTGGGACCCATCCCGTACCAATCAAGCAAAATGATATCGTGGAACTATGGGGGAGAAATCTTCTACCACGGCATCAAACAAATCAAAACAGTCCAAGAAACCTCTGAAGAAGACCCTGACATAGGAAACATCGTGGGTACTAGCAAGATCACCCGCAGTGGCCGGATCTTTTCTCCGGAGATTGCTCCTCCCCGAGCAGTCTTCGGACCCTTAAACATTTCTGCACCTGTTGGACCCTCTGTGCAAGGCCCCGTGATTGAAGAGTTAAACACTCCTGAAGAAAGACCATCCACCAACAAAGGTAAGGGGATACTGAAAGAGCCTGTCAGGACAAAGGCTCATGCTGTGGTTATCCCTGAAACCACTCAGAAGGAGATGGATGAAATCCTGAAGATAATCAGAAAAAGTGACTACGATGTTGTAGAACAACTGGGGCAGACCCCCTCCAAAATTTCAATGTTAGCTCTCTTGCTCTGTTCAGAGGCCCATGCTAAGGCTCTGATTAAATTCTTGAAGACGACACATGTCCCTCAAGAGACCTCGGCTGACCAATTCCAAAACTGTGTGGCCAGTCTTACTGCTGACAATGGCCTGGGCTTTTCCGATGCCGACCTGACTCCGAAAGGAAGGAAACACAATGATGCGTTACATGTTTCAATTGAGTGCCGAGGGACCACCCTTGCTCATGTCTTGGTCGATACTGGTTCTTCCCTGAATGTGCTGCCAAAGAAGGCTTTAGACCGTTTGGATTGTGAAGATTTGACCCTCAAGCCTAGCAACATTATCGTCAGAGCTTTCGATGGTTCCAAAAGAATGGTTCATGGGGAGGTTGATTTTACCATCAAGGTAGGCACTGAAGTGTTCAACTCCACCTTCTACGTGATGGACATTCGTCCGTCATACTCATGTTTGCTGGGAAGACCATGGATTCATCATGTCGGGGCAGTTACATCCTTTTGCAACAAATGTTGAAGTATCCTGTTAAGGGTAAAATCATAACCGTACACGGTGAGGAGGAGTACATGATCAGTCATCTCAATTCCTTTCGGTATGTGGAAGTGGATGGCGAATTCATCGAAACACCTTTTCAACATTTTGAGGAAGTTTCTCCCGAGGTGGCAGTCGCGAAGACAGTGGTTGAGGTACCTATCATTCCCAAGCATGTGGCTAGGATGGCATCGCTCAAAGACGCAAAGGCTGTGATTAAGGAGGGGAAGAGCACAATATGGGGACAGTTTCCCGACATTCCTTATAAGACAGACAAGTTTGGGTTGGGGTTTACTGCTGCAGGATAGAAGGCTATGCGTCGCTCCAAGACCAAAAGACCACCCATCAAGATTTCTCTCCATGGAATCAATGTTGTAGAAGATGAAGACGAGGAGAGCCACTTTGAAGACTGGATTTTTCCGACTGTCGAAGGGGGTGTGAGCAATTGGGAAGCAAAGGATTTCGTTCCTATCACCTTTATCAACCAGTAATTTTATCTTTGGAAAATTTCCCATTTTCTATGGTCTGTAATAACTAAAACAATTCGCACACTATTTTCACCTCATGCCTTGCCCGGGGCACGTAGGTCCATTTGTAAGGGCTTGGTTTTCTTCATAATCATATGCCATATTTTAACGAATCATTGGACGCTTTTCATCTATAAACTGCTGTGTTCATTTTATTTCCTTTTTGCATTTTTGTTTGTTTAAAGATGGCTATCCCTTACACACACCCACATTCACAAATGCAGGTACCCATCCACTCCGAATTCCATGGGTGACTATTCTGCTTTAGCCTTCAATAACTCTGAAGATCTGGTCAATCAAGATGAGTACGAAGTTGACGAAGATTGTGAAGTGTCGGGAGAGTTAGCCAGACTTCTACAACAAGAAGAAAGGGCCATTTTGCCTCATGAAGAGTTGTTAGAAACCATCAACTTAGGGACAGAGGAGGACATGAAAGAAGTAAAAGTGGGTGCCAACTTGGAACCAAGTGTCAAGGAACGCTTAATACAGTTGTTGAATGAATACGTTGAGATCTTCGCTTGGTCTTATGAAGACATGACTGGTTTAGACACAGATATCATGGTTCACCGTCTCCCTACAAGAGAAGACTGTCCACCGATCAAGCAAAAGGTTCGCCGAATGAGACCTGACATGTCTGAGAAGATTAAAGCTGAAGTAATGAAGCAATTCAACGCTGACTTTCTGGCCATTACAACCTATCCACAATGGGTTGCTAACATTGTGCCCGTACCCAAAAAAGACGGCAAGGTCAGAATGTGTGTGGACTATCGGGATTTGAACAGGGCTAGCCCTAAAGATGATTTCCCTCTACCTCATATTGACGTCTTAGTTGATAACACCGCTCAACACAAGGTTTTTTCCTTCATGGATGGATTCTCGGGTTACAACCAGATTAAAATGGCCCCCGAGGACATGGAGAAAACAACCTTTGTTACACAATGGGGTACCTTCTGCTACAAGGTGATGTCGTTCGGACTAAGGAACGCAGGGGCAACTTATCAACGCGCCATGGTAGATTTGTTTCATGAGATCGAAGTTTACGTAGATGATATGATAGCTCGATCACAAACAGAAGAAGAACACCTTGGACATTTGCAGAAGCTGTTTGCCAGGTTGAAGGAGTACAAACTCAGACGGAATCCAAGCAAGTGCACTTTTGGAGTTAGGTCTGCTAAGCTCTTGGGATTTATTGTCAACAACAAAGGTATTGAGGTCGATCCTGTTAAAGTGAAGGCTATACAAGAAATGCCAGCCCCCCGTACTGAAAAGGAGGTTAGAGGATTCTTGGGACGCTTGAACTATATTGCAAGATTCATCTCTCACCTGACATCCACCTGTGAGCCAATCTTCAAGCTGTTAAAGAAGGATCAGGTAGTTGAATGGAACGACGATTGTCAAGTTGCTTTTGATAAGATCAAGGAGCATTTGCTGGAACCTCCTATTCTGATGCCACCCGTCGAAGGAAGGCTGTTGATCATGTATCTGACTATTTTGGATAACTCAATGGGGTGCGTGCTGGGCCAACATGACGAGTCTGGTCGAAAAGAGCATGCCATTTATTACCTTAGCAAAAAGTTTACTGACTGTGAGACTCGCTACTCACTGCTCGAGAAAACTTGTTGCGCTTTGGTATGGGCTGCTCACCGACTAAGGCAGTATATGTTGACTCATACCACTTTGCTGATTTCCAAAATGGATCCAATCAAGTATATCTTCGAAAAGCCTGCTTTATCTGGAAGAATCGCTAGATGGCAGATGATCCTGACCGAGTATGACATCCATTATACTACCCAAAAAGCTATAAAGGGGAGTGTACTAGCTGACCATCTAGCTCATCAAGCCGTCGAAGATTATCAATCTATGAGATTCGACTTCCCTAACGAATACATCATGACCCTGGACAACATCGAAGGTAACGGACCGTATGACGGACCTGAACAAGGATCCTGATGGACCCTGTACTTTGATGGTGCTTCAAATGCACTTGGAAATGGTATCGGTGCAGTACTCATTTCTCCAGAAGGTTGCCATACACCTTTCACTGCCCGACTTTGTTTCAGCTGTACCAACAACATGGCCGAATATGAAGCTTGCATCTTTAGTCTCAAGGCTGCTATAGACCTGGGGATCAAATCTTTGGTCGTATTTGGGGACTTGGCTTTGGTTATCAGTTAAGTCAAAGGAGAGTGGGATACCAAACATCCTAATCTTATCCCATACAAGGAACATGTCCTGACTTTGTTGCCTCATTTCGAGCAGATTACTTTCGAGCATTTCCCGCGAGAAGAGAATCAGCTAGCAGATGCTCTGGCTACAATGTCTTCCATGTTTAAACCCAACTGGGATAACGAGACTCCCCAAATTACCATCGAGCGAATGGATGAACCTGCGCACTATCATGATATTAATACCGAAGAAGTAGTGGAACTACCTTGGTTTCATGAAATCAAAAGGTATCTCCAGACTAGAGAATATCCCGAAGGAGCTTCAGTCAATGACAAAAAGTTCTTAAGAAGATTTGCTGCCAAGTTCTTCCTAAGCAATGGCATCCTTTATAAACGCAACCATGATTATGTTTTACTTCAATGTGTAGACAAAGCTGAAGCAGAGTTGATCATGACTGAAATACACAGTGGCACATTTGGCACCCACTTGAGCGGACATACAATGGCAAAGAAGATTCTAAGGGCAGGTTACTGCTGGTCCACCATGGAAGCTGATTGTCATCAACATTCCCGTACTTGCCATAAATGCCAAGTCTACGCCGACAAGATACATATTCCTCCTGTTCCTCTCAACGTTCTGACAGCTCATTGGCCATTCACAATGTGAGGCATTGACATGATTGGAGAGATCAAGCCCACGGCATCCAATGGACATCGCTTCATCCTGGTGGCTATTGATTACTTCACCAAATGGGTCGAGGCAGCTTCCTTTGCCTCCGTTACAAAGAATGTGGTTGCCCGTTTCATTAAGCAGAACCTCATATGCCGGTATGGTATCCCCGACAAAATCATCACAGACAACGGTACAAATCTGAACAATACTATGATCACTGCTCTATGCGAACAGTTCAAGATTTATCATCACAATTCATCTCCCTATCGGCCGAAGATGAACGATGCTGTTGAAGCTGCGAACAAAAATATCAAGAAGATCATTCAAAAGATGACAGTCACCTACAAGGACTAGCACGAGATGTTACCATTCGCTCTGCATGGATATCGTGCCATGACACGTACTTCAACAGGGGCAACCCCATTTTCTTTGGTGTATGGCATGGAGGTTGTCTTACCCATGGAAGTTCAGATTCCTTCCTTAAGGATCATGAAAGACGCTGGTTTGAGTGAAGACGATTGGATTCAGACCCGGCTTGATCAACTCAATTTGATCGATGAGAAGCGACTTACTGCTGTTTGTCATGGTCAAGCGTATTAAAAACGCATGATCAAGGCTTTCAACAAGAAAGTAAGGCGTAAGATATATCGAGGCGGAGATTTTGTAATCAAGCAGATCATCTTACCGCAAAGTGATCCCAGGGGCAAGTGGACTCCTACTTACGAAGGACCATTTGTGATCAAGAGTATCTTTTCTGGTGGGGCAATGATTTTGACCACCATGGACGGCGAATATTTTCCACACCCTGCGAACGCAGACATAGTCAAAAGATACTACGCATAAAATAACCCGACAAGTCGAAAACCCGAAAGGGCGACTTGGGCAAAAAATGGGCATCCCGGTGAACCGAAAACCTGAAAGGGCGGTTCAGGCAAAAATTAGGGATAAAACAAAAAATCTGTACACCCGGCAAGTTGAAAACCCGAAAGGGTGACTTGGGCAAAAAAGGGTTTCCCGGTGGATCGAAAACCAGAAAGGGCAATCCAGGCAAAAGTTAGGGAATTAAAGCGTATGATTGTGTCTAGTCGGATCACTTTAAGAACAATCTCTTCATCAACAAGCTCCGAGCTTCTGATCAACCTAGTCATCGACGGACGAAGTAATGAATGGACAAGATATTCAGAGTTGTGAAGGCTATAGCAGAATGGGAATCCCATGGAATTGTTACACATAGCCATCTTTCTTTTGTATAAGATTTTTTTTTCAATTCTTACGACAACATTCTCTTACTAGGATGTCTGTCTCCTTTGTACAAAGATACTCACAAAAGTTAAATACAAATGTACTTCCAAGTGCAGAAATTTGCTTGCCTTCCTTTTCTTTTTTACACTTATGTTTTATTTGAAAAACGTCCAATGTTTTGTTAAATAGGCATATGCATTTGAACATAATTATTACTTACAAATAAAATGAAATTGAGAAAAGATGATTACTGAGAGGTTGAAGGTTAGGAAGATATCCTTATGCCATTTCAGAAGAAATCCCCAGCGGAATTAAACTTCAAGTTCCTCAACAGAGTTAAAATTCGGAATATATTTCCCTAACAGAGATCCTCAGTAGAGCAAATGCTTTCTAGAACTTGATTCCCCAGCTGAGATGAATTTCAAAATTCCCCTCAGAGTCAAGTTTCAAGATCCCCAGTGGAGCCCGAAAACCCTGAAAATCCTATTCCCCAGTGGAACCAGAACGGTGAACATTCTCCCCACAGAGATATTTCCCAGCAGATTGAAGATTCTCAGTCTCACTTCTCCAGCGGAAGTCTCCCAGGTTTTAATTCCCCAGCAGAGATCGTCAGAATTCTCATTCCTCGCAGAAGTTAGTGAAGTTTTGTGAAAACCCCCCACAAGTCACCAAGGATTTTCAATCCCCAGCAGTGGTCCTGAGATCCCTCAACAATCGAAGATCTTCAATCCCCGAGCAGTTAGCAAGGATTTCTCATCTTCAACAATCAAAGATTTTTCGGAATCCCCAGCTACGGTCAAGGATTTACTTTCCCCGACAGCAGTCAAGGAATTCATTATCTCCAGCTATCAAGGATTTATTTTCCTCAGCAAGACAGCTACTCAGCTTACATGCATAATCATTACATCCACATATCATAAACATTTATGAAATACAATTCATTGCATCATACATATCATGCAACATAATTTTGTGTTCAGCTAACATTTTTACCCTTTTCAGGATAAGTTTAAAAAGCTATCATTAACAATTATTCAGATACAGTATGGATACACCCCAGACACGGCGGTCATTCTATTACTCATTCAAAACTCCAATTCAGATACAGTATGGATACACCCCAGACACGGCAGCCATTCTATTACTCATTCAGAACTTCAATTTAGATACAGTATGGATACACCCCAGACACGGCAGTCATTCTATTACTCATTCAGAACTCCAATTCAGATACAGTATGGATACACCCCAGACACGGCGGTCATTCTATTACTGATTCAGAACTCCAATTCAGATACAGTATGGATACACCCCAGACACGGCGGTCATTCTATTACTTATTCAGAACTCCAATTCAGATACAGTATGGATACACCCCAGACACGGCGGTCATTCTATTACTCATTCAGAACTCCAATTCAGATACAGTATGGATACACCCCAGACACGGCGGTCATTCTATTACTCATTCAGAACTCCAATTCAGATACAGTATGGACACACGCCAGACACGGCGGTCATTCTATTACTCATTCAGAACTCTAATTCAGATACAGTATGGATACACCCCAGACACGATGGTCATTCTATTACTCATTCAGAATTTCAAGTCAGATACAGTATGGATACACCCCAGATACGGCGGTCATTCTACTACCCATTCATATTTCAGCAATCTGATACAGACTAGATACGCCCCAAACACGGCGGCCATTCTATCTTTCATTCAGATTCAATTATCAACCTCAAGTCCAGATATGCTCCAAACACGTAAGCCATTCTGGCCTTTACACCAGTAGTTTGATTCTCCCCAGTGTAATCGCCACGGAAGTCATTCTGTCACTCATTCAGATCACAGTTACAGTTTCAGATACACTCCAGACACGGAAGTCATTCTGCTACTCATATAGATCTCAACTTCAGATACAGTCCAGATACGCTCAAGACACGGTTGCCATTCTGTCACTTATTCGGATCCCAGTTACAGTCCAGATACACTCTAGACACGGAAGTCATTCTGCTACTCATACAGATCTCAAACTTCAGATACAGTCCAGATACGCTCCAGATACGGTTGCCATTCTGTCACTCATTCAGAATTTATCCTCAGCACACAGTTGCTCTGTGATTGGTGGAAATAGAACTGACTGTTTTTAGCTGGTTCGCGAAATGTCGCGGAAGCAAGAGTCGCCACCGTCTTTTATTTTCTCCAACATGGACAGGACAAAAGCACAGCAAAATTCCTTATGAGATAGTTTCTCGGTTCGGGAGGTAGATTTATAGAAAGGGAAGGTGTTAGCACCCTTTCTATCCATGGTTATCCATGGGCTCTTAGATACTTGCTCATTGTGTTTTCAAAAGTGTTTGCTTTTCAAAGTGTGGGTGGGTTTGAAAAAAGTTTCGTTTAAAGATTTCAGAATGACTCTTGTATCAGTCCTCAAGAGTGTTTGAAAAATTGTTTTGAAAGCTTTTTGAAAGTGTCGGTGTGAAAAGATGTTTTGACTTGTTTTTTGAATAGAGAAAGTATCTATGAGTCATCTACCTACCCTAAGGAATTAGGCTGTGTAAATGTCCTTAAGGTAATGCCATCCCACCATTGAGGGGTAGGTAGCACCACCGTTGAAGGTGTTCGGGTCAATTCGTTTGTAGGGACAGTGTGATCACCAGAGCAACAATAGGACACCTTAGAAGCTACCCTTATGCCATTGATCCTTTTTAATCCGAGGCAATCATTTTGAGGCAACTGGATCATGGACATAAGGACTTACTAAAACGTCCTATACTCGACGACCACGTTTCGAAGGTAAGGCAACAGGTGAGGCGTATCCTAAGAGTGGTGTGTGAATTTGTGTGTTATTTTCATGTCAATATTTATCTTTGATCAGGGCATTTGTGAGCTACGAGTTATTTTTAATTAGCCATACATTCTTTCATACAAAGTTAGCAGTTTAAGAGTGCGGAAATTTAAATGCGGAAAGATAAATCCTACGCTATTACAAGGCGCGAGTCTATACATCGCCAAAATACAAAGACCCGTTTTATAAAAGATGCGGAAAATAAAAGACCTAATTACTATTACAAGGCTTGAGCAGTTACATAATATTCGAAAGAAAATAAATGCGCGGAAAGAAATTAGAATCGAATGTCCGAGGGTTTTGACCCTTTTGAAATTAAATTGAATTAAAAGCGAATTGATTATTAAATTAAGAAAAGAAATATTTTTTATGTTTTTGGTATTTTGTATTTATAAAATAAAGAAGATTGAAAATCAAGAGAAACCCTAATTCTAAGTTGTTTTTAATTATTAATGAAAAATATTAAAGTTTAACTTAATTTACTAAATAATTAATGTACATGTTTATTTACAAAAATATTTAGTAATTAATAATAATAATGATGATGAGAAAATTATTTTTAAAAAAAAGATGAAAATGTTAAAAACCCTAATTCTACTTATTTTATTTATAAAGAAAATATTAAAGTTTTAAAAACCTAAATTAAACTAAGTTAATTGTTAAAGTTTATTTACAAAAATAATAATGGTGAAATTAATATTAATAAAAATAAACATTTTTTTGATTTTTCTGTATTTTATATTATGAAAAGTTATTTTATGGAATTAAAAGAAATAATTAAAACATTAAAAAGAATCAAAAGAAAATCAAATAAAAAATAAAAATGATGCAAACCATGGGGGGTATCAGGCCCCAAAAGGAGGTTTATTGAAGCATTTTGGCCCATCAGAATAAAGCCTTTTTTGACTTTCAGGAATTACATGCTTGATGGTTGACCCAGGTGTGTGATGGTCTTCACGTTCTGGCCTTCAGATTGTACCTTGAAGCCACTTGTCAAGCCAACGCATAAGGGTGTATGGTGAAGCCTTGAAGAAACGCTGCATAGAAACGCGTTAGGATGAAAATTATGGAATATGTGGGGGGACCTGGGAACCGAACCCAGGTCCCTATACCTGCAAGACACGTCTTCTACCACCAGGCCATTTGTGTTCATTTGTTAATATAATGGAACGTGATTATTATAATAAGAAACAAAAGCTAATGATATAAAATAAGAAAAAACGCGCCAGATTCAAACACTCCAGTCACATGATGACACGCTAGCTTCATCTTCGTTTTTGTACCTGCAACATAACCAAATAGCGGGGGTTTTAAACCCCCATAAAACCAAAGTCCATAAAATAGCGATTAGAACATGCTGTAACATAAAAGGGCACGAGGTCATGGTTTGTCTCGTCTTGAGGTCACGAATCCAATGGCATAGGTTTCAAGGGCCAATTTTTTCATATGTGAGAACCCCTAATTCGAAGCTTCTGAAACCCTAGGTTTCATCCATGGCAGATTTGAATACAAGCATCGTTAGTTCAATTAAATGCTACCAATAGCTTCAGAACATCAATATTAGTGTAAATCAACTAACAAAACACATGAATAATTCATGGAAATTGAAAAACGATTATGGACATATTCATGAAAAGTGTGATTCGGTTCTACCAATTCTTGGAGTATGGGGACTGGAAAACGGTTGCAATCGACTCCTAGCAATGTCAGGAAGGCAATGGAAGTGTTTGGAAACCTTGAATTACCCTGCAACTAAGATTTCAGTTTTCAAGTTTTGGTGAAAATTTGGCAATTTTGTTATGGCCTCCTGAGCAATTTTTCGTGTCCTTGTGCATTAGGTTATGTTGTGCATATGTACATGAACGAAATTAGGTCAAAAAACCAAGCCCATAGTCCATCCATTTATGATTTCAATATTTGATTTCCAACATATCTTTTTCAATCTTTTTGCCATGAAACCCTTGCCAATTGTGGAAGATATTGCCTTGTTGATTGATGCACGACTTGCCACCTTGCCCTAATTTGATTTGCTGCACAAAAAAGATTTAAAAAGCATGATTTGATATTTTTTCATATTTAAATCTAATTAAATGAATTAATATGAATAAAAATTCAATTAATTAATTAAAAATAAGAAAATAAATCCCTTTGAGCTTAATGGGTCGTGCATATGCTTTGGGTAATGATTCAAGGAAGAATTTGAGGCCCATTAGCATTTTTGAAGCTTTTGAAGCAAAGTTGACTTTTCAAAATTCCCAAAACTTTCCCAACTTATCCAATGCATATCTTGCTCAATTTTTAAGCTATGATCATGTTCTTGGACATTTTGGAAAGGTCTTGAAGTCCTCTAACCAATGCCTTTGGTACCATGTCATTTTGATTTACCAATCTCAAGTTATGGTCTTTGACTTAAAGTGCCTTTTTGTTGACTTTTTGGAATGACCTATAATGTTGAAATTGGTAACTTTTTGTGAGAGCATTTCTTGGACTTGAAGTGTGAAGATGAGTTGTAGGAAATGTCATTCTCTTCAAAATGAGATTTGGATGGGATTTTTCTGATAAACCATGAGGAAGTTATGCCCTGGTCAATTTGCAGTTGACTTTTCAGCTGTCCAACAATAGAAACTTTTGCATCTTGAGACTTTTTGAGCCATGCATTGAGGAATCATGATCAAGAATTGATCAAATGATGTTTGTGGCTTAAAAATAAGATGTTGACCAAAAATTTTGACTTTTGACTGTCAAATGACCATTTTGCCCCTGCAGTTGACTGTGAAGCATTTAGGGTTTTTGACTGTGCAATTTGATGCTGTGAGTCTTGAAACTTGGCATAAGGATGATTGACAATGTATATAGGCATGTGGGACTTGATTGGACCCTTGGAAACCTCAATTTCTTTGCAAGAACCAAAACCCTAATTTTGACTGTGTTAAGAGGCAATTGGACTGTGCAACCCTTGAGAGATTTTGAACCATGATCTTGGCAAATCTTGAAGAACATGGGAGGGCAAATTTTGGGGTACAACAGTTGCCCCTGTTCAATCTTCTTAGACCTGAGGATGTAGATTGGCTGGCGTGCCTTTCGTAATCTGAAGGTGGAAGATGATTGAACACTAGAGTGCCCAGAAATTTGCACTCACATAGTAGAATATCAGCAGCGTGATGGTGGGAATGGGATTACGGATGCCATTTGGAGACTGATGGATAGGAGGATGGGCTTATAGATGCCATCTGGAAATGTGACAGAACCTTGTCGGGAATGGGCTTATAGATGCCATTTGGAGACTGTTGGTATGTGGTGATGATGGGCTTATAGATGCCATCAGGTGTCGATCGCGTAAGAGATTCCTTAGCGAGAACTTGCGTACCTGAGAAAGAAAATAATTACCTGGCCTGTTACAGGAGTTGATCTTCAAACTCTTTATATAGATGTGCCCTGGCTGGATACAGGAATCGAATCTTCAAACTCTTCAGACGTGCCCTGGCAAGATACAGGAATCGAGTCCGGAGAATATAGTCGTCAACAGATACACCCTGGAAAGATACAGGAATCAGATCTTCGAACTCTTCAGACGTGCCCTGGCAGGATACAGGAATCGAGTCTGGAATATAGTCGTCAACAGATACACCCTGGCAAGATACAGGAATCGGATCTGGAGTTGCGACAGTTGATAGGTAATTTTTTGTAAGTTGCAAGAGGGAACCTGTGTAGGGTTTCCTGGTGATGAGCTCGTGTGAAACTGCATCTGAAATGGAGAAGGAACCTGTGTAGGGTTACTTTGATGATGAGCCCGTGTAAAACTGCATCTGGAAAGAGAAAGGGAACCGGTGTAGGGTTTTTTGATGACGAGTCCGTGTAAAACTGCGTCTTTGGAAAGAGAGAACCTGTGTAGGGTTTCTGATGACGAGTCCGTGTGAAACTACGTCCGGAGAGAGAGAACCTGTGTAGGGTTTCTTTGGGATAAGTTCGTGTAAAACTTCTGGAGGAACCGGGGTAAGGTTACTTCGGGATAAGTCCGTGTAAGACTTCTGGAGGAACCGGGGTAAGGTTACTGCAGGATAAGTCCGTGTAAGACTTCTGGATGAACCGGGGTAAGGTCACTTCGGGATAAGTTCGTGTAAAATTTCTTGATGAACCGGGGTAAGGTTACTGCAGGATAAGTCCGTGTAAGACTTCTGGATGAACCGGGGTAAGGTCATCTTGAGATCAGTCCGTGTAGGACTTCTTCTGAAATAAAAGGAACCGGTGTAGGGTTACTTTGGTGATAAGTCCGTGTAAGACTTCTTCTGAAAATTGAGAAGGAACCGGTGTAGGGTTGCCTGATGATGAGTTCGTGTAAAACTACATCTGAAGTTGAGAAGGAAACCTGTGTAGGGTTGCCTATTGATGAGCCTGTGTAAGACTTCTTCTGAAAGAAAAGGAACCAATGTAGGGTTGCTTTAGGATGATCAAGTAGGTAGTTGTCTTGTTTGGTTTCGGATATTAACCCGTGATCAGTCGTCCACTGATTTTTCCTGGCTTGTTACCAATGTTGATCTGAAACTGTAGAGGTAGATGGTAATCATCTTTTGATTGACCTTTTCCTGAAAAGGCAAAACGTTAGCTGTATGCAATGTCATGATGCATGAACTGCATGATGTTAATATGTTCTCAAGAATAAATGAGATTGTATGTTCATGATGCGTATGTGCATGCTATAATGTATGAAGATGTAATGTTCATGAATGTATGTTTTTGTCTCGGAAAATAAGTCCTTGACGAACGCCGGGAAGCTGAATCTTGGGCTGCTATTGGAAGAGGAGAATTCTTCGTTTCCGCTGGGGATGATTGTTGCAAGAATACCGGTAGGAGAAGATGATTCCGTTGGGGAATAAACTTGGCGAATATATTACTCTGCGGGGAGTGAACCCTGTGGGGAAAGAGAGGTATTTTGCTGAGATGTTGATGATAACTCCGCTGGGGATACCGTTGATAAGCCCTGTTGGAGGATTTGATGAACTCCGCTGGGGATAGGAAGAACTTCGCCGAGGACGATCTTTCCATTGTAATTAGCTGAGGATAACCCAGTTATAAGCTCTGGTTGGGAGTAACCTTCTGAATAAAGCCGGGGAGATGCTGGCGCTCTGCGGGTGACAAGCTTCCAGAATCTACTGGGGATAAGCTTCCTGCTGGGGAGATGGATTCCACTTTCCTGGGGAAACTTTTGGACTGGACTCTCCTGGGGAAATTTTTGAGATGTACTGGGGAAGTGGCTCCACTAAATGTCTGGTATACCGCCGGGGAACAATCTTAGATCAAGACTGCCGGGGATGCTTGTTAAGAATATTTTCATACTCCGCTGCGGAATGTTGAGATCTGCTGGGGATAATCCAACTTCCTTATGGCTGATAGCGGACTAACTCTGCTTGGGGAGAGTATGGCTGACTTGCTGGAGATATTGTTCCTTGTCAGGGTTGATGGGAGACCAACTACTTGGGAGATAATTGTTGAATCTTGGCTCACTCTCTGGGGAATTAAGATATCTTGGTTACATTCTTCAGCCGAACTCACCTTGGTACCTTGGTGGATAGAGCAACTAGATCGCTTGGACAACTTATTACTGCCCCTGTTTCTGTGGGAGAAGGTACCTGTTGAGGTCTCGATAACTGCTGATTAGCGAATCTTCCTTCTGGTAAGATGACAGGACATAGTCGTACACTTTGATCCCTAATTTTTTCCTGGACCGCCCTTTCGGGTTTTCAGTCCACCGGGATACCCATTTTTGCCCAAGCCGCCTTTTCAGGTTTTCGACTTGCCGGGTGTACGGATTTTTCATTTTCATCCCTTATTTTTGCCCGAACCCTTTTGGTTCGCCGGGAAGCCCTTATTTTTGCCTAGGTGTGTCAACCTAGCGGGTCTTTGATTGTGCGTAGTATTTTTTCGACTATGTCCACGCTCTCAGAATGTAGGGAGTTACCACTGTCGGTAGTGTTGTGTTGCTACCACCAGAAGATGTCTGATCATGCAAGATTCGTTGCGGGAATCCATGTCTAATGCCCCAAGTGATTCAGGCGGAGATTTGCCCTTGGTATTTGGTGTTTGAGAGATTCTCTGAATCTTGACTGGACTGCCCCAGATGATGGACAATGATCACGTCTGCCCCTTGGTTGGAAGTACTTTCATTCACTTAGATATTCGTCGTGCGAATTTCTCTGCTGTTCGAACAAATAGCCACATGCAAACAATGTTATTTAAAAATGCAAAGCTTATGTCTGTCTTGAAGTTTTTTTTTTTTGAAAATGCATTTTTCCAGTAAAACAAGCAAATTTTGTAAAATGTGGTGTCAACTCATTATTTTACAGCGAGCCTTAAGGAGTCAGGATACCTTTCATAACATTATGCTTTTGAACTAACCCATGCTTCAGCTAGGACTTTTTAGGGTTGTAACGTGGCCTGGTTCACGGTTTAAGAAACAAAGGATAAAGGCTCAAAATTTATTTGTACCCACCCGTTCTTCGTGATGTTCTTCAAACCTAAACCCAGCTGATCGTGCGTTAGACCTTGTTTGAGTCTTTGTCCTGATATTCTGGTGATGGTTCGGATATTGATAATTTATTTTGAATAGGCAGTCATTTCCTTTTGTGTTGAGGGTTTGTAGGACCTCTTTCTTTTTGATTTTGTTATCCCTATTTTTTGCCTGAACTGTTTCTTTTGTGATTACAGTCAGCGGGATGCCCCAGTTTTTGTAAGTCTCCTTCATAGGTTTTGACTCATTGGGTTTTTATTTTTGAAAGATAACGACTGCCTGTCTTTATGATTATTCGGAACCATCACTGTCTTTTGTCTTGGAAGGACTTCTTTGATTTCATTCGTTATGCACTTGGATCAACTGAGAGAACTACCCTGCCCCGGGTTATGATTAAGGGTTTTAATTTTCGAAAAGAAAAACTCCTACTTGTTTGGCTCGAAGGGGTTGACGAGGGATTATCTTCCTTATAACTCCAGTGTTTAGGAATTGAAACAATGCCTGTACCTCATCAGCGGGGTCTGTTCAAAAGCATACTGTAAATGTCGTGGTATCGTTTTCGTCATCCTCCCTCAAGAGGCTTAGAATTATTAATCGAGAGTTGAACATAAAAAATAAAAGCAATTTTGGATATAGTGAACACAATTACTTCAAAACAAACACGTGTAATGCATTAATGAAATAACCAAGTTTGACATGAAATAAAATGTTTGAACAAACAAGTAAAATTACAATTCGAACATTCGAATGAACGAAAGTTTTTCAACCCTAGCCATGTCTTGGCAAGGGAGCAGTGGTCACATTGGGAGTCTCAGCAGGCTCGAATTCGATCTCCTTAGCGTCAATCATATTCTGGATCTTGTATTTTAACGGCCAACAATCCTCAGTATCGTGCCCCGGGCTATCAGAATGATAAGCACACCTCGCTTCTGGGTTGTAGTTTGGAGACGAGGTCTTGGGATTTGCAGGAGGGTTGATCACCGCAATCAGATTCATTTTCAACATGTGTTGCAGTGCTTGTGACAACGGCATATTGATGTTGGTGAACTGTCTCTTAGGCTCGTCCGGCCTTCGCTGATTTCCCTTTTGTGGTTGGCGGCATGGTGCAGAACCAGAGATCATGACTGCCCCTGCATGTTGGTCACGACAACTCTTTAGGCTGTATGCAGCATTAGATTCTTTCTTCCCCATGTAAGGCTTTTTGTGAGTGTCAGCAGGCGCGGCCTCTTGAATCTTCCCAGCCTTGATACCAGCTTCAATTCTTTCCCCGGTCAAGATCAGATCTGTAAACCCAGCAGAAGAATTTCCAATCAGATGGTTGAAGAACGGCCCAGACAGGGTCCCCAAGAACATATCGACAAGTTCCCGATCAGTTAGAGGTGGTTGTACCCTTCCAGCAAGGTCCCTCCATTTTTGAGCATATTCTTTGAAGCCTTCGCCTGTACCCATAGACATCCCCTGAAGTTGAGTGCGCGTGGGAGCAAGGTCGGCATTGTAATGGTACTGCTTGTAGAATGTAGTGGCCAAGTCCTCCCAGCTGCGGATGTTGGCTCCATTCAGTTGATAAAACCAGTCGAGTTGAGTTCCTGACAGACTATCCTGAAAGAAGTGAATCCACAGATTCTTGTCAGCCGTGTAGGGTTGGATCCTCCTTATGTAAGACCTGAGATACAGCTTAGAATAGGATGCCCCGTCGTACTTTGCAAAGGAAGGAGCCTTGAATTTGTGCGGGATTACTACCCCAGAAGACAGACCTAGATCTTCGAAGTCCAGGTCGGGCACTTTTTGTATCTCCATAGCACTTAACCGGTCTTCGAGCTGTTTGTACCTGTCCTCAACAGGAGGGTATTGTTCGTCATTGAACTCTGTCTCGTTGTCGGAGACCACTGGACTAGGAACCTCCCTTTCTTGGGGTCTGTCTTTCCCAACAGATGGGGTAGTCTGCTCGACTTCATTTAGTGATCCATTCCCAGCTTTGCGTCTCGGATTGAACAACACCGTTCTCTTCTTCTTCTTCTTCGAAAGCAGAGTCTTCAAATCCTGTTGACCCTGGGCTAGACTCTTAATCAACTCCTGGAATTGGGCGTTCTGAGCCTGGAGGGCCTTGATGGATTGCTCAGTAGATGATTCAGGATTCATGATGAGACTGCTGAAATAAACAACAAAGAAGGTAAGTGACCTGTGAACAGGGTACCTGTAATGCCATGATATGTATGATATGCATGCAATGTTTTCAAGGATCTCGCGGGGTAAACAGAGAAATTGGTTACAATTTTGTAGCTTGATTGAAGGAACTTCATGTTGCTGAGAGTCCTTCTTCAAGGGTCAAGGCTCACCATATCAAGTGGGTCATAGCCCCTGACAACCTTGGCTAGAGGAAAATAAATCCTCTTTGCCCCTTGCTGGACAGTTGATTCATCATGACCTGCATCACAAGCCCTTGAGATCCTTGAAATGGATTAGTCCTTATGCAGGATGTATGCAATGGTATGATGTCATGCTATGCATGGAGTGATATATGTAACCCTGTTATGAGTCCATATTAAGGACTGTAAACAAACCCTGCAAGAAACTCATGTGTTAGGTAACAAGTGCGTGCAAGTAATTCAAGTTAGAAGGCACACAAGTCACACAAGACAGCCCTTAGAGTTTAGGCCATCATGGGGTTCAGGTATTACCCTCTTTCAGTTTGTTGGTTAAGACATGTCCTATCAGAAGTAACCGGGTTCTAGAGGATCCCAATATCACTGACTACCCTCAATCGGTCATAACTCCAGCATCGCAATCTTTTCTTGCGGCCAGAACCATCGCGAGAGTTTAGCCTCAATGGGTGTAGCATACTGCTACTGTTCTATTGGCCAAGTTGGGTCATTTAAGGTTCTAAGGTCGGTTGGTGCTTAATGACTCCTCAGAAGACCCATATTCTCCTCGTTGCGACACAAGGGATATCGGTACAGACCAAGGTGCCACACCAACGTAGCCAC
Source organism: Vicia faba (assembly GCA_948472305.1). NCBI lineage: Eukaryota > Viridiplantae > Streptophyta > Magnoliopsida > Fabales > Fabaceae > Vicia > Vicia faba. Next base: position 525,639,169 of record OX451740.1, on the reverse strand, counting down.
TGTTTCACCCGTGTCGGTCTACGCCGGACAGGTCCCTCACAGCTTATGCTACCTAACAGGGTATCCCCAGATCCGGGTTAGGATCTATGTAACTTCGAAACAGCCCACAATAATAAAGCAAACAAACACAACAATTGAAAACACAAGTATGAGCTATCCTAAGGTACACCTCACTTTAATAGTATCTCCCCAGCAGAGTCGCCAGTTCCGTGATCGGTGGAAATAGAACTGACTGTTTTTAGCTGGTTCGCGAAATGTCGCGGAAGCAAGTGTCGCCACCGTCTTTTATTTTCTCCAACATGGACAGGACAAAAGCACAGCAAAATTCCTTATGAGATAGTTTCTCGGTTCGGGAGGTAGATTTATAGAAAGGGAAGGTGTTAGCACCCTTTCTATCCATGGTTATCCATGGGCTCTTAGATACTTGCTCATTGTGTTTTCAAAAGTGTTTGCTTTTCAAAGTGTGGGTGGGTTTGAAAAAAGTTTCGTTTAAAGATTTCAGAATGACTCTTGTATCAGTCCTCAAGAGTGTTTGAAAAATTGTTTTGAAAGCTTTTTGAAAGTGTCGGTGTGAAAAGATGTTTTGACTTGTTTTTTGAATAGAGCGAGTATCTATGAGTCATCTACCTACCCTAAGGAATTAGGCTGTGTAAATGTCCTTAAGGTAATGCCATCCCACCATTGAGGGGTAGGTAGCACCACCGTTGGAGGTGTTCGAGTCAATTCGTTTGTAGGGACAGTGTGATCACCAGAGCAACAGTAGGACACCTTAGAAGCTACCCTTATGCCATTGATCCTTTTTAATCCGAGGCAACCGTTTCGAGGCAACTGGATCATGGACATAAGGACTTACTAAAACGTCCTATACTCGACGACCACGTTTCGAAGGTAAGGCAGCAGGTGAGGCGTACCCTAAGAGTGGTGTGTGAATTTGTGTGTTATTTTCATGTCAATATTTATCTTTGATCAGGGCATTTGTGAGCTACGAGTTATTTTTAATTAGCCATACATTCTTTCATACAAAGTTAGCAGTTTAAGAGTGCGGAAATTTAAATGCGGAAAGATAAATCCTACGCTATTACAAGGCGCGGGTCTATACATCGCCAAAATACAAAGACCCGTTTTATAAAAGATGCGGAAAATAAAAGACCTAATTACTATTACAAGGCTTGAGCAGTTACATAATATTCGAAAGAAAATAAATGCACGGAAAGAAATTAGAATCGGATGTCCGAGGGTTTTGACCCTTTTGAAATTAAATTGAATTAAAAGCGAATTGATTATTAAATTAAGAAAAGAAATATTTTTTATGTTTTTGGTATTTTGTATTTATGAAATAAAGAAGATTGAAAATCAAGAGAAACCCTAATTCTAAGTTGTTTTTAATTATTAATGAAAAATATTAAAGTTTAACTTAATTTATTAAATAATTAATGTACATGTTTATTTACAAAAATATTTAGTAATTAATAATAATAATAATAATGATGAGAAAATTATTTAAAAAAAAAGATGAAAATGTTAAAAACCCTAATTCTACTTATTTTATTTATTAAGAAAATATTAAAGTTTTAAAAACCTAAATTAAACTAAGTTAATTGTTAAAGTTTATTTACAAAAATAATAATGGTGAAATTAATATTAATAAAAATAAACATTTTTTTGATTTTTCTGTATTTTATATTATGAAAAGTTATTTTATGGAATTAAAAGAAATAATTAAAACATTAAAAAGAATGAAAAGAAAATCAAATAAAAAATAAAAATGATGCAAACCATGGGGGGTATCAGGCCCCAAAAGGAGGTTTATTGAAGCATTTTGGCCCATCAGAATAAAGCCTTTTTTGACTTTCAGGAATTACATGCTTGATGGTTGACCCAGGTGTATGATGGTCTTCACGTTCTGGCCTTCAGATTGTACCTTGAAGCCACTTGTCAGGCCAGCGCATAAGGGTGTATGGTGAAGCCTTGAAGGAAAGCTGCATAGAAACGCGTTAGGATAAAAATTATGGAATATGTGGGGGGACCTGGGAATCGAACCCAGGTCCCTATACCTGCAAGACACGTCTTCTACCACCAGGCCATTTGTGTTCATTTGTTAATATAATGGAACGTGATTATTATAATAAGAAACAAAAGCTAATGATATAAAATAAGAAAAAACGCGCCAGATTCAAACACTCAAGTCACATGATGACACGCTAGCTTCGTCTTCATTTTTGTACCTTCAACATAACCAAATAGCGGGGGTTTTAAACCCCCACAAAACCAAAGTCCATAAAATAGCGATTAGAACATGCTGTAACATAAAAAGGGCGCGAGGTCATGGTTTGTCTCGTCTTGAGGTCACGAATTCAATGGCATAGGTTTCAAGGGCCAACTTTTTCATATGTGAGAACCCCTAATTCGAAGCTTCTGAAACCCTAGGTTTCATCCATGGCAGATTTGAATACAAGCATCGTTAGTTCAATTAAATGCTACCAATAGCTTCAGAACATCAATATTAGTGTAAATCAACTAACAAAACACATGAATAATGCATGGAAACTGAAAAACGATTATGGACATATTCATGAAAAGTGTGATTCGGTTCTACCAATTCTTGGAGTATGGGGACTGGAAAACGGTTGCAATCGACTCCTAGCAATGTCAGGAAGGCAATGGAAGTGTTTGGAAACCTTGAATCACCCTGCAACTAAGATTTCAGTTTTCAAGTTTTGGTGAAAATTTGGCAATTTTGTTATGGCCTCCTGAGCAATTTTTCGTGTCCTTGTGCATTAGGTTATGTTGTGCATATGTACATGAACGAAATTAGGTCAAAAAACCAAGCCCATAGTCCATCCATTTATGATTTCAATATTTGATTTCCAACATATCTTTTTCAATCTTTTTGCCATGAAACCCTTGCCAATTGTGGAAGATATTGCCTTGTTGATTGATGCACGACTTGCCACCTTGCCCTAATTTGATTTGCTGCACAAAAAAGATTTAAAAAGCATGATTTGATATTTTTTCATATTTAAATCTAATTAAATGAATTAATATGAATAAAAATTCAATTAATTAATTAAAAATAAGAAAATAAATCCCTTTGAGCTTAATGGGTCGTGCATATGCTTTGGGTAATGATTCAAGGAAGAATTTGAGGCCCATTAGCATTTTTGAAGCTTTTGAAGCAAAGTTGACTTTTCAAAATTCCCAAAAATTTCCCAACTTCTCCAATGCATATCTTGCTCAATTTTTAAGCTATGATCATGTTCTTTGACATTTTGGAAAGGTCTTGAAGTCCTCTAACCAATTCCTTTTGTCCCAGGTCATTTTGATTTACCAATCTCAAGTTATGGTCTTTGACTTAAAGTGCCTTTTTGTTGACTTTTTGGAATGACCTATAATGTTGAAATTGGTAACTTTTTGTGAGAGCATTTCTTGGACTTGAAGTGTGAAGATGAGTTGTAGGAAATGTCATTCTCTTCAAAATGAGCTTTGGATAGGATTTTTCTGATAAACCATGAGGAAGTTATGCCCTGGTCAATTTGCAGTTGACTTTTCAACTGTCCAACAATAGAAACTTTTGCATCTTGAGACTTTTTGAGCCATGCTTTGAGGAATCATGATAAAGAATTGATCAAATGATGTTTGTGGCTTCAAAATAAGATGTTGACCAAAAATTTTGACTTTTGACTGTCAAATGACCATTTTGCCCATGCAGTTGACTGTGAAGCATTTAGGGTTTTTGATTGTGCAATTTGATGCTGTGAGTCTTGAAACTTGGCATAAGGATGCTTGACAATGTATATAGGCATGTGGGACTTGATTGGACCCTTGGAAACCTCAATTTCTTTGCAAGAACCAAAACCCTAATTTTGACTGTGTTAGGAGGCAATTGGACTGTGCAACCCTTGAGAGATTTTGAACCATGATCTTGGCAAATCTTGAAGAATATGGGAGGGCAAATTTTGGGGTACAACATCCTCCATACACAGATTTTTCTCTGTTACCCATTCAGAATACAGATACACTCCAGACACGACAGTCATTATGATATTCATTCAAAATCAAAATACAGTTACAACTCAGATACGCGCCAGACACGGATGCCATTCTTTTGCTCATACAAATTCAGTCTCTAGATACAGTTCGAGTGCATTCCAGACACGGATACCATCTTGATACTCATTCTTTTGACCTACAGCATTGCAACTCAACAAACACTCTTGGATGGCATCTTTAAGCCCATCTCCAGCAAGATTCTACTATCTCCAAATGGCATCTTTAAGCCCATTTCCTCTACTATATTCTGGACGAGTGCAAACTTACGGGAACTCTAGTGTCCAATCCTCTTTTACCTTCGAGTCACGAAAGGCAAATTTGCCAATCAAACTCTTTAGGTCCAAGAAGATTGAACAGGGGCAGCTGTTGTACCCCAAAATTTGCCCTCTAATTCTCTAAGGCCTTTCTCACAAGGATTGTCAAGGTTCAAGCTTGAACAAGTGCATTGGGATTTTCCAGTACCAAAATTAAAAGGAAACTGTCAAAAATGGAGAAAACAGATAAAAATAACATTTTGACAAATTTGGTGGAAAACATGTCTCCTTCGATTCAGCATACTTCGATTGACTCTTGGCCTCTTTCGATTGCTCAAAGTGGCTGCTAGTGTGCCTATTTTGCCTGGGCATGTGACTTCTTGTCGCAGGCTTCGTTTGTGCCTTTTGCTGCCTACAAACCTGCTTTGTTTGTGCCTTTTGCTGCCTGCGTGCTTGCAATCGAAGGCCATGACTTACTGGCCACACATGCCCCCTGCAAGGAAACCCTTTTCGATTCACCAAGCGTATTGCCTACAAGCCTGCTTTGATTTGGACAAGTTTACTGCCTACAAACATGCTTCGATTGGGCAATATTGCTTCCTTCGAGCACGGACTTTCTATTGGAAAATATGCTTCCTTTGAGCGTGAGCTTTCGATTGGGCATTAGCTTCCTTCGAGTAAGCTTGTTTCGACCACAAGTTTCGACTAAGGCAAAGGTTTCCTTCGAACATGTGTGCTTCGATCTCACTCTTGCATTCGACTCAGGAATGTCCTTCGAATCAGGAAGTTAAAGCCTCCTGTTGGTTGTCTTCAATTCAAAGAATCAATAATGTTCTGAAAGCTTCCTTTGATTCAGAAGTTAATAACCTTCTGAAAAGGGCCATTCGAAGAACACACAGTTGGTCTATTCGAAGGACACACAGCTGGTGGAAACGAATGCAGTGCTGTCCCAGAAAGATGGAGGATTCGACCCAGAAGATCAAGTTGAACATATAGACCCATAGGCTAGGCCACGTGTCTTCCCTTTTTAGGCCTGTTTGCTATCTAAGACCACTTGCATAGCACAGTACCACCTTTTAGGAAAGTCTGTCTTGAGCCTTGCACCTATTTTCCTTCAGTATGAAGCAACCTCACCTGAACCATTCATCTTGCTTTTGTGGCACAAGTGGACATTTACTTTCCAGCTGGGCCTTATTTTATTATTTTTTGCTCCACAAGCAATGACAAAAGCATGAGTCACATCCTCTGCACCCCAACTGCCAACAGGCCCACCACATGTGCTGTCACAACTACCTATTATTTTACTATTTTTTGCAAGGCTGGATGTTGAAAACATGTCCATTATTTTCCTCTATAAATAGAGGAATTTATGCAAAGCTGAGGGAGGACTTTTGGCCAGAGGAACGTATCTTCAAAATTCTCATACACCACAAAATTCTCAAATTCTCAAATTCTCAAACACGTGAACACTTGAACACTTGAACACTTAAACACTCAAACACATACCCAGAATCCAAACAACAAATCCAGAACTGCATCCTCTTGCCTAAACACCAAAACATCAAACCTGTGTTACAAATACAAGCCTTGAGGCCTGCATAACCTCAAAACCTGCCTTCCTTACCAAAGCCAGAAAACTCCAGCCAGTTCAACTGCAAACAAACCTACCTAAAGCCAGTCCAACTGCAGCTGCAAGCAAGCCTGTATCAAAACTAACAGAAACTCAGACCTACTTGCCCAAACCAAACAGTAACAAAACTAGCTTCAGGAAGATCCCAGCAAGGCTCCCTCCACCATCAAAAAAGGTCACCTACATCTCTTTCGACTAAGCACTTCAAGAGGTAAGTTCTCTCTAGCTTGGGACTTTTTCATTTAAACATCATGAGTACATGCCAATAAAGAAAAATGTAGATATTTCTGGACCATGTTTTAGCATTAGATTCTAATTGCTCTTATGATGAAAACTCAACCTTAATTAGTTATAATTTAGACTTTGAGACCCATTGGTTTTTTGTGCTAACCCCTGGACTGTAGTTATGTTTGGATGTTGCATTTATGAACTTGAGACAGGTTTGTTATACCCTTCGATTGGCTAGCTGCACAAGCCTTTCGAATCACAATTTGAGGGCCTAAATATGCTTACAAGGAGTCAGCAAGGAGCCTGTGGAAAAGCCAGAACCTTGTTGTTTCCAGACCTCAGACGAAATCCATAACCTTTCCATGCCACAAACAAAAGACAGGAGTATGAAACGAAGCCCCAGGCTTCCTCACTGACTCCAGACCCAATCGAAGAAGGAAACAAGGCAGAAAGGCCCAGCCAGAGGCACACTTGCACTAAGTCCAGGCTCAGACGAAAGGCACTTCCATGCTGGTGCCAGCCTCCATTCGAAATACATGGCCTGACTGGTGCCAAAGCCCAATTGAAGTACATGACCTGACTGGTGCCAAAGCACAATCGAAGGACAGGACCTTACTGATGCCATCCCCCAATCGAAGGAGGCCAATAGAAGGCAAATCGAAGGGTGCTCCTACCTGGGTCGAAAGACACTCATTTTTCTTGCTTTTACCTTATTTTTGCCTTTATATTCTCATGCAATTCAATATGGTTGTAATAGTGTAGGATATTTATTTCCTTCATTTTTATTGCTTTGTACAAATGCTAGTAATTAGGTGTGTATGGAAAGATAAAATTAACAGTTAGACAACCTAAAAATCAAAGATAACAATGCATGCAATCAAACACACTTGCACACATGCACCCTTAAGGGAATTCCACTTGTTGCCTTATAAAAATGGCCATGTTATGCATGTGGGATGTCTTAGCACAAACGAATTGAAAAAAGATCATAGTCCCTCGATGACGCTATCAAAAGTTGCCTTTCAAAAATGATCTTAGTCCCTACAGAAAAGTGCTAAGTCATTTCACAACATTGCTATCATGATCATACGATGACCCGCGCCTATCCCGTTTACATCCTAACACAATGTTGTTCACCAAATACAATTGTGAAACAACACTGTTAAAAGGGTTAAAAACATAAGAAAGATCTTTGAGTAAAATAGGGTAGACAACTCTTAGTTACTTGATCAAAAATCTTGCAAAACATCCTTGCTATTTTTCAAAACACACTCCACAACACAATTTCAAAAACAACTTTCAAAACATTGAAAACCTTTCAAAAAAGACAAACACCTCTGTATACATTCAAACAAGAATCATTACAAAGGTTGCCACAATGATGGCTTCTTTTCAAAACATCTTTCAAAATCACACACAAAGCACCATTTCAAACAATTGAAAAGAAAAAGCAAGTGATCTAAGCAAGTAACTAAGAGCCCATGGATAACCATGGATAGAAAGGGTGCTAATACCTTCCCTTTCTTTAATCTACTCCCCGAACCCAAGAAAACATCTCAAAGGTCTTTCCTGTGCTTTTTGACCTTTCCTTAGGATAAAATAAAAATTCGATGGCGAATCTTGCTAAACCGAAACATTTGCGAACACAAACGCAAAACACAAGTCAGTTCTCCCGCCGTATCACACCTAGGATGACATTTTGAATGAAAAATGGGAGGGCAAATTTTGGGGTTCAATGGCTGCCCCAGTTCAATCTTCTTAAACTTGAAAAGTAAGATTGGCATGTTTGTCGTTCGTAGCTTGAAAGTGGAAGATGGTTGAACACTAGAGTGCCCAAAAATTTGCACTCACTGGTGCACAAAGTAATGCCTTGGATTTATTGTATAGGGATTGGGATTACAGATGCCATTTGGAATATTGTCGGAGATGGGCTTATAGATGTCATTTGGAATATCATCGGAGATGGGATTATAGATGCCATCCAGAAGTGGTTGAGAATCGTCGGAGATGGGATTATAGATGCCATCCAAAATTTACCGTTGATAGAGATATGGAAGAAGTATCAGGGTAAATCTTTGGTCGATTTATACCGAAACAACATATGTCTGTATTTGTTTTTGTCTGGATAAGAATCAGAAAAGTCTTAGGGTCGATTTGACCAAATCAGAGAAAATGTCTGCCGGAGCAGAATCAAGATAAATCATTGGTCGATTTAAATTGAAACAGCAAAGGTTTTGAAGGAAGCGTTTGTCATGTAGGTAGTCACCCCGTCCTGTTTCAGGAATTGATCTACAAATAGTTTGTTGGTAAACCTGTCCTGTTTCGAGAGTTCATACCATTGGTAATAAAGATAGTCGCCCCATCCTGTTTTGGGAATTGATCTTTATCTGAACAAAGAGAAAGAGAGATATTTTCCTCATCTTGTTTCGGGAGTTAATCTTCAATCTGCTCATGTAGATGGTTTTCCTGTCTTGTTTCAGGTATTAATTTACAGTCAGTTGTTCATAGATAGTTGACTTGTCTTGTTTCAAGTATTAATTTGGAACTCGCTTTTTGTTGGTCGTAGAGATAGTTTCCCTGGCTTGTTTCAGGAATTAATCTCTAACCTAGTTGAGAAATGCTGGTAGTATTTTCCAGAAGAGGTCTTTTGTTCGCATATCTTTAATTGGAAGAAGTAAATCTATCTAGAAGAGGACTGTTGATTGCCTATTATTAACTGGAAGAGGTGAATTTATTCCGAACAAGACTTTTATTTTTTTGTCTGGCTTTTCCTGCAAGGAAGAGGGTTAGTTGCACGCAGATGTGTGCATGGCTTTATGATATTCTCAAAATAAATGAGATTATATTGTATGCATTTATCATGTATGTAATATGATGTATGAATGTGAAATATTGTTGAAATGTATCTTTGTCTGGGAAAAATAAATCCTTGACAAATGCTGGGGAGTCTTGGGAAATTAAATTCCGGGCTGCTGTTGGGGATGAAGAATATGTGTGTCTTCAGACTTTGTTTAGGATGTTTCCGTCGGGGATTCCTGTTTTGTTGAGGAGAACTCCGCTGGGGAATATTGGCTTTAGATTGAGAAAAACTCTATGGAGAGTGTTGATTTCTGTTTGGAGGAAAGAGTTCAGGAGTTTTAGTTGTCCATTACTCTACTGGGGATTTGAAATTTAGCTATTATCCGGTCGAAATCTAGGCTTGGCAACAACTTGTTGGGGATTAAAAAAAAGCTTACTGTTTTTTGGTCGGAATCCAGGCTTTACAGTAACTCACAGGGGATATTGGATAACTCTATTGGGGAAGAGGAGTTGTGTTAGTGATTTGAAGAAGTTAAACTATTATCTGGTCGGGTCCAGGTTTCATAGTAACTCGAATGGTTATCTGGTCGGGTCCAAATTTCAACAATTTGAATTTGAGGTTAACTGTTATCTGGTCGGGTCCAGGATTCATAGTAACTTGCTTTGAAGAAAAAGGAGTTAAACTAGTATCTGGTCGAGTCCATACTTCGGTAATTTGAACTTGGGGTTAACTGTTATCTGGTCGAGTCCAGGTCTCAGCAATTTGAAATTAAGGTTAACTGTTATCTGGTCGGGTCCAGGTTTTAGGAATTGAAGAAGTTAAACTATTATTTGGTCAAGTCCAGGATTTAGTAATTTAAAATTGTAATTTACTGTTATCTGGTCGGGTCCAAGCTTCGTAGTAACTTGCTTTGAAGAGAAAGGAGTTGAACTAGTATCTGGTCGAGTCCAGGCTTCATAGTAACTTGCTTTGAAGAGAAAGGAGTTAAACTAGTATCTGGTCGAGTCCAGGCTTCGTAGTAACTTGTTTTGAAGAGAAAGGAGTTGAAATAGTATCTGGTCGAGTCCAGGCTTCATAGTAACTTGCTTTGAAGAGAAAGGAGTTGAACTAGTATCTGGTCGAGTCCAGGCTTCATTGTAACTTGCTTTGAAGAGAAAGGAGTTGAACTAGTATCTGGTCGAGTTTAGACTTCGTAGTAACTTGCTTTAAAGAGAAATGAGTTGAACTATTATATGGTCGGGTCCAGGCTTCAAAGTAACTTGCTTTGAAGAGAAAGGAGTCAACTACTATCTGGTCAGATTCCAGGCTCCACAGTGTTGTACACCAAAATTTACCCTCTCATTTTATTAAGATTTCTCTCGCATGTGTGATTACAAAAACATGTTTAAAGAAATAAAGAAAATGTAAAATTTTGAAGATGTTAATGTGCCTTTCGATTAGGTCAAAAAAGAAACAAGTTGGCTTCGATTTAACAAGTTTCAAACTGGCCATATGTTTTCCTTCGAACTAACCCCCTTCGATCTACAAGCAGGGCAGCCTCCTTCGATTTACAAGTTGAGAAACCTCTTTCGATTTACAAGCTGGGCAGCTTCCTTCAATTTACAAGCTAGGCAGCCTCTTTTGATTTACAAGTTGGGCAGCTTCCTTCAATTTACAAGTTGGACAGCCTCTTTCGATTTACAAGTTAGGAAATTAAACCCTTCGAAGCAACGTACTTAGATTACACCTCTAAAAATCTTCAACACTATGGATCATAGTTGGTGGATTCGAAGGACCTATAATGGGTCCATTCGAAGAACACTAATTGTTGGAAACGAACGTTGTTGTATGATGATGAGTCTGGTCGAAGTGATCAAAACGAAAGGGTGGAGTATTCAAGGTGTTTGTTGACCAAAGTCCTATATACTTCCAAACCCAAGCCAGCTGTGCTGCTATGCAACAGTCTTGCACCAACCTGCCACAACACTCCAAATATTGTTGATCCTACATTGTCTCAGTCCTATACTTACACAAAAAAGGGTACATAAGAGTTGCATCGAAGAAAACAAGGGGACAATATACCCAAACAAATCAAATGTTATTTGATTTCCCCCCAAAACCACATCAAAGCTCCTCTATAAATAAACTTTTCTTCACAACATCAATGGGGTTGGAGACGCTGAGAGGAGAGAAAAGGGAGCTGGGAAACAAAACAAAAACCTTTGTAATTTTTGCTCACCCAAAAATCAACTCTACTTTCACCTGCAAACACAAAATCATAATCCATTATCTCATCTTTCCAACTCTCATAAATCAACTATCCAGAACACCCTACACATAGAAGTTTTGTTCAAACTCAAGGACAACCTTCTGTGACAACTCTTCGAACCAAAAGCAAACTCTCTGTGACAACTCTTCAAATTCCAGAATTGTCCAGGAAGCAGTTCAAGTTCGAAACCCACACACCAACTTTGAGGTAAGTCTTTCTGACTTTAACTCTTCCATTGCAAGCATCTTATTTGATTCATCTTCGAGGCCAACATGTAATAACCATGGCCTTCGTTGTTAATTTTTTGTGTTTTCCTTTAAAGAAATAATTTATACAGCCCCCTAAAAATGTTTGAATAAAAATATGCATGCTTCGATACACCTGCTTCGATGCACACACATGCTTCGATACAGACAGATTCATCATACACACACCTTCTTCGATGCACACGCGTGCTTCGACATAGACATGTTCATCACATACACACACTTGCTTCAAACACACTGACCTGCAGACCCAGACGAAAGGTGTACCATGCTGACTTCCAAGCCCAAACGAAAGGCATAACATGCTGACTTCCAGGCCCAGACGAAAGGTAACCCCTCATTGCTTTCAACCCCCCATTCGAAGGAGGCAGATTACATCTTGCACTGGTTCCACACCTAGTCGAAAGGCACAAAATGCTGACCCCCAGGCCTCAGTCGAAAGCCACGCCTTCACCCCTTTCAGACCAAATAGAAGAGAGCCAGAAACTGCAGATTCAAAGGGTTTTCTGCCTCAATCGAAAGACCCTCATCTTTCTTGCTTTTATTTTATTTTTGCCTTTATATTTTCATGCAATTCAATATGGTTATAATAGTGTAGTTTTGTACCCCAAAATTTTCCCTCCCATAAATCTTCAAAGTTTTTGACAAGCTTCACCTCAAATGGTTCAAAGTCTACTCAAAGGCTACACAGTCAACCATCCTCCTAAGCCAGTCAAATTAGGGTTTTGGTTCCTGCAAGGAAGTTGAGGTTTTCAAGGGCTCAATCAAGTCCCATATGCTCATACACATTGTCAAGCACCTACATGTCAATTTTCAAGGCTCACAAGGTCAAGTTGCACAGTCAAAAACCCTAATTGCTCCACAGTCAACTGCAGGGGCAAAATGGTCATTTGGCAGTCAAAAGTCAAAATTTTTGGTCTACATCTCATTTTGAACCCACAATCATCATTTGGTCAAGGCTTGACCATGATTTCACAAGAATGGCTCAAAAATCATCAAGATGCAAAAGTTTCTATTTTTGGACAGCTGAAAAGTCAACTGTAACTTGACCAAGGCATAACTTTTTCATGGTTCATCAGAAAAATCCCATCCAATGCTCATCTTGAAGGGGAGGACATTTCCTACAACTTATCTTCACATTCCAAGTCCAAGAAATGCTCTCACAAAAAGTTATCAATTTCAACATTATAGGTCATTTTCAAAAGTCAACAAAAAGGGACTTTAAGTCAAAGACCATAACTTGAGATTGGTAAATCAAAATGACATGGGACCAAAGACATTGCTTAGAGGACTTCAAGACCTTTCCAAAATGTCCAAGAACATGTTCATAGCTTCAAAATTGAGAAAGATATGCATTGGAGAAGTTGGGAAATTTTTGTGAAATGGCCAAAATCAATTATCCTTGAAACTTCATTTTTGACAAAAGGGCCCCATTTTTTCCACTTGTTTCAGCTTGGCCATGCTTTCCACGTGTCCCACAAATTATTTCAAGATTTAAACTTATTTTTTTCAATTTTATTTAATTTTATTTGATTTAATTCATTTTAAATCATTTAAAATCAAATAAAATCAAAGAAGTTACTTAAGGGGATATTTCTTGTATTGAATTGCTTTGATACATCATCATGATCATTCCAATTTCGTGCAAAGGTCTAAATGAAGCAAGAATTCAAATTTTGGCTCAAGAATGGAAAGTGCTTCAATGGAGTTTATGGAAAATCCCAAGCATGAATGCATTGCATTATTGGCTTTAATTCTGATCAAGACTCATTACATAATACACGTGCAAGCTAACACAAGTGATTTCACGACCTAAGAAGCTCCCAAACGACCAAACGCATTTTCAAATTTTCAAGCAAAAGAGCAAATCTGAAAACCTAGTTGCAGTGCCTCTCAAGCCTCCATTCCAATCCAAACATATTCCTGGCATCCCTAGGAAGCTTTGGCAATCAGAACCAAGCACAATCATTCAAGAAATCGTGCCATAGACCTCTTCCGGTTTGCTTCATTTTTCAAAATCGTATATCATGTTTCATAAGCATTTAACCCATTTTCTTTGTTGTTTTGTGTTGCTAGAGGCTTCCTGAAGCTAATCGGATGATTCAATTGCATTCTAATGCATTATAGCATGATTCACCATTGAAACTTTTTAGGGTTTTTCAAGCTTCAAATTGGGGATTTCCCCATACTGTAAAATTGGGACATCAAACTGCCATGGTTGAATTCGTGATATCCAAACGGACATAACCATGACCTCGCGCTCAATTTATGTGCAAGCATGAGCTGTTCGCTATTTTTTGCAGGTTGTGTTTTGGGGGGGTTTAAAACCCCCGCTATTTATTTATTTTACAGGGACAAACGGAGAAGAAGGTGGACGTGGCTCATGATGATTGGGGCATTCAAAGTTTCAGCGCCTTTTTTTTGTTTCACATCACTAATTCTTGTTTTATGTTATATTATTTGTTTTCCATTCTATATCCAAAACGCGCAAATAGCTCAACTGGAAAGGCTTCCATTTGGTAAACGCTGGGACCTGGGTTCGAATCCCAGGTCCCCCCAAATAATTTCTATTATTTTGTTTCAAATGTTTCCATGCAGTGCACGTCCCAGGGCTCACCATGCATCCCAACGCTTAGGCTTGACAAGTGGCTTCAAGACCAATCTGAAGGCCAGAACATGCAGTACACGATGCACCCTAGTCAGCAAGCAAGCACATGATCAAAAAAAGTCAACGTGGCCTTTGTCTTAATAGGCCCAGATTCAGCATTTCACCCCCATGTTGGCCCAGCACCCCCTTCATTTGGGTTCATTTTTCTTTCTTTTCATTTTATTTCTTTAAATTTAATTACTAACCCCTTTTTATTTTATTTGTTATTAGTAATTAATTTAATTAATCATTTTTATAAAAAAACAAAAAAATATAATTAACACTTTTATTATTATTCTTATTTTGTAAATAAATCATAATTGAATTAGTTGTTAGTTAGGCCATTTTAACATTCCTTTTAACAATTAAAATAGATTTAGATTTAGGTTAATCTTTAACTTTGTTTCTTTTTATTTCTATTTTATTTCATAAAAAAATATAAAAAATAAAAAAATATTTTCTTGTAATTAAAATAATTAATTAGTTTTCAATTTCATTTAATTACCAAAAAGACAAAAAAATTAATTCCCTTTTCTTTATTCGCGCGTATTTAATTTGTTCGATTATTATGTAATTGCTCCAGATATGTAATAGTAAATAGGACCTTTTACTGTTTTTTTTTACTTTCCGTATTCATTTACTAAAAAATGGGTCTTTGTAAATTTTTGGCGATGTATAGACCCGCGCCTTGTAATAGCGTAGGATTTACGTTTCCGCAATTTATTTTCCGCACCCCCTTTAACTGTTAACTTGTATGAAAGAATGCATGACAATTAAAAATAACTCGTAGCTCACCTCAATGCCTGATCAAAGATAACATAAACTGAAAATAACACACAAATTCACACACCACTCTTAGGGTACGCCTCACTGTTGCCTTGCCCTCGAAACGTGGTCGCCGAGTATAGGACATTTTAGTAAGTCCTTATGTCCATGACCCATGGCATAAGGGTAGCTTCTAAGGTGTCCTACTGTTGCTCTGGTGGCCACACTGTCCCTACAAGCTCGAGTTGTGGTCGTCGAGTATAGGACGTTTTAGTAAGTCCTTATGTCCGTTGATCCATATGCCTCAAAACAAGTTGCCTCGGAAAGTTGTCTCGGAATAAAAAAGGATCAATGACATAAGGGTAGCTTCTAAGGTGTCCTGCTTTTGCTCTGGTGACCACACTGTCCCTACAAACGAATTGACCCGAACACCTCCAATGGTGGTGCTACCTACCTCTCAATGGTGGGATGGCACTACCTTAAGGACATTTACACAGCTTAATTCCTTAGGGTAGGTAGATGACTCATAGATACTTGCTCTAATTCAAAACAAATCAAAACTTCTTTTCACACCGACACTTTTCAAAAAGCTTTCAAAACAATTTTTCAAACACTCTTGAGGACTGATATAAGAGTCGATCTGAAATCTTTAAACGAAACTTTTTCAAATCCACTCACACTTTGAAAAGCAAACAAACATTTTGAAAACACAAATGAGCAAGTATCTAAGAGCCCATGGATAACCATGGATAGAAAGGGTGCTAACACCTTCCCTTTCTATAAATCTACCTCCCGAACCGAGAAACTATCTCATAAGGAATTTTGCTGTGCTTTTGTCCTGTCCATGTTGGAGAAAATAAAAGACGGTGGCGACTCTTGCTTCCGCGACAGTTCGCGAACCAGCGTTAAACAGTCAGTTCCAGATCCACCGATCACAGAATTGGCGACTCTGCTGGGGACTCTTATAAAGTGAGGTGTACCTTAGGATAGTTCATAACTGTGTTTTCAATTGTTGTGCTTTGTTTGCTTTAAATTGTGGGTTGCATCGGAGTTACATAGATCCTAACCCAGATCTGGGGATACCCTGTTAGGTAGCATAAGCTGTGAGGGACCTGTCCGGCGTAGACCGGCATAGGTGAAGCAGTGGCTACGTTGGTGTGGCACCTTGGTCTGTACCGATATCCCTTGTGTTGCAACGAGGAGAATATGGGTCTTCTGAGGAGTCATTAAGCACCAACCGACCTTAGAACCTTAAATGACCCAACTTGGCCAATAGAACAGTAGCAGTATGCTACGTCCATTGAGGCTAAACTCTCGTGATGGTTCTGGCCGCAAGAAAAGGTTGCGATGCTGGAGTTATGACCGATTGAGGGTAGTCAGTGATATTGGGATCCTCTAGAACCCGGTTACTTCTGATAGGACAGGTCCTAACCAACAAACTGAAAGAGGGTAATACCTAGACCTCATGCTGGCCTAAACTCTAAGGGCTATGGTGTGACTTGTGTGCCTTATCATGTTTGCCTATGTGAATATTTGTGGTGTACTTTATCATAACATCATGCCATCATAACATTGCATGCATCCTGCATAAGGACAGACCATTTCAAAGACAAGAGGGTTCACCTTTGCTCTGTTTTGTAGGACATCATGATGCCTATGCGAAGGAGCACTATCCGGTTCAATTTTGTTCACCCACCTGAGTTGCTTGAAGAGTTGGTTAGCAGAATTCCAAACACTACTTCCTTCATCCAGAGGCATGGTTCTCTTCTCAGTTTATTCACGGAAAAGTGGGACCAACAACTGATGGGAGTCCTGACCCAGTTTTATGACCCTCTGTACCAGTGCTTCACCTTTCAAGACTTCCAGCTGGTCCCTACCCTGGAAGAGTTCTCTGATTTGCTTGGCATCCCTATCTTGGATCAGACTCCCTTCACTGGTTGGGAAAAGGCTCTTAGACCTGAGGAGATTGCAGCAGCCCTTCCTTTGACCAACAAGGAAGTGATGGACAACTGGGTGACTAGAAGCGGAGTTAAGGGCTTCTTGGCTAAGTTTCTGATTGGCAAAGCTAACAGTTTCTGGAATGACTTAGACTTCAGGGAGCACGAGGACATTCTGGCTCTCTTAATCTATGGTCTAGTCTTGTTTCCTAATCCTGATAACTTCATTAACGTCACTGCCATAAGGATCTTCATGTCTCGGAACCCTATACCCACTCTCTTGGGTGATATCCTGCAACAACTCTATGCTCGTACTGCCCGAAGACGAGGAACTCTGTGGTGTTGTACTCCTTTGTTGGTGAGGTGGTTTATTTCGCACCTCCCCAAGTTCGTGCTAAAGAACCAAGAAGGAAGAGGTTGGGCTCATAGGTTAATGTCTCTCACTGATAGTGACATCATTTGGACTCTCAGAGGTTTGGATGAGGTAGCTGTTATTGATCATTGCGGAGAGTATCCTAATGTTCCATTGATTGGCACTCAGGGTGGAATCTCTTATAATCCATGTTTAGCTCTCCGTCAGTTTGGAAGAGCCAGAAGAGCAGGGCCTCATGAGGTGCGGGTGCCTCACATCAGTTTTAAGTTTCAGAAAGATAGTGACGAACTGCGCCGTAGATTCATCAAAGCTTGGGACAGAATTCACAAAGATGACCCACAAGAGTTGGGACCGAAGACTTCCCTACCAATGGAACCCTATTACAAGTGGGTCCGCGTCCGTGCTCAGAAGTTAGGTATGCCATATGAAGTTGTCAGGCCTATCGTTCTTGAAAGTCCTGATGAAGATGGGATTCCTCCAACTGTTCTCCCTCCTCAGATACGCATTGATGTTGATACACTAAAGAGGTCTTGGGCGCAACTACAGGAAGAGCGGGATTGTTATCGGGAAAAGTTCAACGAATAGGAACAGAAGATCCAGAAGCTGACCAAGCAACTGGAGAACGAGCGGGCCTTGAATGACTATATCCGTACTGAGAAGAGGAGGCCATGGGAGCACTGATGGGCTCTGGATTGTTTCTTTTACAGCTTTATTTCCTTTTCAGTATTTTCACTCTTGTAACGCCTAAG
This sequence comes from Vicia faba, assembly GCA_948472305.1. Lineage (NCBI taxonomy): Eukaryota > Viridiplantae > Streptophyta > Magnoliopsida > Fabales > Fabaceae > Vicia > Vicia faba. Next base: position 525,621,222 of record OX451740.1, on the reverse strand, counting down.
GGCAGATTGTTGAACAATTCAAGTTTGAATCTAATAAAGTGTGTTCCTTTTGTTTACAAAGTTGACTCTCGATTGTCTTTGAAAACATAATTCATACGCACTTCATTCATCATATGCATTACAGGTACCCTTTTCCCACAGGTTGCTTAATCTTCTTCGCTGTTTATTTCAGCACTCAAGCATCATGAATCCTGAACTCACTACCGAGCAAGCTATCAAGGCCCTCCAGGCCCAAAACGCCCAATTTCAGGAGATGGTCATGAACTTGGCCCAGGGACAACAAGAGCTGAAGGCTTTGCTCCTGAAGAAGAATAAGAAGAAGAAGAGGATTGTGCTATTCAACACTGGGCGCAGACTCGGGAACACATTACAGAATGAAGCTGAGAGGACTACTCCATCTGTAGGGGAAGGTAGTCACCAAGGGAGAGAGGTCCCTAGTCCTGTGGTCTCTGACACTGAGACAAACTTCAATGACGAACAGTACCCTCCTGCTGAGGACCGGTACAAGCAGCTGGAGGACAAATTAAATGCTATGGAGATTCAACGTGTGCCTGGGTTGGATTTCGGAGACTTGGGGTTATCTTCTGGGGTGGTGATCCCACACAAGTTCAAGGCGCCTGCCTTTGTGAAGTATGACGGGGCTTCCTGTCCCAAGATGCACCTCCGTTCTTATGTAAGGAAGATCCAGCCTTACACAGCAGACAGGAACTTATGGATCCACTTATTCCAGGAGAGTCTTTCAGGGACTCACCTCGAATGGTTCTATCAGCTGGATGGAACCAACATTCGTAACTGGGAGGATTTGGCCACTGCTTTCTACAAGCAGTATCAATATAATTCCGACCTCGCTCCTACGCGTACCCAACTCCAGGGTATGTCGCTAGGATCAGGAGAAGGTTTTAAGGAGTACGCACAGAAATGGAGAGACCTGGCTGGCATGGTGCAGCCACCATTGACGGACCGGGAGCTAGTGGATATGTTCTTGGGGACCCAATCAGGTCCATTCTTCAATCATCTCATTGGTAATTCCTCTGCTGGGTTTACTGACCTGATCCTGACTGGTGAGAGGATCGAGGCTGGTATAAAATCGGGGAAGATACAGAAGGGCGCCTCCTCAAATGTTGAAAAGAAACCCTTCAAGAAGGAGGCAAGTGCTGTGTTTGGTCCAAGAAGGCAAAACAAACCTGAACACCGTCAAGCTGTCAACGCGGTGGTTATTTCTAAGCCTGCTGCTGCTCCACAACAGTACAACCAACCCAGAGCTGAGAGGCCCAAACGGCAGTAAATTCGGCTCAGCATGACTCTCTCTCAGATCCTGCCGCAACTATTGTCAACTAGCCTAGTAACTGTCAAAGAGGCTCCGAAGATGGTAAACACAGCATCTCCGAAATACAACCCTAACACCCGTTGCGCGTATCACTCTGATAGCCCGGGACATTCTACTGATGATTGTTGGGCCCTGAGGAATAAGGTTCAGGACCTTATTGATGCCAAGGAGATACAGTTCGAGGCACCCGAGAGGCCAAATGTTGTAACCGCTCCCATGCCCCAGCATGGAGTGAACGCTGTTGAGGAGGATTTGTATGTAGCTTCTATGGATGATGTTGCTACTCCACTGCTGACCGTCAAGAGGAACCTGTTGCTAGCCGGTTTATTTTCGGGATGTAGCAAAGGTTTCCCTTTATGTGCTGATTCCCCTGCTGGTTGTTCTTTGCTGAAATCAGGCGTCCAAGACCTGATGGATAGTAAAGAGATTTTGTTCAAAAAGACTGTCGTTCCTGCTGCCCCTGTTGAAGAAGTTTCAGTTGTTACCATTTTCAATAACCCTTCCAAGGCTCCTTCAAAGAAGCCTGTCCAAATTTTGCCTGTTCACAAGATTGCTCCCATCACCATTACTGTTCCGGGGCCCATCCCCTACAAGTCTGATAAAGTTGTCCCATGGCACTATGGGGCAGATGTTTATGTTCTGGGAGTGAAGCAAGAGTTCAACGCTGGTACCAGTGTCACCAACATCACTGGGCCTGCTAAGGTCACTCGTAGTGGAAGACTGTTCTCACCAGACATCGCTCCTCCAGCAATTCAAAGGCCTCTGGTCATCACACCTGCCAGTGTGCCTGTTTCCCCCCCTAATCAAGTTTCCACCCCTGCTGCCGAGTCATCTGACGCTCGGGGCAAGGGGATTGCTGCTGATATGCCTGCCCAGACGGAGGCACCAAAGACCATTGTTGAGGCTTCCAAGCAAGAGATGGAAGAGATCCTCAAGATTATAAAGAAAAGTTATTTCAACGTCGTTGAACAGTTGGGGCACACCCCCTCCAAAATCTCCATGCTATCACTGTTGCTGTGTTCAGAGGCCTATGCCAAGGCCCTGATTGCTTTCCTGAAGACGGCCCATGTGCCCCAAGAAACGTCTGCCGACCAATTCACTGACTGTGTGGCCAACTTAACCGCTGATAATGGCCTGGGTTTCTCTGATGCTGATCTGACGGCCAAGGGGAAGAACCATAATGATGCCATGCATATCTCCATTGAATGCAGGGGCACTACTCTTGCTCATGTGCTGGTTGACACTGGATCTTCACTAAACGTGCTACCCAAGAAGGCTCTAGACAGGCTGGACTGTGAGGGTTTAGAGCTCAAACCAAGTAACATTGTGGTCCGGGCCTTTGACGGATCCAAAATAATGGTACATGGTGAGGTTGACATCCCAATCAGGGTTGGTTCGCAGGTATTTGATTCAAAATTCCATGTGATGGACATCCGTCCATCCTATTCTTGTTTGCTGGGTCGCCCGTGGATCCACAAGGCTGGAGCTGTGACTTCAACTTTACATCAGAAGCTCAAATACCCGGTCAGGGGGAAGATTGTAACAGTGCAAGGGGAAGAGGAATACATGGTCAGCCACCTCAACTCCTTCAGGTACGTAGAAATGGATGGGGAGTTCATTGAGACCTCCTTTTAACATTTTGAAGAGGTGCCACAAACATTGGCAGCAGCAGAAGCAGTGACTGAAGAGGGTTCCCCTTTGAAGATGGCCTCCTTAAAGGACGCCCTGGCTGTGATTGAAAAAGGTGAATGTGCAAACTGGGGCAGGCTCCCCGATTTTACTCCAAAGACTGACAAATTTGGCTTGGGTTTCACTACAGAAGCTCAAAAGGCAGTGCGCAAGGCAAGGATTGGAATACCTCCTGTGCTCATCACCAATCCAGGAGTGAATGCTATTGGGGATGAAGACGAAGTGGAAGAATCCGAGTTTGACAGCTGGATCTACCCAACGACTAACGGTGGACCTAGCAACTGGACCGCAAAAGACTTTACACCCATTACTTTTGTCACCCAGTAATGAACTTCTTTGTTTTGGATTTGTAATAAACAATAAACTGAAACTTTATGGCCCGGTGTCTTACCCGGGGCACCGTGGCTTCATTTGTGAGGGCTTATTACTTGTCATTTACATATATCATGAATAAAGACATTGGACGTTTTTCACATTTCAAATCTTGCGCTCCCTTTCTTTCTTTATATATATTGCAAAAACAGCTGTATTTACACACACTCACTCATACAGGTTTCAATCCACTCTGGATCTCACTGATAACGACTCTGCTACTGCCAGTTATGACTTCGAAAATCCGATCAACTTAGCCGAAGACGAAGGTGAAGATGATTGCGAAGTGCCTGGCGAACTTGCAAGACTGTTACTCCAGGAAGAGAGGGTCATTCAACCACATGAAGAGCCAGTGAAAATGGTGAATCTGGGTACTGAGATAGACAGAAAGGAAGTCAAGATTGGTGCTAATCTAGAGCTCAGTGTGAAACAACGGCTGATCCAGATGCTGCATGACTACATGGAAATCTTTGCCTGGTCATACGAAGACATGTCTGGGTTGGATACCGACATTGTGGTCCATCACTTGCCTACCAAGGAAGACTGCCCTCCGGTTAAACAAAAGGTCCGCCGTATGCGTCCAGAGATGTCCGAGAAGATCAAAGCTGAGGTTATGAAGCAATTCGATGCCGGGTTTCTAGCAGTGACTTCTTACCCTCAGTGGGTTGCCAATGTGGTGCCGGAACCGAAGAAAGATGGTAAGGTCAAAATGTGTGTCGATTACAGGGATCTGAACAGGGCAAGCCCCAAGAATGACTTCCCCTACCTCACATTGACGTTCTGGTTGACCATACTGCTCAGCACAAGGTGTTCTCCTTCATGGATGGCTTTTCAGGTTATAATCAAATCAAGATGGCTCCTGAAGATATGGAAAAGACTACCTTTGTTACTCAGTGGGGCACCTTCTGCTACAAGGTCATGCCCTTTGGACTGAAAAATGCTGGGGCAACCTACCAAGGCGCCATGGTTGCTTTGTTTCATGACATGATCCATCATGAGATAGAAGTATATGTCGACGATATGATTGCAAGGTCTCAAACTGAGGAGGAACACCTTGACCATTTACAGAAGCTGTTTGACCGTCTGAAATTATACAAGCTGAGGTTGAACCCAAACAAGTGCACATTTGGGGTAAGATCTGGAAAGTTGCTAGGCTTCATCGTGAGCGACAAAGGTATTCAAGTGGACCCTGCCAAGGTTAAAGCCATACAAGAGATGCCAACTCCCAAGACAGAGAAAGAGGTCAGAGGCTTTCTGGGACGTCTGAATTATATTGCTCGATTCATCTCGCACCTGACTGCTACCTGTGAACCAATCTTCAAGCTGCTGAAGAAAGATCAGGTGTTACGTTGGAATGATGAATGTCAGGCCGCTTTCGACAGAATCAAGGAGTATCTCCAAGAACCACCCATCCTTATGCCACCGGTTGAAGGGAGACCTCTAATACTATACTTGACAGTACTTGACAACTCAATGGGGTGTGTGCTGGGGCAGCATGACGAGTCTGGCCGAAAAGAGCACGCCATTTATTACCTTAGAAAAAAGTTTACCGACTGTGAGACCCGATACTCACTGCTCGAGAAAACTTGCTGCGCTTTGGTATGGGCTGCTCGCCGGCTGAGACAGTATATGCTGACTCACACTACCTTGTTGATTTCAAAGATGGATCCGATAAAGTACATATTCGAAAAGCCTGCTCTGTCTGGAAGAATAGCAAGATGGCAGATGATCTTGATAGAATACGACATCCAGTATACAACTCAGAAAGCTATCAAAGGAAGTGTATTGGCAGACCACTTGGCACACCAGGCAGTAGATGACTACCAATCAATGAACTTCGAGTTTCCAGACGAGAGCATCATGATAGTGACTGATTGCGAAGTACCTGGCCCGGATGAAGGACCTGAGGAAGGATCCCGATGGTCTATGCACTTTGACGGAGCCTCCAACGCTTTGGGTAATGGTATTGGCGCTGTGATCATATCCCCTCAAGGCACTCATACTCCACTCACTGCCCGGCTATGTTTCAACTGCACCAACAACATGGCGGAATATGAGGCATGCATAATGGGTCTTCAAGCTGCGATCGACTTAAGGATCAAGTTTCTGAGTGTCTTCAGATATTCCTCTCTCGTGATCAATCAGATCAAAGGCGAGTGGGATACGAAACACCCAAACCTTATTCCTTACAAAGAGTGTGTGTTGACGTTGATCCCCCATTTCACAGAGATAACTTTTGAACATTTCCCAAGAGAGGAGAATCAGCTGGCGGACGCGTTAGCTACGATGTCTTCCATGTTCAAAGTCAAATGGGACAATGAGGCTCCCCGGGTCATTATCTGGAAACTGGACGAACCGGCATACTGTTGTGACCTTGAGGCTGAGGTGGTAGCTGAAAAACTCTGGTACCACGAGGTAAAGAGGTACTTGGAAGTTCAAGAATACCCTGAAGGTGCATCCATCAATGATAAAAAGTTTCTGAGAAGATTCGCAGCAAAGTTCTTCCTCAGCAACGGCATCCTGTACAAGGGAAACCATGATTCGACCTTACTGCGTTGTGTGGATAAAACTGAAGCAGAAAGGATCATGGCGGAGATGCACGAAGGTACCTTCGGAACGCATTCCAGTGGACATACCATGGCAAAGAAGATCCTTCGGGCAGGATATTTCTGGTCCACAATGGAAGCCGACTATTACCAATATTCTCGGACATGTCATAAGTGTCAGATCTATGCTGATAAGGTGCACGTTCCTCCAGTACCTCTGAACGTCTTGACAGCACCTTGGCCTTTTGTAATGTGGGGCATTGATATGATCGGTGAGATCAGACCTACAGCATCCAACGGGCATCGCTTCATCCTGGTGGCGATCGATTACTTTACAACGTGGGTTGAAGCAGCTTCCTACGCCACTGTAACCAAGAACGTTGTGGAACGGTTCATTCGGCATAATCTGATCTGTCGATACGGCGTCCCAGAAAGGATTATTACGGACAACGGTACCAATCTTAATAACAAGATGATCACTGAGCTCTGCGAGCAATTCAAGATACAGCACCATAACTCTTCTCCTTACCGGCCGAAGATGAACGGGGCTATAGAAGCAGCAAATAAGAATATCAAGAAGATTGTGCAGAAGATGACAGTGACCTACAAGGATTGGCACGAAATGTTACCGTTTGCTCTTCATGGGTACCGTACCTCAGCAAGAACGTCAACCGGGGCAACTCCTTTTTCCTTGGTCTACGGTATGGAGGCAGTCTTACCGATCGAAGTGCAGATACCCTCTCTCCGGATAATGAAGGATGCAGATCTGAGCGAAGATGATTGGATCCAGACACGACTTGATCAGTTAAATCTAATCAACGAAAAGAGACTCACCGCTATTTGTCATGGTCAGACGTACCAGAAACGGATGATCAGGGCATTTAACAAGAAGGTCAGACCACAAGAGTATCAAGTTGGGGACCTGGTAATCAAGCGCATCATCCTTCCTCAGAATGATCCCAGGGGCAAATGGACCCCTACGTACGAAGGTCCATTTGTGGTTAAACATGTGTTCTCAGGAGGAGCCATGATTCTGACCACCATGGACGGTGACGACCTTCCTCACCCCGCCAATGAAGACATAGTAAAAAGATACTACGCATGATAAAGGACCCGCTAGGTTGACATACCTAGGAAAAAGTTAGGGCTTCCCAGCGAACCAAAAGGGTTCGGGAAAAATGAGGGATGAAATAAAAAAAAAACCTGTACACCCGGCAAGTCGAAAACCTGAAAAGGCGGCTTGGGCAAAAATGGGTATCCCGGTGGACTGAAAACCCGAAAGGGCGGTCCAGGCAAAAGTTAGGGATTAAAGCGTAATACTATGTCTCATTGGATCACTTTGCATCCAGAATCCGGTATCAACTATCAAGTTCAAACGGCATCGATCAATCAGCTTCATCCTCAACTGAGCAGCCAAGTGATGAGACGCTCGAAGATATAAAGGCGATAGCAGAGTTGGATCCCAATGGGATTATTCTTTTCACATAGCTGTTTTGTTTTTGTACAAATTTGTATAAACTCTTTTGTTCGGCGGAGTTCTCTTACTAGGACGTCAGCCTCTTGTACACAAACGCCTATTTACAGGCAAATTCAAAAATCAATACAAATTCACAGTTCAGACCAATTGCCAATTGTTTTTTCTGTTTTGTTTTGCGAAGAACGTCCAATGTTCAATTTTTGATATATGCATTTGACACTAACTTCTAACTCATAAATATTTACATGCGAAACAAAGGATTAATTACAGGTAACATTAGAAACAGGGGCAATAACGAGTTGTCTAAGCGATCTAATTGCTCTGTCCACCAAGGTACCAAGGTAAGTTCAGCTGAAGAACATAACCAAGATATCTTAACTCCCCAGAGAGTGAGCCAGCAAGTCAACATACTCTCCCCAAGCAAAGTTATATTGTCAGCCTTAAGGAAGTTGGGTATCCCCAGCAGATCTTAACATTCCTCAGTGCAATATACAAACATTCTCAACAAGCATCCCCGGCAGTCTTGATCTAAGATTGTTCCCCGGCGGTATACCAGACATTCAGTGGAGCCACTTCCCCTGTACAGTTCAAAATCTCCCCAGGAGAGTCCAGTCCAAAAGTTCCCCCAGGAAAGTGGAACCCATCTCCCCAGTAGTAAGCTTATCCCCAGTAGATTCTGGAAGCTTATCCCTCGCAGAGCACGAACGCGTCTCCCGGACTTTTTATTTAAAGGTTATTTCCCCACCAGGATATAACTGGGTTATCCTCAGCCAATTGCCACGGAAAGATTGTCCTCGACGAAGTTCTTCCGATCCCCAGCGGAGTTCATCTTCCAACAGAACTTAACAATGGTATCCCCAGCGAAGTTATCATCAACATCCCAACAAAGTACCTCTCTTCCCACAGAGTATTGTTCCCCAGCAAGATCGCTAGAATAATTTTCCCCCACAGAGTAATCTCCAAGTTTATTCCTCAACGGAGTCATCTTCTCCTACCGATATTCTTGCAACCATCACTCCCCAGTGGAAACAAAAGCTCTACATCAGCCCAGGAGTTAACTTCCCGGCATCCGTCAAGGATCTATTTTCCTAGACGAAAACATACATTCATAAACAACACATTTTCATACATTACAGCATGCATATCAGCATCATGAACATACAATCTCATCTCGCATGTCATACATCATGACATTACGCACAACTAACGTTTTGTCTTTTCAGGACAAAGGTTAATACAAAGATAATTGCTATCAACGGTCGCAACTAAAGATCCGATTCCTGTATCTTGCCAGGGTGTATCTGTTGACGACTGATTCTAGACCCGATTCCTGTATCTTGCCAGGGTGCGTCTGAAGAGTTTGAGGATCCGATTCCTGTATCTTTCCAGGGTGTATCTATTGACAACTAGCATTACCAGACCCGATTCCTGTATCTTGCCAGGGTGCGTCTGAAGAGTTTGAGGATCCGATTCCTGTATCTTGCCAGGGTGTATCTGTTGACAATTAGCATTACCAGACCCGATTCCTGTATCTTGCCAGGGTGCGTCTGAAGAGTTTGAGGATCCGATTCCTGTATCTTGCCAGGGTGTATCTGTTGACGACTAACATTACCAGACCCAATTCCAGTATCTTGCCAGGGTGCGTCTGAAGAGTTCGAAGATCCGATTCCTGTATCTTGCCAGGGTGTATCTGTTGACGACTACATTACCAGACTCGATTCCTGTATCCTGCCAGGGCACGTCTGAAGAGTTCGAAGATCTGATTCCTGTATCTTGCCAGGGTGTATCTGTTGACGACTACATTACCAGACTCGATTCCTGTATCCTGCCAGGGAACGTCTGAAGAGTTTGAAGATCCGATTCCTATATCTTGCCAGGGTGTATCTGTTGACGACTACATTACCAGACTCGATTCCTGTATCCTGCCATGGCACGTCTGAAGAGTTCGAAGATCCGATTCCTGTATCTTGCCAGGGTGTATCTGTTGACGACTACATTACCAGACTCGATTCCTGTATCCTTCCAGGGCACGTCTGAAGAGTTCGAAGATCCGATTCCTGTATCCGGCCAGAGCACGTCTGAAGAGTTTAAAGATTCGATACCTGTATCCAGCCAGGGCACATCTACATAAAGGGTTTGAAGATCAACACTTGTAACGGGCCAGGTAATTATCTTTCTTTCTCAGGTACGCAAGTTCTCGCTAAGGAATCTCTTACGCGATCGACACCTAGATGGCATCTATAAGCCCATCCACTTACCAACAGTTCCAAATGGCATCTTGTTAGCTCTTAAATTCGACACCCTTGTTTCATTGATGTCAGCCATTAAGGCTGAAGGATGTTTTCGACCAGCTAAGTCCGTCGAAATGTCCATCGAAAGATGGCAAAGTACTTAGAAGATTTCTTCCAAGGGAGAAGTTGGTTGCCTTTGACGTCGAAGGTGTTTCTTGTCGAAGATGCGTCTCGACGAAGGTGTTCGATGGTTCAGAGTGGAACGGTTTGAAATTCAAGCGTTTGGAGGGAAAACGGTTTCCAGCGGTTACCAAGTGCAACGTGCGAAGATTTGGAGCGTCGAACGTTGAGAACGTGCCAAGTGGAATCATCTCGAAGCAGTGTAACTGCCCGACGGTTACTTGGGATGTTTTAGTATAAATAGTAGTAGTCATGTAGTTTCTCGCGTGTGTTCACAATTCTATACAAAGTCACTCATATAGATTCGAGTACCCAGCGTGTGAGAAAGAATTGTTGAGAAATGTATGTGTGAAACACCAACTTTATTAATCAAAGTCATTTACTTTTCCAGAAATTTACTTGCTTTCTTCTTTACTTTCCTGTCGAACCCTTTCATTTAAAGCCTTATTTATTTTACCAAGTCCTTTCTTCATGCAATTTACTTAAAGCCTCTTATTTTATTGTCATTTAACCAATATCCAATTTAATCAAAACTTCAAAATCAACCTAGGTCCTAGGATCAATCTGATCGATCCTGCGAGTAACCAAATAAGTAACCATTTGGAGGATCAGCGGTTGTTTACCAATAACCAAGGTAAACAAATTGGCACGCCCAGTGGGACTGTGTGTTGATTGTTGAAAATAATCTCATCTTTTCGAGGAGTGTTGTATGTTATTGAGAAGTGGTAGAATATACACTAACGATAACAATACTGCCAGAAGAAGGGAAGAGATGGTGAATCCGCCAAGCAGTAACGAAATCCCACAAACGAATGTGGGAGCAACAGTTAGCACGACCGTAAGTGAAGCGACAACTGTTGGTTCGACACCAGCAGTAACGGTCACAGCAACGGGGCCATTACTCTCGTTCACAGGCCCCAGAGTGCCTTTGGGAACTCCCCCACCAAGGGGAAATTTAGGCACAAGGCCTTATGTTCCCCCAGGATTTATGCCACTCTATGGCATGCCAACTTCTGACTTGGCTAGCCTGACGAATGCTGCGTCCACTTTTTCAGACCCTTTAGTGAGTGCCTCTTCGCCACTCCAAGGTTCTGGCGTAGGCATGGCGAATAGAAATAGGACCTAACTCTTAGGAGGAACGTCCCAAGTAGCCCATGGCCTTACAAATGCCTCGACAGCAGTCTTGAGGCAACAAATGGACGAAAGCAACCATGATATGGTGCAAATGTTGGCACAAACTTTGAGTACAGTGCTAAACCCTCTAATACAAAACACTACTCAATCGAATCAGCAAGTGACAGCGCAAATGACGTGTTTGGCTGATTTCTTTGGAGTACCCCAACCTATTCGACAGCCCCAAAGGGCGCAAATAAGGGGAAACCAGGGGATATTCTTAGAGGAAGAAACCACCATCAACCAGGTTCAACAGCCTGTCGAAGAAAACCTTAGGGCACGATTGGAGCAACCCGTCGAGGAACCTAGGGTAATAACCCCAGAGGTAAGGTTAGTTAACAGAAACCAAAATGCTGACGAAGTAGTTCAGCATATCCAATACCAAAATACGGGTTTGGAAAATAATCTGACAACCATGATCGAAAGGATCATGACTCAGAATGGGATGAACATGGGCTTTCGAAGGCCCAACTTTACATCCCCATTGTCAGAATACGTGTTACAAACGGACTTACCTCCTAGATGTAAAGTCCCCAAATTCACTAAGTTCTCAGGGGACACGACAGAATCTACTGTCGAACATGTGGCGAGATACTTGATCGAAGCAGGAGATATTTCGAATAACGAAAATCTGAGGATCAAGTACTTCCCAAGTTCTTTAACAAAGAACGCTTTTACTTGGTTTACAACTCTCCCCCCCAATTCGATCCATCATTGGACCCAGTTGGAAAGATTTTTCCATGAACAATTCTACATGGGGCAAACCAAGATAAGCCTGAAAGAATTAGCCAGTGTGAAGAGACGTTTCACTGAACCTATAGACGAATATCTAAATAGGTTTAGGTTGCTCAAGGCGAGATGTTTTACACAAGTGCCAGAACATGAGTTAGTCGAAATAGCCGCAGGCGGTTTAGATTATTCCATTAGGAAGAAGCTAGACACCCAATACCTGAGAGACATGGCCCAACTGGCCGATAGAGTTCGACAGGTAGAACGCCTCAAAGCTGAAAAAGCAAAGGCAACGAAAACTCATAAGAGAGAAAGGATAGCGTACGTTGAGATGGATGACGAAGATCCAGAATCCTTCGACGACACTTTAGCTGTCGAAGAAGGAGAAGTCGATTTAGCGGAACTGAAACAAGGGCCACCATACTCTTGTAAACTGTTAGTCCCCTCAAGTGGGAAAAATCCCACTGGTCCAGAAAGGACCAACGATAGGTTCCCCAAAAAGACTTATAGTTTTGACATCACAAAATGTGATGAAATATTTGACTTGCTTGTTAAAGATGGCCAAATGATAGTACCCCCAGGGGTAAAAGTGCCTCCTCTTGATCAAAGAAAGAAGAGAGGTTTTTGCAAATATCATAATTTCTTGGGCCATAAAACTTCTCAATGTTTTCTTTTCAGGAATCTTGTACAAGACGCTATCGAAGAAGGGAGGTTGAAGTTTGCTGACAAGACCCCCATGGCTGTCGACTCAAATCCATTACAGGCTGAAGCCCACTATGCGGAGCCTTCTGAGGTGAACGTGATAGAGGCAACCAGGAGCCAGTCGAAGAGGCCAGGAATCACAATGGTCGAAGTTTCAAAGGACCATATCAACATGCCAATCTTTGGCAGTTTTTCTGGAAATTTATCCAGAAGGACAATTGAAGCAGTTCAGAAAGCGGTCGAAAGCCCAAAATTGGAGACCGCTGAAGCACAAAAAACTGGACCAAAACCCAGTTCCCACTTGGCCACAGTTCAAGGCCAGACGGAGAATCTGGAGATACAAATGAAGCAGCTAACTCTTGCCAACAAAGATACAATGAATATCAACATGGTCGAACTCTCTGACCCAAAAGCATCAGAAGAGGCTATGAGGCAAGAACAAGCTAATAAGACTGCTTTCCCTCGGGAAAATGAAAATCTGGCAGATTTTCTACAAAGATGCCAGAAAAAGAAATCAGAGGTGATGCTGTGTCCAAGATGCAGTTCGATCTTTGACAAAAAGGCTGCTGAGCACATTCAAGGCGTAAGAGCAGCGAATAAGAGAAGGGAAAATGTTGATATTCGACATGACCCCAGAAGAGCCTCCCAAAGAGGTTCAAACCAAGAAAAGAGGCCATTGACTTTTAGGCCTCCAACAAATGTGCCGGTAGATACCTGGTACAAAACCTCTGGTCGAAAAAGGCCAAGTGAGGAGAGATGGCACTCTTTCGACGTGCCAAGGGGTTCATCTTTAACTCAAAAGAAAGAGCCTCAAGTTGCTGTACCTAAAGTTGCACAAGTGTCAAGCAACTACAAAGGGAAAAATCCCATGTCTCGATCTCAATGGAGGAGATACCAAAGGAGACGAAAAGCGGAAAGGGAGGCTGCCAACGAACCAAAGGCAGAAACCAGTTCGAATGTTCCTCAAAGGAAGCAAAGGAAACCTCTAGAAAGAGAGCCAGTAACCAGCAGGCTAGTTTGGCCTAACCAAGGCGAAGTCGAGGACAGAGAAGATTCTGAGTCTGATGATACTTTGGACATAATGGTGAATATAGTCTCAGTGCTGCCCAGAGAATTCAACCGACAAGTGGAGGTCGAAGCAAGTGACTGGGAAGTGGAGCAAGAAATGGCCAAACATAGGCCAGTGTGCTATTTCGTCATGGACAATGGCACCACTGAGGAACAAAATGGATTCTTCGAACCACCCACAGAGGCGATGAAGAATCACCTCAAGCCTTTATTTATAAGGGCTAAACTCGAAGAAACTACTGTGAATAAAATATTGGTGGATTGTGGGGCAACCATCAACATTATTCCTCACTCTATGCTAAGGAAAATTGGCAAAAGGGATGAGGACATTAAGCCTCACAACATGGTCCTGTCGAACTATGAGGGCGGCATAGGGACCACTATGGGAGTGATCCAACTAGATATCAAAGTAGGGTCTATCCTTCGACCAACGATGTTTATGGTCATATCGGCCAAACCTAACTACAATCTTTTGTTGGGCCGTGAATGGATTCATGGTGTTGGAGTTGTGCCATCATCAATGCATCAGAGGTTGCTCCTATGGCGTCCAGATGGGATGGTCGAAAACATAGAGGCAGATCAAAGCTATTACCTGGGCGAAGTGAATCACCTGGGGTTGGCAGATTTCGACAAGAACTTGGCTCACATAGGGCCATGTCCAACACCTGACTTCGACATGGCGCCAACGCCAAACACTTTTTGTTCCCTATACCTGCATCCTGAGCATGGTTTCCAATGGGACAGAGAAGACTTGTCCCACATAGACTTCAGTGGGTTAACTGATATCCAACCAACTGGTTGGGGAAGTGAATTCAGTGATAATGACTGAGTCACAATCTTTGAAGCGAATTTCGGCTTATGTAGCTGAAACTAAGATGATAACGGCTCTCGAAGCTGAAGTAAAGTGCATGGCCACACAGGCCAATGATCGACAGTTATCTGCTGCAGGTCCAGGAAAGGATTTCGATCCAAAACCCCCTGATATCGTGCAAGAAGAAATGCAGGAACAGAGGCTCGACGCTATCTATGACGATGAGCCTTTGGGCTTCGAAAAGGACCCCTTGGCGAACAACATTAAAATGTTAGCGCAGGATCCTTTAGAAGAAATCAACTTAGGCGAAGGGTCAGAGAAAAGGCCAACCTACATCAGCGCCAAAATTGACCCAGAACTTAGGTTGGAAGTAATCCAATTGTTGAAAGAGTTCAAAGACTGTTTTGCATGGGATTACGACGAAATGCCTGGTCTCGACAGAGGATTGGTAGAACTTCAGTTGCCAATCAAACCTGGGAAGAAGCCAATCAAGCAAAATCCAAGACGCTTCGCTCCAGAAATATTGTCGAAGATCAAAACAGAAGTCGAAAGACTGCTGAAATGCAAATTCATACGCGTTACAAGGTATGTCGAATGGATTGCAAACATTGTGCCAGTAATTAAGAAAAATGGTACATTAAGGGTGTGCATAGATTTCAGAGATTTGAATGCTGCTACACCCAAAGATGAATATCCTATGCCTGTGGCAGAAATGCTAGTCGATTCTGCCGCTGGCTATGAATACCTGAGTATGCTCGATGGTTATTCAGGATATAATCAAATATTCATTGCTGAAGAGGATGTGTCGAAAACAGCTTTTCGATGCCCTGGGGCCCTAGGCACTTACAAATGGGTAGTGATGCCTTTTGGCCTAAAGAACGCTGGGGCAACGTACCAGCGAGCAATGAATACTATCTTCCATGATTTTATTAACACTTTTATGCAAGTATATATTGATGACATTGTTATAAAATCTGTTTCCAGGAAGAATCATATTGACCACCTTCGACAATCATTCGAAAGAATGAGAGAACATGGTCTGAAGATGAACCCTTTGAAGTGTGCGTTCTGTGTGAAAGCTGGAGATTTCTTGAGCTTCGTTGTCCACAAGAAAGGAATCGAAATCAACCAGAACAAGACGAAGGCAATTCTGGAAGCGAAAGCGCCATCGAATAAAAAGGAATTGCAATCTCTGTTAGGCAAGATAAATTTCTTAAGGAGATTCATATCTAACCTAAGTGGGAAAGCTCAGGCCTTTTCACCCTTACTTCGACTGAATAAGGAGGGGTTCGAATGGGGGCAAGAGCAACAAGAAGCCTTCGACAAAATCAAAGGGTACCTCACTAAGCCACCTATTTTGGTGCCTCCTTGTAGCAATAGGAGTATGAGATTGTACATAGCTGCATCCGACAAAACTTTGGGAAGTATGTTAGCCCAAGAAGATGAGAAGGGAGTCGAAAGACCCATTTACTATCTTAGTAGAGTTTTGAACGATGCAGAAACTAGATATAGCGAAGTTGAAAAATTGTGTCTATGTCTGTATTTCTCTTGTACAAAACTCAAGCAATATATAAAACCAGTTGATGTGTATGTTTCGTCTCATTTTGATGTTTTCAAGTATATGTTGTCGAAACCTATCTTGCATAGTCGAATTGGCAAGTGGGCATTAGCATTAACTGAATACTCCTTGACCTTTATGCCTCTTAAGGCAGTGAAAGGACAAGTGGTTGCAGACTTTATAGTCGACCACTCAATTCAAGTTGAGGATATTAATTATGTGGAGATAGAACCCTGGAAATTCTACTTCGATGGTTCCAGCCATAAAGATGGAACAGGAGTAGGGGTCTTGATCATTTCTCCTGAAAAAATTCCAACAACATTCAAGTACAAGATATCAGGTTCTTGTTCGAACAATGAGGCTGAGTATGAAGCTCTAATTACTGGCCTTGAAATATTGTTGGAATTGGGGGCAACTCGAGTCGAAATAATGGGAGACTCAGAGTTAGTCATTAAGCAAGTCACAAAGGAATATAAATGCATAAGAGAAAATCTCATTATGTACTTTGTGATAGCAAATCGTTTATTGAAAAAATTTGAAACGGTCAATATTCGACACATACCCAGAGTCGAAAATCAAATAGCCAACGACTTGGCACAGATTGCATCTGGGTATAAGATTTCAAAAACGAGATTACAAAGAGCAATCGAAGTTCGAGAAAAGATAAAAGCAACTTGTCTATCACCAACAGACTTGGAATCAACGAGACTAGGATATGCTGATCAAAGGAACTTCGAAATTTCGTTCATAGATAATTTGTCAGAGCAGGATTGGAGGAAACCCATTGTGGATTATCTTCAAAATCCAGGAGCTTCGACAGAACGAAAAACAAAGTACAGGGCGTTGAGTTATGTACTCATGGGTAATGAGTTGTTCAAGAAAACGCCTGAAGGGGTATTGCTAAAATGTTTAAGTGAGACTGAAGCATACATAGCCCTTTCGACTACGCATGATGGAGCATGTGGGGCTCACCAAGCAGGCCATAAGATGAAATGGTTGTTGTTTCGACAAGGACTGTACTGGCCCACTATGCTGAAAGATTGTGTTGAGTTCGCCAAAGGTTGCCAAGAATGTCAAGTCCATACAGGCATCCAACATGTACCAGCAAGCGAACTTCACTCGATAGTGAAGCCTTGGCCCTTTAGAGGATGGGCGTTGGACCTCATTGGAGAGATTCGACCAGCATCATCAAAGAGTCAGAAATACATACTGGTAGGCATTGATTATTTTACTAAGTGGATCGAAGCTATCCCTTTAGTCAATGTAGACCAAGAAAATGTCATTGAATTTATTCAAAAGAACATTATCTTTAGGTATGGAATCCCTGAGACTATAACTACTGATCAAGGGTCAGTTTTTACTGGTCGAAAGATGCAGGAATTCGCTCAAGAAACAGGTTTCAAACTCCTAACATCAACGCCTTATTATGCACAGGCAAATGGTCAAGTCGAAGCAGCAAACAAAGTGGTGATTGGCTTGATAAAAAAGCATGTTGGGAAGAAACCAAAGAATTGGCATAAGACGTTAGACCAGATTTTGTGGGCTTGTCGAACGTCCCCAAAAGAAGCCACAGGTACAACACCATATAGGCTAACTTTTGGCCATGATGCAGTGTTGCCAGCAGAAATTTGTCTTCAATCTGCAAGGGTTCAGAGACATTATGATATTCCCTCTGAAATTTATTGGAATATGATGTTAGACGAACTAGTGGATTTAGACGAAGAAAGATTGCGTGCTCTTGACCTACTCAGGCTTCAGAAGAAAAGAGTAGAAGACTCTTATAATAAAAAGGTGAAACCTAAGGTATTTTCGCCTGAAGAACTAGTTTGGAAGGTGATTCTTCCCATGGATCGAAGGGATCGAAGCATGGGGAAATGGTCACCCAAATGGGAAGGACCATTCAGAGTTATCCAAACTTTTTCTGGTGGAGCCTATGAAGTCGAAGAGTTAGGTGAAGATAAAAGGCTCTTGAGAGTAAATGGTAAATATTTGAAAAAATACAAACCTACACTCCAAGAGATAAAAATAAAATAACAAGACTAAATTAACCATAAAAAAAAAGCCAAAATGGAAAATTTTTATAATTTTAGCCAAGATGGCAATGTTGTCGAATACAGATTACAAAATATGGTTAAGAAGCAGAATCAACCAAAAGGGAATAGAGTCCTTGAGTCGAAGGTATTTGATTTGCTGCAGCTCCAATCTTTTGGTGCACCAGGCATTCGCCTGCACAAGCTTGGCAATCTGATCGTCGAAGCCTTGGGCCTTCTCAGCAAATTCTAGGCCTTGTTTGATTTCAGTTTGACTCTCAGTGTCTGAGACGGTCGAAAGAAGTTCCTCATTGCGTTTAGTATTGGCATTTATCTTAGCCTCTATTTCTTCGATTTGCGCCCTGAAGGAAGCATTCTCTCGATCGATGGCATCAACTTCTTCTTGTGTAGATGCTTTTTGCTTCGACAACTCCGCAATTCGAGAAGTTGTCTCCGAAACAGCAGTCCATGCAGAAGAGCTTTTGCCATATAACACCTCAAGCTGACTATTAAAGCCTCTTTGGCGCCTATAATCTGCTGAGACTTGATCGATAATGGAGTGTAACTCCATGATCAAGCCTGAAACTTCTGGAGCTACAGCTAACAAGTCGACAGCATTCAAAACATCCCTCAAGTATGATGGAGCAGTAGGGTCCCCCTCCAAAGCTTTCATCAAGTCCTTCTTGAAAAACTGAGCCTTAACCTTCGCCAAAGCTTCATCGAGAGGAGAAGTTTCAGTGGACTTCCCCGACAGGGTAGGAACCTCCTGACTAGCATCAGACGAACTCTTGCTCTCGATGATGGCGTTGAGATAGCTAACAGGGTCAGTTTGCTTCAAGAGTTCTAAGTCCTCTTTCGACTTGTGCTTTGTTGAGGTAACAGCCCTTGCAACAGCATTGTCTTGGGTTTGAGGTTATGGAGTGACAGTTGCCTCGACTGGATTCCCTTCGACTCGGACTGTGGCAGCGCCAGCGTCATCTTGGTGTCTTTCGCCGGCGTCATCTTGGTTCTCTTCGCCAGCGGCATCTTGGTCTTCTTCGCCAGCATTGCCATGGTCCCCTTTGTCACAATTCTCTTCCGACAGATCCACCACCTGAACCTCTTTTGGCTGTTGTTCTTCCGTTTGAGGATCTTCTGCTGGTTTTTCTACCGTCTCAGCATTGGCCTCATTTATTTCAGTATGGGCTTCGTCATTCTCCAAGCCTTTTTCTTGTGGCCTGCTGAGTTCAGCAGACTCCAGTGTTTCAGAAGTCCTTGGCGGTGAGCTTTCAGTGGTGTCCTGAAAAAGAAGAAGAAGAATCTTCAAAATTCGAAAGAGACATAGTCGAATATAGGTATCTACACCTAAGTTACAAAGAGGTCTAAGAGATTACCTGTAAATTGGCTTCAGCCCCAGGGCTGGAATTGTCGCTTTCGACAGGCTTATTGAGAAGAACGTTTAATTCCTCCTCCGTTGGCTCCTCAATGATTACTGGAGGTGGCCTGGGCTTTCTCCCAGCAACCTTTATTCTAATTGTTCGACCCTCAGGAGCAGGAGCAGGAGCGTCCTTCGTCAGCTTTCGCCTTTTTAGAGGAGCAGGGGGAGAATCATCCTCTTCGTCGCTCCCAGATTCGACCACCAGTGCTGGCCGTTTCTTGGGCGAAGGTGCCTAAAAAACCAATGGGAATTCGATTTAACAATCGCATCGAAAGCCAAAAAATTAAAAGCGAGAAGGAAATAATGAAAGTCTGGTTACCGATACAGAAGGCTTTTTCGAAGGGCCTTCCCCCTGTTGGTTTGTTGTGGTCTTCGCCGGCGCTATAGTCTTCGCCGGCGGTGGAGGTTTTGTTGAGGGGCCTCCGCCCTGTTGGCCTTCTGCAGCCTTCTTGGCTGCAGGCTTTCGAACAACTGAAAGCAAATAAAATAGTTAACCGGCTAGCAGTCGAAAGAGAAAGACAAAGTAATTCGAAAGGATGAACTTACATTTCTTTATTTTGTCCAAAACGAGGACAAAAGATTTCTGAAGCTCATCCACGAAGTCCTTCTCATCGAAAAACTCCTCAGCGTAATAATTTTTCCACCACTCCTCGAAGGATGGTGAGCAAAGAAAGTTGAGCTGGTAGTCAAACAACGAGAGAACTGTTCGACCAGCATATCTTCCGATATGTTTAGTGGCAGCTTCTTCGGTGTAGTCATTGCAGAAGTACAACATAGACTTCTCTCTTGGAAAAATTGGAGAAGGTAGGGTTTGAATAATACCAAACTGGCGAGACACCAGGTTTGGTTGATATGCAATCAGACTCAAGTGAGTCTTAGAGCTCCTGAATCGAAGAGGCATGATCCTTGGTGTGAGGAACGCCTCCCACATTGTTGTATGTTCGTCACCTTGAGGACCACTCGACGTCCTTGGATGTGGCCTTGTGAACCACGCTGGGCCTACCTTCCGTCGAGCAAACAGAGCCATAGTCGAAGCAAACTCTTTCCTTCGAGCAAACATCAGAACGAAGTTTGTGAAAGTTTGCTGAAGCTCCAGTCCATCTTCCATCGGAGTCAACAGAGCCAGTCTAGTTCCTTCGACACGTCTGTTCGCTATCTCTGGAGCCTGCTCATTTATTTGAACCTTCTTAGGAAAGAAAGATTCAAAGGTGGCGTTGAGCCACAATTGAAGCAGCCAAAAAGGTCCAGCAAGCAGCAAGCTGGCCCTGTTCTCGATAATCTTCAGGAGAGTCGCTCCATTACTAATCGAATCGTAGAGGCTAGCCAAAATCAATTCTGCCAAACAGATATTTTGGCCATGATGGAGTTGAGTGGCGAGAGTGACCATCTTCTTGGTCACCTGTAAGGACTTCGAGCAAAATACAAAGCGTGTCAGCCATAAGGCTAGAAACGCTATGTGTTCGACATCCGACACAGCATCTGTCGACCTGTCGTGGTAGTGATTGATGAAGGTGGTATAGGTTGGTTTGGTGGCAGAGAATCCAATTTGATCCTCCGACATCTCCTCCGGATCGAAGTAGTCCCCGGTGGGTCGAAGGCCAGTGATAGCGGCCACATCGAAGAGTGTAGGAGTCAGCATCCCACAGGGAAGATGGAAAGTGAAGTGGGAGTAGTCCCAGAAAAGTAGAGAAGCTATCAACATCTCCGGAGAATAGTTCAGACCTGTCTTCGACAGCATCACCAGGTCGAAAATCCCCATATCTTTCCAGATCGAAGCTTGGCGTTTCTCCATTTTTTCTAGCCAAGCAACGTAATCAGGAGTAAGGCTAGGGCCAGACCTGAAAGCCCTAACACCTTTGTTGAAGAAACGAAGGTCGATTTTCTCTTTAGCAGGGTCTTCATTATCCTCTGCATCTTTCTTGGCGCATGCAACCGGTTTGAGTCTCTCAACTACCGGAAAATAACTCTTGATCTTCATGGCCTCAGCAATACTTGGATACAAGGGGCCAGACATAGCAAAGATCTGGTTGGAATATCCAACCGGGATCATCAGGTGGTGTGAGTAAGCATCACGTACAACGATGTCCAAGGGTTCAGGGACCCTTCGTTGGCCCGTGGAAGTTACCACTGGAGCAGTGACGAAAACCTTAGGTTTGACATTTCCAGATGGTACGGTGGCGCTAGGAGCAGTGGAGGGACCAGATGCCATTGTTAATGGTGAGGATGAAGACGAAGTGAAAGAAAAAGGGTTTTTTGCAAAGATGACAAGTTTGTGCGCAAATGGGGAAGTCTGAAAGTTAGATAGCGTAAAAAGTCCCACAGTGGGTACTTACTGCTATTTATAGTAGTGGGGGAAAATCCCCAAAACCGAGGACATTAAATGCCATTTAATGTTGCCGAAGTAGTGGGACACGTGGCATCCCCCTGTTGTTTTAGCCGTTCTGCAGAAATGGAGAGGCGCAGCGTGCGTCCTCATTTTTGGGAATTGTCATAATGACAAATTCTGAAATGACGTTTGGCACTGCACGTCGTACTGAGGTGACGTCTTAGGTACGGATAAATGATGGTTTTCTTGGGATTTCCAGTGGTTGGTAGAAGACAACAAAAAGTGCACAATTTAATTTGTGACTAAGCATGAAAAGACAAGTGTCGAATGGCATTTCAAAGAATGCCTTTTTCTTTCAGAGTCGAAATAAGGCATTCTTGGGGGGCAATTTGTTAGCTCTTAAATTCGACACCCTTGTTTCATTGATGTCAGCCATTAAGGCTGAAGGATGTTTTCGACCAGCTAAGTCCGTCGAAATGTCCATCGAAAGATGGCAAAGTACTTAGAAGATTTCTTCCAAGGGAGAAGTTGGTTGCCTTCTACGTCGAAGGTGTTTCTTGTCGAAGATGCGTCTCGACGAAGGTGTTCGATGGTTCAGAGTGGAACGGTTTGAAATTCAAGCGTTTGGAGGGAAAACGGTTTCCAGCGGTTACCAAGTGCAACGTGCGAAGATCTGGAGCGTCGAACGTTGAGAACGTGCCAAGTGGAATCATCTCGAAGCAGTGTAACTGCCCGACGGTTACTTGGGATGTTTTAGTATAAATAGTAGTAGTCATGTAGTTTATCGCGTGTGTTCACAATTCTATACAAAGTCACTCATATAGATTCGAGTACCCAGCGTGTGAGAAAGAATTGTTGAGAAATGTATGTGTGAAACACCAACTTTATTAATCAAAGTCATTTACTTTTCCAGAAATTTACTTGCTTTCTTCTTTACTTTCCTGTCGAACCCTTTCATTTAAAGCCTTATTTATTTTACCAAGTCCTTTCTTCATGAAATTTACTTAAAGCCTCTTATTTTATTGTCATTTAACCAATATCCAATTTAATCAAAACTTCAAAATCAACCTATGTCCTAGGATCAATCTGATTGATCCTGCGAGTAACCAAATAAGTAACCATTTGGAGGATCAACGGTTGTTTACCAATAACCAAGGTAAACACATCTATAAGCCCATTCCCGACAAGGTTCTGTCACACCTCCAGATGGCATCTATAAGCCCATCCTCCTATCCACCATCTCTCCAAATGGCATCTGTAAGCCCATTCCCACTATCACACTGTTGATACTCAACTATGTGAGTGCAAATTTCTGGGCACTCTAGTGTTCAATCATCTTCCACCTTCGGATCACGAAAGGCACACACGCCAATCTACATCCTCAGGTCTAAGAAGATTGAACAGGGGCAACTGTTGTACCCCAAAATTTGCCCTCCCATAAATCTTCAAAGTTTTTGACAAGCTTCACCTCAAATGGTTCAAAGTCTACTCAAAGGCTACACAGTCAACCATCCTCCTAAGCCAGTCAAATTAGGGTTTTGGTTCCTGCAAGGAAGTTGAGGTTTTCAAGGGCTCAATCAAGTCCCATATGCTCATACACATTATCAAGCACCTACATGTCAAGTTTCAAGGCTCACAAGGTCAAGTTGCACAGTCAAAAACCCTAATTGCTCCATAGTCAACTGCAGGGGAAAAATGGTCATTTGGCAGTCAAAAGTCAAAAATTTTGGTCAACATCTCATTTTGAAGCCACAATCATCATTTGGTCAAGGCTTGACCATGATTTCACAAGAATGGCTCAAAAATCATCAAGATGCAAAAGTTTCTATTTTTGGACAGCTGAAAAGTCAACTGTTACTTGACCAAGGCATAACTTTTTCATGGTTCATCAGAAAAATCCCATCCAATGCTCATCTTGAAGGGGAGGACATTTCCTACAACTCATCTTCACATTCCAAGTCCAAGAAATGCTCTCACAAAAAGTTATCAATTTCAACATTATAGGTCATTTTCAAAAGTCAACAAAAAGGGACTTTAAGTCAAAGACCATAACTTGAGATTGGTAAATCAAAATGACATGGGACCAAATACATTGGTTAGAGGACTTCAAGACCTTTCCAA
This sequence comes from Vicia faba, assembly GCA_948472305.1. Classification (NCBI taxonomy): domain Eukaryota; kingdom Viridiplantae; phylum Streptophyta; class Magnoliopsida; order Fabales; family Fabaceae; genus Vicia; species Vicia faba. The sequence goes on along the minus strand of OX451740.1, from coordinate 525,597,465 downwards.
AATGTCCAAGAACATGTTCATAGCTTCAAAATTGAGCAAGATATGCATTGGAGAAGTTGGGAAATTTTTGTGAAATGGCCAAAATCAATTATCCTTGAAACTTCATTTTTGACAAAAGGGGCCCACTTTTTCCACTTGTTTCAGCTTGGCCATGCTTTCCACGTGTCCCACAAATTATTTCAAGATTTAAAATTAATTTTTTCATTTTTATTTAATTTTATTTGATTTAATTCATTTTAAATCATTTAAAATCAAATAAAATCAAAGAAGTTAATTAAGGGGATATTTCTTGTATTGAATTGCTTTGATACATCATCATGATCATTCCAATTTCGTGCAAAGGTCTAAATGAAGCAAGAATTCAAATTTTGGCTCAAGAATGGAAAGTGCTTCAATGGAGTTTATGGAAAATCCCAAGCATGAATGCATTGCATTATTGGCTTTAATTCTGATCAAGACTCATTACATAATACATGTGCAAGCTAACACAAGTGATTTCACGACCTAAGAAGCTCCCAAACGGCCAAACGCATTTTCAAATTTTCAAGCAAAAGAGCAAATCTGAAAACCTAGTTGCAGTGCCTCTCAAGCCTCCATTCCAATCCAAACATATTCCTGGCATCCCTAGGAAGCTTTGGCAATCAGAACCAAGCACAATCATTCAAGAAATCGTGCCATAGACCTCTTCCGGTTTGCTTCATTTTTCAAAATCGTATATCACGTTTCATAAGCATTTAACCCATTTTCTTTGTTGTTTTATGTTGCTAGAGGCTTTTTGAAGCTAATCGGATGATTCAATTGCATTCTAATGCATTATAGCATGATTCACCATTGAAACTTTTTAGGGTTTTTCAAGCTTCAAATTGGGGATTTCCCCATATTGTAAAATTGGGACATCAAACTGCCATGGTTGAATTCGTGATATCCAAACGGACATAACCATGACCTCGCGCTCAATTTATGTGCAAGCATGAGCTGTTCGCTATTTTTTGCAGGTTGTGTTTTGGGGTGATTTAAAACCCCCGCTATTTATTTATTTTACAGGGACAAATGGAGAAGAAGGTGGACGTGGCTCATGATGATTGGGGCATTCAAAGTTTCAGCGCCTTTTTTTTGTTTCACATCACTAATTCTTGTTTTATAATATATTATTTGTTTTCCATTCTATATCCAAAATGCGCAAATAGCTCGACTGGCAAGGCTTCCGTTTGGTAAACGCTGGGACCTGGGTTCGAATCCCAGGTCCCCCCAAATAATTTCTATTATTTTGTTTCAAATGTTTCCATGCAGTGCACGTCCCAGGGCTCACCATGCATCCCAACGCTTAGGCTTGACAAGTGGCTTCAAGACCAATCTGAAGGCCAGCACATGCAATACATGATGCACCCTAGTCAGCAAGCAAGCACATGATCAAAAAAAGTCAACGTGGCCTTTGTCTTAATGGGCCCAGATTCAGCATTTCACCCCCATGTTGGCCCAGCACCCCCTTCATTTGGGTTCATTTTTCTTTCTTTTCATTTTATTTATTTAAATTTAATTACTAACCCCTTTTTATTTTATTTGTTATTAGTAATTAATTTAATTAATCATTTTCATAAAAAAACAAAAAAATATAATTAACACTTTTATTATTATTCTTATTTTGTAAATAAATCATAATTGAATTAGTTGTTAGTTAGGCCATTTTAACATTCCTTTTAACAATTAAAATAGATTTAGATTTAGGTTAATCTTTAACTTTGTTTCTTTTTATTTCTATTTTATTTCATAAAAAAATATGAAAAATCAAAAAATATTTTCTTGTAATTAAAATAATTAATTAGTTTTCAATTTCATTTAATTACCAAAAAGACAAAAAAAATTAATTCCCTTTTCTTTATTCGCGCGTATTTAATTTGTTCGATTATTATGTAATTGCTCCGGATATGTTATAGTAAATATGACCTTTTACTGTTTTTTTTTACTTTCCGTATTCATTTACTAAAAAACGGGTCTTTGTAAATTTTTGGCGATGTATAGACCCGCGCCTTGTAATAGCGTAGGATTTACGTTTCCGCAATTTATTTTCCGCACCCCCTTTAACTGTTAACTTGTATGAAAGAATGCATGACAATTAAAAATAACTCGTAGCTCACCTCAATGCCTGATCAAAGATAACATAAACTGAAAATAACACACAAATTCACACACCACTCTTAGGGTACGCCTCACTGTTGCCTTGTCCTCGAAACGTGGTCGCCGAGTATAGGATGTTTTAGTAAGTCCTTATGTCCATGATCCATGGCATAAGGGTAGCTTCTAAGGTGTCCTACTGTTGCTCTGGTGGCCACACTGTCCCTACAAGCTCGAATTGTGGTCGTCGAGTATAGGACGTTTTAGTAAGTCCTTATGTCCGTTGATCCATATGCCTCAAAACAAGTTGCCTCGGAAAGTTGCCTCAGAATAAAAAAGGATCAATGGCATAAGGGTAGCTTCTAAGGTGTCCTGCTTTTGCTCTGGTGACCACACTGTCCCTACAAACGAATTGACCCGAACACCTCCAATGGTGGTGCTACCTACCTCTCAATGGTGGGATGGCACTACCTTAAGGACATTTACACAGCTTAATTCCTTAGGGTAGGTAGATGACTCATAGATACTTGCTCTAATTCAAAACAAATCAAAACTTCTTTTCACACCGACACTTTTCAAAAAGCTTTCAAAACAATTTTTCAAACACTCTTGAGGACTGATACAAGAGTCGATCTGAAATCTTTAAACGAAACTTTTTCAAACCCACTCACACTTTGAAAAGCAAACAAACATTTTGAAAACACAAATGAGCAAGTATCTAAGAGCCCATGGATAACCATGGATAGAAAGGGTGATAACACCTTCCCTTTATATAAATCTACCTCCCGAACCGAGAAACTATCTCATAAGGAATTTTGCTGTGCTTTTGTCCTGTCCATGTTGGAGAAAATAAAAGACGGTGGCGACTCTTGCTTCCGCGACATTTCGCGAACCAGCGTTAAACAGTCAGTTCCAGATCCACCGATCACATGTAGCATTTTATCTTTCTGCATTTTATTACTTTTGTATGGTTGCTAGTAAAATAGGGCATGTATGGCAAGATAAAAACAACAAGTAGACAACCCCTAATCAAAGACTAAATGCATGTAAACCAAACACACTATTCACACATATGCACCCCTAGGGAAATTCCACTTGTTGCCTCGGAAAAATAGTCATGTCCCTCGAATATGGGCGTTTTAGTAAAGACCCTCGATAAAAGATCATAGTCCCTTGATGACCCTCAATGTTGCCTTCAGTAAACGATCTAGTCCTTAAAGGACATTGCTAAAACATCCCATAGGTTTCCTTATATGACTATACAAACGTCCCACGCCCTTCCCTTCACATCCAATGATGGGGTTTATTACCAAATCAATGGTAAGATAGCAACATCTAAAGGAAAAGGAAAATAACGTTTAAGATATTTTGAGTAGGTAGGATGCTCCTAGTTGCCCGCTTGCTCACAACAAAAACATTTTATACACCAACACTCTCATTTTGAAACATTTTCAAAAGACAACACTTTTACACGTTCTTATAGAAATGAGAGCCATTACAAAGACACCTTTTCAAAATCACTTTCAAAAAACAAACACCTCTTTGAACTATTTTCCAAACAACACTTTGTACGCGTTCTTATAGAAACGAGAACCATTACAAAGAAGTTTTCAAAATACTTTCAAAACCCACACCACAAGCACATTTTCAAACAAAAGCAAGTGATCTAGAAAGCAACTAAGATCCCATAGATAACTACGGATGAAAAGGGTGCTAATACCTTCCCTTTTCATAACCTACCCCCCGAACTCAAGAAATAATCCTGAAAGGTCTTTCCTGTTCTTTTCAACCTTTCCTTTTGGATAAAAGAAAAGTCGGCGGCGACTCTTGCTATCCACAACAATTGCGATAAAATGCAAAACATCAAGTCAGTTCTCCCACCGTGTTACAGAACTGGCGACTCTGCTGGGTAATTTACTTAAAGTGGGGTTACCTTAGGGTTAGATCATATTTACTTGCTTTCCTTGTTTTACTTGCTTGCTTTATATTTTGGGTTACTAAAGATCCTATACCCAGATCTGGGGCACCTTTTTAGGTAAGTAACAATAAATCATGGAAGCTATACGGGGTATACCGATATGGACGAAGTGATAGCTATGTTAGCGTGATACTTTGGTTTGTACTAATGTTCCTTGAGTCAGTCAAGGATAACATTAGGCTTCCTTAGTGTCATTAAGCGCTAACTGGCCTTTAAAACCTTTTAATTGACTCATCCTTGGCCATTAGGAAGTAGTGAGATAACCGGCTTTGGTTTTGACCAAAGATTGGTTGATACTCGATACTACGCTTATTGAGATCGGACTTTCGAGATATTTCGGTCGCCATTAAAGAGGCTTGTGTTGAAATAATGCCCGATGAAGAAAGACCAGTGATATTGAGATCCCTTAGAACCCGGTTATTATTAATAGAACAGGTTGAGCCAACTAAACTTCAAGAGGGTACTTACCTACAAACTCCATGCAAGCCTAAACCTAAGGACTTATCTGCTTTGTGTATATATGACTATTTGTACATAACAACTTGCTTGATTTGCATACTTGTACATAACATCATAACATCATACCATAGCATTTTCAATAACCAAAGCTTGCATGGACACGACACCAACAGCTGTTGGACTTTGAAGAACAAGATTCAAGATTTGATTAACGCCAAGGAGATCGAGTTCGACCCTCCAGAGACTCCCAATGTGCTCACCACTCCCATGCTAAATCATTGAGCGTTCCAGTTTGTTTTGAATTTTCAATTGTAATCTCTTTTGTTGTTTAAGCACTTATCTATTAATGTCAAACTTTGTTTCATTAATGCATTGCATATGTTTGTCTTGAATTAATCCATTCATTTTCACTCTATTTAAACTATGCTTTTTACTCCCTTTATGATATTCAAATCTTGTTTTAAAAAGTTAGAAGACTTTAGAGGGAGGATGACGAAAACGATGCCATAATCTCATACAGTATGCTTTTGGACAGACCTTGCTAACGATGTACAAGCATTTGCTTCAATTCCTAAATACTGGAGTTATAAGGAGGATAACCGATATTCAACCCCTTTGAGCCTAAGAAGTATGAGTTTTATTTTTCTCACCAAACTGAAACCTTTAATCAAAACCCGGGGCAGGGTAGTCTCTAACTTAATTCAAATGCGCGTTCATTCGACACCTTTCACTTTGTATACAATGAATGACATTAAAAACATTCCTCTAGAATCAAAATACGGTGATGGTTCCCTACCAAATAGGAAGTCATTATCTCTTAAAAGAAAAGCCCACTAAGTCAAAACCTACGAAGGAGACTTAAGAAAAACTGAAGCATCCCGCTGACTATAATCTTAAAACAAGAACAGTCAGGCAAAATCAGGGACAATAAATCCAAAAGAGGTCACTACAAATCCTCAACAACATGAAAAATGCTGCAGAAATGACTGCCTTCCGACAAACTTAACTTGTCTGAACCATCACCAAAACGTCATTCCAGACTCAATTGGAGTTCAAACGTACAATTAACTGAGTTTAGCACTGAAGAACATCACGAAGAATGGGTGGGAACAAATACACTTCGAGCCTTATCCTTTGTTTCTTAAACTGTGAACCAAACCATGTTACAACCCTCTAAAAGTCCTAATTGAAGCATTGCTTAGTTCAAAAGCATTATGTTACAAAAGGTATCCTGACTCCTGTAAGGCTTACTCTAAATCCTGTTTTGAATTCACATAATTGAAAAATTCTTTTATCTGCTAAAACGCATTTCCAAAATTTCAAGACAAGCATAAACTTTGAATTATTTTGAATATCTCTGTTTGCATATGGCTATTTGTTTGACAGCAGAGGGATTCACACGACAAGCATCCATCCAACAAAAAACTCTTTCAACAAACAAAGTCACTTCATATAGGATGACACTTCCAATGACAAATATCCTATAAGCAAGGGGGCACGACATGATCATTATCTAGCACATCTGGGGGAAGTCAAGTCAAGATTCCAAGAAATCTCCCAAGAAATGCTGAATAACCAGGGGAAGGTCTATATCTGAATTACTTGGGGCATTGAACGTGAATCTCGACAAAGGGTTACGTACAGTCAAACATTTCCTGGAAGTGCCACAAACACTTGCTACTAGGGGCAATGACAAACCCCCACAAAGTCCTTTTTGTAGGATGATCCCCAGCTAGAGTTTCAATATTTGAAAACTTCTCCCAACTGAGTTGATCTCAAGAATCTTCGAGGAGATTCTGCCAAAGGAAAGCGCCTCTCCAACAGATTGGCAACAGGGTTTACTTGCCCAAAAAATGACAAGATTCCTCAGCTTAAATTTTCCTCCTAGACTACTACAAATCAAGGGACAACAACTCCTCTTCCCCAGTAGACTTTCCTACAATCCCCAATAAGCTGCTACAAAACCTGGAAGACAACCAGATAACAGTTAACTAATTTATCCCCAATAAGTTATTAGCTTCCTTTCTCTTCCATCAAGAGATAACTCCCCAGTAGAGTAACAGACAACCAAAACTCATGGACTCCTTTCCCTAAGTTGTAATCAACACTCTCCACAGAGTTTTCCTCAAGCAAAATCAACACTCCCCAACAGAGTTCTCCTCAAACAACAAAATAGGATTCCCCAGCGGAAACATTCTAAGAAATGTTTGAGGATGTGCACGCACTTCATCCCCAACGGTCACCCGGAAGTTTGGCTTCCCAAAGCTCCCCGACATTTGTCAAGGATTTATTTTCCAAAGACAAAAATACATTCCAACAACATTTCATGCATACAGCATAATCTCGTTTACGCCATGCATTTCATCCATCATGACATTGCATACAACTAATTATTTACCTTTTCAGGAAAAGATCAACAGATAAGTGTCATTAATTATCTGTAAACTTCTCCAAGATAAAATCAAGCTTGGATTTCTTCATCATCTTTTGGAGTAGCAATTGCCCAAGATTCCTTCATCATCTGCTGAGGTAGTAATCATCCAAGATTCCTTCATTATCCGCTGAGGTAGTAATCGTCCCAGATTCCTTCATCATCTTTTGGAGTAGCAATCATCCAAGATTCCTTCATCATTTACTGAGGTAGTAATCATCCAAGATTCCTTCATTGTCCACTGAGGTAGTAATCGTCCCAGATTCCTTCATCATCATTTGGAGTAGTAATCGTCCCATATTCCTTCATCATCTTTTGGAGTAGCAATCGTCCAAGATTCCTTCATCATCTGTTGAGGTAGTAATCATCCAAGATTCCTTTATTGTCCACTGAGGTAGTAATTGTCCTAGATTCCTTCATCATCATTTGAGGTAGTAATCGTCCCAAATTCCTTCATCATCATTTGGAGTAGTAATCGTCCCAGATTCCTTCATCATCTTTTGGAGTAGCAATCGTCCAAGATTCCTTCATTATCCTCTAAGGTAGTAATCATCCCAGATTCCTTCATCATCTTTTGGAGTAGAAATCGTCTAAGATTCCTTCATCATCTGCTGAGGTAGTAATTGTCCAAGATTCCTTCATCATCATTTGGAGTAGTAATCGTCCAAGATTCCTTCATCATCTTTTGGAGTAGTAATCGTCCAAGATTCCTTCATTATCCGCTGAGGTAGTAATCGTCCCAGATTCCTTCATCATCTTTTGGAGTAACAATCGTCCAAGATTCCTTCATCATCTGCTGAGGTAGTAATTGTCCAAGATTCCTTCATTATCTGTTGAGGTAGTAATCATCCTAGATTCCTTCATCATCCACTGAGGTAGTAATTGTCCAAGATTCCTTCATTACCTTCTAAGGTAGTAATCTTCCCAGATTCCTTCATCATCAGTTGAGGTAGAAATCATCCAAGGTTCCTTCATCATTTGACGAAGTATTAATCGTCCAAGGTTCCTTCATTGCCTTTTGGAGTAGTAATCGTATAGACTTCCTTCATCATTTATCATCATCAAGCTTAATATCTGAAACCAGACAAGATAAATATCTATGAACAAATCAATTGCAGATCAGTTCTCGAGACAAGACAGGTTGACTATCTACATGACAAACAGTTCCTTTGAAACCTCTGTTGGTTCAGTTTAAATATCTCAACGGTTTGTCATGATTCTTTCCCGTAGACATCTTCTCTGGTTTAGATAAAACGCTCCAAGATTTATTCTGATTCTTTCCAGTTAAAGAATATTCAAGACCTCTGCTGGTTCAATTTAAATCTCTCAATGGTTTATCCTGATTCTTTCCCGTAGACATTTTCTCTGGTTCAGATAAATCACTCCAAGATTTATCCTGATTCTTTCCAGTTTAAAGATTATTCAAGACTTCTGCTTGTTCAGTTTAACTCTCTCAATGGTTTATCCCGATTCTTTCCCATATAAATTTTCTCTGGTTCAAATAAATTGCTCTAAGATTTATTCTGATTCTATTCCAGTTGAAGTCAAGTTTAGACTTAGTGTAATTTCTGTCAATAATCACCTTTGGATGGCATCTATAAGCCCATCTCTGACAACTCTCTATCATCTTACCAAATGGCATCTTTAAGACCATTCCATATATAATCAACCACCACATCATCAAGTGCAAATTTCTGGGCACTCTAGTGTTCAATCATCTTCCACCTTCAAGTCACGAATGGCAGATTCGCCAATCTAACTCTTCAGGTTTAAGAAGATTGAACAGGGGCCACTGTTGTACCCCAAAATTTTCCCTCTCATTTTCTAAAGATTTCTCTCGCATGTGTGATTACAAAAACATGTTTAAATAAATAAAGAAAATGTAAAATTTTGAAGATGTTAATGTGCCTTTCGATTAGGTCAAAAAAGAAACAAGTTGGCTTTGATTTAACAAGTTTCAAACTGGCCATATGTTTTCCTTTGAAGTAACCCCCTTCGATCCACAAGCTGGGCAGCCTCCTTCAATTTATAAGCTGGGCAACCTCTTTCGATTTACAAGCTAGGCAGCTTCCTTTGATTTACAAGCTGGGTAGCCTCTTTCGATTTATAAGCTGGGCAACTTCCTTAGATTTACAAGCTGGGCAGCCTCTTTCGACTTACAAGTTGGGCAATTAAACCCTTCGAAGCAACGTACTTAGATTACATCTCTAAAATTCTTCAACAATATGGATCATAGTTGGTGGATTCGAAGGACCTATAATGGGTCCATTCGAAGAACACACATTGTTGAAAACGAACGTTGTTGTATAATGATGAGTCTGGTTGAAGTGATTAAAACGAAAGGGTGAAGTATTCGAGGTGTTTGTTGACCAAAGTCCTATATATTGCCAAACTCAAGCCAGTTGTGCTGCTATGCAACATTCCCGCACCAACTTGCCACAACACTCTAAATATTGCTGAGCCTACATTCTCTCAGTCCCATACTTACACAAAAAAGGGTACATAAGATCTGCATCGAAGAAAACAAGAGGACAGTATACCCAAACAGTTCAAATGTTATTTAATTTCCCCCTAAAACCACATCAAAGCTCCTCTATAAATAAATTTTTCTTCACAATATCAATGGGGCTGGAGACGCTGAGAGGAGAGAAAAGGGAGCTGGAAAACAAAACAGAAACCTTTGTAATTTTTGCTCTCATAATCTCATCTTTTCAACTCTTATAAATCAACTATCCAGAACACCCCACACATAGAAGTTTTGTTCAAACTTAAGGACAACCTTCTGTGACAACTCTTCGAACCAAAAGAAAACTCTCTGTGAGAACTCTTCGAACCAAAAGAAAACTCTCTATGACAACTCTTCAAATTCCAGAACCATCCAGGAAGCAGTTCAAGTTCGAAACCCACACACCAGCTTTGAGGTAAGTCTTTTTGACTTTAACTCTTCCATTGCAAGCATCTTATTTGATTCATCTTCGAGGCCAACATGTAATAACCATGGCCTTCGTTGTTAATTTTTCGTGTTTTCCTTTAAAGAAATAATTTATACAGCCCCCTAAAAATGTTGGAATAAAAATATGCATGCTTCGTTACACCAGCTTCGATGCACACACATGCTTCGATACAGACAGGTTCATCACACACACACCTGCTTCGATGCACACACGTGCTTCGACACAGACATGTTCATCACACACACGCGCTTGCTTCGAACACACTGACCCGCAGACCCAGATGAAAGGCGTACCATGCTGACTTCCAGGCCCAGACGAAAGGCACAACATGCTGACTTCTAGGCCCAGACAAAAGGCAATCCCTCACTGCTTTCAACCCCCCAGTCGAAGGAGGCAGAAAGGCATATTACATCTTGCATTGGTTCCAGGCCCAGTTGAAAGGCATAATATGCTGACCCCCAGGCCTCAGTCGAAAGCCACGCCTTCACCCCTTTCAGGCCAAATAGAAGAGAGCCAGAAAGTCCAGAATTGAAGGGTTTTCTGCCTCAATCGAAGACCCTCATTTTTCTTGCTTTTATTTTATTTTTGCCTTTATATTTTCGTACAATTCAATATGGTTATAATAGTGTAGGATTTTATCTTTCTGCATTTTATTACTTTTGTATGATTGCTAGTAAAATAGGGCATGTATGGCAAGATAAAAACAACAAGTAGACAACCCCTAATCAAATACTAAATGCATGAAAATTAAACACACTACTCACACACATGCACCCCTAGGGAAATTCCACTTGTTGCCTCAAAAAAATAGTCATGTCCCTCGAATATGGGCGTTTTAGCAAAGACCCTCGATAAAAGATCGTAGTCCTTCGATGACCCTCATTGTTGCCTTCGGTAAACAATCTAGTCCCTAAACGACATTGCTAATATGTTACATAGGTCGCCTTCTATGACTATAAAAACGTCCCACGCATGTCCATTCACATCCAATGATGGGGTTTCTTACCAAATTAATGCTAAGATATCAATATCTAAAGGAAAAGGAAAAGAACGTTTAAGACCTTTTGAGTAGGTAGGATGCTCCGAGTTGCTTGCTTGCTCACAACAAAAACATTTTATACACCAACACTCTCATTTTGAAACATTTTCAAAAGACAACACTTTGTACGCGTTCTTATAGAAACGAGAGCCATTATAAAGACACCTGTTGTACCCCAAAATTTTCCCTCTTTTCATACACGCATATTATTGGTTTTATGGTTATGGAATAAAGGTATATTTATCAAGCTTCTTCAGGTTACAAGTGACGTTTATTTCGTCAATGGATATTCTCAGAGTATTTTCCGTGCTGAAGACCGATTCGCCGTTTTGCAATGATTCGGGGTTTAAAGATTCACAAGTCCAACCCGACGCGTCATATTCAGGTGTTCTTTTGCCAAGATATCTCTGATAACATATTCTCAAATTCAGGTTTGGCTCAAGAGTCAATTCTTTAAAGAATGTCTCCAAATGTGTGAGTTTTCTCGAAGAAATATGGTGAAAAAGTGTATTAAAAGTGCAGTTTTTACGTGCTAAAAAACTCATAACTTGAAGATCATGGCTCGTTTTGAACCCGTTCCGGTGGCCAAAATTTTGTATTAATGCTATCTACGTTTTCATATCTCACGGCTGGAAGCCAATTTCGATCAGAAGGTCTTCAAAAATGCGGATTTATCAAGTATTTTCGTACAAAAAATTTGTGACAAGTTTATTTGCGTCATGTTCAGAAAATTATAACTTGGTCAATTTTCATCATATCGAGCTGGTTCGGGCGCCAAAGTTTCACAAATTGAGTTGGCTAAGTTTTCACTGAAGGTATTGAGTTTGAACAGTATCCAAAAGGCCTTCGTTTCTTGATCAGAGTACGCGTGACGCGCCGAAAATCCTGAATGCTGAATATTATTTCATCTGGGTCGAAACTTCGAAAATTCATAACTCGGTCAATTTTTATTGGATCGGGCCCATATGTTTACACAAGGTCACTGACTCAGACATTTACAACTTTTCTTCAAAAGTCAAGACCGAATTATGCTCCGATCAATACCAGTTTTTTATTGAAGAACGTGTCAGAGTCGACACTGGAGCCCAAAATAAGTTTGTCTGAGCTGAAACTTCAAAAATTCATAACTAATTCACCGTTTATCCGATTGAGCCCATTTTCAGACAGAAGTTAGTTCTCGATGTCGGCTACATTTTGTTTTCACATTTCAACTTCAAAAATTGCACTTAAGCCCCTGCGATTTAGCCTGGAACATGACGAACTCAAGTGAACATTGGAGGCCCAATTGCACATTTAAAGCTCGTATCTTTGCTCTAATTTCCATTATATAATCTCACTTTTTTCACACAAACAAAAAAAAAGGAGAAAAAAGAAACCTTTGCCACAATCCTGTCAAAATATCAAATTCTTTCAAGAATCCTAAAACCTTGAAATCCTTATTACAAATCCCCATCTCACTACAAACAAGTCATCCCTGTTACAAACACACATCTCACTACTTCTCCAGTAAGGGTAAGACTGACTTGATCTCCATGATCAAAAGGGGAATAGAAGCATTCATCTTACTACTTCTCCAGTAAGGGTAAGGCTGGTTTGATCTCCATGATCAAAAGAGTATAATCATTCATACATGCCGTATCGGTTTTAACATTAAATTTTTTCATATATTTAATTTTATTTGTATTTCATGATATATAGTAATTTATTTAATGTGTTCATGAGATTCAACACTGTAGATTTAGACAGGATCCCATGCAGGTTCATTACAGAACGTTGAGGCCAAAACACTATGGCCAAAATAGAACAACCAACCAATGCATGACAAGGCAGATATCCTGAGAAGGTTAAGGACGTGGGTTCAACAACCACCCATGTTAGTTTTTGTTTTCTTCCTATATTTATCCTTTTACTTATTTTTATTCTTTCTGTTTAAAACTTTTTTTTTCATAAAACAAAACTTTTTTCACAAACCTTTGATTTTTTATAATAAACTTGAATAATTAATTTTAGGTTTTTTTAAATTTAATTTTAGGTTTTAAATTTATTTTTGGCTCAACAACCACCCATGACATTTGCATTATTTTTATTTTCTAACCCTATTTTTCATTGATGTTTCTTCCCCTATCTATTTTTTGGAAAACTTAAATCTTTTTTATTAATCATTAGACATAAACTTTTTTCAAAACCTTTTTTTTAATTAAAATTAATTAGATTTTAAGTTTTTTTAATTAACCTTTTTTCTCTCAAAATTAACCTTTTTTTAATTAAAACTAATTAGGATTTAGATATTTTAATTAACTTTTTTCAAAATTAACATTTTTTTAAACAATTAGGTTTTAGGCTTTTTTAATTAACCACTTTTTTCAAAACTAACTTTTTTTTATTCAAACAAATTAGGATTAAGTTTTTGTTTTAGTTAGTAACTAAATTTTTGGCTTTTTTTTTTATTTTATTAATAAATTAAGTTAATTAACTTTTTTTAATTAAAATTAATTAGAATTAGGTTTTTTAATTAACTTAAAATTATTTTCTACAAAAAAACGCAAAACGCAAACCAGTATTAACAGCCGGTTCTGCCACTGTATCACAGAACTGGCGACTCTGCTGGGGAATATATAAGTGGGGTATACCTTATGATTTAGTTCATCATATTTGCTTCTCTTGTTTGTTTTGGTTGCTTTACTTTTAAGGGTTTTGTTTGGGAGTTACTATAGATCCTAACCCGAATCTGGGGACACCTTTTAGGTAAGTAGAAATAAACTGTGAGGGAACTGTACGACATAGACCGATACGGTTGAAGTAGTAGCTACATTGATGTGACACATTGGTTGGTACTGGTATCCCTTGTGGAGAAACAAGGAGAATACAAGGCCACTACGTGTGTCGTTAAGCATCAACTGACCTTAGAACCTTTAATCGACCAACTTGGCCATTAGAAAGTAGTGAGATAGCCGACCTCAGTGTAAAGCTGAGAACTGGTTGATACTCGATGCTACACTCATTGAGACCATACTCTTGAGATAGTTCCGAGCGCAAGAAAAGATTGTGTAAGCTGAAACCATGACCGATGGAGGATGGTCAGTGATATTGAGATCCTCTAGAACCCGGTTACTTTTCTAGGACAGGTTGAACCAACTAAACTTCAAGAGGGTACTACCTTAAAACCCATGCAAGCCTAAACCTAAGGCTGTTGGTGTGACTTATGTGCTTTCAACTTGAACTACTTGCACAGTTTTTATTATCCGAAAAAATGAGTTCCTCGAAGGTTTTGCTTACAGTCCTTATCCAATAACTTGGATTTTTTGTCGGGTTTACCTGCTTACATCACCTCACACTTTTGCTTAAACGCATAGCATACACATCATAACATCATACCATAGCATTTCCTTAACCATTTCAAGGATCTCAAGGGCATGTGGTGCATGTTATGGTAAATCAAACGTCTAGCAAGGGGTAAGAGGATTTAGTTTCCTCTAGCCAATGTCGTCTAGAGATCAAAACACAATAACTTGAGTCAGTGGCTATGACCCACTCGATATGGTGAGCTTGACTCTTAAAGAAGGACTCTCAACGACACGAAGTTTCTTCAATCAAGCTGCAATCAAATTCTAACAGTTTCTTGTTTACCCCGCGAGATCCTTGAAAACATTACATACATATCATACATATTATGATCGGTGGATCTGGAACTGACTGTTTAACGCTGGTTCGCGAAATGTCGCGGAAGCAAGAGTCGCCACCATCTTTTATTTTCTCCAAATGGAAAGGACAAAAACACAGAAAAATTCCTTAAAAGAGATTGCTCTCGGTTCGGGAGGTAGGTTATAGAAAGGGAAGGTGCTAGCACCCTTTCTATCCATGGTTATCTGTGGGCTCTTAGATACTTGCTCATTGTGTTTTCAAAAATGGTTTATTTGCTTTTCAACTGTGGGTTTTAAAAAGTTTCTTTGAAAATTCCAGTTCGACTCTTGTATCGGTCCTCAAGAGTGTTTGAAAAATTGCTTTCGAGAGCTTTTTGAAAAGGTGTCGGTGTGAAAAGTATTTTTGATTTGTTTTGAAGTTAGAGCAAGTATCAAGAGTCGTCTATGAAGGGGTGAAAAACACAAGAAGGGGGGGGGGTTGAATTGTAAAACTGAAATCTTAAAGCAATTGACAAGATATTTTTATCCTGGTTCGTTTGATCTCAAACTACTCCAGTCCACCCGTCAAGGTGATTTCGCCTCTCTCCAACGAGGTCTTAATTCACTATATTCAACTGAATATTACAGACTGCTTTAACAACTACTAAAGCCTTCTTGATTCAAACCACAATCCGGTTTGTCAAGGCAACACTTTCTTACAAAGGTATAAAACAATGTGTGTGAATGTTTTCTACAAAACTTTATCACAACTGTGATGTATACACAAATTAAGCTTAGAAACTAGATTGCTAAACTGTAATGGAGTATCAGAGTTTGTTGGTTTAGCAAAACTGGTAGATGAAGATTATAGGTTCAGCTTTGTGCGTGTAGAGATTTGGAGAGCATTAGCCATTATAATCTTCGAAACCTTGTTTATATAGCACTTGAGAAGATGAACGTTGAATGCAAATATTCTTGATTCAATGCTAATAACAAGCTTTCCTTTTTTGAGCAGATCTTGTCTAGAATGATGCCGTTGGAATTAATTAGCGTTCAATGCACAGTACCGTTGCTTCTTCAATGCACGTTCTGGCTTGGCTCATTCTGATTCTGCTTCGCTGCTGATGAACTATTGTGTTTCTGTATCAGAGTGTTTACGCGCAGTTCTGTTCATCAAGCTTCAGCATGTACGTGAGTTGATCATCTGATCTTGACGTTCTGATTCAGCAACTTCTGATGCTGGTGTATGAAATCAAATTCTGATGCTGAAGAAGTGATCTTGCTTATTTTAATCAGCGTATCTGCAAGTCAGAGCATAGTAATTTTAGGCAGCATATAGTTCAAACATGAAACATATAAATACTCTATCTTTTCACTTTGTTATCATCAAAACTTAAATATAGGGTAGTAGATTCAAACATTGTTCTAACAATCTCCCCCTTTTTGATGATGACAAAAACTAGATATTTTAAATGAAAAATAACGTGAAAAGGTGTCTGGGAAATGTTTCAGAGTTAAGAAGTAAGGAGAAATCAGAGTTAGGAGATACTCCCCCTGAGTTGATTACTTCCCTTTGATGATACGTGTACTTCAGGATCAGATCTTTTTCTTTCTTTGAACATCAGATTATCAGAGTCTTTGACTTATCAGAGAGCAGAGCTTCAGAGCTTTTCCTGTCAGAGCTTTGCTTTGGATCAGAGTGTTAGGACGATCAGAACTTCATATTTGATCAGAGCAACATTGATCAGAGCTTCTACATTTTGATCAGAGCTTCTAGTCTTCATAGTGTTCAGGAGCTTCCTTGTGCCTGTAGACTTAAAACAAAACAGAAAAACATTTCAAGTAATAGAGTTAGAATGTTTGAGAATTCTGTCTAGTTAGCCGTTATTGATTTTAAATATCATTCTTGTTCTCCCCCTTTTTGTCAGCAATCAAAAAGTGTTGGTGATGTGTTAAAACACTTAAGATCAGAAAAACTAATTATATTAAAATAGTTCAGAATCAGAGCAAAAGAACATTACAAAACATAGTCAAAACAGTACTTCAGAAAATCAAGAAAACATAGAGAATGTCATGCATGAAAAAGTTTTAAGGTTGAGGGGGCATGCGTGAGAACAGGCTCTCCAGCATCGCTTGAATCTTTTCAGAAGTTTCATTCTGCTTCTGAACCATGTTGACCACAGTGTCAATTTTGCTGTCCTGTACATCCATTCTTGCTTTCATCTTTTGATCATTCTCTTCCATCCGCTGCTGTAGACGCAAGTCATTCAGCCTTAGTTCTTCCAGAGCCTGCCTGTCCAAGACAGCTTGAGAAGCATCAGAAGGAGGAGGCTTCTCAGAACTTTCAGCGACATCTTCTGCTGGATTTTCTTCAGCCTGAATGGTCTTGTCTTCTTCTGATGGTTGCACCTTTGCAGCTTGCTCTTTCTCAGACCAAGATTCACTGTCCAGAGGGAGCACAACTTCTTGAGGCAGCTGACTCTCAACTTCCTTCAGCAGCTTGCTAAAGTTCTGTTGAGCCTGCTCATAGTTGACATCCTGCAACTTGAGGGCTTCAGCACGTACCCATAGTCTGAACTGTGACCAGAGCTGATCAGAAGCAACTGGGTCAATCATCCCAGGACAGACTTGCTTTAAGGAAGCCATCCATTGCAGCACACCTGTTTCAAAATTCAAAATACCAGAGCCAACATCTGGTTGCTTTGGTTTGGGAATGACAATTTTGTGTCTTAAGTCAGCAAGACGTTCAAGACTTGTTAAGTCAATGAAAGTTCTGCTGGGGTTTTCAGAGGTATGCTGAGAGGCTGTTTGTTTTGGAGGAAGGGTATCAGAATCAGAGTCAGATATTTCGATTGGAGTGGATGGTGGTTTAGGAGTATTTGGAGGTGTTGATTCTTCTGAAGATGGTAACTGTGGCATGACAATAGTGGTTCCACATGGCAACTGGATTGCCAGCGGTGAAGGTTGAGGTGAGTGAGGGTCAGATTTATGAGGAGAAGGGGTTTTGGAATGGTGAAACTCTGTTTGTGGTGAAGGTGGATTATTTTCTGGTTGAGGAGGTGGAATCTCTGATTGCTCAGGGATCAGAGGTTCTTCTGTAAGAGGTTGTTGTTGTTGTGGTTCTGATTCTGGTTGTTGTTCTTATTCTGGTTCAGGTTGTTGTTCTGGTTGTGGAGGAGGAATATTTGGTGGTTCAGAATTTGGTTGAGCAGAAGCATGTTCACGCTCAATATCAGCTAGCACTCGATCAAGTGCTGGTGTTGTTGAAACAGTTGGTTGTTTGGGAATTTTAGTTCTGGTTCTTCTGAGTTGTAAGGCCTCAGAAGGGTCTTCTGGTATGGTTTCATCAATGGTAGGGATTGGAATGGATATTCTGTGAGAGGTTTGAGAAGGGGCAGCAGATGTTGGAATAGTAAAAGATTTTGAGATAGGGGCAGCAGATGAAATACCTCTTTTCTTTGGAGTCTGATGAGATGATCCTTCTGCTGACGCTTTCTTCTTCTTTGTCTTCTTCTGAGTCACTTCAGGTTGGGGTTGACTCAGATCTTTGATCTTCAGCTTTGAACCTGTATCTTCTTCCTTGTATGAATCTGGATACTTGAGAAACATCTCTGGTTTGGATTCCATTTCAGAAAATACCGGAAAATCACTCAGAGGCACTCTTCTGCTGGAGATGTCAGCAGTTGAAGTAGCTCTGGGTTCCTTCTTAATATTTTCTATCAGCTTCATCTTTTTCAGGTTCTTAGCGTTCAGCGGTTTTCCAACAGTTGGTTCAATAGTGCTCAGCACTTGAGCTTCGCTCAGATACTCTATCAGCTTATTCTCTGTCAGAATATCTGATATAAGCCTTCCAAACGGTATCCAGTCCCTTTTGGTCCTTTCTTCTTCTCTTGTTTCTTTGACACTGGTCTTGAGATGGTTGAACAGGAAGTGTGCCAGATTGATCTTTACCCTCTGATCAATAAAGTAGATCAGAAACTGCTGATCCACGTTTATATAATCAGGAGAACTTGTTGGTTTCCTGTGATTGAAGCATCCAAGAACAATCTTAGCCCATACTCTGCAGTGATCCTTCAGATCCTTAATTTTGCTGCTGGGCAATCCAAGAGTGAAAATTCTGTTGGCTACCACACCTACATCAGGGCATCTTTCAGCCACGTCCACACAACGGACTCCACCACCACTTTGACCGATTAGCTTTGCAATGAGATCTTCAGAAATCACTATCTTCTTTCCCATGACAGAAGAGATGACTAGATGTTTAGAAATCTTGGCGTGAATCCAAAATTCCTTGACTAGCGCTGGGAATGTTGGTCCAACCAACCTATCGAAATACCTCTCCCACTTTTGAGCCCTAATTTCTTCAGTTAGGTCAAATCCATTTTCCTTCAAACTTTCAAAGTCGATGATTAATTCAGAGAGAACTTCAAGGTTCTTTACCGGTGTGAGAAGAGTTCTGAGGGGCACCTGATATTGTTCAGAGGTTTCTTTCTTCTGATTGCCTGCAGAAATGCTGGAGGATGCCATTGTTCACACTAAAAAAGCTTTGAGAATGATTTGAGAGAAAAAGGTTTGTAGGAGATGAACTCAGAAATATGCAGAAAATGCTTGAGATATTATGAGAAAGCGTAAAGAATGAGAATGAAGGATTAATGTGCTTAAATAGAGTTTTTCAAAATTATTTTGAAAAATTAAACGTTTTTAAGAGAGAGAAAAAAAATAATGATTGCCATTTAACAAGCGTGATTACTTTTCATTAAATGCTTGCTGATTTTGGGGGATTTGAGAAAGATACTTAAAAACGGTTACCAGACATGTGTCTCAATGCACCCAATCAGCGCTTTGCCTTCTCAGAAGCGTGCACGCGTTCTGCTTCAGAGATTTGCTGATGATTGGATGACACTTGTTTGATGTAGTGATCAGCACGTCTGTCTTTGAGATTAGACTCTCAGATCTTTAGACTTGCATCTGATACAATCTGCATGTTCTATCTTTCTGAAAGAAGATTGATCAGAAGTTCACAGTAATATAATTACATTCTGAAGATAAATATATGAAATTAAAACATTTTCATTCTGGGCATACTTTCATGCTGAGATGTTTCAGAATGAAATTGAACCTATCTTCTGAAAGGGGTTTAGTAAAGATATCAGCCCATTGATGGTCTGTATCTATAAATTTTAAGTTTAAAATACCTTTCTGAATATAGTCCCTAATGAAATGATGCTTAATTTCTATATGCTTAGCTCTAGAATGTAAAATAGGATTCTTACTTAAGCAAATAGCAGAAGTATTATCACAAAGAATAGGAATGTTACTCTCAAAAATCTGGAAGTCTTCAAGCTGACTTTTCATCCAGAGCATTTGTGTGCTACATCCTGCTGTTGCTATGTACTCAGCTTCTGCTGTTGACAGAGCAATTGTTGACTGCCTTTTGCTGGACCACGAGATCAGATTTTCTCCCAGAAACTGGCAGCTTCCAGAAGTACTTTTACGTTCCACTCTGTCTCCAGCAAAATCAGCATCACAGTAGCCTACTAAGCTGTAATCACTAGATTTTCTATAAAACAAACCCAGATTAGTAGTACCTTTCAGATACTTGAAAATTCGCTTAACAGCTGTTAAGTGAGATTCTCTAGGATCTGATTGGAATCTAGCACAGATACAAACGCTGAATAATATGTCAGGTCTTGAAGCTGTCAGATAAAGGAGAGAACCAATCATACCTCTGTAGACTTTCTGTTCTACACTTTTGCTTACCTCTTCTCTTTCCAGAATGCACGTGGGATGCATTGGAATCTTTGATGGCTTACATTCTGAGAGGTCAAATTTCTTCAGAAGATCTCTGATGTATTTGCTCTGATGAATGTAAGTTCCTTCTGGAGTTTGATTGATCTGAATTCCTAGAAAGAATTTCAGTTCCCCCATGAGGCTCATCTCAAATTCTGCCTGCATACACTTAGCAAATTTTCTTCCAAGAGAAGGATTAGTAGAACCAAAAATGATATCATCAACATAAATTTGACAGACTAAAATGTCACTCTTAACTGTTTTACAGAATAGAGTAGTGTCCACTTTCCCTCTGGTGAATTCATTTTCAAGCAGAAAGTTACTTAGCCTTTCATACCAAGCTCTGGGAGCTTGTTTCAGACCATACAGTGACTTCTTTAGTTTGAAAACATGTTCTGGATGTTTTGTATTTTCAAAACCTGGGGGTTGGTGAACATAAACTTCTTCTTCTATATAACCATTTAAGAATGCACTTTTGACATCCATCTGATACAGAGTGATGCCTCTATTAACAGCAAATGAAATTAAAAGTCTGATAGATTCTAACCTGGCGACTGGGGCAAAGGTTTCTGTATAGTCTATCCCCTCTTGCTGACTATAACCTTGTGCAACCAATCGTGCCTTGTTTCTGATGACTTCACCTTGTTCATTTAGCTTGTTTCTGAACACCCATCTTGTTCCAATGACGTTGAATCCTTTTGGTCTGGGAACGAGATCCCATACGTCGTTTCTGGTGAATTGATTCAGCTCTTCTTGCATTGCCAGAATCCAGTCATTATCCAGAAGTGCTTCATCAATAGAAGAAGGTTCAATCAGAGACACAAGTCCCATAAGAGTTTCTTCAGAGTTTCTGAAGCTTGCTCTTGTTCTGATTGGATCTTCCTTTCTTCCTAGGATAGTCTCTTCTGGGTGATCCAAACTGCTTCTGGGTAATCTCTTCTGAGGTTGATCAGCAGCAGTTGTAGGATTTCTAGCATTGCTCCTTTCAGATGTTGAAGGAATGTCTGTGTTGAGAGCTTCTGATGACTTGTCTTCAGAACCTGCAAATTCAATTTCTATACCTGCAAGATTTTCATTCTGCTTTGACTTTTCAGAGTCAAGCTTGTCATCAAAACGAACACTGATTGATTCTTCCACAATCTGTGTTTCTGTATTGTATACTCTGTACCCTCTTGAGCGTTCAGAGTATCCTAACATAATACACTTCTGTGCCTTAGAATCAAACTTGTTCAAATAATTCTTTGTATTTAACATAAAGCAAGTACATCCAAATGGATGAAAATACGAAATGTTGGGCTTTCTGTTCTTCCACAATTCATATGGAGTCTTTTCCAGAATAGGTCTTATTGAGATTCTATTCTGAATGTAGCACGCTGTGTTTATTGCCTCTGCCCAGAAAGTCTTAGCAACGTTTGTCTCATTGATCATGGTTCTGGCCATTTCTTGCAATGTTCTGTTCTTTCGTTCTACAACTCCATTTTGTTGGGGAGTTCTAGGACAAGAGAAATCATGCAAAATGCCTTTGTCATTAAAGAATGACTCAAAATCTTTATTTTCAAATTCTCCACCATGATCACTTCTGACTTTAACGATTCTAAGATCTTTTTCATTCTGAACTTGGTTACAGAAGGTAACAAACACAGAGTGTGACTCGTCCTTGTGTCTTAAGAACTTTACCCATGTCCATCTGCTATAGTCATCTACGATTACTAACCCATACTTCTTACCACTGACTGAAGCAGTTTTAACTGGTCCAAATAAGTCAATGTGCAGAAGTTCTAATGGCTTAGAGGTAGAAACAACATTTTTGGATTTAAAAGAAGGTTTTGCAAATTTGCCTTTCTGACATGCTTCACACAGAGCATCTGAATTGAACTTCAAATTAGGAAGTCCTCTGACCAGATTGAGTTTGTTAATCTGAGATATTCTTCTCATACTAACATGCCCCAATCTTCTGTGCCAGATCCACTGCTCGTTGTTAACAGACAGAAGACATTTTACGTTCTGACTCTTTAGTTCAGAAAGTTTGATTTTGTAAATGTTGTTTTTCCTCTTTCCATTAAACAGGATAGTCCCATCTTTCTGACTAACAGCTTTACATGATTTTTGATTAAAGATTATATCATAACCGTTATCACTTAATTGACTTATGGATAACAGATTATGCATCAATCCATCTACTAGCAGAACATTATTAATAGAGGGAAGATTTCCATTACCTACAGTTCCAGAGCCAATTATCTTTCCCCTCTGATTGCCTCCAAAGCCAACGTGGCCTCCAGGCTTAAGTTCCAGGCTTTGGAACATATGCCTTCTTCCCGTCATGTGTCGTGAGCAGCCAGAGTCCAGGTACCATGACTGGTGTTTCTGACTTGCTGCTAAAGATATCTGCAACATGTATTATTTTATCCTTAGGTACCCAGATCTTCTTGGGTCCTGACTTGTTAGTTTTACCAAAACTCTGGTTGAATTTTGGTTTCACAGAGTGCTTACTGCTAGTATATTTGATGTCGTGTGTGTGACCATACACAAAGTGTGAATTTAGAGGAGTGTGTTTAATGGTTAAATCCATGACATTCTTAGGTGTAGGAACCTTACCTTGGTATCCTATTCCTTTCCTGCCGTTTCTGCTAACTCCATAGATCATTGAAGCCATTCTGCTTCTATCTATGCTTTTAGCAAGGAACTTCTGGAAACTATGATCATACTCCTTGATGATCTCATCAGCGTTGCTGGGAGTTTCAGAAATTGGTTCCTTCTGAGAGTTTTGTAAAGAGTTTTCTAATTTTGAAATTTTATCTCTCAGCTCAGAGTTTTCCAATTTGAGACTCTCAGACTTATTAGAGTCAGATTCAAGATTCCTTTTCAGGTCTCTGAATTTAGCTCTAATCTGCTGATAACGTTCCAGAATTTCATTGAGGCTTTCAGCAAGTTCAGCCTTTGTAAAATTAACAGCGAAGTTAGGGAATACCTCTTCTGTGTCTGATTCTGAGTCTGATTCAGAAGCTTCACTATCATCTGGAATGTTAGCCATGAGCGCTATGTTTGCCCTTTCATCATCTGATTCTGAGTCAGCTTCAGACGAGTCAGAGTCATCCCATGTGGCCATGAGACTTTTCTTCTTCTCTCTTCCAAACTTCTTTTTGGGCTTTTCCCTCTGAAGCTTTGGGCAGTCACTCTTGTAGTGTCCTTGCTCATTGCACTCGTAGCAGATGATGTCTTTTGTGTTTGGCTTCTTGCTACTGGAGGAGCCTTCAGATCTTCTGTATCCAGAGGAAGAATCTGTCCTTCTGTATCTGGAAGAAGACTCGTTCTGATCAGATCTTCTGGGATTCCTGAACTTCCTTTGTCTTTGCTTCCACAGTTGATTTACTCTTCTGGAGAGAAGGGAAAGTTCGTCTTCTTCTGATGAGGATCCATCAGATGTCTCTTCAACTGCCTGCAAAACTTTAGACTCAGATTTTCTGTTAGATTTTAATGCTAAAGGCTTACCTTGCTTCTGAGGCTCATCAGCTTCTAGCTCTATCTCATGACTTCTGAGGGAGCTTATAAGTTCCTCCAGAGTGATTTTGTTGAGATCCTTCGCTAGCTTCAGAGCAGTAACCATAGGCCTCCACTGCTTGGGTAAACTTCTGATTATCTTCTTGACATGGTCAGCATTAGAGTATCCTTTGTCCAGAACTTTGAGACCAGCTACCAGAATCTGGAATCTAGAGAACATAGTTTCAATGGATTCAGATTCTTCCATTTTGAATGCCTCATACTTCTGAATGAGCGCCAGAGCTTTTGTTTCTTTGACTTGAACGTTGCCCTCATGCGTCATTCTGAGAGAATCAAAGATGTTCTTAGCTGTGTCTCTGTTGGAGATCTTTTCATACTCAGTATAGAAGATGGCACTGAGGAGGATGGTTCTGGCCTTATGGTGATTCTTGAAGTCACGCTTTTGTTGATCAGTCATTGATTTTCTTTTAATCTTCTGACTAGTTGCATTCACAGGGTGCGTGTATCCATCTGTCACCATATCCCACAGATCAGCATCATGTGCTAGAAAGAAGCTTTCAATTCTGTCTTTCCAGTAATCAAAGTTTTCTCCATCAAAGACTGGAGGTTTGCCGCTGAATCTGTCTCTGTCCTCATTATTGTCATTGCTGAAGTGAGAGTTGTTTCCTGCCATTGTGTTTTTCTGACGCTGGATCTTGTACTGACACGGTTAAGTGTTTTAGCTCAGAACCAGGCGCTCTGATGCCAATTGAGGGGTGAAAAACACAAGAAGGGGGGGGGGGGTTGAATTGTAAAACTGAAATCTTAAAGCAATTGACAAGATATTTTTATCCTGGTTCGTTTGATCTCAAACTACTCCAGTCCACCCGTCAAGGTGATTTCGCCTCTCTCCAACGAGGTCTTAATTCACTATATTCAACTGAATATTACAGACTGCTTTAACAACTGCTAAAGCCTTCTTGATTCAAACCACAATCCGGTTTGTCAAGGCAACACTTTCTTACAAAGGTATAAAACAATGTGTGTGAATGTTTTCTACAAAACTTTATCACAACTGTGATGTATACACAAATTAAGCTTAGAAACTAGATTGCTAAACTGTAATGGAGTATCAGAGTTTGTTGGTTTAGCAAAACTGGTAGATGAAGATTATAGGTTCAGCTTTGTGCGTGTAGAGATTTGGAGAGCATTAGCCATTATAATCTTCGAAGCCTTGTTTATATAGCACTTGAGAAGATGAACGTTGAATGCAAATATTCTTGATTCAATGCTAATAACAAGCTTTCCTTTTTTGAGCAGATCTTGTCTAGAATGATGCCGTTGGAATTAATTAGCGTTCAATGCACAGTACCGTTGCTTCTTCAATGCACGTTCTGGCTTGGCTCATTCTGATTCTGCTTCGCTGCTGATGAACTATTGTGTTTCTGTATCAGAGTGTTTACGCGCAGTTCTGTTCATCAAGCTTCAGCATGTACGTGAGTTGATCATCTGATCTTGACGTTCTGATTCAGCAACTTCTGATGCTGGTGTATGAAATCAAATTCTGATGCTGAAGAAGTGATCTTGCTTATTTTAATCAGCGTATCTGCAAGTCAGAGCATAGTAATTTTAGGCAGCATATAGTTCAAACATGAAACATATAAATACTCTATCTTTTCACTTTGTTATCATCAAAACTTAAATATAGGGTAGTAGATTCAAACATTGTTCTAACAGTCTACCTACCCTAAGGAATTCGTCTGTGTAAATATCCTTTAAAGTAGTGCCATCCCACTATTGAGAGGTAGGTAGCACCACCGTTGGAGGTGTTCGGGTCAATTCGAGGTCGGGACATGGTGATCACCAGAGCAATAGGAAGATACCTTAGAAGCTACCCTCATGCCAGGTTCCCGGATCATGAGGACTTACTAAGACATCCTCTACTCGACGATCACCTTTCGAGGCAAGGCAACAGTGAGGCGTACCCTAGGGGTGGTGTGTGCGATTTGTGTGTCGTTTTCATTTGTATTTATCTTGTCATGTTATTGGTGTTCTACGCTTGTTTTTATTTTTGTCCATTCATTCTTTCATGCCTTGATTAACAGTTAAAAATTGTGAAAAAGTAAAAGTTCTAAACTATTACAAAAGGCGCGGGTCCACATCGCCAAAATTTCTTGAACCCGATTTGACAGAAAATAAAGAAAGTAAAGAAAAGTAAAGAATTAATTTACAAGGCCTTGGGAGAGATACATAAATATTATACGAAAAAGAAATAAATATGCGAATTGAAATTTAAATCGAAACGAGGGCGTTGGACCCTTTTTAACTAAATTAAATTTAATGATGAAATTAATTAATTAAAAAGAAAAGAAATTGTTTTTGGTATTTTTTGGTATTTTATGATTTTAACGGGAAAAAGGATTAAATGCAATTTAACCTAATTCTAGTTGTTTTTTAATTTATTAAGAAAAGATTGAATTTTAACCTAAAATTAAACCTAATTATTTACATGCAATTTAATTACAAAAATAAATAATAGTAAACATTTAATTATTATGAAAGAAAATAAAAAGACATAAAAAATTAATTAAACCCTAATTCTACCATTTTTTTAGATTTTTATTATGAAAATATTATAATTAACCCTAATTTAATAACTAAATTTAATTATATGCAATTTATTTACAAAAGTACTTAAAATAAAAATATTTATTATTTCTCTTGTCTTTTCTGATTTTTTGATGTTTTTTATATATTATAAAAATAATTGAATTAACTGAATTAATTAAAAAGAATAATAATTAAAAATAAAAAAAATAAAGAAAGAATAAAAAAGAAAAATATTGCAAACCTCAGGGGGGGTGTTGTCCCCAGTAGGAGGTTTTTCTTTAGCAATTTAGGCTCATCAACCCTGGCCTGTTTGACTTTTTCCACTAGGATGTCCAGGCGCTGACTCATGTGTATCATGCCCTCCAAATCTGGACCCTTGAATTGTTGAGATTGAACCCAGGTCCTGAGGTTTATGAACGTCTTTCTTAACCAACTGAGCTGCATGCATATTCATAATATAAATGGAAAACGAATTATATAATAGAAAATTGGAGTTAGTGGTGGTCTGGCGCGAAAATTCGAATCAACCACTCATGGCTTCACACCTCAGCATCTTCTTCCTCGTTGTTTTATTTTCCTGAAATACAACACACATAGGCAACGGTTTTTACACCGTTCTAAAAAGCATCATTAGAGAAAATAGCGAATAGCCCCTAGGGCTCCATAAATTGAGCGCGATGGCTTATTTCTCTTCGTCCAAACGCCCTGAATTGAATGGTCTAGGTCTTATGCTCCAATTTTTCCTTAAACGAAAACCCCTAATTTGAAAACCTAAGAACCCTAAAAAGCAACAATGGTGAATTTGCACACAATGTATAAAAACGCAATTAAAATAGATGGTTAGTTTCAGAATGCATCATTTAGTAAGAATCCATTAAAATTATGCAATGAAAATGCCTGAATCTCAAAACACGATTATGAAAAAAAGTGAGAAAAGTTGGACTTCTGTACAATGATTCAAAGGGTTAGGATTGATGCTTTTAATCCAGGAAGGTTGCTTGATGTCCTAGGGATGCAATGGAAAGAGTTTTGTGGTTTGAAACGACCTCTAACCCTGTTTTCAGTTTTGAGATTTTTTGATAATTTTCAAGTTTTCCAATGGTGTTTTCTGCGCAGCTTTTTGGTTCTGAGGCATTAGGTTTTGATTGTGTATGTATAGGAGAGTGATTAGGGTTGAAAAACTTGATCAAAATCCATGAATTAATGAATATGATATTTGATTTTTAAACCATGATTTTCAAATCTTTTTCACATGCTTTTTGATACAAATCACATCCAATTCCATTGGTTCTTTCCATATTTGGCTAGGCACGAAATCTTGAGGATATAATATGCACAAAAAGATTGAAAAACTAGGTTTAGCATTTTTCATGTATTTTATTTAATTAAAATGAATTATTAATAATAAAAATCCAAATAAATAAATAAATAATGAAGAAAGACTTCCCTTTGGGCCAAGTGGTCGTGCACATGCCTTGGATGATGAATTATGGAAGAAAAATAGGCCCATTAGCAATTTTAGGTCATTTGAATCAATGTTGACTTTTCAAAATATCCAAAACTTTCCCAACTTCCACAATGCATAACTTGCTCAATTTTTAAGCTTTGCTCATGTTCTTGGAAATTTTGGAAAGGTCTTTGAGTCCTCTAACCAATGCCTTTGGTCCCATGTCATTTTCATTTACCAATCTCAAGTTATGACCTTTGACTTAAAGTCCCTTTTTGTTGACTTTTGAAAATGACCTATAATGTTGAAATTGATAGCTTTTTGTGAGAGCCTTTCTTGGACTTGAAGTATGAAGAGGAGTTGTAGGAAATGTCTTTCTCTTCAAAATGAGCTTTGGATGGAATTTTTCTGATAATCCATGTGAAAGTTATGCCCTGGTCAATTTACAGTTGACTTTTTTAGCTGTCCAAATAAGGAAACTTTTGCATCTTGATGATTTTTGAGCCTAGCTTTGAGAATCATGATCAAGCATTGATCAAATGATGTTTGTGGCTTTAAAATGAGATGTTGACCAAAAATTTGAACTTTTGACTGTCAAATGACCATTTTGCCCCTACAGTTGACTGTAGTGCAATTAGGGTTTTGACTGTGCAATTTTGTGCTGAAAGTCTTGAAACTTGGTATGAGGATGCTTGACCATATTTGTAGGCATGTGGGACTTGATTGGACCCTTGGAAACTTCATTTTCTTGATCAGAACCAAAACCCTAGTTTTGACTGTTTAGGAGGCTCTTGGACTGTGCAACCCTTGGGGAATTTTGAAGCTTGACTTGGCAAATCTTAAAGAATATGGGAGGGCAAATTTTGGGGTACAACACATATCATTGCATAAGTAGGTTTCAAAGCAGGTCTCTCATGTTCGCTGTTTATTTCAGCAATGACTCTCCAACAAGACAATAGGGATCTCCAAGCTCAAGATGCCCAGTTCAAGGAATTTCTCTTGAATCTATCCAAGGGGCAAGAAGACCTGAAAACACTCTTCGCCGGGAATCTGACCAAGGAACGTCCTGAAAACAACAAGGATGAACAATTGGAACAACTACAAACTGAGGTAGAAGCAATGAGAATCCAGATGCTGGGGCAGATGGCTCTTATCCAAAACTTAGCTCGAGGACAAGAAGGGCTAAGAGCCTTCCTCAACAAGCTTCACCAAGATGGATGCAGATCCATGAAACAAACAGTTAAATTTATGGATCAAGGCATTAATCAACCCCCAGTGAGAGAAGAGGTTGGGAACACACCTTTCCAGATTACTACTACATCACAAGCCCAACCACAACCTCTCCAACGACAACGGGGAAATCGTCATAAGAAGAATACATATGAAAGACGCTTCACCGAAATCAACATGTCATTGGCTCAAGCATTGCAACGCATGTTAAAGGCCAAGTTGGTTATGTTAAGGGACCCTCCTCAAAATACCAACATAGCCTCCCCAAGGTACAATCCAAATGTAAGATGTGCGTACCACTCCAACAGTCATGGACATGACACAAACAGTTGTTGGGTGTTAAGAAATAAAATTCAAGACCTAATTGATGAAGGAGCGCTATAATTCTCACAAGACGGTCAGACTGAGTTCTTCTGCCATCCCTCCAAGGTATACCATCTGAAGTGACAAGTTCTCACAAGAAGGCTTTTCGTTCATTAGAATTTTCAATGAGTAATTTTCTTTTGATTTGTTTGAATATTTATTCATATCAAACCTCGTTATTTCATCAATGCATTGCACATGTTTGTCTTGAATCAATTCATTCGTATTCACTATTTCAAAAATGCGTTCTTATTTCCTTTTGTGATATGCAACTCTTGAACAAAAGCTCTGAGCCTTTAGAGGGAGGATGACGAAAATGATATCAAAATCTCTACAGTATGCTTTTGGACAGACCCTGCTGACGATGTACAGGCATTGTTTCAAATCCTAAATAGTGGAGTTATAAGGAAGATAATCCCTCGTCAACCCCTTCGAGCCAAAGAAGTAGGAGTTTTTCTTTTCACACAAATTAAAACCCTTAATCATAATCTGGGACAGGGTAGTTTTCTCAGTTAATTCAGAGACGTATTCAGTCATAATTTTCCGCTTCGTACATAATGAATAGCATCGAAGACGTCCTTCCAAAAAGACGGTGATGGTTCTGTATAATCGTCAAGATAAACAGTCATTATCTCTCGAAATAAAAGCCCGTTATAGATGCCATCTGGATGTTGATCGCGTAAGAGATTCCTTAGCGAGAACCTGCGTACCTGCAAAAGAAAAATGAGTACCTGACATGTTGCAGGAGCTGGTCTTCAGATGCTTTGTATAGATATGTCCTGACTGGTTACAGGAGCTGGATCTGGAGTTTCAAAAGATAATGAATGAACCAGGGGTGGTTACTACCTCAGCAGGAACGGTGAGAGAACCTTGTATGACTTTAACTTCAACAGCAAACGTTGAGAAAATCTTGGATAATCTTCACTTCAACAACAACCATTGAGCGAAATCTTGGTGGGAATTACCATCTCCGCAGGATCGGGGAGAGAACCATAGGCAATTATAATCTCAAAAGCAGACGTTCGAGAAAAACCTGGAATGGAATTATCGTCTCCGCAGCATTGGGGAGAGAACCATAGGAAATTATAATCTCAAAAGCGGACGTTTGAGAAAAAACCTGGAATGGAATTATCGTCTCCGCAACATTGGGGAGAGAACCATAGGAAATTATAATCTCAAAAGCGGACGTTTGAGAAAAACCTGGAATGGAATTATCGTCTCCGCAACATTGGGGAGAGAACCATAGGAAATTATAATCTCAAAAGCGGACGTTTGAGAAAAACCTGGAATGGAATTATCGTCTCCGCGGTATCGGGGAGAGAACCATAGGAAATTATAATCTCAAAAGCGGACGTTTGAGAAAAACCTGGGATGGAATTATCGTCTCCGCAGCATTGGGGAGAGAACCATAGGAAATTATAATCTCAAAAGCGGACGTTTGAGAAAAACCTGGGATGGAATTATCGTCTCCGCAACATTGGGGAGAGAACCATAGGAAATTATAATCTCAAAAGCGGACGTTTGAGAAAAACCTGGGATGAAATTATCATCTCCACAACATTGGGGGAGAACCATAGGAAATTATAATCTCAAAAGCGGACGTTTGAGAAAAACCTGGGATGGAATTATCGTCTCCGCAACATTGGGGAGAGAACCATAGGAAATTATAATCTCAAAAGCGGACGTTTGAGAAAAACCTGGAATGGAATTATCGTCTCCGCAACATTGGGGAGAGAACCATAGGAAATTATAATCTCAAAAGCGGACGTTTGAGAAAAACCTGGAATGGAATTATCGTCTCCGCAACATTGGGGAGAGAACCATAGGAAATTATAATCTCAAAAGCGGACGTTTGAGAAAAACCTGAAATGGAATTATCGTCTCCGCAGTATCGGGGAGAGAACCATAGGAAATTATAATCTCAAAAGCGGACGTTTGAGAAAAACCTGGGATGGAATTATCGTCTCCGCAGCATTGGGGAGAGAACCATAGGAAATTATAATCTCAAAAGCGGACGTTTGAGAAAAACCTGGGATGGAATTATCGTCTCCGCAACATTGGGGAGAGAACCATAGGAAATTATAATCTCAAAAGCGGACGTTTGAGAAAAACCTGGGATGGAATTATCATCTCCACAACATTGGGGAGAGAACCATAGGAAATTATAATCTCAAAAGCGGACGTTTGAGAAAAACCTGGGATGGAATTATCGTCTCCGCAACATTGGGGAGAGAACCATAGGAAATTATAATCTCAAAAGCGGACGTTTGAGAAAAACCTGGGATGGAATTATCGTCTCCGCAACATTGGGGAGAGAACCATAGGAAATTATAATCTCAAAAGCGGACGTTTGAGAAAAACCTGGGATGGAATTATCGTCTCCGCAACATTGGGGAGAGAACCATAGGAAATTATAATCTCAAAAGAGGACGTTTGAGAAAAACCTGGGGTAACTTCTACTGAGTCTTCATCAGAAAAATCTGTTTGGGGTCGACTTAGCTGGACTAGAGAAGGCCTTGGACTGGATAAGAAATCTTTAGAGTCGATTAACTGAACCGGTCTAGGTCTTGAAATATGATTGAGAATTTAACTGAATCTTTCCTGAAAGGTAAAGGTTAGTCATATGCAATGCATGATATGGATCGAGCAATGATGTTCTCAACATAAATGAGATTTGTAGGATATGATGCGTCTATGCATGCTATAATGATGTATGGAAGTGCGATGTTTATGAATGTATTTTTCGTCTAGGAAAGTAAATCCTTGACGGGTGCCGGGAAGTCCCTCCTGGGCTGATGTTGAAGAATAGATTTCGCTTCCGCTGGGGATGATAGCTGCAAGAATACCGGTAGGAGAAGATAACTCCGTTGGGGAATAAACTTGGCGAATGGAAGATTTTGCGGGCTGAAAAATACTCTAGCGACCTTGCTGAGGAGCAATACTCTGTGGGGAGAGAGGTACTTTGCTGAGTGTTGATAAGACCTTGCTGGGGATATCTTTGCTGTATTGGAAGTGCTAATAGACTTCGCTGGGGATAAGAAGACTTCGTTGAGGACGCTCTTTCTGTGGCTTTTGGCTGAGGATAACCCAGTTATATCCTAGTAAGGAAATAACTCTTTGAATAAAGCCGAGGGACGCGTTCGTGTTCTACGAGGGATAAGCTTCCAGAATATACTGGGGATACGCTTACTGCTTGGGGAGATGAATTCCAACTTTCCTGGGGAACTAGATTGGACTCTCCTGGGGAAGTTTTGAACTGCGGGGGAAGTGATTCCTTTGAATATGGGTATGCCGCCGGGGAACAATCTTTAGACCAAGATTGTCGGGGATGCTTGTTAAGAATATGTATATTGCTGCTGGGGAAGGTTGAGATCTGCGGGAGGATACCCAACTTCCTTAAGTTTGATTGTAACTTTGCTCGAGGATAGTGTACTGACTTGCTTGCTTACTCTCTGGGGAATTAAGATATGCCGGTTATGTTCTTTAGTTGAACCTGCTTTGGTACCTTGGAGGACAGAGCAATTGGATTGCTTGGACAACCCATTATTGCCCCTGTTTCTAAGGTGGGAGAGGAAGACCTGAGAGGTGCTGATAGTTGTTGATGGACAAACCTTCTTCTGGTAGGCAGGTGATAAGATGACAGGACATAGTCGTACGCTTTGATCCCTAACTTTTGCCTGGACCGCCCTTTCGGGTTTTCGGTCCACTGGGATACCCATTTTTGCCCAAGCCGCCTTTTCAAGTTTTCGACTTGCCGGGTGTACAAATTTTTCATTTCATCCCTTCATTTTGCCCGAACCCTTTTGGTTCGCCGGGAAGCCCTTATTTTTGTCTAGATACGTCAACCTAGCGGGTCTTTGATTTTGCGTAGTATTTTTTTTTTCTGAATATGTCCACGCTCTCAGAATGTAGGGAGTTGCCCCTGTTAGCAGTGTTTTGTCATGCCACCAGAAGGTGTTTGATCAGGCAAGATTCATTGTTGGAATGCCCCAAGTGACTCAGGCGGAGATTTGCCCCAGGCTGATAGGCTTTTTTGAGAGATTCTCCGAATCTTGACTTAACTGCCCCAGATGATGGACAATAGTCATGCCATGCCCCTTGATTGGAGATACTCTTGTTCATTAGACTTTCATTGTGCGAATTTCCCTGCTGTTCAAACAAAAAGTCATATGCAAACAAAGTTATGTTAAAAATGCAAGGCCTATGTCTGTCTTGAAGATTTTGAAAATGCATTCTTTTTTTCATAAAACAAATGAATGTTTGTAAAACGTGATGTCAACTCGTTATTTT
Organism: Vicia faba; assembly: GCA_948472305.1. Classification (NCBI taxonomy): domain Eukaryota; kingdom Viridiplantae; phylum Streptophyta; class Magnoliopsida; order Fabales; family Fabaceae; genus Vicia; species Vicia faba. The sequence goes on along the minus strand of OX451740.1, from coordinate 525,563,662 downwards.
ACCGCAAGCCTTAAGGAGTCAGGATACTTTTCGTAACAGTATGCTTTCGAACTAACCCATGCTTCAGCTAGGACTTTTAAGGGTTATAACGTGGCCTGGTTCACGGTTTAAGAAACAAAGGATAAAGGCTCAAATTATTTGTACCCACCCGCTCTTCGTGATGTTCTCCAAACCTAAACTCAGTTGATCATATGTTAGACCTTGTTTGAGTCTTTGCTCTGATTTTCCGGTGATGATTCGGATGTTGACAATTTATTTTGGATAGGCAGTCATTCCTTTTTTGTTGAGGGTTTGTAAGACCTCTTTCTTGTCTGATTTTTTTGTTATCCCTTTCTTTTTTGCCTGAACTATTTCCTTTTTTTTTGGAATCATAGTCAGCGGGATGCCCCAGTTTTGTAAGTCCCCTTTGTAGGTTTTGACTTTTCGGGCTTTTTTATTTTGAGAGATATAATGACTGCCTTTCTTTATTGGTTACTCGGAACCATCACTGTCTTCTTTTTTTGTGAGGACCTCTTTGGTGCCATTTGTTATGCACTTGGATCAACTGAGAGAACTACCCTGCCCCAGGTTATGATTAAGGGTTTTAAATTTCGAAAAGAAAAACTCCTACTTCTTTGGCTCAGAGGGGTTAACGAGGGATTATCTTCCTTATAACTCCAGTGTTTAGGGATTGAAACAATGCCTGTACCTCATCAGTGGGGTCTGTTCAAAAGCATATTGTAAAGATCGTGGTATCGTTTTTGTCATCCTCCCTCAAGAGGCTTAGAATTTTAGATCAAGAGTTGACATCAGAAAAAATATGGAAATAATTTGCATTTAGTGAATACGAATATATTGTTTCAGAACAGACATATGCGATGCATTAATGAAATAACAATGTTTAACAATGAACAAATGTTTGAACAATCAAAGAACAACACAACTTGAACATTCGAATGAACAAAAGTTTCCTAGTCTCAGAGCTTGTCACTCCAAATGGTGAGCCTTGGAGGGATGGTAGAAAAATTCAGCCTGACCATCTTGTGTGAATTCCAGTGCTCCTTCATCAATCAGGTCCTGGATCTTGTTTTTCAAAGCCCAACACTCGTTTGTATCATGTCCTGGACAGGCAGAGTGGTAGGCACACCTTTTATTGGGATCATAGACAGGAGATGCTGTGTTCTGGTTCCGGGGATGAGCCCTTAATGTGATCAGGTTCAATCTTAACAGGCGTTGTAAAGCTTGGAACAACGACATGTTGAGTTGGGTGAATTGCCTCCGGGGCTTATCTGGCTGAAGCTGGTGAGGTTGATGCTGCATTTGTGGCGCTGAAGCCATTTGAGGAGCTCTCCCCTTATCTCCTTGTCTCAAGGATGATTGAATGATGAATGGCTTCTTACCCTTAGATGTTTGCCCCAGTTGGTTACCCTGAAGCAGTTGGTATATGAGAACCCCGAGCTCGTCTTGTCTTTGAGCTAACCCTTGAATGGCAGTCCCCTGCCCCAGCATCTGGGCTTTCAATGCATCCACTTCAGCTTGCTGATGTTTCAGCCGTTCATCCTCAGCATTGTTCCTGACTAAAGTCTCCATGAGAAGTGTCCTTAGCTCTTCCTGCCCCTTGGATAGATTCAGGAGGATTTCCCCGAACCGAGTCTCTTGAGCAAGAAAGTCCTGGTTATCTTGTTGGGAAGCCATTGCTGAAATAAACAGCGAAGGATGGTAAGTGACCTGTCCAAAGGGTACCTGTTATGCAATGATATGTATGATATGCATGCAATGTTTTCAAGGACCTCGCGGGGTAAACAAGAAAATTTGTTAGAATTTGAATTTGTAGCTTGATTGAAGGAACTGCATATTGTTGAGAGTCTTTCTTCCAAGGGTCAAAGGCTCACCATATCAAGTGGGTCATAGCCCCTGACTCAAGTCATCAACCTTATTTTGCTTTCCAAACAACCTTGGCTAGGGGAACCTTCTTCAGGAGTCAAAGCTCACCATATCAAGTGGGTCATAGCCCCTGACAACCTTAGCTAGAGGAAAATAAATCCTCTTTGCCCCTTGCTAGATGTTTGATTTATCATGACCTGCATCACAAGCCCTTGAGATCCTTGAAACGAGTTAGGATGTATGCAATGGTATGATGTCATGCTATGCATGGGGTGATGTAGGTAAACCCTGTTATGAGTCCCAATTAAGGACTATAAACAAACCCAGCAAGAAATTCAGTATACTTTGTTATGAGTCCCAATTAAGGACTATAAACAAACCCTGCAAGAAACTTAGTACACTCTTGTTATGAGTCCCAATTAAGGACTATAAACAAAACCTGCAAGAAACTTAGTAAACCCTGTTATGAGTCCCAATTAAGGACTATAAACAAAACCTTCAAGTAGTTCATATGTCAGATAAAGCATGCAAGTAGTCAAGTACGAAAGCACACAAGTCACGCAAGAGAAACCCTTAGAGTTTAGGCCAGCATGAGGTCTGGGTAGTACCCTCTTTCAGTTTGTTGGTTCATACCTGTCCTAATAAAGAGTAACCGGGTTCTTAGAGGATCCCAATATCATTGACTACCCTCAATCGATCATAACTCTAGCATCACAATCTTTTCTTGCGGCCAGAACCATCAAGAGAGTTTAGCCTCAATGGGCGTAGCATACTGCTACTGTTCTAATGGCCAAGTTGTGTCATTTAAGGTTCTAAGGTCTGTTGGTGCTTAATGACTCCTTGGAAGACCCATATTCTCCCCGTTTCAACACGAGGGATATCGGTACAGACCAAGGCGCCACACCAACGTAGCCACTGCTTCACCCATGTCGGTATACGCCGGACAGGTCCCTCACAGCTTATGCTACCTAAACAGGGTATCCCCAGATCCGGGTTAGGATCTATGTAACTCCCATGCAACCTACAAATTTAAAGCAGACAAGTCAATACAATTGAAAACACAGTTATGAACTAACCCTAAGGTACACCTCACTTTAAAAAGTCCCCAGCAGAGTCGCCAGTTCTGTGATCGGTGGATCTGGAACTGACTGTTTAACGCTGGTTTGCGAAATGTCGCGGAAGCAAGAGTCGCCACCGTCTTTTATTTTCTCCAAATGGAAAGGACAAAAACACAGAAAAATTCCTTAAAAGAGATTGCTCTCGGTTCGGGAGGTACGTTATAGAAAGGGAAGGTGCTAGCGCCCTTTCTATCCATGGTTATCCATGGGCTCTTAGATACTTGCTCATTGTGTTTTCAAAAATGGTTTATTTGCTTTTCAACTGTGGGTTTTAAAAAGTTTCTTTGAAAATTCCAGTTCGACTCTTGTATCGGTCCTCAAGAGTGTTTGAAAAATTGCTTTCGAGAGCTTTTTGAAAAGGTGTCGGTGTGAAAAGTATTTTTGATTTGTTTTGAAGTTAGAGCAAGTATCAAGAGTCGTCTACCTACCCTAAGGAATTCGTCTGTGTAAATGTCCTTTAAAGTAGTGCCATCCCACTATTGAGAGGTAGGTAGCACCACCGTTGGAGGTGTTCGGGTCAATTCGAGGTCGGGACATGGTGATCACCAGAGTAATAGGAAGATACCTTAGAAGCTACCCTCATGCCAGGTTCCCGGATCATGAGGACTTACTAAGACATCCTCTACTCGACGATCACCTTTCGAGGCAAGGCAACAGTGAGGCGTACCCTAGGGGTGGTGTGTGCGATTTGTGTGTCATTTTCATTTGTATTTATCTTGTCATGTTATTGGTGTTCTACGCTTGTTTTTATTTTTGTCCATTCATTCTTTCATGCCTTGATTAACAGTTAAAAATTGTGAAAAAGTAAAAGTTCTAAACTATTACAAAAGGCGCGGGTCCACATCGCCAAAATTTCTTGAACCCGATTTGACAGAAAATAAAGAAAGTAAAGAAAAGTAAAGAATTAATTTACAAGGCCTTGGGAGAGATACATAAATATTATACGAAAAATAAATAAATATGCGAATTGAAATTTAAATCGAAACGAGGGCGTTGGACCCTTTTTAACTAAATTAAATTTAATGATGAAATTAATTAATTAAAAAGAAAAGAAATTGTTTTTGGTATTTTTTGGTATTTTATGATTTTAACGGGAAAAAGGATTAAATGCAATTTAACCTAATTCTAGTTGTTTTTTAATTTATTAAGAAAAGATTGAATTTTAACCTAAAATTAAACCTAATTATTTACATGCAATTTAATTACAAAAATAAATAATAGTAAACATTTAATTATTATGAAAGAAAATAAAAAGACATAAAAAATTAATAAACCCTAATTCTACCATTTTTTTAGATTTTTATTATGAAAATATTATAATTAACCCTAATTTAATAACTAAATTTAATTATATGCAATTTATTTACAAAAGTACTTAAAATAAAAATATTTATTATTTCTCTTGTCTTTTCTGATTTTTTGATGTTTTTTATATATTATAAAAATAATTGAATTAACTGAATTAATTAAAAAGAATAATAATTAAAAATAAAAAAAATAAAGAAAGAATAAAAAAGAAAAATATTGCAAACCTCAGGGGGGTGTTGTCCCCAGTAGGAGGTTTTTCTTTAGCAATTTAGGCCCATCAACCTTGGCCTGTTTGACTTTTTCCACTAGGATGTCCAGGCGCTGACTCATGTGTATCATGCCCTCCAAATCTGGACCCTTGAATTGTTGAGATTGAACGCGTGGCAGGATGGATGGTGGACTACATGGTACACTCCTTGTGTTGAAATTGCATAGGATAACGTTTGAAAGAAAAATAATATGAAAGGGTGGGGACCTGGGGCTCGAACCCAGGTCCTGAGGTTTATGAACGTCTTTCTTAACCAACTGAGCTGCATGCATATTCATAATATAAATGGAAAACGAATTATATAATAGAAAATTGGAGTTAGTGGTGGTCTGGCGCGAAAATTCGAATCAACCACTCATGGCTTCACACCTCAGCATCTTCTTCCTCGTTGTTTTATTTTCCTGAAATACAACACACATAGGCAACGGTTTTTACACCGTTCTAAAAAGCATCATTAGAGAAAATAGCGAATAGCCCCTAGGGCTCCATAAATTGAGCGGGATGGCTTATTTCTCTTCGTCCAAACGCCCTGAATTGAATGGTCTAGGTCTTATGCTCCAATTTTTCCTTAAACGAAAACCCCTAATTTGAAAACCTAAGAACCCTAAAAAGCAACAATGGTGAATTTGCACACAATGTATAAAAACGCAATTAAAATAGATGGTTAGTTTCAGAATGCATCATTTAGTAAGAATCCATTAAAATTATGCAATGAAAATGCCTGAATCTCAAAACACGATTATGAAAAAAAGTGAGAAAAGTTGGACTTCTGTACAATGATTCAAAGGGTTAGGATTGATGCTTTTGATCCAGGAAGGTTGCTTGATGTCCTAGGGATGCAATGGAAAGAGTTTTGTGGCTTGAAACGACCTCTAACACTGTTTTCAGTTTTGAGATTTTTTGATAATTTTCAAGTTTTCCAATGGTGTTTTCTGCGCAGCTTTTTGGTTCTGAGGCATTAGGTTTTGATTGTGTATGTATAGGAGAGTGATTAGGGTTGAAAAACTTGATCAAAATCCATGAATTAATGAATATGATATTTGATTTTTAAACCATGATTTTCAAATCTTTTTCACATGCTTTTTGATACAAATCACATCCAATTCCATTGGTTCTTTCCATATTTGGCTAGGCACGAAATCTTGAGGATATAATATGCACAAAAAGATTGAAAAACTAGGTTTAGCATTTTTCATGTATTTTATTTAATTAAAATGAATTATTAATAATAAAAATCCAAATAAATAAATAAATAATGAAGAAAGACTTCCCTTTGGGCCAAGTGGTCGTGCACATGCCTTGGATGATGAATTATGGAAGAAAAATAGGCCCATTAGCAATTTTAGGTCATTTGAATCAATGTTGACTTTTCAAAATATCCAAAACTTTCCCAACTTCCACAATGCATAACTTGCTCAATTTTTAAGCTTTGCTCATGTTCTTGGAAATTTTGGAAAGGTCTTTGAGTCCTCTAACCAATGCCTTTGGTCCCATGTCATTTTCATTTACCAATCTCAAGTTATGACCTTTGACTTAAAGTCCCTTTTTGTTGACTTTTGAAAATGACCTATAATGTTGAAATTGATAGCTTTTTGTGAGAGCCTTTCTTGGACTTGAAGTATGAAGAGGAGTTGTAGGAAATGTCTTTCTCTTCAAAATGAGCTTTGGATGGAATTTTTCTGATAATCCATGTGAAAGTTATGCCCTGGTCAATTTACAGTTGACTTTTTTAGCTGTCCAAATAAGGAAACTTTTGCATCTTGATGATTTTTGAGCCTAGCTTTGAGAATCATGATCAAGCATTGATCAAATGATGTTTGTGGCTTTAAAATGAGATGTTGACCAAAAATTTGAACTTTTGACTGTCAAATGACCATTTTGCCCCTACAGTTGACTGTAGTGCAATTAGGGTTTTGACTGTGCAATTTTGTGCTGAAAGTCTTGAAACTTGGTATGAGGATGCTTGACCATATTTGTAGGCATGTGGGACTTAATTGGACCCTTGGAAACTTCATTTTCTTGATCAGAACCAAAACCCTAGTTTTGACTGTTTAGGAGGCTCTTGGACTGTGCAACCCTTGGGGAATTTTGAAGCTTGACTTGGCAAATCTTAAAGAATATGGGAGGGCAAATTTTGGGGTACAACACATATCATTGCATAAGTAGGTTTCAAAGCAGGTCTCTCATGTTCGCTGTTTATTTCAGCAATGACTCTCCAACAAGACAACAGGGATCTCCAAGCTCAAGATGCCCAGTTCAAGGAATTTCTCTTGAATCTATCCAAGGGGCAAGAAGACCTGAAAACACTCTTCGCCGGGAATCTGACCAAGGAACGTCCTGAAAACAACAAGGATGAACAATTGGAACAACTACAAACTGAGGTAGAAGCAATGAGAATCCAGATGCTGGGGCAGATGGCTCTTATCCAAAACTTAGCTCGAGGACAAGAAGGGCTAAGAGCCTTCCTCAATAAGCTTCACCAAGATGGATGCAGATCCATGAAACAAACAGTTAAATTTATGGATCAAGGCATTAATCAACCCCCAGTGAGAGAAGAGGTTGGGAACACACCTTTCCAGATTACTACTACATCACAAGCCCAACCACAACCTCTCCAACGACAACGGGGAAATCGTCATAAGAAGAATACATATGAAAGACGCTTCACCGAAATCAACATGTCATTGGCTCAAGCATTGCAACGCATGTTAAAGGCCAAGTTGGTTATGTTAAGGGACCCTCCTCAAAATACCAACATAGCCTCCCCAAGGTACAATCCAAATGTAAGATGTGCGTACCACTCCAACAGTCATGGACATGACACAAACAGTTGTTGGGTGTTAAGAAATAAAATTCAAGACCTAATTGATGAAGGAGCGCTATAATTCTCACAAGACGGTCAGACTGAGTTCTTCTGCCATCCCTCCAAGGTATACCATCTGAAGTGACAAGTTCTCACAAGAAGGCTTTTCGTTCATTAGAATTTTCAATGAGTAATTTTCTTTTGATTTGTTTGAATATTTATTCATATCAAACCTCGTTATTTCATCAATGCATTGCACATGTTTGTCTTGAATCAATTCATTCGTATTCACTATTTCAAAAATGCGTTCTTATTTCCTTTTGTGATATGCAACTCTTGAACAAAAGCTCTGAGCCTTTAGAGGGAGGATGACGAAAATGATATCAAAATCTCTACAGTATGCTTTTGGACAGACCCTGCTGACGATGTACAGGCATTGTTTCAAATCCTAAATAGTGGAGTTATAAGGAAGATAATCCCTCGTCAACCCCTTCGAGCCAAAGAAGTAGGAGTTTTTCTTTTCACACAAATTAAAACCCTTAATCATAATCTGGGACAGGGTAGTTTTCTCAGTTAATTCAGAGACGTATTCAGTCATAATTTGCCGCTTCGTACATAATGAATAGCATCGAAGACGTCCTTCCAAAACAAAAGACGGTGATGGTTCTGTATAATCGTCAAGATAAACAGTCATTATCTCTCGAAATAAAAGCCCGTTAAGTCAAAACCTATGAAGGAGACTTAAGAGAAAAATTGGGGCATCCTGCTGACTGTAATCACAAAAGAAATAGTTCAGGAAAAAGAAGGGATAACAAAAAAAAAGAAAGAGGTTAATACAAATCCTCGGCAAAAAGAAGATTACAAAAATGACTGCCTTTTCAAAACAAATGTTCAATTTCTAAATCATTACCAAGTATCAGAGCAAAGATTCCAAACTCAATCAGGATCTAATCGCGTAATTAACTGAGCATAGGACTGAAGAACATCACGAAGAGCGGGTTGGGTACACATAAAATTTGAGCCTTTATCCTTTGTTTCTTGAACCGTGAACCAGGCTACGTTATAACCTTTAAAAGTCCTAGCTGAAGCATGGGTTAGTTTGAGAGCATATTGTTACAAAGGTATCCTGACTCCTGTAGGCTTTGTTATGAATCCTGAGTTGATATCACATTCTTGCAAATTTCATTTTACTACACAAAACACATTTTCAAAAATTTTCAAGACATACATGAGTTTTGCATTCTTTAAATGACATTGTTTGCATATGACTAATTGTTTGACAGTAGAGAAATCCGCACAATGGATATTCAATGAACAAACATCCTCTCAATGGACAGAATCACCTCAGCGAGAAAGGCACTTCCAATAACAGTTCTTCCATAAGCAAGGGGCATGACATGATGTCTAAATACACCTGGGGCAGTCTCTCCAAAAGTGCCAAATAACTAGAGGAAGATCTCCATCTGAATCGCTTGGGGAATTACGCACGCATTCCAGCAACAAATCATGTGCCATCAAGAAAACATTTTTGACAGTGCTACAACACAATGGACAGTGACAACTCTCTACATCCTGAAGGCGTGGACATAGTCGGAAAATACTACGCATAACAAAGACCCGCTAGGTTGATATACCTAGGCAAAAATAAGGGCATCCCGGCGAACCAAAAGGGTTCGGGAAAAAATTAGGGATAAAAAATGAAAAAAACTGTACACCCGGCAAGTCGAAAACCCGAAAGGGAGGCTTGGGCAAAAAAAGGGTATCCCGTGGACTGAAAACCCGAAAGGACGGTCCAGGAAAAAGTTAGGAATTTAAAACGTACGACTATATCCCGTCACCTGTCTATTAGTGGAAGACTTATACCTTGATCAGCATTCATCAAGAGCACCTGAATTCATATACAGTTCAGATACGCTCCAGATACGGATGCCATTCTGATACTCATTCAGATTCATCTTTCAGATACACTCCAAATACGGATGCCATTCTAATACTCATTCAGATTCATCTTTCAGATACAGTTCGGATATGCTCCAGATACGGATGCCATTCTGATACTCATTCGAGTTTCGCTTTCAGATAGAGTTTAGATACGCTCTAGATACGGGTGCCATTCTGATACTCATTCAGACTCAGCTTTCAGATACAGTTCAGATGTGCTCCAGATATGGATGCCATTCTGATATTCATTCAAATTCAGCTTTCAGATACAGTTCAGATACGCTCCAGATACAGATGCCATTCTGATACTCATTTAGACTCAGCTTTCAGATACAGTTCAGATACGCTCCAGATACGGATGCCATTCTGATACTCATTCAAACTCAACTTTCAGATACAGTTCAGATACGCTCCAGATACGGATGCCATTCTGATACTCATTCAGATTCAGCTTTCAGATACAGTTCAGATACGCTCCAGATACAGATTCCATTCTGATACTCATTCAGATTCAGCTTTCAGATACAGTTCAGATACACTCCAAATACAGATGCCATTCTGATACTCATTCAGACTCAGCTTTCAGATATAGTTCAGATATAGTTCAGATACGCTCCAGATACGGATGCCATTCTGACACTCATTTGACACATGTTTCAAAGTACAGTTCAGATACGATCCAGAGACGGATGTCATTCTGACACTCATTCAACACATGTTTCAAGTACATTTCAGATATGACCCAGAGACGGATGTCATACTAACACTCATTAAATACATGTTCAAGTATAATCACGACATAGACCCATCCACAAAATCTCTGCATGTACTTTTTCCAACATGGTACAAGGGGCAGAGACAGTTGGAATAGAAGTCACTATCACATACAAGCCAGTGATACCTATATTCCCCACAGAGCAAGGACAACCAAGGTCCAACCTCCGTATCCCCAAGCAGGAATTCCTTCCCCAACAGGTTCCTTCAAAAAGCTGATATCTGCACTCCCCAGCCGAGTTTTATAACCATGAGCAGTTTATAAAGCCATCTCCCGAGCAGAGTTTATTTCTCTGACAACGGAAGCTCGATCTCCAACAGAGCTCTTCTCTCCAGAAATGGAAGTTCATCCCCAACTGAGTTTATTTCTCCAAATCAGCAGATCGTCCAGCAGAGTACTTCTCTTCCCCATAGAGTTATTCTCCCATAGGTTTGTTCTCAAACAAAATATCACCCGGCAGAATGTTCTCGAGTAGAACGGATCAAGTGTCCAGCTAATCATCTTCGGTCACTATCCCCAACGAAGAGCAAAGAACTCAACTCATTATACTCTCCAGCAGTAGTCCATGATTTATTTTCCCCATCTAGAGAATATCACAATAGCATTGCATATCCATACATCATGGCATGCACATACATATTATAAAGCACAATCTCATTTATTTTTGAGAACATCATTACTCAATACATTTCATACATAATAACATTATATACGACTAACTCTTTACCTTTCAGGGAAAGATGCAATCAAGTTCTCACGAGTTCTCTCTGGTTCAGTCAAACTGATACCAAGGTTTCTATTCCAGTTGAAGATATTCCAACACTTTTCAAGATTTTCTCTGGCTCAGTCAAACCGACACTAAGGTTTCTATTCTAGTTGAAGATGTTTTAAGACTTTCGTCTGGGTCAGCCAAATCGCCGCTAAGATTCCCCTGATTTCTATGCCAGTCAAAGTTAATCTGAGACCTCCCTTGGGATCAGTCAAATTGACACTAAGATTTCTCTCCCATTTGAAGTTCTCACAAGTTTTCCCTGGTTCAGTCAAATCGATATTAAGGTTTCTATTCCAGTTCAAGCTATGAAGCCCGGAAATCGACCGGATAATATCTTGATATCTCCAGAATACTACGAAGCATGGAATCAACCACATATTGGTATATCTTAAAATACAAGCTATGAAGCCCGGGAATCGACCGGAAAACAGCTTAACCCTCAGCAAGTTATTGTGAAGCTTGGAAATCGACCAGATAATGGTATAAGACACCGTGAAGCCTGGATTACGACCAGATAGCGGCAAAAGACACTGAATCCAGGGACACGGCTAGATAACAGTGTAAGGTACTACGAAGCTTGGAACATGACCAAATAGCAGTTTACCTGGCCAATTACTATGAAGCCCGGAAGTCGACCGGATATTAGTATGCCTTAAATTCAAGTTGAAACCTGGATGAGACCGGATAACCACTTGATTCCTTCTGAAGCCTGGAGCACGACCAGAAAAGAATTGAGAAATTGCAAAGCCTGGAGGACGACCAGATAGCAGTTCATTTTCATCTCCTCGACTAAGAGATGATTCCCCAGTATATTAACGGACAACTGAAGCTCCTAAAATTCTATTTCTCCCAAGACAGATACTAACATTCCTCAACAGATTCCTCCTCAACAACGGGAACAGGAATTCTCATCAAAGGAATATCTCGGGAAATCAACATCCTCTAGATGGCATCTTTAAGCCCATCTCCGATGATTCTCCGTCATATCTTCCGGATGGCATCTTTAAGCCCATCTCTGGTGACCTTCCGTCATCTCCTAAAAATGGCATATGTAAACCCATTCCTGATACTACCTACATAGTCAAGCATCATTACAGATGAGTGCAAATTTCTGGGCACTCTAGTGTTCAATCATCTTCCACCTTCAGATCACGAAAGGCAGACGAGCCAATCTAAATCTTCAGGTTTAAGAAGATTGAACAGGGGCATATTATTGGTTTTATGGTTATGGAATAAAGGTATATTTATCAAGCTTCTTCAGGTTACAAGTGACGTTTATTTCGTCAATGGATATTCTCAGAGTATTTTTCGTGTTGAAGATCGGTTCACCGTTTTGCAATGATTCGGGGTTCAAAGATTCACAAGTCCAACCCGACGCGTCATATTCTGTTATTCTTTCGCCAAGATATCTCTGATAACGTATTCTCAAATTCAGGTTCGGCTCAAGAGTCAATTCTTCAAAGAAGGTCTCCGAATGTGTGAGTTTTCTCGAAGAAATATGGTGAAAAAGTGTGCTAAAAGTGCAGTTTTTACGCGCAAAAAAATCATAACTTGAAGACCGTGGCTCATTTTGAACCCGTTTCGGCGACCAAAATTCCGTCTTGATGCTATCTACGTTTTCATCTCTCACGGCTGGAAGCCAATTTCGATCAGAAGGTCTTAAAAAATGCGGATTTATCAAGTATTTTCGTACAAAAAATTTGTGACAGAAGTTTATTTGCGTCATGTTCAGAAAATTATAACTTGGTCGATTTTCATCGTATCGAGCTGGTTCGGGCGCCAAAATTTCAAAAATTGAGTTGGCTAAGTTTTCACAGAAGGTATTGAGTTCGAACAGTATCCAAAAGGCCTTTGTTTCTTGATCAGAGTATGCGTGACGCGCCGAAAATCCTGAATGCTGAATATTATTTCATCTGGGTCGAAACTTCGAAAATTCATAACTCGGTCAATTTTTATCGGATCGGGCCCATATTTTTACACAAGGTCACTGACTCAGAGATCTACAACTTTTCTTCAAAAGTCAAGACCGTATTATGCTCTGATCAATACCAGTTTTTTATTGAAGAACGTGTCAAAGTCGACACTGGAGCCCAAAATAAGTTTGTCTGAGCTGAAACTTCAAATATTCATAACTAATTCACCATTTATCCGATTGAGCCCATTTTTGGACAGGAGTTAGTTCCTGATGTCGGCTATATTTTGTTTTCACATTTCAACTTCAAAAATTGCACTTAAGCTCCTGCAATTTAGCCTGGAATGTGACAGACTCAAGTGAATATTGGAGGCCCAATTGCACATTTAAAGCCCGTATCTTTGCTCTAATTTCCATTATATAATCTCACTTTTTTCACACAAACAAAAAAAAAGGAGAAAAAAGAAACCTTTGCCACAATCCTGTCAAAATATCAAATTCATTCAAGAACCCTAAAACCTTGAAATCCTTATTACAAATCCCCATCTCACTATAAACAAGTCATCCCTGTTACAAACCCACATCTCACTACTTCTCCAGTAAGGGTAAGGATGACTTGATCTTCATGATCAAAATGGCATAGAAGCATTCATCTCACTACTTCTCCAGTAAGGGTAAGGCTGGTTTGATCTCCATGATCAAAAGGGTATAATCATTCATACATCCCATATCAGTTTTAACATTAAATTTTTTCATATATTGGCTTTATTTGTATTTCATGATATATAGTACTTTATTTAATGTGTATTCAACACTGCAGATTTAGACAGGGTCCCATGCAGGTTTATTATAGAACGTTGAGGCCAAAACACTAATGGCCAAAATAGAACAACCAACCAATGCATGACAAGGAAGACATCCTGAGAAGGTTAAGGGCGTGGGTTCAACAACCACCCATATTGGTTTTGGTTTTCTTCCTATATTTATCCTTTTACTTATTTTCATTCTTTCTGTTTAAAACTTTTTTTTCATAAAACAAAACTTTTTTCACAAACCTTTGATTTTTTATAATAAACTTGAATAATTAATTTTAGGTTTTTTTAAATTTAATTTTAGATTTTAAATTAATTTTTGGTTCAACAATCACCCATGACATTTTCATTATTTTTATTTTCTAACCATATTTTTCATTGATGTTTCTTCCCCTATTTATTTTTTGGCAAACTTAAATCTTTTTTATTAATCATTAGACATAAACTTTTTTTCAAAACCTTTTTTTTATTAAAATTAATTAGGTTTTAAGTTTTTTTTTTAATTAACCTTTTTTTTCCTTCAAAATTAACCTTTTTAAATTAAAACTAATTAGGATTTAGATATTTTAATTAATTTTTTTCAAAATTAACATTTTTTTAAACAATTAGGTTTTAGGCTTTTTTAATTAACCACTTTTTTCAAAACTAACCTTTCTTTTTATTCAAACAAATTAGGATTAGGTTTTTGTTTTAGTTAGTAACTGAATTTTTGGCTTTTTTTTTCATTTATTAATAAATTAAGTTAATTAACTTTTTTTAATCAAAATTAGTTAGAATTAGGTTTTTTAATTAACTTAAAATTATTTTCTACAAAAAAATGCAAAACGCAAATCAGTATTAAAAGTCGGTCTGCCACCGTATCACAACACCTTTTCAAAATCACTTTCAAAAAACAAACACATCTTTGAACTATTTTCCAAACAACACTTTGTACACATTCTTATAGAAATGAGAACCATTACAAATACGTTTTAAAAATACTTTCAAAACCCACACCACAAGCACATTTTCAAACAAAAGCAAGTGATCTAGCAAGCAACTAAGAGCCCGTAGATAACTACGGATGAAAAGGGTGTTAATACCTTCCCTTTTCATAACCTATCCCCCGAACTCAAGAAATAATATCGAAAGTTCTTTCCTGTTCTTTTCAACCTTTCCTTTTGGATAAAAGAAAAGTTGGTGGCGACTCTTGCTATCCACAATAATTGAGATAAAACGCAAAACACCAAGTCAGTTCTCCCACAGCGTTACACACAGCAAATTCGGGGATAGTAACAATTCCTTTGCAGAACATCCATTAATTTGCAATAGCTTGAGAAGTGAACTTAAGCTAGAGAATTTGTAGCCTTGTTGGGGAAATAAACCCTATTGAAGAGAATATTTGACGATCTGCAGGGGAGATAAATTCTTTAGACAAAAACTCTACAAGGTTTCCAACTTAGTTAAGACCAACTCAGCTGGTGAATGTAAGAATAATTCTAAGCCTTGATTGTATCTGAGGAGTTATTGAACAAGTATCAGAATGACATCCATATATGGGTCGTATTTGAATTGCATCTGTAGGAGATTCTGGAATAAGTGTCAGAATAAATTTGTATTTAGATTGTATTTGCATTGTATCTAGAAGAGGAATTTGAATAAGTATCAGAATGGATCTTTGTCTGGATCGTATTCGTACTGTATCTGCAAGAATATCTGGAATGAGTATCAAAATGAATCTGCATATAGATTATGTCTGAACTGTATCTAGGAAGATGGTAAACTGTTGGCGATCTCCCTCTATTTGGGAACTAGTGTGATGTGTGCGTTCGTTGGGAGAAGATCAAAACTCCTATGTTCGTTGGTGAGTTTGACTATGTCATCGGTTGAAGGATGCCCCACTTTTGTTTAAAGATGCTTCTACACTTGTTGGGGATAGCCTTGTGACTCTGACGACTTCACCGGGAATCACCTTATGAGGGGTACTTTGTGGGGATTTGTCACTGTCCATAGTAGTAAGTGTTACAGTACTGCCAAAAAATGTTTGCTTGGTCGCACATGACTGTTTATATGTGGGAGCCTGTTTGCCCCTAGAGTTAATCTGGTGCACTCCGACGTTTGAGATTTTGATCATATTTCTGGTAGCCTTGAACTTCCTAGGAATCTTTTCTAAGACTGTTGTGGAAGAAACCAAAGACCTGATACTGACACCATCTGATACTACTGGCACAAACAAACAATTTAGTGGTATCCAAGATCTTTGGTAAAGTCTCAGAATCTTCTAAGAACTATCATGGAAGGATCCGAAGACATGATATTGACACTATCTGATACTACTGGCACAAACCAACAAATTGGTGGTACCCAAGATCTTTGGTCAAGTCTCAGAATTTTCTAAGAACTGTCACGGGAGGATCTGAAGACATGATACTGACACCATCTGATACTACTAGCACAGACAAACAATTCATTGGTACCAAAAGTCTTCATAATGGATTTTGTTCAAGCCTATGATCAACGTAACATTTCCCCTTGAGTGATTAGGGTGGAGATTTTCCATTGGTTATTCAACATTTCTTTGAGAGATTCTTTGAATCTCGACTTGACTGCCCCAGATGTGTTGGACAATCGTCATGTTGTGCCCCTTGATTATGAGAGATTTGTCATTGGAAGCGTCTTTCCCTTTGAAGTGATTCTGTTTATTGAGAGAGTTTTCGTTCATTGGATATCCGTCGTGCGGATTTCTCTGTTGTCAAACAATTAGCCATATGCAAACAGTGGTATTTAAACAATGCAAAGTTTATGTATGTCTTAAGAATTTTTTTTTTGAACAATGCACTTTTAAAGAGCAACAAAAATTTGTAACAATATGAATTTAACTCATGGTTTACAATAAGCCTTATAGGAGTCAGGATACCTTTTGTAACAGTGTGTTTTCGAACTAACCTACGCTTCAATTAGGACTTTTAAAGGGTTGTAATATGACCTGGTTCACGGTTTAAGAAACAAAGGATAAGGATTAAAGTTTATTTGTACCCAACCCGTTCTCCGTGATGTTCTTCAGCCCTACACTCAGTTAATTTCACGCTTGGATTCCAATTAAGTCTTGGAATGGTTTTTAGGTGATGGTTTGGAAACTGGAAGTTTATTTGAGAAGGCAGACATTTTTTGCAACATTTTTTGTTGTTGAGGATTTGTAACGACCCCTTTTTTATGGCTTATTGTCCCTAATTTTTTTCCTGACTATTCTTGTTTTGAGATTACAGCCAGCGGGATGCCCCAATTTTTTTTAAGTCTCTTTCATAGGTTTTGACTCAACGGGATTTTCTTTTGAGAGATAATGAATTCCTATTTCATGGGGAACCATCACTGTCTTTTGATTCAGAAGGATGTTTGTGTATGAAGTTGAAGCTCGTGACTGAATGGGCATTTGAATTAACTGAGAAACTACCCTACCCCAGGTTATGATTAAAGGTTTCAGTTCGTGCAAAAAAGAAAACTCCTACTTCTTAGGCTTAAAGGGGTTGACTAGGGATTATCTTCCTTATAACTCCATTGTTTAGGGTTTGAAACAACTCTTATACATCATTAGCAAAGTCTGTTCAAAAGCATACTGTATGAGATTATGGTATTATTTTTGTTATATTACCTCTATAGGCTTATAGCTTGTAACCGAGAGTTGAATATCATACAGAACGAGGTAAAAGCATAATTTCAGTATAGTGAAAACGAATGGATTAACTCAGGACAAATATATGCAATGCATTAACGAGAGCAAACAAAGTCTGATATAAAGATAAGTGTTTAAGCAAACAAATAAATTACAACTGAAAATTCAAATGAGCAAAAATTTCTCCGCCTAAATTTTGTCACTTCAGATGATGTGCCTTTGAAGGATGACAGAAAAAATCAAGTTGACCATCTTGTGTGAACTCCAACGCCCCTTCATCGATTAGGTCTTGAATCTTATTTTTCAATGCCCAACAGTGGTTAGTGTTGTCCAGGACTGTTGAAGTGGTACGCACACCTTTTTTCATGATTGTAATGGGGAGAAGCAGTAAAGTGTTTTTGAGGAGGCTCCCTCAATGTAACCAGCTTGGCCTCCAACATATGATACAATTCTTGAGCCAAGGGCATGTTGATCTCAGCAAATTGTCTTTCTTGTTTATACTGACCACCTTGTCGTGGTTGGCAAGGTTGTTGTTGGACTCTTGGTATAGTAGCCATTTTGAAGGGTATTCTCTCGACCAAACCAACTTCTTGTCTCATCGGAGGCTAATTAATGACCCGATCCCCAATTCTAGATGTTTGTTCCATATGGTTGCATTCGTCTTGATGAAGCTTGTTAACGAGGGCTCTCATCTCTTCTTGTCCCCGAGCTAAGTTTTGGATAAGATCCATCTGACCCACCATCTGTCCCATCATCTGGATTTTCATGGTTGCCAATTCAGTTTGTAATCGTTCCAACTGGTCATCCTTGATGTTCTCAAGATTCTTCTTGGTCATGCTCCCAATGATGAGTGCTTTCACTTCTTCTTTCCCCTTGGATAGGTCCATGAACAATTCTTAAAGTTGAGCATTTTGGGTCTGAAGATCTATGACATTTTGTTCTAGATCCATCTCTACTGAAATAAACAGTAAGCAGATGAGAAACATGTGTGGGGAAAACTTGTCATGATATGATGCATGATATATGGATGTAATGTTTTCAAGGATCTCGTGGGGTAAACACAAGAAAATGTTAGAAGTTGAACTTTGATTACAGCTTTGATTTAAGAACTTCGTATCGTTAAATGTCCTTCTACAAGAATCAAGCTCACCATGTCAAGTGGATCATAGCCTTTGACTCAAGTTATCGTGCTTTGGTCTTTGACAGCATTTGGTTAGACAAGAATAAATCCTCTCGCCCTTTGATAGATGTCTGGTTCATCATAACCCTGCATCACAGGCCCTTTGATATCCTTGAAATGGTCAGTGGAAATGATATGGTATGATGTCATGATGTTATGTACAAATCAACATATACACACAAAGCAAACAAGTCGTTATGTACAAATAATCATATACACACAAAGCAGACAAGTCCTTAGGTTTAGGCTTGCATGGAGTCATAGGTAAGTACCCTCTTGAAGCTTAGTTGGTTCAACCTGTCCTAGAAAGTAACCAGGTTCTAGGAGATCTCAATATCATTGATCTTTCTTCATCGGGCATTGTTTCAGCGCAAGCCTCTTTATTGGTGACGGAAATATCCCGAAATTCCAATCTCAATGAGCATAGCATCGAGTATCAACCAACTTCGGATTGCACCAAAGCCGACTATCTCACTACTTCCTAATGGCCAAGTTGTTCAATTAAAGGTTCTAAGGTCAGTTAGTGCTTTATGACACCACACAGTGGACCCGTATTCTCTTTAACTGGACTCAAGGGCTATCGGTACCAACAAATGTATCACACTAATGTAGCCATTGCTTCGACCATGTCGGTATACCCCACACAGTTTCCACAATCTATTTCTACTTACCTAATGGTGTTCCCAGATCCGGGTAGAGGATCAATAAAACCCAAACAAAGACCCACAAAATGTAAAGCAAATAAATGTGATCTAGCTCTAAGGTAACCCCTCTTTTAAGTTCCTCCACAGCAGAGTCGCCAGTTATGTAATACGGTGGGAGAATTGACTTGGGTGTTTTACGTTTTATCGCAATTGTTGCGGATAGTAAGAGTCGCCATCAACTTTTTTTATCCAATAAAAGAAAGGGTGAAAAGAGCAGGAAATACCTTTGAGATATTTTCTTGAGTTCGGGGTGTAGGTTATGAAAAGGGAAGGTATTAGCACCCTTTTCATCCGTATTTATCTACGGGTTCTTAGTTGCTTGCTAGATCACTTGAAAATGCTTTGTTTGAAAATGTGTTTCGTGATGGGTGCAAGTTTGAAAATATTTTGAAAACTCCTTTGTTTCGTCAAACTTTGTAATGATTCTCGTCTCTATAAGAATGTATACAAAGTGTTTGTTTTGAAAATAGTTCAAATAGATGTTTGTTTTTGAAAGATGTTTTGAAAGTGTAAGTATGGAAATGGTTTTAGTTTGCGAGCAAGCAACTACGAGCGTCCTACCTACTCAAAAGGTCTTTCTTCTTTTCCTCCTCCTTTAGATGTTGCTATATTACAATTGATTTGGTAAAAAGCTCCATCATTGGATGTGAAGAGACGGGCGCAGGTCAATCTTACAGTCATAGAAGGAAACTTGTGAGACGCTTTAGCAATTTTCGTAAGGGACTAGATCGTTTTACCAAAGGCAACATCGAGGGACTACGATCTTTTTATCGAAGGGTCTTTGCTAAAGCGTCCCAACCTCCCTGTGGACCATCCTTTTCGAGCCATCAAAAGCCATTACTACAATATCACTGGGTTTTAACTCCAGTCCATCACAGTCTAGTCTATCCAAAGCTCCTTTAGGTAAGACATTGAGGGAGGATCCAATATCTACTAACACATGCTCCAGGGTGGTGCCTTTGCATTCAATGGAGATGTGGAGGGCTTTATTGTGTTCTTCCTTGCCGGAGTCAAATATGCGTCTGAAAACCTTAGACCATTGTCAGTAGTCAAGTAGTAGTCTCTCAGTTAATTCAAATGCGCGTTCAAATCGCAAACTCTCATCTCGTAATTACAACGAATGACATCAAAACATTTCTCTGGAATCAAAAAACGGTGATGGTTCCCTACCAAATAGGCAGTCATTATCTCTCAAAAAAGAAAATCCCACTAAGTCAAAACCTACAAAGGAGACTTAAAGGAAACTGGGGCATCCCGCTGACTGTAATCTCAAAACAAGAACAGTCAGGCAAAAATTAGGGATAACAAATCAAAAGAAAGAGGTCACTATAAATCCTCGACAACATGAAAAATATTGCAAAAATGACTGCCTTCCGACAAACCTAACTTGTCTGAACCATCACTAAAATGTCTTTCCAGACTCAATTGGAGTTCAAACGCATAATTAACTAAGCTTAGGACCGAAGAACGTCACGAAGAACGGGTGGGTACAAATACACTTTGAGCCTTTATCCTTTGTTTCTTAAACCGTGAACTAAGCCACGTTACAACCCTTCAAAAGTTCAAATTGAAGCATGGGTTAGTTTGAAAGCATATTGTTACAAAAGGTATCCTGACTCCTGTAAGGCCTTACTCAAAATCCAGAGTTGAATTACAAACTTCTTTACTTGCTAAAAACGCATTTTTCAAAACTCCAAGACAAACATAAACTTTGCATTACTTTAATATCACTGTTTGCATATGGCTATTTGTTTGACAGCGGAGAAATTCACACAATGAATATCCAGTGAATGAAAGCTCTCTCAGTGAACAAAATCAATTCAAGTACGATGACACTTAAAATGACAAATCTCATATCAAAAGGGGGGCATGACATGTCACTATCCGAGCACACCTGGGGAAGTCCAGTCAAGATTCCAAGAAATCTCTCAAGAAGTACAGAATAACCAGGGGCAGGTCTCCATCTCCATTACTTGGGGCATTGAACGCCAATCTCAACAAAGGGTTACGTACAGTCAAACATTTCCTGGCAGTGCCACAAACACTCGCTACTAGGGGCAGTGACAAATTTCCCCATAATCCTTATCATAGGATGATTCCCCAACCAGATTTTCGATCTCTCAAAACCTCTCCCCAACTGAGTCGAGTTCAAGAATCCTCGAGGACTTTCCCCCAATGAAGTCATCACCTCTCAAGCAGACCGACAACAATGTTTATTTCCCCAATAAACGGTAGGATTCCTCAGCTTGAGTTGGCCTCTCCGACCACTACAAATCAAAGGACCACAAATCCTCTTCCCCAGTAGACTACTCTACAATCCCCAGCAAGTTACTATGAAGCCTGGACCCAACCAGACATTAGTTCAACTTCGACTCCCCAGTAGAGCAATGGACGACTAAGACTCCTAAACTCTTTTTCCCCAAGCAGGAATCAACACTCTATACAGAGCTTTCAACATCTCCCAGCGAAGTTCTCCTCAAACAAAAAACAAGAATCCCCGGTGGAAACATTCTGAGCAAAGTTTGAAGACACACTTACATCTCAACAACATTCATAGCATACGCATACAAAAATACATATAACACAAATCTCATTTATTTTGAGAACATCATTACACAATGCATACATCATGACATTGCATACAACTAACTCTTTACCTTTTCAGGAAAGATCAATCAACAGATAAAGGTCATCATCCTTTTGGAGTAGTAATCATCCAAGATTCCTTCATCATCCTGCTGAGATTCCTTCTAGAAATAGTTCAGATGCGATCCAAATATGGTTGACATTCTGATACTTATTCCAGATTCCTTCTAGAAACAGTTCAGATGCAATCCAGATATGGCTGACATTCTGATACTTACTCCAGACTCTCTTCTAGAAACAGTTCAGATGCGATCTAGATATGGATGACATTCTGATACTTACTCCAGATTCTCTTCTAGAAACAGTTCAGATGCGATCCAGATATGGCTGACATTCTGATACTTACTCCAGATTCTCTTCTAGAAACAATTCAGATGTGATCCAGATATGACTGACATTCTGATACTTACTCCATATTATCTTCTAGAAACAGTTCAGATACGATCCAGATATGGCTGACATTCTGATACTTATTCCAGATTCCTTCTAGAAACAGTTCAGATGCGATCCAGATATGGATGACATTTTGATACTTACTCCAGATTCTCTTCAAGAAATAGTTCAAATGCGATCCAGCTATGGCTGACATTCTGATACTTACTCCAGACTCATTCAAATACGGTCCAGATACGATCCAGGTTCGGATGTCATTCTGTCACTCACTCAAATAGATTCTAGATACGCTCCAGATACTGATGCCATTATGATAATCATTCAGTTCTAGCTTACAGATACAGTCCAACAATCATTTCTAGATGGCATCTTTAAGCCCATCTCCAATAACTATCCATTATCTCTCCAAATGGCATCTTTAAGCCCATTCCCCACATAATCAGCTAACACATCTTTGAGTGCAAATTTTCTGAGCACTCTAGTGTTCAATCATCTTTCACCTTCAAGTCACGAATGGCAGAATTACCAATCTAACTCTTCAAGTGTAAGAAGATTGACAGGGGCAGCTGTTGTACCCCAAAATTTTCCCTCTCATTTCTCAAGGAATCACCTTGGATCCTCAAGTTTGCTTCCATCCAATTCCAAGCCTTGAACTGCAATTTTTCAAGAAAAGTCATCCGCAAGGGCAAAATGGTCATTTGCACAATGAAAAGTCAAACTTTGACTTTTGAATCAAAATCAAATTTCAAGAATCATATTTCATCAAGACATGTTGAAATATGAAATTTGTTTCATCAAGAAATTTAAAAGTCAAATTTTACTTTGGAGAAGTCAAATTCTAAATACTTAAAAAAATTTCTAAGTGTTTAAGAACCATGACAAAACTCAAAACTTCTGACCAGATTATCACCATAACACTCATCAAATTCTGGACACTCTCAAGGCAGAGTTTGGTCAGAACTTCTGGGCAAGTTTTCACAAAAGCTTCAGTCAGAGTTTGCCAGGGTAATTCAAAGAAGGTTAAGAAGTGTGCTGCAAGTTTTCTAGAAAGTCTGAAAGTTACTTCAGAACGTGCTGGAGCCAGAAGATACAAAGATCAGAGGATGAATGCTACGCTGAAGCAGAACTTATGATCCAGAACTAAGCCATGGTGTAGGATCTCACATTGCATGATTTCTGGTTGTGATAAGTCTCATCATCATTTAATGCTCACAACCACCTTCTGAGTCTTTATCCAAAGGATTTTCACCATGTGTACCTCTATTGTCTTGGGATAGCAAACTTTGGTACTAGGCCCATGCTTTGTTTTGCTTTTCCTTAAATCCTGCTAACAACTACAACTTAAGCATGGTTAAAAGCTGCTAATCAGCAGCTAGTTCATCCTACGCCTGCATCCTATAATTGCACCAAACTAGCATACGAAAACAATGATAAAAAAGCAAGGGAGCAGGATTCCAAATTGATTTAAAATACCATTTGTCTTCCCCCCCCCCCCCCCCCCCCCCAAATCACAACAAATTCACCTATAAATACTTTGCTCCATCACACGTTCAAGGGGTTGGGCTTTGAGGAAGAGAGATTGGTAAAAAAGGGAGAGAAAAGGAAGTTGAAACCTTCATAAAAAATCCAGAAATCCCAAACAGAAAACCAAACCTTTGTTCTTCCTTTTGAATCAAAGAGCTTGGCACTTCCTCTTCCGTTACTCTTGCTGATTCCAGAACATCCAAAGGCAGCAACTCAAAGCTCCAAGCACGTTCCAGGTTCAAGGTAAGTCTTTCCGACTTTGCATCTTTTCATTCAGAACATCATTAAACATGTAAATATCATAGTATTGATGTCGTCCATACCATTGCATAAGTAGGAAAAAACTGTGGATCAGAACGTCTTGATTAAGGCTAGGCTCAGGATCAGGATTATAACTTTTGTAAACTATTGTACTTTTATCCTTTTGACTTGCTGATTGTTGAAAACTGAATAGATTACTGATGTGCCGATTGAGTGTTGAAATATGGTATTAAAACTTCTGATGTTCATTCATAGTTTTAACATACAGAACTTCTATGATTTTTCTCACTGTTAACACACACAGAACTTCTGAGTTCTCCTCACTGTTTTAACATATAAAACTTCTATGATTTTTCTCGTTGTTAACACACACTGAACTTCTGAGTCTTACATGTTGATAACGCACTGAACTGCTAATGTTCACTCACTAGCTCAACATAATACAGAACTTCTGATGATTCACTCATTGTTCTAACACAGCACAGAACTTATGAGTTCTCCTTACATGTCAAATACACTGAACTTCTGATGTTTCCATTCACTGTTTTTAAACACTCGGAGTTTCTGATTTTTACATGCTGACAATACACTGAATTTATGAAGTTTACTCACTATTTTAGTGTAATACAAAACTTCTGACTTGTGATTCACTATCTGAATACCACCCAGAATCTCTGTGTTTTGCCTCTGACATTCCTTGCAGGACCTCAGAATGTACCAACTCAGAACTTCTGATTCCACTGACGTTCCTTTCTGAATCATCACGCACCTGGCTTCAGAACTTCTGATCCTTGTTTCCTTGCTTAACACGTTGTTTCTGCTTTTCATTTATTTCCCTTTTCATCATTTTTAATATTAACATAAAAAGACATAAAAATATTTTCCTTTTAATTTATTCCCTTTATTTTAATTCATTAAGACAAAAAAAAAACTATTTTCTAAACAAATTCTTTTTCTTTCTTATGTTGTACATTTCAATATGGTTGTAATAGTAACTTAGGATTTAATTTTACTTGCAACCCCCATTCATAAATATGTACCCTCATCCCTAAAATATTGTAATAGCGTAGGACTTTACGTTTCTGCAATTTATCTCTTTCAAATGTAAAATGCTAGTAATTAGGGTGTGTATGGCAAGATAAAATCAACAAATAGACCGCCCTAATCAAGACTAAATGCATGCAATCAAACACACTTGCACACTAGCACCCTTAGGGTAATCCCACTTTGTTGCCTATCGGAAAATAGTCATGTCCCTCGAATATGGGACGTTTTAGCAAAGACCCTTCGATAAAAAAGATCGTAGTTCCTCGATGACCCTCGATGTTGCCTCCAGTAAAACGATCTAGTCCCAAAAACGACATTGCTAAAACATCCCATATGTTGCCTTATATGACTATACGAACGTCCCATACTCATCCCTTCACATCTAACGATGGGGCTTCTTACCAAATCAATGGTAAGATAACAACATCTAAAGGAGGAGGAAAAGAATATTTAAGACCTTTTGAGTAGGTAGATTTGCTCCTAGTTGTTCGCTTGCTCACAACAAAAACATTTCATACACCAAAACTCTTATTTTGGAAACATTTTTCAAAAGACAACACTTTGTACGCGTTCTTATAGAAACAAGAAGCTTTACAAAGAAAACACCTTTTTAAAAATAACTTTCAAAAACACATCTCACAAACACATCTTTGAACTATTTTCGAAACAAACACTTTGTATGCATTCTTATAGAAAAGAGAATCATTACAAAGTTACATTTTCAAAATACTTTCAAAACCCACACCACAAGCACATTCAAACAAAAGCAAGTGGTCTAGCGAGTAACTAAGAGCCCATGGAAAACCATGGATGAAAAGGGTGCTAATACCTTCCCTTTTCATAATCTGCCCCCCGAACTCAAGAACATCTCTAAAGGTCTTTCCTGTGCTTTTTCACCTTTCCTTTTGGATAAAATAAAAGTCGGTGGCGACTCTTGCTAAACCACAACATTTGCGAACACAAAACTCAAAACACACAAGTCAGTTCTTCCACCGCATCACACATAGACCCCCAAAACTTCTGTATCTTTCCTCTAACGTTTCTTACAGGACCTCAGAGTGTATCAATCCAGAACTTCTGATGCTTCTTTCTGGGCCACAGCGCGCCCGACCTTAGAACTTCTGATCCCCTTTGTGTTGCTTTTAACAACATGTTAATTCTATCTCTCATTATTTCCCTTTTTTTATCATTTTCAATATTAATACCCTTTTTATTAATATAAAAAAAGACATAAAAATATTTTCTTTTATTAATTAATTTATTTCTTTTTCTTAATTCATTAAGACAAAAAACCATTTTCTAAACAAGTCCTTTTTCTTTCTAGCATTGTACATTTCAATATGGTTGTAATAGTTAAATAGGATTTAAATTCTTGCAAACCTCCATTTGTAAATATGTACCCCCATCCCTAAAATATTGTAATAGCGTAGGACTTTATATTTCCGCAATTTATCGCTTTTCAAATATAAATGCTAGTAATTAGGGTGCGTATGGCAAGATATGAAATCAACAAATAGATGACCCTAATCAATACTAAATTCATGTAAATCAAACACACCATTCACACTTTCACCCTTAGGGTAATTCAACTTGTTTCCTATCGGAAAAATAATCATGTCCCTCAAACATGGACGTTTTAGTAAATACCCTCGATAAAAGATCGTAGTCCCTCGATGACCCTCAATGTTGCCTTCGGTAAACGATCTAGTCCCTAAAACAACATTGCTAAAACATCCCATAGGTTTCCTTTTATGACTATACAAACGTCCCACGCTCGTCCCTTCACATCCAATGATGGGGATTCTTACCAAAACAATGGTAAGATAGAAACATCTAAAGGAGGAGGAAAATAACATCTAAAGACCTTTTGAGTAGGTAGATTCGCTCCTAGTTGCTTGATTTCTCACAACAAAAACATTTTATACACCAACACACTCATTTGAAACATTTTCAAAAGACAAACACTTTGTATGCGTTCTTATAGAAACGAGAGCCATTACAAAGAAGACACATTTTCAAAATCTCTTTCAAAAACACATTCCACAAACACCTCTTTGAACTATTTTCGAAACAACACTTTGTATGCGTTCCTATAGAAACGAGAACCATTACAAAGACATTTTCAAAGTACTTTCAAAACCCACACCAAAAGCACCCATTCAAATAAAAGCAAGTGATCTAGAAAGTAACTAAGAGCCTATGTAAAACCATGGATTAAAAGGGTGATGATACCTTCCCTTTTCATAATCTACCCCCCGAACGCAAGAAAACATCTCTAAAGGTCTTTCATGTTCTTTTCAGCCTTCCTTATTGGATAAAAGAAAAGTCGATGGTGACTCTTGCTAACCGCAACATTTACGATCAAACGCAAAACAAACAATTCAGTTATCCCACCGTATCATAGGTGCTAATACCTTCCCTTTTCATAACCTACCTCCCGAACTCAAGAAAATATCTCAAAGGTCTTTCCTGTTCTTTTCACCCTTTCCTTTATTGGATAAAAGTAAAGTTGGTGGCGGCTCTTGCTATCCGCAACAGTTGTGATAAAACGTAAAACACCCAAGTCAGTTCTCCCACTGTATTATAGCATCCTCGAGAGAATCATCACAGAAAACAGTACTAATCTCAATAATGCCATGATCACTGAACTTTACACGCAGTTCAAGATCAAGCACCACAACTCTTCTCCGTATCGACCTAAGATGAATAGCACAATGGAAGTCTCCAATAAGAACATAAAAAATATCATACATAAGATGGTTGTGACATACAAAGATTGGCACTAGGTGTTATCGTTTTCTCTCCATGGCTACCACACTTCGGATCGAACATCAACTGAGGCAACCCTATTCTCTCTGGTCTATGGTATGGAAGTTTTCCTACCTGTTGAGGTTTAGATTCTTTCTCTAAGGATCATGAAAGATGCCGACTTGGACGAAGACGAGTGGATTCAGACTAGGTTGGATCAATTAAATCTAATTGACGAAAAAAGGCTTACGACTGTTTGTCACGGTTAGATGTACCAGAAACTCATGATCAAGGCATTCAATAAGAAGATCAAACATCGGGTATATCAGGCTGGTGAATTGGTAATAAAGCGCATGATTCTTCCGCAAGGTGATCTCAGGGGAAAATGGACCCTCACTTACGAAGGGACATTTATAATCAAAAAAATATTTTCTGGCAGAGCTATGATACTGACCACCATGGACGGTGAAGATTTCCCGCACCCTGTGAATGTTGACATAGTCAAAAGATACTACACATGAAAATGACCCGCTAGGTTGACTAGCCTAGACAAAAATAAGGGCGTCCCGGTGAACCAAAAAGGTTCGGGCAAAAATCAGGGATATATATAAAAGACTGTACACCCGAAAATTCGAAAACCTAGAAAGACGACTTAGGCAAAAAAGGGTATCCCAGTGGACTGAAAACCCGAAAGGGTGGTCCAGGAAAAAATTAGGGATTAAAGCGTACTACTATGTCCCCATTGGATCACTTGTGTTGTACCCCAAAATTTTCCCTCTCATTTCATCAATATTTTCTCACCACAAGACCCTAGGAGCTCAAGATCAATTTAGGGTTTGCTCTGCTCAAGACTCCTCCTTGCACTGTTGACCCAAATTAGGGTTTGAGTTTGCACAAGGATGTTTTGAACTAAAATGCCCAAAGTGACTTTCATGTTTCATGTTGGACTCACAAGTCTATCCATACCAAGTTTCAAGTCTTGATTCCAATCTTTTCCCGGTCAATTGGACAGTTGACCTAGAAATCAGCTGTATTGGGAGAAAAGTCAATTGTGGCCAATTGACAGTCAAACCTCATGATTTGTGACCCACATCAACATAATGAAATCATATGAACCATTTGGTCAAGTTTGGATCACAATTCCACAAGAAATTTGATTAGATCACCAAAAGGGCAAAATGGTTATTTTTAGGGTTTTGACTGCACAAAGGCAATTTTTGACTGTTTGACCTAACCAATGGCAAATCAAGCTCATATATGGACTCAAGAACTCAATTGCATTGTCTTGATCCATTCAACAAGTTCAAAAGATCCCAAATGCACAAGATTGACAGATGAATTTTCCAGTCAACTGATCAAATTTGACTGTATACTGAAAAGTCAAACTTTGACTTTTTGGTCAAAATCAAGTGCCAAGATTCATTTTTCATCAAGACATGTCAAATTATGAAACTTGTTCATCAAGAAACCCAAAATTGCAAATTAGGGTTTAAAATGAAGAAATTTCATAACTTAGAAATTTTCTAAGTTATAAAATTTCCTTATTTTTTCCTAACTTTGTCCCATTTTTTCACCAAGATGCAAATGGATTCAAACAAAACTCAAAACATGAAAGTTATAGTCCATTTCAAAATATACAACTTTGGTTCACAAAGTTTCCTCAAAAGAAGCTTGTAGTTCATGTTATGATTTTTGGAATAAGGGTGCAAAACATTCTTAACTTAGAAAATTTTTGACCTATTCTAGGCAGGATTTTTGTCCAACTTCATGGCCACTTTTCACATGCTTCCACTTGGAATTTCAATTTGCATTACAAAGATGTATTGTAGTACACATTCCAAGCTTTCCAAATTGTCCAAGAACTTCTCAAACACCCTTGTGGTTAGGGAGAATCGAATTTGCAAAGATGGGCAAAAGTCACTTTGTTCATAGCCAAATACATGTTCATAACCTTGGCATTTTCAACTCAGCATTGTTTAGGCTAGTTTGCAGGCCTCTAATCCTCTTCACACTCAATAATTAAATGCATATCCTTTGTGTTAGAGTTTTATTTTGTTCATTTGGACAATACACACAAAATCAATCCTTAATTAGAAAAAGCAATTTTGCCATTTTAGAAAAGTAAGGCTTTATGTCAAATTCTGGATCTTTGAAGTACAAGCCATATCTTTGAGGCACAAGTTTGTGGACAAATCCCACTGATCAAGAACAAAGTAGGCAGCATGCTTGAGGGACCTGCATTGGCCTATAACCCAAGTTGCATATCTTTGCTTATGGTAGAAGAAAACTGGCAAACATAACCATAACTCACATTCCTGCAAAGACCAACAAAAACAAACTTTGTAAACACATTTCAGACTCCCTAACTGACCTAAAGCACGACCAAACCATCTACAATACCTCCTCATTCATCAAAACACCATTTTTCTGCAAGAAACAGGGCATGCCTGCAGTTTGACTTGGCCAGCATCATTCACTCGTGCGTTTTTGCCCAAACAAGTTCCAATACATTACCTACCATCCATTGAAGCTATTCCAAGCCTTAGATACAAGCTATAACATCCATAGCAAAGTGTGCCATTTTCACTTTTCAGTTTTGCAGGTTGACTTCCATAGCTTGATTCAGAGAGATTCAAAGTAAGCTAAGCATAGGGGAGGCATCCTTGGACTTCAGGCAAGCTGTACCAAAGCTCAAACTCCATTGAAGATACCTCCATTGTTGTACACGACTCAAGCTGAACAAGTAAAAATGTGAACTTCTATCTCTCTATCCAGGCATATTTAGGTTTAGGTTTGTGAAGAAACCATGTTCTACTCATAGCCTTGAAGCCATCCATGTAGTTACTTTTCATTTATATTGTGTGTGCTGTGAGAATTTTGGACCTGAACATGGAAGAAAAGCTAGGTCAGAAATTGGGGGAGGAGAAATTCTCTCTCGTTTCTGAGAGTTAGAACAACTTTTTTATATGTTTGAAATCGTGACATAATGCTCTACATTCTTGATGTTATAAGTTTTTGCTAAAAGTCAAAGAATCAGGAAGTTTGAATCAAGCATGGAGGGCGCGCGTTTTTGAGACAGAAATGGCTAGAGGTTGAAGAAGGTGGACTTGGGCTGGGCCTGAGTTTGTTTTTTCTGTTTGCACCCTCATTTTCCATTTACACCCCCCTGGCCCATTGTGTGATATTTTATTCATTTTTGACTTTTTATTTTTTCTTCTGACTTATTATTTTTTGTTCAAATATATAAAATATTAAAAAATATTTTTCATCCATTTTTGCATTTATTTGGAATTTGTTTGTTTTATTTAAGCATATATATACAAATAAATATATTTCTTTTTATCCAAAATATTAAACAATAATACAAAAACATATTTTTTTTAGTTATTATTTTTGTTTACATTTTGAAAACATTTTCTAAAAATATACTTTTTTACAATATACTTCTCTTTTATTTTTATCCAAAATATGAAAATAATACATTTTTATTTTTATTAATATTTGACATCAAAAAATACTTTTTTACAATATACTTCTCTTTTATTTATTTTTTGTATAAATAAATACATAAATATTGTATATAATTAGTAAATAATTACTATTTATTAAAAATTAGGGTTTTGCCCTAAAAACACAAAAATACTCCAAATTGATATTTTTCTATTTTGTTTATATTTCAAACATGAAAACTTTTACATACATAAAAGGCCATTTTTGTGCATAATACATTGCATTTTGATATTTATTTATATTGCAAATATTGTACATTTAAATACTTGTATATTCAATATGGATGTAATAGCCTAGATTTAAATTTCTTGTCAAATACCCCCATTCAAACATTTGTACCCCCATCCCCATAATCATGTTGTAATAGTCTAGGGCTTTAAAATTCCGCATTTAAAAGCTTTCTAATTATGCCATGATAGACCTAGGGTTTGTATGCAAAAATCAAATAACAAATAGCTTGACCTAATTCAAAGACAAAAAGCATGAAAATGGACAACACCAATCACACTTATACCCTTAGGGTTACTCCACTGATTGCATTCAAAAATGGGCCATGCTTGCATGTTGAGTGTCTTTGGACAAACAAAAACAAATCTAATGATCATAGTCCCTCGATGACGCTTTCTCAAGTTGCCTAAAAATGATCAAGTCCCTTAAAGGAAAAAATTGCCAAAGACACTTGGCACCATTGCATTCATGGTCTAAGCGATGACCCGCGCCTGTCCCGTTAACATCCTAACACAAGATTGTCCACCAAATACAATGGTGGAACAATACTATTAAAAGGGTTAAAACATAGGAAAAATCTTTGAGTAAATTTAGGGGTAGACAACTCTTAGTTACTTGATCAAACTTGCAAAATAAAACCTTGCCTATTTTCAAAATACACATCACAACACAATTTCAAAACAAACTTTCAAAACATTGAAAACTTTTCAAAAGACAAATACACCTTTGTATACATTCAAACATGGATCATTACAAAGGTTGCCACAACAAATGGCCTCTTTTCAAAACCTCTTTCAAAATCACACACAAAGCACCATTTCAAACAATTGAAAGCACCATTTCAAACAATTGAAAATGCAAGGCAAGTGATCTAAGCAAGTAACTAAGAGCCCATGGATAACCATGGATAGAAAGGGTGCTAATACCTTCCCTTTCTATAATCTACTCCCCGACCCCATGAAACATCTCAAAGGTCTTTTTTCTGTGCTTTTAAACCTTTCCTTAGGATAAAATAAAAAGTAGGTGGCGACTCTTGCTCAACCGAAACATTTGCGAAAAACAAACGCAAAACCTCAAGTCAGTTCTCCCACCGTATCACAGAACTGGCGACTCTTCTAGGGATAAACTTAAAAGTGGAGTAACCTTAGGGCTTAGATCACCCTTTTGCATGACTAATTATTTGCTTTGATATTTTGGTTCTCTTGTTTGGGCTTGAAATCCTACACCCGGATTTGGGGAAACATTCATAGATAGCAATACATTGTGGAAACTGTGTGGAGTATACCGACACGGTTGAAGCAATAGCTATATTAGTGCGACATATTTGTGAGTACCGGTAACCCTTGAGTTCAATCAAGGATAGTACGAGGCCTCTGAGTGATGTCACTAAGCACTAATGACCTAGAACCTTACTTGACCATCTTGGCCTTTTATTAGGGGTAGTGAGATGACCGGCTTTGGTGCAGTCCGAAGTTGGTAGATACTCGATACTACACTCATTGAGGGTTGTTTTCTTGGAATATTTTGGTCGCTAGTTAAGTGGCTAAACCAAAACAATGAACATGGAAAACAATCCAATAATATTGAGCTCCTTAGAACCCGGTTACTATTTATAGGACAGGTTTTTAAGCCAACTTCACTCAAGAGGGTACTTACCTATGAAACCTCATGCAAGCCTGAAACTAGGGTTTTGTGTGACTTGCTTTTACATATGTTTGTGCATACATCATGAACATCATAAAGCATCATATGCATCCACTAACCATTTCAAGGGTTTGGATCTTCATCTTTGTTCTTGTTTTGTAGGTCATGGAAATTCTTCGCAGGAAAATTATCCAAGTCAACCTTGTGAGAATCCCTCCTCAACTCAAGGAGCTTACATCCAGAATTCTAGAAAGCTCTCTCTTCAGTGAAAGACATGGTAGACTGCTCAGCCTAGTCAACACCAACATTGAAGAAGACATGGTGAAAGTGTTGTTCCAATTCTTTGACCCCCTTCACCACTGTTTCACATTCCCCGACTACCAGTTGGTGCCTACTTTGGAGGAATTTTCTCAACTCCTGAGAGTTCCTATTCTTAATCAACTACCCTACAACGGTACGAAAAAAGAACCAAAACCTGAAGATGTTGCTCAAGCACTACACTTGCAACCATCTAACATCAAGGGGCATTGGGAAACCAGAAGTGGTGTCAAAGGCTTCTTGGCAAAATTCTTGTTTGAGAAGGCACAAGAGTGTTGGAATTCTTTGGATCTGCAAGCCTTTGAAGAAATTGTGGCACTCCTTATTTATGGGTTTGTCTTGTTCCCAAATCTTGACCAACTTATAGATGTCAACGCTGTCAAGATTTTCCTATCCAGGAATCCCATACCTACATTGCTTGGGGACATCCTCCACTCATTTTACACACGAACAATGAGGAAGAGAGGTGTTCTCATGTGCTGTACTCCTCTCCTTGCAAGGTGGTTTATTTCGCACCTTCCACAATCTGTTTTGAAGAATGACCAAGGCTTAAGGTGGTCACAACGGTTGATGACCCTCACACACTCTGATGTACATTGGTGTTCTTGGTCCAAAGAAAATGTCATCATCGTCGTTCGTTGTGGAGAGTTTCCTAATGTTCCATTACTTGGCATTAGGGGAGGCATTGCCTACAACCCTTGTCTAGCTTTGAGACAATTTGGATATGCACTGAGGGATGGCCCTCATGACATGCTGATTCCTGACCTAGTTTTTGACTTTGACAACGATGCACAAGGACTTCGCCAAAGATTCATCAGAGCTTGGAGGATACCTAATGTGATCGGTGGAAATAGAACTGACTGTTTTTTAATCTGGTTTCGCGAAATGTCGCGGTAAGCAAGAGTCGCCACAGTCTTTTATGTTCTCCAACATGGAAAGGACAAAAGCACAGCAAAATTCCTTCTTTGAGAATGTTTCTCGGTTCGGGAGGTAGATTTATAGAAAGGGAAGGTGTTAGCACCCTTTCTATCCGTGGTTATCCACGGGCTCTTAGGTACTTGCTCTTATGTTTTCAAAAATGTTTGCTTTTCAAATGTGTGTGGGTTTTGAAAAAAGTTTCGTTTGAAAAATTTCTAAGTAACTCTTGTATTTGTCCTCAAGAGTGTATGAAATGTTTGTTTGAAAACCTTTTGAAAGTGTAGGTGCGAAAAGTTGTTTTGTTTGTTTTTGAGAGAGCAAGTACCCAGGAGAATCTACCTACTCTAAGGAATTAGGCTGTGTAAGAGTCCTTTAGATAGTGCTATCCCACCATTGAGAGGTAGGTAGCACCATCGTTGGAGTTATTCGGATCAATTCGATTAAGGGACACGTGTGGTCACCGAAGCAATAGTAGGATACCTTAGCGATAACCCTAATGTCCTAGATCCTTTGTATCCGAAGCAACCGTTTCGAGGCGACTGGATCTTTAGACAGAAGGGCGACCTCTAAGACACCCTATACTTGATGACCACGTTCGAGGCAACCAGTGAGGCGTACCCTAAGAGTGGCATGTGCTTGTGTCTTGTTTTCAGTTTATGTTTGTCTTGTACATGTTATTTGTGAGCTACAGATTGATTTTATTATTCATACATTCTTTCATGCATTGTTAACAGTTAGGAGTGCGGAAAGTAAATTGTGGAAATGTAAATCTAACTATTACAAGGCGCGTGTCCATACATCGCCAAAAAACAAAACCCGTTTGGAAATAAAGTGCGAGAAATAGTAAATAAAGATGAAATTCTGGCTGTAGATACTCAATGTCACGTTCAATGTTATGACACCGTATCTGACTTACTATATGGCAGTAAATACAAAAGCAATAAAGAACACAATCAATTGTTTACCCAGTTCAGTGTGCAACAACACCTACTCTTGGGGCTACCAAGCCAGGGAGGAAATCCACTATAAGAGATTTTAATTCAGGAATAAACCAACCAATTTATCTCCTTCACTTAAGACCTACCCAATGCAATTCCAATCTAAGTACAACTTAAACCTGAGTTCCTACTCACTCCCCCTCAATCACAGCAGTGATACATAAACCAATTTGACTTAAGAATTGATGAAGACACTCTTCATAAACAAACACTTGATTAAGCTTCACAGCTTTTTAATCAAGCAACACAATCACTCGTGCTTCACAGCTTTGAGTGATGCACACAACTAACTTGACTCTGCTTCACAACTTTAGTCAAGGAACATTCAAACACTCTTGCTTCAAAGCTTTGAGTGCTACACAACCCTTACAATTAGAAACCTATTCCAAGGCACTTATCACAATGATAATTGCTTGGAGTACAATAATCAAATCTATTCAGATTACAAAATGATCTTCTGATCAATCAAGAGGGATACTTGAAAAACAACAGTTCTGTTGAATATATAGCAGCTGCAACTTCAGTTAGGGTTTCCACAAAAACCTAGGGTTCATTCCGTTTGACCTAAAGACCAGGTCACAGAACTTTATTAACCAGGTTAGAGTTGAGCTAGGTTACCCCTCAGAAAACGCAGGATTCTGTTCAGGAAAGACTGAGTTATTTCCTGAAAAAACTCAGACTTATCCATCCTACAAACCTGTTAGTTCAGAACAGGATGTCATAACATCTGTTATGACATCTGAGAAAACCTGTCTACTGATTTAGCAAAATGTGATCATTTTGCAAAATGCTCAGATACACACTTATAAACATCAGTACTTGAAATACAATATTTTTCTGCAAAGGTACCTAATGAGTTAGTACAAACTGAACTAGAATGTTATGACATCAGTCATGACATTCACACATACACTTGGGATTTACCAAAAATGCAAGCCAATACCTAAACACCTACAAACTCCCCCTTTGGTAGATTTTTGGCTAAAGACCCTAAGCAATCAGAGATAGATAGCAGCAAAAATAAGTGACAGCAGAAAAATAGAATGTCAAGTACTAATTAAGTAAGTACCAAAATATTCTCCCCCTCTTTAGCCACAAATGGGCCAAAGATACATGTTCATAAAATTATACAGTTATCCAAAACAAAATAATAAGAGCAGCAGAAAACAACTTCCAAACTCCACCAGATATCAGCACCAACCAGCAACACCACCAAACAACAATCAACCTTCAAGCACTGTCATCAGACTCAGAGGAGCTAGTTTCTTCAATGTTGAGATGTCCTTCAGCTTCTACACCTTCTTCCCTTCTGTTTTCTTCAGCTTCCTCCTTTTCTAGCCTGGCAATTAGAATTTCTAGGGTCCTTTTTCTAGCATCCAGCTCTTTGCAAGTTTCTTTTAAAACAGCTATGACATCTGATGTCTTGGACTGGGTCTTCACAGACGATGTCTCAGCTGATGTTATGACAATGTCTGGAGCATGAGATCCCTGAAACAGTTTGTAGTGCAGGCCAAGGGCAGGAGCTCTTTTGCAGACTGTATCTCTTGCCACAAGGATATCAGGGTATTGTGCAAGGATGATTCCACAAAGGAGGGAGGGAAAGGCAATTGGTCCTTTGACAGCATAACTGCCAGCATGCTTTAAAGTTTGTTCAAAGATGTACCTCCCATAGTCAAAAGCAGTCTTGGTTCCCACAGCATAGATAAATCTCCCCAATCCTGTGGAGATAGTTGATTTGTGATTTGTAGGCACCCAGTTGGCTGCACCTATTTTATGCAAAATGGCAAATTTCATGCTGATTTACTAGCATTCAGCTTCCCTTTCAAGGGCCAGCACTTTACTTGCCTGGCTGTGATGGTTAGACAAACTTCATTGTCAGTTGCCTCTAGATCAGGACAGTCCTCATTTGTTCTTCCAAGAAACTTTTTGATTTCTGATGGAGAGAACTTGACCCTTCTTCCTCTAACAAAAACACTTTCAAAGTCAGCTGACCTTCCATCAGCACAATCATTAGACAAGTTCACTACAAACTCCTTGACCAGATTTTCATAACATTTGTTAAACTTTATCACTGTCTTCATTAGTCCAGCATTCTTGATCAGGTCCATGATGTCTTTGCACTCCAAGGCATCATTGTTGAGTTCTCTCTCTAAGGCTATTCTCTTGAAGCAAACATACTTCCATCTGTTTGCATTGTCAGGATGATGAAAAGAGATGTTGTCTGTTGGCACTTCAAGAACTCTAGCAATTTTGCTGGAGGGGAGCTTCCTTCTGATGGGAGTTTCTTCAATATCAATCTCAAATTCTGATTCCTCATCAGAATCAGAAGATTCAGGTTCTTTACTCTTCTTAGAGATTGGTTGTCTAGCAGTATGCACCTGGGCCTTCTTCCCTTTTGTCTGAATACTTTTCTCAGCCATGCCTTCAGCCTTGGATTTCTTAGCATTAGGTTTATCATTCTGACTACTCTTTCTTTTCATCAATCTCCTAGCTATGCTAGGGTTCACATTAGCAATCAGATTATTATCTGAGTAATCCTCATCCACATCAATGATAGGTGGATCAGCAGCCTTTTCTGAGGGGTTCTGAATGTTGTCTTTTTGTGTCACAACATTCTCAGTGACATCTACATTTTCAGAAGCTTCCACATTTGGACTTTCTGATTGATTCAAAGGGACAGAAATCCCCGGTACATATTGGTTGCCACTCAGTATACTGGTAACCAGCCTAGCAATAGCTTGGTGAACTTGAACTGATCCTTCTCTATTAGGTACAGAAGACGAAGGGTGAGAAGAATTACCAGAGGCTGTAGCTTGAGCTCTTCCTGCATGTCTGGTTCTGAGCTTTTTGACTTTGGCTGGGTCAGTTGCCATCTCTCTGAGAGGAGTGACCTCAAGAACTTCAGATTCTATGCATGTGGTGATTTCCCTAGAATCTTGGTCAGATGAAGACGATGATGAGGATGACGAAGTTGCCATGGTTGAAGGCGATGTCTGAGACATTTTGATTGACTTTGAGTAATGGTAGCAGTTTGAGAAAGATCTTTGATTGAGAGGAGAAAACAGGTTGCAAGGACGAGAGAAGTAGAGGGTAAAAGGGAGTCTTTTCAACTTCTTAAAGATTTTGAAAGAATTGTGAAAGTATAAGATTAACCCACTAATGATAGACTTAATAAAGTTAATTCCTTCAACCTTTGTTTTAAGCAAAATTAATTGCTATAATTTCTTATGTTGGTGAATACCCAACCTGCCCCTCAAATTTTCAAGTTTATTTCCAACAAGAGCCTTGGTAGAAGAATCAGTCAGCTGAAGCTTAGAGAAACTATGTTCCAGTTTAAATGACTTCTTCTCTTCAAAGTCAATAGGGTTCAAGGAAATGTTGATTGTTTTCAGATTGTCACAACACAATGTCACAACATCTTGTGTAACATTGTACTCAGGGAGCATCTGTTTTGACCAGATGTTTTGAGAACAGAATTTATTAGACTTGTTATTTCCAACATCCTTGTCAAGATGACTTAAGGTTCTGACAACACATCCTTCTTCAAGTTTATTTGCCACATCACAGATATTATCAACCTGTAGTTTTGGAGTTCTTCTGACAGCTTCCATAGTAATAGCTCTCTTCATTCTTCTTAGATGAATGGGACCAAGCTTATGCTGCCACAGTTTCATCTCTTTTTCTTCTTTGATTATTTGACACATAGTGGAGATATCAGTGTTCTCAGGCTGCCACACGTAACAGTTATCTTTGGATCTGATTCCTCTCATTACAACTTCTAGTTTTTCATTAATTACTAGACATTCAGATCTTGAGAAGTTGACCTTGAATCCTAGATCACATAATTGACTGATACTAATGAGATTAGCAGTCAACCCTTTTACCAGTAGTACTTTATTCAGACTTGGAACTCCAGGGCAGTCCAAATTACCAATTCCTTTAACTTCACCTTTAGCACCATCTCCAAAGGTCACAAAACTGGTGGTGTGAGGCATAACATTATTGAGGAGATTTTTGAATCCAGTCATGTGTCTGGAACATCCACTGTCAAAGTACCAATCTTCCTTTGCAGAGACCCTCAGGGAAGTGTGAGCTATCAGTGCAGTAGCCTTTTTCTTCCATTTAGGAGCATGTGGTACCTTTTTAGACTTAGGTTTGACACCTGAGTTCTGATTAGGATATCCATGTAGTCTGAAGCAGAAGGGCTTTATGTGACCATATCTCCCACAATGATGACATTTCCATCTTTGGTACCTTTTCTTCATATGTCTATGTTCCTGATGTTGAGAGTTGTGTTGAGACATCTGTTTTGACATTTGCTTACCAGTACCAGATTTCTTTGCTTCCATAAATCCTAGTCCAGATTTATTTCCCACATTTTGTCCAACCTGAAGGATCTCTTCCAATTTGTCTGTTCCATTTGTCAACATCTTGACAGATTTGGTCATTTGATTCAGTTGTGAGTTCAGCAATTGAACTTCTCCTTCTAGATGACTTATAGTTTCAAGATTTGCCCTTTTTTCAGCCTCCAGCTTTATAATGAGTTTTGATTGTTTCTCATTCTTCACACAGACTTCAGCACTTCTGATACACAATTTCTTGTAGGTATCAGCCAGTTCTTCAAATGTCACTTCTTCATCACTAGTGTCACTTTCAGAAGTACAAACACTAGTTAGGGCAGTAACTAGTTTGGCAGATTCTTCTTCAGAATTACTTTCTGAATCATAGTCAGACCAAGTAACAGTCATTCCTTTCTTTTGTTTCTTAAGAAAGGTAGGACATTCAGCTCGAATATGTCCATATCCTTCACATCCATGGCATTGAATACCTCTGCCTTGGTTTCCCTTATCTTCTGACCTTGGTCTTCTGCTGGAACTGTCAATGTCAGAGGGAATGTTATGAACATTAGACCTTGACTTTGGATCCATTCTTTTGATGAGCTTGTTGAACTGTCTTCCAAGCATGGCAATAGCTTCTGATATGTTTTCTTCTTCATCCTCCTTGTATTCAACATCAGTGTTGGATACAAGTGCTATGCTTTTGTTCTTCTTGTCACCATTATCAGTGATCCCCATCTCAAAAGTCTGAAGAGACCCAATAAGCTCATCCACTTTCAACTTGCTAATGTCCTGGGCTTCCTCTATGGCAGTTACCTTCATTGCAAATCTTTTAGGTAAGGATCTGAGAATCTTCCTCACCAGTTTTTCTTCTGACATCTTTTCTCCCAGTGCTCCTGAGGTGTTGGCAATCTCCAAGATGTTCATGTGAAACTCATGAATGGTTTCATCTTCCATCATTTTTAGATTCTCAAATTTGGTAGTCAACATCTGAAGCCTTGACATTTTTACTTTGGAAGTGCCCTCATGAGTAGTTTTGAGAGTGTCCCAAACTTCCTTGGCCAGTTCATATTGATGTACTAGTCTGAAAATGTTTCTATCAATTCCATTGAACAAGGCATTTAAAGCTTTTGAATTTCCCAGAGCTAACTCATCTTCTTCTTTACTCCAATCTTCCTCAGGCTTCAGACTGGTTGTCCCATCTATCTCAGTTATGGTGGGATGAATCCATCCTTTGTCAGCAGCTCTCCAAGCCTTTTTGTCCAGAGATTTTAGGAAGGCAATCATACGAGGTTTCCAGTAGTCATAATTAGTTCCATCCAGAATGGGTGGTCTATTTCCAAAAACTCCTTCTTTGTCCATAGTGCCAGAAAGTGATATCCCTAGATCTCACCCAGTAATACAGGCAGGGTGCCTGCTCTGATGCCAATTGAAATTCTGGCTGCAGATACTCAATGTCACGTTCAATGTTATGACACCGTATCTGACTTACTATATGGCAGTAAATACAAAAGCAATAAAGAACACAGTCAATTGTTTACCCAGTTCAGTGTGCAACAACACCTACTCTGGGGGCTACCAAGCCAGGGAGGAAATCCACTATAAGAGATTTTAATTCAGGAATAAACCAACCAGTTTATCTCCTTCACTTAAGACCTACCCAATGCAATTCCAATCTAAGTACAACTTAAACCTGAGTTCCTACTCACTCCCCCTCAATCACAGCAGTGATACATAAACCAATTTGACTTAAGAATTGATGAAGACACTCTTCATAAACAAACACTTGATTAAGCTTCACAGCTTTTTAATCAAGCAACACAATCACTCGTGCTTCACAGCTTTGAGTGATGCACACAACTAACTTGACTCTGCTTCACAGCTTTAGTCAAGGAACATTCAAACACTCTTGCTTCAAAGCTTTGAGTGCTACACAACCCTTACAATTAGAAACCTATTCCAAGGCACTTATCACAATGATAATTGCTTGGAGTACAATAATCAAATCTATTCAGATTACAAAATGATCTTCTGATCAATCAAGAGGGATACTTGAAAAACAGCAGCTCTGTTGAATATATAGCAGCTGCAACTTCAGTTAGGGTTTCCACAAAAACCTAGGGTTCATTCCGTTTGACCTAAAGACCAGGTCACAGGACTTTATTAACCAGGTTAGAGTTGAGCTAGGTTACCCCTCAGAAAACGCAGGATTCTGTTCAGGAAAGACTGAGTTATTTCCTGAAAAAACTCAGACTTATCCATCCTGCAAACCTGTTAGTTCAGAACAGGATGTCATAACATCTGTTATGACATCTGAGAAAACCTGTCTACTGATTTAGCAAAATGTGATCATTTTGCAAAATGCTCAGATACACACTTATAAACATCAGTACTTGAAATACAATATTTTTCTGCAAAGGTACCTAATGAGTTAGTACAAACTGAACTAGAATGTTATGACATCAGTCATGACATTCACACATACACTTGGGATTTACCAAAAATGCAAGCCAATACCTAAACACCTACAAAAGAGATAAACCTAATTACTATTACATATCCGGAAACAGTTACATAAATAATCAAAATAAGAATAATGCGCGAAAGAATTAAATTGGAACGTCTTAGGGTTTTGACCCTTTTTTAAATAAGAATTAAATTTTTGTCTTTTTTTTGTAATTAATGAAATTGAAACTAATAACTAATTAATTAATTAATTAAGAAAATATTTTTTTGTGTTTTTATGTTTTAATAAAAAAATGAATTAAAAATGTCAAAAGAAAAGCCTAAGTCTAAATTATTTTATTTATTGTAAAAAGGTATTAAAGTTAATAAATAAACTAATTTAATTTAATTTACATTTATTTACAAAATAAGTTAATAAATAATAAAATGTTTTTTTTTTTGTTTTTTTGAATTTTATGGAAAAAATTAGTTTGTTAGGTTAATTAACAATAATGATAATAATTAAAAATTAGTTAAAAGAAAATAAAAAAAAAGGAAAAGAAAACAAAAGAAAATAAAATAGAACCATAGGGGTGTTGGGCCAGAATATAGGGTGTATTGGCAATCTGAGCACATCAAGAAGCCAGCCTTGTTTGACCTTTGAGACTGCCTGGAGATGCGTTGACTCATGAGCATGGTGTTCCTTCATTCCTTGGCCTTCAGATCTGTGGGACTGGACACATGGCACGTTGATGCAT
The DNA here is from genome assembly GCA_948472305.1 of Vicia faba. Lineage (NCBI taxonomy): Eukaryota > Viridiplantae > Streptophyta > Magnoliopsida > Fabales > Fabaceae > Vicia > Vicia faba. The sequence continues at coordinate 525,520,782 of OX451740.1, read as the reverse complement.
GAGGGCATATGGTGTTGGTTATTTGGAAGACTGCATAGGAACATGTTGGAAAAAATATTAACAAGCCTTTGGGGGACCTGGGAATCGAACCCAGGTCCCAATGATGCACAAACACGTCCCTTTCCACTGAGCCATTGTGCTGCGTTTGTTATTATAATATGCAAATAATATAATATAAGATAAAGCAAATCAAATGCTGAAGCAAAAAAAACACGCGCTATATTCAAACCCACCAACCACATGTCAACACGCAGTCATCTTCTTCATTCACCTGTCAAAATAAAAACAAGATAGCGGGGGTTTTTAACCCCCACAAACTGCAAACTGCAAAAATAGCGATTAGCTTTGTGCGTTATATAAAAATGGCGCGATGGTTGCAATGAATTCGTCTTGTCATCCTGAGTTCAACCATAGGCATCATTGGTTCTGATTTTACTTGTGTTGTAAAGCCCTAATTTACAAACTCAAAAACCCTAAAAGTCAATAATGGCAGATCATCATTCTGTACATGATAATTCAATTAAATGATATGAATGGCTTTGTATGGTTGCAAACAATATAAAACAAGCTTTAAATCACACCAAATATTCATGAATCGTGCATTTTGATTTTGAAAAAAAATGGACAAACCGTGATCTAAAGTGAGTGATTCTTTGAGTGTTGGAGCGTGTTTATGTTTGCAATAGGTTCTGGAGACTCCCAGCAATGTATTTGAACCTTTAAATCTCCTTGAAATGGCCTGGAAGGTAGAATTAGGATTTGACTTTTTTGCTTGATTTTTGAATATGGTTTTTTGCCTCTCTGCAGCAGCTTGTGCGTGTAATGAATTAGGTCCTTGTTTTTCATATGTATGGGAATGTATTTAAGTGATATGATGAGCCAATGATCCATTGTATTCAAGTTTTTGGATTCTTCATGACCACCATTAAAGAAACTTTCCAAGTTTGTTCAAATTTGAATTTTATACTCAAAATGGTCCTAGCACGAAATTGGTAGGTTGTTCAAGACACATAAAAGTCATTCAAATCAAAAGATGTTATTTAATTAATTTTTTTGATTTTATTTGAATTTTATGGATTTAAAATGAATTAAATCAAATAAAATTAAATAAAAATAGAAAAATTAATGTTTAATCTTGAAATTGATCATGGGACACGTGGGTGGCATGACAAGGCTGAATCAAGTGGAAAAAAGTGGGCCCTTTTGTCAAAAATTGAAGTTTCAAGGATAGTTGACTTTTGCCATTTCACAAAAATTTCCCAACTTCTCCAATGCATATCTTGCTCAATTTTGATCATATGAACATGTTCTTGGACATTTTGGAAAGGTCTTGAAGTCCTCTAACCAATGCCTTTGGTCCCATGTCATTTTGATTTACCAATCTCAAGTTATGGTCTTTGACTTAAAATGCCTTTTTGTTGACTTTTGAAAATGACCTATAATGTTGAAATTGATAACTTTTTGTGAGAGCATTTCTTGGACTTGGAATGTGAAGATGAGTTGTATGAAATGTCATCCCTTTCAAAATGAGCATTGGATGGGATTTTTCTGATGAACCATGAAAAAGTTATGCCTTGGTCAAGTTACAGTTGACTTTTTCAACTGTCCAAAAATGGAAACTTTTGCATCTTGATGATTTTTGAGCCATTCTTGTGGAATCATGGTCAAGACTTGACCAAATGATTATTTTGGCTTCAAAATAAGATGTTGACCAAAAATTTTGACTTTTGACTGCCAAATGACCATTTTGCCCCTGCAGTTGATTGTGAAGCAATTAAGGCTTTTGACTGTGCAACTTGATGCTGTGAGTCTTGAAACTTGACATGTAGATGCTTGAAAATGTGTATAGGCATATGTGACTTGATTGAGCCCTTGAAAACCTCAACTTCTTTGCAAGAACCAAAACCCTAATTTGACTGGCTTAGGAGGGTGTTTGAACTGTGCAACCCTTGAGTAGACTTGAGCAAATTGAGATGATGCTTGTCAAAACTTTGAAGAATATGGGAGGGAAAATTTTGGGGTACAACAGTTGCCCCTGTTCAATCTTCTTAGACCTGAGGATGTAGATTGGCTTGTGTGCCTTTCGTGATCCGAAGGTGGAAGATGATTGAACACTAAAGTGCCCAGAAATTTGCACTCACATAGTAGAGTATCAGCAGTGTGATGGCGGGAATGGGCTTACAGATGCCATTTGGAGAGATGGTGGATAAGAGGATGGGCTTATAGATGCCATCTGGAGATGTGACAGAACCTTGTCGGGAATTGGCTTATAGATGCCATTTGGAGACTGTTGGTAGGTGGATGGGCTTATAGATGCCATCTGGAGGTTGTCTGTTGAATTGTAATTTTTGTAAGTTGAAAGAGGGAACCTGTGTAGGGTTGCCTGATGATGAGCTCGTGTAAAACTGCATCTTGGAAAGAAGGACACCTGTGTAGGGTTGACTGATGATGAGCTCGTGTAAAACTGCATATTTGAAGGAAGGAAACCTGTGTAGGGTTTACTGATAATGAGTCCGTATAAGACTGCATCTGAAATGGAGAAGGAACCTGTGTAGGGTTACTTTGATGACGAGTCCGTGTAAAACCGCATCTAGAGATGAGAAGGAAACCTGTGTAGGGTTTACTGATGACGAGTCCGTGTAAAACTACGTCTGGAGTTTGAGAAGGGAACCTGTGTGGGGTTACTTTGATGATGAGCCCGTGTAAAACTGCATCTTTGAAGGAGTAAAACCTGGGTAGGGTTTCTGATGACGAGTCCATGTAAAACTGCATCTTTGGAAAGAGAGAACCTGTGTAGGGTTTCTTTGACGACGAGCCCGTGTAAAACTACGTCTGGAGAGAGAGAACCTGTGTAGGGTTTCTTCGGGATAAGTTCGTGTAAAACTTCTGGAGGAACCGGGGTAAGGTTACTTCGGGATAAGTCCGTGTAATACTTCTGGAGGAACCGGGGTAAGGTTACTGTAGGATAAGTTCGTGTAAAACTTCTGGATGAACCGGGGTAAGGTCATCTTGAGATAAGTCCGTGTAAGACTTCTGGAGGAACAGGGGTAAGGTTACTGCAGGATAAGTTTGTGTAAAACTTCTGGATGAACCGGGGTAAGGTCATCTTGAGATAAGTCTGTGTAAGACTTCTGGAGGAACCGGGGTAAGGTTACTGCAGGATAAGTTCGTGTAAAACTTCTGGATGAACCTGGGTAAGGTCATCTTGAGATAAGTCCGTGTAAGACTTCTTCTGAAAGAAAAGGAACCGGTGTAGGGTTACTTTGATGATAAGTCCGTGTAAGACTTCTTCTGAAAGAAAAGGAACCGGTGTAGGGTTACTTTGATGATAAGTCCGTGTAAGACTTCTTCTGAAATAAAAGGAACCGGTGTAGGGTTACTTTGATGATAAGTCCGTGTAAGACTTCTTCTAAAAGAAAAGGAACCGGTGTAGGGTTACTTTGATGATAAGTCCGTGTAAGACTTCGTCTTGAAAATTGAGAGGGAACCGGTGTAGGGTTTCCTGTTGATGAGCCTGTGTAAGACTTCTTCTGAAAGAAAAGGAACCGGTGTAGGGTTGCCTGAGGATGATCAAGTAGATAATTGTCCTGTTTGGTTTCGGATATTAACCCACGATCAGTCGTCTACAGAATTTTCCTGGCTTGTTACCGGTGTTGATATGGAATTGTAAAGGTAGATGGTAATCATCTTTTGATTGAATTTTCCCTGAAAAGGCAAAGTATTAGTCGTATGCAATGTCATGATGCATGAACTGCATGATTTTTAAGATGTTCTCGAAAATAAATGAGATTTGTGTTTTATGATGCGTATGCATGCTATAATGTATGAAGATGTGATGTTTATGAATGTATTCTCGTCTGGGAAAATAAATCCTTGACGAATGCCGGGAGTTTGTTGAATCCTGGGCTGACGTTGAAGGATAAAATTCTTGGTTTCCGCTGGGGATGATGGTTGCAAGAATAAACCGGTAGGAGAAGATGACTCCGTCGGGGAATGAACTTGTTGGAGAGATTACTCTGCGGGGAATTACTCTGTGGGAAGAGATACCTTGCTGAGGTTTTGATGATAACTCCGCTGGGGATTCCGTTGATAAGCTCTGTTGGAAGATTTGATGAACTCCGTTGGGGATAGGAAGAGCTTCGCCGAGGACGATCTTTCCGTGGTAATTAGCTGAGGATAACCCAGTTATAAGCTCTGGTGGGGAATAACCTTTGAATAAAGTCGGGGAGAGACGTATGTACTCTGCAGGTGATAAGCTTCCAGAATCTACTGGGGAGGTTGATTCAACTCTCCCGGAGAAACTTTTGGACTGTACTGGGGAAGTGGCTCCACTGGGGTGTCTTGTATTCCGCCGGGGAACAATCTTATATTAAGACTGCCGGGGATGCTTGCTTAGGAACATATGCATACTCCGCTGGGGAATACTGAGATCTTCTGGGGATACCCAACTTTCTTAAGGCTGACAGTAGACTAACTCTTCTTTGGGAGAGTGTTGCTGACTTGCTAGGGATACTGTGCCTTTATAGGGCTTATGGGAGACCAATTCTGCTCGGAGGAGGGTACTGTTGAATCCTGTCTTACTCTGAGGGGAGTGAAGGTATCCTGGTTACGTTCTTCAACTGAATCTACCTTGTATCTGGTGGACAGAGCAGCCAGATCACTTAGACAATTCTTATTGCCCCAGTTTCTGTGGAAGGTACCTATAGAGGTGCTTGACGACTGCCGATTGACAAATCTTCTTCTGGTAGGCAAGTGACAAGATGACGGGACATAGTCGTACGCTTTGGCCCCTAATTTTTGCCTGGACCACCCTTTCGGGTTTTCAGTCCACCGGGATACCCATTTTTGCCCAATCCGCCTTTTCAGGTTTTCGACTTGCCGGGTGTACAAATTTTTCATTTTCATCCCTTATTTTTGCCCAAACCCTTTTGGCTCGCCGGGAAGCCCTTATTTTTGCCTAGGTGTGTCAACCTAGCAGGTCTTTGATTATGCGCAGTATTTTTTCGACTATGTCCATGCTCTCAGGATGTAGGGAGGTGCCCCTGTTGTTGTGTTGCCATGTGACCAGAAGATCTTCGTTTGATCAGGCAAGATTCGTAGCTGGAATTCAGGTCCAATGCCCCAAGTGACTCAAATGGAGGTCTGCCCCTAGCTCTTTGGCATTTTGGGAGATTCCTTGAATCTTGACTGGACTGCCCCAGATGATGGACAATTATCATGTCGTGCCCCTTGATTGGGAGTGCTTTTGTTCATCAGATATTCTTCGTGCGAACTTCTATGCTGTTCAAACAAATAGTCATATGCAAGCAATGTTATATTAAAAATGCAAAGCTTATGTCTGTCTTGAAGTTTTTTGAAAATGCATTTTTTTCATAAAAACAAGTGAATTTTTTTGTAAACTGTGGTGTCAACTCGTTATTTTACGGTAAGCCTTAAGGAGTCAGGATACCTTTCGTAACAATATGCTTTCGAACTAACCCATGCTTCAGCTAGGACTTTTAAGGGTTGTAACGTGGCCTGGTTCACGGTTTAAGAAACAAAGGATAAAGGCTCAAATTTTATTTGTACCCACCCGTTCTTCGTGATGTTCTTCAAACCTAAACTCAGTTGGTCGTGCGTTAGACCTTGTTTGAGTCTTTGTCCTGATATACCGGTGATGGTTCGGATGTTGACAATTTATTTGGAATAGGCAGTCATTCTTTTTTTGGTTGAGGGTTTGTAGGACCTCTTTCTTTTTTGATTTCGTTATCCCTGTTTTTTGCCTGAACTGTTTCTTTCATGATCACAGTCAGCGGGATGCCCCAGTTTTGTAAGTCTCCTTCATAGGTTTTGACTTAATGGGCTTTTATTTTTGGGAGATAATGACTTCCTGTCTTTATGATTATTCGGAACCATCACTGTCTTTGATTTTGACAGGATTCCTTTGGTGCCATTCGTTGTGCACTTGGATCAACTGAGAGAACTACCCTGTCCCAGGTTATGATTAAGGGTTTTAATTTTCGAAAAGAAAACTCCTACTTCTTTGGCTCGAAGGGGTTGACGAGGGGTTATCTTCCTTATAACTCCAGTGTTTAGGAATTGAAACAATGTCTGTACCTCATCAGCAGGGTCTGTTCAAAAGCATACTGTAGATTATGGTATCGTTTTCGTCATCCTCCCTCAAGAGACTTAGAATTATTAATCAAGAGTTTGAACATCAAGAAAAATAAAAGCAATTTTGAATATAGTGAACACAATTACTTCAAAACAAAACACGTGTAATGCATTAATGAAATAATAGAGTTTGACATGATAATTGTTTGTATAAGCATAGAAAAATACAACATCAGAATTTAAATGAAACAAGAGTCTCTCCATCCTAGCCGTGTTTTGGCAAGGGAGCAGTGATCACGTTGGGAGTCTCGGCAGGCTCGAATTCGATCTCTTTGGCGTCAATCATATTCTGGATCTTGTATTTCAGTGCCCAACAATCCTCAGTATCATGCCCCGGGCTACCAGAATGATAAGCACACCTCGCCTCTGGGTTGTAGCTTGGAGAAGAAGTCTTAGGATTTGCAGGAGGGTTGATCACCGCAATCAGATTCATTTTCAACATGTGCTGCAATGCTTGTGACAATGGCATGTTGATGTTGGTGAACTGTCTTTTAGGCTCGTCCGGCCTTCGCTGATTTCCCTTCTGCTGTTGTCGGCGTGGTGCAGAACCTGAGATCATGACTACCCCTACGTGTTGGTCACGATGATCCTTCTGACTGTACGCATCATTGGACTCTTTCTTGAATGGTTTCTTCTCAGCGTTCGAGGAGTCACCCTTTTGTACCTTCCCGGACTTGATACCAGCTTTTATCCTCTCACCAGTCAAGATCAGATCTGTGAACCCAGCAGAAGAATTCCCAATCAGATGGTTGAAGAACGGACCAGACAGGGTCCCTAAGAACATGTCAACGAGCTCACGGTTAGTCAACGGTGGCTGCACCCTGCCAGCCAGGTCTCTCCACTTTTTCGCGTACTCCTTAAAACCTTCACCCGTCCCCAGTGACATACCCTGGAGTTGGGTACGCGTAGGAGCGAGGTCGGCATTATACTGATACTGCTTATAAAAAGCAGTTGCCAAGTCCTCCCAGTTACGAATACTGGTTCCATCCAGCTGATAGAACCATTCGAGCTGAGTCCCTGAAAGACTTTCCTGGAAGAAATGGATCCATAGATTTTTGTTTGCCGTGTAGGGCTGGATCTTCCTTATGTATGAATAGAGGTGCAGCTTAGGACAGGAAGCTCTGTCGTATTTTGCAAAAGTCGGTGCCTTGAATTTGTGAGGGATCACTACCCCAGAGGATAGACCTAGATCTTCGAAGTCCAGGCCGGGCACCTTTTGTATCTCCATAGCATTTAGGCGGTCCTCCAGCTGTTTGTACCTGTCCTCAGCAGGAGGGTACTGCTCATCATTGAAATTCGTCTCGTCGTCGGAGACCACGAGACTAGGAACCTCTCTCCCTTGTGGGATGTCTTTCCCAGCAGATGGGGTGGTCAGCTCAGCCTCATTTTGTGATCCATTCCCAGATCTGCGTCTAGGGTTGAACAAAACAGTCCTTTTCTTCTTCTTCTTCAAAAGCAAAGTCTTCAATTCCTGTTGTCCCTGGGCTAAGCTCATGACCAGCTCCTGGAACTGGGCGTTCTGGGCTTGGAGGGCCTTGATAGCTTGTTCATTGGATGATTCAGGATTCATGATGATGGCTGAAATAAACAGTGAAGAAGATTAAGCAACCTGTAGAACAGATTACCTGTAATGCAATGATATGTATGTATGCATGCGATATTTTCAAGGATCTCGCGGGGTAAACTGAGAAACTTGTTAGAATTTGAATTTGGGTAGCTTGATTGAAGGAACTTCATGTTGCTGAGAGTCCTTCTTCAAGAGTCAAGGCTCACCATATCGAGTGGGTCATAGCCCCTGACTCAAGTTATCAACCTTGGCTAGAGGAAAATAAATCCCCTTTGCCCTTTGCTAGACATCATGACTTGCATCACAAACCCTTGAGATCCTTGAAATGGATTAGTCCTTATGTAGGATGTATGCAATGGTATGATGGTATGATGTTATGCTATGCGTGGAGTAATGTAGGTAAACCCTGTTATGAGTCCAGATTAAGGACTGTAAACAAAACCTGCAAGAAACTCAAGTGTCAGATAACAAGCATGCAAGTAGTCAAGTTTGAAGGCACACAAGTCACACAAGACAGCCCTTAGAGTTCAGACCAGCATGCAGTTTGGGTACTACCCTCTTGAAGTTGGTGGGCTCAAAAACCTGTCCTATCAAAAGTAACCGGGTTCTAAGGAGCTCAATATCATTGGGTTGTTTTCTGTGTTCATTGTTTTGATTTAGCCACTGAACTGGCGATCAAAATATTCCAAGAAAACAACCCTCAATGAGTGTAGTATCGAGTATTAACCAACTTCGGATTGCACCAAAGTCAGTCATCTCACTACCCCTAAAGAGGCCAGGATGGTTCAAGTAAGGTTCCTAAGGCCAGTTGATGCTTCACGACACCACGCGGCGGCCCCGTACTCTCCTTGACTTGACTCAAGGGTTACCGGTACTCACCAAAGTGCCACATCAACGTAGCAAACTGCTTCAACCGTGTCGGTATACCCCGCACAGTTCCCTCACAGTTTGTTGCTACTTTCTAAAAGGTATCCCCCAGATCCGGGTTAGGATCTATGAAACTCCAAGACAGGCCCAAAATATTAAACAAACAAATCAAGCAATTGAAAACAAGAGTGGTCTAATCCTAAGGTACACCTCACTTATTAAGTATATCCCCAGCAGAGTCGCCAGTTCTGTGATCGGTGGAAATAGAACTGACTGTTTTTTAAGCTGGTTTCGCGAAATGTCGCGGTAAGCAAGAGTCGCCACCGTCTTTTATGTTCTCCAACATGGAAAGGACAAAAGCACAGCAAAATTCCTTCTTTGAGAATGTTTCTCGGTTCGGGAGGTAGATTTATAGAAAGGGAAGGTGTTAGCACCCTTTCTATCCGTGGTTATCCACGGGCTCTCAAGTACTTGCTCTTATGTTTTCAAAAATGTTTGCTTTTTAAATGTGTGTGGGTTTTGAAAAAAGTTTCGTTTGAAAAATTTCTAAGTAACTCTTGTATCTGTCCTCAAGAGTGTATGAAATGTTTGTTTGAAAACCTTTTGAAAGTGTAGGTGCGAAAAGTTGTTTTATTTGTTTTTGAGATAGCAAGTACCCAGAAGAATCTACCTACTCTAAGGAATTAGGTTGTGTAAGAGTCCTTTAGATAGTGCTATCCCACCATTGAGAGGTAGGTAGCACCATCGTTGGAGTTATTCGGGTCAATTCGATTAAGGGACATGTGTGGTCACCGAAGCAATAGTAGGATACCTTAGCGATAACCCTAATGTCCTAGATCCTTTGTATCCGAGGCAACCGTTTCGAGGCGACTGGATCTTTAGACAGAAGGGCGACCTCTAAGACACCCTATACTTGATGACCACGTTCGAGGAAACCAGTGAGGCGTACCCTAAGAGTGGCATGTGCTTGTGTCTTGTTTTCAGTTTATGTTTGTCTTGTACATGTTATTTGTGAGCTACGGATTGATTTTATTATTCATACATTCTTTCATGCATTGTTAACAGTTAGGAGTGCGGAAAGTAAATTGCGGAAATGTAAATCTAACTATTACAAGGCGTGTGTCCATACATCGCCAAAAAACAAAACCCGTTTGGAAATAAAGTGCGAGAAATAGTAAATAAAGAGATAAACCTAATTACTATTGCATATCCGGAAACAGTTACATAAATAATCAAAATAAGAATAATGCGCGAAAGAATTAAATTGGAACGTCTTAGGGTTTTGACCCTTTTTTGAATAAGAATTAAATTTTTGTCTTTTTTTTTGTAATTAATGAAATTGAAACTAATAACTAATTAATTAATTAATTAAGAAAATATTTTTTTTGTGTTTTTATGTTTTAATAAAAAAAGGAATTAAAAATGTCAAAAGAAAAGCCTAAGTCTAAATTATTTTATTTATTGTAAAAAGGTATTAAAGTTAACTAAATAAACTAATTTAATTTAATTTACATTTATTTACAAAATAAATTAATAAATAATAAAATGTTTTTTTTTGTTTTTTTGAATTTTATGGAAAAAATTAGTTTGTTAGGTTAATTAACAATAATGATAATAATTAAAAATTAGTTAAAAGAAAATATAAAAAAAAGGAAAAGAAAACAAAAGAAAATAAAATAGAACCATAGGGGTGTTGGGCCAGAATTGAGGGTGTATTGGCAATCTGAGCACATCAAGAAGCCATCCTTGTTTGACCTTTGAGACTGCCTGGAGATGCGTTGACTCATGAGCATGGTGTTCCTTCATTCCTTGGCCTTCAGATCTGTGGGACTGGACACATGGCACGTTGATGCATGAGGGCATATGGTGTTGGTTATTTGGAAGACTGCATAGGAACATGTTGGAAAAAATATTAACAAGCCTTTGGGGGACCTGGGAATCGAACCCAGGTCCCAATGATGCACAAACACGTCCCTTTCCACTGAGCCATTGTGCTGCGTTTGTTATTATAATATGTAAATAATATAATATAAGAAAAAGCAAATCAAATGTTGAAGCAAAAAAAACCCGCGCTATATTCAAACCCACCAACCACATGTCAACACGCAGTCATCTTCTTCATTCACCTGTCAAAATAAGAACAAGATAGCGGGGGTTTTTAACCCCCACAAACTGCAAACTGCAAAAATAGCGATTAGCTTTGTGCGTTATATAAAAAGGGCGCGATGGTTGCAATGAATTCGTCTTGTCATCCTGAGTTCAACCATGGGCATCATTGGTTCTGATTTTACTTGTGCTGTAAAGCCCTAATTTACAAACTCAAAAACCCTAAAAGTCAATAATGGCAGATCATCATTCTGTACATGATAATTCAATTAAATGATATGAATGGCTTTGTATGGTTGCAAACAATATAAAACAAGCTTTAAATCACACCAAATATTCATGAATCGTGCATTTTGATTTTGAAAAAAAATGGACAAACCGTGATCTGAAGTGAGTGATTCTTTGAGTGTTGGAGCGTGTTTAGGATTGCAATAGGTTCTGGAGACTCCCAGCAATGTATTTGAACCTTTAAATCTCCTTGAAATGGCCTGGAAGGTAGAATTAAGATTTGACTTTTTTGATTGATTTTTGAATATGGTTTTTTGCCTCTCTGCAGCAGCTTGTGCGTGTAATGTATTAGGTCCTTGTTTTTCATATGTATGGGAATGTATTTAAGTGATATGATGAGCCAATGATCCATTGTATTCAAGTTTTTGGATTCTTCATAACCACCATTAAAGAAACTTTCCAAGTTTGTTCAAATTTGAATTTTATACTCAAAATGGCCCTAGCACGAAATTGGTAGGTTGTTCATGACACATAAAAATCATTCAAATCAAAAGATGTTATTTAATTAATTTTTTTGATTTTATTTGAATTTTATGGATTTAAAATGAATTAAATCAAATAAAATTAAATAAAAATAGAAAAATTAATGTTTAATCTTGAAATTGATCATGGGACACGTGGGTGGCATGACAAGGCTGAATCAAGTGGAAAAAAGTGGGCCCTTTTGTCAAAAATTGAAGTTTCAAGGATAGTTGACTTTTGCCATTTCACAAAAATTTCCCAACTTCTCCAATGCATATCTTGCTCAATTTTGATCATATGAACATGTTCTTGGACATTTTGGAAAGGTCTTGAAGTCCTCTAACCAATGCCTTTGGTCCCATGTCATTTTGATTTACCAATCTCAAGTTATGGTCTTTGACTTAAAATGCCTTTTTGTTGACTTTTGAAAATGACCTATAATGTTGAAATTGATAACTTTTTGTGAGAGCATTTCTTGGACTTGGAATGTGAAGATGAGTTGTATGAAATGTCATCCCTTTCAAAATGAGCATTGGATGGGATTTTTCTGATGAACCATGAAAAAGTTATGCCTTGGTCAAGTTACAGTTGACTTTTTCAACTGTCCAAAAATGGAAACTTTTGCATCTTGATGATTTTTGAGCCATTCTTGTGGAATCATGGTCAAGACTTGACCAAATGATTATTTTGGCTTCAAAATAAGATGTTGACCAAAAATTTTGACTTTTGACTGCCAAATGACCATTTTGCCCCTGCAGTTGATTGTGAAGCAATTAAGGTTTTTGACTGTGCAACTTGATGCTGTGAGTCTTGAAACTTGACATGTAGATGCTTGAAAATGTGTATAGGCATATGTGACTTGATTGAGCCCTTGAAAACCTCAACTTCTTTGCAAGAACCAAAACCCTAATTTGACTGGCTTAGGAGGGTGTTTGAACTGTGCAACCCTTGAGTAGACTTGAGCAAATTAAGATGATGCTTGTCAAAACTTTGAAGAATATGGGAGGGAAAATTTTGGGGTACAACACCTAACAAGGTAGATAGCAATACACTTGGGCACAATAACTCCATCCCTCTCGAGCCTTATCTCAAGTGGGTAAGGACCCGAGCCCAGAGTCTTATGATGCCTTACCCTCATATTCTCCCTTTGATTAAAGAGCCCGTTAAGGAAGGAGAGGTTCCCTACACCATCCTATATCCTGACATGCCAACATCATGGGAGGAGATGCAGAAGAGTTGGATCCAACTCAAGGAGGAACATAATACTTTTGAAGCCAACTTCTACGCCAGTGAGAAGAAGGTTTTGGAGCTTACCCGCCGAATTCATGAGGAGGAGACCCTCAACACTTACATCGCACCAAAGAGGATGCGCAACGTCTTTTTACCTTAAGAAGTTTTTGTAATATTTGGCCCATGGGGAATTTATGTACTGACAAATTTCTTCTTATTAATATGACGTGTGTTCTTTTTGTTTGCAACAAATGTTGAATTTCTAAATCCTTGAATGCATTACATGAATAAACATATCATTCATCATATGCATAAGCAGGTCTTCACACCAGGTTTCCTTATCTCTCTGCTGTTTATTTCAGTAAGATGGATCTCGAACAGACGGTCAAAGATCTGCAGGCACAAAACTCGCAGTTTCAACAGCTCCTTATGACCTTGGCAAAGGGTCAGGAGGATCTAAAAACACTGCTTGGGAACAAAGAGCAAGAAAAAGTGAAAAAGAAGAAGAAGAGAGTCGGGGTAGCTACACTGGGAAGAAGGTTTGAGAATGAAGCTAGAAGAGTTCTTGAATTTCCCTCCGCATCTGAGGAGGAAACCAGTAAGGGAAAAGGAGCTGCACTACCTTCTGAGTCTGAGGCTGAAGAGGAAGAGGTTGAGGAAGATGAAGACTACTCAGAGCAACAATACCCGCCAGCGGACGACAAATACAAAAACCTGGAAGATAGATTGGCAGCCATGGAGCTGCAAAGGGTTCCTGGGTTAGATTTTGAAGAATTGGGATTGATTGCTGGGATTGTGATCCCTCCAAAGTTTAAAGTGCCAGTTTTTGCAAAATATGATGGGCTGTCTTGCCCGAAGATGCACTTGAGGTCATATGTCAGAAGAATTCAACCTCATACATCCGACATAAATCTTTGGGTACACTTCTTTCAGGATAGCTTGTCCGGTACACAGCTAGATTGGTTTTACAAGCTTGAGAGGTCAGAGGTACATAGTTGGGAGGATTTGGCAGCTGCCTTTTATCGCCAGCATCAATATAACTCTGACGTGGCGCCAACCCGTACTCAGCTACAAAGTATGGGAATGGCCTCAAATGAGGGATTCAAAGAATACGCCCAGAAGTGGCGCGACTTGGCCGGAAGAGTGCAGCCACCTCTTTCAGATAGGGAACTAGTTGATATGTTCTTGGGGACCCTATCTGGCCCGTTCTTCAACCATTTGATCGGGAGCTCTTCCGCAGGGTTTACTGAATTGATTTTGACTGGCGAACAGGTGGAAACTGGTATTAAGAATGGGAAGATTCAAAGGGATGCCTCTGCATCTACAACCGTTAAAAAGTCATTTCCAGCCAAGAAGGAAACGGTTGTTGTGTACTCTTAGAAGGGATCGGGAAGAACTGAGCACCGACCGACTGTGGGGGCCGTGATGATTCAAAATTCATCAAATGACCAGCCTCGTAACAATCAGTCCAGACCAAATCAGCAACGGGTAGAACGGCCACAACGGCAGTTCACCCGCATCAATATGACACCTGCACAAGTTCTTCCCCATTTGTTGAAGTTGAATCTAACTGGTTTAAAGGAGGCACCGAAAAACCCTAACACCATATCTCCATACTATCATGCAAATGCCAAATGTGCCTACCATTCTGATAGCGCTGGACATGACACCAATAATTGTTGGGCGCTAAAAAATAAAATTCAAGACTTGATAAATGCAAAAGAGGTCGAGTTCGATGCTCCGGAGAAGCCGAATGTAATATTCGCTCCAATGCCAAAGCATGGCAATCATGTTCATGCTGTTGGAGAATATCTGTATGTTTCTGCTGTTGATGATCTGGTAACCCCACTGTTGACAATCAAGTTAAATCTGTTGAAGGCTGGGATTTTCCCAGGATGTAAAGAAGACTGCTACTGTTGTTCCTCCTTACCAATCGATTGTCCATTGCTGAAGATAGGCATCCAAGGCCTAATGGACAGCCAACAAATTCTTTTCGAAAAGATTCCTGCTATTCCAACTCCTATCAAAGACGTTTCAATAATCACCATTTCCACCAATCTTTCCAAGGTCCCTAAAAAGCCTGTTAAGATTACATCCACTATGAAGTTCGTTCCTCTGAAAATAACCATGCCTGGGCCTGTCCCCTACAAATCTGACAAATCAATACCATGGAATTACGGTGGAGAAATCTACTACCATGGGGTTAAACAAGTTGAGATAACTGAAGAGAGCTCTTACGAAGAAGATGCCGACATTGGAAACATTGCCGGTACGAGCAAGATTACCCGAAGTGGGAGAATATTTTCTCCAGAGATTTCCCCTCCAAAGGCAATCTTTGGACCCTCAGCTGCTGCCAAAGTTACTCCTGCACCGATAAAACTTTCTGCAAGAACTCCGCTGATTGAAGAAGCCGTTACTCCTGTGGTAGTCCCTCCTACTTCTGCTGATAAGGGGAAAGGGATCCAAGATGAGATCGTCAGGACGAGGGCTCAGCCATTGGTTATCCCCGAAACCTCTAAGAAAGAAATGGAGGAGATTTTGAAAATAATTAAGAAGAGTGATTATGATGTGGTAGAGCAACTGGGGCAAACCCCCTCGAAGATCTCCATGTTAGCATTGCTGCTTTGTTCTGAGGCTCATGCCAAAGCATTGATAAGATTTCTGAAGACAGCCCATGTTCCCCAGGAAACCTTAGCTGATCAATTCCAGGATTGCATAGCCAGCCTTACCGCAGACAACGGCCTAGGTTTCTTTGATGCTGACCTGACTCCGAAAGGAAGAAAGCACAATGACGCATTGCATGATTCAGTTGAATGCCGAGGAACTACTCTTGCCCATGTTTTGGTCGACACTGGCTCTTCTCTGAACGTGCTGCCTAAGAAAGCTTTGGATCGACTGGATTGCGAGGGCTTGGAGCTGAAACCAAGTAATATCATTGTCAGAGCCTTTGACGGGTCTAAAAGAATGGTGCATGGGGAGGTCGACATCCCTGTCAAGGTAGGAACTGAAGTATTCCACTCAACTTTCTATGTGATGGACATTCGTCCGTCATACTCTTGCTTGCTAGGGAGACCATGGATACATAATGTTGGGGCAGTCACTTCCTCCCTACATCAGATGTTGAAATACCCTGTCAAAGGAAAGATTATAACTGTACACGGTGAAGAGGAATATATGATCAGTCACCTGAACTCCTTTCGGTATGTAGAAGTGGAGGGTGAATTTATTGAAACACCGTTCCAACACTTCGAGGAAATTGCTCCCGAGGTTGCTGTAGCAAAGGCAGTAGCTGAGGAACCCAAGCAGGTGGCCAGGATGGCATCTCTGAAAGACACAAAGGCTGCAATGAAGGATGGAAAGAGCTCAACATGGGGACAGTTGCCTGACATTCCTCACAAAACAGACAAGTTTGGGTTGGGATTTACCGCTGCGGGGCAAAAAGCTATGCGTCGCTCAAAAATTGAAAGAACACCCATCAAGATTTCTCCTCATGGAATCAATGCTTTGGAAGACGAAGACGAAGAGGGTAACATTGAAGATTGGATCTTCCCAACCATCATAGGGGGACTACACAACTGGGAGGCGAAAGACTTCGTCCCCATTACTTTCATTAATCAGTAACTTATCTTTTGAACATTTCCTGTTGGTCTGTAATAATTACTTTTAAACAATCTGCACACTTCTTTTTCACCTCATACCTTGCCCGGGGTATGTAGGTCCATTTGTAAGGGTTTTGATTCTCTTCATATCCATATGCCATGTTTAATGATTCATTGGACGTTTTTCATTGATAAACTGCTGTGTTCATTTTCTTTCCTTTTGCATTTTTGTTTGTTTAAGGATGGCTATCCCTTACACACACCCACACTCACAAATGCAGGTACCCATCCACTCTGGATTCTACGGGTGACTATTCTGCTATGTCCTTCCTTAACTCTGAAGATTTGGTCAATCAGGCTGAGTGCGAAGACGATGAAGATTGTGAAGTACCAGGAGAGCTAGCCAGACTTCTACAACAAGAAGAGAGGGTCATCTTGCCTCACGAAGAGTTGTTGGAAACTGTCAACTTAGGAACAGAGGAAGACCGGAAGGAAGTAAAAGTGGGTGCCAATCTGGAACCAAGTGTCAAGGAGCGTTTGGTACAGCTGTTAAATGAATACGTTGAAATCTTCGCCCGGTCTTATGAAGACATGCCGGGTTTAGACACTGATATTGTGGTTCACCGTCTCCCTACAAGAGAGGATTGTCCACCGATCAAGAAAAAAGTCCGCCGAATGAGGCCCGACATGTCTGAGAAGATTAAAGCAGAAGTAATGAAGCAATTCGATGCTGGCTTTCTGGCTGTTACATCCTATCCACAATGGGTTGCTAACATTGTGCCAGTACCTAAAAAAGACGGCAAGGTCAGAATGTGTGTGGACTACCGAGATTTGAATAGGGCCATCCCTAAGGATGATTTTCCGCTACCGCACATCGACATTTTGATTGACAACACAGCTCAGCACAAAGTGTTTTCCTTCATGGATGGATTCTCGGGCTACAACCAGATCAAAATGGCCCCCGAGGACATAGAGAAAACAACTTTTTTTACACAATGGGGTACCTTCTGCTACAAGGTGATGCCGTTCGGACTGAAGAACGTAGGGGCAACTTATCAATGCGCCATGGTAGTTTTGTTTCATGATATGATACATCATGAGATCAAAGTTTACATAGACGATATGATAGCTCGATCACAAACAGAGGAGGAACACCTTGAGCATCTGCAAAAGTTGTTTTCCAGGTTGAAAGAGTACAAACTCAGGCTGAATCCAAGTAAGTGTACTTTTGGAGTTAGGTCTGGTAAACTTCTAGGATTTATTGTCAGCAACAAGGGCATTGAGGTCGATCCAGCAAAAGTGAAAGCAATACAAGAAATGCCTACTCCCCGTACTGAAAAGGAGGTTAGAGGGTTCTTGGGGCGCTTGAATTATATTGCCAGATTCATCTCTCATCTGACGTCTACCTGTGAGCCAATTTTCAAACTATTGAAGAAAGATCAGGTAGTCGAATGGAACGACGATTGCCAAGCTGCTTTTGATAAGATCAAGGAGTATTTGCTAGAACCTCCTATTCTAATGCCACCCGTCGAAGGAAGATCGTTGATCATGTATCTGGCCGTCTTGGATAACTCAATGGGGTGTGTTTTGGGCCAACATGACGAGTCTGGTCAAAAAGAGCTTGCTATTTATTACCTTAGCAAAAAGTTTACCGACTGTGAGACTCGTTACTCACTGCTCGAGAAAACTTGCTGCGCTTTGGTATGGGCTGCTCGCCGACTAAGGCAGTATATGTTGACTCATACCACTTTGTTGATTTCCAAAATGGATCCTATCAAGTATATCTTCGAGAAGCCAGCTTTATCGGGAAGAATAGCTAGATGGCAAATGATCCTAACAGAGTATGACATCCAGTACACTACCCAAAAATCTATAAAGGGGAGTGTACTAGCTGACCATCTAGCTCATCAAGCTATCGAAGATTATCAGTCCATGAGATTCGACTTCCCGGACGAGGACATCATGAATTTGGACAACATTAAAGGTAACGGACCGTATGACGGACCTGAAAGTGGATCCCGATGGACCCTATACTTTGATGGTGCTTCAAATGCACTTGGAAACGGCATCGGTGCGGTACTCATTTCCTCGGAAGGTTGTCACACGCCTTTCACGGCCCGACTTTGCTTCAGCTGTACCAACAACATGGCTGAATATGAAGCTTGCATTTTTGGTCTCAAGGCTGCTATTGACCTGGGGATCAAATCTTTGATCGTATTTGGGGACTCGGCTTTGGTAATCAGTCAAATCAAAGGAGAGTGGGATACCAAACATCCTAATCTTATCCCATACAAAGAACATGTCCTGACATTGTTGCCTCATTTCGAGCAAATCACCTTCGAGCATTTCCCGCGAGAAGAGAATCAACTTGCAGATGCTCTTGCCACAATGTCTTCCATGTTTAAACTCAACTGGGATAACGAGGCTCCCCAAATCACCATCGAGCGAATGGATGAACCTGCGCATTATCATGAGATTAATACCGAAGAAGTAGTGGAACAACCTTGGTTTCATGAAATCAAAATGTATCTCCAGACTAGAGAATATCCCGAAGGAGCTTCCGTAAATGACAAGAAGTTCCTAAGGAAATTTGCTGCCAAGTTCTTCCTGAGCAACGGCATCCTCTATAAACGCAGCCATGATTGTGTTTTACTCCGATGTGTAGACAAAGCTGAAGCAGAGCTAATCATGGCCGAGATACACAGCGGTACATTTGGCACCCACTTGAGCGGGCATACGATGGCTAAGAAGATTCTAAGGGCAGGCTATTACTGGTCTACCATGGAAGCAGATTGCCATCAGCATTCCCGTACTTGCCACAAATGTCAGGTCTACGCTGACAAGATTCATATTCCTCCTGTTCCTCTCAATGTTCTGACAGCTCCTTGGCCATTCGCAATGTGGGGCATTGACATGATTGGAGAGATCAAGCCCACGGCATCCAATGGACATCGCTTCATCCTGGTTGCTATTGACTAGTTCACCAAATGGGTCGAAGCAGCTTCCTTCGCCTCTGTTACAAAGAATGTGGTTGCCCGCTTCATCAAGCAAAACCTCATATGCCGGTACGGTGTCCCCGACAAGATCATCACAGACAACGGTACAAATTTGAATAATACTATGATCACCACTCTATGCGAACAGTTCAAGATTTATCATCACAATTCATCTCCCTATCGGCCGAAGATGAACGGTGTTGTTGAAGCTGCGAACAAAAACATTAAGAAGATCATTCAAAAAATGACAGTCACCTACAAAGACTGGCATGAGATGTTACCGTTTGCTCTGCACGGATACCGTACCACGGCACGTACTTCAACCGGGGCAACCCCATTTTCTTTGGTATATGGCATGGAAGCTGTCCTGCCCATGGAAGTTCAGATTCCTTCTTTAAGGATTATGAAGGACGCTGGTTTGAATGAAGACGATTGGATTCAGACCCGACTTGATCAACTCAATTTGATCGATGAGAAGCGGCTCGCTGCTGTTTGCCATGGTCAAACGTATCAAAAACGAATGATCAAGGCTTTCAACAAGAAATTCAGACGTCAAGTATATCAAGTCGGAGATCTCGTAATCAAGCGGATTATCTTGCCGCAAAGTGATCCCAGGGGCAAATGGACTCCTACTTACAAAGGACCATTTGTGATCAAGAGCATATTTTCTGGTGGTGGAATGATTCTGACCACCATGGACGGCGACGACTTGCCGCACCCTGCGAACACAGACATAGTCAAAAGATACTATGCATAAAGTCACCCGACAAGTCGAAAACCCGAAAGGGCGGCTTGGGAAAAAATGGGCATCCCGGTGAACCGAAAACCCGAAAGGGCGGTTCAGGCAAAAATTAGGGATAAAAATAAGAAATCTGTACACCCGGCAAGTCGAAAATCCGAAAGGGCGGCTTGGGCAAAAAGGGGTTTCCCGGTGGATTGAAAACCCGAAAGGGCGATCCAGGCAAAAGTTAGGGAATTAAAGCGTATGGCTATGTCTCGTCGGATCACTTTAAAGAACAATCTCTTCATCAACCAGTTACAAGCTTCTGATCAATCCAGTCATCGGCAAACGAAGCATTTGAATGGACAAGATATTCAGAGTTGTGAAGGCTATGACAGAATGGGATCCCATAGAATTGTTGCACATAGCCATCTTTCTTTTGTATAAATTTTCAATTCTTTACGACAGCATCCTCTTACTAAGGTGTCTGTCTCCTTTGTACAAAGATACTCATAAAAAGTTAATACAAATACTTTTCCAAATACAGAAATTTGCTTTGTCTTCCTTTTTCTCTTTTGCACTTATGTTTTATTTGAGAAACGTCCAATGTTTTGTTAAATAAGCATATGCATTTGAACATAATCATTTTCCTTACAAACCAAGAAGAGATGATTGCGGATAGTTTAAGGGTACAAATAGATATCTCGATACCCTTTCAGAAGAAATCCCCCGCAGATTTAAACTCCAAATTCCTCGGCAAAGTCAAAATCCAGAACTTAATTCCCCAAACAGAGTTAAACTTCAGGATCCTCAGCAGAAAAGCTTTCTCAAAACTGATTTCCCCAGCCAGAGAGCCTTCCGAAATTCAAACTCCCCACAGAGTTAAGTTTCAGTATCCCCAGTGGAGCCTTAAGAATCTGAAAATCCTATCCCCAGCGGAGCTAAGACTTTCAACTATCAAATCCCCAGCGGAACCAGACTAATGAACCTTCTCCCCACAAAGGTACTTCCCACCAGACTGAAAACTCTCACTCTTGCTTCTCCAGCATAAGTCTACCAGGTTTTAGATTCCCCGATAGAGATCATCAGAACTCTCTGGCCCTACCAGTCACCAAGGAATTCCAATCCCCAATAGTGGTCCTAAGATCCCTTAACATTTGAAGATCTTGTTCCCCGAGCAGTCAGCAGTCAACAAAGATATCTCAGCTTCAGCACTCAGAGATTCCTACAATCCCCTGCAGCAGTCAATAATTCACTTTCCCCGGCAACAGTCAAGATTCTATTATCTCTGGCAATCCAGGATTCATCTATCCTCCGCAAGACGGCTCATCAGCTTACATGCACATTCATTACATTCATATCATAAACATTGATATAACATATATTGCATCATACATTTCATGCAACATAACTTTGTGTTTTAGCTAACATTTCATCCTTTTCAGGATAAGATTAAAAGGCTATCATTAACAATTGTTCAGATACAGTATGGATACACCCCAGACAAGGTGGTCATTCTATTACTCATTCAGGATTTCAAGTCAGATACAGTGCAGATACACCCCAGACACGGCGGTCATTCTACTACTCATTCAGATTCGCTTATCCACCTCAAGGTCCAATGCATTACAAGCACGAATACCATTCTGACCTTTACAACAGCAGTCTGATTCTCCCCAGTGCGTTCGCCACGAAAGTCATTCTGTCATTTATTTAGATCCCAGTTACAGTTTCAGATACACTCCAGACACGGAAGTCATTCTGTTACCCATACGGATCTCAATCCCAGTTACAGTTTCAGATACACTCCATACACGGAAGTCATTCTGCTACTCATACAAATCTCAACTTCAGATACAGTCCAGATACGCTCCAAACACGGTTTCCATTCTGTCACTCATTCAGAATTTGTCCCCGGCACGCAGTTGCTCCATACAAATATTTCTCTGTTACCCAGATACAATACAGATACACTCCAGACACGGCAGTCATTCTGATATTCATTCCAGATTCAAACACAGTTACAGCTCAGATACGCCCCAGATACGAAGGTCATTCTGTTGCTCATACAAACTCAGTCTCCAGATACAGCTCAAATGCATTCCCGACACGGATACCATTTTGATCCTCATTCTTCTGACCAATCACATTGCAGTTCAACAAATATTCCAGATGGCATCTTTAAGCCCATCCCCGACAAGATTCTGTCTCCCCTCCAGATGGCATCTTCAAGCCCATCACTAAATGGCATCTTTAAGCCCATTCCCACATCTATTGTTTTGACGAGTGCAAATTTAAGGGCACTCTGGTGTCCAATCTCCTTTTACCTTCGAGACGCGAAAGACAAGCTTGCCAATCTAACTCTTCAGGTTCAAGAAGATTGAACAGGGGCAACTGTTGTACCCCAAAATTTTCCCTCTCATTTCATCAATATTTTCTCACCACAAGACCTTGGGAGCTCAAGATCAATTTAGGGTTTGCTCTGCTCAAGACTCCTCCTTGCACTGTTGACCCAAATTAGGGTTTGAGTTTGCACAAGGATGTTTTGACCTAAAATTCCCAAAGTGACTTTCATGCTTCATGTTGGACTCACAAGTCTATCCATACCAAGTTTCAAGTCTTGATTCCAATCTTTGCCCAGTCAATTGGACAATTGACCTAGAAATCAACTGTATTGGGAGAAAAGTCAACTGTGGCCAATTGACAGTCAAACCTCATGATTTGTGACCCACATCAACATAATTAACTAATATGAACCATTTGGTCAAGTTTGGATCACAATTCCACAAGAAATTTGATCAGATCACCAAAAGGGCAAAATGGTCATTTTTAGGGTTTTGACTGCACAAAGGCAATTTTTGACTGTTTGACCTAACCAATGGCAAATCAAGCTCATATATGGACTCAAGAACTCAATGGCATTGTCTTGATCCATTCAACAAGTTCAAAAGATCCCAAATGCACAAGATTGACAGATGAATTTTCCAGTCAACTGATCAAATTTGACTGTATACTGAAAAGTCAAACTTTGACTTTTTGGTCAAAATCAAGTGCCAAGATTCATTTTTCATCAAGACATGTCAAATTATGAAACTTGTTCATCAAGAAACCCAAAATTGCAAGTTAGGGTTTAAAATGAAGAAATTTCATAACTTAGAAATTTTCTAAGTTATAAAATTTCCTTATTTTTTCCTAACTTTGTCCCATTTTTTCACCAAGATGCAAATGGATTCAAACAAAACTCAAAACATGAAAGTTATAGTCCATTTCAAAATCTACAACTTTGGTTCACAAAGTTTCCTCAAAAGAAGCTTGTATCTCAAGTTATGATTTTTGGAATAAGGGTGCAAAACATTCTTAACTTGGAAAAATTTTGACCTATTCTAGGGAGGATTTTTGTCCAACTTCATGGCCACTTTTCACATGCTTCCACTTGGAATTTCAATTTGCATTACAAAGATAGATTGTAGTACACATTCTAAGCTTTCCAAATTGTCCAAGAACTTCTCAAACACCCTTGTGGTTAGGGAGAAAATCGAATTTGCAAAGATGGGCAAAAGTCACTTTGTTCATAGCCAAATACATGTTCATAACCTTGGCATTTTCAACTCAGCATTGTTTAGGCTAGTTTGCATGCCTCTAATCCTCTTCACACTCCATAATTAAATGCATATCCTTTGTGTTAGAGTGTTATTTTGTTCATTTGGACAATACACACAAAATCAATCCTTAATTAGAAAAAGCAATTTTGCCATTTTAGAAAAGTAAGGCTTTATGTCAAATTCTGGATCTTTGAAGTACAAGCCATATCTTTGAGGCACAAGTTTGTGGACAAATCCCACTGATCAATAACAAAGTAGGCAGCATGCTTGAGGGACCTGCATTGGCCTATAACCCAAGTTGCATATCTTTGCTTATGGTAGAAGAAAACTTGCAAACAGAACCATAACTCACATTCCTGCAAAGACCAACAAAAACAAACTTTGTAAACACATTTCAGACTCCCTAACTGACCTAAAGCACGACCAAACCATCTTCAATACCTCCTCATTCATCAAAACACCATTTTTTAGCAAGAAACAGGGCATGCCTGCAGTTTGACTTGGCCAGCATCATTCACTCGTGCGTTTTTGCCCAAACAAGTTCCAATACATTCCCTACCATCCATTGAAGCTATTCCAAGCCTTAGATACAAGCTGTAACATCCATAGCCAAGTGTGCCATTTTCACTTTTCAGTTTTGCAGGTTGACTTCCATAGCTTGATTCAGAGAGATTCAAAGTAAGCTAAGCATAGGGGAGGCATCCTTGGGCTTCAGGCAAGCTGTACCAAAGCTCAAACTCCATTGAAGATACCTCCATTGTTGTACACGACTCAAGCTGAACATGTAAAAATGTGAACTTCTATCTCTCTATCCAGGCATATTTAGGTCTAGGTTTGTGAAGAAAGCATGTTCTACTCATAGCCCTGAAGTCATCCATGTAGTTACTTTTCATTTATATTGTGTGTGCTGTGAGAATTTCGGACCTGAACATGGAAGAAAAGCTAGGTCAGAAATTGGGGGAGGAGAAATTCTCTCTCGTTTCTGAGAGTTAGAACAACTTTTTTATATGTTTGAAATCGTGACATAATGCTCTACATTATTGATGTTATAAGTTTTTGCTAAAAGTCAAAAAATCAGGAAGTTTGAATCAAGCATGGAGGGCGCGCGTTTTTGAGACAGAAATGGCTAGAGGTTGAAGAAGGTGGACTTGGGTTGGGCCTGAGTTTGTTTTTTCTGTTTGCACCCTCATTTTCCATTTACACCCCCTGGCCCATTGTGTGATATTTTATTCATTTTTGACTTTTTATTTTTTCTTCTGACTTATTATTTTTTGTTCAAATATATAAAATATTAAAAAATATTTTTCATCCATTTTTTCATTTATTTGGCATTTGTTTGTTTTATTTAAGCATATATATACAAATAAATATATTTCTTTTTATCCAAAATATTAAAAAATAATACAAAAACATATATTTTTTTAGTTATTATTTTTGTTTACATTTTGAAAACATTTTCTAAAAATATACTTTTTTTTGTAAATAATTAATATTTCATTTTTTGCATATATTTAGTATATTTAATAAATAATATAAATACTTATACATATTTTATTAAATATTTAGGACAAAAATATGAAAATAATACATTTTTATTTTTATTAATATTTGACATCAAAAAATACTTTTTTACAATATACTTCTATTTTATTTATTTTTTGTATAAATAAATACATAAATATTGTATATAATTAGTAAATAATTACTATTTATTAAAAATTAGGGTTTTTCCCTAAAAACACAAAAATACTCCAAATTGATATTTTTCTATTTTGTTTATATTTCAAACATGAAAACTTTTACATACATAAAAGGCCATTTTTGTGCATAATACATTGCATTTTGATATTTATTTATATTGCAAATATTGTACATTTAAATACTTGTATATTCGATATGGATGTAATAGCCTAGATTTAAATTTCTTGTCAAATACCCCCATTCAAACATTTGTACCCCCATCCCCATAATCATGTTGTAATAGTCTAGGGCTTTAAAATTCCGCATTTAAAAGCTTTCTAATTATGCCATGATAGACCTAAGGTTTGTATGCAAAAATCAAATAACAAATAACTTGACCTAATTCAAAGACAAAAAGCATGAAAATGTACAACACCAATCACACTTACACCCTTAGGGTTACTCCACTTGTTGCCTTCAAAAATGGGCCATGCTTGCATGTTGAGTGTCTTTGGACAAACAAAAACAAATCTAATGATCATAGTCCCTCGATGACGCTTTCTCAAGTTGCCTAAAAATGATCAAGTCCCTTAAAGGAAAAAATTTCCAAAGACAATTGGCACCATTGCATTCATGGTCTAAACGATGACCCGCGCCTGTCCCGTTAACATCCTAACACAAGATTGTCCACCAAATACAATGGTGGAACAATACTGTTAAAAGGGTTAAAACATAGGAAAAATATTTGAGTAAATTTAGGGGTAGACAACTCTTAGTTACTTGATCAAACTTGCAAAACAAAACCTTGCCTATTTTCAAAATATACATCACAACACAATTTCAAAACAAACTTTCAAAACATTGAAAACTTTTCAAAAGACAAATACACCTTTGTATACATTCAAACATGGATCATTACAAAGGTTGCCACAACAAATGGCCTCTTTTCAAAACCTCTTTCAAAATCACACACAAAGCACCATTTTAAACAATTGAAAGCACCATTTCAAACAATTGAAAATGCAAGGCAAGTGATCTAAGCAAGTAACTAAGAGCCCATGGATAACCATGGATAGAAAGGGTGCTAATACCTTCCCTTTCTATAATCTACTCTCCGAACCCATGAAACATCTCAAAGGTCTTTTTTTTGTGCTTTTAAACCTTTCCTTAGGATAAAATAAAAAGTCGGTGGCGACTCTTGCTCAACCGAAACATTTGCGAAAAACAAACGCAAAACCTCAAGTCAGTTCTCCCACCGTATCACAACTTGCAACAAACTTTATTACCAAAGTCAAAATTCAAACGGTACAGATCAATTCACTCACTTTCTTCCGACAACAAGGGATGAGATGCTTGAAGACATATGGGCAATAGCAGAATTGGAACCCGACGATATTATTTACACATAGCTATTATCTTGTTTACACTTTGTACACTTTTCATT
This sequence comes from Vicia faba, assembly GCA_948472305.1. Taxonomy (NCBI): domain Eukaryota; kingdom Viridiplantae; phylum Streptophyta; class Magnoliopsida; order Fabales; family Fabaceae; genus Vicia; species Vicia faba. The sequence goes on along the minus strand of OX451740.1, from coordinate 525,494,067 downwards.
TCACGACAATTTCCCCTTATTGAGACCTTTGTCTCTTTCTACAAAATCGTCTGTTTATGGGCAAACTATCAATGAAATACAAATTCAAAATTCAAACTTTTTCATTTTTACTTTTTCTGTTTTGTTTGCAAGACGTCCAATGACTAAAATTGAATGAGCATATGCATATGAATACAATTAACTGTTAACAAATATACGCATAAAAATAGGAATACGCGTTTACTCAAGACTCTAGGAGTTGGGATAATGTTCGAGCCATCCACAAATCCCCACATAGCCACTTCCATGGGATTATCCCCACAGAGCCACTTCCACGGGATTATCCCCACAAAGTATTCTTATCTTACTCACCAACAAATTCCCCCAGTGGATAAAGAAACATGATATTTTTCCCAACAATATCACCCACCTACAGAGTCCCGGTCATTACAATTTATGAAAATTATCTTCCCCAGTTGAGTTTATTCCTCAAGAACTATAAAATTCCCTGTAGATTTCTTCCCTCCAGCAGAGTTCATCTCCTCAGCAAGGAGTTTCCCTCAACAAAGTATTCCTCCATCAACAGGGTTCACTTCCCCAGCGGAGTTCAGATGTCCATCAACAGGGTTTATTTCCCCAACAAGGTTTATTTCCCCAACGAAGTTCAATCTCCCTAGCTTGAGTCTGCTTCTACCATAGGTTACCGGCGGGATTCTTGTCTCCAGCAAAGGAAAACCCAGATTTCTATCCCTGGAGAGTTACTACTGAGATTGAAACTAGGTTAGATATCGTTCAACCTTAGTCTCTCCAGACGAGTCAGTATCCATATCAAAAACTCGGTTAAACAACACTTCGGAAAAATATCTATATCTTTTATCCATAATCAGGGTATACAAGAATTATAATCCTCAGTAGAGCAAGGAACACCAATGTCCTTGAACTCTTCTTCCCAAGCAGAAATCAACATTCCCCAACGGAGTTCTCTCAAACAGAGAGCAGGAACGCCCACAGAGACAATCCCCAGAAGACCGAAGATACATATACTCTTCATCTCTAGAAACAATCAGGGATTCATTTTCCTCAGATAAAAATGCTGCTCGAGTTTACAAATACATTTCAACAACATTTCACATTCATGCACCATTTACGAATAACATAGCATATGCATACAAAATGCATATAACACAGTCTCATTTATTTTGAGAACATCATTACATAATGCATTTCACACATCATGAAATTACATACAACTAACTCTTTACCTTTTTAGGAAAGATCAATCAACAGACAAACATCATCAACTACTTGTATGACCAGACAGTCTTCTCAAAGATAACATCTTCTGTCTCAGTTTAGATCGAGAGTAGATCTATTGTGATACTTCTCGCAGTTGAAGACGAGCGTGGATATCTTCTGGATCAGTTTAGATTGACCATAGATTTATTGTAATACTTCTTCCAGTTGAAGACGGTCGTAGATATTTTCTAGCTCAGTTTAAATCAAGCGTGGATTTATTTTGATACTTTTTCTAGTTAAAGTAAAGCATAAACATCTGTTGGCTCAGTTTAAATTAAGTGTGGATTTATTCTGATACTTCTTCCAATAGACATTATTCTGGCTCAGCTTAGACCGAGCATAGATCTATTCTGATACTTCTTCCAGTTGAAGATATTTTCTGGCTTAGATTAAATCGACCGTAGATTTATTATGATATTTCTTCCAGTTAAAGTCGAACATAAACATTTTCTGGCTCAGATAGAACCAACCATAGATCTATTATGATACTTCTCCCAGTTGAAATCAGTCGTAAAAATCTCCTGGCTCAGTTTAAATCAAGCGTGTATTTATTCTGATACTTCTTCCAACAGATATTCTATGACTCAGTTTAGATCAAGCTAGATCTATTCTAATACTTATTCCAGATAAAAACGAGCACACATATCTTTTAGCTCAGATTAAATCAAGCATAGATTTATTTTGATACTTCTCCCAGTCAAAAACATCTCCTTGATCAGATTAAGTCAAGCATGGATTTACTCTGATACTTCTCCCAGTCAAAAACATTTTTTGGCTCAGATTAAATCGACCATAGATTCATTCAGATACTTCTTCTAGTTGAAGATAAATATAGACCTTTCCTGGCTCAAATTAAATCGACAAAGATATTCTGATACTTCTTCCCGTTGAAGATGTTCGCAGATAACTTCTGGCTCAGATTAGATCAACCATAAATTTATTCTAATACTTCTTCCAGTTGTAGATAAGTATGGACATCTTCTGGCTCAAATTTATTCTGACACTTCTCCCAGTTGAAGTCAATAGTTACTTTGGGTGGCATCTATAAGCCCATCTCCGATGACTCTCTGTCACCTCTCCAAATGGCATCTATAAGCCCGTTCCTAGTGCAGTCAACCAACAATGTTACTTCGTGCATCAGCGAGTGAAAATTTCCAGGCACTTATGTGTTCAATCATCTTCCACCTTCAAGTCACGAATGGTGAACACGCCAATCTAACTCTTCAGGTTTAAGAAGATTGAACAGGGGAAGCTATTGAACCCCAAAATGTTCTCTCCCATTTTCTTCAAGACATTCTTTCAAAGCTTCTCAAGTACTCAAGAATCTCAAGGGATGACCAGTCAAATGCTCCTCCTAAGCCAAGGGTCTACAACTAGGGTTTTGAGTTTCTCAAGGAAATTTGAGTTGAAAAGGCCTTAGATGGTTTCCATGGTTCTCCATAGGTCTCTAAAAAGGTTCATGTCAAGTTTCAAGTCCTACATCACAAGTTTGCTCAGTCAATCGCTCAGATGATTGAAAATAAACTATATTGGGTAAAAAGTCAACTATGATCAACATACATTCAAACTTTAAGATTTTTGGTCAACATAAACATTTTGAAGTTATATTCATCATTTGATCAAGGGTTGATCATGATTCCCCAAGAAAAGCTCTCAAATCATCAAAAGTCAAGAATTGTCAAATTAGTGTTTCCTTAGGAGAAGTCAACTAAACGTTGACCAAGCATAACTTTCACATGCTTTATCAACTTTTCCATAACCAATGCCCATTTTGAAGGAAATTCAATTCTCTGCAACTTTGTGTTTATGCTCAAGTCCAAACAATGCTTCATTTGAAAGATATGAGCTAATACGTTATAGGTCATTTTCAAAAGTCAACAAAAGACACCTTTTGTCAAGGCAACTTACATCAAGATAATGTCTCCAAATGCAAACATGATCAAAAGATAAAGTGTAGAGGATATCTTGAGTTTCCCAAAAAGTCCAAGATCACCTTTAAAGGATGAAATTTGAGCAAGTTATGAGTTGTAGAAGTTGGCAAATTTTAAGGAAATTCATGAAATGCAGAAGTTGGCTAATTTTTGATGTTCAAACATGTCCATAAGATGTTAGAGGACCTCTAAATTCATTCACACATTTTTTATGATTTTTATTTCTTTTATCTTGAATTTTTATTTATTTAAAAGCAAATAAAATCAAAATAAAATATGAGATAAATATGTAAGAACTTGGGCTTGTGATTTCAAACATGTACAGGCCCAATGCAGCTCATGATAGCCTGACAAACATGCCAATTCTGTGTGGACTCGAGAAGGAAAGAAATATTACAAAAAATGGAAAGTTTTAAAGTTGTTTTATTCTTGCTTAAACATGGTTTGATTAGTTGAATTCGTTCCATATTTGTGAAACCTTTCCATTTCTCTATATAATGCCAGCAAAGCCAGGCCAAAGAGACAAAAAAACACTGCCTAAGAGGAAGCTCCAAAAACTCACAAAATTCCAAAATTTGCAAAAATTTGTAACTACACTCCCAACCCATATCAATAAAAACTGAAGCCATCATTCATCCTCTGAAGATCAAAGGATTTGATCTGAGTCCACAACGACCTCTCTCAAGCACCAAAACATGACTCCTCCATCCCACTGGTTATCAAAGTTGGTAAAAATCAAAACTGTGTTTTCTTGCATTTTTAATCATTACTAATCTGCTTGATCTCCTCGTATGCATCATTAAAACAAGATGGACATATCACATGTGAGGTTTGACGCTAAAACCATTCCTTGCCATTGTTAGGGCTCAAAAAACTGTTGAGCATCGATTTGGATAATACAAGCATTTTTAGATCCCACAAACCATACCATTGGATTTATAGGGTGATAATTAATGGGTCTAGGTCGTTAGATATTTTTCTTTAATGCATTTTTTGCAGGTTTGAACTTTGGGACGACCAGAGAAGACGACCAGAGGTTGACTCCGGCGTCCCTGAAATTTGTTGACTCTGGTAAGGGAAAACGTGGCCTAAAGAAGCTTTCTGACTGGTTAATTAAAATAAATAGGGGCCCCCCTTTTGCTTGCATGTTTGAAATAAAAAAATACAATTTGTTTTATTATATATTTATTCATTTGCGTTTGAATTACCGGATAAACACGCCACCCCGGTGGCAACACACTTGCACTTAAGACTCTCATACACATGGTCTAGGGTCCGATCTAGGTGCGAGGTGTTTTTTTATTTTCATGTTTTCATTACAGATCCTATGTAAGCTATCCAGGCGTGCCTATCATGCATCTCTTTAATCATCATCATCCAATCAGATCTATCGCTTTAGAAGGCTACACCCCATGGTGCACCCCAAAAGACCACCCTCACTGATCAGATCTATCGCTTTAGAATTAGGTTTTCACACTTCAATTATTTTTCTAAAAAAAAAACACCAAAAATATTTTTTAAGTGCTTAGAATCTTTTTAGGTTTTTTCATCTTTCCCCTTTCCATCCCCCCGCATTTGTCTATTGTAATACGGTGGGAGAACTGACTTGGGTGTTTTGTGTTTTATCGCCATTGTTGCAGATAGTAAGAGTCGCCACCGACTTTTCTTTTATCCAATAAAGGAAAGGGTGAAAAGAAAAGGAAAGACCTTTTGAGAATTTCTTGGGTTCTTGGGGTAGGTTATGAAAAGGGAAGGTGTTAGCATCCTTTTTATCCGTAGTTATCTATCGATTCTTAGTTGCTAGCTCACTTTGAAATGATTTGTAAAAATATGTTTGTGTGGGTTTGAAAGTATTTTTAAAAAGTGCCTTTGTTTAGGAGAACTTTGTAATGATTCTCGTCTCTATAAGAATGTATACAAAGTGTTAACTTTTGAAAATATTTCATGAAAGTGTTGGGGTGTTTGAAAGATATTTTGAATGTGTAAGTGTGAAAATGGTTTTATTTGTGAGCAAGAAACTACGAGCGTTCTACCTACTCAAAAAGTCTTAGTTCTTTTCCTTCTCCTTTAGATAGTGTTATCTTACCATTAGTTAGTAAGCAACTATATCATTGGATGTGAAGGGACAATCGTGGGTCATCGTACAGTCATAAAAGGAAACATTGTAGGATACCTTAGAAATTTGTCGTAAGGGTCTAAGATTATTTACCGAAGGCAACATTGAAGGGTCATCGAGGGACTACGATCTTTTATCGAGGATCTTTGCTAAAGTATCCCACATTAGAGGGACATGACTGTTTATTTGAAGGCAACAAGTGAAGTATACTTTAGAGGTCCAATTATACTCTAGAGGTGCATGTGTGAAAAGTGTTTTAATTGCGGAATTTAAATATCCTATGCTATTACATCATTTGGGGGTACAAATTACAAATGGGGATGAAAGAAATTAAAACATAATTACTATTACAAATATTGTACCCCAAAATTTGCCCTCTCATTTATCAAGAATTTTCTCATAAGATCTCTATTGATTCAAGACCGCACAAGGTTTGATCAGCTCAAGATATCCTCCCTAAACACTGATGACTCAAAATTAGGGTTTGAGTTTATATAAGTACAATTGGACTTTCAATGCCCCATATAGTTTCCATGGATCATATTGGGCTCTCAAGCATCAGGTCGAAGAAAGGAGAAAGAGGAAACTATCGAAAGGGCAAAACAGACCAAAAGGTGTGCAACTGCAGATAACAGTTAGAATTCAAAATCTAGTTCAGGCTGTTCGAATCACATGACTGATTGAAAAGGAGTGGTGGTCAGATTTTGACAAATCGAAGAAGAGTAAGCTTGCTTGGATCCACACGCTTCAATTGGGAAATAGTTTCCTTTGATCAACCTGCTTCAATCCACCTCTAAACCTGCTTCAATCCACAAGCTTCGACTAGGTAATGGATTCTATTGTACCCCAAAATTTACCCTCTCATGTTTTTCCAAGATTTCCTCTTGTATAGGTGGTTACAAATATTTTCCTAAAGAAAAGGGAAATATTTCAAAAGATGGTTAAGGATACTTCGATTGGCATCTACAAAGTACCCTTCGATTGGCCTCTACAAAAGGCCCTTCGATTGGCATCCACAAGGCACCCTTCGACTGGCCTCTACAAAAGACCCTTCGATTGGCATCTGTAAAAAGTCTATCGATTGGTACAAGGCCTTTCGATGGGAATTTTCAACCAGGAAGCTTCTACGGGCATCTTAAATAAGGTTATTTTTCGTTAGAGCGTACAAAGGGCCTTTCGACAGGCATGTTAACAAAGTGATGTTTCGATTGGCATATTAACAGGGTGATATTATGATTGTCCAAGTTAGAGAAAATGAGATCAAAAAGGCCAAGAACTGAGAGGGTTCCAGAAGCTCTGATGATGGGCATTCGAATTCATGCAGATTGGAGAGGATAACTCTGAGCCTTTTTGCAGACTATTGTAGAAGCTATGATGCTGAGAATATGTGCAATTCGAATCAAGATGCAGAGCTATCGAAGGGAGCAAGGCTTAAGATTTAATCGAAGGAGAAATGATAACAAAGTTGGTGCAATTTGAATTCAGAGCCTTTGAAAGAAAACAAACATTCTGATGAGGGAAGTTATGGGCAATTCGAATCAGGACTTAGAGCCATTAAAGGAGTGTAGAACAACACTTCGATTAGGCAATAAGATAACGCTTCGATTGTCCAAGTTCAAAGCCATCAAAGAAAGAAAAACTTGAGACTTAATCAAAGGAACCATGATGAAATCCTTAAGCCAAATTCGAACAAAACACCTATCCTGACCTGTCCAGGCTCACCCAAAGTTCAAAATGGCATGTTTTCCTTGCAAATATGGTAAGAATTCAATGTTGATCATGGATTCAATTCCTTAGTTAAAGGCCAGATTCTTGCCTTGTTTGTTCACAACTCCACAAGATCTGATTCGACCAGGGTGATTCTCTTCAAATCAAGCAATCGAAGCAGAGGGTGGCTTAATCGAAGGAGCTATGACATTGAAGCTGGTGCAATTCAAATTAGAGTTCAGAGCTTTCGAAGGAAACAATGCTCTGATGAGGAAAGCACTGAGTAATTTGAATTGGAGCTTAGAGCCTTCGAAGAGAGCAAACTCTAAGGGAGATGGATCTCCATGGGCAGGTCAACTTTCGATTTTCATCATATTAGAGGCCCAAACAACTTATAACAGGCTGGAAGTAACGCATGAAAATAGATTGGCACTTGATTGAATCAAACATAGCAAGTTTTTATAAAGAAATCAAATCAAATCTCTTCATCATAATGGACCAAGATTTGATACACAAATGTTGACCTAAAATCTCTTGCCTATATAAACCTCATAATCTTAGAGAGAAAAAAGGACACACATATATTGCTTCGCAAACGTATGCAACTGCCTCCACAAACCCTACCAAAATTCCAAATTTTCTCAAAAGAGAGGTGCAACATGTATCACACGATCCAGTCATCCTTAATCCATTCCAGGTGTTCCATTATCACCATGAGGTTCCCAGGAACTTGTTTCAACCATTACTCAAGCCAAATAGTGCCCAAAATCTCTTCCTCAAGTGTCACTGGTCTGGTTCCAATTTTAATATCACTGGAGAAGAAAGAGTTGACCATCGTGAGGGGTGTTAAAACTCACCGGTGCATGCGTGGCACAGTCCTTTCTTTCAATTGGTCCATTTAAACTCCAGGGGCCCACTCAGCGTGCATGTCTTATTTGTTGATATATTTGACATAATTTCCCATATATATTATCATTTGTGTTCATATGAACGAATGACAAAATGGCTTGGTGGTAAGGAATAATGCATGTGAAGTGAAAGACATGGGTTTGATTCCCAGGTCTAGAGTTTTGTTTTTCTAACAGGTTTCATATGGATCCAGCGCTTCAAGCTTCAGCGTGCACACCATGTATCCTCACACCATCACCATCAGATCTTCATTGTTCCAGATCCAGCTCTCCTGGGTGCAGCCCCATCATAGACCTTCCAGATGCAGCAGCATGGGATCTCACGCAGTGGTGGGCAAACTGATTTGGGCCTTGAAAATTCAGTCAGCACCCCCCAATTTGGGTTTCTCACCTCAGGCCCATCTCTTTTTTAATTCTCTTTATTTTATTTTTTAATTAGTTTATATTTTTTTAACTCATTGATTTTTAAAATCATAAAATAAGAAAATCATAAAAATAGGACTTAGGTTTTTTTTATTAAAATAATTTCTTGCAAATTAATTTAATTAAATTTTAACTTGTTTTCTTTAATTTAAAATTAATTAGAAGTTATGTTAAATCTCAATTTTTTTTCTTCATAAAATACCAAAAATATTTTTAATAAGCAATTAGATTCTTAGGGTTTCAAACTTATTCCCGTCTCAATTTTTGCGCATTATTATTTCCGTACTATTATTATTTTTTCATGTAACTGTTCCCGGATTATAATAGCCTTAATTAGTTTTTTTTTTAATTTCCGCACTTTACATTTTCAGTCATATATAACTGTAATTGCCCCAAGGCCATGTAATAGCTTAGGAGTTTTTATTTCCTGCAATTTACTTTCCGCGCTATATTATATGCCTGTATATAAACTGCTAGTAAATTAGGCGTATATGACAAGAACTAATCAATTAATATTAGATCACTAGCATCAAGATAAAAATACCTAAAAAAGCACATTATTGCACACTTGCACCCCTGGGGTATTTCCCACTTTGGTTGCCTTCGGAGATGGTCATGTCCCTCGAACATAGGGATACTCTTAGCAAAGACCCTTAGTTTAAAAGTCATCATAAAGATCATAGTCCATTAATGTCCCTCGAGTTGCCTACGAGAAATGATCTTGTCCCCCGATGTTTCCTACATGATGACAATCCCTTCAAAATGGTAAGGTATCTCTACATGATGCCTTCAATGACCATAAACGTTCCTTACGATAGTCCCTTAACATCCAACAATAGAGCTACCTACTCACTAATAGTAGGATAACACTATCTAAAGGAAAGGAGGAAAATAACTCATTTTTTCGAGTAGGTAGATAGTTGTTAAGTACTTGCTCAAATCTAATTCCTTTTTACACTTACACACTTTCAAAATTCTTTTCAAAAACGCTTTATCACACTCTTGAGGACCGATACAAGAGTTGTCATAAAGTAAACAAAACCTTTCAAGACACACAAACACGAAAACATTTTTCAAAAATGAGCAAGTACCTAAGAGCCCGGGGAAAACCACGGATGGAAAGGGTGCTAACACCTTCCCTTTCCATAATCTACCCCCCTTACTCAGAAAAATCTCGAAAAAGGTCTTTTTATGTTCTTTTCACCCTTTTCCTTGGTTGGATAAAAGAAAAGTCGGTGGAGACTCTTGCTTACCACGAAATTTGTGGATACAAAATGCAAACCAGTATAACAGTCGGTTCTGCCACCACATCACAACTTCCTTCGAGCAACCTGCTTCGGTCCACAAGCTTCGACTGGGTAATGGCTTCCTTCGAGCAACCTGCTTCGATCCACAAGCTTCGACTGGGTAATGGCTTCTTCGAGAAACTTGCTTAAATCTACAAGCTTCGAATTGGTAATGGCTTCCTTCGAGCAACCTGCTTCGAACCACAAGCTTCGACTGGGTAATGGCTTCTTCGAGAAACTTGCTTCAATCCACAAGCTTCGACTGGGCAATGGCTTCCTTTGAGCAACCTGCTTCGGTCCACCTCTAAACCCTTCAACACACATAATTTCGACACTATGAATTACAAGTCTATCTTCATACTTGCTTCGATCCACAAGGATAATTGGTTGTGGCATTTTAAGTTTGGATATTTAAAATTTGACCACTTAATCAATTGATTACTCAAGATATGGTTACTGGTATTCCAAGTCTTGAGATGCCTGAAAAACTTTGTGAAGTTTGTTTAATAGGAAAGCAATCCAAAAATGCTTTCGTTTCAACTATGACAATGAGATCATCTTGCATGCTCAAAATGGTATATTCAGATGAATGTGGTTCATTCGAAGAACATACAATTTGTGGAAACAAATATTGTTTTGTCTGTTGATAAGTTTGGTCGAAGGTTGGATCTATGTGATCAAAACGAAAGGATGAAGTAAGTGGTACATTCAGATGAATGTGGTCCATTAGAAGAACATACAATTGGTGGAAAAAATATTGTTTTGTCTGTTGATGAGTTTGGTTGAAGGTTGTGGATCTATGTGATCAAAATGAAAGGATGGAGTATTCGACCAGAGTAAAGAAAAAGATGAAAGTTCTATAGAGATTCAAGATCTTTGTAGAAGGAATCAAGTCGAAGATAGAATTTTGAAGAACATTGATCAAATCCATAGGCCATGCTATATGATCTTGCTTTGCAGGCCTCAATTCTTGTATTTCACTCCATAATCAATTGTTTACACAATGAATTAAGCTTTTACCCAAGTTATTAAGCCATTATCCAAAAGATATTTCCATAAAGCAAGCTTTTTGGTACAAAATTTATCTTGAGCCCATACCTTGCTTACTTCTGATTGTACTCCACCATAAATCATGGAATGTAGCCCCTCTATACCAACAACTTTGGTACTTCATCTTGGGATCATGGAAAACTTGACATAACTTGATATTTGCATTCCAACCAAACCATAATTTGTTATCTTGCAAATCTGAATACTTCAACTACCCAAACCTTTTCTCTATAAATGGAGAGACCATTTGCAAGATAAGGGGGCCAGATTCTTGTGTGTTAAAAAAATCCTCAAATACTCCCAAACTCTCAAAAACTCGAAACCTACACACAAGCACAAAATTTGGCACATCGTGACTTTACACACAAAAATCTCAAATCCATTTGTGCGTTAGTGATCCTTTCGATTCACTCCCAACTTCCATATACCAGCCTTAGAACACTCCCAAAGCCCTAAAAAAACCTCTCAAGGAAGGTAGTGATCCTTTCAATTCACTCCCAGCTTCCATATACCAGCCTTTCGATTCAGTGACTTTTAAAGCAAAGTAGTGATCCCACTAGCTCAAGGAAGGTCCCTGCAAGCTTAATCTATCACCAAGTCATTTCTGGAAGTCATATAGAGGTCATTTTATTTTTACTTCAAGAGGTAAGATTTCTTAACTGTGATATCTTGATACAAGCATTTTCAGCATATACAAATAAAAGAAAATACGTAGATATCTATTGTACCCAAAAACTTGCCCTCTCATTTTACTCAACACATGCCCATTGAGGTCCTCAACTTGCTCAAGGATGCCCAAGAGTTGATCAGACAAACTCCCTCATATGGCAATGTACCTCAAATTAGGGTTTCCATTTTCATCAGGGTGGGAGAGCTCCAAAGGTCCCATATGACCTCCATGGTCCTAATATGTTCTCAAGATCATCCATGTCAAGTTTCATGCCTTGCACAAGAAGTTTGCTCAGTCAATTGCCCAGATGCCTGAAAATCAACTATACTAGATCAAAAGTCAACTATGGCCCACATGCAGTCAAACTTCAATATTTTTGGTCAACATCAACATTTTGAAGTGATATCCATCATTTGATCAAGTGTTGATCATTATTCCTTAAGGAATGCCCCAAATTCATCAAAACCCAAAAGTTGTTAAATTAGGGTTTCTCAAGAAAAGTCAACCAAACTTTAACCAAGCATAACTTCTTCATACTTTATTAGATATTTTCCATCCAAGGCTCATTTTGAAGATGATGCAATTCCCTACAATTCATATTCAGCCCCCAAGTTAAAAATATGCACTCATCAAAAGATATGAATTTCTATATTATAGGTCCTTTTGAAAAGTCAACAAAAACACTTTTTGGCTCAAAGCTTCTTACATGAACATGGAAGACCCAATTGAGATGAAACCAAAAGGGATATTCAGGGGAAATCCTAAGTTTTCTAAAAAGTCCAAGAACACCCTCTTATGGTTAAAGTTGAGGGAGATATGTATTGTCAAAATTGACCAATTTTTGGAAATGTGCATGAAGTCAACATTGATCAAAAAGACTTTTTTTCCAAATGGGACCATGTTTTCTTGTTTGAAACTTGTTCCTAAGATGGCCCACGACCCCTGAGCTTATCCACCTATTATTTTATTATTTTACTATTTTTATTATTTATTTTGATTTTTTTATCCATTTAAATCAAAATAAATCAATTTAAATAGTAGAATAATCAAATAAAATCAAAGATTTGATTTTATGAGCATATTATGAGTCCATGAACAGCTAGCAAATCAAAAAATTCGTGCAAGAGCTAATTGATTGGAAAATATCTTAATTTGGTCTATTTTGGAAACAAATCATACAAGGCAAAGAATAAAATCAAATCTCCATAATTTGCAAAGATATGATCAGTTTTTGTTGATCTAAATCATTCTATGATATATACACAACATTTCCAAAGCATAAAAAAGGGTTATTGGTCGTGAAAACAAAGGAGTCAACTTCAAATTTTTGTCAAAAAAAGTGCTGATCACATATTCCTCCATAGATTGATTCAAGCAATTCCAAGGCCAGCAATCCGTTCCTGGACATTTTCTGAAGCCATTCCAATCATCCTCAAGCCTTAAAACCTTCAGAAATCACGCCTCACAGTGCCACGGTTTGCATCTTTTTCAAGATTCGTTTTCAATAATTTATCTATCATAAACAGGTTTTGATCATATATCCATGCTTGCTATCATATTTGCAATGTTTTTGATTGGTTTGATTGAAGTTTAAGTGCAGGAATGGCACGATTCCATTGTTAGAGTTTTGAGGTCCCAAATTGGGAATTCCATATAGAGGCAAAATTGGACAAAATCAGGGGTACTATCATGCTTAGAAGATGATTTGCAATTGATCCATGTCTTTGGTTTGAATTTATTCTGCTTGTGCTGCATTTTTGAATTTTACAGGTTTATGGCTACGAACAAAATCTGTCACTATAGCTTTTAGTGAAAGAAACGACTGTAGGTAAAAGTGTGGCAAAAAACAACAGTTATGGGGAAGAAGACAATTAGGTGGCAGAATCCCATTGGGTGATTTGAATCACGCGCGCGTTTGGGAAAGACCACTTTATTCCGTGTATATTTTATTTATGTTATTATATTTACAACTAACCATCCAGCCATTGGATTCATCATCAATCCAGATCCAACACTCAAGTCATACCATGGACCGTCATAAAGAGCATTACACTGGATCTAGCGCGTTGATTGGGCTGAGCTAGGAATGGGCCTAACAAATTAAGTACTACACCCCCTGAATTGCTCAACAATACAGGCTCAATTTCTTTTCTTCTTTTTTTATTATTTTATTTCTTTTATTTTAATTATTTGATTAATTATTTCCTTTTACAAAAATAACACAAAAAATCATTTTTTATTTAATCATAAAATCAAGAAAACAACAAAAATGTAGAATTAGGTTTTTTTATTAAAATGAGTTTTTTTTTGGAAAATGATTAATTTAATGATATTGACTTGATTGTTTTCATAATTAAAATTAATTAGACAAATTAGGTTTAATTCACAAATATTTAATTTTCTCAATAAAATACCAAAAAATATTTTTCTTTAATTAATTAGATTTAGGTTAAGATTTCAAATATTTTTCTCAACAATAAAATACAAAAAAATATTTTCTCTTTAATTGATTAGATTTTAGAATTTAAACTTTGATTCCGGTACTTAATTCTCGCGCGCAATATTTTATTTTCCAATTATTGTATTTTCTTCGGGTTTGTAATAGTTTTTAATTAGAATTTACCGCATATTATTTACTGTTTAATCCCCAGATTTTGGTCATGTAACCCCCTCCCCGAAGCCTTGTAATAGCGTAGATTTACTTTTTCGCTTTTAATTTCCGCAACTATGAACTGTCTAGATGTATGGATAATAGGCTTGCATGAATAAGACAAATAAAATTAAAACAGTAGATCACCTTAATTGCACAAAGATTAAATACCAAAAATCAAACACTGCTTTACACTTGCACCCTTAGGGTATGCCTCACTTGGTTGCCTCGGAAAACAATGGTCATGTCCCTCAAACGTAGGGATATCTTAGCAAAAAACCCTTAATCTAAAAGTCATCATAAAGATCATAGTCCCTTAACGTCCCCCGAGTTGCCTACTAGAAATGATCTTGTCCCTCGATGTTGCCTATATGACGATAGTCCCTTCGAAACGCTAAGGTATCCTTACTTGGTTCCTTCAGTGACTATTTCATCCCTTCGAACGTCCCTTTAAACATCCAACGGCAGTGCTACCTATTCCTTAATAATAGGATAACATTGTCTAAAGGAAAACAAACAGACCTTTTTCGAGTAGGTAGATTAGTTCCTAGGTACTTGCTCAAACAAACAAACTTTTTCACACCAACACTTTTCAAACAGTTTTCAAAAAAAACTTCGTAACACTCTTGAGGACAAAAACAAGGGTTAAAACGAAGTAAAACAAAACTTTTCAAAACAAAGCACACACAAGCAATTTAAAAATGAGCAAGTACCTAAGAGCCCATGGAAAACCATGGATAGAAAGGGTGCTAACACCTTCCCTTTCTATAATCTACCCGCCGTACTCAGAAACATCTCGAAAAAGGTTTTTTCTGTTCTTTTTCCTTTTCCTGATTGGATAAAATAAAAGTCATTCGCGACTCTTGTTTACCGCGACATTTACAAACAAAAAATGCAAACCAGTATTAACAGTCGGTTCTGCCACCGTATCACAGAACTGACGACTCTGCTGGGGATTAAATAAGTGGGGTATACCTTATGATCTAGGTCATTTTTTAAATTGATTTCTTATTTGTTTTGTATGATTTATTCTTAAAGGGTTTTGCTTGGGCATTGTTTAAGCGATGACCGATATGGTTTAAGCGATGGCTATGTTGGTGTGACACTTTGGTTAGTACCGGTATCCTTCATGTGGAAACGAGGAGAATACGGGGCCGCCGCATGGTGTTGTGAAGCACTAACGGACCTTAGAACCTTAGTTGAACAAACTTGGCCATTAGAAAGTAGTGAGATAGTCGGACTCATTATTAAACTGAGGATTGGTTGATACTCGATGCTACACTCATTGAGATCAGACTTTTGGGATATTTTGGCCGCAAGAAAAGATTGCTTGAGCTGAAACAATGCCCGATAAAGGATGATCAGTGATATTGAGAATCTTTAGAACCCGGTTAATTTTCTAAGACAGGTTTGAAACCAACTAAACTTCAAGAGGGTATGACCTTAAAACCCATGCAAGCCTAAACCTAAGGTTGTTTGCGTGACTTGTGTGCTTTCAACTTGAACTACTTGTAGAGTTTTATTACCTGACAACATGAGTTCCTTGCAGGTTTTGTTTACAGGTATTATCCAATAACTTGGATTTCTTGCAGGGTTTACTTGCTTAAATCACTTCGCACCTTTGCTTAAAAGCATAACATACACATTATAACATCATGCCTTAACATTTCCTTAACCATTTCAAGGATCTCGAGGGCCTGTGATGCAGGTTATGATAAATCAGACGTCTAGCAAGGGGCAAGGGGATTTATTTTCCTCTAGCCATGTCGTCAGAAGATCAAAACTCAACAACTTGAGTCAGGGGCTATGACCCACTTGATATGGTGAGCTTGACTCTCGTAGAAGGACTCTCAATGATACGAAGTTCTTCAATCAAAGCTGCAAAATTCAACTTCTGACATTTTCTTGTTTACCCCGCGAGATCCTTGAAGACATTGCATACATATATAATACATATCATTGCATAAGCAGGTTTCAAAGCAGGTCTCTCATGTTTGCTGTTTATTTCAGCAATGGCCCTCCAACAAGACAAGAGAGATCTCCAAGCTCAAGATGCCCATTTCAAGGAATTTCTCCTGAATCTATCCAAGGGGCAAGAAGACCTGAAAACACTCTTCGCTGGGAATCTGACCGAGGAACGTCCTGACAATAGCAAGGATGAACAATTGGAATAACTGCAAGCTGAGGTAGAAGCAATGAGAATCTAGATGCTGGGGCATATGAATTTTATCCAAAACTTAGCTCGAGGACAAGAAGGGCTAAGAGCCTTCCTCAACAAGCTTCACCAAGATGGATGCAGATCCATGAAACAAACAGTTAAAATTATGGATCAAGGCATTAATCAGCCCCCAGTGAGAGAAGAGGTTGGTTTGGTCAGGAACAGACCTTTCCATATTGCTACTACATCACAAGCCCAACCACAACCTCGCCAACGACAACGGGGCAATCGGCATAAGAATACATCCGAAAGATGCTTCACCGAAATCAACATGTCATTGGCTCAAGCATTGCAACGCATGTTGAAGGCCAAGTTGGTTATATTAAGGGACCCTCCTCAGAATCCCAACATAGCCTCCCCAAGGTACAATCCAAATGCAAGATGTCCGTACCACTCCAACAGTCCTGGACATGACACCAACAACTGTTGGGCGTTGAGAAATAAAATTCAAGACCTGATTGATGAAGGAGCGCTAGAATTCACACAAGATGGCCAGGCTGAGTTCTTCTGCCATCCCTCCAAGGCATACCATCTGAAGTGACAAGTTCTTACAAGAAGACTTTTCGTTCATTAGAATTTTCAATGTGTAAATTTCTTTTTATTTGTTTGAACATTTATTCATATCAAACCTCGTTATTTCATCAATGCATTGCATATGTTTGTCTTGAATCAATTCATTCGTATTCACTATTTCAAAATGCATTCTTATTTCCTTTTGTGATATTCAACTCTCGATTAAAAACTCTAAGCCTTAGAGGGAGGATGACGAAAATGATACCACAATCTCTACAATATGCTTTTGAACAGACCCTGCTGACGATGTAAAGGCATTGTTTCAAATCCTAAACAGTGGAGTTATAAGGAAGATAATCCCTAGTCAACCCCTTCGAGCCAAAGAAGTAGGAGTTTTTCTTTTCACACAAATTAAAACACTTAATCATAACCCGGGGCAGGGTAGTTTTCTCAGTTAATTCAGAGGCGCATTCAGTCACAATCTGCCGCTTCGTACATAATGAATGGCATCAAAGACGTCCTTCTAAAACAAAAGACGGTGATGGTTTTGTATAATCGTCAAGACAGGCAGTCATTATCTCTCGAAATAAAATCCCATTAATTCAAAACCTATGAAGGAGACTTAAGAGAAAAATTGGGGTATCCCGCTGACTGTAATCACAAAAGAAACAGTTCAGGAAAAAAGAAGGGATAACGAAAACAAAAAAAAGAGGTTACTACAAATCCTCGACAAAAAGAAGATTACAAAAATGACTGCCTTTTCAAAACAAATGTTCAATTTATGAATCATCGCCAAGTATCAGAGCAAAGATTCCAGACTCAATCGGGATCTAAACGCGCAATTAACTGAGCATAAGACTGAAGAACATCACGAAGAGCGGGTTGGGTACAAATAAATTTGAGCCTTTATCCTTTGTTTCTTGAACCGTGAACCAGGCCACATTATAACCCTTAAATGTCCTAGCTGAAGCATGGGTTAGTTTGAGAGCATACTGTTACAAAGGTATCCTGACTCCTGTAGGCTTTATTACGAATCCTGAGTTGATATCACATTCTTGCAAATTTCATTTTACTACACAAAACACATATTCAAAAATTTTCAAGACATACATGAGTTTTGCATTCTTTAAATGACATTGTTTGCATATGACTAATTGTTTAACAGTAGAGAAATCCGCACAATGGATATTCAATGAACAGACATCCTCTCAATGGACATAATCACCTCAGAGGAAAAGACACTTCCAATAACAGATCTCCCATAAGAAAGGGGCATGACATGATGTCTAAACACACCTGGGGCAGTATCTCCAAAAGTGCCAAGTAACTAGGGGAAGATCTCCATTTGAATTGCTTGGGATATTACACACGCATTCCAGCAATGAATCATGTGCCATCAAGAAAACATTTTTGACAGTAATACAACACAACACTATGGACAATGACAACTCTCTACATCCTGAAAGCATGGACATAGTCGGAAAATATTATGCATAACAAAGACCCGCTAGGTTGACATACCTAGGCAAAAATAACGGCATACCGTTGAACCAAAAGGGTTCGGGAAAAAGTTAATGATATACATTAAAAAAATCTGTACACCCGACAAGTCGAAAACCTAAAAAGGCGGCTTGGGAAAAAAGGTATCCCGGTGGACTGAAAACCCGAAAGGGAGGTCCAGGTACAAGTTAGGGATTTAAAACATACGACTATGTCTCGTCACCTGTCTATCAGTGGAAGACTTATACCTTGATCAACATTTATCAAGAGCACTAAAATTCAAATACAGTTCAGATACGCTCCAGATACGGATGCCATTATGATACTCATTCAGATTCATCTTTCAGATACAGTTCAGATACGCTCCAGATATGGATGCCATTCTGATACTCATTCAGATTCATCTTTCATATACAGTTCAAATACGCTCCAGATACGAATGACATTCTGATACTCATTCAGACTCAGCTTTCAGATACAGTTCAGATACGCTCCAGATATGGATGCCATTCTGATACTCATTCAGACTCAGCTTTCAGATACAGTTCAGATACGCTTCAGATATGAATGCCATTCTGATACTCATTCAGATTCAACTTTCAGATACAATTCAGATACGCTCCAGATACAGATGCCATTCTGATACTCATTCAGATTCATCTTTCAGATACAGTTCAGATACGCTCCAGATATGGATGCCATTCTGATACTCATTCAGATTCAGCTTTCAGATACAGTTCAAATACGCTCCAGATACAGATGCCATTCTGATACTCATTCAGACTCAACTTTTAGATACAGTTCAGATACGCTCCAGATACGGATGCCATTCTGATACTCATTCAGACTCATCTTTTAGATACAGTTCAGATTCGCTTCAGATACGGATGCCATTCTGATACTCATTCAGATTCATCTTTCAGATACAGTTTAGATACGCTCCAGATACGAATGCCATTCTGATACTCATTCAGATTCAGCTTTCAGATACAGTTCAAATATGCTCCAGATATGGATGCCGTTCTTATACTCATTCAAATTCATCTTTCAAAAATAGTTCAGATAGGCTCCAGATACGGATGCCATTCTGATGCTCATTCAGATTCATCTTTCAGATACAGTTCAGATACGCTCCAGATACAGATGCCATTCTGATACTCATTCAGATTCATCTTTCAGATATAGTTCAGATATGCTCCAGATACAGATGCCACTCTGATACTCATTCAGATTCAGCTTTTAGACACGGTTCAGATACGATCTAGATGCGAATGTCATTCTGCTACTTATTCAATATTTTAATACATCGAGAAACGGTTCAGATACGATCCAGATACGGATGTCATTCTGCTACTTATTTAAGATTTGCATACATTAAGAAACAATTCAGGTACGATCCAGAGACAGATGTTATCCTGGTACTTATTCCAGATTTCTCTTCTAGAAACAGTTAAGATACGATCCAGAGACGGATGTCATTCTGACACTCATTCGACACATGTTTCAAAGTACAGTTCATATACGATCCAGAGACGAATGTCATTCTGACACTCATTCAACACATGTTTCAAGTACAATTCAGATACGATCCAGAGACGGATGTCATCCTGACACTCATTAAATACATGTTCAAGTACAATCACGACATAAATCCATCCACAAAATCTTCGTATGTACTTTTCGCAGCATGGTACAAGGGGAAGAGACAGTTGGAAGCAAAGTCACTATCACATACAAGCCAATGATACCTATATTCTCCACAGAGCCGAGACAACCAAGGTCCGACCTCCGTATCCCCAAGCATGAATTCCTTCCCCAGCAAGTTCCTTCAGAAAGCTGATGTCTGTATTCCCCAGCCTAGCTTTATAATCATAAACAGTTTATAAAGTTTTCTCCCAAGCAGAGTTTATTTCCCTGACAGTGGAAGCTCGATCTCCAACAGAGCTCTTCTCTCCAGCAATAGAAGTTCATCCCCAGCTGAGTTTATTTCTCCAAATCAGTAGATCTTCCAACAAAGTATCTTTCTACCCCACATAGTCATTCCCCCGCAAGATTATTCTCAGACAGAATCTCTCCCGGCAGAATATTCTCAAGCAGAACAGATATAAATCTCCAGCTAATCAGCTTCGGTCACTATCCCCAGCAGAAATGAATAACTCAACTCCTTATACTCTCCAGCAGTAGTCCAAGATTTATTTTCCCCAGCTAGAGAATATCACACTAGCATTGCATATCCATACATCATGGCATGCACATACATATTATACAGCACAATCTCATTTATTTTGAGAACATCATTACTCAATACATTTCATACATCATGGCATGTGCATACATATTATACAACACAATCTCATTTATTTTGAGAACATCATCATTAAATGTAATTCATACATCATGACATTATATATGACTAACTCTTTACCTTTTAGGGAAAGATGCAATCAAGTTCTCACGAGTTCTCTCTAGTTTAGTCAAACTGACACCAAGGTTTCTATTCCAGTTGAAGATATTCCAACACTCTTCAAGATTTTCTCTGGTTCAATCAAACCGACACTAAGGTTTCTATTCTAGTTGAAGATGTTCTAAGACTTTTGTCTGGGTCAGCCAAATCGCCGCTAAGATTCCCCTAATTTCTATGCCAGTCAAAGTTAATCTGAGTCCTCTCCCGGGTTCAGCCAAATCAATACTAAGATTTCTCTCTCAGTTGAAGACAACTCGAGACCTTTCCCTGGTTCCATCAAATCGATACTAAGATTTCTATTCCAGTTCAATACTACGAAGCCTGGAATCGACCAGATAATGGTATATCTCAAATTCAAGCTATGAAGCCCGAAAATCGACCGGATAATATCTTAATTTCTCCAAAATACTATGAAGCCTGGAATCGAAAAGATAGTGGTATAAGACACTGTGAAGCCTGTCGCACGACCAGATAACGGTATAAGACGCTGTGAAGACTGGAGCACGACCAGATAGCAGCAAGAGACACTGTGAAACCTGGAAATTGACCAGATAATAGTATGCGGCACTGCGAAGCTTGGAATTCGACCAAATAGCAGTTTACTCGGCCAATTACTATGAAGCCCAGAAATCGACCGGATATTAGTATGCCTTAAATTCAAGTTGAAACCCGAATGCAACCAGATAACCACTTAATTCCTTCTGAAGCCTGGAACATGACCAGATAAGAATTGAGAAATTGCAAAGCCTAGATTATGACCAGATGACAAGTTTAAATCTCATCTCCCCAGTAAGTCACTGTGAAACCTGGAGCACGACCAGATAACAGTTAATCTTATTATTCTCAGCAAATTGTTGTAAAGCCTGGAGCACAACCAAATAGTAGTTTACTTTCACCTCCTCGATTAAGAGATGATTCCTCAGTAGAGTAACGGACAACTGAAGCTCCTAAAATTCTATTTCTCCCAGGACAGAGACCAACATTCCTTGGCAGATCCATCCTCGATGACAGGAATAGGATTCTCATTGAAGGAATCTCTCATAAAATGTAAATTCTTCTGGATGGCATCTTTAAGCCCATCTCTGACGACTCTCCGTCATCATCCTGGATGACATCTTTAAGCCCATCTCCGACGACTCTCCGTCATCATCCTGGATGACATCTTTAAGCCCATCTCCGACGATATTCCGTCATATTTTCCAAATGGCATCTGTAATCCCATTCTCGATACTACCTACACAGTCCAACACCATCTCAGACGAGTGCAAATTTCTGGGCACTTAGTGTTCAATCATCTTCCACCTTCAGACTATGAAAGGCAGACAACCAATCTACATCCTCAGGTTTAAGAAGATTGAACAGGGGCCGCTGTTGTACCCCAAAATTTTCCCTCTCATTTTACTCAACACATGCCCATTGAGGTCCTCAACTTGCTCAAGGATGCCCAAGAGTTGATCAGACAAACTCCCTCCTAAGGCAATGTACCTCAAATTAGGGTTTCCATTTTCATCCGGGTGGGGGAGCTCCAAAGGTCCCAGATGCCCTCCATGGTCCTAATATGTTCTCAAGATCATCCATCTCAAGTTTTATACCTTGCACAAGAAGTTTGCTCAGTCAGTTGCCTAGATGCCTGAAAATCAACTATACTAGATCAAAAGTCAACTGTGGCCCACATACAGTCAAACTTTAAGATTTTTGGTCATCAACATTTTGAAGTGGTATCCATCATTTGATCAAGGGTTGATCATTATTCCTCAAGGAATGCCCCAAATTCATCAAAACCCAAAAGTTGTTAAATTAGGGTTTCTTAGGAAAAGTCAACCAAACTTTGACCAAGCATAACTTCATCATACTTTATCAGAAATTTTCCATCCAAGGATCATTTTGAATATGATGCAATTCCCTACAATTCATCTTCAGCCCCCAAGTTAAAAATATGCACTCATTAAAAGATATGAATTTCTACATTATAGGTCCTTTTGAAAAGTCAACAAAAACACTTTTTGGGTCAAAGCTTCTTACATGAACATGGAAGACCCAATTGAGATGAAACCAAAAGGGTTGTTTAGGGGAAATCCTAACTTTTCTAAAAAGTCCAAGAACACCCTCTTAGGGTTAAAGTTGAGGGATATATGTATTGTCAAAATTGACAAATTTTTGGAAATGTGCATGAAGTCAACATTGATCAAAATGACTTTTTTTCCAAATGGGCCCATGTTTTCTTGTTTGAAACTTGTTCCTAAGATGGACCACGACCCCTGAGCTTATCCACCTATTATTTTATTATTATTTTTTATTTTGATTTTTTATCCATCTAAATCAAAATAAATCAATTTAAATAGTAGAATAATCAAATAAAATCAAAGATTTGATTTTATGAGCATATTATGAGTCCATGAATAGCTAGCAAATCAAAAAAATTGTGCATGAGCTAATTGATTGGAAAAGATCTTAATTTGGTCTATTTTGGAAACAAATCATACAAGGCAAAGAATGATACCAAATCTCCATAATTTGCAAAGATATGATCAGTTTTTGTTGACCTAAATCATTCTATGATATATACACAACATTTTCAAAGCATAAAAAAGGGTTCTTGGTCATGAAAACAAATGAGTCAACTTCAAATTTTTGTCAAAAAAAGTGTTGATCACATATTCCTCCATAGACCGATTCAAGCAATTCCAAGGCCAGCAATCCGTTCCTGGACATTTTATGAAGCCATTTCAATCATCCTCAAGCCTTAAAACCTTCAGAAATCACGCCTTATAGTGCCACGGTTTGCATCTTTTTTCAAGATTCGTTTTCAATAATTTATCAATCATAAACATATTTTGATCATATATCCATGCTTGCTATCATATTCGTAATGTTTTTGATTAGTTTGATTGAAGTTTAACTGCAGGAATGGCATGATGCCATTGTTAGAGTTTTGAGGTCCCAAATTGGGTGTTCCATATAGAGGCAAAATTGGACAAAATCAGGGGTACTATCATGCTTAGAAGATGATTTGCAATTGATCCATGTCTTTGGTTTGAATTTATTCTACTTGTGCTGCATTTTTGAATTTTACAGGTTTATGGCTACGAACAAAATCTGTCACTATAGCTTTTAGTGACAGAAACGACTGTAGGTAAAAGTGTGGCAAAAAACAACAGTTATGGGGAAGAAGACAATTAGGTGGCAGAATCCCATTGGGTGATTTGAATCACGCGCGCGTTTGGGAAAGACCACTTTATTTCGTTTATATTTTATTTATGTTATTATATTTACAACTAACCATCCAACCATTGGATTCATCATCAATCCAGATCCAACGCTCAAGTCATACCATGGACCGTCAGAAAGAGCATCACACTGGATCTAGCGCGTTGACTGGGCTAGCAAGGAATGGGCCTAACAAATTTAGTACTACACCCCCTGAATTGCTCAACAATACAGGCCTGATTTCTTTTATTTTTTTTTATTTTATTTCCTTTATTTTAATTATTTGATTAATTATTTCCTTTTACAAAAATAACACAAAAAAATCATTTTCTATTTAATCATAAAATCAAGAAAACCACAAAAAAGTAGAATTAGGTTTTTTATTAAAATTAGTTTTTTTTTGGAAAATAATTAATTTAATGATATTGACTTGATTGTTTTCATAATTAAAATTAATTAGACAAATTAGGTTTAATTCACAAATATTTAATTTTCTCAATAAAATACCAAAAAATATTTTTCTTTAATTAATTAGATTTAGGTTAAGATTTCAAATATTTTTCTCAACAATAAAATACAAAAAAATATTTTCTCTTTAATTGATTAGATTTTAGAATTTAAACTTTGATTCTCGTGCTTAATTCTCGCATGCAATATTTTATTTTCCAATTATTGTATTTGCTTCGGGTTTGTAATAGTTTTTAATTAGAGTTTACCGCATATTATTTACTGTTTAATCCCCGATTTTTGATCATGTAACCCCCTCCCCGAAGCCTTGTAATAGCGTAGATTTACTATTTCGCTTTTAATTTCTGTAACTATGAACTGTCTAGATGTATGGATAATAGGCTTGCATGAAAAAGACAAATAAAATTAAAACAGTAGATCACCTTAATTGTGCAAAGATTAAATAACTAAAATCAAACACTGCTTTACACTTGCACCCTTTGGGTATGTCTCACTTGGTTGCCTCAGAAAATAATGGTCATGTCCCTCGAACATAGGGATATCTTAGCAAAAGACCCTCAATCTAAAAGTCATCATAAAGATCATAGTCCCTTAACGTCCCTCGAGTTGCCTACGAGAAATGATCATGTCCCTCGATGTTGCCTATATGACGATAGTCCCTTCGAAACGCTAAGGTATCCTTACTTGTTGCCTTCAGTGACCATTTCGTCCCTTTGAACGTCCCTTTAAACATTCAACGACAGTGCTACCTATTCCTCAATAATAGGATAGCGCTGTCTAAAGGAAAACGAACAGACCTTTTTCGAGTAGGTAGATTAGTTCCTAGGTACTTGCTCAAAAAACAAACTTTTTCACACCAACATTTTTCAAACAGTTTTCAAAAACAACTTCGTAACACTCTTGAGGACAAAAACAAGGGTTAAAACGAAGTAAAATAAAACTTTTCAAAACAAAGCACACACACGAAATTTAAAAATCAGCAAGTACCTAATAGCCCATGGAAAACCATGGATAGAAAGGGTGCTAACACCTTCCCTTTCTATAGTCTACCCCCCGTACTCAGAAACATCTCGAAAAAGGTTTTTTCTGTTCTTTTTCCTTTTCCTAATTGGATAAAATAAAAGTCGATGGCAACTCTTCCTTACCGCGACATTTGCGAACAAAAAATGCAAACCAGTATAACAGTCAATTCTTCCACCGTATCACAATATCATATATAGGAAGCTGACCATGCTCTTAGTTTTGATTATTACTGCTTATACATTGAGAATTTCATATCTGATCAGTTAGGTTTTAGTTTTGGTACTGAACAAAATTCATGCTAACCTCTGATCCATAGCTTTCGAAAATTACATGGTTGGATTTGTATTCAAATTCTAGGAAGGTTTGATGTTTATATTTTTTGATTTGGCTGAGAAATGAAGCTTTTAGAAGCTTAACAATGGTGATATACATCCCTGCACACTCGAAGGAAGAAGATAAAGCCATGTTCAAATTTTCAAAAATGAGTTCATTTTATATTTAGTGCAAGTTGGATAACTAACGGATGAAACATACCACCCCAGTGGTACAAACAACGCGCACTAAAGCCTTGCGACGTATAAGGTCTTGGGTTCGAACCCCAGCGAGACCTTTTGTTATTTTTCCAAATTTTATCACTTTTCCTTGTTTGTAGGAAGCGCGCCTGGGCCTCCATTGGCTGGGCCTTGACATTTTTATTTTTATGACCCCCCCCCCCCCCCCCCCCCCATTTTACTTTAGCAATGCAACCCATTTTATTTTTTTGTTCTACAATTTAATGATTATTGAGCCAGGCCAAACAAAAACTATTTTCATGCAAAAAACCCTAAAATTGCACTTTTTATTAATTTCATTTTTCAATTTTCCTATTTTAATTAATTACCCTTATTTAATTATTTAGGTCAAAACAATTTTCCTAACAAAAATCCAAAGCAAAATCCATTTCTTTTTATATTCCTTGTACATTATATTCATGTGATTTCTTATACAAGTTCAATATGGTTGTAATAGATAATTAGGATTTAATTTCTTGCAATCCCCATTTGTAAATTTGTACACCCCATCCCCAAATGATGTAATAGCGTAGTAGTAAATTTACTTTCTGTAATTTATCGCTTTCATATAAATGCTAGCATTTAGGGTTTGTATGAAAAGATAAAATCAATACTTTGAAAACACTAATCCAAGATAAATCAAGCATGAAAAATAAACACT
The DNA here is from genome assembly GCA_948472305.1 of Vicia faba. Classification (NCBI taxonomy): domain Eukaryota; kingdom Viridiplantae; phylum Streptophyta; class Magnoliopsida; order Fabales; family Fabaceae; genus Vicia; species Vicia faba. The sequence continues at coordinate 525,467,446 of OX451740.1, read as the reverse complement.
TTGCACACTTGCACCTCTAGGGTTACCTCCACTTTCCGCCTTATGAAAAATGGTCATGTTATACATGTGAGACGTCTTAGCAAAAACAATAAACAATATAAGATCATAGTCCCTCGATGACGCTTCAAATGTTGCCTTATAAATGATCTTAGTCCCTCAAAAGTCCAACACTTTCTATGCATTCTTATAGAGACGAGAATCATTACAAAGTTTACCTAACGAAGGCACTTTTCAAAAATACTTTCAAAACCCACCACAAACACATTTCAAACCAAGCAATTTAAAAAGTGATCTAGAAAGCAAATAAGAGCCCATAGATAACTATGGATGGAAAGGGTGCTAACACCTTCCCTTTTCATAATCTACCCAACTCAAGAAAACATCTCAAAGGTATTTCCTATTCTTTTCACCCTTTCCTTATTGGATAAAAGAAAAGTCAATGGAGACTCTTGCTATCCGCAACAATTGCGATCAAACGCAAAACAACCAAGTCAGTTCTCCCACCGTATTACAGAACTGGCGACTCTGCTGGGGAATTTTTAAAAGTGGGGTTACCTTAGAGCTAGATCACATTTACTTGATTTCATTGTTTGATTTGTTTGCTTTACATTTTATGGGTCCTTGTTTGGGTTTGTATTGATCCTCTACCCGGATCAGGGAACACCATTAGGTAAGTGGTAACAAATAATGGAGATTGTCCAGGGTATACCGACATGGTTGAAGCGATGGTTACGTTAGTGTGACATATTTGTTGGTACTGGTAGCCCTTGAGTTTAGTCAAGGAGAATACGGGGCCACTGTGTGGTGTCATGAAGCACTAAATGACCTTAGAACCTTTAATTGAACAACTTGGTCATTAGGAAGTAGTGAGATAGTCGACTTTAGGGCAGTTCGAAGTTGGTTGATACTCGATGCTACGCTCATTGAGACTGGACTTTCAGGATATTTCGGTCGCCAATAAAGAGGCTTGCACTGAAACAATGCCCGATGAAGAAAGATCAGTGATATTGAGATTCGCTAGAACCAGGTTACTTTCTAGGACAGGTTGAGCTAATTAAACTTCAAGAGGGTACTTACCTATAAACTCCAGGAAAGCCTAAACCTAAGGATTTGTTTTCTTTGTTTGTACATAACAAATTATTTGCTTTTTCTTGTGTATGATTACTTGTACATAACATCATGGCATCATACCATAACATTATCAATAACCATTTCAAGGATCTCAAAGGCCTGTGATGCAGGGTCATGATAAACCAGGCATCTATCAATGGGAAAGAGGATTTATTCTCCTCTAACGAAATGTTGTGAAAGACCAAAGCACGGTAACAAGAGTCAAGGGCTATGACCCACTCGACATGGTGAGCTTGATTCTCATAGAAGGACATTTCAATGATACGAAGTTCTTCAATCAAGGCTGCAATCAAAGTTCAACTTCTGACATTTTCTTGTGTTTACCTCACGAGATCCTTGAAAACATTGCATCCACGTACCATGCATCTTATCATGACAAGTTTTCCCCATACAGGTTTTCACATCTGCTTACTGTTTATTTAAGTAGAGATGGCTCTAGAGCAAACAGTTAAAGATCTCCAAGCTCAGAATGCTCAGTTCCAACAAATGTTCCTGAACTTAGCCAAGGGCCAGGAAGATCTGAAAGCACTCTTCACCAAAGGAAGCAAGAAGAAGAAGAACATTGTCATCCTCAACATAAGAAGAAAGTTCAAGGGGCCTGCCCACTAGCTCAAAAATAAGATGCTTATTTTGAAGAATAAGACAATTAAGAAGAGGAATCCAGAATCACTAGAGCTAGGGATAACCAAGCTACTAAGGACGAACACTATTCTGAGGAGAAGTATCCACCGGAGAATGAAAAATACAAATAGCTTGAAGACAGACTAAAGGCTGTGGAGATCCAAGTTGTACCTGGCTTGGACTTTGGAAACTTGGGTTTGATTCCTGGGGTGGTCATTCCCCACAAATTCAAGATCCCTATCTTTTCCAAGTATGACGGGGTCTCTTGTCCTAAGATGCATATGAGATCTTATGTCTGCAAGATTCAGCCACACACCACTGATCAGAAGTTGTGGGTTCACTTTTCTAAGAGAGTCTATCTGGGACATAGTTGGAGTGGTTTTACCAATTGGAAGGGACCAATATCCACACCTAGGAGGATCTGGCTGCTGCTTTCTACAAGCAGTACCAATATAATGCTGATCTTGCACCAACTCGTGTGCAGTTGCAGAATATGACCGTGGGTTCCAACGAGGGCTTCAAATAATATGCCCAAAAATGGAGAGACCTGGCTGGCAGGGTGCAACAACCCTCAACTGACAGGGAGATGATTGATATCTTTATGGGAACTTTGATAAGACCTTTCTTCCCATCACCTAATTGGAAGCTCTTCGGTCGGGTTCACCGAGCTGATTCTAACTGGGGAACAAGTTGAAAATGGAATTAGAAGTGGAAAGATCCAAGGGGCTACATCCTCCGATACTTAGAAGAAGCCATAAAATAGGAAGAAAGAGTCCAATGTTGTGTACGGCCAAAAGGGTCATAACAAGAGTAACCACGACCAATCTATGGGGGCAGTCCTGATCTCTAGTCCTGCATCAGTGCAAAAATAACAACGGGGAAATAGGCGAAGGCAAGACGAGCCCAAGAGACAGTTTACCAACATCAACATGCCACTCTCTCAAGCATTGCAACACATGTTGAGGAAGAATCTGATTACATTGATAGGACCTCATCCAAACCCCAAAACTTCTTCTCCTAATTACAATCCTGATGTAATATGTTCCTATCATTCTAGTAGTCCCGGGCATGATACTAACGATTGTTGGACGCTGAAATACAAGATTCAAAGCATGAATAACGCCAAGGAAATTGAATTCAACCATCTTGAGATTCCCAACGTGATCACCGCTCCCATGCCAAATCATTGAGAGCGTCCAGTTCATTTTGAATTTTCAATTGTAATTTCTTTCATTTGTTCGAACACTTATCTGTTATGTCAAACTTTGATTTCATTAATGCATTACATGTGTTTGTTTTGAATTAATCCATTCGTTTTCACTATATTTAAACTATGCTTTTACTCCCTTTTGTGATATTTAACTCTCGTTAAAAGTTGTAAGCCTTTAGAGGGAGGATGACGAAAATAATACCATAACTTCATACAATATGCTTTTGGACAGGCCTTACTGACGATGTACATACGTTTTTTCAATTCCTAAGCACCGGAGTTATAAGGAAGATGATCCCTAGTCAACCCCTTTGAGCCAAAGAAGTAGGAGTTTTATTTTTCACACAAATTGAAACCTTTAATCAAAACCTGGGGCAGGGTAGTTTCTCAGTTAATTCAAACGCGCGTTCAGTCACAAGCTTTCACTTCGTACATAATAAGTGACATCAAAAAACATCCTTATGAATCAAAAGATGGTGATAGTTCCGTGTAAAATAGGCTGTCATTATCTCTCAAAAGAAAAAAAAACCTACGAAGGAGATTTAAGAAAAAAAACTAGGGCATCCCGCTGACTGTAGTCTCAAAAACAAGAAAAACAATCAGACAAAAATTAGGGATAATAAATCAAAAGAGGTCGTCAGAAATCCTCAACAACATGAAAATTGTTTGCCTTCTCAAATAAACTTCCAGTATCCAAACCATCACCAAAATATCATTCCAAATTCAATTGGAATCCAAGCGCGCAATTAACTGAGTATAGGGCTGAAGAACATCATGGAGAACGGGTTGAGTACAAATAAACTTTAAGCCTTATCCTTTGTTTCTTGAACCGTGAACAAGATCACATTACAACCCTTAAAAGTACTAATTGAAGCATGGGTTAGTTCGAAAGCATATTCTTATAAAAGGTATCCTGACTCCTATAAGGCTTACTGTAAATCCTGAGTTGAATTCATATTCTTACAAAATTAATTTATTTTCTAAAAAATGCATTTTCAAAACTTCAAGACAATCATAAACTTTGCATTATTTGAACACTTTTGTTTGCATATGGATATTTGTTTGACAACAGATAAATTCGCATGGCAAATATCCAATGAACGAAAGTTCTCTCAAGAAAAAGAATCACTTCAAATTGGAAGACACTTCCAAGGACAAGTCTCCCATAATCAAGGGGGAATGACAGGTTACTGTCCAATTCATCTGGGGTAGTAAAGTCGAGATTCCAAGAAATCTCTCAAGAAGTGCTGAATAACGGGGGCAGGTCTGCATCCGAATCACTTGGGGCATTGAACTTGAATTCTAGCAAAAGGGTCATGTACGACCAAGCACACATTTTCTAGTAGCGCTACAATACTTACTACTATGGAAAACGACAAATCCCCACAAAGTCCCTTTCATAAGGTGATCCCTGTTGAAGTCACCAGAGCCACCTCTATAAGGTTATCCCCACAGAATAATCTTCACGGATAAGGGTACAAACCCCACAAGGCCAAATTCGTGGATATCCCCATAAAGTTAGATCCATGCAATCTCCAGCTTGAGTTTCAGTCTCCGAAAAACCTCTCCCTATCTGAGTTGGTCTAAAGAAGAATCCTCGAGGAGTTATTCCAAAAGATAACACCTCCCCAGCAGTTTGTCAAATATTTTCTTCAACAAGGTTTATTATCCCAACAAAATACATATTCCCCAGCTTGAGTTTGCCTCTCAGACTTTCAAAAAATTAAGGGACCACAACCCCTAATTCCCAGTGAAGTCATCAACAAAGTTAGTGTTATCCCCAAAAGTTGCTACAAAGCTTGGACCCGACCAAAAAATAGTTCAACATCATCCTACTCTCAACTTACTGCGAAACCTGGACCTGATCAAATAACAATAAATCTCAATTCTTAGTTACTGCAAAGCCTGGACCCGACAAAATAGCAGTTTAAAAGCTCATCTTCCCCAGTAGAGCTTGCTACTATCCCCAGTGAGTTGCTACAAAGCCTGGAATCCAACCAGATAACAGTTAACTTCTTTATCCTTAACAAGTTGTTAACTTCCATTCTCTCCAATCAAGAAATAATTCCGCAGTAGAGAAAACGGACGACTAGAACTCCTGAACTCTTTCCCTTAAGCAGAAATTAACACTCTCCATGGAGTTTCCTTCAAGCGAAGCCAATATTCCCCAGTGGAGTTTCTCCTCAAACAATAGAACAGGAATCCCCAGCGGAAACATCCTAAAACAAGGTCTGAAGAGGAGCATACCCTTCATCCCCAGCAGCAGTCCGGGATTTCATTTCCCAAGGCTCACCAGCATTTGTCAAGGATTTATTTTCCCAGACAAATATACACTTCAACAACATTTCACGTCCATACGTCATAGCATATGTGTTGTACCCCAAAATTCTCCCTCTAACTTTTCAAGGCATTTTTCATAAGGATTCTCAAGGTTCAAGCTTGCACAAGTACATTGGGATTGTTGGTGTAATCCCTAGAGGCCAATAATTTTGGTACTTGTATCGAATTATTTATTAATAATAAAAGGCATTTCTTTATTATGTTTGCTTTCCAAAATAATAAAGTCCCTAGAATGGTTTATTTGTTTAATGAAATGTTAAGTGTGACTTAATCATGAGATCCCATTAAACATAAGACACTATTCTTAAAGTATCCGTAGTCAAGCTTTAATGTGAAGTGGGATAACATTAAAGCATTAAGATTATTATGAAGATAGATTGATGATCACATCTCATGGATCATAGATAAGGAGTTATCAAGTCTTGACATAAGTATGAATATTAGGAGTAATATTTATACTGGATTGACCCGCTATGAGAATACTACATAAAATGTTATGCAAAGTGTCATAAGTTATTCTCACGATGATAATGGTGTATACCACCCTTCGACCTGAAACCACTATGGACCCTAGATGTAGAGTCAAGTACTTTATTGCTGATCAAACGTCATCCGTAACTGGATGACTATAAAGACGGTTGATGGGTACTTCACAAAGCATGCTAAGGGACATGAGTGACCTAGATGGAATTTGCTCATCCTGCATAACAGGATAAATGTCTAAGGGCCCAATATTGAACTGGACAAGGGTGACACAGTGTATGCCTTGTGTTCAATATAGACATGAGGGCAAAAGGGTAATTATACAACACAAATATTATCACGGAAAAGGTTTGGTCAGATCACATGACATTTTTGTGACTTGGGTAACAGTGATGTGTTGCTAGATACCGCTCACTGTTTATTATATTAAATGTGTGATTTAATATAATTGCCAACGTCGCGAAAACCTACAGGGTCACACACATAAGGACAGGTTGATGAGAGATAGAATAAATAAGGAACACCGTAAGGTACGGTGCACTTAAGTGTAATACGAAAAGTGGTAAGGTACCACGTGGATAAGTGATATATGGTACATCATAAGGTATGATGACCATAAGCTTAATTGGGCTTTTAGCTTGTAGCCCACATGAGTGATTCTATAAATAGATCCCTTGTGATGAAGCAATTTCACTTGATGCAATTTCGTTTTTGATTCTCTCTCTCACTCAAGGTTTCCGTTCGTGATCAGCTAGCACTGTGACCAGAAGCGATATGTTCGTGTAGACTGAGTAGAGGCGTTGTTCTTCATCAACGCTCGTGATCACGACATCAAAGGTCTGAATCGCCATAAGAGGTAAATATTTCTATCACTGACCATGCTCATTCGTAAGGATCGCTCAAGGAAAATTTTATATTCCGCTGCGTTTTTTATCGCAATTTTCCTTCAGTGGTATCAGAGCCACTTACGAAACCATGGATCTGATAGTTGTTTATGTTCTATATTTTCTGTTTTGATTCGATTAAAACCAGAATGAATTGAATAATAAACGAGTAATTAAATTTGGCATATGTTGTGTACGATTTGGATGATTAATGTTGACTATGCTTCGGAATCCGACATTAGTATGGTGAAGCAGCGATACATCGATCGTCCATAGGTTACACAAGTAAGATCGATCACTTTTATATATGATATAAGTAAATCTGATGCAACGATGGTATATGGGATATACTGTTTCTGTTTCGTTCATTCAAACACTTAATGATTGTTATTCCTTTGACCGATCACTGCTCATATACTTCGGAATCCGACATTAGTATGGTGAAGCAATGGCATGTGATTAATCATACTGAATTATCAATCAAAATGTGTTTAACAGCATGAAACTGTTGCATTAGGGTTCATGACGGCACAAGGGTTGTGTTGTTGCAGAGTTATGCGATTAGGGTTGTGAATGCACAAGAGTTGTGCGAAAATGACGTCGATTTCAAATGAATTGTTCATTAAAATTTTGCATAGTGTGATCAATCGTCGAAATTTAATTTGCCTTTTTTTTAATTAACAAAATTTAAACTAATAATAAAAGTGTGTTTATTATTATTGTCTTGTGGTGATCAGTTATGGCCTTAGTTTTTTTTCCTTTATTTTGTTTTGGGATTGTAAAATACATCCTTGGTGTCGTGCCTCTCTCTAAAATTCTTGATGTAACTTCTTTTCTCATCTCACTCCCTCGTATGTAAAACGAGTTTCTTTTATGTAATGTATTGTTATGAAGAAAGAGAAGAATACAATATCAAAGGAGGATAACCTTGGAAATCTTGCTTAGAGAAGTTTAGATCGTTATTAGGTTAGCTTAGGTTCTCTCATTGGCTTGGGAGAACAATTGCGCTAGGGGCCATAAATGTATCCTTTTATGTATATTGATGCATGTGTTTGTATGTTGATGCATGAGAGAGACGAATTGCATGTTAAGCCAGTGAGATCAAACTAATAACAAAATCCCTCAAGTTAAATATTAAGTTCATGCTTTCCAAGTTTTAGCACTCATCAAGACTAGTATCGAACAATGTAGGTTTCGCCTACGCGAGGTGCATGTTCTATATTAGTAAGGTGTGATGGGATAATTGTAATATCCAACTGCTAAAACAATGGGTCAAACTTAACTAAACACATTATAATAAGATTATACATGTTTAGAAGCAAGAGTTGGGAATGATTCATATGATCAATTAGAATAAGGAGTTATTCACCCAACTGAAAATATTCGAGAGTTGTATGAGATACAATTGGAAGGAGTTCCTACCTAAATAACCTAGTTTTATGTAATCATCCTAACGCTGACTTAGAATGAAGTGAAATGTGGATCTCGACCCACTAGAAAGTCTTCCAACGGGATTTTCCGAATCAAATGATGAGGGTCATTTGGTTTGAGTAAAATAGTGGGAGCATATTTGATTAAAGGCCTAATTAAATATGTTGTTTTAATGATACTTATATTTCATTTTTTTGTAGATTACCATGACAACAAACAACCATATTTTGCGATCAATCCTAGATAAGGAAAAATTGTCTGGGACAAATTTCCTGGATTGGCACCGAAATCTGAGGATTGTCCTCAAGCACGTTAAGAAGCTGTATGTCTTGGAGACACCTGTTCCTGAAGAGGAACCGCCTAGTTCGGCACCCAAGGCAGAAAGAGAAGCTTATAAGAAGAATTTTGATGATGCTAACGAAGCCGCTTGTCTCATGCTAGCTACTATGAACTCGGAGTTGCAAAAGCAACACGAGAACATGTCAGCGTTCGATATGATCGGACATCTGAAAATGCTCTATCAAGAGCAGGCAAGAAATGAGAGGTTTCAGGTTTCAAAGGCCCTTTTTAACAGCAAGTTATCTTAGGGAAACCCTGTAGGTCCCCATGTACTCAAAATGATTGGGTATGTGGAGAACCTTGAAAGGTTAGGGTTTCCGCTTGGAAAGGAACTTGCAACTGATTTTATCTTGCAATCGTTGCCAGATAGCTTTAATCAGTTTGTCATGAATTTCAACATGAATGACATGGATAAGAGTCTTCCAGAATTGCTAAGCATGTTGAAAACTGCTGAGCAGAATATGAAGACAAAAGGGAAGTCCATTCTGATGGTCAGTAATGGAAAGAAGCTGAACAAGAGGCCTACCAAGCAGGTTAGTAAAGGGAAATTCAAGGAAGTTGCCAAGCCTAAACCTATTGTTCCTGCTTTGAAGCCTAGTGGAGGCATAGCAAAGGAGGGCACTTTCTTCCATTGCGGTAAGACCGGACATTGGAAGAGAAACTGCCCAAAGTACCTGGAAGATATGAAAAATGGAGTAGGGACTTCAAATTCAGGTATTTTTGTTATTGAAATTAATTTATCTACTTCTGCATCATGGGTATTAGATACTGGATGCGGTTCTCACATTTGTACTAATGTGCAGGGGCTAAAAAGGAGTAGAGATTTGGCAAAAGGTGAAGTTGACCTACGAGTTGGAAATGGAGCAAAGGTTGCTGCTTTAGCCGTAGGAACTTATGTTTTGACTTTACCTAGTGGTTTAATAATTCAGTTAGAGAACTGTTATTATGTACCTGCAAATAGTAGGAATATTATTTCCATTTCTTGTTTGGACAAGTTTGGTTTTTCATTTATAATAAAGAACAATTGTTGCTCTATTTATTTGAATGATATATTCTATGCTTCTGCACAAATGAACAATGGACTATATGTCCTTGATCTTGAAATGCCAATTTATAACATTAATACTAAATGGATTAAACCTAATGAGTTAAATCCAAGCTACCTTTGGCACTGTCGCTCAGGCCACATAAATGAGAAACGCATTTCCAAACTCCATAAAGATGGACTCTTGGACTCTTTTGATTATGAATCATATGAGACATGCAGATCTTGTTTAATTGGAAAGATGACAAAGTCCCCATTCACAGGAAAAGGTGAAAGGGCTAATGATCTTTTGGCCCTCATACATACTGATGTATGTGGACCACTGAACATACCAGCCAGAGGAGGTTTTCAATACTTCATCACATTTACTGATGATTTCAGTAGATATGGTTATGTGTATTTAATGAAACACAAATCTGAAACCTTTGAAAAATTCAAGGAATTCAAGAATGAAGTACAAAACCAACTAGGTAAGAATACTAAAGTTCTTCGATCAGATCGAGGCGGTGAATATTTAAGCCTAGAGTTTGATGACCATCTAAAGGAATGTGGGATTTTATCCCAACTTACTCCTCCTGGAACACCACAATGGAATGGTGTATCTGAGAGAAGAAATCGAACCTTGTTAGACATGGTCCGATCCATGATGAGTCACGCCGATCTTCTGAACTCCTTTTGGGGACATGCACTATTGACTGCAGCTTACACACTTAACCGGGTTCCATCCAAAAAGGTTGAGAAGACACCATATGAGATATGGAGTGGTAAGAAACCACACATGTCTTACATGAAGATTTGGGGTTGCGAAGTTTATGTGAAACGACAAATTTCAACTAAGCTTGAGCCCGAATCTGACAAATGCTTATTTGTGGGGTATCCTAAAGAAACAAGAGGGTATTACTTCTACAATCCTTCTGAGGGCAAAGTGTTTGTCGCTCGAACTGGAGTTTTTCTGGAAAAAGATTTTATTTCCAAAAGAATCAGTGGGAGGAAAATAGAGCTTGAAGAAATTCAAGAACCACAAAGCATTGTTAAACCTATGGAGGAATTAGAGCAGGAAACACAAGTAGTTGTGGAAGAGCAACCTGCTCAAGTAGAACAAGACCAGCGTAGGTCAAGCAGGATACGTCAACAACCTGAGAGATATGGATATCTCATAAGTGATCAGGGTGATGTATTACTCATGGATCAAGATGAGCTTGTGACCTACCAAGAGGCCATAACTGGTCCTGAGTCCGAGAAGTGGCTAGAAGCCATGAAATCTGAAATGGATTCCATGTACACAAACCAGGTTTGGACCTTGGTAGAGCCTCCTATAGGAGTTAACCCTATAGGATGCAAGTGGGTCTTCAAAAAGAAGACTGACATGGATGGTAAGGTACATACCTATAAGGCAAGACTGGTTGCAAAAGGCTATAAACAATATCATGGGGTTGACTATGATGAAACCCTTTCACCAGTTGCAATGCTTAAATCTGTTCAGATTTTACTTGCTATCGCTGCATATCATGATTATGAAATATGGCAGATGGATGTCAAAACTGCTTTCTTTAATTGGAATCTTCTTGAGGATGTGTACATGACACAACCTGAAGGATTTGACATACCAGAAGAAGCCCGAAAGATATGTAAGTTACAGCGATCAATTTATGGATTGAAGCAAGCTTCCAGAAGTTGGAATCTTTGTTTTGATGAAACAGTAAAACAATATGGATTCATCAAGAATGAAGATGAGCCTTGTGTCTACAAGAAGGTTAGTGGGAGCATGATCGTATTCTTGGTATTATATGTAGATGACATATTACTCATTGGAAACGATGTCCCTACCTTGCAACAAGTGAAGACTTGGTTAGGGAAATGCTTTTCAATGAAGGACCTAAGTGAAGCAGCCTATATATTAGGAATCAGGATCTATAGAGATAGGTCACAAAAACTGCTTGGCCTAAGTCAGAGTACATACATAGAAAAAGTGTTGAGACGCTTTAATATGCATGATTCCAAGAAAGGATTCATACCTATGCAACATGGCATGTGTCTATCAAAAACACAATCCCCTTCAAGTAAGGAAGAAAGGGATCGCATGGATAAGATTCCATATTGTGATCGGTGGAAATAGAACTGACTGTTTTGGAATGCTGGTTTGCGAAATGTCGCGGTAAGCAAGAGTCGCCACTGTCTTTTTTTTTTCTCCAACAAGGAAAGGACAAAAGAACAGCAAAATTCCTTTTCGAGATGTCTCTCGGTTCGGGAGGTAGATTATAGAAAGGGAAGGTGTTAGCACCCTTTCTATTCGTGGTTATCCACGGGCTCTTAGGTACTTGCTCACTATGTTTTCAAAAATGTTTGCTTTTCTTGTGTTTGTGGGTTTTGAAAAAGTTTAGTTTGAAAAACTTCTAGGTAACTCTTGTATCAGTCCTCAAGAGTGTATGAAGTATTTGTTTGAAAACTTTTTGAAAGTGTAGGTGCGAAAAGTATTTTTGTTTTTGAAAGAGCAAGTACCCAGGAGAAATCTACCTATTATAAGGAATTAAGCTGTGTAAGAGTCCTTTAGACAGTACTATCCCACTATTGAGAAGTAGGTAGCACCGTCGTTGGAGTTATTCGGGTCAATTCGATTATAGGGACATATGGTCACCAAAGCAATAGTAGGACGCCTTAGCGGTAACCCTAATGTCTTAGATCGTTTTTTATCGAGGCAACCGTTTCGAGGCAACTTTGATCTTTAGACATAAGGGCGACCTTTAAAACACCCTATACTCAATGACCACGTCGAGGCAACCAAGTGAGGCGTACCCTAAGAGTGGCATGTGCGAGTGTATTGTTTTTCAGTTAATTTTATCTTTGTACATGTCATGGGTTATCTATGTTGATTTTAAGTTCATACATTGGATCTTGTCATGCATTCCCTATTTATCAAACATCTAACAGTTAATAGTTGCGGAATTTAAATTGCGGAAATTAAATCTAAACTATTACAAGGCGTCGGGTATTTACATCGCCAAAAACATAACCCTTGAAAATAAATGCGAGAAAATAAAAGAAAATGATAAAAGTCCTAATTATCTATTACATTCTCAGAGCAGATACATAAATATGATCAAAATAAATATGCGCGAAAAGAAATTGAATCGGGACGTCCTTAGGGTTTTGACCCTTTTTGAGAAAAGAATGAAATTTGGTCCTTTTTTGCATTTAATTAATATTAAACCTAATTTACTAATTAATTAAATAATTAAAAGAAAAAAGAGTATTTTTTTATGTTTTTTAATGTCTTAATGAAAATAAAAGGAAATTAAAAGTTATCAAGAAAACCCTAATTCTAATCTATTTTTATTTATTGCAAAAATATTCAATATTAACCCTAATTAAACTAAATCAATTCATTAGTATTTATTTACAAAATAATAACTAATAGTGAAATTAATAAATAATAAAAATAAATAATATTTTAGGTTTCTGATTTTATTATGAAAAATAATTAATTTGTTAATTAAATACTAATAATAATAATTATTAAAGGAAAAGAAAGAAAATAAAAATAATAAGAAGTAATAAAACCAGTGGGTGATGGGCCCAACATGGAGGTTAATCTGGAATTTTCTGGCCCATTTGTTTCACAATCCATTTGACTTTCTTGATTGCCCAGCACATGGTTGACTAGGGAACATCATGGTCAGCACCTCATGGTCATTAGATTTAAGCATGTGGCCACCTGGCGCCTGGTTGTTTGAGGGATATGGTGAAATACTTTTGAATGCCTGCACATGATTATGTTATGAAAAATAGAAACAAATATGGGGTGGACCTGGGAATCGAACCCAGGTCCCAATGACTACCAACCACCTCATTATCCACTGAGCCATGCGCTTGCATTTGTTAGTATAATGAATAATGAAATTAATATATAAAAAAAACCATTATGCTGGACAAAACAAAAATTACGCGCGCTATTTGAATGAGCTAACCATATGCTAACATGTATTGTCTTCTTCACTGAATACCTGCAAAAACAAATCAAATAGCGGGGGTTTTTAACCCCCACAAAGTAGAACGACCAATAATAGCGAATAACCCTACGCTAAATATAATATGGCGCGATGGTCTCATTATGTTCGTCTCGTTCCAGCAGTCTCAACCATATGCATTAGGGGTTCTAATTTTTCCTGAGTAATAAAGCCCCAATTTGGAAGCTTGGAAACCCTAAGATTCGTTCATGGTGATTTGTGATTCAGGGCGTTTCAGTCCAATTAACCTATGCCAAAAGCTTTGTACAGTCCCTATGAACACAAAACAATCAACAAAACATGTTAATGATGCATGAATCAACGTATGCAATTATGAAAAAAAACTCCAAACTGTGAAACTGTTATCCTTGGATTCTTTGAGCTTTAGCGTGTGGTTTTGATTCCTACACGTTTCTGGGAGTTCTAGCAATGTATTAGAATCCTCAAATTGCTTTGAAAGGGCCTGGAACCTGGAAAATAGTTTTGGCTTTTTCTTGATTTTTTGAATATGGTTATGGCTTTGTATGCAGCAATTTCACGTCCATGGCGTTAGGTTTATCTTATGCATATATAGTAGAATAGAATTAGGTTAAATCTTGGCCAAGAAATCCATTGCATTGATCTTTGTATATTTGATTGAAAATCAAATATTTTTCAATCTTTTTGATTGAGAAAACTTGCCAAACTTGGAGATTTTTGTCCCCTTGATGTGCACACGAATTTTCCAGCTTGTCTTGAGCTTGTTTGCTTCACAAAAGATTGAAAAAAACATATCTTTGAATTTCCTACATTTTAAAGTAATTAAATTAATTAAAATCAATTAAAAATCCAATTAATTAATAAAAAATAAGAAAATAATTCAATTTAATCTCAATGGGTCGTGCATAGGCCTTGGATAAAGTTTCAAGAAGAAATTTGAGGCCCATTAGCAAAAACATGGTGTTTTGAGCAAAGTTGACTTTTGCAAATTCACAAAAATTTCCCAACTTCTCCAATGCATATCTTGCTCAATTTTGATCATATGAACATGTTCTTTGACATTTTGGAAAGGTCTTGAAGTCCTATAACCAATGCCTTTGGTCCCATGTTATTTGGATTTACCAATCTCAAGTTATGGTCTTTGACTTAAAATGCCTTTTTGTTGACTTTTGAAATTGACCTATAATGTAGAAATTGATAACTTTTTGTGAGAGCATTTATTGGACTTGTAATATGAAGATGAGTTGTAGGAAATGTCATCCCCTTCAAAATGAGCATTGGATGGGATTTTTCTGATGAACCATGAAAAAGTTATGCCTTGGTCAAGATACAGTTGACTTTTCTACTATCCAAAAATAGTAACTTTTTGCATCTTGATGATTTTTGAGCCATGCTTGTGGAATCATGATCAAGACTTGATCAAATGATGATTGTGTGCTCAAAATAAGATGTTGGCCAAAATTTCTGACTTTTGACTGCAAAATGACCATTTTACCCCTGCAGTTGACTGTGGATCAAACAGGGCTTTTGACTGTGCAATTTGGCACTGTGAGTCTTGAGACTTGACATATAGATGCTTGACAATGTATATAGACCTATGGGACTTGATTGAGCCATTGAAAACCTCAAATTCCCTGAAGGAAACAAAACCCTAATTTTGACTGGCTTATGAGGCATTTGGACTGTGCAACCCCTTGAGAAATCTTGAGCCATTTGAAGATGACTCTTGACAAACTTTGAAGAATATGGGAGGGAAAATTTTAGGGTACAACAGTTGCCCCTGTTCAATCTTCTTAGACCTGAGGATGTAGATTGGCTTGCGTGCCTTTCGTGATCCGAAGGTGGAAGATGATTGAACACTAGAGTGCCCAGAAGATTGCACTCACATAGCATAGTATCAGCAATGTGATGTCGGGAATGGGCTTACAGATTCCATTTGGAGATATGGTGGATAGGAGGATGAGCTTATAGATTCCATCTGGATATGTGACAAAACCTTGTCGGGAATGGGCTTATAGATGCCATTTGGAAATGTAATGGAAGAAGGATGGGCTTATAGATGCCATCTGGAGATCGTTTGTTGAATTGTAACTTTGTAAGTTGCAAGAAGGAACCTGTGTAGGGTTGCTTCACGATGAGTCCGTGTAAAACTTCCTTTTGGAAGGACCTAAACCTGTGTAGGGTTGACTAATGACGAGTCCTTGTGAAACTGCATCTGGAAGGAAGGAAACCTGTGTAGGGTTGACTGATGATGAGTCCGTGTAAAACTTCATCTGAGATTGAGAAGGAACCGGTGTAGGGTTTCCTGGTGACGAGTCCGTGTAAAACTTCATCTTTGGAAAGAGAGAACCTGTGTAGGGTTTCTTGATGACGAGTCCGTGTAAAACTTCATCTTTAGAAAGAGAGAACCTGTGTAGGGTTTCTTGATGACGAGTCCGTGTAAAACTTCATCTTTGGAAAGAGAGAACCTGTGTAGGGGTTCTTGGTGACGAGTCCGTGTAAAACTTCATCTTTGGAAAGAGAGAACCTGTGTAGGGTTTCTTGGTGACGAGTCCGTGTAAAACTTCATCTTTGGAAAGAGAGAACCTGTGTAGGGTTTCTTGATGATGAGTCCGTGTAAAACTTCATCTTTGGAAAGAGAGAACCTGTGTAGGGTTTCTTGGTGACGAGTCCGTGTAAAACTTCATCTTTGGAAAGAGAGAACCTGTGTAGGGTTTCTTGGTGACGAGTCCGTGTAAAACTTCATCTTTGGAAAGAGAGAACCTGTGTAGGGTTTCTTGATGACGAGTCCGTGTAAAACTTCATATTTGGAAAGAGAGAACCTGTGTAGGGTTTCTTGGTGACGAGTCCGTGTAAAACTTCATCTTTGGAAAGAGAGAACCTGTGTAGGGTTTCTTGATGACGAGTCCGTGTAAAAATTCATCTTTGGAAAGAGAGAACCTGTGTAGGGTTTCTTGGTGACGAGTCCGTGTAAAACTTCATCTTTGGAAAGAGAGAACCTGTGTAGGGTTTCTTGGTGACGAGTCCGTGTAAAACTTCATCTGGAGTTGAGAAGGAACCGGTGTGGGGTTACTTCGGGATAAGTTCGTGTAAAACTTCTAGATGAACCGGGGTAAGTTTATTTGAGATAAGTTCGTGTGAAACTTTAGGAGGAACCGGGGTAAGGTTACTTTGACGATGAGTCCGTGTAAGACTTCATCTTGGAACTAAGGAGGAACCGGTGTAGGGTTGCCTGAGGACGAGTTCGTGTAAAACTTCGTCTTGGAAGGGAGAAGGAACCGGTGTAGGGTTTCCTGATGATGAGTCCGTGTAAAACTTCATCTGGAAGAAAGGAGGAATCGGTGTAGGGTTGCATGAGGACGAGTTCGTGTAAAACTTCGTCTTGGAAGGGAGAAGGAACCGGTGTAGGGTTTCCTGATGATGAGTCCGTGTAAAACTTCATCTGGAAGGAAGGAGGAACCGGTGTAGGGTTGCCTGAGGACGAGTCCGTGTAAAAATTCGTCTGAAAGGAAGGAACCGGTGTAGGGTTTCCTAATGATGATCAAGTAGATAATTGTCCTGTCTGGTTTCAAGTATTAACCCCCGATCAGTCGTCCACAGAATTTTCCTGGCTTGTTACAGGTGTTGATCTGGAACTGCAAAGGTAGATGGTAATCATCTTTTAATTGACCTTTTCCTGAAAAGGAAAAACGTTAGTTGTATGCAATGTCATGATGCATGAACTGCATGATATTAAGATGTTCTCAAGAATAAATGAGATTTGTGTTGTATGATGCGTATGCATGTCATAATGATGTATGACAATGTGATGTTTATGAATGTATTTTCGTCTGGGAAAATAAATCCTTGACGAAATGCTGGGAAGTTCGTTGAAATCTGGGCTGATGTTGAAGAATAGAGTTCTTCGTTTCCGCTGGGGATTATGAACAAAGATGATTGCAAGAATAAACCGGTGGGAGAAGATGACTCCGTTGGGGAATAAACCTGATGGAGAGATTACTCTGCGGGGAATTACTCTGTGGGAAGAGATACTTCGCTGAGATTTTAACGATAACTTCACTGGGGATTCCGTTGATAAGCTTTGTTGGGGAATTTGATGAACTCCGCTGGGGGATAGGAAGAACTTCGCTG
Source organism: Vicia faba (assembly GCA_948472305.1). Classification (NCBI taxonomy): domain Eukaryota; kingdom Viridiplantae; phylum Streptophyta; class Magnoliopsida; order Fabales; family Fabaceae; genus Vicia; species Vicia faba. The sequence goes on along the minus strand of OX451740.1, from coordinate 525,449,848 downwards.
AGGACGATCTTTTCGTTGTAATTTGCTGAGGATAACCCAACTAGGCTCTGGTGGGGAATAACCTTTGAACATGGTTGGGGAGATGCATTTGTACTCTGCGGGAGACAAGCTTCCAAGATCTACTGGGGAGATAAGCTTCCAGAATCTACTGGGGAGGATGATTCAACTCTCCTGGGGAAACTTTGGACTACACTGGGGAAATGGCTCCGCTGGGGGTACCTTGTATTTCGCCGGGGAACAATCTTATATTTCCGTCGAGGAATATTAAAACTGTCGGGGATGCTTTCTTAGAGAATATCTGTATACTCTGCTGGAGAATATTAAGATCTTTTGGGGATACCCAACTTCCTTAGGGCTGACAGTAGCCTAACTCTGCTTGGGGAGAGCATTGCTGACTTGCTGGAGATATTATGCCTTTTTAGGGCTGAGGGGAGACCCACTCTGCTTGGGAGAGTATTGTTGATTTGTCTTACTCCCGGGGAGTGAAGGTATCTTGGTCGTGTTCTTCAGCTGAACCTACCTTGGTACCTGGTGGACCGAGCAGCTTGTATAGTTCGGACAATTCTTATTGCCCCAGTTTCTGCGGGAGAAGGTACCTGTGGAGTGCTTGATGACTGTCGATTGCCAAATCTTCTTCTGGTAGGCAAGTGACGGGATGACGGGACATAGTCGTACGCTTTTGATCCCTAACTTTTGCCTGGATCGCCCTTTCGGGTTTTCAGTCCACCGGGATACCCTTTTTTTCCCAAGCCGCCTTTTCAGGTTTTTGACTTGCCGGGTGTACAGATTTTTTTCATTTTTTTATCCCTTATTTTTGCCCGAACCCTTTTGGTTCGCCGGGAAGCCCTTATTTTTGCCTAGGCCAGTCGACCTAGCGGGTCTTTGATTATGCGTAGGATTTTTTGACTATGTCCACGTTTTTAGAGCGCGGGGAGTTGTCACTGTCAGTAGTGTAGTGTTGCCATACTACCAGAAGATGTTTGATCGTACCAGATTTGTCGCTGGAATTCAGGTCCAATGCCCCAAGTGATTCAGACGGAGATCTGCCCCTGGCTATTTGGCATCTTGAGAGATTCTCTGAATCTTGACTTAACTGCCCCAGATGATGGACAATGATTACGTCTGCCCCTTGGTTGGAAGTGTTTTTTCCACTTGAGGTGACCCTTTTTTGTTGAGACGATTTTTGTTCATAAGATATTCATCGTGCGAATTTCCCTGCTGTTCGAACAAAATAGTCATATGCAAACAATATTATTTCAAGAATGCAACGCTTATGTCTGTCTTGAAGTTTTTGAAAATGCATTTTTCAGTAAAACAAGCAAATTTTGTAAAATGTGATGTCAACTCAAGATTTTACAGCGAGCCCTACAGGAGTCAGGATACCTTTCGTAACAGTATGCTTTCGAACTAACCCATGCTTCAGCTAGGACTTTTTAAGGGTTATAACGTGGCCTGGTTCACGGTTTAAGAAACAAAGGATAAAGGCTCGAATTTTATTTGTACCCACCCGTTCTTCGTGATGTTCTTCAATCCTAAACTCAGCTAATCGTGCATTAGATCTTGTTTGAGTCTTTGTTCTGATATTCCGGTGATGGTTCGGATACCGATAGTTTATTTTGAATAGGCAATCATTTCTTTTTGTTGAGGGTTTGTAGGACCTCTTTCTTTTTTGATTTTGTTATCCCTGTCTTTTTGCCTGAACTGTTTCTTTTGTGATTACAGTCAGCGGGATGCCCCAGTTTTGTAAGTCTCCTTCATAGGTTTTGACTTAATGGGCTTTTATTTTGCGAGATAATGACTGCCTGTCCTGACGATTATAGGGAACCATCACTGTCTTTTGTTTTGGAAGGACTCCTTTGATGCCATTCGTTATGCACCTGGATCAGCTGAGAAAACTACCCTGCCCCGGGTTGTGATTAAGGGTTTTAATTTTCGAAAAGAAAAACTCCAACTTCTTTGGCTCAGAGGGGTTGACGAGGGATTATCTTCCTTATAACTCCACTGTTTAGGATTTGAAACAATGCATGTACCTCATCAGCGGGGTTTGTTCAAAAGCATACTGTAAAGATTGTGGTATCGTTTTCGTCATCCTCCCTCAAAAGGTTTAGAATTATTTTAATCGAGAGTTGACATCACAAAAAATGAAGGCAATTTGAATATAGTGAATACAATTACTTCAAAACAGACACGCGTAATGCATTAATGAAATAAGAGAGTTTGACATGATAATTGTTTGAATAAGCAAAGAAAAAATACAATATCAAAATTCAAATGAACAAAAGTCTCTCAATCCTAGCCATGTTTTGGCAAGGGAGCAGTGATCACATCGGGAGTCTCAGAAGGCTCGAATTCGATCTCCTTAGCATCAATCATATTCTGGATCTTGTATTTCAGCGCCAAACAATCATCAGTATCGTACCCCGGGTTACCGGAATGGTAAGCACACCTTGCATCTGGATTGTAGTTTGGAGAAGAAGTCTTAGGGTTCGTAAGAGGGTTTATCACCGCAATCAGATTCATCTTCAACATGTGCTGCAGTGCTTGTGACAGTGGCATATTGATGTTGGTGAACTGTCTTTTAGGCTCGTCCGGCCTTTGTTGATTTCCCTTTTGCTGTTGTCGGCGTGGTGTAGAACCAGAGATCAGGACTGCCCCTACGTGTTGGTCACGACGACTCTGTTGACTGTACGCAGCATTGGACTCTTTCTTCCCACTGTAAGGCTTTTTATGAGTATCAGAAGGTGCAGCTTCTGGAATCTTCCCACTTTTGATGCCTGCTTCAATTCTCTCACCAGTCAAGATAAGGTCTGTAAAACCAGCTGAAGAGTTGCCAATCAGATGATTAAAGAACGGACCAGACAGGGTCCCCAGGAACATATCCACAAGCTCACGGTCAGTCAAAGGTGGCTGCACCCTTCCAGCGAGGTCTCTCCACTTTTGTGCATACTCCTTGAATCCTTCACCCGTCCCTAGTGACATACCCTGGAGTTGGGTACGCGTAGGAGCGAGGTCGGAATTATACTGATACTGCTTATAGAACGCAGTAGCCAAGTCCTCCCAGTTATGAATACTGGCTCCATCTAGCTGATAGAACCATTCGAGTTGAGTCCCTGAAAGACTATCCTGGAAGAAATGGATCCATAGATTCTTGTCAGCTGTATACGGTTGGATCTTCCTCACATATAATCTGAGATGCAGCTTAGGACAGGAGGCCCCTTCGTACTTTGCAAAAGCAGGTTCCTTGAACTTGTGTGGAATTACCACTCCCGAAGATAAGCCTAGGTCTCCAAAATCCAACTCGGGCACATTTTGAATCTCCATAGCACTTAGGCGGTCCTCCAGCTGTTTGTACCTGTCCTCAGCAGGAGGATACTGTTCATCATTGTAATCTGTCTCGTTGTCGGAGACCACGGGACTAGGAAACCTTCTCTCTTGGGGACTGTCTTTGCCTACAGATGAGGTAGTCAGCTCAGCCTCATTCTGTAGTCCATTCCCAGATCTGCGTCTAGTGTTGAACATCACAATCCTCTTCTTTTTCTTCTTCAGAATCAGAGTCTTCAACTCTTGTTGACCATGGGCTAGGCTCATTACCAACTCTTGAAACTGGGCGTTCTGGGCCTGGAGGGCCTTGATAGCTTGTTCAGCGGAAGGTTCGGTAGACATGATGATTGCTGAAATAAACAGCGAAGAAGGTAAGTGACCTGTAAAAGGGGTACCTGTAATGCAATGATATGTATGTATGCATGCAATGTTTTCAAGGATCTCGCAGGGTAAACAAGAAAATTGTTAGAACTTGAATCTGGTAGCTTGATTGAAGGAACTTCATGTTGCTGAGAGTCCTTCTTCAAGAGTCAAAGCTCACCATATCGAGTGGGTCATAGCCCCTGACTCAAGTTATCGTGTTTTGATCTCCAGACAACTTTGGCTAGAGGAAAATAAATCCCATTTTCCCCTTGCTAGACATTTGGTTCATCATGACCTGCATCACAAACCCTTGAGATCCTTGAAATGGATTAATCCTTATGCAGGATGTATGCAATGGTATGATGTTATGCTATGCGTGGAGTGATGTAAGTAAACCCTGTTATAAGTCCAGATTAAGGACTGTAAACAAAACCTGCAAGGAACTCATGTGTCAGATAATAAGAATGTGCAAGTAGTTCAAGTTTGAAGGCACACAAGTCACACAGAGAGCCCTTAGAGTTCAGGCCAGCATGAAGTTTAGGTACTACCCTCTTGAAGTTGGTTGGCTCAAAACTTGTCCTATCAAAAGTAATCGGGTTCTAAGGAGCTCAATATCATTGGATTGTTTTCTATGTTCATTGTTTTGATTTAGCCACTAAACTGGCGATCAAAATATTCCAAGAAAACAACCCTCAATGAGTGTAGTATCGAGTATCTACCAACTTCGGACTGCACCAAAGTCGGTCATCTCACTACCCCTAAAGAGGCCAAGATGGTCAAGTAAGGTTCCTAAGGTCAGTTGATGCTTCACGACACCACGCGGCGGCCCTGTACTCTCCTTGACTTGACTCAAGGGTTACCGGTACTCACCAAAGTGCCACATCAACGTAGCAACTGCCTTAACCATGTCGGTATACCCCGCACAGTTCCCTCACAGTTTGTTGCTACTTCTAAAGGGTATCCCCAGATCCGGGTTAGGATCATAAAACTCTGATACAAGCCCACAATATTAAAGCATTCAAGGCATTCAATTGAAAACATGGTGATCTAATCCTAAGGTACACCTCACTTATATAATTCTCCCCAGTAGAGTCGCCAGTTCTGTGATCGGTGGAAATAGAACTGACTGTTTTGGAATGCTGGTTCGCGAAATGTCGCGGTAAGCAAGAGTCTCCATCGTCTTTTATTTTCTCCAACAAGGAAAGGACAAAAGCACAGCAAAATTCCTTTTCGAGATGTCTCTCGGTCCGGGAGGTAGATTATAGAAAGGGAAGGTGTTAGCACCCTTTCTATTCGTGGTTATCCACGGGCTCTTAGGTACTTGCTCACTATGTTTTCAAAAATGTTTTCTTTTCTTGTGTTTGTGGGTTTTGAAAAAGTTTAGTTTGAAAAACTTCTAGGTAACTCTTGTATCAGTCCTCAAGAGTGTATGATGTATTTGTTTGAAAACTTTTTGAAAGTGTAGGTGCGAAAAGTATTTTTGTTTTTGAAAGAGCAAGTACCCAGGAGAAATCTACCTACTTTAAGGAATTAAGCTGTGTAAGAGTCCTTTAGACAGTACTATCCCACTATTGAGAAGTAGGTAGCACCGCCGTTGGAGTTATTCGGGTCAATTTGATTATAGGGACATGTGGTCACCAAAGCAATAGTAGGACGCCTTAGCGGTAACCCTAATGTCTTAGATCGTTTTTTATCGAGGCAACCGTTTCGAGGCAACTTTGATCTTTAGACAGGAGGGCAACCTCTAAAACACCTTATACTCAATGACCACGTCGAGGCAACCAAGTGAGGCGTACCCTAAGAGTGGCATGTGCGAGTGTATTGTTTTTCAGTTAATTTTATCTTTGTACATGTCATGGGTTATCTATGTTGATTTTAAGTTCATACATTGGATCTTGTCATGCATTCCCTATTTATCTAACATCTAACAGTTAATAGTTGCGGAATTTAAATTGCGGAAATTAAATCTAAACTATTACAAGGCGTCGGGTATTTACATCGCCAAAAACATAACCCTTGAAAATAAATGCGAGAAAATAAAAGAAAGCGATAAAAGTGCTAATTATCTATTACATTCTCGGAGCAGATACATAAATATGATCAAAATAAATATGCGCGAAAAGAAATTGAATCGGGACGTCCTTAGGGTTTTGACCCTTTTTGAGAAAAGAATGAAATTTGGTCCTTTTTTGCATTTAATTAATATTAAACCTAATTTACTAATTAATTAAATAATTAAAAGAAAAAAGAGTATTTTTTTTATGTTTTTTAATGCCTTAATGAAAATAAAAGGAAATTAAAAGTTATCAAGAAAACCCTAATTCTAATCTATTTTTATTTATTGCAAAAATATTCAATATTAACCCTAATTAAACTAAATCAATTCATTAGTATTTATTTACAAAATAATAACTAATAGTGAAATTAATAAATAATAAAAATAAATAATATTTTAGGTTTCTGATTTTATTATGAAAAATAATTAATTTGTTAATTAAATACTAATAATAATAATTATTAAAGGAAAAGAAAGAAAATAAAAATAATAAGAAGTAATAAAACCAGGGGGTGATGGGCCCAACATGGAGGTTAATCTGGAATTTTCTGGCCCATTTGTTTCACAGTCCATTTGACTTTCTTAATTGCCCAGCACATGGTTGACTAGGGAACATCAGGGTCAGCACCTCATGGCCATTAGATTTAAGCATGTGGCCACCTGGCGCCTGGTTGTTTGAGGGGTATGGTGGAATACTTTTGAATGCCTGCACATGATTATGTTATGAAAAATAGAAACAAATATGGGGTGGACCTGGGAATCGAACCCAGGTCCCAATGACTACCAGCCACCTCACTATCCACTGAGCCATGCGCCTGCATTTGTTAGTATAATGAATAATGAAATTAATATATAAAAACAACCATTATGCTGGACAAAACAAAAATTACGCGCGCTATTTGAATGGGCTAACCATATGCTAACACGTATTGTCTTCTTCGCTGAATACCTGCAAAAACAAATCAAATAGCGGGGGTTTTTAACCCCCATAAAGCAGAACGACCAATAATAGCGAATAACCCTACGCTAAATATAAATATGGCGCGATGGTCTCATTGTGTTCGTCTCGTTCCAGCGGTCTCAACCATATGCATTAGGGGTTCTAATTTTGCCTGAGTAATAAAGCCCCAATTTGGAAGCTCGGAAACCCTAAGATTCGTTCATCGTGATTTGTGATTCAGGGCGTTTCAGTCCAATTAACCTATGCCAAAAGCTTTGTACAGTCCCTATGAACACAAAACAATCAACAAAACATGTTAATGATGCATGAATCAACGTATGCGATTATGAAAAAAACTCCAAACCATGAAACTGTTATCCTTGGATTCTTTGAGCTTTAGCGTGTGGTTTTGATTCCTACACGTTTCTGGGAATTCTAGCAATGTATTAGAGTCCTCAAATTGCTTTGAAAGGGCCTGGAACCTGGAAAACAGTTTTGGCTTTTTCTTGATTTTTTGAATATGGTTATGGCTTTGTATGCAGCAATTTCACGTCCATGGCATTAGGTTTAGCTTGTGCATATATAGTAGAATAGAATTAGGTTAAATCTTGGCCAAGAAATCCATTGCATTGATCTTTGTATATTTGATTGAAAATCAAATATTTTTCAATCTTTTTGATTGAGAAAACTTGCCAAACTTGGAGATTTTTGTCCCCTTGATGTGCACACGAATTTGCCAGCTTGTCTTGAGCTTGTTTGCTTCACAAAAGATTGAAAAAAAACATATCTTTGAATTTCCTACTTTTTAAATTAATTAAATGAATTAAAATCAATTAAAAATCCAATTAATTAATAAAAAAATAAGAAAATAATTCAATTTAATCTCAATGGGTCGTGCATAGGCCTTGGATAAAGTTTCAAGAAGAAATTTGAGGCCCATTAGCAAAAACATGGTGTTTTGAGCAAAGTTGACTTTTGCAAATTCACAAAAATTTCCCAACTTCTCCAATGCATATCTTGTTAAATTTTGATCATATGAACATGTTCTTGGACATTTTGGAAAGGTCTTGAAGTCCTCTAACCAATGCCTTTGGTCCCATGTCATTTGGATTTACCAATCTCAAGTTATGGTCTTTGACTTAAAATGCCTTTTTGTTAACTTTTGAAATTGACCTATAATGTAGAAATTGATAACTTTTTGTGAGAGCATTTCTTGGACTTGGAATATGAAGATGAGTTGTAGGAAATGTCATACCCTTCAAAATGAGCATTGGATGGGATTTTTATTATGAACCATGAAAATGTTATGCCTTGGTCAAGATACAGTTGACTTTTCTACTGTCCAAAAATAATAACTTTTTGCATCTTGATGATTTTTGAGCCATGCTTGTGGAATCATGATCAAGACTTGATCAAATGATGATTGTGTGCTTAAAATAAGATGTTGGCCAAAAATTGTGACTTTTGACTGCAAAATGACCATTTTACCCTTGCAGTTGACTGTGGATCAAACAGGGCTTTTGACTGTGCAATTTGGCACTGTGAGTCTTGAGACTTGACATATAGATGCTTGACAATGTATATAGACCTATGGGACTTGATTGAGCCATTGAAAACCTCAAATTCCTTGAAGGAAACAAAACCCTAATTTTGACTGACTTAGGAGGCATTTGGACTGTGCAACCCCTTGAGAAATCTTGAGCCATTTGAAGATGACTCTTGACAAACTTTGAAGAATATGGGAGGGCAAATTTTGGGGTACAACACATATGCATCTGCAATAGGATCTATCATGTATGCCATGCTATGTACTCGACCAGATGTCTCGTATTCTCTAAGTGCAACGAGTAGGTACCAGTCAAATCCCGGTGATGCTCATTGGGTAGCTGTCAAGAATATCCTTAAGTACTTGAGAAGAACTAAGGACTCAGTCTTGATATAGGGAGGTCAAGAAGAGCTTGCTGTAATTGGATACACCGATGCTAGCTGCCAGATAGATAAGGATGACTTTAGATCGCAATCTGGTTATGTGTTTTGTTTAAATGGTGGCGCTGTGAGATGGAAAAGTTCAAAGCAAGATACAGTTGCTGATTCTACAACCGAGGCTGAGTATATTACTGCCTCAACTGCAGTAAAGGAAGCTGTTTGGATCAAGAAGTTCATTAGTGAACTTAGCGTAGTCCATAGCATTGTGGATCCCATTGATCTCTATTGTGATAACAATGGTGCTATCGCACAAGCTAAGGAGCCTAGATCTCACCAACGATCCAAACACATACTTAGGCGTTATCATCTCATTCGAGAGATAATCGATCGGGGAGATGTGAAAATATGCAGAGTACCTACACTTGACAATGTTGCTGACCCATTAACAAAGCCTCTTGCGCAACTGAAGCATGATGGACATACTAGATCTATGGGTATTAGGGGTATGCCTGATTGGCTCTAGTGCTAGTGGGATATTGTTGGTGTAAGCCCTAGAGGCCAATACTTTTGGTACTTGTATCGAATTATTTATTAATAATAAAAGGCATTTCTTTATTATGTTTGCTTTCCAAAATAATAAAGTCCCTAGAATGGTTTATTTGTTTAATGAAATGTTAAGTGTGACTTAATCATGAGATCCCATTAAACATAAGACACTATTCTTAAAGTATCCGTATTCAAGCTTTAATGTGAAGTGGGATAACATTAAAGCATTAAGATTATTATGAAGATAGATTGATGATCACATCTCATGGATCATAGATAATGAGTTATCAAGTCTTGACATAGGTATGAATATTAGGAGTAATATTTATACTGGATTGACCCGCTATGAGAATACTACATAAAATGTTATGAGAAGTGTCATAAGTTATTCTCATGATGATAATGGTGTATACCACCCTTCGACCTGAAACCACTATGGACCCTAGATGTAGAGTCAAGTACTTTATTGCTGATCAAACGTCATCCGTAACTGGATGACTATAAAGACGGTTGATGGGTACTTCACAAAGCATGCTAAGGGACATGAGTGACCTAGATGGAATTTGCTCATCCTGCATAACAGGATAAATGTCTAAGGGCCCAATATTGAACTGGACAAGGGTGACACAGTGTATGCCTTGTGTTCAATATAGACATGAGGGCAAAAGGGTAATTATACAACACAAATATTATCACGGAAAAGGTTTGGTCAAATCACATGACATTTTCATGACTTGGGTAATAGTGATGTGTTGCTAGATACCGCTCACTGTTTATTATATTAAATGTGTGATTTAATATAATTGCCAACGTCGCGAAAACCTACAGGGTCACACACATAAGGACAGGTTGATGAGAGATAGAATAAATAAGGAACACCGTAAGGTACGGTGCACTTAAGTGTAATACGAAAAGTGGTAAGGTACCACGTGGATAAGTGATATATGGTACATCATAAGTGTTGTACCCCAAAATTTGCCCTCCCATTTCCTCAACATTTTCTCATCACAAGACCCTTGAAGATCAAGACCCAGTTAGGGTTTCCTCTGCTCAAGACTTCTCCTTGCACAGTTGACCCAAATTAGGGTTTGTGTTTGCACAAAGATATTTTGACCTAAAATGCCTAAGATGACTTTCATGCTTCATGTTGGACTCCCAAGTTTATCCATACCAAGTTTCAAGTCTTGATTCCAAATTTTGCCCAGTCAATTGGACAGTTGACCTAGAAATCAACTGTATTGAGGAAAAAGTCAATTGTGGCCAATTGACAGTCAAATCTCATGAAAATTGACCCACATCAACATTATGAACTCACATGGACCATTTGATCAAGTTTGGATCACAATTCCACAAGAAATTTGATCAGATCATCAAAAGGGCAAAATGGTCATTTTTAGGGTTTTGACTGCACAAAGGCAATTTTTGACTGTTTGACCTAGCCAATGGCAAACCAAGCTCACATATGGACTCAAGGACCCCATGGAATTATCTTGACATGCTCAACAAGTTCAAAGGATCCCAAATGCACAAGATTGACAGTTGAATTTCTCAGTCAATTGATCAATTTTGACTGTATACTGAAAAGTCAAACTTTGACTTTTTGGTCAAAATCAAGGGTCAAGATTCATTTTTCATCAAAACATGCCAAATCATGAAACTTGTTCACCAAGAAATCAAAAATTGCAAATTAGGGTTTGAAATGGGAATTTTTCATAACTTAGAATTTTTCTAAGTTATGAAAAACCCTAATTTTTTCCCAACTTTGCCCCACCTTCTCACCAAGATTCATTTGGATTCAATAAAAAGTCAAAACATGAAAGTTGTAGCTTTTTGCATAATCTACAACTTTGATTCACAAAGTTTTCCCAAAAGAAGCTTGTATCTCAAGTTACAATTTTTGGAACAAGGGTACTAAACCATTCTTAACTTAGTGAAATTTTAACCTATTTTGGCAAGGTTTTCTACCTAACTTCAAGACCATTTTCCATACACTTCCACTTGGAATTTCAATTTTCATTTCAAAGATGGATTGTATTACACTTTCCAAGATTTCCAAAATGTCCAAGAACTCATCAAACAACCTCATAACTTGAGAGAATCAAATTTTGCAATATGGCAAAAACTCACTTTTGAATTGGTCGTGTACATGTTCATAACTTATGCCATTTTCAAGTCAGCTTGGTTTGTGCTACATTACAGGCCTCTAAACCATCCAACACTCAATAATTTAATGCATGTTCATTGTGCTAAGGCCTTGTTTCATGAGTTTGTGCATTACATGTTGAATTAAGCCATTTATGGAAAAAGCATTTTAGCCATTTTTGAAAAGATTGCTTTATGTCAAGTTCTCATATCTTTGAAGTACAAAGAAATCTCAGAGGCACAAGTTATGAGACATATTGCACTGATCAAGACAAGTTTTTTCAGCAGGTTTAGGGGTCCTCTACCTGTCTAGAACACAAGGTGACCATTGCTTGCTTAAAGTTCAAGAAAGATAGCATAATATGTACCAACTTCCATATCAGTCAACCAAGCCTTAGAGAAAGTTATCAAACATATTCCAAACATTGATCCTAAGCTGAAGCACGACCCTAAGACCTCCAATACCTCCACAAACTCAAAATCACCATCAAACTGCCAAAACAGAGTAACCTCTGCAGATTGAGTTCTAACTCTTATCCCTTTCATGCTTTCTTGCTAAAAGCTCTTCACACACCTTCCCTACCATCAATACAAGCTAACCAAAACATAAAACACGACCTGTAATTCCTCTAACCAGTTCCACCATTTTCATTTTCTTGTTTTGCAGTTGGAGTTCTCTAGCACGATTCAAGAAGTTTCAGGACAAAGTAGAACTTGGAATAGCATCCTCACACTTCAAGGAAGCCGTACAAGTCATCATCTTGCTCTGAAAACTCCCCCATTGCAAGGCACGATTCCAACTGAACAGGTATGTTCATGAAGTTCTATCTCTCAGTATAGGCATTGTTAGCTTTAGGTTTGTTAAGGAAACATGTCACAATCATAGCCCTGAACATGCCCATATGATTAGATTTCATTTATATTATGTGTGCTGCAAGAATTTTGAGTCTGAACATTGATGAAAAGCTAGGTCAAGAATTGGGGGAGAAGAAATTCTCCCTCATCTTAGAGAGTTAAGTCAATTTTTTTATATCCCTGGATTCGTCTTCTCATGCTCTACACTTTTCATGTTGAAAGTTTTGCTTAAAAGTCCAGGAATTGGGAGATAGGAAACGCGTGCTTGCTTGAACAAGTTTGTTCTGAGGTTGAAGATGACTGGTTCTGGGCTGGGCCTGGAATGTTTTTCTTATTTGCACCATACATTTGCTTCTGAACCCCCTAAGCCCATTTTGTTTATTTTTAATGTTTTTTTGACTTTTCTTTTTTTGGTTTGACTTATTTATTTTTCCTCATAATATAAAAAATATAAAAATAATTTTTTACACCATTTTTGAATTTATTTAGGTATTTATTTGTTAGTTTAGTTTTATTCACAAATAAATAAATATATACATTTTATTAAAGAATACTAAGAAATATGCAAAAACACTTTTATTTTCATTTTTATTTTTGTTTTACCTTCTGAAAATATTTTATATAAAAAATACTTTTTTTATTTAATATTAAATATTATTAATTTGTATATATAATACATATTTAGTAAATAATACATATATATATATATATATATATATATATATATATATATATATATATATATATATATATATATATATATATATATATATATATATATATATATATATATATATATATATATATATATATATATATATATATATATATATATATATATATATATATATATATATATATATATATATATATATATATATATATATATATATATATATATATATATATATATATATATATATATATATATATTAGGGTTAAAATGCAAAATACATACACTTTTTATTTTTATTAATATTTAAATATAAAAACACCTTTTCACAAATATACTCCATTTTATTTTATTTTTGTATACAATAAATAAATACTTGTACATAATAAATAAATAATGCATTTTATTTAAATAGAATTAGGGTTTAACCCTAAACATGAAAAAACTCCCAAAAATAATACTTTTCTTTTTGTTTATTTTGACACATAAAAATACCTTTTTTTTCATATATACAAAAACCATTTTTTGCATCTTGCATATTTATTCTTATTTCATTTAATTTGTGCAAATAAATATCTTGTAAATAATTTAATATTGATGTATTAGTTTAGGTTTAAATTCCTTGTCAAAATCCCCATTTGAACATTTGTACCCCCCTTCCCATATATGGTTTTGTAATAGCTTAGTAAATTTATTTTCGCACTTTATTGCTTTCTAATTATACCATGTTAGAATTAGGGTTTGTATGCGAAAAAACAACGAAAATAGTTTTGACCTAATTTCAAGATAAACAAGCATGAAAATGGACACACAAATCACACTTTCACCCCCTAGGGTATTCCACTTGTTGCCTTTCAAAATTGGGCCATATTGCATGTTAGGTCTCTTTGGGTAAAACAAACACAAATCAAATGATCATAGTCCCTCGATGACGCTTTCAAAATGTTGCCTAAACAAATGATCAAGTCCCTTAAAGAAAATTGCCCAAAGATACTTGACACCATTGCAATTATGGTCTAAACGATAACCCGCGCCCGTCCCTTTCACATCCTAACATGAGATTGTCCACCAAATACAATGGTGGAACAAACTTGTTAAAAGGGTTAAAACATAGCAATAAACTTTGAGAAATTTAGGAGTAGATAACCTCTTAGTTACTTGAATCAAACTTGCAAAAACAAAACACTTGCCTATTTTCTAAAACACACCTCACAACACTTTCAAAACAACTTTCAAAAACAAAATGAAAACCTTTTCAAAAGACATACATCTTTGTATACATCCCAACATGGATCATTACAAAGGTTGCCACCACATTGGCTTCTTTTCAAAACATTTTCAAACCCACACACACAAGCACCATTTCAAACAATTGAAAACAAAAGGCAAGTGATCTAAGCAAGTAACTAAGAGCCCATGGATAACCATGGATAGAAAGGGTGCTAATACCTTCCCTTTCTATAATCTACTCCCCGAACCCAAGAAAACATCTCAAAAGGTTTTTGCTGTGCTTTTTAACCTTTCCTTAGGATAAAATAAAAAGTCGGTGGCGACTCTTGCTCAACCGAAACATTTGCGAAAACAAACGCAAAACAACAGTCAGTTCTCCCACCGTATCACAATAAGGTATGATGTCCATAAGATTAATTGGGCTTTTAGCTTATAGCCTTAATTGGGCTTTTAGCTTGTAGCCCACACGAGTGATTCTATAAATAGATCCCTTGTGATGAAGCAATTTCACTTGATGCAATTTCGTTTTTGATTCTCTCTCTCACTCAAGGTTTCCGTTCGTGATCAGCTAGCACTGTGACCGGAAGCGATCTGTTCGTGTGGACTGAGTAGAGGCGTTGTTCTTCATCAACGCTCGTGATCACGACATCAAAGGTCTGAATTGCCATAAGAGGTAAATATTTCTATCACTGACCATGCTCATTCGTAAGGATCGCTAAAGGAAAATTTTATATTCCGCTGCGTTTTTTATCGCAATTTTCCTTCAGGGATTTTCAATACCAAGATTAAAAGGAAACTGTCAAAAAGGGGGAAAACAGATAAAAATAATATTTTGAAAAATTTGGAGAAAAACAAGTGTTTTTTGATTCAGATCCTTCGATTGGCCTTTTGGCCTCTTTTGATGCAAGCTTGGCTTGCATCCTTCGACTGGGCGTGGGCCTCTGGCACGCTGGATTAGATTCATAAGGCACAAATCCTCTTGTAGCCTCCTTCGATTCCAATGCAAACGGCTCCCTTTTGGCATCCTTCGATTTGCACTTTTTGCCTCCTGTATGCCTCTTTCGTTTGGGCATGTGGCTCCCTCCATGCAAGTCTTCGTTTGGACATTGACCTTTTGTGTGCATGCACGGAGTCACAAAGTTTAGACCTACTGCATGCAGGCTTCGATAGGATATTGGTTATGTTTGTACTAGCTTCGACTGGGCAACATTTCTCTTTAGTATGCTGCATTTCCATCCTTGACAAACTTCAGCACACATGGTTGATGGCCCCTTGAAAAGACATATAATGTTGGATTTGAAGGGCATACATTGAGTCTGTGTCGAAGGGTATACCTTACTAGTCCATTCGAATGACACATTTGGCCCTTTCAAAGAAACATACATGACTCATTCAAAGGACATGTCTAGGCGTCCCATTCGAAGAACACGCTGGATGGCCCATTCGAAGGATTTACAAAGTCCACTTTAAGGCATGTTTTGGTGACCCATCCAAGGGTCACACTTTTGGCTCCTTTGAAGGATGCACAAAAATAGCTCATTCAAAAGACACTTACTGGAGAAAAATAAAATAATATTGTTGGGAGAAGAATCTGGTCGAAGAAGAGTCAAAACGAAAGGGTGAAATATTCAAAGATGCTTGCTGCCAAGTTCAGGCTTGGTACACTAGCCAAAATTGTTGCACAACAGTCCCGAAACAATGCCCCATTCTTGCACCAAAATAACATACAAGTCAAGGGGGGGGGGGGGTAGTCAAGTCAAGATTCCAAGAAATCTCCCAAGAAATGCTGAATAACCAGGGGCAGGTCTGTATCTGAATCACTTGGGGCATTAAACATGAACCCCAATAAAGGGTTGTATACGGTCAAGCAAACATTTTCTGGCAGTGCTACAACACTTTCTACTAGGGGCTGTGACAAATCTCCCACAAAGTCCTTTTCATAGGGTGTTCCTCGGCCAAAGTTTCAATCTCTGGAAAACCTTCTTCCCAACTGAGTTGGTCTCAAGAAGAATCCTCGAGGAGTTCTACCAAAAGAAAACGCCTCTGCAGCAGATTGGTAACATGGTTTATTTCCCCAACAAAACACAGATTCCCAAGCTTGAGTTTGCCTCTCTGAAGACTACAAATCAAGGGACCACAACTCCTCTTCCCCAGTAGACCTTCCTACAATCCCCAGTAAGTTGCTGCAAAACCGGGAAGATAACCAAATAATAATTAACTCCTTTATCCCCAACAAGTTGTTAGCTCCATCAAGAGATAACTCCCAGTAGAGAAATGAATAACGAAGACTCCTAAACTCTTTTCCCCAAGCGGAAATCAACACTCTCTATAGAGTTTTCTTCTCAAGCAAAATCAACATTCCCCAGTGAAAGTTGCCCAGCTTCTCAGGATTTTTCAGCAGGGTTTCACAAAGTCCACAAGCAATGCACGAAGTTTCCCTTCCCCAACAAAGTTTATTGCTCTAATAATGGAGGCCCATCTATCAACACTTCAACTTCAAATATGAAGACTTACACTCCTCATCCCCAGCAGCAGCCAAGGATTTATTTTCCCCAGTCCGACGACACTGCAGCAGAACAACTAATATGTTCATACATTGCATTCATACACCATAACATCAACAACACAAATGCATATATCGCAATCTCATTTATTTTGAGGAACATCATTATGCCATGCATTTCATACATCATGACATTGCATGCAGCTAACTCTATACCTTTTCAAGAAAGGTCAAATCAACAGATAGCTATCATCAACGATTTTCAAAAGGGTCAGAGATTAATACCTGAAACCAGACAAGACAACTATCTCAAATGACCAACCTTTTCAAGTTCCAGATTAATACCTGTAACAAGCCATGGAAACTATCAGTGGACGACTGATTATAGATTAACACCTGTAACAAGCCAGGAAAACTATCTACATGAAGAGATTGAAGATTAACACCTGTAACAAGCCAATAAAACTATCTTTCTTTCTCAGGTCAGAGATTAATACCTGAAACCAGACATGACAACTATCTCAAACGACCAACCTTCCTAAGTTCCAGATTAATACCTGTAACTAGACAGGAAAACTATATGTGGACGACTGATTGTAGATTAACACCTGTAACAAGCCAGGAAAACTATCTACATAAGGAGATTGAAGATTAACATCTGTAACAAGCCAGGAAAACTATCTTTCTTTCACAGGTCAGATATTAACACCTAAAATAAAAAGACAGGACAACTATCTCAACGACCAATCTTTTCAAGTTCCAGATTAATACTTGTACTAGCCAGGAAAACTATATGTGGGTAACTGATCATAGATTAATACCTGAAACAAGACATGACAACTATCTACTCGACCAGCTGAAGAAACCCTACCTAGTTTCCTTCTCATTTCTAGATGTAGTTTTACACGAACTCATCATGAAGCAATCCTACACGAGCTCCTTCTCATACAACTTTCAGATACAGTTCAGATACGCTCCAAATACGGATGTCATTCTGATACTCATTCAGATTCAGCTTTTAGATATAGTTCAGATACGCTCCAGATACTGATGCCATTCTGATACTCATTCAGATTCAGCTTTCAGATACAGTTCAGGTACGCTCCAGATACGGATGCCATTCTGACACTCATTCATATTCAGCTTTCAGATACAGTTCAGATACACTCCAGATACGGATGCCATTCTAATACTCATTCAGATTCAGCTTTCCGGTATAGTTCAAATATGCTCCAGATACAGATGTCATTCTGATACTCATTCAGACTCAACTTTTAGATACAGTTCAGATACGCTCCAGATACGGATGCCATTCTGATACTCATTCAAATCCAGCTTTCAGATATGCTCTAGATACGGATGTCATTCAGATACTCATTCAAATTCAGCTTTCAAATACAGTCCAGACACAATCCATTTATGGATATTATTCTGATACTCATCCCACTACATCTACTATTTCAGTATAAACCAACCAGAGATTTATTATGCTACTTCTTCAAATTTTTGTCACCAATCACTTTTGGATGGCATCTGTAAGCCCATCTCTGACAACTATCCATCATCTCTCCAAATGGAATCTTTAAGCCCATTCCCTACACAATCAACCACCACATCATCAAGTGAAAATTTCTGGGCACTCTAGTGTTCAATCATCTTCCACCTTCAAGTCACGAATGGAAGATTCGCCAATCTAACTCTTCAGGTTTAAGAAGATTGAACAGGGGCAGCTGATGTACCCTAAAATTTGCCCTCTCACTTTTCAAGGCATTTCTCACAAGGATTCTCAAGGTTCAAGCTTGCACAAGTACATTAGGATTTTCAGTACCAAGATTAAAAGGAAACTGTCAAAAAGGGGGAAATAGATAAAAATAATATTTTGACAAATTTGGAGAAAAAACAAGTGTTTTTCCGATTCAGCTCCTTCGATTGGCCTTTTGGCCCCTTTCGATGCAAGCTTGGCTTGCATCCTTCGACTAGGCGTGGGTCTCTGGCACGTTGTCTTGGATTCACAAGGCACAAAGCCTCTTGTAGCCTCCTTCTATTCCAAGGAAAAAGGCTCCCTTTTGGAATCCTTTGATTTGTACTTTTTTCCTCCTGTATGCCTCTTTCGAATCTGGACATTTTTGCCTCATGCATGCCTCTTTCGTTTGGGAAAGTGGCTCCCTCCATGCAAGTCTTTGTTTGGACATTGAACTTTTTATGCATGCATGGAGTCACAAAGTTTAGACCTTCTGCATGCAGGCTTCGAGAGGACATTGGCTATGTTTGTACTAACTTCGACTGGGAAACATTTCTCTTTAGTATGCTGCATTTCCATCCTTGACAAACTTCAGCATGAAAGGGTGAAATATTCAAAGATGCTTGCTGCCAAGTTCAAGCCTGGTACACTGGATAAAACTGTTGCATAACAGTCCTGAAACACTGCCCCATTCTTGCACCAAAATAGCATAAGGCACTGTCTCTCGAAAGCTACAAAGAGCAGGTTACTCAATTTATTCAAACCTTTTGTTTTCCCTCCAAAAGCTTCAGGCAACTTTGCCTATAAATAAAAGGCTTCACAACATGTTGAGGAGGACTTTTTGGCCAGAGGAACGAATCTTCAAAAAAAATTATCAAACACCATAAAGCTCTCAAACACTTAAACACTTAAACACTCATCAAACACAAATCCAGAATCTTAACACTTGTCCCTTTCGAATCTTAAAGATCCTTGTACCTTGTTACCCTTCGAATCCAGCAGGAAGAACCTCACACTTATTCTCCTCTTTCGAATCCAGTATCAAAGGCCTAACCTCTGGTCCCTCCATTTGAACCCAGAAGCATTTAAGGTAACCTCTTCAAGGTCCAGCACATGCTCCAGCCTCCAGCAAACATGGCCTTAGGCCATGTTGCTATTCAAGAGTTCAAACGAAAGAAATAGGAAACAAGAAGTAGGAAATGAAGCCTTTGGCTTCCATACTAACCTCTAGGTCAAACGAAAGTGGCATCCCAGAGGCATACCATGATGACTTCCAAGCCCAGACGAAAGGCACTCGCTCACTGCTCTCAACCCCCAGTCGGAGGAGGCAGAAAGGCAGATTGCATCTTGCACTGATTCCAGGCCCAGTCGAAAGGCACAACATGCTGACCCCCAGGCCTCAGTTGAAAGTCACGCCTTCACCCCTTTCAGGCTAAATCGAAAAGAGCCAGAAAGTGCAAAATCGAAAGTTTTTCTGCCTAAATCGAAAGACCCATTTTTCTGGCTTTTATTTTATTTTTTCCTTTATATTTTCATGCAATTCAATATGGTTGTAGTAGTGTCGGATTTTATCTTTCTCCATTTTATTACTTTTGAATGATTGCTAGTAAAATAGGGTATGTATGGCAAGATAAAAACAACAAGTAGATAACCCCTAATCAAAGACTAAATGCATGCAAATCAAACACACTATTCACATGCACCCCTAGGGTAATTCCACTCGTTGCCTCGGAAAAATAGACATGTCCCTCGAATATGGGCGTTTTAGCAAATACCCTTAATAAAAGATCACAGTCCCTCGATGGCCCTAAATTTTGCCTTCGGTAAATGATCTAGTCCCTAAACGACATTGCTAAAACTTCCCATAGGTTGCCTTCTATGACTATAAAAATGTCCCATGCCCTTACCTTCACATCCAATGATGGGGCTTCTTACCAAATCAATGGTAAGTGTGATACGTTGGGAGAACTGACTTGAAGGTTTTGCATTTGATCACAAATTTTACGGTTAGCAAGAGTCGCCACCGACTTTTATTTTATCCAAAAGGAAAGATTGAAAAGAACAGGAAAGACCTTTGAGATTATTTCTTGAGTTCGGGGGGTAGATTATGAAAAGGGAAGGTATTAGCACCCTTTTCATCCATGGTTTTCCATGGGCTCTTAGTTAATTTCTAGATCACTTGCTTTTGTTTGAAATTGTGCTTTGTGTGGTTTTTTTAAAGTATTTTGTAAAGAGGCCATTGTTTAGGAAATATTTGTAATGATTCTCGTTCGTAAGAATGTATACAAAGATGTTGATCTTTTGAAAATGTTTTCAAGTTTTGTAAGATGTTTTGAAAGTGTAGGTGTTTGTTTTGAAAATAGCAAGGATGTTCGGTTTTGAAATGGAGCAAGTAACTAGGAGCATTCTACCTACTCAAAAGTCTTTCATGTTCATTTACTTTTTCCTTTGACATTGTTATCTTACCATTGATTTGGTAAGTAACCCTATCTTTGGATGTAAAAGGGACGGGCGTGGGTCATCGTATAACCATGATTAGAAATGTTGTAAGATATCTTAGCATTTTCTTTAGGGACTAAGATCATTTTGAAAGCCAAAATTGACAGTGTCATTGAGGGACTATGATCTTGTATTTTTGATTGCTTTTGCTAAGATATCCCACATGCATAACACGACCATTTTTGTAAGGCAACAAGTGGAGTTAACCCTATGGGTGCAAGTGTGCAAGTGTGTTTGATTTACATGCATTTCTTATCTTGAATTATGGTTCTCTAAACATTGATTTTATCTTTCCATACAAATCCTAATTTACTAGCATTGATATGAAAGCGATAAATTGCGGAAAGTAAAATTACTACGCTATTACATCATTATGGGGATGGGGTATACAAATTTACAAATGGGGATTGCAAGAAAATTAAACCCTAATTACTATTACAAGGTTTGACAATTACATAATTTATAATGCAAAAATAATAAAATATGCAAGAAGATGTAAAGTGAGAGAAATTTCTTTTTAGGGTTTTTTTATAGAAAAAAAGGTTTTGTAATTAATTTCATTGAAGAAAAAAACTTAGTCTAAGTTAATTGTTTAGAAAAGTATTTTTGAGGTTTCATTTGAACAAAAAGGTTTTATAAAGTTAGGTCACTTCCAAGCAATGCAATATGTCTAAAATAACCTAAAAATCTCCAAAATCAAGAAATTTGGTGCCCGAGCTGACACGGGCCATGTCAGTGGACACGAGAACCCGTGTCAGGACCTGTCCATGACTTTTATGCATTCTTTTTTATTCCATCCAATCTGACATGGCTGTGTCAAGTGACACGGGCGCCCGTGTCAGCCCCTGTCCATATTTTTCCTGCTCGTGTATGCACCAGTAACATTGACACGGGCCATGTCGTTTGACACGGGCACCAGTGTCAGCTTCTGTCCTTGTATTTTACTATGTTTTTCAACCCAATTAAGCTGACATGGGCCGTGTCGTGTGACACGGGCACCCATGTCAGCCTCTAGTCTGGCTTTTTGTTAGTTTTTTTTCTTTGATCTGTCTTGTTATATCTTTTGAGCTCAAAAGCAAATGATGTATGAACAATGATATCACAGTTTGAGAAAGTTTACCTCTCAAAGCGGAATCTTTAAAATACGTACAGATGTTTCTGAGTGTAAAGTGGTGATTGATCGAGCTCTTTTGAACCTTCTTGAAGTAACTCCAACCTTCCTTTTTAACTGAAAATGGTTGAACTGCTCCAACCAAGTCAAGTTGCAATGTATATTTTTTGAGTTTAGAAGATGGTGGTAATGATGTTACAGAAGTTATTCTTATGTTTGAACAACTTCTATATGGTTTATATGAAGTGTTTGGATGGTTTGTTTGGATAAAAATTACAAGGTATGAGATTCAAAGATTTAGACTTCAAAGCTCAAAAATGGAGGTTTTGTGTACAAATCTGGTTTTTGACAGCAAAAATGATTTTGAGTGTTAGTTTCCCCTCTTGTTTTTCTGGCCCCTCTCTCTTGCAATTGGCCTCTCTATTTATAGATAAGGTTTGAGACTTGAAATAAAACTCAGATTTTGAATCCCATGTTATGGCTAGGTTAGATTGTACATGAAGCGGGCTTGAAGGTCATAGTTCCAATGCTTTGTACTTTGTTGCATAGATTTGTTGGACACTTTAAGCATGCCTTTCTGATTTTGTATGTTGAGCATGTGTAGAAGGGATAAGTTAGAGGCTCAGGGAGAGCTGACTTTGTGATTAATGCTACTTTGCAAGAATGGCAATGTCAACTTTGTGCCAAAAATGGAAAGATCACTTGGACAATGCTTAAACCAAATGGTCCATAGCTCAAAAGTTTGTGTAAACATTAAATTATGGTAAGATTTACAATTCACAAGGCCTGCAAAGTAAGATTATGCAGCACATCATGCCAATTGGATTATGTGTTCTTCAACAAAAATGGCTTGCAATTCAAGAATGAATGTCCAACTCCAGGCCCATGAATCTCCTAGCTCAAATATGATAAATTCATTCTCTTTGATGTTTTGGAAAGCTTGAAACACCCTCTACAACTTTCATGTTGACCATTTTTGTTAAATCAAACTGGAACTTGGTGAAAATTGGACAAGAAGTTGGGATAAAACCCTGACCAAAACTGCTGAAAATTTCTCCAAGTGTTTATTCAAAAATGCCATGATTTCATGAATTCATAACTTGAAATCGAAGCATTTCTAGGAAAAGTTTTGCCCTATAATGTTTTAGATCTAATTGAGATCTACAACTTTCATGTTAGAAGTTTCCCTTGAACCGTCTTGCATCTTGGTGAAAGAATGGCATGAAGTGATGAAATTATCATGTATAAAAACACTTAGAAAATTTCTAAGTCTTGGAAATCTTGACTTTTCAAGTTGACTTTTGACTTTCTTGACTTCTTGATGATCAAGCTTGATATTCTTGAATGTCTTGATGAAATTTGATCTTTGGAATGTAATGTTGACCAAAAAAGTCAAAGTTTGACTTTCTAGTATGCAATTGACCCTTTTGCCCTTGTGCCAATTCCAAGCCTAAATTGAGGTATCAGTGCTGCAACCTTGACGTCATAGAAGATCTTGTGAGAGAATCCTTGAGAAATGAGAGGGAAAATTTTGGGGTACAACAGCTGCCCCTGTTCAATCTTCTTAAACCTGAAGAGTTAGATTGGCGAGTCCGCCATTCGTGACTTGAAGGTGGAAGATGATTGAACACTAGAGTGCCCAGAAATTTGCACTCAAAGATGTGTTAGTTAACTGTGTATGGAATGGGCTTAAAGATGCCATTTGGAGGGATGATGGAAAGTTGTTGGAGATGGGCTTGTAGATGCCATCCAAAATGATTGCTGGTAGGAATAGAAGAAGTGTCAGAATAAATCTATGGTTGATTTATGCTGGAATAGTGGATGTGTTGGATTGTGTATTAGAATAATATCCATAAATGGATTGTATCTAACTCATATCTTAGAGCTGAATCTGAATGAGTATCAGGATGGCATCCGTGTCTGAAGTGTATCTGAACTGTATCTGAAAGTTGAATCTGAATGACTATCAGGATGGCATCCGTATCTGGAGCGTGTCTGAACTGTATCTGAAAGATGAATCTGAATGAGTATCAGGATGGCATCCGTATCTAGAGCGTATCTGAACTGTATGCAAAAGCTGAATCTGAATGAGTATCAGGATGGAATCCGTTCTTGGAGCGTATATGAACTGTATCTAAAAGCTGAATCTGAATGAGGATCAGGATGGCATCTGTGTCTGGAGTGTATCTGCACTGTATCTGAAAACTCAATAGGATGATGAAGGAATCTTGGACGATTACTACCTCAGCAGAATGATGAAGGAATCTTGGATGATTACTACCTCAGCAGGATGATGAAGGAATCTTAGACGATTACTACCTCAGTAGAATGATGAAGGAATCTTGGACGATTACTACCTCAGTAGGATGATGAAGGAATCTTGGACGATTAATACCTCAGCAGGATGATGAAGGAATCTTGGTCGATCACTACCTCAGCAGGAGGATGAAGAAATCTTGGATGATTACTACCTCTGCAGGATGATGAAGGAATCTTAGATGATTACTACCTTAGCAGAATGATGAAGGAATCTTGGATGATTACTACCTCAGCAGGATGATGAAGGAATCTTGGATGATTACTACCTTAGCAGGATGATGAAGGAATCTTGGATGATTACTACCTCAACAGGATGATGAAGAAATCTTGGACGATTACTACCTCAGCAGGATGATGAAGGAATCTTGGATGATTACTACCTCAGCAGGATGATGAAGAAATCTTGGACGATTACTACCTCAACAGGAAGATGAAGGAATCTTGGATGATTACTACCTCAGTAGGATGATGAAGGAATCTTGGATGATTACTACCTCAGCAGGATGATAAAGGAATCTTGGATGATTACTACCTCAGTAGAATGAAAAAGGAATCTTGGATGATTACTACCTCAGTAGAATGATAAAGGAATCTTGAACGATTACTACCTCAGCAGAATGATGAAGGAATCTTGGACGATTACTACCTCAGTAGAATGATAACCTTTATCTATTGATTGATCTTTCCTGAAAAGGTAAAGAGTTAATTGTATGCAATGTCATGATGTATGCATTGTGTAATGATGTTCTCAAAATAAATGAGATTTGTGTTATATGTATTTTGTATGCATATGCTATGAATTTTGTTGAAATGTAATTTTGTCTTGGAGAATAAATCCTTGACAAGTGTTGGGAAGTTATTAAATCCCGGATTGCTGTTGAAGAGTAGGTGTGTCTTCAAACTTTGCTTAGAATGTTTCCACTAAGGATTCCTGTTTTATTGTTTGAGGAGAACTCCGTTGGGGGATGTTGAAAGCTCTGTATAGAGTGTTGATTCCTGCTTGGGGAAAAGAGTTCAGGAGTCTTAGTCGTCTGTTGCTCTACTGGGGAGTCGAAGTTGAATTGATATCTGGTCGGGTTCAGGTTTCACAGTAACTTGCTGGGGATTGTAGAGTAGTCTACTGGGGAAGAGGAGTTGTGGTCCTTTGATTTGTATTAGTCGGAGAGGCCACCTCAAGCTGGGGAATCATGCCGTTTGTTGGGGAAATAAAACCTGTGCTTTCTCTGTTGGAGAGGTGGCGATTTCACTGGAAGAAATCCTCGAGGATTCTTGAAGTCGACTCAGTTGGGAAAAAGTTTTCATAGATTGAAACTCCAGCTGGGAGTCATCCTATGAGAAGGATTTTGGGGAGATTTGTTACTACCCCTAGTAGCGAGTGTTTATGGCACTGCCTGGAAATGTTTGACTGTACATAACCCTTTTCGGGATTCACATTCAATGCCCCAAGTGATGGACAGCTTCCCCTGGTATATTTAACAATTATTTGAGAGAATTCTAGGAATCTTGACTGGACTGCCCCAGGTGTGCTGGATAGTGACATGTCATGTCCCCTTGTTGATAGGATATTTGTCATCAGAAATGTCATCCCACTCGAAGTGATTTTGTTCACTGAGAGAACTTTCGTTCATCGGATATTCGTTGTGTGAATTTCTCTGTTGTCAAACAAATAGCCATATGAAAACAACGATATTCAAATAATGCAAAGTTTATGCTTGTCTTGAAATTTTGAAAATGCGTTTTTTAGCAAGAAATTTTGTAAGAAAAATTCAACTTAGGATTTTGAGTAAAGCCTTACAGGAGTCAGGATACCTTTTGTAACAATATGCTTTCCAACTAACCCATGCTTCAATTAGGACTTTTGAAGGGTCGTAACGTGGCTTGGTTCACGGTTTAGGAAAAAAAGATAAAGGCTCAAAATGTATTTGTACCCACCCGCTCTTCGTGACATTCTTCAGTCCTAAACTCGCTTAATTGTATGTTTAAACTCCAATTGAGTCTGGAATGACGTTTTGGTGATGATTCAGACAAGTTAAGTTTGTTGGAAGGCAGTCATTTTTGCAACATTTTTCATGTTGTTAAGGATTTGTAGTGACCCCTTTTTTTGATTTGACATCCCTGATTTTTGCCTGACTGTTCTTGCTTTGAGATTATGGTTAGCGGGGTGCCCCAATTTTTCTTAAGTCTCCTTTGTAGGTTTTAACTTAGTGGGCTTTACTTTTTTTGAGAGATAGTGACTTCCTATGTGATAGGGAACCATCACCGTCTTTTGATTCCATAGGAATGTTTCCGATGTCATTCGTTGTATTACGAGATGAAAGTTTACGGCTAAGCGCACGTTTGAATCAACTGAGAGACTACCCTGCCCCAGGTTTTGATTAAAGGTTTCAAATTGTGCAAAAAAGAAAACTTCTACTTCTTTAGCTCGAAGGGATTGACTAGGGATTACCTTCCTTATAACTCCAGTGTTTAGGATTTGAAAGAACGCCTGTACATCTTCAGCAAGGTCTATCCAAAAGCATACTATATGATATTATGGCATTGTTTTCGTCATCCTCCCTCTAAAGGCTTGTGTCTTTTAGCAAGAGTTGAATGTCATAAAGAGAGTAAAAAACATAGTTTAAATGAAATGAAAATGAATGAATCAATTTAAGACAAACATATGCAATGCATTAATGAAACAAAGTTTGAGATTAATAGATAATTGTTTGAATAACAAGAGGAATTACAAATGAAAATTTCAAAATGAACAAGACGCTCTCAATGATTTGGCATAAGAGCAGTGATCACATTTGGAGTCTCTAGAGGGTCGAACTATATCTCCTTGGCGTCAATCAAATATTGAATCTTATTCTTCAAAGTCTAACAGCTGTCAATGTCATGTTCGGGACTATCCGAATGGTAGGCACATATTACGCTTGGATTGTACTTAGAAGAGGAGGTATCGGGATTTTGAGGAGGATCCTTTGGTGTGATCAGCTTCAACTTCAACAAATTTTGTAACACTTGAGACAGAGGCATGTTGATGTTAGTGTACTGCCTTTCTTGATATCTTACCCTACGCCTATTGCTCCGTCTTTGTTGAACAGGTGTAGGATTAGAGATCAGGATTTCCCCTACATGTTGATCATAACGACTCTTTTGACCATACACAACATTGGACTCTTTCTTCCCACCATATGGCTTTTTCCGAGCATCATAAAGTGTAGCTCCTTGGATCTTTCCACTTTTAATTCCAGCTTCGACCCTTTCGCCAGTCAGTATTAGCTCGGTGAACCCGGATGAGGAGCTTCCGATTAGGTGTTTGAAGAAAGGCCCTGTCAAAGTTCCCATGAAGATGTCAATCAGCTCCCTGTCAGTTAAACGGGGTTACACCCTACCAGCCAGATCTCTCTATTTTTAGGCGTATCCTTTGAAACTCTCGTGCGATCCCATGGTCATATTCTGTAATTGCACACGAGTTGGTGCAAGATCAGCATTGTATTGGTACTGCTTGTAGAAAGCAGCAGCTAGGTCCTCCCATATGTGGATGCGATAACTCTTCAATTGATAGAACCATTCAAGTTGTGTCCCAACTAGGCTCTCCTGGAAGAAATGGATCCAAAGCTTCGGATCAGCTGTGTATGGCTGAATCTTGCAGACATAAGACTTTAAGTGCATCTTAGGGCAAGAGACTCCATCGTATAGGGCAAAGATATGGATTTTGAACTTTGGCGGGATGACCACTCCATAAACCAAACCCATGTCTCCTAAGTCCAAACCAGGCACAACTTGGATCTTTGCAGATTTTAGTCTGTCTTCAAGTTGTTTGTATTTTTCATCCGTCAGTGGATATCGCTCCTCAGACGAGTCATCGCCATCAGTAGTTATGTTAGCTCTAATGCTTCCAGCTTCCTCTTCTTGTGTGTCTTTAGAAGAAGCATCTTCTTTTTGAACTAGCTGGGCATGCCCCTTGAACCTTCTCCTCACGTTGAGGACGACAAAATTTTTCTTCTTCTTGCTCTCTTTGGTGAAGAGTGTTTTCAAATCTTCCTTCCCCTTGGCCAAGTTCATGAGCACTTCTTGGAACTGAGCATTTTGAGCTTGGATGCCCTTCATCATTTGTTCCATATCCATCTTACTGAAATAAACAGTAGGAAGATAAGGATACCTGTCATGATATGATGCATGATATACGGATGCATGTTTTCAAGGATCTCGTGGGGTAAATGTTAGTAGTCACCTACAACTTTGATTGGAGAACTTTGTATCGATGGATATCTTTCCACGAGAATTAAGCTCCATACGTCAAGCGGGTTGTAGCCCTTGACTCAAGTTTGTTGTAGTTGATCTTTGACGATGTTTGGTTAGAGGAAAATAAATCCTCTTGTCCCTTGCTAGACGTCTGGTTCAACGTGACCCTACATCAAAGGCCCTCGAGATCCTTGAAATTTGAAAATGTTTTGGTATGATGTTATGATGTTATGTACAAGTATGCAAAGTAAGCAAGTTTATATACAAATAATCATATTCACACAAAGCAGACAAGTCCTTAGGTTTAGGCTTGCATGGAGTTTGTAGGTAAGTACCCTCTTGAAGTTTAGTTGGCTTAACCTGTTCTAGCTAATAGTAACCGGGTTCTAAGGGGTCTCAATATCACTGATCTTTCTCACAAACTTCGTTCCAATTGACAACTGACTTACCATCAAACAAAGCTCGGGAGTCAAATCTCAATGAGTGTAGTATCGAGTATCAACCAACTTCGAACTGCACCAAAGTCGGTCATCTCACTACGTCCTAATGGCCAAGTTGGTCAAGTAAAGGTTCTAAAAGTCAGTTAGTGCTTCATGACATCACTCAGCGGCCCCGTATTCTCCTTTACTACTCAAGGGCTACCGATACCCAAAAATGTGTCACACTAACGTAGCTATTGCTTAGACCATGTCGATATACCCCGCACAGTTTCCACAACGTATTGCTACTTACCTATAAGGTATCCCAAATTCGGCTAGAGGATTCAAACCCAAACAAAGAACCAAAATGTAAAGCATACAAGTCAAACAAATAAAGCAAGTAAAGGTGATCTAGCCCTAAGGTAACCCCACTTTTAAGAAATTCCCCAGCAGAGTCGCCAGTTCTGTGATACGGTGGGAGAACTGACTTGAAGGTTTTGTGTTTGATCACAAATGTTACGGTTAGCAAGAGTCGCCACCGACTTTTCTTTTATCCAAAAGGAAAGGCTGAAAAGAACAGGAAAGATTATTAAGATTATTTCTTGAGTTCGGGGGGTAGATTATGAAAAGGGAAGGTATTAGCACCCTTTTCATCCATGGTTTTCCATGGGCTCTTAGTTACTTGCTAGATCACTTGCTTTTGTTTGAAATTGTACTTTGTGTGATTTTTTGAAAGTATTTTGTAAAGAGGCCATTGTTTAGGAAATCTTTGTAATGATTCTCGTTCGTAAGAATGTATACAAAGATGTTGATCTTTTGAAAATGTTTTCAAGTTTTGTAAGATGTTTTGAAAGTGTAGGTGTTTGTTTTGAAAATAGCAAGGATGTTCAGTTTTAAAATGGAGCAAGTAACTAGGAGCGTTCTACCTACTCAAAAGTCTTTCATGTTCATTTCCTTTTTCCTTTGACATTGTTATCTTACCATTGATTTGGTAAGTAACCCTATCTTTAGATGTAAAAGGGACGGGCGTGGGTCATTGTATAACCATGATTAGCAATGTTGTAAGATATCTTAGCATTTTCTTTAGGGACTAAGATCATTTTGAAAGGTAACATTGATAGCGTCATCGAGGGACTATGATCTTGTATTTTTGATTGCTTTTACTAAGATATCCCACATGCATAACATGGCCATTTTTGTAAGGCAACAAGTGGAGTTAACCCTAGGGGTGCAAGTGTGTTTGATTTACATGCATTGCTTATCTTGAATTATGGTTCTCTAAACATTGATTTTATCTTTCCATACAAACCCTAATTTACTAGCATTAATATGAAAGAGCTAAATTGCGGAAAGTAAAATTACTAAGCTATTACATTATTATGGGGATCGGGTATACAAATTTACAAATGGGGATTGCAAGAAAATTAAACCCTAATTACTATTACAAGGCTTTGACAATTACATAATTTATAATGCAAAAATAATAAAATATGCAAGAAGATGTAAAGTGAGAGAAATTGCTTTATAGGGTTTTTTATAGAAAAAAAGGTTTTGTAATTAATTTCATTGAAGAAAAAACCTAAGTCTAAGTTAATTGTTTAGAAAAGTGTTTTTGAGGTTTAATTTGAACAAAAAGGTTTTATAAAGTTAGGTCATTTCCAAGCAATGCAATATGTCTAAAATAACCTAAAAAATCTCCAAAATCAAGAAATTTGGTGCCCGAGCTGACACAGGCCGTGTCAGTGGACACGGGAACCCGTGTCAGGACCTGTCCATGACTTTTCTGCATTCTTTTTTATTCCATCCAATCTGACACGGCCGTGTCACGTGATACGGGCGCCCGTGTCAGCCCCTGTCCATATTTCTTTCTGCTCGTGTATGCACCAATAACATTGACACGGGCCGTGTCGTTTGACACGGGCACCCGTGTCAGCTTCTATCCCTGCATTTTACTATGTTTTTCAACCCAATTAAGCTGACACAGGCCGTGTCGTGTGACACGGACACCCATGTCAGCCTCTGGTCTGGCTTTTTGGTAGTTTTTTCTCTTTAATCTGTCTTGTTATATCTTTTGAGTGCAAAAGCCATCCTTGTTATTTTCCAAACACACCTCACAACACAATTTCAAAACATTTCCCAAATCAAACTTTCAAACATTGAAATATCTTTTCAAAAAGACAATACATCTTTGTATACATTCAAACAAGAATCATTACAAATGTTGCCACAACGATGGCCTCTTTTTAAAACATCTTTCAAAACAACACACAAAGCACCATTTCAAACAATTGAAAAGCAAAAGCAAGTGATCTAAACAAGTAACTAAGCCCATGGATAACCATGGATGAAAAGGGTGCTTGCACCTTCCCTTTTCATAATCTACTCCCCGAATCCAAGAAAACATATCAAAGGTCTTTCCTGTGCTTTTTGACCTTTCCTTAGGATAAAATAAAAAGTCGGTGGCGACTCTTGCTAAACCGAAACATTTGCGAACACAAACGCAAAACCTCAAGTCAGTTCTCCCACCGTATCACAGAATTGACGACTCTGCTGGGGACCATTCTAAAAGTGGAGTAACCTTAGGGTTTATATCACCTTTACATGCTTATCTTGTTTGCTTTGATTGCTTTACATTTGGTTCTCTTGTTTGGGTTTGAATCCTCCACCCGGATTTTGGGAAAACATTCATAGGTAAATAGCAATACATTGTGGAAACTGTGTGGGGTATACCGACATGGTTGAAGCAATAGCTATATTAGTGAGACATATTTGTGGGTACCGGTAGCCTTTGAGTCAATCAAAGAGAATACGGGGCCGCTGAGTGATGTCATGAAGCACTCATGAACTCTTAGAACCTTTACTTGACCATCTTGGCCTTTTTAGGGGTAGTGAGATGACCGACTTTGGTGCAGTCCGAAGTTGGTAGATACTCGATACTACACTCATTGAGGGTTATTTTTCTTGGAATATTTCGGTCGCCAATTAAGTGGCTAAACTGAAACAATGAACACAGAAAATAATTCAGTGATATTGAGCTCCTTAGAACCTGGTTACTATTTATAGGACATGTTGAGCCAACTAACTTCAAGAGGGTATTTACCTATGAAACCCCATGCAAGCCTGAAACTAGGAACTTGTGTGACTTGCTTGTACATATACTTGTGCATACATTATGAACATCATAAAGCATCATATGCATCCACTAACCATTTCAAGGGTTTGGATCTTCATCTTTGTTCTTGTTTTGTAGGTTATGGAATCACTCCGCAGAAAAACAATTCAGGTCAACCTTGTGTGAATCCCTCCTCAACTCAAGGAGATTACTTCCAAGATTCCAGAGAATTCTCTCTTCATTGAAAGACATGGTGGACTCCTCAACTTGGTCAACTCCAACATTGAAGAAGACATGGTGAAAGTTCTCTTCCAGTTCTTTGACCCCCTTCACCATTGTTTTAGATTTCCTGATTACCAACTAGTACCTACTTTGGAGGAATTTTCTCAACTCCTGAGGATTCCTATTCTTCATCAACTACCCTACAACAGTACGGAAAGAGAACTAAAGCCTGAAGATGTTGCTCAAGCATTAAACTTGCAACCATTTGATATCAAAGGTCATTGGGAAACCAAAAGTGGTGTCAAGGGTTTCTTGGTAAAGTTTCTGTTTGAGAAGGCACAAGACTGCTGGAATTCTCTAGATCTGCAAGCCTTTGAGGAGATTGTAGCACTTCTCATCTATGGGTTAGTCTTGTTCCCAAACCCTAATCAATTTATAGATGTGAATGCTGTCAAGATTTTCATATCTCGGAATCATGTGCCTACATTGCTTGGGGACATCCTACACTCATTTCACACACGAACAATGAGGAAAAGAGGTGTTCTCATGTGTTGTACTCATCTTCTATCAAGGTGGTTTATTTCTCACCTTCCCCAATCAGTTTTGAAGAATGAGCAGGGTTTAAGGTGGTCACAACAGTTGATGACCCTCACACATTCTGATGTTCATTGGTGTTCTCGGTCCAGAGAAAATGTCATCATCATTGATCGTTGCGGAGAATTCCCTAATGTCCCACTACTTGGCATTAGGGGAGGCATTACCTACAACCCCTTTTTAGCTCTGAGGAAATTTAGGTATGCCCGAAGGGATGGCCCTCATGATATGCTGATTCCTGACTTGGTTTTTGACTTCGACAATGACGCTCAAGGACTTCGACAAAGGTTTATCCGAGCTTGGAGGATGCCCCACAAAGTGGATAGTAATACACTGGGGCACAAGAATTCCATCCCCCTTGAGCCTTATCTCAAGTGGGTACGAACTAGCGCCCAGAGTCTTATGATGCCTTACCCTCACATTCTCCCCGTGATCAAAGATGAAATTCTGGCAGCAGATACTCAATGTCACAGTGAATGTTATGACACCGTATCTGACACTCTTCAAGACAGTAAATTTAAAAGCAGTAAAGAACACAATCAATTGTTTACCCAGTTCAGTGTGTAACAACACCTACTCTGGGGGCTACCAAGCCAGGGAGGAAATTCACTATAAGAGATATTAATTCAGGAATAAACCAACCAGTTTATCTCCCTCACTTAAGACCTACCCAATGCAACTTCAATCTAAGTTCAACTTAAACCTGAGTTCCTACTCACTCCCCCTCAATCACAGCAGTGATACTAAATAATTGATTAATGAAATTATAAAGACACTCTTCAGTACATACACTTGATTTTGCTTTATAACTTTAATCAAGTGATAATCACTCGTGCTTCAAAGCTTGGAGTGATACACAACCCTAACATGACTTTGCTTCAAATCTTTAATCATGTAACACAAACACCCGTGCTTCAAAGATTTGAGTGATACACAACCCTTACAATCAAATCCTACTCCAAATCACTTATCACAATGATAATTGATTGGCTCACAGTAGTTACAACTGTACAGTCCCTTATTGATCTTCTGTCAAAAAGTGTGCTTTACCAACAGTCTTCATGAGGAATATATAGGCAACTATTCTTCAGTTAGGGCTTCCACGAAAATAGCTAGAGTTAATTAGGGTTAACCTCAAGACTTGGTCATAGGTCTTTAACAACCAGATTAGGGTTAAGCAAAGTTAACCTAATGTCCACGTGAGAATCTGATCTGGACTGAATAAACCAAATTTCTGAAAATTCTCAGAAATAACAAATCTGCACAAATGTTAGATCAGTACAGGATGTCTTAACATTGGTTATGACAACAAGAATTCTGTTTACTGATTTTGGTAGAATGCAACAAAAATGATCATTGCATAATGATCAGGTAAACACTCATATTGAGCAGCTCCTGTATGACATTCTTTTTCTGCAGAATGTACCTTGTATCCCAGAATGTTATGACATCAATCATGACATTCACACAACTGGTTTTACCAAAAAACATGCCAACAACCAAACACTTACGAAAGAGCCTGTTATGGAAGGAGAGGTTCCATACACCCTCCTACATCCAGAAATGCCAACATCATTGGAAGATTTGAAAAAGAGTTGGATATAGCTCAAGGAAGAACGGAACACTTTTGAAGCTAGCTTCTATGCCAGTGAGAAGAAGGTTTTGGAACTTACCCGTCAACTCCTTGAAGAGCAGAATCTTAACACTTACATCTCACCAAAGAGGATGCGCAACGTCTTTTTACATTAAGAATTTTTGTAATATTTTGCCCATGGGGCATTTATGTACTAACAAATTTCTTCTTATTAATATGACGTGTGTTCTTTTTGTTTGCAACAACTTTAAATTTCTGAATCCTTGAATGCATCACATGAATACACATCATTCATCATATGCATAAACAGGTCTTCACACCAGGTTTCCTTATCTTTCTGCTGTTTATTTCAGCAAGATGGATATAGAGCAGACGGTCAAAGATCTGCAAGCACAAAATTCGCAATTCCAACAACTCCTCATGACCTTGGTAAAGGGTCAAGAGGACCTTAAAGAACTATTATAGAAAGAGAAGGAAAAGGAAAAGAAGAAAAAGAAAAGAATTGGTGTGGCCACTATGGGAAGAAGGTTTGAGAACCACGCTAGAAGGGTTCTAGATTTCCCCTTGACGTCTGACGAAGGGGTTGGTAAAGGAAAGGGAGTTGCAATGCCCTCCGAGCCTGAAGCTGAAGAAGAAGAAGAGGAAGAGGATAAAGATTACTCCGAACAGCAGTACCCTCCGGCGGACGATAAGTATAAGAATCTAGAGGACCGGCTGGAAGCCATGGAGATACAAAGGGTACCTGGGCTAGATTTCGAAGAACTAGGTTTGGTTGTTGGGATCGTCATTCCCCCCAAGTTCAAGGTGCCTACATTTTCTAAATACGATGATTTGTCCTATCCAAAGATGCATCTGCGATCCTACGTCAGAAAGATTCAACCTCACTCTTCTGATAAGGATCTGTGGGTCCACTTTTTTCAAGATAGTTTGTCGGGTACGCAATTGGACTGGTTTTATCAACTTGAGAGGTCTGATGTACATAACTGGGAGGATTTAGCTGCTGCTTTTTACCGAAAATAACAATATAACGCAGATTTAGCGCCTACTTGTACTCAACTACAGAGTATGGGTATGGCCTCTAATGAGGGATTTAAGGAGTATGCCTAGAAGTGGCGGGATTTGGCTGGAAGAGTGCAGCCACCATTGTCGGATAGAGAGCTGGTTGATATGTTTTTGGGGACCCTGTCAGGTCCATTCTTTAATCACTTGATCGGGATCTCATCTGTAGGGTTCACCGAATTAATTATGACAGGTGAAAGAGTCGAAGCTAGCATTAAGAGTGGTAAAATTCAGAAGGATGCCTCCGCTTCCACTGCTATCAAGAAGACCTTCCCAGCTAAGAAGGAAGTTTATGTTGTTCACACCCAGAGAAATCAAGGGAGAATGGAGCGCCAACCAGCGGTGGGGGCTGTGATGATCAAGAACTCCTCAACTGACCAACCTCGAAGTAGTCAACCCAGAGCTAACCAACAAAGGGTAGAAAGGCCACAACGGCAGTTCACCCGGATCAATATGACACTGGCTCAAGTCCTCCCTCATCTGTTAAAGTCAAACCTTACCAACTTGAAAGAAGCGCCGAAAAACCCAAATACCTCTTCTCCCTATTATCATTCAAATGCAAAATGTGCATATCATTCGGACAGTGTGGGGCACGATACCAACAACTGTTGGGCCCTTAAAAACAAGATCCAAGATTTGATAGATGCCAAGGAGGTGGAGTTTGATGCCCCCGAAAAACCTAATGTGATATCCGCTCCTATGCCAAAACATGGTCATAATGTCCATGCTATTGTAGAAGATCTTCATGTTACCGTTGTTGATGACTTAATGACTCCGTTTCCAATGATCAAGATGAATCTGTTGAAATCCGGGAATTTCCCAGGCTGTGAAAAATATTGTTACCTTTGTTCGACCTTGCAATTCGACTGTCCACTATTGAAGTCAGGCATCCAACGCTTGATGGATACTTAAGAGATCCTCTTTCAGATAACTCCTTGTGATCGGTGGATCTGGAACTGACTGTTTAACGCTGGTTCGCGAAATGTTGCGGAAGCAAGAGTCGCCACCGTCTTTTATTTTCTCCAAATGGAAAGGACAAAAGCACAGAAAAATTCCTTAAAGAGATTGCTCTCGGTTCGGGAGGTAGGTTATAGAAAGGGAAGGTGTTAGCACCCTTTCTATCCATGGTTATCCATGGGCTCTTAGATACTTGCTCAATGTGTTTTCAAAATGTTTTGTTTGCTTTTCAATTGTGGGTTTTAAAAAAGTTTCTTTGAAAAATTTCAGTTCGACTCGTACGTCAGAGTGTTTGAAAAATTTGCTTTGAAAGCTTTTGAAAATGTGTTGGTGTGAAGTCTTTTTTAGTTTGTTTTTGAAGAGAGCAAGTATCCTTGAGAACCTACCTACCCTAAGGAATTCGTCTGTGTAAATGTCCTTTAAAGTAGTGCCATCCCACCATTGAGAGGTAGGTAGCACCACTGTTGGAGGTATTCGGGTCAATTCGAGTTTAGGGACATGGTGATCACCAGAGCAATAGGAAGACACCTTAGAAGCTACCCTCATGCCAGGTTCCCGGATCATGAGGACTTACTAAGACGTCCTCTACTCGACGATCACCTTTCGAAAGGCAACAGGTGAGGCGTACCCTAGGGGTGGTGTGTGCGAATTGTGTGTCATGTTTCAGTTATTTGTCTTGTCATGTTTATTTGTGTTCTACGCTTGATTTTAATTAAGACATTCATTCTTGCATGCTTTTTAACAGTTATATATTTGCGGGAAAATAAATCTAAACTATTACAAATGGCGCGGGTCCACATCGCCAAAATTAAACCGGACCCGATTTGACTGAAAAATAAATAAAGCGAATAAAAGTGCAAGAAATAAAATTGTTACAAGGCTTTGGGACATGTACATAATTATAATAAACGACAAAGTAAAATGCGCGAAACAAAATAATTAAAGCGACGGGCGTTGGACCCTTTTACAAAATATCAAACTAATGAGGAATTAAAATGAAAGTATTAAATGTTTTTGGTATTTTGTGTTTTTTAAGATTTAAAAGAAAAAGAAAAAGAAGGAATTAATTATAATTGACTAACCCTAATTCTATTGTTTTTTAAGTTTATTGTAAAAATGTTATATTAATCTAAATTAAACCCTAATTTTTGCTTATGTACATTTAATTATAAAAATAAAATAAATAAATAAATAATATTGTGATAAAAAAAAGAAAATTAAAAAGGTATAAAAATTATTAATTAACCTAATTCTATATTTTTGGATTTTATTAAAAGGAATTAAAGTTAAAAAACCTAATTAAACTAAATAATTTACATATTAATTATTTACAAGAAAATAAATAAAATAAATATTTTTTATGTTTTTTATCCTTTTTCTGATTTTTTTGTGATGTTGTTATATTTTATGGCAATAATTAATTAAATTAAACAATCAAGAAAATAAAATAATAAATTAAGTGAAACACAAGAAAAATAAAAAGAATGGCAAACCAGGGGGGGGGGGGTAGCCCCAAAATTGGAGGTACAGGCCTGGCAATCTGGCCCATTTATCTTTGAGTTCGTTGACTTTTTGAATCCTGTATGATGCGTTGACTGGGAGTACAGCGTGTTCATCCATCCTATGCCTTTGGATTGATCCCCAGGAAGACGTGTCATGCTTGATCTTGAGGCGTATGGTGAACCCCAGCGTGGAGCCTGCATAGGAATTGTTATACAAAAATAATATGGAATTTGTTCAGACCTGGGACTTGAACCCAGGTCATGAGGGTTACAAGTACGTCCACCTGCCAGCTGAGCCATCACGTCCATGTTATTATATTATATCACATAAATAATAAAAAACAAAACCAAGGCAATTGTGGTCCAGCGCGCGAAGTTTTTAAACCAACGAATCAGCAATTGCCACGATATCTTCGTCTTCACGTCCCCTGTAAACAAAAGCGTATGGCCACGGTTTTCATGACGTTGCAGAAAGTGGGCTATGGAAAAATAGCGATTAGCGCTATAAGCTTCATAAATTGTTCGCGAATGGTGGGTTTTCTTCGTCTAGTTGAGCTGAGTGTAATGGTGTGAGTCTGGAGCCCTAATTTTACTGTATTGTAAAAGCCCTAAATCAAGCTCTGAAAAACCCTAGAATATGAAAATGGTAGAATCGCGTATGGCCAATGAAAACTCAATTGAACATGATGGTTAGTCTCAGAATTTCATAACAAACATTAATCAACAAACAAAAAGTACAAAGGATGCGTGATTTATGCCATGCGATTTCAAGAAATTCTGGATACAGTGAGAGTTCTCTCTACCAATTCTTGGAGCTTTGAAGGGTGTTTGGAATTGGAATGTGATCAGGAGAGCTTGAGCCAGCTTTTGGAATCAGTCTTAGGGCTTAAAACCACCTCTAATAGCGATTTCAGAATCTAGTTTTTCAAGTCAAAATTTCAAATTTTCAATGAGCTTTTTAGCGCAGCATTTGGTGTCCAAGGCTTAGGGTTTGACTCAGTGCTTATGATGGAAGAGAATTAGCTTGTTATTTGACCTTGATTCATGCCCATGAGAGAACTAGTCCTAGGGTTTTTTCATTAACAAACTTTTCCTTCTTTTAAGCCAAGACCAAGACTTAGTGTGCAATTTAACCCTAGCCCGAGTTTTTGAGTTGGCCCATGATATATGGAAGTTGTCCCAATTCAAATGACACTATTCCATTGGTTTTTGAATTTTATTTGAATTTTTAAAGATTTAAAATGAATTAAATTATCAAAAATTAAATAAAATAGAAAAATCAATATTTGGTCTTGAAATTAATCATGGGACACGTGTGTGGCATGACAAGGCTGAATCAAGTGGAAGAAAGTGGGCCCTTTTGTCAAAAATTGAAGTTTCAAGGATAGTTGACTTTTGCCATTTCACAAAAATTTCCCAACTTCTACAAGGCATAACTTGCTCAATTTTTAAGCTTTTCACATGTTCTATGACATTTTGGAAAGGTATTTGAGTCCTCTAACCAATGCCTTTGGTCCCATGTCATTTTGATTTTCCAATCTCAAGTTATGGCCTTTGACTTAAAGTCCCTTTTTGTTGACTTTTGAAAATGACCTATAATGTTGAAATTGATAACTTTTTGTGAGAGCATTTCTTGGACTTGAAGTATGAAGATGAGTTGTAGGAAATGTCTTTCTCTTCAAAATGAGCTTTGGATGGAATTTTTCTGATAATCCATGTGAAAGTTATGCCCTGGTCAATTTCAGTTGACTTTTTCAGCTGTCCAAATATAGTAACTTTTGCATCTTTGATGATTTCTGAGCCAAATCTTGAAAATCATGATCTAGCATTGATCAAATGATGTTTGTGGCTTCAAAATGATATGTTGACCAAAAATTTGAACTTTTGACTGCCAAATGACCATTTTGCCCCTACAGTTGACTGTAGTGCAATTTAGGGTTTTGACTGTGCAATCTTGAGCTGAATGCCTTGAAACTTGATATGAGGATGCTTGACCATGTTTGTAAGCATATGAGACTTGATTGAGCCTTTGAAAACTTCATTTTCTTGATCAGACTCAAAACCCTAATTTTGACTGTATGGGAGACTGTTGCACTGCACAACCCTTGGGGAATTTTGTAGCTTGGCTTGGCAATTTCTTGAGGAATATGGGAGGGCAAATTTTGGGGTATAACAGTTGCCACTGTTCAATCTTCTTAGACCTGAGGATGCAGATTGGCTGACGTGCCTTTCGTAATCCGAGGGTAGAAGATGATTGGACACTAGAGTGCCCAGAAATTTGCGCTCACATGTTAGCAGTGTGATGGAAATGGGCTTATAGATACCATTTGGAGGTTGTTGGATAGGATGATGGGCTTATAGATGCCATCTGGATGTTGATCGCGTAGGAGATTCTTTAGCGAGAACCTGCATACCTGCAAAACAGAAAATGAGTACCTGACACGTTGCAGGAGCTGATGTTTAGATGCCTGGTATAGATGTGTCCTGACTGGTTACAGGAGCTGAGTCTGGAGCTTCAAACGGCGATGAAAGAACCAGGGATGATTACTTCCTTAGCATGAATGGTAAGAGAGCCTTGGGCGACTTTAACTTCAACAACGCTTGTTGAGAAAAATCTTGGGGATTTTAACTTCAACAACGCTCGTTGAGAAAAATCTGGGGGATTTTAACTTCAACAACGCTCGTTGAGAAAAATCTGGGGGATTTTAACTTCAACAACGCTCGTTGAGAAAAATCTGGGTGATTTTAACTTCAACAACGCTCGTTGAGAAAAATCTGGGTGATTTTAACTTCAACAACGCTCGTTGAGAAAAATCTGGGTGATTTTAACTTCAACAACGCTCGTTGAGAAAAATCTGGGGGATTTTAACTTCAACAACGCTCGTTGAGAAAAATCTGGGTGATTTTAACTTCAACAACGCTCGTTGAGAAAAATCTGGGGTGTCTTCTACTGGGATAAGAATCAGGGAGATCTTAGGGTCGATCTGACTGAACCAGAGAGGCCTTTGACTGGGTAAGAATCAGGAAAATCTTAGGGTCGATTTAACTGAACCGGTCTAGGTCTTGAAATGTCTTCAACTGGATAAGCATCAGGGAGATCTTAGGGTCGATCTGACTGAACCAGAGAAGGCCTTTGACTGGATAAGCATCAGGAAAATCTTGGGACGATTTAACTGAACCGGTCTAGGTCTTGAAACGTCTTCAACTGGATAAGCATCAGGGAGATCTTAGGGTCGATATGACTGAACCAGAGAAGGCCTTTGACTGGATAAGCATCAGGAAAATCTTGGGACGATTTAACTGAACCGGACAAGGTCTTGAAATATCTTCAACTGGATAAGCATCAGGGAGATCTTAGGGTCGATCTGACTGAACCAGAGAAGGCCTTTGACTGGATAAGCATCAGGAAAATCTTGGGACAATTTAACTGAACCGGTCTAGGTCTTGAAACGTCTTCAACTGGATAAGCATCAGGGAGATCTTAGGGTCGATCTGACTGAACCAGAGAAGGCCTTTGACTGGATAAGCATCAGGAAAATCTTGGGACGATTTAACTGTACCGGTCTAGGTCTTGAAATGTAGCTTGAGAACTTAACTGGATCTTCCCTGAAAGGTAAAAGTCAGTCATATGCAATGCATGATATGGATCAAGCAATGATGTTCTCAACATAAATGAGATTTGTAAGATATGATGTGTACATGCATGCTATAATGATGTATGTGATGTTTTATGTATGTTTTTGTCTAGAAAAGTGAATCCTTGACGGGTGCCGGGAAGTCGTATCCTGGGCTGATGCCGGAGAATAGATTTTGCTTCCGCTGGGGATGATAACTGCAAGGATACCGGTAGGAGAAGATGACTCCGTTGCGGAATAAACTTGGCGAATGGAAGATTCTGCGGGGAGAAAAGATACTCTAGCGATCATGCTGGGAAGCAATACTCTGTGGGAAGCAATACTCTAGAGATGCTTTGTTGAGTTGATAGCAGTAATTTGCTGAGGATGTCTTTGTTGTTGGAAGTGTTAATGGACTTCACTGGGGATAGGAAAGAACTATGTTGACGACGACCTTTCCGTGGCTTTTGGCTGAGGATAACCCAGTTATATCCTGTTAAGGAAATAACTCTTTAAATAAAGCCGGACGACGCGTTCGTGCTTTGCTAGGGGATGAGCTTCCAGAATATACTGGGGATAAGCTTACTGCTTGGGGAGATGAATTCCATCTTTCCTGGGGAACTTGGATGGGACTCTCCTGGGGAAGTTTTGATATGCTGGGGAAGTGATTCCTTTGAATGTTGATGTATGCCGCCGGGGAACAATCTTTAGACCAAGACTGCCGGGGATGCTTGTTAAGAATATATGCTGCTGGGGAATATTGGGATCTACTGGAGGATACCCAATTTCCTTGAGACTTGTTAACTTTGTTTGGGGAAGAATGCACTGACTTGCTGTCTCACTCTCTGGGGAATTTAAGATGTCTGGTTAGGTTCTTTAGCTGAACCTACCTTGGTACCTTGGAGGATAGAACAATTAGACTGCTCAGACAACTCTTTATTGCCCCTGTTTCTAGTGTCACCTGCAATTAATTCTTTGTTTCGTATGCAAATATTTATGAGCTAGCAAATTATTGTCAATGCATATATCACAAATTGAACCTTGGACGTTCTTCGCAAAACAAAACAGAAAAAGAAAAACAGTTGGCACGTTTAACTGAAAAGTATATTTGTATTGATTTTGAATGGCCTGTGAATAGGCGTTTTGTGTACAAGAGGCTGACGTCCTAGTAAGCGGAACGTCGCCGAACAAGAGAGTTTATACAAGTTTTGTACAAAAGAAAATAAACAGCTGTGTGAAATATGAATGATCCACTGGGTTTCAACTCTGCTATCGCCTTTATAACTCTGAGCGTCTCATCACTTGATGACCTTGGTTGAAGGTGAAGCTGACTGATCGATGCCGTCTGAACTTGATGTAGATACCGGATTCTGGATGCAAAGTGATCTGATGAGACATAGTATTACGTTTTTATCCCTAACTTTTGCCTGGACTGCCCTTTCGGGTTTTCAGTCCACCGGGATACCCATTTTTGCCCAAGCCGCCTTTTCAGGTTTTCGACTTGCCGGGTGTACAGATTTTTCATTTTCATCCCTTCATTTTGCCCGAACCCTTTTGGTTCGACGGGAAGCCCTAATTTTTGCCTAGACATGTCAGCCTAGCGGGTCTTTTTTCATGCGTAGTATTTTTTAACTATGTCTGCATTGGCGGGGTGAGGAAGGTCGTCACCATCCATGTTGGTTAATATCATTGCTCCTCCTGAGAACACATGCTTAACCACAAATGGCCCTTCGTACGTAGGGGTCCATTTGCCCCTTGGATCACTCTGAGGAAGGATGATTCGCTTGATCACCAGATCCCCGACTTGATATTCCTGTGGTCTGACCTTTTTGTTAAATGCCCTGATCATTCGTTTCTGATACGTCTGACCATGACAGATAGCGGCAAGTCTCTTTTCGTCAATAAGGTTGAGCTGATCAAGTCGTGTCTGGATCCAATCATCTTCATTCAGATTTGCATCCTTCATTATCCGGAGAGAAGGAATTTGTACTTCGATCGGCAAGACTGCCTCCATGCCATAAACCAGAGAGAAAGGAGTTGCCCCGGTTGACGTCCTAGCTGAGGTACGATACCCATGCAGAGCGAACGGTAACATCTCGTGCCAATCTTTATACGTTACTGTCATCTTCTGCACGATCTTCTTGATGTTTTTATTAGCTGCTTCTACAGCCCCATTCATCTTCGGTCTGTAAGGAGAAGAATTGTGGTGCTGTATCTTGAACTGTTCGCAGAGCTCAGCGATCATCTTAT
Organism: Vicia faba; assembly: GCA_948472305.1. Taxonomy (NCBI): domain Eukaryota; kingdom Viridiplantae; phylum Streptophyta; class Magnoliopsida; order Fabales; family Fabaceae; genus Vicia; species Vicia faba. The sequence continues at coordinate 525,406,070 of OX451740.1, read as the reverse complement.
TGTTCAGATTGGTACCGTTATCTGTAATAATCCGCTCAGGGACACCGTACCGACAGATCAGGTTGTGCCGAATGAACCGTGCCACAACAGTCTTGGTTACCGTAGCATAGGATGCTGCCTCAACCCACTTCGTAAAATAATCAATCGCCACTAGGATGAAGCGATGTCCATTGGATGCCGTAGGTTTTATCTCGCCGATCATGTCTATGCCCCACATTGCAAACGGCCAAGGTGCAGTCAGAACATTCAGGGGAATCGGAGGAACATGCACTTTATCTGCATAAATCTGGCATTTGTGGCATGTCCTGGAATGTTGGTAACAGTCAGCTTCCATTGTAGACCAGTAATATCCTGCCCGTAGGATTCTCTTAGCCATAGTATGTCCACTGGAGTGCGTACCAAAGGTCCCTTCATGCAGCTCTTCCATGATTCTTTCTGCTTCAGTCTTATCCACACAACGCAGTAAGGTTGAATCATGGTTTCGCTTGTACAAGATGTCGTTGCTTAGGAAGAACTTGGTTGCAAACCTCCTCAGGAATTTCCTATCATTGACAGAGGCACCTTCAGGGTATTCCTGAGCTTCCAGATATCTCTTCACTTCGTGGTACCAAGGCTTCTCAGTTACCAATTCAGTTTCGAGATCACAACAGTATGCCGGTTCGTCCAGTTTCCAGATGATGATCCGGGGAGCTTCATTATCCCATTTAACCTTGAACATTGAAGACATTGTAGCTAACGCGTCCGCCAACTGATTCTCTTCTCTTGGAAAGTGCTCAAATGTTATCTCTGTGAAGTGGGGGATCAGGGCCAACACACATTCTCTGTAAGGAATCAAGTTTGGGTGTTTCGTATCCCACTCTCCTTTGATCTGATTGATCACAAGAGCGGAATCTCCGAAGACACTCAGAAATTTGATCCTCAGGTCGATCGCAGCTTGAAGACCCATGATACACGCTTCATACTCCGCCATGTTATTTGTACAGTTGAAACACAGCCGGGCGGTGAGTGGAGTATGAGTACCTTGTGGAGATATGATGATGGCGCCAATACCATTTCCCAAAGAGTTGGATGCTCCGTCAAAATGCATAGACCATCGGGATCCTGGTTCAGGCCCTTCATCCGGTCCAGGTACTTCACAGTCAGTTACTATCATAATGCTTTCATCCGGAAACTCGAAGTTCATTGATTGGTAGTCATCCACAGCTTGATGTGCTAAGTGGTCTGCCAATACACTTCCCTTGATGGCTTTTTGGGTCGTGTACTGAATGTCGTATTCCGTCAAGATCATCTGCCATCTTGCAATTCTCTCAGACAGAGCAGGCTTTTCGAATATGTACTTTATAGGATCCATTTTTGAGATCAACAAGGTAGTGTGAGTCAGCATATACTGTCTCAGCCGGCGAGCAGCCCATACCAAAGCGCAGCAAGTTTTCTCAAGCAGTGAGTATCGGGTCTCACAGTCGGTAAACTTTTTGCTAAGGTAATAAATGGCATGCTCTTTTCGGCCAGACTCGTCATGCTGCCCCAGCACACACCCCATTGCATTATCAAGTACTGTCAGGTAAAGTATCAAAGGTCTCCCTTCAACTGGTGGCATAAGGATGGGTGGTTCTTGGAGATATTCTTTGATTCTGTCAAAAGCAGCCTGACATTCATCATTCCAACGTACTACCTGATCTTTCTTCAGTAGCTTGAAGATTGGTTCACAGGTAGCAGTTAAGTGTGAGATGAACCGAGCAATGTAATTCAGACGTCCTAGAAAGCCTCTGACTTCCTTCTCTGTCTTAGGAACTGGCATCTCTTGAATGGCTTTGACCTTAGCAGGGTCCACTTGAATTCCCTTGTCACTTACCACGAAGCCTAGCAACTTTCCCGATCTTACCCCGAAGGTGCACTTGTTCGGGTTCAACCTCAGCTTGTACAGTTTCAAACGGTCAAATAGTTTCTGTAGATGATCAAGGTGTTCTTCCTCAGTCTGGGACCTAGCGATCATGTCGTCAACATACACTTCTATCTCATGATGGATCATGTCATGAAATAAAGCAACCATGGCATGTTGGTAGGTTGCCCCAGCATTCTTTAGTCCGAAAGGCATGACTTTGTAGCAGAAGGTGCCCCACTGAGTAACAAATGTAGTCTTTTCCATGTCTTCCGGAGCCATCTTGATCTGATTGTAGCCTGAAAAACCATCCATGAAAGAGAACACTTTATGCTGAGCTGTATTATCAACAAGGACATCAATGTGAGGTAGAGGGAAGTCATCCTTGGGGCTGGCCCTGTTCAGATCCCTGTAATCGACACACATCCTGACCTTGCCGTCCTTCTTAGGTACCGGCACCACATTAGCAACCCACTGAGGGTAAGAAGTCACTACAAGAAACCCGGCATCAAACTGCTTCATAACCTCGGCTTTAATCTTCTCAGACATCTCTGGACGCATACGGCGGACCTTTTGCTTAACCGGAGGGCAATCTTCTTTAGTTGGTAAGTGATGGACCACAATGTCGGTATCTAATCCGGGCATATCTTCGTAGGACCAGGCAAAGATTTCCTTATAGTCATGCAGCATCTGAGTCAACCGTCGCTTCACGCTGAGTTCTAGGTTGGCACCAATCTTCACCTCTTTCTTGTCTTCCTCAGTACCCAAGTTTATTATTTCCACTGGCTCTTCATGGGGTTGAATTGCCCTCTCTTCCTGTTGTAACAGTCTTGCAAGTTCACCAGGCACTTCGCAATCATCTTCACCTTCGTCTTCGGCTAAGTTGATCGGATTTTCGAAGTCATAACTGGCAGTAGCAGAGTCGTTACCAGTGAGATCCAGAGTGGATTGAAACCTGTATGAGTGAGTGTGTGTGTAAATACAGCTGTTTTGCAATATGTAAAGAAAGGAAAGAAGAGGAGCGCAAAATTTGAAATGTGAAAAAACGTCCAATGCTTTTATTCATGATGTATGACAGTGGCAAACAAAAGCCCTCACAAATAAAACCACGGTGCCCCGGGTAAGACACCGGGCCATATAGTTTCAAATTATTGTTTATTACAAATCAAAAACAAAGAAATTCATTACTGGGGAACAAAAGTTATGGGTGTAAAATCTTTAGCAGTCCAATTGGTCAATCCATCGTCGGCCGTCGGGTAGATCCAGCTATCGAACTCTGACTCTTCCACTTTGACTTCCTCTCCAATAGCATTCACTTCTGAGTGGGTGATGAACACAGGAGGTCTTCCAATTCTCGCCTTGCGCACTGCTTTCTGAGCTTCTGTGGTGAAACCCAGCCCAAACTTGTCAGTCTTAGGAGTAAGATCAGGGAGCTTGCCCCAGTTTGCACATTCACCTTTTTCGATCGCAGCCCGGGCATCCTTTAAGGAGGCCATCTTCAAAGGAGAAACCTCTTCATCTGCTTCTGTTGCTGCCAAGGTTTGTGGTACTTCCTCAAAATGTTGAAAGGGGGTTTCAATGAACTCCCCATCCATTTCTACGTATCTGAAGGAGTTGAGGTGGCTGACCATGTACTCCTCTTCCCCTTGCACTGTTACAATCTTCCCCCTGACCGGGTACTTGAGCTTCTGATGTAATGTGGAGGTCACAGCTCCAGCCTTGTGGATCCATGGGCGACCCAGCAAACAAGAATAGGACGGATGGATGTCCATCACATAGAATTTTGAATCAAATACCTGGGATCCAACCCTGATTGGGATGTCCACCTCACCATGTACCATTCTTTTGGACCCGTCAAAGGCCCGGACAACAATGTGAGTTGGTTTGAGCTCTAGACCCTCACAATCCAGCCTATCCAGAGCCTTCTTGGGCAGCACGTTTAATGAAGAACCTGTGTCAACCAGCACATGAGCAAGAGTAGTGCCCCTGCATTCAATGGAGACATGCAGGGCATCATTATGGTTCTTCCCCTTTGCTATCAGATCGGCATCAGAGAAACCCAGGCCATTATCAGCGGTTAGGTTGGCCACACAGTCGGTGAACTGGTCAGCAGATGTCTCTTGGGGTACGTGGGCTGTCTTTAAGAAAGCAATCAGAGCCTTTGCATGGGCCTCTGAACACAGTAGCAGTGACAACATGGAGATTTTAGAGGGGGTGTGCCCCAGCTGTTCTACAACGTTGAAATCACTTTTCTTTATTATCTTGAGGATTTCTTCCATTTCCTGCTTGGAAGCCTCAACAATGGTCTTTGGTGCCTCCGTCCTGGCAGGCATATCAGCAGCAATTCCCTTGCCCCGAGTATCAGATGACTCAGTAGCAGGGGTGGATACTTGGTCAGGGGGAGAAACAGGCACTCTGGCAGGTGTGAAGACCAAAGGCCTATGAATTGCCGGAGGAGCAATGTCTGGCGAGAACAGTCTTCCACTACGAGTGACCTTAGCAGGCCCGGTGATGTTGGAGACACCAGTATCAATGTTGAACTCTTGTTTCACACCCAGAACATAAACATCCGCCCCATAGTGCCATGGGACAGCCTTATCAGATTTGTAGGGTATAGGCCCCGGAGCAGTAATGGTGATGGGAGCACTCTTGTGAAATGACAAAATTTGTATAGGCTTCTTTGAAGGAGCCTTGGAATGGTTGTTGAAGATGGTAACGATCGACACTTCTTCAACAGGAGCAGCAGGAACAACAATCTTTCTGAACAAAATCTCTCTACTATCTATCAGGTTTTGGACGCCTGACTTCAGCAGAGAACAACCAGCAGGGGAAGCAACACATAGAGGGCAACCTTCGCTACATCCCGGAAATAAACCGGCTAGCAACAGGTTCCTCTTGACCATCAGCAACGGAGTAGCAACATCATCCACCGAAGCTACATACAAATCCTCCTCAACAGCATTCACTCCATGCTGGGGCATGGGAGCAGTTACAACATTCGGCCTCTCGGGCGCCTCAAACTGTATTTCCTTTGCATCAATGAGGTCTTGAACCTTATTCTTTAGGGCCCAACAGTCATCTGTGTTATGCCCCGAGCTATCAGAGTGATAAGCACAGCGAGCATTTGGATTGAACTTGGGGGATGCAGTATTGGGAAACTTTGGAGCCTCCCTGACAGTCACTAAATTGGTGGATAGCAACTGTGGCAGGATCTGTGATAAGGTCATGCTTAACCGGGTAAACTCTCTCCGGGGTATTTCAAACTTTTGAGGATTAGTTGGCCGAGGAGCGGCAGCAGGTTTGGCAATCATTACCGCACTGACAGATTGGTGGCGTTCAGGTCGCTCTGTTCTCCGGGAGCTATATACAGCACTAGCCTCCTTTTTGAAGGGTTTCTTTTCAGTACTGGAGGAGGCAACTTTCTGTATCTTCCCCGATTTTATACCGGCCTCGATCCTTTCACCAGTCAGGATCAGATCAGTAAACCCAGCAGAGGAATTACCAATGAGATGATTGAAAAATGGACCAGATAGGGTCCCCAAAAACATATCTACCAGCTCCCGATCCGTCAATGGTGGCTGCACCCTGCCAGCCAGGTCTCTCCATTTCTGGGCGTACTCCTTAAAACCTTCACCCGACCCTAGCGACATACCCTGGAGTTGGGTACGCGTAGGAGCGAGGTCGGAATTATATTGATACTGCTTGTAAAAAGCAGTGGCCAGATCCTCCCAGTTACGAATGCTGATTCCATCCAGCTGATAGAACCAATCGAGGTGAGTCCCTGAAAGACTCTCCTGGAAGAAGTGGATCCAAAGGTTCTTGTCTGCTGTGTAAGGCTGGATCTTCCTTACATAAGAACGGAGGTGCATCTTGGGACAGGAAGCCCCATCATACTTCACGAAGGCAGGTGTTTTGAACTTGTGTGGGATCACCACCCCAGTAGATAACCCCAAGTCTCCGAAATCCAATCCAGGCACCCGCTGAACTTCCATAGCCTTTAATCTTTCTTCCAGCTGTTTGTACCGGTCTTCAGCAGGAGGGTACTGTTCGTCGTTGAAGTCTGTTTCAGTATCAGAGCCCACAGGAGTAGGGACCTCCCTTTCTTGGTGACTACCTTCCTCCACAGATGGAGGAGTCCTTTCAGCTTCAACCAAGGTGTTCCCGAGTCTGCGCCCAGTGTTAAATAGCACAGTCCTCCTCTTCTTCTTAGTCTTCTTCAGAAGCATGGTCTTCAACTCTTGTTGACCCTGAGCCAAGCCCTTGATCAGCTCCTGAAATTGGGCGTTCTGCGCCTGAAATTGGACGTTCTGCGCCTGAAGAGCCTTCATAGATGCCTCGGTTGATGATTCAGGATTCATGATGCTGAAATAAAAAGCGAAGAACAGTAAACAACCTGAAAAGAAGAGTACCTATGATGCACATGATGAATGATATGTGTTTATGCAATGCATTCAAGAGTTCGAAAATTCAAATTTGTTGTAGACCAAAAGGAACACACATTATTATTAAGAAAATCATTGTTTAATACATCAAAGCCTCATGGGCAAAAGTACAAAAAGATCAAATCAATCCCAAAATATGTTGCGCATCTTCTTTGGAGCTATGTAAGTGTTGAGGTTCCTTTCCTCGTGCAACAGGCGGGTGAGCTCCAAGACCTTCTTTTCACTGGCATGCAAACTAGTCTCAAGAGAATTCCGCTCTTCCTTAAGCTGGATCCAGCTCTTCTGCATCTCTTCCCAGGATGTGGGCATATCAGGGTGCTGAATAACGTGAGACACCTCTCCTTCCAAGGCAGGCTCTTTGATTACTGGAAGCATGTGAGGATAAGGCATTACTAACTTCTGAGAGCGGGCTCGTACCCACTTGAGGTAAGGCTCCAAAGGGATGGAGTTCCTGTGCCCCAGTGTCTTGCTGTCTATCCTACTAGGCATCCTCCAAGCTCTAATAAATCTCTGGCGAAGTCCTTGAGTATCGTTGTCGAAGTCAAAAACTATGTCAGGAATCAACATGTCATGAGGACCATCCCTCCGAGCATAACCAAATTGTCTCCAAGCCAGGCATGGACTATAAGTAATACCCCCTCTGATTCCAAGTAAAGGAACATTAGGATACTCCCCGCAACGATCAATGATAGTGACATCTTCTCTGGACCTAGGGCACCAATGTATATCTGCATGTGTAAGAGTCATCAACCGTTGTGACCATCTCAAACCCCGCTCGTTCTTCAGGACTGATTGTGGAAGGTGCGAAATAAACCACTTTCCCAGGAGAGGAGTGCAACACATAAGGACACCTCTTTTCCTCATGGTTCGAGTGTAACATGAGTGAAGGAGGTCCCCCAGCAACGTAGGTATAGGATTCCTGGACGTAAAGATCTGGACAGCATTGATATCAACGAGCTGGTCTGGGTTAGGGAACAACACCAAACCATAAACAAGAAGGGCCACAACCTCTTCAAAAGCTTGTAAGTCAAGGGAGTTCCAACATTCATAGGCCTTTTCAAACAGAAACCTGGCTAAGAACCCTTTGATACCACTTCTAACTTCCCAATGTCCCTTGAGGTCAGATGACTGTAGGTGCAAGGCTTTAGCAATCTCTTCAAGCTTAGGTTCCTTTTCTGTACCGTTGAAGGGTAGCTGATCAAGGATAGGGATCTTCAGGAGTCGGGAGAACTCCTCCAATGTAGGTACCAACTGATAGTCCAAGAAGGTGAAACAGTGATGCAGAGGGTCAAAGAATTGGAACAGGACCTTTATCATATCTTCCTCAATGTTGGTGTTGACCAAGCTGATGAGGCTTCCATGCCTTTCACTGAATGAAGAGTTCTCGGGAATCCTGGATATAAGTTCCTTAAGCTGAGGAGGGATCCTTACAAGACTGATTTGAATTGTCTTTCTACGGACAGTTTCCATGTCCTACAAAACAAGAACAAAGATGAAACTTCGAACCCCTGAAATGGTTAGTCAATGCATATGATGCTGGATGATGTCATGATGCTATGATTAAACACACCACGGATATGTACAAAGACAAACATGTAAGGCACACAAGGCACACAAGACAAGCCCTTAAGGTTTAAGGCCATCATGGGGTCTGGGTAGTACCCTCTTGAAGTTGGTGGGTTCAACCTGTCCTAATCAAAGTAACCGGGTTCTAAGGTTCCCAATATCACGGGATTGCTTTCATTGTTCATCGTTTCGATTTAGCCACTGAACTGGCGACCGAAATATTCCAGGAAAGCAACCCTCAATTGAGTGTAGTATCGAGTATCAACCAACCTCAGACTGCACCAAAGTCAGTTATCTCACTACCCTAAAGAGGCCAAGATGGTTCAATTAAGGTTCCTAAGGTCTGTTGATGCTTCATGACACCACATGGAGGCCCCGTACTCTCCTTGACTGAACTCAAGGGTTACCGGTACACACCAAAGTGCCACATCAACGTAGCAGACTGTTTCAACCATGTCGGTATACCCCGCACAGTTCCCTCACAGCCTTGTTGCTACTTTCTAAGAAGGTATCCCCCAGATCCGGGTTAGGATCTATAGAACTCCCAAGACATTCCCACAATTTAAAGCAAGCAAGTCAATACAATTGAAAACACAGTTATGAACTATCCCTAAGGTACACCCCACTTTAAGATATCCCCAGCAGAGTCGCCAGTTCTGTGATCGGTGGATCTGGAACTGACTGTTTAACGCTGGTTCGCGAAATGTTGCGGAAGCAAGAGTCGCCACCGTCTTTTATTTTCTCCAAATGGAAAGGACAAAAGCACAGAAAAATTCCTTAAAGAGATTGCTCTCGGTTCGGGAGGTAGGTTATAGAAAGGGAAGGTGTTAGCACCCTTTCTATCCATGGTTATCCATGGGCTCTTAGATACTTGCTCAATGTGTTTTCAAAATGTTTTGTTTGCTTTTCAATTGTGGGTTTTAAAAAAGTTTCTTTGAAAAATTTCAGTTCGACTCGTACGTCAGAGTGTTTGAAAAATTTGCTTTGAAAGCTTTTGAAAATGTGTTGGTGTGAAAAGTCTTTTTTAGTTTGTTTTTGAAGAGAGCAAGTATCCTTGAGAACCTACCTACCCTAAGGAATTCGTCTGTGTAAATGTCCTTTAAAGTAGTGCCATCCCACCATTGAGAGGTAGGTAGCACCACTGTTGGAGGTATTCGGGTCAATTCGAGTTTAGGGACATGGTGATCACCAGAGCAATAGGAAGACACCTTAGAAGCTACCCTCATGCCAGGTTCCCGGATCATGAGGACTTACTAAGACGTCCTCTACTCGACGATCACCTTTCGAAAGGCAACAGGTGAGGCGTACCCTAGGGGTGGTGTGTGCGAATTGTGTGTCATGTTTCAGTTATTTGTCTTGTCATGTTTATTTGTGTTCTACGCTTGATTTTAATTAAGACATTCATTCTTGCATGCTTTTTAACAGTTATATATTTGCGGGAAAATAAATCTAAACTATTACAAATGGCGCGGGTCCACATCGCCAAAATTAAACCGGACCCGATTTGACTGAAAAATAAATAAAGCGAATAAAAGTGCAAGAAATAAAATTGTTACAAGGCTTTGGGACATGTACATAATTATAATAAACGACAAAGTAAAATGCGCGAAACAAAATAATTAAAGCGACGGGCGTTGGACCCTTTTACAAAATATCAAACTAATGAGGAATTAAAATGAAAGTATTAAATGTTTTTGGTATTTTGTGTTTTTTAAGATTTAAAAGAAAAAGAAAAAGAAGGAATTAATTATAATTGACTAACCCTAATTCTATTGTTTTTTAAGTTTATTGTAAAAATGTTATATTAATCTAAATTAAACCCTAATTTTTGCTTATGTACATTTAATTATAAAAATAAAATAAATAAATAAATAATATTGTGATAAAAAAAAGAAAATTAAAAAGGTATAAAAATTATTAATTAACCTAATTCTATATTTTTGGATTTTATTAAAAGGAATTAAAGTTAAAAAACCTAATTAAACTAAATAATTTACATATTAATTATTTACAAGAAAATAAATAAAATAAATATTTTTTATGTTTTTTATCCTTTTTCTGATTTTTTTGTGATGTTGTTATATTTTATGGCAATAATTAATTAAATTAAACAATCAAGAAAATAAAATAATAAATTAAGTGAAACACAAGAAAAATAAAAAGAATGGCAAACCAGGGGGGGAGGGGGTAGCCCCAAAATTGGAGGTACAGGCCTGGCAATCTGGCCCATTTATCTTTGAGTTCGTTGACTTTTTGAATCCTGTATGATGCGTTGACTGGGAGTACAGCATGTTCATCCATCCTATGCCTTTGGATTGATCCCCAGGAAGACGTGTCATGCTTGATCTTGAGGCGTATGGTGAACCCCAGCGTGGAGCCTGCATAGGAATTGTTATACAAAAATAATATGGAATTTGTTCAGACCTGGGACTTGAACCCAGGTCATGAGGGTTACAAGTACGTCCACCTGCCAGCTGAGCCATCACGTCCATGTTATTATATTATATCACATAAATAATAAAAAACAAAACCAAGGCAATTGTGGTCCAGCGCGCGAAGTTTTTAAACCAACGAATCAGCAATTGCCACGATATCTTCGTCTTCACGTCCCCTGTAAACAAAAGCGTATGGCCACGGTTTTCATGACGTTGCAGAAAGTGGGCTATAGAAAAATAGCGATTAGCGCTATAAGCTTCATAAATTGTTCGCGAATGGTGGGTTTTCTTCGTCTAGTTGAGCTGAGTGTAATGGTGTGAGTCTGGAGCCCTAATTTTACTGTATTGTAAAAGCCCTAAATCAAGCTCTGAAAAACCCTAGAATATGAAAATGGTAGAATCGCGTATGGCCAATGAAAACTCAATTGAACATGATGGTTAGTCTCAGAATTTCATAACAAACATTAATCAACAAACAAAAAGTACAAAGGATGCGTGATTTATGCCATGCGATTTCAAGAAATTCTGGATACAGTGAGAGTTCTCTCTACCAATTCTTGGAGCTTTGAAGGGTGTTTGGAATTGGAATGTGATCAGGAGAGCTTGAGCCAGCTTTTGGAATCAGTCTTAGGGCTTAAAACCACCTCTAATAGCGATTTCAGAATCTAGTTTTTCAAGTCAAAATTTCAAATTTTCAATGAGCTTTTTAGCGCAGCATTTGGTGTCCAAGGCTTAGGGTTTGACTCAGTGCTTATGATGGAAGAGAATTAGCTTGTTATTTGACCTTGATTCATGCCCATGAGAGAACTAGTCCTAGGGTTTTTTCATTAACAAACTTTTCCTTCTTTTAAGCCAAGACCAAGACTTAGTGTGCAATTTAACCCTAGCCTGAGTTTTTGAGTTGGCCCATGATATATGGAAGTTGTCCCAATTCAAATGACACTATTCCATTGGTTTTTGAATTTTATTTGAATTTTTAAAGATTTAAAATGAATTAAATTATCAAAAATTAAATAAAATAGAAAAATCAATATTTGGTCTTGAAATTAATCATGGGACACGTGTGTGGCATGACAAGGCTGAATCAAGTGGAAGAAAGTGGGCCCTTTTGTCAAAAATTGAAGTTTCAAGGATAGTTGACTTTTGCCATTTCACAAAAATTTCCCAACTTCTACAAGGCATAACTTGCTCAATTTTTAAGCTTTTCACATGTTCTTGGACATTTTGGAAAGGCCTTTGAGTCCTCTAACCAATGCCTTTGGTCCCATGTCATTTTGATTTTCCAATCTCAAGTTATGGCCTTTGACTTAAAGTCCCTTTTTGTTGACTTTTGAAAATGACCTATAATGTTGAAATTGATAACTTTTTGTGAGAGCATTTCTTGGACTTGAAGTATGAAGATGAGTTGTAGGAAATGTCTTTCTCTTCAAAATGAGCTTTGGATGGAATTTTTCTGATAATCCATGTGAAAGTTATGCCCTGGTCAATTTCAGTTGACTTTTTCAGCTGTCCAAATATAGTAACTTTTGCATCTTTGATGATTTCTGAGCCAAATCTTGAAAATAATGATCTAGCATTGATCAAATGATGTTTGTGGCTTCAAAATGATATGTTGACCAAAAATTTGAACTTTTGACTGCCAAATGACCATTTTGCCCCTACAGTTGACTGTAGTGCAATTTAGGGTTTTGACTGTGCAATCTTGAGCTGAATGCCTTGAAACTTGATATGAGGATGCTTGACCATGTTTGTAAGCATATGAGACTTGATTGAGCCTTTGAAAACTTCATTTTCTTGATCAGACTCAAAACCCTAATTTTGACTGTATGGGAGACTGTTGCACTGCACAACCCTTGGGGAATTTTGTAGCTTGGCTTGGCAATTTCTTGAGGAATATGGGAGGGCAAATTTTGGGGTATAACACTCCTGTTTCTATTATTAAGAAAAGTGACAACGATGTCGTAGAGCAGCTGGGGAAAACCCCTTCAAAAATCTCTATGCTGACTCTATTGCTCTGCTCCGAGGCTCATTCCAAAGCCTTGATCAAATTCCTGAAGATGGCGCACGTGCCTCAAGAAACTTCTGCGGATCAGTTTCAAGAGTGTGTAGCCAGCCTTACAGCCGATAATGGTCTTGTCTTCTCTGATGCCGATTTGACGTCTAAGGGAAGAAATCATAATGATGCGCTGCATGTATCGGTAGAGTGCAGAGGAACTACACTTGCTCATGTTCTGGTTGATACCGGTTCATCCTTAAATGTCCTACCAAAGAAAGCATTAGACAGATTGGACTGTGAAGGTTTAACCCTAAAGCCCGATAATATCATTGTTAGAGCCTTCGACGGGTCTAAGTGGATGGTTCACGGAGAGGTGGACATCCCAATTAAGGTGGGAACGGAAATTTTCAACTCTACATTTTATGTGATGGACATCCGTCCTTCATATTCATGCTTGTTGGGAAGGCGATGGATCCACAATGTTGGGGCAGTCACTTCTTCTCTACACCAGATGCTCAAATACCCAGTCCAGGGTAAGATCATAACAGTTCATGGTGAGGAGGAGTATATGATAAGTCACCTTAACTCTTTCCGCTACGTAGAGTTAGATGGTGAATTCATAGAAACACCTTTCCAACACTTTGAAGAGGTTTCTCCTGAAGTTGCAGTAGCCAAGACAATGACTGATGTGCCCATCATTACCAAACCTGTGTCCTGGATGTCATCCCTTAAAGATGCAGAGGCTGTGATCAAGGAAGGAGGAACCACAATATGGGGTTAACTTCTAGATTTTCCTTACAAGACAGATAAGTACGAATTGGGTTTCACTACTGCTAGCCAGAAAGTTGTGCGTCGCTCCTGGGCTGGAGGACCGCCACTGAAAATCACTCATCATGGAGTTCATGCTTTAGAAGATGGTGAAGAAGGAAGCAATTTTGAAGACTGGATATTTCCAACCATTGAAGGAGGACTGAACAACTGGGAGGCGAAAGACTTCGTTCCCATTACTTTCATCAATCAGTAATTTATCTTTTGAACATTTCCTATTTGGTCTGTAATAACTTTTAAAACAATTCGTACACTTTTTGCCTTATGCCTTAGGGCATATAGGTCCATTTGTAAGGGTTTTGATTCTTCATTTTCATATGCCATTTTTAATGAATCATGGACGTTTTCATCTATAATCTTTTGTGTTCATTTTCTTTCTTTTTTACATCTTATTTTGTTTAAAGGTGGATATCCCTTACACACACACACACTCACAAAATGTAGGTACCCATCCATTCCGGATTCCATGGGTAACAATTATGCTATGGCCTTCAGTGACTCTGAAGATCTGGTCAATCATGCCGAATACGAAGGTGATAAAGACTGTGAAGTTCCTGGAGTGTTGGCTAGACTTTTGCAACAAGAAGAAAGGGCTATTCTGCCCCATGAAGAGTTGTTGGAGACTATCAATTTGGGTATCGCCGAAGACAGAAAAGAGGTTAAAGTAGGTGCCAACCTGAAGCCAAATGTTAAAGAGCGCTTAGTTCAGCTGTTGAATGAATATGTTGAGATCTTTGCCTGGTCCTATGAAGACATGCCGGGACTGGATACAGATATTGTGGTTCACCGTCTCCCTACAAGAGAAGACTGTCCATGAATCAAACAGACAGTCCGCCGAATGAGACCCAACATGTCCGAAAAGATCAAAGCTGAAGTGATGAAACAGTTCAATGCTGGCTTTCTGGATGTTACTTCCTATCCATAATGGGTTGCTAACATTGTGCCCGTGCCTAAGAAGGACGGCAAAGTCAGAATGTGTGTGGACTACAGAGACTTAAATAGAGCTAGCCCTAAAGATGATTTTCCAGTACCACATATTGACATCTTGGTTGACAACACAACTCAACACAAGGTATTCTCTTTCATGGACGGATTTTCAGGGTACAACCAGATCAAAATGGCCCCCGAAGACATGGAGAAGACTACTTTTGTTTCGCAGTGGGGTACCTTCTGCTATAAAGTGATGTCATTCGGACGGAAGAATACCGGGGCAACCTATCAGCGAGCCATGGTAGCTTTGTTTCATGATATGATACATCATGATATTGAAGTCTACGTAGACGACATGATAGCCCATTCACAGACATAAGAAGAACACCTCGACCATCTGCAAAAGCTGTTTGTCAGGTTAAAGGAATACAAGCTCAGACTGAACCCTAGCAAGTGCACTTTCAGAGTCAGGTCCGGTAAACTTTTGGGATTCATCGTCAATAACAAAGGCATCGAGGTTGATCCTGCCAAAGTCAAAGCTATACAAGAAATGTCTTCCCCTCGCACTGAGAAGGAGGTCAGAGGTTTCTTGGGATGCCTAAACTACATCGCAAGGTTCATCTCTCACCTAACATCTACCTGCGAACCAATCTTCAAGCTGTTGAAGAAAGATCAGGTGGTTGAATGGAACAATGATTATCAAGTCGCTTTAGATAAAATCAAGGAGTATTTGCTGGAACCTCCTATCTTGATGCCACCCGTTGAAGGAAGGCCGTTAATCATGTATATGACTGTGTTGGATAATTCAATGGGGTGCGTACTAGGCCAACATGACGAGTCTGGCCGAAAAGAGCATGCCATTTATTACCTTAGAAAAAAGTTTACCGACTGTGAGACTCGCTACTCACTGCTCGAGAAAACTTGCTGCGCTTTGGTATGGGCTGCTCGCTGGCTAAGGCAGTATATGTTGACACATACCACTTTGTTGATTTCCAAAATGGATCCGATCAAGTACATCTTCGAGAAGCCTGCTTTATACGGAAGAATCGCTAGATGGAAGATGATCTTGACTGAGTATGATATCCAGTACACAACCCAAAAAGCTATAAAGGGGAGTGTACTAGCTGACCATCTAGCTCATCAAGCCGTCGAAGATTACCAACCTATGAGGTTCGACTTCCCTGACGAGGATATTATGACATTGGACAACATTAAAGGTAACAGACCGTATGACGGACCTGAACAAGGATCCTGATGGACCCTATACTTTGATGGTGCTTCAAATGCACTTGGCAACGGTATCGGTGCAATACTTATCTCTCCAGAAGGTTGCCATACACCTTTCACTGCTAGACTCTGCTTCAGTTGCACCAACAACATGGCCGAGTATGAAGCTTGTATCTTTGGTCTCAAGGCTGCTATTGACTTGGGAATCAAATATCTGGTTGTATTTGGGGACTCAGCTTTGGTTATCAGTCAAATCAAAGGAGAGTGGGATACTAAAGACCCTAACCTCATCCCTTACAAAGAACATGTCCTGACATTGTTACCACATTTCGAGCAGATTACCTTCGAGCACTTCCCGCGAGAAGAGAATCAGCTAGCAGATGCGCTAGCTACAATGTCACCCATGTTTAAACTTAACTGGGATAATGAGGCACCTCAAATCACCATTGAGCGAATGGACGAACCTGCACATTGTCACGAGATTAATACCGAAGAAGTGGTGGACCGACCTTGGTTTCATGACGTAAAAAGGTATCTCGAAGCACAAGAATACCCTGAAGGAGATTCAGTCAACGACAAAAAGTTATTAAGGAGGTTCGCGGCCAAGTTCTTACTGAGCAATGGTATCCTATACAAGCGCAATCTTGATTGTGTCCTAATCCGTTGTGTGGACAAGATTGAAGCTGAGCAGATCATGGCTGAACTACATAATGGCACCTTTGGCACCCACTCGAGCGATCATACAATGGCTAAGAAGATTCTACGGGCAGGCTACTACTGGTCTACCATGGAAGCTGATTGTCATTAACACTCTCGTACTTGTCACAAATGCCAAATCTATGCTGACAAGGTACATATTCCCCCAGTTACTCTCAATGTCTTAACAACTCCTTGGCCGTTCGCGACGTGGGGAATCGACATGATTGGAGAGATCAAGCCTACAACATCCAATGGACACTGTTTCATCTTGGTGGCCATTGATTACTTTACCAAGTGGGTCGAAGCAGCTTCCTTCGCCTCCATTACAAAGAATGTGGTTGCTCGCTTCATCAAGCAGAACCTCATATGCCGGTATGGTATCCCCGACAGGATCATCACTAACAACGCTACAAATTTGAACAATACTATGATCACCGCTCTGTGCGAGCAGTTCAAGATTCAACATCACAATTCATCTCCCTATCGGCCTAAGATGAACGGTGATGTTGAAGCCGCGAACAAAAATATCAAGAAGATCATTCAAAAGATGACAGTCACCTACAAGGACTGGCATGAGATGTTACCGTTTTCTCTGCACGGGTACCGTACCACGGCACGCACTTCAACTAGGGCAACACCCTTTTCTTTGGTATACGACATGGAGGTTGTTTTACCTATCGAGGTTCAGATTCCCTCCTTGAGAATCATGAAAGATGCCGGTTTGAGTGAAGACGATTGGATTCAGACCCGGCTTGATCAACTTAACTTGATTGACGAAAAACAACTTACTGCTGTTTGCCATGGTCAGACGTATCAAAAACGTATGATCAAGGCCTTCAACAAGAAAGCCAAGAGACAAGTATATCAAGTCGGGGACCTTGTAATCAAGAGAATTATCTTGCCGCAAAGTGATCCCAGGGGCAAATGGACTCCTACTTACGAAGGACCATTTGTGATCAAAAACATCTTTTCTGGTGGGGCTATGATCCGAACCACCATGGACGGCGATGATCTGCCGCACCCTGCGAACGCAGACATAGTCAAAAGATACTACACATAAAACGACCCGACAAGTTGAAAACCCGAAAGGGCGACTTGGGCAAAAATGGGCATCCTGGTGAATCGAAAACCCGAAAGGGCGGTTCAGGCAAAAATTAGGGATAAATAAATAAAAAAATCTGTACACCCGGTAAGTTGAAAACCCGAAAGGGAAACTTGGGCAAAAAAGGGTTTCCCGGTGGATCGAAAAACCGAAAGGGCGATACAGGAAAAAGTTAGGGAATTAAATCGTATGACTATGTCTCATCGAATCACTTTAAGGACAATCTCTTCACGGACAAGCCCCAAGCTTCTGATCAATCCAATCATCTGCGGACAAAGCAACGAATGGACAAGATACTCAGAGTTGTGAAGGCTATAGCAGAATGGGAACCCCATGGAATTGTTACACATAGCCATCTTTCTTTGTATAAATTTTTCTCATTTTTATGACAACATTCTCTTACTAGGATGTCTGTCTCCTTTGTACAAAATACTTATACAAAGTTAATACAAAGATACTTCAAAGTGCAGGAATTTATTTGCCTTTTCTTTCTCTTTACACTTGTGTTTTATTTGAAAACGTCCAATGATATATTAAATGAGCATATGCATTTGAATATAATCACTTCTTACAAATAAAACGAAATAAGAAAGCATAATTACTAATAGGTTGAAAGTATAGGAAAACGTCTTTAGGCCATTCCAGAAGAAATCCCTTACAATGTGTCATTCAGATCCTCAACAGAGCTAAAACCTTGAAATACACATCCCCAGCGGAGTTAAGTTTCAAAATCCATTACATCAGAGCTAAGTTTCTAAACTCCCGATCCCCAGCGGAGCCAGAAGACTTTGAGCTGCAAATCCCCAGTGAAGATAAAACTGTCTTCCCCAACGGAGTCCAAAAATTTAACCCTGGTGGAAGATCATCCAGCTTCCTCCAATTCCCCAGAGATTCATTTTAAAAATAGAAGATTCCCCTGCAAGATGCCTAAGAAACCAGACAACGGCTTCGGATAATTCCTCAGTAGATTGGCATACAACCCAAGCTCTTGAGAACCCTTCGACGGAATAAACATTCTCCCCACAAAGTTATTTCCCAGCAGAACAGAGATTCTTGTCCTCATTTCTCCAGTTGAAGATCCCCAGGTTTTAATCCCCCAGTAGAGATCTTCGGAGTTTTCCTTATTCCCCAGGAAAATCATGAAGGATTCTCAATTCCCCTCAGAAGTTATCAAAGCTCTTGTTAATCCCCACAAGTCACCAAGGATTTTCAATCACCAGCAGTAGTCCAAAAGATTTCTCAGTCTCAGCAATCAAAGGTTTTGAATCTCCAGCAGCAGTCAAGGGTTTATTTTCCCCGGCAGCAGTTAAATATTTCATTATCTCCAGCTATCAAAGATTTATTTTCCTCAGCAAGACGACTACTCAGCTTACATGCGCATCCATTACATTCATATATCATAATCACTGATAGAACATATTCTATTGCATCATACATGTCATGCAACATAACTTTGTGTGTTTTAGCTAACATTTTACCTTTTTCAGGATAAGATTAAAAGCTACCTCTAACAAATATTCAAAGGTCTCAGATACAGTATGGATACACCCCAGACACGGAGGTCATTCTATTACTCATTCATAATTTTAAGTCAAGATACAGTCCAGATACGCTCCAGACATAGATGTCATTCTGTCACTCATTCAGACTTCAATAATCAGATACAGATTAGATGCGCTCCAGACATGGAAGCCATTCTATTTCTCATTCAGATTCAACTGTCAACCTCGGGTTCAGATACACTTCATACATAGAAGTCATTCTGTCACTTGTCCAGATCCCAGTTACAGTACATATATACTCCTAACACGGAAGTCATTCTGCTACTCATATAGATCTCAACTTCAGATACAGTCCAGATATGCATTAGACACGGTTGCCATTCTGTCACTCATTCAAACCTATTCCCCAGCCCAGAGATACTCCAAACACGGATGTCTTTCTGTCGCTTATTCAGATTTCAGATTCGGATACAATACATATACACTCCAGACACGGCAGTCATTCTGATATTCATTCAAGAATCAAATACGGTTACATCTCGGATACACTCCAGACACAGACGCCATTCCTTTTCTCATACGAATCCAATCTCCATATACAACTCAGATACGTTCCAGATACGGATACCATTCTAGTGTTCATTCTCCTGATTTTCAACAAACGTTCTTGGATGGCATCTTTAAGCCCATCTCCAACAAGATTCTACCATCTCCAAATGACATCTTTAAGCCCATTCCCACAGTTACATTTTGACGAGTGCAAATTTACAGGCACTCTAGTGTCCAATCCTCTTTTACCTTTGAGTCACGAAGGGCAAACTCGCCAATCTAACTCTTCAGGTTCAACAAGATTGAACAGGGGCAGCTGTTGTACCCCAAAATTTTCCCTCTTATTTTATCAAGATTTCCCCTCACAAAACTCCTTGAAATCTAGACAGGATTAGGGTTTTGCACTGCTCAAGACATCTCCTTGCACTGATGACCTAAATTAGGGTTTGAGTTTGCACAAGGATTTTTGGACTTCCAATGATCAAAGTGACTTTCATACTTCATATTGGATCTACAAGAGTGTCCATACCAAGTTTCAAGTCTTGAATCAAATTTTTTCCCAATCAATTGGACAGTTGACCTAGAAATCAGCTGTATTGGGGAAAAAGTCAACTATGGCCAATTTACAGTCAAACCTCATGATTTTTGACCCACATCAACATTATGAACTCATATGAACCATTTGATCAAGTTTGGACCACAACTCCTTAAGAAATTTGATCAGATCATCAAAAGGGCAAAATGGTCATTTTTAGGGTTTTGACTGTACAAGGGAAATTTCTAACTTTTGACCTAGCCAATGGAAAATTGGGCTCAAGCATGGATTCAAGGACTCAATGGCATCATCTTAACCTATTCAACAAGCTCAAAAGATCTCAATTGCATTGGATTGACAAATGATTTTTCAGTCAACTGATCAAATTTGACTATACACTAAAAAGTCAAACTTTGACTTTTTGGTCAAAATCAAGTGCCAAGGGTAATTTTTCATCAAGATGTGTCAAAACATGAAACTTGTTCATCAAGAAACCCAATTTTGCAAATTAGGGTTTAAAATTGAAAATTTTCATAGAATTTTTCTAAGTTATGAAATTTTCTTAATTTTTCCTAACTTTGCCCAACATTTTCACATGATGCAATTGGATTCAAACAAAACTTCCAACATGAAAGTTGTAGTCCTCCACAAATTCCACAACGTTGATTCACAAAATTTTCTCAAAAGAAGCTTGGATCTCAAGTTATGATTTTTGGAACAAGGGTCCATGAAACTTTTAACTTAGTGAAATTTTGCCCTAGTTTAGGCAGGATTTTGACCTATCTTCATGACCATTTTTAACATAGTTCCACTTGGAATATCAAATTTAATTTCAAAGATGGATTGTAGATCATGTTGCAAGCTTTCCAAAATGTCCAAGAACTCTCCAAACTCATTTGTGGTTAGGGAGAATCGAAGGCTTGAAGTTGGCAAAAACTCACTTTTTATCCATGGCATGTTCATATTGATACAAGTTGCAAATTCAAATCAGCTTTCTTTGCACTAGATTACAGGCCTCAAAACCATTCCATACTCAATAATTAAATGCAAATCCATTGTTCTAAGGTTTTATTTTGGTCATTAGAGCATTGCACACAAGATTAATCCCTAAATGGAAAAAGGTACATTACTATTTTTGCCAAAGTATGCTTTATGTCAAAACCACATCTCTTGAGCCTTGGACAATATCTTGTGCAGCAAATCATATCCACCAACTTGAGGGGCTAAGATCACAAGAGGCAAGCTGATGGATAGCCTGTACAGGTTTGTATTACATCATTGCTCATTTTTGCTTCATATACAAGAAAGATACCAAATACATGAGAACTGGAACATCTGAATAAACCAACTTGTGCAAGCTTTGGAGACAAGTTTCTCACATACCCTTGAGCCAGAAACACGACCCTTTGATCTCTCAAACCTCCCATCACACAGAATCACATTTCATTGGCAAACAAGGCAGCATCTGTATCTTGAGTTCTATCTCACAATTTGCTCGTGCGTTTAGTCCCAAACCTGTTCAAACACCTTCCATACAACCTATCCAAGCTATCCCAACCCTTAAACACTAACTGTAACTCCATTTACAAGGTTTGACATTTTTGATTTCAGCTTGTGCAGGTTGAGTTCTGTAGGTTTGTTCAAGAATATTCAAGGCAAGCTAGGCATTGGAGAAGGTCAAGAGAAGTTCAAGCAAGCTCCCAAACATCTCAGGCCTCATTGAAAAGCTCCACATTGTCAGACACGAAGTCAACTGAAACAGGTTTTTGTCAACTTCCTATCTCTCTATTTAGGAATAATTAGGCTGAGGTTTGTGAATAAGAAATGTAGTATTCATAGCCATGAAGCTGTACATATGCTCAGTTTTCATTTTAGTTAAGCATGCTAAGAGAATTTGGTCCATGAACATCCTGAAAAAAATAGGTTAAGATTTAGGGCCAGAGAAATTCTCTCTGGTCTTTGAGAGTTAGGACAAGTTTTTTATTTGGTTGAATTCGTCTTGGAAAACCCTACAACTTTGTTGTTATGTGTTTTTGCATTAGAGCTCGTATGCAGGTTGTACATGTTTGGTGCAGGGCGCGCGAAATTTTGAAGAGAGATTGAAGATGAAGTCTGGCTTGGGCTGGGCTTTGGTTCTTTCACTATTTGCACCCCTCTTTTGCTGAATACACCCCATGGCCCATTTCTTCATATTTTTATGTTTTGTTATTTTATTTTCATTTCTGATTTTATTTTATTATTTGCAAACATAAAAAATACTAAAATATTTTTTCTATAAATTCTCACATTTATTTTTGTATTTTATTTAAATTTTTCTAAACATAAAAGTAATTTAATGAACATATATCTTTATTTTATTTTAATGAGAACTTAAAAATAAAACATTAAAAATTATACTTTTATTTTTTTATTATTATTTATACTTAAATAATACTTTGTTCTAAATATATTTTTGTCTTGTATATATTTTATTTTTATTATACATAATTAATATAATTAATATACATATACATACTTTTATAAATATTTGAGAATAAAAACATAAAAATATTATACTTTTATTTTTTATTATTATTATTATTATTTATACTTAAAAAATACTTTTTTCTATATATATTTTATTTTTTGTATATACATTATTTTATTTTATTATATATAAATGGTATATTTAATATATTTACATTCTTAAAAGAAAATTAGGGTTTTACCCTTAATAAAAAAAATAATCTTTTTTGTTTATTTATTTCTTTTTTGCATTAAATATTTTTTACATACATAAAAAATAAACATAAAATTTTTTGCATATTATTTTGTATATTTATTTAATTTGTTTATTTAAATATTATTCATTTATTATTTATGCCATTGATTCAATTTGGATGTAATAGTAAAATTAGGGTTTTAATTTCTTGTCAAATAATCCTCATTCAAAAATTGTATCCCCATCCCCATAATCATGTTGTAATAGTGGTAGATTTATTTTACGCATTTACGCTTTCAATTATACCATGATTAGAGATTAGGGTTTGTATGCAAAAATCCAAAATTAACAAGTAGCTTGACCTAATACAAAGACAAAAATGCATGAAAATCAATACACAATGCACACTTGCACCCCTAGGGTTACATCCACTTGTTGCCTTAAAAATGGGCCATGTTATGCATGTTGAGTACTTTGGCAAAACAAAAACAAAACAAAAGATCATAGTCCCTCAATGACGCTATCTTGGTTGCCTAAACAAAATGATCAAGTCCCTCAAAAAATTACTAAAGATACTTGACACAATTGCTATCATGGTCTATACGATGACCCACGCCTGTCCCGTTTAACATCCTAATATAAGATTGTTTACCAAATGCAATGGTAAAACAACATTGTCAAAAGGTTTAAAAATGTGTAGGAAATACCTTTGAGTAAAATAGGGTAGATAACTCTTAGTTACTTGATCAAAACTTGCAAAACATCCTTGCTATTTTCAAAACACACCTCACAACACAATTTCAAAACATTTCCCAAATCAAACTTTCAAACATTGAAATATCTTTTCAAAAAGACAATACATCTTTGTATACATTTAAACAAGAATCATTACAAAGGTTGCCACAACGATTGCCTCTTTTCAAAAACACACACAAAGCACCATTTCAAACAATTGAAAAGAAAAAGCAAGTGATCTAAACAAGTAACTAAGAGCCCATGGATAACCATGGATGAAAAGGGTGCTTGCACCTTCCCTTTTTATAATCTACTCCCCGAACCCAAGAAAACATCTCAAAGGTCTTTCCTGTGCTTTTTGACCTTTCCTTAGGATAAAATAAAAAGTCGGTGGCGACTCTTGCTAAACCGAAACATTTGCGAACACAAACGCAAAACATCTAGTCAATTCTCCCACCGTATCACAGTAAGAATGTATACAAAGATGTTTGTCTTTTTAAAAATGTTTGTAATATGTGTGTGTTTGTTTTGAAAATAGCAAGGATGTTGGCTATTGAGAGTGAGCAAGTAACTAAAAGTAATCTACCTACTCAAAAGGTCTTAGATGTATTCTTCCTCCTTTAGATGTTGCTAAACTTACCACTGTTTTGGTAAGAAGCCCCATCATTGGATGTGAAGGGACAAGCGTTGGATCATCGTATGACCATGATAGTAATATTGTGAGATGACTTAGCACTTTTTCTTTAGGGACTAATATCATTTTGAAAGGCAAATTTGATAGCATCATTGTGATACGGTGGGAGAACTGACTTGAGGTTTTGCGTTTGTGTTCGCAAATGTTTCGGTTTAGCAAGAGTCGCCACCGACTTTTATTTTATCCAAAAGGAAAGGTAAAAAGCACAGGAAAGACCTTTGAGATGTTTTCTTGAGTTCGGGGGGTAGATTATGAAAAGGGAAGGTGCTAGCACCCTTTTCATCCATGGTTTTCAATGGGCTCTTAGTTACTTGTTTAGATCACTTGCTTTGCTTTTGAAATTGTTTGAAATGGTGCTTTGTGGTTTTGAAAGTATTTTGAAAAGAGGCCATCGTTTTGGCAATCTTTGTAATGATTCTCGTTCGTAAGAATGTATACAAAGATGTTTGTCTTTTGAAAAATGTTTCAATGTTTTGAAAGTTGTTTGGAAATTATTTTGAAATGTGTGTGTGTTTGAAAATAGCAAGGATTGTTTGCAATTTGATCAAGTAACTAGAAGAATTCTACCTACTCAAAGTCTTTCTTGTACATTTTTATTCCTTTGACATTGTTGCTTTACCATTGTCTTGGTAAACAACCCTATCTTTGGATGTTAAACGGGACGAGCGTGGGTCATCGTATGACCATGATATCGATGTTGCTAGGTATCTTAGCTTGTTTGGTGGACCAAGATCATTTGGTTTTAGGCAACCTTGTCTAGCGTCATCGAGGGACTATGATCTTTTGTTTTGTTTTTGTTTTGCCAAGATACCTAGCATGCATACCATGGCCATTTTTTTAGGCAACAAAGTGGGTGAAACCCTAGGGGTGCTTGTGTGCAATGTGTTGTCATTTTACATGCATTTTGTTTATCTTGTATTAGGTCATGCTATTTGTTTGATTTTGTCTTATCATACAAACCCTAATTTTACTAAACATGTATATAATGCGATAAATTGCGTAAAGTAAATCTAAGCTATTATAACAATATTATGGGAGGGGGGATACAAGTTTTTGAATGGGGGATATTGTTCAAAATAAAACCCTAAAAATTATTACAACCCAATTGAATTCTTGTACAATAAATAAATAAACAATTATTTAAATATGCAATAAAATATATGAATGCAAAATGTTTTTGTATTTATTTTATGTATGTAAAAAATAAAATTATTTAAGTCCTAAAAATAAGAAAAAAAATATTATTATTATTTTGAAAGGGTGAAAAACCCTAGTTTTTGATTAAAGAAAATATATGTTTTCTATATTATTTATTTGTCCATTTTTTACAAGAAATAATAAATAAAATTATTTACAAGTATTAAAAATTAAAATATATGTGGAAATAATATTTTATAAGTATGAATAATAAAAATAAAAATGTATAGTATTTATTTGAATATATTCACAATTTATTTAAGAAAATAAAGTATATTATTACTAATAAACTATTTTTTATGCCAAAAAATAATTAAAAAAATAAAATAAAATGCAAAAAATAAAGAAAATATTTTTTATGATTTTTTATGGTTCAGAAAAAATAAATAAAACAATAAATATAAAAATGAAGAGAAAATATGAAAAATAAATAAAATGAAGCAGAGGGGTGCAAAAGCAAAACAGGAGGTGTGGAAATCAAATCCAAAAAGGCCAGAAGCGCCAAAAAAGCCCAAGACAGCTCAGCTCGTCCCTGTCCTTCAGCTTGCGCGCATCCCATGTATAAACCTGCAACTCTCACATACGTGCACAAAAGCAAAAACCCATAACACAAAACATGTAGCTTATGATCTCACGATTCCAGTGATATAAAGTTTATGACCTAACTCTAAAAAACCAGGGAGAATTTTAGTGGCCCTAATTTCTGACCTAATTTTTTCATGAACTTCAAGCTTCAAATTATCACTGCTCAGTTAATATAAATGACAACTATGCATATGTACAGCTTTAGCAAGTTAAAGACTACAATTTTGCTTCACAAATCGTGACTTAAGGATGTCTAGATAAGGAGATAGAGATTTGAAAAATACCTTGTTCAGTTGAGTTTGGATATGGCAATGTGGGGACTTTGAGTGAGGCCTGAAGATCGTGTGAGCTTCCTTGAAGTTCCCTCAACCTTTTCCAATGCTTAGCTGGTCTTGAGGATGCTTGAAACTCCTTGTAGAAGTCAACCTGCAACCTTCAAAAATGAAAATGGTGATGTCTAAAATAGGGCTTACAGAACCAGGACAAGGGCTTGGATAGTTTAGGTAGGATTGTGATACGGTGGGAGAACTGACTTGAGGTTTTGCGTTTGTGTTTGCAAATGTTTCGGTTTAGCAAGAGTCGCCACCGACTTTTTATTTTATCCAAAGGAAAGGTCAAAAAGAAATGGAAAAACCTTTGAGATGTTTTATTGGGTTCGGGGGGTAGATTATGAAAAGGGAAGGTGCTAGCACTCTTTTCATCCATGGTTTTCCATGGGCTCTTAGTTACTTGTTTAGATCACTTGCTTTTGCTTTTCAATTGTTTGAAATGGTGCTTTTGTATGTGGTTTTGAAAATATTTTGAAAAGAGGCCTTTGTTTAGGAAACCTTTGTAATGATTCTTGTTTGAATGTATACAAAGGTGTTTGTCTTTTGAAAAAATGTTTCAATGTTTGAAAGTTTGTTGGGAAAATGTTTTGAAATTGTGTTGTGTTTTTTTTTAAAATTAGCAAGGATGGTTTGCTAATTGATCAAGTAACTAGGAGTTGTCTACCCTACTCAAAGATCTTTCCTACACATTTTTAATCCTTTGACATTGTTGTTTTACCATTGTATTTGATAAAAAACCTTGTGTTTGGATGTTAAATGGGACGGGCGTGGGTCATCGTATGACCATGATAACAATGTTGCCAAGTATCTTAGCAAGTTTTTTGAGGGACTAGATCATTTTGCATAGGCAACCAAGATAGCGTCGTCGAGGGACTACGATCTTTTGTTTTTGTTTTGTTTTGCCAAGATACCTAGCATGCATACCATGGCCATTTTTAAGGCAACAAGTGGGTGAAACCCTAGAGATGCTTGTGTGTATTGTGTTGTCATTTTCATGCATTTTTGTCTTGTATTTAGTCATGCTATTTGTTTTGATTTGGTCTTTGCATACAAACCCTAATTTACTATCATGGCATTTGAAAGCGATAAAATGCGTAAAAGTAAATCTAAGACTATTACAACATTGATATGGGGAGGGGGATACAAGTTTGAATAAGGGGATATTGCTAAAAAATAAACCCTAAAACTATTATTACAACCAAATTGAAATATTGCACAAATGAATAAATAGACAAATATTTAAATGGACAATTAAATATAAATATGCAAAGGATGTTTTTTTTTTGTATTTATTTTATGTATGTAAAATAAATTATTTAATGTCCTAAAAATAAGGGAAAATAAAAATGATTATTTTTTGGAAAGGGTAGAAACCCTAGTTTGGTTTTAAAAGAAAATATAAATTCTAATTATTTATTTATTCATTTATGTACAAGAAAATAAATAAAAATATATATAAAAATGTTAAAAAATAATATTTGTGAGAAAATAATATTTTAAATGTATAATATAATAAAATAAAAATATATAAGTATTTTAATTTTATTTACAAATTTATTTAAGAAAATAAAAGTATTTAACCTAATAAACTATTTTTGTCATAAAAAATAATAAAAATAATAAAATAAAAATGTGAAAATTTAAGAAAATATTTTTGGTGATTTTTAATATTTAGAAAAAATAAATAAAAGTCAGAAATGTAAAAGAAATAAAAAAATATACAAAAATAAAGAAATAGGCCATGGGGGTGCAGAAAGAAAGCAGGGGGTGCAAAAAGCAGGACCAAGCCAGGCCCAGCCCACGTTCACTTCATCTCTAACCTCTGAACAAAAAAAAACGCGCGCCTGCAACTTAACACCTGTTCTCTCTTGTTCTTGCATGAAATTAAAAACTCATAACATGAAAATTATAGATCTTGAAACCACGATTTCAACCATGTAAAAAACTTAATCTAACTCTAAGGAACCAGGGAGAATTTCAGTGCCTCTAATTTATAACCTAATTTTTTCAGTAAGTTCAACTATCAAATACTCCTAGCTCAGTTAACATAAATGAATTCTATGCATATGTACAGCTCAAGGACAATGAGGACTACATTTTTTCTTCACAAACCTAAGCCTAATGATTCCTAAATAAGGAGATAGAAGTTTGTCAAATACTTGTTTCATTCAAGCTCGAGTATGGCAATATAGGGGTTTTTGATGAGGCCTGAAGATCGTGTTAGCTTGCCTGAAGTTCACTCAACCTTTCCCAATGCTTGGCTTGCTTTGAAATGGCCTGAATATGCTTGTAGAACTCAACCTGCAAAGCTTCAAAGTAAAAATGGTGAAGTGTGAAAATGGAGTTACAGTGACTTGAGAATGGTCTGGACAGCTTAGGTGTATTGTATAAAATGTGTTTGAAGTGATTTGGGACAAAACGCACGAGTGGAATTGGTTTTGGCTTGTGATTTACAGAACTTGCCCTGTTTTGGGCAGAAGTTGGTGTTTTGGTGTTCAAGGGTGTTTTCAATGCTTGGCAATCGTGTTTTGGACTTGGTATATTGTGTTGAACTTGTTTGAAATGTTCACAAGTCATGCTCTTATCAGATTACCAAGTTTTCTCACTTTTGCAAGCTTTCTTGTTTTTGAAGCAAAAGTGGGAAGTGACAAAGGCAAGGCCTGTACAGGATAGCTCCAACCCTGCACATAGTTAGTACATCTTTCCTGATATTAGTGAACTTTGTTTGCATAAAGAAATCAATTCCATGGCTCAAGATAAGCAATTTGACATAAAGCAAGCTTTATCAAAGTGGCAATGTTAACTTTTTGCCAAAAATGGATTAATCCTTTGTATAATGCTTCATAGATCAGAACAATGCCCTAATCCAATGTGTTTGCATTTAATTTATGAGTGTGGAAAGGTTTAAGGCCTGTAAAACAAGTACAAACATGCTTTGGACAGAATTGCAACTTGTATCAATGTGCAAAATGCCTTGGCCAAAAGTGATAATTTTCCATTTTCAAACTTTCGATTCTCCCTAACCACAAATTATCTTGGAGAGTTCTTGGACATTTTGGAAATCTTGTAACATTCTATACAATCCATCTTTGAAATGAATTTTTAGATTCCACTTGGAACTATGTGAAAAGTTGCCATGAAGATAGGTCAAAATCCTGCCTAAACTAAAATTTCACTAAGTTAAGAGTTTCATGGACCCTTATTCACAAAATCATAACTTGATATCCAAGCATCTTTTGGGAAAACTTTGTGAATAAAAGTTTTAGATTTTGTGGAGGAATACAACTTTCATGTTGGAAGTTTTGTTTGAATCCAATTGCATCATGGTGAAAAAGTTGGGAAAAAATAAGAAATTTTCATAACTTAGAAAATTTCTAAGTTATGAAAATTTTCCATTTTAGACCCTAATTTTCAAAATTAGGTTTCTTGGTGAACAAGTTTCATGTTTTGACACATCTTGATGAAAAATGACCCTTGGCACTTGATTTTGACCAAAAAGTCAAAGTTTGACTTTTCAGTGTACAGTTGATTTTTGATCAGTTGACTGGAAAATTCATCTGTCAATCCAATGCATTTGAGATCTTTTGAACCTTGTGATTAGGTCAAGATGATTCTATTTAGTCATTGAAACCATTCTTGAACCCAATTTTCCATTGGCTAGGTGAAAAATCAGAAATTGCCCTTTTACAGTCAAAACCCTAAAAATGACCATTTTGCCCCTTTTGATGATCTGATCAAATTTCTTGAGGAGTTGTGGTACAAACTCGATCAAATGGTCCATATGAGTCCATAATGTTGACGTGGATAAAAAATTATGAGGTTTGACTGTAAATTGGCCACAATTGACTTTTTCCCCAATATAGTTGATTTTTAGGTTAACTGTCCAATTGATTGGGCAAAAATTTGATTCAAGGCTTGAAACTTGGTATGAGAAATCTTATAGGTCCAACATGAAGTATGAAAGTCACATTAGGCATTGGAAGTCCAAAAATCCCTATGCAAACTCAAACCCTAATTTCAGGTCAACAGTGCAAGGAGATGCCTTGAGCTGAGCAAACCCTAGTCTGGTCTTGAGTCCAAAGAGTCTTGTGAGGGGAAACCTTGATAAAATGAGAGGGAAAATTTTGGGGTACAACAGCTTCCCCTGTTCAATCTTCTTGAACCTGAAGAGTTAGATTGGCTAGTTTGTCGTTCGTGACTCGAAGGTAAAAGATGATTGGACACTAGAGTGCCCGTAAATTTGCACTCGTCAAAATGTAGTTGAGGGAATGGGCTTAAAAATGCCATTTGGAGAGGTTGATAGAATCTTGATGGATATGGGCTTAAAGATGCCATCCAAGGAAGTTGATCGCATAAGAGATTCCTTTGCGAGAGCCCGTATACCTGTTGTTGAGGAGGACTACGCCGGGGAATGCTTATCTCTGTCGTGGTAGGAATAGAATTTTAGGAGATTCAGTCGTCCGTTATTCTACTGGGGAATCATCTCTCGGTTGAAGAGGTGAAAATGAACTGCTATCTGGTCGTGCTCTAGGCTTTACAGTGTTTGCTGAGGAAAATAAGACCGACTACTATCTGGTCGATTCCAGGCTTCACAGTGACTTACTGGGGGGATGAGATTAAACTTGCTATCTGGTCGTTCTCCAGGCTTCACAATTCCTCAATTCTTATTTGGTCGTACTCCGGGCTTTAGAAGGAATCAAATTGTTATTCGGTCGCCTCCGGGCTTCAACTTGAATTTAAGGCACACTAATATCCGGTCGATTTCGGGCTTCTTAGTAATTAGCCAAGTAATTTGCTATTTGGTCGAAATCTAAGCTTCGCAGTGTCTTAAACTGTTATCTGGTCGAGTCCAGGCTTCAGTGTCTTTTACCATTATCTGGTCGTGTCCAGGATTCATGGTACTTTGAGATATCAAGATATTATCCGGTCGAATCCGGGCTTCATAACTTTGAATTTAAGGTGTATCACTATCTGGTTGAGTCCATGCTTCATGGTACTTTGTACTGCTATCTGGTTGATTCCAGGCTTCACAGTAATTTACTGGGGATTCAACTATTTTCTGGTCGACCTCCGGGCTTCAGTATGATCAAGATATTATCCGGTCGAATCTGGGCTTCATAATTTGAACTTGAACAGGAATCTGAGCATTGATTTGAATAAGCAATAGAGTAGCATCCGTGTCTGGAGCATCTCTAAGCTATATTTGAGCTTTGAATATTTGTTAAAGATAGCTGTTAATTTTATCCTGAAAAGGGTAAAATGTTAGCTGAAACACAAAGTTATGTTGCATGAAATGTATGATGCAGTAACATGTGTTTTATGAATGTAATGTATGCGCATGAAAGTTGATTCGCTGTCTTGCTGAGGAAAATAAATCCTTAATAGCTGGAGATAATAATATCTTTGATTGCTGCTGTGATCAGTGGGAACGAGAACTGACTGTTTTTTAATGCTGGTTCGCGTTTTGCATTTATTTTCGCAAAGTGTCGCGGTAAGCAAGAGTCGCCACCATCTTTTATTTTATCCAACAAGGAAAGGACAAAAGTACAGACAAATTCCTTTTCGAGATGTTTCTCGGGTTCGGGAGGTATATTATAGAAAGGGAAGGTGTTAGCACACTTTCTATCCGTGGTTATCCACGGGCTCTTAGGTACTTGCTCACTATGTTTTCAAAAATTTTCTTTTCTTTGTGATTGTGGGTTTTGAAAAGAGTTTGTTGTTTTGAAAAGAGTGTAAGTGCGAAAAGTTTTGTTTTGTTTAAGAGAGAGCAAGTACTTAAGAACATCTACCTACTCAAAAAGGAATTAAATTGTGCAACTGTCCTTTAGACAGTGTTATCCCACTATTGAGGAGTAGGTAGCACTGTCGTTGGAGTTTTTTTGGGTCAATTCGATTTTAGGGACGTGTGGTCACTAAAGCAACGTTTAGGACGTTTTTAGTGGTAATCCTAATGTCTTATATCATTTTTATCGAGGCAACCATTTCGAGGCAACTTATGATCTTGGGACAAAAGAACGACCTCTAAAACATCCTATACTTAATGACCACGTTCGAGGCAACCAAGTGAGGTGTACCCTAGGAGTGGCATGTGCAAGTGTATCAATTTTCAGTTATATTATCTTTGACTGTTATGGTGAGCTACTATTGATTTTAAGTTAGGAGTTTAATCTTGTCATGCATAGCCTAGTTAGCATACATCTAAACAGTTAATATATGTACAGGAATATAAAGTGCGGGAATTGTAAATCCTATGCTATTACAAGGCTTTTGGGGAGGGGGATTATTTACATGTCCAAAATTGGGGGAATAAAAAGCAATAAAGTAAAAGTTTAAGCTAAACTATTACAAACCAGTAAGCAGTTACAATAAAATAAACACGCGTAAAACAAGGAAAAGAGACGTCTAAGAAATTTCTAAATAAAATAAGAAAATCCTTTTTTTGTGTTTTGTTTTTGGTTAAGAAAATATTTGAATTAAATAATCCTAGGTCTAGTTCATTTTAAATTGATAAAATGAAGTTAAAATAATTAATTAATTTGTTTACAAAATTAATTTGAATAATAAAAAGAACTAACCTACTGTTTTTTTGTGATTTTTTTATTTAAAGTTAATTTAAATGATAAGGTCAATAAAGAAATAACAAAAACAAAAATAAAAATACAAAGGGAATCCTTCGATCCAGGGATAAAAAATGGGAAGCTTCGATCCAGAGAAGGTGACTTTCGATCCAGGAAAATGGGAGCTTCGATCCAGAGAAGGAAATGTCTCCTTCGATCCAGAGAAGAGGTTGTCTTCTTCGATCCAGGAGGGCAAACTGCTTTTCGATCCATATCTGCAAGACAAGCATTTAGAACAATAAAGATGCAGGGCGTGGGTGTCGAACCCAGGTCCTTCGCTATTGTGTGCACTGGTCTTCTCAGGCTTGATCTGCAGTACAAGCGTTAGAAAAAAGAAACAAATACAAACCTGGGTGTTTGAACCCAGGTTCTTCTCCTGCATATACACCTGCAAGTTTGATCAAATGCTGGATCAAAAGAGATCCCAAGACCCTACCCTATGCATGATCACTTCCTAAACTCAAATATGGGGTTAAAACTAGCACAAGATCTTTACACCACCTAGTTTGAAGCATGGCTGCTTTGAAACCTTAAAATGGCACCCTGCACTTCCACACTTATATTTGTATGAATGATCAGTAAGTATACAAAGATGCACATATAAAAAAAAAATTCAAATCGAAAGGTCGTGACCCAGAATTTTACCAAAGACTAGTGGGCTTGATGCGTGACTTTTGGATAATGTTTGGGAACACTTCTTGCAGACTTCAGGGAGTGAAAAGAGTGTTACTGAAGACTCCTTCGATTGGGACCAATTATGAGGATTTTGATAGCTTTGGAGTGATTTACTGAGGAAGTGTATGCGTGTGGCTCTTTGAGGCAATTCTTCTGTGTATTTTTGTGTAATTTTCGTGTGTCCTGGATATGTATGTTGGCCTCTGTATTTATAGGGGTGTGAGGGTGCAGTAATGGCAAGAGACAGCCATTAAACAGGCCATTAAAGCCATGAGACAAGAATCAGACACATTAAATAATTTCCTTTTTTGAAACATTCGTGTCCCTTGAATGAACCTGGACGCTTCTGACTTTTGAATGCCTTCAGGCCTTGTCCTTCGATTGGTCCTAAGTTGCCTCCTTCGAATGGACTTCCTTTGCTTCGACTGCTTGATTTGAAAAGAGTCACTCTGGTCGAATCAGCTCTTCAGGAACAGAAAAGGCAAGAATCTGGCCTTTAACTCAGGAATTAAATCCACAAACAACATTTAATTATTTCTATATTTGCAAGGGAAACATGCCATTTTCTCATGTTCAGTGTACCTGGACATGTTTGAGTGCCCTCTTGATGGCTTTATTAACGAGCCAATCGAAAGGTGTTGTTCATACTAATCGAAGGACATGGTTCACATGCCTGTCGAAGCTGCCTGGAAACAATGCTGGATCGAAGGTTCCCTTGGCATGCCAATCGAAGTGCTCCTTCAGAATGCCAATCGAAATGTTCCTTCAGAATGCCAATCGAAGGGTCTTTCAGAATGACAATCGAAAGGTCTTTCAGAATGCCAATCGAAGTGCTCCTTCAGAATGCCAATCGAAGTACTAGTCCACAATGCCAATCGAAAAGCTTGACAGAATGCCAATCGAAAGGCTCCTTCAGAACACCAATCGAAGGGTCTTTCAGAATGCCAATCGAAATGTACGTAAAGCACCACTCAAAATTTTTCATTTTCCTTAGGCAAGAGTTTGTGATCAACCATGCAGGGGGAAGACTTTGGGAAACATGAAAGGGTAAATTTTGGGGTACAAAGTTCCCCCTGTTCAATCTTCTTAAACCTGAGGATGTAGATTGGCTTGCGTGCCTTTCGTGATCCAAAGGTGGAAGATGATTGAACACTAGAGTGCCCAGAAATTTGCACTCGCATGGTGTAGTATTAGCATTGTGATGTCGGGAATGGGCTTACAGATGCCATTTGGAAATTGTTGGTAGGTGGTTCTGTCTTCGTTGACGGGTTTGGCCACAGAAAAATCTTTAGGAATCGATTTAACTGATTTTGTCTCCATTGAATGGCTTCGTCTCAGAAAAATATTTAGGAATCGATTTAACTGATTTTGTCTCCATTGACTGGCTTCACCTCAGAAAAATCTTTAGGAATCGATTTAACTGATTTTGTCTCCATTGACTGGCTTCGCCTCAGAAAAATCTTTAGGAATCGATTTAACTGATTTTGTCTCTATTGACTGGCTTCGTCTCAAAAAAATCTTTAGGAATCGATTTAACTGATTTTGTCTCCATTGACTGGCTTCACCTTAGAAAAATCTTTAGGAATCGATTTAACTGATTTTGTCTCCATTGACTGGCTTCACCTCAGAAAAATCTTTAGGAATCGATTTAACTGATTTAGACAAGGTCTTGGAATATCTTCAACTGGATCGGCATCAGAAAAATCTTTAGGAATCGATTTAACTGGACCAGAGAAGGTCTTGGAATATCTTCAAATGGATCGGAATCAGAAAAATCTTTAGGAATCGATTTAACTGGACCAGAGAAGGCTTTTGATATGGCTGAGAATTTAACTGTGTTCTTCCTGAAAGGTGAAGGTCAGTCATATGCAATGCATGATATGGATTAAGCAATGATGTTCTCAACATAAACGAGATTGTGTGGTATGATGCGTTTATGCATGTATCATGATGTATGGAAATGTAATGTTTTAGCTGGGGAAAATAAATCCCGGATAACTTGCTGGAGAATAGAGTTGAATTCTTCGGTTTTGCTGGGGATGACGAACGAAGATGATTGCAAGAATAAACCTGCAGGAGAGGATGACTCCGTTGGGGAATTACTCTATGGGGGAGAGATGTTCTGTTGATGATTTTGACGATAACTCCGCTGGGGATTCCATTGATAAGCTCTGTTGGGGGTTTCAATGATGAACTCCGCTGGGGATGGATTACCGTTGCTGGCGATATTGAACCTGTTGAGGATAGAAGTCCTGCTTGGGGAAAGAAAGAACTTCGCTAGGGATGATCTTTCAGTTGCAACCCGCTGAGGATGACTCAGTTAGACTCTTGTGAGGATAACCTTCTGAATTTGGCTGGGGAGATTTATTTTGTACTCTGCAGGGGATGAGCTTCCAGAATCTACGGGGTAGGATGACTTAATCCTGGCGGGGAAGCTTTTTTAGACTGCGCTGGGGAAATGACTCCAATGGGGGTATCTTGTATTTCACTGGGGAACATTCTTATACCCTGCCGAGGAATATTAAGACCTTCTGGGGATACCAAACCTTTTCGGGCTGAGGGTAGATCAACTCTGCTTGGGAAGAGTCTTGCTGATTTGTTCATGGTTGCAAGTCTCAGTGGGGAGAGCCACCCTTACTGTTTTTATTCTGCAGGGAGTGAAGGTATCTTGGACATATTCTTCAGCTGAATATACCTTGGTACCTTGGTGGACAGAGCAACTAGACAGCTCGGACAAATCTTATTGCCCCTGTTTCTGATATCACCCGTAATTAGTCCTTTGTTTCGCGTGTAAATATTTATGAGCAGCAATTAATGTCAAATGCATATATCAAAAATGAACATTGGACGTTCTTTGGAAAACAAAACAAATAAATGGAAAACAGTTTGAAATTTGTCCAAAAATGAATTTGTATTGATTTTTGAAGTTTGGCCCGTAAATATGCGTTTTGTACAAGAGGCTGACGTCCTAGTAAGAGAACGCCGCCGAACAAATATGATTTATACAATTTGTGAAAATAAAACAAAACAGCTATGTGAATAGTCCCACTGGGTTCCAACTCTGCTATTGCCTTTATATCTTCAAGCATCTCATCACTTTGCTGCTTAGTTGAAGATGAATCTGATTGACTGGCGTCGTCTGAGCCTGATAGTTGATACCGAAGTCCGGATGCGAGGTGATCCTGTGATCGGTGGAAATAGAACTGACTGTTTTGAAATGCTGGTTCGCGTTTGCGTTTAGCAAAATGTCGCGGTAAGCAAGAGTCGCCACCGTCTTATTTTTTCCAACAAGGAAAGGACAAAAGCACCGCAAAATTCCTTTTCGAGATGTTTCTCGGTTCGGGAGGTAGATTATAGAAAGGGAATGTGTTAGCACCTTTCTATCCGTGGTTATCCACGGGCTCTTAGGTACTTGCTCACTATGTTTTCAAAAATGTTTTGCTTTTCTTGTGTTTGTGGGTTTTGAAAAAGTTTGTTTTGAAAACTTCGATTTAACTCTTGTATCAGTCCTCAAGAGTGTATGAAGTGTTGTTTGAAAACTTTTGTCAGAAAAGTGTAGGTGCGAAAAGTATTTTTGTTTTGAAAGAGCAAGTACCTGAGAACTTCTACCTACTCAAAAGAAATTAAGCTGTGTAAATGTTCTTTAGACAGTACCATCCCACTATTGAGAAGTAGGTAGCACGGTCGTTGGAGTTTTCGGGTCAATTCGATTATAGGGACATGTGGTCACCAAAGCAATAGTAGGACGCCTTAGCGGTAACCCTAATGTCTTAGATCATTTTTTATCCGAGGCAACCGTTTCGAGGCAACTTGATCTTTATACAGGATGGCGACCTCTAAAACACCCTATACTCAATGACCACGTCGAGGCAACCAAGTGAGGCGTACCCTAGGAGTGGCATGTGCGAGTGTGTCAGGATTCAGTTAAGTTATCTTTGCACATGTTATGGTGAGCTACGGGTTGATTTTAATTTCAGAGATAAGTCTTGCCATGCATAGCCTAGTTAACATACATCTAGCAGTTAATAGTTGTAGAAAATAAATCTACGCTATTACAAGGCGTCGGATATTTACATCGCCAAAAACAACCCTTAAAAAAGTAAATGCGGGAAATTAAAGAAAGCGATAAAAAGAAAGTCCTAATTAAAGCTATTACATCCTCGGAACAATTACATAATTGGAATAAAAAATAATATGCGCGAAAAAAATTGAATCGGAGAAGTTCTTAGGGTTTTTTCCCTTTTTGAGAAAGAAAGAGTTTTTTTGTTATTTGGCATTTAATTAAATTAATCCTAAAACTAATTAATTAATAAAAAGAAATATTTTTTGTTTTTTAATGTCTCAAGGAAATAAATAAAAAATAGTCAAAAGTTAGTAAAAACCCTAATTCTATGTTAATTTTATTTATTGTAAAAAAAGTTAAAATTAACCTAATAAAAAAAAATAAATTAATTATGTTAGTATTTATTTACAAAATAATAAACTAAGGGTGAAATTAATAAATAATAATAATAAAAAATATTATATTTTTTGTTTTCTGATTTTATTATGAAAAAATTAATTTGTTAGTTAAAATAATAATAATAATAATGATTAATAGTAAAATAATTAAATAAAGAAGAAAAAAGAATAACCCAGGGGTGCTGGCCCAAAAGGAGGTGTCTTTGGC
The DNA here is from genome assembly GCA_948472305.1 of Vicia faba. NCBI lineage: Eukaryota > Viridiplantae > Streptophyta > Magnoliopsida > Fabales > Fabaceae > Vicia > Vicia faba. Next base: position 525,368,178 of record OX451740.1, on the reverse strand, counting down.
AATTTGAAGCCCAATAGCATTCCAGCCTGTTTGACTTTCTGGCTTGTCTATGCGTTTGTTGACTGAGGATTATGCTAGTCCTTCCATCCAGGCCATTGGAGTTGAGTTTGAAGACACATGGCACGTTGAGAGGTGAGGTATATGATGGACTTCTTTTGGAGATCTGCATGTGAATATGTACAAGAAAATAATAACAAGGATTTTGGGGGACCTGGGATTCGAACACAGGTCCCAACGTTTCCAAGCCAATGCACTCACCACTCAACCACGCTGCTTTATTCATTATTGGGATAATAAACAATCAATATATTAGTAAACAAAACAACTATGTTGCTTAACAAAAAATAGCGCGCACTTTTCAAACTGCCCAATGGTGTATCAACACATCATCATCTTCCTCATTGTTCCTGCAAAAATAAAATTAGATAGCGGGGGTTTTTAACCCCCACAAACTACTACAGAGAAAAATAGCGATTAGCAGCTCAATACATATAAATATTTCGCGATGGGTTGGTTTTGTTCGTCTTGTTCTAACGATTCTAACCATGGGTCTCACAAGTCTTAATTTTTCCTGGATTGCAAAGCCCCAATTTCAAAGCTTAAGAACCCTAGAAATCGTTCATGGCATCTTGTGATTCAGGGAGTTACAGTTCAATTAAGTGATACCATTAGCTTCGTATGGTCCCTAGCAACATAAATCAACCACAAAAACATGTTAAATATGCATGAATCAAGATACACGATTATGGATAAAAGATGCAAACCGTGATTCTGTATATGGTGATTCTTTGAGCATTAAGGCCTGAATTTGATTGCCACACGTTCCTGGAACCTCCTGCAGTGTATTAGAATCAACAAAAGTCCTTAAATCGCCCTAGAATGCAAAAATCAGTTTGCAATTTTCTTGAATTTTCTCAATATGCTATGGCTTTTTTCTGCAGCTTTCTCACGTCCATTAGGTTAGGGTTGGCTTGCATATATATAGGGCAATTGAATTAGGTCAAAAGCTTGAACAAAAATCCATTGCATTGATCTTGAATCCTTGATTGGAAATCAAATCTTTTTGATTTTTCATGATTGGAAAATGTTGCTAAATTTGGAGATTTTGTATCTTTGACTTGGTGCTCGAATTTGCCAGCATGCTGAGGTCCTATTTGCTTCACAAAAAGATTGAAAACATCAAATCTTCTATTTTCCTACAATTTAAATTAATTAAATGAATTGACATTAATTAAAAATCCAATTAATCAATAAAAATAAGAAAATAAATTCCATTAATCTTGATGGGTCGTGCATAGGTCATGGATGAAGTTTCAAGAAGAGATTTGAGGCCCATTAGCAAAAACAAGGTGTTTTGAGCAAAGTTGACTTTTGCAAATTCATAAAAATTTCCCAACTTCTCCAATGCACATCTTGCTCAATTTTGATCATATGAACATGTTCTTGGACATTTTGGAAAGGTCTTGAAGTCCTATAACCAATGCCTTTGGTCCCATGTCATTTGGATTTACCAATCTCAAGTTATGGCCTTTGACTCAAAGTGCATTTTTGTTGACTTTTGAATTTGACCTATAATGTAGAAATTGATAACTTTTTATGAGAGCATTTCTTGAACATGGAGTGTGAAGATGGATTGTTGGAAATGGCATCCCCTTCAAAATGAGCATTGGATGGAATTTTTCTGACAAACCATGAAAAAGTTATGCCCTGATCAAGATACAGTTGACTTTTCTACTGTCCAAAAATAGTAACTTTTTGCATCTTGATGATTTTTGAGCCATCCTTGTGGAATCATGATCAAGACTTGATCAAATGATGATTGTGGACTCAAAATGAGATGTTGACCAAAAATTATGACTTTTGACTGCAAAATGACCATTTTGCCCTTGCAGTTGACTGTGGGTCAAATGAGGCTTTTGACTGTGCAAATTGGGATTGTGAGTCTTGAGACTTGGCATGTAGGTGCTTGAGAATGTATACAGGCCTATGAGACTTGACTGAACCATTGAAACCCCCAAATTCCTTGAAAGAACCAAAACCCTAATTTCAGCTGTCTTAGGAGGTGGTCTGACTGTCTACCTCTTGAGCCATCTTGAGCAATTTGAAGATGATTCTTGGCATATCATGAGGAAATATGGGAGGGAAAATTTTGGGGTACAACAGTTGCCCCTGTTCAATCTTCTTAGACCTGAGGATGTAGATTTGCTTGCGTGCCTTTCGTGATCCGAATGTGGAAGATGATTGAACACTAAAGTGCCCAGAAATTTGCACTCGCATGGTGTAGTATCAGCAATGTGATGTCGGGAATGGGCTTACAGATGCCATTTGGAAAGATGATGGATAGGAGGATGGGCTTATAGATGCCATCTGGAGATGTCAATCGCATAAGAGATTCCTTAGCGTGAACTTGCATACCTGTAGTTTGTAGAATTGTAACTTTGTAAGTTGAAAGAAGGAACCTGTGTAGGGTTGCCTGATGATGAGTCCGTGTAAAACTGCATCCTGGAAGAGAAGGAACCGGTGTAAGGTTGCTTCATGATGGTCAAGTAGATAGTTGTCCTGTCTGGTTTTAGGTATTAATCTACAATCAGTCGTCCACAGATTTTTCCTGGCTTGCTACAGGTATTAATCTGGAACTTGAAAAGGTTGGCCGATGAGATAGTTGTCCTGGCTGGTTTCAGGTATTAATCTCTGACTTGAGAAAGAAAGATGGTTTCCTGGCTGGTTTCAGGTATTAATCTCCAATCTCTTCAATATAGATAACTTTCCTGTCTGGTTTCAGGTATAGATCTACAATCAGTCGTCCACAGATATTTCCTGGCTTGCTACAGGTGTTGATCTGGAACTTAAGAAAGGTTGATGGTAATCATCTTTTGATTGAATCTGGAATAAGTATCAGAATGTCGCCATATCTGGGTCACATTTGAACTATCTCTAGAATGAATCTGGAATAAGCAATAGAATAGCATCTGTGTCTGGAGCATCTCTAAGTTGTCTTTAGAAGTTTGAATCTGAATAAGCAATAGAATAGCATCCAGGTCTGGAGCATATCTAAGTTGTCTTTAGAAGTTTGAATCTGAATAAGCAATAGAATAACATCCGGGCCTGGAGCATCTCTAAGCTGTCTCTGAAAGGAAATCTGAATAAGCAATAGAATAGCATCCGGGTCGGGAGCATCTCTAAGCTGTCTCTGAAAGGAAATCTGGAATAAGTATCGGAATATCGCCAAATCTGGGTCACATCTGAACTATCTCTAGAAGGAAATCTGGAATAAGTATCAGAATGTCGCCATGCTTGGATCACATCTGAACCATCTCTAGAAGGAATCTGGAATAAGTATCAGAATGTCGCCATATCTGGGTCACATCTGAACCATCTCTAAAAAGAATCTGGAATAAGTATCAGAATGTCGCCATATCTGGGTCACATCTGAACTATCTCTTGCTCAATGGAGTAAACCGCTGAGGTTATAGAACTGGTCCGTACTATGACAGAGGAAATCATCAAGATCTAGGAACTGACTCGTGCTCAATGGAGTATCCCGTTGAGGTTATAGTACTTGTCCACCCTATGATGTAGAGAAACTGTCGAGATTGAGAACCTTATCTGAACTTCAACCGAGGATAATCCGATTGATATTTAAGAACTGGTCAGATCTTCGATTAAGCTGAGAACTTAACTGCATCTTTCCTGAAAGGTAAAGGTCAGTCACATGCAATGCATGAGATGGATCAAGCAATGATGTTCTCAATATAAATGACATTGTGTGATATGATGCGTATATGCATGTATCATGATGTATGGAAATTTGATGTTTTAGCTGGGGAAAGTAAATCCCGGATCTGCTGGAGAATAGAGTTGAATTCTTCATTTCCGCTGGGGATGATGCACGAAGATGATTGTGTGAATAAACCTGTAGGAGAAGATGACTCCGTTGGGGAATAAACTGGTGAATAGATTACTCTGCGGGGAATTACTCTGTGGGGAGAGATGCTTTGCTAAGAATTTAATGATAACTCTGCTGGGGATTCCGTTGATAAGCTCTGTTGGGGATTTTGATGATGGACTCCGCTGGGGATAGAAAGAACTTCGTTGGGGATGATCTTTCCGTTACAACTTGCTGAGGATAACCCAGTTAGACTCTGGTGGGGATAACCTCTGAATATGGCTGAGGAGAGATATTGGCACTCTGTAGGGGACAAGCTTCCAGAATCTACTGTGGAGATGATTCAACTCTGAAGGGGAAGCTTTTGTAGACTGCGCTGGGAAATGGTTCCACTGGGGGTATCTTGTATTCCACCGGGGAGCGTTCTTATATTCTGTCGAGGAATATTAAGACTGCCGGGGATGCTTGCTGAGGAATATCTGTATACTCCGCTGGGGAATATTAAGACCTACTGGGGATACCCAACTTGATGGTAGACTAACTCTGCTTGGGGAGAGTATTGCTGATTTGTTCGTGGTTGCAGGTCTCAGTGGGGAGAGCTTCCATTATTGTCTTACTCTGCGGGGGGTGAAGGTATCTCAGTCATACTCTTCAACTGAATCCACCTTGTACCTGGAGGACAGCGCAACTTGTATAGTTCGGACAATTCTTATTGCCCCAGCTTCTGCGGGAGAAGAAGGCCTATGAGGTGCTTGATAATTGCTGATTGACAAATCTTCTTCTGGTAGGCAAGTGACGAGATGACGGGACATAGTCGTACGCTTTTGATCCCTAACTTTTGCCTGGACCGCCCTTTCGAGTTTTCAGTCCATCGGGATACCCCTTTTTTTCCCAAGCCGCCTTTTCAGGTTTTCGACTTGCCGGGTGTACAGATTTTTTCATTTTCATCCCTTATTTTTGCCCGAACCCTTTTGGTTCGCCGGGAAGCCCTTATTTTTGCCTAGGCCAGTCGACCTGGAGGGTCTTTGATTATGCGTAGTATTTTTTTGACTATGTCCACGTTCTCAGAGCGCAGGGAGTTGTCACTGTCAGTAGTGTTGTGTCGCCATACTACCAGAAGATGTCTAATCATGAAAGATTCGTTGTTGGAATTCATGTCCAATGCCCAAGTGACTTAGGCGGAGATTTGCCCCTGGCTATTTAGCATCTTGAGAGACTCCTTGAATCTTGACTTGACTGCCCCAGATGATGGACAATGCTCATGTCGTGCCCCTGGATTGGAAGTGTTTTTTCCACTTGAGGTGACTCTTTTTATTGAGAAGGTTTTTGTTCACTAGATATTCGTCGTGCGAATTTCTCTGTTGTTTGAACAAATAGCCATATGCAAACAATGTTATTTTAAGAATGCAAAGCTTATGTCTGTCTTGAAGTTTTTTGAAAATGCAGTTTTCAATAAAACAAGTGAATTTTGGTAAAATGTGATGTCAACTCAGGATTTTACAGCAAGCCCTACAGGAGTCAGGATACCTTTTGTAACAGTATGCTTTCGAACTAACCCATGCTTCAGCTAGGACTTTTAAGGGTTTTAACGTGGCCTGGTTCACGGTTTAAGAAACAAAGGATAAAGGCTCAAATTTTATTTGTACCCACCCGTTCTTCGTGATGTTCTTCGATCCTAAACTCAGTTAATCGTGCATTAGATCTTGTTTGAGTCTTTGCTCTGATATTCCAGTGGTGGTTCAGATACTGACAATTTATTTTGAACAGGAAGTCATTTTGTTGAGAGTCTGTAGGATCTCTTTCTTTTTTATTTTATTATCCCTGTCTTTTGCCTGAACTATTTCTTTTGTGATTACAGTCAGCGGGATGCCCCAGTTTTATAAGTCTCCTTCATAGGTTTTGACTTATTGGGCTTTTGTTTTGAAAGATAACGACTGCCTGCCCTGACGATTATAGGGAACCATCACTGTCTTTTTGTCTCGGAAGGACTTCTTTGATGCCATTCATTGTGCACCTGGATCAACTGAGAAAACTACCCTGCCCTGGGTTGTGATTAAGGGTTTTAATTTGTGAAAAGAAAAACTCCAACTTCTTTGGCTCAAAGGGGTTGACTAGGGATTATCTTCCTTATAACTCCACTGTTTAGGATTTGAAACAATGCCTGTACATCGTCAGCGGGGTCTGTTCAAAAGCATACTGTAAAGATCGTGGTATCGTTTTCGTCATCCTCCCTCAAAAGGTTTAGAATTTTTTAATCGAGAGTTGAACATCACAGAAAAAATGAAAGCAATTTGAATATAGTGAATACGAATGGATTGATTCAAAACAGACATATGCGATGCATTAATGAAATAAAAAAGTTTGCCATGACAATAATTGTTTGAATAAGCAAAGAAAAATACAACTTGAAAATTCAAATAAAACAAAAGCCTTCAATGATTTGGCATAGGAGCAGTGACTATGTTTGGAGTCTCTGGAGGGTCAAACTGGATTTCTTTGGCATCAATCATGTCATGAACCTTGTTCTTCAGAGCCCAACAGTTGTTTGTGTCATGTCCCGGACTGTCAGAGTGGTATGCACACCTTTCATTGGGATGATAGGTAGGAGCGGAAGTGTTTGGATTCCGGAGAGGAGCCCTTAATGTAATCAGCCCTGCCTTCAACATTTGCTGTAGCGCTTGAGTTAGTGACATGTTGATCTTAGTGAATTGTCTTTTAGGTGCGACCTCCTTACGTTGATACCCCTGTCTTTGTTGAGCAGGCGTAGGATTAGAGATCAAGATTTCTCCTACGCGTTGGTCATGACGACTCTTTTGACCATACACAACATTGGACTCTTTCTTCCCATTGTAGGGCTTTTTATGAGCATCGGAAGGTGTAGCTTCTTGAATCTTCCCGCTTTTGATGCCAACTTCAATTCTCTCACTAGTCAAGATAAGGTCTGTAAACCCGGCTGAAGAATTTCCAATCAAATGGTTGAAGAATGGACCAGACAGGGTCCCCAAGAACATATCAACAAGCTCACGGTCAGTTAAAGGTGGCTGCACCCTTCCAGCAAGGTCTCTCCATTTTTGGGCGTACTCTTTAAATCCTTCACCCGTCCCCATTGACATACCCTGGAGTTGGGTACACGTAGGAGCGAGGTCGGAATTATACTGATACTGCTTATAGAACGCAGTAGCCAAATCCTCCCAGTTGCGGATGCTGGCCCCATCCAACTGATATAACCATTCGAGTTGAGTCCCTGAAAGACCGTCCTGAAAGAAATGGATCCACAAGTTCTTGTCAGCGGTGTAAGGCTGGATCTTCCTTACATATGACCGAAGGTGCAGCTTTGGGCAGGAGGCTCCTTCGTATTTGGAAAAAGCAGGTGCCTTGAACTTATGGGGAATCACCACCCCAGAGGATAAGCCTAGGTCTCCAAAGTTCAACCCGGGCATATTCTGTATCTCCATGGCGCTTAAGCGGTCCTCCAACTGTTTATACCTATCCTCAGCAGGAGGATACTGTTCTTCATCATAATCCGTCTCGTTGTCGGAGACCACGGGAATAGGAACCCTTCTCTCTTGTGGACTGTCTTTCCCAACAGATGAAGTTGTCAGATCAACCTCATTTTGCAGTCCATTCCCAAATCTGCGTCCAATGTTGAACAAGACGGTCCTCTTCTTCTTCTTCTTCCTCTCTTTCAGAATCAGAGTCTTCAAATCATGTTGACCCTGGGCTAGGCTCATAACCAACTCTTGGAACTGGGCATTCTGGGCCTGGAGGGCCTTGATAGCTTGTTCAGCGGAAGGTTCAGTAGACATGATGATTGCTGAAATAAACAGCGAAGAAGATAAGTGACTTGTAAAAGGGGTACCTGTAATGCAATGATATGTATGATATATGTATGCAATGTTTTCAAGGATCTCGTGGGGTAAACAAAGAAACTTGTTAGAATTTGAATCTGGTAGCTTGATTGAAGGAACTTCTTGTTGCTGAGAGTCCTTCTTCAAGAGTCAAAGCTCACCATATCGAGTGGGTCATAGCCCCTGACTTAAGTCATCATGTTTTGGTCTCCAAACAACCTTGGCTAGAGGAAAATAAATCCCCTTTTCCCCTTGCTAGACAGTTGGTTCATCATGACCTGCATCACAAACCCTTGAGATCCTTGAAAGGGGTTAGTCCTTATGCAGGATGTATGCGATGTTAAGATGTTATGATAAAGGCGCACCACAAGTATTCACAAAAGGCAAACATGGTAAGGCACACAAGTCATACAAAGGAGCCCTTAGAGTTCAGGCTAGCATGAAGTTTAGGTACTACCCTCTTTCAGTTTCAGTTGGTTAAGACCTGTCCTAAAAATAGTAACCGGGTTCTAGAGGATCTCAATATCACTGACTACCCTCAATCGGTCATAACTCCAGCTTAGCAATATTTTCTTGTGGCCGGAACCATCGCGAGAGTTTAGCCTCAATGAGTGTAGCATACTGGTACTGTTCTATGGCCAAGTTGGTCAATTTAAAGTGCTAAGGTCAGTTGGTGCTTAATGACTCCTCAGAAGACCCATATTCTCCTCGTTCCAACACAAGGGATATCGGTACAGACCAAGGTGTCACACCAACGTAGCTACTGCTTCATCCGTGTCGGTCTACGCTGGACAGGTCCCTCACAGTTTATTGCTACTTACCTAAAGGGTATTCCCCAGATCCGGGTTAGGATCTATGAAACTCCAACAAGGAAAGGACAAAAGGACAGCAAAATTCCTTTTCGAGATGTTTCTCGGTTCGGGAGGTAGATTATAGAAAGGGAAGGTGTTAGAACTCTTTCTATCCGTGGTTATCCACGGGCTCTTAGGTACTTGCTCACTATGTTTTCAAAAATGTTTTGCTTTTCTTGTGTTTGTGGGTTTTGAAAAAGTTTGTTTTGAAAACTTCGATTTAACTCTTGTATCAGTCCTCAAGAGTGTATGAAGTGTTGTTTGAAAACTTTTGTCAGAAAAGTGTAGGTGCGAAAAGTATTTTTGTTTTGAAAGAGTAAGTACCTGAGAACCTCTACCTACTCAAAAAAAAATTAAGCTGTGTAAATGTCCTTTAGACAGTACCATCCCACTATTGAGAAGTAGGTTGCACCGTCGTTGGAGTTTTCGGGTCAATTCGATTATAGGGACATGTGGTCAACAAAGCAATAGTAGGACGCCTTAGCGGTAACCCTAATGTCTTAGATCATTTTTTATCCGAGGCAACCGTTTCGAGGCAACTTGATCTTTAGACAGGAGGGCGACCTCTAAAACACCCTATACTCAATGACCACGTCGAGGCAACCAAGTGAGGCGTACCCTAGGAGTGGCATGTGCGAGTGTGTCAAGATTCAGTTAAGTTATCTTTGCACATGTTATGGTGAGCTACAGGTTGATTTTAATTTCAGAGATAAGTCTTGTCATGCATAGCCTAGTTAACATACATCTAGCAGTTAATAGTTACGGAAAATAAATCTACGCTATTACAAGGCGTCGGGTATTTACATCGCCAAAAACAACCCTTGAAAAAGTAAATGCGGGAAATTAAAGAAAGCGATAAAAAGAAAGTCCTAATTAAAGCTATTACATCCTCGGAACAATTACATAATTGGAATAAAAAATAATATGCGCGAAAAAAATTGAATCGGAGAAGTTCTTAGGGTTTTTTCCCTTTTTGAGAAAGAAAGAGTTTTTTGTTATTTGGCATTTAATTAAATTAATCCTAAAACTAATTAATTAATAAAAAGAAATATTTTTGGTTTTTTAATGTCTCAAGGAAATAAATAAAAAATAGTCAAAAGTTAGTAAAAACCCTAATTCTATGTTAATTTTATTTATTGTAAAAAAAGTTAAAATTAACCTAATAAAAAAAAACTAAATTAATTATGTTAGTATTTATTTACAAAATAATAAATTAAGGGTGAAATTAATAAATAATAATAATAATAAATATTATATTTTTTGTTTTCTGATTTTATTATGAAAAAATTAATTTGTTAGTTAAAATAATAATAATAATAATGATTAATAGTAAAATAATTAAATAAAGAAGAAAAAAGAATAACCCAGGGGTGCTGGCCCAAAAGGAGGTGTCTTTGGCAATTTGAAGCCCAATAGCATTCCAGCCTGTTTGACTTTCTGGCTTGTCTATGCGTTTGTTGACTGAGGATTATGCTAGTCCTTCCATCCAGGCCATTGGAGTTGAGTTTGAAGACACATGGCACGTTGAGAGGTGAGGTATATGATGGACTTCTTTTGGAGATCTGCATGTGAATATGTACAAGAAAATAATAACAAGGATTTTGGGGGACCTGGGATTCGAACCCAGGTCCCAACGTTTCCAAGCCAATGCACTCACCACTCAACCACGCTGCTTTATTCATTATTGGGATAATAAACAATCAATATATTAGTAAACAAAACAACTATGCTGCTTAACAAAAAATAGCGCGCACTTTTCAAACTGCCCAATGGTGTATCAACACATCATCATCTTCCTCATTGTTCCTGCAAAAATAAAATTAGATAGCGGGGGTTTTTAACCCCCACAAACTACTACAGGGAAAAATAGCGATTATCAGCTCAATGCATATAAATATTTCGCGATGGGTTGGTTTTTTTCGTCTTGTTCTAACGATTCCAACCATGGGTCTCACAAGTCTTAATTTTTCCTGGATTGCAAAGCCCCAATTTCAAAGCTTAAGAACCCTAGAAATCGTTCATGGCATCTTGTGATTCAGGGAGTTACAGTTCAATTAAGTGATACCATTAGCTTCGTATGGTCCCTAGAAACATAAATCAACCACAAAAACATGTTAAATATGCATGAATCAAGATACACGATTATGGATAAAAGCTGCAAACCGTGATTCTGTATATGGTGATTCTTTGAGCTTTAAGGCCTGAATTTGATTGCCACACGTTCCTGGAATCTCCTGCAGTGTATTAGAATCAACAAAAGTCCTTAAATCGCCCTAGAATGCAAAAATCAGTTTGCAATTTTCTTGAATTTTCTCAATATGCTATGGCTTTTTTCTGCAGCTTTCTCACGTCCATTAGGTTAGGGTTGGCTTGCATATATATAGGGCAATTGAATTAGGTCAAAAGCTTGAACAAAAATCCATTGCATTGATGCTTGAAGCCTTGATTGGAAATCAAATCTTTTTGATTTTTCATGATTGGAAAATGTTGCCAAATTTGGAGATTTTGTATCTTTGACTTGGTGCTCGAATTTGCCACCATGCTGAGGTCCTATTTGCTTCACAAAAAGATTGAAAACATCAAATCTTCTATTTTCCTACAATTTAAATTAATTAAATGAATTGACATTAATTAAAAATCCAATTAATCAATAAAAATAATAAAATAAATTCCATTAAGCTTGATGGGTCGTGCATAGGTCATGGATGAAGTTTCAAGAAGAGATTTGAGGCCCATTAGCAAAAACAAGGTGTTTTGAGCAAAGTTGACTTTTGCAAATTCATAAAAATTTCCCAACTTCTCCAATGCACATCTTGCTCAATTTTGATCATATGAACATGTTGTTGGACATTTTGGAAAGGTATTGAAGTCCTCTAACCAATGCCTTTGGTCCCATGTCATTTGGATTTACCAATCTCAAGTTATGGCCTTTGACTCAAAGTGCATTTTTGTTGACTTTTGAATTTGACCTATAATGTAGAAATTGATAACTTTTTATGAGAGCATTTCTTGAACTTGGAGTGTGAAGATGGATTGTAGGAATTGGAATCCCCTTCAAAATGAGCATTGGATGGACTTTTTCTGACAAACCATGAAAAAGTTATGCCCTGGTCAAGATATAGTTGACTTTTCTACTGTCCAAAAATAGTAACTTTTTGCATCTTGATGATTTTTGAGCCATCCTTGTGGAATCATGATCAAGACTTGATCAAATGATGATTGTAGACTCAAAATGAGATGTTGACCAAAAATTCTGACTTTTGACTGCAAAATGACCATTTTGCCCTTGCAGTTGACTGTGGGTCAAATGAGGCTTTTGACTGTGCAAATTGGCATTGTGAGTCTTGAGACTTGGCATGTAGGTGCTTGAGAATGTATACAGGCCTATGAGACTTGATTGAACCATTGAAAACCCCAAATTCCTTGAAAGAACCAAAACCCTAATTTCAACTGTCTTAGGAGGTGGTCTGACTGTCTACCTCTTGAGCCATCTTGAGCAATTTGAAGATGATTCTTGGCATATCTTGAGGAAATAGGGGAGGTAAAATTTTGGGGTACAACAGATCCAATGAGACATAGTGTTACGCTTTAATCCCTAACTTTTGCCTGGACCGCCCTTTCGGGTTTTCGGTCCACCGGGATACCCATTTTTGCCCAAGCCGCCTTTTCAGGTTTTCGACTTGCCGGGTGTACAGATTTTTTTTATTTTCATCCCTTATTTTTGCCCGAACCCTTTTGGTTCACCGGAAAGCCCTTATTTTTGCCTAGGCCAGTCAACCTAGCGGGTCTTTGATCATGTGTAGTATCTTTTTACTATGTTTGCATTGACGGGGTGAGGAAGGTCGTCACCATCCATGGTGGTTAAAATCATCGCTCCTCCTGAGAAGATGTTCTTAACTACAAATGGCCCTTCGTAAGTAGGGGTCCATTTGCCCCTGGGATCACCTTGAGGTAGAATGATGCGCTTGATTACCAGGTTCCTAACTTGATACTCTTGTCGTCTGACTTTCTTGTTAAATGCCTTGATCATTCGTTTTTGGTACGTCTGACCATGACAAATAGCCGTAAGTCTATTTTCGTCGATTAGATTCAATTGATCAAGTTGGGTCTGGATCCAGTCGTCTTTGCTCAAACCTGCATCCTTCATGACCCGAAGAGAGGGTATCTGAACTTCAATGGGCAAGACTGCCTCCATGCCATAAACTAAGGAATAGGGTGTTGCCCCTGTTGACGTCCGTGCTGAGGTACGGTACCCATGAAGAGAAAATGGTAACATCTCGTGCCAGTCTTTGTATGTCACTGTCATCTTCTACACAATCTTCTTAATGTTCTTATTTGCTGCTTCAACAGCCCCATTCATCTTCGGCCGGTAGGGAGAAGAGTTATGATGCTGTATCTTGAATTGATCGCAGAGCTCAGTGATCATCTTGTTGTTAAGATTGGTACCATTGTCCGTAATGATCCTCTCTGGTACACCGTATCGACAGATCAGGTTGTGCCGAATGAACTGTGCCACGACGTTCTTGGTTACGGTAGCAAAGGAAGCTGCTTCAACCCACTTGGTAAAGTAATCAATCGCTACCAGGATGAAACGATGCCCGTTGGATGCCGTAGGTCTGATCTCGCCGATCATATCAATGCCCCACATTGCAAAAGGCCAAGGTGCCGTCAAAACATTCAGAGGAACTGGAGGAATATGCACCTTATCAGCATAGACCTGGCACTTGTGACATGTCCGAGAATGCTGATAACAGTCGGCTTCCATTGTGGACCAGTAATATCCTGCCCGAAGGATTTTCTTTTCCATGGTATGTCCACTGGAATGAGTTCCGAAAGTACCTTCATGCAGCTCTGCCATAATTCTTTCTGATTCAATTTTATCCATGCAACACAGTAAGGTTGAATCATGGTTACGTTTGTAAAGAATGCCATTGCTGACGAAGAACTTTGCCGCGAACCTTCTCAGAAACTTCTTGTCATTAACAGATGCACCCTCGAGGTATTCTTGAGTTTCAAGGTATCTCTTCACTTCATGATACCACGGTTTTTCTGTTACCTCTTCAGTCTCAAGATCACAGCAATGTGCAGGTTCATCCAATTTCCAAATAATGATCCGGGGAGCCTCGTTGTCCCACTTGACTTTGAACATAGAAGACATCGTAGCTAGTGCGTCCGCCAACTGATTCTCCTCTCTTGGGAAGTGTTCAAAGGTTATCTCCTCGAAATGGGGAAGCAACGTCAATACATAATCCCTGTAAGGAATAAGATTTGGGTGTTTCGTATCCCACTCTCCTTTGATCTGACTGATTACGAGAGCGGAATCTCCGAAGACACTCAGAAACTTAATCCTTAGGTCAATTGCAGCTCGAAGACCCATAATGCATGCTTCATACTCCTCCATGTTGTTGGTGCAGTTGAAACACAATCGGGCGGTAAACGGAGTATGAGAGCCTTTAGGAGATATGATTACAGCGCCAATGCCATTACCCAAAGCGTTTGAAGCTCCATCAAAGTGCATAGACCATCGAGATCCTTCCTCAGGTCCTTCATCCGGTCCAGGTGTTTCACAATCAGTTATGAACATGATATTCTCGTCTGGAAATTCAAAGTTCATAGACTGGTAATCATCCACTGCCTGATGTGCCAAATGGTCTGCCAACACACTTCCCTTGATTGCTTTTTGAGTCGTGTACTGGATGTCATACTCAATCAAGATCATCTGCCATCTTGTTATTCTTCCGGACAAGGCATGCTTTTCGAAGATATACTTGATTGGATCCATCTTTGAAATCAACAGAGTAGTGTGAGTCAACATATACTGTCTCAGCCGGCGAGCAGCCCATGCCAAAGCGCAGCAAGTTTTCTCGAGCAGTGAGTATCAGGTCTCACAGTCGGTAAACTTTTTGCTAAAGTAATAAATAGCATGCTCTTTTCGTCCAGACTCGTCATGCTGCCCCATCACACACCCCATTAAGTTGTCAAGTACTTTCAAGTATAAGATTAGTGGTCTCCCTTCCACTGGTGGCATCAGAATGGGTGGCTCCTGGAGATACTCCTTAATTCTTTCGAAAGCGGCCTGGCATTCATCGTTCCAACGTGCCACTTGATCTTTCTTCAGCAGTTTGAAGATTGGCTCATAAGTAGCAGTTAGGTGCGAGATGAATCGGGCAATGTAGTTCAGACGTCCTAGAAAGCCTCTGACCTCTTTCTCTATCTTGGGAGCTGGCATCTCTTGTATGGCTTTCACCTTGGCAGGGTCCACTTGAATACCTTTGTCGCTCACGACGAAACCTAGCAGTTTGCCAGACCTCACCCCGAAGGTGCATTTGTTTGGGTTCAATCTCAGCTTGTATAGCTTCAACCTGTCAAACAGCTTCTGTAGATGGTCAAGGTGTTCCTCCTCAGTTTGGGATCTCTCAATCATATCTTCGACGTATACTTCGATCTCATGATGGATCATGTCATGAAATAAAGTAATCATGGCACGCTGATATGTTGCCCCAGCATTCTTCAACCCAAAAGGCATGACCTTGTAACAAAAGGTACCCCACTGATTAACAAATGTGGTTTTCTCCATGTCTTCGGGAGCCATCTTGATCTGATTATAACCGGAGAAACCATCCATAAAGGAGAATACCTTATGTTGAGCAGTATTGTCAACTAGAACGTCGATGTGAGGCAGAGGGAAGTCATCCTTAGGGCTTGCCCTGTTAAAATCTCTGTAATCAACACACATTCTGAACTTACCATCTTTCTTCGGCACTGGAACCACATTGGCGACCCACTGAGGGTAAGAAGTTACTGCTAGAAAACCGGCATCAAACTGTTTCATGACTTTGGCCTTGATTTTCTCATACATTTCTGGACGCATACGGCGAACCTTCTGTTTTACCGGAGGACAGTCTTCCTTGGTAGGCAGGCGATGAACCACAATGTCGGTATCTAATCCAGGCATATCTTCGTAAGACCAGGCAAAGATTTCCACGTAGTCATGCAGCATCTGAATCAACCGTTGTTTTACACTAAGCTCCAGATTTGCACCGATCTTGACTTCCTTTTTGTCTGTCTCAGTACCCAGATTCACTGTTTCCACTAGCTCTTCATGTGGTTGAATGGCCTTCTCTTCCTGAAGTAGCAGTCTTGCAAGTTCAACAGGTACTTCGCAATCATCTTCACCTTCGTCTTCGGCTAAGCTGATCAGATTTTCGAAGTCATAACTGGCAGTAGCAGAGTCGTTACCAGTGAGATCCAGAGTGGATTGGGACATGTATATGTGAGTGTGTGTAAAATAGCTGTTTTGCAATATATAATAAAGAAAGACAAGGAGCGCAAAATTTGAAATGCAAAAACGTCCAATGCTTTTATTAATGATATATGAAAGTGGCACACAAAAGCCCTTACAAATGAAGCCACGGTGTTCCGGGTAAGACATCGGGCCAAAAAGTTACACAATATTGTCTGTTACAAATTTAAAACAAAAAGCTTCATTACTGAGTAACAAAAGTAATAGGGATGAAATCTTTGGTTGTCCAATTTTTTGGTCCACCGTTGGTCGTAGGATAGATCCAGCTGTCGAATTCAAATTCCTCTATGTCATCTTCGATGGCATTTACTCCCGAGTTGCTGATGAACACAGGAGGTCTTCCAATCCTTGCACTTCGAACAACCCTCTGAGCTTCTGCAGTGAAACCCAAACTGAACTTGTTAGTCTTCCGAGTGAAATCAGGAAGTCAACCCCAATTTGCATACTCACCCTTCTCAATAACAGCCCGGGCATCCTTTAAGGAAGCCATCTTCATAGGAGAATCTTCCATCACAGTCTCAGCTGATGCCAATGTTTGAGGAACCTCTTCAAAGTGTTGAAATGGGGTCTCAATGAACTCCCCATCCATCTCTACATACCGGAACGAGTTGAGGTGGCTGACCATGTATTCCTCCTCCCCTTGTACTGTCACAATCTTCCCTCTGACCGGGTACTTCAACTTCTGGTGGAGCATTGAGGTTACGGCTCCAGCTTTGTGGATCCACGGACGACCCAGCAAACAAGAATAGGATGGCCGAATGTCCATCACGTAGAATGTAGAATTGAAGACCTGAGAACCAACTTTGATTGGAATATCAACCTCACCGTGCACCATCCTCTTAGACCCATAAAAGGCCCGGACAACAATGTTACTTGGCTTTAGCTCCAAACCTTCGCAATCCAGCCTGTCTAGAGCTTTCTTGGGCAAGACGTTCAACGAGGAACCAGTGTTAACCAACACATGTGCAAGAGTAGTGCCCCTGCATTCAATGGAGACATGCAAGGCATTATTATGGTTCTTCCCTTTAGCAGTTAGATCAGTGTCGGAGAAACCCAAGCCATTATCAGTAGTTAAATTGGCCACACAATCGGTAAATTGATCAGCTGATGTCTCTTGTGGCACGTGGGCCGTCTTTAGGAAGGTAATCAGAGCCTTGGCATGGGCCTCTGAACACAACAGCAGTGATAACATAGAAATCTTGAATGGGGTTTGCCCCAGTTGCTCAACTACATTATAATCACTCTTCTTAATAATCTTCAGAATCTCTTCCATCTCCTGTTTGGAAGCTTCAACATTGATTGTCTTTGGCGCCTCCGTCTGGGCAGGCATATCAGTGGTGATCCCTTTGCCCCGAGCGTTAGATGACTCGGCGACAGGGGTAGGAACAGGGACTTGATCAGGAATGGCAGTAGGTACACTTGCAGGCTTAATGACAACAGGTCTTCGGACGACTGGTGGAGCAATATCAGGTGAGAAAAGTCTACTGCTGCGGGTGACTTTAGCAGGTCCTTTAACGTTGCTAATGCTGGTATCAGCACCGAACTCTTGCTTAACTCCAAGAACATAAACATCTGCCCCATAGTGCCAAGGGACAGCTTTGTCAGATGTATAGGGGATGGGCCCCGGAACAGTGATGATTATAGGTGCGGTCTTCGGAACAGATGTAATTCTAACAGGCGTCCTCGAGGGAGCCTTGGAAGAATTGTCGAAAATGGTAATAATGGAAACTTCTTCAGAATGAACGGGTGGAACAACAGTCTTCTCAAAAAGAATCTCTTTACAATCCATCAGGTTCTGGACACCTGACTTCAGAGATGGGCAACCAGTAGGTAAAGCAGAACACATAGGGAAACCTTCATCACATCCCGGAAATAAACCGGCTAGCAACAGGTTCTTCTTGATAGTCATCAAAGGGGTAACAACATCATCCACAGAAACTACGAACAAGTCTTCCTCTACAGCATTCACTCCATGCTTGGGCATGGGAGCAGTCACAACATTAGGCCTCTCGGGCGCCTCAAACTCAATCTCCTTTGCATCGATTAGGTCTTGAACCTTGTTTTTCAGACTCCAACAATCATCTGTGTTATGCCCCGGGCTCTCAGAGTGATAAGCGCAGCGGGCGTTGGGGTTATCGGACTCTCAGAGTGATAAGCGCAGCGGGCGTTGGGGTTATACTTTGATGACATTGTGTTTGGATTCTTTGGGGCTTCCCTTAGAGTCACCAGATTGGTACTCAGCAACTGTGGCAATATCTGAGACAAAGTCAGGTTGAGACGAGTGAATTGCCTTCAAGGTCTCTCTTCCCTTTGTTGGTTGTGATGCTGAGGAGCACCAGTAGGTTTTGAAATAACAACCGCATTGACAGCTTGGCAGTGTTCAGGTTTACTCTGTCTTCTTGAACTGTAGACAACACTGGACTCTTTCTTGAATGGTTTCTTCTCGGTGCTCGATGAGGCACCCTTCTGTATCTTCCCATCTTTAATACCCGCTTCAACCCTCTCACCAGTTAAGATGAGGTCTATAAATATGGCTGAGGAGCTTCCAATCAGATGATTAAAGAACAGACCAGACAAGGTCCCCAGAAACATATCAACCAGTTCACGATCAGCCAAAGGTGGTTGCACCCTTCCGGCCAGGTCTCTCCATTTTTGAGCATACTCTTTAAATCCTTCACCCGCCCCTATTGACATACCCTGGAGTTGGGTACGCGTAGGAGCGAGGTCGGAGTTATATTGATACTGCATATAGAACGCAGCAGCCAAATCCTCCCAGCTACGGATACTGGCTCCATCCAACTGATAAAACCACTCAAGATGAGTCCCTGAAAGACTGTCTTGAAAGAAATGGATCCACAAGTTCTTATCAGCAGTGTAAGGTTGGATCTTCCTCACATATGACCGGAGGTGCAGTTTTGGACAGGAAGTTCCATCATACTTGGCAAAGGCAGGCGCCTTGAACTTATGGGGAATCACCACCCCAGATGATAAACCCAAATCTCCGAAGTCCAGACCGGGTACCTTCTGTATTTCCATGGCGTTCAAACGGTCTTCCAGTTGTTTGTACTTGTCCTCAGCAGGAGGATACTGTTCTTCATCATAGTCTGTCTCGTTGTCAGAGACTTCAGAGCTAGGAGCCCTCCTCTCTTGTGGACTGTCTTTCTCTCCAGACAGGGTGGCCAGATCAATTTCATTCTGAAGCTCGTTTCCAAGCTTGCGTCCAGTATTGAATAGGACGATCCTCTTCTTCTTCTTCTTCCTCTCTTTCAGAATCAAGGTCTTCAAGTCCTGCTGACCCTTAGCTAGACTCATGACCAACTCTTAAAATTGGGCATTCTGGGCCTAGAGGGCCTTGATAGCTTGCTCAGTGGAAGTTTCAATAGACATGATGATTGCTGAAATAAACAGCGAAGAAGATAAGAGACCTGTAAAAAGGGTACCTGTTTATGAAGTGCATGAGATGAAATGCGTATGATTTATGATTTCAAAGACGATCAGGATTCAAATTTGTAAACAAGAACGCAAACACACTTTATTAGATTTAACTTCAGAATTTAAATTGTTCAACAAAATTGCCCTTAGGCGTTTACAAGAATGGAAATACTGAAAAGTAAATAAAAACTGTAAAAGAAATCCTCGAAGGTCCATCAATGCTCCCATGGCCTCTTCTTATCAGTGCGGATATGATCATTCAGGATCCGCTCGTTCTCCAGTTGCTTAGTCAGCTTCTGGATCTTCTGTTCTTGTTCATTGAACCTTTCCTGATAAGAATCTCGTTTTTCCCGCAGTTGCGCCCAAGACCTCTTCAGTGTGCCACTATCAGTGGGCGTATGAGGATGGAGAATAGTTGGAGGAACCCCGTCTTTATCAGCAACTTCAAGAGTAACAGGCCTGACAGCTCTGTATGGCATACCTAACTTCTGGGCACGGATGCGGACCCATCTGAGATATGGCTCCATTGGCAGAGAAGTCTTTGGTCCCAACTCATGTGGGTCAGATTTGTGAACTCTATCCCAAGCCCTGATGAATCTACGACGCAGCTCGTCGCTATCTCCTTGAAAATCAAAGATGATATGAGGCATCAACATCTCATGAGGCCCTTCTCTTCTGGATCTTCCAAACTGGCGGAGAGCTAAACATGGATTATAAGAAATTCCTCCATGGGTTCCGATCAATGGAACATTAGGATACTCTCCACAACGATCAATAACAATCACCTCATCCAAGCCTTTGAGAGTCCAGATAATGTCATTATTAGTAAGAGACATTACCCTATGAGCCCAGCCCATTCCTTCTTTGTTCTTCAGTACAGACTTAGGGAGGTGCGAAATAAACCACCTCGTCAATAAAGGAGCACAACACATCAAAGTTCCCCGCTTTCGGGTAGTACGAGCATAGAGCTGATGAAGGATATCACCCAAGAGAGTGGGTACAGGGTTCCGAGAGATGAAGATCTTTATGGCATTAGCATTAACAAAAGTGTCGGGATTTGGAAACAATACTAGACCATAGATCAAGAGAGCCAGAATGTCCTCGTACGCTTTGAAGTCTAAGTCATTCCAGAAACAATTAGCTTTGTCAACCAGAAACTTAGCCAGAAAAACCTTAGCTCCACTTCTAGTCTCCCAGTTGGCCATTACCTCCTCTTTGGTCAAGTGAAGGGCTGCAACAATCTCTTCAGGCTTGAGAGTCTTTTCCCAACCAATAAATGGAGTCTGCTCCAAAACAGAGACACCAAGCAACTCAGAGAACTCTTCCAGGGTAGGAACTAGCTGGAAGTCTTGAAAGGTGAAGCAATGATATAGCGGATCATAAAACTGGACCAAGACGCTCATCATTTGTTCGTCCAACTTTGAGGTGACTAAACTGAGAAGAGAACCATGCCTCTTGATGAAGGAAGTAGTGTTTGGAATCCTGATAACAAACTCTTTAAGCAAAGGAGGTACTTGAACAAAGTGGATCCGGATAGTATTCCTTCGCATGGGCATCATGATATCCTACAAAACGGAGCAAAGATGAAACCCTCTTGTCTTTAAAATAGGTTAGTCCTTATGCAATATGTATGCAATGTTATGATGTTATGATGTCATGGTAAAGGTGTGATACGGTGGGAGAGCTGACTTGGGTTTTGCGTTTGTTTTCGCAAATGTTTCGGTTGAGCAAGAGTCGCCACCGACTTTTTATTTTATCCTAAGGAAAGGTCAAAAAGCACAGGAAAGACCTTTGAGATGTTTTCGTGGGTTCGGGGGGTAGATTATGAAAAGGGAAGGTGATAGCACCCTTTTCATCCATGGTTATCCATGGGCTCTTAGTTACTTGTTTTAGATCACTTGCCTTTGCTTTTCAATTGTTTGAAATGGTGCTTTGTGTGTGTGGTTTTGAAAAGGTTTTGAAAAAGATGCCTTGTCTAGGCAACCTTTGTAACAATTCTTGTTTGAATGTTTTACAAAGGTGTTTGTCTTTTTGAAAAGATGTTTCAATGTTTTTTGAAAGTTTGTTTTGAAGTTGTGTTGTGATGTGATGTGTGTTTTGAAAAATGGCAAGGATGTTTTGCAAGTTTTTTTGATCAAGTAACTAAGAGTTGTCTACCCTATTTTACTCAAAGATCTTTCTTATGTTTTTAACCCTTTTAACAGTGTTGTTTCACCATTGTGTTTGGTGAACAACCTTGTGTTAGGATGTTTAAATGGGACAGGCGCGGGTCATCGTATACAATCATTGAAGGCAACTTGTGAGAAGCTCTAGCAATTTTTGTAAGGGACGAGATCGTTTTATCGAAGGCAACATCGAGGGTCATCGAGGTACTACGATCTTTGTTTATCGAAGGGACGTTTGCTAGAGTGTCTCATACTCGAGGGACATGATTGCATTTTCCGAGGAAACAAGTGAGGTTACCCTAGAGGTGCAAGTGTGAATTGTGTATTGGCTTTCATGCATTTATCTTGTGTTAGGATATCTAGCGGTTGATTTTGAATCTTCGCATACAAACCCTAATTACTATACAGTATATGGAAAGTGATAAATTGCAGGAATTTAAAGTCTAAGTTATTACAAATAAGTATCCGGGGATGGGGGTACAAATGTTTACAAATGGGGATGAGTCTCATCAGAATAGTAGTGTCCAAATATTATTTACAACCAAATCGAATCGTTGCATTCTCAATGTAAAAATATAGGAAGGTATAAGAATCAAAGAGAATCAAAAGTATTGTGACATGCATATGATTATTTACAAATGATCAAAATGTTAACCTAATGTATTATTAAGTATTATTATTTTTGTGTTTTTGTTAATTATATATAAACAAAAGGTTTCTATTAAAAAGAAACGTTTTAACACAAGAAAATTGTTTAAACCTAATATTTATGTATTTTTTGGTTTTTTAAGGTAATGAAAATCATTAATAAAATTTTATACAAAAGTTAGTATATCATTTTTACTTAACAAACATAGGTTATGTAAATATGGTAAGATAAAAATGTTTTCAAAATAAAAAAAGTAAGTGGGCTTTAAAGGATATTCTTGGCCCAAAAAAATAAAATAAAAAAAAAGATAAGAAAAGGAGGGTGTGGCGCCAATTGGTATTGGGCTTAAGGTTTGGTTCAAGGGGCAGGCCCAAACGCATTTTGACAAAGTTTTTGTTGTTAGGTTTTCAGTTTGTTTGGCTCAGAATTAGGTTTGCTTGGTTTGGAACGGCGCCACTCTCCATCTTCTTCTTCGCCTCTTCATCGCTCTCAACAGAGCCACTGATGAACTCCTTCCTCTCTCCCTAGGCCACCAGACGCCACCTCCATTCTCCTCTCTTCACGGTTACACAGGGTGATAAAAAAGGGTATTGATTTTCCTTCTAAACGTTTTTAGGGTTTTGAATTTGTGCATGTTATTGATCTTTGACATGTTTTGATCTTTTGTGTTATTTGTGTTTGTGTGAGGTGTAGGAAGAGGAGACAATACCTTTAGGTTTTGTTGTTGGAGAGGAGACAGAGGGTTGGACGGTGGCGCTCTCAGGTTGCCGGGTGAAGGAGCGAGGCTGTGATGACTTTGTTCTTGTTGGCTTTCTGGTACTTGTATCTTTCTCCTTCGTTTAGTGATGAAAATGTTGCTGAAAATCCTAGGATATTTTACTTCTGCATCTTCTCCTCCCTTTGGATTTTGTTGGCTTTTGATGAAGATACTCTGATTCTGAGGCGCTTGTTATTATTTTTTGGATATTTGGTTTGGATTTGTTGGAGTTTTGGTTTTGACAAGCTTGTTGGAGTTTGTTGTGCAGGCAGGTTTTTCTGTTTGCTTGTTTGGTATTGAAGTTTTAGGAAGGCAGGCTTTTTAGTTACAGGATGACTTGGATACAGGAAGGCTGCAAGGCTTGCTTCTGGTTTGAGTTTGTTCTGAGGTTTTATGCAGGTTAGCTTGGGGTGTTTACAGTTTGAACTGGTTTGAAGTTTATGCAGGCAAGCTTGTATTTGTTTCTGGTTTGGTAACTGATTCAGACAGGCTTGAAGGTTTACTTCTAGTTTGGTAACTGGTTCACAGGCTTGAAGGTTTGCTTCTGGTTTGGTAACTGGTACAGGCAGGCTGATGCAGTTTGTTTTGAGGCAGGCTTGCTTGTGTTTTACAAGCAGTTTGTAGGTTTTTTGCTCTTTGTGTTATGCCCCTCTTTGTTCTGTTAGAACAATGTTATATTTATCTATCTTCTAAGCCTGCCAAACTGCAAACCTTTCTTACTTTTCTTTCTCTCTCTCCATAAAAAAAGCTTATTTTATTGCTTAATATCTCTTTTTCTGAAAAGTTGTTGGCTTGAAAATGATGAAAAGGTTTTTACAAGTTGCTTGCATCTTGGTTTTGCTCTGCATTTTGTCCTTTCTTCCAGATTTTCTGCATTGCCTTTTTGATAGCTTGTATGCAGCTTTGTTGACAGCTCTCTTGACAGTTTTGTTGACAGCTTCTTTGACAGTTTGGTTTGCCTTTATGCAACTTAGTTTGCTCAGTTTGAGAAGGCAATTTGTTTGTTCAGTTTGAACTTATGCAGTTTTGTGCATTTTGTTTAATTGTATGCTTTGCAAAGTATAATTTTACTTTCCTCTTTGTGAACCAAGAAGAGAAATCTTCTTGCGATTTGCAGAGAGGACGAGCAAAATACGATGAAAACCAAAACAAACTGATTCCGGCCAACAACCTTTAATGATGAGTTTTTGCTTATCTGTCTGAAAAATGCCTTTTTAATTCATCTGTACTGATTTATTTTCTTTGTCTTTGCAGGTAAATACCAGTTGGGGTAAGGGAAGTAGCAGTAGAAGATGAAGACTTCAAAAGACTTTAGAATAGATTTGTTTATTTTTTCCAATCATTGTACTAAACATTATTGTAAATATTGTAAATAAATTTACAGTATTCCAAATAACATTTGTAAGAACAATCAAAATAAATAAGAATCTTTTGTCAGATAATTCTTTATTTCTTCTGCACTTGTTTATTTAATGATTTAAATTTCTTGAATTATAATAATTGGAAATGCATCCCAATAATTGTAACTCAGACAATATAAATAATCAACAAACGTTGCAGTCTCACAGCCTTGCATTAACCAACAATAAGCCCGACATTCCAATTAACCATATATATTGCACAGTTAAACAAACAAACGTCCATACGCCTTTTACCTCACTGATCAAACTAAAGCTTCAAACTTTCAATCAGAAGCCTCAGCTTCTATCCCAGATGTTTAGGCTTTGAGAAACAAACAGAAATCTTGAACAAGCGTCAAAACAATGTGACAGTCAATTGAAAAGAGCTGTGGATTCAATTCCTTTTGAGAATGCGTGTGCAAACCCTAATTTTGGATTTACTGTCAAAGAAACGTCTGCTTGATCAAACCCTGAGCCAAACTGAAAAAACAGGGAAAACCTGAAGCTGTGATTTCTTGTGAAAAGAGGAGGGCAAATTTTGGGGTACAATAGTTGCCCCTGTTCAATCTTCTTACACCTGAAGAGTTAGATTGGCGAATCTGCCATTTGTGACTTGAAGGTGAAAGATGATTGAACACTAGAGTGCCCAGAAATTTGCACTCGGTGATGTGATGGTAGAGAGAATGGGCTTAAAGATGCCATTTGGAGATGGGCTTAAAGATGCCATATGGAGATGTGACAGAATCTTGTCGGGGGATGGGCTTAGAGATGCCATCTGGAATGTATGTTGTAGGTGAAAGAAATGAGTATCAGAAAGGTGTCCATGTTTGGAACATCTATGAACTAGGGGTCTGAATAAGCAATAGATTGACATCCGTATTTGGAAGCATCCGTAAACTGTTTTCAAAAGTTGAATCTGAACAAGCGATAGATTAACATCCGTATCTGGAGAACCCGTAAAATGTTTTCAGAGGTCTTGATTCTGAACAAGCGATGGATTAACATCCGTATCTGGAGAATCCGTGAACTGTTTTCAGAGGTCTTAAAGTTGAATAAGCATGAGTTGGTCGAGTAGATATTTGTCCTGTCTGGTTTCAGGTATTAATCTCTGACCTGAGAAAGAAAGATAGTTTTCCTGGCTTGTTACAGGTATTGATCTTCAATCCCTCGTCCACAAATGTTTTTCCTGACTTGCTACAGGTATTAATCTGGAACTCAAAAAGGTTGGTCGATGAGATAGTTGTCCTGGCTGGTTTCAGGTATTAATCTCTGACCTGAGAAAGAAAGATAGTTTTCCTGGCTTGTTACAGGTATTGATCTTCAATCCCTCGTCCACAGATGGTTTTCCTGGCTTGCTACAGGTATTAATCTGGAACTCGAAAAGGTTGGTCGATGAGATAGTTGTCCTGGCTGGTTTCAGGTATTAATCTCTGACCTGAGAAAGAAAGATAGTTTTCCTGGCTTGTTACAGGTATTGATCTTCAATCCCTCGTCCACAGATGGTTTTCCTGGCTTGTTACAGGTATTAATCTGGAACTCGAAAAGGTTGGTCGATGGGATAGTTGTCCTGGCTTGTTACAGGTATTGATCTTCAATCCCTCGTCCAAAGATGGCTTTCCTGGCTTGCAACAGGTATTAATCTGGAACTTAAAAAAAACTGTTGTCGACCTTTTGCTGAAAAAGGTAAATTGTTAGTTGAAACACAAAGTTATGTTGCATGAAATGTATGATGCAATATATGTGTTTTATTAATTCTCATGATTTATGAACGTGATGTATGCGCATGTAGGCTGATGAGTTGTCTTGCTGAGGAAGATAAATCCTGGATAGCTGGAGATAATAAAATCTTTGACTGCTGTCGGGGAAAATAAATCCTTGACTGCCACTGGGGATTGCAAATCCTTGATTGCTGAAGATGAGAAATCCTTGTTGACTGCCGACTGCTTGGGGAACAAGGACAACTTTGAAAATTTCCACTGGGAAGTTTAAAACCTTGGAGACTTATGCTGGAAAAATGGGACTGAGAATCTTCAATCTGTTAGGAAGTATCTCTGTGGGGAGAATGATCATTATTCTGAATGAGTGACAATGGCAACCGTGTCTGGAGCGTATTTGGACTGTATCTTGAATGAGTGACAGAATGGAAACCGTGTCTGGAGCGTATTTGGACTGTATCTTGAATGAGTGACATAATGACATCCAAATCTGGATCGTATCTGGACTGTATTTTGAATGAGTGACAGAATGACATCCGAATCTGGATCGTATCTGGACTGTATTTTGAATAAGTGACAGAATGACATCAGAATTAGGATCATATCTAGACTGTATTTTGAATGAGTGACAGAATGACATCCGAATCTGGATCGTATCTGGACTGTATTTTGAATGAGTGACAGAATAACATCCGAATCTGGATCGTATCTGGACTGTATTTTGAATGAGTGACAGAATGACATCCGAATCTGGATCCTATATGGACTGTATTTTGAATGAGTGACAGAATGACATCCGAATCTGGATCGTATCTGGACTGTATTTTGAATGAGTGACAGAATGACATCCGAATCTGGATCGTATATGGACTGTATTTTGAATGAGTGACAGAATGACATCTGAATCTGGATCGTATCTGGACTGTATTTGAATGAGTGACAGAATGACATCCGAATCTGGATCGTATCTGGACTGTATTTTGAAGTTGAGATCTGTATGAGTAGTAGAATGACCACCGTGTCTGGGGTGTATCTGAAACTGTAACTGGGATCTGAATGAGTGACAGAATGGCTACCGTGTCTGGGGCGTATCTGGATTGTATTTTGAAGTTGAGATGTGTATGAGTAGTAGAATGACCACCGTGTCTGGGGTGTATCTGAAACTGTAACTGGGATCTGAATGAGTGACAGAATGGCAACCATATCTGGAGCGTATCTGGACTGTATCTGGAGTTTGAGATCTGTATGAGTAGCAGAATGACTTCCATGTCTGGAATGTATCTGAAAATGTAACTGGGATCTGAATGAGTGACAGAATGGCAACCGTATCTGGAGAGTATCTGGACTGTATCTGGAGTTTGAGATCAGTATGAGTAGCAGAATGACTTCCATGTCTGGAATGTATCTGAAACTGTAACTAGGATCTGAATGAGTGACAGAATGGCAACCGTGTCTGAAGCGTATCTGGACTGTATCTTGTTGAGAGTTGTATGAGTATCAGAATGACTTTCATGTCTGGAATGTATCTAAAACTGTAACTGGGATCTGAATGAGTGACAAAATGGCAATTGTATCTGGAGCGTATCTGGACTGTATCTGGAGTTTGAGATCTATATGAGTAGCAGAATGACTTCCATGTCTGGAATGTATCTGAAACTGTAACTGGGATCTGAATGAGTGATAGAATGGCAACCGTATCTGGAGCGTATCTAGACTGTATCTGGAGTTTGAGATCTGTATGAGTAGTAGAATGACTTCCATGTCTGGAATGTATCTGAAACTGTAACTGCGATCTGAATGAGTGACAGAATGGCAACCGTATCTGGAGCGTATCTGGACTGTATCTGGAGTTTGAGATTTGTATGAGTAGACAAATGACTTCCATGTCTGGAATGTATCTGAAACTGTAACTGGGATCTGAATGAGTGACAGAATGGCTACCGTGTCTGGAGCGTATCTGGACTGTATCTTCCAACAGGTGATGAAGGAATTTTTGATGTTGATCGTAACTTCCAGCAGGTGATGAAGGAAATTTTGAACGACCTTGAGTTCCAACAGGTGATGAAGGAATTTTTGATGTTGATCGTAACTTCCAGCAGGTGATGAAGGAAATTTTGAACGACCTTTCAACTTGAAATGTAATTTGTTTTGGAGAATAAATCCTAGACAAATGTTGGGGAAATAAACCCATGACTGCTGGTCTGCTAGAGAGGTGATAAACTTCTCGAGGATGCTTGAATTTATTTTCAGAAAGATTTTGGAGAGATTCATCACTTCCCCTAGTATCAGATGCTTGTAGCACTGCTGGGAAACTTGGACTGTTCGTAACCCTTTGATGATATCGACGTTTAAATGCCCCAAGTGATGGTGAGGGAGACTTGCCCCAGGTTAATCTGCGATTGAAAGATTTTCTTGAAATCTTGACTGGACTGCCCCAGGTTTACTGAACTTGAGTGATTTGTTAGAATCTTGACCGGACTGCCCCATGTTTGCTGGACAATACCAAACCAAGTCCCCTTTTGTTGATGGGAGATTTTTGCAACGGGAGTATCATCCCTCTTGATGTGATTTTATTCACTGAGAGAGCTTTCGTTCCTTCGAACATTCATTGTTGTGAATTTCTTTGCTGTCAAACAAATAAGCATGTGCAAACAACGATATTCAAATAATGCAAAGTTTATGCTTGTCTCTGAGTTTTGAAAAAAAATGCGTTTTTTAGCAGAAAACTTTTTATAAGACAAATTCAACACAAGATTTAGAGCAAAGCCTTACAGGAGTCAGGATACCTTTTGTAACAGTATGCTTTCGAACTAACCCGTGCTTCAATTAGGACTTTTGAAGGGTTGTAACGTGGCTTGGTTCACGGTTTAAGAAACAAAGGATAAAGGCTCAAAGTATATTTGTACCCACCCGCTCTTCATGATGTTCTTCAATCATAAACTCAGTTAATTGTGCGTCGAACTCTATTCGAGTTTGGAACGACGTTTTGGTGATGGTTCACACAAGTTGGATTTTGTGGGAAGGAAGTCATCATTTTTTGCAACATTTTTCATGTTGTTGAGGATTTATAACGACCTCTTTCTTTTTGATTTTGTTATCCTTAATTTTTGCCTGACGGTTCTTGTTTTCGAGATTACCGTCAGCGGGATGCCCCAACTTTCTTAAGCCTCCTTTGTAGGTTTTGGCTCAGTGGGCTTTTCTTTTTTGAGAGATAATGAATGCCTATGAGATAAGGAACCATCACTGTCTTTTGGTTCCAAAGGAATGTTTTTGATGTCATTCATTGTATTATGAACTGAGAGTTTGCGACTTCAATGCGCATCTTTTGAATTAACTAAGAGACTACCCTGCCCCAGATTTAAATTAAAGGTTTCAATTTGTGTTTAAAACAGAAAACTCCTACTTCTTTGGCTCGAAGGGGTTGACTAGGGATTATCTTCCTTATAACTCCGGTGTTTAGGATTTGAAAGAAATGCCTGTACATCATCAGCAAAGTCTGTTCAAAAGCATATTGTATGAGATTATGGTATTGTTTCGTCATCCTCCCTCTAAAGGCTTGTAGCTTTTTATTAAGAGTTAAATAGCATAAAGAAAGCATAAGAATAGTGAAAACAAAAGGATGAATTCAAGACAAACATATGCAATGCATTAATGAAACAGAGTTTGACATCAACAGATAATTGTTTGAATAACAAAAGAAGTTACAACTTGAAAATTCAAATGAAACGAAAGCCTCTTAGTTCGAACTTTGTCATTTCAGGTGGAAAACCTTAGGGGATTGGTAGAAGAATTCACTGTGACCGTCTTGTGCGAGTTCCAATGCTGCTTCATCAATCAGGTCTTGGATTTTGTTGCTCAACGCCCAACAGTTGTTAGTATCATGCCCCGGGCTGTTGGAGTGATATGCACACCTTGCATCAGGATTGTACCTTGGGGAGGCTACGTTGGGATTCTTAGGAGGGTCCATTAACGTCACCAGATTCAATCTCAACAGGTGTTGTAAAGCCTGAGACCGCGACATGTTGATCTTAGTGAATTATCTTTTAGGCGCGACCTCCTTACGCTGATGCCCCTGTCTTTGTTGAGCAAGCGTAAGATGTTGTTGGGCTTGTGACCCTGAAGCAAGTTGAGGGGCTTTTCTCTTGCCTTCTTGTCTTAGAGGAGGTTGAATGATGATTTGATCTTCAGCCCCAGTTGTCTGCCCCACTTGGTTATCTCGAAGAAGTTTGCTGACGAGGACTCTGAGCTCCTCTTGTCTTTGAGCCAAGTCCTGGATGAGAGCCATCTGACTCACCAGCTACCCCTTCAATATGGCTATCTCAATTTGTAGCTCCAAGTGGTCATCTCTGTCGTCCCCAGGATTTCCCACGATCATGCCCCTGGTGAGGAGCGCCTTGACCTCTTCTTGTCCCTTGGATAGGTTCAAGAACATCTCTTGAAGTTGAGCGTTTTAAGCTTGGATGCCCTTGATAGTCTGCTCCAGAGCCATCTCTACTGAAATAAGTAGTAGGAGAATAAGGAAACCTGAAAAGGAAAACATGTTATGATGCAATGCATGATATGTGGATGCATGTTTTCAAGGATCTCTCGGGGTAAACACGAGAAAATGTTAGAGGTCGAACTTTGGTCAACATCTTTGATTGGAGAACTTTGTATTGGTGGATGTCTTTCCACGAGAATCAAGCTCACCATGTCAAGTGGGTCATAGCCCCTGATTCAAGTTGTTGCACTTGATCTTTGACGGTGTTTTGTTCAGAGGAAAACCCTCTTGCCCTTTGGTAGACGTCTGGTTCAACGTGACCCTGCATCAAAAGACCCTCAAGATCCTTGAAATGGTTATTGAAAAAATGCTATGGTATGATGTTATGATGTTATGTACATGTATGCAAAAGCAAGTAATTGTATATACAGGTAGTCATATTCACACAAAGCAAACAAGTCCTTAGGTTTAGGCTTGCATGGGGTTCGTAGGTAAGTACCCTCTTGAAGTTAGTTGGCTCATCCTGTCCTAAAATAGAAATCGGGTTCTAAGGAGCTCAATATCACTCAATTGTTTTCTGTGTTCATTGTTTTGGTTTAGCCACTTAACTGGCGACCAAAATATTCCAAGAAAACAATCCTCAATGAGTGTAGTATTGATTATCTACCAACTTCGGACTGCACCAAAGTCGGTCATCTCACTACCCCTAAAAAGGACAAGATGGTCAAGTAAGGTTCTAAGAGTTCGTTAGTGCTTTATGACATTGCTCAGCGGCCCCGTATTCTCCTTGACTACTCAAGGGCTACCGGTACTCACAAATATGTCACACTAACATAGCTACTGCTTCAACCATGTCGGTATACCCCGCACAGTTCCCTCACAGTTTATTGCTATTTACCTAAGAAGGTGCCCCCAAATCCGGGTGTAGGATTTACAACAAACCCAAACAAGGAACCCAAAAAGTAAAGCAATCAAAGCAATCAAAGCAAGCATGTAAAGGTGATCTAAAACCCTAAGGTAACCCCACTTTTAGAAGAAGTCCCCAGCAGAGTCGCCAGTTCTGTGATACGGTGGGAGAACTGACTTGGGTTTTGCGTTTGTTTTCGCAAATGTTTCGGTTGAGCAAGAGTCGCCACCGACTTTTTATTTTATCCTAAGGAAAGGTCAAAAAGCACAGGAAAGACCTTTGAGATGTTTTCGTGGGTTTGGGGGGTAGATTATGAAAAGGGAAGGTGCTAGCACCCTTTTCCTCCATGGTTATCCATGGGCTCTTAGTTACTTGTTTTAGATCACTTGCCTTTGCTTTTCAATTGTTTGAAATGGTGCTTTGTGTGTGTGGTTTTGAAAAGGTTTTGAAAAAGATGCCTTGTCTAGGCAACCTTTGTAACAATTCTTGTTTGAATGTTTTACAAAGGTGTTTGTCTTTTTGAAAATATGTTTCAATGTTTTTTGAAAGATTGCTTTGAAGTTGTGTTGTGATGTGATGTGTGTTTTGAAAAATGGCAAGGATGTTTTGCAAGTTTTTTTGATCAAGTAACTAAGAGTTGTCTACCCTATTTTACTCAAAGATCTTTCTTATGTTTTTAACCCTTTTAACAGTGTTGTTTCACCATTGTGTTTGGTGAACAACCTTGCGTTAGGATGTTTAAACAGGACAGGCGCGGGTCATCGTATACAATCATTGAAGGCAACTTGTGAGACGCTCTAGCAATTTTTGTAAGGGACGAGATCGTTTTATCGAAGGCAACACCGAGGGACTACGATCTTTGTTTATCAAAGGAACGTTTGCTAGAGTGTCTCATACTCAAGGGACATGATTGCATTTTCCGAGGCAACAAGTGAGGTTACCCTAGAGGTGCAAGTGTGAATTGTGTATTGGCTTTCATGCATTTATCTTGTGTTAGGATATCTAGCGGTTGATTTTGAATCTTCGCATACAAGCCCTAATTACTATACAATATATGGAAAGCGATAAATTGCAGGAATTTAAAGTCTAAGCTATTACAAATAAGTATCTGGGGATGGGGGTACAAATGTTTACAAATGGGGATAAGTCTCATCAGAATAGTAGTGTCCAAATATTATTTACAACCAAATCGAATCGTCGCATTCTCAATGTAAAAATATAGCAAGGTATAAGAATCAAAGAGAATCAAAAGTATTGTGCCATGCATATGATTATTTACAAATGATCAAAATGTTAACCTAATGTATTATTAAGTATTATTATTTTTGTGTTTTTGTTAATTATATATAAACAAAAGGTTTCTATTAAAAAGAAAAGTTTTAACACAAGAAAATTGTTTAAACCTAATATTTATGTATTTTTTGGTTTTTTAAGGTAATGAAAATCATTAATAAAATTTTATACAAAAGTTAGTATATCATTTTTACTTAACAAACATAGGTTATGAAAATATGGTAAGATAAAAATGTTTTCAAAATAAAAAAAGTAAGTGGGCTTTAAAGGATATTCTTGGCCCAAAAAAATAAAATAAAAGAAAAGATAAGAAAAGGGGGGTGTGGCGCCAATTGGTATTGGGCTTAAGGTTTGGTTCAAGGGGCAGGCCCAAACGCATTTTGACAAAGTTTTTGTTGTTAGGGTTTCAGTTTGTTTGGCTCAGAATTAAGTTTGCTTGGTTTGGAACGATGCCGCTCTCCATCTTCTTCTTCGCCTCTTCATCGCTCTCAACAGAGCCACTGATGAACTTCTTCCTCTCGCCCTAGGCCCCCAGACGCCACCTCCATTCTCCTCTCTTCACGGTTACACAGGGTGATAAAAAAGGGTATTGATTTTCCTTCTAAACGTTTTTAGGGTTTTGGATTTGTGCATGTTATTGATCTTTGACATGTTTTGATCTTCTGTGTTATTTGTGTTTGTGTGAGGTGTAGGAAGAGGAGACAATACCTTTAGGTTTTGTTGTTGGAGAGGAGACGGAGGGTTGGACGGTGGCGCTCTCAGGTAGCCGGGTGAAGGAGCGAGGTTGTGATGACTTTGTTCTTGCTGGCTTTCTGGTACTTGTATCTTTCTCCTTCATTTAGTGATGAAAATGTTGCTGAAAACCCTAGGATATTTTACTTCTGCATCTTCTCCTCCCTTTGAATTTTGTTGGCTTTTGATGAAGATACTCTGATTCTGAGGCGCTTGTTATTATTGTTTGGATATTTGGTTTGGATTTGTTGGAGTTTTGGTTTTGACAGGCTTGTTGGAGTTTGTTGTGCAGGCAGGTTTTTCTGTTTGCTTGTTTGGTGTTGAAGTTTTAGGAAGGCCGGCTTTTTGGTTACAGGCTGGCTTGGATACAGACAGGCTGCAAGGCTTGCTTCTGGTTTGAGTTTGTTCTGAGGTTTTATGCAGGTTAGCTTGGGGTGTTTACAGTTTGAACTGGTTTGAAGTTTATGCAGGCAAGCTTGTATTTGTTTCTGGTTTGGTAACTGGTTCAGATAGGCTTGAAGGTTTGCTTCTGGTTTGGTAACTGGTTCAGACAGGCTTGAAGGTTTGTTTCTGGTTTGGTAACTGGTACAGGCAGGCTGATGCAGTTTGTTTTGAGGCAGGCTTGCTTGTGTTTTACAAGCAGTTTGTAGGTTTTTTGCTCTTTGTGTTCTGCCCCTCTTTGTTCTGTTAGAACAATGTTATATTTATCTATCTTCTAAGCCTGCCAAACTGCAAACCTTTCTTACTTTTCTTTCTCTCTCTCCATAAAAAAAGCATATTTTATTGCTTAATATCTCTTTTTCTGAAAAGTTGTTGGCTTGAAAATGATGAAAAGGTTTTTACAAGTTGCTTGCATCTTGGTTTTGCTCTGCATTTTGTCCTTTCTTCCAGATTTTATGCATTGCCTTTTTGATAGCTTGTATGCAGCTTTGTTGATAGCTCTCTTGATAGTTTTGTTGACAGATTCTTTGACAGTTTGGTTTGCCTTTATGCAACTTAGTTTGCTCAGTTTGACAAGGCAATTTGTTTGTTCAGTTTGAACTTATGCAGTTTTGTGCATTTTGTTTAATTGTATGCTTTGCAAAGTATAATTTTACTTTCCTCTTTGTGAACCAAGAAGAGAAATCTTCTTGCGATTTGCAGAGAGGACGAGCAAAATACGATGAAAACCAAAACAAACTGATTCCAGCCAACAACCTTTAATGATGAGTTTTTGCTTATCTGTCTGAAAAATGCCTTTTTAATTCATCTGTACTGATTTATTTTCTTTGTCTTTGCAGGTAAATACCAGTTGGGGTAAGGGAAGTAGCAGTAGAAGATGAAGACTTCAAAAGACT
Source organism: Vicia faba (assembly GCA_948472305.1). NCBI lineage: Eukaryota > Viridiplantae > Streptophyta > Magnoliopsida > Fabales > Fabaceae > Vicia > Vicia faba. Next base: position 525,333,423 of record OX451740.1, on the reverse strand, counting down.
TTAGAATAGATTTGTTTATTTTTTCCAATCATTGTACTAAACATTATTGTAAATATTGTAAATAAATTTACAGTATTTCAAATAACATTTGTAACAACAATCAAAATAAATAAGAATCTTTTGTCAGATAATTCTTTATTTCTTCTGCACTTGTTTATTTAATGATTTAAATTTCTTGAATTATAATAATTGGAAATGCATCCCAATAATTGTAACTCAGATAATATAAATAATCAACAAACGTTGTAGTCTCACAGCCTTGCATTAACCAACAATAAGCTCGGCATTCCAATTAACCATATATATTACACAGTTAAACAAATAAACGTCCATACGCCTTTTACCTCACTGATCAAACTAAAGCTTCAAACTTTCAATCAGAAGCCTCAGCTTCTATCCCAAATGTTTAGGCTTTGAGAAACAAACAGAAATCTTGAACAAGCGTCAAAACAATGTGACAGTCAATTGAAAAGAGCCGTGGATTCAATTCCTTTTGAGAATGCGTGTGCAAACCCTAATTTTGGATTTACTGTCAAAGAAACGTCTGCTTGATCAAACCCCGAGCCAAACTGAAAAAACTGGGAAAACCTGAAGCTGTGATTTCTTGTGAAAAAGAGGAGGGCAAATTTTGGGGTACAACAAAAGGCATACCATAGATATTCACAAAATGCAAACATGGTAAAGGCATACAAGTCACACAAAAGAGCCCTTAAATTTCAGGTTGGCATGAAGTTCAGGTACTACCCTCTTTCAGTTTCAGTTGGTTAAGACCTATCCTAAAAAATAGTAACCGGGTTCTAGAGGATCTCAATATCACTGACTACCCTCAATCGGTCATAATTCCAGCTTAGCAACCTTTTCTTGCGGCCGAAACCATCGCGAGAGTTTAGTCTCAATGAGTGTAGCATACTGCTACTGTTCTATGGCCAAGTTGGTCAATTTAAGGTTCTAAGGTCAGTCGGTGCTTAATGACTCCTCAGAAGACCCATATTCTCCTCGTTTCAACACAAGGGATATCGGTACATACCAAGGTGCCACACCAACGTAGCTACTGCTTCATCCGTGTCGGTCTACGCCAGACAGATCCCTCACAGTTTATTGCTACTTACCTAAAAAGGGTACCCCAAATCCGAGTTAGGATCTATAGATTTCCAATACAAGCCCACAAAATTAAAAGCATACAAAGCATACAATTGAAAACACAAGTGATCTAATCCTAAGGTACACCTCACTTATAATTCCCCAACAGAGTCGCCAGTTCTGTGATCGGTGGGAACGAGAACTGACTGTTTTTTAATGTTGGTTCGCGTTTTGCGTTTATTTTTTCAAAGTGTCGCGGTAAGCAAGAGTCGCCACCGTATTTTATTTTATCCAACAAGGAAAGGACAAAAGTACAGACAAATTCCTTTTCGAGATGTTTCTCGGGTTCGGGAGGTAGATTATAGAAAGGGAAGGTGTTAGCACCCTTTCTATCCGTGGTTATCCACGGGCTCTTAGGTACTTGCTCACTATGTTTTCAAAAGTTTGCTTTTCTTTGTGATTGTGGGTTTTGAAAAGAGTTTGTTGTTTTGAAAAGAGTGTAAGTGTGAAAAGTTTTGTTTTGTTTAAGAGAGAGCAAGTACTTAAGAACATCTACCTACTCAAAAAGGAATTAAATTGTGCAACTGTCCTTTAGACAGTGCTATCCCACTATTGAGGAGTAGGTAGCACTGTCGTTGGAGTTTTTTCGGGTCAATTCGATTTTAGGGACGTGTGGTCACTAAAGCAACGTTTAGGACGTTTTTAGTGGTAATCTTAATGTCTTAGATCATTTTTATCGAGGCAACCATTTCGAGGCAACTTATGATCTTGGGACAAAAGAACGACCTCTAAAACATCCTATACTTAATGACCACGTTCGAGGCAACCAAGTGAGGTGTACCCTAGAAGTGGCATGTGCAAGTGTATCAATTTTCAGTTATATTATCTTTGCATGTTATGGTGAGCTACTATTGATTTTAAGTTAGGAGTTTAATCTTGTCATGCATAGCCTAGTTAGCATACATCTAAACAGTTAATATATGTACAGGAATATAAAGTGCGGGAATTGTAAATCCTACGCTATTACAAGGCTTTCGGGGAGGGGGATTATTTACATGTCCAAAATTGGAGGAATAAAAAGCAATAAAGTAAAAGTTTAAGCTAAACTATTACAAACCAGTAAGTAGTTACAATAAAATAAACACGCGTAAAATAAGGAAAAGAGACGTCTAAGAAATTTCTAAATAAAATAAGAAAATCTTTTTTTTGTGTTTTGTTTTTGGTTAAGAAAATATTTGAATTAAATAATCCTAGGTCTAGTTTATTTTAAATTGATAAAATGAAGTTAAAATAATTAATTAATTTGTTTACAAAATTAATTTGAATAATAAAAAGAACTAACCTACTGTTTTTTTGTGATTTTTTTTATTTAAAGTTAATTTAAATGATAAGGTCAATAAAGAAATAATGAAAACAAAAATAAAAATACAAAGGGCATCCTTCGATCCAGGGATAAAAAATGGGAAGCTTCGATCCAGAGAAGGTGACTTTCGATCCAGGAAAATGGGAGCTTCGGTCTAGAGAAGGAAATGTCTCCTTCGATCCAGAGAAGAGGTTGTATTCTTCGATCCAGGAGGGCAAACTGCTTTTCGATCCATATCTGCAAGACAAGCATTTAGAACAATAAAGATGCAGGGCCTGGGTGTCGAACCCAGGTCCTTCGCTATTGTGTGCACTGGTCTTCTCAGGCTTGATCTGCAGTACAAGCGTTAGAAAAAAGAAACAAATACAAACCTGGGTGTTTGAACCCATGTTCTTCTCCTGAATATACACCTGCAAGTTTGATCAAATGCTGGATCGAAACAGATCCCAAGACCCTACCCTATGCATGATCACTTCCTAAACTCAAATATGGGGTTAAAACTAGCACAAGATCTTTACACCACCTAGTTTGAAGCATGGCTGCTTTGAAACCTTAAAATGGCACCCTGCACTTCCACACTTATATTTGTATGAGTGATCAGTAAGAATACAAAGATGCATATATAAAAAAAATAATTCAAATCGAAAGGCCGTGACCCAGAATTTTACCAAAGACTAGTGGGCTTGATGCGTGACTTTTGGATAATGTTTGGGAACACTCCCTGTAGACTTCAGGGAGTGAAAAGAGTGTTGCTGAAGACTCCTTTGATTGGGACCAATTATGAGGATTTTGATAGCTTTGGAGTGATTTACTGAGGAAGTGTATGCGTGTGGCTCTTTGAGGCAATTCTTCTGTGTATTTTTGTGTAATTTTCGTGTGTCCTGGATATGTATGCTGGCCTATGTATTTATAGGGGTGTGAGGGTGCAGTAATGGCAAGAGACGGCCATTAAACAGGCCATTAAAGCCATGAGACAAGAATCAGACACATTAAATAATTTCCTTTTTTGAAACATTCGTGTCCCTTGAATGAACCTGGACGCTTCTGACTTTCGAATGCCTTCAGGCCTTGTCCTTCGATTGGTCCTAAGTTTCCTCCTTCGAATGGACTTCCTTTGCTTCGACTGCTTGATTTGAAAAGAGTCACTCTGGTCGAATCAGCTCTTCAGGAACAGAAAAGGCAAGAATCTGGCCTTTAACTCAAGAATTAAATCCACAAACAGCATTTAATTATTTCTATATTTGCAAGGGAAACATGCCATTTTCTCATGTTCAGTGTACCTGGACATGTTTGAGTGCCCTCTTGATGGCTTTATTAACGAGCCAATCGAAAGGTGTTGTTCATACTAATCGAAGGACTTGGTTCACATGCCTGTCGAAGCTGCCTGGACACAATGCTGGATCGAAGGTTCCCTTGGCATGCCAATCGAAGTGCTCCTTCATAATGCCAATCGAAATGTTCCTTCAGAATACCAATCGAAGGGTCTTTCAGAATGACAATTGAAAGGTCTTTCAGAATGCCAATCGAAGTGCTCCTTCAGAATGCCAATCGAAGTACTGGTCCACAATGCCAATCAAAAAGCTTGACAGAATGCCAATCGAAAGGCTCCTTCAGAACACCAATCGAAGGGTCTTTCAGAATGCCAATCGAAATGTACGTAAAGCACCACTCAAAAATTTTCCTTTTCCTTAGGCAAGAGTTTGTAATCAACCATGCATGGGGAAGACTTTGGGAAACATGAGAGGGTAAATTTTGGGGTACAACAGCTACCGGGGAAAATAAATCCTTGACTGCTGCTGGAGATTCAAAACCTTTGACAACCTCTGTGGAGATGTGATAATCCTTCACAACTTTCCTGGGGATATAGGGATCCTTCAAGTCCTTTGAAGTTGGAAGATGATAGACATTCTGTTGTAAGAATAATGTCGGGTGCTGCTTGAGAAACCTGCTTGGGGAATCCCGAGAACCTTGATGACTATGGCTGGGGATTGAGAATCTTCAATCTGCTGGAAATAAGAATAACTGTGGGGAGAAAGTTTATTCTGTTGTGGAGTAGTAAAAACTCTGTGGGGAATAGTTATACTGCTGGAGAGTTTTAGGAGACTCTGTGGGGAACTGCTCATTCCTGTTATGGAGAGAGTTCAAGAGTTTGGGTTATATGCCAATCTACTGAGGAATTATCCGAAGTCGTCGTCTGGTTAGTTGTCAGGCTTCAAAGCAACTTGCTGGGAAATTATCAGGTTCTAAGATAACTTGCAGGGGAATTATCTGGTTTTAATACAACTCTCTGGGGAATTGGAGGAAATTGGATGGTTTTCCACCGGGGTTTAAAGGTTGAAGTTTTGGACTCCGTTGGGGAAGAAAGTTTCATCTTCGCTGAGGGTCTGTAGTTCAAAGTTTTTGGCTCCGCTGGGGATTGAGAGTTTGAAAACTTAACTCTGGTGGGGATTTCGAAATTTAACTCCGCTGGAGATATGCATTTCAAGGTTTTAGCTCCGTTGGGGACCTAGATGATGTACTGCAGGGGATTTCTCTTGGAATAGCCTAAAGATGTTTTCCTATACGTTCAACCTGTCAGTAATTAATCCTTCCCATTTCGTTCATTTGTAAACATGTGATTATATTCAAATGCATATGCTCATTTAATAAATCATTGGACGTTTTCAAATAAAACACAAGTGTGAAAAAGAAGAAAAGGCAAATAGTTTTCTGCACTTTGAAGTATCTTTGTATTAACTTTTGTGTGAGTATTTTGTACAAAGGAGACAGACATCCTAGTAAGAGAATGTTGTCATAAAAAATGAGAAAAATTTATACAAAGAAAGATGGCTATGTGTGAAAATTCCATGGGGTTCCCATTCTGCTATAGCCTTCTTAACTATGAATATCTTGTCCATTCGTTGCTTCGTTCGAAGATGATTGAGTTGATCAGAAGCCCGGAGCTTGTTTGTTGAAGAGATTGTCCTTAAAGTGATCCGACGAGACATAGTCATACACTTTAATTCCCTAACTTTTGCCTGGACCACCCTTTCGGGTTTTCAGTCCACCGGGAAACCCTTTTTTGCCCAAGTCGCCCTTTCGGGTTTTCAACTTGCCGGGTGTACAGATTTTTTTTTTATCCCTAATTTTTGCCTGAACCGCCCTTTCGGGTTTTCGATTCACCGGGATGCCCCTTTTTTTCCCAATTCGCCTTTTCGGGTTTTCAACTTGCTGGGTCATTTATGCGTAGTATCTTTTGACTATGTCTGCATTCGCAGGGTGCGGCAGGTCGTCGTCGTCCATGGTGGTTAAGATCATTGCCCCACCAGAAAAGATGTTCTTGATCACAAATGGTCCTTCGTAGGTCGGAGTCCATTTGCCCCTGGGATCACTTTGCAGCAATATGATATGCTTGATTACAAGATCCCCGACTTGATATGTCTGGCGCCTGACTTTCTTGTTGAAAGCCTTGATCATTCGCTTTTGATACGTATGACCATGGAAAACAGTAGTAAGTCGCTTCTCGTCAATCAAGTTAAGTTGATCAAGCTGGGTCTGAATCCAATCGTCTTCAGTCAAACCAGCATCTTTCATGATTCTCAAGGAGGGAATCTGAACCTCGATAGGTAAAACAGCCTCCATGTCGTATACCAAAGAAAAGGGTGTTTCCCCAGTTGAAGTGCATGCCATGGTACGGTACCCGTGCAGAGCAAATGGTAACATCTCATGCCAGTCCTTATAGGTGACTGTCATCTTTTATATGATCTTCTTGATATTCTTATTCGCAGTTTCGACAACACCGTTCATCTTTGGCCGATAGGGAGATGAATTGTGATGTTGAATCTCGAACTGCTCGCACAAAGCGATGATAATAGTATTGTTCAGGTTTGTACCATTGTCGGTGGTGATCCTTTCAGGGATGCCGTACCGGCAAATGAGATTCTGCTTGATGAAGCGGGCAACCACATTCTTTGTAACGGATGCGAAGGAAGCTGCTTCGACCCACTTGGTGAAGTAATCAATGGCCACTAGAATAAAGCGGTGTCCATTGGATGCTGTAGGCTTGATCTCTCCAATCATGTCGATTCCCCACATTGCGAATGGCCAAGGAGCTGTTAGGACATTGAGAAGAACTGGAGGTATGTGTACCTTGTCCGCATAGATTTGACATTTGTGACAAGTGCGGGAATGTTGATGACAGTCAGCTTCCATGGTAGACCAGTAGTAGCCTGCCCGTAGAATCTTCTTAGCCATCGCATGTCCGCTAGAGTGAGTGCCAAAGGTACCATTGTGCAGTTCTGCCATGATCTGCTCAGCTTCAACCTTGTCCACACAACGGAGCAGAATACAATCATGATTGCGCTTGTATAGGATACCATTGCTCAGGAAGAACTTGGCAGAGAATCTCCTCAAGAACTTTTTGTCGTTGACTGAATCTCCTTCAGGGTATTCTTGGGCCTCGAGATACCTTTTGACTTCGTGAAACCAAGGTCGGTTCACTACTTATTCGGTATTAATCTCGTGACAATGTGCAGGTTCGTCCATCCGTTCAATGGTGATTTGGGGAGCCTCATTATCCCAGTTAAGTTTAAACATGGATGACATTGTAGCTAGAGCATCTGCTAGCTGATTTTCTTCTCGCAGGAAGTGCTCAAAGGTAATCTGCTCGAAATGTTGTAACAATGTCAGGACATGTTCTTTGTAAGGGATGAGGTTTGGATGTTTAGTATCCCACTCTCCTTTGATCTGACTGATGACCAAAGCTGAGTCCCCAAATACAATCAAAGATTTGATTCCCAAGTCTATGGAAGCCTTGAGACCAAAGATACAAGCTTCATACTCGGCCATGTTGTTGGTGCAACTGAAGCAGAGTCTGGCAGTGAAAGGTGTATGGCAACCTTCTGGAGAAATAAGTACAGCGCCGATACCGTTTCCAAGTGCGTTGGAGGCACCATCAAAGTACAGGGTCTATCGGGATCCTTGTTCAGGTCCGTCATATGGTCTGAAATCTCTAATGTTGTCCAAAGTCATAATTTCCTCGTCGGGGAAGTCGAATTTCATGGATTGGTAATCTTTGACAGCTTGATGGGCCAGTTGATTGGCTAGTACACTCCCCTTTATAGCTTTTTGGGTCGTGTACTGTATATCATACTCGGTGACGATCATCTGTCACCTAGCTATTATTCCAGATAAAGCAGGCTTCTCAAAGATGTACTTGATCGGATCCATCTTAGAAATCAGTAAAGTGCTATGAGTCAACATATACTGCCTTAGCCGGCGAGCAGCCCATGCCAAAGCGCAACAAGTTTTCTCGAGCAGTGAGTATCGGGTCTCACAGTCGGTACAATTTTTGCTAAGGTAATAAATGGCATGCTCTTTTTGGCCAGACTCGTCATGTTGGCCCAGTACGCACCCCATTGAATTCTCCAAGACAGTCAGATACATGATAAGCGGTCTTCCTTCGACGGGTGGCATCAAGATAGGAGGTTCTAGCAGATACTCCTTGATTTTATCGAAAGCAACTTGACAGTCATCATTCCATTTAACCACCTGATATTTCTTCAACAACTTGAAGATTGGCTCACAGGTAGATGTTAGGTGAGAAATGAACCTTGCAACATAGTTTAGGCGTCCCAAGAAACCTCAAACCTCCTTCTCAGTGCGAGGGGCAGGCATTTCTTGTATAGCTTTGACTTTGGCAGGATCAACCTCGATGCCCTTGTTACTGACTATGAAACCCAAGAGTTTACCGGACCTGACTCCGAAAGTGCACTTGTTAGGGTTCAGTCTGAGCTTGTACTCTTTCAATCTGACAAACAACTTTTGCAGATGGTCGAGGTGTTCTTCTTCAGTTTGTGAACGGGCTATCATGTTGTCTACGTAGACTTTTATCTCATGATGTATCATATCATGAAACAAAGCCACCATGGCGCGCTGATAGGTTTCCCCGACATTCTTCAATCCGAATGGCATCACTTTATAGCAGAACGTACCCCACTGTGTAACAAAAGTAGTTTTCTCCATGTCTTCGGGTGCCATTTTGATCTGGTTGTACCCTGAAAATCCATCCATGAAAGAAAATACCTTGTGCTGAGCTATATTGTCAACTAAGATGCCAATGTGTGGTAGTGGAAAGTCATCTTTAGGGCTAGCCCTGTTTAAGTCTATGTAATCCATGCACATTCTGACTTTGCCGTCCTTCTTAGGCACGGGAACAATGTTAGCAACCCATTATGGATAGGAAGTAACTGCAAGAAAGCCAACATTTAATTGCTTCATCACTTCAGCTTTGATCTTTTCAGACATATCGGGCCTCATACGGAGGATTTTCTATTTAACTGGTGGACAGTCTTCTCTTGTAGGGAGACGGTGAACCACAATATCTGTATCGAGTCCCGGCATATCTTCATAGGACCAGTCGAAGATCTCAACATATTCATTTAACAGCTAAATTAAGGGCTCTTTGACACTTGGCTCTAGGTTGGCACCCACTATGACCTCTTTTTTGTCTTCCTCAGTTCCCAAGTTGATTGTCTCTAACAACTCCTCATGAGGTAGAATAGCCCTTTCTTCCTGTTGCAGCAGTCTAGCCAATTCTCCAAGCACCTCATAGTCTTCATCACCTTCGTATTTGGCATGGTAGACCAGATCTTCAGAGTCACTGAAGGCCATAGCAGAATTGTTACCCATGGAATCCGGAATGGAAGAGTACCTGCATTTGTGAGTCTGGGTGTGTGTAAGGGATATCCACTTTTAAACAAATAAAATGTAAAAAGAAAGAAAATGAACACAAAAGTTTATATGTGAAAACGTCAATGATTCATTAAAATGGCATATGAAGATGAAAAATCAAACCCTTACAAATGGACTTATGTACCTCGGGTAAGGCACAAGTCTAAAAGTGTACGAATTGTTTAGGAATTATTACAAACCAACAAAAATGTTTGAAAGATAAATTACTGATTCATGAAAGTAATGGGAACAAAGTCTTTTGCCTCCCAATTGCATAGTCCTCCATCCACAATAGGGAAAATCCAATCTTCCAAGTTTCTCTCCTCTTCACCATCCTCCAAAGCATGGACTCCATGATGAGTGATCTTCATTGGTGGCCCTCCATCCCGGGAGCGACGCACAGCCTTTTGATTAGCTGAAGTGAAACCCAAGCTGAATTTATCAGATTTGAAAGGAAAATCAGGGAGTTGTTCCCAGATTGTGCTTCCTCCTTCTTCAATCACAGTCTTTGCATCTTTAAGAGAAGACATCTGAGGCGGAGGTCTGGTAATCATGGGTATAGAAGACACTATCTTGGTTGCTGCAATCTCCTGAGCTACCTCCTCAAAATGCTGAAAGGGGGGTTTTGATGAATTTGCCATCTAATTCCACATAGCGGAAAGAATTAAGATGGCTTATCATGTATTCCTCTTCGCCGTGAACAGTTATAATTTTCCCCTTGACAGGGTACTTGAGATTTTGATGCAGAGTGGAGGTAACAACTCCAGCATGGTGAATCCAAGGTCTTCCCAACAAGCAAGAATAGGAAGGACGGATGTCCATCACGTAAAATATGGAGTTGAAGGTTTCAGTCCCCACTTTAATCGGGATGTCCACCTCCCCGTGGACCATCCTTTTAGAACCATCAAAGGCTCTGAAAATGATATTGCTAGGTTTCAGGGTTAGGACTTCACAATCCAACCTATCCAAGGCCTTCTTCGGCAAGACATTCAGCGAAGAACCAGTGTCTACCAGGACGTGTGCTAGAGTAGTCCCTCTGCATTCCTCCGAGACATGCAAAGCGTCATTATGTTTTCTCCCTTTTGATGTTAAATAGGAATCGAAGAATCCTAGACCATTGTCCACTGTTAGGCTAGCTACACATTCCTGGAACTGATCTGCGGAGGTTTCCTGAGGCACGTGGGCTGTCTTCAAAAATCTGATCAAAGCTTTAGCATGAGCTTCAAAACAAAGCAGCAAGGCCAACATGGAGATCTTTGAGGGGGTTTTCCCCAGTTGTTCCACAACATCATAATCTCTTTTCTTGATTATTTTCAAAATCTCTTCCATTTCTTTCTGAGTGGTTTCAAGGATGATCAACGGCTGAGCCCTCATCCTGACAGGCTCTTCTTGGATCCCTTTCCCTCTATCATCAGCAACAGCAGAGGGGACAATCACAGGAGTCATAACTTCTTCAATAACTGGAGTTCTCGCAGATATGTTGATCGGTACAGGAGTAACCTTAGGAGCGGCTGAGGGTCCGAAGATTGCCTTTGGAGGCGCAATCTCCGGAGAGAAAATTCTTCCACTGCGGGTGATTTTACTCGTTCCAGCAATGTTTCCAATGTTGGAAGTCTCTTCATCAGAACTCTCTTCAGTTGATTCAATTTGTTTAATACCGTGGTAAAAGATCTCTCCCCCATAGTTCCACGGTATTGATTTGTTGGACTTGTACGGGATAGGCCCCGGCATGGTTATCTTCAAAGGTGCAATCTTTGGATCGGATGTAATCTTAACAGGTCTTTTAGAGACCTTAGAAATATTGCCGGATATGGTAATTATTGAAATATCATTGACAGGAGTCGGTGTAACAGGAGTCTTTTCAAAAAGGATTTCTTGATTATCCATTAGGCGTTGGATGCCTAACTTCAACAACGGAGAGTCGGTTGGTAAGGATGAACAAAGGTAGAAATCTTCTTCACAGCCTGGGAAAATCCCAGCCTTCAGCAAATTCAACTTGATTATCGGTAGTGGAGTCATCAAATCATCAACAGTAGCAACAAAAAGATCTTCTTCAACAGCATGGGCATGGTGGCCATGCTTTGGCATTGGAGCAGAGATCACATTCGGCTTTACAGGGGCGTCGAATTCAACTTCTTTAGCATCTATTAAATCCTGAATTTTTATTTTTGAGGGCCCAACAATGGTTGGTGTCGTGCCCCAGGCTGTCTGAATGATAAGCACACTTGGCGTTGACATGGTAGTAAGGAGAATTTGTATTCGGATTCTTCGGGGCCTCTCTCAAACTGGTAAGGTTTAACTTCAGGAGATGGGGTAAAACTTGAGCAGGAGTCATGTTTATCTGAGTGAATTGCCGTGCGGGCCTTTCCACCCTTGCTTGGTTGGTTCTGGGTTGATTGTTTCTGGGCTGATTAGCTGCGGACTTCTGAATCATTACGGCCCCCACCATTGGTCGACGCTCCAATCTTCCTTGAATTCTTTGAGAGTAGACAGCTGAGACTTCTTTCCTTGCTGGAATGGTCTTTTTGATGGTAGCGGAAGCAGATGCATCCTTTTGAATTTTCCCGCTCTTGATTCTGGCTTCAACTCTTTCACCAGTCAGAATTAACTCGGTGAACCTTACAGACGAACTTCCAATCAGGTGATTGAAAAATGGACCTGACAGTGTACCTAAGAACATATCAACTATCTCCCTCTCAAATAGATGTGGTTGTACTCGTCCCGCCAAGTCTCTCCATTTCTGGGCATACTCTTTGAAACCTTCATTTGAGACCATCCCCATACTCTATAATTGAGTACGGGTCGATGCTAAGTCTGCATTATATTTATACTGTCTGTAGAAGGCAGCAGCCAAATCCTCCCAATTGTGCATATCAGACCTCTCTAGCTGGTAGAACCAATCCAATTGTGTTCCCGAAAGACTGTCCTGGAAGAAATGTACCCATAGGTATTTGTCAGAAGAATGTGGTTGGATTTTCCTGACGTAAGACCGCAAGTGCATCTTCGGGCAAGACACCCCATCGTATTTAGCAAAAAGAGGCACCTTAAACTTAGGGGGAATGACAATTCCAGAAACCAAACCCAGCTCCTCAAAATCCAGCCCAGGCACTCTCTGTACCTCGATAGCTGCCAGACGTTCTTCCAAATTCTTGTACTTGTCATCTGCAGGAGGGTACTGCTGTTCAGAATAGTCTTCATCCTCCTCCTCTTCTTCTTCCTCAGACTCAGATGGCACCACAACTCCCTTTCGTTTTCCCACCCCTTCATCAGATGTTGAGGGGAAATCCAGGACCCTTCTAGCTTGACCTTCAAATCTTCTACCCAAAGTAGCCACACCAACTCTCTTCTTTTTCTTTTTCTCTTTTTCCTTTTCCAGCAAAGTTTTGAGCTCCTTCTGCCCCTTGGCCAGGGTCATGAGTAGCTACTGGAACTGTGAATTTTACGCTTGTAAGTCTTTGACCGTCTGCTCAATATCCATCTTGCTGAAATAAACAGCAGAGAGATAAGGAAACCTGGTGTGAAGACCTGTTTATGCATATGATGAATGATATGTATTCATGTAATGCATTCAAGGATTCATAAATTCAAATTTGTTTTAAACAAAAAGAACACACGTCATATTAATAAGATAGAATTTATTAGTACATCAATGCCCCATGGGCAAAATAATACAAAATTCTAATGTAGAAAGACGTTGCGCATCCTCTTTGGTGCAATGTAGGTGTTGAGAGTCTGCTCTTCATGAATTTGACGAGTAAGTTCCAAAACCTTTTTCTCACTTGTGTAGAATTAGGCTTCAAAAGTATCGCGTTCTCCCTTGAGCTGTATCCAACTCCCTTGTAAATCTTATAGTGATGTTGGCATGTCAGGATGTAGAAGGGTGTATGGAACCTCTCCTTCCATAATAGGCTCTTTGATCACAGGGAGAATGTAGGGGTAAGGCATCATAAGACTTTGGGCGCGGGTTCGTACCCACTTGAGGTAAGGCTCAAGGGGGATGGAATTCTTGTGTCCCAAGGTCTTACTGTCCACTTTGTTGGGCATCCTCCAAGCTCGGATAAACCTTTGTCGAAGTCCTTGATCATCATTGTCGAAGTCAAAAACCAAGTCTGGAATCAACATGTCATGAGGGCCATCCCTTTGGGCATACCCAAACTGTCTCAGAGCCAAGCAGGGGTTGTAGGTAATGCCTCCCCTAATGCCTAGTAGAGGGACATTAGGGAATTCCCCATAACGTTCAATGATGATAACATTTTCTCTGGATCGAGAACACCAATGAACATCTGAATGTGTAAGAGTCATCAACCGTTGTGACCACCTCAAGCCTTGCTCATTCTTCAAGACTGATTGGGGAAGATGAGAAATAAACCATATTGCCAGTAGAGGAGTACAACACATGAGAACACCTCTTTTCCTCATTGTTCGTGTGTGAAATGAGTGGAGTATATCCCCAAGCAATGTAGGCACCGGGTTGCAAGCCATGAAGATTTTAACAGCATTGACATCTATAAGCTGGTCAGGGTTTGGGAACAAGACTAACCCATAGATGAGAAGAGCTATAATCTCCTCAAAAGCTTGTAGTTCCAATGAATTCCAACATTCTTGAGCTTTCTCAAACAGGAATTTTGATAAGAAACCCTTGACACCACTTTTGGTTTCCCAATGACCTATGACATCAGATGGTTGCAAGTGTAGGGCTTGAGCAACATCTTCAGGCTTTGAATCTCTTTCCGTACCGTTGAAGGGTAGTTGATGGAGAATAGGAATCCTCGGGAGTTGGGAAAATTCCTCCAAAGTAGGCACAAGCTGGTAATCAGGAAATGTGAAGCAGTGGTGTAGGGGGTCAAAGAACTGGAAGAGAACTTTCACCATGTCTTCCTCAGTGTTGGTGTTGACTAAGTTGAGAAGACGAACATGCCTCTCGGTGAATGGAGAATACTCTGGAATCTTGGAAGCAAGCTCCTTGAGTTGAGGAAGAATTCTCACAAGGTTGACTTGAATTGTTTTCCTGCGGAGTGAATCCATTACCTACAAAACAGGTACAAAGATGAAGATCCAAATCCTTGAAATGGTTAGTGGATGCATATGATGCTTCATGATGTCCATGATGTTATGCACAAGTATATATGTACAAACAAATCACACAAGTTCCTAGTTTCAGGCTTGCATGGATTTTCATAGGTAAGTACCCTCTTGAAGTTTAGTTGGCTCAACCTGTCCTATAAATAGTAACTGGGTTCTAAGGAGCTCAATATCACTGGATTAATTTATGTGTTCATTGTTTCAGTTTAGCCACTTTACTGGCGACCTAAATATTCCAAGAAAACAACCCTCAATGAGTGTAGTATCGAGTATCTACCAACTTCGGACTGCACCAAAGCCGACCATCTCACTACCCCTAAAAAGGCAAAGTTGGTCAAGTAAAGGTTCTAAAAGTCCATTAGTGCTTCATAACATCACTCAGCGGCCCTGTATTCTCTTTGATTAACTCAAAGGCTACCGGTACCCACAAATATGTCGCACTAATATAGCTATTGCTTCAACCATGTCGGTATACCCCGCATAGTTTCCACAATGTATTGCTATTTACCTATGAATGTTTCCCAAATCCGGGTAGAGGATTCAAACCCAAACAATAGAACCAAATGTAAAGTAATCAAAGCAAACAAGGTAAGCATGTAAAGGTAATCTAAACCCTAAGGTAACCCCACTTTTAGATAGATCCCCAGCAGAGTCGCCAGTTCTGTGATACGGTGGGAGAACTGACTTGAGGTTTTGCATTTGTGTTTGCAAATGTTTCGGTTTAGCAAGAGTCGCCATCAACTTTTTATTGTATACAAAGGAAAGGTCAAAAAGCACAGGAAAAACCTTTGAGATATTTTCTTGGGTTCGGGGGGTAGATTATGAAAAGGGAAGGTGCTAGCACCCTTTTCATCCATGGTTTTCCATGGGCTCTTAGTTACTTGTTTAGATCACTTGATTTTGCTTTTCAATTGTTTGAAATGGTGCTTTTGTGTGTGGTTTTGAAAATATTTTGAAAAGAGGCCTTTGTTTAGGAAACCTTTGTAATGATTCTTGTTTGAATGTATACAAAGGTGTTTATCTTTTGAAAAAATGTTTCAATGTTTGAAAGTTTGTTGGGAAATGTTTTGAAATTGTGTTGTGTGTTTTTTTTTGAAATTAGCAAGGATGGTTTGCAAATTGATCAAGTAACTAGGAGTTGTCTACCCACTTCAAAGATCTTTCCTACACATTTTTAATCCTTTGACATTGTTGTTTTACCATTGTATTTGATAAACAACCTTGTGTTTGGATGCTAAACGGGACGGGTGTGGGTCATCATATGACCATGATAACAATGTTGCCAAGTATCTTAGCAAGTTTTTTGAGGGACTAAATCATTTTGCATAGGCAACCAAGATAGCGTCATCGAGGGACTATGATCTTTTGTTTTTGTTTTGTTTTGCCAAGATACCTAGCATGCATACCATGGCCATTTTTAAGGCAACAAGTGGGTGAAACCCTAGAGATGCTTGTGTGTATTGTGTTGTCATTTTCATGCATTTTTGTCTTGTATTTAGTCATGCTATTTGTTTTGATTTTGGTCTTTGCATACAAACCCTAATTTACTATCATGGCATTTGAAAGCGATAAAATACGTAAAAGTAAATCTAAGACTATTACAACATTGATATGGGGAGGGGGATACAAGTTTGAATAAGGGGATATTTCTCAAAAATAAACCCTAAAACTATTATTACAACCAAATTGAAATATTGCACAAATGAATAAATAGACAAATATTTAAATGGACAATTAAATATAAATATGCAAAGGAAGTTTTTTTTTTTGTATTTATTTTATGTATGTAAAATAAATTATTTAATGTCCTAAAAATAAGGGAAAATAAAAATGATTATTTTTTGGAAAGGGTGGAAACCCTAGTTTGGTTTTAAAAGAAAATATAAATTCTAATTATTTATTTATTCATTTATGTACAAGAAAATAAATATATATATATATATATATATATATATATATATATATATATATATATATATATATATATATATATATATATATATATATATATATATATATATATATATATATATATATATATATATATGTTAAAAAATAATATTTGTGAGAAAATAATATTTTTAATGTATAATATAATAAAATAAAAATATGTAAGTATTTTAATTTTATTTACAAATTTATTTAAGAAAATAAAAGTATTTAACCTAATAAACTATTTTTGTCATAAAAAATAATAAAAATAATAAAATAAAAATGTGAAAATTTAAGAAAATATTTTTGGTGATTTTTAATATTTAGAAAAAATAAATAAAAGTCAGAAATGTAAAAGAAATAAAAAAAATATACAAAAATAAAGAAATGGGCCATGGGGGTGCAGAAAGCAAGCAGTGGGTGCAAAAAGCAGGACCAAGCCAGGCCCAGCCCACGTTCACTTCATCTCTAACCTCTGAACAAAAAAAAATGCGCGCCTGCAACTTGAAATCTGTTCTCTCTTGTTCTTGCATGAAATTAAAAACTCACAACATGAAAATTATAGAGCTTGAAACCACGATTTCAACCATGTAAAAAACTTAATCTAACTCTAAGAAACCAGAGAGAATTTCAGTGCCCCTAATTTATAACCTAATTTTTTCAGTAAGTTCAACTATCAAATACTCCTAGCTCAGTTAACATAAATGAATTATATGCATATGTACAGCTCAAGGACAATGAGGACTACATTTTTTCTTCACAAACCTAAGCCTAATGATTCCTAAATAAGGAGATAGAAGTTTGTCAAATACTTGTTTCAGTCAAGCTCGAGTATGGCAATATAGGGGTTTTTGATGAGGCCTGAAGATCGTGTTAGCTTGCCTGAAGTTCACTCAATCTTTCCCAATGCTTGGATTGCTTTGAAATGGCCTGAATATGCTTGTAGAACTCAACCTACAAAGCTTCAAAGTAAAAATGGTGAAGTGTGAAAATGGAGTTACAATGACTTGAGAATGGTCTGGACAGCTTAGGTGTATTGTATAGAATGTGTTTGAAGTGATTTGGGACAAAACGCACGAGTGGAATTGGTTTTGGCTTGTGATTTGCAGAACTTGCCTTGTTTTGGGCAGAAGTTGGTGTTTTGGTGTTCAAGGGTGTTTGCAATGCTTGGAAATCGTGTTTTAGACTTGGTATATTATGATGAACTTGTTTGAAATGTTCACAAGTCTTGCTCTTATCAGATTACCAAGTTTTCTCACTTTTGTAAGCTTTCTTGTTTTTGAAGCAAAAGTGGGAAGTGACAAAGGCAAGGCCTGTACAGGCTAGCTCCAACCCTGCACATAGTTAGTACATCTTTCCTGATATTAGTGAACTTTGTTTGCATAAAGAAATCAGGTCCATGGCTCAAGATAAGCAATTTGACATAAAGCAAGCTTTATCAAAGTGGCAATGTTAACTTTTTGCCAAAAATGGATTAATCCTTTGTATAATGCTTCATAGATTAGAAAAATGCCCTAATCCAATGTGTTTGCATTTAATTTATGAGTGTGGAAAGGTTTAAGGCCTGTAAAACAAGTACAAACATGCTTTGGACAGAATTGCAACTTGTATCAATGTGCAAAATGCTTTGGCCAAAAGTGATAATTTGCCATTTTCAAACCTTCGATTCTCCCTAACCACAAATTATCTTGGAGAGTTCTTGGACATTTTGGAAATCTTGTAACATTCTATAAAATCCATATTTGAAATGAATTTTTAGAATCCACTTGGAACTATGTGAAAAGTTTCCATGAAGATAGGTCAAAATCCTGCCTAAACTAGGGCAAAATTTCACTAAGTTAAGAGTTTCATGGACCCTTATTCACAAAATCATAACTTGAGATCCAAGCATATTTTGGGAAAACTTTGTAAATCAAAGTTGTAGATTTTGTGGAGGACTACAACTTTAATGTTGGAAGTTTTGTTTGAATCCAATTGCATCATGGTGAAAAAGTTGGGAAAAGTTGGGAAAAAATAAGAAATTTTCATAACTTAGAAAATTTCTAAGTTATGAAAATTTTCCATTTTAAACCCTAATTTTCAAAATTAGGTTTCTTGGTGAACAAGTTTCATGTTTTGACACATCTTGATGAAAAATGACCCTTGGCACTTGATTTTGACCAAAAAGTCAAAGTTTGACTTTTCAGTGTACAGTTGATTTTTGATCAGTTGATTGGAAAATTCATCTGTCAATCCAATGCATTTGAGATCTTTTGAACCTTGTGATTAGGTAAAGATGATTATATTTTGTACTTGAAACCATTCTTGAACCCAATTTTCCATTGTCTAGGTGAAAAATCAGAAATTTCCCTTTTACAGTCAAAACCCTAAAAATGACCATTTTGCCCCTTTTGATGATCTGATCAAATTTCTTGAGGAGTTGTGGTCCAAACTTGATCAAATGGTCCATATGAGTCCATAATGTTGATGTGGATAAAAAATTATGAGGTTTGACTGTAAATTGGACACAATTGACTTTTTCCCCAATATAGTTGATTTTTAGGTTAACTGTCCAATTGACTGGGCAAAAATTTGATTCAAGGCTTGAAACTTGGTATGAGCAATCTTATAGGTCCAACATGAAGTATGAAAGTCACATTAGGCATTGGAATTCCAAAAATACCTATGCAAACTCAAACCCTAATTTCAGGTCAATAGTGCAAGGAGATGCCTTGAGCTGAGCAAACCCTAGTTTGGTCTTGAGTCCAAAGAGTCTTGTGAGGGGAAACCTTGATAAAATGAGAGGGAAAATTTTGGGGTACAACAAGGATGTATGTAAAGTGTTTAAAGTCTTAAAGGAAGAAACGCACGAGCCAATATTGAAATGGCAAGACTTTTGCAGAAGCTGCCCTGTTTGGGCAGAAAAATGTGTTTTCTATGTTTGGGAGTGTTTGAGATGCTATAAATTCGTGCTTAGGCTTGTAACAAGTTTCTTAAGTTGTTTGAAATGAAGCCAAGTCTTCTCTTTATCAGATGCACAAGTTATCTTGACTTTGGCCACTTTTCTTGTTTTTGAAGAAAAGTTGAAGTGACTATGCCCAAGGCATGTACAGGCTAGCTTGAGGGCTGATAATAGTTGGTATGATTTGCTTAATTCTTGTGGAAATTGTATGCACCATAAGAACAAGTTCAATGCTCAAGGCTGATAAAGTTGAAAAGGCTTGCTTTATCAAAATGGTATTGTGAACTTTATGCCATTTATGGATTAATCTTTTGTACAATGCTCCAAAGATCAAAATAAAGCCATTATCCATTGAGTTAGAATTCAATTATGGAGTGTAGAATGGATTAGGACCTGTAATGCAAGGTACAAGCATGCTAGGATCTGATTTGCAACTTGAAGCATTGTAAACATGGCTTTAACAAAAGTGACAAATTGTCATTTTCTCTTCTTCGATTCTCCCTAACCACAAATGATCTTGGAGAGTTCTTGGACATTTTGGAAAGCTTGAAACATGCTCTACAATCCATATTTGAAATTCAACTTGAGATACCTCTTGGAACTAGGTGAAAATTTTCCATGAAGTTGGGTCAAAAACTTGCCTAAACTAGGGCAAAATTTCACTAAGTTAAAAAGTTTATGGACTCATATTCACAAAATCATAACTTGAGATCCATGCATCTTTTGGGAAAACTTTGTGAATAAAAGTTTTAGATTTCATGGAGAAATACAACTTTCATGTTGGAAGTTTTCTTTGAATACCAATGCATCATGGTAAAAAAGTTGTGGAAAGTTGGGAAAAAATAAGAAATTTTCCATACTTAGAAAAATTCTAAGTTATGAAAAATTTCAAATTAAAACCCTAATTTGCAATTTTAGGTTTCTTGGCCAACAAGTTTAACATTTTGAAATGTCTTGATGAATTATGACCCTTGGCATTTGATTTTGACCAAAAAGTCAAAGTTTGACTTTTCAGTGGAAAGTTGATTTTTGATCAGTTGACTGGAAAATTCATCTGTTAATCCAATGCATTTGAGATCCTTTGAACTATGTGATTAGGTCAAGATTATGACATTGAGTCCTTGAGGTCATGCTTGAACCCAATTGGCCATTGTCCAGGTTAAAAATCAGAAATTGCCCTTTCTCAGTCAAAACCCTAATTTTGACCATTTTGCCCTTTTGATTATCTAATCAAATTTCTTGAGGAGTTGTGATCCAAACTTGATAAAATGGTACATAGGAGTCTAAAATGTTGTTGTGGATAAAAATTATGAAGTTTGACTGTAAATTGGCCATGGTTGACTTTTTCCCCAATATAGTTAATTTTTAGGTCAACTGTCCAATTGACTGGGCAAAAATGTGATTCAAGGCTTGAAACTTGTCATGAGCAGTCTTAGGGGTCCATGATGGTGTATGAAAGTCATATGAAGCATTGATGGTCCAAAAAATCCCTTGCAACCTCAAACCCTAATTTCAGGTCATCAGTGCAAGATGAGGTCTTGAACTGAGCAAACCCTAATCCTGTCTTGAATCCAAGAAGTCTTGTGTGGAAAATCTTGATAAAATGAGAGGGCAAATTTTGGGGTACAACAGTCATCGAGGGACTATGATCTTGTATTCTTCGATTCGTTTGTGCTAAGACATCCCACATGCATAACATGATCATTTTTTAGGCAACAAGTGAGATTACCTTAAGGGTGCATGTGTGCAAGTGTGTTTGATTGCATGCATTTGTCTTTGATTTTTTGGTGGTTTATTTATTGGTTTTATCTTGCCATACACGCCTAATTACTAGCATTTATATTTGAATGCGATAAATTGCATAAATGTAAAGTCCTACACTATTACAATATTTAGGGGATGGGGGTACATATGTACGAATGGGGATTGCAAGTAAACATAAGTCCTAAGTTACTATTACAACCATATTGAGTATGTACAATATAAGAAAGAAATGAATTTTTTTAGAAAATGTTTTTGTCTTAAGGAAATAAGTTAAAAGGAAAATATTTTTATGTTTTTTATGTTAATAATAAAAAAGATGAAAGGGAAATAAATGCAAGGTAGAAACAGCGTGTTGCTGCAAACAAAGAAACAAGGATCAGAAGTTCTGAAGCCATGCACGTGACTCAAAAGGAAGCGTCAGAATCAGAAGTTCTGATTTGGTACACTCTGAGTTCCTGCACAAAAACGTCAGAGGGAAAGGGAACAGAGGTTCTGGATTGATACACTATGAAGTCCTGCAAAAAAACATTAGAGGGAAAACACAGGTTCTGGGTGGTGTTCAGCCAGTGAACCAAAAGTCAGAAGTTATGTATTACACTGAAACAGTGAGCAAACGCCAGCAGTTCAATGTATGTTAATAGTGAGAAAAATCATAAAAGTTATGTGTGTTATCAGCATGTGAAAATCAGAAGTTCCATATTACATTTCAACTCTTTTCTCATATTAATCAGCACGTCAATAACTCATTCGTTTTTGGAAAATAACAAATCAGAAGAATAAAAGTACAACAGTTCATAGAAGTTCTAATCCTAAGTCTGAGTCTAGCATTATTCTAGAAGTTCTGATCCATAGTTTTTTCAGTTCATGCAATGATATGTACAACGTTATTACTATGATATTTACATGATAATGATGTTCAGAAGGAAAAAACAAGTAAAGTCAGAAAGACTTACCTAGAGCATGCTTGGAGCTTTAAGTGGTTGCCTTTGGATGTTCTGAGTCAGCAAGAGAGACGGAAGAGTGGTTGTGTTCTTTGGTTCAAAGGGAAGAACAAAAGTTTGTTTTTATGTATGAGAAATCTGGATTTTTATGAGGGTTTCACAACTTCCTTTTCTCTCTTTTGGCCAATCTCTCTCTTCAAAAGCCAACCCATTAGACGTGTGATAGAGCCAAGTATTTATAGATGAATTTTCTGTGACTTTGGGGGGAAAAACAAATAGTATTTGAACCTGTTTTGGCATCCTGTTCCTTTGCTTTTTCATCACAGTTTTCGTATTCTAGTTTGGTGTAATCATGAGATGCAGGCGTAGGCTGTGCCAGCTGTTGGTCATAGGTCTGCAGTAAGCTGTATAAGCAAGGTTTTGGGATTTGGTCAAGTTCTGACAAAAGCTTTGAAAAATAGTCTTCATGTGTTGAAGCGTTGCCTTGTCTTTGAAGCAAGCATGGTGGTTGTCAGCAGGAATTAAGGAAAAGCAAAAGTAAAGTTGTTATCCCAACACAATAGAGGTACACGTGGTGAAGATCCTTTGGATAAAGACTCGGAAGGTGGTTGTGAGCATTAAATGATGATGAGACTTATCACAACCATAAATTCTGCAACGTGAAACTCTACACCAAGGCTTAGTTCGAGATCATAAGTTCTGCTTCAGCGTAGCATCCCATCTTCTGATCCTCTTATCTTCTGGCTCCAGCATGTTCTGAAGGAGCTTTCGGACTTTCTAGAAAGCTTACAGCACGCTCCTTAACCCTATTTGAATCGCCTTGGCAAACTCTGACTGAGCTTTCGTAGAGGTTGAAGAGCCATGTTCTAACTAAAGGCTATGTTCTGAACCATGTTTGCAACTTCTGACTGCTCCTGTCTGGAGGCTGGCTCAGAAGTTCTGAAGTGTCATTTTTCTTAAATATTTTTAGAAAAATTCTAAATATTTAGAATTTGACTTTTCCAAGGTAAAATTTGACTTTTAAACTTCTTGATGAAACAAACTTCATATTCCAACATGTCTTAATGAAATATGAGATTTGATTTTTGATCCAAAAGTCAATGTTTGACTTCTCAGTGTGTAGATGACCATTTTGTCCTTGTGAATGGCTTGCTTGGAAAGAAATGATAATTCAAGGCTTGGATTTGTATAAGAGAAAACTTGAGAATCCAGGGTGATTTGTTGAGAAATGAGAGGGAAAATTTTGGGGTACAACAGTTGCCCATGTTCAATCTTCTTACACCTGAAGAGTTAGATTGGTAATTCTTCCATTCGTGACTTGAAGGTGGAAGATGATTGAACACTAGAGTGCCCAGAAAATTTGCACTCAAAGATGTGTTAGTTGATTATGTGGGGAATGGGCTTAAAGATGCCATTTGGAGTGGTAATGGATAGTTTTTGGAGATGGGCTTAAAGATGATGAAGGAATCTTGGATGACTATAACCTCAACAGGATGATAAAGGAATCTTGGATTACTATAACCTCAGCAGGATGATGAAGGAATCTTAGACGATTACTACCTCAAACAGATGATGAAGGAATCTTGTGACGACTACTACCTCAGCAGATGATGAAGGAATCTTGAGACGACTTCTACCTCAGCAGGATGATGAAGGAATCTTGGATGACTTCTACCTCAACAGAATAATGAAGGAATCTTGGACGATTACTACCTCAGCAGGATGATGAAGGAATCTTGGACGATTACTACCTCAGCAGGATGATGAAGGAATCTTGGATGACTACTACCTCAGCAGGATGATGAAGGAATCTTGGACGATTACTACCTCAGCAGGATAATGAAGGATTCTTGGATGACTTCTACCTCAGCAGGATGATGACGGAATCTTGGATGACTACTACCTCAGCAGGATGATGAAGGAATCTTGGACGATTACTACCTCAACAGGATGATGAAGGAATCTTGGATGACTTCTACCTCAGCAGGATGATGAAGGAATCTTGGATGACTACTACCTCAGCAGGATGATAAAGGAATCTTGGATGATTACTACTTCAGCAGGATGATGAAGGAATCTTGGATGACTACTACGTCAGCAGGATGATGAAGGAATCTTGGATGACTACTACCTCAGCAGGATGATGGAGGAATCTTGGATGATTACTACCTCAGCAGGATGATGAAGGAATCTTGGATGACTTCTACCTCAACAGAATGATGAAGGAATCTTGGATGACTACTATCTCAGCAGGATGATGAAGGAATCTTTGACGACTTCTACCTCAGCAGGATGATGAAGGAATCTTGGATGATTACTACCTCAGCAGATGATGAAGGAATCTTGGGACGACTACTACCTCAGCAGATGATGAAGCAATTTTGAGACGACTACTACCTCAGCAGATGATGAAGGAATCTTGGGATGACTACTACCTCAGCAGATGATGAAGGAATCTTGGGACGACTACTACCTCAACAGATGATGAAGGAATCTTGGGACGACTACTACCTCAGCAGATGATGAAGGAATCTTGGGACGACTACTACCTCAGCAGATGATGAAGGAATCTTGGGACGACTACTACCTCAGAAAATGATGAAGGAATCTTGGGACGACTACTACCTCAGCAGATGATGAAGGAATCTTGGGACGAATACTACCTCAGCAGATGATGAAGGAATCTGGATGACTAGTATCTCAGCAGATGATGAAGGAATCTGGATGACTGCTACTCCAAAAGGTAATGAAGGAATCTTGGGACGACTACTACCTCAGCAGATGATGAAGGAATCTTGGGATGACTACTACCTCAGCAGATGATGAAGGAATCTTGGGACGACTACTATCTCAGTAGATGATGAAGGAATTTGGATGACTGCTACTCCAAAAGGTAATGAAGGAATCTTTGATGACTGCTACTCCAAAAGGTAATGACCTTTATTTGTCGATCGATATTTCCTGAAAAGGTAAAGAGTTAGTTGTATGCAATGTCATGATGTATGCATTGTGTAATGGTGTTCTCAAAATAAATGAAATTTGTGTTATATGTATTTTGTATGCATATTCTATGAATGTTGTTGAAATGTAATTTTGTCTTGGAGAATAAATCCTTGACAAGTGTTGGGGAGTCATTAAATCCCGGATTGTTGTTGAAGAGTAGGTATGCCTTCAAACTTACTTAGAATGTTTCCACTGAGGATCACTATTTTGTTGAGGAAAACTCTGTTGGGGAAAGTTGAAAACTCTGTGGAGAGTGTTGATTCTTGCTTGGGGAAAAGAGTTCTGGAGTCTTAGTCGTCCGTTGCTCTACTGGGGAGTCGAAGTTGAACTGATATCTGGTCGGGTCCAGGTTTCATAGTAACTTTCTGGGGATTGTAGAGTAGTCTAATGGGGAAGAGGAGTTGTGGTCCTTTGATTTGTAGTAGTCGGAGAGGCAAACTCAAGCTGGGGAATCCTGGTGTTGTTGGGGAAATAAACCCTATCGTCGGTCTGTTGGAGAGGTGACGACTTCGTTGGGGAAAGTCTTCGAGGACTCTTGAGGTTGTCTCAGCTGGGGGAAGGTTTTCAGAGGCTAAACTCTTGCTGAGAAATTATCCTATGAGAAGGACTTTAGGGAGACTTGTCATTGCCCCTAGTAGCAAGTGTTTGTGGTATTGCCAAAAGATATTTGATTGTACGTAACCCTTCGTTCAATGCCCCAAGTGACGGAGATAGAGATTTGCCCCTGGTTACTCTGCAATTCTTGGGAGATTTTTGGGAATCTTGACTGGACTTCCCCAAGTGTGCTGGATAGTGACATGTCATGCTCCCTTGTTGATAGGATATTTGTCAATGGAAGAGTCATCCTACTTGAAGTGATTTTGTTCACTGAGAGAGCTTTCGTTCACTAGATATTCATTGTATGAATTTCTCCGCTGTCAAACAAATAGCCATATGCAAACAGTGATATTCAAGTAATGAAAAGTTTATGTTTGTCTTGAAGTTTTGAAAAATGCGTTTTTAGAAAGTAAAGAAGTTTGTAATTCAACTTTCAACTCAGGATTTTGAGTAAAGCCTTACAGGAGTCAGGATACCTTTTGTAACAGCATGCTTTCGAACTAACCCATGCTTCAATTAGGACTTTTGAAGGGTTATAATGTGGCTTGGTTCACGGTTTAAGAAAAAAAGGATAAAGGCTCAAAGTGTATTTGTACCCACCCGTTCTTCGTGATGTTCTTCAGTCCTAAATTCAGTTAATTGTGCGTTTAAATTCCAATTGAGTCTGGAATGACGTTTTAGTGATGGTTCAGACAGGTTAAGTTTGTCGGAAGACAGTCATTTTTTGCTGAGGATTTGTAGTGACCTCTTTTTGATTTATTATCCCTGATTTTTGCCTGACTATTCTTGTTTTGAGATCACAGTCAGCGGGATGCCCTAGTTTTCTTAAGTCTTCTTTGTAGGTTTTGACTCAGTGGGCTTTACTTTTTTTTTTAGAAATAGTGTATGCCTATGTGATAGGGAACCATCACCATCTTTTGATTTTAGAGGAATGTTTTTTATGTCATTCGTTATATTACGACATGAGAGCTTAACGCGTGTTCGAATTAACTGAGAGACTACCCTGCTCCAGGTTTTGATTAAAGGTTTCAATTTGTGTTAAAACAGAAAACTTCTACTTCTTTGGATCGAAGGGGTTAACTAGGGATTATCTTCCTTATAACTCCAGTGTTTAGGATTTGAAAGAATGCTTGTACATCATCAGCAAGGTCTGTCCAAAAGCATACTCTATGAGATTATAGAATTGTTTTTGTCATCCTCCGTCTAAAGGCTTGTAACTTTTAGCAAGAGTTGAATGTCATAAAGAGAGTAAAAAGCATAGTTTAAACAAATGAATTAATTCAAGACAAACATATGCAATGCATTAATGAAACAAAGTTTGACATTAATAGATAATTGTTTGAATAACAAAAAGATTACAACTTGAAAACTCAAATGAACAAAAGCTTTCAATGATTTGGAAAAGGAGTAGTGATCACGTTTGGAGTCTCCGGAGGGTTAAACTCGATCTCCTTGGCATCAATCAAGTCTTGAATCTTGTTCTTCAAAGTCCGACAGCCGTCGGTGTCATGTTCGGGACTGTCAAAATGATAGGCACATCTTACGCTCAGATTGTACTTAGAAGAGGAGGTGTCAGGATTTTGAGGAGGATCCTTTGGCGTGATCAGCTTCAACTTCAGCAAATGTTGTAACGCTTGAGACAAAGGCATGTTGATGTTAGTGTACTTCCTTTCTTGATATCTTACCCTACGCCTATTTCTCTGTCTTTGTTGAACAGGCGTGGGATTAGATCAGGATTGCCCCCACGTGTCGGTCATGATGATTCTTTTAACCAGTCACAGCATTGGACTCTTTCTTCCCATTGTATGTCTTTGTTTGAGCATCAGAAGTTGTAGCTTCTTGAATCTTTCCACTTTTGATGCCAGCTTCGACCCTTTCGCTGGTCAGTACTAGCTCGGTGAACCCGACTGAGGAGCTTCCGATTAGGTGTTTGAAGAAAGGCCCTATTAAAGTTCCCATGAAGATGTCAATCAGCTCCCTGTCATTTAAAGGGGTTTGCAACCTACCAGCCAGATCTCTCCACTTTTGAGCATACCCTTTGAAGCTCTCGTTGGAACCCATGGTCATGTTCTGCAACTACACACGAGTTGGTGCAAGAGCAGCATTGTACTGATACTGCTTGTAGAAAGTAGCAGCTAAATCCTCCCAGGTGTGGATGCGAGAACTATCCAATTGATAGAACCATTCGAGTTTAGTCCCTACTAGGCTCTGTTGGAAGAAATGGATCCAAAGCTTCAGATCAGTTGTGTATGGTTGAATCTTGCGGACATAAGACTTTAAGTGCATCTTAGGGCAAGAGACTCCATCGTATAGGGCAAAGGTAGGGACTTTGATCTTTGGCGGGATGACCACTACAGAAACCAAACCCATGTCTCCTAAATCCAAGCCAGGTGTCTGTTGAATCTCCATAGCACTGAGGCGATCCTCCAACTGTTTGTACTTGTCATCAGTGGGAGGATATTGTTCCTCGGAGTAGTCAGCTTCAACTTCATCAATCTCCAGACTGTTGTCTTCTTCATGACTATCCCCCATGTTGGATGGAGTTGAAAGATCTATGGATTTAGGTATTCTTCTCAAGTTCAGGACGCCTACTGACTTCTTGGACTTCTTCCTCTTGTCTTTGAGAAGGAGAGCTTTCAGGTCCTCTTGCCCCTTAGCCATAGCTAGAAACATTTGTTGGAATTGAGCGTTTTGATCTTGGAGATCTTTTTCCGTCTGTTCCATATCCATCTTACTGAAATAAACAGTAGGAAGATAAGGAGGCCTGTATGGGAGAAATCTGTCATGATATGATGCATGATATGTGGATGCATGTTTTCAAGGATCTCGCGGGGTAAACACAAGAAAAAGTTAGAGATTGAATTTTGATCAACATCTTTGATTGGAGAACTTTGTATCGGTGGATGTCCTTCCAAGAGGATCAAGCTCACCATATCAAGTGGGTCATAGCCCTTGACTCAAGTTTGTTGTACTTGATCTTTGACGGCGTTTATTTAGAGGAAAATAAATCCTCCTGCCCTTTGGTAGACGTCTGGTTCAACGTGACCATGCATCATAGGCCCTCGAGATACTTGAAATGGCTATTGAAAATACTATGGTATAATGTTATGATGTTATGTACAAATATGCGAGGTGAGCAAGTTTATATACAAATAATCATATTCACACAAAGTAGACAAGTCCCTATGTTTTAGGCTTGCATGGAGTTTGTAGGTAAGTACCCTCTTGAAGTTTAGTTGGCTTAACCTGTCCTAGTAATAGTGATCGGGTTCTAAAGGATCTCAATATCACTGACCTTTCCCACAAGCTTCATTCAATAAGCAATTGACTCGCAATCGAACAAAACTCAGGGGTCAAGTCTCAATGAGTGTAGCATCGAGTATCAACCAATTTTCAGCTTTACACCGAAACCGGCTATCTCACTACTTCCTAATGGCCAAGTTGGTCAAGTAAGGTTCTAAGGTCAGTTGATGCTTCACGACACCATGCAGCCCCCGTACTCTCCTCGATTCAACTCAAGGATTATCGGTACCAACCAAAGTGCCACATCAACGTAGCTACTACTTCAACCGTGTCGGTATACGCCACACAGTTCCCTCACAGTCTATTTCTACTTACCTAAAAGGTGTCCCCAAATCCGGGTGTAGGATTTAAAATAAGCCCAAACAAGAAACCAAAATGTAAAGCAAACAAATCAAACAATGTAAGCAAGTAAATGTGATCTAGCCTTAAGGTAACCCCACTTTTAGGAATATTCCCCAGTAGAGTCGCCAGTTATATGATACGGTGGGAGAACTGACTTGAGGGTTTTGCGTTTTATTGTAAATGTTGCGGTTAGCAAGAGTCGCCACCGACTTTTCTTATATCCAATAAGGAAAGGTGAAAAAGCACAGGAAAGACCTTTTAGAGATGTTTTTGAGTTCGGGGGGTAGATTATGAAAAGGGAAGGTATTAGCACCCTTTCCATCCATGGTTTTCCATGGGCTCTTAGTTACTCGCTAGATCACTTGCTTTTTGTTTTGAAATTGTGCTTTGTGTGGTTTTAGAAAGTATTTTGTAAAAGAAGCCATTCGTTTAGGCAATCTTTGTAATGATTCTCGTTTGTAAGAATTTATACAAAGATGTTTGTCTTTTTGAAAATGTTTGTAAGATGTGTGTGTTTGTTTTGAAAATAGCAAGGATGTTGGCTATTGAGAGTGAGCAAGTAACTAAAAGTAATCTACCTACTCAAAAGGTCTTAGATGTGTTTTTCCTCCTTTAGATGTTTCTAAACTTACCATTGTTTTGGTAAGAAGCCCCATCATTGGATATGAAGGGACAAGCGTTGGATCATCGTATGACCATGATAGCAATATTGTGAGATGACTTAGCACTTTTTCTTTAGGGACTAAGATCATTTTGAAAGTCAACTTTGATAGCGTCATCGAGGGACTATGATCTTGTATTCTTCGATTTGTTTGTGCTAAGACATCCCACATGCATAACATGATCATTTTTTAGGCAACAAGTGAGATTACCTTAAGGGTGCATGTGTGAAAGTGTGTTTGATTGCATGCATTTGTCTTTGATTTTTTGGTGGTCTATTTATTGGTTTTATCTTTCCATACACGCCTAATTACTAGCATTTATATTTGAAAGCGATAAATTGCAGAAATGTAAAGTCCTACACTAGGGGATGGGGGTACATATGTACGAATGGGGATTGCAAGTAAGCATAAGTCCTAAGTTACTATTACAACCATATTGAATATGTACAATATAAGAAAGAAATGAATTTGTTTAAAAAATGTTTTTGTCTTAAGGAAATAAGTTAAAAGGAAAATATTTTTATGTTTTTTATGTTAATAATAAAAAAGATGAAAGGGAAATAAATGCAAGGTAGAAACAGCATGTTGCTGCAAACAAAGAAACAAGGATCAGAAGTTCTGAAGCCAGGCGCGTGACTCAGAAGGAAGCGTCAGAATCAAAAGTTCTGATTTGGTACACTCTGAGTTCCTGCACAAAAACGTCAGAGGGAAAGGGAACAGATGTTCTAGATTGAGACACTCTAAAGTCCTGCAAAAAAACGTTAGAGGGAAAACACATAGGTTATGGGTGGTGTTCAGCCAGTGAACCAAAAGTCAGAAGTTATGTATTACACTGAAACAGTGAGCAAACGTCAGCAGTTCAGTGTATGTTAATAGTGAGAAAAATCATAAAAGTTATGTGTGTTATCAGCATGTGAAAATCAGAAGTTCCATATTACATTTCAACTCTTTTCTCATATTAATCAGCACGTCAACAACTCATTCATTTTTGGCAAACAGCAAATCAAAAGAATAACAGCACAACAGTTCATAGAAGTTCTAATGCTAAGTCTGAGTCTAGCATTATTCTAGAAGTTCTGATCCATAGTTTTTCCAGTTCATGCAATGATATGTACAACGTTAATACTATGATATTTACATGCTAATGATGTTTAGAAGGAAAAAACAAGTAAAGTCATAAAGACTTATCTGGAGCGTGCTTGGAGCTTTAAGCGGCTGCCTTTGGATGTTCTGAGTCAACAAGAGAGACAGAAGAGTGGTTGTGTTCTTTGGTTCAAAGGGAAGAACAAAGGTTTGTTTTTATGTATGAGAAATATGTATTTTTATGAGGGTTTCACAACTTCCTTTTCTCTCTTTTGGCCAATCTCTCTCTCTTCAAAAGCCAACCCCTTAAACATGTGATGGAGCCAAGTATTTATAGATGAATTTTCTGTGACTTTGGGGGGAAAAACAAATAGGATTTGAACCTGTTTTGGCATCCTGTTCCTTTTCTTTTTCATCACAGTTTTTGTATGCTAGTTTGGTGTAATCATGAGATGCAGGCGTAGGCTGAGCCAGCTGTTGGTCATAGGTCTGCAGCAAGTTGTATAAGCAAGGTTTTGGGATTTGGTCAAGTTCTGACTAAAGCTTTGAAAAATAGCCTTCATATGCTGAAGCGCTACCTTGTCTTTGAAGCAAGCATGGTGGCTGTCAACAGGAATTAAGGAAAAGCAAAAGCAAAGTTGTTATCCCAAGATAATAGAGGTACACGTGGTGAAGATCCTTTGGATAAAGACTCAGAAGGTGGTTGTGAGCATTAAATGGTGATGAGACTTATCACAACCAGAAATCCTGCAACGTGAAACTCTACACCAAGGCTTAGTTCTGGATCAGAAGTTTTGCTTCAGCGTAGCATCCCATCTTCTGATCCTCTTATCTTCTGGCTCCAGCATGTTCTGAAGGAGCTTTCAGACTTTCTAGAAAGCTTGCAGCATGCTCCTTAACATTCTTTGAATCGCCTTGGAAAACTCTGACTGAGCTTGCGTAGAGGTTGAAGAGCCATGTTCTAACTGAAGGCTATGTTCTGAACCATGTTTGCAACTTCTGACTGCTCCTGTCTGGAGGCTGGCTCAGAAGTTTTGAACTGTCATTTTTCTTAAATATTTTTAGAAAAATTCTAAATATTTAGAATTTGACTTTTCCAAGGTAAAATTTGACTTTTGAACTTCTTGATGATACAAACTTCATATTCCAACATGTCTTGATGAAATATGAGATTTGATTTTTGATCCAAAATTCAAAGTTTAACTTCTCAGTGTGTAGATGACCACTTTGCCCTTGTGAATGGCTTGCTTGGAAAGAAATGATAATTCAAGGCTTGGATTTATATAAGAGAAAACTTGAGAATCCAGGGTGATTTCTTGAGAAATGAGAGGGAAAATTTTAGGGTACAACACACTCCTATAAGATTATCCCCACAGAGTAATCTTCATTAATTCATCCCCAATAAAGGATACATTCCCCAACCTACGATGTTCCAATCAATAAAGTTCATGGAAATTCTATTCCCTAACTGAGTTTGAAAACTCTAAAACCCCTGCAGATTTTTTCTCTCTATCAATATTCAATTCCCCCAAGAGAGTTTGTTTCCTCAGCAGAATATTCTAAAAGGATTTATTTCCCCAACAGACTACGGTTTCCCTAGTTCGAGTCTATTCCTCAGACTACTATAAATCATTGACAAAATTCCTCTTCCCAAGAGAAGTCACCACTATCCCTAGAAAATTGCTGTAAAACCTGGAATCAGACCAGATATCAGTTAACTTTATCCTCCCCGGACGAGCTGGAAGATTATCCATCTCTTTTATCCTCAGTCAGGGTGTACAAAAATTATCCTCCCCAAACGAGTCGGAAGATTATCCATTTCTTTTATCCCCAGTTAGGGTATATAAGAATTAAATTCGCCAGTAGAGCAATGAACAACCAATGTTCCTAAACTCTACTCCCCTGGTAGGAAGTCAACATCCCATGCAGAATTTCCTCAAAGGAGTAAACAAGAATCCCCAGCGGAAGCATTCTAGACAAGATTGACGATACATGTACTCTTCATTCCTAGCAATAGTTAGGGATTCATTTTCCCAGACAAAATATAGCACGGGCTTACAAATACACTTCATAACACATTCATACGTCATAACATATGCATACGAAACGCATGTAGCACAATCTCATTTATTTCAAGAACACCATTACATAATTCTTTTCAAACATCATGACATTTCATACAATTAACTCTTTACCTTTTTAGGAAGATTCAATCGACAGACCAATATCATCAAGAAATCCTCAAAATAGATTGTAGGTCATTCCTGAAACAAGACAGGGAAAATATCTACCCGATAGAAATTTCCTTCAAACATCTGCTGGATAATATTAAATTGATCAAAGATTTATTCTGATACTTCTCTCAGTAGACCTTTTTCTAGATCATATTAAATCGACCAAAGATTTATTCTGATACTTCTCCCAGTTAAAGATTTGAAGACCTTTGTTGGCTCAGATTAAATCGACCAAAGATTTATTTTGATACTTCTCTCAGTAGACCTTTTCTGGCTCATATTATATCGACCAAAGATTTATTCTGGTACTTCTCCTAGTTAAATATTTAAAGAAATGTGTTGGCTCAGATTAAATTGACCAAAGATTTATTCTGATACTTCTCTCAGTGGACCTTTTCTGGCTCAGATTAAATCAACCAAAGATTTATTCTGATACTTCTCCCAATTAAATATTTAAAGACCTCTGATGGCTCATATTAAGTCGACCAAAGATTTATTCGGATACTTCTCTCAGCAAACCTTTTCTGGCTTAGATTAAATTGACCAAAGATTTATTTTGATACTTCTCCCAGTTAAAGATTTAAAGACATTTGTTGGCTCATATTAAATTGACCAAAGATTTATTCTGATACTTCTCTTAGTAGACCTTTTCTGGATCAGATTAAATCAACCAAATATTTATTCTGATAATTCTCCCAGTTAAAGATTTAAAGACCTCAGTTGGCTCAGATTAAGTCGAACAAAGATTTATTCTGATACTTCTCTCAGCACACCTTTTTCTGGCTCAAATTAAATCGACCAAAGATTTATTCTGATACTTCTCCCAGTTAAAGATTTAAAGACCTCAGTTGGCTCAGATTAAGTTGAACAAAGATTTTTCTGATACTTCTCTCAGCATACCTTTTTCTGGCTCAAATTAAATCGACCAAAGATTTATTCGGATACTTATCCTAGTTAAAGATTTAAAGACATCTGTTGGATTAGGTTAAATTGACCAAAGATTTATTCTGATATATCTCCTAGTGGACCTTTTCTGGCTCAAATTAAATCAACCAAAGATTTATTCTGATACTTCTCCCAGTTAAAGATTTAAAGACATCTTTTGGCTCAGATTAAATTGACCAAAGATTTATTCTGATAATTCTCTCAGTAGACCTTTTCTGGCTCAAATTAAATCAACCAAAGATTTATTCTGATACTTCTCCCAGTTAAAGATTTAAAGACCTCTGTTGGCTCAAATTAAATCGACCAAAGATTTATTATGATACTTCTCTCATTAGACCTTTTATGGCTCAGATTAAATCGACCAAAGATTTATTCTGATACTTCTCCCATTTAAAGATTTAAAGACCCCTGCTGGCTCAAATTAAATTGACCAAAGATTTATTCTGATACTTCTCTCAGTAGACCTTTTATGGTTCAGATTAAATCGACTAAATATTTATTCTGATACTTCTCCCAGTTAAAGATTTAAAGACCTCTGTTGGCTCAGATTAAATCGACCGAAGATTTATTTTGATACTTCTCTCAGTAGACCTTTTCTTGATCAGATTAAATCGACCAAATATTTATTTGATACTTATCCCAATTAAAGAAGGACATAGATATCTTATGGGTCATATTAAATCACCCAAAAATTTATTCTGATATTTCTTCTAGTAGGCATTTTCAAGCTCATGTTAAGTCGACCAAAGATTTATTCTGATACTTCTCCCAGTTAAAGTCGAGCATAGTTTCAAGTCGAGTGTAGTCTCAATTCAAGCTCAGGTTAAATCGACCAAAGATTTAAATCACCTTGGAATTCTCATACCAAGTTTCAAGTCTTGCATCAAAAATTTGCTCAGTCAATTACTCAGATGATTGAAAATCAGCTGTATTGGGTAAAAAAGTCAATTATGGTCAATATACAGTCAAACTTAAAGATTTTTGTCCAATATAAACACTTTGAAGTAATAATCATCAATTGATCAAGGATTGATCATAATTCCTCAAGGAAAGCATTCAAATCATCAAAGGGGCAAAATTGTCAAAATTAGGGTTTAGACTGAGAATGACTGATCATTGACTTTTGACCTGGTACATGACCTAATGGCTTGAAGCATGATATTAAGGATTCAAACACAATATCTTGACCTAATTTCATGTCTCAAATAACTTCTCAAGACCAAGGGGTTGATAGTTGAATTTGGATCAACTGATGAAAAGTCAACTAACACACAAAAGTCAAACTTTGACTTTTGGTCAACATTGAATTTCAAAGATAAACATTTATCAAGACATTCAAAAATATCAAACTTGATCATCAAGAATCAAGAAAGACAAGAAAAGTCAACAAATGTCAAGATTTCAATACTTAGAAAAATTCTAAGTGTTTTTGACCTTGATAATTTCACTACTTCATGACAATTTTTCACCAAGATGCAAGATGATTCAAGGAAAACTTTCAACATGAAAGTTGTAGATCTTGATGAATTCTACAACTTTTTCCTTGAGGTTTGATGTCCAAAAAATTCTTAGATTTGAAGATATAGGCTCATGAAGTCATGACATTTTTACAAAACACTTAGTGAAAAATTTAGCAAGTTTGGTCATATTTTTGTCCCAACTTCTTGGCAAATTTTCACCTAGTTCCATTTTGATTTAGCCAAAGTGGTCAACATGAAGGTTGTAGATAATGTTTCAAGCTTTCCAAAATGTCAAATAACTTGAAGATATAATTTTTGATCTAGGAGAATCGAAGAGAAGAATTTGGACATCCATTCTTGAATTTTAGGTCATTTTATGATGAACCTTATGATCCAGTCATCAAGCGTGCTGCATAAATCTTGCTTTGCAGGCTTCTAACTTGAAAATCACTCCATAATTAATTTTTACACAACTAATTGAGCTATTATCCAAGTGCTTGAGCCATTGTCCAAGTGATTATTCCATTTTTGGCACAAAGTTAACATTGCCATTCTTTAAAAGTTGCTTTATACACAATGCCAACTCTCCTTGAGCCCATACATTGTTGCTTCTGATTCCAAAACATTTCAAAGCAAGAAGCAGACATCCACAAGCCTATCAACCACCCTATAAGTCCTTGTACTATACATTTAAACTATGAATTTTAAGTTTGCTTCAAAATCAAGTCACATAACCATAACATGTGATCTTTGATTTCTGATTACTTGAGCCTCTAAAACCTTTTCTATATAAATAGAGAGGTTGTTTGCCAGCCTTAGCACGAGTTCAAGAACCCTCTAACCCCCTCAAACTCCCTGAAATCAGAATTGGCATCCAAAACCTTCATTGTTGCATATTATGACTTTGAATTCCAAATACACAATCCACTCGTGCGTTTTCATTTTTAATCAATCACAAAGATTCTATAACTCATATAGAGGCTATCCAAACCCTTGCTACACAACTGTAACACCATTTACACCATCCTCCATTTCCAAAAATAGTTACCTGCAACTTGACTTCTCCAGAAAGATTCAGGCACTTTCAGCATAAAGTAAGCATTGCAATAGCTTCCTAGGAGTTCAGTGAAGCAATCCATATCATCACAACACCTCCAAGAATGCTCAAACTCCAAACACGATTTCCATTTTTGAGGTAAGTTTTCTCAACTTTGAACTTCTTATACAAGCATCATTAATGGTTACTTTGTGAATGAAAAATGTAGACATCATTTCCCTGAAACTAACCATGACTTTAGTTTTTATTTATGTTAACTGTACATGGAGAATTTTGAGTTTGAACTTTCAGAAAAATTAGGTTTTAATTTGGTACCAAACAAAATTCATGCTCCCCTTTGATTTATAGTTTAAGTTATTTACATGGTTTAATTCGTGATGAAATCTGGAGCAACTTTCATGTTTACATTTTTTAAAATGGTTGAGAAATGAAGAAGTTACACTTTTGAGCAACAGAGCTTTTGTTCTGCACGCGCGAAGGAGGAAGAAGATAAAGTTCAAAATTCACAAATGAGTTTATTTTATATTTAGTTGAAGTTGTATTATAAACGGATGAAACATCCACCCCAGTGGCAGAGAAGTACGCACTAAGGCATTGGTGTATAAGGACCTGGGTTCGAGCCCCAATGGTACCCTTTATTTTTCTCATATTATTTCCTTACAGATTCAGTGCACACAAGCCACGCGCGCCTTCCATGAGCTTCACATTAATGCCATTAGATCTACCAGTTATCAAATCTAGCGCTCCACGTGAGCAAGACCATGGTGTATCATCATAAGCCAGCCACACTTGATCATAGACAGGTGCTCGGCCTCCTTGATTTGGGCCCCTTCCCTTTCTATTTTTGCTACTTTCGTACACCCATTTTACTAAAAATGGTTGGGTCCATTTTCTTTCTTTTTTTATTTTCTGATTCAAACAAAAAAACTCCCTTGGACCTAGCGCTCCATTTTCTTTTTTTAAACCCCCATTTTACTTTTTAACACCAGGGCCAATCATTTTTATATTCTTCATATTTTATTTATTTTTATTTTATTTATTTATTTATTCTTTATTTAATCAAAAATACCAAAACATATTTTCTTACATAATTAAATTAAAACGTATTTTAATTCAAGCACTTTATTTTATTTTTTTGTTATTTAAATTAAATTTTATTAGTTCTTTTACATTATAAAACATTTTATTAACATTAACATTCAAATTATTTTTTAAACAAATTATTTAGACTTAGATTTTATTTTCTTCTTAAATATCAATTAACTTAGATTTTAGATTTTGGTAAATAATTAATTAACTTCTCTTATAATTAGAATTAGTTAATTTAATTAGGTTAATTATAAAACCTTTCTCCACCAAAACAATTTCTTTTTTCTTCTTCATCTTTACATTTTGTGCATTTTATTATTATTAATGTTCAATGGTCTGTAATAGATAATTAGGGCTTTATTGCTTTCCTCCCTTCATTCAGAAAATTGTATCCCCCATTCCCAAAGCGTTGTAATAGCGTAGGACATTTAAATTCCATAATTTATCGCTTTTAATATTATTGTTAGTAATTAGGGTTTGTATGACAAGACTTAAAATAAAACATAGCAAAACCCTAATCCAAGACAATTAATTGAATCAAGCACACTTTGCACACATGCACCTCTAGGGTTAACCTCATTTGTTGCTTCCAATAAAACAGTCATGTCCCTCGAACATGAGATGTTTTAGCAAAGACCCTCGATTAAAAGATTGTAGTCCCTCGATGATCCTTCGATGTTGCCTTCGGTAAACGATCTTAGTCCCTTACGATAATTGCTAAAACATATTACAAGTTGCCTTATATGACTATACGATGACCCACACCTGTCCCTCACATCTAATGATAAGGTTTCCTACTAACAAATGGTAGGCAAGCACTATATAAAGGAGGAGGAAAAGAATAAAAGATTTTTTGAGTAGGTAGATTTCTCGTAATTGCTTGCTCACTAACAAAACCTTTTCCATACTTCACACTTTCAAACCCTTTTCAAAATAAACATTTTATATACATTCTCAACGATACGAGAATCATTACAAAATTGTTTTACATTGGCATCTTCTAAACAGCTTTCCAAACAGTCCCTTTCAACAAATATTTTCAAAACCAACACTTTGTATACGTTCTCAATGATACGAGAATCATTGCAAAGTTTGTCGTACTAAGGTGTTTTCAAAATATTTCCAAAAATAAACATTTTGTATACATTCTCAACGATACGAGAATCATTACAAAGTTACCATTTTCAAAACATATACAAAAAACATTTTCCAACATACACAAACACAAAGCATTTCAAAGTGAGCTAGAAATTAAGAGCCCGTAGATAACTACGAATAAAAAGGGTGCTAACACCTACCCTTTTCATAACCTACCCCTCGAACTCAAGAAAATTCTCAAAAGGTATTTCCTGTTCTTTTATCCCTTTCCTTTATTGGATAAAATATAAATCGATGGTGACTCTTGCTATCCGCAACATTTACGATAAAACGCAAAATACCAAGTTAGTTCTCCCACCGTATTACAGTATGTCATCCAGAGACAAGGTCCAAGACTGGATCCATTCAGAGAATGTTGTGTTCACATCAGATCACAAGGCGAGTTCTCTCGCCCATTTAAGCATCAAGGCTGCAGAAAGTCATCAGAATCAAGAAGTCCAAACGGAGTCAAGTCTCCTCAACAATGGCAATCATTGGTTTCTTTACTACATTTTCATTTACGCTCTTGCTTGTTTGTTTAAACATTGCTTGCATGTAGAAACTCGTCTATTTTTTAATGAAAATCTTAATGCAATAAGTATGCTTATCTTGAAGTGTTCCTTTCGTTTTTATTCATCCAGTTGTTATAACTTTTTAAATATTTTACTTGTATATTGATGCCAAGTTTCCAAGTCTTACGCTTAGGTAAAGATTGGAGGGAGGGTGACGATAATCTAAAATGCAAAAAATCTTTGGTTGGTATGCTTTTGAGTAAGACCTTGCTGACGATGTACGTGCCTTATTTCAAATACCCAAACACCGGAGATATAAGAGAGATAGATCCTCGTTAACCCCTATGAGCCTTCGAAGTAGGATTTTCTTTTCTATTCAGGAAAAAACCCTCATTTTAACCCTGGGGCGGGTAGTGTTCAGTTAATCTGATCAAGTGTTCAGAACTCATCAAGAGTGCACATCTAAGAATACAACATTGGTTATCCTTAAAAAAGGTTGAGGAAATTCAAAACCACAATGGCTAACCTTAACTTATCAGGAGTGTGCATCAATTGACAATATCCCAACGGGTATCTCTCGCACATCAGGAGGTCAACAAATTGCGATACAATAATGGTTATCCATCATCTACCAAAGACTCAAACAGTCGCGATCACTTCCAAAAAATCAAAGATGACGTAAAGATCAATGACTTATTCAAAATGGAAAGTATAAATAAGAAAGAAACAAAAAATCCCTACTAAGTTGAAACTTGTAAACAAGTCGCTTGGGCAAAAGTTAGGGCATCCCACTGGACTTCCAAATCAAAATTCAAAAGAATTCATCCAGGAAAAAGTTAGGGAAAGTGAGAAAGAAATTGAAAATCCTAAAAGGAGAGAAAAGGATTACCAATAAAAATCCTCTTCAAAAGAACAAGGTCGTGTGATCAGACACCAAAATAAAAAGTTAGTGATTATTGTGTCTAAGAAACCTATGTGGTTCCTCAACCATCGCAAACTCCTCTTTTGAGATATGAATGCTTGTATCGGGTTAGCTAAACTTAGGACTGGAGAGCATCCTGGATAATGGGTGGGCACCAAAAATTTTGAGCCTTAAATCCTTTTTCTAAACCTGTGAACCAGGCCACGTTACAATCCTTAAAAGTCCTAACTAAAGCATGGGTCAATTCGAAAGCGTGCCGCAACGAGATAGAGTTTAACTGACTCCTAAGAGGTATGTTTAAACAGCAGTGATGGCATCATATGCTTGATTGCATTATATTCCATGAAAAAGAATTTACAAATGTTGCTCTCTAGCTAGTGATTCATTCACAACAGAGTTGTGACATCATTTCATTCAAAGTTTTTTTAAACTTCAAGACTTACATACGTGTTGCATTAGAATTATCATTCTCATAATAAACATTCTTATGCATACAAAACAACTGATTGAGCAGGCATCTAACAGCTATCTACTTGTACTCGAAAAGGTCGTTCTTTTACTCTTTTCCTTTAGATAGTGTTATCCTACTATTAGTAAGTAAGTAGCCCTATCGTTGGATATCGAGGGAAAATCGAAGGGACGTTACAGTCATACAGGCAACATGTGGAGACGCTTTAGCAATTTTGTCTAGGGACTAGATCATTTACCGAAAGGAAACTGTAGGGTCATCGAGGGAGTATGATATTTTTTATTTACAGATCTTTCCTAAAGCATCCCCGTTTTGAGGGACATGACTATTTTATTTCCGAAGGCAACCAAAGTTGGGTACCCTAGAGATGCATGTGTGCAATGTGTGTTATGTTCAATTATTTATCTTACGTTATTAGGTTTCCTAGCATTTGATTTTTCAGTCTTGTCATGCAATCCTAGTTACTAGCAGTTAATATGTACAGAAATTTAAAGTACGGGAATCATAAATCCTACGCTATTACAATGCTTTGGGGAGTGGTTATTTACATGTTCAAGTGGGGGGGGGGGGGGGGGGGGGGAATAAAGAAAGCTATAAAGTCCTATTTAATTATCTATTACATACCATAAGTAGATACAGAAAATAAGAAAAAGAATAATAGAAAATAAATATTGAACGCGCGCGAGTTCAGAAAGATACGTCTAAAACCCTAAAAATTTCTAAGTAAACAAGAAAATCTTTTTTTTGGTTTTTGTTTATTTTTAATTTTAAAAAAATAATTAAACTAAGTCTGAATTTCATTAAGAAAATGAATATTAAATGAAATTAACCTAATTATAATTTTTTTGTGTTTTTACTTAAGAAAATATTTGAGTGAAATAACCTAAGTCTAATTGATTTTAAATTAATTAAAACAAGTCAAAAATAATTTAATTTACAAAATGAAAAATTAATTTTAGAAAAAATCCTAAGTCTAATTATTATTATTTTTTATTTTTATGATTTGATAAAAAAAGGTTTTAAAAGTAAAATATAAAACAAATAAAAAAAGCTAAAACGAAAAACAGAAAAAAAAGTATATAAAACTGGGTCTGATATAAAAAAAATGGAGGGGTCTGCTTTTAAAATTGATAGGCCCAATCCAGGGGGAGCCCGGAAGCTGACTTGATTCAGTGTTGTTGGTTCATGGGGGGTCCGTCATGAAGGATCACCCTAGGAGCGTTGGATCTACCTCCGTTGGTATCTGATGGTCCAGATGAAGGCCATATCATGCGCTGACTAACCCTTATATGTATTGGATCTTCAGGGAGATTGTTAGAAAAAATAAAATGCAAACCTGGGATTCGAACCCAGGCCTTTCAGGATAACACACACGCTTCTTACCACTGGGCCATGCTGCTCAATTATTAGTATAATAATACAATAATAATATAATAGTAATCCAGTCAACTTCCCTACATTCAAACGCGCGCCAGAATTAATTCAAATGGACCAATGAGAGCGTAAAGCCTGGACCACCGGAGTCAGCCATCTGGTTGTCTTCTCTGGTGGGTTTCAAACCTTAATCTGCGAAATAGCAAAAATCCAGAGATCAAAACAACCCTACCCCCCTTAAAATGATTCCCTGAATCTGAATCTGGCCTTATTTTTTGCCAAAGACCACTGGATCATGCGTTTCGAAGCAAGGTACCAGATTCGACTCAAAAATGGTATCTCACGATTTTGGCCCTATTTTTCCCATGTTCCACGTCCAACATGTTCTATACACGATGATGAGCACATATAAAAATGTTAAATTTGAAAGCAATGCAGATTAAATGAAAACGTATCCAAAAAATATACCGGTCGGTGAGTTTTGTATGGTTGTTTTGGGCGTGCTTCAGGCTTGAATGAAGGGTGATATGTGCTCTTGTGAACCATGAGATGTTGATAGGATGCTTGGAAAGAGTTGAATCCGGCTGGATCAAGGATTTCAACTTTGACAACTTTAAGAATTTTTTGCAATTTTCTTGGATCCTTTTAGGCTATGTTTTTTTGTGTGTTTGGCTTGCTCAATGCTTGTACTTATAGTGGAGATGGAGGGGACAAAGTTTCATGGCAAGAATCAATGCCATAACTATGTTTTCCAACCAAAATCCAACAAATTAAAAAGCTTCCAATTTTTCCAAAACTTGCCCTTCCTTTCTAGCACGTACCTAGACACATCTTTCATGAATTCTTGGTCCTTAAGGCAAAGCAAAACAACAGTCCAAATGCAAAAACCTATCTCTAAATATTTTATGCAATTTACTTTGCATTTATTTGAAATAAATCAAAATAAATATGAGAAAAATAGATGAAATTTGCAAGGCAAGGTAAAAATGAGATTAGGGGATTTTCATAAGGTCATGAAAGAGTTTGAAGTCCAAAAAGTTGGGCCATTGCCTTAAAAGTTTAAGTTTTCTCAATGCACAAATCTTAAAATTTCCAAACTTTTCCCAACTTGGGCAAGCCATAACTTGCTCAATTTTAATCTCATGATGATGATCTTTGACTTTTTGGAAATCCCAATATGTCTACTTCAATCCCTATTTTGATGAATTTTGCATTTGAAGATTTTATCTTAATGTAAATGGTCTTGACAAAAAATGCCTTTTGTTGACTTTCTGGACATGACCTATAATGTATGAGCTTGTATCTTTCAAATGGTGCATCTCTTGATCTTGAGGACAAAAGAGAAGTTGTTGGGAATGATATTCTCTTAAAAATTATCTTTGGTTGGGGGAAAATGGATGTTGTATGTGAAAGTTATGCCTGGTCAAAGTTCAATTGACTTTTCCTATAGAAAC
Organism: Vicia faba; assembly: GCA_948472305.1. NCBI lineage: Eukaryota > Viridiplantae > Streptophyta > Magnoliopsida > Fabales > Fabaceae > Vicia > Vicia faba. The sequence goes on along the minus strand of OX451740.1, from coordinate 525,289,966 downwards.
CCTAATTTAGCATTTCTTGACTTTTGATAAATTGAGAGCATTTCTTGGGGAATCATGATAAAACCTTTATCAAATGATGTATATCACTTCAAAATGTTGATGTTGACCAAAAATATTAAAGTTTGACTGTACATGAGCCACAGTTGACTTTTGACCTAGCACAATTGATTTTCAAGCATTTGAGCAATTTACTGCGCAAACTTGTAGTGGAAGGCATGAACTTTGTCATGGACAACCTTGAAGTAATATTAGGGACATGGAAAACATTTGGGACCTTTAGAGCTCACACATCTTGGTGAAAGGTGAAACCCTAATTAGAGGTTTATTGCTTAGGAGGAGAATTTGTCTGGTCAATTCTTGGTCAACCTTGAGCAATTGAGGACCTCTAGGAGCATGTTTTGAGTAAAAATGGGAGGGAAAATTTTTGGGTACAAAAGTTTCCCCTGTTCAATCTTCTCAAACCTGAGGATTTAGATTAGCTTGTCTGCCTTTTGTGATCTGAAGGTGGAAGATGATTGAACACTAGAGTGCCCAGAAATTTGCACTCACATGAAGTAATATTGTTGGTTGATGATGTCGGGAATGGGCTTATAGATGCAATTTAGAGAAGATGACAGAGAGTCGTCAGAGATGCGCTTAAAGATGCCATCCAAAGTAGATGATGATTTCACACATGGTCCCTTTGGGTGTTCCTGTTCCTGCTGATTGAGGAGGAGTCCACTGGGGAATATGGGTTTCTGTTGTTCTCCTACTTGAGGAAAACTCTATGGGGAATAGAGTCTAGGAACTTTAGTTGTCCAAGGCTCTGCTGAAGAGTTGTCTCTGTACTGGAGAGATGAAAGTTTGTTGTTTTCTGGTTAGAGTCCAGGTTTCACAGTGACTTACTAGGGATAATGGAATTAACCGTTACCTGAAAATGTATTAAAAAGAGCCTGTGTAGGGCTGTTTCAGGACGAGTCCATGTTAGACTGCATCTGGATGATGAGAAGGAATCTGTGTAAGATTGCTTCATGATGGTCGCGTAGATAGTTTTCCTGTATAGTATCAGGTGTTAATCTATAATCGGTCATCCACATATAGTTCTCCTGGCTTGTTACAGGTGTTAATCTAGAACTTGAAAATTGTCGGTTGCTGAGATAGTTGTCCTGGCTGGTTACAGGTATTAATCTCTGGCCTGAGAAAGAAAGATAGTTTTCCTGGCTTGTTACAGGTATTGATCTTTTACCTTCCTTATGTATATAGTTTTCCTGGCTTGTTACAGGTGTTAATCCACAGTTGGTCGTCCACAGATAGTTATCCTGGCTTGTTACAGGTATTAATCTGGAACTTGAAAATTATTGGTTGTTGAGATAGTTATCCTGGATGGTTTCAGGTATTAATCTCTGACCTGAGAAAAAAAGATAGTTTTCCTGACTTGTTACAGGTATTAATCTTCAATCTCTTAATGTAGATAGCTCTCCTGGCTTGTTACAGGTGTTAGTCTATAATCAGTTGTCCACAGATAGTTCTCTTGGCTTGTTACAAGTATTAATCCGGGACTTAATATGCGGCCTGCTGTATTTGTTGGTAAATCCGTCTTGCTTCGGGAGTTCATACCACTTGGTCATGTAGATATTTTCCCGTCTGGTTTCGAGCATTAATCTTTGACCTGTTGTATAAGTTGATAGTGTTTGTTTTATGCGAACTCAACCTGAAAAGGTAAAGTCATCTTCATGCGATGTCATGATGTATTAATTGCATGATGCTCTCAAAATAAATGAGATTGTGATATATGCATTTGTATTGCATATGCTATGACGTTTGATGTATGAACGTATCAGTTGTTTCATTGTTGTATTGTTGAATTAGAGAAAATAAATACATGTCTGTAATTGGGGGGGAGAATGTAGGTCTTCAAATTTGTTAAAGTTGAAACGCTGGGAGATGAACTTCTGTTTTTAGAGAAATAAACTCTATTGGGGAAGGTAAACTCCGCGAACTGTTTGGGGATTTCGTTGAAATCCTGTTGGGGAAACCTGAGAAGCTTGGCGACTTCACTGGGGGATCTTTTGTTGAAGCAGTAATTTGAAGATTCTGTCGTGGATATGAGAACCTGACACCATTAGTTTTCATACTGAGAATATGGCGGTGACCTTGTAGTAGGATGTCTCTGCCTCTGTATCTGCTAGAGAAGGTATCTGTTGGGGAAAACATCTACGGGGATTTTGTGGATGGCCCTTAGATATTGTCTCGTTTCTTAAAGTCATTAGTAACTGTCTTTCTGTTTTTAGGTGTATATTTGTAAGCACTAATCACATTCAAATGCATATGTTCAAAAATAATCATTGGATGTTTTGCAAACAAAATAGAAAAATAAAAACAGATGTTTTTCACTTTCAAAGAGATAACTTTGTATTAACTTGAAGAAGTGTTTCTGTACAAGGATACAAACATCCTAGTAAGAGAATGTCGTCTTAAGAATCAAAATTATACAAAAATAATGTACAAATAAAAAAAAATATGTGAAATAATCCCATTGGGTTCCCATTCTGCTATTGCCTTTATGTCTTTGAGTGTCTCATCCCTTTCGTTGCTCATCCGAAGCTGATTGGATTGATTAGTATCGCTTGAGCTTGATAGTTGATACTGAAAATTGGTTGTAAGGTGATCCAACGGGACATAGTTATACGCTTTAAATCCCTAACTTTTTCCTGGACCTCCCTTTCGGGTTTTCATTCCACCGGGATACCCTTTTTTGCCCTAGCCGCCTTTTCAGGTTTTCGACTTGCCGGGTGTACAGATTTTTTATGTATACCCCTAATTTTTGCCTGAACCCTTTTGGTTCGCTGGGATGCCCTAATTTTTTCCTAGGCCAATCGACCTAGCGGGTCCTTGTTTATGCGTAGTATCTTTTAACTATGTACGCATTTACAGGGTGCGGAAGGTCGTCACCGTCCATAGTGGTTAAGATCATGGCTCCACCAGAAACTATGTTCTTGATCACAAATGGCCTTTCGTATGCAGGAGTCCATTTTCCCCTAGGATCACTTTGCGACAGTATAATACGCTTGATTACCAGATCACTGGCTCGATATACCTGACATCTGAACTTCTTGTTAAAAGCTTTAATCATACATTTTTGGTACATCTGACCATGACGGACAACCGCGAGACTCTTTCCGTCAACCAGGTTTAACTGGTCAAGTCGAGTCTGAACCCATTCGTCTTCGTTCAAACCTGCATCCTTCATGATCCTCAAGGAAGGGATCTTGACTTCTATGGGTAGGACAGCTTCCATACCGTATAGCAAAGAGAAAGGAGTTTCCCCTGTTGACGTGCGCACTGTGGTGTCATAACCATGAAGAGGAAATGGTAACATCTCATGCCAATCTTTATATGTCACCATCATCTTCTGTATGATTCTCTTGATATTTTTATTAACAGCTTCAACAACGCCATTCATCTTTGGCCGATAAGGAGAAGAGTTATGATGTTAGATCTTGAATTGCGTGCAAAGCTCGGTGATCATAGTGTTGTTGAGATTGGTACCATTATCTATAATGATTCTTTCTGGAATACCATACTGATAGATAAGGTTGTGTCTGATGAATCACGCCACCATGTTCTTGGTAACAGAAGCAAATGAAGCTGCCTCCACCCAATTCGTGAAGTAATCAATGGTGACCAAGATGAAACGGTGCCCATTAGAAGTTGTAGGCCTAATTTCCCCAATCATATCGATGCCCCACATTGCGAACGACCAAGGAGCATTCAAGACGTTCAGAGGAACCAGAGGCATATGCACCTTATCATCATAGATCTGGCATTTGTGACAAGTCCGTGAATGCTGATAACAGTCTACTTCCATAGTGGACCAGTAGTATCATGTCCGTAGGATCTTTTAGCCATCATATGTACACTGGAATGAGTTCCAAAGGTACCTTCGTGTAAATCAGCCATAATATTTTTTGCCTCCCTCTTGTCTACACACCGAAGCAAGGTAGAATCATGATTGCGTTTATAGAGGATGTTGTTACTGAGAAAGGACTTAGCAGAGAACCTTCTTAGGAACTTCTTATCATTGAGTGAAGCTCCCTTAGGATATTCTTGGGCTTCGAGATATATTTTGACTTCGTGGAACCAAGGTTTTTCCACTACTTCTTTAGTATCAATCTCGTGACAGTATGTTGGTTCATCCATCCTTTCAATAGTGATTTGAGGAGCCTCATTACCCCACCTGACCTTGAACATGGATGACATTGTAGCTAGCGCGTCCGCTAGTTGATTTTATTCTCGTGGAAAATGCTTGAAGTTAATGTCTTCAAAGTATGGAATCAGTGTCAACACATGTTCTTTGTAAGGTATAAGATTGGGATGCTTCATGTCCCATTCTCCTTTGATTTGACTGATCACTAAAGTCGGGTCTCCAAATACACTCAAGAATTTGATCCTCAAGTTGATAGCAGCTTTGAGACCTATAATACATGCTTAATACTCAGCCATATTGTTGGTGCAATTGAAACATAACCTGGCAGTGAAAGGAGTATGACAGCCTTCAGGAGATATGATTACAACGCCGATGCCATTGCCAAAAGCGTTGGAAGATCCATTGAAAACCAAAGTCCATCGGGATCCTTTTTCAGGTCCTTCATCCAGTCCAGGTTCTTCATAATCAGTCACTAACATGATGTTCTCATCCGGGAACTCAAAATTCATGGATTGGTAGTCGTCCACAGCCTGATGAGCAAAATGATCAGCTAGTACACTTCCCTTAATTGCTTTCTGGGTTGTATACTAAATGTCGTATTCGGTCAGGATCATCTGCCATCTTTCTATTCTTCTGGAGAGAGTGGGCTTATCAAAGATGTACTTGATAGGATCCATTTTAGATATCAATAAGGTAGTGTGAGTTAACATATATTGTCTTAGTCGGCGAGTAGCCCATGCCAAAGCATAACACGTTTTCTCGAGCAGTGAGTATCTTTTTTCACAGTAGGTAAACTTTTTGCTAAGGTAGTATATTGCATGCTCTTTTCAACCAGACTCGTCATACTGCCCCAGCACACACCCCATTGAGTTTTATAATACTATTAAGTACATGATCAGAGGTCTTCCTTCAACTGGCGGCATCAAAATTGGAGGCTCTTGAAGATATTCTTTGATTTTGTCAAAGGCGTTCTGGCAGTCGTCATTCCACTTCACGACTTGATCTTTCTTCGATAATTTGAAGATTGGCTCACAAGTAACGGTCAGATGTGAAATGAATCTGGCAATGTAGTTCAGATGTCCCAAGAATACCCTAAATTCCTTCTCAGTGCGAGGAGTTGGAATTTATTGTATAGCTTTGACCTTTGCAGGGTCAACTTCAATGCCTTTGTTGCTGACGACAAACCCTAAGAGCTTACCAGGCCTTACTCCAAAGGTGCACTTATTCGGATTCAGCCTCAGTTTGTATTTCTTCAACCTTTCAAAAAGCTTTTGTAGGTGATCAAGGTGCTCCTCTTCAATCTGAGATCTGGCTATCATATCATCAACATAGACCTCTATCTCGTGATGGATCATATCATGAAACAAAGCTACCATGGCACGCTGATAGGTTGCCCCGACGTTCTTTAACCCAAATGGCATAACTTTGTAACAGAAAGTGCCCCATTGTGTGACAAAGGTCATTTCCTCTATGTCTTCAGGTGCCATCTTGATCTGATTATACCCGGAGAAACCATCCATGAAGGAGAATAACCTATGTTGTGCGGTGTTGTTAACCAGAACATCTATATGGGGAAGCGGAAAGTCATCCTTGGGCTTGCCCTGTTCAGGTCTCTATAATCTACACACATACGTACCTTGCAGTCCTTCTTAGGTAGTAGAACAACATTAGCAATCCATTGGGATAAGAGGTGACAGCTAAGAAACCAGCGTTGAACTGTTTCATGACTTCAGCCTTAGTATTCTCTGACATCTCAGGCCGCATGCGACGAACCTTTTGTTTCACTGGAGGGAAGTCCTCTTTTGAAGGTAGGGATGAACCACAATATTAGTGTCAAGTCCCGGCATGTCTTTGTACGACCAGGCAAAAACCTCAACATAGTCATGTAGCATCTGTATTAACTACTTTTTGATACTATGCTCCAGATCGGCACCTATCTTGACTTCTTTATTGTTCTCTTCAGTACCCAAGTTCACTGTCTTAACTGGCTCTTCATGAGGATGTATTGCCATTTCTTCCTATTGTAACAGTCTGGCAAGTTCCCCTGGTACTTCACAATCTTCCTCACCTTCTTCCTCGATTTGGTAGATCGGATTTTCAAAGTCATAATGAGCAATAGTAAAACCGTTATCAATGGGATCCAGAGTGGATGTGGATTTGTAGTTCGATATGTGGGTGTGTGTAAGAAAATAGCTGTATATTTTTGATAAAGTAAAAAGCAGAAAAGAAAAACAAAGAGCGTAAAATTTGTATGTGAAACATCCAATGTTTTATTGATGACATATGAAAATGAAGTAATGACCCTCACAAATAGACCATTGTGCCTCGGGTAAGACACAAGGCTTTAATGTTTCAATTGTTCAAATATTACATTTCCTCAAAACAAAAAGACAAATTACTCTTGAATAAAAGTAATGGGCACGAAGTCTTTAGCCTCCCAATTGTTGAGTCCACTGTTGATGGTTGGGAAATCCACTTGTCCAGGTCATAATCACTACCACTGTCCTCCAAAGCATTGACTCCATGGTTACTGATCCGTAAAGGTGGTCCCCTGGCGCGAACACGACGAACAGCTCTCTGGGCTCCTGAAGTAAAACCCAAACCAAATTTTTCAGATTTGTAGGGAATATCTAGAAGTTGTCCCCAAATTGTACACCCACCTTATTTGACTACTGCCTTGGCATCCTTCAAATAAGCCATATTCAATGGAGGTCTAACAGTCTTTGGAACACTGGCAGTGGTCTTGGTTGCAACAACGGTCTGTGGAACCTCCTCAAAGTTCTGACAGGGGGTCTCAATGAACTCGCAATCCATTTCAACATACCTAAAAGAGTTCATGTGGCTCACCATGTATTCCTCCTCCCCATGGACTGTGATAATTTTCCCATTGACTAGGTACTTCAGCATCTGATGTAGAGTGGAAGTCACAACACCATCCCCATGGATCTAAGGTCAACCCAATAAACAAGAGTAAGACGGGCGGATGTCCATCACATAGAAAGTGGATTTAAAAGTTTGAGTACCAACTTTGATAGGGATGTCCACCTCCCCGTGCACCATTCTTTTAGAACCGTCGAAGGCTGTCACCACAATGTTACTGGGTTTTAGCGTGAGCCCTTCGCAATCCAACCTGTCTAGAGCATTCTTGGTTAAGACATTCAGTGATGCCTGTATCACCAGAACATGGGCTAATGTAGTGCCCCTGCACTCAATGGAGACATGCAGGGCATCATTGTGTTTCCTTCCCTTGGGAGTTAAATTTGCATCAGAGAATCCCAGGCCATTATCAGCAGTCAGGCTGGCCATGCAATTCTCGAATTGATCAGCGGAGGTCTCTTGAGGCACGTGGGCATACTTCAGGAATTTTACTAAAGCTTTGGCATGGGCTTTAGAGCACATCAGTAGGTCCAACATTGAGATTTTTGAAGGGGTATGCCCCAATTATTCTACGACATTGTAATCAGTTTTCTTGATTATTTTCAATATCTCTTCCATCTCCTTTTTAGAAGCCTCAGAAATGGCTTTTGGATGTGCCTTCATCCGGAAAGGCTCAACCAATACCTCTTTACCCCGAGTCTCGGCCGACCCGGGTAGCAGGGATAACAGTAGGGCTACCAGTAGGAGTAGCCATGGGAACATTGACAGTAGCAGCAACAGGAACAATCACAAGATTAGTAATGGGCGTACTAGCAGGAGCAGGAGGGATGATCACAGGAGTAGCAACAGTTTTAGGAGATATCTCGGGAGAGAAGACTCTTCCGCTTCTTGTTATCTTACTGGTCCCAACGATATTGGCGACATCAGAATCAGTACCTTCAGCAACTTTGTCTTTAATAGCCAACAGGTCTTGCTTGACGCCATGGTAATAGACGTCAGCCCCATAATTCCAGGGAACAGCTTTGTCCTAGGAATATGGTATTGGACCTGGCATGGTGATGTCAGGGGAGCAAACTTTGGAACAGATGTAATCCTGACGGGTCTTTTGGTGGAGACCCTGGGAGGATTTTCGAAAAATGGTGATTATTGAAACATCTTCATATGAATTTCTGGCAAGAGGAACTTTCTCGGACATGATTTCTTTGTTAACCACTAGGCGCTGGACACCCATCTTCAGTAACAAACATCCATCTGGTAGAGACATGCATGAGTGGTAACCTTCACCACAACCCGAAAATAAACCGGCTTGCAATAGATTTCCTTTAACAGTCAAAAGAGGAGTAGTTAATTCATCTATGAAAGAAACAAAATAGTCATCATCAATAGCATTGACACCTTGGCCATTTTTGGGCATTGGCTCGGTTATTACGTTGGGTGTCTCGGGAAGGTCAAACTCAATCTCCTTCACCTCAATGAGATCCTGTACTTTGTTCTTTAACGCCCAACAGTCGTTTGTATCATGCCCGGAGTCTCAGAATGGTAGGCACGTTGAGCATTCAGATTGTAGCGGGGAGAGGCTGTATTAGGATTCTTCGGGGCCTCCTTCAGAGTTACCAAATTGAACTTCAGCAGGTGTGGCAAAACCTGGGATAGGGTCATGTTGATCCGAGTAAACTGTCTTATAGGCATATCTGGTATGCGCTGATTGTTTCGTTGTTGGTTTGAAGCAGTATTGGAAATCACGACAGCCCCTACTGTTAGACGATGCTCGGTTTTGTTATGATTTCTTGGCCATAAGCAGCACTGACCTCCTTCTTCCCTGTGAAAGGTTTCTTTGCAATACTGGAGGATGCATTTCTCTATATCTTACCTCTTTTAATGCCAGCCTCCACACGTTCACCGGTTAAGATCAATTCAGTAAACCCAGTAGACGAACTTCCAATCAGATGATTAAAGAATGGACCAGACAACATGCCCAAGAACATGTCAACCAGCTCCCTATCAGACAACGGAGGCTAGACTCTTCCTGCAAGGTCCCTCCATTTTTAGGCATAATCTTTGAAACCCTCGTCGGAACCCATAGACATACTTTGCAATTGCGTACGAGTTGGGGTGAGGTCAACATTATATTGGTACTACTTGTAGAAAGAAGCAGCCAGATCTTCCCAATTGCGAATGTTGGTTATCTCAAGTTGATAGAACCATTCCAGTTGAGTCCCTGCCAAACTTTCTTGGAAGAAGTGGAGCCACAGATTCCTGTCAGAAGTGTGGAGTTGAATCTTCCCGACGTACGGCCTTAAATGAAGCTTCGGACAGGAGACACCGTCGTACTTAGCAAAAGTAGGGACCTTGAATTTTTGCGGGATGACCACCCCTGAAATCAGTCCTAACTTCTCAAAATCCAGCCTGGGTATCTTCTAGATCTCCATAGCATTGAGTTGATCCTCTAGTTGTTTGTATTTATCATCAGCAGGAGGATACTGCTCCTCTTAATAGTCAGGTTCATCTTCTTCAGACCCTGGATTGTTGTTTTCTTCCACTGGCTTCTCTTCATGATTTTCCCTCTCATTTGACGGGGTTGTGAAATCTATAGCTCATTTAACCGTTCCTCTGATCCTTCTTCCCAGATTCACTACACCAGCTGGTTTCTTTGGCTTCTTGGTTTTCTCTTTGAGGATTAAAGCTTTCAAATATTCTTTCCCATGGGCCAGAGCCAGGAACATCTGCTGAAACTGAGCGTTTTGAGCTTGGAGGTCTTTCACTGTTTGTTCGAGAGCCATTTCTTTTGTTGAAATAAACAGCGAAAAGAATAAGAAACATGTCTTGGAATACCTACTTATGCGATGAAATGCATGATGATGTTTATGCAATGTTTTCAAGGACTTTTAAGATCTTAAACTTGCTTAGCCAAAAAAAAGGACAAACATTAATTGCCTTCAATAGTTTGAATCGTTACAAAGATGCCTTTTGGGCTTTACAATAGAAGAAACAAAGATAAAACAAAACTCCTAAATTAGACAGGACTCAGGCTTCCCATGGGTGCATCCTCTTTGGTGCAATATAGGCGTTCAAACTCTGTTCTTCATGCAGTCGTCTTGTAAGCTCCAAAGCCTTTTTCTCGCTTGCATAAAACTAGGCTTCAAAGGTATCTCGCTCCTCTTTGAGCTGGATCCAAGATTATTACAACTCCTCGAGAGTAGTTGGCATATCAGGATGGATAATGGTATAAGGTACCTCTTCATCAGCAACAGGTTCCATTATGATAGGTAGGATGGCAGGATAAGGCATCATAAGATTTTGAGTACGTGCTCGTACCCACTTAAGATAAGGCTCCAAAGGGATGGAGTTCTTATGCCCCAATGTCTTGCTATCCACTTTGTTTACCATGCCCCAAACTTGTATGAACCTCTGACGGTAATCTTGAACATCATCCTTGTTGTTGAACATAATGCCTTGAACTAATACATCATGAGGACCATCCCTTTAAGCATACCCAAACTGTCGCAACGCCAAACAAGGATTATAAGTGATTCCTCCCATGATGCCTAGGAGAGGGACATTAGGGAATTCCCCACAACAATCAATGATGGTAACATTCTCCAAGGATCAAGCACACCAATGAATATCTGAATGTGTGAGGGACATCAACCTATTAGACTGTCTCATGCCCTGCTCATTCTTCAAAACAGATCAAGGAAGGTGCAAAATAAACCACCTAGCTAACAGAGGAGTGCAACACAGCAGGGTCCCTCTTCTCTTTACAGTGCGGGTATGCAGAGAGTGTAGGATGTCTCTAAGTAAAGTAGGCACTGGATTATGAGACAGAAAAACCTTGAACGCATTCACATCTATGAGTTGGTCCGGATTAGGAAATAGTACCATCCCATAGATGAGAAGGGCCAACACTTATTCAAAATCTTGTAGATCCAGGGTATCCCAAAAATGGTGAGCCTTCTCAAATAGAAACTTATCTAGAATCCCTTTGACGCCTCTTCTTGTTTCCCAATTTTCCACCACATCGGACCGTTGTAAAGACAGAGCGTGAGCAATCTCTTCAGGTTTTGGGTCTCTTTCCATACCATTGAAGGGTAACTGGTCAAGAATGGGCAACTCAAATAACTGAGAAAACTCTTTCATAGTAGGCACCAATTGGTAATCAAGAAAGGTGAAGCAGTGATGTAAAAGGTCGAAGAATTGAAAGAGCACCTTCAACATTTCTTCATTAGGGTTTGAGGTGACCAGATTGAGAAGTCGACCATGTCTTTCAGTGAATGGAGAGCTCTCAGGAACCCTTGATGCTAATTCCTTGAGTTGAGGAGGTACCCTTATGAGGTTGATTTGGATAGTATTCCTGCGAGTGGGTGCCATGTCCTACAAAACAACACAAAGATAAGTCCTAAAAACCCTTGAAATGGTTAGTATCTTATGATATGCTATGATGTTATGATATCATGATTATGCTAAGAAAACACAAATGTATCAAGCATAAGCAAATCACACAAATACCTTAGGTTTAAAGCTTGCATGGGTTTTAAGGTAAGTACCCTCTTGAAGTTTAATTGGTTCAACCTGTCTAGAAAGTAATCGGGTTTTAAGGGATCTCAATATCACTAATCTTTCACATAAATTTCATTCAGAACGACAACGGACTTGCCACAAAACAAAACTCGGGAGTCAAATCTCAATGAGTGTAGTATCAAGTATCAACCGACTTCGGGCTACACCAAAGACGGCTATCTCACTACTTCCTAATGGCCAAGTTGTTCAATTAGAGGTTCTAAGGTCAGTTGATGCTTCATGACACCATGCAGCGGCCCCGTATTCTCCTTGACTACTCAAGGTCTATCGATACCAACCAAAGTGTCACATCAACGTAGCTATCGCTTCAACCGTGTCGGTATACCCCACACAACCCCCCACGATCTATTGCTACTTACATAAAAGGTTCCCCAGATCCGTGTGTAGGATCTATAGTAACCCAAACAAAGCCCTCAAAAGTAAAGCAAACAAAGCAAGCAATTAAAATAGTTTTAAAATGAACTAACTCTAAGGTAACCCCACTTTTTATAGTTCCCCATCAGAGTCACTGTTTATGTGATACGGTGGTAGAACCGACTGCTATACTGGTTTTGCGTTTGTTTTTGAAAATGTTGCAGTAAGTAAGAGTCGCCACCGACTTTTCTTTTATCCAATCAAGGAAAGGGTGAAAAGAACAGAAAAAGACCTTTTCGAGAATTTTCTGAGTAAGGGGGGCAGGTTATGGAAAGGGAAGGTGTTATCACCCTTTCCATCCATAGTTATCTACGGGATCTTAGATGCTTAGCTCATTTTAAAAGTACCTTGTGCTTTGTGTGTTTGAAAAAATGTTTTGAAATGCCTTAGTACGGCGATTCACTTTGCCATAACTCTTGTATCAGTCCTCAAGAGTGTTGACAAAGCAAATGTTTTTTAAAGTTATTTTTTTGAAATGCGTAAGTGTGAAAAGTTTTTTTTTATTTAAGCAAGCATCTAACAACTATCTACTTGTACTCGAAAAGGTTGTTTTTTTCCCTCTTTTCCTTTAGACAGTTCTATCCTACTATTAGTGAGTGGGTAGCCCTATCGTTGGATATTGAGGGACAATTGAAGGGAAGTTACAGTCATAAAGGCAACATGTGGAGACGCTTTAGCAATTTTGTCTATGGACTAGATCATTTACCGAAAGGAAACTGTAGGGTCATCGAGGGATTATGATCTTTTTGATTTACGGATCTTTGCTAAAGCGTCCTCGTTTCGAGGGACATGTCTGTTTTATTTCCGAAGACAACCAAAGTGGGGTACCTTAGAGGGCCATGTGCGCAATGTGTGTTATGTTCAATTATTTATCTTGAATTATTAGGTTTGCTAGCGTTTGATTTTTCAGTCTTGTCATATAATCCTAGTTACTAGCATTTAATATGTACAGAAATTTAAAGTACGGGAATCGTAAATCCTACGCTATTACAATGCTTTGGGGAGGGGGTATTTACATGTTCAAGTGGGGGGGGGGGGGGGGGGGGGGGGGGGAATAAAGAAAGTGATAAAGTCCTATTTAATTATCTATTACATGCCATAAGCAAATAAAGAAAATATGAAAAAGAATAATAGAAAAGAAATATTGAACGTGTGTGAGTTGAGAAAGATACGTCTAAAACCCTAAAAATTTCTAAGTAAACAAGAAAATCTTTTTTTGGTTTTTGTTTATTTTTAATTTAAAAAATAATAATTAAACTAAGTCTGAAATTCATTAAGAAAATGAATATTAAATGAAATTAACCTAATTCTAATATTTTTTGTGTTTTTACTTAAGAAAATATTTGAATGAAATAATCTAAGTCTAATTGATTTTAAATTAATTAAAACAAGTCAAAAATAATTAAATTAATTAATTTACAAAATAAAAAATTAATTTTAGAAAAAATTCTAAGTCTAATTATTATTATCTTTTATTTTTATTTTTATGATTTGATAAAAAAAGGTTTTAAAAGTAAAATATAAAACAAATAAAAAAAGCTAAAAAGAAAAACAGAAAAAAAATATAAAATTGGGTCTGATATCAAAAAATAAATGGGGGTGTGTTTTTGAAATTGCTAGGCCCTATCCAGGGGGAGCCCAGAAGCTGACTTGATTCAATGTTGTTGGTTCATGGGGGGTCCATCATGAAGGATCACCCTAGGAGAGTTGGATCTACCTCCGTTGGTATCTGATGGTCCAGATGAAGGCCATATCATACGCTGACAAACCCTTATATGTATCGGATCTGCAGGGAGATTGTTAGAAAAAATAGAATGCAAACCTGGGATTCGAACCCAGGCCTTTCAGGATAACACACACGCTTCTTACCACTGGGCCATGCTGCTCATTTATTAGTATAATAATACAATAATAATATAATAGAAATTCAGTCAATTTCCCTAAATTTAAACGCGCGTCGGAATTAATTCAAATGGACCAATGAGAGCGTAAAGCCTGGACCACCGAAGTTAGCCTTCCGGTTGTCTTCTCTGGTGGGTTTCAAACCTTAATCTGCAAAATAGAAAAAATACAGAGATCAAAATAACCCTCCCCCCTTAAAATGATGCCCTGAATCTGAATTTGGCCTTATTTTTGGCCAAAGACCACTGGATCATACGTTTCAAAGCAAGATACCAGATTCAACTCAAAAATGGTATCTCACGATTTTGGCCCTATTTTTCCCATGTTCCACGTCCAACCTGTTCTATACATGATTATGAACACATATGCAAACGTTAAATTTGAAAGCAATGCAGATTAAATGAAAATGTATCCAAAAAAATATACTTACCGGTGAGGTTTGTGTGGCTATTTTGGGCGTTCTTCATGCTTGAATAAAGGGTGATATGTGCTCCTGGTAACCCTGGGATGTTGATAGGATGCTTGGAAAGAGCTAAATCCGGCTGGATCAAGGATTTCAACTTTGACAACTTTAAGAATTTTTTGCAATTTTCGTGGCTCCTTTTAGGCTGTGTTTTTTCGTGTGTTTGGCTTGATCAGGGCTTGTACTTATAGTGGAGATGTAGGGGACAAATTTTCATGGCAAGAATCAATGTCGTAACTATGTTTTCCAACCAAAATCCAACAAATTAAAAATCTTCCAATTTTGCCAAAACTTTCCCTTTCCTTGCTAGCATGTACCTGGACACATCTTACAGGAATTCTTGGGCCTTAAGGCAAAGCAAAACAACAGCCCAAATGCAAAAACCAATCTCTAAATATTTTATGCAATTTACTTTGAATTTATTTGAAATAAATCAAAATAAATATGAGAAAAATAAATGAAATTTGCAAGGCAGGGTAAAAATGAGATTAGGGTCTTTTCATAAGGTCATGAAAGAGTTTGAAGTCCAAAAATTTGGGCCATTGCCTTAAAAGTTTAAGTTTGCTCAATGCAAAAATCTTGAAATTTCCAAAATTTTCCCAACTTGGGAAAGCCATAACTTGCTCAATTTTGAACTCATGATGATGATCTATGACTTTTTGGAAATCCCAAGACGTCTAACTCAATCCCTCTTTTGATAAATTTTGCATTTGAAGATTTTATCTTAATGTAAATGGTCTTAACAAAAAATGCCTTTTGTTGACTTTCTAGAAGTGACTTGTAATGTATGAGCTTGTATCTTTCAAATGGTGCATCTCTTGATCTTGAGGACAGAATAGAACTTGTATGGAATTAGATTCTATTCAAAATGATCTTTGGTTATGGAAAAATGTATGAAGTATGTGAAAGTTATGCCTGTCAAAGTTTAGTTAACTTTTCCTATAGAAACCCTAATTTAGCAATTCTTGACTTTTGATAAATTGAGAGCATTTCTTAGGGAATCATGATCAACCCTTGATAAAATTATGGATATCACTTCAAAATGTTGATGTTGACCAAGAATATTGAAGTTTGACTATACATGGGCCACAATTGACTTTTGACCTAACACAGTTGATTTTCAAGCATTTGAGCAATTGACTGAGCAAACTTGTAGTGGAAGGCATGAAATTTGTCATGGACAACCTTGAAGGCATATTATGGCCATGTAAAACATTTGGGACCTTTGTAACTCACACATCTTGTTTAAAGGTGAAACCCTAATTAGAGGTTCATTGCTAAGGAAGAGAATTTGCCTGGTCAATTCTTGGTTAACCTTGAGCAATTGAGGACCTCTAGGAGCATGTTTTGAGTAAAAATGGGAGGGAAAATTTTGGGGTACAACATGGTGAAATAAAGTCAAGATTATATCTCTCCAAGCTCAGCTAAATTTTGGGCATTCCCTCAAAGTTATCAAGTCAGAGGTTATCACGTCGATAAATCTCTTAAAGCTTGATCAATATGAAGCTATCATGTCGATAAATCTCTTCAACTTTCCATCAATCAGAGTCCATAACGTCGATGAATCCCTTCAAGTTTCCATAAACATGAGACAATCACACTGAAGAACCCATTCAGAATTCATTCAACCTAGGGAAGCTACGTCAAGATTCAAAAAATCTCTCCAAGAAAGTTGTAATCAAGAGTAGTTTATTTCGTGACTTAAGACATTGGGGCAAGCCACCTCATATATTATTGTGCCACGGATATTCTGGTCTTCTATTCAGCAAAGGTTCTCTCAAATATCCTCTAGACGGGGACATTCCTCATCCGTACTCGCAAAGCTGCTCAAGCCGATTATGTTGTACAAGACAACCACAATCAAGCTAAAAGCAATTGATAGTGGTCACCCTGACCTAGCCAGCATGCAAAGTCGCCTTCATCTGCTACAGACAACTTCAAACCTGATTCCCAAAGTGAATTCAAAAAGTTCGGAGTCGCCGTTTGATTTAGCACGCGCAATTACATCCCCAGTGGAGTGAACCGGGGTATTTGCAGATGTCCATGTCCATCTTTTCATCCCCAAGTGATTCAAGAGGTAATTCCCCAGTGTGTCATAAACTTGGGGCAGGTATTCAAAGAAATCCACATGGTGTTCGGTATCCTTTCCTTGGCATATTCAGTCCTACCATCCTCTCAAAGGTTTAGAATGTAGGGAAGTCGGGCCAGATTATCTCTTCCCCAATGATATAATTCAGAATTCTTTGGCATACCTGAAAAATTGCTTCGTCAGTAATTCAATCTTCAAAAGAGTCATCAATGATCTTAGGTATCATGAGGTCCCAAATTCAAATTCTTACAAGTATCCCCAGTGACACTTGGTATCGCAGGTTTCCAGTGCTGGTTCTTATTGGCATCCCCGGTGATGAGAAACAGTTCCCAACAAGCCTCCGCTTATCCCCATGAAGTCTATTTCTCTGTATTCCATATAGTTATCACTATATAACATTTCATCTTCAAAAGCGTCTAGCCGGTCCATTAGAATGGGTCTTTGCGGCAAAGTAAATTCAAACATGCATACGAAGCATAAGCCAGATAGGGTACCTTACACAAAAGACCTGAATCCTTCAAAGACAGCAATACGCCCCCACAAGAGGATATCGCTCCCAAACCTTCAGCTGACATCCTTCGTTACATCACGATACCCAAATAGCGGTTCCAATACGTTCTAATTCCTAAATACACATTTGTGTCTATTCTCCCTCTAGATCCCAATAAGATCAGTACAGTAATTCATCCCAGGTACCTTCACTCGTCATGTCGCAACCTATGTTCTCATATTAGAAACTTAGGTCGCCCGTAGGCTAGATTCTCCCCTAGATCATCTTAGTACCTGAGATCGCCCAAAGGCTAGGTTCTCCCTAAATCATCTTAAAACCTGAGATTTCCTGTAGGCTAGGTTCTCCCTATGATCATCTTACAACCTGAGGTCTCCCGTAGGATAGGTTCTCCTTGTGATCATCTTAGAACCTGAGATAGCCCGTAGGCTAGGTTCACCATAAGATCATCTTAGAACCTGAGATCGCTCGGTGGCTAGGTTCTTCCTATAGATCGTCTTAGAATAAGAGACCGCCCATTGGCAAGGTTCTTACAATAGATCATCTTAGAACCTGAGATCACCCGTTGGCTAGTTATTCCTATAGATAATCTTAGAACCTGAGATTTCCGATTGGCTAGGTTCTACCTATAGATCGTCTTAGAACCTGAGATCGCCCGTTGGCTAGGTTCTTCCAATTGATCCTCTTAGAACATGAGATCTCTCGTTGGCTATGTTCTTCTTATAGATCATCTTAGAACCTAAGATTTCCCGTTGGCTAGGTTCTTCCTATAGATCGTATTAGAACCTGAAATCGCCCATTGACTAGGTTCTTCCAATAGATCATCTTAGAACCTGAGATTTCCCATTGGCTAGTTTCTTCCTATAGATTGTCTTAGAACCTGAGATCGCCCGCTGGCTAGGTTCTTCCAATAGATCATCTTAGAACCTGAGATCGCCCGTTGGCTAGGTTCTTCCTATATATCATCTTAGAACCTGAGATCGCTCGTTGGTTAGGTTCTTTCTATAGATCGTTTTAGAACCTGAGATCACCCGTTGGCTAGGTTCTTCCAATAGATCATCTTAGAACCTGAGATCGCCTGTTGGCTAGGTTCTTCCTATAGGTCATCTTAGAACCTGAGATCGCCCGTTGGCTAGGTTATTCTTATAGATCGTCTTAGAACCTGGGATCTCCTGTTGGATAGGTTCTTCCAATAGATCATCTTAGAACCTAAGATCTCCCGTTTGCTAGGTTCTTCTTATAGATTGTCTTAGAACATGAGATCTCCTGGGGTCACTTTGCGGTAAGATAATCCGCTTGATCACGAGATCTCCGACTTGATATACTTGACGTCTGACTTTCTTGTTGAAAGCCTTGATCATCCGTTTTTGGTACGTCTGACCATGGAAAATAGCAGCGAGTCGCTTCTCGTCGATCAAATTGAGTTGATCAAGTCGGGTCTGAATCCAATCATCTTCATTCAAACCTGCGTCTTTCATAATCCTTAAGGAAGGAATCTGAACTTCCATGGGAAGGACAGCTTCCATGCCGTATACCAAAGAAAATGGGGTTGCCCCGGTTGAAGTACGTGCTGTGGTACGGTATCCGTGCAGAGCAAATGGTAACATTTCATGCCAGTCCTTGTAAGTGACTGTCATTTTCTGAATGATCTTCTTAATGTTTTTGTTCGCAGCTTCAACAGCACCATTCATCTTCGGCCGATAGGGAGATGAATTGTGATGATAAATCTTGAACTCTTCGCATAGAGCGGTGATCATAGTATTATTCAGATTGGTTCCGTTGTCTGTGATGATCCTGTCGGGGACACCGTACCGGCATATGAGGTTTTGCTTGATAAAGTGGGCAACCACATTTTTTGTAACAGAGGCGAAAGAAGCCGCTTCGACCCATTTGGTGAAATAGTCAATGGCAACCAGGATGAAGCGATGTCCATTGGATGCAGTGGGCTTGATCTCTCCAATCATGTCAATGCCCCACATTGCAAATGGACACGGAGCTGTCAGCACGTTGAGAGGAACCGGAGGAATGTGCACCTTATCAGTGTAGATTTGGCATTTATGGCAGGTACGGGAGTGTTGATAGCAATCAGCTTCCATGGTAGACCAGTAATAGCCTGTCCTTAGAATCTTCTTAGCCATCGTGTGTCCGCTCAAGTGGGTGCCGAATGTACCGCTGTGTATCTCAGTCATGATCAACTCTGCCTCAGCTTTGTCCATATATCGGAGTAAAACACAATCATGGCTGCTGTTGTACCCCAAAATTTGCCCTCGCATTTTTTCTACAAACAATCTCAGCTTCAGACATTTCCTGACTTTTCAAATTGGCACGAGAATCGGACAAACGGATTTTTCTTGACAGTCAAGCAAAATTAGGGTTTTTTACTAATTTTCAGAGTTCTGATTTGTTTCATGCAGTTGGCTCAGAGTTTGGATGATTTTTGGTTCAATTTTGATCAGGCGAGCGTTATCTAGCATTTAATCAAGAATTAAGGTTTTATGGGCATATTCTCAGAAGAATTTAAATTCTACCGCACTTTGCAGTTTATTCCGAGATTCGGGTTAAAATTCGCGTTATCTTGATTTAATCAGTAAATGAGGCAGTTGGTTTGAATTCACCAGTCAAAAGGGATGTGTGCAATGTGGAATTACAGTGCTTGGCAAAAGAATCAGTGAAAAAGGATTGCCTCTGATTAAGTTTTTGTGTTCGACTGTGCGTTGCTTTGAACAATGGATACGTCGAATTCATTTATTTTGATCATCGAAGGTTTATTTGATTATTTATGATTCTAAGAATTAAAATATTTGAAATTTAAACTTTCATTTTATTTTATTTAAGGAACTATAAATAACAAATAAACAATTAAAGAAAAGGAATTGAAAGAGAATTGAATATCAATGGAATTTTTTATTTCACATTTAATAATTGCTACAATTGTTATTATTTGGATACTAATATTTATTACAAAGTATTTAAAATAATAATAATGTACAAGAATTAAACTGAAAATAAAAAATTCTATCCTATTTCTAAACTCTTCATTCTTCACTCCGTTTCGGTGCTCCATTTTTTTATCTGCAAAAAGAAGCAAGAAAAGTCAAAAAGCAGTTAATTAAAGACAGTAGAAATTCGCTCATCATTAGGGGCCACTGACTGGGATCAGTTGACCCTCTCTGCAAATCACGGGATTTCTCCCGGTTCACAGAGAGGGAAGATTTTTTGTTCATGAAATGCAAATGTCAAAAGTATGAGTTCCAAAATTCAAGACTGCATAGAATCTCAACTTCAAATTCAAACTAAACTGAAAAAATCCAATTTCAACTTTCTATCCAAAGCAAAAGGGAAGTTACTGTCAAAATGCCTAAGTTTACTCAAGGATTACCCAAAAGTACAATTGCTGTCAAAGTCAAATCCCAAGATATCAAAGAAATGCAAAAAATGTAGCAAAGCTGTCAAAAGCAAGATGAAGATGCAGAGAAGTGGTATGCAAGCAACTTGAATCTTAAAATCATCACTTCCCATAGGCCCCTTCAGAACCAAGTACAACATAAATCATATAATAATATATTAACTGTACTTTGGAGAGGAAAAAGAGAGATAAAGAGCATAGGCAGAGTTCAGGTCTTAGGCATAGGCAGTATAACAAGACAGAAAAGATATACAAAAAAGAGAATACAATTCAGCATTATTCAAAACTGGGCAGAAGTACACAGCATAGACAATTGCCAAAAATAGAAAAGTTCCAAGAAACCTTGTGAAACTACCCAGCAAACTTGGGTCAAAGAGAATACCAAGGTTTGAATGAAGATTGGGCGCCAAAGACCAATAGAAAGAGGACAAAAGAACACAAGAAAACATACTGATTGAGCCAAGCACCAATATCACCTGTATAACTCAGAACTAAACCAATATAGGCCATAACCTCATACCTGTCCAGAAACACACAAGTTATCAAAAACACATCTCAAACCTCATAACCAGAATCACCAAAAAACCATAACCTGAAAATGCTTTAACCTGCCTACTGTCAAGAAAAGAGACAGAACCAAAAACTCATCCAAGCTGATAAACCAAGTTCAAAAGCATAACAACCATTAACCTGTCAATACACCCATTTGCTAGCACAAACCCATAAACAAAACATACAAACCCATCCAAGCTGATCAACCAAGTTCAAAAGCATAACAACCTGCCTACTGTCAAGAAAAGAAAAGAAAACTTCAAGCCATGAAACCCCTGTCAAACCAATAACCAACATAACCCCTCAAGTCAAGTATCGGTCACAAACATAGCCCATCCTAAAAACCTCAGAAACCTGTCCAACTCCTAAGCCTCAGAGTTTTTTTCTTTCCTCATCATAGGCGATACATAGCATCCCACTCAACAGAAGTTCAAGGCCAACAAACATCTCAGAAAGGAACATCTCAAGCATATAGGCAACAAATACGAGCCCCTCAGAACTATAAGTTCATCATGGGGGGGAACAAATCAAATCATATAGCGTCAAGCACGTAAGCAGAAACAAATCAAGGAAACACGAGAGAAGAAGAGAAAGTTCATCAAGGCAACAATTCGAAGCATCATAGGCAAAGGCAACACGAGAGAAGAAGAGAAAGTTCATCAAGGCAACAATTCGAAGCATCATAGGCAAAGGCAACACATAGTAGAAAAAGAAAGATAAAGAAGTGAATTTTAAGAAGGATTTCTCAGTACCAATCTGTCATCATCGAATCCCTAAAGAAGAAGAAAGATAAAAGTACCAAACTTTCCTAATCCAGCTTCCAGCTTCTCCACCGGGCCTCCGCCTCAACGCCTCCAGTTCCGATTCCTCTTTCTCCGTCCCCAGGATTAAGGTAGCTTTTCGTCCTTCTTTTTTTCTCAAATCTCAGAAAAAACAAACAATAATAAATGTGTGAAACTACAAGTCAAACTAAGCATGCGAAGAAGAGTGAAAATCCTAATGCATAAAAGAGGTGAGATCGTTACCCTGTCCGTTTAGGTTTGGTCCAACCACGGAGATGAGCGGAACCGGAGGTGGCGTTGGGTTGGCTCGGCATTCGGAACAGGCATCACATTCAGCATTCAGGGAGATGAAGAAGAACGGAGAAGACGAACATACAAACGGCGCGTCCCAAACCCTATGCGCTACCAATTGAACAAACAAATGTGAAACCCTGATTTTGCTTTTGGATCAACTTGGGCCTTGCCCATTCTGCGTCCCTCCTAAGCCCAATAAAACCACTAACACAATTCACAAACATTTGGATTAATACTAACTCTTTTTTCATCATATTATGTAAACTCATTTCATTTTTTATCACAAAATCATACATTTTTCTAACTTAGCATTTTGTCATATATTAAGTTGAAAATACTTTCTTTTTATTTACTCTTTTAAATAAAAAAATGTATATACATTTCCTTGCATGATTTAAAATTTCTTAAAACATTTTATACCTAATTTAATTAGAAACTTGAATATTCTATTAAAAACATTTTATTTTGTACATACATTTTAAAACATTAATTTTGTATATATTATACATTTTTATATAATTAAAAATAACAAAATACCTTTTTTTTAATTAACTTATATACATAATTTAATACTTGATTAAAATACATATTTATACATAACAATTTAAATACATTTTTTCTCTAATATTAAAATTCACAAATATTCGATCAAAACACTTTCTTTTTCTTTTATACATAATTAAACATATAAATCAAAGATTCATTTAAACGCATATCTAGGTCAAAAACCCTAATACGTTTCAATTCCACAATTCGCACTTGTACAATACATATACATCTCACACTTACACTTACACAATGCATTCACATTGCCCTATACACATTTTTATATTTATGTATTCGATATTTACATTTGATTGCGACTTCGATTTGGTTGTAATTTATTCGGGTACTATAAGTCTCATCCCCTTTGTACATTTATACCCCCACTCCCGGACACTATTTTGTAATAGCGTAGATTTTACATTCCGCAATTTACAGTTTTCAATTATACCATGGTTAGACCTAGGGTTTGTATGTACATAAAATCAAACGCTAGATAACCTAATACAAAGACAAATACATGTAATCAATACACAATCACACTTGCACCCCCTAGGGTAATCCCACATGTTGCCTTCCAAAATGGGCCATGCTTGCACGTCGAGTATCTTTGGCAAAACAAAATCAAATGATCATAAGTCCCTCGATGACGCTTTCGAATGTTGCCTAAAATGGAACGATCATAGTCCCTTCAAAGCAAATTGCCAAAGACACTTGGCACCATTGCATTCATGGTCCATACAATGACCCGCGCCCGTCCCGAATAAACTTCCTAAACGCAAGATTGTCTACCAATTTCAATGGTAGAACAAAATTGTTAAAAAGGGGTTAAAACATAACAAAAACCTTTGAGTACAATAGGGTAGACAAAACTCTTAGTTACTTGAGATCAAACTTGCAAAAACACTTGCCTCATTTCCAAAAACCACAATCCACAACACTTTCAAACAAACTCTCAAAAACATTTGAAAACATCTTTTCGAAAAGATTCACACTTTTGTAAAACACTCAAACACGAGTCAAATACATTAGTTGCCTAAGACAAGGCATCTTTTTCCAAAAAACATTTTCAAAAAGCACCTACACACGCACCATTTTCAAAGCAATCGAAAAACAAGGCAAGTGATCTAAAAAACCAAGTAACTAAGAGCCCATGGATAACCATGGATGAAAAGGGTGCTAACACCTTCCCTTTTCATAATCTACCCCCCGAACCCACGAAATATCTCAAAAGGTTTTTGCTGTGCTTTTTTAACCTTTCCTTTAGGATAAAATAAAAAGTCGGTGGCAACTCTTGCTCAACCGCACAAGTGCGAATACGAACGCAAAACACTAGTCAGTTCTCCCACCGTATCACAGAACTGGCGACTCTGCTGGGGAAAATTTTTAAGTGGGGTTACCTTAGGGTTTAGATCACCTTTACTTTCAATTGATTGCTTTGTTTGCTTTACATTTGTGGGCTTTGTATCGGAGTTTTATAGATCCTAACCCGGATCTGGGGAAACCCTTTTAGGTAGCAACAAGGCTGTGAGGGAACTGTGCGGGGTATACCGACATGGTTGAAGCAGTCTGCTACGTTGATGTGGCACTTTGGTGTGTACCGGTAACCCTTTAGTTCAGTCAAGGAGAGTACGGGGCCGCCGCGTGGTGTCGCGAAGCATCAACTGACCTTAGGAACCTTAATTGAACCATCTTGGCCTTTTTTAGGGTAGTGAGATAACTGACTTTGGTGCAGTCCGAGGTTGGTTGATACTCGATACTACACTCAATTGAGGGTGCTTTCTTGGAATATTTCGGTCGCCAGTTCAGTGGCTAAATCGAAACGATGAACAATGAAAGCAATCCAGTGATATTGGGACCCTTAGAACCCGGTTACTTCTAATAGGACAGGTTGAGCCCACCAAATTTCAGGAGGGTAATACCCAGACCCCATGCAGGCCTAAACTCTAAGGGTTTGTCTTGTGTGACTTGTGTGCCTTACCATGTTTGCCTTTGTGAATATTTGTGGTGTATTTAATCATAACACCATACAGCATCATGTGCATGGACTAACCATTTCAAGGGTTTCGAATCTTCATCTTTGTTCTTGTTTTATAGGACATGGAAACTGCTCGCAGAAAGACAATTCAGATTAGCCTTGTAAAGATCCCTCCTCAGCTTAAGGAACTTATGTCCAGGATTCCCGAGGGTTCTTCATTCAGTGAGAGACATGGAAGACTCATCAGCTTGGTTAACACCAACATTGAGGAAGATATGATAAAATTCTTGTTCCAATTCTTTGACCCTCTGCATCAATGCTTCACCTTCCCGGATTATCAATTGGTGCCTACATTGGAAGAGTTCTCCCGACTTCTGAAGATCCCTATCCTTGATCAACTACCCTACAACGGTACGGAAGAGGAACCCAGACTTGAAGAGATTGCTAAAGCTTTACACCTACAACCGTCTGACCTCAAGGGACATTGGGAAGTTAGAAGTGGTATCAAGGGTTTTTTAGCCAGGTTTCTATTCGAGAAGGCCCAAGAATGTTGGAACTCCCTTGACCTACAAGCTTTTGAAGAAGTTATGGCCCTCCTTGTCTATGGTTTGGTGTTATTCCCTAACCCAGATCAGCTTATTGATATCAGTGCTATCCAGATCTTCATGACCAGGAATCCTATACCTACGTTGCTGGGGGACATCCTTCACTCATGTTACACTCGAACCATGAGAAGAAGGGGTGTCCTCATGTGTTGCACTCCTCTCCTGGGAAGGTGGTTTATTTCGCACCTTCCACAATCAGCTTTGAAGAACGAGCAGGGCTTGAGATGGTCACAACGGTTAATGACTCTCACGCATGCAGATATACATTGGTGCCCTAGGTCCAGGGAAGACGTCACTATCATTGATCGTTGCGGGGAGTACCCTAATGTTCCTTTATTTGGAATCAAAGGAGGTATTACTTACAACCCATGCCTGGCTTGGAGACAGTTCGGTTATGCTCGGAGGGATGGCCCTCATGACATGTTAATTCCTAACATAGTTTTCAAGTTCGACAACGATACTCAGGGACTTCGTCAGAGATTCATCAGAGCTTGGAGGATGCCGAGTAAGATAGACAGCAAGACACTGGGGCACAGGAACTCCATCCCGTTGGAACCTTATCTCAAATGGGTACGAGCCCGCTCCCAGAAGTTAGTGATGCCTTATCCCCATATGCTCCCTGTGATCAAAGAACCAGTCTTGGAGGGAGAAGTGTCCTACACCATTTAACATCCTGACATGCCCACGTCCTGGGAAGAGATGCAGAAGAGCTGGATCCAGCTTAAGGAAGAACGGAATTCTCTTGAGACCAGTCTACATGCTAGTGAGAAGAAAGTCCTGGAACTCACCCGCCTACTGCACGAGGAGAGGAATCTCAATACCTACATCGCACCAAAGAGGATGCGCAATGTTTTTTTGCCTTAAGGAGTCATTTTGTAATATTTGGCCCATGGGGCATTTATGTACTAACGAATTTCTCCTTATTAATATGATGTGCGTTCTTTTTGTCTACAACAAATTTTGAATATTCTAAATCCTTGAATACATTGCATACATACGCATTCCATTGCACCATATGCATAGCAGGTACCCTATTCCACAGGTTGCTTACTCTCCTTCACTGTTTATTTTGAACAGTCATCATGAATCCAGACTCCTCCAGTGAGCAAGCAATCAAGGCCCTTCAGGCCCAAAATGCACAATTTCAAGAGATGGTCCTAAGCCTAGCCCAAGGTCAGCAAGAGTTGAAGACTTTACTCCTGAAGAAGAAGAAGAAAAAGAGGACTGCGTTGTTCAACACCGGATGCAGATTTGGGAACACACTCTATAATGAAGCTGATCCAACTACTTCTTCTGCTGAGAAAAACAGTCCTCAAGGGGGAGGAGCTCCTAGTCCCGCAGTCTCCGACAACGAGACGGACTACAACGACGAACAATACCCACCTGCTGCTGACAGATACAAACAATTGGAGGACCGTTTGAGCGCCATGGAAATTCAGAATGTGCCGGGGCTGGATTTCGGAGATTTGGGGTTATCCTCTGGGGTAGTAATTCCACACAAGTTTAAGGCGCCTGCCTTCGCCAAGTATGATGGAGTCTCCTGCCCAAAGCTGCATCTAAGGTCGTACGTAAGGAAAATCCAACCTTACATGGCAGATAAGAACCTCTGGATTCACTTCTTCCAAGATAGCCTCTCAGGGTCACAGCTTGAATGGTTCTACCAATTGGATGGAACTGGCATCCGACACTGGGAAGATTTGGCAAGTGCATTCTACAGACAATACCAATACAATTCTGATCTCGCTCCTATGCGTACCCAACTTCAGGGTATGTCTCTAGGAACGGGTGAAGGGTTCAAAGAGTACGCTCAAAAATGGAGAGATTTGGCTGGCAGGGTGCAGCCTCCATTGACTGATCGGGAGCTGGTTGATATGTTTCTAGGGACGTTGTCTGGTCCGTTTTTCAATCATTTGGTTGGTAACTCCTCCGCTGGGTTTACAGATTTAATATTGACGGGAGAAAGGATTGAAGCTGGCATCAGGTCAGGCAAGATACAAAAGGCTGCCTCCACAAGCGCTGAGAAGAGGCCGTTTAAGAAAGAAGCAAGTGCCGTCTATGGTCCTAGAAGACAGATCAAGCCCGAAAGTCGCCAAGCCGTCAATGCTTTGGTCATCTCGAAACCTGTTGCTGCTCCTCAGCAGTACAATCAACAAAGAAGCGAAAGGCCCAAGAGGCAGTATTCTCGACTGAGTATGACCTTATCTCAAATTTTACCCCAACTTTTATCCGCCAACCTGGTGACCCTCAAAGAAGCTCCTAAGGTCGTCAAACACTACGTCTCCTAAGTATAACCCAAATGCCCGGTGCGCTTATCATTCTGATAGTCCCGGGCACACTACTGATGATTGTTGGGCCTTGAGAAACAAAGTGCAAGATCTGATCGATGCAAAGGAAATTCAGTTTGAAGCGCCGGAGAGACCAAATGTTGTAACTGCTCCTATGCCCCAGCATAGAGTAAATGCCATTGAGGAAGAATTGTATGCTGTTTCGGTAAGAGAAATTGTTACCCCTCTTTTGACTGTCAAGAAGAACCTACTGCTGGCCGGTTTATTTCCGGGTTGCGGTGAAGGTTGCCTGTTCTGTGTTGTTTCCCTATCTGGTTGTCCCTTGCTGAAGTTAGGCATTCAAAACCTAATGGATAGCAAGGAGATTCTGTTTAAGAAGTCTGCTGTTCAGTCGGTTCCGGTAAAAGAAGTTTTTGTGGTTACCATCTTCAAAAATCCAATCAAGGCTCTCCCGAAGAAGCCTGTTCAAATCATGCCTGTTTCACCTGTGGTTATTACCGTTCCGGGGCCTCTCCCCTACGTATCTGATAAAGCTATCCCCTGGCATTATGGGGCAGACGTATACGTGAATGGAATCAAACAAGAATTCGACGCTGGCGCCAGTATCTGCGATATCACTGGTCCAGCCAAGGTCACCCGCAGTGGCAGGCTCTTCTCGCCTGACATTGCACCGCCCGCTACTCGAAAACCCCTCCTTATAACACCTACAAGTTTACCTGTTCCTACTGCTGATCAAGTTGTTTCCCCTGCTGCCGAGTCATCAAATGCTCGGGGCAAAGGGATTGAAGAAGAGCCTGCCCGGATGGAGGCACCGATACTTATAAATGCTGAGGCCTCCCAACAAGAAATGGAGGAGATCCTGAAAATAATAAAGAAAAGTGATTTCAATGTTGTCGAGCAGCTGGGGCATACGCCCTCCAAGATCTCCATGCTCTCTTTATTGCTATGCTCCGAGGCCCATGCTAAAGCCTTGATTTCATTTCTCAAAACGGCCCATGTGCCGCAGGAGATAACTGCAGTCCAGTTCACTGATTGTGTAGCAAATCTGACAGCAGACAATGGCCTGGGTTTTTCAGATGCTGACCTGACTGCGAAGGGAAGAGACCATAACGATGCCCTGCATGTCTCTATCGAATGCAGGGGCACTACTCTGGCGCATGTGTTGGTGGATACTGGTTCCTCCTTGAATGTCCTACCAAAAAAGGCTTTAGACCGTTTGGATTATGAAGGCCTAGAACTGAAGCCCAGCAATATCATAGTCAGGGCCTTTGACGGTTCCAAAAGGATGGTTCATGGAGAGGTTAACATCCATATTCGTGTGGGCTCTCAAGTGTTTGACTCTACTTTTTATGTGATGGATATACGTCCATCGTACTCTTGTCTATTGGGTCGACCCTGGATCCATAAAGCTGGGGCAGTAACCTCTACTTTGCACCAGAAGCTGAAGTACCCCGTCAGAGGGAAGATCGTCACTGTGCAAGGAGAAGAGGAGTATATGGTGAGCCATTTGAATTCCTTCAAATACATTGAGATGGACGGGGAGTTTATTGAAACCCCCTTTCAGCATTTCGAGGAGGTACATCCAATTTCAGCAGTAGCAGAAACAACAGTCGAGAAGAATGTTTCCCTGAAGATGGCTTCCCTAAGGGATGCCCGGGCTGTGGTTCAGAAAGGCGATTGTGCAAACTGGGGTCAGCTTCCTGACTTCACTCAGAAGAACGACAAGTTTGGGCTGGGCTTCACTGCAGAGGCTCAGAGGAATGTGCGCAAGGAGAAGATCAGAAAGGCTCCGGTGTTTATCTCCAGTTCAAGGGTGAATGCTATTGAGGAGGATGTAGAGGAAGCAGAGTTTGACAGTTGGATCTACCCGACTACCAGCGACGGACCAAGCAACTGGACGGCAAAGGATTTTACACCTATCACATTTGTCACGCAGTAATTGATTTCTTTTGATTTCCAAATTTGTAACAAACAATATGTTAAAACTTTGTTGGCTCGGTGTCCTACCCGGGGCATCGTAGCTCCATTTGTGAGGGTTTTTTGTATGACATTTTCATATATCATCAATCAAAACATTGGACGTTTGTTGCATTTCAAATCTTGCGCTCTTTTTCCTTCTGTGTTATACATATTGCAAAACAGCTATATTTACACACACTCACTTATACAGGTTTCAATCCACCCTGGATCTCACTGGTAACAGCTCTGCTACCGCCAGTTATGACTTCGAAAATCCGATCAACTTGGCCGAAGACGAAGGTGAAGATGATTGCGAGGTGCCTGGTGAACTCGCGAGACTGCTACTTCAGGAGGAGAGAACTATTCAGCCACATGAAGAGCCGGTGGAGACGATTAACCTGGGTACCGAGACAGATAGGAAAGAGGTTAAGATTGGTGCCAATCTAGAGCTCAGCGTGAAGCAACGATTGATCCAGATGCTACAGGATTACCTGGAGATCTTTGCTTGGTCCTATGAGGATATGCCGGGTTTGGACGCCGACATTGTAGTTCATCACCTGCCAACCAAGGAAGATTGCCCTCCGGTAAAGCAAAAAGTCCGACGGATGCGTCCAGAGATGTCTGAAAAGATCAAAGCCGAGGTTATGAAACAGTTTGATGCCGGTTTCCTTGCAGTGACTTCTTACCCTCAGTGGGTTGCCAATGTGGTGCCAGTACCAAAGAAGGACGGCAAAGTCAGAATGTGCGTCGACTATAGGGACTTGAACAGGGCCAGCCCCAAGGATGACTTCCCCTTACCCCACATCGACGTTCTTGTCGACAATACAGCTCAACACAAGGTGTTCTCCTTCATGGATGGTTTTTCAGGGTATAATCAAATCAAGATGGCACCAGAAGATATGGAGAAGACTACCTTTGTGACTCAGTGGGGCACCTTCTGTTATAAGGTCATGCCATTCGGATTGAAAAATGCTGGGGCAACCTATCAACATGCCATGGTTGCTTTATTTCATGATATGATCCATCATGAGATTGAGGTATACGTTGATGACATGATTGCAAGATCTCAAATTGAGGAGGAGCACCTTGACCATCTGAGGAAGTTATTTGACCGACTCAAGTTGTACAAGCTGAGATTGAATCCCAACAAATGCACCTTTGGGGTAAGATCCGGAAAATTGCTAGGTTTCATTGTGAGTGATAAGGGTATTCAGGTGGACCCTGCCAAGGTAAAAGCCATACAAGAGATGCCGACTCCAAAAACAGAGAAAGAAGTCAGAGGTTTCCTAGGACGACTGAATTACATTGCCCGATTCATCTCGCATCTGACTGCTACTTGTGAGCCGATCTTCAAATTACTGAAGAAAGATCAAGTGCTACGCTGGAACGATGAATGTCAGGCCGCCTTTGAAAAGATAAAGGAATATCTCCAAGAGCCACCCATTCTTATGCCACCGGTGGAAGGAAGACCTCTGATACTATACTTGACAGTACTTGACAATTCAATGGGGTGTGTGCTGGGGCAGCATGACGAGTCTGGCCGAAAAGAGCACGCTATTTATTACTTGAGCAAAAAGTTTACCGACTGTGAGTCTCGTTACTCACTGCTTGAGAAAACTTGCTGCGCTCTTGTATGGGCTGCTCGCCGACTAAGACAGTATATGTTGACTCACACTACTTTATTGATTTCAAAGATGGATCCTATCAAGTACATATTCGAAAAGCCCGCTCTGTCTGGAAGAGTAGCAAGATGGCAAATGATCTTGACAGAATATGACATCCAGTATACAACCCAGAAAGCAATTAAAGGAAGTGTACTGGCAGATCATTTGGCACACCAACCTGTGGACGATTACCAATCATTGAACTTTGATTTTCCGGACGAAGACATCATGGTGGTAACTGACTGTGAAGTACCCGGACCGGATGAAGGACCTGAAGAAGGATCCCGATGGTCTATGAATTTTGATGGAGCTTCCAATGCTTTGGGTAACGGCGTCGGTGTTGTAATCATATCTCCCAAAGGAACTCATACTCCCCTCACTGCCCGGTTATGTTTCAGCTGCACCAACAATATGGCGGAATATGAGGCATGTATCATGGGTCTACAAGCTGCAATCGACTTAAGGATCAAATTTCTAAGTGTCTTCGGAGATTCCGCTCTTGTGATCAATCAGATCAAAGGCGAGTGGGATACGAAACACCCGAATCTTATTCCTTACAAGGAGTATGTGTCGACCTTGCTTCCCCACTTTGAAGAGATAACTTTCGAACACTTCCCTAGAGAGGAGAATCAGCTAGCGGACGCCCTAGCTACGATGTCTTCAATGTTCAAAGTTAAATGGGACAATGAGGCTCCCCGAATCATTATCTGGAAGTTGGATGAACCGGCATACTGTTGTGAGCTGGAGGATGAGAAGGTGATTGAAAAACCCTGGTATCATGAGGTGAAGAGGTACTTGGAAGCTCAGGAGTATCCTGAAGGTGCGTCTGTCAATGACAAGAAGTTCATGAGGAGGTTTGCTGCAAAAAATTTCCTCAGCAACGGCATTCTCTACAAACGAAATCACGATTCAACTCTGCTACGTTGTGTGGATAAGGCCGAAGCAGAGAAAATTATGATAGAATTACATGAAGGCACATTTGGAACACATTCCAGTGGACATACTATGGCTAAGAAAATCCTTCGGGCAGGATATTTCTGGTCCACAATGGAAGCCGATTGTTACCAACACTCCCGAACTTGTCATAAATGTCAGATCTATGCTGACAAGGTGCATATCCCTCCGGTTCCTTTGAATGTCCTGACGGCACCTTGGCCTTTTGCAATGTGGGGCATCGATATGATCGGTGAGATCCGACCGACGGCATCCAACGGGCATCGCTTCATCTTAGTGGCGATCGATTACTTCACGAAGTGGGTTGAGGCAGCTTCCTACGCCACAGTAACCAAGAGCGTCGTGGCACGTTTCATCCGGCATAATCTGATTTGTCGGTACGGCGTCCCGGAAAGAATCATTACGGACAATGGTACCAATCTCAATAACAAAATGATCACTGAACTCTGCGAACAATTCAAAATACAGCACCACAATTCTTCTCCCTACCGGCCGAAGATGAATGGGGCTGTAGAGGCAGCTAATAAGAATATCAAGAAAATTGTGCAGAAGATGACAGTGACCTATAAAGATTGGCACGAGATGTTACCGTTCGCTCTTCATGGGTACCGTACCTCAGCAAGGACGTCAACTGGGGCAACCCCCTTCTCCTTGGTCTATGGCATGGAGGCAGTCTTGCCAATTGAAGTCCAGATACCCTCTCTCCGGATAATGAAAGATGCAGACTTGAGTGAAGATGACTGGATCCAGACTCGACTTGATCAATTAAATCTGATTGACGAAAAGAGGCTCACTGCTATCTGTCATGGTCAAACGTATCAAAAACGGATGATCAGGGCATTTAACAAGAAAGTCAGACCCCAAGAGTATCAAGTTGGGGATCTGGTAATCAAACGCATTATTCTACCTCAAGGTGATCCCAGGGGCAAATGGACCCCTACATACGAAGGGCCATTTGTGGTTAAACGTGTGTTCTCAGGAGGAGCCATGATCCTAACCACCATGGATGGTGACGACCTTCCTCACCCCGCCAATGCAGACATAGTGAAAAGATACTACGCATAAATAAAAGACCCGCTAGGTTGACATACCTAGGCAAAAATAAGGGCTTCCCGGCGAACCAAAAGAGTTCGGGCAAAAATAAGGGATGAAATAAAATAAAAAATCTGTACACCCGGTAAGTCGAAAACCTGAAAAGGTGACTTGGGCAAAAATGGGTATCCCGGTGGACTGAAAACCCGAAAGGGCGGTCCGGGCAAAAGTTAGGGATAAAAGCGTAACACTATGTCTCACTGGATCGCTTCGCATCCGGAATTCGGCATCAACTATCTGGCTCAGATTTCGGCATCGACCAATCAGCTTCATCTTCAACTAGGTAGCAAAGCGATGAGACATTCGAAGACATAAAGGCGATAGCTGAGTTGGAACCCAGTGGGATCATTCACATAGTTGTTTTGATTTCCTTTTTTCAAATTGTAACTCTAAGTTATTCGGCGGCATTCTCTTACTAGGATGTTAGCCTCTTGTACAGAAACGCCTATTCACAGGCAAAATTCAAATCAATACAAATTCACTTGTCATGCAAACTACCGCTGTTTTCCTTTTTCTGTTTTGTCTTGCGAAGAACGTCCAATGTTCATTTTTGATATATGCGTTTGACATTAAATTGCTGATTCATAAATGTTTACATATGAAACGAAAGATTAATTATAGGTGACATCAGAAACAGGGGCAATGTGGAGTTGTCTAATGCAGTCTGGTCGCCTTGTCCGCCAAGATAGGTTCAACTGAAGAATGTGACCAGGTTATCTCAATTCCCCACAGAATAAGGAAAAGTTTCAGCATTGCATCAGCCTTACAATGAATGCCCTATTTCCCCAGGAGAGTCCAATCCAAAGGTTTCCTCAGGAAAGTGGAATCCATTTCCCCGGCAAAAAGCTTGTCCCCTGCAAAGTACGGACGTCTCTCCTGAGTCTTTATTCAGAGTTATTTCCTCTCAAGGACTTATAGTTGGGTTATCCTCAGCTAAAAACCACAGCGGATCGCCCTCGACAAGGTTCTTTCATTCCCCAGCGGAGTTTATCATCATTATCCCCAGCAGAATCCATCATTAAAGTCATCAACAGGCCTCTCATCAAACTTCGGCCAAGTATCTCTTCCACAGAGCAATTCCCCGGCCGGTCGTCAAGGATTTATTTTCCTAAGACGAAATTACATTCATAAACATTTCACATTTTCATACATCTTGCTTACATACATGATAAAGTGCATACAACACTATCTCATGTTGAACATCATGGCATCATGCATATCATACATCATGACATCGCATACGACTTATGTTTTTGCCTTTTCAGGTAAAAGGCGATCCAAAGACAATTACCTTCAACAGTCACATTTCTAGACTCGACTCCTGTATCTAGCCAGGGCACGTCTGAAAAGTTCGAAGATTCGACTCCTGTATCCAGCCAGGGCATATCTATCAACTATTAATTCCAGATTCGATTCCTGTATCTAGCCAGGGCATGTCTGAAGAGTTTAAAGATTCGACTCCTGTATCCAGCCAGGGCATATCTATCAACTACAACATTTCCAGACTCGATTCCTGTATCTAGCCAGGGCACGTCTGAAAAGTTCGAAGATTCGACTCCTGTATCCAGCCAGGGCATATCTATCAACTACAACATTTCCAGACTCGATTCCTGTATCTAGCCAGGGCACGTCTGAAAAGTTCGAAGATTCGACTCCTGTATCCAGCCAGGGCATATCTATCAACTATCAATTCCAGATTCGATTCCTGTATCTAGCCAGGGCATGTCTGAAGAGTTCGAAGATTCGACTCCTGTATCCAGCCAGGGCATATCTATCAACTATCAATTCCAGATTCGATTCCTGTATCTAGCCAGGGCATGTCTGAAGAGTTTAAAGATTCGACTCCTGTATCCAGCCAGGGCATATCTATCAACTACAACATTTCCAGACTCGATTCCTGTATCTAGCCAGGGCACGTCTGAAAAGTTCGAAGATTCGACTCCTGTATCCAACCAGGGCATATCTACCTAAAGAGTTTGAAGATCAATACCTGTAACGAGCCAACAAAACATCTGTCTTTCTCAAAATACACAAGTTCTCGCTAAGGAATCTCTTACGCGATCAACACTTCCAAATGGCATCTATAAGCCCATTCCCGACAAGATTCAGTCACATCTTCAGATGGCATCTATAAGCCCATCCTCCTATCCACTATCTCTCCAAATGGCATCTATAAGCCCATTCCCGACATCATATTGCTAATACTTCAACATGCGAGTGCAAATTTCCGGGCACTCTAGTGTCCAATCTTCTTTTACCTTCAAGTCGCGAAAGGCAAACTTGCCAATCTAACTCTTCAGGTCTAAGAAGATTGAACAGGGGCAACTGTTGTACCCCAAAATTTGCCCTCGCATTTTTTCTATAAACAATCTCAGCTTCAGACATTTCCTGACTTTTCAAATTGGCACGAGAATCGGACAAACGGATTTTTCTTGACAGTCAAGCAAAATTAGGGTTTTTTACTAATTTTCAGAGTTCTGATTTGTTTCATGCAGTTGGCTCAGAGTTTGGATAATTTTTG
Organism: Vicia faba; assembly: GCA_948472305.1. Classification (NCBI taxonomy): domain Eukaryota; kingdom Viridiplantae; phylum Streptophyta; class Magnoliopsida; order Fabales; family Fabaceae; genus Vicia; species Vicia faba. The sequence continues at coordinate 525,254,314 of OX451740.1, read as the reverse complement.
GTTCAATTTTGATCAGGCGAGCGTTATCTAGCATTTAATCAAGAATTAAGGTTTTATGGGCATATTCTCAGAAGAATTTAAATTCTACCGCACTTTGCAGTTTATTCCGAGATTCGGGTTAAAATTCGCGTTATCTTGATTTAATCAGTAAATGAGGCAGTTGGTTTGAATTCACCAGTCAAAAGGGATGTGTGCAATGTGGAATTACAGTGCTTGGCAAAAGAATCAGTGAAAAAGGATTGCCTCTGATTAAGTTTTTGTGTTCGACTGTGCGTTGCTTTGAACAATGGATACGTCAAATTCATTTATTTTGATCATCGAAGGTTTATTTGATTATTTATGATTCTAAGAATTAAAATATTTGAAATTTAAACTTTCATTTTATTTTATTTAAGGAACTATAAATAACAAATAAACAATTAAAGAAAAGGAATTGAAAGAGAATTGAATATCAATGGAATTTTTTATTTCACATTTAATAATTGCTACAATTGTTATTATTTGGATACTAATATTTATTACAAAGTATTTAAAATAATAATAATGTACAAGAATTAAACTGAAAATAAAAAATTCTATCCTATTTCTAAACTCTTCATTCTTCACTCCGTTTCGGTGCTCCATTTTTTTATCTGCAAAAAGAAGCAAGAAAAGTCAAAAAGCAGTTAATTAAAGACAGTAGAAATTCGCTCATCATTAGGGGCCACTGACTGGGATCAGTTGACCCTCTCTGCAAATCACGGGATTTCTCCCGGTTCACAGAGAGGGAAGATTTTTTGTTCATGAAATGCAAATGTCAAAAGTATGAGTTCCAAAATTCAAGACTGCATAGAATCTCAACTTCAAATTCAAACTAAACTGAAAAAATCCAATTTCAACTTTCTATCCAAAGCAAAAGGGAAGTTACTGTCAAAATGCCTAAGTTTACTCAAGGATTACCCAAAAGTACAATTGCTGTCAAAGTCAAATCCCAAGATATCAAAGAAATGCAAAAAATGTAGCAAAGCTGTCAAAAGCAAGATGAAGATGCAGAGAAGTGGTATGCAAGCAACTTGAATCTTAAAATCATCACTTCCCATAGGCCCCTTCAGAACCAAGTACAACATAAATCATATAATAATATATTAACTGTACTTTGGAGAGGAAAAAGAGAGATAAAGAGCATAGGCAGAGTTCAGGTCTTAGGCATAGGCAGTATAACAAGACAGAAAAGATATACAAAAAAGAGAATACAATTCAGCATTATTCAAAACTGGGAAGAAGTACACAGCATAGACAATTGCCAAAAATAGAAAAGTTCCAAGAAACCTTGTGAAACTACCCAGCAAACTTGGGTCAAAGAGAATACCAAGGTTTGAATGAAGATTGGGCGCCAAAGACCAATAGAAAGAGGACAAAAGAACACAAGAAAACATACTGATTGAGCCAAGCACCAATATCACCTGTATAACTCAGAACTAAACCAATATAGGCCATAACCTCATACCTGTCCAGAAACACACAAGTTATCAAAAACACATCTCAAACCTCATAACCAGAATCACCAAAAAACCATAACCTGAAAATGCTTTAACCTGCCTACTGTCAAGAAAAGAGACAGAACCAAAAACTCATCCAAGCTGATAAACCAAGTTCAAAAGCATAACAACCATTAACCTGTCAATACACCCATTTGCTAGCACAAACCCATAAACAAAACATACAAACCCATCCAAGCTGATCAACCAAGTTCAAAAGCATAACAACCTGCCTACTGTCAAGAAAAGAAAACAAAACTTCAAGCCATGAAACCCATGTCAAACCAATAACCAACATAACCCCTCAAGTCAAGTATCGGTCACAAACATAGCCCATCCTAAAAACCTCAGAAACCTGTCCAACTCCTAAGCCTCAGAGTTTTTTTCTTTCCTCATCATAGGTGATACATAGCATCCCACTCAACAGAAGTTCAAGGCCAGCAAACATCTCAGAAAGGCACATCTCAAGCATATAGGCAACAAATACGAGCCCCTCAGAACTATAAGTTCATCATGGGGGGGAACAAATCAAATCATATAGCGTCAAGCACGTAAGCAGAAACAAATCAAGGCAACACGAGAGAAGAAGAGAAAGTTCATCAAGGCAACAATTCAAAGCATCATAGGCAAAGGCAACACGAGAGAAGAAGAGAAAGTTCATCAAGGCAACAATTCGAAGCATCATAGGCAAAGGCAACACATAGTAGAAAAAGAAAGATAAAGAAGTGAATTTTAAGAAGGATTTCTCAGTACCAATCTGTCATCATCGAATCCCTAAAGAAGAAGAAAGATAAAAGTACCAAACTTTCCTAAGCCAGCTTCCAGCTTCGCCACCGGGCCTCCGCCTCAACGCCTCCAGTTCCGATTCCTCTTTCTCCGTCCCCAGGATTAAGGTAGCTTTTCGTCCTTCTTTTTTTCTCAAATCTCAGAAAAAACAAACAATAATAAATGTGTGAAACTACAAGTCAAACTAAGCATGCGAAGAAGAGTGAAAATCCTAATGCATAAAAGAGGTGAGATCGTTACCCTGTCCGTTTAGGTTTGGTCCAACCACGGAGATGAGCGGAACCGAAGGTGGCGTTGGGTTGGCTCGGCATTCGGAACAGGCATCACATTCAGCATTCAGGGAGATGAAGAAGAACGGAGAAGACGAACATACAAACGGCGCGTCCCAAACCCTATGCGCTACCAATTGAACAAACAAACGTGAAACCCTGATTTTGCTTTTGGATCAACTTGGGCCTTGCCCATTCTGCGTCCCTCCTAAGCCCAATAAAACCACTAACACAATTCACAAACATTTGGATTAATACTAACTCTTTTTTCATCATATTATGTAAACTCATTTCATTTTTTATCACAAAATCATACATTTTTCTAACTTAGCATTTTGTCATATATTAAGTTGAAAATACTTTCTTTTTATTTACTCTTTTAAATAAAAAAATGTATATACATTTCCTTGCATGATTTAAAATTTCTTAAAACATTTTATACCTAATTTAATTAGAAACTTGAATATTCTATTAAAAACATTTTATTTTGTACATACATTTTAAAACATTAATTTTGTATATATTATACATTTTTATATAATTAAAAATAACAAAATACCTTTTTTTTAATAAACTTATATACATAATTTAATACTTGATTAAAATACATATTTATACATAACAATTTAAATACATTTTTTCTCTAATATTAAAATTCACAAATATTCGATCAAAACACTTTCTTTTTCTTTTATACATAATTAAACATATAAATCAAAGATTCATTTAAACGCATATCTAGGTCAAAAACCCTAATACGTTTCAATTCCACAATTCGCACTTGTACAATACATATACATCTCACACTTACACTTACACAATGCATTCACATTGCCCTATACACATTTTTATATTTATGTATTCGATATTTACATTTGATTGCGACTTCGATTTGGTTGTAATGTATTCGGGTACTATAAGTCTCATCCCCTTTGTACATTTATACCCCCACTCCCGGACACTATTTTGTAATAGCGTAGATTTTACATTCCGCAATTTACAGTTTTCAATTATACCATGGTTAGACCTAGGGTTTGTATGTACATAAAATCAAACGCTAGATAACCTAATACAAAGACAAATACATGTAATCAATACACAATCACACTTGCACCCCCTAGGGTAATCCCACATGTTGCCTTCCAAAATGGGCCATGCTTGCACGTCGAGTATCTTTGGCAAAACAAAATCAAATGATCATAAGTCCCTCGATGACGCTTTCGAATGTTGCCTAAAACGGAACGATCATAGTCCCTTCAAAGCAAATTGCCAAAGACACTTGGCACCATTGCATTCATGGTCCATACGATGACCCGCGCCCGTCCCGAATAAACTTCCTAAACGCAAGATTGTCTACCAATTTCAATGGTAGAACAAAATTGTTAAAAAGGGGTTAAAACATAACAAAAACCTTTGAGTACAATAGGGTAGACAAAACTCTTAGTTACTTGAGATCAAACTTGCAAAAACACTTGCCTCATTTCCAAAAACCACAATCCACAACACTTTCAAACAAACTCTCAAAAACATTTGAAAACATCTTTTCGAAAAGATTCACACTTTTGTAAAACACTCAAACACGAGTCAAATACATTAGTTGCCTAAGACAAGGCATCTTTTTCCAAAAAACATTTTCAAAAAGCACCTACACACGCACCATTTTCAAAGCAATCGAAAAACAAGGCAAGTGATCTAAAAAACCAAGTAACTAAGAGCCCATGGATAACCATGGATGAAAAGGGTGCTAACACCTTCCCTTTTCATAATCTACCCCCCGAACCCACGAAATATCTCAAAAGGTTTTTGCTGTGCTTTTTTAACCTTTCCTTTAGGATAAAATAAAAAGTCGGTGGCAACTCTTGCTCAACCGCACAAGTGCGAATACGAACGCAAAACACTAGTCAGTTCTCCCACCGTATCACAGCTGCGTTTATAGAGTATGCCATTGCTCAGGAAGAACTTGGCAGCAAACTTCCTTAGGAACTTCTTGTCATTTACTGAAGCTCCTTCGGGATATTCTCTAGTCTGGAGATACCTTTTGATTTCATGAAACCAGGGTTGTTCCACTACTTCTTCGGTATTAATCTCGTGACAATGCGCAGGTTCATCCATTCGCTCGATGGTTATTCGGGGAGCCTCGTTATCCCAATTGAGTTTAAACATGGAAGACATTGTAGCCAGAGCATCTGCTAGCTGATTCTCTTCTCGTGGGAAATGCTCGAAGGTGATTTGCTCGAAATGAGGCAACAACGTCAAGACATGTTCTTTGTATGGGATAAGATTAGGATGTTTGGTATCCCACTCTCCTTTGATTTGACTGATAACCAAAGCCGAGTCCCCAAATACGATCAAAGATTTGATCCCCAAGTCTATAGCAGCCTTGAGACCAAAAATGCAAGCTTCATATTCAGCCATGTTGTTGGTACAGCTGAAGCAAAGTCGGGCCGTGAAAGGTGTGTGGCAACCTTCCGGGGAAATGAGTACCGCACCGATACTGTTTCCAAGTGCATTTGAAGCACCATAAAAGTACAGGGTCCATCGGGATCCCTTTTTAGGTCCGTCATACGGTCTGTTACCTTCAATGTTGTCCAAATTCATGATGTCCTCATCTGGGAAGTCAAATCTCATAGATTGATAATCTTCGATAGCTTGATGAGCTAGATGGTTAGCTAGTATACTCCCTTTTATAGCTTTTTGGGTGGTGTACTAGATGTCATACTCATTTAGGATCATTTTCCATCTAGCGATTCTTCCAGATAAAGCAGGCTTTTCGAAGATATACTTGATAGGATCCATTTTGGAAATCAACAGAGTGGTATGAGTCAACATATACTGTCTTAGTCGGTGATCAGCCCATACCAAAGCGCAGCAAGTTTTCTCGAGCAGTGAGTAGCGAGTTTCACAGTCGGTAAACTTTTTGCTAAGGTAATAAATAGCATGCTCTTTTCGACCAGACTCGTCATGCTGGCCCAAAACACACCCCATTGAGTTATCCAAGACGGTCAGATACATGATCAATGGTCTTCCCTCGACGGGTGGCATTATAATAGGAGGTTCTAGCAAATACTCCTTGATCTTATCAAAAGCAGCTTGGCAATCGTCGTTCCATTCGACTACCTGATCTTTCTTTAATAGTTTGAAAATCGGCTCACAGGTAGAAGTCAGATGAGAGATGAATCTGGCAATATAGTTCAAGTGCCCCAAGAATCCTCTAACCTCCTTTTCAGTACGGGGAGCAGGAATCTCTTGTATTGCTTTCACTTTTGCTGGATCGACCTCAATGCCTTTGTTACTGACAATGAACTCTATAAGTTTACCAGACCTAACTCCAAAAGTGCATTTACTTGGATTCAGCCTGAGTTTGTATTCTTTCAATCTGGAAAACATCTTCTGCAAATGCTCAAGGTGTTCCTCCTTTGTTTGTGATCGAGCTATCATGTCGTCTACGTAGACTTCGATCTCATGATGTATCATATCATGAAATAAAGCTACCATGGCGCGTTGATAAGTTGCCCCTGCATTCTTCAATCTGAACGGCATCACCTTGTAGCAGAAGGTACCCCATTGTGTAACAAAGGTTGTTTTCTCCATGTCCTCGGGGGCCATTTTAATTTGGTTATAGCCCGAGAAGCCATCCATGAAGGAAAACACTTTGTGCTGAGCTGTGTTGTCAATCAAAATGTCGATATGGGGTAGCAGAAAATCATCTTTAGGGCTAGCCCTATTCAAATCCCGGTAGTCCACACACATTCTGACCTTGCCATCTTTTTTAGGAACTGGCACAATGTTAGCAACCCATTGTGGATAGGATGTAACAGCCATAAAGTCCGCGTTGAATTGCTTCATTACTTCTGCTTTAATCTTCTCAGACATGTCGGGCCTCATTCGGCGGACTTTTTGCTTGATCGGTGGACAATCCTCTCTTGTAGGGAGACGGTGAACCACTATATCTGTGTCTAAACCCGACATGTCTTTATAAGACCAGGCGAAGATTTCAACGTATTCATTTAACAGCTGTATCAAGCGTTCCTTAACACTTGGCTCCAGATTGGCACCCACTTGTACTTCCTTCCGGTCTTCCTCTGTTCCTAAGTTGACAGTTTCCAACAACTCTTCGTGAGGCAAGATGGCCCTTTCTTCTTGTTGTAGAAGTCTGGCTAGCTCTCCCGGTACTTCACAATCTTCGTCATCTTCATACTCAGCCTGATTGACCAGATCTTCAGAGTTATTGAAGGACATAGCAGAATAGTCACCCATAGAATCCAAAGTGGATGAGTACCTGCATTTGTGAGTATGGGTGTGTGTAAGGGATATCCATCCTTAAACAAGCAAAATGCAAAAAGGAAAGAAAATGAACATAGCAGTTTATCAATGAAAAACGTCCAATGAATCATTAAACATGGCATATGGATATGAAGATAATCAAAACCCTTACAAATGGACCTACATGCCCCGGGCAAGGCATGAGGTGAAAAAGTAGTGTACGGATTGTTCAAAAGTAATTATTACAAACCAACAGGAAATGTTTGACAGATAATTACTGATTAATAAAAGTAATGGGGACAAAGTCTTTTGCCTCCCAGTTGCGTAGTCCTCCTTCGATGGTTGGGTAGATCCAATCTTCAATGTTGGCCTCTTTGTCTTCACCCTCCAAAGCATTGATTCCAAAAGGAGAAATCTTGATGGGCGTTCTTTCAACCTTTGAACGGCGCATAGCTTTCTGTCTCGCAGCAGTGAAACCTAATCCAAACTTGTCTGTTTTGTGAGGAATATCAGGAAACTGACCCCATGTTGAGCTCTTCCCTTCCTTCATTGCAGCTTTCGTGTCTTTTAGAGATGCCATCCTGGTCATCTGCTTTGGTATCTCAGCTACCACTTTTGCCACTACCACTTCAGGAGAGACTTCCTCGAAGTGCTGGAACGGTGTTTCAATGAATTCTCCTTCCACCTCTACATACCGAAAGGAGTTCAAGTGGATGATCATATATTCCGCTTCACCGTGCACGGTTATGATCTTTCCTTTGACAGGGTACTTCAACATTTGATGTAAGGAGGAGGTAACCGCCCCAGCGTTATGTATCCATGGCCTTCCAAGTAAGCAAGAGTATGACGGACGGATGTCCATCACATAGAAGGTTGAGGGGAACACTTCTGTACCTACTTTAATGGGAATGTCTACCTCCCCGTGTACCATTCTCTTTGACCCGTCGAATGCCCTTACAATGATATACTTGGCCTTAACTCCAAGCCTTCACAGTCTAATCGGTTGAGAGCCTTCTTAGGTAGCACGTTCAGAGAAGAACCAGTGTCGACCAGAACATGGGCCAGAGTAGTTCCTTGGCATTCCACTGACACATGTAATGCTTCGTTGTGCTTTCTTCCTTTTGAGGTTAGGTCAGCATCAGAGAACCCTAAACCGTTGTCTGCGGTAAGGCTGGCCACCCAATCTTGGAATTGGTCTGCAGAGGTTTCCTGGGGCACATGGGCTATCTTCAGGAATTTTATCAATGCTTTAGCGTGCGCCTCAGAGCAAAGCAGTAATGCTAACATGGAGATCTTCGAGGGGGTTTTCCCTAGTTGCTCTACCACGTCATAATCACTCTTTTTAATTATCTTCAGGATCTCCTCCATCTCTTTCTTAGAGGTCTCCAGGATGACCAAAGGTTGAGCCCTCGTCCTGACGAGCTCATCTTGGGTCCCTTTACCTTTATCAGCAGAAGTATGAGGGACAACAACGGGAATAATAGTTTCTTCAATCAACGGAGTTTCGGCGGAAAGTTTTATTGGTGCAGGATTAACTTTGGCAGCGGCTGAGGGTCCAAAGATTGCCTTTGGGGGGGCAATCTCTGGAGAAAATATCCTCCCACTTCGGGTGATCTTGCTTGTACCAGCAATGTTTCCAATGCTGGCATCTTCTTCATCAGAGCTTCCTTCGGTTACTTCAACTTTTTTAACACCATGGTAGTAGATTTCTCCACCGTAATTCCATGGTATTGACTTGTCAGAACTGTAGGGGACAGGCCCAGGCATAGTTATTTTCAAGGGAACAATCTTTGTAGCTGATGTAATCTTAACAGGCTTTCTGACGGCCTTGGAAAGATTGGTGGAAATGGTGATAATTGAAACATCTTCAGTAGGGGTTGGAATAGCAGGAATCTTCTGAAACAGAATTTGTTGACTGTCCATCAGGCCTTGGATGCCTTTCTTCAGCAATGGACAGTCGATTGGTAGAGAGTAACAACAGTAGCAATCTTCTTTGCATCCTGGGAATATCCCAGCCTTCAACAGATTTAACTTGATTGTTAACAGCGGAGTCATCAGGTCACTGACATCAGACACATACAGGTCTTCTTCAATAGCATGGACATTTCGACCATGCTTCGGCATCGGAGCGGATATTACGTTTGGCTTCTCTGGAGCATCGAACTCAACCTCTTTTGCATCTATCAAGTCTTGAATTTTATTCTTAAGCGCCCAACAATCATTGGTGTCATGTCCGGCGTTGTCAGAATGATAGGCACATCTAGCATTGGGATGATAGTGCGGTGAAGCAGTATTCACAATCTTCGGTGCTTCCCTAATCTTGGTGAGATTCAATTTCAACAAATGTGGAAGAACTTGCGCAGGTGTCATATTGATGCGGGTAAACTGCCGTGGTGGCCGTTCTCCCCATTGCTGTTTAGGTCTGGACTGGTTATTGCGAGGCTGATCGTTTGATGGATTTTGGATCATCACGGCCCCCACATTCGGCCGACGCTCATTTCTTCCTGCTCCTCTCTGAGAATACACAACAGTCGTTTCCTTCTTCGCCGGAAATGATTTCTTAACAGTTGTAGATTCAGAGGCATCCTTTTGAATCTTCCCATTCTTGATACCGGCTTCTACCCGCTCTCCAATCAGAATTAATTCGGTAAACCCTGCGGAAGAGCTACCGATCATATGGTTAAAGAATGGACCAGACAGGGTCCCCAGGAACATATCAACAAGCTCTCTATCAGAAAGAGGTGGCTGCACTCTTCCGGCCAGATCGTGCCACTTCTGGGCATATTCCTTGAATCCTTCACCTGAGGACATCCCCATACTCTGTAGCTGAGTACGGGTTGGTGCCAGGTCAGAGTTATACTGATATTGGCGATAAAAAGCAGCTGCCAGATCCTCCCAACTATGTACCTCTGATCTCTCAAGATTGTAGAACCAATCCAGCTGTGTGCCAGACAGGCTATCCTGAAAGAAGTGTACCCAAAGGTTTCTGTCAGACGTGTGAGGTTGGATTCTTTGGACATACGACCTTAGGTGCATCTTCGTGCAAGACAGTCCATCATATCTTGCAAAAACTGGCACTTTAAACTTCGGGGGGATCACAATTCCAGCAATTAATCCCAAATCTTCGAAATCTAAGTCGGGAACTCTCTACAGCTCCATAGCTGCTAACCTGTCCTCCAAACTCTTGTATTTGTCATCGGCCGGCGGGTATTGTTGTTCTGAGTAGTCTTCATCTTCTTCAGCCTCTTCCTCTTCAGCTTCGGATTCAGACGGTACCGCAGCCCCTTTTCCTTTATTGGTTCCTTCTTCAGATGTAGGGGGAAATTCAAGAACTCTTCTGGCTTCTCCCTCAAACCTTCTTCCCAGGGTAGCCACCCCGACTCTTTTCTTCTTCTTTTTCACTTGCTCTTTGTTCCCAAGCAGGGCTTTTAGATCCTCCTGACCCTTTGCCAAGGTCATCAGGAGATGTTGAAACTGTGAGTTTTGAGACTGCAAATCTTTGACCGTCTGTTCGAGATCCATCTTACTGAAATAAACAGCAGAAAGATAAGGAAACCTGGTGTGGAGACCTGCTTATGCACATGATGAATGATATGTTTATTTATGCAATGCATTCAAGGATTTAGAAATTCACAATTGTTGCAGACAAAAAGAACACACGTCATATTAATAAGAAGAAATTTTGTTAGTACATAAATGCCCCATGGGCCAAATATTACAAAAACTTCTTATGCTAAAAAGACGTTGTGCATTCTCTTTGGCGCGATGTAGGTGTTGAGGGTCTCTTCCTCATGGAGTCGGCGGGTAAGCTCCAAAACCTTCTTCTCACTGGTGTAGAAGCTGGCTTCAAAAGTATTATGTTCCTCCTTGAGTTGGATCCAACTCTTCTGCATCTCCTCCCATGACGTTGGCATGTCAGGATATAAGATGGTGTAGGGAACCTCACCTTCCTTAACGGGCTCTTTAATCACAGGGAGAATATGAGGGTAAGGCATCATTAGACTCTGGGCTCGGGTTCGTACCCACTTGAGATAAGGCTCAAGAGGGATGGAATTCTTGTGCCCCAGTGTCTTGCTGTCTACCTTGTTAGGCATCCTCCAAGCTCTGATGAATCTTTGGCGAAGTCCTTGCGCATCGTTGTCAAAGTCAAAAACTATGTCAGGAATCAGCATTTCATGAGGGCCATCCCTCCGTGCATATCCAAACTGTCTCAAAGCCAGACAAGGGTTGTAGGTAATGCCTCCTCTAATACCAAGCAATGGAACATTAGGGAACTCTCCACAATGATCGACGATGATGACATTTTCTCTGGACCGAGAACACCAATGTACATCAGAGTGTGTGAGGGTCATCAACCGTTGTGACCACCTTAAGCCTTGGTCATTCTTCAAAACAGATTGTGGAAGGTGCGAAATAAACCACCTTGCAAGGAGAGGAGTGCAGCACATGAGAACACCTCTCTTTCTCATTGTTCGTGTGTAAAATGAGTGGAGGATGTCCCCAAGCAATGTTGGTATTGGATTCCTGGATAAGAAGATCTTGACGGTGTTGACATCTATAAGCTGGTCAGGATTTGGGAACAAGACCAACCCATAAATGAGGAGTGCCACAATTTCTTCAAAGGCTTGCAGATCCAAGGAATTCCAACACTCTTGTGCCTTCTCAAACAAGAATTTTGCCAAGAAGCCTTTAACACCGCTTCTAGTTTCCCAATGCCCCTTGATGTCAGATGGTTGCAAGTGTAGTGCTTGAGCAACATCTTCAGGCTTTGGTTCCTTTTCCGTACCGTTGAAAGGTAGTTGATTAAGAATAGGAATTCTCAGGAGTTGAGAAAATTCCTCCAAAGTGGGCACCAATTGGTAGTCGGGGAATGTGAAACAGTGGTGAAGGGGGTCAAAGAACTGGAACAAAACCTTCATCACGTCCTCTTTAATGCTGGTGTTGACTAGGTTGAGCAGTCTACCATGTCTTTTACTGAAGGGAGAGCTTTCGGGAATTCTGGATGTGAGCTCCTTGAGTTGAGGAGGGATCCTCATAAGGTTGACTTGGATAGTTTTCCTGCAAGGAATTTCCATGACCTGCAAAACAAGAACAAAGGTGAAGATCCAAACCCTTGAAATGGTTAGCGGATGCATATGATGTTTATGATGTATGCAAAAACACATGTACAAGCAATTCAGACAAAACCCTAGTTTCAGGCTTGCATGGGGTTTCATAGGTAAGTACCCTCTTGAGTGTAGTTGGCTTAAAAACCTATCCTATAAATAGTAACCGGGTTCTAAGGAGCTCAATATCATAGGATTGTTTTCCATGTTCATTGTTTTGGTTTAGCCACTTAACTAGCGACCAAAATATTCCAAGAAAACAACCCTCAATGAGTGTAGTATCGAGTATCTACCAACTTCGGACTGCACCAAAGTCGGTCATCTCACTACCCCTAATAAAAGCCCAAGATGGTCAAGTAAGATTCTAGGTCATTAGTGCTTAGTGACATCACTCAGCGGCCCCGTACTCTCCTTGATTGAACTCAAGGGTTACCGGTACTCACAAATATGTCGCACTAATATAGCTATTGCTTCAACCGTGTCGGTATACCCCGCACAGTTTCCACAATGTATTGCTATCTATGAATGTTTCCCAAATCCAGGTGGAGGATTTCAAGCCCAAACAAGAGAACCAAAATATAAAGCAATCAAAGAAAACAATTAGTCATGCAAGAGGGTGATTTAAAACCCTAAGGTAACCCCACTTTTAATTTTATCCCCAGCAGAGTCGCCAGTTATGTGATACGGTGGGAGAACTGACTTGAGGTTTTGCGTTTGTATTCGCACTTGTTCGGTTTAGCAAGAGTCGCCACTGACTTTTTGTTTTATCCTAAGGAAAGGTTAAAAAGCACAGGAAAAATCTTTTGAGATGTTTCGTGGGTTCGGGGGGTAGATTATGAAAAGGGAAGGTATTAGCACCCTTTTCATCCATGGTTATCCATGGGCTCTTAGTTACTTGTTTTAGATCACTTGCCTTTGATTTTGAAATTTGTGGTGTGTGTGTGTGTTTTTGAAAATGTTTTTGAAGAAGATGCCTTGTCTAGGCAACCATTGTAATGACTCGTGTTTGAGTATATACAACGGTGTGTATCTTTTCGAAAAGATGTTTCAAATGTTTTTGGAAGTTTGTTTTTGAAAGTGTTTGTGGAGTGTGGTTTTGAAAAGTAAGCAAGTGTTTTTGCAAGTTTGATCAAGTAAGTAAGAGTTTGTCTACCCCTAAATTTACTCAAAGGTTTTTCTCATGTTTTAACCCTTTTAACAATTTTGTTCCACCATTGTATTTGGTGGGCAATCTTGCGTTAGGATGTTAACGGGACAGGCGCGGATCATCGTATGGACCATGAATGCAATGGTGCCAAGCGTCTTTGGCAATTTTCTTGAAGGGACTTGATCATTTTGATAGGCAACTTTCGAAAGCGTCATCGAGGGACTATGATCATTTGAATTGTTTTGTTTTGCCAAAGAGACTCAACGTGCAAGCATGGCCCATTTTGGAAGGCAACAAGCGGGATTACCCTAGGGGTGCAAGTGTGAATGGTGTATTGATTTCATGTATTTGTCTTGTATTAGGTTATCTAGCGTTTGATTTTATTTACATACAAACCCTAGGTCTAAACATGGTATATTTGAAAGCGATAAATTGCGGGAATTTAAAGTCTACGCTATTACAAATGGGTATCCGGGAGTGGGGGTACAAATATTTACAAATGGGGATGAGACTTATAGGAGAGTAGTATCCAAATATTTACAACCAAATCGAATCAATCGCAATCTCAAATGTAAAGTAATAGCAATGTAAAAAGGGACAAGCAAATGTATCAATGTATAAGAAAGATAAAATGTGTATTGTAAATGTGTATGTGATTTATTTACAAGTGATGCAAGTATTACCCTAATATACTTATTAAGTACTTATTTATGTATCAATATTATTTTTTTTGTATTTTGTTAATTATGTACAAGTGTAGTTAAAAAAGAAATATTCAACCTAAAAGTCTATTTTTTATGCATTTCTATGAATATTTTATACAAGGGTTTTAATTAAAGAGAAAAAGTTTTAAGTTTGAGAAAAATCAAATTTATGTATTTTAATTAGTATTTTTATATACAAGGCTTAAATAAAATAAAAAGGGGTTTTAATAAAAGAAAAAAAGAAATGTTTAATCTTAAAAATCTAATATCTAGGTATTTTTAATTAGAATGAAAAAACATTAACATTTTTTATATATGAGAAATTAGTGTATTTATATTTTTTTTTATATATAAAAGAAAGTTAAGTTATAGAAACATAAGTAAAAATGTTAGTCTATGTATAAAAAAAAAAGAAATGAATGGGCCCAAAGGAACTTATGAGGCAAGGCCCAAACAAAACAAACAACAAAAGGAAATAAGAGGGAAAGGGGGGGATGCGCGCTGGCTTAAGGCTTTGGTGGGGCGACCCGGCCCATTGCGTTTTACACGTTTTTGTTTATAAGGGTTTCTTTGAGTTTGTTCATTTAGGATTTTAGGGTTTACAGAGGCGCCGCTTATCACTTTCGTCCTCTTCGTCTTCTTCGTCTCCTTCGCCATAGCCACTGAGCTCTCCTCCGCCTAGGGCCACTGAGCGCCAACATCCGTCCTTCCTCTTCCCTCCATGGTCGCTCAGTGATGTTTGTACACAGGTAATGGCTTTTGTTCGTGTTTGACAGTCTTTTAGGTTTTCAAGCTTTTATGTGTACTTTCATGTTCTGATTTTATGTGTTGGTATTTGTTTGCTAATTGAGGTGTATGAAAAGGAAAGAAGTTATACCTTTGTTGGAGACGGAGGAGGAGGCGGCTCGGAGGCGCTTGGGGTGGACAGGGCAGAGAGGCGCGATGCTGTGGCTTGCTCCGGTTTGTCTAGTATCTTGCTTTTGTCTTTTATGGTTTGATGATGATACTTGAAAACCTAGCTTTAATCATTTCTTTCCTCTTCTGGTTGCCTATTTCTGTTGCCTTTGATTGCTTGCTTCGCTGATTTTGCTTGATATGCTTGAGTTGCCTTGTATATTTTCAATGATGGACCCTTTTGGTTCTGAGAACTTCGTTTGGGTGCTTGCCTGCTTGAGATTGAAAACTTCTTTTTCTTTTCTTGACTTGCTGGCTTCTGAGTTGTCTTGATGATGGTGTTGCTGAGTATTGGACCCTGTGATGAACACAGTTCTGAGGGTGTTGGCTATTTTGCTGATTCTGAGATGGTTTGGATTGATGGTATGAATGCTTAGTGTTTGAGGGTTCTTTCTGGTTTGATATGGTTTACTTGGCTTTGGGGACAAGTTTGACAGGTTTAGGCTTGTTTTGACAGGTTGGGTTTGAAATGGTTTAAGGCTTATGGTCTTATTGAAAAAAGTTTGACACAGTTTGGAGTTCTGAGTTGTTTTGGAATACAAGTTTGGGAGGCTTTTTGTTTGTGAGTTTGAATGTTTTGAAGCAGGTTTGCAAGGCTTGAGGCTGTTTGGAATTTGATCGTTTTTTAGGCTTTTTTCTCTGTCTCCATAAAGGCTCCAAGAATGCTGTTTTATATCTTACAGGGTCTTGGCTTTGTATCTTCTGAAAGGCAGGATGGGTTATTATTTTTTATGTATATTTGTTCTCTTTTGAATTTGGTCTTAGTGTAGATTCCAATGCTTGGACAAGTTTGCAAGACTTGAGGTTTTCACTCTTTATGATCTCTTCTGCTGTATGTCTTCTGCCTCCTCTCTCTATGTGTTCTGATACATCCTGTTTATATCTTTTGTTTAGCCTCTAGCCTGCTGTACTGTAAGCTGCTTTCCTCTCTCTTTCTCTCTCCAGATTAAAGAAAAGCATTTTATTGCTTAAATTTGTCTTCTTTCTGAAAAAGTAAACTGGCCTTGGAAAGTGATGATTTGAATATGCTTGCAATATTGTTTTCCTCTGCATAATTCCTGCTTTCCTGCATATTGTGTGTACTTTATTGACAGCTTTTTGGAGTTTGATATCTTTTGGCATCCTTGGATAATTTTTGACAGTTTTTGGCTTAGTTTGAAATTGTGATTCAGTTTGCCTTTATACTTGTACATGCTGTTTGGAAACTTGGTTGACAATTTTTGGATTTATGCAGTATGTTTGAAAATTTTAATTTGTGCATTTCACATTTTTGCAAGACATTCTATCCCTCTTTGTGAACCGAGAGCAATCTCGTGATTTGCAGAGAGGGCAAACTGATTCCGGCCAGTTGCTTTTAATGATGAATCCAATTTTTATCTGCTTTTAATTTCATTTCATCTGCTTTTGACTTTGTCTTTTTCTTTGTTTTGCAGATGAAAAATAATTGAGCAACAAGGGAGCATTGGATAGAAGATGAAGACTTAGGAATTTTAGGACATAGTTTTATTTTCCTTTTAATCATTGTAACATTATTATTGTAAATACTTTGTAAACAATTACTGTATTTAAATAACAATTGTACAAATAATTAAAGATAAATAAAAAAGTCCTTTTATTGACATTCATTTTTAATTCTTCTTCAAATGTTTATCTAATTGTTTATAATTCTTAAATTATAATAAAATGGAAATAAATTCCAATTATTCTAACTTAAAATAAATAAACAATTGATGAACATTGTGGTCTTAGCATCAATCAATAATAAACTCGGTGCTCCAATTATCCAAAGCAATGCACAGTTAATCAAACAAAACGTCCACATGCCTTTTCTTTTAATGATTCAATCAAACACTGCAAGCTCCCAGTCAGAAACCTCAGTCCATATTCCAGAGTAAATTGAAAAGCACCGTAGACTTAATTCTTTCTGCACGCACAAAAACCCTAATTCTTGACTTAATGTTAGAGAAGCGTCCGCCTGATCAAAACCTGAGCCAACTCAACCAAACCCTAAGCAATCTGCTTGAACTGTTTTAAAATCAATGACAACCCTAAATTTTGTCTGACTGACAAGAAAAGTCTGTTTGACCGATTCTTGAGCCGGTCTGAAAAATCAGGAAAAGCCCGAAGCTGTGATTTCTTGTGGAAAAAAGAGGAGGGCAAATTTTGGGGTACAACAGCTAGGTTCTTCTTAATAATTATCTTAGAACCTGATATCTCCCATAGGCTAAGTTCTCCCTATATATCATCTTAGAACCTGAGATCGCCCGAAGGCTAGGTTCTCCTTAATGCTCATCTTAGAACCTAAGATCGCTCGTTGGCTAGGTTCTTCCTATAGATTATCTTAGAACCTGAGATCGCCCGTAGGCTAGGTTCTCCTTAATGATCATTTTAAAGCCTGAGATTATTCGTAGGCTAGGTTCTCCCCATAGATCTCTTCATAGAATTTTAATGGTCGCCCATAGGCCTAGTTCTCTGATAGATCGCTATTATGCTTCACCTTGGGATCGTAGGTCACCCATAGATCTTATCTACCATCTTTTCGTACCAACCTTTGTCTTGTATTGACATCACACCATGTTACAAGTCCAATATCTGTCTTGCATTAGCCTTTGTTGCTACGTTATAAGTCCAATCTTCGTCTTTTCACCAGAAAACAAAAAAAATCCTTCCCCCTGCGAATAACATAAAAATAAATAAATACTCACACCTTCTATCAAAACAATTTTTTGGCATTGGTATTTAATCATCTTCTACCACGAATGTCCGTAAGGCATACACCGGTCGTATTTTCAGGTTTAAGACGATTAAATAGGGGCAGTTTAAATACCCTAAATTTGTCCTACCCTTTCCCTTTTATCTGGCTTATGCATTATGCACTTCTCATATCATCTGTACACATTCCATTAAGTCATCTAACACATCATGCATTCATTAACAATTGAGGTTCGACATGAGATTAATAGTCTTGAAAGATTAGGTTTTTATATGGCTTGAGGTTTGTGTACAAGGGGGCTCAATTTAGGTGGTTCTTTTATTAAGTAAAGATTGAACTAGGGTTGGGGATTCTCCTCAACTTGTAAGACTACCTTTCCATGAACATACACCAAGAGCAGTGGAGTTAGGAATGGGGCATTCATCCAAATATTTATTTAAAGCTTGGGATTATTGGATCAATACACATGACCATTATGATATCAAAGCTTCATCGGTATCGGATAGAGATTTATTTCCTTATGATTATGATCATCAGATGAATTCCTAAGGCTTAATCTTGTGTTCATCGGTAGTTGTTGCTCAATGTTTGGACTTGTTATTCAACAAGGGCTTGGTTTCATTGTTACTTGTGATGCAAGTTGTGGCTTGGAGGCTTAATTGAAACAGTGGAAAGACATTTGAGGTTTCATTTGAAGCTACATTGGGATATAGTCGAGATTTTGAATGATAATGGATTCAAGTTGCAAATTGTAGAGGCCTTATATTTCAAATAAGTGCAATAGAAAGAAAAATGAAGATTAAAAAAGGAAACCATCACATGTTCAAATGCTTTTACCATGTTGTAGAATGTGAATTCAGATTAAAAGTCGAATGGAAGGATTTCAGTCTCTAAATTCAAAATCAAGGGAGTTACATAAAAAGTCAACATCAAGGGAGAAATAGAAATTTTAAAATATGCTAAGTCTTCAACAAGGCTTCATAACATGCCATGTCTACATTTGTACTAAGCACGCATCCAAGACTGGAAAAAATTGCATGAGCTGTCATGAAATGATACAACACCAAAAGGACATATGACCTAGATCAACATGCCTCCAATGCATCAACCTTGGTGGTCCAACCTGTACTGAATAAAAGAACAGCAAGCAATAATGTCATTCGACAATGGCACACATCTATGAAACTGTAACTTGCATCATCACGCTCAAAATCAAATAACAACTGCAAAATACCCGAAGGCCGTGCTATGCAAGACCGGGGACAAGTTCGAGGCATGCATTGTTATGCATTGCTGTCAATGAAGAGGCAGAATGCCAAGGGTTATATTGTTAAACTTGCATAATTAGCGCCACCTGCAACATCCAACCATAACAAAATTTCCAGCTCAACATCAGTATAAAACAATTAGATCAGAAATAAATTCAGAAGATACATTTCATCCAACTTCACAATAACAGCCAGTTATGCAGAAAAAATTTCAAAACCTCCTGACCGAAACTAACAGTTTTTCAAGTGACTTCATAACAAAATCATATAATTGTTTTTAACAGAAAAAGTTCTTATCCTCACACCTCTAACCAACTGTCAAAACAGCATCTAACAGCTTAATAACTAACTGTAACCAACTTCCCAACCTTCCTAACTAACTAACAGAACTTCTAACTAATTCATAATCATTTTTTACAACCAATTCCTAACAGAATAAACATCTCTAACAAACTTTTTCTAAGAGAAAATCATGTAACATAAAAGAGATGAGGGAGTTCATAATTCACATTCACAATACAAAAATCCAGAGAAAAGATCTGAGAAATGGATTCACTAGAGAAACACACCAAAAGTCTGTAACAAAAACTCCTCTTGAGATTCTTCATTCTCTGGGCACTCTTCTTTCCCTCCTTGTACTTTATCATCTTCTTCAACCTCCTTCACTTCTTGGAATCTATAGCAAGAACACTTCACCATCTTCAACCTTCTTCAATCACCAGAGAAATCTCAGAGCTTCAAACTTTTTCTGGCTTTATCTCTTCTCTCTTCATCACCATCATGATTCATTCTTCAATAACTAAAGAATCATCATAGGAAATAAGAAAACCCACCTTCTAATTCTCCCTGAAACCGCATAATCTTTAATACTGCTTCATCATCTTCTGATATATTTTCACAGTTCTTCACTCTTCTTAGAAACTTCAAATTCCCCCCTGCACATTCATTCATATTCTTCATCTCTGCTTCTTGCTTCATCACCTTCATCCGCAACACTGATTCTTGCATTTCATCTTCACCGCTTCGTCCTTTTGCATCCATAATTTCCACGTCAATCGACTTCAAATTCGTTCATCACACACGCACAACATTTCTGCAGCCACAAGAACACGCCGCAGCGAAACTCTGATCGACAACAACTGAAACATAGAGAAAGCAAAGAAGTAGAAGAAAATAAGAAGAAAATCCAGAAGATAGAGAAATAAAAAAGACAAATCACCTAATCTCAAGCATTCGTCATAATATCGGTTCATCACCACTATCAAGGTTTTGATCTTTAAGCTATATTTTGAGATTATGGTGATAAATCTATGACAACAGAGTTGAGATGTAGAAGGAGGGAAGTGAGAACGAACAACGTGATGTTGAGGTAGATATTTTGCCAGAGTAAAACAAAGTCGCGTGAAGAAGGCGTTTAATCGAGAACTGAAGCCGAGGCGGATCAGAGAAGATGATCGAGGCTCGTATTGGTGGTTTCACGGCATGCCATCAGAGAAGGGAATGAGTTTGCCGCTGTCCGTGTGGTGAGGTGAGGGATAAGAGAGCTTCTATTTGAAGAAGTCCAATCGTCATAAAACTCAACCCTAATTCACGTTTACTACTTCTAATTTTAATTAGTTATTTTTATTTTTGCAATAAACTGAATAATATCTCCTAGGGTCCATTGGATCTTTTTGATATTTTCTGCATGATTGTGAACAAAAATTGCTTATGGACTTTGCTATGGGCCTTCAGCGCCTGGGTTCATTTCCACCGCACATCTGATTCTAGATTCACACCCCTCTGTGTGGTGGTTTGGACTTTCTCTTAATAGTTCTCTTAATTTCCCTTTTCATTAATTTTGATGGCATAAAATGGTGTTAAAAAAATGATACAAAAATAGTAGAATATTTTAGGATTCTTTAGGTTTTCTCTCTAAAAATTTTTATTAGAATTTTCTATTATTACTTTTATGTTTGGTAATCATTTTTGTTGCCATTTTTAGCCATGATTTTGTGATTGAATATTGAGGAGATTTTTTTTGTGATATGAGATGCTCGGTTACTAATCTGGTTGACTACTGGTGAGGCTTCTGACATCTTTTTGCTTGCGCGGCTTTGAAGAAGCAACAGACTTTCTTTGTTAGCTAGGAGTTTGTGATAGTATTGATGCAACTTTTGTGATGTGTAACTTTTGGAGATTAACTTGTTTGATCACTTGTGCAAAGAAGCTTTTTAGTACAGTTTTCTTATTGCTTGTGCGGATTTGAAGAGGCAACGGACCTTCTCCATTAGGTATCATTGTGGCTTCATTTTATTCCTCATTGTGATACGGTGGCAGAACCGGACTGTTTTTAAGAAAATGCTGGTTTGCGTTTTGCGTTTGTGTTTGCAAAATGTCGCGGTAAGCAAGAGTCGCCACCGACTTTTATTTTATCCAACTAGAAAGGACAAAAGCATAGAAAAATTCCTTTTTCGAGATTTTGAGTACGGGGGCTAGGTTATAGAAAGGGAAGATATTGGCACCCTTTCTATCTGTGGTTTTTCACGGGCTCTTAGGTACTTGCTCATCATTTTGAAAATTGCTTCTGTGTTTGTGTGGTTTGAAAAGTTTTTGTTTTACTTCATTTTAACCCTTGTATCAGTCCTCAAGAGTGTTACGAAGTGTTTTTGAAAACTTTGTTTGGAAAAGTGTAAGTGTGAAAAAGTTTGTTTTTTGAGCAAGTACCTACTAGCATCTACCTACTCGAAAAAAGAATGTTTATGTTCTTGTTTCCTTTAGACAGCGTTATCCTACTATTGAGAAATAGGAAGTACCGTCGTAGGAGTTGTAAGGGTAAATTTGAAAGGGACGTACAATCACTAAAGCAATGTTAGGACGTCTTAGTAATAACCCTAATGTCTTAAGATCATATTCGAGGCAACATTTCCGAGGCAACCTTTCCGAGGCAACATTTCCGAGGCAACATTTCCGAATGGGAAATTTTATCTTTGTTTAGACAAGAGGGAAACCACTAAAACACCCTATACTATATGATCGATTACCGAAGGCAACCTAAGTGAGAGTATACCCTAAGAGTGCGCATGTGCGAGTGATTTGATTTCAGTTATTATCTTTGCATATTAGGGTTTGCTAGCCATTTTAAAATTTAACATACAGTCTTGTCATGCAATCCTATTATCATACATCTAACAGTTAATATTTGCGATAATCAAAATGCGGAAAATAAAACTACGCTATTACAAGGCTTCGGGGAGGGGGATTAATTACATAGCCAAAAACCCGTAAAACGATAAATAAAAGAAAATCCTAATTAAACTATTACATACCATGAGCAGTTACATTAATATCGCAAAAAATAGTAAATGCGCGCGACGAATTAAGAACGAGAAAAATTAGGGTTTTGACCCCGTCTAAACCTAATTGAAAGAAAAATCATTTTTTTGTTGTTTTTGATTATTTTGAGAAAATAAGGTTTTAATTGAATAAATACAAACCTAATTACTAATTAATTTAAATTAAGAAAAATAATTAATTTGACCTATTTTTGCATTTTTGTTATTTTATGAAAAGAAATAAAAATATAATCAAGAACAAACCTAATTTTCTAATTTGATTTTAATTATTTACAAAAAAGTTAGAATTAAACCTAAATTAAAAAACTAATATAAAATTTATTTTGATAAAATAAAATAAAACCTAAATTCTAAATTGGTGAAATTGATTTTATGATTTTGTAAAAAAAAAGAATTTAATTTTATGTTAGGAAATAAATAAATGAAGAAATTAAATAAAAGAAAGAAATAGAAAGGAAATTAGAATGGGCCTGGTGTTATAGCAAAAAGAGGGGTCTGAATTGCAATTTCTGAGCCCAAAAACTCCTAGCCCATGTTGACTTTCCAGATCCTGTGTTGCAAGCTTCACTAGGCCTATGATGGACCTCCATGGAGAAGGCATTGGATCTGCCTTGTTGATGATCTGGTGGCTTGGCGCTGAGGGCATATGGTGGACTC
Organism: Vicia faba; assembly: GCA_948472305.1. Classification (NCBI taxonomy): domain Eukaryota; kingdom Viridiplantae; phylum Streptophyta; class Magnoliopsida; order Fabales; family Fabaceae; genus Vicia; species Vicia faba. The sequence continues at coordinate 525,231,596 of OX451740.1, read as the reverse complement.
CTTGCATGCACGTATACCTGATCATGTAAAAGAAAATAATATTGAACAAATATGGGGACCTGGGATCGAACCAAGGCCCTTTGGCTTTTCCATAACAACGCTGACCATCTGAGCTGGCTTGTCTTTGTGTATATGGAACAACAAATAATTATTATAATGGAAAAACATAATAACAATTATCAAAACGCGTGAATTTTTGAATGGGCGAATCACAGGATGCCACGCTATCATCTCCTTCCTCCCAACCGTTGCTAAAAGTTCTGCAACTTTTACCTATGGACAAAGAGTGTAGGTATAACCTTGGGCTTTTGCAAAATCCTATACAAGCATGATAAATACACAACAATGGTACCAATCAACTCGTGACAACCTCACGAGCATCATGGTACCCTTATCCATGGCCAATTGTACCTGTAAAGAAAAACCCCAAAAACGATCCAAGAACCCTAAACATGGCAACTTGTTGTATGGCCAATAAAAATGCAATTAAGTATTACCATTAGCTTGCAAATGTTTCAAGGATTCAGAATATGCAAATAAATCATGCTAAAAGTGACAGAATGATGATATTCTATTTCAAGAAAGCATGGATGTCGTGAGATGCTTACAGTGCAATTTTGGGCTTAAGGGAGCTTGCTAAGGATTGGAATAGGATCCTAGAACGTCCAGGAAGTGATTTGTGTGACTGGAATGGCTTGAGGAAACCTAGAACTAGGAAATCAGATTACAACTTTTCTTTGAAATTTTGAGATTTTCTCCTCTCTTTTCACGCCTCCAATTGTCCCTGTTTTTAGTCTGCACTTGTTCTATATGTACCCTAGAATGAATTAGGTTACAAACTTACTTCAAATCTTTTTCAATTAAGATGATTGAATCATGATTTGATCCTTATGCAAATCTTTCCAAATCAAGCCAAATCCAACCTTTTTGTATTCAAATGAAGCTTGCACGATTTGATTCTTCTTCCAACTATATAAGAGGCCTAAACATGCATAAAATCTCAAGCTTTGATTAGTTTTGATATTTTCATGATTTTATTTTGATTTTATTTGATTTAATTGAAATAAAAATCAAAATAAATGACAAAAATAAAATAAAGACAAGTGGGAGAGATCATGGGTCGTGGGTCATGTTACAAACTCAATGCAAGCATAAAAAATTGGGCCCGTTTGATAAAAATTGCAATTTTGGCCACTTTTGACTTTTGGCAATTTTGCAAAAAGGGTCAACTTTGCCAATTCATAACTCCTTCAATTTTGACACTAGAGATGTTTTCTTGGACTTTTTAGAAAGCTTAAGATGTCCTCTAAGCAACCCTTTTTGTCTCATCTAAATTGGGTCTTCCATGTTCATGTATGAAGCTTTGACAAAAAAGGTGTTTTTGTTGACTTTCCAAAATGACCTATAATGTCCAAATTTATATCTTCTTGTGAGTGCATATTTTGAACTTGGGAGATGAATATGAATTGTAGGTAATTACATCCTCTTCAAAACGAGCTTTGGATGGGTCATTTTTGATAAATTATGAGAAAGTTATGCTTGGTCAAAGTTGAGTTGACTTTTCCTACAAAACCCTAATTTAGCAACTTTTGTATTTTGATGAATTGTGAGCAATCCTTGAGGAATCATGATCAACCCTTGATAAAATGATGAATAATACTTAAAAATGAGGATGTTGACCAAAAATCTTGAAGTTTGACTATATGTAGGACACAGTTGACTTTTGCCCTAGCACAGTCGATTTTCAAGCTTTTGAGCAATTGACTGAGCAAACTTCCTCTGCAAGGCTTGAAACTTAACATGGATGATCTTGAGAAAATATTAGGACAATTATGAGAATTTGGTATCCTTTGGACTCAAACATCTTGATGCAAACTGAAACCTTAATTTGAGGTAGACTGCCTTAGAAGAAAGTTTGTCTGGTCAACCCTTGGACTTCCTTGAGAAATTTGAGGACCTCAATTGAAGTGTATTGAGAAATATGGGAGGGAAAATTTTGGGGTACAACACTCATTTTATCACTTTATCGTACTTCTTTACCGCTTTTCTAGATATCATGAGAAGTAGGGCTTTACTTATTTCTGATGCCATAAGAAGTAGGGTAGAGATGTATGAAGGGGATCTCCGTTGTTGATCATGTCAGGAATCCCTATGGTTTATTTAAAGACCCGCTTAGGGAAATTCTGCATTGTGCGCATTATGTTTGCTATTTGTGTTTGTTTAAAATCCTACCTTTGAAGTAGGTATTCGGCACGTGTGTTTATATTTGTGCCCGCATATGTACAGATGATAAGTCCTCAAAAAGAGGCGAGCAGGGAGGGTTCGCAATCAACCCTCGAAATTTCATCTTTGTCATCCTTAGATCGTGACGCACCACGATGCTTCGGAGTTGTGCCTGCTCTTGTTATCGAGTCATCAAGTAGGGAAGAGTTTTGCAATCAAACCCCCCACCCTTTATCAGGAGTCCGCATTGGCCGATGCTAACACTCTGTGATTGTTTATATTGCCTTTTGTCGCCTACCTTGATCTCCTATATCTTGGTTAGGTTTTCAGTCGCTTTGGACATCACATTTTTGTTTTTCATCTCATTCCCGTTTGTTTGCTTCGGGTGATACGCTCCCCTTGGCTAAAGTTGTCTTTCGCTTCTTTTCTTTACCATTTTGTGTGTGTGCTCCTTCGAGCTTGCTTGCTTTGTCCTTGTACATACCATGTTCCCTTAGGATATGCTTGTTCCTTTAGGATGCAAGTTAGACCTTAGGTTGCAAACCATGCATGCTAACATTAGGTAGATATTTCCCTTTCATCCTTGACGTAGGGCCACCATTGCATGATAACATTAGGGATAGTGCTAGACTAGTCTCCCTTAGTTGTTTTATCCCTTTTGCATATGCATTTAAGACTAAAACCATTTTTCTTAGCAAATCATAAAACATCTTAACAACATGAAAACCCTTTTTCAAGGTAACAAAACACAAACCAGTCAAATGTGGCATCTTGCCTTGAGGGCGTAACTTAAAACCATCTTCAGTAAGGACATGATAAATATTGCTTTTGTGCCAACGCATGAGTCTCCAAAGGTCGAGCTGCGGAAGAAAGCGGAATAACATTGTTCAATAAAAAACATAAACAAACAAAAACATGTGAGTTGAACTACTGTAACTCTGATTCCTCAAAAAGGATACATAGGCATTGGGGTAGGGCCCAAGCGAGCACAACTTTATTTTCCCTATATTATTTTCTCCTTTATTTCACATGCATTCTTCTTCAGTAGTAAGCAGTAAGCATAGATTAAACACACCCATAAGATAGACAACAAGAGTGGATACCATATAGTACTACGGGCCTGTGGGGTGCTAATACCTTCCGCTTGCGTAACAGACTCCCTTACCCGATATCTCGGTCGCAAGACCGTGGCTTCTCCCTTCTCGGTTTTTCTCGATGCTTACCTTTCCCTTCATGTGGGAAAAAAGACGTTTGATGGCGACTTCATTGTCTGATGATTTTCATCCGGTTGTTTCAAAAACATCCAAATCTCATTCCTTATCGAGAGCATATGTTAACATTAATACCATACTTCAAAGAAATCACTTTTGAACACATTCCACGAGAAGAGGATGAATTGAAAGACGCATTGGATACCATGTCATCTATGTTCAAAGTCAAATGGGATAATGAAGCTCCTCAAAATACTATTGAGAGACTAGATGGACTGACACATTGCTACAAAGTTGATACTGATGGAGTAAAGGAAAAGCCTTGGTACCACAAAGTAAAAAGATACCCCAAGACTCAAGAGTATCATGAAGGGGCATCTATTAATGATAAGAAATTTCTACGGAGGTTCTCTTCCAAGTTCTTTCTGAGTAACGGAATCTTGCACAAGCGCAACCACAATTTAACTTTACTTTGTTGTGTAGACAAGAAGGAAGCTAGGAAAATTATGGAAGATATGCATGAAGGAGTCTTTGGTACTCACTCCAGTGGGCATACGATGGCTAAGAAAATTCTGAGAGCGGGTTATTATTGGTCGACTATGGAAGTTAATTTCCATCGTCATTCTAGAACTATTCATAGATGCCATATTTATGTTGAAAAAGTACATGTGCTTCTGGTTCCTCTGAGTGTCTTAACTACTCCTTGGCCATTTGCAATGTTGGGCATTGATATGATTGGAGAGATTAATCCCACCGCTTCTAATGGGCATCGCTTCATCCTGGTCGCTATTGATTATTTCACGAAGTGGGTAGAAGCAGCCTTGTTTGCCTCCATTACCAAGAATGTTATGGCCCGATTCATTAAGCATAACTTTATCTGTAGGTATGGCATACCTGAAAGGATCATCATAGATAATGGTACCAATCTTAACAATAGTATGATCACGGAACTCTACACGTAGTTCAAGATTAAACACCACAATTCTTCTCTGTATCGACCAAAGACGAATCACGCAGTGGAAGCCGCCAACAAGAATATTAAGAAGATTTTGTAGAATATGACAGTGACATACAAAGATTGGCACGAGATGTTACCATTTTCTCTTCATGGTTATCGCACTTTAGTACGTACATTAACTGGGGAAACACCATTCTCTTTAGTCTACGGTATGGAGGTTGTCTTAACTGTCGAAGTCCACATTCCTTCCTTAAGGATTATGAGAGACGCGGGTTTAGATGAAGGCGAGTGGATTCAGACTAGGTTGGACCAGATAAATTTGATTGATGAGAAAAGGCTTGCGGTTGTTTGTCATGGTCAGATGTATCAGAAGCATATGATCAAGGCCTTTAATAAGAAAGTCAGACATCAGGTGTACCGAGTTGGTTATTTGGTTATAAACCACATCATCCTACCACAAGGTGATCCTAGGGGCAAATGGACTCCCACATACGAAAGGCCATTTGTGATTAAGAAGATATTTTTTGGAAGTGCTATGATATTAACCACCATAGACGGTGAAGATTTTCCACACCCTGTGAATGCAGACATAGTCAAAAAATACTATGCATAAAAGAGACCTGCTAGGTTGACTGACCTAGGCAAAAATAAGGGCATCCCGACGAACCAAAAGGATTCGGGCAAAAATTAGGGATATATATATATATATATATATATATATATATATATATATATATATATATAATGTACATCTGGAAAGTCAAAAACCTGAAAAGGCGGCTTAGGAAAAACAGGATATCCCGGTGGACTGAGAAACCGAAAGGACGATCCAGGCAAAAGTTAGGGATTAAAGCATACAACTATGTCCCGTTGGATCACCCATCTACTTATAGCCAGCATAATTACCGACGTCAAGTTCAAATGGTACAGATCAATTCAATCAACTTCTTCCAACAACGAGGGATGAGATGCTTGAATACATATAGGCAATAGGAGAGTTGAAACTCGATGGGATCATTTCCACATAGTTGTTTTTCTTTGTTCTTTGTACGCCTTTTCTTTTTACGATGATTTCCTCTTACTAGGATTTATGTATCTTTGTATAAAATTGTCTGTTTATAGGCAAATTCTCCAAATCAATGCAACCAATTTCAAATTCAAAACTGTTTTTACTTTCTCTGTTTTGTCTGCAAAAACGTCCAATGATTATATTGAATGAACATATGAATTTGGATATGATCACCATTTACAAATATTTTCATAAAAAAACAGGATTAGCATTTATCGAAGACTCTAGGAATTGGGATAATGTTTAATTCATTCATAAATCACCACAAAGCAATCTCCATGAAACTATCTCTACATAGCCATCTTCGCAAGCTCATCCAACAGAGATATATTTCCCAGCAAGTCTAATATGCCCTCGGGCAGAGATTGGGGCATCTTCCAACAGTTCACCTTCATATCCCGAATGGATAGCTTTACCTGATCATTATCCCCAATAGGTCCCCTAGCGAATAAGGAAGTTTGATCATTTCCCCAGCATACAGTGGAGACTTCCTCAGTCCAGCCTATAAAATTCTAATCCCCATCATACTTTATTTCCTCGACATGATTTATAGGAATTTAATTCTCCAACAGAGTTTATTACTCCAACGCTATAAATCCCTAACAAAATTCTCTTATCCAACAGGGTTTAATCAAAGTTTCTATCCCCAGAAGAGTTGCTACGGTATCTGAAACCTGAACAAACAGCACACTGGAGGAATATCCATCTCTTTTATCCCCAATTAGAGCATGTAAGAATCAAATCTTTAAACAAAAAGAACGGAGAACGAATGACCCTCCTTGAATTCCTCTATCCTCAAGCAGAAGACGAAGATCCCCAACGGAGTATCCTCAAATCGAAAGCGGGAATCCCCAGCAAAATTATTCCCAACAGAAATTGAAGAATCACTTTCTTCATCCCTATCAATAATCCTGGATTTATTTTCCCCAGCTAGACATTGTTATAAGGAGCTACTGATGCGCTTCAACGACCTATTGCATCCATAGATCATTTTACAATACATCAGAGCATATGCATACCGAAGCGTATATATCATTCTCATTTATTTTAAGAGCATCATTATGCAATGCATTACATACATCATGACATTACATAAAGCTAATTTTATCTTTTCAGGTAAAGTTCACAAATAGACGAATATCATCAACAAAAAAACAGGCCAGCGATTAATTCCCGAAATAGAACGGGGCAACTATCTATATGATCAGGCGGTATGATTCCCGAAATAGGATGGGGACGCTATCTATATGACCAGGCGGTATGAATTCCTGAAACAGGATGAGTCTACCAATGAAAAATAGATTATATATCAATTCCCGAAACATGACGGGGTGATTATCTGCATGACCAAATGATTCTCCCTTCAGAGACAGAATTCTGAAAAGCATCTCCTCCAGGGCTTTGTTCTGAAAAGCATTCTCCTTTAGAGGTTATTCCGAAAATCATCTCCCTTCAGAGACTGAATTCTGAAAAGTATGTCCTTCAGGGCCTTCGTTCTAAAAAGCATTTTTCTTCATAAATTTTCCAAAAAGCATTCTTCGGATACAGTCGGGTGTAGACTAATTATGATACTCCTATCAACAGTTACTTTGGATGGCATTTATAAGCCTATCTCTGACCATACTCTATCACCTTTCTGAATGGCATCTATAAGCCCATCTCTGGCGACACTCTATCACCTTTCTGAATGGCATCTTTAAATCACATTCAAGCAATACTATCAACCAATAGTGTTACTCTATGCACATGTGAGTGTAAGTTTCTGGGCACTTAAGTGTGCAATCCTATTCCACCTTCAGGTCACGAATGGCGGACATGCCAATCTAACTCTTCAGGTTTAAGAAGATTGAACAGGGGCAGTTGTTGTACCCCAAAATTTTTCCTCCCATTTCAAAAGAACTCCTCTTGCTCCTAAGGTTCTCAAGTACCCAAGACTATATAAGAATTGATAAGATGAACCATCCTCCTAAGCATTGACCTACAACAAGGGTTTTGTGTTTCTCAAAGAAAATTGAGCTTATAATTCCTTAAGTGGATTATGTGATTCCTCATATGCTTCAAGGTACCCTCATGTCAAGTTTCAAGCCTTGCATCACAAATTTGCTCAATCAATTGCTCAGATGATTGAAAATCAATTATATTAGATAAAATGTCAATTGTGGTCAACATACTGTTAAAAATCAATATTGTTGGTCAACATCAATATTTTGAAGTCACATTCATCATTTGATCAAGGGTTGATCATGATTTATCAAGAAAACTCAAGGTCCATCAAAAGTCAAAAATTGTTAAATTATGGTTTTCTTAAGGAGAAGTCAATTGAACTTTGACCAAGCATAACTTTCACACGCTTCATCAGAAAATTATCAGCCAAAGCCTGTCTTGAAGGAAATTTAATTCTCTACAAATTTGAATCTCCTAACTCAAGTCCAAAAAATGCTTCATTTGGGAGATATGGGCCAAAACATTATAGGTCATTTTAAAAGTCAACAAAAAGACATTTTTTGTCAAAGCAATTTAAAAAATGATAAAATCTTCAAATGAAAAAATGACCAACATGAGAGTTGTAAGAGACATCTTGAGATTTCCAAAAAGTCTAGGATCAACTTCATATGAGAAAATTTGAGAGAGTTATGATTAGTGCAAGTTGAGCAATTTTGAGAAAATGCATGAAGTCCACTTTTATTTTTATTTTATTTATTTTGATTTTTATTCATTTAAATGCAAAATAAATCAAATAAAATAATAAATTAATGGACCAAAGCATGCGGGCTTTTGGTTTGGATTATTTTGAAGCCCAATATTTCGTGACAACCAAGCCAAAACCGTGTGAGGCATATATGGAAGGATATCTTTAATACTTTAGAAAGTTTTCAATTGGTTTTTGGAAACAAATAATGCCATGATTCCTCAAGATTCCTTCCATCTTTGTTAACCTAAATATGTTCTCTTATAAATACATACAACATCAGATCACAAGGGACACGAATTTCTGCCTCCAAAGCAAGTCTCAAGAAATCACAAAAATATCAAGATTTAGGGCAAAGTCGAAATCTTATTTCTAGGCTTTTTCCATCAAAACCAAGCATCTAAACACACTCCTGGAGATCCCATGAGTCGTTTCCAATCTTTCAACAAGCTCGGGGAATCCTAGAACATTCTCTCTCAAGAACATCGGTTAGGTAACTTTTCCAAAACTTTAAACTTCTATTTTTCGCATTGTTAACTAACCTTGTGTGTTCATGTGTGTTTAGGATAATGTTTAGAACAGATTGCGATCATTACATGGAATTTATAACGTCCAAATCCTGGTTTTCTATTGATGAACCGAGCTAGGGTTTTTCCTCCGAAACTCACGATCTAAGCATTTTTATCCAAAACTAAGCACATATTCAGATTCAGGACCCACGATTTAGGGGGATAGGGTACTATTTGTATTTCTAACATGTGTTTTTTTGCAGATCCAAGAAGCACATAGCCAGAGAAGACGACCAGAGTTATGGTTTCGGCGCTTCTCCGGTTCATTGATTTTGTTTTTTGTATATTATTTTTGTTTAGTTATATTGAAAGATGAGAAACATGACTCAGTTGGAAAGCAAGCACGCGTTCATTTCCATATCACAAACAACCAACTGGCGCAGCGGCAAGAGAGCATGTTGTTGAGATCAAAGGCGTAGGTTCAAGCCCCAGCACCTGCAACCTTTTTCTTATTTTTTTTAACCCTTTTCTATTTTCTTTCTTAATTAATTATTAGTTCTTTTTTAAGTCTTTTTTTAATCCAATAAAAAAATCAGAAAAAAACTTATAAAATCAAAAAAACTAGGTTTAGTCTTTTTTTTATCAATTAATTTAATTAATTTAGAATTAGGCTTTTACAATTAAATTAATTGATTTGTAATTAAAATTAGACATTAGGCTTTTTATTATTAACATATAAAATCGAACCAAAAATAAACCCAAAAAAATGATTTCTATTATTTTAGATTTTAGGACTTTAAGATAATTTTTCTTACATTTTTGTTTGTTTTTCTTTTGCATTTAAATTTCTAGAAACAATTGTATAGGTCGTACGGGTTTTTTTTGCAATAACCTAGTTTTAATTCCCGCACAATTTATTTATCATGTAACTGCCCCAAGGCCCTCTAATAGTGTAGGACTTTACTTTTCCGCACTTATACTTTATGCCTTGTATATATATATATATATATATATATATATATATATATATATATATATATATATATATATATATATATATATATATATATATATATATATATATATATATATATATATATATATATATATATATATATATATATATATATATATATATATATATATATATATATATATATATATATATATATATATATATATATATATATATATATATATATATATATATATATATATATATATATATATATATATATATATATATATATATATATATATATATATATATATATATATATATATATATATATATATATATATATATATATATATATATATATATATATATATATATATATATATATATATATATATATATATATATATATATATATATATATATATAATTGTGTAGTAATAGGCTTATATGGAAAGATAAAATTAATCGGTAGATAACCTTAAAAAATTCCAAGATGATATAACTATAATTGAATCACTTTGCACACATACACCTCTAGGGTAGTTTCCTCTGTTGCCTTCGGAAAACTTGGTCATGTTTCTCGAAAGTAAGGGTACTTTAGCAAAGACTCTCGATTAAATCATCATAGTCTCTTCGAATAAAGATCATGGTCCCACGATGTCCCTCGAGTTACCTATGAAAAATGATTTAGTCCCTTGTTGCCTACAAATAATATGATGACAGTCCCTTCAAATTGCTAAAGCATCCTTACAAGTTGCTTTCTATGACTATTCGACGACCCTTCGTATGTCCCTTCACATCCAGTAGATAGGGATACCTACCAACTAATGGCACGGATAACACTATCTCTAAAGAAGAAGGAAAAGAATAAGAACGACTTTGAGTTGGTAAGGAACTTTTAATCTCTTGCTCATAACTCTTTTTACACATCACCTTTTCAAAACAAATATTTTCAAACACTTTGTACGCGTTCTTGAGGACTGATACAAGAATCATTACAAAGTTAGCCGTACTTTGGCTTTTTAAAAATATTTTCAAATCACTCACACAAAGAAAATTTTCAAAGTGAGCTAGCGATTAAGAGCCCGTAGATAACTTCGGATGAAAAGGGTTCTAACACCTTCCCTTTTCATAGCTTACCCCCTGTTGTACCCCAAAATTTTCCCTCTCTTTTTCACGAGAAATCACAGCTTCGGGTTTCCTGATTTTTTCAGATTGGCTCAAGAATTGGTCAAACAGACTTTTCTTATCAGTCAAACAAAATTAGGGTTTCCATTAACTTTTGAATCAGTCAAACAGATTATTAGGGTTTCTATTGATTTGGTTTAGTTTGGCTCAGGGTTTGACCAAGCAGACGCTTCTTTGACAATAAACCCACAATTAGGGTTTGCACGAGCATTCTCAGAAGATTTTGAATCCACAACATTTTATTTGACTGTCACATGGTTTTGACGCTTGTTCAAGATTCATGTTTGTTTCTCAAAGTCTAAACATCCGGGATAAAAGCTGAGGCATTTGAATTGCGAGTTTGAAGTGTTGGTTTAATCAGTGAAGTAAAAGGCGTATGGACGTTTGTTTGTTTATTCGTGCAATGCTTTTGGTTATTTGGAACGCCGGAAGTATTGTTGGTTAATGCAAAGCTGTGTGACTGCGACGTTTGTTGATTATTTATAATTTCTAAGTTAAGATTATTAGGATAATTTCCAATTATTATAACTCAAGAGATTTAAATGATTAAATAAACAAGTGCAGAAGAATTAAAGAATTAACTGACAAAGGATTTTTTTATTCATTCTCAATTGTTGTTACAAATGTTTATTTGATACAGTAAATTTATTTACAGTGTTACAATGACATTTATTACAATGATTAAAAATAAATTAAATCTATATCCTAAGTTTCTTGAAGTCTTCATCTTCTACCGCTGCTTCCTTTGCACGACTGGTATTTACCTGCAGAGACAGAAAAAAAGTCAATACAATATGGATTAAAAAGGCATTCTCAGACAGTTAATCAAAAACTCATCATTAAAGGTGTTGGCCGGAATCAGTTTGTTCATCCTCTCTGCAAATCGCAAGAAGATGTCTCTTCTTGGTTCACAAAGAGGGAAAGAAAAATTGGTTGCAAGCATGGAATTAATTAAATACAAGGCTGCATGATTTCAAACCAAAATGGACAAACTGAATATGCCAAACAAATTACAAAGTTCAAACTGAACAAACAAGTTGCACAAGTTCAAAATGTCAACCAAGCTGTAACTGTCAAAGAAGATTTCAATAAAGCTGTCAACAAGTACACAAAAGCAATGCAGAAAATCTGGAGGTAAGAAGATATGTAGAGGAAAGACAAAATGCAAGCAAACTTGTAAAAGCATTTTTCATCATTTTCTGGCCAAAACCTTTTCAGAATAAAAAGAACAGTTAAGCAATAAAATATGCTTTTTCTGTGGAGAGAGAAAGAGAGAGAGAAGTAGAGGCTTACAGTTTTGCAGGCTTAGAGGACAATAAATATAACAAGATATCCAACACTGTAAAGAGGGGGAAGAACACATAGAAAAATATAACAACAAAGCTGTAAACACATAACACAGCTTGTAGCCTCAAAACTGCTTTCAAGCAAGCAAACTGATAAGCCTAACACATCTTGCATCAAAGCCTCTCAAAAACAAACAAGCTTCAAACTGCCTCAAGCTTAGAAACCAGTCTCACCCAAACCTGCTTCAGGCCTGTCCCCTAAACAAGCATATCAACCTGCATAAACTCAAAACATAGTAACCTGCTCAAGCCTAAGCAAACCAAAGCTTTCCTCAAGCCTTGCAGCCTGCCTCAAACTGTTACAGAAACTGCTTCAAGACAAAGCCTAAAAGCCTTACCAAGCAAGTAAACTTCCAAGCCTGTAGCCTCAAAACTGCCTTCAAACATACAGCCTGCTTAAAACCTCTAAGCAAACGTCAAACCTACAAACCTGTGTTCAAACTGAGTAACCTGCACAAGCTTCAACAAACATGCATAAGCTTCAACAAACCTGCCTAAAACTAGTAAAATCTCAAGCCTGCCCCAAGGCCTAAAAACCTGTACAACATTCAAGCCAAAGCCAAACAAGCCAACAAGCCTGTAACCTCCAACCTGCCTTCAATACCAAGCAAGCAAGTCCAAACATCCAAATCAGTAATAATCACAAACCTCTCAGAACAAAAGTTCATCATTGAGAAACAAAGCCCAAGAGAGGAAAAGCAACTGAAGAAAGCAACTCAGAAGCAAAAACACTGAAGCAAGCATCTCAGATTCAATATCATCATCATTGAAAAAAGCGAACAAAGCCCAAAAGAGAGGAAAAAGCAAGCATCTCAGAATCAAAGAACAAACATTCAAATACTCAGAGGCAAGCATTCAGATAAGCAAAAGAGAGAATTCAGAAGCAAACAATGCAACGTTTTTAGAGTTAGTGTCATCACAAAACGAAGGCTAAAGACACAAATACCAGAAAATCTTTGTCATCGCGTTCCCTCCGCCTTGGCCACCTGAGAAGCGCCGCCGTTCACTCCTCCGTCTCCTCTCCAAAACTAAACTCAAGGTAGTAATTCCTCCTTCCTTTTTACACACCTCACATAAACAAATAACACAGAGGGTCAATAACATGTAAAAAATAAAACATGCAAGACTAAAATTTGAAGAACCCTAAAAGATGTTCAGAAAGCAAATCGTTACCCTTTTTTCCATCGCCCTGAGCAACTGTGGAGAGAAGAGATAGAAGCATCGCGTCTGGTGGCCTAAGGCGATTGGAGGAAGCATCAATGGCTAGGTGTTTGAGAATGATGAAGAGGTGAAGAAGACGGAAGGCAGCACCGTTCAAATGTTACAAACCTTGTTCTGAAAACAAAATATTTCAAACCCTAACAAAAACCTAGTCCCAAACCGTTTGGGCCTGCCTCACAAAATACACCATAAGTCCAATCAATTCTGGCGTACACCCCCTTTTTTCTTTTAATCTGTTTTTATTATTATTTGGGCCAAACGTCTCCTAAGGCCCATTCAACTCTCTTTTTTTATTATATTTACAAATCAATCCTTTTTTTATTTATCATATTATTTCCCTTTCTTTTTATATAACTTATTTTGTTGAGAAAAACAATATATTATTTTTTTGTACAAAACTTTTCTTAATGTTTATTACATTTTACAAAAATATGTAAATATTAGATTTATTAGGTTAATAGATTTTTGTCTTAAAACTTTTTTTGTTTAATAAATCTTTGTATATATAAAAACATTAACTAAAATACATAAACAATAGTTTTCTTTAAACTTAAAACATTTTTCTTTTCTTTTCTTTAAAACTCTTGTCTATAACATTAATAAAAACACAAAAATAAATAATAATACTTAATACATTAGGTTGACATTTTAATCATTTGTAAATAATCATATACATTTCACAAATACTTTTGATTCTCTTTTATCCTTACTTTGCTATATTTTCACATTGAGAATGCGATGATTCGATTTGGTTCTAAATAATATTTGGACACTACTATCCTGATAAGACTCATCCCCATTTGTAAACATTTGTACCCCCATCCCCGGATACTTATTTGTAATAGCTTAGACTTTAAATTCCCACAATTTATCGCTTTCCATATACTGTATAGTAATTAGGGTTTGTATGCGAAGATTCAAAATCAACCGCTAGATAACCTAATACAAGACAAATGCATGAAAATCAATACACAATTCACACTTGTACCTCTAGGGTAATTCCGCTTGTTGCCTTCAAAAATGGGCCATGGTTGCATGTTAAGTGTCTTTGGCAAAACAAAAACAAATCAAATGATCATAGTCCCTCGATGACGCTATCTTGTTGCCTAAACAAAATGATCATAGTCCCTCAAGAAAATTGCCAAAGACACTTGACACTATTGCTCTCATGGTCTATACGATGACCCGCGCTCGTCCCGTTAACATCCTAACACAAGGTTGTTCACCAAATACAATGGTGAAACAACACTATTAAAAGGGTTAAAAACATAAGAAAGATCTTTGAGTAAAATAGGGTAGATATCTCTTAGTTACTTGATCAAACTTGCAAAACACACTTGCCATTTTTCAAAACACACACCACAACACAACTTTCAAACAACTTTCAAAAACATTGAATTATCTTTTCAAAAAGACAAACACCTTTGTAAAACATTCGATAAAGAACTGTTACAATGGTTGCCTAGACAAGGCATCTTTTTCAAAACATTTTCAAAACCACACACACAAAGCACCATTTCACACAATTGAAAAGCAAAGGCAAGTGATCTAAAACAAGTAACTAAGAGCCCATGGAAAACCATGGATGAAAAGGGTGCTAGCACCTTCCCTTTTCATAATCTACCCCCCGAACCCACGAAAACATCTCAAAGGTCTTTCCTGTGCTTTTTGACCTTTCCTTAGGATAAATAAAAAGTCGGTGGCGACTCTTGCTCAACCGAAACATTTGCAAACACAAACGCAAAATCTCAAGTCAGTTCTCCCACCGTATCACAGAACTGGCGACTCTGCTGGGGAGATTTCTAAAAGTGGGGTTACCTTAGGATTTTAGATCACCTATACATGCTTGATTTGATTGCTTTGATTGCTTTACTTTTTGAGTCCTTGTTTGGGTTTGTTGTAAATCCTACACCCGGATTTGGGGGCACCTTTTTTAGGTAAATAGCAATAAACTGTGAGGGAACTGTGCGGGGTATACCGACATGGTTGAAGCAGTAGCTATGTTAGTGTGACATATTTGTGAGTACCGGTAGCCCTTGAGTAGTAAAGGAGAATACGGGGCCGATGAGCGATGTCATGAAGCACTAACGAACTCTTAGAACCTTACTTGACCATCTTGGCCTTTTTAGGGGTAGTGAGATGACCGACTTTGGTGCAGTCCGAAGTTGGTAGATACTCTATACTACACTCATTGAGGATTGTTTTCTTGGGATATTTTGGTCGCCAGTTAAGTGGCAAAACCAAAACAATGAACATAGAAAACAATCCAATGATATTGAGCTCCTTAGAACCCGGTTTCTATTTTAGGACAGGATGAGCCAACTAACTTCAAGAGGGTACTTACCTATGAACCCCATGCAAGCCTAAATCTAAGGACTTGTTTGCTTTGTGTGAATATGATTACCTGTATATACACTTACTTGCTTTTGCATACATGTACATAACATCATGACATCATACCATAGCATTTTCAATAACCATTTCAAGGATCTCGAGGGTATGTTGATGCAGGGTCACGTTGAACCAGACGTCTACCAGAGGGCAAGAGGTTTTCTCCTCTAAACAAATGCCATCAAAGATCGAGTGCAACAACTTGAATCAGGGGTTGTGACCCACTTGACATGGTGAGCTTGATTCTCGTGGAAAGACATCCACCGTTACAAAGTTCTCCAATCAAAGATGTTGATCAAAATTCAACCTCTAACATTTTCTTGTGTTTACCCCAAGAAATCCTTGAAAACATTGCATACATATATCATACATATCATTGCATAACAGGTTTTTCCCATACAGGTCTCCTTATTTTCCTACTGTTTATTTTAGTAAGATGGATATGGAACAAACGGTGAAAGATCTCCAAGCTCAAAACGCTCAATTCTAACAAATGTTTCTGGCTATGGGTAAAGGGCAAGAGGATCTGAAAGCTCTCCTTCTCAAAGACAAGAAGAAGAAGTCCAAGAAGGCAGCGAGCATCCTGAACTTGAGAAGAAGACCTAAAACCCTAGACCTTTCAACTCCATCCAACATTGGGGATAGTTTGGAAGAATACCACAATTTAGAGATTGATGAAGTTGAAGCTGACTACTCCGAGGAACAATATCCTCCCGCTGATGACAAGTACAAACAGTTGGAGGATCGCCTCAATGCTATGGAGATTCAACAAATACCTGGCTTGGATTTAGGAGACATGGGTTTAGTTTCTGGATTGGTCATCCCGCCAAAGTTCAAGGTCCCTACCTTTGCCATGTACGATGGAGTCTCTTGCCCTAAGATGCACTTAAAGTCTTATGTCTGCAAGATTCAACCATACACAACTGATCCAAAGCTTTGGATCCATTTCTTCCAAGAAAGCCTAGTAGGGGCTCAACTCGAGTGGTTCTATCAATTGGAGAGTTCTCACATCCACACCTGGGGGGATTTAGCTGTTGCTTTTTATAAGCAGTATCAGTATAATGCTAATCTTGCACCAACTCGTGTGCAATTGCAGAACATGACCATGGGTTCTGACGAGAACTTCAAAGGATACGCTCAAAAATGGAGAGATCTGGCTGGTAGGGTACAACCTCCTTTAACTGACAGAGAGCTGATTGACATCTTCATGGGAACTTTGACAGGGCCTCTCTTCAATCACTTAATTGGAAGCTCCTCAGTTGGGTTCACCGAGCTAATACTGACCGGCGAAAGGGTCGAAGCTGGCATCAAAAGTGGAAAGATCCAAGGAGCTACACCCTCTGATGCACAAAAAATCCCCCACAATGGGAAGAAATAGTCCAATGCTGTGTATGGTCAAAAGAGTCACCGTGACCAACACGTAGGAGCAATCTTGATCTCTAATCCTACTCAACAAAGACAGGGGCACCAGCGTAAGGAGGTAGCACCTAAAAGACAATTCACCAAGATCAACATGTCACTGGGTCAAGCGCTACAACGCATGTTGCAGGCAGAGCTGATTACATTGAAGGCTCCCCTCCGGAACCCAAATACTTCTGCTCCTACCTATCATCCCAATGAAAGGTGTGCATACCACTCTGACAGTCCGGGACATGACATAAACAATTGTTGGGCTCTGAAGAACAAGGTCCAAGACATGATTGATGCCAAGGAGGTCGAGTTTGACCCTCCGGAGACTCCAAACATGATCACTGCTCCTATGCCAAATCATTGAGAATGTCTTTGTTTCATTTGAATTTTCAAGTTGTAATCTCTTTGTTATTCAGACAATTATCTATTAATGTCAAACTTTGTTTCAATAATGCATTGCATATGTTTGTCTTGAATTCATCCATTCGCTTTCACTATGCTTTCTACTTTCTTTATGATATTTAACTCTTGATAAAAAGCTACAAGCCTTTAGAGGGAGGATGACGAAACAATGTCGTAATCTCATACAGTATGCTTTTGAACAGACCTTGCTGACGATGTACATGCATTTCTTTCAAATCCTAAACACTTGAGTTATAAGGAAGATAATCCCTAGTTAACCCCTTCGAGCCAAAGAAGTAGGAGTTTTTTGTTCTAAACAAATTGAAACCTTTGATTTAAACCTGGGGTAGGGTAGTCTCTCAGTTAATTCAAAAAAAAAAGATGTGCATTGAAGCCGCAAACTCTCAGTTCGTAATACAATGAATGACATCAATAACATTCCTTTGGAACCAAAAGACAGTGATGGTTCTTTATCTCATAGGCAGTCAATCTCTCAAAAAAGAAAATCCCACTGAGCCAAAACCTATAAAGGAGGCTTAAGAAAGTTGGGGCATCCCGCTGACTGTAATCTCGAAAACAGGAACAGTCAAGCAAAAGTTAGGGATAAAAAATCAAAAGAACGAGGTCATTACAAATCCTCAACAACATGAAAAATGTTGCAAAAAAAAAAAAGAGACGACGACTGCCTTCCAACAAATCCAACTTGTGTGAACCATCACCAAAACGTCGTTCCAGACTCATTTGGAGTTCAAACGCACAATTAACTGAGTTTAGGATTGAAGAACATCACGAAGAGCGGGTGGGTACAAATATACTTTGAGCCTTTATCCTTTGTTTCTTAAACTGTGAACCAAGCCACGTTACAACCCTTCAAAAGTCCTAATTGAAGCATGGGTTAGTTCGAAAGCATACTGTTACAAAAGGTATCCTGACTCCTGTAAGGCTTTGCCCTAAATCCTGTGTTGAATTTATCTTATAAAAAGTTTACTTGCTAAAAATGCATTTTTTTCAAAACTTCGAGACAGACATAAACTTTGCATTACTTGAATATCATTGTTTGCATTTAGCTATTTGTTTGACAACGGAGAAATTCACACAATGAATATCCGATGAACGAAAGCCCTCTCAGTGAACAAAATCACTTCAAAAAGGATGACACTTCCATTGACAAATCTCCTATCAACAAGGGGGCATGACATGTCACTATCCAGCACACCTGGGGCAGTCCAGTCAAGGTTTCAACAGATCTTTCAAAGTTCAGTTAACCTGGGGCAGTTCAGTCAAGGTTTCAACAGATCTTTCCAAGTTCAGTTAACCTGGGGCAGTCCAGTCAAGATTTCAACAAATCTCTCAATTACAGATTAACCTGGGGCAAGTCTCCGTCACCATCACTTGGGGCATTTAAACGTCAATCTCATCAAAGGGTTACATGCAGTCCAAGTGACCTGGCAATATCACAAGCATCTTATACTAGGGGGAAAGATCATCACCTTCCGAGTTTCCTTCTAGAGACAGTTCATATGTGACCCAGATATGGCAACATTCTGATACTTATTCCAGATTTCCTTCTAGAGACAGTTCAGATGTGACCCAGATATGGCGACATTCTGATACTTATTCCATATTTCCTTCTAGAGACAGTTCAGATATGACCCAGATATGGCGACATTCTGATACTTATTCCAGATTTCCTTCTAAAGACAGTTCAGATGTGACCCAGACATGGCGACATTCTGATACTTATTCCAGATTTCCTTCTAGAGACAGTTCAGATGTGACCCAGATATGGCGACATTCTGATACTTATTCCAGATTTCCTTCTAGAGACAGTTCAGATGTGACCCAGACATGGCGATATTCTGATACTTATTCCAGATTTCCTTCTAGAGACATTTCAGACATGACCCATATATGGCGACATTCTGATACTTATTCCAGATTTCCTTCTAGAGACAGTTCAGATGTGACCCAGATATGGCGACATTCTGATACTTATTCCAGATTTCCTTCTAGAGACAGTTCAGATGTGACCCAGATATGGCGACATTCTGATACTTATTCCAGATTTCCTTCTAGAGACAGTTCAGATGTGACCCAGATATGGAGACATTCTGATACTTATTTCAGATTTCCTTCTAGAGACAGTTCAGATGTGACCCATATATGGAGACATTCTGATACTTATTCCAGATTTCCTTCTAGAGACAGTTCAGATGTGACCCAGATATGGCGACATTCTGATACTTATTCCAGATTTCCTTCTAGAGACAGTTCAGATGTGACCCAGATATGGCGACATTCTGATACTTATTCCAGATTTCCTTCTAGAGACAGTTCAGATGTGACCCAGACATGGCGACATTCTGATACTTATTCCAGATTTCCTTCTAGAGACAGTTCAGATGTGACCCAGATATGGCGACATTCTGATACTTATTCCAGATTTCCTTCTAGAGACAGTTCAGACGTGACCCAGATATGGCGACATTTTGATACTTATTCCATATTTCCTTCTAGAGACAGTTCAGATGTGACCCAGACATGGCAACATTCTGATACTTATTCCAGATTTCCTTCTAGAGACAGTTCAGACGTGACCCAGATATGGCGACATTCTGATACTTATTCCAGATTTCCTTCTAGAGACAGTTCAGATGTGACCCAGATATGGCGACATTCTGATACTTATTCCAGATTTCCTTCTAGAGACAGTTCAGATGTGACCCAGATATGGAGACATTCTGATACTTATTCCAGATTTCCTTCTAGAGACAGTTCAGATGTGACCCAGATATGGCGACATTCTGATACTTATTCCAGATTTCCTTCCAGTTACAGTTTCAGATACACTCCAGACACGGAAGTTATGCTGCTACTCATACATATCTCAAATTCCAAGATACAATCCAGATATGCTCCAAACACGGTTGCCATTCTGTCACTCATTTAGAATTTATCCTCAACCCAGAGATGCTCTGAAGGCAGATACCTTCCTACTTCTCAACATACAATTCAACTTCCTGATGTTCCCGACAGAATGAAGATTCTCATTCTCAAAGTGGCATACAACCTAAAACTCTTGAACTTCTTCCAGACAAGAATAAACTTTATCAAGAATCCCGAGTTTTACTCTCCGACAGGATAGCTACTTTTCAACAGTATAGCTATTCCCCACAGAATTCTTATTCCCCAAGCAGAATGAAGACTCTCATTCTCAATTCCTCACAGAGTATTCAAATATTCCCCAGTGAAGATCTCCTCAAGACAGGAATCCCCAATAGATTGGCATACAACCCAAGCTCCTGATTCCCCAACAATGGTTCCAGGACTTCTCATTTCCATCAATCCCCTGCAGCAGTCAAGGATTTACTTTCCCCAGCAGCAGTTAAAGATTTCATTATCCAGAATTCGTCTTCCTCAGCAAGACAGCTACTCAGCTTACATGCGCATTCACTACATTCATATCATAAACATTGATGAAGTGCAATCCATTGCATCATACATATCATGCAACATAACTTTGTGTTTCAGCTAATATTTTACCTTTTTCAGAATAAGATTAACAACTTTTGAAAATAGTTCACGGGTTCTCCATACACGGATGTTAACCTATTGCTTATTCAACTCCAAGACCTCTGAAAACAGTTCATGGGTTCTCCAGATTCAACTTCTGAAAACAGTTTACGGATTCTCCAAATACGGATGTTAACCTATCGCTTGTTCAGATTCAAAACTTCTGAAAACAGTTTACGGATGATTCCAAACATGGATGTCAATTCATTGCTTATTCAGATCCCCAGTTCAGAGGTGTTCCAAACATGGATAGCTTTCTGATACTCACCCACTCACCAACGATATACAGTTCAACAAACCTTCTTGGATGGCATCTACAAGCCCATCTCCAACAAGATACAATCACCTTCAGATGGCATCTATAAGCCCATCCTCCTACCAACAATTTCCAGATGGCATCTCTAAGCCCATCCCCCGACAAGATTCTGTCACATCTTCAGATGGCATCTTTAAGCCCATCTCCAAATGGCATCTTTAAGCCCATTCCTTCTAGTGTCCAATCTCTTTTTACCTTCGAGTCGCGAACGGTAAACTTGCCAATCTAACTCTTCAGGTTCAAGAAGATTGAACAAGGGCAACTGTTGTACCCCAAAATTTGCCCTCCCTTTTTCACGAGAAATCACAGCTTCGGGTTTCCTGATTTTTTCAGATTGGCTCAAGAATTGGTCAAACAGACTTTTCTTATCAGTCAAACAAAATTAGGGTTTCCATTAACTTTTGAATCAGTCAAACAGATTATTAGGGTTTCAATGATTTGGTTGAGTTTGGCTCAGGGTTTGACCAAGCAGACGCTTCTTTGACAATAAATCCACAATTAGGGTTTGCACGAGCATTCTCAGAAGATTTTGAATCCACAACATTTTATTTGACTGTCACATGGTTTTGACGCTTGTTCAAGATTCATGTTTGTTTCTCAAAGTCTAAACATCTGGGATAAAAGCTGAGGCATTTGAATTGAGAGTTTGAAGTGTTGGTTTAATCAGTGAAGTGAAAGGCGTATGGACGTTTGTTTGTTTATTTGTGCAATGCTTTTGGTTATTTGGAACGCCGGAAGTATTGTTGGTTAATGCAAAGCTGTGTGACTGCGACGTTTGTTGATTATTTATAATTTCTAAATTAAGATTATTGGGATAATTTCCAATTATTATAACTCAAGAGATTTAAATGATTAAATAAACAAGTGCAGAACAATTAAAGAATTAACTGACAAAGGATTTTTTTATTCATTTTCAATTGTTGTTACAAATGTTTATTTGATACAGTAAATTTATTTACAGTGTTACAATGACATTTATTACAATGATTAAAAATAAATTAAATATATATCCTAAGTTTCTTGAAGTCTTCATCTTCTACCGTTGCTTCCTTTGCCCGACTGGTATTTACCTGCAGAGACAGAAAAAGAAGTCAATACAGTATGGATTAAAAAGGCATTCTCAGACAGTTAATCAAAAACTCATCATTAAAGGTGTTGGTCGGAATCAGTTTGTTCGTCCTCTCTGCAAATCGCAAGAAGATGTCTCTTCTTGGTTCACAAAGAGGGAAAGTAAAATTGTTTGCAAGCATGGAATTAATTAAATACAAGGCTGCATGATTTCAAACCAAAATGGACAAACTGAATATGCCAAACAAATTACAAAGTTCAAACTGAACAAACAAGTTGCACAAGTTCAAAATGTCAACCAAGATGTAACTGTCAAAGAAGCTTTCAATAAAGCTGTCAACAAGTACACAAAAGCAATGCAGAAAATCTGGAGGTAAGAAGATATGCAGAGGAAAGACAAAATGCAAGCAAACTTGTAAAAGCATTTTTCATCATTTTCTGGCCAAAACCTTTTCAGAATAAAAAGGACAGTTAAGCAATAAAATATGCTTTTTCTGTGGAGAGAGAAAGAGAGAGAGAAGTAGAGGCTTACAGTTTTGCAGGCTTAGAGGACAATAAATATAACAAGATATCCAACATTGTAAAGAGGGGGCAGAACACATAGAAAAATATAACACCAAAGCTGTAAACACATAACACAACTTGTAGCCTCAAAACTGCTTTCAAGCAAGCAAACTGATAAGCCTAACACATCCTGCATCAAAGCCTCTCAAAAACAAACATGCTTCAAACTGCCTCAAGCTTAGAAACCAGTCTCACCCAAACCTGCTTCAGGCCTGTCCCCTAAACAAGCATATCAACCTGCATAAACTCAAAACATAGTAACCTGCTCAAGCCTAAGTAAACCAAAGCTTGCCTCAAGCCTTGCAGCCTGCCTCAAACCTGTTACAGAAATTGCTTCAAGCCAAAGCCTAAAAGCCTTACCAAGCAAGCAAACTTCCAAGCCTGTAGCCTCAAAACTGCCTTCAAACATACAGCCTGCTTAAAACCTCTAAGCAAACGTCAAACCTACAAACCTGTGTTCAAACTGAGTAACCTGCACAAGCTTCAACAAACCTGCATAAGCTTCAACAAACCTGCCTAAAACCAGTAAAATCTCAAGCCTGCCCCAAGGCCTAAAAACCTGTACAACATTCAAGCCAAAGCCAAACAAGCCAACAAGCCTGTAACCTCCAACCTTCCTTCAATACCAAGCAAGCAAGTCCAAACATCCAAATCAGTAATAATCACAAAGCTCTCAGAACAAAAGTTCATCATTGAGAAACAAAGCCCAAGAGAGGAAAAGCAACTGAAGCAAGCAACTCAGAAGCAAAAACACTGAAGTAAGCATCTCAAATTCAATATCATCATCATTGAAAAAAGCCAACAAAGCCCAAAAGAGAGGAAAAAGCAAGCATCTCAGAATCAAAGAACAAACATTCAAATACTCAGAGGCAAGCATTCAGATAAGCAAAAGAGAGAATTCAAAAGCAAACAATGCAACATTTTTAGAGTTAGGGTCATCACAAAATGAAGGCTAAAGACACAAATACCAGAAAAGCTTTGTCATCGCGTTCCCTCCGCCTTGGCCACCTGAGAAGCGCCGCCGTACACTCCTCCGTCTCCTCTCCAAAACTAAACTCAAGGTAGTAATTCCTCCTTCCTTTTTACACACCTCACATAAACAAATAACACAGAGGGTCAATAACATGTAAAAAATAAAACATGCAAGACTAAAATTTGAAGAACCCTAAAAGATGTTCAGAAAGCAAATCGTTACCCTTTTTTCCATCGCCCTGAGCAACTGTGGAGAGAAGAGATGGAAGCATCGCGTCTGGTGGCCTAAGGCGATTGGAGGAAGCATCAATGGCTAGGTGTTTGAGAATGATGAAGAGGTGAAGAAGACGGAAGGCAGCGCCGTTCAAATGTTACAAACCTTGTTCTGAAAACAAAATATTTCAAACCCTAACAAAAACCTAGTCCCAAACCGTTTGGGCCTGCCTCACAAAATACACCCTAAGCCCAATCAATTCTGGCGTACACCCCCTTTTTTCTTTTAATCCGTTTTTATTATTATTTGGGCCAAACGTCTCCTAAGGCCCATTCAAATCTTTTTTTTTATTATATTTACAAATCAATCCTTTTTTTATTTATCATATTATTTCCCTTTCTTTTTATATAACTTATTTTGTTAAGAAAAACAATATATTATTTTTTTGTACAAAACTTTTCTTAATGTTTATTACATTTTACAAAAATATGTAAATATTAGATTTATTAGGTTAATAGATTTTTGTCTTAAAACTTTTTTTGTTTAATAAATCTTTGTATATATAAAAACATTAACTAAAATACATAAACAATAGTTTTCTTTAAACTTAAAACATTTTTCTTTTCTTTTCTTTAAAACTCTTGTCTATAACATTAATAAAAACACAAAAATAAATAATAATACTTAATACATTAGGTTGACATTTTAATCATTTATAAATAATCATATACATTTCACAAATACTTTTGATTCTCTTTTATCCTTACTTTGCTATATTTTCACATTGAGAATGCGATGATTCGATTTGGTTGTAAATAATATTTGGACACTATTGTCCTGATAAGACTCATCCCCATTTGTAAACATTTGTACCCCCATCCCCGGATACTTATTTGTAATAGCTTAGACTTTAAATTCCCGCAATTTATTGCTTTCCATATACTGTATAGTAATTAGGGTTTGTATGCGAAGATTCAAAATCAACCGCTAGATAACCTAATACAAGACAAATGCATGAAAATCAATACACAATTCACACTTGCACCTCTAGGGTAATTCCGCTTGTTGCCTTCAAAAATGGGCCATGGTTGCATGTTAAGTGTCTTTGGCAAAACAAAAACAAATCTAATGATCATAGTCCCTCGATGACGCTATCTTGTTGCCTAAACAAAATGATCATAGTCCCTCAAGAAAATTGCCAAAGACACTTGACACTATTGCTCTCATGGTCTATACGATGACCCGCGCTCGTCCCGTTAACATCCTAACACAAGGTTGTTCACCAAATACAATGGTGAAACAACACTGTTAAAAGGGTTAAAAACATAAGAAAGATCTTTGAGTAAAATAGGGTAGATAGCTCTTAGTTACTTGATCAAACTTGCAAAACACACTTGCCATTTTTCAAAACACACACCACAACACAACTTCCAAACAACTTTCAAAAACATTGAATTATCTTTTCAAAAAGACAAACACCTTTGTAAAACATTCGAGTAAAGAATTGTTACAATGGTTGCCTAGACAAGGCATCTTTTTCAAAACATTTTCAAAACCACACACACAAAGCACCATTTCACACAATTGAAAAGCAAAGGCAAGTGATCTAAAACAAGTAACTAAGAGCCCATGGAAAACCATGGATGAAAAGGGTGCTAGCACCTTCCCTTTTCATAATCTACCCCCCGAACCCACGAAAACATCTCAAAGGTCTTTCCTGTGCTTTTTGACCTTTCCTTAGGATAAATAAAAAGTCGGTGGCGACTCTTGCTCAACCGAAACATTTGCGAACACAAACGCAAAACCTCAAGTCAGTTCTCCCATCGTATCACACCCCCCGAACTCAAAATCTATAAAGGTCTTTCCTGTTCTTTTCACCCTTTCCTTGTTGGATAAAAGAAAAGTCGATGGCGACTCTTTCTAATTGCAACATTTGCGATAAAACGCTAAAAAAAATCAGTTCTCGCATCATATTACACATCCTATTCAGGCTCACAAGAAAACCAACCCAAAGCGGCCCTGTAAATGCAACAAATAATTTGAATTTGTCCAAAGAAAGGTGTGTTGGAACATAGTTTGATTCTACAACCCTCGTAAGAGTTTTGATGATAACAAACACAAATAACAATTATGCACTCTAAAATTATATTTTGTTTTGTAGAGAAGTTCTAATGGAAGTAGATCAGAAGATAAGCTACAAGGTTGTTCCTGCTATGAACGTAGACTATTCTCAGAAAGTTCTGATGAATGAAGATCAGAAGTTGCGCTAAGAGAAAGATGTTTTAACTCTGATTACATAACTCTGAAAGTAAGTCTAACGCTGCAAATAGGATCTTATGACTCTGACCTTCCAAAGTTATGAAGCAAGCATCAAATGGATACCTCAATGTTCTAAAGCATTACAATTCATCAAAGTTATATCAAGTGCAACGGCTACAAACAGACAAGGATCTTTTATTTGAGGAAAGCGGATTAATTGTCATTTATCAAGTTTCCAAATAGTCAACCATGTTGCGCCTATTTAAATAAGGGATGAGGATAAATCATTTACGATTTACACAACATTTTACAACACACTTCAACGCTTCTATCCTTTCTACTCCTCATTTGTACTATTCTTTCAATTGTGTAATACATCACAATAATGTGATACAGTTTTGTAAAAAAACATATTGAACATTGTATTATTCATATTTTATTTAGTGAATTTCCTTGAGAAAAATCAGGTTGTGGTTATACTCAAGAAGACTTTGGTAGTAGATAAATAGATTTGTAATCAAGATTGATTAGTGAATTAAGACCTTGTTAGAGAGAGGCGAAATCACCTTGGCGGATGGATTGGAGTAGTTTGAGTTCAAACGAACCAGGATAAAAATCATCGTGTTATTTCCATTGTTTTTTAAGATTCCAATTCACCCCCCCCCCCCCCCCCCTCTTGTGTTTTTAAATTCTTCAATTGGCATTAGAGCGCCTGGTTTTGAGTCAAGCACTTAACTGTGTCGGTAAAATATCCAAGCTAAGAAAAACACTATGGTGGGACCAAGTTAGAACATCAGCAATGACTACCATAATTATAAAGACAGAATCAGCGGCAAACCTCCAATATTTGTTGGAGAGAACTCTGATTACTGGAAAGACAGAATTGAAAGCTTCTTTCTGGCTCACGATGTTGATCTCTGGGATATGGTTATTGATGGGTACATGTATCCTGTTGATGAAAGTGGTCAGAAGATTGATAGAAAAAGAATGTATGATCATCAAAAGTGAGACTTCAGAAATCATCACAAGGCCAAAACTATTCTCTTGAGTGCCATCTCATATTCAGAGTATGAGAAGATCACAAACAGAGAGACAACAAATAACATGTTTGATTCTTTGAGAATGATGCATGAAGGCAACATGCAAGTAAAAGAAACCAAAGCCCTTGCGCTCATTCAGAAGTATGAAGCCTTCAAAATGGAAGAACGTGAAACTATTGAAGCAATGTTCTCAAGATTCCAAATTTTGGTTGTTGGGCTGAAAGTTCTGGACAAAGGGTATTCAACTGCTGATCATGTAAAGAATATCATCAAAAGTTTACCAAAGCAATTGGGGCCCATGGTCACTACTCTCAAACTGGAAAAAGATCTTAACATGATATCTCTAGAAGAACTTGTCAGCTCTCTCAGAAGTTATGAGATAGAGTTAGAAGATGATGAGCCCCAGAAGCAAGGTAAGCCTTTAGCTCTTAAATCTAACAAAAAATATGTCTAAAGTATTAAAGGAAATGGAAGAAACCTCTGGTGGATCCTCATTAGAAGAAGAAGAATTGTCTCTTCTCTCCAGAATAGCCAATCAGTTGTGAAAGCAGAGGCAAAGGAAGTTCAGAAATTCCAGAAGAACAGGGAATCCGAATGAATCACCTTCTGGATACAGAAAGTCTGAATCATCTTCTGGACACAGAAAGTCTGAATCATCTTCTGGACACAGAAAGTCAAGCAACAGGGACATTTTCTGCTATGAGTGCAATGAACAAAGTCACTACAAAAGTGATTGTCCAAGGCTTCAGAAGGAGAAACCCAAAAAGAAGTTCTTTAAGGAGAAGAAGAAAAGTCTCATGGCAACATGGGATGACTTAGATACTTCTGAAGCAGACACAAAATCAGAAGATGAAAGAGCCAACATTTCTCTTATGGACAACGTGTCAGAAGATAATGAATCATCTGGGTCAGAATCAGAATCAGACACTGAAGAGGTATTTCTTGGCTTTACTGTAAATTTTACTAAAGCTGAATTAAGTGAAATTCTTGAAAGATATCAGCAGCTTTGAGTCAAATTCAAGAACCTGAAAAAGGATCTAGTTTCTGACTCTAAAGAAACTGAGAATCTGAGATTGGAAAATTCTGAGCTGAAAGAAAAATTTCAAAACTTGAAAACGACTTACAAAACACTCAGAAGGAAACTATCTCAGAGGTTCCCAGTCACTCTGATAAGATCATAAAGGAATATGATCATAGCTTTCAAAAGTTCCTTGCTAAAAACATAGATAGAAGCAAGATGGCTTCAATGATCTATGGAGTTAGCAGAAATGGAAGAAAAGGTATAGGATACAAAGGTAAAGTATCCCAACCTAAGAAAGTCAAGGACTTAGTTATTTAACGCACTCCTTTGAAATCTCACTTTACCTATGGGCACACACATGACTTAAAATATACCAGTAATGATTTCTCTACTAAACCAAAATTCAAACAGAATTTTGGTAACACTAACAAACAAGGACCCAAAAAGATATGGGTACCTAAGGATAAAATTGTATATGTAGCAGATATCTTTGACAGCAAGACTGAAACACCAATCATGGTACCTGGACTCTAGATGCTCTCGACACATGACGGGAAGAAAGCATATGTTTCAAAGCCTGGAACTTAAATCTGGAGGCTACGTAGGTTTTTGAGGCAATCATAAAGGGAAGAGCATTGGCTCTAGAACTGTTGGTAACGGTAACCTCCCTTCTATTAATAATGTTTTGTTAGTAGATGGATTAATGCATAACTTGTTATCCATAAGTCAATTAAGTGATAACGGTTATGATATAATCTTTAATCAAAATTCCTGTAAAGTAGTTAGTTAGAAAGATGGATCTATCCTATTTAACGGAAAGAGAAAGAACAACATTTATAAAATAAAACTTTATGAACTAAAAAGTCAGAACGTAAAATGCCTACTGTCTGTTAACAATGAGAAATGGGTCTGGCACAAAAGATTGGGGCATATTAGTATGAGGAGAATATCTCAGATTAACAAACTCAATCTGGTCAGAGGACTTCCTAATCTGAAGTTCAGCTCAGATGCTCTGTGTGAATCATGTCAGAAAGGCAAGTTTGCAAAAAACCCTTTTAAAGTAAAAAAAGGTTGTTTCTACCTCTAGACCATTAGAACTTATGCACATAGATCTATTTGGACCAGTGAAAACTGAATCTATTATTGGCAAGAAGTATGGGTTAGTGATCGTAGATGACTATAGCAGATGGACATGGGTAAAGTTCTTAAGACACAAGGATGAGTCACACTCTGTGTTCTTTACTTTCTGTAACCAAGTCCAAAATGAGAAATATCTTAGAATTGTTAAAGTCAGAAGTGATCATGGTGGAGAATTTGAAAACAAAAAATTTGAAATATATTTTAATGAGAATGGCATCTCTCATGATTTCTCTTGTCCTAAAACTCCTCAACAAAATTGAGTTGTAGAACGAAAGAACAGAACTTTACAAGAAATGTCCAGAACCATGATCAACGAGACTAACATTGCTAAGAACTTTTGGGCAGAAGAAATTAACACAACATGTTACATTTAAAATAGAATCTCAATAAGACCTATTCGGGATAAGACTCCATATGAATTGTGGAAGAACAGAAAGCTCAACATTTCATATTTCCATCCATTTGGATGTATTTGTTTTATCCTTAACACCAAAGAACATCTGAACAAGTTTGACTCTAAAGCACGGAAGTGTATTATGTTAGGATACTCTGGACGCTCAAGAGGCTACAGAGTATACAACACAAAAAAAATAGATTATAGAAGAGTCAATCAGTGTTAGATTTGATGACAAGCTTGGCTCTCAAAATTTAAAGCAAAATGAATCTCTTGCAGATATAGAAGTTCAATTTACAGGTACTGAAGGCAATACATCAGAATTTTCCAACAAAGAATCACAAACAACATCAGAAGGAAATATCACAAACACTACAACAACATATGAAGAATCTCTCCAGAAAAGAATATCCAGAAGCAGCCTAGCTCATCCTGAAGACAAAATTCTGGGAAAGAAGGAAGATCCAATCAGAACAAGATCCACATTCAGAAATTTTGAAGAATCTCTCATGGGATTAGTATCCCTGATTGAGCCAACTTCCATTGATGAAGCTCTTCTGGACAATGACTGGATATTGGCTATGCGGGAGGAATTAAATCAACTCACCAGAAATGATGTATGGGATCTGGTTCCCAAACCAAAAGGGTTCAACGTCATTGGAACAAAATGGGTATTCAGAAACAAATTGAATGAACAAGGAGAAGTCATCAGAAACAAAGAATGGCTGGTTGCACAAGGTTATAGTCAGCAAGAGGGGATAGACTATACAGAAACCTTTGCTCCAATCGCCAGGTTAGAATCTATCAGACTCTTAATTTCCTTCGTTGTGAATAATGGCATCACTCTCTATCAGATGGATGTCAAAATTGCATTCTTAAATGGATACATTGATGAAGAAGTTTATGTGCACCAACCCCCTGGTTTTGAAAATTACAAACATCCAGAATATGTTTTCAAACTAAAGAAATCACTATATGGTCTGAAACAAGCTCCCAGAGCTTGGTATGAAAGACTAAGTAGCTTTCTGTTAGAAAAGGAATTCACCAGAGGGAAAGTGGACACAACCTTATTCTGTAAGTCATTTAAGAATGACATTTTAGTTTGTAAAATTTATGTAGATGATATTATTTTTGGATCTACTAAAGCCTCTCTGGGAAGAGAATTTGCTAAGTCTATGCAGGCAGAGTTTGAAATAAGCTTGATGGGAGAACTCAAATTCTTTCTGGGCATTCAGACCAATCAAACTCCAGAAGGAACCTATATACACCAGAGCAAATACGTCAAATAACTTCTGAAGAAATTTGACTTATCAGAGTGTAAGCCATCTAAGACTCAAATGCATCCCACATGCATTCTGGAAAAGGAAGAGGTAAGTAAAAAGGTAGAAAAGAAGATATACAGAGGTATGATTGGTTCTCTCTTATATCTTACAGCTTCAAGACTTGACATTCTATAAAGTGTATGTTTATATGCCAGATTCCAATCAGATCCTAGAGAATCTCACTTAACAGTTGTTAAGCGAATTTTCAAGCATCTGAACGGTACTACTAATCTTGGTTTGTTTTATAGAAAAACCAGTGAATACAATTTAGTAAGGTACTGTGATGATGACTTTGCTGGAGACAGAGTAGAAAGAAAAAGCACTTCTATAAGCTGCCAATTTTTGGGAGAAAATCTGATCTCATGGACCAGCACGAGGCAATCCGAAGCTGAATATATAGCAGCTACTGGATGCAGCACACAGATGCTCTAGATGAAGAGTCAGCTTGAAGACTTTAATATATTTGAGAGTAACATTCCTATATTCTGTGATAACACTTCTGCAATGTGTTTATCTAGGAATCCTATTTTGCATTATAGGGCTAAGCATATAGAAATAAAACATCACTTTATTAGGGACTATATTCAGAAAGGAATCCTTTCCTTAAAATTTATTGACACAGACCATCAATCGGCTGATGTCTTTACTAAACCATATTATGAAGATGGGTTTAATTTCAATCTGAAACATCTCAGCATGAAATTATGTCCAGAATAAGATTTTTATTTATATATTCATTAACCCTCATAATTTTATGTTTTTTTTTGTGAACATCTGATCAACAAGTCTTTAGAAGTTAGAAGAACAGTTGCATCAGAATCTATCTAAGAAGATCTAAATTGTTCTTAGATAGAAGCGTGTAGTTCACATTATCAACATTTGTCATCCTCTCACAAGCGTCCTTCTAAGGATGAACACACGCTCAAATTCTGAAGGGTCTAAAGCTTTGATTGGATGCATTGAGATGCATGTCATTGGTAAATGTTTCATATCTCCATGTCATCCCCTATTTTCAGGATTCATAAATGTTGTGTAATCATTAATTTTTTCTTTTTCGTGTTGATTAAGTTTTCAAATTGATTTTAAATACACATTCACTCTCACTCTCACTTCTTCTCGCTTCTATTTCCTCTCTAGTTTTAGTTTGCAAAAAAACCCTTTTCAGAAATCTCAAACAGTCAGTGTGAACAATGGCTTCATCTTCAAGCGCTAAGAATCTTCAATGTGCTCCTGGTTCATGTTCATCAACTACAAAATAATACGAAGAACCGTCAAGAACCTTACTTACTCCAATTGAATCTCTTGAGGTTCTTTGCAAGCTTATCATTGATTTTGAAAGCATGAATAAGAATGGGTTTGATCTTACAATAGATGTAGCAATTCAAGGTTAGAACAGGTACTTTGATCGTCTTCTAGGTCCAGTGTTCCTAATTTTGGTCAAGGAATTCTAGATACATACAACCTCCTCTAATCACCAAGTAACAAAGTATGTAACGGGTAAAAAGATTGCAATCATTGAAGATCTAATTGCAAAGCTGATTAGTTATAACGGCGGAGGAATCTGTTGCAGCGACATGGCTGAGAAATGTTCTGACCTAACAGCCATCTCAATAGTAATCTTCACTTCTGGGCTGCCATCTAACAAGATTAAAGATCTGAAGGACTACTTCAGAATCTAGGCAAAGATCATTCTAGGTTGTATCAACCACAGGAAGCCAACAAGCTCTCCTGACTACATAAAT
The DNA here is from genome assembly GCA_948472305.1 of Vicia faba. Classification (NCBI taxonomy): domain Eukaryota; kingdom Viridiplantae; phylum Streptophyta; class Magnoliopsida; order Fabales; family Fabaceae; genus Vicia; species Vicia faba. The sequence continues at coordinate 525,198,393 of OX451740.1, read as the reverse complement.
ATTGACCAACAATTTCTGCTATACTTCATTGATAAGAAGACAAAAATAAACCTTTTTTCACTTGCTTTTCAATCATATGAGAACAAGTGTGAAGGAAACAAGAGAAGATGAAATAACCAAGAGGGATTGGATACCTCTGGGCAGGCTAATTTCAGACATTCTGACTGAGAATAAGTTAATAGAGTATCTGACTGAAGCTTAGCAGATAAGCACCTGGAGGCATGTGCTGGAAAACGTCTCAATGCCAAGAACCTGAAAAAGATGAATATCATTGACAGCATTAAGAAGGATCCAACCTTTGCTACCAAAGAAGTCATCACATCAAGGAGAATCCCTCTGAAATATTTTCCTCTATTTTCTGAAATTGATGCTTCGCCAGAAATATTTGTCAGATACTTGGAAGCATGCAAGAAGGATGGAACTGCTCCAGAGTTAAACATTTGTGATCTGCATCAACAAGCTCCAGATGTTGTCCTTAAGAAGTCCAGAAAAAGAAAATATGCAGGAGAAGGATCTTCTCATAAGACACCCAAAGCTGCTAAGAAGAAAGGTAACTCTTCTTTTGTTTCTGTTGTAGAATCAGTGGTTTTTCCAACATCTGAAATACCCTCCTCTCTAAAACCAATAGAAGATCCCTCACCATAAACATTTGAAGATTTTGATATAGAATTTGACCCCTCAGTAACTCTAGAAAATATTTTGAACGAACCTCACTCTCCCAATCCACATCTTGAACAAAATCAGCCAGAACTTGCTAGAGTTCTTTCTGATATTGATCAATTTGATCCAGATTTTCAAGCTCCTCTCGTAGAAAATCCAAACTTCAAAACCACTCACCCTGACAATCCAAACGCTACCGCTTCCCAACCAGAAAATCCAAATATTGACTCTGATACCACAACACCAATTCCTAGAATAATAGAACCTTCCATTGTTCGACAACCTCTCTCCATCCAAGACATTCCAAAAATTCCATCACCTTACCATTCCACTCCACCAAACACACCTCCATCACCAATCATCATTACTGATTCTCCTACTCCCTCTCCTATTAATCCTCCAGAAGATCACCTAAGAATAGTAATAGACTTATAAGCGCTGGATCACCTTGCCTCAACTTCTCACAAAATTTTCATTCCCAAACCAAAACCAACTATCACCAAAGCAGATGTTGGTAGAAATTTACTGATTTTTGAAATAGAGATAATTGAATGGGTTAACTCTTTGAAGCAAGCAAGCTTAGAAAATCCAAATTTTGCTGCTTCTGATTCTCATTGGAACCGGTTCAGAAGATGGTTCAACTCAGAATCCCAGAAACTCAAGGAATTAAGCTATGAAATGGCCCAACAGAACTTTTATGATCAGCTGGATGTTTTCAAGCATCAAGTTCTGGGTCACTGGGAAATGAAATATATTCTTGTGTTGGACAATGCTCCCTGGAAATAACACCAACCATCAGAAGTTATTGAACCATGCTCTGATAATCATCCTCTGGTTATTCAAGACAAAGGCAAAGCAACTGAAGAAGTCACTGAATCAGAAACGGCTTCAGAGTGTTCTGAGAAACTTGCATCTTCTATGGATACACCATCTTCATCTTTGGTTATGCAAACTCTAGAAGAGTTAAAGAAAGAGAATGTAGTGATCAAAGAAATATTGGACAAGCAAGAAGACACAAGCAAAGAAATCAAGGAAATGCTGGGAAAACAAGAGGAATCGAGCACTCAGATTAAGAGCTTATTAGAAGCGTTGTTCATACGACTTCCCCTCCTCATTCTTAGTTTTTTTTAAACTTGTTTTCTGCATTCATTTATCTTGTTTTATTTGGCTCTGAAAGTGTTATTGCAATCAAGTTTAATATAACTCATCTTTTTGACTCTGGATATTAGTGTTTATATTTCTTTTTGATTCATGACAAATCGGGGAGAACGTAAGATATTTCTAATAACAGTATATCGAGACAGAGTCTCAAACATTTTGAATATCATATCTTCTCGTTTTTTTTTCTAAAATCAAAATAGGACCAAAACTCTGATGAAGACAAAAGGAGATGCATCAAAAGCTCTGATCAGAATGAACTTCGGGGAAGTAATTCATCTCTATCTGAGTACTCAACTCAGGGGGAGACTCTCTAATGATTTATGTTCTGTCTATTTTAATTGAAATATCCTAGATTTTGTCATCATAAAAAAAGGGGGATATTGTTAGAACATAGGTTGATTCTACAACCCTCGTAAGAGTTTTGATGATAACAAACACAAAGAACAATTATGCACTCTAAAATTATATTATGTTTTGTAGAGAAGTTCTGATGGAAGTAGATCAGAAGATAAGCTACAAGGTTGTTCCTGATATGAACATAGACTATTCTCAAAAAGTTCTAATGAATGAAGATCATAAGTTGCGCTAAGAGAAAGATGTTTTAACTCTGATTACATAACTCTGAAAAAAAGTGTAACACGGTGGGAGAACTGACTTGGTTGTTTTGCGTTTTATCGCAAATGTTGCGGATAGCAAGAGTCGCCACCAACTTTTCTTTTATCCAAAAGGAAAGGCTGAAAAGAACAACAAAGACCTTTGAGATTGTTTTCTTGAGTTCGGGGGGTAGAATATGAAAAGGGAAGGTATTAGCACCCTTTTCATCTGTAGTTATCTAGGGGCTCTTAGTTGCTTGCTAGATCACTTGCTTTTGTTTGAAAATATGCTTTGTGTGGTTTTTTGTGTTAGAACATAGTTTGATTCTACAACCCTTGATTAGAGTTTTGATGATAACAAAATACAAAGAATAAATTATCTCAAAGATATATACAAAGAACAATTATGCTCCTTAAAATTATGTTTTGTATATGCAGAAGTTCTGATGGAATCAGCATCAGAAGATCAACAATATGTGCTACACGCTGAAGCTACCAGATTATACGCTGAAGGTTGATGACCAGAATCTGCGCCTAAACAAATATACTTTGACTCTGATCAAAGACATCTTTACCAAGTCATCAACACTCTGAAGCGTTATTAGCAGGTACAGCAAAGAAGACTCTGAAGCGTTACTGGTTATTCAAGACAGAATTAAATGCTAACGGATTTCTTCAGACAAGATCTTCTTCAAAAGGAAAGTGCATTATTATCATTAAACTTGATTTATGGACAACGTCACTTGCTTGCCTATATAAACAAGTCTGCTTGTGAAAAGAAGCACGTACGTACGCACTCAACAATTTGCCAAGCTATCCAAACCACGCATATTCAAAGCTTTAGCAAATTCATCCTATTCCAAGCTTACTTTATGTAATTATCACAGTTGTGATATACAGTTTTATAAGAAAACAACAACACACACTTGTTCAATCATTTGTAAAACAAGTTCCTTGAGATTAACCAGATTGTGGTTGTACTCAAGAGCGCCTGGTTCTGAGCTTGAACACTTAACCGTGTCAGTACAAGATCCAGCGTTAGAAAAACACAATGGCAGTTCCAAGTCAAAACATCAGCAATGACAACAATGAAGAAAGGGACAGATTCAGTGGCAAAAAACCTCCAGTATTTGATGGAGAAAACTTTGACTACTGGAAAGACATAATTGAGAGTTTCTTTCTGGCCCATGATGCTGATCTGTGGGACATGGTGACTGATGGATACACGTACCCAGTGGATGGACGTGGTCAGAAGATTGACAGGAAAATGATGTCTGATCAGCAAAAGCGTGAATTCAAAAATCATCACAAGGCCAGAACAATTCTTCTCAGCGCCATCTCATATTCAGAATATGAGAAAATATCAAACAGAGAAATTGCCAAGAATATGTTTGATTCTATGAGAATGACGCATGAAGGCAACATTCAAGTCAAAGAAACCAAAGCCCTTGCACTCATTCAAAAGTATGAGGCATTCAAGATGGAAGATAGTGAATCAATAGAAGCTATGTTTTCAAGATTCCAAATTCTTGTTGCTGGTCTAAAAGTTCTTGACAAAGGATATTCCACTGCTGATCACGTTAAAAAGATCATCAGAAGCTTGCCAAAACAGTGGAGGCCAATGGTCACACAGCGCTTAAGCTAGCCAAGGATCTCAACAAAATCTCTCTGGAGGAACTTGTCAACTCCCTCAGAAGTCACGAGATAGAGCTAGAAGCAGATGAACCTCAAAAGCAAGGTAAGCCATTAGCTTTAAAATCTAACAGAAAATCTGACTCCAAAGTTTTGCAGGCTGTGGAAGAAACCTCTGATGGATCCTCATCAGAAGAAGATGAACTGTCTCTTCTCTCCAGAAGGGTGAACCAACTGTGGAAGTATAGGCAAAGGAAGTTCAGGAATCCCAGAAAATCAGAATGAATCTTCCTCCAGATACAGAAGGTCAGAATCCTCCTCTGGACACAAAAGATCTGAAGGCTCTTCAGGATACAGAAAGCCAAACAACAAAGACATCATCTGCTATGAGTGTAACGAGCAAGGGCATTACAAAAGTGATTGCCCAAAGCTTCAGAAGGAGAAGCCCAAAAAGAAGTTTGGCAAGGAAAAGAAGAAAGTCTCATGGCTACATGGGATGATTTTGATACATCTGAAGCTGACTCAGAATCATATGATGAAAGAGAAAACATAGCTCTCATGGAAAACGTCTCTGAAGACAGTGAAGCTTCTGGTTCAGACTCAGAATCAGATACAAAAGAGGTATTCCCTGACTTTACTATCAACTTTACTAAGGCTGAACTAGCTGAAAGCCTTAATGAAATTCTGGAAAGGTATCAGCAGATCAGAGTCAAATTCAGAAACCTGAAAAGGAATCTTGCTTCTGACACTGATAAGACTGAGAGTCTCAAATTGGAGAATTCAGAGTTAAAAGATAAAATTCCAAAATTAGAAAACCAATTGCAAAACTCTCAGAAGGAAACAATCCCTGAAACTCCCAGCAATGTTGATGAGATCATCAAAGAGTATGATCACAGCTTTCAGAAGTTTCTGGCTAAAAACATAGACAGAAGCAAAATTGCTTCAATGGTCTATGGAGTTAGCAGAAATGGCAGAAAAGGGATAGGATATCAAGGTAAGGTTCCTACACCAAAAATGCCATGGATTTAGTTATAAAATGTACTCCACTTGTTTCACACTTTATATATGGGCACACACATGACATAAAATATACAAGTAGTGATTACTCTGTCAAACCAAAATTCAACCAGAGTTTTGGTAAAACTAACAAATCCGGACCCAAGAAAATGTGGGTACCTAAGGATAAAATAATACATATGGCGGATATCTTTAGCAGCAAAGCAAAGACACCAGTCATGGTACCTGGACTCTGGCTGCTCACGACACATGACGGGAAGAAGGCATATGTTCCAAAGCCTGGAACTTGAGCCTGGAGGCCACGTAGGCTTTGGAGGCAATCAGAAGGGAAAGATCATTGACTCTGGAACAGTAGGTAATGGAAATATTCCCTCTATAAGTAATGTTTTATTAGTTGATGGATTAATGCATAACCTGTTATCCATAAGCCAATTAAGTGATAACGGTTATGATATAATCTTCAATCAAAATTCATGCAAAGCTGTTAGTCAGAAAGATGGGACTATCCTATTTAATGGAAAGAGGAAAAACAACATTTATAAAATCAAACTTTCTGAACTAAAAAGTCAGAATGTAAAATGTCTTTTGTCTGTTAACAACGAGTAATGGATCTGGCACAGAAGATTGGGACATGTTAGTATGAGAAGAATATCTCAGATTAACAAACTCAATCTGTTCAGAGGACTTCCTAACTTGAAGTTCAATTCAGATGCTCTGTATGAAGCATGTCAGAAAGGCAAGTTTGCAAAACCTGCTTTCAAATCCAAAAACGATGTTTCCACCTCTAAGCCATTAGAACTTTTGCACATTGACTTATTTAGACCAGTAAAAACTGCTTCAGTCAGTGGCAAGAAGTATGGGTTAGTAATCGTAGATGACTATAGAAGATGGACATGGGTAAAGTTCTTAAGGCACAAGGAAGAGTCACACTTTGTGTTTGTTACCTTCTGCAACCAAGTTCAGAATGAAAAAGATCTTAGAATCGTCAAAGTCAGAAGTGATCATGGTGGAGAATTTGAAAATAAAGATTTTGAATTATTCTTTAATGAAAAAGGCATTCTGCGTGATTTCTCTTGTCCTAGAACTCCCCAGCAAAATGGAGTTGTAGAACGAAAGAACAGAACATTACAAGAAATGGCCAAAACCATGGTCAACGAGACTAACGTTGCTAAGATCTTCTGGGAAGAAGCAATAAACACAACGTGTTACATTCATAATAGAATCTCCATAAGACCTATTCTGGAAAAGACTCCATATGAATTGTGGAAGAACAGAAAGCCCAACATTTCTTATTTTCACCCATTTGGATGTACATGTTTTATTTTGAATACAAAAAATTATTTGAACAAGTTTGACTCTAAAGCACAAAAGTGTATTATGTTAGGATACTCTGAACGCTCAAGAGGGTACATAGTATACAATACAGAAACACAGATTGTTGAGGAGTCAATCAGTGTTCGGTTTGACGATAAGCTTAACTCTCAAAAGTCAAAGCAGAATGAATTCCTTGCAGGTATGGAAGTTGAACTCACAGGTACTGAAGACAACTCAGAGGCTCTCAACAGAGACACTCCCTCAACATCAGAAAGAGTCACTGCAAGCAACCCAGCACCTTCTGTTGATCAACTCCAGAAAAGACCATCCAGAAGCAGCATTGATCACCCAGAAGAAACAACCTTAGGAAGGAAGGAAGATCCAATCAAGACAAGATCTACCTTCAGAAACTCTGAAGAATCCCTCATGGGACTGGTTTCTCTGATTGAACCAACAACAATTGGTGAAGCACTTCTGGATAATGACTGGATTCTGGCAATGCAAGAGGAGATAAATTAATTCACAAGAAATGGCATATGGGATCTAGTTCCCAAACCAAATGGATTCAACGTCATTGGTACAAAATGGGTGTTCAGAAACAAACTGAACGAACAAGGTGAATTCATCGGAAACAAAGCACGACTGGTAGCACAAGGTTATAGTCAGCAAGAGGGGATAGACTATACAGAAACCTTTGCTTCAGTCTCCAGGTTAGAATCTATCATACTTTTAATTTCATTTGCTGCTAATAAAGGCATCACTTTGTATCAGATGGATGTCAAGAGTGCATTCTTAAATGGCTATATAGAAGAAGAGGTTTATGTGCACCAACCCCCTGGTTTTGAAAGTTCCAAAAATCCAGAATATGTTTTCAAACTAAAGAAGTCACTCTATGGTCTGAAACAAGCTCCCATAGCTTGGTATGAAAGACTAAGTAACTTCCTGTTAGAAAAGGAATTCACCAGAGGGAAAGTGGAAACAACCTTGTTCTGTAAGACAGTTAAGAATGACATCTTAGTATGTCAGATCTATGTTGATGACATTATATTTGGATCCACTAAACCCTCTCTGGGAAGAGAGTTTGCTAAATGTATGCAGGCAGAATTTGAAATGAGCCTAATGGGGGAACTAAAATTCTTTCTGGGCATTCAGATTAATCAAACTCCAGAAGGAACTTACATTCATCAGAGCAAATATGTCAGAGAACTTCTGAAGAAATTTGATCTCTCGGAATGTAAGCCCTCAAGGATTCCAATGCATCCCACGTGCATTCTGGAAAAAAAAGAGGTAAGTAAAAAGGTAGAACAGAAGGTCTACAGAGGTATGATTGGTTCTCTTCTCTATCTGATGGCTTCAAGGCCTGACATTCTATTCAGTGTTTGCATTTGTGCTAGATTCCAATCAGATTCTAAAGAATCTCACTTAACAACAGTTAAGGGAATTTTCAAGCATCTGAAAGGTACTGCTAATCTGGGTTTGTTTTATAGAAAGTCAAGTGATTACAGCTTAGTAGGATACTGTGATGCTGACTTTACTGGAGACAGAGTAGAACGTAAAAGCACTTCTGGAAGCTGCCAGTTTCTGGGAGAAAATTTGGTCTCATGGTCCAGCAAAAGACAATCCATAATAGCTCTATCAACAGCAGAAGCTGAATACATAGCAACAGCTGGATGTAGCACGCAAATGCTCTAGATGAAAAGTCAACTTGAGGACTTTAATATATTTGAGAGTAACATCCCTATCCTCTGTGATAATACTTCTGCTATTTGTCTCAGTAAAAATCCTATTTTGCATTCTAGGGCTAAGCATATAGAAATAAAACATCATTTTATTAGGGACTATATTCAGAAATGGATTCTCAATTTAAAGTTCATTGACACAGACCATCAATGGGCTGATGTCTTTACAAAACCTCTTTCTGAAGATAGGTTTAACTTCATTCTGAAACATCTCAGCATGAAGCTTTGCCCAGAATAAACTGTTTTATTTACACATCTTAATCCTCAGAATTTTTGTTATTTTCTGTGAACTGCTGATCAACCTTCCTTCAAAATTTTAGAAGTCCAGATTGTATCAGAATATATCCATGAAGATCTGATCGTTTCATTTCAAGGATAGAAGTGTGTTGTTCACGTAAGCAAACTGTTGTCATCCATTCATCAGCTACCTTCTGAGGTTGAACACGCGTTCATTTTTCTGAAAGGTCAAAAGTGATGATTGGATGCATTGAGACACGTGTCATGGGTAACCGTTCTAATATCTTTATGAATCCCCCAAAATCAGCTATCATTAATGCTTATAATCATTACAATTTATTTCTCTCTCTTGCAATTTACGTTTTCAAAATATATTTAAACACATTTCTCACTCTTTACACTCTTTCACTTTCATTTTCTCTACTATCTAATTGTTTTCAGTTTGCATATTTCAAAACCCCTCCTTTTTCGTCTCAAATTTTTCTGTGTGAACATGGCTTCCTCAAGCATTCCTAATACCAGTACTCAGAGAACAGAATCCACAGAATAATATGAAGAACCATTCAGAACTCTCCTCACGCCCATTGAAAACCTAGAAGTACTCTCAGAATTGATTGTGGACTTTAACACTCTTCAAGAAAATGGGTTCAATCTTTCTGAAGAAGTAAAGGCTCAAGGATGGAATAGGTATTTTGACCGTCTGGTAGGTCCAACGTTCTCAATCATTGTGAAGGAATTTTGGATTCATGCTTCATCCTCCAACCATCAAGTTACTTTGTATGTAATGGGGAATAAGATAGTCATAACTAAAGACCTTATTGCAAGATTGATAGGTTACAGTGGTGGTGGCGTAAGATGTATAGACATGGATGAAAGATGTGCTGATGTCGCTTCAATTTCTAGAGAAATTTTCACTCTGGGTCTTCCCTCCAACAAGATAAGGGATCTAAAGGACCATCACAGAATATGGGCTAAGATTATTCTGGGATGCATAAACCACAGGAAGCCAACCAGCTCTCCTGACTACATCAACATTGATCAGCAGTTTCTGGTCTACTTCATCTCCCAGAAGACTAAGGTGAATCTGGCTCATTTGTTGTTCAATCATCTGAGGACTAGTGTTAAGGAGACTAGAGAAGATGAGCGCACTAAAAGGGACTGGATACCCCTTGGAAGGCTCATATCAGATATTCTGACAGAGAATAGGCTGATAGATCATCTAATAGAAGCACAGGAAATCATCTCTTTAGAGGCAACTGTTGGAAATCCTTTGAATGCGAAGAATATGAAGAAGATGAAGGTTATTGAGAACATCAAGAAGGAACCCAGTGTTACTTATTTTGCAACAATCACCAGCAGAAGAATCCCTCTGGATGACTTTCCCATGTTCTCAGAAATTGATTCCAAGCCTGAGATTATCGTCAGATACTTGGATGCATGCAAGGCAGATGGCACTGCACCAGGGTTAAACATCCAGGACTTGCAACAGGCGGCCCCAGAAGTTATGCTGAAGAAGAACAAGAAAAGGAAGGCAGCAGCAGAAGGATCATCCCAGCGGACTCCCAAATCTGCTAAAAGGAAAGGTAATCCTTCTATTGCTAATGTTTTAGAATCAATATCTTTATCAACATCTACACCAATTCCTACCCAATCAGAAATTCCTACCCCACAAACATTTGATGATTTTGACATAAAGTTTGACCGCTCAGAAACTTTAACTCTTAGAGGAACTCACTCCCTACCTATCAATCCAAATATTGAAACAACTCAACCAGAACTTGCAAAAGTTATGTCAGATATTGAAACCTTTGACCAGAATATTTCTGCTCCCATACCAGAAAATCCAAACTCTGAAACCACTCCAGAAGCACCACAACCAGATACTTCCCTCTCTCCACAACCAGAAATACCACTACCTCCATCTCCTCAACTAGAATTTCATCCACCTTCTCCACAACCTGAACTATCACAACCAGAAGTTCAAACTTCTGAGGTCCAACCCTCTGAATCCTGTGAGCCAGAACCTCATCACGTTCAATCCAACCAAACTGTTGATTTTGATCCCATTCCCATTCCTGGCATCACTGAACCTCTAGCCATCCGTATGCCCCTGACCATTCTGGATATTCCCCAAATTCCCTCTTCACTGGAATCAACTCCACCAAACTCCCCAACTAGTCCAATAATCATTCCAGACTCTCTCACTCCCTCACCAAAGAACAATCCAAATGACAACGCCAAAACTGTCATCGATTTAACTGCTTTTGAATGCCTTGCTGCCATAACCCACAAAACAACCATTCCAAAACCAAAACCATCTGAACCTACACCATATATTGGTACTAGTTTATTGATATTTGAAACAGAAATGCATAAGTGGATAACTTCCCTGAAGCAAGCTAGTCTTGAGATGATTAATCCTGCTGCTTCAGATTATCTTTGGACAAGTTTCAGAAAATGGGTAAATTCTGAAACTTATAAGATGCAAGAACAGAGCTACGGACAAGTTCAACAGAACTTCAGTAATCTGCTAAAAGTAATTGAAGATCAAGCTCTGAGCCAACTACTCAAGGAAGAAGTTCTCCCTCTGGACAATACTCCCTGGTCAGAACATCGTCCAGCAGACAAAGTTCAACCAGAGTCAGAAGATCTCATTCTGACTGATACTCCAGAGCAGATGATTCCTGCAGAGGAACTGGTTCAAAAAGATGACATTGCAGAATGCTCTGAGAAGCATCCAGTTACTGAAGATTCTCAAGCTTCCTCCTATGAAAGGCAGACTCTGGAAGAACTGAAGAGATCTGATATTATTATGCAGGAAAGGATGGATAAACATGATGACAAAATTTCAGAAATCAAGAGCATGTTGACCAAACAAGAGGAAACCAACATCCAGATCAAGGGCTTGTTGGAAGCTTTGTTCACGCGTCTTCCTCCTCCCTCTTAGATTTTCCTTTGTTTTAAAATTTATTTATCTGTAATATTTTCTACATTGCTGCTGTTCTGAACTTATTATCATTGATTCTGATTTTAATATAAACCCTTTTGGCTCTGATTATATGTTTTTTTTATAACTGACAAAAAGGGGGAGAAAGAATAAGATATTTTCAATAACGGATTATTGAGACATAAGTCTCAAACATTCTGATCTACTTAATTTCTCTCTTCTGAAAAGCTTGAACAGGTACAAAACTCTGATGAAAGATACAGTAAGATTCTGATGCTCAAAGACTCATGGAATTAAAGGGAAGTAATCAACTCAGTGGGAGTTTTTCTTCTTAATTCTATACTTTTTATTCTTTATTTCTAATTGAAAAATCTGGTTTTTGTCATCATCAAAAAGGGGGAGATTGTTAGAACATAGTTTGATTCTACAACCCTTGATTAGAGTTTTGATGATAACAAAATACAAAGAATAAATTATCTCAAAGATATATACAAAGAACAATTATGCTCCTTAAAATTATGATTTGTATATGCAAAAGTTCTGATGGAATCAGCATCAGAAGATCAGCAATATGTGCTACACGCTGAAGCTACCAGATTATACGCTGAAGGTTGATGACCAGAATTTGCGCCTAAACAAATATACTCTGACTCTGATCAAAGACATCTTTACCAAGTCATCAACACTCTGAAGCGTTATCAGCAGGTACAACAAAGAAGACTCTGAAGCGTTACTGGTTATTCAAGACAGAATTAAATGCTAACGGCTTTCTTCAGACAAGATCTTCTTCAAAAGGAAAGTGCATTATTATCATTAAACTTGATTTATGGACAATGTCTCTTGCTTGCCTATATAAACAAGTCTGCTTGTGAAAAGAAGCACGTACGTACGCACTCAACAATTCGCAAAGCTATCCAAACCACGCATATTCAAAGCTTTAGCAAATTCATCTAATTCCAAGCTTATTTTGTGTAATTATCACAGTTGTGATATACAGTTTTATAAGAAAACAACAACACACACTTGTTCAATCATTTGTAAAACAAGTTCCTTGAGATTAACCGGATTGTGGTTGTACTCAAGAAGACTTTAACAGTTGTTAAAGTAGTTGTTGTAATCCTTTGAGAATAGTGGATTAAGACCTCGTTGGAGAGAGGCGAAATCACCTTGACGGGTGGACTGGAGTAGTTTGAGATCAAACGAACCAGGATAAAAATATTGTGTTGTTAAGCCTTTTGATTTAAGTTTTTCAATTCAACCCCCCTTCTTGTGTTTTTCACATCTTCATTTTGAAAGTATTTTAAAAATGCGCCATTGTTTAGGCAAACTTTGTAATAATTCTCATTCGTAAGAATGTATACAAAGTGTTGATCTTTTGAAAATGTTTCAAGTTTGAAAGATGTTTTGAAAGTGTTGGTGTTTGTTTTGAAAATAGCAAGGATGTTTTAGTTTTAAATTGAGAAAGCAACTAGGAACACTCTACCTAATCAAAAGTCTTTCTTGTTTATTTCCTCTTTCCTTTGACATTGTTATTTTACCATGGATTGGTAAGTAACCTTATCTTTAGATGTAAAAGGGACGGGCAAGGGTCATTGTATAGTCATGAATAGCAATGTTGTAAGATATCTTAGAATTTTCTTTGAGGGGATAAGATCAATCATAAGGAAGCATTTGTAGCGTCATCGAGGGACTATGATCTTGTATTTTTGTTTGTTTTTTTAAGACATCTTACATGCGTATTATGGCCATTTTCATAAGGCAACAAAGTGGGTTTACCCTAAGGGTGTAAGTGTGCAAGTGTATTGATTTACATGCATTGTTATGTCTTTGAATTAGGGTTCTCTAATTTTTTGATTTTAATCTTTCCATACTATTTTACCCCAAAATTTGCCCTCTCACTTATCAAGAATTTGCTCACAAAGATCCCCTTGGGCTCAAGACTGTACTAGGGTTTGATCAGCTCAAGACACCTCCTTATGCACTGATGACCAAAATTAGGGTTTGAGTTTGCACAAGGACATTTGAACTTTCAATGCCTCATATGACTTTCATGGATCATTATGGACCCCCAAGATCACTCATGTCAAGTTTCAAGCCTTGAATCACATTTTGGCTCAGTTAATTGAGCAGTTGACCTAAAATTCAATTGTATTGGGAAAAAAGTCAACTATGGCCAATTTACAGTCAAACTTCATAATTTTTTATGCACATCAACATTTTAAACTCATATGTATCATTTGATCAAATTTGGACCACAACTCCTCAAGAAATTTGATCAAATCTCCAAAAGGGCAAAATGGTCAAAATTAGGGTTTTGATTGAGAAAGGGCAATTTCTTATTTTTGACCTAGCAAATGGTCAATTGGTTTAAGGCATAATCTCAAGAGTCCAATTGCATCATTTTGACCTAATAGGAATGGTTTAAAATATTGCAAGTCCATTGGATTGACAGATGAATTTTTCAGTCAACTGATCAAAAGTCAATTGTATACTGAAAAGTCAAACTTTGACTTTTTGGTCAAATTCAAGTGCCAAAGATCATAACTCATAAAAACATGTCAAAATATGAAACTTATTCATCAAGAAATAAAAAATTTAAGATTTCATTTTGAAAAGTCAAAATTTCTAAACTTAGAAATTTTTCTCAGTGTTGGAAATTTCATGTTTTTTCATAACTTTGAACAAAATTTTCACCATGATGCAAGATGATTCAAGAGAAACTTCCAACATGAAAGTTGTAGATCTACATGAGATATACAACTTTTCTTTACACAACTCCTTCCAAAAATGCTTGGATCTCAAGTTATAATTTTATGAACATGTGGTCATGAAACTAAACACTTAATGAAATTTTGCCCTAATTTGGTCAGGATTATGACCTAACTTCATGGAACTTTTTCATATAGTTACAAGGGGAATCTTCAAAATCAATTCAAAGATGGGTTGTAGAGCACATTGCAAGCTTTCAAAAATGTCCAAGAACTCCTTGAGATCATTCTTGAGTAGGGAGAATCGAAGAGATAAAGTTAGGGTTTTGTCACTTAAATTACAAGTCATTTTTTATGAACACATGAACCAAATCCATAGCCATGCTGCATAATCCTAACTTTGCAGGCCTCAAACTTGTTTTTCACTCCATAGTTAATGGTTTACACAACTGATTATGCCCTTATCCAAGTGTTTCAAGCTTTGTCCAAATCAATTTGCCATTTTAGGGAGAAAGTAACATATCCATTCTTGTAAAGCAAGCTTTATGCACAAAGTCATATTCTTGAGCTCCCAACTTGTTTTCCTTGATTACACTCCATCCATAAAGTCAAAAGTATTGTGTTTAAAGTGGTTAACAACTCTATGAACCAAGTACAGGGCATCGAAACTTTAATTTCTCAAAAATCACATGTTATGCATAAACTTGTGATTTTGAATTCTGATCAACAAGAAGTCTCCAAACTTGTTGCTTATATATAAAGTCATTATTTGTGAGCTAGAGGACGAGCTTGAACACCCTGAAATACACCAAAACTCTCTCAAATCATAAATTGCCCAAAAACTCCATTGTTGCACAGTTTCTGACCTTGAACTTCAAACTCACATTTCCCTCGTGTGTTTCTTGGCCTTTTAGTTTCTAAAGCATCCCTACATCAAGTGTAACCTATCCCTGTACATGTTTCATTACTGTAACATCATTTACCATATCCTCCATAACCAAAAACAGAGCATTGTACATTGACTTCTCCAGGTCATTTCAACCACTCTCAACTCAAGCAAACCATTGCATTAGCTTCCTGTGACCTCAAGGAAGCTAACCTGATCATCACCACTGCCTGAAACAAGCTCAAACTCCAAACACGATTTCCAGTTTTGAGGTAAGTTTTCTCAACTTGGAACTCTTCATACAGGCATCATCAATAGTTTATTTATGAACAAAACATGTAGATATCATTGCCCTGAAGCTAACCATGTCCATAGTTTCCATTAATTTTGCTTGAGCTTAGAGAATTTTGAAACTGAAATTTCTGAAATTTTTTGGGTTCAGATTAGGGCCATTAAAATTCATGCTTATCTTTGATCTATAGTTTTAATACTTTACATTTCTGGAATCGTGAGAAAATTTGCTGCAAGTTTCATGTTTACAGTTTTCATTTTTGATGAGAAATGAGAAAGTTACAGTTGGTTTGGCTGGAGGTTGAAGATGAAGTCTTCAGGGCGCGTTCTGCCTTACATATTTATTGTTTTACTTGTATTAACGGATGTATAGCCACCCCAGTGATAGAAGCGTACGCATGTAACCTATGGGACCTGGATTCGAGCCCCAGTGGTACCCTTTTCATTTTTCACATTTTTACTTTTCTGATTTTTGTTGTTTTTGGCAGGCGCTGGGCCCCTTTGGGCCTGACTTATTTTTGTTTTTGCTAGCTGACCTCCATATTGACTAATGACACCCCTGGACCAAGTTTGTTTATTTTTTTTATTTATTTCATTTTTATTTTCTTAAATTTATTTTCTAATACTAAAAAAATCATAAAATACAAAAACATGATAGATTTATATTTTGACTTATTTTATTTTATTTTTCTCACAAAAAATATTTTTATTTATTATACTTTATTTATTTTATTAAATAATCTTGTAAACTTAATTAATATTATGTTTTTATTTATTTATTTTTCACACTATTTAAAATGCATTATTTTTTATATAAAAAAGACTAAAAACATTTTATAATGCTATAATTATTTTTAAGATAAAAATACCAAAAATACTTTTCTTAAACTTATTTTCTTTTAATTAATTAATAGAACTAGGGTTTTATTTAAAATCTTTTCCTAATAAAATTCAAATTTAATTAATTATTTTCTTAGGTTAAGACAAAATCCTTTTTTCATGAAAATCAAACAAAGATACATTTTCTTCACATTTTGCATTTTTTGTACATTCATTCATTTTATACTTTGTATTTATTTATTTTCTTGTACATTGATATCAATTCAATATGGTTGTAATAGACTAATTAGGTTTAAATTATTGCAATCCCCATAAATGTTGTAATAGCGTAGTAACTTTAAATTTTGCAATTTACCGCTTTTATATAAAATGCTAGTAATTAGGGTTTGTATGGAAAGACTAAAATCAATATCTAGAAAACCCTAATTCAAGACAAAAACAAGCATGAAAATGATACACTTGCACACAAACACCCCTAGGGTTATTCCACTTGGTTGCCTTATACAAAATGGCCATATTACGCATGTAAGGTATCTTAGCAAATACAAGATCATAGTCCCTCAATGGCGCTATCTAAGTTGCCTTACAAATGATCTTAGTCCCTCCAAAAGAATGCTAAGATACCTTGCAACATTTCTAATCATGGTTATACGATGACCCACACCTGTCCCGTTTACATCCAAAGATAGGGTTGCTTACCAAATCAATGGTAAGACAACAATGTCAAAGGAAAAGAAAAATTAACAAGAAAAACTTTTTGAGTGGGTAGAATGTTCCTAATTACTTGCTCAATTTCAAAACAGACATCCTTGCTATTTTCAAAAACAAGCACCTACATTTTCAAAACATCTTACAAAACTTGAAAACATTTTCAAAAGATCAACATCTTTGTATACATTCTTACAAACAAGAATCATTACAAAGATTGCCTAAACAATGGCCTCTTTACAAAATACTTTCAAAAAACCACACAAAACACAATTTCAAACAAAAGCAAGTGATCTAGCAAGTAACTAAGAGCCCATAGAAAATCATGGATGAAAAGGGTGCTAATACCTCCCCTTTTCATAATCTACCCCCCGAACTCAAGAAATAATCTCAAAGGTCTTTCCTGTGCTTTTTCACCTTTCCTTTTGGATAAAAGAAAAGTCGGTGGCGACTCTTGCTAACTGCAACATTTGTGATAAAACGCAAAACCCTCAAGTCAGTTCTCCCACCGTATCACAGAACTGGCGACTCTGCTGGGAAATATTCTAAAAGTGGGGTTACCTTAGGGTTAGATCATATTTACTTGCTTTCATTGTTTGACTTGTATGCTTTACATTATGGTTCTTTATTTGGGTTTGAAATCCTCTACCCGGATTTGGGATACAATATAGGTAAGTAGTAATACATTGTGGAAACTGTGTGGGGTATACTGACATGGTCTAAGTAATAGCTACGTTAGTGCGACATATTTGTGGGTACCGGTAGCCTTTGAGTTAATCAAAGAGAATACGGGGCCACTGAGTAATGTCATAAATCTCTAATGAACTTATAGAACCTTTACTTGACCAACTTGGCCTTTAGGATGTAGTGAGATGACCGGCTTTGGTGCAGTTCGAAGTTGGTAGATACTCGATACTACACTCATTGAGGTTTGGTTTCTTGGGATATTTCGGTCTCCATTAAAGAGGCTTGTGCTGAAATAATGACCAAGGAAACAAACCAGTGATATTGAGCTCCTTAGAACCCGGTTACTATTACTAGGACAGGTTGAGCCAACTAAACTTCAAGAGGGTACTTACCTATAAAACTCCATGCAAGACTAAACCTAGGAACTTGTGTTTTTTTTTGTATATACATACTTGTATATAACATCATGAACATCATAACATCATACACATTCACTAACCATTTCAAGGATTTTAGGATTCATCTTTGTTCTTGTTTTGTAGGATATGGATTCTCTTCACAGGAAAACTATTCAAGTCAACCTTGTAAGGATCCCTCCACAACTTAAGGAGCTAGCTTCAAGGATTCCTGAAAATTCTCCATTCACCGAGAGACAAGGTCGCCTACTCAACTTGGTCATCTCCAACACAGACGAGGACATGATGAAGGTGCTCTTTCAGTTCTTTGATCATTTACATCATTTCTTCACATTCCCCGACTATCAACTTGTGCCTACTTTGGATGAATTCTCCCGGCTCTTGAGAATTCTCATTCTCAATCAAGTACCTTTCAACGGTATGGAAAGAGATCCAAAGCCATAAGAGATTTCTCAAGCTCTACACTTGCACTCATCTGATGTCACGACTCATTGGGAAACAAGGAGTGATGTCAAGGGTTTCCTAGCAAAGTTCTTGTTTGAGAAAGCCCAAAACTGTTGGAATTCCTTGGATTTGCAAGCCTTTGAGGAAATTGTGGCTCTTCCCATATATGGGATGGTTTTGTTTCCAAATCCTGACCAACTCATAGATGTGAACGCCGTTAAAATCTTCATATCCCGCAACCCAGTACCTACATTGCTAGGGAATATCCTACACTCTTTTCACACTCACACAATGAGGAAAAAAGGTGTCCTTATGTGTTGCACTCCTCTCTTGGCAAGATGGTTTATTTCGCATCTTCCATAATCTGTATTAAAGAATGAGCAAGGTTCAAGGTGGTCACAAAGGTTGACGATGTTCAAACATTCATACATTCATTGGTGCTCCCGATCCATAGAGAATGTTACTATTGTCGACTATTGTGGAGAATTTCCTAATGTCCCTTTACTTGGAATTAGGGGAGGTATCACCTACAACCCTTGTTTAGCCTTAAGACAGTTTGGTTACGCCCAAAAGGATGGCCCACACGAGATGTTGATTCAAGGTTTGGTATTTGACTACGACAACGACGATCAAGGTCTTTGCCAGAGATTTATCCGAGCTTGGAGGATGTTGAACAAGGTAGATAGCAAGTCTTTAGGGCATAAAAATTCCATCCCTCTTGAGCCTTACCTCAAATGGGTACGAACTCGTGCTCAGAGTCTTATGATGTCTTACCCCTCCATTCTCCCGGTAATCATTGAGCCTGTCATGGAAGGGGATGTTCTATACACTCACCTGCATCCTGACATGTCCACCTCTCTTGAAGACTTACAAAGAGATTGGATACAACTCAAGGGGGAGCGAGATACTTTTGAAGCCCAATTATATGCAAGCGAGAAGAAGGTTTTGGAACTCACTAGGCTACTCCATGAGGAGCAGAATTTGAATGCCTACATTGCACCAAAGAGGATGCGTACTACCTTTCTATCTTAGAGTTTCTTGTATTTGTTTTGCCCAAGAAGGCATTGATGTACTCAAATCTTTAATTTATTAATATAACATGTGTTTCCTTTTTTATCTAAAATGAATTTGAATCTTAAAATCCTTGAAATCATTGCATACGCATTTATCATTCATCATAAAATAAGCACGTTTCTTGCAACAAGTCTCCTCATCTCTCTACTGTTTATTTCAGTAAGATGGATCTTGAGCAAACGGTGAAAGACCTCCAAGCTCAGAATGCGCAGTTTCAACAGTTATTCTTAACTCTAGCCAAAGGACAAGAAGAGTTGAAGACCTTGCTGGTTGAGGAGAAGAAAAGGAAGACGAAGAAGATAACCGGAATTTTGAACATGGGAAGAAGATTCCAAGGGAAGACAAGACGGGCCTTAGACTTTACAACGACATCCGATTCAAGGGCAGACAAGAAGGGCCTTATACTTCGCAACGACATCCGACGAGAAATACAATCAAGACGGGAAGGGCAAGGAAACAGTTGTTCGGTCTGATTCAGAAAAGGAAGAGGAAGAAGAAGACTATTATGAAGAACAATACCCTTCAGCCGATGACAAGTATAAGCATCTAGAATAACGGTTAAGTGCAATGAAAATCCAAAAAGTGTATGGCTTGGAATTTGAGGAGTTGGGCTTAGTATCAGGAATTTTCATTCCTCCAAAATTCAAAGCACCTGTGTTTTCCAAATACGACGGAATCTCATGCCCTAAAATGCATCTCCGGTCCTACGTGAGGAAAATCCAGCCCCATACCGCTGACAAATATTTATGGGTACACTTCTTATAAGACAGTCTGTCTGGAACTCAACTTGATTGGTTTTATCAGCTAGAAAGAGCCAATGTTCATAACTGGGAAGATCTTGCTACAGCCTTTTACAAATAATACCAATACAATAATGATCTTGCGCCTACCCGTATTCAACTCCAGAGTATGGCCATGGTTTCAAGTGAAGGCTTCAAGGACTATGCGCAAAAATGGAGATACTTGGCTGGAAGAGTTCAACCTCCTCTATCTGAAAGAGAATTAGTAGACATGTTTTTGGGCACCTTGTCTGGTCCCTTATTCAATCACCTAATTGGGAGTTCATCGGCAGGTTTTATTGAACTTATATTGACCGGAGAGAGGGTAGAAGATGGGATAAAAAGTGGAAAGATTCAAAAAGATGCATCCTTTGCTGCTGTAAGGAAGCCATTTATCAGAAAGAAAGAAGTGGTTGTTGTTTATCCTCAGAGAAATCAAGATAAGGCCGAACGTCGTCCAATGGTGGAGGTTGTTATGATTCCTAAACTTGTGCCTAATCAGCAAAGGAACAACCAACCAAGGATGGAAAGACCAGTCAGACAATTCACCAGAATTAACATGACCTTATCTCAAGTATTGCCACATTTGTTAAGATCCAACCTAGTGACTTTAAAAGAAGCTCCAAAGAATCCTAACACAACATCTCCTCACTATCATCCTAATGCCCGTTGTGCATACCACTCTAAGAGTCCCGGCCATGACACTAACAACTGTTGGGCTCTAAAGAACAAAGTACAAGACCTCCTTGAAGCCAAAGAGATTGAATTCAATGCGCCAGAAAAGCCTAATGTCATTTCTGCCCCTATGCCCAAGCACGACCATAATGCCAACGCCATTGAAGAGGATATGTTTGTTACTTCAGTTGATGAACTTATAAACCCACTCCTGACTATCAAAAAGAACTTATTGAATGCCAGTGTTTTCCTGGGCTGTGATGAAAGTTGTCATTTCTGTTTGTCCTCACCAACCAGCTATCCTTTATTGAAAGCAGGCGTTCAGTGCCTAATATATAACAAGGAGATTTTGTTCGAAAAGACTTTTGTTCCACCTGTTTCTTATAATGATGTTTCCATTGTGACCATTTCCGACAATTCTTCCAGGGTCTCCACCAAAAGACCCGTTAGAATTATATCAGTTCCAAAAGTAGTTCCTTTGATAATTACAATGCCTGGACCAGTCATGTATTCGTCAGAAAAAACCATACCATGGAATTATGGAGGGGATTTATACTACCACGGTATCAAGCAAGATTGGCCAGCTACCGAAGATTCCAGTTCCGAGAAAGTTAACTCCAATATCAGTAATATTGCAGGGACTAGCAAGATTACCCGAAGCGGAAGGATATTCTCTCCAGAAATTGCTCCCCCAAAAGCAGTTTCTGGACCCGTAATCATTCCTGTTGTTGTTGCTCCTCTAAAGGTTATTCCCAGTCCTACAATCATCTCTACTAATACTCCAATTGAAAAAGCTGATACAACCCCTATCATCACTCCTACCGACATTCCTGTTGCTGAGTCAACCGAGACTCGAGGTAAAAGTATTCTGATTGAGCCTGTCCGGACAAAGGCACAATCATTGGCTATCCCTGAGACCTCCCAGAAAGAGATGGAGGAAATTCTAAAGATCATAAAAAGAAGTGACTACGACGTAGTTGAACAACGGGGGAAAACTCCATCTAAAATTTCCATGCTGGCTTTACTACTATGTTCTGAGGCGCATGCTAAGGCCTTGGTAAAATTCTTGAAAACTGCTCATGTACCCCAAGAGACATCTGTCGATTAGTTCCAAGATTGCGTAGCCAGCTTGACTGCAGATAATGGCCTAGGTTTTTTGGATGTTGATTTAACGCCAAGAGGAAGGAAGCATAATGAGGCATTACATGTCTCAGTGGAATGCAGGGGCACAACCTTGGCTCATGTTTTGGTGGACACTGGTTCGTCTCTGAATGTATTGCCAAAAAAGGCTCTTGATAGGCTCGACTGTGAGGGATTGACATTGAAACGAAGTAATATAGTAGTGAGGGCTTTTGACGGCTCAAAAAGGATGGTGCATGGGGAAGTGGATATCCCCATAAAGGTTGGAACCCAAACATTTGATTCAACTTTTTATGTAATGGATATCCTCCCTTCATATTCCTGCCTACTAGGAAGACAGTGGATTCACAATGCTGGCGTTGTCACTTCTACGTTGCACCAAATGCTGAAGTATCCAATTCAAGGGAAGATTATCATTGTTCATGGAGAAGAAGAGTATATGATCATCCATCTCAATTCCTTCAGATATGTGGAATTAGATGGTGAATTTATTGAAACTCCATTCCAACACTTTGAAGAAGTCTCGCAAGATGTGGCAGTGACCAAGGTTGTTCCCAAGATCACAAGGCCTCCACTCAGGATGTTATCTTTGAAGGATGCAAAAGAAGTGATAGAAGAAGGTGGGTGCACTATTTGGGGACAACTCCCAGATATCCCATACAAGTCTGACATGTTTGGCCTGGGTTTTACTTCAGGTGCTCAGAAGACTGTACGCCGTGCTCGTGCTGGAGGACCACCCCATAAGATCAGCAATCGTGAAATCTACGCGGTA
Organism: Vicia faba; assembly: GCA_948472305.1. Taxonomy (NCBI): domain Eukaryota; kingdom Viridiplantae; phylum Streptophyta; class Magnoliopsida; order Fabales; family Fabaceae; genus Vicia; species Vicia faba. The sequence continues at coordinate 525,175,673 of OX451740.1, read as the reverse complement.
GAGGATGATGAAGATGGATGCAACCTGGAGGATTGGATTTTCCCAACTGTCAGTGGAGGGCTCAGCAACTAGGAGGCTAGAGATTTCGTCCCGATCACTTTTATCCCACAGTAATTTATCTTTACATTTTGTTGGATCCGTAATATTAAAACAATTCAGAATCTTAACAACTTGTGTCTTACCCGAGGCACAATGGTCCATTTATAAGGGTTATTATCTCATTTCCATATGACATCAATGAATCATGGACGTTTTTGCATACAAACTTTGTGCTCATTGTTTTTCTTTTTACATTTTCGTTTCTTTCCAAGATAGTTATACCCTTACACACACTCACACTCACAATGCAGGTCTATATCCATTCGAGATCCCATGGATAACGGTTATGCTATGGCTTTCTGCGACTCTAAAAATCTAATCTACCAAGCCGAAGACGAAGGCGAGGAAGATTGTAAAGTACCAGGGGAACTTTCCAGATTATTACAATAAGAAGAGAGAACCATTCAGCCCCATGAGGAACCGGTGGAAACCATCAATTTAGGTACCGGAGAAGACAAAATAGAGGTCAAGGTGGGTGCCAATCTGGGACCCAGTGTCAAGGAGCGGCTGATTTAGTTGTTACACGAGTATGTTAAGGTCTTTGCCTGGTCGTATAAAGACATGCCAGGACTTGATGCAGATATTGTGGTACGTCGTCTACCTACAAAAGAGGATTGCCCACCAGTAAAGCAAAAAGTGCGTCGTATGCGACCTGGCATGTCAGAGAAGATTAAAGCAGAAGTCATGAGACAATTCAATGTTGGATTCTTGGCCGTCACCTCCTATCCGCAATGGGTTTCCAATGTTGTTCCCGTGCCAAAAAAGTACGGCAAGGTACGAATGTGTGTGGACTACAGAGATTTGAATAGGGCAATCCCTAAGGATGATTTCCCACTTCCCCATATTGACATCCTAGTTGACAATACTGCACAACACAAAGTGTTTTCCTTCATGGACGGTTTCTCAGGTTACAACTAAATCAAAATGGCGCCTGAGGACATGGAGAAGACAACCTTTGTCACACAATGGGGTACATTCTGCTACAAAGTGATGCCATTCAGACTGAATAATGTTGGGGCAACCTATCAGCGTGCCATGGTAGCTCTATTTCACGATATGATACATCATGAAATAGAGATATGTGGATAATATGATAGCTAGATCTCAAACAGAAGAAGAGCATCTTGATCATTTACAGAAACTGTTTGAGAGATTAAAGAAGTACAAACTGAGGTTGAACCCAAATAAGTGCATATTTGGAGTAAGGTCTGGTAAACTCCTAGGCTTTGTCGTCAGCAATAAAGGTATTGAAGTAGATCCTGCCAAGGTGAAAGCTATACAAGAGATGCCTAATCCTCGTACTGAGAAGGAAGTCAGAGGATTCTTGGGACGCTTGAACTACATTGCCAGATTCATTTCTCACCTGACAGCTACTTGTGAACCAATCTTCAAACTACTGAAGAAAGACCAGGTAGTCAAATGGAATGATGAGTGCCAAATTGCTTTTGACAAAATCAAAGAATACCTGCAAGAGCCTCCTGTTTTGATGCCACCAGTCGAGGGAAGACCATTGATCATGTATCTGAATGTTTTGGAAAATTCAATGGGGTGTGTGTTGGGGCAGCATGACGAGTCTGGCCGAAAAGAGCACACTATTTATTATCTGAGCAAAAAGTTTACCGACTATGAAACAAGATATTCACTGCTCGAGAAAACTTATTGTGCTCTGGCATGGGATGCTCTCCGGCTAAGACAGTATATACTGACTCATACTACCTTATTGATATCCAAAATGGATCCGATAAAGTACATCTTCGAGAAACCTGCCCTCTCTGGGAGAATAGCGAGATGGCATATGATCCTGACAGAATATGATATACAGTATACTACCCAGAAAGCAATAAATGGAAGTGTATTAGCTGATCACCTTTCTCACCAAGCTGTAGAAGACTACCAGTCCATGAAGTTCGAATTCCCAGATGAAGACATCATGATGGTAAACAACTGTGACGAATTTAGACCATATGACGGACCTGAACAAGGATCCCGATGGACACTGGTTTTTGATGGGGCATCTAATACGCTCGTAAATGGTATTGGTGTTGTACTCATATCTCCTGAAGGATGTCACACTCCCTTTATGGCAAGACTCTACCTCAACTGTACAAACAACATGGTGGAATACGAAGCGTGCATCTTTGGTCTCAAAGCTGCCATAGGCTTGGGGATTAAATCTTTAAATGTATTCGGAGATTCAGCTTTGGTCATCATTCAGATCAAAGGGGAATGGGACATCAAACACCCTAACCTTATCCCCTACAAAGAACATGTGTTAAAATTACTCCCATACTTTGAGAAGATTACCTTCGAGCATTTCCCGCGAGAAGAAAATCAGCTAGCAGACGCACTAGCCACAATGTCATCCATGTTTAAACTTAAATGGGATAACGAGGCTCCCCAGATCACCATTGAACGAATGGATGAACCAACACACTGTCACGAGATTAATACTGAAGAAGTAGTGGACCAGCCTTGGTTTCATGAAGTCAAGAGGTATCTCGAAACCCAAGAATATCCAGAAGGAGCTTCAGTAAACTATAAGAAGTTCTTAAGGAGATTCTGTGCTAAATTCTTCCTTAGTAATGACATTCTTTACAAAAGCAACCATGACTCTGTGTTAATTCGGTGTGTAGACAAGGTTGAAGCTGAAAGGATCGTGGTTGAATTACATGAAGGCACTTTTGGCACCCATTCCAGTGGGCATACGATGGCAAAGAAGATCCTATGGGATGGCTATTACTGGTCTACCATGGAAGCAGATTGTTATCAACACTCTCGAACCTGCCATAAGTGTCATATTTATGCTGACAAGGTGTACGTACCTCTGGTTCCTCTGAATGTCTTGACGGCTCCTTGGCCCTTTGCTATGTGGGGCATCGATATGATTGGGGAAATCAAGCCAACAACCTCTAATGGACACCGCTTCATCTTAGTGGCCATTGAATATTTTACAAAGTGGGTTGAGGCAGCCTCCTTCGCTTCCGTTACCAAGAATATTTTCACCTGATTCATCAAGCAGAATCTCATATGTCGTTACGGTATCCCGGAGAGGATCATTACAAACAATGGTACAAACTTGAAAAATACTATGATCACTGCTTTTTGCGAACAATTCAAGATCCAGCATTACAATTCTTCCCCTTACCGGCTGAAGATGAATGGTGATGTCGAAGCCACGAATAAGAACATTAAAAAGATCATACAGAAAATGACACTCACATACAAAGACTGGGAATGAGATGCTACCGTTCTCTCTCCACGGATATCGTACCACAACTTGCACATCAACTGGGGAAACACCCTATTCTCTGGTATACGGCATGGAGGTTGTCTTGCCTATTGAGGTCCAGATCCCCTCTCTGAGAATTATGAAGGATGCAAGGCTGAATGAAGATGACTGGATCCTAACTCAACTTGTTAAACTAAACTTGATTAATGAGAAAAGGCTTACTGTTGTCTGTCATGGTCAAATGTATCAAAAACGGATGATCAAGGCTTTCAACAAAAAGGTCAGACGCCAAGTGTATCAAATTGGGGATCTGGTGATCAAACGTATCATACTGCCGCAAGGTGATCCCAGAGGTAAATGGACTCCTACATATGAAGTACCATTTGTAATCAAAAACATTTTCTCTGGTGGAGCAATGATCTTGACCACCATGGATGGTGACGATCTACGGCACCCTGCAAACGCAGAGATAGTCAAAAGATACTACACATAAGAGACCCGCTAGGTTGACACACCTAGGCAAAACAAGGGCATCCCGGCAAACCAAAAAGGTTCAGGCAAAAATTAGGGATAAAACAAAAAATTTGTACACCCGGCAAGTTGAAAACCCGAAAGGGCGACTTGGGAAAAAAAGGGTTTCCCGGTGGACTGAAAACCTGAAAGGGAAATCCAAGAAAAAAGTTAGGGAATTAAAGTGTATGACTATGTCCCATTGGATCACCTTACGGGCAACCTCTGGCTTCAACTGACAAACTCAGAGGTTCTGATCAATTCAATCATCTTCGGATGAGGCAACAAATAGACAGGATGCTCGGAGATACGAAGGCTATAGCAGAATGGGACCCCCATGGGATTATTGCACATAACTATCTTTTCTTTGTATCAAAATTTTCATTTTTTACGACAGTATTCTCTTACTAGAATATTTGTCTCATTGTACAAAAATACTTACTCAAAGTCAATACAAAGATATCCCTTTGAAAGTGAAAAACTATATGTTTTTTCTTTACTCTTGTGTTTTGTTTACAAAAACGTCCAATGATTCATTTTTGAACATATGCATTTGAATATAATTATTGTTTATAAATAAACAAAATAGAAAGACAACCACTGATGGCTTTAAGAGGTAAGGAAATCTCTATATGATATTTCCATAATCCCCCGTAGTGTGCAGTTTAATCCCCAACAGAATAGAGCTTCCAGTTATCAATCCCCAGTAGAAGTCGTCAAATTTCTCCAAATTCCCCAGGCAGGATTTTTCAAGCAGTACACGGCATTTCCCTTACAACAGAGTTTATTTCTCCAAGCAAAAATTCATCAACACTTAGACTTCACAACAGGAAGACTTATACTCCATATTCTCAGCAGCAGTCATGGATTTATTTTCCCCAATCCAACAACAGTGTAGCAGATTATCTCACATAAGAATTCATCACACCCATATATCATAAATATTGATGACACAAATGCATTATACTATGCATTTCATACAACATAACATCGCATTTTAGCTAACATTTTACCTTTTTCAGGATAAGATTAATCAACAGCTACCATTAACAATGTTCAAAGTCTTCAGATAAAGTACAGATACGCTCCAGACATGGATGCCATCCTGATACTCGTTCAGATTCAGCTTTCAGATACAGTTCAGATATGCTTCAGACGCGGATGCCATTCTGATACTCATTCAGATTCAAATTTCAGATACAGTTCAGATACACTCCAAACACGGATGCCATTCTGATACTCATTCAGATTCAAATTTCAGATACAATTTAGATACGCTCCAGACACTGATGTCATTCTGATACTCATTCAAATTCAACTTTCAGATACAGTACAGATACGCTCCAGACACGAATGTCGTTTCGATATTGATTCAGCTTTCAGATACGCTCCAGACGCGGATGCCATTCTGATACTCATTCAGATTCTTTCTCAGATAAAGTAAAGATACACTCTGGACACAGATGCCATTCTGATGCTCTTTCAAAATTTCAACTTTCAGATACAGTTCAGATACGCTCCAGACACGGGCGCTATTCTGATACTCATTCAGATTCTCTTTCAGATTCAGCAATCACTTTTGGATGGCATCTACAAAGCCCATCTCCAACAACTTTCCACCACCTCTCAAAATGGCATCTTTAATCCTGTTCCCTCTACCATCACATCGTCGAGTGTAAATTTCTGGGCACTCTAGTGTCCAATCATTTTCCACCTTCGAGTCACGAATGGCAAAACTAGCCAATCTAACTCTCCAGGCTTAAGAAGATTGAACAGGGGCAGATGTTGTACCCCAAAATTTTCCCTCTCACTTATCAAGAATTTTCTCACAAATATCCCCTTGGGCTCGTGACTGCACTAGGGTTTGATCAGCTCAAGACACCTCCTTATGCACTGATGACCAAAATTAGGGTTTGAGTTTACACAAGGACATTTGAACTTTCAATGCCTCATATGACTTTCATGGATCATTATGAACCCCCAAGATCACTCATGTCAAGCTTCAAGCCATGAATCACATTTTGGCTCAGTCAATTGAGTAGATGACCTAAAATTCAGTTGTATTGGGAAAAAAGTCAACTATGGCCAATTTACAGTCAAACTTCATAATTTTTTATCCACATCAACATTTTAAACTCATATGTATCATTTTATCAAATTTGGACCACAACTCAAGAAATTTGATCAAATCTCCAAAAGGGCAAAATGGTCAAAATTAGGGTTTTGACTGAGAAAGGGCCATTTCTGATTTTTGACCTAGAAAATGGTCAATTGGTTTAAGGCATGATCTCAAGAGTCCAATTGCATAATTTTGACCTAATAGGCATGGTTCAAAACATTGCAAGTCCATTAGATTAACAGATGAATTTTTCAGTCAACTGATCAAAAGTCATCTGTATACTGAAAAGTCAAACTTTGACTTTTTGGTCAAATTCAAGTGCCAAAGATCATAATTCATCAAAACATGTCAAAATATGAAACGTATTCATAACTTTGAACAAAATTTTCACCATGATGCAAGATGATTCAAGAGAAACTTCCAACATGAAAGTTGTATATATCCATGAAATCTACAACTTTTCTTTACATAACTCCTTCCAAAAATGCTTGGATCTCAAGTTATAATTTTATGAACATGTGGTCATGAAACTAAACACTTAGTGAAATTTTGCCCTAATTTGGTCATGATTTTGACCTAACTTCATGGAACTTTTTCATATAGTTCCAAGGGGAATCTTCAAAATAAATTCAAAGATGGGTTGTATAGCACATTTCAAGCTTTCCAAAATGTCCAAGAACTCCTTGATGTCATTCTTGAGTAGGGAGAATCAAAGAGATGAAGTTAGGGTTTTGTCACTTGAATTACACATCATTTTTGATGAACACATGAACCAAATCCATAGCCATGCTGCATAATCCTCACTTTTCAGGCCTCAAACTTTTTTTCACTCCATAGTTAATGGTTTACACAACTGATTATGCCCTTATCCAAGTGTTTCAAGCTTTGTCTAAATCAATTTTCCATTTTAGGGAGAAAGTAACATATCCATTCTTGTAAAGCAAGTTTTATGCACAAAGTCAGCTTCTTGAGCTTCCAACTTGTTTTCCTTGATTACACTCCATCCACAAAGTCATAAGTATTGTGTCTAAAGTGGTTAATAACTCTATGAACCAAGTACAAGGCATGGAAACTTGAATTTCTGAAAAATCACATGTTATGCATAAACTTGTGATTTTGAATTATGCTCAACAAGAAGTCTCCAAACCTGTTACTTATATATATAGTCACTATTTGTGAGCTATAGGACGAGCTCGAACACCCTGAAATACACCAAAACTCTCTCAAATCAGAAATTGCCCAAAAACTCCATTTCTGACCTTGAACTTCAAACTCACATTTCCCTCGTGCGTTTCTTGGCCTTTTAGTTTCTAAAGCTTACCTACATCAAGTGTAACCTATCCTTGTACCTGTTTCATTACTGTAACGTCATTTACCATATCCTCCATAACCAAAAACAGAGCATTACACATTGACTTCTCCAGGTCATTTCAGCCACTCTCAACTCAAGCAAACCATTGCATTAGCTTCCTAGGACCTCAAGGAAGCTAACCTGATCATCACCACTCCCTGAAACAAGCTCAAACTCCAAACACGATTTCCAGTTTTGAGGTAAGTTTTCTCAACTTGGAACTCTTTATACAGGCATCATCAATAGTTTATTTATGAACAAAACATGTAGATATCATTGCCCTGAAGCTAACCATGTCAATAGTTTCCATTAATTTTGCTTGAGCTTAGAGAATTTTGAAACTGAAATTTCTAAAATTTCTATGGTTCAGATTATGGCCATTAAAATTCATGATTATCTTTGATCTATAGTTTTAATACTTTACATTTCTGGAATCGTGAGAAAATTTGCTAGAAGCGCGCGCCTGTAACCTATGGGACATGGGTTCGAGCCCCAGTGGTACCCTTTTCATTTTTCACATTTTTACTTTTCTGATTTTTGTTGTTTTTGGCAGGTGCTGGGCCCCTTTGGGTTTGGCTTATTTTTGTTTTTGCTAGCTGACCTCCATATTGACTAATGGCACCCCTGGCCCAAGTTTGTTTATTTTTTTATTTATTTCATTTTTATTTTCTTAAATATATTTTCTATATACTAAAAAAATCATAAAATACAAAAAAATGATAGATTTATATTTTGACTTATTTTATTTTATTTTTCTCACAAAAAATATTTTTATTTATTATACTTTATTTATTTTATTAAATAATCTTGTAAACTTAATTAATATTATGTTTTTATTTATTTATTTTTCACACCATTTAAAATGCATTATTTTTTATATAAAAAAGACTATAATTATTTTATAATGCTATAATTATTTTTAAGATAAAAATACCAAAAATACTTTTCTTAAACTTATTTTCTTTTAATTAATTAATAGAACTAGGATTTTATTTAAAATCTTTTCCTAATAAAATTCAAATTTAATTAATTATTTCCTTAGGTTAAGACAAAATCCTTTTTTCATGAAAATCAAACAAAGATACATTTTCTTCACATTTTGCATTTTTTGTACATTCATTCATTTTATACTTTGTAATGAATGTGCGACCCAGAGAAAGTGCCTACTAGGAAAGAATCAAAATAAATCATTGAGAGATTTATCTGAACCAGCAGAGATTTGGAGAAGAATCAGAATAAATCGTTGAGAGATTTATCTGAACCAGAGAAGACGTCTGCGGGAAAGCATCGGAATATACCATTGAGAGATCTAAACTGAACCGGCAGGGATCTGGAGAAGAATTAGAACAACTCATTGAGATATTTATCTGAACTAGAGAAAACGTCTACGGGAAAGAATCAGAATAAACCGTTGAGAGATTTAAACTGAACTGGAAGGGATCTGGAGAAGAATCAGAACAAATCATTGAGAGATTTATCTGAACCATAGATGTTCATTTGGAAAGTATCAGGATAAACCATTGAGAGGTTTAAACTGAACCAAAAGCGGTCTTGAATGAGCAACAGAATAATCTTCATAAATGAAATGTATCTAACTCGTATCTGAATGAGTAACAGAATGACATCTGAATCTGGATCGTATCTGGACTGTATTTTGAATGAGTGACAGAATGACATCCGAATCTGGATCATATCTGGACTGTATTTAGAAAATAATCTGGAGTAAGTATCAGAATGTCAGCTATAACTGGATCACATCTGAACTGTTTCTATAAGAGAATCTGAAGTAAGTATCATAATGTCATCCATAACTGGATCGCTTCTGAACTATTTCTAGAAGGAATCTGGAATAAGTGTCAGAATGTCAACTATAACTGGATCGCATATGAACTGTTTCTAGAATAGAATCTGGGAAGGAGCCCGTGTAGGATTGCTTCAGCTGGTCGTGTAGATAATTTCCCTGGCTTTTTACAGGTATTAATTTCTTCCCTTTTAAAGATTATTGACAATAACCATATATTGGTTAACCTTTTCCTGAAAAGGGTAAAATGTTAGTTGTATGCAATGTCATGATATATGAAATGCATGGTGCAATGATATTCTCAAAATAAATGAGATTGTGTCGTATGCATTTGTCATGTACGTAATATGATGCATGAAGGGTGAAATGTTATTTGAATGTATCTTTGTCTGGGAAAATAAATCCTTGACAAATGTTGAGGAGTCATTAAATCATGGACTGTTGTTGAAGAGTAGGTGAGTCTTCAAACTTTTCTTAGAATATTTCCACCAAGGATTCCTGTTTTGTTGTTTGAGGGGAGCTCTGTTGAGGCATGTTGAAAACTCTGTGGAGAGTGTTGATCCTTTCTTGGGGGAAAAAAGTTCAGGAGTCTCGGTTGTTCGTTTCTCTACTGGAGAGTCGAAGTTGAACTGATATATGGTCGGGTCCAGGCTTCATAGTAACTTGTTGTGGATTGTAGAGTAGTCTATTAGGGAAGAGGAGTTGTGGTCCTTTGATTTGTAGTAGTCAAAGAGGCAAACTCAAACTGGGGAATCTGTAGTTTGTTGGGGAAATAAACCCTGTTATCGGTCTGTTGGAGAGGTGTCTTCTTCACTGGGGAAAACCCTCGAGGGTTCTTAAGGTCGACTCAGCTGGTGAGAAGTTTTTAGAGATTGAAACTCTGGCTGGGAGTCATCCTATGAGAAGGATCTTGGGGATATTTGTCACTGCCCCTAGTAGTAAGTATTGTAGTAATTCCAGAAAATGTTTGCTTGGTCGCACATGAACCTTTATGTGGGAGCTTGTTTGCCCCCAGAGTTAATCTAGTGCACTTTGACGCTTGAGATTTTGATCACATTTCCGTTAGCCCTGAACTTCCTAGAGATATTTTCTAAGATTGTTGTAGAAGAAAACAAAGACCTGATACTGACACCATCTGATACTACTGGCACAGATGAACAAAATGGTGGTTCCCAAGATCTTTGGTCAAGTCTCAGAATTTTCTAAGAACTGTCATGGGAGGATCGGAAGACATGATACTGACACCATCTGATACTATTGGTACAGACAAGCAATCTGATGGTACCGGAAGTCTTCATAGTGGATATTGTTCAAACCCATGATCACCGTAACCTTTCCCCGTGAGTGATACATATGGAGATTTGCCCCTGGTTATTCAACAATTCTTCGAGAGATTATTTGAATCTCGACTTGACTGCCCCAGATGTGTTGGACAAAGGTCATGTCGTGCCCCTTGATTATGAGATATTTGTCATTGTAAGTGTCTTTCCATTCGAAGTGATTCTGTTTGAGAGAGCTTTCATTTGTTGGATATTTGTTGCGTGAATTTCTCCGCTGTCAAACAAATAGTCATATGCAAACAGCGATATTCAAATAATGCAAAGTTTAGGCTTGTCTTGAAATTTTGAAAATGCATTTTAGCAAGTAAAGAAGTTTTGTAAGAAAATTCAAACTCAGGATTTAGGGTAAAGCCTTACAGGAGTCCGGATACCTTTTGTAACAGTATGCTTTGAAACTAACCCATGCTTCAATTAGGAATTTTGAAGGGTTGTAGCGTGGCTTGGTTCACGGTTTAAGAAACAAAGGATAAAGACTCAAAGTGTGTTTGTACCCACACGCTCTTCATGATGTTCTTCAGTCCTAAACTCATTTAATTGTGCGTTTGAATTCTAATTGAGTCTAGAATAACGTTTTGGTGATAGTTCAGACAAGTTAAGTTTGTCGGAAGGTAGTCATTTTTGCAACATTTTTCATGTTGTTGAGGATTTATAGTGACCTCTTCCTTTGATTTATTATCCCTGATTTTGCTTAACTGTTCTTGTTTTTGAGATTACAGTCAGCGGGACGCCCCAGTTTTCTTTAAGTCTCCTTCGTAGGTTTTGACTTAGTGGGTTTTTCTTTCGAGAGATAATGACTGCCTATTTGATAGGGAACCATCACCATCTTTTGGTTCAGAAGGAATGTTTTTTTATGTCCTTCGTTGTGTACTAGACGCGCGTTTGAACTAACTGAGAGACTACCATGCCCCAGGTTTTGATTAAAGGTTTTGATTTGTGTAAGAAATAAAATTTCTACTTATTTGGTTCAAAGGGGTTGACTAGGGATTATCCTCCTTATAACTCAAGTGTTTAGGAATTGAAAGAACGCATGTACACCATCAACAAGGTCTGTCCAAAAGCATATCATATGAGATTATGGCATTGTTTTCGTCATCCTCCCTCTAAAGGCTTGCAACTTTTTGAAATAAGAGTTGAATATCATAAAGGGAGTAAAAACACATAGTTTAAATATAATGAAAACGAGTGGATTAAATCAAGACAAACATATGCAATACATTAATAAAACAGAGTTTAACATTAATAGATAAGTGTTTGAACAATGAAAGAGATTACAACTTGAAAATTCAAATGAACAAAAGCTTTCAATGATTCGTCATAGGAGCAGTGATCATGTTTGGAGTCTCCAAAGGGTCAAACTCGATCTCCTTGGCATCAATCATGTCTTGGATCTTGTTCTTCAGAGCCCAACAGTTGTTTGTGTCATATCCTGGACTATCAGAGTGGTATGCACACCTTTCATTGGGATGATAAGTAGAAGCAGAAGTGTTTGGGCTTCGGAGAGGAGCCTTTAACGTTATCAGCTCTGCCTTCAAGATGTGTTATAGCGTTTAAGCCAGTGACATGTTGATCTTAGTGAATTGTATTTTAGGCGCGACCTCCTTACGTTGATGCCCCTGTCTTTGTTGAGCAGGCGTAGGATTAGAGATCAGGATTACTCCTACGTGTTGGTCATGACGACTCTTTTGACCATACACAACATTGGACTCTTTCTTCCTATTATATGGATTTTTCTGAGCATAAGAAGGTGTGGCTCCTTGGATCTTTCCACTTTTGATGCCAGCTTCGACTCTTTCTCCAGTCAGTATTAGCTCGGTGAACCCGACCGAGGAGCTTTCGATTAGGTGTTTGAAGAAAGGTTCAGTCAAATTTCCCATGAAGATGTCAATCAGCTCCCTATCAGTTAAAGAGGGTTACACCCTACCATACAGATCTCCCCACATTTGGGCGTATCCTTTGAAGCTCTCGTTGGAACCCATGGTCATGTTCTGCAATTGCACATGAGTTGGTGTAAGATCAGCATTGTACTTGTACTGTTTGTAGAAAGCAGCAGATAAATCCTCCCAGGTGTGGATGCGAGAACTCTCCAATTGATACAACCACTCAAGTTGAGCCCCTACTAGGCTCTCTTAGAAGAAATGGATCAAAAGCTTCAGATCAGTTGTGTATGATTGAATCTTACGGACATAAGACTTTAAGTGCATCTTAGGGCAAGAGACTCCATCGTACATGGAAAAGGTAGGGATTTTGAACTTTAGTGGGATGACCACTCCAAAAACCAATCCCATGTATCCTAAATCCAAGCCAGGTATCTATTGAATCTCCATAGCATTGAGGCGATCCTCCAACTATTTGTACTTGTCATCAGCGGGAGGATATTGTTCCTCAGAGTAGTCATCTTTGACTTCATTAGTCTCCAAACTGTTGTATTCTTCATGACTATCCCCCATGTTGGATGGAGTTGGAAGATCTAGAGCCCCCTTGACTGGTCCTTTAAGTCTTCTTCCCAATTTCAGGACGCCTACTGACTTCTTGGACTTTTTCTTCTTGTCTTTGAGAAGAAGAGTCTTTAGGTCCTCTTGCCCCTTAGCCAAATCCAGAAACATTTGTTGGAATTGAGCGTTTTGAGCCTGAAGGTCTTTGATTGTTTTTTCAAGGGCATTGTTGAAATAAACAGCGGAGAAGATGAGAAACCTGCAACGAAATATGTTTATGCAATGATATGTATGATATATGTATGCAATGTTTTCAAGGATCTCGCGGGGTAAACAAGAAAATGTCAGAAGTTGAAATTTGACCAATAGCTTTGATTGGAGAACTTTGTATTGGTGGATGTCCTTCCACAAGAATTAAGCTCACTATGTCGAGTGGGTCATAGCCTTTGACTCAAGTTGTTGTACTTGATCTTTGACGGTGTTTGGTTAGAGGAAAGTAAATCCTCTTGTCCCTTGATAGGCATCTGGTTGAAAGTGACCTTGCATTATAGGCCCTTGAGATCCATGAAATGGTTATTGAAAATGTTATGGTATTATGTTATGTACAAGTATGCAAAGTAAGCAAGTTTATATACAAATAATCATATACACACAAAGCAGACAAGTCCTAAGGTTCAGGCTTGCATGGAGTTTGTAGGTAAGTACCCTCTTGAAGTTTAGTTGGCTTAACCTATCCTATTAATAGTAATCGGGTTCTAAGGGATCTCAATATCACCGGTCTTTCCCCCAAATCTCGTTCGAATAGATAATTAACTTGCCACCAAATAAAACTCAAGGGTCAAACCTCAATGAGTGTAGCATCAAGTATCAACCAACTTTGGGTTTACACCAAAGACGGCTATCTCACTACGTCCTAAAAGCCAAGTTGGTCAATTAAGGTGCTAAGGTCAGTTGACGCTTTATGATACCACACAGCGGCCATGTATTCTCCTTGATTACTAAAGGGCTACCGATACACACTAAAGTATCGTATCAACGTAGCTACTGTTTCAATCGTGTCGGTATACCCCGTACAGTTCTCTCACAGTTTATTGCTACTTACCTAAAAGGTGCCCCAAATCCGGGTGTAGGATCTTTAATAGTAACCCAAACAAGGACCCAAAATGTAAAGCATACAAATCAAACAAATAAAGCAAGTAAAGATGATCTAACCCTAAGGTAACCCCACTTTTAAGCTTTTTCCCCAGCAGAGTCGCCAGTTGTGTAACACTGTGGGAGAACTGACTTGGTTGTTTTGCGTTTTATCGCAAATGTTGCGGATGGTAAGAGTTGCCACCGACTTTTCTTTTATCCAAAAGGAAAGGATGAAAAGAACAGGAAAGACCTTTGAGATTATTTTCTTGAGTTCGGGGGGGTAGATTATGAAAAGGAAAGGTATTAGCACCATTTTCATGAATTTTTTTTGGAATAACCAGGTATTAAAAAAATCGCAAATAACCATGTTTCGGAAAAATTTACGTAAATAACCATGTTTCAGAAAACTCCCCAAGGGAGGAGCCATCTCACTTGGCGCCTCCACTCACATTCTTTCCCTAGGCGCCATCCCACTTGGCGCCTCCTCTCTCTTTTAGCCAAGTTAGATGGCGCATGCACTTTAAAAGTGAGAGGAGGCGCCATCTCACTTGGCTCCTAGGGCAAAATGTTGTTTTTATAAATAATTCGTCTGTTTCTCCGTTATTCCTCACACTTTCTCGCACTGTTCTCTTATTTTTTACTCTGTTATTTGCGTCATGACATCTCCCATGATTTTTACCAGAGATGGTTATGTTATTTTCTCCTCCACAAAACCTCCGATGAAAATTAAATTCTGACACATTCACTCCATGGAGCGTCTGAAGAGAGAGTTGATGTGATGGCTAAAGGGAGACATCATGGAGGGCGAACAAATTATAAGGATCCAGTGAAGACTAACAGCAACCTCACTTGCGACAGGAAGACCTAATTTTTGGTTGGAGGAAGTCAAAACAGACAGCGACGTAATGTTGATGATGCATGGGTCAGATGAAATTGTTTTAACGGTTGTAATTTCGTAGACAGTTTATCGTGTTTTTTTTCTTGTTCGTGCAATGTTTATTGTAACAAATACTGTTAACGAAAAACCCTAACGTTCATAACATAATAAAGGAAAGATTTTTTGTAATACAAATTTTTATGTGGTTGAGGCAGTAGCCCAATTCGGACAATTTTTGCGATTGTGTCCGACCTGACGACATAAACCACACTTTCTTTCCAGCTTGTCAAGGGAGTCCATTTCGGTTATGATGCGCTTACTTTTGGGACGACCCTTTTTATTCCTTCGCATTTGGTCATTGTGCCATACTATTTCGCCGTCGTATGCAGGCCAATAATCTGGTTTTGCTACCAAAGGGAAGCTGTTGTTGTAAATGTTGAGCAACATTTCAGATTTGTAAATGGGAGACAGAAGTTGTAGCGCGTCTTGATGAGTATAGGCACACGCGGCAATGACATGAGAGCAAGGCATATGAAAGGATTGAAACTTGCCACAATTGCACCAACAGGAAGGTAGTACAACCCTATATTCTTATCTCGGGAGGCCCTCGTTGTGGTCGATTGTCTCTTTGACAATAAAGTTATGGTTGTGTCGGTCAAATCGTATAACCATATGGGTGTTGGCTTTTTCACTTTCTACCTTAATGTACTTCATGCAGCTTTCACTCCATAATTGTCCAGATTGCAACACAGCATTCCATATTTCACCTCTTTTGGAAAACAACGAAGCCATCCTAAAATATGTTGATTTAACCAAAGCAGTGACCGGGAGGTTTCGTATGCCTTTGAATACCCCATTCATCGATTCAATTAGATTTTTTGTCATGTGGCCCCATCTTTGTCCATTGTCGTATGACCTAGTCCATTTTTCTACCAGAATATTATCGACCCATCTACCAGCTTCCGGATTTGACAAACGAATCTCATTGCAATAATATTTGAACCTAGGTTGTGTCAATGCATATCCCGCATTCATAACTGCTTTCCTAAGTGTTTTGTCTTTGATCTCCATCGTGAAATTTTGGACGATATGTCTAACGCAATAGACATGCGTAGAAGGAGGGTCATTCCAACCGTTTGCAGGATTATTGTATGCACTTTCAATGGATGCATGTCTATCAGAGATCAAACAGAGATCTGGTTGAGGAGCCACGTGTGTTCACAGATTTTTGAGAAAAAAGCTCCAAGCACCACCAGTCTCCCCCTCGACTAGGGCAAAGGCAATTGGGAAAATGTTGTTGTTGCCATCTTGTGCAACTTCCATCAATAGCGTGCCTTTGTATTTCCCATACAACCAAGCCCCATAAATTTGTATAATTGGTTTGCATGACACAAACCCTATGATGCAAGGTTGAAAATCTCAAAACACTCGACTGAATATTCCATTTCCGATGAGTTGACTACCATCTAGGGCGTATGCTGGCACTGTTTCCAAAATGTAAACAGTACCAAGAGAATAAGTCTGGAGTGCATTCAGGTAGCGAGGAAGTTCTTGGTATGACTCCTCCCAATTTCCATATACCTTTTTAATCGCCTTGGTCTTTGCTAACCACGCCTTTCGGTAAGACGGAGTATAGTTAAATATCGTAGTGATGTGGGAGATTATGGTTTTCACCTTCAATGATGGATTGTTGCTGACGAGTGGTAGGATTTCTTGATAAATGAGATCATAATTAAGTTTTTAATGATCCTGTGATTGAGTAGAACTGACACAATTGTGGGTAGACATGGAACCTATGACCCAACAATCACCTCTTAATCTGTATGATGCAGTGAGCTTGAACATACAATCAGGGTGGACACACTTGATCTTGTACCTTTCTGGATTTACATGGTCCACCTTAAAATTGACCGAGTTGAGCATGTGAAATTTTTTGATGGCTCTGATACATTCTTATGTGTTACGAAATTTGTCTTTCTCTTTTAACTTTTCATCCGACTGCATATACGGATTGAAAAATAAATCAGAAGACGGTTCATCTTCGCCCATGTTGAAGTTTGTCATGTGCGGAGGTAGTGTGTAGATCTCATTTGCAGGAATATCAGGTATCCCATCGTCTTCAGAATCATCATTGACCATTTCGTCAAACTCCAACTCGTCATCTTCTTCTTCTTCATCAACGACATCTACTTATTCTTGTTCGGTCTCCAAAGGATCAATCAATAGAGTCGTACTCAGAATACTCATGACTGGAAAACATATTCTGAAGTTCCTCGTCATCTTGAACCTCAACCTTATAAAATATTATTTAGTTGTTACCAAAAAAACCAGATTCTGATAAAATATTTGTGTCACGGGGCCTCGTCCAAGTTTGGCCTCCAATCGTTTTTTAAAGTACAAGAAATTGGCTTTCCTGTTTAAACAAAATCGGATGTTCTCAGTGTCTCTAAACAAAAACCCAGAGGTGGGAAAATGTATGTCTCACCGTTGAAATGTGCACTGATCACATATTGGGGTGCAGAGGCCATTGTGTATGACTGTTTGAAGGTTTGAAGGTTCGAAGGTTTGAAGTTTATGAGTTAATTGCTGGAATTTTTTAATGTTCTAGTGTTTGAGAGATTAAGTGTATGACTGTTTTGATAAATGTAACATTAAATAGGTTATACTGAATTTGAATTAACCAACATGCATGCAGAGATGCCTTCTCCAAGGCTCTCACCTAGTATGCGCCTACACTGCACCTACACTGCAACCTCTAAGGTGTCTCCCATCATGTCCAATAGTGTTACATACATTCAGAGATGCCTTCTCCAAGGCTGTCACGTGGCATGCGCCTACACTGCAACCCATGCCACCTATTATTCTCCAACAGGGATGGCGACACCTTTCATTTTTGTACTCTTTAGCCAAGTCCAATGGCGCCTCCCTTCATGTCCTATCGTGTTACATGTATGCAGAGATGCCTTCTCCAAGGTTGTCACCTAGTTTGCGCCTACACTGCACCTACACTTCAACCTTTAAGGCGCCTCCCATCACGTCCAATAGTGTTACATGCATTCAGAGATGCCTTCTCCAAGGCTGTCACCTAGCCTGCAACCCATGCCACCTCTTATTCGCCAACAGGGATGGCGACACTTTTCATTTTTGTACTCTTTCGCCAAGTCCAATGGCGCCTCCCTTCATGTCCAATCGTGTTACATGCATGCAGGGATGCCTTCTCCAAGGTTTCCACATTTCTTGCACCTACACTGCAAGAGTGACACTTATCATGTATGCATGCACCCACCTACCACCTCACTTACTCTATGAAAAAAATTCCTATAAATACAGAGCATTACATACTTCTATCGCATCCACAATCTCTCACTCTCTGCTACGAACTCTTTCATAATCTCTTACAATTTCAAACTCTTTCATAATCTCAGGCATTTTCAACAATGGCTCTTCTCACAATAGGAGATTCTCACAGAGGCACAAGGGACAATATTGCAGCATTTGTAAGTTTCTTTTATACTTATACATTTTTCATACTTCTAGTAATGTTTTGTTCATCTTACTTATCTACTCTTACACCTTTTACATTATTGACTTAGGATACTAAAAGATTCAGAATCCGGTCACACAACTACCTTGCTCCCGACCCGTTGATCGTACCATATCTCGATTATGCAGGTTTCGAAAACGTTATAAAGATCTCTAACTGCATAATTGATTCAAAGTTCATACTTGCAATTTTGGAAAGGTGGAGACCAGAGACCCATACATTTCATCTACCAATAGGTGAATGTACTGTTACACTAGAGGATGTGTACATGTTATTTGGTCTTCCTGTCGATGGTAAGGCGGTTAACGGGTCGGTTCAACAACCCAATTCTCTGTGTGAAGAATTGTTCGGAAGGGATATGGTTGAAGGTGGTGGTGCGAGAGGTCGGGGTATACTACTAACTGAGCTAAAAAATCATTATGCGACTCTGGAATTGAACGAAAATTCCTCCGAGCTAGCTAAGGTAATAAAAGCTAGAACTTATATAATGATACTATTTGGAACCTTTTTATTTCCCGAAAGTACGGGAACTAGTGTAAATTTTATGTATTTAAATTTACTTAGAGACTTCGAGAAAACTAGAAAGTATAGTTGGGGTTCTGCTGTTTTAGCCCATCTATACAATTCCTTGTGTAAAAATGCAATCAAGGAAAAATGTATATTTTATGGCTGCGCTTTTTTACTTCAAGCCTGGGGTTGGTGGAGGATGGAGTCCCTAAACCCCGTCAACAACAACACATTTGTTTTCCCATACGCAACAAAGTAAGTCATCAAGTTATATCATTTATTACTATTCATCTCTTCACGAAATATATGATAAAAATAAAATATTTTTCATTTCCTTTAGGTATTGCGTGAGGGGTATGGATTACGGCAAGAATCCAAGATTCAATGTCGCACTATACCGCAATCTATTGGATCACCTTGGCCCGGATGATGTATGTCGTACCTTTTAACTTTTCTACTTTTAAATTATTTATATATTACATTTTCATTAACCTGATTTAATTTTATCTGCAGTTTGTCTGAAGACCATATTTGGGTTTGGGCCATGAACCAAACCCCGAGGATGCAGCAATTTAGAGCGCAAAGACTTCAATCATACGGTTCAATGTTGTGGAGATGCACCACAACGACCGTGTAAAGATGCAGTTTGGAATGTATCAAGAGATACCCAGCGGTCTGACTTGTTTGTCCCCGTGGAATCTCAAAAGGGTCGACGCCCAATGGGGTCTTACCAACTGGAAAGACTTTGCTCCAGAATGGTGTAATATGTGGCAAAGGCGTCACCGACATGTCTTGCAATTCCCAGTTTTCCTCAACCATGGTAATATGTGACACACGGATCAGTATTTGTCTTGGTACAGATCGGTTAGTACCCATGAAATGCACGTGTCTCATCCAAGGTATTTGGTTGACCCACGAACACAATGGGCACAACCCTCCTTTCCCCAACAAAAAACCCAACACACATCAACCTCCCACCAACCCCCCCGACGAAACAGAACCACAAACACCCAACCACAGTCACCACCATAATACAATTACACCCACATGCCCCACAACCAACCATAATCACCACCTCAATACCAATACCCCCATATGCCTCACACTCAACCACAATTTCAATCACAATACCAACACACCTGCATACCCCACACACAATTTCAATCTTCTACATATCCCAATATGGGCCCCTCAATATCCAACCTTAGCCCTGATCTGGGATTGTCCAAAGATTATGAACCAACCGACCCAACTTACCATCAACCACAACATCACCAAACCACCCAACATCCGCAATACCAAACACCCCAAGATCCATTTCCTTTCTACCCCCCGTACTCAGATGACCAGTGCTACAGACCAACCATGGAACCCCACCCACCACCAACACGACCAAACTTTGAGGGTATGGGTAACCGACTGTACCAAAGCGGATCTTCTAGGTATGGAGATCTGACTGATTTCATGGATCCAGACGCATTGACTTCGCTGGGCCATCGACCCTGCCACAGCAGGAAACGCGAAGAAACCCAGCACGGGAAAGGCGAGGACAGGGATACGGAATCGGGGGTCATTACCGGGTTCTGGGGGACCACTGATTAATCTGTTTTTTTATGTAATAGTTATGTGTGTAATCATATTTTGTAAATAAAAAGTCAATTTTGTTGATCCTATATCGAATACGTAACGCACCGCATTTAAAATAAAAAACGCGAAAATTTGCCTTGCAATTGCACTAAGGCGCCATCTCACTTGGCTTAGGGAAAGGATTTAACACCTAGGCGCCAAGTCAGATGGCACCTACCCTTAAAAATTAGGTGTAGGCGCCAAGTGAGATGGCTCCTCCCTTGAGGAGTTTTCTGAAACATGGTTATTTGCGTAATTTTTTTCGAAACATGGTTATTTGCGATTTTTTTTAATACATGGTTATTCCAAAAAAAATTCCCCTTTTCATCCGTAGTTATCTACGGGCTCTTAGTTGCTTGCTAGATCACTTGCTTTTGTTTGAAAATGTGCTTTGTGTGGTTTTTTGAAAGTATTTTGAAAAGGAGACATCGTTTAGGCAAACTTTGTAATAATTCTCGTTCGTAAGAATGTATACAAAGTGTTGATCTTTTGAAAATGTTTCAAGTTTGAAAGATGTTTTGAAAGTGTTGGTGTTTGTTTTGAAAATAGCAAGGATGTTTTGGTTTGAAATTGAGTAAGCAACTAGGAACACTCTACCTACTCAAAAGTCTTTCCTTTGACATTGTTATTTTACCATGGATTGGTAAGTAACCTTATCTTTGGATGTAAAAGGAACGGGCAAGGGTCATCGTATAGTCATAAATAGCAATGTTGTAAGATATCTTAGGATTTTCTTTGAGGGACTAAGATCATTCATAAGGCAACATTTGTAGCGTCATCGAGGGACTACGATCTTGTATTTTTATTTGTTTTTGCTAAGACATCTTACATGCGTATTATGGTCATTTTCATAAGGCAACAAAGTGGATTTACCCTAAGGGTGTAAGTGTGCAAGTGTATTAATTTACATGCATTGTTTTGTCTTTGAATTAGGGTTCGCTAATTTATTAATTTTAATCTTTCCATACAAACCTTAATTTACTAGCATTTATATATAAAGCATTAAATTGCGAAAAATAAAAATACTAAGCTATTACATCAATAGGGAGGGGGTGTACAAATTTACAAATGGGGATTTTGTAAGAAAATTAAATCTAATTAACTATTACAACCATATTGAATATTGTACAAAATTTGAATAAAAATAAAAATGTAAGAATGTAAATGGAAAAAGAAATGATTTTGTTTGGTTTTTTTTTTATGAAAGGGTTTAGTCTTGACCTAATTAAAGAAAATGATTAAGGAAAATTAAATAAAATCAACTTAAACTAATTAAGAAAAGAAATTAACTTTTAAAAAAAAGGATTTTTAGGTTTTTTAAGAAAAAAGTTTTAAATTAATAAAAATAAAATGAGAAAATTAATTAATTAAGAGAAACCTAAATTCTAAGTTAATTTTAATTAGGAAAATAAAATAATAACTAAACCTAAGTCTAAATATTAATTAATTAAGAAAAAGAAATTTATTTATCAAAAGAAAAATGTTTTTGTTCTTTTTGTCTTTATAAAGAAAATAAAATAAATAAGTGTAAATAATAAATAATTTTTTTTCATTAATAAAAATAATAATAATAATAATAATAATAGTAATAAAAATAATAAAATAAAACTGAAAATAAAATAAGAAAGGAAATAAATAAAAATGAAATAAATAAAATAAAGTTGGGTCAGGTGTGCAAAAGTAAAGCAATGGGGTTAGAAGCAGCAAAAAAGAACAAAAACCCAAAGGAGAGGTCCAGGCACTGCTGTGTGTGATACGGTGGGAGAACTGACTAGGGTTTTGCGTTTGTTTTCGCAAATGTTTCGGTTGAGCAAGAGTCGCCACCGACTTTTTATTTTATCCTAAGGAAAGGTTTAAAAAGCACAGCAAAAAACCTTTGAGATTTTTCTTGGGTTCGGGGAGTAGATTATAGAAGGGGAAGGTATTAGCACCCCTTCTATCCATGGTTATCCATGGGCTCTTAGGTACTTGCTTAGATCAATCTTGCCTTGGTTTTCAATTGTTTGAAATGGTGCTTTGTGTGTGGTTTTGAAAATGTTTTGAAAAGATGCCTTGTGATAGGCTAACCTTGTAACAATTCTTTACTCGAATGTTTTACAAAAGGTGTTTTATCTTTTAAAAAGATGTTTCAAGGGTTTGAAAAGTTGATTTTGAAAGTGTTTGTGAAGTGGGTTTTGAAATTAGGCAAGTGTTTTCTTTGCAAATTAACAAGTACTTAAGAGTTTATCTACCCTAAAGCTTTCTCAAAGATTTTTGTCATGTTTTAAGCCCTTTTTGACAAATTTGTTCCACCATTGCATTTGGTGGACAATCTTGTCTTAGGAGATGAAAGGGACGGGCGCGGGTCATCGTTTGGACCATAGTTGCAATAGTGTTAAAGGTCTTTGGGAAATTTTCTTTAAGGGACTTGATCATTTGTTTTTGTTTGTTTTGAAAAGTTTTATCGAGGGACTATGATCATTCAATTTGTTTGTTTTGCCCAAAGAAGTTCAACATGCAATATGGCCCATTTTTGAAAGGCAGCCAAAGTGGAATACCCTAGGGGGTGCAAGTGTGAGATGTGTTGTTTATTTTCATGCTCATTTATCTTTGGATTAGGTCAAACTATTTTTTATCGTTTTTCGCATGCAAACCCTAATTCTAACATGGCAAAATTAGAAAGCGTATAAAGTGCGAAATTTAAATTCCTACGCTATTACAACATAATAATATAGGGAGGGGGTACAAATTTACAAATGGGGAATATTTAGACAAGAATTTAAATCTAAATTATTACATTATTTTTGAATATTTGCAAGGTAAATAAATTGCATAATTAAATAGAAATTAAATAGATATGCAAAATGCAAAAAGAAAATTTTTATATGTATGAAAAAATGTTGTTTATGTAAAATAAAATAATAAAATAAAAAGGTATTATTTTTGAGTATTTTCATATTTAGGGCAAAAACCCTAATTTTAATCAAAATGTATATTAATTAATTAATTCACATAATATTTATTATTTACATACAAAAATAAAATAAAATATGGTATATTTATAAAAAGGCCTTTTTTAGTATTAAATATTAAAAAATAAAATATGTACATTATTTGATATTTTATTCTAAGTATATTAACAAATATGTATTTATATTTACATTATTTTAAATATGTATTATGGATAAACAATAATAATAATATTTAATATTTTTAGAAAATAGTATTTTTTATATGAAATATTTTCAGAGGGTAATATAAAATAAAAAATGAAAATGAGAATGTATTTACACTATTTCTCTATTTATCCTAAATAATAATATATATACATATATGTATAAATCAAAAGAAAATCAAATAAATACCAAATAAAATCAAAAAATGATGAAAAAACTATTTTCAAAATTTTAATATGCTGAGAAAAAATAAACAAGTCAAACAAAAAAAGAAAAAGTCAAAAATATTAAAAAATGAAACAAATGGGCTCAGGGGTGTGAAACAGAAAAAATGGTGTGGATAGCAAAATGATACAGGCCCAGCCCAATCCACTTCTTCTTCAACCTTTGGCCAAAAACGCGCGCCTTGTTACAGAGATTCAAACATCCTGATTCTTTGAGATTTTGCACAAACTTTCAACACAAAACATGTCAAGCATTGAATCACGATTCCAAATATATAAAAAACTCATCCTAACTCTCAGAAATGAGAGAGAATTTTATCAATCCCAAATCTTGACCTAAACTTTCTGCCATTTTCAAAGCTTAAATTCTCTTAACTCAGGCAAAAGAAATGAAATGTAAAGTTATGTACATGCTCAGGGCTATGAGTAGAACCTTGTTTCTTCACAAACTTAAGACTAAAGATGCATAATAAGAGAGATACGAGTTCAAAATTTTACCTATTCAGTTGAACTTCTATCTGGAGAATGAGGAACTTTCAGTGCAAGGTGATGATTGGAAAAGCTTCCTTGAGGTCCAGGGATGCTATTCCAATGTTTACTTTGTCTTGAAAGCTTCTGAATCAAGCTGTAGAACTTCACCTGCAAGTTAAAGATGTGAAAATGGTGGAAGTGGTTAGAGCAATTACAGATCGTGTCTTAGCTTCTGGATAGCTTGCATAGGTTGTAAGGAAGGTAGAGGAACAAGTTTGGACAAGAATGCTTGAAGGGATTGAGAGATGGCACTCAAACTGCAGGCCTTGCCCTGTTTGAGCAGTTTGATGGTGTTTCTGAGATGGAGAGTGTTTGAGAGGTCAAGGATTCGTGCAAAAGCTTGGTTGGGATGTTTGGAATGTGTCTACAATATTTGCTTTCTTGTTCTAAGGCTGAGATGGAAGTTGTTACAAGTTATGGAACTTTTCTTCTTTCTTAAGCAACAAAAGCAAGTTGGCTTTCTAGGCATGTAGGGGGCCTCCTAATGTGCTGCATAATCCTCTCTTGATCAGAGCAATTTGTCCATAATCTTGTGCCAAAAGGATTTAGCTTGTACTTGTTGGATTTCTAAATTGACATAAAGTGAACTTTTACCAAAATGGCTAATTCACTTTATCTAAAAATGGTTCAATCTTGTGTACAATGCTTGAACTCATGGAACAACACTTTGGCACAATGAACAAGCATTAAATTATGGAGTGTAACTTGGTTTAAGGACCTGTAATCTAGCCTAAATCATGCTGAGTTCAAATTTGCAAAGTTATGGACATGGAACTTGGTCATGAACAAAGTGGTTTTTTGCTATATTGTGAAATTCGATTCTCTCTAACCATGAGGTTGTTTGAGAAGTTCTTGGACATTTTGGAAAGCTTGGAATGTGTACTACAATCCATCTTTGAAATTCAAATTGAAATTCCAAGTGGAAGGGTATTAAAAATGGCCTTGAAGTGGGGTAGAAAACCTTGTCAAAATAGGTTAAAATTCTACTAAGTTAAAAATGGTTTAGTGCCCTTATTCAAGAAATTGTAACTTGAGATACAAGCTTCAAATGAGAAAAATTTGTGAACCAAAGTTGTAGATTATGCAACAAGCTACAACTTTCATGTTTTGACTTTTGTTTGAATCCAAATGGATCTTGGTGAAAAGGTGGGGCAAAGTTGGGAAAAAATTAGGGTTTTTCATAACTTAGAAAAATTCTAAGTTATGAAAAATTCCATTTTCTAACCCTAATTTGCAATTTGTGATTTCTTGGTGAACAAGTTTCATGATTTGGCATATTTTGATGAAAAATGAATCTTGACTCTTGATTTTGATCAAAAAGTCAAAGTTTGACTTTTCAGTATACAGTCAAAACTGATCAATTGACTGGGAAATTCAACTGTCAATCTTGTGTACTTGGGATCTTTTGAGTTTGTTGATCATGTCAAGATAATTCCATAGGGTCCTTGAGTCCATATGTGAGCTTGGTTTGCCATTGGCTAGGTCAAACAGTCAAAAATTGCCTTTGTACAGTCAAAACCCTAAAAATGACCATTTTGCCCTTTTAGTGATCTGATCAAATTTCTTGTGGAATTGTGATCCAAACTTGATCAAATGGTTCATATGAGTTCATAATGTTGATGTGGATCAAATTTCATGAGATTTGACTGTCAATTGGCCATAGTTGACTTTTTCCCCAATACAGTTGATTTCTAGGTCAACTGTCCAATTGACTGGGCAAAATTTGGAATCAGGACTTGAAACTTGGTATGGATAAACTTAGGAGGTCAATATGAAGTAAGAAAGTCATCTTGGGCACCTTAGGTCAAAACATCTTTGTGCAAACACAAACCCTAATTTGGGGTTAGCAGTGCAAGGAGGAGTCTTGAGCAGATGAAACCCTAACTAGATTTTGAGCTTCAAGAGTTTTGTGAGGAGAGATTAATGAGAAATGGGAGGGCAAATTTTGGGGTACAACAGTTGCCCCTGTTCAATCTTCTTGAACCTAAAGAGTTAGATTGGCAAGCTTGTCTTTCGTGACTCGAGGGTAAAAGGAGATTGGACACTAGAGTGCCCGAAAATTTGCACTCATCAAAGCACTGGATGCGGGAATGGGCTTAGAGATGCCATTTGGAGATGGGCTTAACGATGCCATCTGGGAGAGTGACAGAAACTTGTCGGGGATGGGCTTAAGGATGCCATCTGGAAGGGAATATCAGGAAAGTGTCCAAGCTTTGGACCATTTCTGAATTGGGGGTCTGAACAAGCAATAGGTTGACATCCGTTGTTGGGAGGAACCTGTAAGCTGTTTTCAGGAAGTTACATCGGAACAAGTTGATAGATTAACATCCGTTACTCGGGAAGAATCCATGAACTGTTTTCGGAAGTCTTGAAGAAGAAACTGAACAAGTGACAGGTTAACATCCGTTTACTGGGAGGACCCGCGAACTGTTTTCAGAAATCTTGAGACTGAATTAGCAATAGAGCCGCGTCCGTTGTTGGGAAGCGTCCGTAAACTAAATTCGAAGGTGCTTCTGAACAAGCTGATAGATTAACATCCGTTGTTGGGAAGAATCCATGAACTGTTTTCAGAAGTCTTGAGAAGAATCTGAACAAGTGATAGGTTAACATCCGTTTACTTGGAGAACCCGTGAACTGTTTTCAGAAATCTTGAAGTTGAATAAGCAATAGAGCAGCATCCGTTGTTGGGAAGCGTCCGTAAACTGTCTTCAAAAAGTTGCATCTGAACAAGTTGATAGATTAACATCCGTTACTTGGAAAGAATCCATGAACTGTTTTCAGAAATCTTGGGAAGAATCTGAACAAGTGATAGGTTAACATCCGTTTACTTGGAGAACCCGTGAACTGTTTTCAGAAATCTTGAGATAGAATGATTTTAGTCTGTCGACTGATCTTACCTGAAAAGGCAAAGAGTTAGTTGTATGCAATGCTATGATGCATGATACAATGTATATTATGGCGTTATGAATGTAAATGGATGCGTATGTAAGTTGGAGAGCTGTCTTGCACAGGATAGATGAATCCGGGGTAGCGGAAGATAGAAGTATCCTGACTGCTGTCGGGGAAAATAAGTCCTGGGTCGTTACTGGGGAACATGGAGCTTGGGTTGTATACCAATCTTCTGGGGAATTCCTGAAGTCTTCTACTGGGGAGTACCAAACTAGTAGACTTAATGCTGGGGAGGCCAGATTGAGAATCTTCAGCTTGGAGAGAAGTATATCTGGAGATTTCACTGGGGAACTCAAGATTTTTCTTCCTAAAAACTCTGTGGGGAGAAGGTTTAAAAGTCTGACTCCGCTGTGGATTGTCCATTTGAAGCTTTTGATCTGCTGGGGATACTGAAGCTTAAACTCTGAGGGAAAATGATTTCCAGAAGATTCTCTGGCTGGGGATTTTGTAAAGATAAAACTCCTCCGGGGATTGTATTGATAAGTTATTGTTGGGGAATTTTGAGGAACTCCACTGGGGATGGGAAGAACTTTGGCGAGCGCGATCTTCCGTGGTGGTTAGCTGAGGATAACCCAGTTATAAGCCTTTGTGAGGAATAACTTTGAATAAAACTCGGGAGGGACGTCCGTACTCTGCGGGGAGATACCCTTCGGAACCTTACTGGGGATAAGCTTCGAGGGTCTGCTGGAGGTTGACCTCAGGGTTTTCCAGGGATGTGGATTACAAATCTTGAGGGATTTCCTTTGAAAGGGTGTCAAAATATCCGTTTGTACCCTTATCCTATCAGTAATCCTTTTTCTTAGGTTCATTTAGGAAGTGATTCATGTTTCAAATGCATATGCCTATTTAACAAAACATTGGACGTTTCTCAAAAATAAAATAAATAGTGCAAAAGAAAAAGAAAAAGGGAAATGACACACATTTTGGGAAGAGTATTTGTATTGATTTTCTTTGAGTATATTTGTACAAAGGAAACAATCATCCTAGTAAGAGGATCTTGTCGTAAATATTTGAAAAATTTATACAAAATAAAGAAGGCTATGTGAAATAATTCCATGGGATTCCATTCTGCTGTAGCTTTCACAACTCTGAACATCTGTCCATTCAATGCTTCGTTTGACGATGGCTGGATTGATCAGAAACCTGGAACCGGTTGATGAAGAAACTGTCTTTGAAGTGATCCGACGAGACATAGTCATACGCTTTAATTCCCTAACTTTTGCCTGAATCGCCCTTTCGGGTTTTTGATCCACCGGGAAACCCCTTTTTGCCCAAGCCGCCCTTTCGGGTTTTCGACTTGCCGGGTGTACAGATTTTTTTTGTTTTTATCCCTAATTTTTGCCTGAACCGCCCTTTCGGGTTTTCGGTTCACCGGGATACCCATTTTTGCCCAAGCCGCCCTTTCGGGTTTTCAACTTGTCGGGTTATTTTATGCGTAGTATCTTTTGACTATGTCTGCATTCGCAGGGTGCGGCAAATCGTCGCTGTCCATGGTGGTCAGAATCATTGCACCACCAGAAAATATGCTCTTGATCACAAATGGTCCTTCATATGTAGGAGTCCATTTGCCCTTGGGATCACTTTGCGGCAAGATAATCCGCTTGACCACTAGATCTCCGACTTGATACACTTGACGTCTGACTTTCTTATTGAAGGCCTTGATCATCCGTTTTTGATGCGTCTGACCATGGCATATAGCCGCAAGTCGCTTTTCGTCGATCAGATTGAGTTGATCAAGTCGAGTCTGCATCCAATCATCTTCATTCAAACCTGCATCCTTCATAATCCTTAGAGACGGGATCTGAACTTCCATAGGCAAAACAGCTTCCATGCCATAAACCAAAGAAAATGGGGTTGCCCCAGTTGAAGTACGTATCGTCGTACGGTATCCATGCAGCGCAAACGGTAACATCTCATGCCAGTCTTTGTAAGTGACTGTCATTTTCTGAATAATCTTCTTAATGTTTTTGTTCGCAGCTTCAACAGCACCGTTCATCTTCGGCCGATAGGGAGATGAATTGTGATGATAAATCTTGAACTGTTCGCATAATGCAGTGATCATTGTGTTATTCAGATTTGTACCGTTGTCTGTGATAATCCTGTCTGGAACACCGTACCGACATATGAGATTTTGCTTGATGAAGCGGGCAACCACATTTTTGGTGACAGAGGCGAAGGAAGTTGCTTCGACCCATTTAGTGAAGTAGTCAATGGCAACCAGGATGAAGCGATGTCCGTTGGAAGCCGTGGGCTTGATCTCCCCAATCATATCAATGCCCCACATTGCAAAGGGCCATGGAGCAGTCAGGACGTTAAGGGGAACCGGAGGGATATGAACTTTGTCAGCATAGACTTGACACTTGTGACAAGTACGGGAATGTTGATGGCAATCAGTCTCCATGGTAGACCAGTAATAGCCTGCCCTTAGGATCTTCTTAGCCATTGTATGCCCGCTCAAGTGAGTGCCAAATGGGCCGCTGTGTATATCAGTCATGATCAACTCTGCTTCAGCCTTATCCACACATCGGAGTAATACACAATCATGGCTTCGTTTGTAAAGGATGCTGTTGCTCAGGAAGAACTTAGCAGCGAATTTCCTTAAGAACTTCTTGTCATTCACGGAAGCTCCTTCAGGATAATCTTGGGTCTCGAGATACCTTTTGATTTCATGGAACCAAGGTTGTTCCACTACTTCTTCGGTATTAATCTCGTGACAATGCGCGGGTTCATCCATTCGCTCGATGGTGATTTGGGGAGCCTCGTTATCCCAGTTGAGTTTAAACATGGAGGACATTGTGGCTAGAGCATCTGCTAGCTGATTCTCTTCTCGCGGAAAGTGCTCGAAGGTAATTTGCTCGAAGTGAGGCAACAATGTCAGAACATGTTCTTTGTATGGAATAAGATTAGGATGCTTGGTATCCCAATCTCCTTTGATCTGGCTGATGACCAAAGTCGAGTCCCCGAATACGATCAAAGATTTGATCCCCAAGTCTATAGCAGCCTTGAGACCAAAGATGCAGGCTTCACACTCAGCCATATTGTTTGTGCAGCTGAAGCAAAGTCGGGCCGTGAAAGGAGTGTGGCATCCTTCCGGAGAAATGAGTACTGCGCCAATGCCGTTTCCAAGTGCATTTGAAGCACCATCAAAGTACAGGATCCATCGGGATCCCTTTTCGGGTCCGTCATACGGTCCGTCACCTTTAATGTTAATTCATGATGTCCTCGTCCGGGAAGTCAAATCTCATGGGTTGATAGTCTTTGATAGCCTGATGAGCCAGATGGTCAGCTAATACACTCCCTTTTATATCTTTTTGGGTGGTGTACTGGATGTCATACTCGGTCAGGATCATTTGCCATCTGGCTATCCTTCCAGACAAAGCGGGCTTTTCGAAGATATATTTGATAGGGTCCATTTTGGATATCAACAAGGTAGTATGAGTCAACATATACTGTCTTAGTCGGCGAGCAGCCCATACCAAAGCGCAGCAAGTTTTCTCGAGCAGTGAGTAGCGAGTCTCACAATCGGTAAACTTTTTGCTAAGGTAATAAATAGCATGCTCTTTTCGACCAGACTTGTCATGCTGGCCCAAAACACACCCCATTGAGTTATCCAAGACGGTCAAATACATGATCAATGGTCTTCCTTCGACGGGTGGCATCAGAATGGGAGGTTCTAGCAAATATTCCTTGATTCTATCAAAAGCAGCTTGGCAATCGTCGTTCCATTCCACTACCTGATCCTTTTTCAAGAGTTTGAAAATTGGCTCACAGGTAGAAGTCAGATGTGAGATGAATCTGGCAATATAGTTTATGCGCCCCAAGAAACCTCTAACTTCCTTTTCAGTACGGGGAGCAGGCATCTCTCGTATTGCTTTTACTTTTGCCGGATCGACTTCAATGCCTTTGTTGCTTACAATGAATCCCAGGAGTTTACCAGACCTAACTCCAAAAGTGCGTTTACTCGGATTCAGCCTGAGCTTGTATTCTTTCAATCTGGCAAACAACTTTTCCAGATGTTCAAGGTGCTCTTCCTATGTTTGTGACCGAGCTATCATATCGTCTACGTAAACTTCAATCTCATGATGTATCATGTCATGAAATAAAGCTACCATGGCGCGTTGATAAGTTGCCCCTGCGTTCTTCAGCCCGAACGGCATCACTTTGTAACAGAAAGTGCCCCATTGTGTGACAAAAGTTGTTTTCGCCATATCCTCGGGGGCCATTTTGATTTGATTGTAGCCCGAGAATCCGTCCATGAAGGAAAACACTTTATGCTGAGCTGTATTGTCGATCAAGATGTCAATATGAGGTAGCGGGAAATCATCCTTAGGGCTGGCCCTATTCAAATCCCGGTAGTCCACACACATTCTGACTTTGCCATCCTTCTTAGGCACTGGCACAATGTTAGCGACCCATTGAGGATAGGACGTAACAGCCAGAAAGCCAGCATTGAACTGCTTCATTACTTCTGCTTTGATTTTTTCGGACATGTCAGGCCTCATTCGGCGAACTTTTTGCTTAATCGGTGGACAGTCTTCTCTTGTGGGGAGACGGTGAACCACGATGTCTGTGTCTAGGCCCGGCATGTCTTCATAGGACCAAGCGAAGATTTCAACATACTCATTCAGTAACTGTACCAAGCGTTCCTTGACTTATGGTTCCAGGTTGGCACCCACTTGCACCTCCTTCCGATTCTCTTCGGTTCCCAAGTTGACAGTTTCCAACGGTTCTTCATGCGGTAAGATGGCCCTTTCCTCTTGTTGCAAAAGTCTGGCTAGTTCCCCGGGTACTTCACAACCTTCGTCATCTTCATACTCGGCTAGATTGACCAGGTCTTCAGAGTTATTAAAAGATACAGCAGAATAGTCACCCATGGAATCCGGAGTGGATGGGTACCTGCATTGGTGAGTGTGGGTGTGTGTAAGGGATAGCCATCCTCAAACAAAAATGCAAAAGGAAAGAAAATGAACACAAGCAGTTTATCAAATGAAAAACGTCCAATGAATCATTAAACATGGCATATGAATATGAAAAACAGTCAAAACCCTTACAAGTGGACCTACATGCCCCGGGTAAGGCAGGAGGTGAAAAGATAGTGTACAGATTGTTTGAAAGTAAAATATTACAGACCAAATAGGAAATGTTTAATAGATAAATTACTGATGAATAAAGGTGATGGGGACAAAGTCTTTAGCCTCCCAATTGCTCAACCCTCCTCTGACAGTTGGATAAATCCACTCTTCAATGTTGCTTTCCTTGTCTTCATCTTCCAGGGCATTGATTCGGTAAGGAGAAATTTTGATCGGCGCCCTTTCAACCTTTGACTGGCGCATGGCCTTCTGGCCAGCGGCGGTGAAACCTAATCCAAACTTATCAGCTTTATGCGGAAAATCGGGTAACTGCCCCCACGCTGAATTCTTCCCTTCCTTAAGTGCAGCCCTTGCATCCTCCAGAGATGCCATCCTGGCCATCTGTCTTGGTGTCTCAGCTGCCAACTTCGCCACTGCTATCTCAGGAAGCACTTCTTCGAAATGTTGAAACGGTGTCTCAATGAACTCCCCTTCAACCTCCACATATCGGAAAGAATTTAAATGGCTAATCATGTACTCTTCTTCGCCGTGGACAGTAATGATCTTTCCCTTTACAGGATATTTCAGCATCTGGTGCAAGGAGGAGGTGACTGCCCTAGTATGGTGTATCCAAGGTCTACCCAGCAGGCAGGAGTATGATGGACGGATGTCCATTACATAGAAAGTGGATTTAAACACCTCAGTACCTATCTTGACAGGAATTTCAACTTCTCCATGGACCATTCTTTTCGACCCATCGAAAGCTCTGACGACAATATCACTCGGCTTCAATTCCAACCCTTCGCAATCTAGCCGGTCCAAGGCCTTCTTAGGCAAAACATTCAGCGATGAACCGGTATCAACCAAAACATGTGCAAGGGTGGTTCCGCGACACTCGATTGAAATATGCAACGCATCATTGTGATTTCGGCCTTTAGGGGTCAGGTCGGCATCAGAAAAACCTAATCCATTGTCTGCAGTCAGACTAGCCACGCAATGTTGAAATTGATCTACAGAGGTTTCCTGGGGCACATGAGCTGCCTTTAGAAACTTAATCAAAGCTTGAGCGTGCGCTTCTGAGCAAAGCAACAGTGCCAGCATGGAGATCTTGGAGGGGGTTTGCCCCAACTGTTCCACCACATCGTAATCACTTCTCTTGATTATCCTCAAAATCTCGTCCATTTCTTTCTTGGAGGCTTCCGGAATCTCCAAAGGTTGAGCCCTCGTCCTGACGGGCTCATCTTGTATTCCTTTTCCTTTATCGGCAATGGTAGGAGAGACAGCACTAGGAACGAAAATTTCTTCAATCAAAGGAGTTCTAGCGGAGAGTTTTACTGGTGCAGGGAGGACTTCTTTAGCTGATGAGGGTCCAAGGACTGCTCTTGGAGGAGCAATCTCTGGAGAAAATATTCTCCCGCTCCTGGTGATTTTGCTGGTGCCCGCAATGTTACTAATGCTGGCTTCTTCATCATCTGAATTTTCTTCAATTACCTCGATTTGCTTGATACCATGGTAGTAGATGTCACCACCATAGTTCCAAGGTATCGACTTCTCAGAAACATAGGGAACAGGCCCCGGCATTGTTATCTTCAAAGGTATAGACTTTGCAGCTGGTGTAATCTTAACTTGCTTTTTGACGGCCTCGGAAAGATTGGCGTGAATGGTTATGATTGAGACATTTTCAACATGAACTGGAACAGCAGGAACTTTTTCGAACAAAATTTGTCGGCTATCCATGAGGCCTTGGATGCCTTTCTTTAATAGCGGACAATCAAACGGCAGAGAGTGGCAACAGTAGCAGTCTTCTTTACATCCCGGGAAGATCCCGGCCCTTAACAAATTCAACTTGATGGTTAGCAGTGGAGTAGTCAGATCACTAACGTCAGCAACATACAGATCCTCTTCGATAGCATTGATATTCTGACCGTGCTTCGGCATAGGTGCAGATATCACATTGGGTTTTTCTGGGGCGTCAAACTCTACCTCCTTAGCCTCTATCAGGTCCTGGATCTTATGTTTGAGTGCCCAACAATCATTGGTGTCGTGTCCAACACTGTCTGAATGATAGGCGCACTTGGCATTGGCATGATAATGCGGAGAGGATGTATTTACATTTTTTGGCGCCTCCTTGATAGTGGCAAGATTCAATTTCAACAGATGGGGAAGCACCTGCGCTGGAGTCATATTAATACGGGTGAACTGCCGTTGTGGCCTTTCCACCCGTTGCTGGTTTGGTCTGGATTGGTTGTAGCGAGGCTGCTCACTTGGAGTGTTTTGAATCATTACGGCCCCCACAGTCGGCCGACGCTCCAATTTCCCTGCTCTTCTTTGAGAATATACCATAGCTGTCTCCTTCTTAAAAGGCTTCTTCTCAACACTTGCAGCAACACTTTTCTGAATCTTTCCTGACTTGATGCCGGCTTCTATTCTTTCACCTGTTAAGATCAAATCGGTAAACCCTGCGGAAGAGTTACCAATTAAATGATTGAAAAATGGCCCAGATAGGGTCCCAAGAAACATATCAACGAGCTCACGATCGGTTAAAGGAGGCTGCACCCTGCCAGCCAAATCCCTCCATTTTTGTGCATATTCCTTGAATCCCTCACTTGTTCCTAGTGACATACCCTGAAGTTGGGTACGAGTAGGAGCAAGATCAGAATTATACTGGTATTGTTTATAGAAAGCGGTGGCCAAAGCTTCCCAATTTCTGACACTGGTTCCTTCTAACTGATAAAACCATTCCAACTGAGCTCCCGACAGGCTGTCTTGAAAGAAATGAATCCAGAGATTTTTATCTGCTGTATAGGGTTGAATCTTTCTCACATAGGACCTGAGATGCATTTTGGGGCAGGACAGCCCGTCATACCTTACAAACACCGGCACCTTGAATTTTGGGGGAATCACAATTCCGGCAACCAAGCCCATGTCTTCAAAATCCAGACCCGGTACCCTTTGTAATTCCATGGCAGCCAGTCTGTCTTCTAAACCCTTGTACTTATCATCAGCTGGAGGATACTGCTGGTCAGAATAATCTTCATCCTCTTCAACCTCTTCCTCCTCTGCATCAGACTCGGAAGGCACCGCAACTCGATCTCTTTTACTAGTCCCTTCATCAGAAGTAGGAGGAAATTCAAGCACCCTCCGAGCTTCTCTGTCAAATCTTCTCCCCAAAGTAGCCACTCCGACCCTCTTTTTCTTCTTCATTGGGTCCTTGTTCTCCAGATGAGCCTTGATTTCCTCTTGACGCTTGACCAAGGTCATCAAGAGTTGCTGGAACTATGCATTCTGGGCTTGTAGGTCTTTGACTGTTTGCTCGAGATCCATCCTACTGAAATAAACAGCAGATAGATAAGGCAACCTGGAGTGAGACCTGCTTATGCACATGATGAATGGTATGCTGATGTATGCAATGCATTCAAGGATTTAGGACATTCAAAATTGTTTTAGACAAAGAAGAACGCACGTCATATTAATAAGAAGAAATTTGTTAGTACATAAATGCCCCATGGGCCAAATATTACAACATAAACTTCTCAAGGCAGAAAGACATTGTGCATCCTCTTTGGTGCGATGTAGGTATTGAGGGCCTCTTGTTCGTGGAGTCGGCGGGTAAGCTCTAGAACCTTCTTTTCACTGGCGTAGTAGCTAGCTTCAAAAGTGTTCCGTTCCTCCTTGAGCTGAATCCAACTTTTCTGCATTTCCTCCCACGATGTAGGCATGTCTGGATGCAGGATGGTGTAGGGAACCTCTCCTTCATTGACGGGCTCTTTAATCACTGGGAGTACATGAGGATAAGGCATCATTAGACTTTGGGCTCGGGCTCGTACCCACTTGAGATAGGGCTCAAGAGGGATGGAGTTCTTATGTCCCAGAGTCTTGCTATCAACCTTGTTGAGTTTTCCCCAAGCTCTGATGAATCTTTGGCGAAGTCCTTGCGCATCGTTGTCGAAGTCAAAAACTAGGCTAGGAATCAACATGTCATGAGGGCCATCCCTCCGTGCATATCCAAATTGCCTCAAAGCTAGGCAAGGGTTGTAGGTGATACTTCCCCTGATTCCAAGCAAAGGAACATTAGGAAACTCTCTGCAACGATCGACGATGATGACATTTTCTCTGGACCGAGAACACCAATGTACATCAGAATGAGTAAGAGTCATCAATCGTTGGGACCACCTTGTACTTTGGTCACTCTTCAAGACAGATTGTGGAAGGTGCGAAATAAACCACCTTGCGAGGATAGGAGTACAGCACATGAGAACACCCCTCTTTCTCATTGTTCGTGTGTAAAATGAGTGAAGGATGTCCCCAAGCAATGTTGGTATTGGATTCCTGGACAAGAAGATTTTGACGGCGTTGACATCTACCAACTGGTCAGGATTTGGGAACAAGACCAACCCGTAGATAAGGAGTGCCACAATCTCTTCAAAGGCTTGTAGGTCCAATGAGTTCCAACATTCTTGTGCCTTCTCAAACAAGAATTTTGCTAAGAATCCTTTGACGCCGCTTCTGGTTTCCCAATGCCCCTTGATTTCAGATGGTTGTAGATGTAGTGCTCGAGCAACATCTTCAGGCTTCGGTTCCTTCTCCGTACCGTTGAAGGGTAGTTGATTAAGGATAGGGATTCTTAGGAGTTGAGAAAACTCCTCCAAAGTAGGGACCAACTGATAATCAGGGAAAGTGAAGCAGTGGTGAAGAGGGTCAAAGAACTGGAATAGCACTTTCATCATGTCTTCTTCAATGTTGGTGTTGACTAGGCTGAGCAGTCTACCATGTCTTTCACTGAAGGATGAATTTTCCAGAATTCTTGAAGTGATCTCCTTGAGTTGAGGAGAGATTCTCACAAGGTTGACTTGAATGGTGTTTCTGCGAGGAATTTCCATGACCTACAAAACAAGAACAATGATGAAGATCTCAATCCTTGAAATGGTTAGTAAATGCATATGATGCTTTATGATGTTTATGATGTATGCACAAGACATATGTACAAGCAAATCACACTAAATCCTAGTTTCAGGCTTGCATGGGGTTTCATAGGTAAGTACCCTCTTGAGTGTAGTTGGCTTAAAAACCTGTCCTATAAATAGTAACCGGGTTCGAAGGAGCTCAGTATCACTGGATTGTTTTCATTGTTCATTGTTTTGGTTTAGCCACTTAACTAGCGACCAAAATATTCCAAGAAAGCAACCCTCAATGAGTGTAGTATCGAGTATCTACCAACTTCGGACTGCACCAAAGCCGGTCATCTCACTACCCCTAATAAAAGGCCAAGATGGTCAAGTAAGGTTCTAGGTCATTAGTGCTTAGTGACATCACTCAGCGGCCCCGTACTCTCCTTGATTGAACTCAAGGGTTACCGGTACTCACAAATATGTCGCACTAATATAGCTATTGCTTAGACCGTGTCGGTATACCCCGCACAGTTTCCACAACGTATTGCTATCTATGAATGTTTCCCAAAATCCGGGTGGAGGATTGTAAACCCAAACAATAGAGCCAAAGTATAAAGCAAGCAAATCAAACAATTAGTCATGCAAGAGGGTGATCTAAGCCCTAAAGTTACTCCACTTTAAAATTATCCCCAGCAGAGTCGCCAGTTCTGTGATACGGTGGGAGAACTGACTAGGGTTTTGCGTTTGTTTTCGCAAATGTTTCGGTTGAGCAAGATTCGCCACCGACTTTTTATTTTATCCTAAGGAAAGGTTTAAAAAGCACAGCAAAAAACCTTTGAGATTTTTCTTGGGTTCGGGGAGTAGATTATAGAAGGGGAAGGTATTAGCACCCCTTCTATCCATGGTTATCCATGGGCTCTTAGGTACTTGCTTAGATCAATCTTGCCTTGGTTTTCAATTGTTTGAAATGGTGCTTTGTGTGTGGTTTTGAAAATGTTTTGAAAAGATGCCTTGTGATAGGCTAACCTTGTAACAATTCTTTACTCGAATGTTTTACAAAAGGTGTTTTATCTTTTAAAAAGATGTTTCAAGGGTTTGAAAAGTTGATTTTGAAAGTGTTTGTGAAGTGGGTTTTGAAATTAGGCAAGTGTTTTCTTTGCAAATTGACAAGTACTTAAGAGTTTATCTACGCTAAAGCTTTCTCAAAGATTTTTGTCATGTTTTAAGCCCTTTTTGACAAATTTGTTCCACCATTGCATTTGGTGGACAATCTTGTCTTAGGAGATGAAAGGGACGGGCGCGGGTCATCGTTTGGACCATAGTTGCAATAGTGTTAAAGGTCTTTGGGCAATTTTCTTTAAGGGACTTGATCATTTGTTTTTGTTTGTTTTGAAAAGTTTTATCGAGGGACTATGATCATTCAATTTGTTTGTTTTGCCCAAAGAAGTTCAACATGCAATATGGCCCATTTTTGAAAGGCAACCAAAGTGGAATACCCTAGGGGGTGCAAGTGTGAGATGTGTTGTTTATTTTCATGCTCATTTATCTTTGTATTAGGTCAAACTATTTTTTATCGTTTTTCGCATGCAAACCCTAATTCTAACATGGCAAAATTAGAAAGCGTATAAAGTGCGAAATTTAAATTCCTACGCTATTACAACATAATAATATAGGGAGGGGGTACAAATTTACAAATGGGGAATATTTAGACAAGAATTTAAATCTAAATTATTACATTATTTTTGAATATTTGCAAGGTAAATAAATTGCATAATTAAATAGAAATTAAATAGATATGCAAAATGCAAAAAGAAAATTTTTATATGTATGAAAAAATGTTGTTTATGTAAAATAAAATAATAAAATAAAAAGTTATTATTTTTTAGTATTTTCATATTTAGGGCAAAAACCCTAATTTTAATCAAAATGTATTAATTAATTAATTCACATAATATTTATTATTTACATACAAAAATAAAATAAAATATGGTATATTTATAAAAAGGCCTTTTTTAGTATTAAATATTAAAAAATAAAATATGTACATTATTTGATATTTTATTCTAAGTATATTAACAAATATGTATTTATATTTACATTATTTTAAATATGTATTATGGATAAACAATAATAATAATATTTAATATTTTTAGAAAATAGTATTTTTTATATGAAATATTTTCAGAGGGTAATATAAAATAAAAAATGAAAATGAGAATGTATTTACACTATTTCTCTATTTATCCTAAATAATAATATATATACATATATGTATAAATCAAAAGAAAATCAAATAAATACCAAATAAAATCAAAAAATGATGAAAAAAAAATATTTTCAAATTTTTAATATGCTGAGAAAAAATAAACAAGTCAAACAAAAAAAGAAAAAGTCAAAAATATTAAAAAATGAAACAAATGGGCTCAGGGGTGTGAAACAGAAAAAATGGTATGGATAGCAAAATGATACAGGCCCAGCCCAATCCACTTCTTCTTCAACCTTTGGCCAAAAACGCGCGCCTTGTTACAGAGATTCAAACATCCTGATTCTTTGAGATTTTGCACAAACTTTCAACACAAAACATGTCAAGCATTGAATCACGATTCCAAATATATAAAAAACTCATCCTAACTCTCAGAAATGAGAGAGAATTTTATCAATCCCAAATCTTGACCTAAACTTTCTGCCATTTTCAAAGCTTAAATTCTCTTAACTCAAGCAAAAGAAATGAAATGTAAAGCTATGTACATGCTCAGGGCTATGAGTAGAACCTTGTTTCTTCACAAACTTAAGACTAAAGATGCATAATAAGAGAGATACGAGTTCAAAATTTTACCTATTCAGTTGAACTTCTATCTGGAGAATGAGGAACTTTCAGTGCAAGGTGATGATTGGAAAAGCTTCCTTGAGGTCCAGGGATGCTATTCCAATGTTTACTTTGTCTTGAAAGCTTCTGAATCAAGCTGTAGAACTTCACCTGCAAGTTAAAGATGTGAAAATGGTGGAAGTGGTTAGAGCAATTACAGATCGTGTCTTAGCTTCTGGATAGCTTGCATAGGTTGTAAGGAAGGTAGAGGAACAAGTTTGGACAAGAATGCTTGAAGGGATTGAGAGATGGCACTCAAACTGCAGGCCTTGCCCTGTTTGAGCAGTTTGATGGTGTTTCTGAGATGGAGAGTGTTTGAGAGGTCAAGGATTCATGCAAAAGCTTGGTTGGGATGTTTGGAATGTGTCTACAATATTTGCTTTCTTGTTCTAAGGCTGAGATGGAAGTTGTTACAAGTTATGGAACTTTTCTTCTTTCTTAAGCAACAAAAGCAAGTTGGCTTTCTAGGCATGTAGGGGGCCTCCTAATGTGCTGCATAATCCTCTCTTGATCAGAGCAATTTGTCCATAATCTTGTGCCAAAAGGATTTAGCTTGTACTTGTTGGATTTCTAAATTGACATAAAGTGAACTTTTACCAAAATGGCTAATTCACTTTATCTAAAAATGGTTCAATCTTGTGTACAATGCTTGAACTCATGGAACAACATTTTGGCACAATGAACAAGCATTAAATTATGGAGTGTAACTTGGTTTAAGGACCTGTAATCTAGCCTAAAGCATGCTGAGTTCAAATTTGCAAAGTTATGGACATGGAACTTGGTCATGAACAAAGTGGTTTTTTGCTATATTGTGAAATTCGATTCTCTCTAACCATGAGGTTGTTTGAGAAGTTCTTAGACATTTTGGAAAGCTTGGAATGTGTACTACAATCCATCTTTGAAATGAAAATTGAAATTCCAAGTGGAAGGGTATTAAAAATGGCCTTGAAGTGGGGTAGAAAACCTTGTCAAAATAGGTTAAAATTCTACTAAGTTAAAAATGGTTTAGTGCCCTTATTCAAGAAATTGTAACTTGAGATACAAGCTTCAAATGAGAAAACTTTGTGAACCAAAGTTGTAGATTATGCAACAAGCTACAACTTTCATGTTTTGACTTTTGTTTGAATCCAAATGGATCTTGGTGAAAAGGTGGGGCAAAGTTGGGAAAAAATTAGGGTTTTTCATAACTTAGAAAAATTCTAAGTTATGAAAAATTCCATTTTCTAACCCTAATTTGCAATTTGTGATTTCTTGGTGAACAAGTTTCATGATTTGGCATATTTTGATGAAAAATGAATCTTGACTCTTGATTTTGATCAAAAAGTCAAAGTTTGACTTTTCAGTATACAGTCAAAACTGATCAATTGACTGGGAAATTCAACTGTCAATCTTGTGTACTTGGGATCTTTTGAGTTTGTTGATCATGTCAAGATAATTCCATAGGGTCCTTGAGTCCATATGTGAGCTTGGTTTGCCATTGGCTAGGTCAAACAGTCAAAAATTGCCTTTGTACAGTCAAAACCCTAAAAATGACCATTTTGCCCTTTTAGTGATCTGATCAAATTTCTTGTGGAATTGTGATCCAAACTTGATCAAATGGTTCATATTAGTTCATAATGTTGATGTGGATCAAATTTCATGAGATTTGACTGTCAATTGGCCACAGTTGACTTTTTCCCCAATACAGTTGATTTCTAGGTCAACTGTCCAATTGACTGGG
This sequence comes from Vicia faba, assembly GCA_948472305.1. Lineage (NCBI taxonomy): Eukaryota > Viridiplantae > Streptophyta > Magnoliopsida > Fabales > Fabaceae > Vicia > Vicia faba. Next base: position 525,133,701 of record OX451740.1, on the reverse strand, counting down.
CAAAATTTGGAATCAGGACTTGAAACTTGGTATGGATAAACTTAGGAGGTCAATATGAAGTAAGAAAGTCATCTTGGGCACCTTAGGTCAAAACATCTTTGTGCAAACACAAACCCTAATTTGGGGTTAGCAGTGCAAGGAGGAGTCTTGAGCAGATGAAACCTTAACTGGATTTTGAGCTTCAAGAGTTTTGTGAGGAGAGATTAATGAGAAATGGGAGGGCAAATTTTGGGGTACAACACTGTGTGACAAAAAAATGTGAGAAATAAGGAAGAAGATAGCATGTTGGGTGTTGAACCCACGCCCTCTTGGTTACCAGCGCGCTGCCTTACTACTGAGGTGGCTATAGATCCGTTTACTTATATGAAATGATAAATACATAACATATAATGCTTCCAAGGCTTGTACTTCGTCTTCAACCTTCAGCCAGCCAGAGTACCTGTAACTTCTTCATCTCTCAACTAAAATGGAAAGTACAAACATGAAAGTTATGGCATTTCTTCCCACGAATCCAACCATATAAATAACTAAAACTATAAATCCAAGAGGAGTGAGAATTTTTCTGGCCCTAATTTAAAACCTTAAAATTTCAGAAGTTTCAACTCCAAAATTCTCTAAGCTCAGGCCATATAAATGCAAACTATAGATATGTACAACTTTATGGCAATAGTATCTACATTTTATCTTTGAAAATGGAATCCTAACAATGCATATATGAATAGTTCAAAAGTCAGAAAACTCACCTTGCAAGAGGGTATCGTTTTTTGAGTTTGAGTCGCTTTCAATGAGTTCTAGTGATTGGGTTAGCTTCCTCAAGTTCCCAGGAAGTTAATGTGATGCTTGGCTTGAGCTGAAAATGGCTGAGGAGTTCTGGATAAGTCCACTTGCAGTGTTCTGTTTTTGAGTTTGGATAATGGTGGAAATGGAGTTACAGAACTGTAACAGGTATTGAGATGAGTTTTGGATGATGTTTAGGAACTTTTGGAATGGTTTGGAGAGGAAACGCATGAGTAATTTGAGAGATGGGAGTGTGAGGTCAGTTTCTGCATAAAAATGGAGTTTTGTGTGCAATCTGAGTTTGTGTGAGTTTGAGTAAGTTTAAGGGCTTGTACATGCGTGCTTTATCTTGAAAATAGTGCATGTATTTATAGGCAAGAGGTTTTATGTTCTACAACAAGTCAGAATTTGAATTCTCAAGTTGTAGCATCTTTCTTGTTTTTGAAGCAAAGTTGAAACATCTTGTTCCAAGGCAAGGTACAGGGCTGCATATAGTGGTTATTACTTTAGACATGCTTTCTTTTGGTTTATAGGGTTTGTGTGTGCATAAATAACAAGTTCAATGCTCAAGGAGAGTGGACTTTGTGGTTAAAGCCACTTTTTAAGAATAGCAATGGTGCCTTTCTTCCAAAAATGGAAATACAACTTGGATAATGGTTCAAATGCTTGGAAAATAGATCCATATGTTGTGTAAACATTTAATTAAGGAGTGAATTACAAGTTAGAAGCCTGCAAAGTGAGATTATGCAGCATGGCTATGTGATTTGGTCCATTGTGCATCACAAATTCTGCCTTGTAAAACAACTTGAAACCTAACTTCTGACCTTCGATTCTCCTTGCTCAAAAATGATCTCAAGGAGTTCTGGGACATTTTGGAAATCTTGTAATGTGCTATACAATCCATATTTGAATCAATTTTGAAAAATCCAATTGGAACTATATGAAACTTGGCCCAGAAGTTAGGTCAAAATCCTGACCAAAATGCTCAAAATTTCACTAAGTGTTTTAGTTTCATGACCATGATTCCATGGATTAATAACTTGAAATCCAACAATTTATAGGAGGAGTTGTGTAAAGAAATGTTTTATATCTCATTGAGATCTACAACTTTCATGTTGAAAGTTTCCTTTGAATCGTCTTGCATCATGGTGAAAAATTGGCTCAAACTTGTGAAAAAATATGAAGTTTTCAACACTTAGAAAAATTTCTAAGTTTTGAAACTTTGACTTTTCAAAATGAAATCTTGACTTTTTGATTTCTTGATGAACAAGTTTCATATTTTTACATGTTTTGGTGAATTGTGATCTTTGACACTTGATTTTGACCAAAAAGTCAAAGTTTGACTTTTCAATTGTACAGTTGACTTTTGATCAGTTGACTGAAAATCAACTATCAATCAATTGATCTTGAGGGAAGTTTTGAATCATACCATTAGGTCAAAATGATGCATTTTAAACCTTGATATCATGTCTCAAACCAATTAACCATTTGCTAGGACAAAAATCAGCAATTGCCCTTTCTCAATTAAAACCCTAATTTTGACCATTTTGCCCTTTTGATGATCTGATCAAATTTCTTGAGGAATTATGGTCCAAACTTGATCAAATGACATATATGAGTTCATAATGTTGACATGGATAAAAAATTATGAATTTTGACTGTAAATTAACCACAGTTGACTTTTCCCCCAATACAGTTGATTTTTAGGTCAACTGGTCAATTGACTGAGGAAAAATGTGATCCAAGACTTGAAACTTGACATGAGAAATCTTGAGGGTCCATAATGATCCATGAAAGTCATATGAGGCATTAAAATTTCAATTATCCTTGTGCAATCTCAAACCCTAATTTTCAGTCATCAGAGCTTGAGGAGGTATCTTGAGCTAATCAACCCTAGTGCAGTCTTGAACCAAAGAGATCTTGTGAGAAAATACTTGATAAATGAGAGGGAAAATTTTGGGGTACAACAGTAAGTCTAATGCTGAAAATAGGATCTTATGACTCTGACCTTCCAAAGTTCTGAAGCAAGCAACAAATGGATACCCCAATATTCTGAAGTGTTACAATTCATCAAAGCTATATCAAATACAACGGCTACAAACAGACAAGGATATTTTATTTGAGGAAAGCGTATTAACTGTCATTTATCAAGTTTCCAAATACTCAACTATGATGCGCCTATTTAAACAAGGGATAAGGATAAATTGTTTACGATTTACACAACATTTTACAACACGCTTCAACGCTGCTATCCTTTCTACTCCTCATTCATACTATTCTTTCAACTGTGTAATGCATCACAATACTGTGATACTGTTTTGTAAGAAAACATATTGTACATTGTTTTATTCATATTTTATTTAGTGAATTTCCTTGAGAAAAATTGAGTTGTGGTTATACTCAAGAAGACTTTGGCAGTAGACAAAGTAGATTTATAATCAAGATTGATTAGTGAATTAAGACCTCGTTGGAGAGAGGCGAAATCACCTTGGCGGGTGGACTGGAGTAGTTTTAGTTCAAACGAACCAGGATAGAAATCATTGTGTTATTTCTATTGTTTTTTAAGATGACTATCAAATTCCATCATTTTCCCTTAAAAGTATATCTTATTTTATAGTACCAATAACATAATTCAACACAAAGTTTTGCAAGTTGACATAAAATGTAAATATAGTTCATGTAGATATATTCAGACTAAATCATGCTTGTTTAAGGAAGCATTTAGCAGGATATACTTCAACTGGATTCCAAAACATTGTCATTGTGATAGGAGAATATACATTGAAGGATTAACATCCAACTTTTGTCAGGTAAGATTTGGAAAGTTCGATTTATTGTTTAAAAATTTTGATTTATTCCATAAGGTATAACTAAAATATTATTCATGGAAAAATTCAAGTAAAAATTACAAAATCAAAAGCATGAAAGCAATAAACCGACCTTTCATTCCATACGCCTCTCAGTTTTGTCTTTGCCAGCAAAAGATAGACCAACAGACTCAAGTCGTGATATCATGTCGGGATTAACGTGTATAGTACAACCACTATTAGTATATCAAACTTTGTGCTATTAGAATTAGGGAGACATAGAACATATCTTGCAAATTCAATGACAGCAATTTGCATCCCGAAGCAAATACCGTGAAACAACAATGTTTTCTCGAGCATATTACTTATTAATTTTATATCAACAACATGGGAGTAAATACAAGGTTGCCACGCGAGAAAAAAGTGAAAAACATATACTTTTTGAATCATCAATCATTTTGAAAATCAACAACTAATCATATCATACTTGTTAGAAATCGCCTACAGAGAAAAATTAAAACAAATCAGATCATACTTATAACTAAAATGAAAACAAACTACAAAGAAAAATACTTACATAACTTACTCAATCTTTAGACAACTCCCCAATGTCTCTGAGAAAAAAATTGTAGGTAGATAAAAACGCTCATCGGTGTCCCTGAAAACATCAATAAATTACTCAATCAATATAAACATCTTAAAAAGGAGATAAAAAATCAATACCACCTAATATTTGAGTTTCAAAAATACCTTTCAACTTAGCAAATGCAGCGCATAGAACGTTCTTCAGGAAGAAACAAACTATAGGTTTAGAATTTTTCAAAAACATGACCTGGTGGTATGAAAAGTCATCGGCACAGTGGAACCCTAACATTGAACATAACACCTACAAAGTTTGAAAACAAATAAGAACACAAAAAAACATATATGAGGACGATAATAGAAAGAAGAAGAGAAATGTTGTGAATCGATGAATCCTGGTTGAGAAAGACAATAAATTATAGCAAAGATGAGAGTAAATGGTAGAAATGATGGCTGGAATTTGAATCGATGTTTGATTTTTTTGTATGTTCAGATTAGATGCATGTTTAGTTGTAAGGTGAAAGAATAAAGGATTTTCAAGTATCGGTAATCACAAAACTTTTCACTCCACAACATTTGGGTCAAGTTTGAAAGGTTTTTCACGGAAACCATCAAAAGATTGATTACTTCACAACATATAATTTTTTTCGGCCAATCAGAGAACTCTTCCCTCCACAACATTTAATGATTTTCGGCTCAAATTAGTAGAATTTGCCCACAAAAAACAAACTTTGGCCAATCACAAAAAAGGTTAATTTCGATATTTTCAGAATATATTGTTTTCTTATATTGTAGATTTTTGTTAGCATTGGAGTTAAACCAATAATTTCTAACCAATTTTATCCCATTGAAAAACAATTTTTTATATGATGTAGTCAAACTCTTTTTTATTTATTTATATTTTTAGTCTAACCATTTTTTTACCATCAAATAACCTCTCTTTTTTTAGAAAAAACCTTGTAAATACTTTCAAGCCAAAACTTCGTCATTCACTATCAAATTATTTATCTTTTTTCGCTCTGTGCAACAATCAGCCTCTTTTTGCTCTGTACGACAATTAATTTTCTCGCCCCGTGCACAAATCTAATTTAAACACTTTCTTCATAAACTAAAATCCACCAACCAACAAAACTACAAACTATGATGACTCTGGATTTTTCATTCTTGGATGAGAGTACGTAGGCACGAGGTTGAGAAACCTCGATGAGTCCACTCATATAGATTAACTCTTTTTTCCATTTTACCCCTATGTATATATCCTTCTCCTTGTAAAAATAAAAGCGCAAGAAATAATAATTAGGCAAACATTAGCAAACAAACACTTAATTCTAGATCTAGAGAAGGTTCCCATTGAGCACGACAGAGGTGAAGGGTGCCTATCACCTTCCCCTCACTTAATTGACTCTCAAACTCATATTTGGTTATGATGGCCATCTTATCCTTTCCTTTAAGGTTTTATCATTATTTCCCCTATTCATTAGGAATGAATAAGATATGGTGGTGACTCTATTATTTTTCTAGTCGTGATACTATTGATTTTTCTCCAATTAAAATGCATAAAAATAAGTCAACCAAAGCTTTGATATCACTTTGTTGAAAAAAACCAAATAAATTGATCTCTTTAAAAGATTTTTTTTTCAAGTTTGTGCAATTTAAATACGCAACTAGTAAAACTAATTCCATAACATAATAATAATAAAAGAAAATTAAATAGCATGTTCATCACATTTTTAATGTGAACAACTTTAAGATGAAAGAATAAAAACCATGAAACTCAATTCAATCAAACTTTTCACTATATAAATAATGAGTATAAAAAAATCTAAAACACTCAAGAATAACAATAGTTGTTAATAAAAGTAAATGTGAAAAACACATTTTAAACAACATTTCCACAAAAATAGGGACATATCAAAACAACTCTAAAATAAATTAAAACTACTCGAAAGATACACAAATATAATTATTTAAATGATATTAACAAAATAATGAATTTATAACTTTTGATAAATAAAAAATTTACATCCACCTATAATTAGTAAGTAATTTTCTCTTCTCTTTTTTCTTCTTTGACACATTCCTTCCTTTTCTTCTTTTTTATATAATATTAGCATTTGAAATAGATTATGCGTATGATCGATTTCTATCATTTGGATGATTTGGATGGTTAGGGCAAGGGCATAAATGTTTCTGCCATTAAAATAAAAAATGAAGCTTTTTTCGAAGATGTAACTCTGAAGTGTGTTGTTTCTGGTGTTTGGAGCTACATCTTTGAATTCTTTCCTTCCTAATACACTAATATCTTTTGTTATGTTTTATCAGTGATAATGGTTGCAAACAACGACAGGATGAGACTCGACCGTTCAACCATAATCGTGTCTACTCACCGCGAGAGGGCTCGTCAGCATGAGCACTCTAGAACCTTTCTTGTGACTCATGACAGGAAGCGTCGATCTCTAAGAGAAAACTATCATATGGATCGTCATCCCAGGCTTATACACACCACGAGGAATAGGCCCCTGCTGCATAGCAGGCCTCAACTGCACAACATGCCCCACTCGCAGACCCTTGTCTAGGAGGGCCCGTGAGCACTTCATTGCTGATATACTTTGGAGATCATGTGGCTCTACATATCTCGATCAGAAAGGTATATTTCTTAACGGTTATACTTTTTATATTTTAACCAAATTCAATTCGAATGAGATTGTTATATTTTTTTTAACATGAACGCGAGTGCTTGAAATCTGTGAACCATGCCAGAAATATTCACAGGCTTGTTCAGCCTCAGGAAGAGTGGTTCCTTAGTGTACTCTGATCCTCCGATCTTGCAAGTCTTGGTGCTTCCGAGTACAATATAATCATCCATGACATGCAGACGATGTTTGTAGAGAGATGGTATAGCGAAACATCATCTTTCCACCTCTTCAATGGCATGATGGCAATTACATTAGATGATGTTGCTTGACTCCTACACCTTCCCATCAGAAGAACAATGCTTGCTCATTCTAAGATCACTAATGTTGATGTAGTGGAGATGATGGTGGTTTATTTGGGAACTGACCCTGAGGAAGTCTTTCAGTAGTGTAAGAATACTAGGGGCGAACATGCCAAGTGTTGTTGGTTAGAGACATTGTATAACGAAAACTTGGAGATAGTCAAAAACTCAGACGCCGATGATCTACAAGTGGTCTATCACATGGAGTGTGCATTTATGTGCTTCTTCATATTCTTAGTCGACATGTCCATATTTATGGACAAAAGTGTAACTTACGTGGATGTGACATACCTCAAGTATTCCATTCGACCATATTCCATTATACTATGGATAACTGACAAGTGGCACTAATATCATGTGCATGTATCTGCAAGAGAGGTACATGCGACCGTTTGGGTACGTACAGATCATTTTGAAGTCCTCTTCTAGAATGCTCTTTAGAGCATTGTCTGTAGACAACTAGATGATATTATGGGAATTTTGAGAGTCGTCTAGTACTGAATGAGTATCAAAGTCAGGCATCCACATATAAGTGGTCTTATGTGAATGGTTACATGATTTGGTTCTATTATATGTCACACCCTTACATGACATCAGACGCTATCAAAAGTCCACCTAGGCCTGATCATGAGGAGATCCCGAAGAATGAGCGGGTCAGAGATGATCATGTCATTGATGTGTTGTCGATCTGTCAGAATATTATGCGGATGATATGAGAGGACATCGAGTCTGGGCTGTTTAAGAGAGGTGGAGATGAAGCATTTGACCTAGCACATTCCATTCTTACTGACACATAAATGCCTTGAGTTACCGTAGGCAGAGAAAGAGTCAGTGTGTTAAGATTATACATACTCAGTAGATTATGCATTTGATTGTATTTTGTATATTTTCATACTTTGAGAAAAAAGTTTGTACTATGATTGTCTTTCTGATTAATTAGTGCATTACTCTATTATATGATATTTGTGTTTATTAATCTTTAAAATAAATGACAATATTAATCGAATTAAAATTATTTTGAATTAAAAAAAAAACTATAATCTCACTACACTGTTTCTACACAAGAAACATGCCGGTAAGATTTCGAATATGTATTTTCGAATTTACTCTATAATTAATTCGAAGATACATTTCCGAACTATTTTCTTAAGAAATGGCATAGTTGCTTGATTTACTAGGAGAAAAAAAGTGACTACGGAGATATATTTACGAATAAATCAAATGATTGTGAGATTTTCAAAAATACGCCATAATATATATTCCATTTCTAAATAAATGGTAGGTCTCCTTTAAAAGTAAGTCCACAGTGCACTAATTTGAAGTCTCCTTCCCCTCTACGCCTTAGTATTCAATATTCATGGCTATTATCTCTTTACGTTTTCAATAGTTTACCACGTCTATGAATAATCCAAATTATTACAAAAAGGGACAATTTTGAATTAGAGCCACATGTTCAATGTCTATGTGTCTCTTGGCAACTTTGATCGCTTTTTGAAAAATTTATTGTGTAAATAAACTCACTCAATCTAGCCCGTTAGATCACTCCCATCAATCTAGACCATTAAACACAGCTGCTAAACCCATCTTCTTTCCCTATCCATTCCCTGCAAAATCAATGGCTGCCAAGATGATGTTGCTATCCCCACCTCCACTCCCATTTCACACAAACAAACTACAACAATGGCACCACCACCATCTTCCAACTCCAAAACCAAAGAAACTTCGAGTATCCCTTCACGAGAGTGCCGAATTCATCACCCAACAACAACAACTACTAAACCCCAATTCTCTTTTTTTGCTTACAGAGACAACTGGTTATTCTTTGGCTAGTTACTATACTTCTCTTGGTCTTTTTGTTATCTCTGTTCCTGGTCTTTGGTCCCTCATCAAACGTTCTGTTAAATCTAAAGTAATTCATTTTTTTAAGGAACTTTTGTTTTATTATTATTGTTTTTGTTTTTGACAATTTGGTTTGTTATGGTTGGTTGAAAAAACATAGATAGTGAAGAAGACATTTGTAGATCAAGTTGGAAATAAGGCACCAAATCTGGTTGCAGGGGAGGTGCTGTCATTCTTTACTCGTAATAATTTTTCAGTGGTTGATAGAGGAGAAACAATCACGTAAGTAACCATTATTACATTCTCTTTTCTTTTGGCTTCCACCTGTAACATGCAATACTAGTTTGGCAGGAGATGTTCTAGTTAAGGTTTTAAAACAAGTTTTTATGATTCTTATTTGAAGGTTTGAAGGAGTGATGGTTCCTAGCAGGGGGCAAGCAGCACTGTTAACTTTCTGCACTTGTATCAGTCTTGCAAGTGTTTCCCTTGTGCTTACGATAACTGTGCCAGATGTTGGCAATAATTGGTTTTGGTTAACCATCTTAAGTCCATTGGCGTGAGTGAATGCATTTGCCATTCCCACTACACTTATTAATGCGTTTTCTTTTCTGGAGGAACTGGAATGAGCTCATGTTGATATCTTGAATATTTATGCAGGGGTGCTTATTACTGGACTAGAGCATCCAGAAAGGAGCAAATTAAGGTGAAACTAATAGTTAAGGAAGATGGAACCTTATCAGAGATCGTTGTTCAAGGTGATGACCAACAAGTGGAGCAAATGAGAAAGGAACTCAAGTTTAGTGAAAAGGGCATGGTTTATGTTAAGGGTCTTTTTGAAACATAATGTACACAGATGAGTATGCATGTGAAAAACAGCCCACAGAAATGTTAGTGAACAATTATGTTATAGCAGCAAGCTGACAGTTTTGATATTTGCCATAAGCACCTAGTTCATTTAAGATTGTAATGTTTCTTCATTTTAAAGATGTAATCATATACACAAATTGTATGCAAAAACCAACGACACATCCTATTTGTTAAGCACATATAGGAATGTAATTTATGATATGATAAAATACAATGCGTTATGCCTGAAGTCATCAGCTTTTAAACAATTCATTTGTAAATTGTAAACAAAAAGCCAGGCAATTATTGATACAAGTATCGTCAAACAGTAATACTTAAAATTTGGAGATACATAAACACTTGCTAAAACAACAAATAATAAAGATTCCCCGGCCAAGTATGTCCATGGCACATTTCGACATTATCCAATAAATCAAAAATATTTTGAACTCCTTCCACTATTGAGCAGCTCAAGGTCTTTAACCGATCAGCAACTTATTTTCCTCCAAGAATGAATAAGTTGGTACCTCCAGATTGTATGGTGCAGGTCCCTTCCTAATTCTGCCAGAAATATCATAATGTGATCCATGGCATGGGCAAAACCACCCACCATAGTCTCCGGCATTTGGCAAGGGAATGCAACCAAGATGTGTGCAAACACCAATCACAACAAGCCATTCTGGGTTCTTGACTCTGTCGGCATCTTGCTGAGGGTCGCGAAGAGATCCAATATCAACACTGTTTGCCAACTGCACATCGTCATCGGTTCTGCGCCTGATGAAAACTGGCTTTCCACGCCACTTAACAGTGACAGTAGTGCCGGGCTCAATGCTGGAGAGATCAACTTCAAGTGAAGCCATAGCAAGAACATCCTTACTTGCAGACATGCTGAGGACAAGCTTGAGGACAAGAAGACGGATCACAGAAGCATAAGCAAACCTTCCACCAGTTAGGACAAAGTATGCAAATGCTCTCTTGCTTGGGTCACCAGGAGGAAATCGTTCATGGTTGTGCTCATCATATACAATCTTAGAAGATGGATTTTTAACAGCGGTAACAGTTGCGGGGATTTCAGGAAGAATGCTGTTTTCTTTTGCATGGATTAGTGATTCACTAGCAAAACCTGGATGCAAACAAATTTAATCAATTACTAAGTAATGCTGTAATCCAAATAAAGGAATTAATGAGGTTATATCTAGTACGATAAAAAATTATAAATCAACTGTTAGGAAAGCAAGACTCATCTAACACCTAACCAAAGAATAACATAAGATCAATTACAAAACTAAAAAAGTCGGCCCCAGAAGCAACATAATATGCAACTGCAAATCAATTATAGATCTAAAGATACAGAATACAGACTAGAGGTAAATCATGAAATTGTACAGAAAGATTTCTTACAGCATATACATACAACAATTCCATGGATAATCAAGCAACCTAAAATGTTATTTGAAGTCCATCCAACTAATCAATTCAATAACAGCTAACCACACTTGCAGAGTTTTTATCAAAATTACAACTGGAATCAAAAGCGCAAAACATTCTACGCTGTAATTTCATCTGATAAAGTTTTGAAGATAGTAATGAAGCATGACTATTACCATAAATATGACTCAAACATAACAGCAGTAACTTAATACATATTCTAGTTTATATTCATACCGCCAGAAATTAAAAGCTCGCCACCAGAATCTTTAATACATTTCCTTTATGAATAACACAACAACTAGTTTTTATCACTATGCATGCATTGAGTAGTATTTCCTCCATACCTATATCTTTTAAAGTTGTTTTGCACAAATCAATATATAACTGTTATTAATAAGAAATTTTCAAATATGCACCTCCTTTTCACTGGTCCACTCAACTATTTACTCTCTTATGCTTGCCTAGTCGTGATTCTCAGGAATATCAAATATTAGGATGATTGCAATTCAAAAGCTTATTTAAAACATTTAACAACAAACCAGGTAACTTCAACATGTTCAAAAGTGCACTTCCATAACCCACAATGGAACACAAGCAACAAAACAGATATCTCAAAACCAAAATTCAACAAAAAAAAAAGGTACTTTGCATTCACAGGGTCAAAACGCCAAATGAAAAGAGAACGAATCCCACGCCATCTTCAATCTTTCTTCAAACATACACACACAACTCAAGAAAAACAAGACTAACAAATCAACCTCCCTGAAGATTGGAATTAAGAAAAACATCCAAAAGCTAAAACCTAATCACATAAATCATTCACAAATAACCAATTTCATAAAAATTATTGCATAACAATGAATAACCAAATCATAAATTGATCCGAACCCTAACATCAATCGAATCAAACCGACCAACCAAAACGAACAATTTTCCAAGCTCAATTTCACCGTCAAAACAAAACACCATGGCAACAAAAGCACTAACCTCTGAAGGGAAGAAAGAATTCGGAATGGATCGAAAAGGGATCAGATCTGCGTTCATCGGAAGAAGGCGGTGCGATGGGGTTCTTAGAGACGAAAGCGGATGCGGCGTGGTTGGCTCTCCATGAGAGAGATGAAAGCCTCTTGGATGCAACCCTCAACATCTTCTTCGTTGGTTCTCTTCGCTTTTCCCTGCGCTTGTGTTGTACACAAAATGAGACGATTGTTGAGACTCGAAAAAGGGGGAAAATGGGTCTGAATAGCCTCTGTGCTTGACCAGTGGGTGGTTTTTGTTCGGTTTTGGGCCTGGTCTAAGCCCAAACGTTCTTATATAATAGGGACGTTTACCTCCCATCCTTAATTGCACATGGCCCCTCATTATTGTATAGAAAGACAGCTATGTTCTTTTAACCATAGAGTAAACGATTTGAAATATTTTGACTCATTAACACATTTTAATTGTTTTTTTTTAATGTAAAATAATATATTAAATAAGGGACTAAAAAGCTCAACAATAAAAGGCACGACGGGTGTTGAACCAACATACTGCAACCAACTAAGCTATACCAAAGAAAACCAAAAGAGACACGGAAAATACCTCCACCAAAACTAATAAAAATATCCGCATAATAATAACCAACCATCAAGGACCAAGTTATAGCTCAAAGCTCAAACCCACCATCGACAAACTAAAAAACGAAGGTAAAACGTCAAAAAAAACCACTAACACCAGAGGGCCAGATCATGAATCTTTATCCCTTTAGATTTAAACACTTTGAAGTCAATTGGTGAAAGAGATAAAACTCATAGAAGATCTGGTAAAAAAACTAACTATAAGTCAAAAAAATATTTTATCTTCCACTTTTTCACCTTTATTGGTGAACCGGAGAAATGCCTATTGTTATAAAAATCAAATAATCTTCACCACTGCATGCCAAACCATAATAAATCCAACCCTAAACTTATCCCTAGAACCTAAGGAAATGAAAAACTTAAAAACCAACTTAAGATCCATAAGAGGAGCCAAATACACCCCTAACCACCAAAAATCATATATCAGACACTGAAAGTCAAACTACAACTCACAAACAAATGAGAGACTGATTCTAACTGATCCCCACAAATGGTACACAGTATTCCCTCCAGGTCAATAATGAATTTTCTATTAAACAATTTTTCCTCAGATGGAAATTTATCTCGAAGGAGCAGCCAGAAAAAAATACTGACACAACTCTCCCAAATCAATGGAAGAGATTGAATCGCATTATCCAAATGATCCTCAAAGATAAGATTTGGATCTGAGAGGAGTTGATAAGCAGAAGGTACAGAGAAGAAGCCATCTCTAGTGTGTCTCCAAACCCATTGTCTCTCCATAAAAACTGATAATCTTAGAGAGCAAAAAATAACTCAAAACCCTGAGGTTCTTCGTGAACAAAGAACAGTCTCCTCCACTTGTGGTCCCGAATAATTTACCCCTGATCCTGCCTCCCCATCTCACCTAAAGTCCCATTTAGAAGTTCGGAGATATAGAAAAGTCTCTAAAATCGAATCTTTAGGGGGATATTACCTAACCAAGAAGTCTCTAGAAGTATCAAAAGACCAGACTTAACTTTCTCAACTAAACTAGACTCACACCAATTTAAAGGGTCATCTTTCTTAGATCCAAGAAGACAAACTCCTTTCCAACATGTGGACATAAAGTGATGCCCCACAAACCTTCCCCCACACCAGGAGGAGACAATGGAATCACCATAATGGGCAGAGATATATGAAGTAACTCTAAAAATTTTGAGGTGGTAAGATGTTTGAGCTTCTTGTGCGGCATCTTAGTCTGCTTGCCTATCTAGCACTCTCCATAGATTTTTCCTTCTTTAATCTTGAGCTTTGTCCATCCCTAAATAGCATATTCATATATGATCTTTTTCATACTTTTGAGATTGAGATGACTAAGTTTTTGGTGTCATATCTTGGTCTCATCTACCTTGGATATAAAACATGTTGAGGCCTGACATTTGTTTTGAGATAACCACAAATAACACTTGTCTTTGGACCTTGAACCTTTCATTAACACTTGTTGATCTTCACTGGAAAATACACATTCTGGTTTGTTGATGCTCACATTCACACCTTGATCATATAGTTGACTTATACTTATCAAGTTTGCAGTTAATCCTTCTATCAGTAGCACATCATCAAGGCAAGGGAACTTGTACAAACCAATTTAACATACAGTGACATCTTCATATTCAGTGACATCTTCTCGACTTATAAGATTTCATCCAACATATTTGAACCATTGCTTAACATACAAATTGATTTTATCATATTTTCAAGCTTGGAGCTTAACAAAGTTACTTTCTCTTCCAGACCAATGATGGTTGAAACAAGTTTCTATTTTTCTTAAAGGAGAGCACTAATAATTTTCTTTAAAGGTGAGAAAAATACATAAGAAATGAGAGTTGAATTGCGTAAAGAAAATTATTTCAACTTCTATAAAAATTAACTTCGGAATCTGAACAAGTTCAAAATCTAATCTTAGAGATGTTAGCAGCAGAATATAAAGGTTCAGAAGTAAGGAAGAAATAAAGGATGACACACAAATTTATCTTGGTTCCTACCACAAACTAGGAGTAGTCTAGTCCCCTTGTACTACAAGTGGTTTTTACTATAATCAAATAGATTACAACTTGCTTAAGCAAACTAACGAGAGACTCCAACTGCTCAATCACACTAGAAAGAGACTTTTGCTCAAGCACGCAAGAAAGAGGCTTCATCTACTCAAGCAAACTAGCAAGAGACTTCATAGACTCTAAAAAATAGTTTAGAATAATATATAACAAATGCACTTGATATACAATCTGAGGTGCAAAAGTAATACAAAACACACACAAAGACTCTTAACCCTTAAGACTTCTAAGATATACAAAGATAAGAACTCTTAAGGACTTGTGCAAAGAAACAACTTTATTCACATTAGCTCAATGTTATTATGTAATATGTTGATGTCTTCCTTTAAATAATCATGTCCTTTTATAGGTAAAAAAGAGACGTTGGAGGGTTACTTGCACAAGAGGTCTTTGCTGAGAATTTTTTCCAAAAGATACGTTGGAAGTTACTATACAAAAAGTTATAGTCCCTTTTGTAACAACTTTATCCAAAAACATGACCTTTTTATACTAGGTATCTATTGAGTTGTTGGATCAGACACAAGGAGACGTTCCAACTCTTCTTGAACCTTGTGCTATAAAGAACTAATTGACTTTCTTCATAATATGGTCTTGATAGAGTAGATTTTCTTTAGAGTCTGAGCATTGTTCAGAAGCTGAGTTTTCTAGTCTTGGTCTTCAGAGTCTAAGTCATCAGATTATGAACCTTCATAATCTGAGTCTTTAACTTCTCTTCATATGTTATTTCAATGTCTTTCACATAATAAAATTAAGTAGTTTCTCTATATAGTGGATTCTGATGTTTGTCTAATAGGTTTTGCGCTTGCAATCCTATGTTATCATTATAGATTTAACAATTGCTAATCCATAGTATTTTAACTGTGTTAGAAATGAAATATTTCAAATTCAATTGTAAGTGTGTTTGATTTTCTAAAAAATAAGAGACTGGACAACAGAACATCAACTGTTATCTATACAATATAATAATGCAAGATGAGTTCTTTGGCAAGTTTGCCACTTGTCATCCTCTCTTGCATTCTTCTATTTTTAAATCATCCATAAATGGAAACTTTCTATTTATGTCATACTATTCTTTTTATTTAATTTTTAAATATTTCTCTTTACAATTTATGTTGTGTCACACTTAAACAAATATTGGGTTTCTTCCAAAAATTGAACTGTATGTAGTTTTTACGATGCAGCCGTTCGCAACCTTGACCTTCCCAATTAATTTTGTATTCTACCAATGCAGATTGATGTTTTATGAAGTGTATCAGCAGTCATTTTCTTCCTTCATCCAATCAAATTTCTTGAATTCCAATGCAGAATGCAAGCTTCTTTATATCAAAAAATCAATTATTCTCGATTCCCAAATCCTTATTCATGTATTCGGATGGATCTAAGATGTGATTTTAATATCTCATCATCAATTAATTCTCTTTTCCAGGCAATTTCATACATCAATAGGTATTTTAAATGGGTATTGTCCATCCCAAATTGTATACAAATTGGATTTCTTCTTGATATTTGTTAGAGTTGTTATTCACGATTGACAAAATTTTCATCAAACTTTTTGTGTTACGTTTGGTGATGGCTTCCGAATATGTCAATTTTGTTAACGAAATAACTCTTGCAAAAGAGTCGTGGAACATTATGGTTCGAGTTGTCCGATTATGGTTCGTCCCAGACATGAATGTGAAACAGAAATATTTTGCTATGGAAATGGTTCTCATGGATGATAAGGTTATAAGTTTGTTTCAATTACCTTTATAGTCAAATCAAATTATTTGTTTTATACAGAGTTAGTATGAATTATACAGATATATAAATTGAATCGTATATTATTTGTGAATTGTTAGGGTGACAAAATCCAAGCTTCAGTTAGAAAAACCTTGTTTCCTCGATTTGAAAATAAAATTAAGGAGGGATCTTCATATTCTTTCAAGTCATTCGGTGTCGCTGCTAATGCCATAGTTTTTAGGACTATGAAACACCAATTTAAATTGAATTTGCATAATGGCACTATTGTCACAGATGTTGGAACTGAAATGACGACATTATCGCCTTATTCGTTTGTGTCTTTTACATATATTCTTGGCAACATAGACATGGACTACTTGATTGGTATTATACCTTATGACTTATTATTGTTTTTCATGTCTTTTCATATATTTTCATATATCTCAAAGTGTGCGAGAAAACAGTGAAAGACCTACAAGCACAAAAATCCCAATTTCAAGAGACTATGCTGACCCTGGCCAAGGGGCAACAAGAGTTGATGGCGTCGTTGGCATCCAAAAAGAAACCAAAGAGGAAATCCCTAGTCAATATAGGTAAGAGATTCAGAGAGTCGATCCGTCAAATACTGGTAGTGGAAGATTCATCTGAGGAAGACGAAAATCAAATTGGAGAAGCAATGAGTACCCAAGTAGGGTGTATCAATGATCAAGCGTAGGACGATGAAGATTATTTTGACGAGCAGTATCCTCCTACCGATGTTAAGTACAAGCAGCTAGAGGATAGACTGAAGGCCGTTGAGATTTAAGCCATCCCTGGTTTGGATTTTGACAATTTGGGTTTAATATATGGGGTTGTCATTCCCCACAAATTCAAGATATTAGTTGTGATACGGTGGGAGAACTGACTCGAGGATTTTGCGTTTGATTGCAAATGTTGTAGTTAGCAAGAGTCGCCGCTGACTTTTCTTTTATCCAAAAGGAAAGGTGAAAAAGCACAGGAAAGACCTTCAAGATTATTTCTTGAGTTCGGGGGGTAGATTATGAAAAAGGAAGGTATTAACACCCTTTTCATCCATGGTTTTCCATGGGCTCTTAGTTACTTGCTAGATCACTTGCTTTTTGTTTGAAATTGTGCTTGATGTGGTTTTTTTAAAGTATTTTGTAAAGAGGCCATTATTTAGGCAATCTTTGTAATGATTCTCGTTCGTAAGAATGTATACAAAGATGTTGATCTTTTGAAAATGTTTTCAAGTTTTGTAAGATGTTTTGAAAGTGTAAGTGTTTGTTTTGAAAATAGCAAGGATGTTTATTTTGAAATGGAGCAAGTAAGTAGGAGTAATCTACATACTCAAATGTCTTTCTTGTTCATTTTCCTTTCCTTTGACATTGTTGTCTTACCATTGATTTGGTAAGCAACCATATCTTTGGATGTAAACGGGACATGCGTGGGTCATCGTATAACTATGATTAGCAATGTTGCAAGGTATCTCAACATTCTTTTGGAGGGACTAAGATCATTTGTAAGGCAACTTAGATAGCATCATCGAGGGACTATGATCTTGTATTTGCTTGTTTTTATTAAGATACCTCACATGCACAATATGGCCATTTTGTATAAGGCAACCAAGTGGAATAACTCTAGGGGTGCTTGTGTGCAATTGTATTGTTTTCATGCTTGTTTTTGTCTTGAATTAGGGTTTTCTAAATATTGGTTTTAGTCTTTCCATACAAACCCTAATTATTAGCATGTTATATAAAAGTGATAAATTGCAAAATTTAAAGTTACTACGCTATTACAACATTTGTGGGGAGGGGGTATACAATTTGTAAATGGGGATTGCAAGAATTTAAACCTAATTAGTCTATTACAATCATATTTAATTGGTATAAATATACAAGGAAATAAATAAATACAAAGTAATAAAATGAATGAATTATACAGAAATCAAAAAAAATATGTAAAGGGAATGTATCTTTGTTTGATTTTCATGAAAAAGGGATTTTTTTCTTAACCTAATTAAATAAAGAAAATATTTAATTAAGTTTGAATCTATTAAGAAAGATTTTAAATGAAAACCTAGTTCTATTAATTAATCAAAAGAAAATAAATTCAAGAAAAGTATTTTGGTATTTTCATCTTAAAAATATTTATAGTATTATAAAATATTTTTAGTCCTTTTTATATTAAAATAATGTATTTTTAAATGGTGTGAAAAATAAATAAATAAAAACATGATATTAATTAAGTTTCTAAGATTTACTTAATAAAATAAATAAAGTATAAACTTTTTTTTTTGTGGAAAAATAAAATAAGTCAAAAATATAAATATAACATTTTTTTGTATTTTATGATTTTTAGTATTTAGAAAAAATATTTAAGAAAATAAAAATGAAATAAATAAAAAAAATAAACAAACTTGGGTCAATGGTGCCATTAGTCAATAGGGAGGTTAGTAAGCAAAAACAATAACAAGCCAGGCCCGAAGGGCCCAGCGCCTGCCAAAAACTAACAAAAAATCAGAAAATGAAAATGTGAAAAATGAAAAGGGTACCACTGGGGCTCGAATCCAGGTCTCGTAGGTTATAGGTGCGCGCTTCTACCACTGGGGTGACTATACATCCATTAATACAAATGAAACAATAAATATGTAAGGCAAAACGTGTTCTGAAGACTTCATCTTCAACCTCCAGCCAGACCAACTGTAACTTGCTTATTTCTCATCAAAAATGAAAACTGTAAACATGAAACTTGTAGCAAATTTTCTCACGATTCCAGAAATGTAAAGTATTAAAATTATAGATCAAATATAAGCAAGAATTTTAATGGCCCTAATCTGAACCCTAAAAATTTCAGAAATTTCAGTTTCAAAATTCTCTAAGCTCAAGTAAAATTAATAGAAACTATAGACATGGTTAGCTTTAGGACAATGATATCTACATGTTTTGTTCACAAATAAACTATTGATGATGCCTGTATGAAGAGTTCCAAGTTGAGAAAACTTATCTCAAAACTGGAAATCGTGTTTGGAGTTTGAGCTTGTTTCAGGCAGTGGTGATGATCAGGTTATCTTCCTTGAGGTCCTAGGAAGCTAATGCAATGGTTTGCTTGAGTTGAGAGTGGCTAAAATGACCTGGAGAAGTCCAACTATAATCCTCTGTTTTTGGCTATGGAAGTTGAGGAAGATGATGTTACAGTCGTGTAACAGGGACATGACAAGTTTTATTTGATGTATAAGAGCTTTAGGAACTAAAAGGTCAAAGAACGCACGAGGGAAATAGAAGATACAAGTTCATGGTCAGAACCTACACAAAAATGGAGTTTGTGTGCAAGTTCTAGCTAGAGGGAAATTGTGAGAGTTTCATGCTTGCAAAAATCGTGTCCTAAGTTGCATAATAGTGTATCAATGTATAGGAAAAGGTTTTGAGAGCTTGGGTGATCAGAAGTACAAGTTCACATGTTATGGATTTTTGGCTTGTTTTTGAAGCAAGCTTGACAAGCATTGTTCCAAGGCAAGGTACAAGGCTATATGAAGTGGTTAGGAACTTTAAACATGCTTATTTGATTATGTATAGGATTCTTGTGCAGAAAGAACAAATGCAAAGATCAAGAGAAGTTGACTTTGTGATTAAAGCCACTTTACTAGAATGTCAATGTTACTTTGGGCCATTAATGGAAATGCAACTTGGATAAAGCTTGAATCAAGTGGATAATAGCTCAAAATCAAGTGTAATCTTCTGATTACAGAGAGATATTGAGGTTTAGAGGCCTACAAAACAAGATTGTGCAGCATAGGTTTGAAATTGAATTCTTGTTCATCACAAAATGCCTTATAATTCAAGTGACAAAACCCTAACTTCATCTCTTCGATTCTCCCTCCTCAAGAATGATCTTAAGGAGTTCTTGGACATTTTAGAAAGCTTGAAATATTCTATACAACCCATATTTGAATTCCTTTTGAATATTACGCTTGGATCTATATGAAAAAGTGCCATGAAGTTAGGTCAAAATCCTAACCAAATTAGGGCAAAATTTCACTAAGTGTTTAGTTTCATGACCACATGTTCAAAAAATTATAACTTGAGATCCAAGCATTTTTGGAAGGAGTTGTGTAAAGAAAAGTTTTAGATTTCATGGATATATACAACTTTCATGTTGGAAGTTTCTCTTGAATCATTTTGCATCATGGTAAAAATTTGGCTCAAAGTTATGAAAAAATATGAAATTTCCAACACTTAGAAAAATTTCTAAGTTTAGAAATTTTGACTTTTCAAAATGAAATCTTGACTTTTTGATTTATTGATGAATAAGTTTTATATTTTGACATGTTTTGATGAATTGTGATCCTTGGCATTTGAATTTGACCAAAAAGTCAAAGTTTGACTTTTCAGTATACAATTGACTTTTGATCAGTTGACTGCAAAATTCATTTGTCAATCCAATGGACTTGCAATGTTTTGAACCATGTCATTAGGTCAAAATGATTCAATTGGGCTCTTTAGATCATTCCTTAAACCAATAGACCATTTGCTAGGTCAAAAATCAGAAATTGCCATTTCCCAGTCAAAACCCTAATTTTGACCATTTTGCCCTTTTGGGGATTTGATCAAATTTCTTGAGGAATTGTGATTCAAACTTAATCAAATGATACATATGAGTCTTAAATGTTGATTTGGATAAAAAAATTTGAAGTTTGACTATAAATTGGCCACAATTGACTTTTTTCCCAATACAATTAATTTTTAGGTCAACTGCTCAATTGACTGAGCAAAAATGTGATTCAAGACTTGAAACTTGACATGAGTAATCTTGGGGGTCCATAATGATCCATGAAAGTTATATGAGGCATTGAAAGTTCAAATGTCCTTATGTAAACTCAAACCCTAATTTTGGTCATCAGTGCATAAGGAGGTATCTTGAGTTGATCAAACCCTAATGCAGTCTTGAGTCAAGGAGATCTTGTGAGAAAATTCTTGATAAGTGAGAGGGAAAATTTTGGGGTACAATAGCTTCCCCTGTTCAATCTTCTTAAGCCTGAAGAGTTAGATTAACATGTTTTGCCATTCGTGACTCGAAGGTGGAAGATGATTGGACACTAGAGTGCCCAGAAATTTGCACTCAGTGATGTGATGGTTTAGGGAATGGGCTTGTAGATGCCATCTAAGAGTGATTGTTGAATTCTAATTTGTAAGTTGAAAGAATGAGTATCAGAATGCGCTGTGACTTCCACCCTACATCAGATGTTAAAGTACCCGGTCAAGGGGAAAATTATCACACAGTTCATGGGGAGGAGGAGTACATCGTGACCCATATGAGTTCTTGCAGGTATGTTGAAATGGACGGCGAGTTCATTGAGACCCCCTGTCAGAACTTTAAGGAGGTTCCACAGACTGTTGCTGCAACCAAAACCTCTGCCAGTGTTCCAAAGACTATTAAGTCTCCGCTGAAGATGGCTTCTCTGAAAGATGCCAGGGCAGTTGTTGAAGAAGGTGGGTGTGCAATTTGGGGCCAACTTTCAGATATTCCCTACAAATCTGACAAATTTGGTTTGGGTTTTACATCAGGAGCTCAAAGGGCTATTTTTTGTGCTCGTGTCGGAGGACCACCCCTACGCATCAACAATCATGGGGTTAATGATTTGGAGGACAATGATAGTGACTGTGACATAGACCAGTGGATCTTTCCAACTGTCAGCGGAGGACTCGCCAACTGGAAGGCTAAAGACTTTGTGCCGATTACTTTTATTCAGGATTAATTGTCCTCATTTTTTTTTGTTTTTGGATATGTAATGAATGAATAATACAAACTCTAAGACCTCGTGTCTTACTCGAGGCGCAATGGTTTATTTGTGAGGGTTATCATGTTTCATTTTCATATGTCATCAATAAAGTATTGGACGTTTTTACATACAAATTTTGTGCTCTCTACCTTTCTTTTCTGTTTTTTTACTTTATCAAAACAATTATGCTCTTACACACACTCACATATTAAACTGCAGATCTACATCCACTCTGGATCCCATTGATAACGGTTATGCTATTGCTCATCATGATTTTGAAAATCCAATCAACCAAGCCGAGGACGAAGGTGAGGAAGATTGTGAGGTACCAGGAGAGCTTGCCAGACTGTTACAACAGGAAGAAAGGGCAATACTGTCTCATGAGGAACCATTTGAGACAGTGAACTCGGGTACTGAAGAGGACAGAAAAGAAGTCAAGGTTGGTGCTAACTTGGAGCCCAATGTCAAACAACGGTTAATACAGATGCTACATGACTATGTTGAGGTTTTTGCCTGGTCATACAAAGACGTGCCAGGACTTGACACCGATATTGTGGTTCATCGCCTACCTACAAAAGAGGATTGCCCTCCAGTTAAATAGAAAGTTCGTCGTATGCGATCGGATATGTCAGAAAAGATCAAGGCTGAAGTCATGAAACAGTTCAATGTTGTTTTCTTAGATGTCACGTCCTATCCACAATGGGTCACTAATGTTGTTCCAGTGCCTAAGAATGACAGTAAAGTACGTATGTGTGTGGATTACAGAGACCTGAAAAGGGCAAGCCCCAAGGATGACTTTTCGCTTCCCCACATTGATGTTCTAGTTGACAACACCACACAACATAAGGTATTCTCCTTCGTGGATGGTTTCTCTGGGTATAATCAGATCAAGATGGCACTTGAAGACATGGAGAAGACAACCTTCGTCATACACTGGGGCACTTTCTGTTACAAGGTTATGTCATTTTGGTTGAAGAACGTTGGGGCAACCTATCAATGTGCCATGGTAGCTTTGTTTCATGATATGATCCATCACGAGATAGAGGTCTACGTGGATGATATGATAGTCAGGTCTCAAACTGAGGAGGACCACCTTGATCACTTACATAAACGATTTGACAGGCTGAAGAAATACAAACTGAGGCTAAACCCGAATAAGTGCACTTTCAGAGTAAGATTCGGTAAGCTCTTAGGTTTCGTAGTCAGTGTCAAAGGCATTGAAGTGGATCTTGCAAAAGTGAAAGCTATACAAGAAATGCCAACTCCTCGCACTAAGAAGGAAGTTAGAGGATTCTTGGGACGCTTAAACTACATAGCCAGATTCATTTCACATATGACCGCCACTTGTGAGCCAATCTTCAAATTAATGAAGAAAGATCAAGCAGTGAAGTGGAATGACGATTGTCAGTATTCCTTTGAAAAAATCAAGGAATATCTCTAAGAGCCTCCAATTCTAATGCCACCAGTTGAAGGAAGACCTCTGATCATGTACTTAACGGTATTAGAGAACTCAATGGGGTGTGTGCTGGGGCAGCATGACGAGTCTGGTCGAAAAGAGCATACAATATACTACCTTAACAAAAAGTTTACCGACTGAAACAAGATACTCACTGCTCGAGAAAACTTGTTGTGCTTTGGCATGGGCTGCTCGCCAACTAAGACAGTATATGTTAACCCACACTACCTTGTTAATATTTAAGATGGATCCTATTAAATACATATTTGAGAAGCCCGCTCTCTCCGGAAGAATAGCAAGATGGCAAATGATCCTGACCAAATACGACATTCAATACACAACCCAAAATGCAATTAAGAGAAGTGTACTAGATGATCATTTGGCTCATCAGGCTGTGGATGACTACCAATCCATGAATTTTGAGTTCCCAGACGAGAACATCATGCTAGTAACTGAGTGTGAAGAACCTGGATCGGATGAAGGACCTGAAAAAGGATATCAATGGACTATGGTTTTTGATGGGGCTTCTAACGCTCTTGGCAATGGCATCGGCGCCGTGATCATATCTCCTTAAGGCTGTCATACTCCTTTCACTGCCAGTCTATGTTTCAACTGTACCAATAATATGGCTGGGTATGAAGCATGTATCATGAGTCTCAAAGATCCAATCAATTTAAGGATCAATTTCTTAAGCATGTTTGGAGACTCGGCTTTGGTAATCAGACAAATCAAAGCAGAATGGGACACGAAACACCCTAACCTCATCCCATACAAAGAACATGTGTTGACACTAATAACATACTTTGAAGAAATTACTTTTGAGCATTTTCCACGAGAATAAAATCAAATAGCAGACGCGCTAGCTACGATGTCATCCATGTTCAAGGTTAGGTGGGACAATGAGGCTCCTCAAATCACCATTGAAAAGATGGATGAGCCAACATATTGTCATGAGATTGGTACTGAAGATGTAGTGGACAAGCCTTGGTTCCATGAAGTCAAAAGATATCTCGAAAGCCAAGAATATCCTAAAGGAGCTTCAGTCAATGATAAGAAGTTCTTAAGAAGGTTCTCTTCCAAGTTCTTCCTCAGTAACGAGATCCTCTACAAGCATAATCATGATTCTACCTTGCTTCGGTGTGTAGACAAGAGTGAGGTAGAAAGGATTATGGCTGATTTACATGAAGGTACCTTTGGAACTAATTCTAGTGGACACTCAATGGCTAAAAAGATCCTATGGGCAGGATACTACTGGTCCACCATGGAGGCAGACTGTTATCACGGACTTGTCATAAATGCTAAATCTATGCTGACAAGGTACATGTACCTCTGGTTCCTCTGAACATCTTGACTGCTCCTTAGCCATTCACAATGTGGGGCAGCGACATGATTTTAGAAATCAGACCTACGACTTCTAACGGACACCACTTCATCCTGGTTGCCATTGATTACTTCACGAAGTGGGTCGAGGCAGCTTCATTCGCTTCTGTTACCAAGAACATTATGGCCCGATTCATCAAACATAATATTATCTTTCGGCACGGTATCCCATAAAGAATCATTATAGATAATGGTACCAATCTCAATAATGCTATGATCACCGAGATTTGCATGCAATTCAAGATTCAACATCATAACTCTTCTTCTTATCGGCCGAAGATGAATGGTGTTGTTGAAGCTACTAACAAAAATATCAAGAGAATCATATAAAAGATGACGGTGACATATAAAGATTGGCATGCGATGCTACCATTTTCTATTCATGGTTACTTCACCACAATGTGCACATCAATAGGGGCAACTCCTTTCTCTTTGGTATACAGTATGGAAGTTGTCCTACCCATTGAGGTCCAAATCCCTTCCTTGAGAATCATGAAGGATGCAGGTTTGAATGAAGATGAATGGGTCCAGACTTGACTTGACCGGTTAAACTTGATTGATGAGAAGAGGCTCGCGGCTGTCTACCATGGTCAGATGTACCAAAAATGTATGATCAAAGCATTCAACAAGAAGGTCAAACATCAGGTGTATCAGGTTGGTGACTTGGTAATCAAACGCATCATACTTCCGCAAGGTGATCCCAGGGGAAAATGGACTCCCACGTACGAAGGGCCATTTGTAATTAAGAACATATTTTCTGGTGGAGCCATGATCCTAACCACTATGGACGGTGACGATCTTCCGCACCATGTAAACATGAACATAGTTAAAAGATACTACACATAAACAAAGACCCGCTAGGTCGACTGGCTTAGGCAAAAATTAGGGCATCCCGACAAACCAAAAGGGTTCGGGGAAAAATTAGGGATATACATAAAAAATTTGTACACCCGGCAAGTTGAAAACCTAGAAAGGCGGTGTTGTACCCCAAAATTTTCCCTCCCATTTCCTCAACATTTTCTCACCACAAGACCCTTGGAGCTCAAGATCCAGTTAGGGTTTCCTCTGCTCAAGACTCCTCCTTGCACTGTTGACCCAAATTAGGGTTTGTGTTTGCACAAAGATGTTTTGACCTAAAATTCCTAAGATGACTTTCATGCTTCATGTTGGACTCCCAAGTTTATCCATACCAAGTTTCAATTCTTGATTCCAAACTTTGCCAAGTCAATTGGACAGTTGACCTAGAAATCAGCTGTATTGGGGAAAAAGTTAACTGTGGTCAATTGACAGCCAAACCTCATGATTTTTGACCCATATCAACATATTGAACTCATACAAACCATTTGGTCAAGTTTGGATCACAATTCCACAAGAAATTTGATCAGATCACCAAAAGGGAAAAATGGTCATTTTTAGGGTTTTGACTGCACAAAGGCAATTTTTGACTGTTTGACCTAACCAATGGCAAACCAAGCTCATATATGGATTCAAGGACCCCATGGAATTATCTTGACATGTTCAACCAATTCAAAAGATCCCAAATGCACAAGATTGACAAATGAATTTCCCAATCAATTGATCAATTTTTGACTGTATACTGAAAAGTCAAACTTTGACTTTTTGGTCAAAATCAAGTGTCAAGATTCATTTTTCATCAAAACATGCCAAATTATGAAACTTGTTCATCAAGAAATCCAAATTTTCAAATTAGGGTTTAAAATGAAGAATTTTCATAACTTAGAATTTTTCTAAGTTATGAAAATCCCTAATTTTTTCCTAAGTTTGTCCCACTTTTTCATCAAGATGCATTTGGATTCAAGGAAAAGTCAAAACATGAAAGTTATAGTCCATTGCAAAATATACAACTTTGATTCACAAAGTTTCCTCAAAAGAAGCTTGTAGCTCAAGTTATGATTTTTGGAACAAGGGTGCAAAACATTCTTAACTTAGAGAAATTTTGACCTATTCTAGGCAGGATTTTTGCCTAACTTCATGGCTACTTTTCACATGCTTTCACTTGGAATTTCAATTTGCATTACAAAGATGGATTGTATTACACATTCCAAGATTTCCAAAATGTCCAAGAACACATCAAACAACCTCATGGTTAGGGAGAATCGAATTTGGCAATATGGGCAAAACTCACTTTGTTCATGGCCAATTTACATGTTCATAACCTTGCACTTTTGAACTCAGCATGTCCTAAGGTGGATTACAGGTCCTTTATCTCATTCACACTCATAAATTTAATGCAAACCCCTTGTGTTCAAGCCTTGTATTATGTTTCTAAGCATTGCATACAAGATTAAGCTATAATTAGAAAAAGTGATATATCCATTTTTGAAAAGTGGAACTTTATGTCAAGTTTGAAAATCAAGAAGTACAAGGCCATATCTTTGGGCACAAGTTCAGAAGCATAACACACTGATCAAGGGGGATGTTTGCAGCACATTAGAGGGGCATGTACAAGTCTAGAGAACCAAGTTGATTTTTCTTGCTTAGGTGTGAAGTAACTTGGCATAACCAACAAAAACTCTCATTTCAGCCAGGACAAGCTTAAGCAAAGTTGTTGTACACCTTCCAAACATCAGACCTAAGCTAGAGCACGAGCCAAAGACCTTCCAAACATCATCAAACCTCAAAACACCCTCCCACTGCAGAAAACAGAGTAACCTCTGCAGTTGGACTTCCATAAGCCAATCCATTCGTGCATTCTTGCTAAATCCAGTCCATACACATTCCATACCATATATGCAAGCTATCCCAAGCATTGGACACGACCTGTAACACCTCTAACCAACATCACCATTTTCATTTTTTCTGTTTTGCAGGTTGATTGCCATAGCTTGATCCAGTTGTTTTTAAAGCAAGTTAAAGGTTGGAATAGCATCCCTGAACTTCAAGCAAGCTGTACCAATCCTCATTTTGCCTTGAAGGTTCCTCTATTGTCAGACACGATCCAAGCTGAACAGGTAAGTTCATGGACTTCTATCTCTCAATATAGGAAGAGTTAGCTCTAAGCTTGTGAATGAAAAATGTTCTACTCATGCCCCTGAAACTATACATATCTTTACTTTCCATTTATGTTGCATGTGCTGAGAGAATTTGAGACCTGAACATTGACAAAAACTTAGGTTAAGAATTAGGGATGGAGAAATTCTCTCTCAGTTCTGAGAGTTAGGTTAAGTTTTTTATATGTATGGAATCGTGGCTTGATGCTTAACATTTTTCATGTTGTGAGTTTGTGCTAAAAGTCCAAGAATCCTGAGATAGCAGAAACGCGTATGTTGGTTGTACAAGCTTGCTGGAGGTTGAAGAAGATAGGTTCTGGGCTGGGCCTGAAATGTTTTTTCTTTTCACACCACTATTTCACATTTGCACCTCCTTGGCCCATTGCATTTTATTTGCATTATTTTTGACTTTTGATTTTTGTTTCTGACTTATTTATTTTTGACAAAGCATAAAAAAATATTAAAATTATTTTCCCCATATTTTTTGCATTTTATTTGATATTTATTTGACTTTATTTAATTTCGTATAAAATTAAACCTAAATAGACTATTATTTTAAAATACAAAAAATAATACAAACATGTTTTATTTCTGATTTTTATTTTATATTATCTCTTGAAAACATTTTACATAAAATATACTTTTTTTATATAATATTAAATATTTTATTTTTATACATATAATATATATTTAATAAATAATTTAAATACATGTATATTTATTAACATATTTAGAGAAATACAAAGAATTAATACATTTTATTTTTATTAATATTTTGACCTCAAAAATACCTTTTTTACAATATACCTTCTTTTATTTATTTTTGTACATAATTAATAAATATTACATAATAAATACCTTTTATTTATAAAATTAGGGTTTTGCCCTAAATACATAAAAATACAAAAAATTAATTAATTTTATTTTTTGTTTATTTGACACATAAAAAATACTTTTTTCATACATATAAAAAACCATTTTTTTTGCATCTTGCACATTTATTATGTTTTCATTTTTATTTAATTGTCGTATATTAAATAATTTGTGTAATTCAATTTGGATGTAATAGTTTAGGTTTAATTTCTTGCTAAAATATCCCCATTTGCACATATGTACCCCCCATCCCATATATTGTGTTGTAATAACTTAGGACCTTTTATTTTTTCGCATTTAAAAGCTTTCTAATTATGCCATGTTAGAATTAGGGTTTTGTATGCAAAATTAACCAAAAATAGTTTGACCTAATTTCAAGATAAACAAGCATGAAAATGAACAACACTAATCACATGTGCACCCTTAGGGTTACTCCACTTGTTGCCTTCAAATAATGGGCCATATTGCATGTTAGGTATCTTTGGAAAAAACAAAACAATCAAATGATCATAGTCCCTCGATGACGCTTTCGAAAGTTGCCTAAAAATGATCAAGTCCCTTAAAGGAAAAATTGCCCAAAGATATTTGGCACCATTGCAATCATGGTCTAAACGATGACCCGCGCCCGTTCCGTTAACATCCTAACACAAGATTGTCCACCAAATACAATGGTGGAACAAAATTGTTAAAAGGGTTAAAACATAGCAAAGATCTTTGAGAAATATAGGGTAGATAGCTCTTGGTTACTTGCCAACTTGCAAAACAAAAACCCTTGCCTATTTTTCCAAACACCATCACAACACATTTTCAAAATAACTTTCAAAAACGTTGGAAACTTTTCAAAAAGACAAATACACCTTTATATACATTCAAACATGGATCATTACAAAGGTTGCCACCACATTGGCCTCTTTTCAAAACATTTTCCAAACACACACACAAAGCACCATTTCAAACAATTGAAAGCACCATTTCAAACAATTGAAAATCAAGGCAAGTTGATCTAAGAAAGTAACTAAGAGCCCATGGATAACCATGGATAGAAAGGGTGCTAATACCTTCGCTTTCTATAATCTACTCCCCGAACCCAAGAAAACATCTCAAAGGTTTTTGCTGTGCTTTTTAACCTTTCCTTAGGATAAAATAAAAAGTCGGTGGCGACTCTTGCTCAACCGAAAAATTTGCGAAAACAAACGCAAAACCTCTAGTCAGTTCTCCCACCGTATCACAGAACTGGCGACTCTGCTGGGGAAAATTTTAAAAGTGGAGTAACCTTAGGGCTTAGATCACCCTATTGCATGACTAATTGTTTGTTTTGATTGTTTTACATCTTGGCTCTCTTGTTTGGGTTTACAATCCTACGCCCGGATTTGGGGAAACATTCATAGATAGCAATAAGTTGTGGAAACTGTACGGGGTATACCGACACGATTGAAGCAATAGCTATATTAGTGTGACATATTTGTGAGTATCGGTAACCCTTGAGTTCAATCAAGGAGAGTACGGGGCCGCTGAGTGATGTCACTAAGCACTAATGACCTAGAACCTTACTTGACCATCTTGGCCTTTCATTAGGGGTAGTGAGATGACCGGCTTTGGTGCAGTCCGAAGTTGGTAAATACTCAATACTACACTCATTGAGGGTTGTTTTCTTGGAATATTTTGGTCGCTAGTTAAGTGGCTAAACCAAAACAATGAACAATGAAAACAATCCCGTGATATTGAGCTCCTCAGAACCCGGTTACTATTTATAGGACAGGTTTTTAAGCCAACTACACTCAAGAGGGTACTTACCTATGAAACCTCACGCAAGCCTGAAACTAGGGTTTGGTGTGAATTGCTTGTACATATGTCTGTGCATACATCATAAACATCATAAAGCATCATATGCATATACTAACCATTTCAAGGGTTTAGATCTTCATCTTTGTTCTTGTTTTGTAGGTCATGGAAATTCCTCGCAGGAAAACTATCCAAGTCAACCTTGTGAGAATCCCTCCTCAACTCAAGGAACTCACATCAAGGATTCCAGAAAGCTCTCCCTTCAGTGAAATACATGGTAGACTGCTCAGCTTAGTCAACACCAACATTGAAGAGGACATGGTAAAGGTGTTGTTTCAGTTCTTTGACCCTCTTCACCACTGTTTCACATTCCCCGACTATCAATTGGTGCCCACTTTGGAGGAATTTTCTCAACTCTTGAGAATTCTTATCCTTAATCAACTACCTTTCAACGGTATGGAAAAGGAACCAAAGCCTGAAGATGTTGCTCAAGCCCTACACTTGCAACCATCTGACATCAAGGGGCATTGGGAAACTAGAAGCGGTGTCAAAGGCTTCTTAGCAAAATTCTTGTTTGAGAAGGCACACGAATCTTGGAATTCATTGGACCTACAAGCCTTTGAAGAAATTATAGCCCTCCTTATCTATGGGTTGGTCTTGTTCCCAAATCCTGACCAGCTTGTAGATGTCAACGCCGTCAAAATCTTCTTATCCAGAAATCCAATACCAACATTGCTTGGGGACATTCTTCACTCATTTTACACTCGAACAACGAGAAAGAGGGGTGTTCTCATGTGCTGTACTCCACTCCTTGCAAGGTGGTTTATTTCGCACCTTCCACAATCTGTCTTGAAGAATGACCAAGGCCTAAGGTGGTCACAACGGTTGATGACCCTTACTCACTCTGATGTACATTGGTGTTCTCGGTCCAGAGAAAATGTCATCATCGTCGATCATTGTGGAGAGTTCCCTAATGTTCCATTGCTTGGCATTAGAGGAGGTATTACCTACAATCCTTGTCTAGCTTTGAGACAATTTGGATATGCACTGAGGGATGGCCCTCATGACATGTTGATTCCTGACTTAGTTTTTGACTTCGACAATGATGCGCAAGGACTTCGCCAAAAATTCATCAGAGCTTGGAGGATGCCTAACAAGGTTGACAGCAAGACACTGGGGCACAAGAACTCCATCCCTCTTGAGCCTTATCTCAAGTGGGTACGAACCCGAGCCCAGAGTCTGATGATGCCTTATCCTCATATTCTCCCTGTGATTAAAGAGCCCGTTACGGAAGGAGAGGTTCCCTACACCATCCTATATCCTGACATGCCTACATCGTGGGAGGAGATGCAGAAGAGTTGGATCCAACTCAAGGAGGAACGGAACACTTTTGAAACCAGCTTCTACGCCAGTGAGAAGAAGGTTTTAGAGCTTACCCTCCGACTCCATGAGGAAGAGACCTTCAACACCTACATCGCGCCAAAGAGGATGCGCAACGTCTTTTTACCTTGAGAAATTTTGTAATATTTGGCCCATGGGGCAGTTATGTACTAACAATTTTCTTCTTAATTAATATGACGTGCGTTCTTTTTGTTTGCAACAATTTTGAACTTTCTAAATCCTTGAATGCATTGCATACATAAGCATACCATTCATCATGTGCATAAGCAGGTCTCCACACCAGGTTTCCTTATCTTTCTGCTGTTTATTTCAGTAAGATGGATCTCGAACAGACGGTCAAGAACTTGCAGTCTCAGAACGCACAGTTTCAACAACTCCTGATGACCTTGGCTAAGGGTCAGGAGGATCTGAAGACCCTGCTTGGGAACAAAGACCAAGTAAAGAGGAAGAAGAAGAGAGTCGGGGTGGCTACCTTAGGGAGAAGGTTTGAGGGTGAAGCCAGAAGGGTTCTTGAATTTCCTTCCACATCCGAAGAGGAAAACAGTAAAGGAAAAGGGGCTGCGGTACCTTCCGAATCTGAAGCTGAAGAAGAAGAGGCTGAAGAAGACGAAGACTACTCAGAACAACAATACCCGCCGGCTGATGACAAGTACAAGAGTTTGGAAGACAGGTTAGCAGCTATGGAGCTGCAGAGAGTTCCAGGCTTAGATTTCGAAGATTTGGGATTAATTGCTGGAGTTGTGATCCCCCCGAAATTCAAAGTGCCTATTTTTGCAAGATATGACGGGCTGTCCTGCCCAAAAATGCACCTAAGGTCATATGTCCGAAGAATCCAACCTCACACATCTGACAGAAACCTTTGGGTACATTTCTTTCAAGATAGCCTGTCTGGCACTCAGCTAGACTGGTTTTACAAACTGGAAAGGTCGGAGATACGTAGTTGGGAGGATCTGGCAGCTGCTTTTTATCGCCAATATCAGTATAACTCTAACCTGGCACCAATCCGCACTCAGCTGCAGAGTATGGGAATGGCCTCAGGTGAGGGATTTAAGGAATACGCCCAGAAGTGGCGTGATCTGGCTGGAAGGGTGCAACCGCCTCTTTCCGATAGAGAACTTGTTGATATGTTCCTAGGGACCCTGTTTGGTCCATTCTTTAATCATCTGATCGATAGCTCTTCCTCGGGGTTTACTGAATTAATTCTGACTGGCGAGCGGGTAGAAGCCGGTATCAAGAATGGGAAGATTCAGAAGGATGCCTCCGCATCTACAATTGCTAAGAAATCATTTCCAGCGAAGAAAGAAACAACTGTTGTGTATTCTCAAAGGGGAGCAGGAAGAAGTGAGCGCAGGCCGACTGTGGGGGCCGTAATGATCCAAAATCCACCAAGTGATCAGCCTCGCAATAACCCGTCCAGACCTAAACAGCAATGGGGAGAACGGCCACCACGGCAGTTCACCCGCATTAATATGACGCCCGCGCAAGTTCTTCCACACTTGTTAAAGCTGAATCTCACAAATATTAAAGAAGCACCGAAAAATGTGAATACGACCTCACCAGCTTACAATGCAAATGCCAAATGCGCCTACCATTCCGATAGCGTCGGACATGACACAAATAATTGTTGGGCGTTGAAAAATAAAATTCAAGACTTGATAGATGCAAAAGAGGTGGAGTTCGATGCTCTAGAGAAACCAAACGTGATATCTGCTCCGATGCCGAAGCACGGTCGAAATGTCCATGCTATTGAGGAAGATTTGTATGTTTCTGATGTCAATGACCTGATAACTCCGTTGTTAACCATCAAGTTAAATCTGTTAAAGGCCGGGATTTTCCTGGGATGCAAAGAAGATTGTTACTGTTGTTACTCTCTGCCAGTTGACTGCCCGTTACTGAAAAAAGGCATCCAAGGTCTGATGGACAGTCAACAAATTTTGTTTGAAAAAGTTTCTGCTATTCCAACCCCTACTAAAGATGTCTCAATTATCACCATTCACGCCAATCTTTCCAAGGCCGTCAGAAAGCCTGTTAAGATTACATCTGCTACAAAGTCTGTTCCTCTGAAGATAACTATGCCAGGGCCTGTCCCCTACAGTTCTGAAAAGTCAGTAGCATGGAATTACGGTGGAGAAGTCTACTACCATGGTATTAAACAAGTTGAAATAACCGAAGGAAGCTCTGATGAAGAAGATGCCAGCATTGGAAACATTGCCGGCACAAGCAAGATCACCCGAAGTGGGAGAATATTTTCTCCAGAGATTGCCCCCCCAAAGGAAATCTTTGGACCCTCATCTGCTGCCAAAGTTATTCCTGCACCAGTAAAACTTTCCGCTAGAACTCCATTGATTGAAGAGGCTGATGTTCCTGTTGTTGTCCCTCCTACTTCTGCTGATAAGGGTAAAGGGATCCAAGATGAGCTCGTCAGGACGAGGGCTCAACCTTTGGTCATCCCGGAAACCTCTAAGAAAGAGATGGAGGAGATCTTGAAGATAATTAAAAAGAGTGATTATGACGTGGTAGAACAACTGGGGCAAACCCCCTCGAAAATATCTTTGTTAGCATTGCTACTTTGTTCAGAGGCGCACGCCAAAGCATTGATTAAGTTCCTGAAGACGGCCCATGTACCCCAGGAAACCTCTGCCGACCAATTCCAAAACTGTGTAGCCAGTCTTACATCAGACAACGAGTTAGGTTTCTCTGATGCTGACCTAACCTCAAAAGGAAGAAAACACAACGACGCATTACATGTGTCAGTAGAGTGCCAAGGAACTACTCTGGCCCATGTTCTAGTCGACACTGGTTCTTCTCTGAACGTGCTACCTAAGAAGGCCCTCGACCGATTAGACTGTGAAGGCTT
This sequence comes from Vicia faba, assembly GCA_948472305.1. NCBI lineage: Eukaryota > Viridiplantae > Streptophyta > Magnoliopsida > Fabales > Fabaceae > Vicia > Vicia faba. The sequence continues at coordinate 525,098,499 of OX451740.1, read as the reverse complement.
GGATTTAAGACCAAGTAATATCATTGTAAGGGCATTTGACGGGTCAAAGAGAATGGTACATGGGGAGGTAGACATTCCCATTAAGGTTGGCACAGAGGTTTTCCCCTCAACTTTCTATGTGATGGACATCCGTCCGTCATACTCTTGCTTATTGGGGAGACCATGGATACACAACGCTGGGGCAGTCACCTCTTCCCTACATCAAATACTGAAGTACTCTATCAAAGGAAAGATCATAACCGTCCACGGTGAAGAGGAGTATATGATTAGCCACCTGAACTCTTTCAGATATGTAGAGGTAGAAGGTGAATTCATTGAGACACCATTCCAACACTTCGAGGAAGTATCTCCTGAAGCGGAAGTAGCAAAAGTGGTAGCTGAGGTACCAAAGCAGATGGCCAGGATGGCATCTCTAAAAGACGCGAAGGCCGCAATGAAGGAAGGGAAGAGCTCAACATGGGGGCAGTTGCTGGATATTCCTCACAAAACAGACAAGTTTGGTTTAGGATTCACTGCTGCGGGGCAGAAAGCTATGCGCCGTTCAAAGATTGAAAGAGCACCCATCAAGATCTCTCCTTATGGGATCAATGCTTTGGAAGGTGAAGACGAGGAGGTCAACATTGAAGATTGGATCTACCCAACCATCGAGGGGGGACTACGCAACTGGGAGGCAAAGGACTTTGTCCCCATTACTTTTATTAATCAGTAATTATCTGTCAAACATTTCCTTTGGTCTGTAATAATTACTTTTGAACAAATCAGTACACTACTTTTTCACCTCATGCCTTGCCCGGGGCATATAGGTCCATTTGTAAGGGTTTTGATTATCTTCATATCCATATGCCATGTTTAATGATTCATTGGACGTTTTTCATTGATAAACTGCTGTGTTCATTTTCTTTCCTTTTTGCATTCTTGTTTAAAGATGGCTATCCCTTACACACACCTACACTCACAAATGCAGGTACCCATCCACTATGGATTCTATGGGTGACTATTCTGCTATGTCCTTCAATAACTCTGAAGATCGGGTCAATCAGGTTGAGTATGAAGATGACGAAGGTTGTGAAGTACCAGGGGAATTAGCCAGACTTCTACAGCAAGAGGAAAGGGCCATCTTACCTCACGAAGAGTCGTTGGAAACTGTCAACTTAGGAACAGAGGAAGACCGGAAGGAAGTGCAAGTGGGTGTCAATCTAGAACAAAGTGTCAAGGAGCGCCTGATACGACTGTTAAATGAATACGTTGAAATCTTCGCCTGGTCTTATAAAGACATGCCAGGTTTAGACACATACATCGTGGTTCATCGTCTCCCTACAAGAGAGGATTGTCCACCGATCAAGCAGAAAGTCCGCCGAATGAGGCCCGCCATGTCTGAGAAGATTAAAGCAGAAGTGATGAAACAATTCAACGCTGGCTTCCTGGCTGTTACATCCTATCCACAATGGGTTGCTAACATCGTGCCAGTTCCTAAAAAAGATGGCAAGGTCAGGATGTGTGTAGACTACCAGGATTTGAATAGGGCCAGCCCCAAAGATGATTTTCCGCTACCGCACATTGACATTCTGATTGACAACACAGCTCAGCACAAAGTGTTCTCCGTCATGGATGGATTCTCGGGCTATAATCAAATTAAAATGGCCCCCGAGGACATGGAGAAAACAACCTTTGTTACACAATGGGGTACTTTCTGTTACAAGGTGATGTCGTTCGGACTGAAGAACGCAGGGGCAACTTATCAACGCGCCATGGTAGCTTTATTTCATGATATGATACATCATGAGATCGAAGTTTACGTAGACGATATGATAGCTCGGTCACAAACAGAGGAGGAACACCTTGAGCATCTAGAAAAGTTGTTTGCCAGGTTGAAAGAATACAAACTCAGGCTGAATCCAAGTAAGTGTACTTTGCAGTTAGGTCTGGTAAACTTCTAGGGTTTATGGTCAGCAACAAAGGCATTGAGGTCAATCCAGCAAAAGTAAAAGCAATACAAGAGATGCCTGCTCCCCGTACTGAAAAGGAGGTTAGAGGGTTCTTGGGGCGCTTGAACTATATTTCCAGATTCATCTCTCATCTGACTTCTACCTGTGAGCCAATTTTCAAATTATTAAAGAAGGATCAGGTAGTCGAATGGAACAACGATTGCCAAGCTGCTTTTGATAAGATCAAGGAGTATTTGCTAGAACCTTCTATTATGATGCCTCCCGTCGAAGGAAGACCATTGATCATGTATCTAACCGTATTGGGTAACTCAATGGGGTGTGTTTTGGGCCAGCATGACGAGTCTGGTCGAAAAGAGCATGCTATTTATTACCTTAGCAAAAAGTTTACCGACTGTGAGACTCGCTACTCACTGCTCGAGAAAACTTGTTGTGCTTTGGTATGGGCTGCTCGCCGACTAAGGCAGTATATGCTGACTCATACCACCTTGCTGATTTCCAAAATGGATCCTATCAAGTATATCTTCGAGAAGCCCGCTCTATCTGGAAGAATAGCTAGATGTCAAATGATCCTAACTAAGTATGACATCTAGTACACCACTCAAAAAGCTATAAAAGGGAGTGTACTAGCTGATCATTTAGCTCATCAAGCTATCGAAGATTATCAAACCATGAGATTTGACTTCCTGGACGAGGACATCATGAATTTGGACAACATTGAAAGTAACGGACCGTATGACGGACCCGAAAAGGGATCCCGATGGACCCTGTACTTTGATGGTGCTTCAAATGCACTTGGAAACGGCACCGGTGCGGTACTCATTTCCCCGAAAGGTTGTCACACTCCTTTCACGGCTCGACTCTGTTTCACCTGCACAAACAACATGGCAGAATATGAAGCTTGCATCTTCGGTCTCAAGGCTGTTATAGACTTGGGGATCAAATCTTTGATCGTGTTTGGGGACTCGGCTTTGGTTATCAGTCAAATCAAAGGAGAGTGGGATACCAAACATCCTAATCTTATCCCATACAAAGAACATGTCCTGACATTGTTGCCTCATTTCGAGCAAATTACCTTCGAGCATTTCCCGCGAGAAGAGAATCAACTAGCGGATGCTCTGGCAACAATGTCTTCTATGTTTAAACTCAACTGGGATAACGAGGCTCCCCAAATCACCATCGAGCGAATGGATGAACCTGCGCATTGTCATGAGATTAATACTGAAGAAGTAGTGGAACAACCCTGGTTTCACGAAATCAAAAAGTATCTCCAGACTAGAGAATATCCCGAAGGAGCTTCTGTAAATGACAAGAAGTTCCTAAGGAAATTTGCTGCCAAGTTCTTCCTAAGCAATGGCATCCTCTATAAGCACAACCATGATTGTGTTTTACTCTGATGTGTTGACAAGGCTGAAGCAGAGTTAATCATGACAGAGATGCACAGCGGTACATTTGACACCCATTTGAGCGGGCATACTATGGCTAAAAAGATCCTAAGGGCAGGCTATTACTGGTCTACCATGGAAGCAGATTGCCACCAGCACTCCCATACTTGCCATAAGTGTCAAGTCTACGCTGACAAGATTCATATTCCTCTGGTTCCTCTCAACGTGCTGACAGCTCCTTGGCCATTCGCAATGTGGGGCATTGACATGATAGGAGATATCAAGCCCACGGCTTCCAACGGACACCGCTTCATCCTGGTTGCCATTGACTACTTCACCAAATGGGTCGAAGCAGCTTCTTTCGCCTCTGTCACTAAAAATGTGGTTGCCCGCTTCATCAAGCAAAACCTCATATGCCGATATGGTGTTCCAGACAGGATTATCACGGATAACGGTATAAATCTGAATAATACTATGATCACCGCATTGTGCGAACAGTTCAAGATTTATCATCACAATTCATCTCCCTATTGGCCGAAGATGAACGGTGATGTTGAAGTTGCAAACAAAAACATTAAGAAGATCATTCAGAAAATGACAGTCACTTACAAGGACTGGCATGAGATGTTACCGTTTGCTCTGCATGGATACCGTACGACGACACGTACTTCAACCGAGGCAACCCCATTTTCTTTGGTGTATGGCATGGAAGTTGTCCTGCCCATGGAAGTTCAGATTCCTTCTTTAAGGATTATGAAGGACTCTGGGTTGAGCGAGGATGATCGGATTCAGACCCGACTGGATCAACTCAATTTGATCAACGAGAAGCGACTCGCTGCTGTGTGCCATGGTCAGACGTATCAAAAACGGATGATCAAGGCCTTCAACAAGAAAGTCAGACGTCAAGTATATCAAGTCGGAGATCTCGTAATCAAGCGGATTATCCTGCCGCAAAGTGATCCCAGGGGCAAATGGACTCCTACATACGAAGGACCATTTGTGATCAAGAGCATATTTTCTGGTGGTGCAATGATTCTGACCACCATGGACGGCAACGATTTGCCGCACCCTGCGAACGCTGACATAGTCAAAAGATACTACGCATAGAATAACCCGACAAGTCGAAAACCCGAAAGGGCGACTTGGGCAAAAATGGGCATCCCAGTGGACCGAAAACCCGAAAGGGCGGTTCAGGCAAAAATTAGGGATAAAACAAAAAAATCTGTACACCCGGCAAGCTGAAAACCCGAAAGGGCGGCTTGGGCAAAAAAGGGTTTCCCGGTAGATCGAAAACCCGAAAGGGCGATTCAGGCAAAAGTTAGGGAATTAAAGCGTATGACTGTGTCTCGTTGGATCACTTTAAGGACAATCTCTTCATCAACCAGCTCCAAGCTTCTAATCAACCCAGTCATCGGCAGACGAAGCATTGAATGGACAGATGTTCAGAGTTGTGAAGGCTATAGCAGAATGGAATCCCATGGAATTGTTTCACATAGCCATCTTTCTTTTGTATAAATCTTTCAATTTTTACGACGACATCCTCTTACTAGGATGACCGTCTCCTTTGTACAAATATACTTATAGAAAGTTAATACAAATATTTTTCCAAGTACAAAAATTTGCGTTGTCTTCCTTTTCTCTTTTCTTTTGCACCTATGTTTTATTTGAGAAACGTCCAATGTTTTGTTAAATAGGCATATGCATTTAAACATAATCATTTCCTTATGAATCAAGAAAGATGATTACTGATAGGTTGAAGGTACAAGTAGATATCTTGATGCCCTTTCAGAAGGAATCCTCAGAAGAGTTAAAATTCAATCCCCAGTGGAACCTTAAAAATCTGAAAATCCAATCCCCAACGGAGCTGAGATTTCTAGCCATCAATCCCCAGCTGAACCAGGCTAGTGAAACTTCTCCCCATGGAGATATCTACAACCAAACTGAAAATTCTCAATCATACCTCTCCAGCATGAGTCTATCAGATTCTGAACTTCCCCAGTAGAGATCTTCAGGAATTCTCATTCCCCGCAAGTCACCAAGGAATGCCATTTCTCCAGTAGTGGCCCTAAGACCCCTCAACGATTGAAGATCTTGTATTCCCCAAGCAGAATGAAGGTTCATTCTCAGTGCCTCACAGGATAATCTGATGTTCTCCAATGAAGATCTCCTCAAGACAAGAATCTCCAAAAGATTGGTATACAACCCAAGCTCTTGTTTCTCCAGCAGTAGTCGACAAGGATGTCTCATCCTCAGCAATCAAATTTTTTTGTCTTCCCCTGCAAGCAGTCAAGGATTCACTTTCCCTGGCAGCAGTCAATATTCTTTATCTCCAGGATTCATCTATCCTCAGTGTGATCAGTGGAAATAGAACTGACTGTTTTTTAGTGCTGGTTCGCGAAATGTCGCGGTAAGCAAGAGTCGCCACCGTCTTTTATGTTATCCAACATGGAAAGGACAAAAGCACAGCAAAATTCCTTATGAGAATGTTTCTCGGTTCGGGAGGTAGATTTATAGAAAGGGAAGGTGTTAGCACCCTTTCTATCCGTGGTTATCCACGGGCTCTTAGGTACTTGCTCTTATGTTTTCAAAATTTGTTTGCTTTTCAAATGTGAGTGGGTTTTGAAAAAGTTCGTTTGAAAACTTCTAGGTAACTCTTGTATCAGTCCTCAAGAGTGTATGAAGTATTGTTTGAAAACTTTTTGAAAGTGTAATGTGTGAAAAGTATTTTGTTTGTTTTTGAAAAGAGCAAGTACCCATGAGTCATCTACCTACCCTAAGGAATTAAGCTGTGTAAGAGTCTTTTAGATAGTGCTATCCCACCATTGAGAGGTAGGTAGCACCATCGTTGGAGGTGTTCGGGTCAATTCGATTATTGGGACAGTGTGGTCACCGAAGCAATGGTAGGACACCTTAGAAGTAACCCTAATGTCCTAGATCCTTTGTATCCGAGGCAACCGTTTCGAGGCAACTGGATCTTTAGACAATAAGGGCGACCTCTAAGACACCCTATACTTAATGACCACGTTTCGAGGCAACGAGTGAAGCGTACCCTGGGAGTGGCATGTGCTTTGTGTTTTGTTTTTCAGTTAATTGTCTTTTTATTTGTGAGCTACGGATTAATTTTATTTACATACATTCTTTCATGCATTTAACAGTTATGGGTGCGGAAATTAAATTGCGGAAATATAAATTCTACGCTATTACAAGGCGCGGGTCTATACATCGCCAAAAATACAAAGACCCGTTTTGATAAAGTGCAGAAAGTAAAGAAAGCAATAAACCTAATTACTATTACATTCTTGAAGCAGTTAAATAATAATCAAAATAAAGTAAATGCGCGCGAATAAAAATTAATCGGGAACGTTCTAAGGGTTTTGACCCTTTTAAGAAAAGAAATTGAATTTTTTTGTGATTAAATGAAATTAATAACTAATAATTAAACTAATTAATTTATTTATTAAAAGAAAATATTTTTTTGTGTTTTTATGTTTTTTAATGAAATAAAATAAAAGAATTAAAATTAAAAGTTAATAAAAACCTAATTCTAAACTTATTTTAATTATTAAGAAAAAAAAAGAGTTAAAGTTGCCTAATTAATAATTAATTCAATTTATTAGTATTTAATTACAAAAATAAAATTAATAATAATAATAATAATGTTAGTTCTTTTTTTTGGATTTTTTATGAAAATATAAATTATGTTAATGGTTAAAAAAAGAATAAGAAAAAAAAATAAAGCAAATGACAAAATAATAAAAAAAGGAAAAGCAAACCCAAGGGGGGGTTTGGGCCAGATTGGAGGGTGTGATAGGAATTTGAGGCCCATTGAAGCTTTCAGCCACGTTGACTTCTTGGATTGCCTGTAACATGCTTTGACTGAGCACATGGTATTCATCACTTTTTATCCTTTGGATCTATGATCATGGCCACCTGGCGCTTGGATCTGTGAGGTTTATGGTGAGTCTTCTTTGGAATGCTGCACAGGAAAGCGTTAGAAAAAACAATATGGAATTATGGGGGGACCTGGGAATCGAACCCAGGTCCCAAGGGTCTATACACGTCCATCCAAACCACTGAGCCAAGCGCGTTTGTTTGTAAACATAATAAGAAAAAAGGAATATATGAAATAAGCGCACTATATGCTGAATCAAGTGGAAACGCGCGCGCCAATTTGAACCTGCCAATCATGTATTGCCACGCCCTTCGTCTTCAACCTTTCCTGTAAAATATAAAAACACATAGCGGGGGTTTTAAACCCCCCCAAAATGCAAGCATTTACAAAATAGCGATTAGACGCTCGTGCAATATAAATTGGGCGCGAGGTATGTTTCATGTTCGTCTCATCATGCTGAGTTTGACCATGTATGTCTTGAGGCTTAATTTTGCAGTATAAGAAAAACCCCAATTCCAAAGCTTTGAAAACCTAGAACTCAACAATGGTACTTTGCGTTTTACAGCATCATAATCAAATTAAATCATATGGAAAGCTTCGTATGGATCCTGTGAGCACAATGCAATTAATAAAAAGTGTTAAAAACGCATGAATGGATGATTGTGATTTTGAGAAAGAAGGTAAACCGTGTGACTTGTATGGCACGAGTTCCTGAGGTTTTTGGCTTGTTCTTGGCTGCAAACGATTCCTGGGGATGTAAGGAGTGTGTTTGGATCAAAAGGGAGGTTTGAATTATGCTGCAAAGTGGTTTTCAGTTTCACCCTTTTCTCTGGAAATTTTGAAATTGGTTATGCTGCCTCTGAGTTTTCTAGGTCGTGTATCATGTATGGAAGGCTTGCCTATATGGTTCTGAATGAGAATCAATCAATATCATGAGCCTTAAAGCCTTGCAATGAAGTTTGAGATTTTGCCATGACCACCATTAAACAACTTGCCATTTTTGCTCCAAATTTGAATTTTTATGCTTGAAATAGGATGTACACGAAATTGGTATGTGTTTCATGATGCATCAAGGCTATTCAAAACACAAGATTTCCCTTAATTAATTTTTTTGATTTTTATTTGAATTTTAAAGATTTAAAATGAATTAAATCAAATAAAATCAAATAAAAATGGAACAATTAATTTTTAATCTTGAAATAAATCATGGGAAACGTGGATGGCATGACAAGGATAAATCAAGTGGAAAAAGTGGGCCCTTTTTGTCAAAAATGAAGTTTCAAGGATAGTTGACTTTGGCCATTTCACAAAAATTTCCCAACTTCTCCAATGCATATCTTGCTCAATTTTGATCATATGAACATGTTCTTGGACATTTTGGAAAGGTCTTGAAGTCCTCTAACCAATGCCTTTGGTCCCATGTCATTTTGATTTACCAATCTCAAGTTATGGTCTTTGACTTAAAGTGCCTTTTTGTTGACTTTTGAAAATGACCTATAATGTTGAAATTGATAACTTTTTGTGAGAGCATTTCTTGGACTTGGAATGTGAAGATGAGTTGTAGGAAATTTCTTCCCCTTCAAGATGAGCATTGGATGGGATTTTTCTGATGAACCATGAAAAGGTTATGCCTTGGTCAAGTTACAGTTGACTTTTCAGCTGTCCAAAAATAGAAACTTTTGACACCTTGATGATTTTTGAACCATTCTTGTGAGATCATGGTCAAGTTTTGACCAAATGATGATTGTGGCTTCAAAATAAGATGTTGACCAAAATTTTTGACTTTTGACTGCCAAATGACCATTTTGCCCCTACAGTTGACTGTGAAGCAATTAGGGTTTTTGACTGTGCAGCTTGACCTTGTGAGCCTTGAAACTTGACATGTAGGTGCTTGACAATGTATATGAGCATATGGGACTTGATTGAGCCCTTGAAAACCTTAACTTCTTTGCAAGAACCAAAACCCTAATTTGACTGGCTTAGGAGAGTGGTTGACTGTGCAACTCCTTGAGTAGACTTGAGCAAATTGAGATGATGCTTGTCAGAACTCTGAAGAATATGGGAGGGCAAATTTTGGGGTACAACAGTTGCCCCTGTTCAATCTTCTTAGACCTGAGGATGTAGATTGGCTTGTGTGCCTTTCGTGATCCGAGGGTGGAAGATGATTGAACACTAGAGTGCCCAGAAATTTGCACTCACATAGCAGAGTATCAGCATTGTGATGTCGGGAATGGGCTTACAGATGCCATTTGGAAAGATGATGGATAGGAGGATGGGCTTATAGATGCCATCTGGAGGTGTGACAGAACCTTGTCGGGAATGGGCTTATAGATGCCATTTGGAACTGTAATGAGAGGATGGGCTTATGGATTCCATCTAGGTGTCGATCACGTAAGAGATTCCTTAGCGAGAACTTGCGTACCTGAGAAAGAAAGATAATTACCTGGCCTGTTACAGGGGTTGATCTTCAAACTCTTCATGCAGATATGCCCTGGTTGGATACATGTGTCGAATCTACAATTGGTTGCTCACAGATGTGCCATGGCTGGATATAGGAATCGAATCTGGAATTAGTCGTCAATAGATATGCCCTGGCTGGATACAGGAATCGAATCTTCAAACTCTTCAGACGTGCCCTGACTGGATACAGGAATCGAATCTGGAATTAGTCGTCAACAGATATGCCCTGGCTGGATACAGGAATCAAATCTTCAAACTCTTCAGACGTGCCCTGGCTGGATACAGGAATTGAATATGGAAATAGTCGTCAACAGATATGCCCTGGCTGGATACAGGAATCAAATATTCAAACTCTTCAGACGTGCCCTGGCTGGATACAGGAATCGAATCTGGAAATAGTCGTCAATAGATATGCCCTGGCTGGATACAGGAATTGAATCTTCAAACTCTTCAGACGTGCCCTGGCTGGATACAGGAATCGAATCTAGAAATAGTCGTCAACAGATATGCCCTGGCTGGATACAGGAATCGAATCTTCAAACTCTTCAGACGTGCCCTGGCTGGATACAGGAATCGAGTCCGGAAAATAGTCGTCAACAGATACACCCTGGCAGGATACAGGAATCGGATCTTCAAACTCTTCAGACGTTCCCTGGCAGGATACAGGAATCAAGTCTGGAATATAGTCGTCAACAGATACACCTTGGCAGGATACATGAATCAGATCTTCAAACTCTTCAGACGTGCCCTGGCAGGATACAGGAATCGAGTCCGGAAAATAGTCGTCAACAGATACACCCTGGCAGGATACAGGAATCGGATCTTCAAACTCTTCAGACGTGCCCTGGCAGGATACAAGAATCGAGTCCGGAAAATAGTCGTCAACAGATACACCCTGGCAGGATACAGGAATCGGATCTTCAAACTCTTCAGACGTGCCCTGGCAGGATACAGGAATCGAGTCCAGAAAATAGTCGTCAACAGATACACCCTGGCAGGATACAGGAATCGGATCTTCAAACTCTTCAGACGTGCCCTGGCAGGATACAGGAATCGAATCTGGAATTGATCGCTCACAAACATGCCCTGGCTGGATACAGGTATTGAATCTGGAATTGCGTCAGTTGATAGTAATTATCTTTGGATTGACCTTTTTCCTGAAAAGGTAAAACATCAGTTGTATGCAATGTCATGATGTATGAATTGCATGATGTCATGATGTTCTCAAAATAGACGAGATTGTGTGATATGATGCATATGTGCATGCATTGTGTATGTAAGCAGGATGTATGAAATGTGATATGTTTATGAATGTATTTTTGTCTAAGAAAATAAATCTTTGACGAATGTCGGGAAGTTGAATCCTGGGCTGATGTTGAAGAGTGAAGTTCTTCATTTCTGCTGGGGATGATGGTTGCAAGAATAAATCGGTAGGAGAAGATGACTCCGTTGGGGAATAAACTTGTTGGGGAGATTACTCTGCAGGGAATACTCTGTGGGAAGAGATACTTCGCTGAGGTTTGATGATAACTCTGCTAGGGATACCGTTGACGAGTTATGTTGGTAGATTTGATGAACTCTGCTGGGGGATAGGAAGAGCTTCGCCGAGGACGATCTTTCCGTGGTTATTGGCTGAGGATAACCCAGTTATATCCTGGTGGGGAATAACCTTTGAATAAAGTCCGGGAGACGTGTTCGTACTCTGTAGGGGATAAGCTTTCAGAATCTACTGGGGATAAGCTTCCTACTGGGGAGATGGTTCAACTCTCCTGGGGAGACTTTTGAGACTGTACTGGGGAGTGGCTCCACTAGGGTGTCTGTATTCCGCCGGGGAACAATCTTAGATCAAGAATGCCGGGGATGCTTGTTTAGGAACATCTGTATACTCCGTTGGGGAATATTGAGATTTTCTGGGGAGACCCAGCTTCTTTGAGGCTGACAGTAGGCTAACTTTGCTTGGGGAGAGTATTGCTGACTTGCTGGAGCTACTGTGCCTTGTAGGGCTGATTGGGAGACCAATTCTGCTCAGGGAGTATTGTTGAGTCCTGACTTACTCTGCGGGGAGTGAAGGTATCCTGATCGTTCTTCAGCTGAACCTACCTTGGTACCTTGGTGGACAGAGCAATTAGATTGCTTAGACAACTCATTATTACCCCTGTTTCTAGTGTCACCTGTAATTATTCCTTTGTTTCGCATATAAGTATTTATGAATTAGCAATTAGTGTCAAATGCATATATCAAAAATTGAACATTGGACGTTCTTTGCAAAACAAAACAGAAAAAGGAAAAACAAATTGGCAATTGGTCTGAAAAGTGAATTTGTATTGATTTTTGAATTTACCTGAAAATAGGCGTTTATGTACAAGAGGCTGACGTCCTAGTAAGAGAAAGCCGCCGAACAACAGAGTTTATACAATTTTGTGAAAAGGGAAAACAAAACAGCTATGTGAAAAGAATAATCCCACTGGGTTCCAACTCTGCTATCGCCTTTATGTCTTCAAGCGTCTCATCACTTTGCTGCTTAGTTGAAGATGAAGTTGATTGATCGATGCCGTCTGAACCTGATAGTTGATACCGGATTCTGGATGCGAGGTGATCCAATGAGACATAGTATTACGCTTTAATCCCTAACTTTTGCCTGGACTGCCCTTTCGGGTTTTCAGTCCATCGGGATACCCATTTTTGCCCAAGCCGCCTTTTCAGGTTTTCGACTTGCCGGGTGTACAGATTTTTTTTCATTTCATCCCTTATTTTTGCCCGAACCATTTTGGTTCGTCGGGAAGCCCTAATTTTTGCCTAGGTATGTCAACCTAGCGGGTCTTTAGTCATGCGTAGTATCTTTTTACTATGTCTGCATTGGCGGGGTGAGGAAGGTCGTCACCATCCATAGTGGTTAGAATCATGGCTCCTCCTGAGAACACATGCTTAACCACAAATGGCCCTTTGTATGTGGGGGTCCATTTACCCCTGGGATCACTTTGAGGAAGAATGATGCGTTTGATTACCAGATCTCCAACTTGATACTCTTGTGGTCTGACTTTCTTGTTAAATGCCCTGATCATCAGTTTTTGGTACGTTTGACCATGACATATAGCAGTGAGTCTCTTTTCGTCAATTAGATTTAATTGATCAAGTCGAGTCTGGATCCAATCATCTTCACTCAAGTCTGCATCCTTCATTATCCGGAGAGAGGGTATCTGGACTTCAATTGGCAAGACTGCCTCTATGCCGTAGACCAAGGAAAAGGGGGTTGCCCCGGTTGACGTTCTTGCTGAGGTACGGTACCCGTGAAGAGCAAACGGTAACATTTCGTGCCAATCTTTATAGGTCACTGTCATCTTCTGCACAATCTTTTTGATATTCTTATTCGCTGCTTCTACAGCCCCGTTCATCTTCGGCCGATAAGGAGAAGAGTTGTGGTGCTGTATCTTGAATTGCTCGCAGAGCTCAATGATCATCTTGTTGTTAAGATTGGTACCGTTGTCCGTAATGATCCTTTCCGGGACGCCGTATCGACAGATCAGGTTGTGCCGAATGAACCGTGCCACGACGTTCTTGGTTACCGTAGCGTAGGAAGCTGCTTCAACCCACTTTGTAAAGTAATCGATCGCTACCAGGATGAAGCGATGCCCGTTGGATGCTGTAGGTCTGATCTCGCCGATCATATTAATGCCCCACATTGCAAAAGGCCAAGGTGCAGTCAAGACATTCAGAGGAACTGGAGGAACGTGCACCTTATCTGCATAAATTTGGCACTTGTGACATGTCCGAGAATGTTGGTAACAGTCAGCTTCCATTGTGGACCAGAAATATCCTGCCCGGAGGATTTTCTTTGCCATGGTATGTCCACTGGAATGTGTTCCGAAGGTACCTTCGTGTAGCTCTGCCATGATCTTTTCTGCTTCAGTCTTATCCACACAACGCAGTAAGGTTGAATCATGGTTTCGCTTGTATAGAATGCCATTGCTGAGGAAGAACTTTGCAGCGAACCTTCTCAGAAACTTCTTGTCATTGATGGATGCACCTTCAGGGTATTCTTGAGCTTCCAAGTACCTCTTCACTTCATGATACCATGGTTTTTCAGTTACCTTTTCAACTTCAAGATTGCAGCAATATGCAGGTTCGTCCAGTTTCCAGATAATGATCCGGGGAGCCTCATTGTCCCATTTGACTTTGAACATAGAAGACATCGTAGCCAGCGCGTCCTCCAACTGATTCTCCTCTCTTGGGAAGTGTTCAAAAGTTATCTCCGTGAAATGGGGGATCAATGTCAACACACATTCTTTGTAAGGAATGAGGTTTGGGTGTTTCGTATCCCACTCGCCTTTGATCTGATTGATCACGAGAGCGGAATCTCCGAAGACACTCAGAAACTTGATCCTTAAGTCAATTGCAGCTTGCAGACCCATGATGCATGCCTCATACTCTGCCATGTTGTTGGTGCAGTTGAAACATAGCCGGGCAGTAAGTGGAGTATGAATGTCTTGAGGGGATATGATCACAGCGCCGATACCGTTACCCAAAGCGTTGGAGGCTCCGTCAAAGTGCATAGACCATCGGGATCCTTCCTCAGGTCCTTCATCCGGTCCAGGTACTTCACAATCAGTCACTACCATGATGCTCTCGTCAGGAAAATCAAAGTTCATTGACTGGTAGTCATCCACTGCCTGGTATGCCAAATGGTCTGCCAACACACTCCCTTGATAGCTTTCTGAGTCGTATACTGGATGTCGTATTCTGTCAAGATCATCTGCCATCTTGCTATTCTTCCAGACAGAGCATGCTTTTCGAATATGTACTTTATTGGATCCATTTTTGAAATCAACAGAGTAGTGTGAGTCAGCATATACTGTCTCAGCCGGCAAGAAGCCCATACCAAAGCGCAGCAAGTTTTCTCGAGCAGTGAGTATCGGGTCTCACAGTCGGTAAACTTTTTGCTAAGGTAATAAATGACATGCTCTTTTCAGCCAGACTCGTCATGCTGCCCCAGCACACACCCCATTGAGTTGTCAAGTACTGTCAAGTATAGTATTAAAGGTCTCCCTTTAACCGGTGGCATAAGAATGGGTGGTTCTTGGAGATACTCTTTGATTCTGTCGAAATCAGCCTGACATTCATCGTTCCAACGTACTACCTGATCTTTCTTCAGCAGCTTGAAGATTGGTTCACAGGTAGCAGTTAGATGCGAGATGAACCGGGCAATTTAATTCAGACGTCCTAGAAAGCCTCTGACTTCTTTCTCTATCTTGGGAGTTGGCATCTCTTGTATGGCTTTCACCTTGGCAGGGTCCACTTGGATACCTTTGTCGCTCACGACGAAGCCTAGCAATTTTCCAGATCTTACCCCAAATGTGCATTTGTTTGGATTCAACCTCAGCTTGTACAACTTCAACCGGTCAAACAGTTTCTGTAAATGGTCAAGGTGTTCCTCCTCAGTTTGAGACCTTGCAATCATATCATCGACGTATACTTCAATCTCATGGTGGATCATGTCATGAAACAAAGCAACCATGGCACGTTGGTAGGTTGCCCCAGCATTTTTCAACCCAAATGGCATGACCTTATAGCAAAAGGTGCCCCACTGAGTAACAAAAGTGGTCTTCTCCATGTCTTCAGGAGCCATTTTGATTTGATTATATCTGGAGAAACCGTCCATGAAGGAGAATACCTTATGTTGAGCAGTATTTTCAACCAAGACGTCGATGTGAGGCAAAGGGAAATCATCCTTAGGGCTCGCCCTGTTCAAATCCCTGTAATCAACACACATTCGGACCTTACCATCTTTCTTTGGCACTGGAACCACGTTGGCAACCCACTGAGGGTAAGAAGTCACTGCAAGAAAACCGGTGTCAAATTGTTTCATAACCTCAGCTTTGATTTTCTCGGACATCTCTGGACGCATACAACGAACCTTTTGCTTAACCGGAGGGCAGTCTTCCTTGGTAGGCAGGTGATGAACCACAATGTCGGTATCCAACCTAGGCATGTCTTCGTAGGACCAGGCAAAGATTTCCACATAATCATGCAACATCTGAATCAACCGTTGTTTCACGCTGAGCTCCAGATTGGCACCAATCTTGACTTCCTTTCTGTCTGTCTCAGTACCCAGATTTACCGTTTCCACTGGCTCTTCATGTGGTTGAATGGCCCTCTCTTCCTGGAGTAACAGTCTTGCAAGCTCACCAGGCACTTCGCAATCATCTTCACCTTCGTCTTCGGCTAAGTTGATCGGATTTTCGAAGTCACGACTGGCAGTAGCAGAGCCGTTACCAGTGAGATCTAGAGTGGATTGGAACCTGTATGAGTGAGTGTGTGTAAATACAGCTGTTTTGCAATATATAAAGAAAGAAAAGAGAGCGCAAGATTTGAAATGTGAAAAACGTCCAATGCTTTTATTCATGATATATGGAAGTGACAAACAAAAGCCCTCACAAATAAAACCACGGTGCCCCGGGTAAGACACCGGGCCATAAAGTTTTAAATTATTGTTTATTACAAATCCAAAACAAAGAAGTTCATTACTGGGTGACAAAAGTAATAGGTGTAAAGTCTTTTGCAGTCCAGTTGCTAGGTCCACCGTTGGTCGTTGGGTAGATCCAGCTGTCGAATTCAGATTCGTCCGCTTCATCCTCAATAGCATTCACTCCCGGGTTGGTGATGAACACAGGAGGTCTTCCAATCCTTACCTTGCGCATAGCCTTCTGAGCCTCTGCAGTGAAACCCAGCCCAAACTTGTCAGTCTTAGGAGTAAAATCAGGGAGCCTGCCCCAATTTGCACATTCACCTTTTTCAATCACAGCCCGGGCATCTTTCAAGAAAGCCATCTTCAAAGGAGAGTCTTCTGCAGTCACTGTCTCTGCTGCTGCCAATGTTTGAGGTACCTCTTCAAAGTGTTGAAAGGGGGTCTCAATGAATTCCCCGTCCATTTCCACGTATCGGAACGAGTTGAGGTGGCTGACCATGTATTCCTCTTCCCCTTGCACTGTTACGATCTTCCCCTTGACCGGGTATTTGAGCTTCTGATGTAAAGTTGAAGTCACAGCTCCAGCCTTGTGGATCCACGATCGACCCAGCAAACAAGAATAGGATGGACAGATGCCCATCACATAGAACTTTGAATCAAAGACCTGTGACCCAACCCTGATTGGGATGTCAACCTCACCATGTACCATTCTTTTGGACCCGTCAAAGGCCCGGACAATAATGTTACTTGGTTTGAGCTCTAAACCCTCACAGTCCAGCCTGTCTAGAGCTTTCTTGGGTAGTACGTTCAGCGAAGAACCTGTGTCAACCAGCACGTGAGCAAGAGTAGTGCCCCCACATTCAATGGAGACATGCAGGGTGTGATCGGTGGATTTAGAACTGACTGTTTAACGCTGGTTCGCGAAATTTCGCGGAAGCAAGAGTCGCCACCGTCTTTTATTTTCTCCAACATGGACAGGAGAAAAGCACAGCAAAATTCCTTATGAGATAGTTTCTCGGTTCGGGAGGTAGATTTATAGAAAGGGAAGGTGTTAGCACCCTTTCTATCCATGGTTATCCATGGGCTCTTAGATACTTGCTCACTATGTTTTCAAAATGTTTTCTTTTCAAAATGTGAGTGGGTTTGAAAAAAGTTTCATTGAAAGATTTCTGAATAACTCTTGTATCTGTCCTCAAGAGTGTTTGAAAAATTGTTTTGAAAGCTTTTTGAAAGTGTCGGTGTGAAAAGAGTTTTGATTTGTTTTTGAGAGAGCAAGTATCCATGAGTCATCTACCTACCCTAAGGAATTAGGTTGTGTAAATGTCCTTACGGTAGTGCCATCCCACCATTGAGAGGTAGGTAGCACCACCGTTGGAGGTTGTGATCGGTGGATCTGGAACTGACTGTTTAACGCTGGTTCGCGAAATGTCGCGGTAAGCAAGAGTCGCCACCGTCTTTTATTTTCTCCAAATGGAAAGGACAAAAGCACAGAAAAATTCCTTATAGAGATTGCTCTCGGTTCGGGAGGTAGGTTATAGAAAGGGAAGGTGTTAGCACCCTTTCTATCCATGGTTATCCATGGGCTCTTAGATACTTGCTCATTTGTGTTTTCAAAATGTTTGTTTGCTTTTCAATTGTGGGTTAAAAAAGTTTCTTTGAAAATTTCAGTTCGACTCATACGTCAGAGTGTTTGAAAAGTTTGCTTTGAAAGCTTTTGAAAATGTGTTGGTGTGAAAAGATGTTTTGATTTGTTTTTGAAATTAGAGCAAGTATCCTTGAGAACCTACCTACCCTAAGGAATTCGTCTATGTAGATGTCCTTAAAAGTAGTGCCATCCCACCATTGAGAGGTAGGTAGCACCACCGTTGGAGGTGTTCGGGTCAATTCGAGTTTATAGGGACATGGTGATCACCAGAGCAATGGGAAGACACCTTAGAAGCTACCCTCATGCCAGGTTCCCGGATCATGAGGACTTACTAAGACATCCTCTACTCGACGATCACCTTTCGAGGCAAGGCAACAGTGAGGCGTACCCTAGGGGTGGTGTGTGATTTGTGTGTCGTTTTCATTTGTATTTTATCTTGTCATACCATGGGTGATCTACGCGTTTATTTTTATTTTTGTCATTTATTCTTGCATGCATTTATTTAACAGTAAAAAAGGTGCGGAAATTGAAAGTTCTAAACTATTACAAAGGCGCGGGTCCACATCACCAAAATTAAAATCCAGGACCCGATTTGACAGAAAGTAAATAAAGTAAATAAAGTAAAGTGCGAGAAATATAAAATGTCCGAGTTACATGGCTTTGGGAGAATTACATAAATATTTAAAAGAAGGAATAAATAAAATGTGCGAATTGAATTGAAATTGAAAGCGAGGGCGTTGGACCCTTTTTAATGAAATTAAATTATATTGAGCAAATTAATTAAATTAAAATAAAAAAGAAATTATTTTTGAGGTTTTTTGTATTTATGGTTTTTTATGAGAATTAAATGAAATTAAAATATTAATCCTAATTCTAATTTTTTTATTTATTAAGAAAAACATGTTAAAATTAAACCTAAAATTAATCTAATTATTTACATGCAATTTTTAATTTAAGAAAATAATAAATAAGTGGTATTGAGAAATAAAAATTAAAAAGACATTAAAACTATCAATTAACCTAACTCTACATTTTTTGGATTTTTACTAAAAAAGAATTAAAATTAAAACCTAATTAAACTAAATATTTTACATTCCAATTTATTTATGAAAATAATTATAATAAAATATTATAGTTTTTGTATTTTCTGGATTTTTTTATGTTTTTGTATATTATATTTTTTTTGTAAACAAAATTATTAGTTAATTTAAAACAATAAAACAAATAAGCAAATAATAAAAGAAAATTAGAAAATAATGCAAACCAGAAGGGGGGTAAACCCAATTTTGGAGGTTTTGATGTGAAAGGCCTGGCCCAATAAGCTGGACGTTGATTGACTTTTTGAATCTTATACAACGCGTTGACTGGATCTTAGTGTACTCCTTTGATCATGGCCCTTGATTTGCTCTTGTAAGACGCGTGTATGGTGATTTGTGGATGGACTATGGTAGTCCTTAGAAGCGTGCCTGCATAGGAATGAATATTGAAAAATAACATTGAATATTTGCCAGACCTGGGACTTGAACCCAGGTCTTGAGGGTCATTCACGTTAGTCCCTGCCATCTGTGCCACTTGCGCTACTTTTAACATATAAAATCAATTAAACAATATAAGAGAAAAGTAGAGTTAGTGGAGGAAAGCGCGCCAGATTTTGAAATAACCAACCACCGCTTGCCAGCGCGTTATCGTCTTCCTTCTCTTGATATTTTCTGAAACATAAAAAAGCAAAGAGCAACGGTTTTGACCCGTTGCCATAGAGGCCATACCAAAAAATAGCGAATAGGAACCTACTGATCATAAATTTATCGCGAATACGCCATCTTAATCGTCCAGATGCGTTGAGTCTCGTGGCCTTAGTCTTAGGTCTTGATTTTGCCTGGGGTGAAAAACCCCAATTCAAGAATTCTGAAACCCTAAAAATCGATTATGGTAACTTCTCATACATGGCACAAAAACAAAATCAAATGCGTTGGTTAGCTTTAGAACATGCTTATTGGTATGAATGCACTAATAAAAATCAATGAAAATGCTTAAAACATAGAACATGATCATGCATTTTTCTGGGAACTGTTTGGATTCGTGATACCGGCTCCAGGCGTTTTGGCTTGTTGTTTGGGATTGGTACACGTCCAGAATTAGTCAAGGGAGCTTTTGGGATGAAAATCAAGGCTTGAATGGACCTCTAAGACTGATTTCAGAATTTGAGTTTCTAAGCAATTTTTCAAGTTTGTAGGTTGCTTATGAGCGCAGCTTTCAGTCTAGGATTATTAGGGTTATGTTGCTGATCATATATGGAGTGATTTAGGTCAAGAAAACTAGGCAAAATCTCAAGCATTCATGGTTTCAAATATTTGATTTTTCATATCTTTTCCAAATCTCTTTTCATGTTGTTTTTGTTCAATCATGATCCAATCCTATCAAAACTTACCATAATCCATTAAGCACGAAATATTGACATTATAATGTGCATAAAAAGATTTTTTAGGTTAAGGTTTATATTTTTCATGAATTAAAATCATTTAAATGAATATAAATTAATATTAATTCAAATAAATAATTAAAAAATATGAGAATACTTCCCTTTGGGCCTAGTGGTCGTGCATAGGCTTGGCATGAAGAAATTTGGAAGAAAAATGGGCCCATTTGCATTTTTAGGCCTTTTGCATCAAAGTTGACTTTTCAAAATTCCTAAAAATTTCCCAACTTCCACAAGGCATAACTTGGTCAATTTTTAGGCTTTTCACATGTTCTTGGACATTTTGGAAAGGTCTTTGAGTCCTTTAACCAATGCCTTTGGTCCCATGTCATTTTGATTTACCAATCTCAAGTTATGGCCTTTGACTTAAAGTCACTTTTTGTTGACTTTTGAAAATGACCTATAATGTTGAAATTGATAACTTTTTGTGAGAGCATTTCTTGGACTTGGAACATGAAGATGAATTGTGGGAAATGTCTTTCTCTTCAAAATGAGCTTTGGATGGAATTTTTCTGATAATCCATGTGAAAGTTATGCCCTGGTCAATTTCAGTTGACTTTTTCAGCTGTCCAAATATAGCAACTTTTGCATCTTTGATGATTTCTGAGCCAAATTTTGAGAATCATGATCAAGCATTGATCAAATGATGTTTGTGGCTTCAAAATGATATGTTGACCAAAAATTTGAACTTTTGACTGTCAAATGACCATTTTGCCCCTACAGTTGACTGTAGTGCAATTTAGGGTTTTGACTGTGCAATCTTGAGCTGAATGCCTTGAAACTTGACATGAGGGTACTTGACCATCTTTGTAGGCATGTGAGACTTGATTGGGCCTTTGAAAAGTTCATTTGCTTGACCAGAACTCAAACCCTAGTATTGACTGTATAGAAGACAGTTGAGCTGCACAACTCTTGGGGACTTTTATGACCTTGACTTGGCAATTTCTTGATGAATATGGGAGGGCAAATTTTGGGGTACAACAGTTGCCCCTGTTCAATCTTCTTAGACCTGAGGATGCAGATTGGCTGACGTGCCTTTCGTAATCCGAGGGTAAAAGATGATTGAACACTAAAGTGCCCAGAAATTTGCGCTCACATAGTTGCAATGATGATGAGGGAATGGGCTTATAGATGCCATTTGGATGTTGTTGGGATAGGATGATGGGCTTATAGATGCCATCTGGATATTGATCGCGTAGGAAGTTCCTTAGCGAGAGCCTGCATACCTGCAAAACAGAAAAATGAGTACCTGACACGTCGCAGGAGCTGATTTTAGATGCTTGATATAGATATGTCCTGATTGGTTACAGGAGCTGAGTCTGGAGCTTCAAACGCTGATGAATGAACCAGGAATGGTTACTGCCTTAATCATGAATGGTAAGAGAACCTTGGGTGATCTTAACTTCAACAACGCTCGTTGAGAAAAATCTTGGTGAGAATTACCATCTTTGTAGTGTCAGGAAGAGAACCAAAGGACATTACAATCTCAAAGGGAGTTACCTCACTCACGTTGGAGAGGGAACTATAGGAAATTATAATCTGGACGGAAATGTCACCTCACGCTCATGCCGGAGAGGGAAACATTTGAAAAAGGAATTACCGCCTCACACGCTGTTGGAGAGGGAACCATAAAAGACTATCACCTCACGCTCATCGTCGGAGAGGAAAACATCTTGAAAAAGGAATTACCACCTCACGCTCACCGTCGGAGAGGGGACCACAAAAGAATATCACCTCACGCTCATGCCGGAGAGGAGAACATCTTGAAAAAGGAATTACCACCTCACGCTCACCGTCGGAGAGGGGACCATAGGAGAATATCACTGAGTCTTTATCAGAAAAATCTGTTTGGAGTCGATTTAACTGGGCTAGAGACATCCTTGAAATATGTTTGAGAATTTCAACTGCATCTTCCCTGAAAGGTAAAGGTCAGTTATATGCAATGCATGATATGGATCAAGCAATGATGTTATCAATATAAATGAGACTTGTATGATGCAATACGTTATGCATGCTATAATGATGTATGTGATGATTCATGTATGTTTTTGTCTAGGAAAATAAATCCTTGACGGGTGCCGGGAAGTCATATCCTGGGCTGATGTTGAGGAAGAGATTTTGCTCCCGCTGTGGATGATTGTTGCAAGAATACCGGTAGGAGAAGATAACTCCGTTGAGGAATAAACTTGGCAAATGAAATAATTCTGCGGGAAAAAAGATACTCTAACGATCATGCTGGGGAGTGCTACTCTGTGGGGATAGCGATGCTTTGCTGAATTGATGAAGATACCTCCGCTGGGGATACCGTTGATGAGTTATGCTGGGGTAGGAAGATACTTTGCCGAGGACGCTCTTTCCGTGGCTTTTGGCTGAGGATAACCCAGTTATATCCTGTTACGGAAATAACTCTTTAAATCAAGCCGGGACGACGCGTTCGTGCTTGGCGAGGGATAAGCTTCCAGAATCTACTGGGGATAAGCTTATTGCTTGGGGATATGATTTCCAACTTTGCTGGGGAAGCTGGATTGGACTCTTCTGGGGAAGTTTGAACTGTAATTACTGTAGGTTGAAAGAGGGAACCTATGTAGGATTTCCTGCTGATGAGCTCATGTAAAACCGCATCTGAAATGGAGAAGGAACCTGGGTAGGGTTACTTTGATGATGAGTTCGTGTAAAACTTCGTTTTTGGAAAGGGAGAACCTGTGTAGGGTTTCTGGGTGACGAGTCCATGTAAAACTGCATCCTGAAGAGAGGGAACCGGTGTAGGGTTGCTTGATGTCTACGTCTGGAAGAAGGAGAACCTGTGTAGGGATGCCTGGTGAGGTAAGTTTATGTAAAACTTCTTGATGAACCGGGGTGAGGTTATCTTGAGCTAAATCCATGTAAGACTTCTGAGGGGAACCGGGGTTAGGTTACCTTGTGATAGATCCGTGTGAGATTTCTTGATGAACCGGGGTAAGGTTACTGGAGACGAGTCCCTGTGAGACTCCTGGGGGAACCGGGGTTAGGTTACCTTGAGATAGATCCGTGTAAGACTCTTGGAAGAACCGGGGTTAGGTTACTTGGATAGGTCCATGTAAGACTTCTGGAGGAACCGGGGTTAGGTTACTTGGATAAGTTTGTGTAAAACTTTAATGAACCGGGGTTAGGTCATCTTGAGATAGGTCCATGTAAGACTTCAGGAGGAACCGGGGTTAGGTTACTTGGATAAGTTTGTGTAAAACTTTGATGAGCCGGGGTTAGGTCATCTTGTGGAGGAGGAGTCTGTGTATGACTTTGTCTGAAGGTTAAGAAGAAACCGGTGTTGGGTGGCATGATTTTGATTAAGTGGATGATCGTCCTGTTTGGTCTCGGACGTTAACCCACGATCTGTAATTTGTAAGGGTAGATGGTAATCATTCTTATGTTGATCTGTCCTTTATACTTTGGTTGACAGAGCAATTAGATCGTCTGGATAACTCATTATTGCCCCTGCTTCGGAGATGAGGGAAGAGAATACCTGTGTGGGTGATTGCCAAATCTTCGGGTAGACAAGTGATGAGATACCGGAACATAGTCGTACGCTTTGATCCCTAACTTTTGCCTGGACCGCCCTTTCGGGTTTTCAGTCCACCGAGATACCCATTTTTGCCCAAGCCGCCTTTTCGGGTTTTCGACTTGCCGGGTGTACATGTTATTTCATCCCTTCATTTTGCCCGAACCCTTTTGGTTCGCCGGGAAGCCCTTATTTTTGCCTAGGTGTGTCAACCTAGCGGGTCTTTGATTGTGCGTAGTATTTTTCGACTATGTCCACGCTCTCAGAATGTAGGGAGTTGCCCCTGTTGGAAGTATTTTGCCATGCCCCAGATAATGGGCAATGCTCCTACTGTGCCCCTTGATTGGAGGTACGTCTGTTCACAAGGTGTTCATCGTGCGAAATTCCCTGTTGTTCAAACAAATAATCATATGCAAACAAGGTTATTTTAAGAATGCAAAAGTCTATGTCTGTCTTGAATTTTGAAAATGCATTTTTTGTAATACCGTGCGATGTCAACTCAATATCTTACAGCAAACCTTCAGGAGTCAGGATACCTTCGTAACAGTATGCTTTCGGACTAACCCATGCTTCAGCTAGGACTTTTAAGGGTTATATCGTGGCCTGGTTCACGGTTTAAGAAACAAAGGATAAAAGCTCAAATTATTTGTACCCACCCGCTCTTCATGATGTTCTCCGAACCTAAACTCAGTTGATCGTGCGTTAGACCTTGTTTGAGTCTTTGCTTTGATGCTCCAATAATGGTTCAGATGTTGATGACTTATTTTGAATAGGCAGTCATTTCTTTCTTGTTGAGGGTTTGTGAGACCTCTTTTCTTGATTTTGTTATCCCTTTCTTTTTTGCCTGAACTGTTTCTTTTTTGGAATTACAGTCAGCGGGATGCCCCAGTTTCATAAGTCCCTTTTATAGGTTTTGACTTTTTGGGCTTTTTGTTTATGATTTTTTTTTGATAATAACTGCCTGTCTTTACGATTGTTCTGAACTATCACTATTTTTTTCGTAAGGATCTCTATTCGTTATGCACTTGGATCAACTGAGAAGACTACCCTGCCCCGGGTTATGATAAAGGGTTTCAATTTTCGAAAATAAAAACTCCTACTTCTTTGGCTCAGATGGGTTGACGAGGGTTTATCATCCTTATAACTCCAGTGTTTAGGGATCGAAACAATGCCTGTACCTCATCAGCGGGGTCTGTTCAAAAGCATACTGTAATGATTGTGGTATCGTTTTCGTCATCCTCCCTCAAGAGGTTTAGAATTTTCAATTAAGAGCTGACCATTGCAAAATATGAAAACAGTTTTAAGCGTAATAAACATAATTAAATCAAGACAGACATGTGTAATGCATTCATGAAATAAAAGAGTTTAACATAATAATTGTTTATCTGAATAAGAAAGGAAAAATACAACTTGAATTCAAATGAACAAAAAATTCTCAATCCTAGCCATGTTTTGGCAATGGAGCATTGATCACATTGGGGGTTTCAGCAGGCTCGAACTCGATCTCTTTGGCATCGATCATGTTCTGAATTTTGTACTTTAGTGCCCAACAGTCTTCAGTATCGTGCCCCGGGCTATCGGAGTGATAAGCGCATCTGGCTTCTGGATTGTAGCTAGGGGAGGAGGTCTTAGGATTGGCAGGAGGGTTGATCACTGCAATCAGGTTCATCTTCAACATGTGTTGCAGTGCTTGCGACCATGGCATGTTAATGTTGGTGAACTGCCTTTTAGGCCCGTCCGGCTTTTGCTGGTTTCCCCTCTGTGGTTGACGGCGTGGCGCAGAACCAGAGATCATGACTGCCCCTGCATGTTGATCACGGCGACCCTTTTGACCGTATGCAGCATTAGATTCCTTCTTTCCCGTGTAAGGCTTTTTATGAATATCAGAAGGTGTGGCCTCTTGAATTTTCCCGCTCTTGATACCAGCTTCAATTCTTTCGCCGGTCAGGATGAGGTCGGTAAATCCAGCAGATGAGTTACCAATCAGGTGGTTGAAGAATGGCCCGGACAGGGTCCCCAAGAACATGTCAACGAGTTCCCGGTCAGTTAATGGAGGTTGTACTCTTCCGGCAAGGTCTCTCCATTTCTGTGCATACTCTTTGAAACCTTCACTTGATCCTAACGACATACCCTGGAGTTGGGTACGCGTAGGAGCAAGGTCGGCATTATACTGATACTGCTTGTAGAAAGCAGTAGCCAACTCCTCCCAGTTACGAACTTTGGTCCCATCCAGCTGATAGAACCATTCGAGATGAGTCCCTGAAAGACTCTCCTGGAAGAAGTGGATCCATAGATTTTTGTCCGCAGAGTACGGCTGAATCTTTCGCACATAGGACCTCAAATGCAGCTTGGGACAGGATGCCCCATCATACTTTGAGAAAGTTGGTGCTTTGAATTTATGTGGGATAATCACACCAGTCGACAAACCCAGATCTCCGAAATCCAGCCCAGGTACCTGTTGAACCTCCATAGCTTTCATTCTGTCCTCCAGTTGCTTATATCTGTCATCAGCAGGAGGGTACTGCTCTTCATCAAAATCTGTCTCGTTGTCGGAGACCACTGGACTGGGAACCTCTCTCTCATGATGACTGCTTTTTCCCACAGATGGGGTTGTCCTCTCAGCTTCAACTTGTGGTGTATTCCCAAATCTGCGTCTAGGGCTGAACAGAACAGTCCTCTTCTTTTTCTTGTCCTTCTTCAAAAGCAGAGCCTTCAGGTCTTGTTGCCCCTGGGTCAAATTCAGGATCAGCTCTTGGAATTGGGCGTTCTGAGCCTGGAGATCCTTGATGGACTGTTCAGCTGATGATCCAGGATTCATGACGATCGGCTGAAATAAACAGCGGAGAAGGGTAAGCAACCTGTCAAAGGGATACCTGCAATGCAATGAAATGTATGACATGCATGCAATGATTTCAAGGATCTCGCGGGATAAACAGAGAAACTTGTTAGAGTTGAAAACCGGTAACTTGATTGAAGAAACTTCCTGTGGTAGAAAATCCTTCCTCAAGGGTCAAAGGCTCACCATATCCAGTGGGTCATAGCCCCTGACAACCTCGGCTAGAGGAAAATAAATCCCCTTTTTGCCCCCTGCTGGGATAGTTGATTCACCCTGTCCTGCATCACAAGCCCTTGAGATCCTTGAAATGAGTCAGGATGTATGCAGGATGCATGCAATGGTATGATGTTATGCTATGCATGGGGTAATGTGAGTGAATCCTGTTATGAGTCCTAATTAAGGACTGAAACAAAACCTGCAAGAAACAAGTGTTAGATCACAAGCATGCAGATAGTCAAGTACGAAGGCACACAAGTCACGCAAGAGAAGCCCTTAAGGTTTAAGGCTAGCATGGGGTCTGGGTATTACCCTCTTGAAGTTGGTGGGTTCATACCTGTCCTAATCAAAGTAACCGGGTTCTAAGGTTCCCAATATCACGGGATTGCTTTCATTGTTCATCGTTTCGATTTAGCCACTGAACTGGCGACCGAAATATTCCAGGAAAGCAACCCTCAATTGAGTGTAGTATCGAGTATCAACCAACCTCGGACTGCACCAAAGTCAGTTATCTCACTACCCTAAAGAGGCCAAGATAGTTCAATTAAGGTTCCTAAGGTCTGTTGATGCTTCATGACACCACGTGGAGGCCCCGTACTCTCCTTGACTGAACTCAAGGGTTACCGGTACACACCAAAGTGCCACATCAACGTAGCAGACTGTTTCAACCGTGTCGGTATACCCCGCACAGTTCCCTCACAGCCTTGTTGCTACTTTCTAAGAAGGTATCCCCCAGATCCGGGTTTAGGATCTATAGAACTCCCAAGCAACCCACAATTTAAAGCACACAAGGAAAACAATTGAAAACATAGTTATGAGCTAGCCCTAAGGTACACCTCACTTTATAAAGGTATCCCCAGCAGAGTCGCCAGTTCTGTGATCGGTGGATCTGGAACTGACTGTTTAACGCTGGTTCGCGAAATGTCGCGGTAAGCAAGAGTCGCCACCGTCTTTTATTTTCTCCAAATGGAAAGGACAAAAGCACAGAAAAATTCCTTATAGAGATTGCTCTCGGTTCGGGAGGTAGGTTATAGAAAGGGAAGGTGTTAGCACCCTTTCTATCCATGGTTATCCATGGGCTCTTAGATACTTGCTCATTTGTGTTTTCAAAATGTTTGTTTGCTTTTCAATTGTGGGTTAAAAAAGTTTCTTTGAAAATTTCAGTTCGACTCATACGTCAGAGTGTTTGAAAAGTTTGCTTTGAAAGCTTTTGAAAATGTGTTGGTGTGAAAAGATGTTTTGATTTGTTTTTGAAATTAGAGCAAGTATCCTTGAGAACCTACCTACCCTAAGGAATTCGTCTATGTAGATGTCCTTAAAAGTAGTGCCATCCCACCATTGAGAGGTAGGTAGCACCACCGTTGGAGGTGTTCGGGTCAATTCGAGTTTATAGGGACATGGTGATCACCAGAGCAATGGGAAGACACCTTAGAAGCTACCCTCATGCCAGGTTCCCGGATCATGAGGACTTACTAAGACATCCTCTACTCGACGATCACCTTTCGAGGCAAGGCAACAGTGAGGCGTACCCTAGGGGTGGTGTGTGATTTGTGTGTCGTTTTCATTTGTATTTTATCTTGTCATACCATGGGTGATCTACGCGTTTATTTTTATTTTTGTCATTTATTCTTGCATGCATTTATTTAACAGTAAAAAAGGTGCGGAAATTGAAAGTTCTAAACTATTACAAAGGCGCGGGTCCACATCACCAAAATTAAAATCCAGGACCCGATTTGACAGAAAGTAAATAAAGTAAATAAAGTAAAGTGCGAGAAATATAAAATGTCCGAGTTACATGGCTTTGGGAGAATTACATAAATATTTAAAAGAAGGAATAAATAAAATGTGCGAATTGAATTGAAATTGAAAGCGAGGGCGTTGGACCCTTTTTAATGAAATTAAATTATATTGAGCAAATTAATTAAATTAAAATAAAAAAGAAATTATTTTTGAGGTTTTTTGTATTTATGGTTTTTTATGAGAATTAAATGAAATTAAAATATTAATCCTAATTCTAATTTTTTTATTTATTAAGAAAAACATGTTAAAATTAAACCTAAAATTAATCTAATTATTTACATGCAATTTTTAATTTAAGAAAATAATAAATAAGTGGTATTGAGAAATAAAAATTAAAAAGACATTAAAACTATCAATTAACCTAACTCTACATTTTTTGGATTTTTACTAAAAAAGAATTAAAATTAAAACCTAATTAAACTAAATATTTTACATTCCAATTTATTTATGAAAATAATTATAATAAAATATTATAGTTTTTGTATTTTCTGGATTTTTTTATGTTTTTGTATATTATATTTTTTTTGTAAACAAAATTATTAGTTAATTTAAAACAATAAAACAAATAAGCAAATAATAAAAGAAAATTAGAAAATAATGCAAACCAGAAGGGGGGTAAACCCAATTTTGGAGGTTTTGATGTGAAAGGCCTGGCCCAATAAGCTGGACGTTGATTGACTTTTTGAATCTTATACAACGCGTTGACTGGATCTTAGTGTACTCCTTTGATCATGGCCCTTGATTTGCTCTTGTAAGACGCGTGTATGGTGATTTGTGGATGGACTATGGTAGTCCTTAGAAGCGTGCCTGCATAGGAATGAATATTGAAAAATAACATTGAATATTTGCCAGACCTGGGACTTGAACCCAGGTCTTGAGGGTCATTCACGTTAGTCCCTGCCATCTGTGCCACTTGCGCTACTTTTAACATATAAAATCAATTAAACAATATAAGAGAAAAGTAGAGTTAGTGGAGGAAAGCGCGCCAGATTTTGAAATAACCAACCACCGCTTGCCAGCGCGTTATCGTCTTCCTTCTCTTGATATTTTCTGAAACATAAAAAAGCAAAGAGCAACGGTTTTGACCCGTTGCCATAGAGGCCATACCAAAAAATAGCGAATAGGAACCTACTGATCATAAATTTATCGCGAATACGCCATCTTAATCGTCCAGATGCGTTGAGTCTCGTGGCCTTAGTCTTAGGTCTTGATTTTGCCTGGGGTGAAAAACCCCAATTCAAGAATTCTGAAACCCTAAAAATCGATTATGGTAACTTCTCATACATGGCACAAAAACAAAATCAAATGCGTTGGTTAGCTTTAGAACATGCTTATTGGTATGAATGCACTAATAAAAATCAATGAAAATGCTTAAAACATAGAACATGATCATGCATTTTTCTGGGAACTGTTTGGATTCGTGATACCGGCTCCAGGCGTTTTGGCTTGTTGTTTGGGATTGGTACACGTCCAGAATTAGTCAAGGGAGCTTTTGGGATGAAAATCAAGGCTTGAATGGACCTCTAAGACTGATTTCAGAATTTGAGTTTCTAAGCAATTTTTCAAGTTTGTAGGTTGCTTATGAGCGCAGCTTTCAGTCTAGGATTATTAGGGTTATGTTGCTGATCATATATGGAGTGATTTAGGTCAAGAAAACTAGGCAAAATCTCAAGCATTCATGGTTTCAAATATTTGATTTTTCATATCTTTTCCAAATCTCTTTTCATGTTGTTTTTGTTCAATCATGATCCAATCCTATCAAAACTTACCATAATCCATTAAGCACGAAATATTGACATTATAATGTGCATAAAAAGATTTTTTAGGTTAAGGTTTATATTTTTCATGAATTAAAATCATTTAAATGAATATAAATTAATATTAATTCAAATAAATAATTAAAAAATATGAGAATACTTCCCTTTGGGCCTAGTGGTCGTGCATAGGCTTGGCATGAAGAAATTTGGAAGAAAAATGGGCCCATTTGCATTTTTAGGCCTTTTGCATCAAAGTTGACTTTTCAAAATTCCTAAAAATTTCCCAACTTCCACAAGGCATAACTTGGTCAATTTTTAGGCTTTTCACATGTTCTTGGACATTTTGGAAAGGTCTTTGAGTCCTTTAACCAATGCCTTTGGTCCCATGTCATTTTGATTTACCAATCTCAAGTTATGGCCTTTGACTTAAAGTCACTTTTTGTTGACTTTTGAAAATGACCTATAATGTTGAAATTGATAACTTTTTGTGAGAGCATTTCTTGGACTTGGAACATGAAGATGAATTGTGGGAAATGTCTTTCTCTTCAAAATGAGCTTTGGATGGAATTTTTCTGATAATCCATGTGAAAGTTATGCCCTGGTCAATTTCAGTTGACTTTTTCAGCTGTCCAAATATAGCAACTTTTGCATCTTTGATGATTTCTGAGCCAAATTTTGAGAATCATGATCAAGCATTGATCAAATGATGTTTGTGGCTTCAAAATGATATGTTGACCAAAAATTTGAACTTTTGACTGTCAAATGACCATTTTGCCCCTACAGTTGACTGTAGTGCAATTTAGGGTTTTGACTGTGCAATCTTGAGCTGAATGCCTTGAAACTTGACATGAGGGTACTTGACCATCTTTGTAGGCATGTGAGACTTGATTGGGCCTTTGAAAAGTTCATTTGCTTGACCAGAACTCAAACCCTAGTATTGACTGTATAGAAGACAGTTGAGCTGCACAACTCTTGGGGACTTTTATGACCTTGACTTGGCAATTTCTTGATGAATATGGGAGGGCAAATTTTGGGGTACAACAGAGGTGTTCGGGTCAATTCGATTGTTAGGGACGTTGTGGTCACCGAAGCAACAGTTAGGACACCTTAGAAGCTACCCTTATGTCCTTGATCCTTTTTTAATCCGAGGCAACCGTTTCGAGGCAACTATTTCGAGGCAACTGTTTCGAGGTAACTGGATCATGGACATAAGGACTTACTAAAACGTCCTATACTTGACGACCACGTTTCGAAGGCAACAAGTGAGGCGTACCCTAGAAGTGGTGTGTGAATTTGTGTGTTGTTTTCATGTTAAGTTTATCTTTGATCATGGTATTGTGAGCTACGCTTGTTTTTAATTAACCATACATTCTTTCATGCAATTTAGAATTTAAGAGTGCGGAAAATTAAAAAGCGGAAAGATAAAAGCTACGCTATTACAAGGCGCGGGTCTATACATCGCCAAAATACAAAGACCCGTTTTCAAAAATGCGGAAAGTAAAAAGACCTAATTACTATTACATCCAGAAAGCAGTTACATAATATTCACTAAAAGAAAATAAATGCGCGAAAAGAATTAATTGAACGTCCGAGGGTTTTGACCCTTTGCTTGAAATTAAATTAAATTAAATTAAGACTAATTATTTAATTAAAGAAAAGAAATTGTTTTTTATGTTTTTGTATTTAATGAAATAAAAAAATTAAAATTAAATGGAAACCCTAATTCTAAATTATTTTAATTGTTAAAGAAAATATTAAAGTTAACCTAATTTACTAGTTAATTAAATTACATGTTTATTTACAAAAATAAATAGTAATTATAATAATAAATAATGAGGAAAATAATTTAATTGAGAAAAAGGTGAAAATGTCAAAAACCTAATTCTACATATTTTATTTATTAAGAAAAGATTAAAGTTTAAAACCTAAATTAAACTAAATTAATTGTTAGTTATTTATTTACAAAAATATGTTAATGGTGAAATTTACTAATAATTAAATATAAAACATTTTTTTTGGTTTCTGATTTTTTATTATAAAAATTAATGAATGGTGAATTAATAAAAATAATTAAAAAGAATTGAAAAGAATTAGAAAGAAGAGAAAATTAAATTAAGAAATATGCAAACCAAGGGGGGGTTTCAGGCCCATATGGAGGTTAACTGAAGCAATTCAGGCCCATTGAAGCATATAGCTCGTTTGACTTTCAAGATTGTATGCATCTTGGTTGACTGAGGTACACCATGGATTCCCTTCTGAGGCCATTGGATTAATCATCATGTCCACTTGGCAGGCCTAAGCATGAGCGTGTATGGTGAACCATTTGATGGAAGCTGCACGTGAACATGTTAAAACAAAAATTATGCAATATGTGGGGGGACCTGGGAATCGAACCCAGGTCCCAATACGTGCAGTACACGTCTTCAACCACCAGGCCACTTGCGTTTGTTTGTAAGTAATATAACAACGATTTATAATATGTGAAAAAAAAGCAATTATACTGAAACAAAGAAAAACGCGCTAATATTTGAATCTCCAAGTAACGTCAAGCCACGTCCATCTTCTTCCTTATTTTCCCTGCAATTATAAAACAAGTAGCGGGGGTTTTAAACCCCCACTAAGTGGAACCTGTGAAAATAGCGATTACGCCCATGGGTTAAATAAATTGAGCGCGAGGTGTTGGTTTGTTTCATCTTGAGTTTCTGAATTCAGCTGTATAGGTCTAAAGGTCCAATTTTTCCTCTACATGAAAGCCCTATTTTGAAGCTTTGGAAAACCTAATTTTCGTCCATGGCAGATCTTGATACAAGCAGTTTTAATACAATTGAGTTATACCAATCGCTTCAGAAGGTTAATATTAGTGTAAATCAAACAAGAAAAATGGTTAAAAGTGCATGAATCATGAGATGTATTTCTGGAAAATATGGCAAACCGTATGGCTTCGTGGTGATGATTCTTTGCGCGTTTGGACTAGTCCTTGATTGCAAATGCTTCCTGGATGCTTAGGCAACGTGTTGGAATCCTTCAGAAGCTTTGAATTATGCTCTAACTATGAAATCAGTTTCAAGCTTTTTGTTGAAATTTTGAAATTTGGTTATCTCTTCTCAGCAGCTTTTTCGTGTCTTCCTGCATTAGGTTAGGTCATGCATAAGTATATGAAGCAAATTAGGTCAAGAAAGAGCCCAAAAGTCCATGAATTAATGATTTTGATATTTGATTTCCAATCATGAAATTTCAATCTTTTTTCAATGAGATTTTGCCAATTTTGGAAGATTTTGTCCCCTTGAGATGATGCACGGAATCTTTAGCATATTTGGAGTATATTTGCTGCATAAAAAGATTTGAAAAAGCATTATTTGATATTTTCTCATAATTAAATCTAATTAAATGAATTAATATGAATAAAAATTCAATTAATTAATTAAAAATAAGAAAATAAATCCCTTTGAGCTCAATGGGTCGTGCATAGGCTTTGGGTAATGATTCAAGGAAGAATTTGAGGCCCATTAGCAATTTTGAAGTGTTTTAGGCAAAGTTGACTTTTCAAAATTCCCAAAAATTCCCCAACTTCTCCAATGCATATCTTGCTCAATTTTGAAGCTATGCTCATGTTCTTGGACATTTTGGAAAGGTCTTGAAGTCCTCTAACCAATGCCTTTGGTCCCATGTCATTTTGATTTACCAGTGTCAAGTTATGGTCTTTGACTTAAAGTGCCTTTTTGTTGACTTTTAAAAATGACCTATAATGTTGAAATTGATATCTTTTTGTGAGAGCATTTCTTGGACTTGAATTGTGAAAATGAGTTGTAGGAAATGTCATTCTCTTCAAAATGAGATTTGGATGGGATTTTTCTGATAAACCATGAGGAAGTTATGCCTTGGTCAATTTGCAGTTGACTTTTCAACTGTCCAAAAATAGAAACTTTTGCATCTTGAGACTTTTTGAACCATGCTTGTGGAATCATGATCAAGAATTGATCAAATGATGATTGTGGCTTCAAAATAAGATGTTGACCAAAAATTTTGACTTTTGACTGTCAAATGACCATTTTGCCCCTGCAGTTGACTGTGGAGCAATTAGGGTTTTTGACTGGGCAACTTGATGTTGTGAGTCTTGAAACTTGACATATGGATGCTTGACAATGTATATAGGCATATGGGACTTGATTGGACCCTTGGAAACCTCAATTTCTTTGCAAGAACCAAAACCCTAGTTTTGACTGTGTTAGGAGGCCATTGGACTGTGCAACCCTTGAGAGATTTTGAATCATCTGGAGATTGATCTTGGCAAATCTTGAAGAATATGGGAGGGAAAATTTTGGGGTACAACAGTTGCCCCTGTTCAATCTTCTTAGACCTGAGGATGTAGATTGGCTGGCGTGCCTTTCGTAATCCGAAGGTGGAAGATGATTGAACACTAGAGTACCCAGAAATTTGCACTCACATTGTAGAGTGTCAATAGTGTGATGGCGGGAATGGGATTATAGATGCCATTTGGAGGAATGATGGATAAGAGGATGGGCTTATAGATGCCATCTGAACTATTGGTATGTGGATGGGCTTATAGATGCCATCTGGAGATGTGATAGAACCTTGTCGGGAATGGGCTTATAGATGCCATTTGGAGGTTGTCTGTTGAACTGTAATTTTTGTAAGTTGAAAGAGGGAACCTGTGTAGGGTTGCCTGATGATGAGCTCGTGTACCACAGCATCTTTGAAAAAAGGAAACCTGTGTAGGGTTTACTGATAATGAGTCCGTATAAGACTGCATCTGAAAGGGAGAAGGAACCTGTGTAGGGTTACTTTGATGACGAGTCCGTGTAAAAAATACGCCTGGAGTTTAAGGGGGGAACCTGTGTGGGGTTACTTTGATGATGAGCCAGTGTAAAACTGCATCATGGAAGAAGTAAAACCTGGGTAGGGTTTCTGATGACGAGTCCGTGTAAAACTGCATCTTTGGAAAGAGAGAACCTGTGTAGGGTTTCTTTGACGACGGGCCCGTGTAAAACTACGTCTGGAGGGAGAGAACCTGTGCAGGGTTTCTTCGGGATAAGTTCGTGTAAAACTTCTGGAGTAACCGGGGTAAGGTTACTTCGGGATAAGTCCGTGTAAGACTTCTGGATGAACCGGGGTAAGGTCATCTTGAGATAAGTCCGTGTAAGACTTCTGGAGGAACCGGGGTAAGGTTACTTCGGGATAAGTCTGTGTAAGACTTCTGGAGGAACCGGGGTAAGGTTACTGCAGGATAAGTTCGTGTAAAACTTCTGGATGAACCGGGGTAAGGTCATCTTGAGATAAGTCCGTGTAAGACTTCTTCTGAAAATTGAGAAGGAACCGGTGATAAGTCCGTGTAAGACTTCGTCTGAAAATTGAGAAGGAACCGGTGTAGGGTTGCCTGATGATGAGTTCGTGTAAAACTACATCTGAGGTTGAGAAGGAACCGGTGTAGGGTTGCTTTGTGATGATCAAGTAGATAATTATCCTGTCTGGTTTCGGATATTAACCCATGATCAGTCGTCCACAGAATTTTCCTGGCTTGTTACCAGTGTCGATCTGGAACTGTAAAGGTAGATGGTAATCATCTTTTGATTGACTTTTTCCTGAAAAGGCAAAGTATTAGTTGTATGCAATTTCATGATGCATGAACTGCATGATTTTAAGATGTTCTTAAAAATAAATGAGGTTTGTGTTGTATGATGCGTATGCATGCTATAATGTATGAAGATGTGATGTTTATGAATGTATTTTCGTCTAGGAAAATAAATCCTTGACGAATGTCGGGAGCTTGTTGAATCCTGGACTGATGTTGCAAGAATACCGGTAGGAGAAGATGGCTCCGTTGGGGAATAAACTTGGCGAATAGATTACTCTGTGGGGAGTGAACTCTGTGGGGAAAGAAAGGTACTTTGCTGAGGTTGATGATAACTCTGCTGGGGATACCAGTGATATGTTTTGTTGGAAGATTTGATGAACTCCACTAGGGATAGGAAGACTTCGCCGGGGACGATCTTTCCGTGGCACTTAGCTGAGGATAACCCAGTTATAAGCTCTGGTAGGGAGTAACCTTCTGAATAAAGTCGGGGGAGCGTTCGTACTCTGCAGGGGACAAGCTTCCAGAATCTACTAGGGATAAGCTTTAAGACCTGCTGGGGATATGGATTCCACTTTCCTGGGGAAACTTTTGAGATTGCACTGGGGGAGTGGCTCCATTGGATGTCTGGTATTCCGCCGGGGAACAACCTTATATCAAGATTGCCAGGGATGCTTGTTAGGAATGTCTGTGTACTCCGTTGGGGAATGTTGAGATTTTCTGGGGATAATCCAACTTCCTTGAGGATGACAGTAGGCTAACTCTGCCTGGGGAGAGTGTTGTTGACTTGCTGGAGATATTGTGCCTTGTAAGGCTTATGGGAGACTAACTCTTCGGGGGAGAATTGTTGAATCTTGTCTTACTCGGCGGGGAGTGAAGGTATCTGGGCTACATTCTTCAGCCGAACTTACCTTGGTACCTTGGTGGACAGAGCAATTAGCTTGCTTAGACAACTCATTATTGCCCCTGTTTCTGCGGGAGGAAGTACCTGTGGAGGTGCTTGATGACTGCCGATTGACAAATCTTCTTTTGGTAGGCAAGTGACGAGATGCCGGGACATAGTCGTACGTTTTTGATCCCTAACTTTTGCCTGGACTGCCCTTTCGGGTTTTCGGTCCACCGGGATACCCATTTTTGCCCAAGCCGCCTTTTCAGGTTTTCGACTTGCCGGGTGTACAGATTTTTTCATTTCATCCCTTATTTTTTCCCGAACCCTTTTGGTTCGCCGGGAAGCCCTTATTTCTGCCTAGGTGTGTCAACCTAGCGGGTCTTTGATTATGCGTAGTATTTTTTCGACTATGTTCGCGCTCTCAGAATGTAGGGATTTGCCCCTTGTCAGAAGTGTTGTCATACCACCAGAAGGTCTTCGTTGATCATGCAAGATTCGTAGCTGGAACTCATGTCCAATGCCCCAGGTGACTCAGGCGGAGATTTGCCCCAGGCTATTAGGCATTTGAGAGATTCTCTGAATCTTGACTTAACTGCCCCAGATGATGGACAATGATCATGC
The DNA here is from genome assembly GCA_948472305.1 of Vicia faba. NCBI lineage: Eukaryota > Viridiplantae > Streptophyta > Magnoliopsida > Fabales > Fabaceae > Vicia > Vicia faba. The sequence continues at coordinate 525,060,991 of OX451740.1, read as the reverse complement.
CATGCCCCTTGATTGGAGGTGCTTTTGTTCATTAGACATTCGTCGTGTGAACTTCAATGCTGTTCAAGCAAATAGTCATATGCAAACAATGTTATATTAAAAATGCAAAGCTTATGTCTGTCTTGAAGTTTTTTTTTTGAAAATGCATTTTTCAGTAAAACAAGTGAATTTTTTGTAAAATGTGATGTCAACTCAAGATTTTACAGCGAGCCCTAAGGAGTCAGGATACCTTTGGTAACAATATGCTTTCGAACTAACCCATGCTTCAGCTAGGACTTTTAAGGGTTATAACGTGGCCTGGTTCATGGTTTAAGAAACAAAGGATAAAGGCTCAAATTATTTGTACCCACCCGCTCTTCGTGATGTTCTTCAAACCTAAACTCAGCTAATCGTGCGTTAGATCTTGTTTGAGTCTTTGCTCTGATATTCCGGTGATGGTTCGGATGTTGACAATTTATTTTGAATAGGCAGTCATTCCTTTTTTTGTTGAGGGCTTGCAGGACCTCTTTCTTTTTGATTTCGTTATCCCTGTTTTTTTTGCCTGAACTGTTTCTTTTTGTATTTACAGTCAGCGGGATGCCCCAGTTTTGTAAGTCTCCTTCATAGGTTTTGAATTATTGGGCTTTTATTTTGAGAGATAATGACTGCCTGTATTGACGATTATTCGGAACCATCACTGTCTTTTGTTTTGTAAGGACTCCTTTGGGTGCCATTCGTTGTGCACTTGGATCAACTGAGAGAACTACCCTGCCCCAGGTTATGATTAAGGGTTTTAATTTTCGAAAAGAAAAACTCCTACTTCTTTGGCTCAGAGGGGTTGACGAGGGATTATCTTCCTTATAACTCCAATGTTTAGGAATTGAAACAATGCATGTACCTCATCAGCGGGGTCTGTTCAAAAGCATACTGTAAATTATGGTATCATTTTCGTCATCCTCCCTCAAGAGGCTTAGAATTTTAAAATCGAGAGTTGAACATCAAAAATAAAAGCGATTTTGAATATAGTGAACACAATTACTTCAAAACAGACACGTGTAATGCATTAATGAAATAACCAAGTTTGACATGAAATAAAATGTTTGAACAATCAAAGAAAATTACAACTTGAACATTCGAATGAACAAAAAAATTTCCAATCCTAGCCATGTTTTGGCAAGGGAGCAGTGGTTACATTGGGAGTCTCAGCAGGCTCGAATTCGATCTCTTTAGCTCGATCATATTCTGGATCTTGTATTTTAACGCCCAACAATCCTCAGTATCGTGCCCCGGGCTATCAGAATGATAAGCACACCTCGCTTCTGGGTTGTAGTTCGGAGAGGAGGTCTTAGGATTTGCAGGAGCGTTGATCACCGCAATCAGATTCATTTCCAACATGTGCTGCAATGCTTGTGACAATGGCATGTTGATGTTGGTGAATTGTCTCTTAGGCTCGTCTGGCCTTCGCTGATTTCCCTTTTGTGGTTGGCGGCGTGATGCAGAACCAGAGATCATGACTGCCCCTGCATGTTGGTCACGACGACTCTTTTGGCTATATGCAGCATTGGACTCTTTCTTCCCCGTGTAAGGCTTTTTATGAGTATCAGGAGGTGTGGCCTCTTGAATCTTCCCACTTTTGATGCCCGCTTCAATTCTTTCCCCAGTCAAGATCAAATCTGTAAACCCAGCAGAAGAATTCCCAATCAGATGGTTGAAGAAAGGTCCAGACAGGGTCCCCAAGAACATGTCCACAAGTTCACGGTCAGTTAGAGGTGGTTGCACCCTTCCAGCAAGGTCTCTCCACTTTTGCGCATATTCTTTAAAACCTTCGCCTGCACCCATAGACATTCCCTGAAGCTGAGTGCGCGTGGGAGCAAGGACGGCATTGTACTGGTACTGCTTGTAGAATGCAGTGGCCAAGTCCTCCCAGCTGCGGATGTTGGCTCCATTCAGTTGATAGAACCGGTCGAGTTGAGTTCCTGACAGACTATCCTGAAAGAAGTGAATCCACAAATTCTTATCAGCCGTGTAGGGCTGGATCCTCCTTATGTATGACCTGAGATGCAGCTTAGGACAGGATGCCCCGTCGTACTTTGCAAAGGCAGGTGCCTTGAATTTGTGCGGGATTACTACCCCAGAAGATAGACCTAGATCTTCGAAGTCCAGGCCGGGCACTTTTTGTATCTCCATAGCACTTAGCCGGTCTTCCAACTGTTTATACTTGTCCTCAGCTGGAGGGTACTGCTCATCGTTGAACTCTATCTCGTTGTCGGAGACCACTGGACTAGGAACCTCTCTCTCATGGGGGTTGTCCTTTCCAACAGATGGGGTAGTCTACTCAACTTCATTTAGTGATCCATTCCCAGATTTGCGTCTCGGGTTAAACAACACCGTTCTCTTCTTCTTCTTCTTCGAGAGCAGAGTCTTCAAATCCTGTTGACCTTGGGCTAGACTCTTAATCAACTCCTGGAACTGGGTGTTCTGAGCCTGGAGGGCCTTGATGGATTGCTCAGTGGATGATTCAGGATTCATAATGAGACTGTTGAAATAAACAGCAAAGAAGGTAAGTGACCTATAAACAGTGGTACCTGTAATGCCATGATATGTATGATATGCATGCAATGTTTTCAAGGATCTCGCGGGGTAAACAGAGAAATTGGTTAGAATTTTGTAGCTTGATTGAAGGAACTTCATGTTGTTGACAGTCCTTCTTCAAGAGTCAAGGCTCACCATATCGAGTGGGTCATAGCCCCTGACAACCTTGGCTAGAGGAAAATAAATCCCCTTTTCCCCTTGCTAGACATTATGACCTGCATCACAAACCCTTGAGATCCTTGAAATGGATTAGTCCTTATGTAGGATGTATGCAATGGTATGATGGCATGATGTTATGATACGCGTGGAGTAATGTAGGTAAACTCTGTTATGAGTCCAGATTGGGGACTATAAACAAAACCTGCAAGAAACTCAAATGTCAGATAACAAGCATGCGAGTAGTCAAGTTTGAAAGCACACAAGTCAAACAAAAGAGCCCTTAGAGTTTAGGCCAGCATGAAGTTTGGGGTACTACCCTCTTGAAGTTGGTGGGCTCAAAACCTATCCTATCAGAAGTAATCGGGTTCTAAGGGTCCCAATATCATTGGATTGTTTTCTGTGTTCATCGTTTCGATTTAGCCACTGAACTGGCGACCGAAATATTCCAAGAAAACAACCCTCAATTGAGTGTAGTATCGAGTATCAACCAACCTCAGACTGCACCAAAGTCAGTTATCTCACTACCCTAAAGAGGCCAAGATGGTTCAATTAAGGTTCCTAAGGTCAGTTGATGCTTCACGACACCACGCGGCGGCCCCGTACTCTCCTTGTCTGGACTCAAGGGTTACCGGTACTCACCAAAGTGCCACATCAATGTAGCAGACTGCTTCAACCGTGTCGGTATACCCTGCACAGTTCCCTCACAGTCTTGTTGCTACTTTCTAAGAAGGTATCCCCAGATCCGGGTTAGGATCTATAGAACTCCCAAGACAGTACCCACAATAATAAAGCAAACAATTCAGATAATTGAAAACACAAGTATGAGCTATCCTAAGGTACACCTCACTTTTAATTCCCCATCAGAGTCGCCAGTTCTGTGATCGGTGGATTTAGAACTGACTGTTTAACGCTGGTTCGCGAAATGTCGCAGAAGCAAGAGTCACCACCGTCTTTTATTTTCTCCAACATGGACAGGACAAAAGCACAGCAAAATTCCTTATGAGATAGTTTCTCGGTTCGGGAGGTAGATTTATAGAAAGGGAAGGTGTTAGCACCCTTTCTATCCATGGTTATCCATGGGCTCTTAGATACTTGCTCACTATGTTTTCAAAATGTTTGATTTTCAAAATGTGAGTGGGTTTGAAAAAAGTTTCATTGAAAGATTTCTGAATAACTCTTGTATCTGTCCTCAAGAGTGTTTGAAAAATTATTTTGAAAGCTTTTTGAAAGTGTCGGTGTGAAAAGAGTTTTGATTTGTTTTTGAGAGAGAAAGTATCCATGAGTCATCTACCTACCCTAAGGAATTAGGCTGTGTAAATGTCCTTAAGGTAGTGCCATCCCACCATTGAGAGGTAGGTAGCACCACCGTTGGAGGTGTTCGGGTCAATTCGATTGTTAGGGACGTTGTGGTCACCGAAGCAACAGTTAGGACACCTTAGAAGCTACCCTTATGTCCTTGATCCTTTTTTAATCCGAGGCAACCGTTTCGAGGCAAATATTTCGAGGCAACTGTTTCGAGGCAACTGGATCATGGACATAAGGACTTACTAAAACGTCCTATACTTGACGACCACGTTTCGAAGGCAACAGGTGAGGCGTACCCTAGAAGTGGTGTGTGAATTTGTATGTTATTTTCATGTTAAGTTTATCTTTGATCATGGTATTGTGAGATACGCTTGTTTTTAATTAACCATACATTCTTTCATGCAATTTAGAATTTAAGAGTGCGGAAAATTAAAAAGCGGAAAGATAAAAGCTACGCTATTACAAGGCGCGGGTCTATACATCGCCAAAATACAAAGACCCGTTTTCAAAAATGCGGAAAGTAAAAAGACCTAATTACTATTACATCCAGAAAGCAGTTACATAATATTCACTAAAAGAAAAATAAATGTGCGAAAAGAATTAATTGAACGTCCGAGGGTTTTGACCCTTTGCTTGAAATTAAATTAAATTAAGACTAATTATTTAATTAAAGAAAAGAAATTGTTTTTTATGTTTTTGTATTTAATGAAATAAAAAAATTAAAATTAAATGGAAACCCTAATTCTAAATTATTTTAATTGTTAAAGAAAATATTAAAGTTAACCTAATTTACTAGTTAATTAAATTACATGTTTATTTACAAAAATAAATAGTAATTATAATAATAAATAATGAGGAAAATAATTTAATTGAGAAAAAGGTGAAAATGTCAAAAACCTAATTCTACATATTTTATTTATTAAGAAAAGATTAAAGTTTAAAACCTAAATTAAACTAAATTAATTGTTAGTTATTTATTTACAAAAATATGTTAATGGTGAAATTTACTAATAATTAAATATAAAACATTTTTTTTGGTTTCTGATTTTTTATTATAAAAATTAATGAATGGTGAATTAATAAAAATAATTAAAAAGAATTGAAAAGAATTAGAAAGAAGAGAAAATTAAATTAAGAAATATGCAAACCAAGGGGGGGTTTCAGGCCCATATGGAGGTTAACTGAAGCAATTCAGGCCCATTGAAGCATAGAGCACGTTTGACTTTCCAGATTGTATGCATCTTGGTTGACTGAGGTACACCATGGATTCCCTTATGAGGCCATTGGATTAATCATCATGTCCACTTGGCAGGCCTAAGCATGAGCGTGTATGGTGAACCATTTGATGGAAGCTGCACGTGAACATGTTAAAACAAAAATTATGCAATATGTGGGGGGACCTGGGAATCGAACCCAGGTCCCAATACCTGCAGTACACGTCTTCAACCACCAGGCCACTTGCGTTTGTTTGTAAGTAATATAACAACGATTTATAATATGTGAAAAAAAAGAAATTATACTGAAACAAAGAAAAACGCGCTAATATTTGAATCTCCCAGTAACGTCAGGCCACGTCCATCTTCTTCCTTGTTTTCCCTGCAATTATAAAACAAGTAGCGGGGGTTTTAAACCCCCACTAAGTGGAACCTGTGAAAATAGCGATTACGCCCATGGGTTAAATAAATTGAGCGCGAGGTGTTGGTTTGTTTCGTCTTGAGCTTCTGAATTCAGCTGTATAGGTCTAAAGGTCCAATTTTTCCTCTACATGAAAGCCCTATTTTGAAGCTTTGGAAAACCTAATTTCCGTCCATGGCAGATCTTGATACAAGCAGTTTTAATACAATTGAGTTATACCAATCGCTTCAGAAGGTTAATATTAGTGTAAATCAAACAAGAAAAATGGTTAAAAGTGCATGAATCATGAGATGTATTTCTGGAAAATATGGCAAACCGTATGGCTTCGTGGTGATGATTCTTTGCGCGTTTGGACTAGTCCTTGATTGCAAATGCTTCCTGGATGCTTAGGCAACGTGTTGGAATCCTTCAGAAGCTTTGAATTATGCTCTAACTATGAAATTAGTTTCAAGCTTTTTGTTGAAATTTTGCAATTTGGTTATCTCTTCTCAGCAGCTTTTTCGTGTCTTCCTGCATTAGGTTAGGTCATGCATAAGTATATGAAGCAAATTAGGTCAAGAAAGAGCCCAAAAGTCCATGAATTAATGATTTTGATATTTGATTTCCAATCATGAAATTTCAATCTTTTTTCAATGAGATTTTGCCAATTTTGGAAGATTTTGTCCCCTTGAGATGATGCACGAAATCTTTAGCATATTTGGAGTATATTTGCTGCATAAAAAGATTTGAAAAAGCATTATTTGATATTTTCTCATAATTAAATCTAATTAAATGAATTAATATGAATAAAAATTCAATTAATTAATTAAAAATAAGAAAATAAATCCCTTTGAGCTCAATGGGTCGTGCATAGACTTTGGGTAATGATTCAAGGAAGAATTTGAGGCCCATTAGCAATTTTGAAGTGTTTTAGGCAAAGTTGACTTTTCCAAATTCCCAAAAGTTTCCCAACTTCTCCAATGCATATCTTGCTCAATTTTGAAGCTATGCTCATGTTCTTGGACATTTTGGAAAGGTCTTGAAGTCCTCCAACCAATGCCTTTGGTCCCATGTCATTTTGATTTACCAATCTCAAGTTATGGTCTTTGACTTAAAGTGCCTTTTTGTTGACTTTTAAAAATGACCTATAATGTTGAAATTGATATCTTTTTGTGAGAGCATTTATTGGACTTGAAGTGTGAAAATGAGTTGTAGGAAATGTCATTATCTTCAAAATGAGATTTGGATGGGATTTTTATGATAAACCATGAGGAAGTTATGCCTTGGTCAATTTGCAGTTGACTTTTCAACTGTCCAAAAATAGAAACTTTTGCATCTTGAGACTTTTTGAACCATGCTTGTGGAATCATGATCAAGAATTGATCAAATGATGATTGTGGCTTCAAAATAAGACGTTGACCAAATTTTTTGACTTTTGACTGTCAAATGACCATTTTGCCCCTATAGTTGACTGTGGAGCAATTAGGGTTTTTGACTGGACAACTTGATGCTGTGAGTCTTGAAACTTGACATATGGATGCTTGACAATGTATATAGGCATATGGGACTTGATTGGACCCTTGGAAACCTCAATTTCTTTGCAAGAACCAAAACCCTAGTTTTGACTGTGTTAGGAGGCCATTGGACTGTGCAACCCTTGAGAGATTTTGAATCATCTGGAGATTGATCTTGGCAAATCTTGAAGAATATGGAAGGGCAAATTTTGGGGTACAACACAGGGCATCATTATGGTTCTTTCCCTTGGCCGTCAGATCAGCATCAGAGAAACCCATACCGTTATCAGCGGTTAAGTTGGCCACACAGTCGGTGAATTAATCAGCAGACGTTTCTTGGGGCACGTGGGCCGTCTTCAGGAACGCAATCAGGGCCTTGGCATGGGCCTCTGAACACAACAATAGTGATAGCATGGAGATTTTGGAGGGGGTGTGCCCTAGTTGTTCAACGACGTTGAAATCACTTTTCTTTATAATTTTTAGGATCTCTTCCATCTCTTGCTTGGAAGCCTCAACAATGGTCTTTGGTGCCTCCGTTCGGGCAGGCACATCAGCAGCAATCCCCTTGCCCCGAGCGTCAGATGACTCGGCAGCAGGGGTAGAAACTTGATCAGGGGGGGAAACAAGCACACTGGCAGGTGTGATGACAAGAGGCCTTTGAATTGCTGGAGGTGCAATGTCTGGTGAGAACAGTCTTCCACTACGAGTGACTTTAGCAGGCCCGGTGATGTTGGTGATACCGGTACCAGTATTGAACTCTTGTTTCACTCCCAGAACATAAACATCTGCCCCATAGTGCCACAGGACAGCCTTATCAGACTTGTAGGGGATGAGCCCCGGAACAATAATGGTTATAGGAGCAATCTTGTGAACAGGCAAAATTTGGACAGGCTTCTTTGAAGGAGCCTTGGAGGGGTTGTTGAAAATGGTCACAATTGAAACTTCTTCAACATGGGCAGTAGGAACAACAGTCTTTTTGAACAAAATCTCCTTGTTATCCATCAGGTTTTGGACGCCTGATTTCAGCAAAGGACAACCAGCAGGTGAATCAGCAAACAGATGGCAACCTTTACTACATCCCGGAAATAAACTGGCCAGCAACAGGTTCCTCTTGATGGTCAGCAGTGGAGTAGCAACATCATCCACAGAAGCTACATACAAATCCTCCTCAACAGCATTCACTCCATGCTGGGGCATGGGAGCAGTCACAACATTTGGCCTCTCGGGCGCCTCGAACTGTATCTCCTTAGCATCAATAAGGTCCTGAACCTTATTCCTTAGGGCCCAACAGTCATCAGTGGAATGTTCTGGGCTATCAGAGTGATAAGCGCAACGGGCGTTGGGGTTGTACTTCGGAGATGCTGTGTTTACCATCTTCGGAGCTTCCTTGACTGTTACCAGGCTGGTTGATGATAACACGAAATTGTATCGTTTATTTTCCATGAAATTTACCCGTTCTGTATTATTTTGACCCGATTAACTCCCGAATATTTCGAGTTTGTCATTACTTTTTGCAGGTATTCATAACTCAGCTCAAAACAGAAGAAAACATGAAACAATGCAAGAAAGCATCAAAAGAATAGAAGAAAAAGATAAATCTGTCAAGAATTACAGATTTTGTAGCTGTGACGGTCGTAACACATCTGCCACGACCGTAAGCCATCATGAAGCGTGTTACGACCGTAACATATCTGCCACGACCGTAACACGGAGAAACACCAAACCTGCTCGTAACGCCTCAGTGACGACCGTAATGCGCATACCAGTTATTTGAAAGTGCAGATCGTGGCAAAGCAAAATAGAAGGAGTTTTCAAACTCCTTATTTCTCTCCAGTCAAACCCCACATTCACCACTTCTTCCTCAACTACCCACGTTCCTACATTTGTGGAGATTTTTAAGGAAAGCTTCGTTACAAGTCTTCAAGCCAACTTCCAAATTCATTCCTCTATAAATACCTCAACATTCAACGTTAGAGGGACAGAGCATATTACAGTTTACTTGTGCGGAAGCTCTGCCGAAATCAAAACCATTATTCCTTCAGTTGTTATTTTTCTGCATTCGTTTATTTCCGTTCTTTTAATTTCATTGCCCAAATAATAATTTCCAACATCAGGAAATTATTATTATAGTTTAGGATTTATTATTCAAGCCTCAGAATTTGTCATATTACCGATACCAAGTCCGAGTTTCCGATTTGTGGAAGAGGGATTGAAGTATTGGCTTTATTTTCAGGTTTCTATTTTGCAATTGTATTACATACCTTTTAATTAATTGATGCAAGTTTAATTTATTATTTATAATGTCCAATCTATATTTGTTTGTTTTTATTTTCCGTACGTTCATTATAATTTCCATGGCTAGCTAAACCTTTAGCGTCGGTATGGGATGGTAAGAGACATTAGGCATCTGATCAAACTTAGGCTAAAACTTTAATCAACTTAACTCTGGTTATAACTTTTTATGCTTAAAAATAAAACCTTTGTTATGAAAGTAAGAAGAGTAAATAGGTTAGATCGAGACCACGAAAGTGTGAGGTTTTTAACCGGATAGCTAAAGTTAGGCATTTGATTTAAATACAGTGAAAGCGCTTTAAACCAAATTAGAATTAATTAAGTTTCCAAAAAATACTTCTAAACACTTATAGGCTAGAGAAAGCAGGTATAGGGCTTTAGACGTATAATCCGAGATAAGACCATGAAAGTGTGAGTTGAGGGTTTTTAAACTGATTAATTCTACAAATAAACCAAGTTGACCATCCTTATATGCCTAGGTCCGATTAGATCCTTTAGGTCGACTCTATTGCATACCGACCATTTCATTTTATAATTACTTTAAAATCAATTAGTTTACTTTCCTTAACCTTCCCAAAACCAAACGTGACAATTTCCACCTTAGCTAAACTAGCATTACTTTCCCGCACTAGAGTGATTACAAAGTCCCTGTGGATTCGACAATCTTTTATTACTATCGCGATAGGCTGTGCACTTGCAGTTAAGATACCGTTAGACATTAGGTCGATCGCAGACACATCAAGTTTTTGGCGCCGTTGCCGAGGACTTTAGTTTAGTCACTAGTGTAATCTGAAAACAACGCTGTCTAGACTAAGGTAACTTTTTATATTTCCCTCTGTTGTATGCCAAACACTCGTTCTCAAAACGAGCCTTTGCATTTACAAATTAACGATATCGAGCGTTACTTAAGATTAAGACGCCGAATTCAAGAATACCGATCTCTCAATAATCTTCTTCCGACTAAAATTCCTGATATCCCGTTATCGGAATCTACCGAAGAATCGACAATGGCTGACGTACCAAATCCGCCTCGCGCTCTTAAGGACTACGCAGTTCCTTCGCAAGCGGAGCCTCACAACAGCATTGTCGCCCCTGCTATCGCTCGAAACGATTTCGAGCTGAAACCTTCGCTTCTATCCGCCGTTCAGCAGAACCAATTTTCTGGAGCTCCTACTGACGACCCTAACCTACATCTGTCAGTGTTTGTGCAATACGCAGACACTGTGAAAGCGAATGGTGTAAACCCCGAGGCGATACGATTGCGCCTATTTCCTTTTTCTTTAAGAGACAGAGCCCGAGCCTGGATCCAATCCCTTCCTTCAAATTCAATCACCACATGGGATGAATTGAAAAAAGTCTTCTTGGCTAGATATTTCCCACCAAGCAAAACTGCTATGCTTAGAGCTAACATCAACGGTTTTAGACAAAAAGATAACGAATCACTTTTCGAAGCATGGGAACGTTACAAGGATATGATTAGACTCTGTCCTCATCATGGTTTAGAATAATGGCTAATCATTCATACGTTTTATAACGGTCTGTTGTATAACACAAGAATGACTATAGACGCCGCTGCTGGTGGCGCACTGATGGATAAACCATATGCCAAAGCAAATCAACTTATCGAAAGTATGGCCCAGAACCACTATCAATGGGGAAGCGAAAGAGCTAATGTGGAGAAATCCCAAACCAAAGGTGGAATGTCTGAAGTGAATATCCTGGACCAAGTCAATGCTAAAGTGGAAGCTCTTACCCAAAAGCTAGAAAACCTTACCACTGCTCCTGCAGCTACCGTGGCTGCAGTTGTCCAAACTTGCGATCTATGTGGTCTTCAATCACATCTTGCTCCAGAATGCCCACTTCTAACAGGAGTTCCAGCTGAACAAGCAAACTATGTACAAGGGAACCCTTATAGCAATACCTATAACCCTGGCTGGAAAAACCATCCGAACTTTTCATACAAAAGTAACAACGCGTTATACGCGCCTGTACAAGCTCCTGCCACACCACCCGGTTATCCAAAAGCTATCCCAAATCATCCTGGTAATGGACCTAATGCGCCTAGGAAATCTAACCTAGAAATCATGATAGAACACTTCGTTGCTTCCCAAGCTCGGACTAATAAAGACGTTATGAATCAAAATTTACATACTAATGAGCAGATAAAACAATTAGCTAGCAAGGTTGATGCTTTAGCCACCCATAACAAGATGCTTGAGATGCAAATTTCACAGGTAGCTCAACAACAAGCACCTACTGCGGCACCGGCTGGAATTTTTCCTGGTCAACCACAGCCCAACCCGAAAGGACATGATAATGCTGTGATACTGAGAAGTGGAAAAGAACTCGACAGACCTGTTGAGCCGAGACTAGAAAATCCAGCCATGTACCAAAAGCAGAGCGAGCCGCCTGAACAAGCCAATGAACCTAGAGAAAAAGAAAAGGAAAGCGAAACGCAAGAGGCAGTGGAGCAAGAGAAGCCTTATGTACCTCCACCACCTTATAAACCACCAATCCCGTATCCTCAGAGACTTACAAATTCCAAAACGATGGGCCAGTTCAAGAAATTTGTTGAACTTCTGAAACAACTCAATATAACAATACCTTTTACAGAAGCCATCACTCAGATGCCCTCGTACGCTAAATTTCTTAAGGAAATCCTATCCAACAAGAAGAAGATAGAGGATAACGAAACAGTTACACTCACTGCCGAGTGTAGCGCGATCATTCAAAACAATATGCCTCCTAAGCTAAAAGACCCAGGTAGTTTCTCTATACCTTGTAATATTGGAAAATTTGTCATAGACAAAGCTCTATGTGACTTAGGAGCAAGCATTAGTGTCATGCCCTTATCTATCTGCAAAAAGCTAGAGATGGGAGAACTCATACCCACGAAAATGTCCGTCCAATTAGCCGACCGATCGGTTAAATACCCTGTAGGTATACTGGAAAACGTTCCAGTTAGAATAGGTCAATTCTATACCCCTACCGATTTCATCATCATGGACATAACCGAGGACTCAGTTACCCCTATCATATTAGGAAGACCATTCCTAGCCACAGCTGGAGCTATAATTGATGTCAAGAAGGGCATATTAACATTCGAAGTCGGAGAGGAAAAAGTGGAATTCATCCTCACTCAATTTCTACAAGCACCCACCATGAATGACACATGTTATTTACTCGATATTATAGACGAATGCGTGAGAGAGATGGAAGTTGAACAAACCATATATTCCGAAATAATGAAAATTGAAACCCCTCTGATATTCGAAGACGACAATTGGCGAGAACCATATAAAGATGACAGTCTAAGCGAAAGTCTAGCACTTACACCCGATCATATGCCATGTTCCAAGAAACCAAAACTAGAATTGAAAGCTCTACCTAAAAATCTATGATACGAATTCCTTGATACTGAACAAACTCGACCTGTAATAGTGAATTCCAGTTTAGGAACGCTCGAAACTCAGAAACTTTTAGACGTTCTAAGGAAATACCCTACTGCGTTAGGTTACAACATATCAGACTTAAAAGGAATTTGTCCTTCAATTTGTATGAACCGTATTCTATTAGAAGAGGATTGCAAAACCTCTCGAGAACCTCAAAGAAGAATCAATCCGATTCTAAGCACTGTAGTCAGAGATGAAATCAAAAAGCTAATGGAAGCTGGAATTATATACCCGATCTCCGACAGTAAATGGGTTAGCCCAGTGCATGTCGTACCTAAGAAAGGAGGTGTCACTGTCGTGAAAAACGCACAAGGCGAATCGATAACACAAAGAGTAGTTAGTGGACACAGAGTGTGCATTGATTATCGAAAACTGAACAAAGCTACTCGGAAAGACCATTTTCCTTTACCCTTTATTGATCAAATGTTAGAACGATTAGCCAAACACTCCTATTTCTGCTATTTAGACGGTTATTCCGGATTTTTCCAAATTCTGATTCACCCTGATGATCAAGAGAAGACTACATTCACGTGTCCCTATGGAACGTTCGCGTACAGACGAATGCCATTTGGATTATGTAATGCTCCCGCAACTTTCCAACGATGTATGATGGCCATCTTCGCAGATTTCATTGACAACATCATGGAAGTGTTTATGGACGACTTCTCTGTGTGTGGACAAAGCTTTGAAGGATGTCTATCTAATTTAGAAAGTGTTTTAGAACGATGTGTGAAAGTAAACCTTGTGCTCAACTGGGAAAAATGCCATTTCATGGTCAGAGAAGGAATCGTACTTGGACATTGTGATCGGTGGATCTGGAACTGACTGTTTAACGCTGGTTCGCGAAATGTCGCGGAAGCAAGAGTCGCCACCGTCTTTTATTTTCTCCAAATGGAAAGGACAAAAGCACATAAAAATTCCTTATAGAGATTGTTCTCGGTTCGGGAGGTAGGTTATAGAAAGGGAAGGTGTTAGCACCATTTCTATCCATGGTTATCCATGGGCTCTTAGATACTTTCTCATTGTGTTTTCAAAAATGTTTGCTTGCTTTTCAATTGTGGGTTTTAAAAAGTTTCTTTGAAAAATTTCAGTTCGACTCGTACGTCAGAGTGTTTGAAAAGTTTGCTTTGAAAGCTTTTGAAAAGTGTTGGTGTGAAAAGATTTCAGTTTTTTTTGAAGAGAGCAAGTATCCATGAGTCGTCTACCTACCCTAAGGAATTCGTCTGTGTAAATGTCCTTTAAAGCAGTGCCATCCCACCATTGAGAGGTAGGTAGCACCACCGTTGGAGGTATTCGGGTCAATTCGAGTTTGTAGGGACATGGTGATCACCGGAGCAATAGGAAGACACCTTAGAAGCTACCCTCATGCCAGGTTCCCGGATCATGAGGACTTACTAAGACGTCCTCTACTCGACGATCACCTTTCGAGGCAAGGCAACAGTGAGGCGTACCCTAGGGGTGGTGTGTGCGATTCGTGTGTCGTTTTCATTGATATTTGTCTTGTCATGTTTGTTGTGATCTACGCTTGATTTTAATTAGGGCCATTCATTCTTGCATGCTTATTTAACAGTTAATATTTGCGGGAAAAGTAAATCTAAAGTTATTACAAATGGCGCGGGTCCACATCGCCAAAATTAAACCGGACCCGATTTGACGGAAAGTAAATAAAGCAAATAAAATAAAAGTGCGAAAAGTTTAAGTTACAACACTTTGGGAGAGATACATAATGAATTAAGCGAAATAAAATAAATGTGCGAATTAAATAAATTACGAACGAGGGCGTTGGACCCTTTTGCAAAAAATTAAAGTTAATGAATTTAATTAATAACAAGATTAAATTAATGAGGAATTAAAATTAAAATTAAATGAAAATGTTTTTGGTATTTTTAGTGTTTTTAGGAATTAATGAAAAAAAAAGAGAATTAATCAAAATTAAAATTGAATGTAAACCCTAATTCTAATGGCTTTTAAATTTATTGTGAAAAATATTGAATTTTTAACTAATTTAAACCTAAGTTAATTTACATGCATTTTTAATTATGAAAATAAATAAAATAAATATTATTATTGTAAAAAAGGGAAATTAAAAGGAATCAAAATTAATTAAACCTATTTCTACATATTTTTTGTATTTTTGTTATTAAAAGAAATTAAAATGGTAACCTAATTAAAACTAATAATTACATGTTAATTTATTTATGAAAATATTCGAATGAAATAATTTATTACATTTTTTATCTTTTTCTGGATTTTTATGATGTTTTTATATTTTGTAAAAAAGAAAATTAATTAATTTGATTAAAACAATAAAGCAAAAATAAAACAATAAATTAAAAAAATAAAATGTAATGAATTTGCAAACCAGGGGGTTTCAGTCCCAATTGTGAGGTATAGGCCTTGGAATACTGGCCCATTAAGCTTTGGTCCATCTTTGACTTTTTGCGTAGCGTGTGGATGCGTTGACCTGGATCCACCATAGGCTTCAGTTCATGGCCGTTGATCTAGTGCTGGGATGGACGTGGCACGCTTGATTATGCTGGTGCATCATGGTCTACAAAGTTATACCTGCATATGAATATCTTTTGAAGAAAAATATTTGGAAAGTGTGGGGACCTGGGATCGAACCCAGGTCCTAAGGGTTGCCAACGCGTTTGCCTGCCAATTGAGCTGTTTGATTACTTTGTATATTAACAAACAAATAATAAATATAATGCAAACATGACAATTAGTGGACTTCTGGCGCGAAACTTTGAATGGACCAATCCACGCCTGACACTGCATCGTCTTCTTTCTTTTTCCTGAAACACAAACCTTAAGCAACGGTTTTAGATGCGTGGTTTAAGGTTGCTTTAGAGAAAATAGCGACTAGCGCTATACGACTCATAAATTAGGCGCGAGTGCATTAATCTCTTCGTCTAAGCTTCCTGAACCCATCCATGGCATTGTGGTGGTTGAATTTTACGTGATTAAGAAACCCCTAATTGGGAGCTCTGCAAACCCTAGACTGCATCAATGGCTAAATCACGTATATAGCACCAAAACAAAATTAACTTGCATGGTTAGTTTCAGAAACATATAACAAACATGAATCAATAATTAATTTTCATAAAAAATGCCTAGAACATGATATGCGATTATGAGTTTCATGATGTACAGTTTCAGTTGAATCTACCAATTCTTGAGGTTTTGGTTGTTGTTTTTGATTGGAATGTGATCAAGGCAATCTTGGCAAGCTATTGAAACAAGAATAGAGGCTTGAATCGACCTCTAAAGGGGTTTACAGTTTTGAACTTTTTGATGAAAATTCCAAGTTTACTATGTCTCTTTCTGCGCAGCTTTTAGTGTTCCAGGATTAGGTTTTGAATCATGCTTATGTACTGAGGCTATTAGGTCAACAAAACTTGACCAAATCCATGGCAATAATGATTTTGCATATTTGATTTTCTTAAGATCTTTACATATCTTTTTCACATGGTTTTTGTGCAAATTATGATCAATTCAAACCAAATCTTGCCATATTGGGATGTGCACGAGATATTGAGAGTAAAACATGCATGAAAAGATTTTTTAGGTCAAGTTTTATATTTTCTACATATTTAAATGTTTTAAATGAATTAATATAAATAATAATTCAAATAAATAAATAAAAAATGAGAAAATACTTCCCTTTGGGCCAAGTGGTCGTGCATATGCTTGGAATGATGAATCATGGAAGAAAAATGGGCCCATTAGCAATTTTAGGTCATTTGGATCAAAGTTGACTTTTCAAAATATCCAAAAATTTCCCAACTTCCACAAGGCATAACTTGCTCAATTTTTAAGCTTTTCTCATGTTCTTGGACATTTTGGAAAGGTCTTTGAGTCCTCTAACCAATGCCCTTGGTCCCATGTCATTTTGATTTACCAATCTCAAGTTATGGCCTTTGACTTAAAGTCCCTTTTTGTTGACTTTTGAAAATGACCTATAATGTTGAAATTGATAACTTTTTGTGTGAGCATTTCTTGGACTTGAAGTATGAAGATGAGTTGTGGGAAATGTCTTTCTCTTCAAAATGAGCTTTGGATGGAATTTTTCTGATAATCCATGTGAAAGTTATGCCCTGGTCAATTTCAGTTGACTTTTTCAACTGTCCAAATATAGTAACTTTTGCATCTTTGATGATTTCTGAGCCAAATTTTGAGAATCATGATCAAGCATTGATCAAATGATGTTTGTGGCTTCAAAATGATATGTTGACCAAAAATTTGAACTTTTGACTGTCAAATGACCATTTTGCCCCTACAGTTGACTGTAGGGCAATTTAGGGTTTTGACTGTGCAATTTTGAGCTGAATGCCTTGAAACTTGATATGAGGATGCTTGACCACATTTGTGGGCATGTGAGACTTGATTGGGCCCTTGAAAACTTTATTTTCCTGATCAGAACACAAACCCTAGTTTTGACTGTATGGGAGACTGTTGAGCTGTGCAACCCTTGGGGAATTTTGTGACTTGGCTTGGCAATTTCTTGAAGAATATGGGAGGGCAAATTTTGGGGTACAACAGTTGCCCCTGTTCAATCTTCTTAGACCTGAGGATGTAGATTGGCTGACGTGCCTTTCGTAATCCGAGGGTAGAAGATGATTGGACACTAGAGTGCCCAGAAATTTGCGCTCACATAGTAACAGTGATAGCGGAATGGGCTTATCGATGCCATTTGGAGATTGCTGGATAGGGTGATGGGCTTATAGATGCCATCTGGATGTTGATTGCGTAGGAGATTCCTTAGCGAGAACCTGCATACCTGCAAAAGAAAAGTGAGTACCTGACACGTTGCAGGAGCTGATTTTAGATGCTTGGTATAGATGTGTCCTGACTGGTTACAGGAGCTGAGTCTGGAGCTTCAAAAGATGATGAATGAACCAGGTATGGTTGCTGCCTTAGCATGAATGGTAAGAGAACCTTGGGTGATTTTAACTTCAACAACGCTTGTTGAGAAAAATCTTGGCGGGAATTACCATCTTTGCAATATCGGAACGAGAACCATAGGCTATTATAATCTGAAAGAGAATCACCTCACTCGCCGTCGGAGAGGGGAATCATAGGGAAAGGAATTGTCACCTCACACACCGTCGGAGAGGGAACCATAAGAGACTATCACCTCACACTCATCGTCGGAGAGGGAAACATCTGAAAAGGACTTACCACCTCACACACCGTCGGAGAGGGAACCATAAGAGACTATCACCTCACACTCACCGTCGGAGAGGGAAACATCTGAAAAGGACTTACCACCTCACACACCGTCGGAGAGGGAACCATAAGAGACTATCACCTCACACTCACCGTCGGAGAGGGAAACATCTGAAAAGGACTTACCACCTCACGCACTTGTCGGAGAGGGGACCATAGGAGACTATCACCTCACACTCATCGTCGGAGAGGGAAACATCTGAAAAAGGAATTACCACCTCACGCACTTGTCGGAGAGGGGACCATAGGAGACTATCACCTCACACTCATCGTCGGAGAGGGAAACATCTGAAAAAGGAATTACCACCTCACGCACTTGTCGGAGAGGGGACCATAGGAGACTATCACCTCACACTCATCGTCGGAGAGGGAAACATCTGAAAAAGGAATTACCACCTCACGCACTTGCCGGAGAGGGGACCATAAGAGACTATCACCTCACACTCATCGTCGGAGAGGGAAACATCTGAAAAAGGAATTACCACCTCACGCACTTGTCGGAGAGGGGACCATAGGCTCTGCTGAGTATTTATCAGAAAAATCTGTTGGGAGTCGATTTAGATGAACTAGAGAAGGCTTTGTAATATGTTTGAGCATTGTAACTGCGTCTTTCCTGAAAGGTAAAGGTCAGTCATATGCAATGCATGATATGGATCAAGCAATGATGTTCTCAACATAAATGAGATTTGTAAGATATGATGCGTTATGCATGCTATAATGATGTATGTGATGTTTTATGAATGTTTTCGTCTAGGAAAGTAAATCCTTGACGGGTGCCGGGAAGTCATATCCTGGGCTGATGTTGGAGAATAAGCTTTTACTTCCGCTAGGGATGATAGTTGCAAGAATACCGGTAGGAGAAGATGACTCCGTTGCGGAATAAACTTGGCGAATGAAGGATTCTGCGGGGAGAAAAGATACTCTGACGACCATGCTGGGAAGCAATACTCTGTGGGGAGAGAGATGCTTTGCTGAATTATTGAGAATGACTTGCTGAGGATGTCTTTGTTGTATTGGAAGTGTTGATAGACTTCGCTGGGGTAGGAAAGAGCTACGTTGACGACGACCTTTCCGTGGCTTTTGGCTGAGGATAACCCAGTTATATCCTAGTACGGAAGTAACTCTTTAAATAAAGTCGGGCGACATGTTCGTGCTCTACGAGGGGATAAGCCTCCAGAATCTACTGGGGATAAGCTTATTGCTTGGGGGAGATAGGTTCCAACCTTCCTGGGGAAACTGGATTGGACTCTTCTGGGGAAGTTTTGATGTGCTGGGGAAGTGATCCCTTTGAATGTTTGTATACCGCCGGGGAACAATCTTTGGACCAAGACTGCCGGGGATGCTTGTTAAGAATATACATGCTGCTGCTGGGGAATGTTGAGATTTGATAATTTTGCCTGGAGAAGAATGCACTGTTTTGCTGAATCACTCTCTGGGGAATTAAGGTATACTGGTCATGTTCTTTAGCTGGACCTACCTTGGTACCTTGGAGGATAGAACAATTGGATTGTTTAGACAACTCTTTATTGCCCCTGTTTCTAGTGTCACCTGCAATTAATTCCTTTGTTTCGTATGCAAATATTTATGAGTTAGCAAATTATTGTCAATGCATATATCACAAATTGAACCTTGGACGTTCTTCGCAAAACAAAACAAAAAAAGAAAAACACTTGGCACGTTTAACTGAAAATATATTTGTATTGATTTTTGAATGGCCTGTGAATAGGCGTTTTGTGTACAAGAGGCTGACGTCCTAGTAAGAAGAACGTCGCCGAACAAGAGAGTTTATACAAATTTTGTACAAAAGAAAATAAAACAGCTGTGTGAAATGAATGATCCACTGGGTTTCAACTCTGCTATTGCCTTTATAACTCCGAGCGTCTCATCACTTGATGACCTTGGTTGAGGGTGAAGCTGGCTGATCGATGCCGTCTGAACTTGATGTAGATACCAGATTCTGGATGCAAAGTGATCCAATGAGACATAGTATTACGCTTTTATCCCTAATTTTTGCCTGGACCGCCCTTTCGGGTTTTCGGTCCACCGGGATACCCATTTTTGCCCAAGCCGCCTTTTCAGGTTTTCGACTTGCCGGGTGTACAGATTTTTTCATTTTCATCCCTTCATTTTGCCCGAACCCTTTTGGTTCGACGGGAAGCCCTAATTTTTGCCTAGGCATGTCAGCCTAGCGGATCTTTTTTCATGCGTAGTATCTTTTTACTATGTCTGCATTGGCGGGGTGAGGAAGGTCGTCACCATCCATATTGGTTAATATCATTGCTCCTCCTGAGAACACATGCTTAACCGCAAATGGCCCTTCGTATGTAGGGGTCCATTTGCCCCTTGGATCACTCTGGGGAAGGATGATTCTCTTGATTACCAGATCCCCAACTTGATATTCCTGTGGTCTGACCTTTTTGTTAAATGCCCTGATCATTCGTTTTTGGTACGTCTGACCATGACAGATAGCAGCAAGTCTCTTTTCATCAATGAGATTGAGTTGGTCAAGTCGTGTCTGGATCCAATCATCTTCGTTCAGATTTGCATCCTTCATTATCCGGAGAGAGGGTATTTGCACTTCGATTGGCAAGACTGCCTCCATGCCATAAACCAGAGAGAAAGGAGTTGCCCCGGTTGACGTCCTAGCTGAGGTACGGTACCCATGCAGAGCGAACGGTAACATCTCGTGCCAATCTTTGTACGTCACTGTCATCTTCTGCACGATTTTCTTGATGTTCTTGTTCGCTGCTTCTACAGCCCCATTCATCTTCGGTCTGTAAGGAGAAGAATTGTGGTGCTGTATCTTGAACTGTTCGCAGAGCTCAGCGATCATCTTATTGTTCAGATTGGTACCATTGTCTGTAATAATCCGCTCAGGGACGCCGTATCGACAGATCAGGTTGTGCCGAATGAACCGTGCCACAACAGTCTTGGTTACCGTAGCATAGGATGCTGCCTCAACCCACTTCGTAAAATAATCGATCGCCACTAGGATGAAGCGATGTCCATTAGATGCCGTAGGTTTTATCTCGCCAATCATGTCTATGCCCCACATTGCAAATGGCCAAGGCGCGGTCAGAACATTCAGGGGAACCGGAGGAACATGCACCTTGTCTGCATAAATCTGGCACTTGTGGCATGTCCTGGAGTGTTGGTAGCAGTCAGCTTCCATTGTGGACCAATAATATCCTGCCCGTAGGATCTTCTTAGCCATTGTATGTCCACTGGAATATGTACCAAAGGTCCCTTCGTGTAGTTCTTCCATGATCCTTTCTGCTTCGGTCTTGTCCACACAACGCAGTAAGGTTGAATCATGGTTTCTCTTGTACAAGATGCCGTTGCTTAGGAAGAACTTGGCTGCAAACCTCCTCAGGAATTTCTTATCATTGACAGAGGCACCTTCAGGGTATTCCTGAGCTTCCAGATATCTCTTCACTTCGTGGTACCAAGGCTTCTCAGTCACCAATTCAGTTTCGAGATCACAACAGTATGCCGGTTCGTCCAGTTTCCAGATGATGATCCGGGGAGCCTCATTATCCCATTTGACCTTGAACATTGAAGACATTGTAGCTAACGCGTCCGCCAGCTGATTCTCTTCTCTTGGAAAGTGCTCGAAGGTTATCTCTGTAGAGTGGGGAATCAGGGTCAACACACATTCTCTGTAAGGAATCAAGTTTGGATGTTTCGTATCCCACTCTCCTTTGATCTGATTGATCACAAGAGCGGAATCTCCGAAGACACTTAGAAATTTGATCCTTAGGTCAATCGCAGCTTGAAGACCCATGATACACGCCTCATACTCCGCCATGTTGTTGGTACAGTTGAAACACAGCCGGGCAGTGAGTGGAGTATGAGTACCTTGTGGAGATATGATTATAGCGCCGATACCATTTCCCAAAGCATTGGAGGCTCCGTCAAAGTGCATAGACCATCGGGATCCTGGCTCAGGTCCTTCATCCGGTCCAGGTACTTCACAATCAGTTACTATCATGATGCTTTCATCCGGAAACTCGAAGTTCATTGATTGGTAGTCATCTACAGCTTGATGAGCTAAGTGGTCTGCCAATACACTTCCCTTGATGGCTTTCTGGGTCGTGTACTGAATGTCGTATTCCGTCAAGATCATTTGCCATCTTGCAATTCTCCCAGACAGAGCAAGCTTTTCGAATATGTATTTTATAGGATCCATCTTTGAGATCAACAAAGTGGTGTGAGTCAGCATATACTGTCTCAGCCGGCGAGCAGCCCATACCAAAGCGCAGCAAGTTTTCTCAAGCAGTGAGTATCAGGTCTCACAGTCGGTAAACTTTTTGCTAAGGTAATAAATGGCATGCTCTTTTCGGCCAGACTCGTCATGCTGCCCCAGCACACACCCCATTGAGTTGTCCAACACTGTCAGATATAGTATCAGAGGTCTCCCTTCAACCGGTGGCATAAGGATGGGTGGTTCTTGGAGATACTCTTTGATTCTGTCGAAGGCAGCCTGACATTCATCGTTCCAACGTACTACCTGATCTTTCTTCAGCAGCTTGAAGATTGGCTCACAGGTAGCAGTCAGATGTGAGATGAACCGAGCAATGTAGTTCAGGCGTCCTAAAAAGCCTCTGACTTCCTTCTCTGTCTTAGGAACTGGCATCTCTTGAATAGCTTTGACCTTAACAGGGTCCACTTGAATACCTTTATCGCTGACCACGAAGCCTAGCAACTTCCCAGATCTTACCCCGAAGGTGCACTTGTTCGGGTTCAGTCTCAGCTTGTACAGTTTCAACCGGTCAAACAACTTCTGCAGATGATCTAGGTGCTCTTCCTCAGTCTGGGACCTAGCGATCATGTCGTCCACATACACTTCTATCTCATGATGGATCATGTCATGAAATAAAGCAACCATGGCACGTTGGTAGGTTGCCCCAACGTTCTTTAATCCAAATGGCATGACCTTGTAACAGAAGGTGCCCCACTGAGTAACAAATGTAGTCTTTTCCATGTCTTCAGGTGCCATCTTAATCTGATTGTAACCTGAAAAGCCATCCATGAAAGAGAACACCTTGTGCTGAGCTGTATTATCAACAAGGACATCAATGTGAGGTAAGGGGAAGTCATCTTTGGGGCTGGCCCTGTTCAGATCCCTGTAATCGACACACATTCTGACCTTTCCGTCCTTTTTAGGTACCGGCACCACATTAGCAACCCACTGAGGATAAGAAGTCACTGCAAGAAACCCGGCATCAAACTGTTTCATCACCTCGGCTTTAATCTTTTCGGACATCTCTGGACGCATCCGACAAACCTTTTGTTTAACTGGAGGGCAGTCTTCCTTAGTTGGCAAGTGATGGACCACAATATCGGTATCCAACCCTGGCATGTCTTCGTAGGACCAGGCAAAGATCTCCACATAGTTATGTAGCATCTTGGTTAACCGTTGCTTCACGCTGAGCTCTAGGTTGGCACCAATCTTTACCTCTTTCCTGTCTGCCTCAGTACCCAGGTTTATTGTTTCCACTGGCTCTTCATGGGGTTGAATTACCCTCTCTTCCTGAAGCAACAGTCTAGCAAGCTCGCCAGGCACTTCGCAATCATCTTCACCTTCGTCTTCGGCTAAGTTGATCGGATTTTCGAAGTCATAATCGGCAGTAGCAGAGTTGTTATCAGTGAGATCCAGAGTGGATTGAAACCTGTATGAGTGAGTGTGTGCGTAAATACAGCTGTTTTTTTGAAAGTTATGTAGAGGAAAAGAAAGACAGAAAAGGAACATAATATTTGCAATGCGAAAAATACGTCCAAGATTTTCATTCATGATGTATAAAATGACAGTTTGTATGCCCTCACAAATAGAACCACGGTGCCTCGGGTAAGACACCGGGCCATAGAGTTTATCATTGTTTATTACAAAATAACGAAACAAAGAAATTTATTACTGCGTCACAAAGGTAACAGGGGTATGGTCCTTTGCACTCCAATTGTTCAATCCGTCTTCGGCCGTCGGATAGATCCAGCTGTTGAATTCAGCTTCGTCCACTTCATGGTCTTCCCCAACAGCGTTCACTCCTAAACTTTTAATAAATACCGGAGGTCTTCCGATCTTTGCTTTCCTCATAGCTCTCTGACCTTCTGAGGTAAAACCCAGCCCAAGTTTATCAGTCTTCTGTGTGAAGTCTGGAAGTCTGCCCCAGTCGGCACATTCACCCTTCTGCACCACAGCCCTGGCATCCTTCAGGGAAGCCATCTTCAAAGGACCACTTGCTTCTGTTGTTTCTGCTGCAATTGGAAACACCTCCTCGAAATGCTGAAAGGGGGTCTCAATGAATTCCCCATCCATCTCAATGTATCTGAAAGAGTTTAGGTGACTCACCATATATTCTTCCTCTCCTTGCACCGTGACAATCTTCCCTCTGACGGGGTACTTCAGCTTTTGATGCAAGGTAGAGGTTACTGCCCCAGCCTTATGTATCCAGGGTCGACCCAGCAGACAAGAGTAAGATGGACGGATGTCCATCACATAAAAAGTGGAGTCGAACACCTGAGAGCCCACCCGAATCGGAATGTCAACTTCTCCATGGACCATCCTCTTTGAACCGTCAAAGGCCCTGGCGATGATGTTGCTGGGTTTCAATTCCAGGCCTTCACAATCTAGACGATCCAGAGCCTTCTTGGGTAGCACATTCAAAGATGACCCAGTATCAACCAACACATGTGCCAAGGTGGTGCCCCTGCATTCAATTGAGACATGCAGAGCATCATTATGGTCTCTCCCCTTTGCGGTCAAGTCAGCATCTGAGAAACCCAAGCCATTATCTGCCGTTAGGCTTGCCACGCAATCAGTGAACTGGACTGCAGAGGTTTCATGTGGCACATGGGCCGTCTTGAGGAATGAGATTAGGGCCTTTGCATGGGCCTCGGAGCACAGCAATAAAGAGAGCATGGAGATCTTGGAGGGCGTATGCCCCAGTTGTTCCACAACATTAAAATCGCTCTTCTTTATGATCTTTAGAATCTCCTCCATCTCTTGTGGGGAGGCCTCAGCAGCTATGGGTATGGGTGCCTCCATCTGGGCAGGCTCAACTTCAATTCCCTTGCCCCGAGCATTGGATGACTCGGCAGCAGGAGAAACAATCAGATTAGCAGCAGGAACAACAACTTGATCAGCAACAGGAATAGGTGTACTTGTAGGAATTATCAGGAGCGGTCTTCGGGCAGCAGGCGGTGCAATGTCAGGCGAGAAGAGCCTGCCACTGCGGGTAACTTTGGCTGGGCCAGTGATGTCACAGATGCTGGCGCCAGCGTTGAGCTCTTGTTTAATCCCGTTTATATATACATCTGCCCCATAGTGCCAAGGGACAGCTTTATCAGATACATAGGGCAGGGGCCCTGGAACAGTGATAATAACGGGTGCAACGGTCATAATTTGAACGGGCTTCTTCTGGAGAGCCGGGATCGGATTATTGAAGATAGTCACCACAGAAACTTCTTCCATTGGAACCAACCGAACAGCAGACTTCTTGAATAGAATCTCCTTGCTATCCATTAAGCTTTGGATGCCTAACTTTAGCAAGGGACAACCAGATGGGGACACAGCACAGAATAGGCAACCCTCACTACAACCCGGAAATAAACTGGCCTACAGTAGGTTCTTCTTGACGATCTTTAGAGGAGTGGCTAGATCAGCCACAGAAACAGCATACACGTCTTCATCAACAGCATTTACCCCATGCTGAGGCATAGGGGCAGTAACTACATTCGGCTTGGCAGGCGCTTCGAATTGTATCTCCTTTGCGTCGATAAGGTCTTGTACCTTATTCTTTAACGCCCAACAGTCATCGGTAGAGTGCCCCGGGCTTTCTGAATGGTAAGCACAACGAGCATTTGGGTTGTACTTGGGAGATGTTGTATTAGGGAACTTCGGCGCCTCTCTGACAGTCACTAAGTTAGTGGAGAGCAACTGTGGCAGGATCTGTGATAGGGTCATGTTTAATCGGGTAAACTCCCTCCGGGGTCTTTCAGCCCTTTGAGGATTGTTTGGCCGAGGAGCGGCAGCAGGCTTAGCAATCATCACCGCGCTGACAGATTGGCGGTGCTCAGGTCTTTCTGATTTCCTAGAACCATACACGGCACTAGACTCTTTCTTAAATGGTTTCTTTTCCGAACTAGATGATGCACCCTTTGTAATCTTCCCAGACTTTAATCCAGCTTCAATCCTCTCTCCAGTCAAGATCAAATCAGTGAACCCAGCAGAGGAATTCTCGATGAGATGGTTGAAAAATGGCCCAGATAGGGTCCCCAAGAACATGTCTACCAGCTCCCGGTCAGTCAATGGTGGCTGCACCCTTCCAGCCAGGTCTCTCCACTTCTGAGCGTACTCCTTAAAACCTTCGCTTGCACCTAACGCCATACCCTGGAGTTGGGTACGTGTGGGGGCAAGGTCGGCATTATATTGATACTGCTTGTAGAAAGCAGTAGCCAACTCCTCCCAGTTATGAACTTTGGTCCCATCCAGCTGATAGAACCATTCGAGATGAGTCCCTGAAAGACTCTCCTGGAAGAAGTGGATCCATAAATTCTTATCCGCAGAGTACGGCTGAATTTTCCGAACATAGGACCTTAAGTGCAGCTTGGGACAAGACGCCCCGTCATACTTGGAGAAGGATGGTGCTTTGAACTTGTGGGGGATAATCACACCAGTCGACAAACCCAGATCTCCGAAATCCAGCCCAGGTGCCTGTTGAACCTCCATAGCCTTCAACCTGTCCTCCAATTGCTTATATATGTTGTCTGCAGGAGGGTACTGCTCTTCATCAAAATCGGTCTCGTTGTCGGAGACCACCGGACTAGGGACCTTTACTTCTGCCTGAGAAGGATTCTTGCCAACAGAAGAACCATCCTCTTCATGCTGCAGAGTATTGCCAAACCTTCGGCCCGAATTGAATAGAACAGTTCTTCTCTTCTTCTTCTTCTCCTTCTTCAGGAGCATAGCCTTTAGTTCTTCTTGGCCTCTAGCCAGACCCTTGATTAGTTCTTGAAACTGCGCATTCTGCACCTGAAGAGCCTTGATTGATGTCTCAGTTGATGCAGATTCGGGATTCATGATGCTGAAATAAACAGCGAAGAAATGTAAGCAACCTGAAAAGTGAAAAAACCTGCTATGCACATGATGTATGAAATGCGTATGCAATGCATTCAAGGGTTCGAAAGTTCAAATTTGTTGTAGACAAAAGGAACACACGTTATCATTAAAGAAATCATTGTTTAATACATCAAAGCCTCATGGGCAAAAAGTACAAAAATCAAATCAATCCTAAAATACACTGCGCATCCTCTTTGGAGCTATGTAGGTGTTGAGATTCCTCTCCTCATGCAATAGGCGAGTGAGCTCCAAGACCTTCTTTTCGCTGGCATGCAGACTAGTCTCAAGAGAATTCCTTTCCTCCTTAAGCTGGATCCAGCTCTTCTGCATCTCTTCCCAAGATGTGGGCATATCAGGGTGCTGAATAATGTAGGACACTTCCCCTTCCAAGACTGGTTCTTTGATTACCGGGATCATGTGAGGATAAGGCATCACTAACTTCTGGGAGCGGGCTCGTACCCACTTGAGATAAGGCTCCAAAGGGATGGAGTTCCTGTGCCCCAGTGTCTTGCTGTCTATCCTACTGGGCGTCCTCCAAGCTCTGATAAATCTCTGGCGAAGTCCTTGAGTATCGTTGTCGAAGTCAAAAACTATGTCAGGAATTAACATGTCATGAGGACCGTCCCTCCGAGCATAACCAAACTGTCTCCAAGCCAGGCATGGGCTATAAGTAATACCTCCTCTGATTCCAAGTAAAGGAACATTAGGGTACTCCCCTCAACGATCAATGATAGTGACATCTCCTCTGGACCTAGGACACCAATGTACATCTGCATGCGTAAGAGTCATCAACCGTTGTGACCATCTCAAACCCCGCTCATTCTTCAAGACTGATTGCGGAAGGTGCGAAATAAACCACCTTCCCAGGAGAGGAGTGCAACACATAAGGACACCTCTTTTTCTCATGGTTCGAGTGTAACATGAGTGAAGGATGTCCCCCAGCAACGTAGGTATAGGATTCCTGGACATAAAGATCTGAACAGCACTGATATCAATAAGCTGGTCTGGATTAGGGAACAACACCAAACCATAAACAAGGAGGGCCACAACCTCTTCAAAAGCTTGCAAGTCAAGGGAGTTCCAACATTCAAGGGCCTTTTCAAACAGAAACCTGGCTAAGAACCCTTTAATACCACTTCTGACTTCCCAATGTCCCTTGAGGTCAGATGACTGTAGGTGCAAGGCTTTAGCAATCTCTTCAAGCTTAGGTTCCTTTTCTGTACCGTTGAAGGGTAGCTGATCAAGGATAGGGATCCTCAGGAGCCGGGAGAACTCCTCTAATGTAGGTACCAACTGATAGTCCAAGAAGGTAAAACAATGATGCAGAGGGTCAAAGAACTGGAACAGGACCTTTATCATATCTTCCTCAATGTTGGTGTTGACCAAGCTGATGAGGCTTCCATGCCTTTAACTGAATGAAGAGTTCTCGGGAATCCTGGATATAAGCTCCTTAAGCTGAGGAGGGATCCTTACAAGACTGACTTGAATTGTCTTTCTATGAACAGTTTCCATGTCCTACAAAACAAGAACAAAGATGAAAATTCGAACCCCTGAAATGGTTAGTCAATGCATATGATGCTGGATGATGTCATGATGCTATGATTAAACACACCACAGATATTTACAAAGACAAACATGTAAGGCACACAAGGCACGCAAGACAAGCCCTTAAGGTTTAAGGCCAGCATGGGGTCTGGGTAGTACCCTCTTGAAGTTGGTGGGTTCAACCTGTCCTAATCAAAGTAACCGGGTTCTAAGGTTCCCAATATCACGGGATTGCTTTCATTGTTCATCGTTTCGATTTAGCCACTGAACTGGCGACCGAAATATTCCAGGAAAGCAACCCTCAATTGAGCGTAGTATCAAGTATCAACCAACCTCGGACTGCACCAAAGTCAGTTATCTCACTACCCTAAAGAGGCCAAGATAGTTCAATTAAGGTTCCTAAGGTCTGTTGATGCTTCACGACACCACGCGGAGGCCCCGTACTCTCCTTGACTGAACTCAAGGGTTACCGATACACACCAAAGTGCCACATCAACGTAGTAGGCTGTTTCAACCATGTCGGTATACCCCGCACAGTTCCCTCACAGCCTTGTTGCTACTTTCTAAGAAGGTATCCCCCAGATCCGGGTTAGGATCTATAGAACTCCCAAGCAACCCACAATAATAAAGCAATCAAAGAAGACAATTGAAAACATAGTTATGACCTAGCCCTAAGGTACACCCCACTTTATAAGATATCCCCAGCAGAGTCGCCAGTTCTGTGATCGGTGGATCTGGAACTGACTGTTTAACGCTGGTTCGCGAAATGTTGCGGAAGCAAGAGTCGCCACCGTCTTTTATTTTCTCCAAATGGAAAGGACAAAAGCACAGAAAAATTCCTTATAGAGATTGTTCTCGGTTCGAGAGGTAGGTTATAGAAAGGGAAGGTGTTAGCACCCTTTCTATCCATGGTTATCCATGGGCTCTTAGATACTTGCTCATTGTGTTTTCAAAAATGTTTGCTTGCTTTTCAATTGTGAGTTTTAAAAAGTTTCTTTGAAAAATTTCAGTTCGACTCGTACGTCAGAGTGTTTGAAAAGTTTGCTTTGAAAGCTTTTGAAAAGTGTTGGTGTGAAAAGATTTCAGTTTGTTTTGAAGAGAGCAAGTATCCATGAGTCGTCTACCTATCCTAAGGAATTCGTCTGTGTAAATGTCCTTTAAAGCAGTGCCATCCCACCATTGAGAGGTAGGTAGCACCACCGTTGGAGGTATTCGGGTCAATTCGAGTTTGTAGGGACATGGTGATCACCGGAGCAATAGGAAGACACCTTAGAAGCTACCCTCATGCCAGGTTCCCGGATCATGAGGACTTACTAAGACGTCCTCTACTCGACGATCACCTTTCGAGGCAAGGCAACAGTGAGGCGTACCCTAGGGGTGGTGTGTGCGATTCGTGTGTCGTTTTCATTGATATTTGTCTTGTCATGTTTGTTGTGATCTACGCTTGATTTTAATTAGGGCCATTCATTCTTGCATGCTTATTTAACAGTTAATATTTGCGGGAAAAGTAAATCTAAAGTTATTACAAATGGCGCGGGTCCACATCGCCAAAATTAAACCGGACCCGATTTGACGGAAAGTAAATAAAGCAAATAAAATAAAAGTGCGAAAAGTTTAAGTTACAACGCTTTGGGAGAGATACATAATGAATTAAGCGAAATAAAATAAATGTGCGAATTAAATAAATTACGAACGAGGGCGTTGGACCCTTTTGCAAAAAATTAAAGTTAATGAATTTAATTAATAACAAGATTAAATTAATGAGGAATTAAAATTAAAATTAAATGAAAATGTTTTTGGTATTTTTAGTGTTTTTAGGAATTAATGAAAAAAAAAGAGAATTAATCAAAATTAAAATTGAATGTAAACCCTAATTCTAATGGCTTTTAAATTTATTGTGAAAAATATTGAATTTTTAACTAATTTAAACCTAAGTTAATTTACATGCATTTTTAATTATGAAAATAAATAAAATAAATATTATTATTGTAAAAAAGGGAAATTAAAAGGAATCAAAATTAATTAAACCTATTTCTACATATTTTTTGTATTTTTGTTATTAAAAGAAATTAAAATGGTAACCTAATTAAAACTAATAATTACATGTTAATTTATTTATGAAAATATTCGAATGAAATAATTTATTACATTTTTTATCTTTTTCTGGATTTTTATGATGTTTTTATATTTTGTAAAAAAGAAAATTAATTAATTTGATTAAAACAATAAAGCAAAAATAAAAAATAAATTAAAAAAATAAAATGTAATGAATTTGCAAACCAGGGGGTTTCAGTCCCAATTGTGAGGTATAGGCCTTGGAATACTGGCCCATTAAGCTTTGGTCCATCTTTGACTTTTTGCGTAGCGTGTGGATGCGTTGACCTGGATCCACCATAGGCTTCAGTTCATGGCCGTTGATCTAGTGCTGGGATGGACGTGGCACGCTTGATTATGCTGGTGCATCATGGTCTACAAAGTTATACCTGCATATGAATATCTTTTGAAGAAAAATATTTGGAAAGTGTGGGGACCTGGGATCGAACCCAGGTCCTAAGGGTTGCCAACGCGTTTGCCTGCCAATTGAGCTGTTTGATTACTTTGTATATTAACAAACAAATAATAAATATAATGCAAACATGACAATTAGTGGACTTCTGGCGCGAAACTTTGAATGGACCAATCCACGCCTGACACTGCATCGTCTTCTTTCTTTTTCCTGAAACACAAACCTTAAGCAACGGTTTTAGATGCGTGGTTTAAGGTTGCTTTAGAGAAAATAGCGACTAGCGCTATACGACTCATAAATTAGGCGCGAGTGCATTAATCTCTTCGTCCAAGCTTCCTGAACCCATCCATGGCATTGTGGTGGTTGAATTTTACGTGATTAAGAAACCCCTAATTGGGAGCTCTGCAAACCCTAGACTGCATCAATGGCTAAATCACGTATATAGCACCAAAACGAAATTAACTTGCATGGTTAGTTTCAGAAACATATAACAAACATGAATCAATAATTAATTTTCATAAAAAATGCATAGAACATGATATGCGATTATGAGTTTCATGTTGTACAGTTTCAGTTGAATCTACCAATTCTTGAGGTTTTGGTTGTTGTTTTTGATTGGAATGTGATCAAGGCAATCTTGGCAAGCTATTGAAACAAGAATGGAGGCTTGAATCGACCTCTAAAGGGGTTTACAGTTTTGAACTTTTTGATGAAAATTCCAAGTTTGCTATGTCTCTTTCTGCGCAGCTTTTAGTGTTCCAGGATTAGGTTTTGAATCATGCTTATGTACTGAGGCTATTAGGTCAACAAAACTTGACCAAATCCATGGCAATAATGATTTTGCATATTTGATTTTCTTAAGATCTTTACATATCTTTTTCACATGGTTTTTGTGCAAATTATGATCAATTCAAACCAAATCTTGCCATATTGGGATGTGCACGAGATATTGAGAGTAAAACATGCATGAAAAGATTTTTTAGGTCAAGTTTTATATTTTCTACATATTTAAATGTTTTAAATGAATTAATATAAATAATAATTCAAATAAATAAATAAAAAATGAGAAAATACTTCCCTTTGGGCCAAGTGGTCGTGCATATGCTTGGAATGATGAATCATGGAAGAAAAATGGGCCCATTAGCAATTTTAGGTCATTTGGATCAAAGTTGACTTTTCAAAATATCCAAAAATTTCCCAACTTCCACAAGGCATAACTTGCTCAATTTTTAAGCTTTTCTCATGTTCTTGGACATTTTGGAAAGGTATTTGAGTCCTCTAACCAATACCCTTGGTCCCATGTCATTTTGATTTACCAATCCCAAGTTATGGCCTTTGACTTAAAGTCCCTTTTTGTTGACTTTTGAAAATGACCTATAATGTTGAAATTGATAACTTTTTGTGTGAGCATTTCTTGGACTTGAAGTATGAAGATGAGTTGTGGGAAATGTCTTTCTCTTCAAAATGAGCTTTGGATGGAATTTTTCTGATAATCCATGTGAAAGTTATGCCCTGGTCAATTTCAGTTGACTTTTTCAGCTGTCCAAATATAGTAACTTTTGCATCTTTGATGATTTCTGAGCCAAATTTTGAGAATCATGATCAAGCATTGATCAAATGATGTTTGTGGCTTCAAAATGATATGTTGACTAAAAATTTGAACTTTTGACTGTCAAATGACCATTTTGCCCCTACAGTTGACTGTAGGGCAATTTAGGGTTTTGACTGTGCAATTTTGAGCTGAATGCCTTGAAACTTTATATGAGGATTCTTGACCACATTTGTGGGCATGTGAGACTTGATTGGGCCCTTGAAAACTTTATTTTCCTGATCAGAACACAAACCCTAGTTTTGACTGTATGGGAGACTGTTGAGCTGTGCAACCCTTGGGGAATTTTGTGACTTGGCTTGGCAATTTCTTGAAGAATATGGGAGGGCAAATTTTGGGGTACAACAGACATGTTATTTCTAATAAAGGAATTGAAGTTGATAAAGCTAAGATAGAAGTGATTAACGAACTCCAACCACCAAAGACCGTTCGAGAGATACGAAGTTTCCTAGGACACGCCAGTTTTTACCGACGCTTTATTAAAGATTTCTCGAAAATTACAAAACCACTTACCGGTCTATTAATGAAGGATGCTGAGTTCATATTCAATGACGATTGTCTTAAAGCTTTTGAAACCCTTAAAGCCGCACTTATTTCTGCACCAATCATGCAACCGCCCGATTGGAGGGTACCTTTCGAAATAATGTGCGATGCAAGTGATTACGCTGTAGGCGCAGTTCTTGGACAAAGGAAAGATAAGAAACTTCACGCAATTTACTACGCTAGCAGAACGCTAGACTCAGCTCAGATGAACTACGCCACCACTGAAAAAGAACTCTTAGCCGTGGTCTTCGCGCTTGACAAATTCCGTTCTTACCTTGTAGGAGCAAAAATCATCATTTACACGGACCACGCTGCTATCAGATATTTACTTGCCAAGAAAGATGCAAAACCCAGACTCCTCCGATGGATCTTACTTTTACAAGAATTCGACTTGGAAATTAAAGATAAGAAAGGAACCGAACACGTCGTAGAGGATCATTTATCCCGTTTAGAAGGTATAAAACCCGAACAAGTGCCAATTAACGACGATTTTCCGTATGAACATCTGATAGCACATATGATAAGCGACCTAGCTCAATTGGATTTAAATAAACCAGAAGCTAAAGAAGTCGTGGAAGCCATCGACATGACCATAGGATTGCCTTGGTATGCTGACATCGTTAATTATTTAGCTGTCGGAGCGCTTCCACCTGACTTAACTTGCCAACAGAAAAAGAAATTCTTCCATGATCTCAAGAGTTACTATTGGGACGAACCACTTTTATTTAAACGAGGACCTGATGGAATTTTCCGTCGGTGTATACCCGACGAAGAAATAGAAGACGTCATTTCCCATTGTCATTCATCTCCTTATGGCGGACATACTAGCACCTCTAAAATGTGTGCCAAAATTCTCCAAGCCGGCCTTTTCTGGCCTAACCTGTGGAAGGATGTCCACGTCGCCGTTAAAAACTGTGATCGATGCCAACGCACCGGTAATATCTCAAGACGCGATGAAATGCCTCAGAAAGGAATACTTGAAGTTGAAGTCTTTGATGTTTGGGGAATAGATTTTATGGGACCTTTCCCATCTTCTTTTGGAAACGAGTTTATACTCGTCGCTGTCGATTACGTTTCAAAATGGATCGAGGCAATAACTTCTCCTACAAATGACACACGAGTAGTGATAAAGCTTTTCAAGAATATAATTTTCCCGCGTTTTGGTGTTCCCCGACTTGTTATCAGTGACGGTGGATCTCATTTTATTTCGAAGATATTTGATAAATTACTATCTAAATATGGAGTGAAACACCGCGTAGCAACACCTTATCATCCGCAAACTAGCGGACAAGTCGAAGTTTCGAACAGAGATATTAAACAAATATTAGAAAAAACTGTCGCGATATCTCGAAAAGATTGGTCGTCCAAGCTTAACGAAGCTTTATGGGCTTATAGGACGGCTTACAAGACTCCTATCGGAACTACACCTTTCAAACTTGTTTACGGAAAATCATGTCATCTCCCGGTAGAATTAGAGCATAAAGCTTATTGGGCGATAAAGACACTCAATATTAATTACACTGCTGCTGGCGAGAAACGAATCCTCGATTTACATGAACTGGAAGAATTAAGACTGGACGCTTACGAAAACGCTAAAATATACAAAGAACGAACTAAAAAATGGCACGATCAGCGTTTTTCTCGGAAAGAATTTAGTGTGGGAGATGTCGTACTTTTATTTAATTCTAGACTTAGACTCTTCCCTGGAAAACTTAAATCTAGATGGTCCGGTCCTTTCGAAATTACAAGAGTTTTTCCTAGCGGAGCGGTAGAAATTAAGGATAGAAATAGCGCCCCGTTTATTGTAAATGGGCAGCGGTTAAAACAATATCATCGTATAGATAATAGAGATTATACGAATAAGCTTACACTCGTAGAACTGCCACCTATTTCTCCCGACTAATCTTTCACTAGGTATTTCGTCAGGCTTATGACGTTAAACACAGCGCTTAGTGGGAGGCAACCCACTTATTTGTTAATTGTTATTTGTTTTTATTTATTTATTTATTATACTTTTAGTTTTTGCATTTTTCCTATTTAAATTTTATTTTTCTTTCTTTTGTTTTAATTTCTATAAAACTGCTGCTGATTTCAAAACAATTTTACTTGCCACAGGATTTCTGAATAGTCTTTTTCTCTTTACTTTCTTCTCTACTCTGTTTCCCCGCTTTGTTTTTGTTATGGCTCCTCCACAGAACTTTATGGAAACCACCTTTAGAGGTAGAAACCAACGAAGAAGATTTGAGGCTTTGTCTCAGCGAGACATCAGTTTAACCATGTATCATGATGAACCCACTATGGACTCTTTAGGCATTACTGACAGTGTTTACTACATGTTTAACCAGTTGGGATGGGAGAAAGCCCACCTGAAAAATAGGTTTATCACTTACCGAGAGCTTACCCTTGAGTTCTTGAGTTCTCTAGTTTACATCCCTGAACACGGTGTCGGAGCCCGAAAAGGAATCATTACCTTCAGACTTTTTGGTATTGAGTTCACCTATAACCATAGGGACTTAGCTGCTTTATTAGGATTCCCCAGCGGACCCTTAGCTTTTACTACCCCTGAGGCCAATTTATTGGATTTTGAGCTGGATTACTTATGGGGTACTTTAACCGGAAACTATCACCCTGACCCAGAAAGTATGGATAACAATGAGATACATAACCCAACCATCCGTTATTTCCATAGGATTCTTGCCCACACTCTGTTTGGAAAAGAACAAAATCAAAATGCTGTATCCAAGGATGAATTATCTCTGCTTTATTGTATGAATCTAGGACGCCCTGTCAATGCTGTCCCACTCCTGATGAAGACCTTTACCCGCATTAGTGAGGACCCTAATGTTTCTGTCAGTGTGAGAGGATTAGTTACAATGATTGCACATGCTCTTGGGCCTCGTTACCAACTTAATAACTGTGCACCATTTGGATCAATTAGGCCTATGAATATTGATTTCTGTTTCAACAACCGGATAATAGGAAATTTAGGCCCTGCACCTTATGATTACCTGATCAGAAACGAAGTTGTTACTCTTTTTACCCTTCCGAACCATGCCCGAGTAAGTGTCCATAACCGTGAAAATTGGTTGTACGAATTGAATCCACCCGACCATCCTTCGACACCAAAAACACCACAATCATATTTTGTTGCTAATAATTTCATGTCTGAAAACGAAACAGATCCTGAAACTCCTCCTGGTTACCATGACTTTACAAATATGGCTGAAGCACAAGTAGCCCCTGATACAAACCAAGGAGAATATACTACACAATTAAACACCATTCTGACCACTTTGGATGCTTATAAAACTGACATTGATGGAATAAAGAATGAGTTGAAGACTATGCGTTTGGATCTTATTGGTTTAACTGACATCTCGGTGGAGCAGTTCTATAACATCACCCAAGCTTTAGAGATATTAAAAGAAAAGATTGGATGAAGCAGTTTTTTTAGTTTCTTAGTTTTTCAGTTTTCAGTTTTTCAATTCTTAGTTTTTAGATTTTTTCCATTCTGCTTTGTTTCTAGGTAGTTTCAATTTTTTTGTTAAATTACTGCATTTCAATTTACAAGTCATTTATTTTCTGTCAAAAATAACAAGTTACTCAATTTGAATTAATGCAATTGTTTGTTTTCAATTTTAAACTTACAATCATTATGCTGCTTACAATGTTATATGGTTTTCTACTCTATTGAGAATTATATATGTTGGATTATATGTTGAATAAATTAATGGTGTGTTTATGTTGGAATGCCTGAGATGTTCTGCCTGCTATAAAAATATATACTCTGCGTAATTGTGTTTTGTTCTGTAAAAATTTGCAAAATTTGTAGCTGCCACGATCGTAATCCATCCCCCACGACCGTCACGCACCTTTCAGAGCGTTACGCTCGTCAGCTTGGTGTTACGACCATAACACGGGCTACATCAGTAACCCTGTTAGCAGAACGTTCCCTTTTCTTCTTCCCTCAACCTTTCTCTCTTCTTCCTCCATTAACTACCCATTAACCCCATTCAACCCACCACTAATCCCTATCAATTTTCAAACTTCCACTATCTCCTTCCACTATATATACATCCATTACCCGTATCATCTTCTCATTCTCTCATTCACCAACCACAACCATTCTCACTCAAACACTCTTGCATGCAAATGGCGAACATCAACCAACAAATCCCAGGCATCTACCTACGCAATGGCGAAGCAGGTGAAACCCAGCGCACAAGGTTCCTGAAGTTCCAACGCCGAGGCATCCATCCCACGAGGTTCGTCGACATTGACTGCCTCCGAGACCTCGGGTTACTTGAAAGTGTCCAACACCTCCTACAGAATGTCAACCTTTGGACCCTATGTAGCCAGCCACAACCAACGTACGAGAATCTCACCCTTGAGTTCCTCAGTTCATTTTGCTACATCACTCCAAATGGCCCAAGAAATCAACTTACCGGTGCGGTAAGGTTCCGCATTTTCGGCACCGAATATGATTTCTCTCAGAATGCATTCGGTCGCCTACTAGACTTCTGTACTGATGAAGGCGCTCACCTACGTGTGCCTGACACCTTTCACGAGGAATCCTTCAACCTTTGGCATAGCTTGACCAATAATCAGGCTAACTCATACGATCACCTCAATGCTACCCAAATCCACAACCCCGCCATTCGCTACTTCCACCACATCTTATCCAACACCATCTTTGCAAGGGATAGTAACCACAAGCTCAACTCCAAGGAGCTATTTTTCATGCATTGTGCATTCTCGGGTCAGAAAATTAATGCCGCACCTTTCCTCCTGGCCCATATTCACTCCATCTGCACCAGAGGCGGCAAACCTTTCTATTTCGGAGGGCTTGTCACTTCTCTTGCTTTAGCACTAAACCATGGTGACACCCTTGCTCATCTGCCATCCCGACCACCGGTCCTGCTTACTTTGGATCATTGCAAATCAGCCCACCTCATCCACGAGCGGGACGACGGAAAATTCCATCCAGTGATACAGAACTGAGTTTACACTAACATTGTTTTGCCTTGCAGGGACCGAATCGGCCCTCAGAACCGAGCCAATTGGCTATTTAACCTTGAAGACCCTGAAGGCCCTGCTGCTGCTCAAGAAGAACCTCATGTCGGCCCCGCTGATGAGATGCAGGAAGAACTGGATCGAGCTGTTCCCGTGCCTGACATTCCTGAGTCGTCCTCTTCTGCACCACCTCCTTTTACTATGGAGGACGTCCTCAGAGCCCTCCATCAGCAAAATCAGATGGCTGTAGCTCTTGAAAGAAAGCATCAGGAGCGTTTCGACGCCTTACTCGCGCAAAATGCCCAAATCTTGAGTGGTCAACGCTCGACGAATGAAAGGCTTGATGAAGTGCTATGCGAGCTTAATGCTTTAAGGATGGATGTTACATCTCTTGGACCCCAGGGCACTGACTCTGAAGCTACTCCTTCCAGAAGGTCACGAACCGAAGCCGCCGTGGTCGTCAGTAGTTTTTCCTTTTCTTGTTGTTTTCCTTATTTTTCCGATGTATTTTTCATTTATCCCCGCCATTATATCATAACATTGAGACAATGTTTGATATAGTGTGGGAGGAGCACTGCATTCTTAATTTCAGAACGAGTAATTTCATTTCTATTTCAGTTATATTTCGTTATTTCATTTTCTCCCCGTTTTATTTAGCCATACCAAAATTTTTCGCCTTTTATATTCGCATAACCGTTAGTTACCTACTTTAACTGAAATCTTAGTTAGAAGGCCGAGAGCGATCCAACGAGAACTATACGAGTATGACACCCTCGACTCTCTACTTACGCGAATCGTCTCCATTTTCGTTATACCGATACTTTGAGTTTTAAGTCTTAAATTAGCCCCTAGTAGTTTATATTAGCAGTCGGCACCAGTCTTAACACAAACCACGTGGAAAGTCGATGAACATAAGTGGATGATCTTGCAAATTTATTTAAAAAGAATGTTACATGCTTTAAGGAAATAGGTATTGCACCAATTAAATTGGGCGATCCTCACCCGATCGTTTAATCCAACGGATGCAAAAGCTTCTACTAAGTAACATAAGAATCCATTGTCTAGGTGGTTCAGAAGCATCTGGTACTGAACTCGGTAGGGCAGACTACGGTTTGATCCCCCGCATCTTGCAATTGGATAAAAGAGGTTGCCACATAATTGTGCCAGAAACCGTCTTGTTTTGATCAGAACCACTAACCGGCTATTCCACTACGTGCGTGCAAGGATAATGGGCTTAATGTGATTGCGCAAGAACGAAACCGGGCAAAATATGAACGAGAAACCTTGAGTTGAATTATAACGGTATAATTGGACGTTTCGTTTAAAAACGGACAGTCGTTGACTAGCTTGTTGCTTGTGTCATTTACGTATCGTTGTTGTTTCATTCAATTTTCTCGGCCGAACTAACTTAGGATTTCTTGTAATTATTTGAAAACGAAAGGTATACTAGTTATGTGCGTTTATGAAAACTTGTCCGATATTTTTAATTGATTATTTTGCTTGAGGACAATCAAAGGTTTAAGTATGGGGGAATTTGATAACACGAAATTGTATCGTTTATTTTCCATAAAATTTACCCGTTCTGTATTATTTTGACCCGATTAACTCCCGAATATTTCGAGTTTGTCATTACTTTTTGCAGGTATTCATAACTCAGCTCAAAACAGAAGAAAACATGAAACAGTGCAAGAAAGCATCAAAAGAATAGAAGAAAACGATAAATCTGTCAAGAATTACAGATTTTGTAGTTGTGACGGTCGTAACACATCTGCCACGACCGTAAGCCATCATGAAGCGTGTTACGACCGTAACACATCTGCCACGACCGTAACACAGAGAAACACCAAACCTGCTCATAACGCCTCAATGACGACCGTAATGCGCATACCAGTTATTTGAAAGTGCAGATCGTGGCAAAGCAAAACAAAAGGAGTTTTCAAACTCCTTATTTCTCTCCAGTCAAACCCCACGTTCACCACTTCTTCCTCAACTACCCACGTTCCTACATTTGTGGAGATTTTTAAGGAAAGCTTCGTTACAAGTCTTCAAGCCAACTGTCAAATTCATTCCTCTATAAATACCTCAACATTCAATGTTAGAGGGACAGAGCATATTACAGTTTACTTGTGCGGAAGCTCTGCCGAAATCAAAACCATTATTCCTTCAGTTGTTATTTTTCTGCATTCGTTTATTTCCGTTCTTTTAATTTCATTGCCCAAATAATAATTTCTAACATCAGGAAATTATTATTATAGTTTAGGATTTATTATTCAAGCCTCAGAATTTGTCATATTACCGATACCAAGTCCGAGTTTCCGATTTGTGGAAGAGGGATTGAAGTATTGGCTTTATTTTCAGGTTTCTATTTTGCAATTGTATTACATACCTTTTAATTAATTGATGCAAGTTTAATTTATTATTTATAATGTCCAATCTATATTTGTTTGTTTTTATTTCTCGTACGTTCATTATAATTTCCATGGCTAGCTAAACCTTTAGCGTCGGTATGGGATGGTAAGAGACATTAGGCATCTGATCAAATTTAGGCTAAAACTTTAATCAACTTAACTCTGGTTATAACTTTTTATGCTTAAAAATAAAACCTTTGTTACGAAAGTAAGAAGAGTAAATAGGTTAGATCGAGACCATGAAAGTGTGAGGTTTTTAACCGGATAGCTAAAGTTAGGCATTTGATTTAAATATAGTGAAAGCGCTTTAAACCAAATTAGAATTAATTAAGTTTCCAAAAAATACTTCTAAACACTTATAGGCTAGAGAAAGCAGGTATAGGGCTTTAGACGTATAATCCGAGATAAGACCATGAAAGTGTGAGTTGAGGGTTTTTAAACTGATTAATTCTACAGATAAACCAAGTTGACCATCCTTATATGCCTAGGTCCGATTAGATCCTTTAGGTCGACTCTATTGCATACCGACCATTTCATTTTATAATTACTTTAAAATCAATTAGTTTACTTTCCTTAACCTTCCCAAAACCAAACGTGACAATTTCCGCCTTAGCTAAACTAGCATTACTTTCCCGCACTAGAGTGATTACAAAGTCCCTGTGGATTCGACAATCTTTTATTACTACCGCGACAGGCTGTGCGCTTGCAGTTAAGATACCGTTAGACATTAGCTCGATCGCAGACACATCAGTTGACAGCAGTTGCGACAGGATCTGAGAGAGAGTCATGCTGAGCCGAGTATACTGTCGTTTGGGCCTCTCAGCTCTTGGCTGGTTGTATTGCTGAGGAGCAGCAACAGGCTTAGAAATGACCACCGCGTTGACAGCTTGGCGGAGTTCTGGTTTGTTCTGTCTCCTGGGACCATACACATCACTAGCTTCCTTCTTGAAGGGCTTCTTTTCAGTATTTGAGGAGGCACCCTTCTGTATCTTCCCTGATTTTATACCAGCTTCGATCCTCTTACCAGTCAGGATCAGGTCAGTAAACCCAGCAGAGGAATTACCAATGAGATGGTTGAAGAATGGACCAGATAGGGTCCCCAAGAACATGTCTACCAGCTCACGATCCGTCAACGGTGGCTGCACCCTGCCAGCCAGATCTCTCCATTTCTGTGCGTACTCCTTAAAACCTTCACCCGTTCCCAGTGACATACCCTGGAGTTGGGTACGCGTGGGAGCGAGGTCGGAATTATACTGATACTGCTTGTAAAAAGCAGTGGCCAAATCCTCCCAGTTACAAATGTTGGTTCCATCCAGCTGATAGAACCATTCGAGATGAGTCCCTGAAAGACTCTCCTGGAAGAAGTGGATCCATAAGTTATTGTCTGCTGTGTAAGGCTGGATCTTCCTTATATAAGAACGGAGGTGCATCTTAGGGCAGGAAGCCCCGTCATACTTCACAAAGGTCGGCGCCTTGAACTTGTGTGGGATCACCACCCCAGAAGATAACCCCAAGTCTCCGAAATCCAACCCAGGCACACGTTGAATCTCCATAGCATTTAACCTGTCCTCCAGTTGCTTGTACCGGTCCTCAGCGGGAGGGTACTGTTCGTCATTGAAGTCTGTCTCAGTGTCTGAGACCACAGGACTAGGAACCTCTCTCCCTTGATGACTGCCTCCCCCCACAGATGGAGTAGTCCTCTCAGCTTCATTTTGCAGCGTATTCCCGAGTCTGCGCCCAGTGTTGAATAGCACAGTCCTCTTCTTCTTTTTCTTCTTCAGGAGCAAAGCCTTCAACTCTTGTTGTCCTTGGGCCAAGTTCATGACCATCTCCTGAAATTGGGCGTTCTGGGCCTGGAGGGCCTTGATAGCTTGCTCGATAGTGAGTTCAGGATTCATGATGCTTGAGTGCTGAAATAAACAGCGAAGAAGATTAAGCAACCTGTAGAAAAAGGGTACCTGTAATGCATATGATGAATGAAATGCGTATGGATTATGTTTTCAAAGACAATCGAGAATCAACTTGGTAAACAAAAGGAACACACTTTATTAGATTTAAACTTTAAATTGTTCAACACCTTTCCCTTAGGCGTTACAAGAATGAAAATACTGAAAAGGAAATAAAGCTGTAAAAGAAACATCCAAAGCCCATTAGTGCTCCCATGGCCTCCTCTTCTCAGTACGGATATAGTCATTCAGGGTTCGCTCATTCTCCAATTGCTTGGTCAGCTTCTGGATCTTCTGTTCCTATTCGTTGAACCTTTCCCGATAATAATCCCGCTCTTCCTGTAGTTGCGCCCAAGACCTCTTTAGTGTATCAACATCAGTGGGTATCTGAGGAGGGAGAACAGTTGGAGGAACCCCATCTCCATCAGGACTTTCAAGAATGATAGGCCTGACAGCTTCATATGGCATACATAACTTCTGAGCACGGATGCGGACCCATCTGTAATAGGGTTCCATTGGTAGAGAAGTCTTCAATCCCAACTCATGTGGGTCAACTTTGTGAATTCTGTCCCAAGCTTTGATGAATCTACGGCGCAGTTCGTCACTATCTTCCTGAAACTCAAAACTGATGTGAGGTACCAACATCTCATGAGGCTCTGCTCTTCTGGCTCTTCCAAACTGACAGAGAGCTAAACATGGATTATAAGAGATTCCGCCCTGAGTACCAATCAATGGAACATTAGGATATTCTCCGCAGCAATCAATAACAGCCACCTCATCTAAACCTCTGAGAGTCCAAATGATGTCACTACCAGTGAGAGACATTAACCTATGAGCCCAGCTGTGATACGGTGGGAGAACTGACTAGGGTTTTGCGTTTGTTTTCGCAAATGTTTCGGTTGAGCAAGAGTCGCCACCGACTTTTTATTTTATCCTAAGGAAAGGTTTAAAAAAGCACAGCAAAAACCTTTGAGATTTTTCGTGGGTTCGGGGAGTAGATTATAGAAAGGGAAGGTATTAGCACCCTTTCTATCCATGGTTATCCATGGGCTCTTAGGTACTTGCTTAGATCAACTTGCCTTGATTTTTAATTGTTTGAAATGGTGCTTGGTGTGTGGTTTTGAAAATGTTTTGAAAAGATGCCTTGTATAGGCTACCCTTGTAACAATTCTTTACTCGAATGTTTTACAAAAGGTGTTTTGTCTTTTGAAAAGATGTTTCAAGGTTTTTGAAAGTTGATTTTGAAAGTGTTTGTGAAGTGGGTTTTAAA
The DNA here is from genome assembly GCA_948472305.1 of Vicia faba. Classification (NCBI taxonomy): domain Eukaryota; kingdom Viridiplantae; phylum Streptophyta; class Magnoliopsida; order Fabales; family Fabaceae; genus Vicia; species Vicia faba. The sequence goes on along the minus strand of OX451740.1, from coordinate 525,016,894 downwards.
AATAGGCAAGTGTTTTCTTAGAAAGTTGACAAGTACTTAAGAGTTTATCTACCCTAAAGTTTTCTCAAAGATTTTTATTATGTTTTAAACCTTTTGACAATTTTGTTCCACCATTGCATTTGGTGGGCAATCTTGTTTTAGGAGATGAAAGGGACGGGCGCGGGTCATCGTTTAGACCATAATTGCAATAGTGTTAAAGGTCTTTGGGCAATTTTTTCTTTAAAAGGGACTTGATCATTTATTTAGGCAACATTTTGAGGGACTATGATCATTTGATTGTTTGTTTTTACCCAAAGAGGTTCAACATACAATATGACTCAATTATTTGAAGGCAACAAAGTGGAATACCCTAGGGGGTCCAACTATTTTGTTCATTTTTTATTCGCATACAAAACCCTAATTCTAGCATAGTATGTTTAGAAAGCGATAAAAGTGTGAAATTTAAAATCCTACGCTATTACAACATAATAATATGGGGAGGGGGGGTACAATGTTTCAAATGGGGATATTTAGACAAGAAATTGAAACCTAAAACTATTACATCAATTTTGAATTTATACAATTTGATGTACAATGATTAAATAAAAAATGGAATAAAATATGTAAGATGCAAAAATGTTTTGTATGTGTATGAAAGAAAATATTATTTATGTAAAAATAAAAAGAAAATAAAAAGATACTATTTTTGGAGTATTTTTGAATTTAAGGCAAAACCCTAATTTTATTAAACAAAATGCATTAATTAATCAATTCATATAATATTTATTATTTACATACAAAAATAAAATAAAATATGGTATATTTGTAAAAAAGGCCTTTTTTAGTATTAAATATTTAAAAAATAAAATATGTACATTTTTTGGCATTTTACCCTAAATGTATTAATATATATCTATTTATTTATGTTATTTATAAAAACTAGGTTTTGTACACATTAATTAATAATATTCAATATAAAAAGTATTTATTATTTTTTTTATAAAATATTTTCAGGAAGTAAAAATATGTATAAAAATATATTTGGTATTATCTCAAGATTTTAAACAAAAAAAAGTATATATATGTTTATTTATTTATTTATGTACAAACAAAAGAAATAATCAAATAAATATGCAATAAATTCAAAAAATGATGGGAAAAATATTTTTATGTTTTTAATATGCTGAGAAAAAATAAATGAACCAATCAAAAAAAGGCAAAAAGTCAAAATATTAAAAATGAAGCAAATGGGCTCAGGGGTGCAAAACCAAAAAGGGTGGTGTGAAAAGTAACTCAGAAACAAGCCCAGCCCAAAATCACCTTTCTTCAACCTTTGAACAAAAATTGTTCAGAAAACGCGCGCCAAGAGCTCCACTTGAATATCCTGATTCCTTGATTTTTTGAACAAACTTCCAACACAAAAGATGTTAAGCATGAAACCACGATTCTAACCATATGCATAACTTGATCTAACTCTCTAAGATGAGGGAGAATTTCTCCTCCCCCAAATCCTAACCTAGTTTTTCTGCCATTTTCAAACCTTAAATTCTCTCTACTCAGGCAAAAGAAATGAAAAGTAAAAGAATGTACATGTTCAGTGGCATGAATAGGACATTGTTTATTCACAAACTTAAGGCTAATGATGCATGATAAGAGAGATACGAGTTCACCAAAATACCTGTTCAGCTGAAGTTCTAACTGTCAAATGGGGAGCTTACAGTGCAAGATACTGGTTGGTATAGCTTCCTTGAGGTGTGGTGATGCTGTTCCAATATCTACTTTGCCTTGAGACACCTTGAACTGAGCTGTAGAACTTCAACTGCAAAATGGAAAAGTGAAAATGGTGGAACTTGTTAGAGGAGTTACAGGTCGTGTTTCAAGGCATGGTTAGCTTGCATAGGTGGTATGGAAGGTGTATGAACTGGTTTTGGCAAGAATGCTTGAGAGAAATAGAAGTTGGCACTCAAACTGCAGAGGCAACTCTGTTTTTGCAGTTTGATGGTGTTTTCTGGTTTGATGATGTTTTGGAGGTAAATGGCTCGTGCAATAGCTTGGTTATGATGTGTGTAATGTGTTTGATAACTTTGTTCTTGTGTATCTAAGCTGAGATGGAAGTTGTTGTTAGTTATGCAATGTTTCTTAACCTTTAAGCAACAAAATGCAAGTTGGTGGTTTAGGTCAGTAGGGGACCTCTAATCCTGCTGCAAAGCTTTTCTTGATCAAAGTAATTTGTTCATAATCTAGTGCCAAAGAGATTTGGTTTGTACTTGCTTGATTTACCAATTGGACATAAAGTGAACTTTTGCAAAAATGGATAATTTACTTTTTCTAAAAATGGATCAAACTTGTATACAATACTTGAACTCATAGAATAACACTTTGACACAATGAACAAGCATTAAATTATTGAGTGTAACTTGGTTTAAGGACCTGTAATCAAGGGCATGCTGGTTTTGAGAGGTTTGCATAACTTATGAACATGAAAAATGGCCAATTCAAAAGTGAGTTTTTGCTATATTGTGAAATTCGATTCTCCCTAACCATGAGGTTATTTGAGAAGTTCTTTGACATTTTGGAAAGCTTGGAATGTGTACTACAATCCATATTTGAAATGCAATTTGAAATTCCAAGTGGAAGTGTATGGAAAATGGCCTTGAAGTGGGGTAGAAAAACTTGTCAAAATAGGTCAAAAATTCACTAAGTTAAGAATGGTTTAGTGCCCTTATTCAAAAATTTGTAACTTGAGATACAAGCTTCAAATGAGAAAACTTTGTGAATAAAAGTTGTAGATTATGCAACAAGCTACAACTTTCATGTTTTGACTTTTGTTTGAATCCAAATGGATCTTGGTGAAAAAGTGGGGCAAAGTTGGGAAAAAATTAGGGTTTTCCATAACTTAGAAAAATTCTAAGTTATGAAAAATTCCATTTTAAACCCTAATTTGCATTTCTTGGTTTCTTGGTGAACAAGTTTCATGATTTGGCATGTTTTGATGAAAAATGAATCTTGTCTCTTGATTTTGACCAAAAAGTCAAAGTTTGACTTTTCAGTATACAGTCAAAATTGATCAATTGACTGGGAAATTCAACTGTCAATCATGTGTACTTGGGATCTTTTGAGTTTGTTGAGCATGTCAAGATAATTCCATGGGGTCCTTGAGTCCATGTGTGAGCTTGGTTTGCCATTGGCTAGGTCAAACAGTCAAAAATTGCCTTTGTGCAGTCAAAACCCTAAAAATGACCATTTTGCCCTTTTGGTGATCTGATCAAATTTCTTGGGGAATTGTGATCCAAACTTGATCAAATGATTCATATGAGTTCATAATGTTGGTGTGGGTCAAATTTCATGAGGTTTGACTGTCAGTTGGCCACAGTTGACTTTTTCCCCAATACAGTTGATTTATAGGTCAACTGTCCAATTGACTGGGCAAATCTTGGAATCAAGACTTGAAACTTGATATGGGTGAACTTGGGAGTCCAATATGAAGCATGAAAGTCATCTTGGGCATTTTAGGTCAAAGCCTCCTTGTGCAAACACAAACCCTAATTTGAGTCAACAGTGCAAGGGGGGGGGGGGGGCTTGAGCAGATGAAACCCTAACTGGATCTTGAGCTTCAAAGGCTTTGTGGTGAGAAATCAATGAGAAATGGGAGGGAAAATTTTGGGGTACAACAGTTGCCCCTGTTCAATCTTCTTGAATCCGAAGAGTTAGATTGGCAAGTTTGCCTTTCGTGACTCGAGGGTAAAAGGAGGTTGGACACTAGAGTGCCCGGAAATTTGCACTTGTCAAAGCAATGGATGCGGGAATGGGCTTAGAGATGCCATTTGGAGATGGGCTTAACGATGCCATCTGGGAGAGTGACAGAAATCTTGTCGGAGATGGGCTTAGAGATGCCATCTGGAAGGGAATATCAGGAAGGTGTCCAGGCTTGGGACCATCTCTGAACTGGGGGGTCTGAACAAGCAAAAGATTGACATCCGTTGTTGGGAGGAATCTGTAAACTGTTTTCAGTGGTTTGGAGAAGAAACTGAACAAGCGATAGGTTAACATCCGTTACTTGGAGAACCCGTGAACTGTTTTCAGAAATCTTGAAGTTGAATAAGCAATAGAGCAGCATCCGTTGTTGGGAAGCGTCCGTAAACTGTTTTCAAAAGTTGCATCTGAACAAGTCGATAGATTACCATCCGTTGTTGGGAAGAATCCATAAACTGTTTTCAGAAGTCTTGAAGAAGAATCTGAACAAGTTACAGGTTAACATCCGTTTACTTGGAGAACCCGTGAACTGTTTTCAGAAATCTTGAAGTTGAATAAGCAATAGAACAGCATCCGTTGTTGGGAAGCGTCCGTAAACTGTTTTCAAAAGTTGCATCTGAACAAGTCGATAGATTAACATCCGTTGTTGGGAAGAATCCATAAACTGTTTTCAGAAGTCTTGAAGAAGAATCTGAACAAGTGACAGGTTAACATCCGTTTACTTGGAGAACCCGTGAACTGTTTTCAGAAATCTTGAAGTTGAATAATTTTAGTCTGTCGACTGATCTTTTCCTGAAAAGGTAAAGAGTTAGTTGTATGCAATGTTATGATGCATGATGCAATATACGTGACATCAATGTTTATGACATGAATGTGATGAATGCGCATGTAAACTGATGAGTTATCTTGCTGAGGATAAATGAATCCGAGGTGGCTGAAGATAAAAGCATCTTGACTGCTGCCGGGGAAAATAAATCCTTGGCTGCTGCTGGGAAAGAGAATTCCTGATGACCTCTACTGGGGAGTATCAATCTAGTAGACTCATGTTGGGGAGGTAAGACTGAGAATCTTCAGCTTGATGGGAAGTAACTCTGGTGACCTCACTGGGGGAACTCAAGATTTCTCTTTCTAAGACTCTGTGGGGGAGAAGGCTCATTAGTCTGGCTCTGCCGGGGATTGACAATTTGAAGTTTTAGCTCGGCTGGGGATACTGAAACTTAAATTCTGAGGGGAAATGAGTTCTGGAGGATCCTCTGGCTGGGGATAACAAGGATAAGCTCCTCGGGGGATCATATTGATAAGTTGTGTTGGGAAACTCTTGATGAACTCCGCTGGGGATAGGAAGAATTCTGGCGAGTGCGATCTTCTGTGGCTGTTAGCTGAGGATAACCCAGTTATAAGCCTTTGTGGGGAATTACTTTGAATAAAACTCGGGAGAGACGTTCGTGCTCTGCGGGGAAATACCTTCCAGAACCTTACTGGGGATAAGCCTCGAGGGTCTGCTGGAGATAAGCCTCAGGGTTTGCTAGGGATGTGGATTCCGAATCTCTTGAGGGGTTTCCTTCGAAAGGGTGTCAAGATATCCATCTATACCTTTACCCTATCAGCAATCCTTTTTCTTAGGTTCATTTAGGAAGTGATTATGTTTCAAATGCATATGCCTATTTAACAAAACATTGGACGTTTCTCAAAATAGAACAAATAGTGCAAGAGAAAAAGAAAAGGGAAATGACACAAATTTTGGGAAGAGTATTTGTATTGATTTTCTTTGAGTATATTTGTACAAAGGAGACAATCATCCTAGTAAGAGGACTTTGTCGTAAATATTGAAAGATTTTTATACAAAATAAAGGATGGCTATGTGAAATAATTCCATGGGAACCCATTCTGCTATAGCCTTCATAACTCTGAGTATCTGTTCATTCAATGCTTCGTTTGACGATGACTGGATTAATCAGAAGTCTGGAACTGGTTGATGAAGAGATTGTTTTTGAAGTGATCCGACGAGACATAGTCATACGCTTTAATTCCCTAACTTTTGCCTGAATCGCCCTTTCGGGTTTTCGATCCACCGGGAAACCCCTTTTTGCCCAAGCCGCCCTTTCGGGTTTTTGACTTGCCGGGTGTACAGATGTTTTTCGTTTTTATCCCTAATTTTTGCCTGAATCGCCCTTTCGGGTTTTCGATTCACCGGGATGCCCATTTTTGCCCAAGCCGCCCTTTCGGGTTTTCGACTTGTCGGGTTATCTTATGCGTAGTATCTTTTGACTATGTCTGCGTTCGCAGGGTGCGGCAAATCGTCGCCGTCCATGGTGGTCAGAATCATTGCGCCACCGGAAAATATGCTTTTGATCACAAATGGTCCTTCATATGTAGGAGTCCATTTGCCCCTGGGATCACTTTGCGGCAAGATAATCCGCTTGATTACGAGATCCCCGACTCGATACACTTGACGTCTGACTTTCTTATTGAAGGCCTTGATCATCCGCTTTTGATACGTCTGACCATGGCATATAGCAGCAAGTCGCTTCTCGTCGATCAGATTGAGTTGATCAAGTCGGGTCTGCATCCAATCATCTTCATTCAAACCTGCATCCTTCATAATTCTTAGAGAGGGGATCTGGACTTCCATAGGCAAAACAGCTTCCATGCCATAAACCAAAGAAAACGGGGTTGCCCCAGTTGAAGTACGTGTCATCGTACGGTATCCATGCAGAGCAAACGGTAACATCTCATGCCAGTCTTTATAAGTGACTGTCATTTTCTGAATGATCTTCTTAATGTTTTTGTTCGCAGCTTCAACAACACCGTTCATCTTCGGCCGATAGGGAGATGAATTGTGATGATAAATTTTGAACTGCTCGCATAATGCAGTGATCATTGTGTTATTCAGATTTGTACCGTTGTCTGTGATGATCCTATCTGGAACACCATACCGACATATGAGGTTTTGCTTGATAAAGCGGGCAACCACATTTTTGGTGACAGAGGCGAAGGAAGCTGCTTCGACCCATTTAGTGAAGTAGTCAATGGCAACCAGGATGAAGCGATGTCCATTGGAAGCCGTGGGTTTGATCTCTCCAATCATATCAATGCCCCATATTGCAAAGGGCCACGGAGCAGTCAGGACGTTGAGAGGAACCGGAGGGATATGAACTTTGTCAGCGTAGACTTGACATTTGTGGCAAGTACGGGAATGTAGATGGCAGTCAGCCTCCATGGTAGACCAATAATAGCCTACCCTTAGGATTTTCTTAGCCATTGTATGCCCGCTCAAGTGAGTGCCAAATGTGCCGCTGTGTACATCAGTCATGATCAACTCTGCTTCAGTTTTATCCACACATCGGAGTAATACACAATCATGGCTTCATTTGTAAAGGATGTCGTTGCTCAGGAAGAACTTAGCAGCGAATTTCCTTAAGAACTTCTTGTCATTTACGGAAGCTCCTTCAGGATAATCTCTAGTCTCGAGATACCTTTTGATTTCATGGAACCAAGGTTGTTCCACTACTTCTTCGGTATTAATCTCGTGGCAATGTGCCGGTTCATTCATTCGCTTGATGGTGATTTGGGGAGCCTCGTTATCCCAATCGAGTTTAAACATGGAGGACATTGTGGCTAGAGCATCGACTAGCTGATTCTCTTCTCGCGGGAAATGCTCGAAGGTAATTTGCTCGAAATGAGGCAACAATGTCAGGACATGTTCTTTGTATGGGATAAGATTAGGATGCTTGGTATCCCAGTCTCCTTTGATTTGGCTGATGACCAAAGCCGAGTCCCCAAATACGATCAAAGATTTGATCCCCAAGTCTATAGCAGCCTCGAGACCAAAGATGCAAGCTTCATACTCAGCCATGTTGTTGGTGCAGCTGAAGCAAAGTCGGGCCGTGAAGGGAGTGTGACAACCTTCCGGAGAAATGAGTACTGCGCCAATACCGTTTCCAAGTGCATTTGAAGCACCATCAAAGTACAGGGTCCATCGGGATCCCTTTTCGGGTCCGTCATACGGTCCGCCACCTTCAATGTTGTCCAAATTCATGATGTCCTCGTCTGGGAAGTCAAATCTCATGGGTTGATAGTCTTCGATAGCCTGATGAGCCAGATGGTCAGCTAATACACTCCCTTTTATAGCTTTTTGGGTGGTGTATTGGATGTCATACTCGGTTAAGATCATTTGCCATCTAGCTATCCTTCCAGATAAAGCGGGCTTCTCGAAGATATACTTGATAGGGTCCATTTTGGAGATCAACAAGGTAGTATGAGTCAACATATACTGTCTTAGTCGGCGAGCAGCCCATACCAAAGCGCAGCAAGTTTTCTCGAGCAGTGAGTAGCGAGTCTCACAGTCGGTAAACTTTTTGCTAAGGTAATAAATAGCATGCTCTTTTCGACCAGACTCGTCATGCTGGCCCAAAACACACCCCATTGAGTTATCCAAGACGGTCAAATACATGATCAATGGTCTTCCTTCGACGGGTGGCATCAGAATAGGAGGTTCTAGTAAATACTCCTTGATTCTATCAAAAGCAGCTTGGCAGTCGTCGTTCCATTCCACTACCTGATCTTTTTTCAAGAGTTTGAAAATTGGCTCACAGGTAGAAGTCAGATGTGAGATGAATCTGGCAATATAGTTTATGCGACCTAAGAATCCTCTAACCTCCTTTTCAGTACGGGGAGCAGGCATTTCTTGTATTGCTTTTACCTTTGCCGGATCGACTTCAATGCCTTTGTTGCTTACAATGAATCCCAGGAGTTTACCAGACCTAACTCCAAAAGTGCATTTACTTGGATTCAGCCTGAGCTTGTATTCCTTTAACCTGGCAAACAGCTTCTCCAAATGCTCAAGGTGCTCTTCCTCCGTTTGTGACCGAGCTATCATATCGTCTACGTAAACTTCGATCTCATGATGTATCATGTCATGAAATAAAGCTACCATGGCGCGTTGATAAGTTGCCCCTGCGTTCTTCAACCCAAACGACATCACTTTGTAACAGAAAGTGCCCCATTGTGTGACAAAAGTAGTTTTCTCCATATCCTCGGGGGCCATTTTGATTTGATTGTAGCCTGAGAATCCATCCATGAAGGAAAACACTTTATGCTGAGCTGTATTGTCGATCAAGATGTCAATATGAGGTAGCGGGAAATCATCTTTAGGGCTGGCCCTATTCAAATCCCGGTAGTCCACACACATTCTGACTTTGCCATCTTTCTTCGGTACCGGTACGATGTTAGCGACCCATTGAGGATAGGACGTAACAGCCAGGAAACCAGCATTGAACTGCTTCATTACTTCTGCTTTGATCTTTTCGGACATGTCAGGCCTCATTCGGCGAACTTTCTGCTTGATCGGTGGACAGTCTTCTCTTGTGGGGAGACGGTGAACCACGATGTCTGTGTCTAGACCCGGCATGTCTTCATAGGACCAAGCGAAGATTTCAACATACTCATTTAGCAACTGTACCAAGCGCTCCTTGACTTTTGGTTCCAGGTTGGCACCCACTTGCACCTCCTTCCGATTCTCTTCGGTTCCCAGGTTAACAGCTTCCAATGGCTCTTCATGCGGTAAGATGGCCCTTTCCTCTTGTTGCAGAAGTCTGGCTAGTTCCCCGGGTACTTCACAACCTTCGTCATCTTCATACTCGGCTAGATTGACCAGATCTTCAGAGTTGTTGAAAGATACAGCAGAATAGTCACCCATGGAATCCGGAGTGGATGGGTACCTGCATTGGTGAGTGTGGGTGTGTGTAAGGGATAACCATCCTTAAACAAAAAATGCAAAAGGAAAGAAAATGAACATAAGCAGTTTATCAAATGAAAAACGTCCAATGAATCATTAAACATGGCATATGAATATGAAAAATAGTCAAAACCCTTACAAGTGGACCTACATGCCCCGGGCAAGGCAGGAGGTGTAAAGATAGTGTACGGATTGTTTGAAAGTAAAATATTACAGACCAAATAAGAAATGTTTAACAGATAAATTACTGATGAATAAAAGTGATGGGGACAAAGTCTTTAGCCTCCCAATTGCTCAATCCTCCTCTGACAGTTGGATAAATCCACTCTTCAATGTTGCTTTCCTTGTGTTCATCTTCCAGGGCGTTGATTCTGTAAGGAGAAATTTTGACTGGCGCTCTTTCAATCTTTGACTGGCGCATAGCTTTTTGGCCAGCGGCTGTGAACCCTAATCCAAACTTGTCAGTCTTATGCGGAATGTCAGGTAACTGCCCCCATGCTGAATTCTTCCCTTCTTTTACTGCGGCCCTTGCATCCTCCAGAGATGCCATCCTGGCCATCTGTCTCGGGGTCTCGGCTGTCAACTTTGCTACCGTTATTTCAGGAAGAACTTCTTCGAAATGTTGAAACGGTGTCTCAATGAACTCTCCTTCAACCTCCACATACCGGAAAGAATTTAAGTGGCTAATCATGTACTCTTCTTCGCCGTGGACAGTGATGATCTTTCCCTTGACAAGATATTTCAGCATCTGATGCAAGGAGGAGGTGACTGCCCCAGCATGGTGTATCCAAGGTCTACCCAGCAGGCAGGAGTATGATGGACGAATGTCCATTACATAGAAAGTGGATTTAAACACCTCAGTACCTATCTTGACGGGAATTTCAACTTCTCCATGGACCATTCTTTTTGACCCATCGAAAGCTCTGACGATAATATCACTCGGTTTCAATTCTAACCCTTCGCAATCTAGCCGGTCCAAGGCTTTCTTAGGCAAAACATTCAGCGATGAACCGGTATCAACCAAAACATGTGCCAGGGTGGTTCCGCGACACTCGATTGAAATATGTAAAGCATCATTGTGGTTTCGGCCTTTAGGGGTTAGGTCGGCATCAGAAAAACCTAGTCCATTATCCACAGTCAGGCTAGCCACGCAATGTTGAAATTGATCTGCAGAGGTTTCCTGGGGCACATGGGCTTCCTTCAGAAACTTAATCAAAGCTTGAGCGTGTGCTTCTGAGCAAAGCAATAGTGCCAGCATGGAGATCTTGGAGGGGGTTTGCCCCAACTGTTCCACCACATCGTAATCACTTCTCTTGATTATCCTCAAAATATCGTCCATTTCTTTCTTGGAGGCTTCCGGGATCACCAAGGGTTGAGCCCTCGTCCTGACGGGCTCATCTTGTATTCCCTTTCCTTTATCAGCAATGGTAGGAGAGACAGCACTAGGAACAACAACTTCTTCAATTAAAGGAGTTCTAGCAGAGAGCTTTACTGGTGCAGGGATGACTTCTTTAGCTGATGAGGGTCCAAAGACTGCTCTTGGAGGGGCAATCTCTGGAGAAAATATTCTCCCGCTCCTGGTGATTTTGCTGGTGCCCGCAATGTTACTAATGCTGGCTTCTTCATCATCCGAACTTTCTTCAATTACTTCGATTTGCTTGATACCATGGTAATAGATGTCACCACCATAGTTCCAAGGTATCGACTTCTCAGAAACATAGGGAACAGGCCCCGGCATTGTTATCTTCAAAGGTACAGATTTTGCAGCTGGTGTAATCTTAACAGGCTTTTTGACGGCCTTGGAAAGATTGGCGTGAATGGTTATGATTGAGACATTTTCAACATGAACTGGAACAGCAGAAACTTTTTCGAACAAAATTTGTCGGCTATCCATAAGGCCTTGGATGCCTTTCTTTAATAGCGGACAATCAAACGGCAGAGAGTGGCAACAATAACAATATTCTTTACATCCCGGGAAGATCCCGGCCCTTAACAAATTCAACTTAACGGTTAGCAGTGGAGTAGTGAGATCACTGACGTCAGCAACATACAAATCCTCTTCAATGGCATTGATATTTCGGCCGTGCTTCGGCATAGGTGCAGATATCACATTGGGCTTCTCTGGAGCGTCAAACTCTACCTCCTTAGCCTCTATCAGGTCTTGGATTTTATGCTTGAGTGCCCAACAATCATTGGTGTCGTGTCCAACACTGTCTGAATGATAGGCGCATTTAGCATTGGCATGATAATGCGGGGAGGACGTATTCACGTTCTTTGGCGCCTCCTTGATGGTGGCCAGATTCAACTTCAACAGATGGGGAAGCACTTGCGCTGGAGTCATATTAATACGGGTGAACTGCCGTTGTGGCCTTTCCACCCGTTGCTGATTTGGTCTGGACTGGTTATAGCGAGGCTGCTCACTCGGAGTGTTTTGAATCATTACGGCCCCCACAGTTGGCCGACGCTCCATCTTCCCCGCTCTTCTCTGAGAATATACCATAGTTGTCTCCTTCTTAAAAGGCTTCTTCTCAACACTTGCAGCAACACCCTTCTGAATCTTTCCTGACTTGATGCCAGCCTCTATTCTTTCACCGGTTAAGATCAAATCGGTAAACCCCGCGGAAGAGTTACCAATTAGATGATTGAAAAATGGCCCGGATAGGGTCCCAAGAAACATATCAACGAGCTCACGATCGGTTAAAGGAGGCTGCACCCTGCCAGCCAAATCCCTCCATTTTTGTGCATATTCTTTGAATCCCTCACTTGTTCCTAGTGACATACCCTGAAGTTGGGTACGAGTAGGAGCTAGATCAGAATTATACTGGTATTGTTTGTAGAAAGCGGTGGCCAAATCTTCCCAATTTCTGACACTGGTTCCTTCTAGCTGATAAAACCACTCCAACTGAGCTCCCGATAGGCTGTCTTGAAAGAAATGAATCCAGAGGTTTTTATCTGCCGTATAGGGTTGAATCTTTCTCACGTAGGACCTGAGATGCATTTTGGGACAGGACAGCCCATCATACCTCACAAACACTGGCACTTTGAATTTTGGGGGAATCACAATTCCGGCAACTAAGCCCATGTATTCAAAATCCAAACCCGGTACCCTTTGCAATTCCATGGCGGCCAATCTGTCTTCTAAACCCTTGTATTTATCATCAGCTGGAGGGTATTGCTGGTCAGAATAATCCTCATCCTCTTCAACCTCTTCCTCCTCCGCATCAGACTCGGAAGGCACCGCAACTCGATCTATTTTACTAGTCCCTTCATCAGAAGTAGGAGGAAATTCAAGCACTCTCCGAGCTTCTCTGTCAAATCTTCTCCCCAAAGTAGCCACTCCGACCCTCTTTTTCTTCTTCACTGGGTCCTTATTCTCCAAATGAGTCTTGATATCCTCTTGACTTTTAACCAAAGTCATCAAGAGTTGCTGGAACTGTGCATTCTGGGCTTGTAGGTCTTTGACTGTTTGCTCGAGATCCATCCTACTGAAATAAACAGCAGACAGATAAGGAAACCTGGAGTGAGACCTGCTTATGCACATGATGAATGGTATGCTGATGTATGCAATGCATTCAAGGATTTAGGACATTCAAAATTGTTTCAGACAAAGAAGAACGCACGTCATATTAATAAGAAGAAATTTGTTAGTACATAAATGCCCCATGGGCCAAATGTTACAAAATAAACTTCTCAAGGCAGAAAGACATTGCGCATCCTCTTTGGTGTGATGTAGGTGTTGAGGGCCTCTTGCTCGTGGAGTCGGCGGGTAAGCTCTAGAACCTTCTTTTCACTGGCGTAGTAGCTAGCTTCAAAAGTGTTCCGTTCCTCCTTGAGCTGAATCCAACTTTTCTGCATTTCCTCCCACGATGTAGGCATGTCTGGATGCAGGATGGTGTAGGGAACCTCTCCTTCATTGACGGGCTCTTTAATCACTGGGAGAACATGAGGATAAGGCATCATTAGACTTTGGGCTCGGGCTCGTACCCACTTGAGATAGGGCTCAAGAGGGATGGAGTTCTTGTGTCCCAGAGTCTTGCTATCAACCTTGTTGAGTTTTCCCCAAGCTCTGATGAATCTTTGGCGAAGTCCTTGCGCATTGTTGTCGAAGTCAAAAACTAGGCTAGGAATCAACATATCATGAGGGCCATCCCTCCGTGCATATCCAAATTGCCTTAAAGCTAGGCAAGGGTTGTAGGTGATACCTCCCCTAATTCCAAGTAGAGGAACATTAGGAAATTCTCCGCAACGATCGACGATGATGACATTTTCTCTGGACCGAGAACACCAATGCACATCAGAATGAGTAAGAGTCATCAACCGTTGGGACCACCTTGTACCTTGGTCATTCTTCAAGACAGATTGTGGAAGGTGAGAAATAAACCACCTTGCAAGGATAGGAGTACAACACATGAGAACACCCCTCTTTCTCATTGTTCGTGTGTAAAATGAGTGAAGGATGTCCCCAAGCAATGTTGGTATTGGATTTCTGGACAAGAAGATTTTGACAGCGTTGACATCTACCAATTGGTCAGGATTTGGGAACAAGACCAACCCATAGATAAGGAGTGCCACAATCTCTTCAAAGGCTTGTAGGTCCAATGAGTTCCAACATTCTTGTGCCTTCTCAAACAAGAATTTTGCTAAGAATCCTTTGACGCCACTTCTGGTTTCCCAATGCCCCTTGATGTCGGATGGTTGAAGATGTAATGCTCGAGCAACATCTTCCGGCTTTGGTTCCTTTTCCGTACCGTTGAAGGGTAGTTGATTAAGGATAGGAATTCTCAGAAGTTGAGAAAACTCCTCCAAAGTGGGTACCAACTGATAATCAGGGAAGGTGAAACAGTGGTGAAGAGGGTTAAAGAATTGGAATAGCACTTTCATCATGTCTTCTTCAATGTTGGTGTTGACTAAGCTGAGCAGTCTACCATGTCTTTTACTGAAGGATGAATTTTCCGGAATTCTTGAGGTGAGCTCCTTGAGTTGAGGAGAGATTCTCACAAGGTTGACTTGAATGGTATTTCTGCGAGGAATTTCCATGACCTACAAAACAAGAACAAAGATGAAGATCCAAACCCTTGAAATGGTTAGTGAATGCATATGATGCTTTATGATGTTTATGATGTATGCACAAAACATATGCACAAGCAAATCACACCAAACCCTAGTTTCAGGCTTGCATGGGGTTTCATAGGTAAGTACCCTCTTGAGTGTAGTTGGCTTAAAAACCTGTCCTATAAATAGTAACCGGGTTCTAAGGAGCTCAATATCACTGGATTGTTTTCGATGTTCATTGTTTTGGTTTAGCCACTTAACTAGCGACCAAAATATTCCAAGAAAACAACCCTCAATGAGTGTAGTATCCAGTATCTACCAACTTCGGACTGCACCAAAGCCGGTCATCTCACTACCCCTAATAAAAGGCCAAGATGGTCAAGTAAGGTTCTAGGTCATTAGTGCTTAGTGACATCACTCAGCAGCCCCGTACTCTCCTTGATTGAACTCAAGGGTTACCGGTACTCACAAATATGTCGCACTAATATAGCTATTGCTTAGACCGTGTCAGTATACCCCGCACAGTTTCCACAATGTATTGCTATCTATGAATGTTTCCCAAAATCCGGGTGGAGGATTGTAAACCCAAACAATAGATCCAAAGTATAAAGCAAGCAAATCAAACAATTAGTCATGCAAGAGGGTGATCTAAGCCCTAAGGTTACTCCACTTTAAAAATTGTCCCCAGCAGAGTCGCCAGTTCTGTGATACGTTGGGAGAACTGACTAGGGTTTTGCGTTTGTTTTCGCAAATGTTTCGGTTGAGCAAGAGTCGCCACCGACTTTTTATTTTATCCTAAGGAAAGGTTTAAAAAAGCACAGCAAAAACCTTTGAGATTTTTCGTGGGTTCGGGGAGTAGATTATAGAAAGGGAAGGTATTAGCACCCTTTCTATCCATGGTTATCCATGGGCTCTTAGGTACTTGCTTAGATCAACTTGCCTTGATTTTTAATTGTTTGAAATGGTGCTTGGTGTGTGGTTTTGAAAATGTTTTGAAAAGATGCCTTGTATAGGCTACCCTTGTAACAATTCTTTACTCGAATGTTTTACAAAAGGTGTTTTGTCTTTTGAAAAGATGTTTCAAGGTTTTTGAAAGTTGATTTTGAAATTGTTTGTGAAGTGGGTTTTAAAAATAGGCAAGTGTTTTCTTAGAAAGTTGACAAGTACTTAAGAGTTTATCTACCCTAAAGTTTTCTCAAAGATTTTTATTATGTTTTAAACCTTTTGACAATTTTGTTCCACCATTGCATTTGGTGGGCAATCTTGTTTTAGGAGATGAAAGGGACGGGCGCGGGTCATCGTTTAGACCATAATTGCAATAGTGTTAAAGGTCTTTGGGCAATTTTTTCTTTAAAAGGGACTTGATCATTTATTTAGGCAACATTTTGAGGGACTATGATCATTTGATTGTTTGTTTTTACCCAAAGAGGTTCAACATACAATATGGCCCAATTATTTGAAGGCAACAAAGTGGAATACCCTAGGGGGTGCAAGTGTGATTTGTGTGTCCATTTTCATGCTTGTTTGTCTTGAGATTAGGTCCAACTATTTTGTTCATTTTTTATTCGCATACAAAACCCTAATTCTAGCATAGTATGTTTAGAAAGCGATAAAAGTGCGAAATTTAAAATCCTACGCTATTACAACATAATAATATGGGGAGGGGGGTACAATGTTTCAAATGGGGATATTTAGACAAGAAATTGAAACCTAAAACTATTACATCAATTTTGAATTTATACAATTTGATGTACAATGATTAAATAAAAAATGGAATAAAATATGTAAGATGCAAAAATGTTTTGTATGTGTATGAAAGAAAATATTATTTATGTAAAAATAAAAAAAAAATAAAAAGATACTATTTTTGGAGTATTTTTGAATTTAAGGCAAAACCCTAATTTTATTAAACAAAATGCATTAATTAATCAATTCATATAATATTTATTATTTACATACAAAAATAAAATAAAATATGGTATATTTGTAAAAAAGGCCTTTTTTAGTATTAAATATTTAAAAAATAAAATATGTACATTTTTTGGCATTTTACCCTAAATGTATTAATATATATCTATTTATTTATGTTATTTATAAAAACTAGGTTTTATACACATTAATTAATAATATTCAATATAAAAAGTATTTATTATTTTTTTTATAAAATATTTTCAGGAAGTAAAAATAAGATAAAAATATGTATAAAAATATATTTGGTATTATCTCAAGATTTTAAACAAAAAAAAGTATATATATGTTTATTTATTTATTTATGTACAAACAAAAGAAATAATCAAATAAATATGCAATAAATTCAAAAAATGATGGGAAAAATATTTTTATGTTTTTAATATGCTGAGAAAAAATAAATGAACCAATCAAAAAAAGGCAAAAAGTCAAAATATTAAAAATGAAGCAAATGGGCTCAGGGGTGCAAAACCAAAAAGGGTGGTGTGAAAAGTAACTCAGAAACAAGCCCAACCCAAAATCACCTTTCTTCAACCTTTGAACAAAAATTGTTCAGAAAACGCGCGCCAAGAGCTCCACTTGAATATCTTGATTCCTTGATTTTTTGAACAAACTTCCAACACAAAAGATGTTAAGCATGAAACCACGATTCTAACCATATGCATAACTTGATCTAACTCTCTAAGATGAGGGAGAATTTCTCCTCCCCCAAATCCTAACCTAGTTTTTCTGCCATTTTCAAACCTTAAATTCTCTCTACTCAGGCAAAAGAAATGAAAAGTAAAAGAATGTACATGTTCAGTGGCATGAATAGGACATTGTTTATTCACAAACTTAAGGCTAATGATGCATGATAAGAGATATACGAGTTCACCAAAATACCTGTTCAGCTGAAGTTCTAACTGTCAAATGGGGAGCTTACAGTGCAAGATACTGGTTGGTATAGCTTCCTTGAGGTGTGGTGATGTTGTTCCAATATCTACTTTGCCTTGAGACACCTTGAACTGAGCTGTAGAACTTCAACTGCAAAATGGAAAAGTGAAAATGGTGGAACTTGTTAGAGGAGTTACAGGTCGTGTTTCAAGGCATGGTTAGCTTGCATAGGTGGTATGGAAGGTGTATGAACTGGTTTTGGCAAGAATGCTTGAGAGAAATAAAAGTTGGCACTCAAACTGCAGAGGCAACTCTATTTTTGCAGTTTGATGGTGTTTTCTGGTTTGATGATGTTTTGGAGGTAAATGGCTCGTGCAATAGCTTGGTTATGATGTGTGTAATGTGTTTGATAACTTTGTTCTTGTGTATCTAAGCTGAGATGGAAGTTGTTGTTAGTTATGCAATGTTTCTTAACCTTTAAGCAACAAAATGCAAGTTGGTGGTTTAGGTCAGTAGGGGACCTCTAATCCTGCTGCAAAGCTTTTCTTGATCAGAGTAATTTGTTCATAATCTAGTGCCAAAGAGATTTGGTTTGTACTTGCTTGATTTACCAATTGGACATAAAGTGAACTTTTGCAAAAATGGATAATTTACTTTATCTAAAAATGGATCAAACTTGTATACAATACTTGAACTCATAGAATAACACTTTGACACAATGAACAAGCATTAAATTATTGAGTGTAACTTGGTTTAAGGACCTGTAATCAAGGGCATGCTGGTTTTGAGAGGTTTGCATAACTTATGAACATGAAAAATGGCCAATTCAAAAGTGAGTTTTTGCTATATTGTGAAATTCGATTCTCCCTAACCATGAGGTTGTTTGAGAAGTTCTTGGACATTTTGGAAAGCTTGGAATGTGTACTACAATCCATCTTTGAAATTCAATTTGAAATTACAAGTGGAAGTGTATGGAAAATGGCCTTGAAGTGGGGTAGAAAAACTTGTCAAAATAGGTCAAAAATTCACTAAGTTAAGAATGGTTTAGTGCCCTTATTCAAAAATTTGTAACTTGAGATAAAAGCTTCAAATGAGAAAACTTTGTGAATCAAAGTTGTATATTATGCAACAAGCTACAACTTTCATGTTTTGACTTTTGTTTGAATCCAAATGGATCTTGGTGAAAAAGTGGGGCAAAGTTGGGAAAAAATTAGGGTTTTCCATAACTTAGAAAAATTCTAAGTTATGAAAAATTCCATTTTAAACCCTAATTTGCATTTCTTGGTTTCTTGGTGAACAAGTTTCATGATTTGGCATGTTTTGATGAAAAATGAATCTTGTCTCTTGATTTTGACTAAAAAGTCAAAGTTTGACTTTTCAGTATACAGTCAAAATTGATCAATTGACTGGGAAATTCAACTGTCAATCCTGTGTACTTGGGATCTTTTGAGTTTGTTGAGCATGTCAAGATAATTCCATGGGGTCCTTGAGTCCATGTGTGAGCTTGGTTTGCCATTGGCTAGGTCAAACAGTCAAAAATTGCCTTTGTGCAGTCAAAACCCTAAAAATGACCATTTTGCCCTTTTGGTGATCTGATCAAATTTCTTGGGGAATTGTGATACAAACTTGATCAAATGATTCATATGAGTTCATAATGTTGGTGTGGGTCAAATTTCATGAGGTTTGACTGTCAGTTGGCCACAGTTGACTTTTCCCCCAATACAGTTGATTTCTAGGTCAACTGTCCAATTGACTGGGCAAATCTTGGAATCAAGACTTGAAACTTGATATGGGTGAACTTGGGAGTCCAATATGAAGCATGAAAGTCATCTTGGGCATTTTAGGTCAAAGCCTCCTTGTGCAAACACAAACCTTAATTTGAGTCAACAGTGCAAGGGGGGGGGGGGCTTGAGCAGATGAAACCCTAACTGGATCTTGAGCTTCAAAGGCTTTGTGGTGAGAAATCAATGAGAAATGGGAGGGAAAATTTTGGGGTACAACACCAGCCTTTTCCTTCTTGATTCTTCATCACGAACTTGGGGAGGTGCGAAATAAACCACCTCACTAACAAAGGAGTACAACACCACAGAGTTCCTCGTCTTCGGGCAGTACGAGCATAGAGTTGTTGCAGGACATCACCCAAGAGAGTGGGTACAGGGTTCCGAGACATGAAGATCCTTATGGCATTGATATTGACAAAGTTATCAGGATTTGGAAACAATACTAGCCCGTAGATTAAGAGAGCCAGAATGTCCTCGTACGCCCTGAAGTCTAAGTCATTCCAGAAACTGTTAGCTTTACCCATCAGAAACTTAGCCAAGAAGCCCTTAACTCCGCTTCTAGTCTCCCAGTTGTCCATTACCTCCTTGTTGGTCAAAGGAAGGGCTGCTGCAATCTCCTCAGGTCTAAGAGCCTTTTCCCAGCCAGTGAAGGGAGTCTGATCCAAGATAGGGATACCAAGCAAATCAGAGAATTCTTCCAGGGTAGGGACCAGCTAGAAGTCTTGAAAGGTGAAGCAACTGTACAAGGGATCATAAAACTGGGTCAAGACACTCATCAGTTGTTGGTCCCACTTTGAAGTGACTAAACCGAGAAGAGAACCATGCCTCTGGATGAAGGAAGCAGTGTTTGGAATTCTGTCAACCAACTCTTTAAGCAAATCAGGTGGGTGAACAAAGTTGAGCCGGATAGTGTTCCTTCGCACAGGCATCATGAGGTCCTACAAAACAGAGCAAAGGTGAAACCCTCTTGTCTTTGAAATAGGTCAGTCCTTATGCAGGATGCATGCAATGTTATGATGGCATGATGTTATGATAAAGCACACCACAAGTATTCACAAAGGCAAATATGATAAGGCACACAAGTCACATCACAACCCTTAGAGTTTAGGCCAGCATGGAGTTCAGGTACTACCCTCTTTCAGTTTGTTGGTTAAGACCTGTCCTAATCAAAAGTAACCGGGTTCTAGAGGATCCCAATATCATTGACTACCCTCAATCGGTCATAACTCCAGCATCGCAATCTTTTCTTGCGGCCAGAACCATCGCGAGAGTTTAGCCTCAATGGGTGTAGCATACTGCTACTATTCTATGGCCAAGTTGGGTCAAATTAGGGTTCTAAGGTCGGTTGGTGCTTAATGACTCCTCAGAAGACCGATATTCTCCTCGTTGCAACACAAGGGATATCGGTACAGACCAAGGTGTCACACCAATGTAGCCACTGCTTCACCCGTGTCGGTCTACACCGGACAGGTCCCTCACAGCTTATGCTACCTAAAAGGGTATTCCCCAGATCCGGGTTAGGATCTATGAAACTCCAAGATAATGCCCAATAATATTAAAGCAAGCAAAACAAAGCAATTGAAAACACAAGTATGAGCTATCCTAAGGTACACCTCACTTTAAGTATCCCCAGCAGAGTCGCCAGTTCTGTGATCGGTGGAAATAGAACTGACTGTTTTTTAGTGCTGGTTCGCGAAATGTCGCGGTAAGCAAGAGTCGCCACCGTCTTTTATGTTCTCCAACATGGAAAGGACAAAAGCACAGCAAAATTCCTTATGAGAATGTTTCTCGGTTAGGGAGGTAGATTTATAGAAAGGGAAGGTGTTAGCACCCTTTCTATACGTGGTTATCCACGGGCTCTTAGGTACTTGCTCTTATGTTTTCAAAATTTGTTTGCTTTTGAAATGTGAGTGGGTTTTGAAAAAGTTCATTTGAAAACTTCTAGGTAACTCTTGTATCAGTCCTCAAGAGTGTATGAAGTATTGTTTGAAAACTTTTTGAAAGTGTAATGTGTGAAAAGTATTTTGTTTGTTTTTGAAAAGAGCAAGTACCCATGAGTCATCTACCTACCCTAAGGAATTAAGATGTGTAAGAGTCCTTTAGATAGTGCTATCCCACCATTGAGAGGTAGGTAGCACCATCGTTGGAGGTGTTCGGGTCAATTCGATTATCGGGACAGTGTGGTCACCGAAGCAATGGTAGGACACCTTAGAAGTAACCCTAATGTCCTAGATCCTTTGTATCCGAGGCAACCGTTTCGAGGCAACTGGATCTTTAGACAATAAGGGCGACCTCTAAGACACGTTTCGAGGCAACGAGTGAAGCGTACCCTAGGAGTGGCATGTGCTTTGTGTTTTGTTTTTCCAGTTAATTGTCTTTTTATTTGTGAGCTAAGGATTAATTTTATTTACATACATTCTTTCATGCATTTAACAATTATGGGTGCGGAAAGTAAATTGCGGAAATATAAATTCTACGCTATTACAAGGCGCGGGTCTATACATCGCCAAAAATACAAAGACCCGTTTTGATAAAGTGCGGAAAGTAAAGAAAGCAATAAACCTAATTACTATTACATTCTTGAAGCAGTTACATAATAATCAAAATAAAGTAAATGCGCGCGAATAAAAATTAATCGGGAACGTTCTAAGGGTTTTGACCCTTTTAAGAAAAGAAATTGATTTTTTTTTGTCTTTTTTGTGATTAAATGAAATTAATAACTAATAATTAAACTAATTAATTAATTTATTAAAAGAAAATATTTTTTTGTGTTTTTATGTTTTTTAATGAAATAAAATAAAAGAATTATAATTAAAAGTTAATAAAAACCTAATTCTAAACTTATTTTAATTATTAAAAAAAAAAAGAGTTAAAGTTGCCTAATTAATAATTAATTCAATTTATTAGTATTTAATTACAAAAATAAAATTAATAATAATAATAATAATGTTAGTTCTTTTTTTTGGATTTTTTATGAAAATATAAATTATGTTAATGGTTAAAAAAAGAATAAGAAAAAAAAATAAAGCAAATGACAAAATAATAAAAAAAGGAAAAGCAAACCCAAGGGGGGTTTTGGGCCAGATTGGAGGGTGTGATAGGAATTTGAGGCCCATTGAAGCTTTCAGCCACGTTGACTTCTTGGATTGCCTGCAGCATGCTTTGACTGAGCACATGGTATTCATCACTTTTTATCCTTTGGATCTATGATCATGGCCACCTGGCGCTTGGATCTGTGAGGTTTATGGTGAGTCTTCTTTGGAATGCTGCACAGGAAAGCGTTAGAAAAAACAATATGGAATTATGGGGGGACCTGGGAATCGAACCCAGGTCCCAAGGGTCTATACACGTCCATCCAAACCACTGAGCCAAGCGCGTTTCTTTGTAAACATAATAAGAAAAAAGGAATATATGAAATAAGCGCACTATATGCTGAATCAAGTGGAAACGCGCGCGCCAATTTGAACCTGCCAATCATGTATTGCCACGCCCTTCGTCTTCAACCTTTCTTGTAAAATATAAAAACACATAGCAGGGGTTTTAAACCCCCACAAAATGCAAGCATTTACAAAATAGCGATTAGACGCTCGTGCAATATAAATTGGGCGCGAGGTATGTTTCATGTTCGTCTCATCATGCTGAGTTTGACCATGTATGTCTTGAGGCTTAATTTTGCAGTATAAGAAAAACCCCAATTCCAAAGCTTTGAAAACCTAGAACTCAACAACGGTACTTTGCGTTTTACAGCATCATAATCAAATTAAATCATATGGAAAGCTTCATATGGATCCTGTGAGCACAATGCAATTAATAAAAAGTGTTAAAAACGCATGAATGGATGATTGTGATTTTGAGAAAGAAGGTAAACCGTGTGACTTGTATGGCACGAGTTCCTGAGGTTTTTGGCTTGTTCTTGGCTGCAAACGATTCCTGGGGATGTAAGGAGTGTGTTTGGATCAAAAGGGAGGTTTGAATTATGCTGCAAAGTGGTTTTCAGTTTCACCCTTTTCTCTTGAAATTTTGAAATTGGTTATGCTGCCTCTGAGTTTTCTAGGTCGTGTATCATGTATGGAAGGCTTGCCTATGGTTTTGAATGAGAATCAATCAATATCATGAGCCTTAAAGCCTTGCAATGAAGTTTGAGATTTTGCCATGACCACCATTAAACAACTTGCCATTTTTGCTCCAAATTTGAATTTTTATGCTTGAAATAGGATGTACACGAAATTGGTATGTGTTTCATGATGCATCAAGGCTATTCAAAACACAAGATTTCCCTTAATTAATTTTTTTGATTTTTATTTGAATTTTAAAGATTTAAAATGAATTAAATCAAATAAAATTAAATAAAAATGGAAAAATTAATTTTTAATCTTGAAATAAATCATGGGACACGTGGATGGAATGAAAAGGATGAATCAAGTGGAAAAAGTGGGCCCTTTTTGTCAAAAATGAAGTTTCAAGGATAGTTGACTTTGGCC
Source organism: Vicia faba (assembly GCA_948472305.1). NCBI lineage: Eukaryota > Viridiplantae > Streptophyta > Magnoliopsida > Fabales > Fabaceae > Vicia > Vicia faba. The sequence continues at coordinate 524,993,270 of OX451740.1, read as the reverse complement.
ATTTCACAAAAATTTCCCAACTTCTCCAATGCATATCTTGCTCAATTTTGATCATATGAACATGTTCTTGGACATTTTGGAAAGGTCTTGAAGTCCTCTAACCAATGCCTTTGGTCCCATTTCATTTTGATTTACCAATCTCAAGTTATGGTCTTTGACTTAAAGTGCCTTTTTGTTGACTTTTGAAAATGACCTATAATGTTGAAATTGATAACTTTTTGTGAGAGCATTTCTTGGACTTGGAATGTGAAGATGAGTTGTAGGAAATGTCTTACCCTTCAAGATGAGCATTGGATGGGATTTTTCTGATGAACCATGAAAAAGTTATGCCTTGGTCAAGTTACAGTTGACTTTTCAACTGTCCAAAAATAGAAACTTTTGACACCTTGATGATTTTTGAACCATTCTTGTGAGATCATGGTCAAGTTTTGACCAAATGATGATTGTGGATTCAAAATAAGATGTTGACCAAAATTTTTGACTTTTGACTGCCAAATGACCATTTTGCCCCTACAGTTGACTGTGAAGCAATTAGGGTTTTTGACTGTGCAGCTTGACCTTGTGAGCCTTGAAACTTGACATGTAGGTGCTTGACAATGTATATGAGCATATGGGACTTGATTGAGCCCTTGAAAACCTTAACTTCTTCGCAAGAACCAAAACCCTAATTTGACTGGCTTAGGAGAGTGGTTGACTGTGCAACTCCTTGAGTAGACTTGAGCAAATTGAGATGATGCTTGTCAGAACTCTGAAGAATATGGGAGGGAAAATTTTGGGGTACAACACTCAGCAAGACAGCTCTTCGGCTTACATACGCATTCATTTACATTCATATCATAAACATTGATATAACATGTTTTGCATCATACATATCATGCAACATAACTTTGTGTTTTAGCTAACATTTCACCCTTTTCAGGATAAAATTAAAAGGCTATCATTAACAATTATTCAGATACAGTATGGATACACCCCAGACACGGCGGTCATTCTATTACTCATTTACAATCTCAAGTCAGATACAGTATGGATACACCTCAAACACGACGGTTATTCTACTACTCATTCGGACTACAGCAATCAGATACGGACTAGATACGCTCCAGACACGGCAGCCATTCTATCTCTCATTCATATTCATTTATCCACCTCAAGGTTCAATGCATTCCAAACACGGATACCATTCTGACCCTTACAACAACAGCTTGATTCTCTCCAGTGCGTTCGCCACGGAAGTCATTCTGCTACTCATACAACTTTCAACTTCAGATACAGTCCGGATACGCTCCAAACATGGTTGCCATTCTGTCACTCATTCAGAATTTGTCCCCAGCACGCAGGTGCTCCATACAGATGTTTCTCTGTTACCCAGATACAATACAGATACACTCCAGACACGGCAGTCATTCTGATATTCATTCTACACTTCAAACACAGTTACAGCTCAGATACGCCCCAGACACGGAGGCCATTCTTCTGCTCATACAAACTCAGTCCTTAGATGTAGTTCAAGTACATTCCAAACACGGATACCATTTTGATTCTCATTCTTCGGACCCGTCACACTACAATTCAACAAACCTTTCAGATGGCATCGTTAAGCCCATCCCCGACAAGATTCTGTCACCTTTCCGATGGCATCTTTAAACCCATCTCCAAATGGAATCTCTAAGCCCATTCCCATATCCATTGTTCTGATAAGTGCAAATTTAAGGGCACTCTAGTGTCCAATCTCCTTTTACCTTCGAGACGCGAAAGGCAAACCTGCCAATCTAACTCTTCAGGTGCAAGAAGATTGAACAAGGGCAACTGTTGTACCTCAAATTTTGCCCTCCCATTTCCTCAACATTTTCTCACCACAAGACCCTTGGAGCTCAAGATCCAGTTAAGGTTTCCTCTGCTCAAGACTCCTCCTTGCACTGTTGACCCAAATTAGGGTTTGTGTTTGCACAAAGATGTTTTAACCTAAAATGCCTAAGATGACTTTCATGCTTCATGTTGGACTCCCAAGTTTATCCATACCAAGTTTCAAGTCTTGATTCCAAACTTTGCCCAGTCAATTGGACATTTGACCTAGAAATCAACTGTATTGGGGAAAAAGTCAATTGTGGTCAATTGACAGCCAAACCTCATGATTTTTGACCCACATCAACATACTGAACTCATACAAACCATTTGGTCAAGTTTGGATCACAATTCCACAAGAAATTTGATCAGATCACCAAAAGGGCAAAATGGTCATTTTTAGGGTTTTAACTGCACAAAGGCAATTTTTGACTGTTTGACCTAACCAATGGCAAACCAAGCTCATATATGGATTCAAGGACCCCATGGAATTGTCTTGACATGTTCAACCAATTCAAAAGATCCCAAATGCACAAGATTGACAGATCAATTTCCCAGTCAATTGATCAATTTTTGACTGTATACTAAAAAGTCAAACTTTGACTTTTTGGTCAAAATCAAGTGTCAAGATTCATTTTTCATCAAAACATGCCAAATTATGAAACTTGTTCATCAAGGAATCCAAATTTTCAAATTAGGGTTTAAAATGAAGAATTTTCATAACTTAGAATTTTTCTAAGTTATGAAAATCCCTAATTTTTTCCTAAGTTTGTCCCACTTTTTCATCAAGATGCATTTGGATTCAAGGAAAAGTCAAAACATGAAAGTTATAGTCCATTGCAAAATCTACAACTTTGATTCACAAAGTTTCCTCAAAAGAAGCTTGTAGCTCAAGTTATGATTTTTGGAACAAGGGTGCAAAACATTCTTAACTTAGAGAAATTTTGACCTATTCTAGGCAGGATTTTTGCCTAACTTCATGGCTACTTTTCACATGCTTTCACTTGGAATTTCAATTTGCATTACAAATATGGATTGTATTACACATTCCAAGATTTCCAAAATGTCCAAGAACACATCAAACAACCTCATGGTTAGGGAGAATCGAATTTGGCAATATGGGCAAAACTCACTTTGTTCATGGCCAATTTACATGTTCATAACCTTGCACTTTTGAACTCAGCATGTCCTAAGGTGGATTACAGGTCCTTTATCTCATTCACACTCATAAATTTAATGCAAACCCCTTGTGTTCAAGCCTTGTATTATGTGTCTAAGCATTGCATACAAGATTAAGCTATAATTAGAAAAAGTGATATATCCATTTTTTAAAAGTGGAACTTTATGTCAAGTTTGAAAATCAAGAAGTACAAGGCCATATATTTGGGCACAAGTTCAGAAGCATAACACACTGATCAAGGGGGATGTTTGCAGCACATTAGAGGGGCCTGTACAAGTCTAGAGAACCAAGTTGATTTTTCTTGCTTAAGTGTGAAGTAACTTGGCATAACCAACAAAAACTCTCATTTCAGCCAGGATAAGCTTAAGCAAAGTTGTTGTACACCTTCCAAACATCAGACCTAAGCTAGAGCACGAGCCAAAGACCTTCCAAACATCATAAAACCTCAAAACACCCTCCCACTGCAGAAAACAGAGTAACCTCTGCAGTTGGACTTCCATAAGCCAATCCATTCGTGCATTCTTGCTAAATCCAGTTCATACACATTCCATACCATATATGCAAGCTATCCCAAGCATTGGACATGACCTGTAACACCTCTAACCAACATCACCATTTTCATTTTTTCTGTTTTGCAGGTTGATTGCCATAGCTTGATCCAGTTGTTTTCAAAGCAAGTTAAAGGTTGGAATAACATCCCTGAACTTCAAGCAAGTTGTACCAATCCTCATTTTGCCTTGAAGGTGCCTCCATTGTCAGACACGATCCAAGATGAACAGGTAAGTTCATGGACTTCTATCTCTCAATATAGGAAGAGTTAGCTCTAAGTTTGTGAATGAAAAATGTTCTACTCATGCCCCTGAAACTATACATATCTTTACTTTCCATTTATGTTGCATGTGCTGAGAGAATTTGAGACCTGAACATTGACAAAAACTTAGGTTAAGAATTAGGGATGGAGAAATTCTCTCTCATTTCTGAGAGTTAGGTTAAGTTTTTTATATGTATGGAATCGTGGCTTGATGCTTGTGATCGGTGGAAATAGAATTGACTGTTTTTTAGCTGGTTTCGCGAAATGTCGCAGAAGCAAGAGTCGCCACCGTCTTTTATTTTCTCCAACCTGGAAAGGACAAAAGCACAGCAAAATTCCTTATGAGATTGTTTCTCGGTTCGGGAGGTAGATTTATAGAAAGGGAAGGTGTTAGCACCCTTTCTATCCATGGTTATCCATGGGCTCTTAGGTACTTGCTCTTATGTTTTCAAAATGTTTGCTTTTCAAAATGTGAATGGGTGTGAAAAAGTTTCTTTGAAAGATTTCTGAATAACTCTTGTATCTGTCCTCAAGAGTGTTTGAAAAATTTGTTTTGAAAGTTTTTGAAAGTGTAAGGTGTGAAAACTATTTTGTTTGTTTTTGAAAAGAGCAAGTACCCATGAGTCATCTACCTACCCTAAGGAATTAAGCTGCGTGAGTGTCCTTTAGGTAGTGCCATCCCACCATTGAGAGGTAGGTAGCACCACCGTTGGAGATGTTCGGGTCAATTCGATTTTAGGGACAGTGTGGTCACCGAAGCAACAGTAGGACACCTTAGAAGCTACCCTTATGTCCTAGATCCTTTTTTTAAATCTGAGGCAAACGTTTCGAGGCAACTGTTTCGAGGTAACTGTTTCGAGGCAACTGTTCCGAGGCAACTGGATCTTTGGACTAAGGGTGACCTCTAAGACATCCTATACTTGATGACCACGTTTCGAAGGCAACGAGTGAGGCGTACCCTAGAAGTGGTGTGTGTATTGTGTGTTGTATTCAGTTAATGTTTGTCTTTGTAATTAGTGAGCTATGAGTTGTTTTTATTTACATACATTCTTTCATGCAAGTTTAGCAGTTAAGAGGGTGCGGAAAGTAAATTGCGGAAACATAAATCCTACTCTATTACAAGGCGCGGGTCTATACATCGCCAAAAATTACAAAGACCCGTTTTTGGTAAATAAATGCGGAAAGAAAATAAGTAAAACCCTAATTACTATTACATGTCTTGGAAGCAATTACATAATAATCAAACTGCGCGCGAATAAAAAATTAAATCGGAATGTTCTAAGGGTGTTGACTCTTTTAAGAAAAGAAATTGATTTTTTTGGTCTTTTTTGTAATTAAAATGAAATTAAAGCTAATTAATGACTAATTAATTAATTTAATTAAAAGAAAATATATATTTTTTGTTTTTTATGTTTTTATGAAATAAAAGAAATGGAATAAAATTAAAGTTAACTTTTACCTAATTCTAGATTTATTTTGATTATTTAAGAAAAGGAATTAAAATTGCCTAATTAAACTATTTTGGTTAATATTTATTTACAAAATAAAATAATAATAATAATAAGGTTAATTCTATTTTTTTGATTTTTTTATGAAAATGTGTTAATTGGTTAATTTGTTAATAATAATAAAATAAAAAAGGTTAGAAATTAAATTGGAAAATAAAGAATGAAAAGAAAAGAATAAACCAAATGGAGGGGGTATTGGGCCAGGAATGGGGGTGTGTTGTTGAAACTATGGCCCATTGAACCTTCAGCTCGTTGACTTTTCATGGTGGCCTATGCATGCGCTGACTCCAGAGTATGGTGTCCCTCACTTTTTGTCCTTTGGATCTGCGTTGATGACACCTGGCTGCTTGGATCTGTGAGGCTCATGGTGTCCAGCGCTTGGAATGCTGCACAGGAAAGCTTTTGGAAAAATAATATGAAATTATAAGGGGACCTGGGAATCGAACCCAGGTCCCAAAGATTGCAAAGTGCACAGCCAACCAACCGAACCAAGCGCACTAGTTGTAAACATAATAGAAACAAAATAATATATGGAATAAGTGCCCTATAGGCTGAAACACGCGCGTGAATTTGAACTGACCACTCACATGCTGCCACGGCCTTCGTCTTCAACCTTTTCTGCAAACATAAAAACACATAGCGGGGGTTTTAAACCCCCACAAAATACAGGCATTTCAAGAATAGCGAATAGACGCTCGTGAAGCATAAATTAGGCGCGAGGTATCCATCAAAACCGTCTAGTCCAGCTGATTTCAACCATGCTTGTTTGGGGTTCCAATTTTATAGTATATAAAAAAGCCCAATTCTAAAGCTCTGAAAACCTAGAAATTATCAATGGTGATTTTCGATTTAAAGCATCATTCTCAAATTAAAACACATGGAAAGCTTTGTAACAATGTCAGCAGTGCAAATCAACCAAAAGAATGTATTAAAAACGCATGGAATGTGATATGTAAATTTGAGAATGTATGCAAACCGTATGAGTTGGTGGGGATGATTCCTTGAGGTTTTGGACTTGTTAATGGTTGCAAATTGTTCCTGGGGATGCAAGGAACGTATTTGGATTGAAATGGAAGCTTGAATTGTACTGCAACTAGGTTTTCAGTTTGTGATTTTTTCCTTCAAAATTTGGAAATGGATTTTGCTGTATGGGGCTCTCTAGGTCGTGAATTGCATATGGAATGCTTGCATATATGTTTTGTAATGTGTATCAATCCAAATAATGGTCATTGAAGCCTTGCAATAATGTTCTTGATTTCCTCCATAACCAACATTGAACCACTTGCCATATTTGTGAAAATTTGAATTTTTATGCCCATAATAGGTCTTACACGAATTTGGAATGTACTTCATGGTATATCAAAGCAAATCAACACAAAATATATCCCTCCATTAATTTTCTTGATTTTTATTTGAATTTTAAAGATTTAAAATGAATTAAATCAAATAAAATCAAATAAAAATGGAAAAATTAATTTTTAATCTTGAAATAAATTGTGGGATACGTGGGAGGCATGGCCAAGCTGAAACAAGTGGAAAAAGTGGGCCCCTTTTGTCAAAAATGAAATTTCAAGGATAGTTGACTTTGGCCATTTCACAAAAATTTCCCAACTTCTCCAATGCATATCTTGCTCAATTTTGAAGCTATGAACATGTTCTTGGACATTTTGGAAAGGTCTTGAAGTCCTCTAACCAATGTCTTTGGTCACATGTCATTTTGATTTACCAATCTCAAGTTATGGTCTTTGACTTAAAGTGCCTTTTTGTTGACTTTTGAAAATGACCTATAATGTTAAAATTGATAACTTTTTGTGAGAGCATTTCTTGGACTTGGAATGTGAAGATGAGTTGTAGGAAATGTCTTCCCCTTCAAGATGAGCATTGGATGGGATTTTTATGATGAACCATGAAAAAGTTATGCCTTGGTCAAGTTACAGTTGACTTTTCAGTTGTCCAAAAATAGAAACTTTTGCATCTTGATGATTTTTGAGCCATTCTTGTGAAATCATGGTCAATACTTGACCAAATGATGATTGTGGCTTCAAAATAAGATGTTGACCAAAAATTTTGACTTTTGACTGCCAAATGACCATTTTGCCCCTGCAGTTGACTGTGAGGCAATTAGGGTTTTTGACTGTGCAACTTGACCTTGTGAGCCTTGAAACTTGACATGTAGGTGCTTGACAATGTATATGAGCATATGGGACTTTATTGAGCCCTTGAAAACCTCGACTTCCTTGCAGGAACCAAAACCCTAATTTGACTGGCTTAGGAGAATGGTTTGAACTATGTAGCCCTTGAGTAGACCTTGAACCATTTGAGGTGATGCTTGGCAAAACTTTGAAGATTATGGGAGGGAAAATTTTGGGGTACAACAGTTGCCCCTGTTCAATCTTCTTAGATCTGAGGATGTAGATTGGCTGTGTGCCTTTCGTGATCCGAAGGTGGAAGATGATTGAACACTAGAGTGCCCAGAAATTTGCACTCACCTAGTTGAGTATCAGCAGTGTGATAGCGGGAATGGGCTTACAGATGCCATTTGGAGAGATGGTGGATGGGCTTATAGATGCCATCTGGAGATGTGACAGAACCTTGTCGGGAATGGGCTTATAGATGCCATTTGGAAATGTTGGTAAGTGGATGGGCTTATAGATGCCATCTAGGTGTCGATCACGTAAGAGATTCCTTAGCGAGAACTTGCGTACCTGAGAAAGAAAGATAATTACATGGCCTGTTACAGGGGTTGATCTTCAAACTCTTCATGCAGACATGCCCTAGCTGGATACAGGTATCGAATCTTCAAACTCTTCAGACGTGCCCTGGCAAGATACAGGAATCGAGTCCGGAAATAGTCGTCAACAGATACGCCCTGGCTGGATACAGGAATCGGATCTTCAAACTCTTCAGATGTGCCCTGGCAGGATACAGGAATCGAGTCCGGAAATAGTCGTCAACAGATACGCCCTAGCTGGATACAGGAATCGGATCTTCAAACTCTTCAGACATGCCCTGGCAGGATACAGGAATCGAGTCCGGAAAATAGTCGTAAACAGATACACCCTGGTAGGATACAGGAATCGGATCTTCAAACTCTTCATACGTGTCCTGGAAGGATACAAGAATCGAGTCCAGAAAATAGTCGTCAACAGATACACCCTGGCAGGATACAGGAATCGGATCTTCAAACTCTTCAGACATGCCCTGGCAGGATACAGGAATCGAGTCCAGAAAATAGTCGTCAACAGATACGCCCTGGCTGGATACAGGAATCGGATCTTCAAACTCTTCAGACGTGCCCTGGCAGGATACAGGAATCGAGTCCGGAAAATAGTCGTCAACAGATACGCCCTGGCTGGATACAGGAATCGGATCTTCAAACTCTTCAGACGTGCCCTGGCAGGATATAGGAATCGAGTCCGGAAAATAGTCGTCAACAGATACACCCTGGCAGGATACAGGAATCGGATCTTCAAACTCTTCAGACATGCCCTGGCAGGATACATGAATCGAGTCTGGAAAATAGTCACTCACAGATGTGCCCTGGCTAGCTACAGGTATCGAATCTGGAATTGCGACAGTTAATAGTAATCATCTTTGTACTGACCTTTATCCTGAAAAGACAAAACGTTAGTTGTATGCGATGTCATGATGTATGAAATGCGTGATGTTCTCAAAATAAATGAGAGTATATGTTCATGATGCGTATATGCATGCTATAATATATGAAGATGTGATGTTTATGAATGTGTTTTCGTCTAGGAAAATAAATCCCTGACGGGTGTCGGGAAGTTAAATCCTGGGCTGATGTTGAAGAGTGAAGTTCTTCATTTCTGCTGGGGGTGATGATTATAAGAACAAACCGGTAGGAGAAGATGACTCTGTTGGGGAATAGACTTGTTGGAGAGATTACTTTGCGGGGAATACTCTGTGGGAAGAGATACTTTGCTGAGGTCTAATGGTAACTCCGCTGGGGATACCGTTGATATGTTGTGTTGGAAGATCTGATGAACTCCGCTGGGGGATAGGAAGAACTTCGCCGAGGACGATCTTTCCGTGGCTTTTAGCTGAGGATAACCTAGTTATAAGCTCTGGTGAGGAATAACCTTTGAATAAAGTCCGGGGAGACGCGTTCGTGCTCTGCAGGGGTAAGCTTCCAGAATCTACTGGGGATAAGCTTCCTACTGGGGAGATGGATTCAACTCTCCTGGGGAGACTTTTGAGACTGTATTGGGGAGGTGGCTCCACTGGGATGTCTGGATTCCGCCGGGGAACAATCTTAGATCAAGACTGCCGGGGATGCTTGTTAGGAATGTCTGTATACTCTACTGGGGGATATTGAGATTTCTGGGGATAACCCAACTTCCTTAAGGCTGACAGTAGACTAACTCTGCTTGGGGAGAGTATTGCTGACTTGCTGGAGATACTGTGCCTTGTTAGGGTTGATGGGAGACCAACTTTGCTCGGGGAGAGTATGGTTGAGTCTCGACTTACTCTGCAGGGAGTGGAGGTATCTGGTTTATATTCTTCAGCCGAACTTACCTTGGTACCTTGGTGGATAGAGCCACTAGATTGCTTAGACAACTCATTATTGCCACTGTTTCTAATGTCACCTGTAATTAATCCTTTGTTTCGTATGCAAGTATTTATGAATTAGCAATTAGTGTCAAATGCATATATCATAATCGAACATTGGACGTTCTTCGCAAGACAAAACAGAAAAAGGAAAAACAATTGGCAATTGGTTTGAAAAGTGAATTTATATTGACTTTTGAATTGGCCTGTAAATAGGCGTTTTATGTACAAGAGGCTGACGTCCTAGTAAGAGAACACCGCTGAACAACAGAGTTTATACAATTTTGTGAAAAAGGAAAACAAAACATCTATGTGAAAAGAATAATCCCACTGGGTTCCAACTCTGCTATCGCTTTTATGTCTTCAAGCGTCTCATCACTTTGTTGCTCAGTTGAAGATGAAGCTGATTGATTGTTTCCATTTGAACCTGATAGTTGATACCGGATTCTGGATGCAAGGTGATCCAATGAGACATAGTATTACGCTTTATCCCTAACTTTTGCCTGGACCGCCCTTTCGGGTTTTCAGTCCACCGGGATACCCATTTTTGCCCAAGCCGCCTTTTCAGGTTTTCGACTTGCCGGGTGTACAGATTTTTTCATTTCATCCCTTATTTTTGCCCAAACCCTTTTGGTTCGCCGGGAAGCCCTAATTTTTGCCTAGGTATGTCAACCTAGCGGGTCTTTTATCATGCGTAGTATCTTTTTACTATGTCTGCATTGGCGGGGTGAGGAAGGTCGTCACCATCCATGGTGGTTAGAATCATGGCTCCTCCTGAGAACACATGTTTAACCACAAATGGCCCTTCGTATGTGGGGGTCCATTTGCCCCTGGGATCACTTTGAGGGAGGATGATGCGTTTGATTACCAGATCCCCAACTTGATACTCTTATGGTCTAACTTTCTTGTTAAATGCCCTGATCATCCGTTTTTGGTACGTCTGACCATGACAAATAGCAGTGAGTCTCTTTTCGTCAATTAGGTTTAATTGATCAAGTCGAGTCTGGATCCAGTCATCTTCGCCCAAGCCTGCATCCTTCATTATCCGGAGAGAGGGTATCTGGACTTCAATCGGCAAGACTGCCTCCATGCCGTAGACCAAGGAAAAGGGAGTTGCCCCGGTTGACGTTCTTGCTGAGGTACGGTACCCATGAAGAGCAAACGGTAACATCTCGTGCCAATCTTTATAGGTCATTGTCATCTTCTGCACAATCTTTTTGATATTCTTATTTGCTGCTTCGACAGCCCCATTCATCTTCGGCTGGTAGGGAGAAGAGTTGTGGTGCTGTATCTTGAATTGCTCGCAGAGCTCAGTGATCATCTTGTTATTAAGATTGGTACCATTGTCCGTAATGATCCTTTCTGGGACGCCGTATAGATAGATCAGGTTATGTCGAATGAACCGTGCCACGACATTCTTGGTTACAGTGGCATAGGAAGCTGCTTCAACCCACTTCGTAAAGTAATCGACCGCCACCAGGATGAAGCGATGCCCGTTAGATGTTGTAGGTTTGATCTCGCCGATCATATCAATACCCCACATCGTGAAAGGCCAGGGTGCAGTCAAAACATTCAGAGGGACTGGAGGAACATGCACCTTATCAGCATATATCTGGCACTTATGACATGTCCGAGAATGTTGGTAACAGTCGGCTTCCATTGTGGACCAGAAATATCCTGCCCGAAGGATTTTCTTTGCCATGGTGTGTCCACTGGAATGCGTTCCGAAGGTACCTTCATGTAGCTCTGCCATGATCCTTTCTGCTTCAGTCTTATCCACACAACGCAGTAAGGTTGAATCATGGTTTCGCTTGTATAGAATGCCGTTGCTGAGGAAGAAATTTGTTGTGAACCTTCTCAGAAACTTCTTATCATTGATGGATGCACCTTCAGGGTATTCTTGAGCTTCCAGATACCTCTTCACTTCATGATACCAAGGTTTTTCAGTTACCACCCCAGCCTCAAGATCACAACAATATACCGGTTCGTCCAGTTTCCAGATAATGATCCGGGGAGCCTCATTATCCCACTTGACTTTGAACATAGAAGACATTGTAGCCAACTCGTCCGCCAACTGATTCTCCTCTCTTGGGAAGTGTTCAAAAGTTATCTCTGTGAAATGGGGGATCAATGTCAACACACACTCTTTGTAAGGAGTAAGGTTTGGGTGTTTCGTATCCCACTCGCCTTTGATATGATTGATCATGAGAGCGGAATCTCCGAAGACACTCAGAAACTTGATCCTTAAGTCAATCACAGCTTGAAGACCCATGATGCATGCCTCATACTCTGCCATGTTGTTGGTGCAGTTGAAACATAGCCGGGCAGTGAGTGGAGTATGAGTGCCTTTGGGGGATATGATCACGGCGCCGATACCATTACCCAAAGTGTTTGAGGCTCCGTCAAAATGCATAGACCATCGGGATCCTTCCTCAGGTCCTTCATCCGGTCCAGGTACTTCACAATCAGTCACTACCATGATGCTCTCGTCAGGAAACTCAAAGTTCATTGATTGGTAGTCGTCTACTGCCTGGTGTGCCAAGTGGTCTGCCAATACACTTCCCTTGATCGCTTTCTGGGTCGTGTACTGGATGTCGTATTCTGTCAAGATCATTTGCCATCTTGCTATTCTTCCAGACAGAGCAGGCTTTTCGAATATGTACTTTATTGGATCCATCTTTGAAATCAACAGAGTAGTGTGAGTCAGCATATACTGTCTTAGCCGGCGAGCAGCCCATACCAAAGCGCAACAAGTTTTCTCGAGCAGTGAGTATCGGGTCTCACAGTTGGTAAACTTTTTTCTAAGGTAATAAATGGCGTGCTCTTTTCGGCCAGACTCGTCATGCTGCCCCAACACACACCCCATTGAGTTGTCAAGTACTATCAAGTATAGTATTAGAGGTCTCCCTTCAACCGGTGGCATAATAATGGGTGGTTCTTGGAGATACTCTTTGATTCTGTCAAAAGCGGCCTGACATTCATCATTCCAACGTACTACCTGATCTTTCTTCAGCAGCTTGAAGATTGGTTCACAGGTAGCAGTTAGGTGCGAGATGAATCGGGCAATATAATTCAGACGTCCTAGAAAGCCTCTGACTTCTTTCTCTGTCTTGGGGACTGGCATCTCTTGTATGGCTTTCACCTTGGCGGGGTCCACTTGAATACCTTTGTCGCTTACGACGAAGCCTAGTGTGATACGGTGGGAGAACTGACTATGGTTTTGCGTTTGTATTCGCACTTGTGCGGTTGAGCAAGAGTCGCCACCGACTTTTTATTTTATCCTAAAGGAAAGGTTAAAAAAGCACAGCAAAAACCTTTTGAGATATTTCGTGGGTTTGGGGGGGTAGATTATGAAAAGGGAAGGTATTAGAACCCTTTTCATCCATGGTTATCCATGGGCTCTTAGTTACTTGGTTTTTTAGATCACTTGCCTTGATTTTCGATTGCTTAAAAAAATGGTGTGTATGTGAATGTTTTTGAAAATGTTTTGGAAGAAGATGCCTTGTCTTAGGCTAACCTTGTAACAATTCTTTACTCGAATATTTTACAAAGGCGTGTATCTTTTCGAAAAGATGTTTCAAATGTTTTGAGAGTTTGTTTGAAAGTGTTGTGGATTGTGGTTTTTTGAAAAGAAGGCAAGTGTTTTTGCAAGTTGATCTCAAGTAACTAAGAGTTTTGTCTACCCTATTGTACTCAAAGGTTTGTGTTATGTTTTCAACCCTTTTTAACAATTTTGTTCCACCATTGAATTTGGTGGACAATCTTACGTTTAGGATGTTTATTCGGGACGGGCGCGGGTCATCGTATGGACCATGGATGCAATGATGCCAAGTGTCTTTGGCAATTTGCTTTGAGGGACTTGATCATTTGTTTAGGCAACATTTTGAAAGTGTTATCGAGGGACTATGATCATTTTGAATTCGTTTTGCCAAAGAAAACTCGACGTGCAAGCATGGCCCATTTTGGAAGGCAACATGTGGGATTACCCTAGAGGGTGCAAGTGTGATTGTGTATTGATTTCATGTATTTGTCTTGTATTAGGTTATCTAGCGTTTGATTTTATGTACATGCAAACCCTAGGTCTAACCATGGTATAATTGAAAGCGGTAAATTGTTGTGATCGGTGGATCTGGAACTGACTGTTTAAAGCTGGTTTCGCGAAATGTCACGGAAGCAAGAGTCGCCACCGTCTTTTATTTTCTCCAACATGGACAGGACAAAGGCACAGAAAAATTCCTTAAAGAGATTGCTCTCGGTTCGGGAGGTAGGTTATAGAAAGGGAAGGTGTTAGCACCCTTTCTATCCATGGTTATCCATGGGCTCTTAGATACTTGCTCATTGTATTTTCAAAAATGGTTTGTTTGCTTTTCAACTGTGGGTTTTAAAAAGTTTCTTTGAAAATTTCAGTTCGACTCTTGTATCGGTCCTCAAGAGTGTTTGAAAAGTTGCTTTCGAAAGCTTTTTGAAAAGGTGTCGGTGTGAAAAGTATTTTGAATTTTGTTTGAAAATTAGAGCAAGTATCTATGAGTCGTCTACCTACCCTAAGGAATTCGTCTGTGTAAATGTCCTTTAAAGTAATGCCATCCCACCATTGAGAGGTAGGTAGCACCACCGTTGGAGGTGTTCGGGTCAATTCGAGGTTCGGGACATGGTGATCACCAGAGCAATGGGAAGACACCTTTAGAAGCTACCCTCATGCCAGGTTCCCGGATCATGAGGACTTACTAAGACATCCTCTACTCGACGATCACCTTTCGAGGCAAGGCAACAGTGAGGCGTACCCTAGGGGTGGTGTGTGATTTGTGTGTCAGATTCAGTTATTTTGTCTTGTCATGTCAAAGTGATCTATGCGTTTGTTTTTATTTTAGGCCATTCATTCTTGTATGCATTTATTTAACAGTTAAAAAGTTGCGAGAAATTAAAAGTTCTAAAGCTATTACAAAGGCGCGGGTCCACATCGCCAAAATTTCCAGGACCCGATTTGACAGAAAAATAAAGAATTAAAGTAAAAGTGCGAGATAAATATTTACATGGCTTTGGGAGAGATACATAAAAATTATACGAAACGAAATAAAACGCGCGAATTGAAATAAGATTGGAAACGAGGGCGTTGGACCCTTTTTGATGAAATTAAATTATTAGCCAATTAATTAAATTAAAGAAAAAGAAATTATTTTTTTGGTTTTTTATATTTATGAGAATTTAATGAAAGATCAATTAAAATAAAATATTAACCCTAATTCTATAACTTTTATTTATTAAAAAAAGTATTAACGTTAAACCTAAATTAACCTAATTATTTACATGCAATTTTGATTTATAAAAATAAATAATATTTTAATAATTAATTATTATGAAAGAAAAGAAAAAAGGATAAAAATTATTACAAACCCTAATTCTACCAAATTTTAAATTGATTAAGGAAAATATTAAAATTAAACCTAATTTAATAACTAAAATTAATGAATAATATTTATTTACAAAAATATATTGATTAAATAAAATACTTATTTTTTGTCTTTTTTTGATTTTATATTGTTTTTATGTTTTTTACGAAAAATATTTAAATTAAAGCATTAAAAGAAATTAATTAAAATAAAGAAAAGAAAAGTATAAAAAGAATAAAAGAAACAAACCCTAGGGGATTCTGTCCCCAAGTGGAGGGTTCATTGTAGCAATTCTGGCCCACATATATCAAGCCCTTTTGACCTTTTCAGGACGCGTGTGGGTGCGTTGACTCAGGTCCATGGTATTCTTCAAATTGTGGCCCTTTGATTGATCTCAGGATGCACGTGGAAGGCTTGATAAGGGGGATGTATGATACACCCTAGCACTGAAACCACATACAAGCGTTAAATGAAAAATAATATGGAAGGGGTGGGGACCTGGGGCTCGAACCCAGGTCCCAGGGATTACCATCAATATGCTTTGCCAACTGCTCCGCTTGCATTCTTTGTATATTAAATATCCAACAATTATTATAAAATAAACCAACGCGTTAGTTACTTTTCCGCGCGAATTTTCAAATGGACCAACCAACGCTTGACATTTCATCGTCTTCTCCATGGCTTTGTTTTTTTCCTGAAATAAAAAAAGAATGGGCAACGGTTTTGAATCGTTCCCTTATACATCATTCCAAAAAATAGCGAATAGGCCACATGGCCTCATAAATTAGGCGCGAGGGTTGGGTTCTCTTCGTCCAAGCACGCTTGTTTCAATGGTCCAGGTCTCGAGTGCTAATTTTTCCTTAACTAAGAAGCCCTAATTCAAGGTTCTGCAAACCCTAGCATATAACCATGGTGAAATCACGCACAATGCCTAAAAACTCAATTGGATCATGTGGTTAGCTTCGTAATGAGTCAAAGAACATAAATCAAATATCAAAAACTGCAGAAAACGTATGAATCATTATGCAAGAATGCAAAAATTTTCCTGTACAGGGTGCGATCGTTTTACCAATTCAGGGCGTTAGGATGGTTGGTTTTGATTTGAAAACCTTCCTTGAAACCTCAGGAAGATGATGGAACAAGTCTCTTTGCTTGAATCAACCTGTAACCTAGTTTTCAGTTTCCAACTTTTTTGCAAAAAACTCAAGTTTCTCTATGCTTTTCTGGCGCAGCTTGGACCTCTTGGGCACGAGGGTTAGCATGTGTATATGTATGTGAGTGATTAGGTCAAAGAATTTGAGCCAAAGAATCAAGGAATTGATGAAACAATATTTGATTTTCCATGCCATAATTTTAAAATCTTTTTCATGCTATTTTGGCCTCAATCATATCCAATCACCTTTGATTCTTTCCTAACCTGATTTGCACGAAATATTGAGATTATTTTATGCACAAAAAGATTCAAAAGGTTAGGTTTAGTATTTTTCACCTATTTATTTTAATTAAATGAATTATTAATGATTAAAAATCCAAATAAATAAATAAAAATGATAAAAAACTTCCCTTTGGGCCAAATGGTCGTGAACATGCCTTGGATGATGAATTGTGGAAGAAAAAGAGGCCCATTAGCATTTTTAGGTCATTTGAAGCAATGTTGACTTTTCAAAATATCCAAAAATTTCCCAATTTCCACAAGGCATAACTTGCTCAATTTTAAAGCTTTGCTCATGTTCTTGGACATTTTGGAAAGGTCTTTGAGTCCTCTAACCAATGTCTTTGGTCCCATGTCATTTTGATTTACCAATCACAAGTTATGGCCTTTGACTTAAAGTACCTTTTTGTTGACTTTTGAAAATGACCTATAATGTTGAAATTGATAACTTTTTGTGAGAGCATTTCTTGGACTTGAAGTGTGAAGAGGAGTTGTAGGAAATGTATTTCTCTTAAAAATGAGCTTTGGATGGAATTTTTCTGATAATCCATGTGGAAGTTATGCCCTGGTCAATTTATAGTTGACTTTTTCAACTGTCCAAATATGGAAACTTTTGCATCTTGATGATTTTTGAGCCAAGCTTTGAGAATCATGATCAAGCATTGATCAAATGATTTTTGTGGCTTCAAAATGAGATGTTGACCAAAATTTTGGACTTTTGACTGTCAAATGACCATTTTGCCCCTACAGTTGACTGTAGTGCAATTAGGGTTTTTGACTGTGCAATTTTGTGCTGTAAGTCTTAAAACTTGGTATGAGGATACTTGACCATGTTTATAGGCATGTGGGACTTGATTGGACCCTTGGAAACTTCATTTTCTTTGCCAGAACCAAAACCCTAATTTTGACTGTTAGGAGGCCCTTGAACTGTGCAACCCTTGGGGAGATGTTGAAGCTTTGACTTGGAAAATCTTGAAGAATATGGGAGGGCAAATTTTGGGGTACAACAGTTGCCCCTGTTCAATCTTCTTAGACCTGAGGATGCAGATTGGCTGACGTGCCTTTCGTGATCCGAAGGTGGAAGATGATTGAACACTAGAGTGCCCAGAAATTTGCGCTCACATAGTAGCAGTGTGATGGGGAATGAGCTTATAGATGCCATTTGGAGATTGATGGATAGGATGATGGGCTTATAGATTCCATGCTAAGAGATGATGGAAGGTGGATGGGCTTATAGATGCCATCTGGATGTTGATCGCGTAAGAGCTTCCTTAGCGAGAACTTGCATACCTGCAAAAAAAGAAAAATGATTACCTGACCTGTTACGGGAGCTGGTCTTCAAATTCTTTGTGTAGATGTGTCTTGACTGGTTACAGGAGCTGGATCTGGAGCTTCAAACGGTGATGAATGAACCAGGGATGGTTACTACCTCAACAGGAACGGTGAGAGAACCTTGGATGACTTTAGCCTCAACAGCAATCGTTGAGAAAATCTTGGGATGATTACTACCTCCGCAGGATCGGGGAGAGAACCATAGGTGACTACAACCTCAATAGCAATCATTGAGAGAATCTTGGATAACTTCAACTTCAACAGCAATCGTTGAGCAAATCTTGGGATTACCATCTCCGCAGTATCGGGGAGAGAACCATAGGCGACTACAACCTCAATAGCAATCATTGAGAGAATCTTGGATAACTTCAACTTCAACAGCAATCGTTGAGCGAATCTTGGGATTACCACCTCCGCAGTATCGGGGAGAGAACCAAAGGCGACTACAACCTCAATAGCAATCATTGAGAGGATCTTGGGTATCTTCTACTAAGTCTTTATCAGGAAAATCTGTTTGGGGTCGATTTAGCTGGACTAGAGAAGGCCTTGGACTGGATAAGAAACAGAAAATCTTAGGGTCGATTAACTGAACCGGTCTAGGTCTTGAAATGTCTTCAACTGGATAAGAAACAGGGAGATCTTGGGGTCGATCTGACTGAACCAGAGAAGGCCTTTGACTGGATAAGAAATCTTTGGAGTCAATTTAACTGAACCGGTCTAGGTCTTGAAATATAGCCGAGAACTTAACTGAATCTTTTCCTGAAAGGTAAAGGTCAGTCACATGCAATGCATGATATGGGTCAAGCAATGATGTTCTCAACATAAATGAGATTTGTAAGATATGATGCATATATGCATGCTATGATGTATGAGATGTTTAGGAATGTATGTTTTCGTCTAGGAAAATAAATCCTTGACGGGTGCCGGGAAGTCACTCCTGGGCTGATATTGAAGAGTAGATTTTTGCTTCCGCTGGATGATAGTTGCAAGAATACCGGTAGGAGAAGGTAACTCCGTTGGGGAATAAACTTGGCGAATGATTACTCTGCGGGGAGAAAAGTACTCTAATGATCTTGCTGGGGAACAATACTCTGTGGGGAGATAGATACTTTGCTGAAATGTTGATGGTAACTTCGCTGGGGATACCCTTGTTGTGTTGGAAGTGTTAGTAGACTTCGTTGGGGATAAGAAGACTGTGTCGAGGGCGCTCTTTCCGTGGCTTTTGGCTGAGGATAACCCAGTTATATCCTGGTAAGGAAATAACTCTTTGAATAAAGCCGGGGGACGCGTTCATGCTCTGCGAGGATAAGCTTCCAGAATCTACTGGGGATAAGCTTACTGCCTGGGGAGATGGATTCCAACTTTCTTGGGGAAGCTGGATTGGACTCTCCTGTGGAAGTTTTGAGATGCACTGGAAGTAACTCCACTGGATGTTTGATATGCCGCCGGGGAACAATCTTAGCTCAAGACTGCCGGGGATGCTTGTTAAGAATGCGTATATACTACTGGAGACTGTTGAGATCTGCTGGAGGATACTCAACTTCCTTAAGGTTGACTGTAACTTTGCTTGGGGAGAGTGTACTGACCTGCTGGCTTACTCTCTGAGGAATTGGGATGTCTGGTTATGTTCTTTAGCTGAACTCACCTTGATACTTTGGAGGATAGAACAATTAGATTGCTCGGACCACTCATTATTGCCCCTGTTTCTGAGGTATGAGAGGAAGACATGTGAGGTGCTGATAGTTGTTAATGGACAAACCTCCTTCTGATAGGCAGGTGACAAGATGACAGGACATAGTCGTGCGCTTTGATCCCTAACTTTTTCCTGGGCCGCCCTTTCGGGTTTTCAGTCCACCGGGATACCCATTTTTGCCCAAGCCGCCTTTTCAGGTTTTCGACTTGCCGGGTGTATAGATTTTTTTTCATTTCATCCCTTCATTTTGCCCGAACCCTTTTGGTTCGCCGGGAAGCCCTTATTTTTGCCTAGGCGTGTCAACCTAGCGGGTCTTTGATTATGCGTAGTATTTTTCGACTATGTCCGTGCTTTTAGAATGTAGGGAGTTGCCCCTGTTAGAAGTGTTTTGCCATGCCACCAGAAGATGTTTGATTAGGCAGGATTCGTTGCTGGAATTGATGTTCAAGGCCCTAAGTGATTCAGGCAGAGATTTGCCCCAGGCTGTTTGGCCCTTTGAGAGATTCTCCGAATCTTGATTGGATTGCCCCAGATGATTGGACCATGATCATGTCGTGCCCCTTGATTGGAAGTGCTTTTGTTCACTAGGTATTCATCGTGCGAATTTCCCTGTTGTTCAAACAAATAGTCATATGTAAACAAAGTTACGTTAAAAATGCAAAGCTTATGTCTGTCTTGAAGATTCTGAAAATGCATTCTTTTTTTTTTCTCCATAAAACAAATGAATGTTTGTAAAACTTGATGTCAACTCTGTATTTACCGTAAGCCTTAAGGAGTCAGGATACCTTTCGTCACAGTATGCTTTCGAACTAACCCATGCTTCAGCTAGGACTTTTAAGGGTTATAACGTGGCTTGGTTCACGGTTTAAGAAACAAAGGATAAAGGCTCAAATTTTATTTGTACCCACCCGCTCTTCGTGATGTTCTCCAAACCTAAACTCAGTTGATCATACGTTAGACCTTGTTTGAGTCTTTGCTCTGATTTTCCGGTGATGATTCAGATGTTGATAACTTATTTTGAATAGGCATTCATTCCTTTTTATTGAGGGTTTGTATGACCTCTTTCTTTTTGATTTTTGTTATCCCTTTCTTTTTTTGCTTGAACTGTTCCCTTTTTGGAATCACAGTCAGCGGGATGCCTCAGTTTTGTAAGTCTCCTTCATGGGTTTTGACTTAACGTTTTTTTTTTATTTTTTGAGATAATGACTGCCTTTCTTTATTGATTATTCGGAACCATCATTGTCTTTCTTTGTTTTGCAAGGACCTCCTTGGTGCCATTTGTTATGCACTTGGGTCAACTGAGAGACTACCCTGCCCCAGGTTATGATTAAGGGTTTTAAATTTCGAAAAGAAAAACTCCTACTTCTTTGGCTCAGATGGGTTGACGAGGGATTATCATCCTTATAACTCCAGTGTTTAGGGATTGAAACAATGCCTGTACCTCATCAGCGGGGTCTGTTCAAAAGCATACTGTAGATTATGGTATCGTCTTTGTCATCCTCCCTCAAGAGGCTTAGAATTTTAGATCAAGAGTTGACATCAGAAAAAATATGAAAATAATTTGCATTTAGTGAATACGAATATATTGTTTCAGAACAGACATATGCGATGCATTAATGAAATAACGATGTTTAACATGAGTAAATGTTTGAACAAAAGAAAATTGCAACTTGAACATTCGAATGAACAAAAATTTCTCAATCCTAGCCTTGATTTGGCAAGGGAGCAGTAATTATGTTCGGAGTCTCAGGTACTTCAAACTGAATCTCTCCAGCGTCGATCATGTCTTGAATCTTGTTTTTGAGAGGCCAGCAGTTGTCCGTAGTATGCCCCGGGCTATCAGAATGGTAGGCGCACCTATCGTTGGGATGATAGTTAGGAGCAGAAGTGTTTGGATTCCGGAGAGGAGCCCTTAAGGTGATCAGCCCTGCCTCCAACATTTGTTGTAGTGCTTGATCCAGCGACATGTTGATCTTGGTGAACTGCCTTTTAGGCTTGTCTGGTTTGCTCTGATCAGCCCGTTGTTCTGGGCGAGGTCGTTATTGGACCTGTGAAGTAGTAGCAGCTTAGAGAGGTCCAAACCTTTGACTTCTTGGAAGCTGATTAATGACCGGGTCCCTGATTTGGGTTGGTTGCTTCATGTCTTGATGAAGCTGACTGATCATGGCCCTCAGCTCTCCTTGTTTCTGAGATAAACCTTGAACGAGTGCCCTTTGCCCCAGCATCTGGGTTTTCAATGTGTCTACCTCAGCTTGTAGACGTCTCAGCTGTTCGTCCTTGTCATCTTCAGGGCTCTTTCTGATCAGATTCCCCATGAGGAGTGTCCTCAACTCTTCCTGCCCCTTGGATAGGCTTAGGAATATCTCCTTGAACTGAGTCTCTTGAGCGTGAAGGTCCTGGTTATCTTCTTGTGAAGCCATTGCTGAAATAAACAGCGAGAAATGTAAGTGACCTACAACAAGGATACCTGTTATGCCATGATATGTATGATATGCATGCAATGTTTTCAAGGACCTCGCGGGGTAAACAAGAAAATTGTTAGCATTTGGATCCGGTAGCTTGATTGAAAGAACTTCATATTACTGAGAGTCCTTCTCCCAAGGGTCAAAGGCTCACCATATCCAGTGGGTCATAGCCTCGGATAACCTTAGCTAGGGGATCATTCTTCAAGTGTCAAAGCTCACCATATCAAGTGGGTCATAGCCCCCGACATCCTTGGCTAGGACAATCTTCTTCCAGTGTCAGAGCTCGCCATATCAAGTGGGTCATAGCCTCTGACTCGAGTTATCAACCTTGTTTTGATTTCCAGGCAACCTTGGCTAGGGGAACCTTCTTTAAGAGTCAAAGCTCACCATATCAAGTGGGTCATAGCCTCTGACAACTTTGGCTAGGGGAAAATAAATCCTCTTTGCCCCTTGCTAGATGTTTGATTCATCATGACCTGCATCACAAGCCCTTGAGATCCCTGAAATGGGTTAGGATGTATGCAATGGTATGATGTTATGGTATGCATGGGGTATTGTGAGTAGCCCTGTTATGAGTCCCAATTAAGGACTATAAACAACCCTGCAAAAAATTCAGTATACTTTGTTATGAGTCCCAATTAAGGACTATAAACAAAACCTGCAAGAGACCTAGTAAAACCTGTCATGAGTCCCAATTAAGGACCAAATAAAACCTGCAAAACACTCAGTAAACCCTGTTATGAGTCCCAGTTAAGGACTATAAACAAAACCTGGAAGAAACTCAAGTGTCAGATAACAAGCATGCAAGTAGTCAAGTTGGAAGGCACACAAGTCACACAAGAGAAACCCTTAGAGTTCAGGCCAGCATGGGGTCTGGGTATTACCCTCTTGAAGTTGGTTGGTTCATACCTGTCCTATCAAAGTAACCGGGTTCTTAGAGGATCCCAATATCATTGACTACCCTCCATCGGTCATAACTCCAGCATCGCAATCTTTTCTTGCGGCCAGAACCATCACGAGAGTTTAGCCTCAATGGGCATAGCATACTGCTACTGTTCTAATGGCAAAGTTGTGTCATTTAAGGTTCTAAGGTTATTGGTGCTTAATGACTCCTCAGAAGACCCATATTCTCCTCGTTGCAACACAAGGGATATCGGTACAGACCAAGGTGCCACACCAACGTAGCCACTGCTTCACCCGTGTCGGTCTACGCCGGACAGGTCCCTCACAGCTTATGCTACCTAAATAGGGTATCCCCAGATCCGGGTTAGGATCTATGTAACTCCCATGCAACCCACAAATTTAAAGCAGACAAGTCAATACAATTGAAAACACAGTTATGAACTAACCCTAAGGTACACCTCACTTTATAAGTTAAGTCCCCAGCAGAGTCGCCAGTTCTGTGATCGGTGGATCTGGAACTGACTGTTTAAAGCTGGTTTCGCGAAATTTCGCGGAAGCAAGAGTCGCCACCGTCTTTTATTTTCTCCAACATGGACAGGACAAAAGCACAGAAAAATTCCTTAAAGAGATTGCTCTCGGTTCGGGAGGTAGGTTATAGAAAGGGAAGGTATTAGCACCCTTTCTATCCATGGTTATCCATGGGCTCTTAGATACTTGCTCATTGTGTTTTCAAAAATGGTTTGTTTGCTTTTCAACTGTGGGTTTTAAAAAGTTTCTTTGAAAATTTCAGTTCGACTCTTGTATCGGTCCTCAAGAGTGTTTGAAAAGTTGCTTTCGAAAGCTTTTTGAAAAGGTGTCGGTGTGAAAAGTATTTTGAATTTTGTTTGAAAATTAGAGCAAGTATCTATGAGTCGTCTACCTACCCTAAGGAATTCGTCTGTGTAAATGTCCTTTAAAGTAATGCCATCCCACCATTGAGAGGTAGGTAGCACCACCGTTGGAGGTGTTCGGGTCAATTCGAGGTTCGGGACATGGTGATCACCAGAGCAATGGAAAGACACCTTTAGAAGCTACCCTCATGCCAGGTTCCCGGATCATGAGGACTTACTAAGACATCCTCTACTCGACGATCACCTTTCGAGGCAAGGCAACAGTGAGGCGTACCCTAGGGGTGGTGTGTGATTTGTGTGTCAGATTCAGTTATTTTGTCTTGTCATGTCAAAGTGATCTATGCGTTTGTTTTTATTTTAGGCCATTCATTCTTGCATGCATTTATTTAACAGTTAAAAAGTTGCGAGAAATTAAAAGTTCTAAAGCTATTACAAAGGCGCGGGTCCACATCGCCAAAATTTCCAGGACCCGATTTGATAGAAAAATAAAGAATTAAAGTAAAAGTGCGAGAGATAAATATTTACATGGCTTTGGGAGAGATACATAAAAATTATACGAAACGAAATAAAACGCGCGAATTGAAATAAGATTGGAAACGAGGGCGTTGGACCCTTTTTGATGAAATTAAATTATTAGCCAATTAATTAAATTAAAGAAAAAGAAATTATTTTTTTGGTTTTTTATATTTATGAGAATTTAATGAAAGATCAATTAAAATAAAATATTAACCCTAATTCTATAACTTTTATTTATTAAAAAAAGTATTAACGTTAAACCTAAATTAACCTAATTATTTACATGCAATTTTGATTTATAAAAATAAATAATATTTTAATAATTAATTATTATGAAAGAAAAGAAAAAAGGATAAAAATTATTACAAACCCTAATTCTACCAAATTTTAAATTGATTAAGGAAAATATTAAAATTAAACCTAATTTAATAACTAAAATTAATGAATAATATTTATTTACAAAAATATATTGATTAAATAAAATACTTATTTTTTGTCTTTTTTTGATTTTATATTGTTTTTATGTTTTTTACGAAAAATATTTAAATTAAAGCATTAAAAGAAATTAATTAAAATAAAGAAAAGAAAAGTATAAAAAGAATAAAAGAAACAAACCCTAGGGGGTTCTGTCCCCAAGTGGAGGGTTCATTGTAGCAATTCTGGCCCACATATATCAAGCCCTTTTGACCTTTTCAGGACGCGTATGGGTGCGTTGACTCAGGTCCATGGTATTCTTCAAATTGTGGCCCTTTGATTGATCTCAGGATGCACGTGGAAGGCTTGATAAGGGGGATGTATGATACACCCTAGCACTGAAACCACATACAAGCGTTAAATGAAAAATAATATGGAAGGGGTGGGGACCTGGGGCTCGAACCCAGGTCCCAGGGATTACCATCAATATGCTTTGCCAACTGCTCCGCTTGCATTCTTTGTATATTAAATATCCAACAATTATTATAAAATAAACCAACGCGTTAGTTACTTTTCCGCGCGAATTTTCAAATGGACCAACCAACGCTTGCCACTTCATCGTCTTCTCCATGGCTTTGTTTTTTTCCTGAAATAAAAAAAGAATGGGCAACGGTTTTGAATCGTTCCCTTATACATCATTCCAAAAAATAGCGAATAGCCCACATGGCCTCATAAATTAGGCGCGAGGGTTGGGTTCTCTTCGTCCAAGCACGCTTGTTTCAATGGTCCAGGTCACGAGTGCTAATTTTTCCTTAACTAAGAAGCCCTAATTCAAGGTTCTGCAAACCCTAGCATATAACCATGGTGAAATCACGCACAATGCCTAAAAACTCAATTGGATCATGTGGTTAGCTTCGTAATGAGTCAAAGAACATAAATCAAATATCAAAAACTGCAGAAAACGTATGAATCATTATGCAAGAATGCAAAAAATTTCCTGTACAGGGTGCGATCGTTTTACCAATTCAGGGCGTTAGGATGGTTGGTTTTGATTTGAAAACCTTCCTTGAAACCTCAGGAAGATGATGGAACAAGTCTCTTTGCTTGAATCAACCTGTAACCTAGTTTTCAGTTTCCAACTTTTTTGCAAAACACTCAAGTTTCTCTATGCTTTTCTAGCGCAGCTTGGACCTCTTGGGCACGAGGGTTAGCATGTGTATATGTATGTGAGTGATTAGGTCAAAGAATTTGAGCCAAAGAATCAAGGAATTGATGAAACAATATTTGATTTTCTATGCCATAATTTTCAAATCTTTTTCATGCTATTTTGGCCTCAATCATATCCAATCACCTTTGATTCTTTCCTAACCTGATTTGCACGAAATATTGAGATTATTTTATGCACAAAAAGATTCAAAAGGTTAGGTTTAGTATTTTTCACCTATTTATTTTAATTAAATGAATTATTAATGATTAAAAATCCAAATAAATAAATAAAAATGATAAAAAACTTCCCTTTGGGACAAATGGTCGTGCACATGCCTTGGATGATGAATTGTTGAAGAAAAAGAGGCCCATTAGCATTTTTAGGTCATTTGAAGCAATGTTGACTTTTCAAAATATCCAAATATTTCCCAATTTCCACAAGGCATAACTTGCTCAATTTTAAAGCTTTGCTCATGTTCTTGGACATTTTGGAAATGTCTTTGAGTCCTCTAACCAATGTCTTTGGTCCCATGTCATTTTGATTTGCCAATCACAAGTTATGGCCTTTGACTTAAAGTCCCCTTTTGTTGACTTTTGAAAACGACCTATAATGTTGAAATTGATAACTTTTTGTGAGAGAATTTCTTGGACTTGAAGTGTGAAGAGGAGTTGTAGTAAATGTCTTTCTATTCAAAATGAGCTTTGGATGGATTTTTTCTGATAATCCATGTGGAAGTTATGCCCTGGTCAATTTACAGTTGACTTTTTCAGCTGTCCAAATATGGAAACTTTTGCATCTTGATGATTTTTGAGCCAAGCTTTGAGAATCATGATCAAGCATTGATCAAATGATGTTTGTGGCTTCAAAATGAGATGTTGACCAAAATTTTGGACTTTTGACTGTCAAATGACCATTTTGCCCCTACAGTTGACTGTAGTGCAATTAGGGTTTTTGACTGTGCAATTTTGTGATGTAAGTCTTGAAACTTGGTATGAGGATACTTGACCATGTTTATAGGCATGTGGGACTTGATTGGACCCTTGGAAACTTCATTTTCTTTGCCAGAACCAAAACCCTAATTTTGACTGTTAGGAGGCCCTTGAACTGTGCAACCCTTGGGGAGATGTTGAAGCTTTGACTTGGCAAATCTTGAAGAATATGGGAGGGCAAATTTTGGGGTACAACAATTGCGAAAATGTAAAATCTACGCTATTACAAACTAAGTATCTGGGAGTGGGGGTACAATATTCACAAATGGGGATGAGACTTATAGTATCCAATAAGTTACAACCAAATCGAATTTGCGATCAAATGTAAATGATGTATATCAATGTATAAGATAAACAAGTGTGTATAGGAGCAATGTGAATGTATTTTTATTGTGTAAGTGTGAAGTTATTTACAGGTGCGACAATAGGAATTTAAGAAAGTATTGTTTGGTAATTGTTTTGACCTAAAGAAAAATTAAATGTTTATTTAATTAATCAATGATCTTGTATTTTTTTTAATATGTACAAAAGAAAGTTTTAATGAAAAGAACATGTTTTCTGTTTAATTATATTGTGTATAAAATGATGTTTTAAGAAAAGAAAATATTTCTAAGTTTTAATTATGTATACAAGAAAGTATTTTTTTCCATTTGTTATGTACAAAAATATTTTAAGAAATTAAATTATGCAAAAATGTATATTTACTTATTATGTACAAAAGTATGTTTTAAATAACAAACAAGGATTAAATTAGAAAAAAATGTATTTTAATTAAATGTTCAAGAATTTAAATTATGCAAAAATGTATTTATCTACTATGTACAAATAAAATTTAAATTAGATATTTTAGATAAAAAGTGTTTTTATATGTTTTAGTATTAATGTAATATTGTAAAGAATATGTTAAGTTAGAAAACAAATAGATTGTGTTAAAAAATGTTTTTAAGTATAAAAGAAAAGGATTTATGTTAATTTATATATGATGATAAATAAAAGGTTTGGAATAGGTTAGAAATGGGCCTTGGGTACTCAGAAACGGGCAAGGCCCACAGTGCAAGCGTTGGTTTTTTAGGGTTCATTGTTTTGGTATCCAGTTTTGACAACGCTTAGGGTTAGTGCAGCGGCGCTCATCTTGGGGTTTCGTTCATCTTCGTCTTCCTCGTTTGCTTCTGAGTGCCCACTCTTCCGTCCAGCCACCAGCACTACCTCGTCCTCCCCCTCACGTTCGCTTAGGCAACGGTGAACCAAGGTAACGGCATGTCTCAAATTCGTTAAACATTTTAGATTTGCATGTTAAGGTTCTCTGATTTGTTGAATCCGATTCTATGTTTTAATGCGTTTTTGCTTGTCTTATGTGAGGTGTGATACGGTGGGAGAACTGACTATGGTTTTGCGTTTGTTTTCGCAAATGTTTCGGTTGAGCAAGAGTCGCCACCGACTTTTTATTTTATCCTAAAGGAGAGGTTAAAAAGCACATCAAAAACCTTTTGAGATGTTTTCTTGGGTTCGGGGAGTAGATTATAGAAAGGGAAGGTATTAGCACCCTTTCTATCCATGGTTATCCATGGGCTCTTAGTTACTTGCTTAGATCACTTGCCATTTGTTTTCAATTGTTTTAAATGGTGCTTGTGTGTGTGGGTTTGAAAATGTTTTGAAAAGAAGCCAATGTGGTGGCAACCTTTGTAATGATCCATGTGGGGATGTATACAAAGATGTATGTCTTTTGAAAAGGTTTTCATTTGTTTTTGAAAGTTGTTTTGAAAGTGTAGTGATGTGTGGTTTAGAAAATAGGCAAGTGTTTTGTTTTTGCAAGTTTGATTCAAGTAACTAAGAGGTTATCTACTCCTAAATTTCTCAAAGTTTATTGCTATGTTTTAACCCTTTTAATAAGTTTGTTCCACCATTATATTTGGTGGACAATCTCATGTTAAAATGTGAAAGGGACGGGCGCGGGTCATCTTTTAGACCATAATTGCAACGGTGTTAAGTATCTTTGGGCATTTCCTTTAAGGGACTTGATCATTTGTTTTTGTTTGTTTTGAAAAGTGTTATCGAGGGACTATGATCATTCAATTTGTTTGTTTTGCCCAAAGAGACCTAACATGCAATATGGCCTATTTTTGAAAGGCAACAAGTGGAATACCCTAGGGGGTGCAAGTGTGGTTTGTGTGTCCATTTTCATGCTTGTTTGTCTTATATTAGGTCCAACTATTTTGTTCATTTTATTCGCATATAAACCCTAATTCTAGCATTGTATTTTAGAAAGCGATAAAGTGCGAAATTTAAATTCCTACGCTATTACAACACAATAATATAGGGAGGGGGGTACAATGTTTCAAATGGGGAGGTATTTAGACAGGAAATTGAATCTAAGCTATTACATCAATATTGAATATTTGCAAGGTAATTTAATTGCATAAATAAAAATAAAAATAGAACAAATATGCAAGAATGCAAAAAATGGTTTTTTATATGTATGAAAAAAAAAGGATTATTGATGTAAAATAAAAAGAAAATAATAAAAAAAAATATTATTTTTGGAGTATTTTTGAATTTAGGGCAAAAACCCTAATTCAAAGGTATTATTTATTAATATATGCAATATTTATTATTTATACAAAAATAAAATAAGAAAAGAGATATATTTGTAAAAATGATTTTTTTAGTGTTTAATATTAATAAAATAAAATATGTATATTTTTAGTATTTTATTCTAAGTATATTAATAAATATATATATTTATGTATTAAGTTCTAAATATGTATTATATATAAAAAATAATAATAATTAATATAAAAATAGAAAAGGGTATTTTTTATACAAAATATTTTCAGGAAGTAAAAACAAAAGAAAAGTGTATAAAAAATATATTTGTATTATCTTAATATTTTAAACAAAAAGTATATATGTATATTTACTTATTTATGTATAAAACAATCAAATAAATACTTAATAAATTCAAAAAATGATGGGAAAAATATTTTTATATTTTTAATATGCTGAGAAAAAATAAATGAATCAGTTAAAAAAAGAAAAAGTAAAAAAATATTAAAAATGAAGCAAATGGGCTCAGGGGGTGCAAAAGTAAATGTATGGTGCAAAAAGGAATAACAAAACAGGCCCAGCCCAGAAAATGGTTGTCTTCAACCTTCAGACCAAACAATTCAAAAATGCGCGCCTTCCTTCATCAATCCTTAACTCCTGATTCCTGGCTTTTTAACAAAAACTCATAACATAAAAAATGTTCAGCATGAAGAGACGATTCTAACCATATGCATAACTTGATCTAACTCTCTAAGATGAGGGAGAATTTCTCCTCCCCCAAATCCTAACCTAATTTTTCTGCCATTTTCAAACTCCAAATTCTCACAACTCAAGCAAAAGAAATGAAAAGTAAAAACATGTACATGTTCAGTGGCATGAGTAGAACCTTGTTTATTCACAAACTTAAAGCTAATGATGCATAATAAGAGAGATACGAGTTCACCAAGATACCTGTTCAGCTGAAGTTCTATCTTGCAATGTAGGAACTTTCAGTGCAAGGTGATGATTGGAAAAGCTTCCTTGAGGTCCAGGGATGATATTCCAATGTTTACTTTGTCTTGAAAGCTTCTGAATCGAGCTAGAGAACTTCACCTGCAAGTCAGAAATGTGAAAATGGTGGAAGTGGTTAGAGTGATTACAGGTCGTGCCTTTGCTTTTGGTTAGCTTGCATAGATGGTATGGAAGGTATGTGAACTGATTTGGGCAAGAGAGCTCAAGAGAAATGAGAGATATCACTCAAACTGCAGGGCCTGCCCTGTTTTTGCAGTTTGAGAGTGATTCTGAGATGGAGAGTGTTTTGAAGGCTAAGGGCTCGTGTATTAGCTTGGTTGTGTTGTGTGAAATGTGTTTAATAACTTTGTTCCTGTGTTCTTTTGCTGATATGGAAGTTGGTATGAGTTATGCAATGTTTCTTCTAACTTAAGCAAGAAATGGAAAGTTGTGTTTCTAGGTCAGTAGAGGACCCCTAATCCTGCTGCAAAGCTTCTCTTGATCAGAGTGATTTGTTCATAATCTTGTGCTAAAGAGATTTGGTTTATACTTGCTTGATTTACCAATTGACATAAAGCATGACTTTTCAAAAATGGTTATTTTGCTTTATCTAAAAATGGATTAAACTTGTATATAATACTTGAACTCATAGAATAACACTTTGACACAATGAACAAGCATTAAATTATTGAGTGTAACTTGGTTTAAGGACCTGTAATCAAGGGCATGCTGGTTTTGAGAAGTTTGCATAACTTATGAACATGAAAAATGGCCAATTCAAAAGTGAGTTTTTGCTATATTGTGAAATTCGATTCTCCCTAACCATGAGGTTGTTTGAGAAGTTATTGGACATTTTGGAAAGCTTGGAATGTGTACTACAATCCATATTTGAAGTGCAATTTGAAATTCCAAGTGGAAGTGTATGGAAAATGGCCTTGAAGTGGGGTAGAAAAACTTGTCAAAATAGGTCAAAAATTCACTAAGTTAAGAATGGTTTAGTTCCCTTATTCAAAAATTTGTAAATTGAGATACAAGCTTCAAATGAGAAAACTTTGTGAATCAAAGTTGTAGATTATGCAACAAGCTACAACTTTCATGTTTTGACTTTTGTTTGAATCCAAATGAATCATGGTGAAAAAGTGGGGCAAAGTTGGGGAAAAATTAGGGTTTTCCATAACTTACAAAAATTCTAAGTTATGAAAAATTCCATTTTAAACCCTAATTTGCATTTCTTGGTTTCTTGGTGAACAAGTTTCATGATTTGGCATGTTTTGATGAAAAATGAATCTTGACTCTTGATTTTGACCAAAAAGTCAAAGTTTGACTTTTCAGTGTATAGTCAAAATTGATCAATTTACTGGGAAATTCAACTGTCAATCTTGTGTACTTGGGATCTTTTGAGTTTGTTGAGCATGTCAAGACAATTACATGGGGTCCTTGAGTCCATATGTGAGCTTGGTTTGCCATTGGCTAGGTCAAACAGTCAAAAATTGCCTTTGTGCAGTCAAAACCCTAAAAATGACCATTTTGCCCTTTTGATGATCTGATCAAATTTCTTGTGGAATTGTGATCCAAACTTGATCAAATGGTCCATATGAGTTCATAATGTTGATGTGGGTCAATTTTCATGAGATTTGACTGTCAATTGGCCACAGCTGACTTTTTCCCCAATACAGCTGATTTCTAAGTCATCTGTCCAATTGATTGGGCAAAACTTGGAATCAAGACTTGAAACTTGGTATGAGGATACTTGACAATGTTTATAAGCATGTGGGACTTGATTGGACCCTTGGAAACTTCATTTTCTTTGTCAGAACCAAAACCCTAATTTTTGACTGTTAGGAGGCCCTTGCACTGTGCAACCCTTGGGGAGTTTCTGAAGCATTGACTTTGCAAATCTTGAAGAATATGGGAGGGCAAATTTTGGGGTACAACAGTTGCCCCTGTTCAATCTTCTTAGACCTGAGGATGTAGATTGGCTTGCGTGCCTTTCGTGATCCGAAGGTGGAAGATGATTGAACACTAAAGTGCCCAGAAATTTGCACTCTCATGGTAGAGTATCAGCAATGTGATGTCGGGAATGGGCTTATAGACGCCATTTGGAGATAAGGTGGATAGGAGGATGGGCTTATAGATGCCATCTGGAGATGTGACAGAAGCTTGTCGGGAATGGGCTTATAGGTGCCATTTGGAAGTGTTGATCGCATAAGAGATTCCTTAGCGAGAACTTGTGTATTTGAGAAAGACAGATGTTTTCCTGGCTTGTTACAGGTGTTTGATCTTCAATCTCTTTATGCAGATATGCCCTGGCTAAATACAGGTGTCGAGTCTACAAATGGTTGCTCACAGATGTGCCCTGGCTGGATACAGGAATCGAATCCAGAAATAGTTGTCGACAGATATGCCCTGGCTGGATACAGGAATCGAATCTTCGAACTCTTCAGACGTGCCCTGGCTAGATACAGGAATCGAGTCTGGAAATGTGGTTAACAGATATGCCCTGGCTGGATACAGGAATCGAATCCGGAAATAGTTGTCGACAGATATGCCCTGGCTGGATACAGGAATCGAATCTTCGAACTCTTCAGACGTGCCCTGGCTAGATACAGGTATCGAGTCTGAAAACTGATCACTCTCAAATGTGCCCTGGCTAGATACAGGTATCGAATCTGGAATTTGTGACAGTTGAAGATAGTTGTCTTTAGGGTTGTCTTTTTCCCTGAAAAGGCAAAAACGTAAGTTGTATGCAATGTCATGATGTATGATATGCATGATGCCATGCTGTTCACATGAGATAGTGTTGTATGCACTTTATCATGTATGTAAGCAAGATGTATGAAATGTGAAATGTTTATGAACGTATTTTCGTCGTAGGAAAATAGATCCTTGACGATCGACCGGAGAATTGCTCTGTGGAAGAGATACTTTGCTGAAGTTTTGACAAGAGACCTGCTGAGGGCTTCAATGATGGATCCCGCTGGGGATAATGATGATAAACTCTGCTTGGGGAATACCAAAGACAAACTCCTGCCGGGGACTGAAAGAACCTTGCCGAGGGCAATCTTTCATGGAAATTAGCTGAGGATAACCCAGTTATAAGCCCTTGTGAGGAATAACTCTGAATAAAGCTCGGGAGAGACGTCTGTATTCCGTAGGGAACAAGCTTCCAGAATCTACTGGGGATAGCCTTTAGACCGGCCGGGGAAAGTTGGTGACTTCACTGGGGAAAGTATTGCTGAATCTCGCCTTACTCTGCGGGGAGCTGGGATCGTTTGGTCACATTCTTCAGTCGAATCCACCTTGGTACCTTGGCGGACAAAGCAACTAGACTGCATCAGACAATTTCACATTGCCCCTGTTTCTGATGTCCCCTGTAATTAATCTTTCATTTCATGTGCAAATATTTATGAATCAGCAATTTAATGTCAAATGCATATATCAAAAATGAACATTGGACGTTCGTCGCAAGACAAAACAGAAAAAGGAAAAACAATGGCAATTTGTATGGACAAGTGAATTCGTTTTGATTTGAATTTTGCCTGTGAATAGGCGTTTTTTGTACAAGAGGCTGACATCCTAGTAAGAGAATGCCGCCAAATAACATAGAATTTACAAATTTTGAAAAGAAAACAAAACAGCTATGTGAACAATCCTACTGGGTTCCAACTCTGCTATCGCCTTTATGTCTCCAAGCGTCTCATCGCTTTGCTGCCTAGTTGAAGATGAAGCTGATTGGTCTATTCCGAAGTCTGAGCCAGATAGTTGATGCCGAATTCCGGATTCTAAGTGATCCAATGAGACATAGTATTACGCTTTATCCCTAATTTTTGCCTGGACAGCCCTTTCGGATTTTCAGTCCACCGGGATACCCATTTTTGCCTAAGCCGCCTTTTCAGGTTTTCGACTTGCCGGGTGTACAGATTTTTTCATTTCATCCCTTATTTTTGCCCGAACCCTTTTGGTTCGCCGGGAAGCCCTAATTTTTGCCTAGGTATGTCAACCTAGCGGGTTTTTTATTTATGCGTAGTATTTTTTCACTATGTCTGCATTGGCGGGGTGAGGAAGGTCGTCACCGTCCATGGTGGTTAGGATCATGGCTCCTCCTGAGAACACATGTTTAACCACAAATGGCCCTTCGTAAGTGGGAGTCCATTTGCCCCGGGGATCACTTTGAGGAAGGATGATGCGTTTGATTACCAGGTCCCCAACTTGATACTCTTGCAGTCTAACTTTCTTGTTAAATGCCCTGATCATCCGTTTTTGATACGTTTGACCATGACAGATAGCGGTGAGTCTCTTTTCGTCAATCAGGTTTAATTGATCAAGTCGAGTCTGGATCCAGTCATCTTCACTCAGATCTGCATCTTTCATTATTCGGAGAGAGGGTATCTGGACTTCAATTGGCAAGACTGCCTCCATGCCATAGACCAAAGAGAAGGGAGTTGCCCCGGTTGACGTCCTTGCTGAGGTACGGTACCCATGAAGAGCGAACGGTAACATCTCGTGCCAATCCTTATAAGTCACTGTCATCTTCTGCACAATTTTCTTGATATTTTTGTTAGCTGCTTCTACAGCCCCATTCATCTTCGGCCGGTAGGGAGAAGAGTTGTGGTGCTGTATCTTGAATTGTTCGCAGAGCTCAGTGATCATCTTGTTGTTGAGATTGGTACCATTGTCCGTAATGATTCTTTCCGGGATGCCGTACCGACAGATCAGATTATGCCGGATGAAACTTGCCACGACGCTCTTGGTTACTGTGGCGTAGGAAGCTGCCTCAACCCACTTCGTGAAATAATCGATTGCCACCAAGATGAAGCGATGCCCATTGGATGCCGTCGGTCGGATCTCGCCGATCATATCAATCCCCCACATTGCAAAAGGCCAAGGTGCCGTCAGGACGTTCAGAGGAACTGGAGGAATATGTACCTTGTCAGCATAGATTTGGCATTTATGACAAGTTCGAGAGTGTTGGTAACAATCAGCTTCCATTGTGGACCAGAAATATCCTGCCCGAAGGATTTTCTTAGCCATGGTGTGTCCACTGGAATGCGTTCCAAATGTACCTTCATGCAGTTCTTCCATGATCCTTTCTACTTCAGTCTTATCCACACAACGCAGTAAGGTTGAATCATGGTTTCGCTTATACAGGATGTCGTTACTAAGGAAGAACTTTGCTGCAAACCTTCTTAGAAACTTCTTGTCGTTGACAGATGCGCCTCCAGGGTACTCCTGAGCTTCCAAATATCTCTTCACCTCATGGTACCAAGGTTTCTCAGTCACCAACTCAGTCTCAAGATCACAACAGTACGCCGGTTCGTCCAGTTTCCAGATGATGATCCGGGGAGCCTCATTGTCCCATTTGACTTTGAACATGGAAGACATCGTAGCTAACGCGTCCGCTAACTGATTCTCCTCTCTTGGGAAATGTTCAAAGGTTATCTCTTCAAAGTGGGGAAGCAAGGTTGACACATACTCCTTGTAAGGAATAATATTTGGGTGTTTCGTATCCCACTCGCCCTTGATCTGATTGATCACGAGAGCGGAATCTCCGAAGACACTCAGAAACTTGATCCTTAAGGCGATTGCAGCTTGTAAACCCATGATACATGCTTCATATTCTGCCATGTTGTTGGTGCAGTTGAAGCATAATCGGGCGGTGAGTGGAGTATGAGTTCCTTTGGGATATATGATTACAGCACCGACGCCGTTACCCAAAGCATTGGAGGCTCCATCAAAATGCATAGACCATCGGGATCCTTCCTCAGGTCCTTCATCCGGTCCAGGTACTTCACAGTCAGTTACCACCATGATGTCTTCGTCCGGAAAATCAAAGTTCAATGATTGGTAATCATCCACAGGTTGGTGTGCCAAATGATCTGCCAGTACACTTCCCTTAATAGCTTTATGAGTTGTATACTGGATATCATATTCTGTCAAGATCATTTGCCATCTCGCTATTCTCCCAGACAGAGCAGGCTTTTCAAATATGTACTTGATGGGATCCATTTTTGAAATCAACAAGGTAGTGTGAGTCAGCATATACTGTCTCAGCCGGCGAGCAGCCCATACAAGAGCGCAGCAAGTTTTCTCAAGCAGTGAGTAACGAGACTCACAGTCATTAAACTTTTCGCTCAAGTAATAAATAGCCTGCTCTTTTCGGCCAGACTCGTCATGCTGCCCCAGCACACACCCCATTGAGTTATCAAGTACTGTCAAGTATAATATTAGAGGTCTTCCTTCCACTGGTGGCATAAGAATGGGTGGCTCTTGGAGATATTCCTTTATCTTTTCAAAGGCAGCCTGGCATTCGTTGTTCCACCGTACTACTTGATCTTTCTTCAGTAATTTGAAGATTGGCTCACAAGTAGCAGTCAGATGTGAGATGAATCGGGCAATGTAATTCAGTCGTCCCAGGAAGCCTCTGACTTCTTTCTCTGTCTTCGGAGTCGGCATCTCTTGAATGGCTTTAACCTTGGCAGGGTCCACTTGAATACCCTTATCACTTACAATGAAGCCTAGCAATTTTCTGGACCTTACCCCAAAGGTGCATTTATTGGGATTCAACCTCAGCTTGTATAACTTGAGTCGGTCAAACAGCTTCCTCAAATGATCAAGGTGCTCCTCCTCAGTTTGAGACCTTGCAATCATGTCATCAACGTATACTTCAATCTCATGATGGATCATATCATGAAATAAAGCAACCATGGCACGTTGATAGGTTGCCCCAGCATTTTTCAATCCGAACGGCATGACCTTATAACAGAAGGTGCCCCACTGAGTCACAAAGGTAGTCTTTTCCATATCTTCCGGAGCCATCTTGATCTGATTATACCCTGAAAAACCATCCATGAAGGAGAAAACCTTGTGTTGAGCGGTATTGTCGACAAGAACGTCAATGTGAGGTAGAGGGAAATCATCCTTGGGACTGGCCCTGTTCAAATCCCTGTAGTCGACACACATCCTGACTTTACCGTCCTTCTTCGGTACTGGCACCACATTGGCAACCCACTGAGGGTAAGAAGTTACTGCTAGAAATCCGGCGTCGAATTGCTTCATAACCTCAGCCTTGATCTTTTCGGACATCTCTGGGCGTATACGGCGGACCTTTTGCTTTACCGGAGGGCAGTCTTCCTTGGTTGGCAGGTGATGAACTACAATGTCGGCATCCAAACCAGGCAAATCTTCATAGGACCAAGCAAATATCTCCACGTAATCTTGTAGCATCTGGATCAATCGTTGCTTCACGCTGAGCTCTAGATTGGCACCAATCTTGACCTCTTTCTTATCTGTCTCAGTACCCAGGTTAATTGTTTCCACCGGCTCTTCATGTGGTTGAATAGCCCTCTCTTCCTGGAGTAGCAGTCTTGCGAGTTCACCAGGCACTTCGCAATCATCTTCACCTTCGTCCTCGGCCAAGTTGATCGGATTCTCGAAGTCATAACTAGCGGTAGCAGAGCTGTTGCCAGTGAGATCCAGAGTGGATTGAAACCTGTATAAGTGAGTGTGTGTAAATATAGCTGTTTTGCAATATATATAACACAGAAAGAAAAAGGAGCATAAGATTTGAAATGCAACAAACGTCCAATGTTTTGATTGATGATATATGGAAATGTCATACAAAAAGCCCTCACAAATGGAGCTACGATGCCCCGGGTAGGACACCGAGCCAATAGAAGTTTTAACACATTGTTTGTTACAAATTGGAAATCAAAAGAAATTAATTACTGCGTGACAAATGTGATAGGTGTAAAATCCTTTTCCGTCCAGTTGCTTGGTCCGTTGCTGGTAGTCGGGTAGATCCAACTGTCAAACTCTGCTTCCTCCACATCCTCCTCAACAGCATTCACCCTTGGGTTGGAGATAAACACCGGAACCTTTCTGATCTTTTCCTTGCGCACAGCCCTCTGAGCCTCTGCAGTAAAGCCCAGCCCAAACTTGTCATTCTTTTGAGTGAAGTCAGGAAGCTGACCCCAGTTTGCACAATTGCCTTTCTCGATTACAGCCCGGGCATCCTTCAAGGAAGCCATCTTCAACGGAAAGTCCTCTCCAACCACCGCTTCAGCTGATGCCAACACTGGAGGTACTTCCTCAAAATGCTGAAAGGGGGTTTCAATAAACTCCCCGTCCATCTCGATATACCAGAATGAATTCAAGTGACTCACCATGTATTCCTCCTCACCCTGCACAGTAACAATCTTTCCTTTGACAGGGTATTTGAGCTTTTGGTGTAAAGTGGAAGTTACTGCCCCAGCTTTGTGAATCCAGGGTCGACCCAACAAGCAGGAGTAAGATGGACGAATATCCATTACATAGAACGTTGAGCCGAAAACTTGAGAACCCACACGAATAGGGATGTCTACCTCACCGTGCACCATCCTCTTAGAACCGTCGAAGGCTCTAACAATGATGTTACTAGGTTTCAACTCCAAACCCTCACAATCTAAGCGATCCAATGCCTTCTTGGGTAAAACATTCAGGGAAGAACCGGTATCCACCAATACGTGCGCGAGAGTAGTGCCCCTGCACTCTATAGAGACGTGCAGGGCATCATTGTGATTTTTCCCTTTGGTGGTAAGGTCAGCATCTGAGAACCCCAAGCCATTGTCAGCCGTCAAATTAGCCACACAGTCGGTGAATTGATCCGCGGAGGTCTCCTGCGGCACATGGGTCGTTTTCAGAAATGAAATCAGGGCTTTTGCATGGGCCTCTGAGCATAGCAGCAATGATAGCATAGAGATTTTGGAGGGAGTATGCCCCAATTGTTCAACAAAATTAAAGTCACTCTTTTTGATAATTTTAAGAATTTCCTCCATTTCTTGTTGGGAGGCTTCCACAACAGTCTTCTTTTTTGGTGCCTCCGTCCTGGCAGGCGAATCGGTAGCAACTTCTTTGCCCCGAGTATCAGAGGACTCGGCGGCAGTAGTAGACACAGGAACTTGAACTGGAACATGCACACTTGCGGGTGTGATGGTGAGAGGTTTTCGGATAACTGGCGGTGCAATGTCAGGCGAGAAGAGCCTGCCACTGCTGGTAATCTTGGCGGGACCAGTGATGTTACTGATACTGGTATTGGTGTTGAACTCCTGCTTCACCCCGAGCACATACACATCGGCTCCATAATGCCATGGGACCGCTTTATCAGACT
The DNA here is from genome assembly GCA_948472305.1 of Vicia faba. Taxonomy (NCBI): domain Eukaryota; kingdom Viridiplantae; phylum Streptophyta; class Magnoliopsida; order Fabales; family Fabaceae; genus Vicia; species Vicia faba. The sequence goes on along the minus strand of OX451740.1, from coordinate 524,953,447 downwards.
CATACGGGAGAGGCCCCGGGACAGTAATAGTGATGGGTGCAACAGACATAACTTGGACTGGTTTCTTTACGGGAGCTTTGGCAGGATTGTAGATTGTGACAACAGATATTTCTTCAACGGAAACAGACGGAACAACAGTTTTCTTGAATAGAATTTCCTTGCTATCCATCAGGCTTTGGATGCCTGATTTCAGCAGTGGACAACCGGTAGGGATAAGAGCACACAGGAGGCAACCCTTACTACAACCCGGAAATAAACCGGCTAGTAGTAAGTTGCTCTTAACAGTCGAAAGCGGGGTAACAACTTCATTCACCGAAATAGCATACAATTCTTCCTCAATGGCATTTACCCTATGCTGGGGCATAGGGGCAGTTACAACATTCGGCCTCTCAGGCGCTTCAAACTGAATTTCCTTCGCGTCGATAAGATCTTGCACTTTGTTTCTCAAGGCCCATCAATCATCAGTAGTGTGCCCGGGACTATCAGAATGATAAGCACACCGGGCATTTGGGTTATACTTAGGAGACGCAGTGTTGACGACCTTAGGAGCTTCTTTGGTGGTCACCAAATTGGTGGATAGCAGTTGAGGTAAAATTTGAGATAAGGTCATACTCAGCCGAGTATACTGCCTCTTGGGCCTTTCGCCTCTTTGTTGATTGTACTGTTGAGGAGCAGCAACAGGTTTTGAAATGACCAGAGCATTGACGACTTGGCGACTTTCTGGCTTGACTTGTCTTATAGGACCATAGACGACACTTGCTTCTTTCTTAAAAGGCCTCTTCTCAGCACTCGCAGCAACACCCTTCTGAATCTTTCCTGACTTGATGCCAGCTTCTATTCTCTCGCCCGTTAAGATCAGATCGGTAAACCCCGCGGAAGAGTTACCAATTAGATGATTGAAGAAAGGCCCAGATAGGGTTCCTAGAAACATATCAACAAGTTCACGATCGGTTAAAGGAGGCTGCACCCTGCCAGCCAAATCCCTCCATTTTTGTGCGTATTCTTTGAATCCTTCGCTTGTTCCTAACGACATACCCTGAAGTTGGGTACGAGTAGGGGCAAGGTCAGAATTGTATTGGTATTGTTTGTAGAAAGCGGTGGCCAAATCTTCCCAATTCCGGACACTGGTTCCTTCTAGCTGATAAAACCACTCCAACTGAGCTCCAGAAAGACTGTCTTGAAAGAAATGAATCCAGAGGTTTTTATCTGCCGTATAGGGTTGGATCTTTCTCACGTAGGACCTAAGATGCATTTTGGGGCAGGACAGCCCATCATACCTTACAAACACTGGCACCTTGAATTTTGGGGGAATCACAATCCCGGAAACCAAACCCAAGTCTTCAAAATCCAAACCCGGAATTCTCTGTAGCTCCATGGCGGCTAATCTGTCTTCTAAACCCTTGTATTTATCATCAGCTGGAGGGTATTGCTGGTCAGAATAATCTTCATCCTCTTCAACCTCTTCTTCTTCCGCATCAGACTCGGAAGGCACCGCAACTCCATCTCTTTTACTGGTCCCTTCATCCGAAGTAGGAGGAAATTCAAGCACTCTTCGAGCTTCTCCATCAAATCTTCTCCCCAAAGTAGCCACCCCGAGTCTCTTTTTCTTCTTCTTCACTGGGTCTTTGTTCCCCAACTGAGTCTTGATATCCTCCTGACCCTTAGCCAAGGTCATCAGGAGTTGCTGGAACTGTGCATTCTGAGCCTGTAGGTCTTTGATTGTTTGCTCGAGATCCATCCTACTGAAATAAACAGCAGACAGATAAGGAAACCTGGAATGAGACCTGCTTATGCACATGATGAATGGTATGCTTATGTATGCAATGCATTCAAGGATTTAGGACATTCAAAATTGTTTTAGACAAAGAAGAACGCACGTCATATTAATAAGAAGAAATTTGTCAGTACATAAATGCCCCATGGGCCAAATATTACAAAATAAACTTCTTAAGGCAGAAAGACATTGCGCATCCTCTTTGGTGCGATGTAGGTATTGAGGGCCTCTTGCTCGTGGAGTCGGCGGGTAAGCTCTAGAACCTTCTTTTCACTGGCGTAGTAGCTAGCTTCAAAAGTATTTCGTTCCTCCTTGAGCTGAATCCAACTTTTCTGCATTTCCTCCCACGATGTAGGCATGTCTGGATGTAGGATGGTGTAGGGAACCTCTCCTTCATTGACGGGCTCTTTAATCACTGGGAGTATATGGGGATAAGGCATCATCAGACTTTGGGCTCGGGCTCGTACCCACTTGAGATATGGCTCAAGAGGGATAGAGTTCTTGTGTCCCAGAGTCTTGCTATCAACCTTGTTGAGTTTTCCCCAAGCTCTGATGAATCTTTGGCGAAGTCCTTGCGCATCGTTGTCGAAGTCAAAAACTAGGCTAGGAATCAACATATCATGAGGGCCATCCCTCCTTGCATATCCAAATTGCCTCAAAGCTAGGCAAGGGTTGTAGGTAATACCCCCTCTAATTCCCAGTAAAGGAACATTAGGAAATTCTCCGCAACGATCGACAATGATGACATTTTCTCTGGACCGAGAACACCAATGCACATCAGAATGAGTAAGAGTCATCAATCGTTGGGACCACCTTGTACCTTGGTCATTCTTCAAGACAGACTGTGGAAGGTGCGAAATAAACCACCTTGCAAGGATAGGAGTACAGCACATGAGAACACCCCTCTTTCTCATTGTTCGTGTGTAAAATGAGTGAAGAATGTCCCCAAGCAATGTCGGTATTGGATTTCTGGACAAGAAGATTTTGACAGTGTTGACATCTACCAATTGGTCAGGATTTGGGAACAAGACCAACCCATAGACAAGGAGTGCCACAATCTCTTCAAAGGCTTGTAGGTCCAATGAGTTCCAACATTCCTGTGCCTTCTCAAACAAGAATTTTGCTAAGAATCCCTTGACGCCGCTTCTGGTTTCCCAATGACCCTTGATGTCGGATGGTTGTAGATGTAATGCTCGAGCAACATCTTCCGGCTTTGGTTCCTTTTCCGTACCGTTGAAGGGTAGTTGATTAAGGATAGGAATTCTCAGGAGTTGAGAAAACTCCTCCAAAGTGGGTACCAATTGATAATCAGGGAAAGTGAAACAGTGGTGAAGAGGGTCAAAGAACTGGAATAGCACTTTCATCATGTCTTCTTCAATGTTGGTGTTGACTAGGCTTAGCAGTCTACCATGTCTTTCACTGAAGGATGAGTTTTCCGGAATCCTTGAGGTGATCTCCTTGAGTTGAGGAGAGATTCTCACAAGGTTGACTTGAATGGTATTTCTGCGAGGAATTTACATGTCCTACAAAACAAGAACAAAGATGAAGATCCAAAACCCTTGAAATGGTTAGTGAATGCATATGATGTTTTATGATGTTTATGATGTATGCACAAAACATATGTACAAGCAAAACACATCAAACCCTAGTTTCAGGCTTGCATGGGGTTTCATAGGTAAGTACCCTCTTGAGTGTAGTTGGCTTAAAAAACCTGTCCTATAAATAGTAACCAGGTTCTAAGGAGCTCAATATCACTGGATTGTTTTCATTGTTCATTGTTTTGGTTTAGCCACTTAACTAGCGACCAAAATATTCCAAGAAAACCACCCTCAATGAGTGTAGTATCGAGTATCTACCAACTTCGGACTGCACCAAAGCCGGTCATCTCACTACCCCTAATAAAAGGCCAAGATGGTCAAGTAAGGTTCTAGGTCATTAGTGCTTAGTGACATCACTCAGCGGCCCCGTACTCTCCTTGATTGAACTCAAGGGTTACCGGTACTCACAAATATGTCGCACTAATATAGCTAATGCTTCGACCGTGTCGGTATACCCCGCACAGTTTCCACAATGTATTGCTATCTATGAATGTTTCCCAAAATCCGGGTGTAGGATTGCAAACCCAAACAAATAGAGACAAAGTATAAAGCAAACAATTCAAACAATTAGTCATGCAAGAGGGTGATCTAAGCCCTAAGGTTACTCCACTTTTAAAATTTTCTCCCCAGCATAGTCGCCAGTTCTGTGATACGGTGGGAGAACTGACTATGGTTTTGCGTTTGTTTTCGCAAATGTTTCGGTTGAGCAAGAGTCGCCACCGACTTTTTATTTTATCCTAAAGGAGAGGTTAAAAAGCACAGCAAAAACCTTTTGAGATGTTTTCTTGGGTTCGGGGAGTAGATTATAGAAAGGGAAGGTATTAGCACCCTTTCTATCCATGGTTATCCATGGGCTCTTAGTTACTTGCTTAGATAACTTGCCTTTTGTTTTCAATTGTTTTAAATGGTGCTTGTGTGTGTGGGTTTGAAAATGTTTTGAAAAGAAGCCAATGTGGTGGCAACCTTTGTAATGATCCATGTGGGGATGTATACAAAGATGTATGTCTTTTGAAAAGGTTTTCATTTGTTTTTGAAAGTTGTTTTGAAAGTGTAGTGATGTTTGGTTTAGAAAATAGGCAAGTGTTTTGTTTTTGCAAGTTTGATTCAAGTAACTAAGAGGTTATCTACTCCTAAATTTCTCAAAGTTTATTGCTATGTTTTAACCCTTTTAATAAGTTTGTTCCACCATTATATTTGGTGGACAATCTCATGTTAGGATGTGAAAGGGACGGGCGCGGGTCATCGTTTAGACCATAATTGCAACGGTGTTAAGTATCTTTGGGCATTTCCTTTAAGGGACTTGATCATTTGTTTTTGTTTGTTTTGAAAAGTGTTATCGAGGGACTATGATCATTCAATTTGTTTGTTTTGCCCAAAGAGACCTAACATGCAATATGGCCTATTTTTGAAAGGCAACAAGTGGAATACCCTAGGGGGTGCAAGTGTGGTTTGTGTGTCCATTTTCATGCTTGTTTGTCTTATATTAGGTCCAACTATTTTGTTCATTTTATTCGCATATAAACCCTAATTCTAGCATTGTATTTTAGAAAGCGATAAAGTGCGAAATTTAAATTCCTACGCTATTACAACACAATAATATAGGGAGGGGGGTACAATGTTTCAAATGGGGAGGTATTTAGACAGGAAATTGAATCTAAGCTATTACATCAATATTGAATATTTGCAAGGTAATTTAATTGCATAAATAAAATAAAAATAGAACAAATATGCAAGAATGCAAAAAATGGTTTTTTATATGTATGAAAAAAAAAAGGATTATTGATGTAAAATAAAAAGAAAATAATAAAAAAAAAATATTATTTTTGGAGTATTTTTGAATTTAGGGCAAAAACCCTAATTCAAAGGTATTATTTATTAATATATGCAATATTTATTATTTATACAAAAATAAAATAAGAAAAGAGATATATTTGTAAAAATGATTTTTTTAGTGTTTAATATTAATAAAATAAAATATGTATATTTTTAGTATTTTATTCTAAGTATATTAATAAATATATATATTTATGTATTAAGTTCTAAATATGTATTATATATAAAAAATAATAATATTTAATATAAAAATAAAAAAGGGTATTTTTTATACAAAATATTTTCAGGAAGTAAAAACAAAAGAAAAGTGTATAAAAAATATATTTGTATTATCTTAATATTTTAAACAAAAAGTATATATGTATATTTACTTATTTATGTATAAAACAATCAAATAAATACTTAATAAATTCAAAAAATGATGGGAAAAATATTTTTATATTTTTAATATGCTGAGAAAAAATAAATGAATCAGTTAAAAAAAGAAAAAGTCAAAAAATATTAAAAATGAAGCAAATGGGCTCAGGGGGTGCAAAAGTAAATGTATGGTGCAAAAAGGAATAACAAAACAGGCCCAGCCCAGAAAATGGTTGTCTTCAACCTTCAGACCAAACAATTCAAAAATGCGCGCCTTCCTTCATCAATCCTTAACTCCTGATTCCTGGCTTTTTAACAAAAACTCATAACATAAAAAATGTTCAGCATGAAGAGACGATTCTAACCATATGCATAACTTGATCTAACTCTCTAAGATGAGGGAGAATTTCTCCTCCCCCAAATCCTAACCTAATTTTTCTGCCATTTTCAAACTCCAAATTCTCACAACTCAAGCAAAAGAAATGAAAAGTAAAAACATGTACATGTTCAGTGGCATGAGTAGAACCTTGTTTATTCACAAACTTAAAGCTAATGATGCATAATAAGAGAGATACGAGTTCACCAAGATACCTGTTCAGCTGAAGTTCTATCTTGCAATGTAGGAACTTTCAGTGCAAGGTAATGATTGGAAAAGCTTCCTTGAGGTCCAGGGATGCTATTCCAATGTTTACTTTGTCTTGAAAGCTTCTGAATCGAGCTAGAGAACTTCACCTGCAAGTCAGAAATGTGAAAATGGTGGAAGTGGTTAGAGTGATTACAGGTCGTGCCTTTGCTTTTGGTTAGCTTGCATAGATGGTATGGAAGGTATGTGAACTGATTTGGGCAAGAGAGCTCAAGAGAAATGAGAGATAGCACTCAAACTGCAGGGCCTGCCCTGTTTTTGCAGTTTGAGAGTGATTCTGAGATGGAGAGTGTTTTGAAGGCTAAGGGCTCGTGTATTAGCTTGGTTGTGTTGTGTGAAATGTGTTTGATAACTTTGTTCCTGTGTTCTTTTGCTGATATGGAAGTTGGTATGAGTTATGCAATGTTTCTTCTAACTTAAGCAAGAAATGGCAAGTTGTGTTTCTAGGTCAGTAGAGGACCCCTAATCCTACTGCAAAGCTTCTCTTGATCAGAGTGATTTGTTCATAATCTTGTGCTAAAGAGATTTGGTTTGTACTTGCTTGATTTACCAATTGACATAAAACATGACTTTTCAAAAATGGCTATTTTGCTTTATCTAAAAATGGATTAAACTTGTATATAATACTTGAACTCATAGAATAACACTTTGACACAATGAACAAGAATTAAATTATTGAGTGTAACTTGGTTTAAGGACCTGTAATCAAGGGCATGCTGGTTTTGAGAAGTTTGCATAACTTATGAACATGAAAAATGGCCAATTCAAAAGTGAGTTTTTGCTATATTGTGAAATTCGATTCTCCCTAACCATGAGGTTGTTTGAGAAGTTCTTGGACATTTTGGAAAGCTTGGAATGTGTAATACAATCCATATTTGAAGTGCAATTTGAAATTCAAAGTGGAAGTGTATGGAAAATGGCCTTGAAGTGGGGTAGAAAAACTTGTCAAAATAGGTCAAAAATTCAATAAGTTAAGAATGGTTTAGTGCCCTTATTAAAAAATTTGTAACTTGAGATACAAGCTTCAAATGAGAAAACTTTGTGAATCAAAGTTGTAGATTATGCAACAAGATACAACTTTCATGTTTTGACTTTTGTTTGAATACAAATGAATCATGGTGAAAAAGTGGGGCAAAGTTGGGGGAAAATTAGGGTTTTCCATAACTTAGAAAAATTCCAAGTTATGAAAAATTCCATTTTAAACCCTAATTTGCATTTCTTGGTTTCTTGGTGAACAAGTTTCATGATTTGGCATGTTTTGATGAAAAATGAATCTTGACTCTTGATTTTGACCAAAAAGTCAAAGTTTGACTTTTCAGTGTACAATCAAAATTGATCAATTGACTGGGAAATTCAACTGTCAATCTTGTGTACTTGGGATCTTTTGAGTTTGTTGAGCATGTCAAGACAATTCCATGGGGTCCTTGAGTCCATATGTGAGCTTGGTTTGCCATTGGCTAGGTCAAACAGTCAAAAATTGCCTTTGTGCAGTCAAAACCCTAAAAATGACCATTTTGCCCTTTTGATGATCTGATCAAATTTCTTGTGGAATTGTGATCCAAACTTGATCAAATGGTCCATATGAGTTCATAATGTTGATGTGGGTCAATTTTCATGAGATTTGACTGTCAATTGGCCACAGCTGACTTTTTCCCCAATACAGCTGATTTCTAAGTCATCTGTCCAATTGACTGGGCAAAACTTGGAATCAAGACTTGAAACTTGGTATGAGGATACTTGACAATGTTTATAAGCATGTGGGACTTGATTGGACCCTTGGAAACTTCATTTTCTTTGTCAGAACCAAAACCCTAATTTTTTACTGTTAGGAGGCCCTTGCACTGTGCAACCCTTGGGGAGTTTCTGAAGCATTGACTTTGCAAATCTTGAAGAATATGGGAGGGCAAATTTTGGGGTACAACATGAGGTATGAAAGGAAAGGAGAAAACGAAACTACCTTGACAGAGGGGAGGAGGAAAATGGAAGTGCTCAGGAGGCTTGACGAGCGGAGGAAACGTGATGCTTGCTTGGACGATACTTGGTATTTCTGTATTTTGTTACCGTCTTTAAGGTTTCATGATGATGACTTGACTGAAAACCTTATTTTTGAATTTGCCTCTTTCTTCTTCTTCTTTACCACTGTATGCCTTTTGCCTCTTTTCCACCCTATGATGAACTCAGAATTCTGAGGGGGGGCTCGCCTGTATTCTTGAAATGTTATTGTTGCTTCTGAATGAATTTTGGTTTATGTTGCCCCTGAATATTTTCTCTCTTCTTCTCTTATTGCCTTGAGTTGGATGCCTGGATTAATTTGCTTCGTACGTTGGTTTGATGGCCCGATGATGAAGAGATTTTGAGGGTCTAGAGTTGGTTAGGCTGGATACTTTAGCTTGATGGTTTATGTTGAACACAGGGTATACAGGTTGGTTGGTTCTGCTTGTGTTAGTTATGTTTGGATTGAATGGTCAATGTTTTTGAATGGTTTTGGCCAGGTTTTGGTATTAGGCAGGTTGTGGCCATGCAGGTTTGTATGGTTTCAGCAGGTGTGAGCTTGGCCTGGTTTTAGTTTGATGTTTTATGGTTTATGCAGTATGGAGGTGTTTATGGACTGGTATCTGAACTTGTTGACAGGTTATGCTTTTGGAATTGGTTTGAATAGGTTTTGACTGATGCAGGTTTAAGGTGTTTGATAGCTTCAGCTGGTTTGTATATTGGTTTAGGACAGGTTTTGCTGGTTTAGCAGGTTATGTGCGTGGCTGGTATATGCTTTGGTTGTTTGGTAGTTCAGGTTCTGAGTTTGGAGGTTTATCAGTTTGTGCTTAGGCCGGTTGTCTCAGTGTAGATAGCAGGTTTTTATGTTTGTTGGTTTGAGCTAATGCAGGTTTTTGTACTTTAGCCTTGAACTTGGTTCTAGTTGTTTTTGTTTCAAGGCTTCAGGCAGGTATGATCTTTTGCTTTTGGCTTCTTGTTAGGACTTGGTTGAGGCCTCCTTGATATCTGTCTTCTGTTGGAGTTCTTATTGTTATAACTGGTAGGCTGTCTTGTATGGTTATTGGCCTCTTTGCCTTATCCACTGTGTTTTGTTTTTGATTTCTGTCTTCCTGCCTAAAAGCCTAAAAAACATGTATCCTTATCTCTTTTCTTTCTCTCTCTTTGGTACAGTTAAATATTTTAATATGCTTGTGCTGTACCTTTTTCTGAAAGGGCCATTGGGAAATGATGAAAAATATAGCTTGCTTGCATAATAGATTTCTTCTGCATTCTTTTCTTTTCTTGACAGCTTTGAGTAGACTTTGTATTTTTTGAACTTTCCATATCTTTGCCAAATCTTCTTTTGACAGCTTGGGTACCTTTGGCATATTTGACAGCAAGTTGTACTTTTTGGATTTTGACAGAAAGTAGGAATTTGGATTTTTAGTTGGGTTTGAACTGTGCAGTTTGCTATTTTGAAATTATGCACTTTTGACACTTTGCATTTTTTCAACTTTGCATTCATGATTAAATGAATAAAATTCTTCCCTCTTTGTGAACCGGGAGAAATCCCGTGATTTGCAGAGAGGGTTAACTGATCCCAATCAGTGGCCCTTAGTGATGAATTTCTTTTATCTGTCTTTATTTATTTATCAGTCACTGACTTTTCTCCTTTTCTTTTTGCAGATGAATATTTGGATGGAGAGGAGCAAAGTGAAGAATGAAGAATTAGGGACTTAGAAAATATTTAGAAAAATAGGATAGTTTTTATTTTCAATTTAATCATTGTAAACTATTATTATTTTAAATACTTCGTAAATGCATACTTGTATCTAAATAATAATTGTAACAAATGTTTAAATATGAAATAAAAATTCTATTGATCCATTTAATTCTTTTTATCCCTTCTCAATTATTTACTTATTATTCATAGTTCCTTAAATTAAAACAAATGAAAATTAAATTCCAGATATTTAATTCTTAGAATAATAAATAATCAACTAAACATTGATTCTTCGTTGATCAAAATAAATGAACTTGGCGCCTCCGTCATCCAAAGCAACGCACAGCCAAACGCAATCCTTTCTTACTGATTTCTTACCAAACACTGTAAATCCAAACTGCATATTTCTTTTGACTGGCTCAAACAAACCAACGTGAATTCAAACCAACTGCCTCTTTCACTGATTAAATCAAAACAATGCGAATTCAACCCGAATCTCGGAATAACTTGCAAAGTGCTGTGGAATTTTAATCTTTCTGAGAATATGCCCATAAAACCTTAATTCCTGATTAAATGCCAACGAACATTCGCCTGATCAAAATTGAGCCAGAATCAACCAAAACCCTAAGCCAATTGTGTGAAACAATCCAGAGCCCTGAAAAATCAATAAAACCCTAATTTTTGTTTGACAGACGAGAAAAGTCTGTTTGACCGATTCTTGAGCCAATCTGAAAAATCAGAAAACGCCTGAAGCTGTGATTTCTTGAGGAAAAATGCGAGGGCAAATTTTGGGGTACAACAGTTGCCCCTGTTCAATCTTCTTGAACCTGAAGAGTTAGATTGGCAAGTTTGCCTTTCGCGACTTGAAGGTAAAAGAAGATTGGACACTAAAGTGCCCAGAAAATTTGTACTCGGCGATGTGATGGTAGAGGTGAATGGGCTTAAAGATGCCATCGGATGCGATAGAATCTTGTCGGGGAATGGGCTTAGAGATGCCATTTGGTGATGGGCTTAAAGATGCCATCTGGTGACCGCTGGTAGGGGGATGGGCTTATAGATGCCCTCTGGTTATGTTGAACTTTATGTCAATGGTGAGTGGACAAGTATCAGAAAGCCGCCCGTGTTTTGGAACATCTATGAATTGGGGGGTCTGAATAAGCAATAGATTGACATCCGTGTCTGGAGAATCCGTAAACTATTTTCAGGAGTCTTGAAGTTGAATAAGCAATAGAGCAGCATCCGTTGTTGGGAAGCGTCCGTAAACTGTTTTCAAAAGTTGAGAAGAGTCTGAACAAGTGATAGGTTAACATCCATTATTGGAGAACCCGCGAACTGTTTTCAGAGGTCTTGAGGTTGAATAAGCAATAGAGCAGCATCCGTTGTTGGGAAGCGTCCGTAAACTGTTTTCAAAAATTAAGAAGAGTCTGAACAAGTGATAGGTTAACATCTGTTACTTGGAGAACCCATGAACTGTTTTCAGAAGTCTTGAAGTTGAATAAGCAATAGAGCAGCATCCGTTGTTGGGAAGCGTCCGTAAATTGTTTTCAAAAGTTGAGAAGAGTCTGAACAAGTGATAGGTTAACATCCGTTACTTGGAGAACCCGCGAACTGTTTTCAGAGGTCTTGAGGTTGAATAAGCAATAGAGCAGCATCCGTTGTTGGGAAGCGTCCGTAAACTGTTTTCAAAAATTAAGAAGAGTCTGAACAAGTGATAGGTTAACATCCGTTACTTGGAGAACCTGTGAACTGTTTTCAGAAGTCTTGAAGTTGAATAAGCAATAGAGCAACATCTGTTGTTGGGAAGCGTCCGTAAACTGTTTTCAAAAGTTGAGAAGAGTCTGAACAAGTGATAGGTTAACATTCGTTACTTGGAGAACCCGCGAACTGTTTTCAGAGGTCTTGAGGTTGAATAAGCAATAGAGCAGCATTCGTTGTTGGGAAGTGTCCGTAAACTGTTTTCAAAAGTTGAGAAGAATCTGAACAAGTTGGTAGATTAACATCCGTTGTTGGGAAGAATCCGTAAACTGTTTTCAGAAGTCTTGAGAAGAATCTGAACAAGTGATATGTCAACATCCGTTATTTGGAGAACCCGTGAACTTTTTTCAGAAGTCTTGAAGTTGAAGAGGAACCGGTGTGGGGCTTCCTGATGATGTGTTTGAATGGATCTGAAATGAGTATCAGAATGTCGCCGTGTCCGGGTCACATCCGAACTATTTCTGGATGAATCTCGTAAGATGATATGTGTCTGTCGACTGATCTTACCTGAAAAAGTAAAGGGTTAGTTGTATGCAATGTTATGATGCATGATGCAATGTATGTGGCATCAATGTTTATGACATGAATGTGATGAATGCGCATGTGAGCTGATGAGCTAATGCTGACGATAAATGAATCGGAGATGGCCGAAGATAAAAGCATCTTGACTGCTGCCGGGGAAAATAAATCCTTGGCTGTTGCTGGGGAAGAGAATTCCTGATGACCTCTACTGGGGAGTTCCAAACTAGTAGACTCATGCTTGGGAGGTAAGATTGAGAATCTTCAGCTCGGTGGGAAGTAACTCTGGCGACTTCACTGGGGAACTCAAGATTTGCTCTCCCAAAACTCTGGGGAGAAGGTTCATTAGTCTGGCTCCGCTAGGGATTGATAATTTGAAGTTTTAGCTTTGCTGGAGATAATGAAGCTTGACTCTGAGTGGAGTTAGTTTGAGAAGAATCTGAACAAGCGATAGGTTAACATCCGTTACTTGGAGAACCCGTGAACTGTTTTCAGAAATCTTGAGATTGAATAAGCAATAGAGCAGCATCCGTTGTTGGGAAGCGTCCGTAAACTGTTTTCAAAGGTTGCATCTGAACAAGCTGATAGATTAACATCCATTGTTGGGAAGAATCCATAAACTGTTTTCAGAAGTCTTGAAGAAGAATCTGAACAAGTGATAGGTTAACATCCGTTTACTTGGAGAACCCGTGAACTGTTTTCAGAAATCTTGAAGTTGAATCAGCAATAGAGCCGCGTCCGCTGTTGGGAAGCGTCCGTAAACTGTTTTCAAAGGTTGCATCTGAACAAGCTGATAGATTAACATCCGTTGTTGGGAAGAATCCATAAACTGTTTTCAGAAGTCTTGAAGAAGAATCTGAACAAGTGATAGGTTAACATTCGTTTACTTGGAGAACCCGTGAACTGTTTTCAGAAATCTTGAAGTTGAATCAGCAATAGAGCCGCGTCCGTTGTTGGGAAGCGTCCGTAAACTAATTTCAAAGGTTGCATCTGAACAAGTTGATAGATTAACATCCGTTGTTGGGAAGAATCCATAAACTGTTTTCAGAAGTCTTTAAGAAGAATCTGAACAAGTGATAGGTTAACATCCGTTTACTTAGAGAACCCGTGAACTGTTTTCAGAAATCTTGAAGTTGAATCAGCAATAGAGCCGCGTCCGTTGTTGGGAAGCGTCCGTAAACTAATTTCAAAGGTTACATCTGAACAAGCTGATAGATTAACATCCGTTGTTGGGAAGAATCCATAAACTTTTTTCAGAAGTCTTGAAGAGGAACCGGTGTAGGGCTTCCTGATGATGAGCTCGTGTAAAACTGCATCGGTTTTTTGAGCACTTTTGACATTCGAATGCCCCAAGTGGTGATGTGGATAATTTCCTGGCTTATTACAGGTGTTGATCTAGAATTCTTCAGACATGCCCTGGCTGGATACAGGAATCGAATCTTCAAACTCTTCAGACGTGCCCTGGCTAAATACAGGAATCGAGCCTGGAAATGTAATAGTTGATTTGTTGAACACTTTTGACATTCGAATGCCCCAAGTGGTGGTGAAGGAGTCTTGAATCAGATTACTCTACATATTGAGAGATTTCTTGAAATCTTGACTGGACTGCCCCAGGTTAACTGAACTTTGAAAGATCTGTTGGACCTTGACTGGACTGCCCCAGGTTAATTGAATTGTGACATGTCATGCCCCTTGCGGATAGGAGATTTGTAAAGGAAGTGTCGTCCCTTTTGAAGTGATTTTGCTCACTGAGGGAGTTTTCGTTCTTCCGAACATTCGCTGTATGAATTTCTTTGCTGTCAAACAAAAAGCCAAATGCAGACAATGATATTCAAATAATGCAAAGTTTATGTTTGTCTCGAAGTTTTGAAAAATGCGTTTTTTAGCAGGAAACTTTTTATAAGACAAATCAACACAAGATTTAGAGTAAAGCCTTATAGGAGTCAGGATACCTTTTGTAACAGTATGCTTTCGAACTAACCCATGCTTCAATTAGGACTTTTGAAGGGTTGTAACGTGGCCTGGTTCACGGTTTAAGAAACAAAGGATAAAGGCTCAAAGTATATTTGTACCCACCCGCTCTTCGTGATGTCCTTCAACCTAAGCTCAGTTAATTGTGTGTCACACTCTGTTTTGAGTTTGGAACGACTTTTGGGCGATGGTTCACCAGTTGAATTTGGGGAGACAGTCATCATCTCCTTTTTCTTTTTCAACATTTTTCATGTTGTTGAGGATTTTGTAATGACCTCACTATTTTGATTTTGATTTGTTATCCCGAACTTTTGCCTGACTGTTACCGTTTTTCGGGATTACTGTCAGCGGGCTGCCCCAGTTTTCTTAAGCCTTCTTTATAGGTTTTGGCTCAGTGGGCTTTTTTTCTTTTTGAGAGATTGACTGTCTATGTGATAGGGAACCACCCTTGTCTTTAGATTCCAAAGGAATGCTTTCTTTCTCGACGTCGTTCGTTGTGTTACGAACGGAGAGTTTGCAACTTCAATGCGCATTTTCTCTTGAATTAACTGAGATACTACCCTGCCCCGGGTTTATATCAAAGGTTTTGATTGTTTAGAACAGAAAACTCCTACTTCTTTGGCTCGAAGGGGTTGACTAGGGATTAACTTCCTTATAACTCCAGTGTTTGGGAATTGAAAGAAATGCCTGTACATCATCAGCAAGGTCTGTTCAAAAGCATACTATATAAGATCATGGTATTGTTTTGTCATCCTCCCTCTAAAGGCTTGCAGCTTTTTATCAAGAGTCAAATATCATAAAGAAAAGCATAAGAGTAGTGAAACGAATGGATGAATTCAAGACAAACATATGCAATGCATTAATGAAAACAGAGTTTAACATCAACAGATAATTGTTTGACAGCAAAAGAAATTATAACTTTGAAAATTCAAAAAGAAGCAAAAATCTTTCAGCTTGAACTTCGTCACTTCAAGTGGAGAACCCTTTAACGGAAGATTTTCATCTCACCGTCTGGCATGAATTCCAGCACCCCAATGTCGATCAGATCTTGAATCTTGTTCTTCAAGGCCCAACAGTCGTTGGTGTCGTGTCCTGGGTTGTAGGAGTGGTAAACACAAAATGCGTCGGGATGATAGTGAGGAGAGGAGATATTGGGCTTCTGAGGAGGGTCCTTCAAGGTAAGCAAGTTGACCTCCATCAGACGCTTCATTATGAAGAATGATGGTATTTCAGTCTCCGTAAACTGTCTTCCCGGCGTTTTTTGCTTACGCCGATTACCCCGTTGACGCTGGCGAGGTTGTTGATGAGCTTGTGACCCTGAAGCAAGCAAAGGAGCTTTCCCCTTGTCTTCTTGAGTGGATGGAGGTTGAGCAGTGACTTGCTCTTCAACCTCAGATGCTTGCCCCAGTTGGTTTTTTGGAAGCAGTTGGCGGACAAGAACTCTGAGTTCCTCTTGTCTTTGAGATAGGTCTTGGATGAGAGCCATCTGGCCCACCAACTGTCCCATCATTTGGGTCCTCAATGTTGTCAAATCAAACTGCAGCTCCGCAAGCTGGTCACTCCTGGTATTGTTGGAATTCTCCAAGCCCTTTACGAGGAGAGCTTTCATCTCTTCTTGCCCCAGAGATAAGTTCAGGAACATCTCCTGCAGCTGAGCCGTCTGGTCTTGAATGTCCTTGACAGACCTTTCTAGAGCCATCTCTTGCTGAAATAAACAGCAGGAGAGTAAGGAAACCTGAAAAAGGAAAGATTGTCAAAATGCAATGCATGATATGTGGATGTATGCTTTCAAGGATCTCTTGGAGTAAACACAAGAAAATGTTAGAGGTTAAACTTTGCTCTTGGATTGGAGATCTCTGCACCGGTGGACGCCTTTCCACGAGAATCAAGCTCACCATGTCAAGTGGGTCATAGCCACTGATTCAAGTTGTTGCACTTGATCTTTGATTGGAAGGCTTCGTATCGGCGAATGTCTTTCCACGAGAATCAAGCTCACCATGCCGAGTGGGTCATAGCCACTGATTTAAGTTGTTGTTCTTGAACTTTGATTGGAGAGATTTGTTTAGAGGAGAAACCCCTTGCCCCTTTGGTAGACGTCTGGTTCAACGTAACCCTGCATCCAAAGAACCCTC
This sequence comes from Vicia faba, assembly GCA_948472305.1. Classification (NCBI taxonomy): domain Eukaryota; kingdom Viridiplantae; phylum Streptophyta; class Magnoliopsida; order Fabales; family Fabaceae; genus Vicia; species Vicia faba. The sequence goes on along the minus strand of OX451740.1, from coordinate 524,937,171 downwards.
GAGATCCTTGAAATGGTTATTGAAAATGCTATGGTATGATGTCATGATGTTATGTACATGTATGCAAAAGGCAAGTGAGTTTATATACAGACAAACATATTCACACAAAGCAGACGGGTCCTTAGGTTTAGGCTTGCATGAGGTTCAGGTACTACCCTCTTTCAGTTTGTTGGTTAAAACCTGTCCTATCAAAAGTAACCGGGTTCTAAGGAGCTCAATATCATTGGATTGTTTTCTGTGTTCATTGTTTCGGTTTAGCCACTTACTGGCGACCAAAATATTCCAAGAAAACAATCCTCAAAAGAGTGTAGTATCGAGGATCTACCAACTTCGGACTGCACCAAAGTCGGTCATCTCACTTACCCTTAAAAGGCTAAGATGGTCAACTAAGGTTCTAAGAGTTCGTTAGTGCTTCATGACATCACACAGCGGCCCCGTACTCTCCTTGACTACTCAAGGGTTACCGGTACTCACAAATATGTCACACTAACATAGCTTACTGCTTCAACCGTGTCGGTATACCCCGCACAGTTCCCTCGCAGTTTTTTTGCTATTTACCTAAAAAGGTGCCCCAAATCCGGATGGAGGATTTACAACAAACCCAAACAAAGAACCCAAATGATAAAGCAATCAAGTCAATCAAAGTAAGAAAGTAAAAGTGATCTAAACCCTAAGGTAACCCCACTTTTAAAATCACCTCCCCAGCAGAGTCGCCAGTTCTGTGATACGGTGGGAGAACTGACTATGGTTTTGCGTTCGTATTCGCACTTGTGCGGTTGAGCAAGAGTCGCCACCGACTTTTTATTTTATCCTAAAGGAAAGGTTAAAAAAGCACAGCAAAAACCTTTTGAGATATTTCGTGGGTTCGGGGGGGTAGATTATGAAAAGGGAAGGTATTAGCACCCTTTTCATCCATGGTTATCCATGGGCTCTTAGTTACTTGGTTTTTTAGATCACTTGCCTTGATTTTCGATTGCTTAAAAAAAATGGTGTGTATGTGAATGTTTTTGAAAATGTTTTGGAAGAAGATGCCTTGTCTTAGGCTAACCTTGTAACAATTCTTTACTCGAATATTTTACAAAGGCGTGTATCTTTTTGAAAAGATGTTTCAAATGTTTTGAGAGTTTGTTTGAAAGTGTTGTGGATTGTGGTTTTTTGAAAAGAAGGCAAGTGTTTTTGCAAGTTGATCTCAAGTAACTAAGAGTTTTGTCTACCCTATTGTACTCAAAGGTTTGTGTTATGTTTTCAACCCTTTTTAACAATTTTGTTCCACCATTGAATTTGGTGGACAATCTTGCGTTTAGGATGTTTATTTGGGACGGGCGCGGGTCATCGTATGGACCATGGATGCAATGATGCCAAGTGTCTTTGGCAATTTGCTTTGAGGGACTTGATCATTTGTTTAGGCAACATTTTGAAAGTGTTATCGAGGGACTATGATCATTTTGAATTCATTTTGCCAAAGAAAACTCGACGTGCAAGCATGGCCCATTTTGGAAGGCAACATGTGGGATTACCCTAGAGGGTGCAAGTGTGATTGTGTATTGATTTCATGTATTTGTCTTGTATTAGGTTATCTAGCGTTTGATTTTATGTACATGCAAACCCTAGGTCTAACCATGGTATAATTGAAAGCGGTAAATTGCGAAAATGTAAAATCTACGCTATTACAAACTAAGTATCCGGGAGTGGGGGTACAATATTCACAAATGGGGATGAGACTTATAGTATCCAATAAGTTACAACCAAATCGAATTTGCGATCAAATGTAAATGATGTATATCAATGTATAAGATAAACAAGTGTGTATAGGAGCAATGTGAATGTATTTGTATTGTGTAAGTGTGAAGTTATTTACAGGTGCGACAATAGGAATTTAAGAAAGTATTGTTTGGTAATTGTTTTGACCTAAAGAAAAATTAAATGTTTATTTAATTAATCAATGATCTTGTATTTTTTTAATATGTACAAAAGAAAGTTTTAATGAAAAGAACATGTTTTCTGTTTAATTATATTGTGTATAAAATGATGTTTTAAGAAAAGAAAATATTTCTAAGTTTTAATTATGTATACAAGAAAGTATTTTTTTTCCATTTGTTATGTACAAAAATATTTTAAGAAATTAAATTATGCAAAAATGTATATTTACTTATTATGTACAAAAGTATGTTTTAAATAACAAACAAGGATTAAATTAGAAAAAATGTATTTTAATTAAATGTTCAAGAATTTAAATTATGCAAAAATGTATTTATCTACTATGTACAAATAAAATTTAAATTAGATATTTTAGATTAAAAGTGTTTTTATATGTTTTAGTATTAATGTAATATTGTAAAGAATATGTTAAGTTAGAAAACAAATAGATTGTGTTAAAAAATGTTTTTAAGTATAAAAGAAAAGGATTTATGTTAATTTATATATGATGATAAATAAAAGGTTTGGAATAGGTTAGAAATGGGCCTTGGGTACTCAAACGGGCAAGGCCCACAGTGCAAGCGTTGGTTTTTTAGGGTTCATTGTTTTGGTATCCAGTTTTGACAACGCTTAGGGTTAGTGCAGCGGCGCTCATCTTGGGGTTTCGTTCATCTTCGTCTTCCTTGTTTGCTTCTGAGTGCCCACTCTTCCGTCCAGCCACCAGCACTACCTCGTCCTCCCCCTCACGTTCGCTTAGGCAACGGTGAACCAAGGTAACGGCATGTCTCAAATTCGTTAAACATTTTAGATTTGCATGTTAAGGTTCTCTGATTTGTTGAATCTGATTCTATGTTTTAATGCATTTTTACTTGTCTTATGTGAGGTATGAAAGGAAAGGAGAAAACAAAACTACCTTGACAGAGGGGAGGAGGAAAATGGAAGTGCTCAGGAGGCTTGACGAGCGGAGGAAACGTGATGCTTGCTTGGACGATACTTGGTATTTCTGTATTTTGTTACCGTCTTTAAGGTTTCGTGATGATGACTTGACTGAAAACCTTATTTTTGAATTTGCCTCTTTCTTCTTCTTCTTTACCACTGTATGCTTGTTGCCTCTTTTCCACCCTATGATGAACTCAGAATTCTGAGGGGGGGCTCGCTTGTATGCTTGAAATGTTATTGTTGCTTCTGAACGAATTTTGGTTTATGTTGCCCCTGAATATTTTCTCTCTTCTTCTCTTATTGCCTTGAGTTGGATGCCTGGATTAATTTGCTTCGTACGTTGGTTTGATGGCCCGATGATGAAGAGATTCTGAGGGTCTAGAGTTGGTTAGGCTGGATACTTTAGCTTGATGGTTTATGTTGAACACAGGGTATACAGGTTGGTTGGTTCTGCTTGTGTTAGTTATGTTTGGATTGAATGGTCAATGTTTTTGAATGGTTTTGGCCAGGTTTTGGTATTAGGCAGGTTGTGGCCATGCAGGTTTGTATGTTTTCAGCAGGTGTGAGCTTGGCCTGGTTTTAGTTTGATGTTTTATGGTTTATGCAGTATGGAGGTGTTTATGGACTGGTATCTGAACTTGTTGACAGGTTATGCTTTTGGAATTGGTTTGAATAGGTTTTGACTGATGCCGGTTTAAGGTGTTTGATAGCTTCAGCTGGTTTGTATATTGGTTTAGGACATGTTTTGCTGGTTTAGCAGGTTATGTGCGTGGCTGGTATATGCTTTGGTTGTTTGGTAGTTCAGGTTCTGAGTTTGGAGGTTTATCAGTTTGTGCTTAGGCCGGTTGTCTCAGTGTAGATAGCAGGTTTTTATGTTTGTTGGTTTGAGCTAATGCAGGTTTTGTACTTTAGCCTTGAACTTGGTTCTAGTTGTTTTTGTTTCAAGGCTTCAGGCAGGTATGATCTTTTGCTTTTGGCTTCTTGTTAGGACTTGGTTGAGGCCTCCTTGATATCTGTCTTCTGTTGGAGTTCTTATTGTTATAACTGGTAGGCTGTCTTGTATGGTTATTGGCCTCTTTGCCTTATCCACTGTGTTTTGTTTTTGATTTCTGTCTTCCTGCCTAAAAGCCTAAAAAACCTGTATCCTTATCTCTTTTCTTTCTCTCTCTTTGGTACAGTTAAATATTTTAATATGCTTGTGCTGTACCTTTTTCTGAAAGGGCCATTGGGAAATGATGAAAAATATAGCTTGCTTGCATAATAGATTTCCTCTGCATTCTTTTCTTTTCTTGACAGCTTTGAGTAGACTTTGTATTTTTTGAACTTTCCATATCTTTGCCAAATCTTCTTTTGACAGCTTGGGTACCTTTGGCATATTTGACAGCAAGTTGTACTTTTTGGATTTTGACAGAAAGTAGGAATTTGGATTTTTAGTTGGGTTTGAACTGTGCAGTTTGCTATTTTGAAATTATGCACTTTTGACACTTTGCATTTTTTCAACTTTGCATTCATGATTAAATGAATAAAATTCTTCCCTCTTTGTGAACCGGGAGAAATCCCATGATTTGCAGAGAGGGTTAACTGATCCCAATCAGTGGCCCTTAGTGATGAATTTCTTTTATCTGTCTTTATTTATTTATCAGTCACTGACTTTTCTCCTTTTCTTTTTGCAGATGAATATTTGGATGGAGAGGAGCAAAGTGAAGAATGAAGAATTAGGGACTTAGAAAATATTTAGAAAAATAGGATAGTTTTTATTTTCAATTTAATCATTGTAAACTATTATTATTTTAAATACTTCGTAAATGCATACTTGTATCTAAATAATAATTGTAACAAATGTTTAAATATGAAATAAAAATTCTATTGATCCATTTAATTCTTTTTATCCCTTCTCAATTATTTACTTATTATTTATAGTTCCTTAAATTAAAACAAATGAAAATTAAATTCCAGATATTTAATTCTTAGAATAATAAATAATCAACTAAACATTGATTCTTCGTTGATCAAAATAAATGAACTTGGCGCCTCCGTCATCCAAAGCAACGCACAGCCAAACGCAATAACTGATCAGATGCGATCCTTTCTTACTGATTTCTTACCAAACACTGTAAATCCAAACTGCATATTTCTTTTGACTGGCTCAAACAAACCAACGTGAATTCAAACCAACTGCCTCTTTCACTGATTAAATCAAAACAATGCGAATTCAACCCGAATCTCGGAATAACTTGCAAAGTGCTGTGGAATTTTAATCTTTCTGAGAATATGCCCATAAAACCTTAATTCCTGATTAAATGCCAACGAACATTCGCCTGATCAAAATTGAGCCAAAATCAACCAAAACCCTAAGCCAATTGTGTGAAACAATCCAGAGCCCTGAAAAATCAATAAAACCCTAATTTTTGTTTGACTGACGAGAAAAGTCTGTTTGACCGATTCTTGAGCCAATCTGAAAAATCAGAAAACGCCTGAAGCTGTGATTTCTTGAGGAAAAATGCGAGCACAAATTTTGGGGTACAACACCTAGCAACTTTCCAGATCTTACCCCAAAGGTGCACTTGTTTGGGTTCAACCTCAGCTTGTACAACTTCAGACGGTCAAACAGCTTCTGTAGATGGTCAAGGTGTTCCTCCTCAGTTTGGGACCTTGCAATCATATCATCGACGTACACTTCAATCTCATGATGGATCATGTCATGAAATAAAGCAACCATGGCACATTGGTAGGTTGCCCCAACATTTTTCAGTCCAAATGGCATGACCTTGTAGCAGAAGGTGCCCCACCAAGTAACAAAGGTAGTCTTTTCCATATCTTCAGGAGCCATCTTGATCTGATTATAACCTGAAAAGCCGTCCATGAAGGAGAACACCTTATGCTGGGCAGTATTGTCAACCAAAACGTCGATGTGAGGCAGGGGGAAGTCATCCTTGGGGCTGGCCCTGTTCAGATCCATGTAGTCGACACACATTTGGACCTTACCATCTTTCTTTGGCACTGGAACCACGTTGGCAACCCACTGAGGGTAAGAAGTCACTGCAAGAAAATCGGCGTCAAATTGTTTCATAACCTCAGCTTTGATTTTCTCGGACATCTCTGGACGCATACGGCGGACCTTTTGTTTAACTGGAGGGCAGTTGTGATCGGTGGATCTGGAACTGACTGTTTAACGCTGGTTCGCAAAATGTCGCGGAAGCAAGAGTCGCCACCATCTTTTATTTTCTCCAAATGGAAAGGACAAAAGCCCAGAAAAATTCCTTAAAGAGATTGCTCTCGGTTCGGGAGGTAGATTATAGAAAGGGAAGGTGTTAGCACCCTTTCTATCCATGGTTATCCAGGGGCTCTTAGATACTTGCTCATTTGTGTTTTCAAAATTGTTTTGCTTTTCAATTGTGGGTTTTAAAAAAGTTTCTTTGAAAATTCCAGTTCGACTCTTGTATCGGTCCTCAAGAGTGTTTGAAAAAATGCTTTCGAAAGCTTTTTGAAAACGTGTTGGTGTGAAAAGTATTTTTTTTTTTAATTTTGTTTTGAAATTAGAGCAAGTATCTAGAGTCGTCTACCTACCCTAAGGAGTTCGTCTGTGTAAATGTCCTTTAAAGTAGTGCCATCCCATCATTGAGAGGTAGGTAGCACCACCGTTGGAGGTATTCGGGTCAATTCGAGGTTCGGGACATGGTGATCACCGGAGCAATGGGAAGACACCTTAGAAGCTACCCTCATGCCAGGTTCCCGGATACTGAGGACTTACTAAGACGTCCTCTACTCGACGATCACCTTTCGAGGCAAGGCAACAGTGAGGCGTACCCTAGGGGTGGTGTGTGATTTGTGTGTCAGATTCATTTATTTTTGTCTTGTCATGTTATGGTGATCTACGCTTGATTTTATTAAGGCCATTCATTCTTGCATGCTTTGTTTAACAGTTAAAATATTGCGAGAGAAAGTAAATCTAAAGCTATTACAAATGGCGCGGGTCCACATCGCCAAAATTAAACCGGACCCGATTTGACAGAAAAGTAAAGAATTAAAAGTGCGAGCAATTATTTACAAGGCTTTGGGAGAGGTACATAATTATTTAAATGACATAAAATAAATATGCGAATAAATAAGAAAATTAAGAACGAAACGAGGGCGTTGGACCCTTTTGCAAAATATTAAAATTAATGAGGAATTAAAATTAAAATTAAAAGAAAGATTTATTTTTGGTATTTTTATATATTTTAAGATTTAATGAAAAGAGGAATTAATTAAAATTAAAATAGAATACTAAACCTAATTCTAATTATTTTTAAGTTATTTAAGAAAATATTGACGTTTTTAACCTAAATGAAACCCTAATTAATTTACAAGTTTAATTATAAAAATAAATAAAATAAATATTTAATTGTTTGATCATTATGAGAAAAAAAAAATAAAAAAGATGAAAAATTAGTAATTAAACCCTAGTTCTACATTTTTTAGATTTATTATTAAAAATATTAAAATTACACTTAAATTAGAACTAAATATTTACATGCAAGTTTATTTATAAAAATACTAAAATAAATAATATTTTATTATTTTTTCCTTTTTCTGATTTTTATGTGTATTTTTTGTATTTTGTAAAAATAATTAATTAAATCAAAACAATAAAGCAAATAAAATAACAATTGAAAATAAAATATAAGAAAAAGATAGAAAATTGCAAACCAGGGGGGGTGGTAGTCCCCAAAATGGAGGTATGCTTTAGAAATCCAGGCCCAATAAGACATGGGTCCGTTTGACTTTCCAGGTAGCGTGTAGCAACGTTGACCTGAGTTTATGGTGTTCATCAATTTCGCACCCTTGGATTGTCTTAGACATACGCGCGGCTGGCCTGATGAGGAGATGTACCATGGACTCCAGTGAGCGAAGCTGCATGTGATGGTTAATAGAAAAATAACATGGAAATTACTGAAGACCTGGGGCTCGAACCCAGGTCATATGCTTTGCCAAACCTCACGCTTGCCATCTGATCCAAACGCGCACTTTGTATATACAATAACGAATAAATAACAAAAATAAAAATTGGTTAGTGGCCACAAAAAAACATAAAAACGCGCGCTGATTTAAAAGAGCCAACCAACGTTTGCCAACACATCATCTTCCTCGCGTGTTTTCTTTTTTTCTGAAACAAGAACATATTGCAACGGTTTTAGACGCGTTTCCTTAGGCCAGCTATTGAAAAATAGCGATTAGCTCTCAAGCGTTCATAAATTGAGCGCGATAGTTGCGTCTTCTTCGTCCAGGTGCGATGAGTTGGATGGTGGTGGTCTCAAGGGCTAATTTTGCCTCGTTTCAAAAGCCCTAATTTCACATCCTGCAAAACCCTAGAAAACTAACATGGCACAATCGTGTGTAGTACATAAAAAGGCAATTGATTATACTGGTTAGCTTCAGAATCTCATAAGGAACATGAATCACTGGATAAAATGTTATGAAAGTGCATAGAATGCAGAACACGATAATGAAAAATAAGTGAGAAAGGTTCACTTCTGGATACCGTTTCACAGCGTTTTTATTGATGTCTTTGATTGGAATACGTCCTATATTGCTCAAGGAAGCTAATGGAATAGGTATTATGCCTTGAATCGCCTTGTAAAGGTGTTTTCAGATTTGAATTGCTTTGCAAAATTTTCAAGTTTTCCTTCCAACTTTCTCAACAGCTGCGTCCTCCTTTGCATAAGGGTTATGATCAGGCATATGTAGTGAGTGCATTAGGTCAAGAAAAACCAATCAAATCCATGGCATTCATTGTTTTTGAAAATTTGATTTGTTAAGATCTTTCCATATCTTTTCCATGTGTTCTTGTGTCAATTAGGATCCAATCAAGCCAAATCTTTCCACATTTGCATATGCACGAAATATTGAGTCTAAAACATGTATAAAAAGATTGGTTAGGTTAGCTTAGATATTTTTCATATATTTTAAATGATTTAAATGAATTAATATAAATAAAAATTCAAATAAATAATGGATGATGAATTATGGAAGAAAAATGGGCCCATTAGCAATTTTAGGTCATTTGAAGTAATGTTGACTTTTCAAAATATCCAAAAATTTCCCAACTTCTACAAGGCATAACTTGCTCAATTTTTAAGATTTTCTCATGTTCTTGGACATTTTGGAAAGGTCTTTGAGTCCTCTAACCAATGCCTTTGGTCCCATGTCATTTTGATTTACCAATCTCAAGTTATGGTCTTTGACTTAAAGTCCCTTTTTGTTGACTTTTGAAAATGACCTATAATGTTGAAATTGATAACTTTTTGTGAGAGCATTTCTTGGACTTGAAGTATGAAGATGAGTTGTAGGAAATGTCTTTCTCTTCAAAATGAGCTTTGGATGGGATTTTTCTGATAATCCATGTGAAAGTTATGCCCTGGTCAATTTCAGTTGACTTTTTCAGCTGTCCAAATAAGGAAACTTTTGCATCTTGATGATTTCTGAGCCAAATTTTGAGAATCATGATCAAGCATTGATCAAATGATGTTTGTGGCTTCAAAATGATATGTTGACCAAAAATTTGAACTTTTGACTGTCAAATGACCATTTTGCCCCTACAGTTGACTGTAGTGCAATTAGGGTTTTTGACTGTGCAATTTTGTGCTGAATGCCTTGAAACTTGATATGAGGATACTTGACCATATTTGTAAGCATGTGAGACTTGATTGGACCTTTGAAAACTTCATTTTCTTGATCAGAACATAAACCCTAGTTTTGACTGTATAGGAGACCTTTGACTGTGCAACCCTTGGGGAATTTTGCAACTTGACTTGGCAATTTCTTGAAGAATATGGGAGGGCAAATTTTGGGGTACAACAGCAGTCTTCCTTGGTAGGAAGGTGATGAACCACAATGTCGGTATCCAACCCAGGCATGTCTTCGTAAGACCAGGCAAAGATTTCCACATAATCATGCAGCATCTGAATCAACCGTTGTTTCATGCTGAGCTCTAGATTGGCACCAATCTTGACTTCCTTTCTGTCTATCTTAGTACCCAGATTTACCGTTTCCACTGGCTCTTCATGTGGCTGAATGGCCCTCTCTTCCTGGAGTAGCAGTCTTGCAAGTTCACCAGGCACTTCGCAATCATCTTCACCTTAGTCTTCGGCTAAGTTGATCGGATTTTCGAAGTCATAACTGGCAGTAGCAGAGTCGTTACCAGTGAGATCCAGAGTGGATTGAAACCTGTATGAGTGAGTGTGTGTAAATACAGCTGTTATGCAATATATATAAAGAAAGAAAGGGAGCGCAAGATTTGAAATGTGAAAAACGTCCAATGCTTTTATTCATGATATATGAAAGTGACAAACAAAAGCCCTCACAAATAAAACCACGGTGCCCCGGGTAAGGCACCGGGTCATAAATTTTAGAATTATTGTTTATTACAAATCCAAAACAAAGAAGTTCATTACTGGGTGACAAAAGTAATAGGTGTAAAGTCTTTCGCAGTCCAGTTGCTAGGTCCACCATCGGTCGTTGGGTAGATCCAGCTGTCAAATTCAGATTCATCCACTTACTCTTCAATAGCGTTCACTCCCGGATTGGTGATGAATACAGGAGGTCTTCCAATCCTTGCCTTGCGCACAGCCTTCTGAGCCTCTGCAGTGAAACCCAGCCCAAACTTGTCAGTCTTAGGAGTAAAATCGGGGAGCCTGCCCCAGTTTGCACATTCACCTTTTTCAATCACAGCCCGGGCATCCTTCAAGGAAGCCATCTTCAAAGGAGAACCCTCTTCAGTCACTGTTTCTGCTGCTGCCAATGTTTGTGGCACCTCTTCAAAATGTTGAAAGGGGGTCTCAATGAACTCCCCATCCATTTCTACGTACCTGAAGGAGTTGAGGTGGCTGACCATGTATTCCTCTTCCCCTTGCACTGTTACGATCTTCCCCCTGACCGGGTACTTGAGCTTCTGATGCAACGTGGAGGTCACAGCTCCAGCCTTGTAGATCCAAGGACGACCCAGCAAACGAGAATAGGATGGACGGATATCCATCACATATAATTTTGAATCAAATACCTGCGAACCAACCCTGATCGGGATGTCAACCTCACCATGCACCATCCTTTTGGACCCGTCAAAGGCCCGGACAACGATGTTACTTGGTTTGAGCTCTAAACCCTCACAGTCCAGCCTGTCTAGAGCTTTCTTGGGCAGCACGTTCAGTGAAGAACTAGTGTCAACCAGTACGTGAGCAAGAGTAGTGCCCCTGCATTCAATGGAGACATGCAAGGCATCATTATGGTTCTTCCCCTTGGCCGTCAGATCAGCATCAGAGAAACCCAAACCATTATCAGCGGTTAAGTTAGCCACACAGTCGGTGAATTGGTCAGCAGACGTTTCTTGGGGCACGTGGGCCGTCTTCAGGAACGCAATCAGGGCCTTGGCATGGGACTCTGAAAACAGCAGCAGTGATAGCATGGAGATTTTGGAGGGGGTGTGCCCCAGCTGTTCAACGATGTTGAAATCATTTTTCTTTATAATTTTGGGGATCTCTTCCATCTCTTGCTTGGAAGCCTCAACAGTGGTCTTCGGTGCCTCCGTCCAGGCAGGCATATCAGTAGAAATCCCCTTGCCCCGAGTGTCAGATGACTCAGCAGCAGGGGTAGAAACTTGATCAGGGGGGGAAACAGGCACACTGGCAGGTGTGATGACAAGAGGTCTCTGAATTACTGGAGGTGCAATGTCCGGTGAGAACAGTCTTCCACTACGAGTGACCTTAGCAGGCCTGGTGATGTTGGTGACACCGGTATCAGTATTGAACTCTTGCTTCACTCCCAGAACATAAACATCCGCCCCATAGTGCCATGGGACAACTTTATCAGACTTGTAAGGGATGGGCCCCGGAACAGTAATGTTTATAGGAGCAATCTTGCGAACAGGCATAATTTTGATAGGCTTCTTTGAAGGAGCCTTGGAAGGGTTGTTGAAAATGGTAACAATTGAAACTTCTTCAACAGGGGCAGCAGGAACGGCAGTCTTCTTGAACAAGATCTCTTTACTGTCCATCAGGTTTTGGACGCCTGATTTCAGCAAAGAACAACCAGCAGGGGAATCAGCACATAAAGGGCAGCCTTTGCTACATCCCGGAAATAAACCGGCTAGCAACAGGTTCCTCTTGACGGTCAGCAGCGGAGTAGCAACATCATCCACAGAAGCTACATACAAATCCTCCTCAACAGCGTTCACTCCATGCTGGGGCATGGGAGCGGTCACAACATTTGGCCTTTCGGGCGCCTCGAGTTGTATTTCCTTGGCATCAATAAGGTCCTGAACCTTATTCCTCAGGGCCCAGCAATCATCAGTAGAATGTCCCGGGCTATCAGAGTGATAAGCGCAGCGGGCGTTGGGGTTGTACTTCGGAGATGCTGTGTGTGATACGGTGGGAGAACTGACTAGTGTTTTGCGTTTGTATTCGCACTTGTGCGGTTAGCAAGAGTCGCCACCGACTTTTTATTTTATCCTAAAGGAAAGGTTAAAAAAGCATAGCAAAAACCTTTTGAGATATTTCGTGGGTTCGGGGGGTAGATTATGAAAAGGGAAGGTATTAGCACCCTTTTCATCCATGGTTATCCATGGGCTCTTAGTTACTTGGTTTTTTAGATCACTTGCCTTGTTTTTTCGATTGCTTTGAAAATGGTGTGTGTGTGGGTGCTTTTTGAAAATGTTTTGGAAAAAGATGCCTTGTCTTAGGCAACTAATGTATTTGACTCGTGTTTGAGTGTTTTACAAAAGTGTGATCTTTTCGAAAAGATGTTTCAAAATGTTTTTGAGAGTTTGTTTGAAAGTGTTATGGATTGTGGTTTTTGAAAAGAAGGCAAGTGTTTTTGCAAGTTTGATCTCAAGTAACTAAGAGTTTTGTCTACCCTATTGTACTCAAAGGTTTTTGTCATGTTTTAACCCCTTTTAACAATTTTGTTCTACCATTGAAATTGGTAGACAATCTTGCGTTTAGGAAGTTTATTCGGGACGGGCGCGGGTCATCGTATGGACCATGAATGCAATGATGCCAAGTGTCTTTGGCAATTTGCTTGAAGGGACTTGATCATTCCATTTAGGCAACATCCGAAAGCGTCATCGAGGGACTTATGATCATTTGATTTTATTTTGCCAAAGATACTCGACGTACAAGCATGGCCCATTTTGGAAGGCAACATGTGGGATTACCCTAGGGGGTGCAAGTGTGATTGTGTATTGATTACATGTATTTGTCTTGTATTAGGTTATCTAGCGTTTGATTTTATGTACGTACAAACCCTAGGTCTAACCATGGTATAATTGAAAAGCCGTAAATTGCGGAATGTAAATCTACGCTATTACAAAATAGTGTCCGGGAGCGGGGGTATAAATGTACAAGGGGATGAGACTTATAGTACCCAATAATTTACAACCAAATCGAGTGTCGCGATCAAATGAATATCAAATATAAATGTAAGATAAACATGTGTATAGGGTAATGTGAATGTATTTGTGTAAGTGTACAAATGTATATGTATGTGAATTGTGTATGTGTAATTATGTACAGGTGCGAAATGTGAAATCGAGTCGTATTAGGGTTTGACCTAGAGAAATGTTTTTAAATGAATCTTTGATTTATATGTTAATTATGTACAAAAGAAAAATGAAGCGTTTTGATTAAGTGTTAAGTTTCTAATTGGAAAGTATTTTAGTCAAATGTTTGTGAGTTTAATATTAGAGAAAATGTGTATTTAAATTATTATATATGAATATGAATGTTAACTAAAAAAAGAGTTTAATTTTAATTACGTATGAAAAATGTATAATATGTACAAATATGTATTTTGATTAAGAAAGTATTTTCAATTCAATTATGAAAAAGTTTATTATTTTTATGTACAAATGTAATTTTAAAAAAGACATTTTAACTTATATGATAGAAAATGTATTAAATTAGTATTTTACAAATAATAAAAAACATTGTTTATAAAATAAAGTTAGTAGATATTGTTTTTACAAATAAATAAAAAGGTTAGTGTTAAGAAAAAGAAGTAAATATAAAATAAAGAAAAGAAAGGTTTAGTGTTTTAAGATTATGGTCTTAGGATAATTAGGAACAAATTAAGCCCACGTTTGGATTTTGAATGAAATTAGGGTTAGGCATTGTTTCAGTTTGGAACGAAGGCTAGGGCTTGTGAGGCAGCGACGGCGCGTTTGTTGTATTCGTCTTCTCCGTTTAGGCTTCCTGAGCACTTGGTTCCGGCCACCAACATCACTCTCGAACCTCTCTTCCCTCCCTAGCACGGTCTCCACATCTTCTTGAAACAAGGTTGGTTCTTAGTTGTTATGTCTTTATCTTTTCTTTTCTGGATTCGCGTGGTTCGGATTTGTTTTAAACTGAGTTCTTTATTTTTTCGTTTTTTATGAGGTGAATGAGAAGGTATAGCAAGTTCGTTACCTGCTTTTGGAGATGGAGGAGAGAAGAAGGGGTGATGCTTCAGGAGGCCGGAACGGCGGTGATGGACTTTGAGCTTGCTTCGCTTTTGACGCTTTCCTGGTACTTTCGTTCTTTGATATGTTAGGGCTTTGATGATGATGTACACTGAGAAACCCCAATTCACTTCTTTATCTCTTCTTCCACTATGATGCCTTTTGGGAATTTGTATGTTGCTTGAACATTTGCTTTGAATACGCTTCTTATTGTTGCCTTTGTGTTGTTGCCTGGAATTTTTGCTGAATGGTTGCCTTGAGATGCCCAGTGATGATCTCAGATCTGAGGGCCTATGTTGCCTTTGATACTTTGTTTTCCTCTGAGTCCCTGATGCTTCTTTCTTTCTTCTTCTTGAGAGGCTATATGCTTGCTTGTGTGCCTTACTGAGATGTTTATGATGAAGCCCCTGATGCCTTGAATGATTGTCCTGTGTTATCTTTAATTCGCCCTCTTGTACGTATGCTTGCCTTTATTGTCTTGACTGATTTTGGACAGTTATTGCCTTGAGTGTGGGTTGTAATATGATGCTTGAAGGTTGAGGCAGGGTATTGGTGTTTGATAGGTTGCAAGTTATGGTTTTTTGTTATGACAGTAGGGGTGTTCTTTGATTTAGGCAGGTTGTGGCATTTCTAAGTTATGTCCTTGAAGGTTGAGGCCTTGACAGGTTCTATATCTTTTCTATCTCCTCACTTCTGGACTGTGCTTACTGCCCAACTCAGTTTGTTATTTTCTGATTTTTTGTATCTTTTTCTTCCTTTCTAACCTTACTGAACTGTCTTGCATTGGCTTGGTGTTTTCTGAGACTGATGCAGAGTGGATGAAGTTTTGTGGACAAGGTTCAGGTTTTTGATATTGGTTAGATCGAGTTTTGTGCAGCTACTGAGTTGTATCTATCTCTCTTGCTATCTTTTGCTTCTTTGTATTAGCTTCTGTTTGTATTGAGGCAGAGTGGGTAAGTTTCGTATCTCTTTTTCTTCTGTCCTGCTATGCTGGACTGCTGCCTGCTATGCTGAACTCAGTCTTGGCTTTTGATTTGTATAATCTTTTTCTTTCTGTCTCTACTGTCTGCCTGCAAACCTGCCTATGCTTTATCTCTCTTTTCCCTCTCTTAAAGTACAGTTTAAGAATTTTATAATGTTATTGTTCTGTACTTTTCTGAAGGGGCTCTGGATGGGAAGTGATGATTAAGATCTTAGCTTGCATCTTACATTTTGCATCTTTATCTCTTTTGACAGTTTATGTGTGCTGACTTCCTTTTCCTTGATATCTTGGCTAAATCTTTTCATGACAGCTTGGGTACTTGTGATTTTCTTTGAGTGGACTTTGGGCATTTTGACAGTAGCCTTTGCTTTTGGATAGAAAGTTTGGATTTGAACTTTTCAGTTTGGATTTGAACTATATGGTTTTGAATTGGAAATTGAGATTCTTATGTAGCTTGAATTTTATAACTTATGCATTTTTGACATTTGCATTCATGAAATAAAATAATCTTCCCTCTCTGTGAACCGGGAGAAATCCCGTGATTTGCAGAGAGGGTCAACTGATCCCAGTCAGTGGCCCCTAATGATGAGCACTTTTAATTGTCTTTGCTATTAATTGCTTTCTTACTTTTCTTGTTTCTTTTTGCAGATGAAAAATAGAATACCGGAGCGGAGTGAAGAATGAAGAATATTTAGAAAATAGGATAATTTTTTCATTCTATGTAATATTTAAATTAAATGTAAATTATTGTCTGTAATAAACAACAATTTGTACAAATAACTCAAATATCAATAAAAGTTTAAATTATCCAATTAATTCTAATTTCTTTATTGTTTATTTATTTATTTAAAATTCTTAGAATTAAAACAATTGAAAAATAAATTCAATCATTTAATTTCAGAATAATAAATAACTTAAATAAAACAACATTGATCAATTAAGTCTGTCTTATTCAACATCCAGAGCAAAGCAGCAGTCGATCCAAATAGACTGATCAAATACATAAACACTGTGAATTCAAAACTGCATCTTGTATCTGACTGGCCCAATCAAAACGTACTGAATTCAAACCACTGTCTCTTTTACTGATTAAACCAAGATAACGCGAATTTTAATCCGAATCTTGAAATAAACCGCAAAGTGCTGTGGAATTTAAATTCTTCTGAGAATATGCCCATAAAACCTTAATTCCCGATTAAATGTCAAATCACGCTCGCTTGATCAAAATTGAACCAAAAATCAACCAAACTCTAAGCCCACTGTATGAAACAATTCAGAGCTCTGAAAATCAGTAAAAACCCTAATTCTGCTTGACTGTCAAGAAAAGTCCGTTTGTCCGATTCTTGAGCCAATTTGAAAAGTCAGGAAATGTTTGAAGCTGAGATTTCTTGGGGAAAAATGCGAGGGCAAATTTTGGGGTACAACACTGTGTTTACCATCTTCGGAGCTTCTTTGACAGTTACCAAGCTAGTTGACAGCAGTTGCGGTAAGATCTGAGAGAGAGTCATGTTGAGCCGAGCATACTGCCTTTTGGGCCTCTCAGCTCTGGGCTGGTTGTATTGTTGTGGAGCAGCAGCAGGCTTAGAAATAACCACCGCGTTGACAGCTTGGCGGCGTTCCGGTTTGTTTTGCCTCCTTGGACCATACACAACACTAGCCTCCTTCTTGAAGGGCTTCTTTTCAGCATTTGAGGAGGCACCCTTCTGTATCTTTCCCGATTTTATACCAGCTTCGATCCTCTCACCAGTCAGGATCAAGTCAGTAAACCCAACAGAGGAATTACCAATGAGATGGTTGAAGAATGGACCGGATAGGGTCCCCAAGAACATGTCCACTAGCTCACGGTCTGTCAATGGTGGCTGCACCCTGCCAGCCAGGTCTCTCCATTTCTGTGCGTACTCCTTAAAACCTTCACCCGTTCCCAGAGACATACCCTGGAGTTGGGTACGCATGGGAGCAAGGTCGGAATTATATTGATACTGCTTGTAAAAAGCAGTGGCTAAATCCTCCCAGTTACGAATGTTGGTTCCATCCAGCTGATAGAACCATTCGAGATGAGTCCTTGAAAGACTCTCCTGGAAGAAGTGGATCCATAAGTTCTTGTCTGCTGTGTAAGGCTAGATCTTCCTTACATAATAACGGAGGTGCATCTTAGGACAAGAAGCCCCGTCATACTTCACAAAGGCAGGCGCCTTGAACTTGTGTGGGATCACCACCCCAGAGGATAACCCCAAGTCTCCGAAATCCAACCCAGGCACACGTTGAATTTCCATAGCATTTAACCTGTCCTCCAGCTGTTTGTACCGGTCCTCAACAGGAGGGTACTGTTCGTCATTGAAGTCTGTCTCAGTGTCAGAAACCACAGGACTAGGGACCTCTCTCCCTTGGTGACTTCCTTCCCCCACAGATGGAGTAGTCCTCTCAGCTTCATTTTGCAGCGTATTCCCGAGTCTGCACCCAGTGTTGAATAGCACAGTCCTCTTCTTCTTCTTCTTCAGGAGCAAAGCCTTCAGCTCTTGTTGTCCCTGGGCCAAGTTCATGACCATCTCCTGAAATTGGGCGTTTTGGGCCTGGAGGGCCTTGATAGCTTGCTCGGTAGTGAGTTCAGAATTCATGATGCTTGAGTGCTGAAATAATCAGCGAAGAAGATTAAGCAACCTGTAGAAAAAGGGTACCTGTTATACACATGATGCATGATATGCTATTTATGCAATGCATTCAAAGGTTCGAAAGTTCAAATTCGTTGTAGCCAAAAAAGAACACACTTTTTATTAGGAAATGAATTATTCAGTACATCAAGGCCTCATGGGCAAAACATTACAAAATAATTAATCCCAAAAGACACTGTGCATCCTCTTTGGAGCAATGTAAGTGTTGAGAGCCTTTTCCTCGTGCAGTAGACGCGTGAGCTCCAAGACCTTCTTCTCACTGGCATGTAGACTGGTTTCAAGAGAATTTCGTTCTTCCTTGAGTTGGATCCAGCTTTTCTGCATTTCTTCCCAGGATGTAGGCATGTCAGGATGTTGAATGGTGTAGGGCACCTCTCCTTCCAAAACTGGTTCTTTGATCACGGGGAGAACATGAGGATATGGCATCACCAGCTTCTGGGAGCGGGCTCGTACCCACTTGAGATAAGGCTCCAGGGGGATGGAGTTCTTGTGCCCCAGGGTCTTGTTATCTATCCTGTTGGGCATCCTCCAAGCTCTGATGAATCTCTGGCAAAGTCCTTGTGCATCGTTGTCGAAGTCAAAAACTATGTCAGGAATCAACATATCATGAGGGTCATCCCTCCGAGCATATCCAAACTGCCTCAAAGCCAGACAGGGGTTGTAAGTAATACCTTCTCTGATTCCAAGTAAAGGAACATTAGGATACTCCCCGCAACGATCAATGATAGTGACATCCTCTCTGGACCGAGAACACCAATGTATATCAGCATGTGTAAGAGTCATCAACCATTGTGACCATCTCAAACCCCGCTCGTTCTTCAAAACTGATTGTAGAAGGTGCGAAATAAACCACCTTCCCAGGAGAGGAGTGCAGCACATAAGAACACCTCTTTTTCTCATGGTTCGAGTGTAACATGAGTGAAGGATGTCCCCAAGCAACGTAGGTATAGGATTCCTGGACATGAAGATCTTGACAGCATTGATATCTATAAGCTGATCTGGCTTAGGGAACAACACCAACCCATAGACAAGGAGGGCTACAACTTCTTCAAAGGCTTGTAGGTCAAGGGAATTCCGACATTCTTGTGCTTTCTCAAACAGAAACTTGGCCAAGAACCCTTTGATACCACTTTTGGTTTCCCAATGTCCCTTGATGTCAGATGGTTGTAGGCATAATGCTTTAGCAACCTCTTCAAGTTTTGGTTCCCTTTCCGTACCGTTGTAGGGTAGTTAACTGAGGATAGGGATCTTCAGAAGCTGGGAGAACTCTTCCAATGTAGGCACCAGTTGATAATCCAGGAAAGTAAAGCAGTGGTGTAGAGGGTCAAAGAACTGGAAGAGGACCTTTATCATATCTTCCTCAATGTTGGTGTTGACCAAGCTGATGAGTCTTCCATGTTTCTCACTGAAAGAAGAGTTCTCAGGAATCCTGGATGTAAGTTCCTTAAGCTGAGGAGGGACCCTTACAAGGTTGCCTGAATTGTCTTTCTGCGGATAGTTTCCATGTCCTACAAAACAAGAACAAAGATGAATATTCGAACCCCTGAAGTGGTTAGTGGATGTATATGATGCTGTATGATGTTATGATGCTATGATAAAACACACCACAAGTATTCACAAGAGCAAACATGATAAGGCACACAAGTCACACCACAACCCTTAGAGTTTAGGCCAGCATGAAGTTTGGGGTACTACCCTCTTGAAGTTGGTGGGCTCAAACCTATCCTATCAAAGTAACCGGGTTTTAAGGAGCTCAATATCATTGGATTGTTTTCTGTGTTCATCATTTCGATTTAGCCACTGAACTGGCGATCAAAATATCCCAAGAAAACAACCCTCAATGAGTGTAGTATCGAGTATCAACCAACTTCGGACTGCACCAAAGTCAGTTATCTCACTACCCCTAAAGAGGCCAGGATGGTTCAATTAAGGTTCCTAAGGTCAGTTGATGCTTCACGACACCACGCGGCGGCCCCGTACTCTCCTTGACTTGACTCAAGGGTTACCGGTACTCACCAAAGTGCCACATCAACGTAGCAGACTGCTTCAACCGTGTCGGTATACCCCGCACAGTTCCCTCACAGTCTTGTTGCTACTTTCTAAGAAGGTATCCCCCAGATCCGGGTTAGGATCTATAGAATTCCTAAAACAGGCCCAAAATATTAAAGCACACAAATCAGGCAATTGAAAACACAAGTATGAGCTATCCTAAGGTACACCTCACTTTAAAGATCCCTAGTAGAGTCGCCAGTTCTGTGATCGGTGGAAATAGAACTGACTATTTTTTAGCTGGTTTCGCGAAATGTCGCGGAAGCAAGAGTCGCCACCGTCTTTTATTTTCTCCAACCTGGAAAGGACAAAAGCATAGCAAAATTCCTTATGAGATTTTTTCTCGGTTCGGGAGGTAGATTTATAGAAAGGGAATGTGTTAGCACCCTTTCTATCCATGGGCTCTTAGGTACTTGCTCTTATGTTTTCAAAATGTTTGCTTTTCAAAATGTGAATGGGTGTGAAAAAGTTTATTTGAAAGATTTCTAAATAACTCTTGTATCTGTCCTCAAGAGTGTTTGAAAATTTTGTTTTGAAAGTTTTTGAAAGTGTAAGGTGTGAAAAGTATTTTGTTTGTTTTTAAAAAGAGCAAGTACCCATGAGTCATCTACCTACCCTGAGGAATTAAGCTGCGTAAGTGTCCTTTAGGTAGTGCCATCCCACCATTGAGAGGTAGGTAGCACCACCGTTGGAGGTGTTCGGGTCAATTCGATTTTAGGGACAGTGTGGTCACCGAAGCAACAGTAGGACACCTTAGTGAAGGGGTGAAAAACACAAGAAGGGGGGGTTGAATTGTAAAACTGAAATCTTAAAGCAATTGACAAGATATTTTTATCCTGGTTCGTTTGATCTCAAACTACTCCAGTCCACCCGTCAAGGTGATTTCGCCTCTCTCCAACGAGGTCTTAATTCACTATATTCAACTGAATATTACAGACTGCTTTAACAACTGCTAAAGCCTTCTTGATTCAAACCACAATCCGGTTTGTCAAGGCAACACTTTCTTACAAAGGTATAAAACAATGTGTGTGAATGTTTTCTACAAAACTTTATCACAACTGTGATGTATACACAAAATGAAGCTTAGAAACTAGATTGCTAAACACTAATGGAGTATCAGAGTTTGTGGTTTAGCAAAACTGGTAGATGAAGATTATTGTTCAGCTTTGTGCGTGTAGAGATTTGGAGAGCATTAGCCATTATAATCTTCGAAGCCTTGTTTATATAGCACTTGAGAAGATGAACGTTGAATGCAATATTCTTGTTTCAATGCTAATAACAAGCTTTCCTTTTTGAGCAGATCTTGTCTGGAATGAAGCCGTTGGAATTAATTAGCGTTCAATGCACAGTACCGTTGCTTCTTCAATGCACGTTCTGGCTTGGCTCATTCTGATTCTGCTTCGCTGCTGATGAACTATTGTGTTTCTGTATCAGAGTGTTTACGCGCAGTTCTGTTCATCAAGCTTCAGCATGTACGTGAGTTGATCATCTGATCTTGACGTTCTGATTCAGCAACTTCTGATGCTGGTGTATGAAATCAAATTCTGATGCTGAAGAAGTGATCTTGCTTATTTTAATCAGCGTATCTGCAAGTCAGAGCATAGTAATTTTAGGCAGCATATAGTTCAAACATGAAACATATAAATACTATATCTTTTCACTTTGTTATCATCAAAACTTAAATATAGGGTAGTAGATTCAAACATTGTTCTAACAATCTCCCCCTTTTTGATGATGACAAAAACTAGATATTTT
Source organism: Vicia faba (assembly GCA_948472305.1). Classification (NCBI taxonomy): domain Eukaryota; kingdom Viridiplantae; phylum Streptophyta; class Magnoliopsida; order Fabales; family Fabaceae; genus Vicia; species Vicia faba. The sequence continues at coordinate 524,915,393 of OX451740.1, read as the reverse complement.
AAATGAAAAATAACGTGAAAAGGTGTCTGGGAAATGTTTCAGAGATAAGAAGTAAGGAGAAATCAGAGTTAAGAGATACTCCCCCTGAGTTGATTACTTCCCTTTGATGATACGTGTTCTTCAAGATCAGATCTTTTTCTTTCTTTGAACATCAGATTATAAGAGTCTTTGACTTATCAGAGAGCAGAGCTTCAGAGCTTTTCCTGTCAGAGCTTTGCTTTGGATCAGAGTATTTGGTCGATCAGAACTTCATATTTGATCAGAGCAACATTGATCAGAGCTTCTACATTCTGATCAGAGCTTCTAGTCTTCATAGTGTTCAGGAGCTTCCTTGTGCCTGTAGACTTAAAACAAAACAGAAAAACATTTCAAGTAATAGAGTTAGAATGTTTGAGAATTTCTGTCTAGTTAGCCGTTATTAATTTTAAATATCATTCTTGTTCTCCCCCTTTTTGTCAGCAATCAAAAAGTGTTGGTGATGTGCTAAAACAATTTAGATCAGAAAAACAAATTATATTAAAATAGTTCAGAGCAAAAGAACATTACAGAACATAGTCAAAACAGTACATCAGAAAATGAAGAAAGCATGAAAAAGTTATGCATGAAAAAGATTTAAGGTTGAGGGGGCATGCGTGAGAACAGGCTTTCCAGCATTGCTTGAATCTTTTCAGAAGTTTCATTCTGCTTCTGAACCATGTTGACCATAGTGTCAATTTTGCTGTCCTGCACATCCATTCGTGCTTTCATCTTCTGATCATTCTCTTCCATCCGCTGCTGTAGACGCAAGTCATTCAGCCTTAATTCTTCCAGAGCCTGCCTGTCCAAGGCAGCTTGAGAAGTGTCAGAGGGAGGAAGCTTCTCAGAACTTTCAGCGACATCTTCTGCTGGATTTTCTTCAGCCTGAATGGTCTTGTCTTCTTCTGATGGTTGCACCTTTGCAGCTTGCTCTTTCTCAGACCAAGATTCACTGTCCAGAGGGAGCACAACTTCTTGAGGCAGCTGACTTTCAACTTCCTTCAGTAGCTTGCTGAAGTTCTGTTGAGCCTGCTCATAGTTGACGTCCTGCAGCTTGAGGGCTTCAGCACGTACCCATAGTCTGAACTGTGACCAGAGCTGATCAGAAGCAGCTGGGTCAATCATCCCAGGACAGACTTGCTTCAAAGAAGCAATCCATTGCAGCATACCTGTTTCAAAATTCAAAATACCAGAGCCAACATCTGGTTGCTTTGGTTTGGGTATGGCAATTTTGTGTCTTAGATCAGCAAGACGTTCAAGACTTGTTAAGTCAATGAAAGTTCTGCTGGGGTTTTCAGCGATTTTCTGAGAGGTTGTTTGTTTTGGAGGAGGGGTATCAGAGTCAGAGTCAGATATTTCTATTGGAGTGGTTGGAGTTTTTGGAGGTGTTGATTCTAATGAGGATGGCAGCTGGGGCCTGACAATAGTGGTTCCACATGGCAACTGGATTGCCAGCGGTGAAGGTTGAGGTGAGTGAGGGTCAGAATGATGAGGAGAAGGGGTTTCATAGTGGTGAAACTCTATTTGTGGTGAAGGTGGATTATTTTCTGGTTGGGGAGGTGGAATCTCTGATTGCTCAGGGATCAGAGGTTCTTCTGTGAGTGGTTGTTGTGATTGTGGTTCTGGTTGTGGTTGTTGTTGTATTTCTGGTTCAGGTTGTGGTTCTGGTTGTGGAGGAGGAATATTTAGTGGTTCAGAATGTGGTTGAGCAGAAGCATGTTCACGCTCAATATCAGCTAGCACTCTATCAAGTGCTGGTGTTGTTGAAACAGTTGGTTGTTTGGGAATCTTAGTTCTGGGTCTTCTGAGTAGTAAGGCCTCAGAAGGGTCTTCTGGTATGGTTTCATCAATGGTAGGGATTGGAATGGATATTCTGTGAGAGGTTTGAGAAGGGGCAGCAGATGTTGGAATAGTAGATGAAATTGAAATAGGGGCAGCAGATGAAATACCTCTTTTCTTTGGAGTCTGATGAGATGATCCTTCTGTTGGCGCTTTCCTCTTCTTTGTCTTCTTCTGAGTCACTTCTGGTTGGATTTGACTCAGATCTTTGATCTTCAGCTTTGAACCTGTATCTTCTTCCTTGTATGAATCTGGATACTTGAGAAACATCTCTGGTTTGGATTCCATTTCAGAAAATTTTGGAAAATCACTCAGAGGCACTCTTCTGCTGGAGATGTCAGCAGTTGAAGTAGCTCTGGGTTCCTTCTTAATATTTTCTATCAGCTTCATCTTTTTCAGGTTCTTAGCGTTCAGCGGTTTTCCAACAGTTGGTTCAATAGTGCTCAGCACTTGAGCTTCGCTCAGATACTCTATCAGCTTATTCTCTGTCAGAATATCTGATATAAGCCTTCCAAATGGTATCCAGTCCCTTTTGGTCCTTTCTTCTTCTCTTGTTTCTTTGACACTGGTCTTGAGATGGTTGAACAGGAAGTGTGCCAGATTGATCTTTACCCTCTGATCAATAAAGTAGATCAGAAATTGCTGATCCACATTTATATAATCAGGAGAACTTGTTGGTTTCCTGTGGTTGAAGCATCCAAGAACAATCTTAGCCCATACTCTGCAGTGATCCTTCAGATCCTTAATTTTGCTGCTGGGCAATCCAAGAGTGAAAATGCTGTTAGCTACCACGCCTATATCAGGGCATCTATCAGCCATGTCCACACAACGGACTCCACCACCACTTTGACCGATTAGCCTAGCAATGAGATCTTCAGAAATCACGATCTTCTTTCCCATGACAGAAGAGATGACTAGATGTTTAGAAATCTTGGCGTGAATCCAAAATTCCTTGACAAGCGCTGGGAATGTTGGTCCAACCAACCTATCGAAATACCTCTCCCACTTTTGAGCCCTAATTTCTTCAGTTAGGTCAAATCCATTTTCCTTCAAACTTTCAAAGTCGATGATTAACTCAGAGAGAACTTCAAGATTCTTTACCGGTGTGAGAAGAGTTCTGAGAGGCACCTGATATTGTTCAGAGGTTTCTTTCTTCTGATTGCCTGCAGAAATGCTGGAGGATGCCATTGTTCTCACTAAAAAAGCTTTGAGAATGATTTGAGAGAAAAAGGTTTGTAGGAGATAAACTCAGAAATATGCAGAAAATGCTTAAGAGATTATGAGAAAGCGTAAAGAATAAAAATGAAGGATTAATGTGCTTAAATAGAGTTTTCAAAAATTATTTTGAAAAATTAAACGTTTTTAAGAGAGAGAGAAAATAATGATTGCCATTTAACAAGCGTGATTACTTTTCATTAAATGCTTGCTGATTTTGGGGGATTTGAGAAAGATACTTAAAAACGGTTACTAGACATGTGTCTCAATGCACCCAATCAGCGCTTTGCCTTCTCAGAAGCGTGCACGCGTTCTGCTTCAGGGATTTGCTGATGATTGGATGACACTTGTTTGATGTAGTGATCAGCACGTCTGTCTTTGAGATTAGACTCTCAGATCTTTAGACTTGCATCTGATACAATCTGCATGTTCTATCTTTCTGAAAGAAGATTGATCAGAAGTTCACAGTAATATAATTACATTCTGAAGATAAATATATGGAATTAAAACATTTTCATTCTGGGCATACTTTCATGCTGAGATGTTTCAGAATGAAATTGAACCTATCTTCTGAAAGGGGTTTAGTAAAGATATCAGCCCATTGATGGTCTGTATCTATAAATTTTAAGTTTAAAATACCTTTCTGAATATAGTCCCTAATGAAATTATGTTTTATTTCTATATGCTTAGCTCTAGAATGTAAAATAGGATTCTTACTTAAGCAAATAGCAGAAGTATTATCACAAAGAATAGGAATGTTACTCTCAAAAATCTGGAAGTCTTCAAGCTGACTTTTCATCCAGAGCATTTGTGTGCTACATCCTGCTGCTGCTATGTACTCAGCTTCTGCTGTTGACAGAGCAATTGTTGATTGCCTTTTGCTGGACCACGAGATCAGATTTTCTCCCAGAAACTGGCAGCTTCCAGAAGTACTTTTACGTTCCACTCTATCTCCAGCAAAATCAGCATCACAGTAGCCTACTAAGCTGTAATCACTAGATTTTCTATAAAACAAACCCAGATTAGTAGTACCTTTCAGATACTTGAAAATTCGCTTAACAGCTGTTAAGTGAGATTCTCTAGGATCTGATTGGAATCTAGCACAAATACATACGCTGAATAAGATATCAGGTCTTGAAGCAGTCAGATAAAGGAGAGAACCAATCATACCTCTGTAGACTTTCTGTTCTACACTTTTGCTTACCTCTTCTCTTTCCAGAATGCACGTGGGATGCATTGGAATCTTTGATGGCTTACATTCTGAGAGGTCAAATTTCTTCAGAAGATCTCTGATGTATTTGCTCTGATGAATGTAAGTGCCCTCTGGAGTTTGATTGATCTGAATTCCTAGAAAGAATTTCAGTTCCCCCATGAGGCTCATCTCAAATTCTGCCTGCATACACTTAGCAAATTTTCTTCCAAGAGAAGGATTAGTAGAACCAAAAATAATATCATCAACATAAATTTGACAGACTAAAATGTCACTCTTAACTGTTTTACAGAATAGAGTAGTGTCCACTTTCCCTCTGGTGAATTCATTTTCAAGCAGAAAGTTACTTAGCCTTTCATACCAAGCTCTGGGAGCTTGTTTCAGACCATACAGTGACTTCTTTAGTTTGAAAACATGTTCTGGATGTTTTGTATTTTCAAAACCTGGGGGTTGATGAACATAGACTTCTTCTTCTATATAACCATTTAAGAATGCACTTTTGACATCCATCTGATACAGAGTGATGCCTCTATTAACAGCAAATGAAATTAAAAGTCTGATAGATTCTAACCTGGCGACTAGGGCAAAGGTTTCTGTATAGTCTATCCCCTCTTGCTGACTATAACCTTGTGCAACCAGTCGTGCCTTGTTTCTGATGACTTCACCTTGTTCATTTAGCTTGTTTCTGAACACCCATCTTGTTCCAATGACGTTGAATCCTTTTGGTCTGGGAACGAGATCCCATACGTCGTTTCTGGTGAATTGATTCAGCTCTTCTTGCATTGCCAGAATCCAGTCATTATCCAGAAGTGCTTCATCAATAGAAGAAGGTTCAATCAGAGACACAAGTCCCATAAGAGTTTCTTCAGAGTTTCTGAAGCTTGCTCTTGTTCTGATTGGATCTTCCTTTCTTCCTAGGATAGTCTCTTCTGGGTGATCCAAACTGCTTCTGGGCAATCTCTTCTGAGGTTGATCAGCAGCTGTTGTAGGATTTCTAGCATTGCTCCTTTCAGACGTTGAAGGAATGTCTGTGTTGAGAGCTTCTGATGACTTGTCTTCAGAACCTGCAAATTCAATTTCTATACCTGCAAGATTTTCATTCTGCTTTGACTTTTCAGAGTCAAGCTTGTCATCAAAACGAACACTGATTGATTCTTCCACAATCTGTGTTTCTGTATTGTATACTCTGTACCCTCTTGAGCGTTCAGAGTATCCTAACATAATACACTTCTGTGCCTTAGAATCAAACTTGTTCAAATAATTCTTTGTATTTAACATAAAGCAAGTACATCCAAATGGATGAAAATACGAAATGTTGGGCTTTCTGTTCTTCCACAATTCATATGGAGTCTTTTCCAGAATAGGTCTTATTGAGATTCTATTCTGAATGTAGCACGCTGTGTTTATTGCCTCTGCCCAGAAAGTCTTAGCAACGTTTGTCTCATTGATCATGGTTCTGGCCATTTCTTGCAATGTTCTGTTCTTTCGTTCTACAACTCCATTTTGTTGGGGAGTTCTAGGACAAGAGAAATCATGCAGAATGCCTTTGTTATTAAAGAATGACTCAAAATCTTTATTTTCAAATTCACCACCATGATCACTTCTGACTTTAACGATTCTAAGATCTTTTTCATTCTGAACTTGGTTACAGAAGGTAACAAACACAGAGTGTGACTCGTCCTTGTGTCTTAAGAACTTTACCCATGTCCATCTGCTATAGTCATCTACGATTACTAACCCATACTTCTTGCCACTGACTGAAGCAGTTTTAACTGGTCCAAATAGGTCAATGTGCAGAAGTTCTAATGGCTTAGAGGTAGAAACAACATTTTTTGGATTTAAAAGAAGGTTTTGCAAATTTGCCTTTCTGACATGCTTCACACAGAGCATCTGAATTGAACTTCAAATTTGGAAGTCCTCTGACCAGATTGAGTTTGTTAATCTGAGATATTCTTCTCATACTAACATGCCCCAATCTTCTGTGCCAGATCCACTGCTCGTTGTTAACAGACAGAAGACATTTTACATTCTGACTCTTTAGTTCAGAAAGTTTGATTTTGTAAATGTTGTTTTTCCTCTTTCCATTAAACAGGATAGTCCCATCTTTCTGACTAACAGCTTTACATGATTTTTGATTAAAGATTATATCATAACCGTTATCACTTAATTGACTTATGGATAACAGATTATGCATCAATCCATCTACTAGCAGAACATTATTAATAGAGGGAAGATTTCCATTACCTACAGTTCCAGAGCCAATTATCTTTCCCCTCTGATTGCCTCCAAAGCCAACGTGGCCTCCAGGCTTAAGTTCCAGGCTTTGGAACATATGCCTTCTTCCCGTCATGTGTCGTGAGCAGCCAGAGTCCAGGTACCATGACTGGTGTTTCTGACTTGCTGCTAAAGATATCTGCAACATGTATTATTTTATCCTTAGGTACCCAGATTTTCTTGGGTCCTGACTTGTTAGTTTTACCAAAACTCTGGTTGAATTTTGGTTTCACAGAGTGCTTACTGCTAGTGTATTTGATGTCGTGTGTGTGACCATACACAAAGTGTGAATTTAGAGGAGTGTGTTTAATAGTTAAATCCATGACATTCTTAGGTGTAGGAACCTTACCTTGGTATCCTATTCCTTTCCTGCCGTTTCTGCTAACTCCATAGATCATTGAAGCCATTCTGCTTCTATCTATGCTTTTAGCAAGGAACTTCTGGAAACTGTGATCATACTCCTTGATGATCTCATCAGCGTTGCTGGGAGTTTCAGAAATTGGTTCCTTCTGAGAGTTTTGTAAAGAGTTTTCTAATTTTGAAATTTTATCTCTCAGCTCAGAGTTTTCCAATTTGAGACTCACAGACTTATTAGAGTCAGATTCAAGATTCCTTTTCAGGTCTCTGAATTTAGCTCTAATCTGCTAATAACGTTCCAGAATTTCATTGAGGCTTTTAGCAAGTTCAGCCTTTGTAAAATTAACAGCGAAGTTAGGGAATACCTCTTCTGTGTCTGATTCTGAGTCTGATTCAGAAGCTTCACTATCATCTGAAATGTTAGCCATGAGCGCTATGTTTGCCCTTTCATCATCTGATTCTGAGTCAGCTTCAGACGAGTCAGAGTCATCCCATGTGGCCATGAGACTTTTCTTCTTCTCTCTTCCAAACTTCTTTTTGGGCTTCTCCCTCTGAAGCTTTGGGCAGTCACTCTTGTAGTGTCCTTGCTCATTGCACTCGTAGCAGATGATGTCTTTTGTGTTTGGCTTCTTGCTACTGGAGGAGCCTTCAGATCTTCTGTATCCAGAGGAAGAATCTGTCCTTCTGTATCTGGAAGAAGACTCGTTCTGATCAGATCTTCTGGGATTCCTGAACTTCCTTTGTCTTTGCTTCCACAGTTGATTTACTCTTCTGGAGAGAAGGGAAAGTTCGTCTTCTTCTGATGAGGATCCATCAGATGTTTCTTCAACTGCCTGCAAAACTTTAGACTCAGATTTTCTGTTAGATTTTAATGCTAAAGGCTTACCTTGCTTCTGAGGCTCGTCAGCTTCTAGCTCTATCTCATGACTTCTGAGGGAGCTTATAAGTTCCTCCAGAGTGATTTTGTTGAGATCTTTCGCTAGCTTCAGAGCAGTAACCATAGGCCTCCACTGCTTGGGTAAACTTCTGATTATCTTCTTGACATGGTCAGCAGTAGAGTATCCTTTGTCCAGAACTTTGAGACCAGCTACCAGAATCTGGAATCTAGAGAACATAGTTTCAATGGATTCAGATTCTTCCATTTTGAACGCCTCATACTTCTGAATGAGCGCCAGAGCTTTTGTTTCTTTGACTTGAACGTTGCCCTCATGCGTCATTCTGGGAGAATCAAAGATGTTCTTAGCTGTATCTCTGTTGGAGATCTTTTCATACTCAGTATAGGAGATGGCACTGAGGAGGATGGTTCTGGCCTTATGGTGATTCTTGAAGTCACGCTTTTGTTGATCAGTCATTGATTTTCTATCAATCTTCTGACCAGTTGCATTCACAGGGTGCGTGTATCCATCTGTCACCATATCCCACAGATCAGCATCATGTGCTAGAAAGAAGCTTTCAATTCTGTCTTTCCAGTAATCAAAGTTTTCTCCATCAAAAACTGGAGGTTTGCCGCTGAATCTGTCTCTGTCCTCATTGTTGTCATTGCTGAAATGAGAGTTGTTTCCTGCCATTGTGTTTTTCTGACGCTGGATCTTGTACTGACACGGTTAAGTGTTTTAGCTCAGAACCAGGCGCTCTGATGCCAATTGAAGGGGTGAAAAACACAAGAAGGGGGGGTTGAATTGTAAAACTGAAATCTTAAAGCAATTGACAAGATATTTTTATCCTGGTTCGTTTGATCTCAAACTACTCCAGTCCACCCGTCAAGGTGATTTCGCCTCTCTCCAACGAGGTCTTAATTCACTATATTCAACTGAATATTACAGACTGCTTTAACAACTGCTAAAGCCTTCTTGATTCAAACCACAATCCGGTTTGTCAAGGCAACACTTTCTTACAAAGGTATAAAACAATGTGTGTGAATGTTTTCTACAAAACTTTATCACAACTGTGATGTATACACAAAATGAAGCTTAGAAACTAGATTGCTAAACACTAATGGAGTATCAGAGTTTGTGGTTTAGCAAAACTGGTAGATGAAGATTATTGTTCAGCTTTGTGCGTGTAGAGATTTGGAGAGCATTAGCCATTATAATCTTCGAAGCCTTGTTTATATAGCACTTGAGAAGATGAACGTTGAATGCAATATTCTTGTTTCAATGCTAATAACAAGCTTTCCTTTTTGAGCAGATCTTGTCTGGAATGAAGCCGTTGGAATTAATTAGCGTTCAATGCACAGTACCGTTGCTTCTTCAATGCACGTTCTGGCTTGGCTCATTCTGATTCTGCTTCGCTGCTGATGAACTATTGTGTTTCTGTATCAGAGTGTTTACGCGCAGTTCTGTTCATCAAGCTTCAGTATGTACGTGAGTTGATCATCTGATCTTGACGTTCTGATTCAGCAACTTCTGATGCTGGTGTATGAAATCAAATTCTGATGCTGAAGAAGTGATCTTGCTTATTTTAATCAGCGTATCTGCAAGTCAGAGCATAGTAATTTTAGGCAGCATATAGTTCAAACATGAAACATATAAATACTATATCTTTTCACTTTGTTATCATCAAAACTTAAATATAGGGTAGTAGATTCAAACATTGTTCTAACACTTAGAAGCTACCCTTATGTCCTAGATCCTTTTTTAAATCCGAGGCAACCGTTTCGAGGCAACTGTTTCGAGGCAACTGTTTCGAGGCAACTGTTCCGAGGCAAATGGATCTTTGGACTAAGGGTGACCTCTAAGACATCCTATACTTGATGACCACGTTTCGAAGGCAACGAGTGAGGCGTACCCTAGAAGTGGTGTGTGTATTATGTGTTGTATTCAGTTAATGTTTGTCTTTGTAATTAGTGAGCTACGAGTTGTTTTTATTTACATACATTCTTTCATGCAATTTTAGCAGTTAAGAGGGTGCGGAAAGTAAATTGCGGAAACATAAATCCTACTCTATTACAAGGCGTGGGTCTATACATCGCCAAAAATTACAAAGACCCGTTTTTGGTAAATAAATGCGGAAAGTAAATAAGTAAAACCCTAATTACTATTACATGTCTTGGAAGCAATTACATAATAATCAAACTGCGCGCGAATAAAAAATTAAATCGGAATGTTCTAAGGGTGTTGACCCTTTTAAGAAAAGAAATTGATTTTTTTGGTCTTTTTTGTAATTAAAATGAAATTAAAGCTAATTAATGACTAATTAATTAATTTAATTAAAAGAAAATATATTTTTTTATGTTTTTTATGTTTTTATGAAATAAAAGAAATGGAATAAAATTAAAAGTTAACTTTTACCTAATTCTAGATTTATTTTAATTATTTAAGAAAAGGAATTAAAATTGCCTAATTAAACTATTTTAGTTAATATTTATTTACAAAATAAAATAATAATAATAATAAGGTTAATTCTATTTTTTTGATTTTTTTATGAAAATGTGTTAATTGGTTAATTTGTTAATAATAATGTTCTGGACTGGGCCCGACAGGCCCAAAAGCATTGCAAAGGCCCAGTCCAAATGGACTTACAAGGGCCACGCCGACCAAAGAGTGAGACCGTGCCCGACGCGCAGTCGCTGGCTCGACGATACGCCTCCAGCTCGACATGAGGTGGTCCAGCACCACAGTCTGAGGCCCAGCTCGACGTTACCTCGAGCACCCCAGCTAGGGCAGACTCAGTCCACTGTCCCCCAACGATACTCCGAAAAGACCGCGTCTCCGTCCGCCCTCACTTCACGCAGAACATCCAGGAAGGGGACCACATGCGGGTCCCCACTACCCACGTAGAACCTGGCAGTTCCTCCATTGGGCCAAACCTGCCCGGCCCAGTGAAGGAACCTTGGCCCAGCGCTGGGGGCTATAAATACCCTCTGCTTCCAGAGGGTCAGGTATTCATCATTCTAACCTTACACTTGCTATTATCTGCTCGTACTCCTACTTACTTCAGCATCGGAGTGCCTTGCAGGTACCCCCCCCCCCACCTCGTTCAAAAAAGCATTCTGCTCGGAGCCAGCTGTGACGGTCCATTTCTGATCAGGTCAGATCACTGGCGCCGTCTGTGGGAATCTAGCTTCCCCGTCTAACGAACAATTCTAAAGACCAAAGCTCAATTCAACTACCTGTCATGGCTGATCCAGCTCGCGACGAGCAGCCCATCCGTGTCGCCGACACTAATAACGGTACCGCGGATAAGAATGGACACCTCGATAACCCCGGTGATCCCGGCCACAGTGCCATCCCTGTGACAACCGCCCCTGGACCTTCCTCCTACAGGGACGGGGCTACTGCATCATCCTCTACGACCCCTCCAGCACTCGAAGACGACCCGGTAGCTCTCGCTCATCACAGAGCTGCCCGGTTCTATGAAGTCCCAGTTCCCGCCGGGGCAGATGCCACGACTCAGGCACTGTTCGCGGCCATTAATCAGACAAATCATATCATATTCGCCCAAGGAGAAAGATTAAGGGCACTTGAAGATGATCGACGACCCCCGAGGAGGCATCGGAGGCCACATTCTCCACCTCCTCGGATCACGGAAGCTCGACACCCTTCTCCCCCGCGAAGACACTACAGGGAGAACTCCAGGAGCCCTTCTCCCCGGCCAAAGCAGAGGCGGCCCTACCATGAGAGACAGCCCGCCATCCCTGCCGGAGAACCCAGTCGCGACCCATCAAGGCACGACAAGAGGCACACCGGGGACGGGCGTGTAACCTTCAACCACCGAGCATCACGCTCGAGGGAAACTCAGCACGATCATCGTGCCAGACATAACTACAGGACCCCTTCTCTTTCTCCGGAGAGGAGCGACGAGGACGACCCCCGCGGTCCCCTGTCGCAGGCCATCATGGATGCACCTATCCCCCCGGGCATGGAGAAGCCCCCGCATCTGAAGGAGTATGACGGAGTAGCGGACCCGGTCGACCATATTGACGGGTTCGAAGCTATGCTCCACTATCATAATGTCGGGGGGCCCATCAAGTTCCGTCTTTTCCCCACGACTCTCAGGAAGGCGGCCATGGACTGGTATAAAGGGCTCGCCCCGGGCTCAATTACGTCGTGGCGGAACCTGAAGAACCAGTTCATCAGTTCCTTCACAGCTTCTCGGCGTCATCCGAAGACCGAGGCGGCCCTCGAGGCCATCATCCAAAGACAGGATGAAACCTTGAGGGAATTCATCAACCGCTTCAACCGGGAAGCAATACAGGTCCCCTGCGCGGACCATATGAAAAGATACTTGCTGGAGAGGGGTCTCCTCCCCGGCACAGAATTCAGAAAGGTTGTGGGTATTGAGCCACCTCCAACTTTTGATGCCCTCCTCGACAAGGCCCGAGCATACATGGACTACGAGGAGAGAGAAGCTGCCAACAGGGCCCGAGACTCCAGGGCTCGCGCTCCCAACAACAGCAGCAGCTCACGACAAGAGCCTCCTCCCCGACGTACCGGGGAGAAAAGGAAGGAAGATCGACCCCGGGAAGTCCGGGAACAAAGGGGCCCCTCAGGCCGTTTCACCGAGTACACTCCGCTCACGGCTTCCCGCGAGCGTATTTTGGCGGAGTGTGCCAGTACAGATTTCAGAGACGGTGGCGTCAAGCGTCCCCGACCTGCTCCCGCCAAGCCAGGGGCAGATAAAAATAAATATTGTCAATACCATAGGAGTCATGTTCATTTGACAGAAGACTGCGTCCACCTCAAGGACGCCATTGAAACCCTCATCAAGGGAGGGAGGATCGCACAGTACAGGCGAAACGACGCTCCCCGTCGTGACGCCCATGAAACCAAGGAGCCCGAAGAAGATGCCCGACCATCAGACGAGTCGGTGCCTATCCAGACCGCCTTCTAGGTAACCAGGCCCGAGGATTTCGATGTTCCTGAGCTCCTGCAGGAGCCCCTGACAACACACAGCAGGTGGGAATACTTCCCCTCTGCCATGGTCATCAACGGGGGCGGGTTCAACGACCTCACCATCAATTCAGCTAAGAGGAAGTTGGACGAGCTGGTCGACATAGCTCCTCCGCAAACGGTAACGTTCGAAAGGGTGAAGGGCAGGTCAGAGCCCATCACCTTCTACCTAGAAGAACTCCCCGGCGGAGCCCCGAACGCAGTCATCCCCTTACTGATAAGGGCAAAAATGGCCAATTTTGACGTGCATCGCATCTTGGTCGACGAAGGGAGTTCCGTCGACGTGATGTACAGCCAGCTGTTCCGGACCTTACAACTGGACGACTCACATCTCTCTCCGTATGTGGGTTCGGATCTTCAAGGCTTCAACGGCTCGACTTCCAAACCTTGGGGTTATGTCGAGCTCCTGGTTACGTTCGGAGAAGGAACGGCTACGAGACAGGTTAAGGTCCGCTTCCTCGTCATTGATTGCCCGTCTCTGTACAATTGCATCTTGGGGAGACCAACACTGGCGGAGCTGACAGCGGTGCCCTCGACTGTCCATCTGAAAATGAAGTTCTATACCAAAAGGGCACGGGTAGCCACCATCCAAGGAGACCTTGCCGCTGCCCACAGGTGCTTCAACGCCGCTTCAAAGGGACGGGATACCGTCGACTTGGTGACCAGACCCACCAAGAGGACAAAGCAGGAGCCCGACAGGAAAGCATCCCCCGAGGAAGAAGTCCAGAAGGCCCCACCAAAGGTCGACTCAATAGCCCTCGACGCTCGCTTCGACCAGGACGAACCATCCAGCGGCGAGCAAATCCCACTCCGACCTATCCCGGACGGGGATTTTTAACTCGTTCCCCTCGGCACAGACCCGACCAAGGGAGTGAAGATTGGTAAAGACCTCCCCGACTTGGCCAGGAAGCAAATCAAGGCCTGTCTGCGCGAGAATGCTGATCTCTTCGCCTGGAGCGCTGCAGAGATGCCCGGACTCGACCCTGAGGTCGCCTGTCACCACCTCGCCATTGATCCAGCCGCCAAGGCCGTAGTACAACGTAGGCGTAGGCAGTCTCCAGAAAAAACTGAGGCTGCTGAAAAAGCTGTAAAAGACCTCCTAGAGGCAAATTTTATTTCTGAAGCCCGGTACTCCACCTGGCTGTCAAATGTTGTACTTGTTAAAAAGAATAATGGAAAATGGAGAATGTGTGTTGACTATACCGACCTCAACCGGGCTTGCCCGAAGGACGCTTTTCCTTTACCTAACATAGACATGCTGGTCGACAACTCGGCCGGCTACAAGACTCTATCGTTCATGGACGCCTACTCGGGATATAACCAAATCCCAATGGCTCTGGGCGACAAACACTGCACGGCATTCATGACCAGCTCGGGCAACTATTACTACAACGTAATGCCCTTCGGACTGAAAAACGCCGGAGCAACTTACCAACGTATGATGAACAGAGTGTTCAACAAACAGATTGGCGACATGCTCGAGGTATATATGGACGATATGATCGTCAAATCCCGAGCAGACACCGATCACGCAGCTCATCTCAAGACAGTCTTCGCCCAAGCAAGACAGTGCAAAATGAGGTTCAACCCCGAGAAGTGCATGTTCGGGGTTAAGGCAGGAAAATTCCTTGGATTCTATCTAACAGAACGAGGGATTGAAGCCAACCCCGACAAATGTCGGGCGTTCTCCGACCTCCCAACACCGACGTCGAAGAAGTCAATACAAATCATGAACGGCATGCTGACATCACTATCCCGCTTCGTCGCGAAGTCCGCTCAACACGCCCTCCCCTTCTTCAAACTCCTTCGAAAGGAAGCACCCTTCGAATGGAACGAGGAATGCGAGCACGCACTTCGCCATCTGAAGCAGAGCCTGTCTCAACCGCCCGTGTTGTCTCGACCAGAAGACGGGGAATCGCTGTACTTATACTTGGCCGTTTCGAACGAAGCCATCAGCGCAGCCCTCGTCCGCGAGACCCCTGACGGGCAGAAACCTGTCTACTTCACGAGCAAAGCCTTACAAGGGCCCGAAAGCAGATATCAGCAGATAGAAAAGGTTGCGCTGGCCCTCGTCAATGCTGCGAGGAGGCTCAGACACTACTTTCTAGCCCACACCATCATCGTGCGAACCGATCAGCCGGTGAGGCAACTCCTGGGTCGGCCAGATATGGCGGGCAGGATGCTGAAGTGGTCTTTGGAACTCTCCGAATTCGACATTCAGTACGAAAGCAGGAAAGCCCTGAAAGCACAGGCCTTGGCCGACTTTGTCGCGGAGACGACCACTCACGACCTCCCCTCGGGGAAAGAACACAAGTGGACCATCTTCGTCGACGGAGCGTCCAGCTCGTCCAGTAGCGGCGCAGGGATCCTCCTGGAAAACGAAGAAGGCGTAGTAATCGAGCACTCCTTAGTTCTCTCCTTCCCGACGTCAAATAACCAGGCAGAATACGAAGCCCTGCTCGCAGGACTGAGACTAGCCGAGGACCTGGGAGCCCGCGAGGTTCAAATTTACACCGACTCCCAGCTCGTCGCCTCTCAAGTACAGGGAAGCTACCAGGCCAAAAACGACAACCTTATCGAGTATTTGAACTTAGTCAAAAAACACATGGCAAAGTTCATACGAGCAGGAATTTCTCATGTTCCCCGCGAGCAAAACACGAGGGCGGACATATTGTCCAAACTCGCGAGCACACGAAAGAAGGGCGGGAATAAATCCGTCATCCAGGAATCTCTGGCACGTCCAAGTATTGAACCACCCTCGACTACGGTCGAGATCCATGCCATCGGGGATGCCACGTCCTGGATGACCCCGGTTTATAATTTCCTGACAAAAGGAGAACTCCTGTCGAACCAGGCCGAAGCTGCCATAATCAAGCGACGAGCATGTTCCTATGTGGTTCTCGAGCAGAAACTGTACCGAAGAGGATTTTCCATTCCCCTCCTGAAATGCATCGACGAGTCCGCCATCCCCGACGTACTGCGGGAGATACACGAAGGGATCAACGCCCAGCACATGGGCGGTAAATCCTTGGCACGGAAAGCCCTTCGAGCAGGATACTACTGGCCGACGATGCAACAGGACGCCAAGGAACACGTGAAAAAATGTGATAAGTGCCAGAAGCACGGGGATATGCACCTCGCCCCCCCGCACGAGCTGAACACATTGTCTTCCCCATGGCCGTTCGCCTGGTGGGGCATGGACATCCTCGGGCCCTTCGTGCAAGGAACCTACCAGAACAAATTTCTCATCGTCGCCGTGGATTACTTCACAAAGTGGATCGAGGCCGAGGCACTCGCAAAAATCACCTCGCACAATATCCTCCGTTTCTACAAAAGAAACGTCCTCGCCAGGTTCGGAATTCCGCAGGCCCTGGTGACCGACAACGGTACCCAGTTCACCGACCACAGGTTCCGGGACTTCGTCACCAAACTTGGGACAAAACAACATTTCACGTCGGTCGAGCACCCTCAGACCAATGGGCAAGCGGAATCCGCGAACAGAGTCATCCTCCGAGGGCTCAAATGACGTCTAGGCGAAGCCAAAAGAGGATGGGTCGAGGAGCTCCACAGCGTCTTGTGGGCCTACCGCACCACACCCCACTCAACGACGGGTGAGACACCATTTCGACTGACGTATGGCACCGAGGCTGTCATCCCGGTCGAAATCATGGAACCGTCCCGGCGAACGGAGGAACCCCTCGACAAAGAAATGAACGACGAAGCACTAAGGGATGAACTCGACCTAGTCGAGGAAATCCGATCGGGTGCAGCCCTGCGCGAAGCCACCCTGAAACAACGAGTGGCTCTGCGCCACAACGACAAGGTCATCAAGCGCGAGTTCGAAATAGGCAGTCTGGTATTACGCAGGAACCAGAAAGATTCCCGCGAAGGGAAGTTGGCCGCAAACTGGGAAGGACCTTACCGCGTCCACGGCACCATGGGTACCGGGGCGTACTATCTCGAGCGATTAGACGGAGAGCCATTACCTCGACCCTGGAACGCTGCTAAGCTGAAGCAGTACTACAGTTAGAAACTACCAACACCTGGGACCCTCGACCAACAGCACCCGCGCTCGGTCGACGAGGAAAAACGTCTGACTTCGTATAAGGCTAAGGTACAAGCCCGACATACGGCCAAAATGGCACAGAATCGCGCGGTAAACGATGACGATCGATAGTGCCCGACGTGGACAGCTATACCGAGCCCCACCGTCGTTGTACCCATAAGGCAGAACACCCAGCTCGCGATGGGCAGTTCACGCCAAGGGCAAATAGTCCCTAACGGGCTCCACGCCCGACTGAGCAACTTCGCTCCAAAATGCCCGACATGCCATCAAGAATAACGGGACATCTAAAAGGGTCAAAGGGAAGTCTCTCCCCTCGAGGACAACACTTAGGTGACTCTGGCCAGCGAAAGAGGGCCGAACACGCGTGCAAACGGAAGGCGGGCAGACTCGCTCGCCAAATCAAAGCCACTTACGGGCACTCCTCGGGCCCATGGCTTAGGCTAAAAATTCATGCAAATATATGATTTCAAACAAGGGCAAAACATCCAAAATGTAAAACAGCATTGATATAAATGCCCGAAGGCGATAAAACAATTATAAACCGACCAAGAAGGCCGGCGATGTTCGTAACATACAACAAACGGGCACGCAGGCCCAAAGAATACAAATGTCAAGGGCACGCAGGCCCGCTATCCTAGTCAGGTCTCCCCGGAACCATCATTGTCGGCGCTTGGAGAGTCGGGCGGAGGAACGATCACGCCATCCACGATCTGATGTGTGTGGCCGATACCCTCAGTAACCAGACCAGGGTTTTAGCAAGGAGAGTTGACCGACCGCGGAGTTGAACCCATCCTCCAGGGCACCGACGCAATCCGCCTCGAGGAGCCGGATATGGGCGACCAGCTCCAACCGACTCTTCAAAGCCACTATGTCCTCGGGCTCGTCCTCGGCAGGTTGCATGGCAGCATTCATTTCCTCGATCTGCTGGGCCAAGCGTTCGACTTCGGCCCCCAGACGATCCCTGTCTGCCCGAAGAAGCTCCCCCTCCTCGGCCAACTTCCCCGACTTCTCCTTCTCCAGGGTCAACATCTCCCTCTCAGCATCGAGCATCGCCGTCTGCTCGCGGAACATCTCCTCGGAGCGTTCCAGAGCGACCTTCAACTTCCGCGAGCTCGAGATCAGGGCCGCCTTCTCCTGCTCGAGTTCCTCAACACGGGCAGGATCCCCTCCTTCCTCGGATAGCACCAAAGCCATCTCGGCCATTTTTACCAGTCCGTCCATGCTGGCGGCCAGATGCGTCTTCCGGTCCTCTTTACTCATCTTTTTTATAGCTGCAGCTTCGTCGGCAATCACTGTCAGAGGGAATCTCTCGAAAAAGCCCGCCTCTTCGAAGCAAGGGGGGAAGGCGAAAGATTTAACGGCACCGGCGTCCTCGCCAACAGTCGGACCACTTTCCACACGGGTCCTCTTCCTCTGTATCAAGACGGCACTAGGGTCGATCTCTTCAACTTCTGGGGTCCCATCCGACGCGGCCCCCGAGCTTGACGGCGAGTCCACCCTCACCGGCTGAGGAGCATTTGGACTGTGTGGTGGGCCCATCCTCGTCGCCTGTGGGGCCTTCACGACCCTCCTGCATCGCTTCTGGTCACAGGATAATTTCAAGAGCCTTTCATGTCGACCAGCCATCGAACCTGCACAAAATAAAAGTTGGGTCAGTATCGAGCAAACTCATAAATAAATGACGAGCAAAGAAATTCAAGCAATAAACAACCTAACAGACGGGCAGCCTGCCTGTACGTTGGGCACTCCACGAGTGCCTTGGTATCAATCGGACGGGACTCGAATGTTGGGTAACCATCTTTGTCCAAGATATCATCCCCTTCCCGCGTAACCCACCGGGCAGGATGGAAGCTATCGACAAACCGGCAAAGTGCGGCATACGCCTCCTCGTCTTCTGAGCACATGTCCCCGGCAGCGATATGGTAATAACCAGTCCCATGCTCGTAATGCCGGAACATCCAGTGCACAGGGACTTTAGCCGTACGGGCCAACACAGGGTTCCCATCGTCGCCCAAAACCGCCTCCCCGTCCTCGTCGCTCAGCGGCTCCTCCTCCTCGAAAAGAGAACTTAAAGCAGAGGTGGTAACTGGTCGCACCACGTACCACTTATCTTTAAAACCCCTCACGGAGTCCATATACATTTTGAAGAGTCTCCTCGACTGCTTCAGGGAGACCCAGCTATGTTTCCCTCCTCGGGACTGGCGTTGCAGGTGAAAAATCCGGAAGAAAAGCGGTATGGTCGCCCCGATCCTCAGGTAGCGACACGTCGACTCAAACGCCCGGATGAAGGCGAGAGAGTTTGGATGTAGCTGGGACGGGGCCAGCTCCAGGTGAGTGAAGACCCCGACCTGGAAATCAGTGAAGGGCAGCCGCAGCCCTAGATCTTTGAACACGATCTCATACATCGCGAAGCTATATTCCGGATAAACCGAGCAGATCCTTGCACGGGATGACGGGCGCATGACTACGAAGTTCTTTTGGAAGTCGGGCTGACCCTGGCCCGCTTCAATGACAGCATACGGATCCCGGTCGCCCCGACTGTAGACCGACGCGATCCCTCGAGGCTCGACGCCCACCCAATCCAGTGAAGGGTCGGTCACAGTATCAATCAGGTTGACCGACTCGTCGGCGCTTTGTTCTTCATGATCGTGACGCCCGGAGGAGCTCGGCTCGTCCGCCATGGTTACCTGCAGAGCACGGAAAACCAGTCAATTGGGCACGAAGCCATACGCTCGACAAATCACGTCATCCCATTCATGACCACGTAGTCCCTTTCCACGAATGGTTGCCTCCCCGACATCCCGAAACTCGTTGTGTTCTTCCTCAAACCAACTACGCGGTCACTCTCCAACATGTCGACCCAAGGTATGAACACGGCGAGCCACACCATGAGGCCCACGGCCAAGACCATGAACATACCGGGCTCGATCATGAATCAGGCGCCCTGGATCATGAAGACCCCGAGCAGCGCTGGAGTTTATCACCTAAAACTATGAATACGCCGGCCACAAACATGCGTTTGCCGGTCCTAGGCATGAATATGTCGGGCTAAATATGAGTCTACCGGGCTAATCCCACACGCACGGCCCTAAAACATCTACAAGCGCCAAAAATCATGCATTCTAACAAGAAAATGAAGAAGATAGACCACTTACTTGAATCAAAGAGTAGGATTTGTCTACGGAGTAGAAGAATCTGTGACAGAAAGTCGCAACTGGAAGAAATCTGGAAGAGCAGCAGCAGAGAGAGCGCAGAGAATAGAAACGTGTTATGGGGCCCAAGGTTCCTATTTATAGTGATGACGTGGAATACCAAACGTCACCTCGGGCAACCACGGACTCCCTCTCCTCGACGCGCTGCTCCCAACGCAATGATGACCCTATCCCCATAGGGTGGCGGCTCAGTTCCCGAAAGATACCTCGTATGCTCGACAGACGCGCCCGGTAAGGATCCTCCGGGCATCCACCGCCGAAGACGGCTCCGAGCACGACACGAGGAGGCCCTCGAGGGCCCACACCTCTGTCACGGGCACGAGACCTCGATGAGGAAGCGACTTGAGTTCAAGTCATGGCTCCTCACAAAGGAACCACGACTTGGGGGGCTCCTGTTCTGGACTGGGCCCGACAGGCCCAAAAGCATTGCAAAGGCCCAGTCCAAATGGACTTACAAGGGCCACGCCGACCAAAGAGTGAGACCGTTCCCGACGCGCAGTCGCTGGCTCGACGATACGCCTCCAGCTCGACATGAGGTGGTCCAGCACCACAGTCTGAGGCCCAACTCGACGTTACCTCGAGCACCCCAGCTAGGGCAGACTCAGTCCACTGTCCCCCAATGATACTCCGAAAAGACCGCGTCTCCGTCCGCCCGCACTTCACGCAGAACATCCAGGAAGGGGACCACGTGCGGGTCCCCACTACCCACGTAGAACCTGGCAGTTCCTCCATTGGGCCAAACCTGCCCGGCCCAGTGAAGGAACCTTGGCCCAGCGCTGGGGGCTATAAATACCCTCTGCTTCCAGAGGGTCAGGTATTTATCATTCTAACCTTACACTTGCTATTATCTGCTCGTACTCCTACTTACTTCAGCATTGGAGTGCCTTGCAGGTACCCCCCCCCCCCCCCCCACCTCGTTCAAAAAAGCTTTCTGCTCGGAGCCAGCCGTGACGGTCCATTTCTGATCAGGTCAGATCAAATAATAAAATAAAAAAGGTTAGAAATTAAATTGGAAAATAAAGAATGAAAAGAAAAGAATAAACCAAATGGAGGGGGTATTGGGCCATGAATGGGGGTGTGTTGTTGAAACTGTGGCCCATTGAACCTTCAGCTTGTTGACTTTTCATGGTGGCCTATGCATGCGCTGACTCCAGAGTATGGTGTCCCTCACTTTTTGTCCTTTGGATCTGCGTTGATTACACCTGGCTGCTTGGATCTGTGAGGCTCATGGTGTCCAGCGCTTGGAATGCTGCACAGGAAAGCTTTTGGAAAAATAATATGAAATTATAAGGGGACCTGGGAATCGAACCCAGGTCCCAAAGATTGCAAAGTGCACAGCCAACCAACCGAACCAAGCGCACTAGTTGTAAACATAATAGAAACAAAATAATATATGGAATAAGTGCCCTATAGGCTGAAACACGCGCGTGAATTTGAACTGACCACTCACATGCTGCCACGGCCTTCGTCTTCAACCTTTTCTGCAAACATAAAAACACATAGCGGGGGTTTTAAACCCCCACAAAATACAGGCATTTCAAGAATAGCGAATAGACGCTCGTGAAGCATAAATTAGGCGCGAGGTGTCCATCAAAACCGTCTAGTCCAGCTGATTTCAACCATGCTTGTTTGGGGTTCCAATTTTACAGTATATAAAAAAGCCCAATTCTAAAGCTCTGAAAACCTAGAAATTGTCAATGGTGATTTTCGATTTAAAGCATCATTCTCAAATTAAAACACATGGAAAGCTTTGTAACAATGTCAGCAGTGCAAATCAACCAAAAGAATATATTAAAAACGCATGGAATGTGATATGTAAATTTGAGAATGTATGCAAACCGTATGAATTGGTGGGGATGTTCCTTGAGGTTTTGGACTTGTTAATGGTTGCAAATTGTTCCTGGGGATGCAAGGAACGTATTTGGATTGAAATGGAAGCTTGAATTGTACTGCAACTAGGTTTTCAGTTTGTGATTTTCTTCCTTCAAAATTTGGAAATGGATTTTGTTGTATGGGGCTCTCTAGGTCGTGAATTGCATATGGAATGCTTGCATATATGTTTTGTAATGTGTATCAATCCAAATAATGGTCATTGAAGCCTTGCAATAATGTTCTTGATTTCCTCCATAACCAACATTGAACCACTTGCCATATTTGTGAAAATTTGAATTTTTATGCCCATAATAGGTCTTGCACGAATTTGGAATGTACTTCATGGTATATCAAAGCAAATCAACACAAAATATATCCCTCCATTAATTTTCTTGATTTTTATTTGAATTTTAAAGATTTAAAATGAATTAAATCAAATAAAATCAAATAAAAATGGAAAAAATAATTTTTAATCTTGAAATAAATTGTGGGACACGTGGGAGGCATGGCCAAGCTGAAACAAGTGGAAAAAGTGGGCCCCTTTTGTCAAAAATGAAATTTCAAGGATAGTTGACTTTGGCCATTTCACAAAAATTTCCCAACTTCTCCAATGCATATCTTGCTCAATTTTGAATCTATGAACATGTTCTTGGACATTTTAGAAAGGAATTGAAGTACTCTAACCAATGTCTTTGGTCCCATGTCATTTTGATTTACCAATCTCAAGTTATGGTCTTTGAATTAAAGTGCCTTTTTGTTGACTTTTGAAAATGACCTATAATGTTGAAATTGATAACTTTTTGTGAGAGCATTTCTTGGACTTGGAATGTGAAGATGAGTTGTAGGAAATGTCTTCCCCTTCAAGATGAGCATTGGATGGGATTTTTCTGATGAACCATGAAAAAGTTATGCCTTGGTCAAGTTACAGTTGACTTTTCAGTTGTCCAAAAATAGAAACTTTTGCATCTTGATGATTTTTGAGCCATTCTTGTGAAATCATGGTCAAGACTTGACCAAATGATGATTGTGGCTTCAAAATAAGATGTTGACCAAAAATTTTGACTTTTGACTGCCAAATGACCATTTTGCCCTTGCAGTTGACTGTGAGGCAATTAGGGTTTTTGACTGTGCAACTTGACCTTGTGAGCCTTGAAACTTGACATGTAGGTGCTTGACAATGTATATGAGCATATGGGACTTGATTGAGCCCTTGAAAACCTCAACTTCCTTGCAGGAACCAAAACCCTAATTTGACTGGCTTAGGAGAATGGTTTGAACTGTGTAGCCCTTGAGTAGACCTTGAACCATTTGAGGTGATGCTTGGCAAAACTTTGAAGATTATGGGAGGGCAAATTTTGGGATACAACAATGCTTAACATTTTTCATGTTGTGAGTTTGTGCTAAAAGTCCAAGAATCCTGAGATAGCAGAAACGCGTATGTTGGTTGTACAAGCTTGCTGGAGGTTGAAGAAGATAGGTTCTGGGCTGGGCCTGAAATGTTTTTTCTTTTCACACCACTATTTCACATTTGCACCTCCTTGGCCCATTGCATTTTATTTGCATTATTTTTTACTTTTGATTTTTGTTTCTGACTTATTTATTTTTGACAAAGCATAAAAAAATATTAAAATTATTTTTCCCATATTTTTTGCATTTTATTTGATATTTATTTGACTTTATTTAATTTCGTATAAAATTAAACCTAAATAGACTATTATTTTAAAATACAAAAAATAATACAAACATGTTTTATTTCTGATTTTTATTTTATATTATCTCTTGAAAACATTTTACATAAAATATACTTTTTTTATATAATATTAAATATTTTATTTTTATACATATAATATATATTTAATAAATAATGTAAATACATGTATATTTATTAACATATTTAGAGAAATACAAAGAATTAATACATTTTATTTTTATTAATATTTTGACCTCAAAAATACCTTTTTTACAATATACCTTCTTTTATTTATTTTTGTACATAATTAATAAATATTACATAATAAATACCTTTTATTTATAAAATTAGGGTTTTGCCCTAAATACATAAAAATACAAAAAATTAATTAATTTTATTTTTTGTTTATTTGACACATAAAAAATACTTTTTTCATACATATAAAAAACCTTTTTTTTTTTGCATCTTGCACATTTATTATGTTTTCATTTTTATTTAATTGTTGTATATTAAATAATTTATGTAATTCAATTTGGATGTAATAGTTTAGGTTTAATTTCTTGCTAAAATATCTCCATTTGCACATATGTACCCCCCATCCCATATATTGTGTTGTAATAACTTAGGACCTTTTATTTTTTCGCATTTAAAAGCTTTCTAATTATGCCATGTTAGAATTAGGGTTTTGTATGCAAAATTAACCAAAAATAGTTTGACCTAATTTCAAGATAAACAAGCATGAAAATGAACAACACTAATCACACTTGCACCCTTAGGGTTACTCCATTTGTTGCCTTCAAATAATGGGCCACATTGCATGTTAGGTATCTTTGGCAAAAACAAAACAATCAAATGATCATAGTCCCTCGATGACGCTTTCGAAAGTTGCCTAAAAATGATCAAGTCCCTTAAAGGAAAAATTGCCCAAAGATATTTGGCACCATTGTAATCATGGTCTAAACGATGACCCGCGCCCGTCCCGTTAACATCCTAACACAAGATTGTCCACCAAATACAATGGTGGAATAAAATTGTTAAAAGGGTTAAAACATAGCAAAGATCTTTGAGAAATATAGGGTAGATAGCTCTTGGTTACTTGCCAACTTGCAAAACAAAAACCCTTGCCTATTTTTCCAAACACCATCACAACACATTTTCAAAATAACTTTCAAAAACGTTGGAAACTTTTCAAAAAGACAAATACACCTTTATATACATTCAAACATGGATCATTACAAAGGTTGCCACCACATTGGCCTCTTTTCAAAACATTTTCCAAACACACACACAAAGCACCATTTCAAACAATTGAAAGCACCATTTCAAACAATTGAAAATCAAGGCAAGTTGATCTAAGCAAGTAACTAAGAGCCCATGGATAACCATGGATAGAAAGGGTGCTAATACCTTCCCTTTCTATAATCTACTCCCCGAACCCAAGAAAACATCTCAAAGGTTTTTGCTGTGCTTTTTAACCTTTCCTTAGGATAAAATAAAAAGTCAGTGGCGACTCTTGCTCAACCGAAACATTTGCGAAAACAAACGCAAAACCTCTAGTCAGTTCTCCCACCGTATCACAGGCGGCTTGGGCAAAAAAGGGTATCCCAGTGGACTGAAAACCCGAAAGGACGGTCCATGCAAAAGTTAGGGATTTAAAGCGTATAACTATGTCCTGTTGGATCACCTTACAACCAGTCCTCAGTATCAACTATCAAGCTCAAAGTTGTACTAATCAGTCCAATCAACTTTGGACAAGCAACGAAGGTGATGAGATGCTCAAGGACATAAAGGCAATAGCAGAATGGGAACCCAATGGGATTATTTCACATAGCTGTCTTTCTTTGTATATTATTTTTGTATAATTTCCATTCTTACAACGACATTCTCTTACTAGGATGTCTGTCTCCTTGTACAAAAACACTTATTTCAAGTTAATACAAAACTATTCCTTTGAAAGTGAAAAACTTCTGTTTTATTTTCCTGTTTTGTGTGCGAAAACGTCCAGTGATTTTTCTTGAACATATGCATTTGAATATGGCTACTGCTTACAAATATACACCTAAAAACAGAAAGGAAATTGCTAATGACTTTAAGAAACAGGAAAATATCTAAGGGCCATCCACAAGATCCCCGTAGATGTCTTCCCCGGCAGATACCTTCTCCAACAGTTACAGAGGCAGGTGCATTCTACCAGAAGGTCACTGCCATATTCTCAACAGGTAACCTATTGATGTTAGTTGTTCTCGCATCCCCAGCAGAAGCAAAAATCTCCAATTACTACTCCAAAATCCCCAGTGAAGTCGCCAAGCTTCTCAGGATTTCAACAAAGTCCCCAAGCAGTTTACGAAGTTCACCTTCCGCAATAGAGTTTTATAAAACTCAAATAGTTTATAAAGCCTTATCCCCAATAGAGTTTATTTCTCTAGCTACGGAAGTTCATCTCCCAGCGGAGTTTATTTCTCCAAATTGGTGAAACATTCCAACAGAACTCTTCCTCTCAGCAAAATCATTCTCAAACAGAAGTCAAAGATCCTCGGAAGAGAAAGGGAATCGCCAACAAAACTATCTCCATTCACTACCCCCAACGGAAATTGAAGAATCACTTTCTTCACTCACCAACAACATGAAGGGGTGAAAAACACAAGAAGGGGGGGTTGAATTGTAAAACTGGAAACTTAAAGCAAATGACAGGGTATTTTTATCCTGGTTCGTTTGATCTCAAACTACTCCAGTCCACCCGTTCAAGGTGATTTCGCCTCTCTCCAACGAGGTCTTAATTCACTATATTCAACTGAATACAAATCTGCTTTAGCAACTGCTAAAACCTTCTTGATTCAAACCACAATCCGGTTTGTCAAGGCAACACTTTCTTACAAAGGTATAGGCAAATGTGTATGAATGTTTCTACAAAAACTATATCACAACTGTGATGTTTACACAAATGAAGCTTAGAATACTAAGTTGCTAAACGCTAATAAAGTATCAGAGTTTGTTGGTTTAGCAAAACTTGGAGAGTGAAGATTATTGTTCAGCTTTGTGCGTGTAGAGAGTTTGGAAGCATTAGCCATTATAATCTTCAAAGCTTGGTTTATATAGCACTTGAGAAGATGAACGTTGAAGCAAATATTCTTGATTCAATGCTATTAACAAGCTTTCCTTTCTGAGCAGATCTTGTCTAGAATGATGCCGTTGGTATTGATTAGCTTTCAATGCACAGTACCGTTGCTTCTTCAATGCACGTTCTGGCTTGGCTCATTCTGATTCTGCTTTGCTGCTGATGAACTGATTTGATTCTGTATCAGAGTATTTTACGCGCAGTTCTGTTCATCAAGCTTCAGCATGTGCAAGCGTTGATCATCTGATCTTGACGTTCTGATTCAGCAACTTCTGATGCTGGTGTACAAACTCATATTCTGATGCTGAGAACGTGATCTTGCTTATTTTAATCAGCATATCTGCAAGTCAGAGCATAGTAATTTTAAGTAGCATATAATTCAATCATAAAATATTTAACTACTATATCTTTTCACTTTGTTATCATCAAAACTTAATTATAGGGTACTAGATTCAAACATTGTTCTAACAATCTCCCCCTTTTTGATGATGACAAAAACTAGATATTTTAAATGAAAAAAAATAACGTGAAAAGTTATCAGATCTATGTATCAGAATAAGAAGTACGGAGAAGTCAGAGTTAAGAGATACTCCCCCTGAGTTTGTTACTTCCCTTTGATATGCGTGTTCTTCAGAGTCAGATCTTTTTCTATCTTTGAGCATCAGAATGTAAGTCTTTGACTTATCAGAGAGCAGAGCTTCAGAGCTTTTCCTGTCAGAGCTTTGCTTCAGATCAGAGTGTTAGGTCGATCAGAGCTTCATATATCAGAACTTCATATTTGATCAGAGCAACATGAGCTTCTACATTTTGATCAGAGCTTCTAGTCTTCATTGTGCCTGTAGACTTAAAGACAAAACAGAAAAACATTTCAAGTAATAGAGTTAGAATGTTTGAGAATTTCTGTCTAGTTAGCCGTTATTGATTTTAAATATCATTCTTGTTCTCCCCCTTTTTGTCAGCAATCAAAAAGTGCTGGTGATGTGCTAAAATGATTTAGATCAGAAAAACTAATAATATTAAAGATAGTTCAGAATCAGAGCAAAATAGCATTACAAACCATAGTTAAAACATAGTCAAAAGTACATCAGAAAATGAAGAAAATATAGAGAATGTCATGCATGAAAAAAATTTCAAGGTTGTGGGGGCATGCGTGAGAACAGGCTTTCCAGCATTGCCTGAATCTTTTCAGAAGTTGCATTCTGCTTCTGAACCATGGTGACAACAGAATCAATCTTGCTGTCCTGGACATTCATTCTTGCTTCCATCTTCTGATCATTCTCTTCCATCCGCTGCTGTAGACGCAAGTCATTCAGCCTTAATTCTTCCAGAGCCTGCCTGTCCAAGGCAGCTTGAGAACTTTCAGCAGGAGGAAGCTTCTCAGAACTTTCAGCTATATCTTCTGCTGGATTTTCTTCTTGAAGAGACTTGTCTTCTTCTGCTGGTTCCACCTGTGCAGCTTGCTCTTTCTCAGCCCAAGATTCAGAGTCCAGAGGCAGCACAACTTCTTGAGGCAGCTGACTCTCAACTTCCTTCAGCAGCTTGCTAAAGTTCTGTTGAGCCTGCTCATAGTTGACGTCCTGCAGCTTGAGTGCTTCAGCACGAACCCATATTCTGAACTGAGACCAGAGCTGATCAGAAGCAGCTGGGTCGATCATCCCCGGACAGACTTGCTTCAAAGAAGCAATCCACTGCAGCATACCTGTTTCAAAGTCCAAAATACCAGAGCCAACATCTAATTGCTTTGGTTTGGGAATGGCCAATTTGTGTCTTAAATCAGCAAGACGTTCAAGACTTGTTAAGTCAATGAATATTTTGCTGGGGTTTTCAGAGGATTGGTTTTCAGAGGTGTGCTGAGGTGCTGTTTGTTTTGGTGGATGGTTATCAGAGTTAGAGGATATATCTATTGGAGTGGTTGGAGTTTTTGGAGGTGTTGATTCCTCTGATGATGGTAACTGGGGTCTGACAATGGTGGTTCCACATGGCAACTGTATTGCCAGCGGTGAAGGTTGAGGTGAGTGGGGATCAGAATGATGAGGAGATGGGGTTTCATAGCGATGAAACTCTGTTGGAGGTGAGGGAGGATTATTTTCTGGTTGAGGGGGTGGAACTTCTGATTGTTCATGAATCAGAGGTTCTTCTGTGAGAGGTGGTTCTGGTTCTTGTTCTGGTTCTGGTTGTGGTTCTGGTTGTGGTTGTATTTCTGGTTCAGGTTGAATTTCTGGTTCAGGTTGTGGAGGAGGAATATTTAGTGGTTCAGAGTGAGGTTGAACAGAAGCATGTTCACGCTCAATGTCAGCTAGCACTCTATCAAGTGCTGGTGTTGTTGAAACAGTTGGTTGTTGTTTGGTAATTTTGAGAGGAATTTTAATTCTGGTTCTTCTGAGTTGTAAGGCCTCAGAAGGGTCTTCTGGTATGTTTTCATCAATAGTGGGGATTGGAATGGAAATTCTGTGAGAGGTTTGGGGTGGAGCAACAGATGTTGGAATAGTAGTTGAAATTGAAATAGGAGCAGCAGATGGATTACCTTGTTTCTTTGGAGTCTGGTGAGATGATCCTTCTGCTTTCCTCTTCTTTGACTTCTTCTGAGTCACTTCAGGTTGAACTTGACTCAGATCTTTGATCTTCAGCTTTAAACCTGCAACTTCTTCCTTGTATGAATCTGGATACTTGGCAACCATATCAGGGTGGGATTCCATCTCAGAAAATCTTGGGAAATCACTCAGAGGCACTCTTCTTCTGGAGATGTCAGCAGTTGAAGAAGCTCTGGGTTCCTTCCTGATATTGTCTATCAGCTTCATCTTTTTCAGGTTCTTAGCATTCAGCGCTTTTCCAACAGTTGGTTCAAAATTGCCCAGTACTTTAGCTTCGCTCAGATAATCTATCAGCTTATTCTCTGTCAGAATATCTGATATGAGCCTCCCAAATGGTATCCAGTCCCTTTTGGTCCTTTCTTCTTCTCTAGTCTCTTTCACACTAGTCTTCAGATGATTGAACAGGAAGTGTGCCAAATTGATCTTCACCCTCTGATCAATAAAGTAGATCAGAAATTGCTGATCCACGTTTATATAGTCAGGAGAGCTTGTTGGCTTCCTGTGATTGAAACAGCCTAGAACAATCTTGGCCCACACTCTGCAGTGATCCTTCAGATCCTTGATTTTGCTGCTGGGAAAACCAAGAGTGAAAATGCAGTTTGCTACCACACCAATATCAGGGCACCTATCAGCCATGTCCACACAACGGACTCCACCACCACTCTGACCAATTAACCTAGCAATGAGGTCTTCAGAAATTATTATCTTCTTTCCCATAACAGAAGAGACGACTAGATGCTTATCAATCTTGGCATGAATCCAAAATTCTTTGACAAGCTCTGGGAAGGTTGGTCCAACCAATCTATCAAAGTACCTCTCCCACTTTTGAGTTTTGACTTCAGCAGTTAGGTCAAATCCATTTTCCTTCAAACTTTCGAAATCCACGATTAACTCAGAGAGAACCTCAAGATTCTTTACTGGTGTGAGAAGAGTTCTGGTAGGCGCTTGATATTGCTCAGAGGTTTCCTTCTTCTGATTTCCTGCAGAAATGCTGGAGGATGCCATTGTTCTCACACAAAAAGCTTGAGAGTGATTTGAGAAAAACTAGGGTTTTGAAGGAGATATGCAGAAAAATTCTTAAGAGATTATGAGTAAGCGTAAAGATTAAGAGTGAAGAGTAATGTGCTTAAATAGGATTTTCAAAAATTATTTTGAAAAATAAAACGTTTTTAAGAGAGAGAAAAAAATAATGATTGCAATTAACAAGCGTGATTACTTTTGCATTTAATGCTTGCTGATTTTGGGGGATTTGAGAAAGATACTTAAAAACGGTTACCAGACATGTGTCTCAATGCACCCAATCAGCATTTTCCTTTCTCAGAAACGTGCACGCGTTCTGCTTCAGGGATTTGCTGATGATTGGATGACACTTGTTTGATGTAGTGATCAACACGTCTGTATTTGAGATTAGACTCTCAGATCTTTAGACTTGCCTCTGATACAATCTGCATGTTCTAACTTTCTGAAACAAAGATTGATCAGAAGTTCACAGTAATATAATTACATTCTGAAAGATAAACATATGGAATTAAAGCATTTTCATTCTGGGCATACTTTCATGCTGAGATGTTTCAGAATGAAATTAAACCTATCTTCTGAAAGGGGTTTTGTAAAGATATCAGCCCATTGATGGTCTGTATCTATAAATTTCAAGTTTAAAATGCCTTTCTGAATATAGTCCCTAATGAAATGATGTTTTATTTCTATATGCTTAGCTCTAGAATGTAAAATAGGATTCTTACTTAAGCAAATAGCAGAAGTATTATCACAAAGAATAGGAATGTTACTCTCAAAAATCTGGAAGTCTTCAAGCTGACTTTCCATCCAGAGCATCTGTGTGCTGCAACCAGCTGCTGCTATGTACTCAGCTTCTGCTGTTGACAGAGCAATAGTTGATTGCCTTTTGCTGGACCACGAGATCAGATTTTCTCCCAGAAACTGGCAGCTTCCAGAAGTACTTTTTCGTTCCACTCTGTCTCCAGCAAAATCAGCATCGCAGTAGCCTACTAAACTGTAATCACTAGATTTTCTATAAAACAAACCCAGATTAGTAGTACCTTTCAGATACTTGAAAATTCGCTTAACAACTGTTAAGTGAGATTCTCTAGGATCTGATTGGAATCTAGCACAAATACATACGCTGAATAGAATATCAGGTCTTGAAGCAGTCAGATAAAGGAGAGAACCAATCATACCTCTGTAGACTTTCTGTTCTACGCTTTTGCTTACCTCTTCTCTTTCCAGAATGCACGTGGGATGCATTGGAATCTTTGATGGCTTACATTCTGAGAGGTCAAATTTCTTCAGAAGATCTCTGATGTATTTGCTCTGATGAATGTAAGTTCCCTCTGGAGTTTGATTGATCTGAATTCCTAGAAAGAACTTCAGTTCCCCCATGAGGCTCATCTCAAATTCTGCCTGCATACACTTAGCAAATTTTCTTCCAAGAGAAGGATTAGTAGAACCAAAGATTATATCATCAACATAAATTTGACAGACTAAAATGTCACTCTTAACTGTTTTACAGAATAGAGTGGTGTCCACTTTCCCTCTGGTGAACTCATTTTCAAGCAGAAAGTTACTTAGCCTTTCACACCAAGCTCTGGGAGCTTGTTTCAGACCATACAGTGACTTTTTCAGTTTGAAAACATGTTCTGGATGTTTGGTATTTTCAAAACCTGGGGGTTGGTGAACATACACTTCTTCTTCTATATAACCATTTAAGAATGCACTTTTGACATCCATCTGATACAGAGTGATGCCTCTATTAACAGCAAATGAGATTAAAAGTCTTATAGATTCTAACCTGGCGACTGGGGCAAAGGTTTCTGTATAGTCTATCCCCTCTTGCTGACTATAACCTTGTGCAACCAGTCGTGCCTTGTTTCTGACGACTTCACCTTGTTCATTCAGCTTGTTTCTGAACACCCATCTTGTTCCAATGACGTTGAATCCTTTTGGTCTTGGAACGAGATCCCATACGTCGTTTCTGGTGAATTGATTCAGCTCTTCTTGCATTGCCAGAATCCAGTCATTGTCCAGAAGTGCTTCATCAAATAGAAGAAGGTTCAATCAGAGACACAAGTCCCATCAGAGTTTCTTCAGAGTTTCTGAGGCTTGCTCTTGTTCTGATTGGATCTTCCTTTCTTCCTAGAATGGATTCTTCTGGGTGATCCAAACTGCTTCTGGGTACTCTCTTCTGAGGTTGATCAGCAGCAGTTGTAGGATTTCTAGCATTGCTTCTTTCAGACGTTGAAGGAATGTCTGTGTTGAGAGCTTCTGATGACTTGTCTTCAGAACCTGCAAATTCAATTTCTATACCTGCAAGATTTTCATTCTGCTTTGACTTTTCAGAGTCAAGCTTGTCATCAAAACGAACACTGATTGATTCTTCCACAATCTGTGTTTCTGTATTGTATACTCTGTACCCTCTTGAGCGTTCAGAGTATCCTAACATAATACACTTCTGTGCCTTAGAATCAAACTTGTTCAAATAATTCTTAGTATTTAACATATAGCAAGTACATCCAAATGGATGAAAATACGAAATGTTGGGCTTTCTGTTCTTCCACAATTCATATGGAGTCTTTTCCAGAATAGGTCTTATTGAGATTCTATTCTGAATGTAGCACGCTGTGTTTATTGCCTCTGCCCAGAAAGTCTTAGCAACGTTTGTCTCGTTGATCATGGTTCTGGCCATTTCTTGCAATGTTCTGTTCTTTCGTTCTACAACTCCATTTTGTTGGGGAGTTCTAGGACAAGAGAAATCATGCAGAATGCCTTTGTCATTAAAGAATGACTCAAAATCTTTATTTTCAAATTCTCCACCATGATCACTTCTGACTTTAACGATTCTAAGATCTTTTTCATTCTGAACTTGGTTACAGAAGGTAACAAACACAGAGTGTGACTCGTCCTTGTGTCTTAAGAACTTTACCCATGTCCATCTGCTATAGTCATCTACGATTACTAACCCATACTTCTTGCCACTGACAGAAGCAGTCTTAACTGGTCCAAATAAGTCAATGTGCAGAAGTTCTAATGGCTTAGAGGTAGAAACAACATTTTTGGATTTAAAAGATGGTTTTGCAAATTTGCCTTTCTGACATGCTTCACACAGAGCATCTGAATTGAACTTCAAATTTGGAAGTCCTCTGACCAGATTGAGTTTGTTAATCTGAGATATTCTTCTCATACTAACATGCCCCAATCTTCTGTGCCAGATCCACTGCTCGTTGTTAACAGACAGAAGACATTTTACATTCTGACTCTTTAGTTCAGAAAGTTTGATTTTGTAAATGTTGTTTTTCCTCTTACCATTAAAAAGGATAGTCCCATCTTTCTGACTAACAGCTTTACATGATTTTTGATTAAAGATTATATCATAACCGTTATCACTTAATTGACTTATGGATAACAGGTTATGCATCAATCCATCAACAAGCAGAACATTATTAATAGAGGGAAGATTTCCGTTACCTACAGTTCCAGAGCCAATTATCTTTCCCCTCTGATTGCCTCCAAAGCCAACGTGGCCTCCAGGCTTAAGTTCCAGGCTTTGGAACATATGCCTTCTTCCCGTCATGTGACGTGAGCAGCCAGAGTCCAGGTACCATGACTGGTGTTTCTGACTTGCTGCTAAAGATATCTGCAACATGTATTATTTTATCCTTAGGTACCCAGATCTTC
This sequence comes from Vicia faba, assembly GCA_948472305.1. NCBI lineage: Eukaryota > Viridiplantae > Streptophyta > Magnoliopsida > Fabales > Fabaceae > Vicia > Vicia faba. Next base: position 524,881,357 of record OX451740.1, on the reverse strand, counting down.
TTGGGTCCTGATTTGTTAGTTTTACCAAAACTCTGATTGAATTTTGGTTTCACAAAGTGATTACTACTAGTATATTTGATGTCATGTGTGTGACCATACACAAAGTGTGAATTTATAGGAGTGTGTTTAATAACTAAATCCATGACATTTTTAGGTGTAGGAACCTTACCTAGGTATCCTATTCCTTTCCTGCCGTTTCCGCTAACTCCATAGATCATTGAAGCCATTCTGCTTCTATCTATGCTTTTAGCAAGGAACTTCTGGAAACTATGATCATACTCCTTGATGATCTCATCAGCGTTGCTGGGAGTTTCAGCAATTGGTTCCTTCTGAGAGTTTTGTAAAGAGTTTTCTAATTTTAAAATTTTATCTCTCAGCTCAGAGTTTTCCAATCTGAGACTCTCAGACTTATTAGAGTCAGATTCAAGAGTCCTTTTCAGGTCTCTGAATTTAGCTCTAATCTGCTGATAACGTTCCAGAATTTCATTTAGGCTTTCAGCAAGTTCAGCCTTTGTAAAATTAACAGCGAAGTTAGGGAATACCTCTTCTGTGTCTGATTCTGAGTCTGAGTCAGAAGCTTCACTGTCATCTGGAATGTTAGCCATAAGCGCTATGTTCGCCCTTTCATCATCTGATTCTGAGTCAGCTTCAGACGAGTCAGAGTCATCCCATGTGGCCATGAGACTTTTCTTCTTCTCTCTTCCAAACTTCCTTTTTGGCTTTTCCCTCTGAAGCTTTGGACAGTCACTCTTGTAGTGACCTTGCTCATTGCACTCGTAGCAGATGATGTCTTTTGTATTTGGCTTCTTGCTACCTGAGGAGCCTTCAGATCTTCTGTATCCAGAGGAAGAATCTGTCCTTCTGTGTCTGGAAGAAGACTCGTTATGATCAGCTCTTCTGGGATTCCTGAACTTCCTTTGTCTTTGCTTCCACAGTTGATTTACTCTTCTGGAGAGAAGAGAAAGCTCGTCTTCTTCTGATGAGGATCCATCAGATGTTTCTTCAACTGCCTGCAAAACTTTAGATTCAGATTTTCTGTTAGATTTTAAAGCTATAGGCTTACCTTGCTTCTGAGGCTCGTCAGCTTCCAGCTCTATCTCATGACTTCTGAGGGAGCTTATAAGTTCCTCCAGAGTGATTTTGTTGAGATCTTTCGCCAGCTTCAGAGCAGTAACCATAGGCCTCCACTGCTTGGGTAAACTTCTGATTATCTTCTTGACATGGTCAGCAGTAGAGTATCCCTTGTCCAGAACTTTGAGACCAGCTACCAGAATCTGAAATCTGGAGAACATAGTTTCAATGGATTCAGATTCTTCCATTTTAAACGCCTCATACTTCTGAATGAGCGCCAGAGCCTTTGTTTCCTTGACTTGAATGTTGCCCTCATGCGTCATTCTGAGAGAATCAAAGATGTTCTTAGCTGTGTCTCTGTTGGAGATTTTCTCATACTCAGTATAAGAGATAGCACTGAGAAGGATGGTTCTGGCTTTATGGTGATTCTTGAAATCACGCTTTTGTTGATCAGTCATTGATTTTCTATCAATCTTCTGACCAGTTGTATTAACAGGGTGCGTGTATCCATCTGTCACCATATCCCACAGATCAGCATCATGTGCTAGAAAGAAGCTTTCAATTCTGTCTTTCCAGTAGTCAAAGTTTTCTCCATCAAAGACTGGAGGTTTGCCGCTGAATCTGTCTCTATCCTCATTGGTGTCATTGCTGAAATGAGAGTTGTTTCCTGCCATAGTGTTTTTCTGACGCTGGATCTTTTACTGACACGGTTAAGTGTTTTAGCTCAGAACCAGGCGCTCTGATGCCAATTGAAGGGGTGAAAAACACAAGAAGGGGGGGTTGAATTGTAAAACTGGAAACTTAAAGCAAATGACAGGGTATTTTTATCCTGGTTCGTTTGATCTCAAACTACTCCAGTCCACCCGTTCAAGGTGATTTCGCCTCTCTCCAACGAGGTCTTAATTCACTATATTCAACTGAATACAAATCTGCTTTAGCAACTGCTAAAACCTTCTTGATTCAAACCACAATCCGGTTTGTCAAGGCAACACTTTCTTACAAAGGTATAGGCAAATGTGTATGAATGTTTCTACAAAAACTATATCACAACTGTGATGTTTACACAAATGAAGCTTAGAATACTAAGTTGCTAAACGCTAATAAAGTATCAGAGTTTGTTGGTTTAGCAAAACTTGGAGAGTGAAGATTATTGTTCAGCTTTGTGCGTGTAGAGAGTTTGGAAGCATTAGCCATTATAATCTTCAAAGCTTGGTTTATATAGCACTTGAGAAGATGAACGTTGAAGCAAATATTCTTGATTCAATGCTATTAACAAGCTTTCCTTTCTGAGCAGATCTTGTCTAGAATGATGCCGTTGGTATTGATTAGCTTTCAATGCACAGTACCGTTGCTTCTTCAATGCACGTTCTGGCTTGGCTCATTCTGATTCTGCTTTGCTGCTGATGAACTGATTTGATTCTGTATCAGAGTATTTTACGCGCAGTTCTGTTCATCAAGCTTCAGCATGTGCAAGCGTTGATCATCTGATCTTGACGTTCTGATTCAGCAACTTCTGATGCTGGTGTACAAACTCATATTCTGATGCTGAGAACGTGATCTTGCTTATTTTAATCAGCATATCTGCAAGTCAGAGCATAGTAATTTTAAGTAGCATATAATTCAATCATAAAATATTTAACTACTATATCTTTTCACTTTGTTATCATCAAAACTTAATTATAGGGTACTAGATTCAAACATTGTTCTAACACAACAGTCCAGGATTCAGCTCCCTGACACTCTTCAACAGCAGTCAGGGATTTATTTTCCTAGACAAATATATTGCACAACAGCATTACATGTTCATACATCATGCCATGTGCATACAAATACACACACACACACACACACACACACACACACACACACACACACACACACACACACACACACACACACACACACACATATATATATATATATATATATATATATATATATATATATATATATATATATATATATATATATATATATATATATATATATATATATATATATATATATATATATATATATATATATATATATATATCATAATCTCATTTATTTTGGGATCATCATGTAATTCATACATCATGACATCGCATGAAACTGATGTTACCTTTTCAGGTTAAATTAGAAAACAGACAAATACTATTAACTTTTACAGCAGGTCAAAGATTAATGCCTGAAACAAGACGGGGAAACTATCTGCACAACCAAGTGGTATGAACTCCCGAAACAAGATGAGTTTACCAACAAATGCAGCAGGCTACAGATTAATACTCGAAACCAGACGGGGAAACTATATATGTAACCAGCAAAACAAGTTCTAAATTAATACTTGTAACAAGTCAGGACAACTATCTATGGACGATCGATTGTAGATTAACACCTGTAACAAGCTAGGATAACTATATACATGAAGAGATTGAAGATTAATACATGTAACAAGCCAGGAAAACTATCTTTATTTCTTAAGTCAGAGATTAATACCTAAAACCAGACAGGACACCTATCTCAACGACCAAACAAAAACATAGTTCCAGATTTATACCTGTAACAAGCCAGGATAACTATCTGTGGACCCGACCAATAATTTTCAAATTCCAGATTAATACCTGAAGCCAGACAAGACAGCTATCTGTGAACAAGCTGATTGTAGATTAACACCTGAAACCAGGCAAGAAAGCTATCTACATGACCAGACAAAGCAATCTTACACGTGTTTCTCTCATATATCTCCGGGTGCAGACTAACACGGACTCATCCTGGAACATCCCTACACAGGATCTTTCTAATACATTTCCAGATAACGATTAATTCCATTTTCCCCAGCAAGTTACTGTGAAACCTGGACTTCAACCAGAAAGCAGAAAACTTTCATCTCTCCAGAGATGACTTTTCAGTAGAGCCTTGGACAACTGGAGTTCCTAGACTATATTCCCCACAGAGTTTTCCTCAAGCAGGAGAACTCCAGAAACCCATATTCCCCAGATGACTCCTCCTCGGACAGCAGGAACAGGAACCCCCAAAGGGACCACGTGTGAAATCAGCGTCTACTTTGGATGGCATCTTTAAGCCCATCTCTGACGACTCTCTGTCATCTCCTCCAAATGGCATTTGTAAGCTCATTCCCTATATCATCAATCATCAGTGTTATTTCATGCGAGTGCAAATTTCTAGGCACTCTAGTGTTCAATCATCTTCCACCTTCAGATCACGAAAGGCAGACAAGCCAATCTAAATCCTCAGGTTTAAAAATATGGAACATGGGCAGCAGTTGTACCCCAAAATTTGCCCTCTCATATTTTCCCAAGATTTTTCTCTTACATAGGTGTTTACAAACACTTGTTTAAAGAAAAATAAAAACTTTGAAGATAAACAAGGTATTTCGATTGGCATGAACAAGGTGTCTTTCGATTGATATTTTGACAGGCTTTGATTGAGCGCCTAACCTCATCCAAGCTTGCCTCAAATTTCCAAGCTTCAATTGAAGCCTTGGTCTTTTTCTTGTTTGCTAATTCCTGCTTCGCCTGGGCATGTGTTTCCTTTGAAACTACCTCCTTCGATCCAAAAGGGAATGACCTCCTGTTAGTGCTCCTTCGATTGCACCATTGGGTTTGCATACTGGCTTGATTCACAATACAATGGCTACCTGCATACAAGTTGGATTCCTGTTCGTTTGGGCATTTGATTTCCATGCATGCAAGCTTAATTCCTGCTTCGACTAGGCAAATACTCCCTTTGTGTGTGCCTTCAGCGCACAAAGCAAGAACTTCTTCAAACTAGCCTTCGATTCACAAATCTCCCACTGGGCAAAAAGTCCCCTTAGCTTATCACCAGCGCACGTATGCCTCTTCATGCTTGCCTTGGTTTCATAAGGAAAAGACCCATCAGCATGCCTTCAACTCACAAGGCAAAAGGCCTCAGACTTGCCTTCGATCCACAAGGCTAAGTCCCCTTTAACTTGCCTCTGTGTTTGCTTTCGACCCACAAGAAAATGACTTCCCATGGGCTTGCCTCCAATGCACAAGGCAATGGTTTCCCTTCATGCCAACACCCATAAAGTAGTGGTTTTCTTTCATATATGCTTTGATTCATCAAGCAATTGGCTCCCCTCATGCTAGCTTTGGCTCCACCTCCAAAATATTCAACACATAGTTTTCCATATTTTGACACCTAGTGTTGGCGCATTCGAAGGACAGGCACCTGGTCCATTCGAAGGACATATATTTGCCCTATTCGAAAGACATTTATTGATGGATTTTAAAGGGGCACACATGGATGTTCCATTCCAAGGATTTACTTTGTTGGCCCATTTGAAAGAATGGCAAGTGATGTTTAAAAATTATGCATGGGTTCCCTTCAAGAGAGCACACACATTAGTTCAAAACGAAGGATATTGCTAGCCAAAATGAAAGAAAAATATTCAAAGAGGTTTGCTGGCCCAAAAGTCAACATACTGCCAGTTTCAAACCAACGTGCACAAGCACATCCATGCCAAAAGAAGTTTTGTTCGTCCAAGAAAGTGTTTTCGTTTGGGCTAGCTAAATAGGGGTTCAAACAAAGAAGCCCCAGTGATGAGAACATGAGTCATTCAAAAGGTACACAAATGGTCCATTAGAGGAGGCAACCAAAGGCCCATTCAAAGGGAACATAAATGGTCCATTATAAGGACACATTCGAAGGCTACACAAGAAGTCCAATTGAAGGGCAGGAATTAGAGGCATTCAAAGGAGCCAAAATGTCCACATACATTCAAATTTCAAAAAAGGACAAGATTCCATGTTTTTGGCCAACGTTAAAAATTTTCATTCATGGCTTTCAAACACATAATCAAGTTTGTTTAAACCATTGCCTTCTTGTCCCCTCCCTTCTACTCTATATAAGCAGCATGCTTGCAAGCCAAACATACGCTTACACGCCTATACAGCCTAGAGAGAACACTACCAAATTGCAAATGAAAAATTCTTAAAGTTGTCCAAATCGAAACCTCTGATCCAGCCAAATTCAGATCTTTCCAAGAACTCTATCAACGCCCCAGGGTTCCCAGGAGCACCTACCACCTTCCATTCAATCTTTCTCACGCCCAGAAGTACCGCATCAAACCTCACTTTTTGGTAAATTTCGTGACTTTCAAACTTTCAAATCATGCCATATAAATCTTTCTTAAGCTTATATTCATGTTATTAATGATGCTTTCTGATTTTATAACGTTTTTCATGAGAGCAATAATGCCAGAACCATAGATCACCATGGTTAGGGGGTCGAAACATGGAGATTTTTGTTTTTAGGGATGGAGATGTTTTAGTTCAAGCTAGCATCATGATTTTACCTCCCTAGAGCCTACGTGTCAAAACGCTATATTTTGATTTGCCCGTTCAAAATAGAGGGACCCTACTGGAGCGCGCGTGTTTGCCAATCAGCATGTTCATTTGTTCTATATTATATACATTTCTTTGTGCTTATACTAACAGATGTAAAGTCGTCCCAACGGTTAAGTGCATGAGTGTTAAGGTGTTATGTGTGTGAGAGGTCAGGGGTTCGACCCCTGACTCTTGTAAATTACTTTTTCCATTTTATTTTTGCAGATCCAATATAATCAGGTCATATACACGCACCATGTAGCATCAGATCTACACCATTCAATGTCAATGCAGTCAGATCCAAGAGCTTCAATGTGAGATTCACCATGCGCCCTCAAGGATTCTCTTCACTGGATCCCAATACAGCCTCTGGGTTCCCTCACCCTTGGGCCTACCATTTTTCAAATCAGCACCCCCGTTTAATTTTGCTATCCTGGCCCCTTTAATTTTTCTTTATTTTTGTTTTATTATTTATTTCTTTTGCTTTGTTTATCATTAATCAAATACTAAAAAAATCACAAAAAAACTTAGGAATAATTTTTCCTTAATTAAATAATTAATTTCTTTAATTGATTAATTAACTAAATTTTAACCTTTTCTTAATTTAAAATAAAATAGAATTAGGTTTAATTTATATGTTTAAATCATTCTCTTTTAGTAACAAAAAACAATTAAAAAAACCTAGACTATTTTCTTAAAATTAACTTTATTTTCTAAATAGATTTTAGGATAATTTTCATTGTTTTCTTAAATCAAAAATAAATAAAAAATAAAAAGTTTGTCTTATTTACTTAGAATCACTTTAGGTTTTAGACATACTTTTAGTTTTCGCGCGTTATTTATTTTCCTTCATATTTTTTATTGTATCTGTACATTGGATGTAATAGTTAATAAGCTTTTATCCGCTTTCTTTATTTTTCATCCCCCCAATTCTTGTACATTGTAAACCCCCCTCCCTGAAGCCATGTAATAGTCTAGGTTTTTTATCTTCTGTACTTTATATTCTGTATATATTTACTGCTAGTAACTAGGCATGTATGGAAAGACTAATAACAAAATGTTAGCAAACCTAACACAAAAAACAAAAATAACTGAATATAACGCACATTGCACATATACACTTCTAGGGTACCCCACTTTGGTTGCCTTCGGAAATAAAGCAGTCATGTCCCTCGAAACGGGGACGCTTTAGCAAAGACCCGTAAATCAAAAAGATCATAGTCCCTCAATGACCCTACAGTTGCCTCTCGGTAAATGATTTAGTCCCCAAACAAATTTGCTAAAGCGTCTCCACAAGTTGCTTTCATGATTGTATCGTCCCTTAGATGTCCCTCATACATCCAACGATAGGGCTAACTACTCTCTAATAGTAGGATAACATTGTCTAAAGGATAGGAGGAAAAGAACTACCCTTTTCGAGTATAAAATTAGATAGTTGTTAGAAGTTTGCTCAAAAACATTTTGCACTTACACAAATACTACTTTTCAAAAACAATTTTTTCAAAACATTTGCTTTGTTAACACTCTTGAAGACTGATACAAGAGTTAACGCAAAGCAAATCGCCACACTAAAGCATTTTCCAAACATTTTCAAAACACACAAAGCACAAAGGTATTTCAAAATAAGCAAACCTCTAAGAGCCCGTAGATAACTACGGATGGAAAGGGTGCTAACACCTTCCCTTTCCATAATCTACCCCCCTTATTCAGAAAACTCTCGAAAAGGTATTTTTATGTTCTTTTCACCCTTTCCTTAATTTGGATAAAATAAAAGTCGGTGGCGACTCTTGCTTACTGCAACATTTGCAAACAAAAAATGCAAAACCAGTATATAACAATCGGTTCTGCCACTGTATCACAGATAGGATCAAGGTATTTTGGTTTCCAAGTTCCTCTTCAAGCTATGAAAGATGGTTGTGTTATCAATCAGTGCAGGAAGGGTATCATGCCCTCAATATCTGAATCACTCAATCTACAATGGTTTCTCATAATTCAAGACATCTCAATTGTCTTTGTGATTCATCAAAAGTTTGAAATTGCAAAGTGTTGATTTTGAATCACTGTTCTCCTATGCATCTCTTGAGATTATGGTTTTGGCCAGAGGAAGTGTTTTCTACTTGTGTAGGATAAATTTGTGAAGAAATATCCTCTAATTGGCATATGAGACATCTTTGTTCAAGAAATTTCTCAACATGTCCAAAGGAATTAGGGTTTGGAGCTTTAATCATCACCTTCTAACACAAAGGACCAAAATCAGGGTTTCGATTTAATCACGATTTCTGAGTTTTTACTCAAACTTGCTTCCATTATTCTATACACATCCCCAAGCATATATGATATAAGAATTGAGCATCAATTTTGGTTGAAAGAGATTTAATTGATCAATTAAGGATAAAACAATCATTTGAGTAAAAGTTAACAAAAGTCAGTTGTTGACCAAGTGGACTTTTGGTCAAAGTTGAGGTCAATGATCATGTTTCAACATAACATGGCTTATGGTTGAAGAAATTCAAGCAAAAGATGGATTTTGAAGTTAACTTGTTCATGAAGGTATCTTAGTGAAATTTGAAATTGACTAAGTATGGAAACTCATAAGGCTGAAATTCAAAAATTCATAACTTCTTCATTTTTTATTGAAAAAATGAAAAGTTTACATGGTTGGAAAGAGGAGAAAAAGTTCTTTAACTTTGTATTGGTGAGCCCAAGTCCAAAAAGTGAAGAGAAAGAAAGTTATTTAGCTTGGAATATTCTTGACACTTAGCAAAATTTTCAAATATGTGCATAAAGTTTGATTTCTTCATGACCAATTTTGAAGACCTAAATGAATTCAATTTTAAAAGGAGTCAAATAGATAATTGAATCTTAAATCCTCCTTTCCAGTTTTGATTTAAGGATCATCTCAAATGATAAAGTGTGGAGAGAGATATAGTGATAAGGACTTGAAGTCCTAAGTAGTCAAGTTTTCCCAGTGTAAGAAGCTCACGCATGTGCCAGGCCTAGAGTTTTATCAAACAGTTGGTGGGCACAAGTTCGTCATCATTTTTCTCTTTGAAATATTCATTATTGGATGAGTTATCAACACCAAAGATCAAGACCCATGTTTGATGTGCAACTTTGCTTCAAGAACTTTCTCAAAAGAATCTCTACATTTCAAGATATGGTCATGGGAAGTAGGTGACATGAAGCTAAATTTTTGCCAAGCATCCAAGGCATATTGTGCGCATCAGGCCAGGAATTTCATCAAACACCTTATGGGCACATGTTCATCATCTTTTTTTCTCATGGAATCAATCCTCATTTTGAGAAGTGATCAACATCAAAGTTGAAAGTTGAGACTTCATTTTCAAGTTTGTTTCAAGTTTTATTTCAATTGGGGCTTTATAAGGAAAGATATTTTTTCTTGAAGTCAAGGGCACAATTTGTCAAAATCTGGCTAACATAACAAGGCTTGCACGCGCAGAGAGTCTAGCCAGTCCAAGTTTTATCATTTTTGTGCCAGTTTTTCAGGTCTTTGCAAGTTTCATTCTTAATTTCCATCAACACCAAAGTTGAAGCTTAATACTTTAGTTTTCTAATGATCCAAAAATTAGGAAAAAAGCATGAGGGAAATGATAAATATTGAGTTGCTAGGGATGATTGCATGGACATGCAAGGCAAGACATATTTATTTTTGTACATATGAGAAAGATTTACTACATGATATTTATCATGCATCTCATGCACACACTACAAATCATGCTCACGTCACTTATTTTCCTAAACAAGCCAAGCAAAGGAAATTCTCATGCGTGATCACACTCTTCTCATGACTTGCCCAAAATAACAATTTCTTTCTATTTTCTTACTCACCCCATGTGCAACATGCCACCTCACCACTCACACACGCATCACACTCATTTCGACTCTTTGTTCATTCCTCAAAATGCATCTAGCATAGAACCAACTCAACACAAAATGCAAGTTGCCTTATCCTTTTTCATTTTTGAAATTTTTTCCCAAAAGAGCCCTCCAACGGTTATATTACACAATTCCCTCATTACCCTTAGAGCAAGCTTGCTCACCACACTTTCTCTTTCTATATAAGCAACCTCAATCTTCACTCATTGGACGAGCTCTACTTTGTCTCTCTATCAAGTCATAATTTTATCTTCATTTCTCAAAATTCTTCTTCAAATTTCTCTCAACCTCCTTGCTCAGATCTCAATTTTTAAGCAATTTTACTAATTCGAAGTTGAAGGAAAATGATAAATTGGGTTTCTTACTTCAGAATTAGAGGCATTTGTGAATTTAATTTTCACACTTGAGGTAAGTTCCTTTGAACTTCAATTTATCATTTCAGCTTGCATTTTTGCTTTAGATCTTGTTCATGATGTTTTAGCTGGCCGGACTATAGGTCTGATGTATATTTGTGTGTGAATGGAAGCTTGAAACGTGTTTTCAATTTCTCTGCAAGTTGTATAAACTTCACGAGTCAGTGATTTCGTGCTCATTTTTTGCTTTGATCTTGCATTATTTGAAAAATCCATGAGCATCACATGAATCCTTGTAATTTTTTTGAATAACTTTGGTGTTTGGATCATTCAATTTGGTTGAAAATTGGGAGAGAAATCTAGATCTAAAGATTGTATGATGAATCTATTTTGAGCATGTTCATGATTTCTTGCAATCAGTGATATTCACGTTCATTTTTCTCTATAATGCATGATTTTTTTCAAAAATTCTTGTTGCTAATGTGTTCTTCATACTTTGATCTTGAATTTTGGTGTTTACATCGTGCATTTTCATTGAGAAACGAGAACGATACGATGATCTGAACTTGGAATGTAAAATTGTTTGGTAGAGAGTTAGGGTTTCTCATTAACAGGGATGATGAGGTGGCGCGTTTTAATTGTGCATGTTTAAGAGCTTTTCCTATTTTAGTTTGATTTAATCAGTGTATGTGATCATTGGTGTTTTGGTTAACATTTGGGGCCATATTGTTGAGTCCTTTTGTGTATTGATCCATGATAGGTGAATTATAAGTTCAAGGATAACCCATTTTGGATTTGAGAATCAATTGACCTCATTAGATTAATCTTTATCCATACGTCTTATGTTGAACTTTTACCTTACTATTTTGAACCCGTTGCTTAGTTGTTTGAGATACAAGGTATGCACTTGTGAAACCTATAAGGAACCAAGTTCCTTCTTATTTCTCTTATTATCATTGTCATTTTTATATCCTTGGTTTTGAACTTCAATTTATCATTTCAGCTTGCATTTTTGCTTTAGATCTTGTTCATGATGTTTTAGCTGGCCGGACTATAGGTCTGATGTATATTTGTGTGTGAATGGAAGCTTGAAACGTGTTTTCAATTTCTCTGCAAGTTGTATAAACTTCATGAGTCAGTGATTTCATGCTCATTTTTTGCTTTGATCTTGCATTATTTGAAAAATCCATGAGCATCACATGAATCCTTGTAATTTTTTTGAACAACTTTGGTGTTTGGATCATTCAATTTGGTTGAAAATTGGGAGAGAAATCTGGATCTAAAGATTGTATGATGAATCTATTTTGAGATGTTCATGATTTCTTGCAATCAGTGATATTCACGTTCATTTTTCTCTATAATGCATGATTTTTTTCAAAAATTCTTGTTGCTAATGTGTTCTTCATACTTTGATCTTGAATTTTGGTGTTTACATCGTGCATTTTCATTGAGAAACGAGAACGATACGATGATCTGAACTTGGAATGTAAAATTGTTTGGTAGAGAGTTAGGGTTTCTCATTAACAGGGATGATGAGGTGGCGCGTTTTAATTGTGCATGTTTAAGAGCTTTTCCTATTTTAGTTTGATTTAATCAGTGTATGTGATCATTGGTGTTTTGGTTAACATTTGGGGCCATATTGTTGAGTCCTTTTGTGTATTGATCCATGATAGGTGAATTATAAGTTCAAGGATAACCCATTTTGGATTTGAGAATCAATTGACCTCATTAGATTAATCTTTATCCATACGTCTTATGTTGAACTTTTACCTTACTATTTTGAACTCGTTGCTTAGTTGTTTGACATACAAGGTATGCACTTGTGAAACCTATAAGGAACCAAGTTCCTTCTTATTTCTCTTATTATCATTTTCATTTTTATATCCTTGGTTTCATGTCTATGAACCATTCAAGTGCTCTAACATATCACATTTGTTTAGAGGTCATTTACTTATCATTTGTGATCATGATTTTGGAGAATATGTTTGTACATTTCCAATTGAGTATCATTGATCCAAGAAGATTGAAATCCATTTGCTTGTACTTCTGACTTCACATCTTATGACCCATAAATTAATGCTCCTTTGATTATTTGATTGACATTTCATGGTCAAGTCATCATGATGACATGTTAGGAGCCATATCTTGCTTATTTTGATCTAGTTTTGTAAATGATGTACGTTAATGTTGCCTGAGGACTTTGAGTCCAACATTTTTTGTGTTTAAGTCTTGATATTAATCTCTCTTATCATCTCATTTCTCATTCTTCCTTGATCCTTGGTTATTTAGTCACTTACTAACCAAAATGGTGATACATAGGAAGCCATATCTTCCTTTCTACTTGTGTTTTGAGCACCATTGTCTAATGATTTCCTCGTGAGCTTTTGTGCCATGTCCGATGAATGTATCTTGATATGTTTAAGTAACTATTTGATATGTTTAAGTAATCATCCTTTAGGTTTGTTAGAGGTATTTGATGTGTTATATCCTTGGGTGTGTGCTTCTGACTTCATTCTTACTTGACATATCTTGCCATGTTCACTTGATTATATACTTGCTTTCACTTCACAACTTTGTTTTGATATAGTTTGTGTGCATTAGTGCTTGATCCATGCTTTCAATGACTAATTGAGTTTTATCTTGATTATTTGGTATATGTTAAGTGTATAACATGTCAATTTTGTCTTTTTCTTCTTCACATTACCTCTTTCATCTTACATGATGGCTTGTTAGCATTGCATGAGGACATAAGTCCACTCAGTGTTCTTAAACCAACTTTCCTGGTGTGATTTGATTGTGAATCTTTCTTAATTTTTTTATGTGATGATTATGAGTCCTTGATGTGTTTTCTTCTTATTTATACACTACTTCATCTCTTTCACCTCACTTCACTTTCTTATATCATGCTTGGTTAAGCACTTGACACATAAATGCTTTTATGCTACTGTACTTGCCTTAATGTTTTGTCTTGTGACCTTTATATCTTTGCCTATTATGCATGACTCTTATGAATTAATCTACATCTCTCATGCCTTATTTATGCCATATTATTGTCTATCCATGATCTATCACTTGCTTGTAGCACAAGTCTTGTCTTGTCATTTGTTTGAGTTTTATCTCTTTTCACCATGTATGCTTATCTTGATTAGGTGATGTTTGTTAACATGTAATTACTTAATGATAGTTTGTGATATATTAAACTATATTTAGACTTAGTTCTTTACCTATTGTATCATCCTTGCTTGTATGTTTTATCATGATGTGAAGTTTTGTCTTCTAACTGTACACTTGCACTTCTACTTGCCTAGTTAGGTAATAGTTCATTCTTCTTGACCTTTGTTGCCATGATTAGGATAGTCTAAGATGATTAACATGATAGGGTCATAATATAGAGGATATATTTATGTTTTTTTATTCCATGCCTTTTGATTTATCATTTTATGCCTTCGTGCTTCTTCTTCACTTCTTCAAGTTTCTTTGTGAGATCTTCATCTCTTATGTGTTTTATCACCATGTCTTGTGTGATTATTTATGTGTTATCATCTTACTTGTTTGATGTTTTGTCATCTCTTACTTGATGTTTTGTCATCTCTTACATGATGTTTTGTTATCCATACATGATGTTTTATCCTCTTCCTTCTTGATATTTTGTCATCTCTTACATGATGCTTTTCCATCTATGCGTGATGTTTTATCATCTTCTTTCTTAATGCTTTATCATCCTTACTTGATATTTTATCATCTTCCTACTTGATGTTTTTATCATCTCACTACTTGATGTTTTTATCATCCCTCCTTTGAGACTTGATGTGTTGTCACATTTGTGTGATGTTTTATCATCCCTCTCCCATATTTGCTTGTTTCTCCTCTTGTATGCTCCCCATAGGATCTTTAGTTCATTCTTCTCCATGTTTGGATTAAATAGACCTCAGGTTTGCTATCCATGCATGACAATATTAGGTAAATATCCCTCTTATCCCAACCTTAGGTCCACAAGCATGAAAACTTATAGGATTGATATCCCCTTTTGTTTTACTTTGTTTTGCAATCCATATTAAAACTAAAACTATTTTTTTTGGAAAACTCATAAAACACTCTAAAATTACAAAATCCTTTTTGAAGGTAAAAAAGACCAACCAATGCAAACCTTTTTGTCTTCGAACTTTTTCCTTTAAAACCTTTTCAAAAAGAACATGATTCTCTAGCATCGTTCATAAAAAACATGCAAATCACCAAAACTTTTGAGGTGAACTGTGAGTGCCTTGATCTTCATTGCACGACTGGTGGTACGTAGGCACAAAGGTTCGTAACCGCGGTAGACACAACTAATAATTTTTTTACATAATACTTTGCATCCATGCATTCCATGTTAGAATTAAGCTTTAGACATAGATTAAACACACCCTTAGATTATAAAAAAACTTAAGTGGATCTTGTGGAGTACCACAAACGTGAGGGGTATTAATACCTTCCCCTTATGTAACCGACTTCCTCACCTTTTCTCTTTGTCGTGAGACCATATTTTTTTCTATCCCTCGGGTTTACTCAGTGTTTCCTTTACCTCTCTTGAGATAAATAACATTGATGAAGACTCTTCTGTCTTTTCGCCTTTGTTCGTGCTTCAATAAAAATCCTAGATATGACAGGTATGTGCAGGTTTTGGGACTTGTTTTTCCTCAGAAGAAATAATCCAGAGTAATTAAAGACGTTCAAGGCTATTTTGGACGGTTCATATTGATTCGGTAGCAATTTTTCTCCTCAAATAACCTTTCCTTTTGACCAAGATTTATATATTTAAGGATCTTTATTCCCAAAGTAAAGGTTCAGCTATTTATAGAGGCT
This sequence comes from Vicia faba, assembly GCA_948472305.1. NCBI lineage: Eukaryota > Viridiplantae > Streptophyta > Magnoliopsida > Fabales > Fabaceae > Vicia > Vicia faba. Next base: position 524,865,843 of record OX451740.1, on the reverse strand, counting down.
TTTACTGCCTTTTATCAACATAAAAGTGTTCATCATCATGTGTTTTGTTCGGATTTGGGAAATTTGTGCATGGGTCTGGTATAGTGAAGGCTTCCTTTACCAAGTTTTGGCTAAAAAGAGGGAGATATATGGTGATGCTCGGTGCTCGTCTGCTAATTATTTTGGAGGCTGCTTTTACAGATCTGTCACAAAGGTGTCAGATAAGAAGTTCTATCCTATATCTGATACATTCTTTTGCGACTTGTGATTTGAGTTATGGACACAATTATGATCTCTGTTCTGGGTTATCTGTGGTGGTGTCTGGATACTTCTTATGTTTCCTCTTATACCATAGGTTGACTGGTGTTTACTGCTCAAGGGGTCTAGTATTCTCCATGGTCCTCTTTTTCTACCACCTGAGGGAAAGGTTTATCCCTCTGTGACAAGAAATGGTTCCTGGGTTAAGGGGGAGTGCAGGCTATTATTTTCCTCGTCAGGATCAAGTGCATCAAATAACTTTAGGACTTTCCTTCCTTTTATCATAGGGTTGTTGTTCTTTGATGCTAAAATTCTTATTGTGATAGAGTTGTCACGAAGAAGATGTTGAACATGATGTCCTAACATCATTGAGCTTATGAAGACTGTCTACATGTTGTGCCATTGTGTTCAGTGGTATCTGAGGACTGCTGTTAATGGATGTTTTTGTATTGCTGTAATATTGGGTTTATTTTTATTTATTTGTTTTAGCCAAAATTTACCAAAGGGGGAGAATGTACATTTTCTAGTTTTAGGATTGGCATTAATTTTTGTAAAGCAAATAAAGCAGCAATATGTTAGATAGGATGTATTAATTTGCTAATAGGAACATGTTAAGAAAGAAGTCTTATCTTATGTTTGAGATGTTGAGTTGAAGTGTTTCAACATCTAGAACAACATGTCCAATAAGATGCTCTATGAAGGAGCATACGACATTGCGCCTGAGCTGAAGTGGTTATGTTAAATTTTTTATGATTTAACAAGTGCAAAATATTCAGGGAATATTATGAAATCCTATGAGGCGCTGAATTAAAGGTCAAGAGAATCAAGTCAATATATTAAAGATTATACAATTTCTAAATATGGAGATTATTTAGGAAACTAATGATTGAAGACCTTGTTTGTAGCAAAAATTACTGCTAGTTTGTAACAACTGATTTACTGTTATTAGAAAGCCCAAGTCCAGTTGAGAATAAGTTATAAATAGAAGGTTATGTAACCTAGTTTGACACGAGTTCAAGATGTAGAAGTCTTGGGCTTTGTCAAGGTGAACCACTAGGGTTGTGGGATGGTCACCATGTTCTCACTAAGAAACTTGTAGGTAATGAGTTAAGTATTTTTCTTGGAGGAAGCTTTAAAGCAAATCCAAGTTGTTGTTCTTGGTTAGGAGAAAGGTTGTAAATGTGGGAGTTTGACCTTGAGTCTTAGCTAGGTATGGTCATGGTGTCTTCCGGTTTGTTCAGAATTGTGTTGATCCAATCACTTTCTGTGATTGGTGGGGGATTGAGGAGGGCCTTATATCTAGGTGAGTCTTAGGTAGAAATCTAGCAAGGATAATGATTAAGTGAAAAATTGTAAACGTGGGAGTTTAGCTTTAAACTGGTACTACTATTAATGGATTTTTCCATGACTTGGTATTCCCCCAGAGTAGGAGAGTTGCTCCGAACTGGGTTAATAATTATGGTGTATTATTATTGCTTTTCAGTATTCTTTTTAATGTTTATACCTTGCTTGTGTTATTTGTGTTAGATCAGATGTCTCGACATCCTCTTAGGACATACGAGTTTTGTCATACCAGAATTTCAAAGAGTTCTCAAACTAGATGCTTGATATTGGAAATGGTAAAAAATGCTCAGGTGAATATGGAGAAAGCACGATTCATATCCCATCTGACTTGTTAGTTCCACAGTCAGATAATCCTCTCTTATCTCTAGTTGAAGTAACATATCCACTCCTTTTATAGAACATGAACAATCTGAAATACTACGAAGAAAGGGCGTTACTTGCTCTAACTCATGATGCGGTAGATGTCTTTAATGATTTTGTTTTGTCATTAATTCCAGGTACTGAAAAAGAATATATGAGTTCCGACACAACTGTTATTGCTAATGAAAATTCCTCAGTTCAGGCAGATTGGTTCACACCAGAATTTCTAAATTACATGAAATGTTCAGGTATGCCTAATCACTTATTAAAGTTAAAGATTGGCGTTCGAGTCATCCTTCTCAGGAACATAGACCAATCTAATAGGCTATGCAGTGGCACAAGGTTGCTGATAAATGAGCTCTGTCAAAACATTATTGGTGCCACTGTCATCACAAGAAAAAACATTGGTGACTAAATTTACATACCAAGGATGAATATAATTCCTTTCGATCATAGTTTTCCATTTTTAAGTTTCAGAGGCGACAATTTCCAATTGCCCCGTGTTTTGTAATGACCATAAATAAGATCCAAGGCCAATGACTGTCTCCAGTCAGTTTGTATTTACAACGCCCAGTATTCACCAATGGTCAATTCTACGTTGTTGTTTCAAGGGTTAAGTCTCGAAAGGGATTGGAGATTCTTATATTAGATGGTGAAGGAAACCCGTGTACGGAAACTACAAATGTTGTGTACAACGAGGTTTTCGATAGTTTATAACACTACGAAAAGTGGAAAATGTTTTTTTTCTTCCAATTTGATAGGATGTTTCACTATAACTATGTAATAGAATTGAAAATTTATGTTATATGCGAAATCATTATTTTTAGACAATTAACGTTCTGATACAATACAACATCATTGTTTCGTTGTTATATAATGTTTTTGTATATTAAGTGTTTCATGGCTATAAAATATTGTTATATGACATACTTCATGTATATAAATTAGCTACCAAAAGTTATGTATATTGTATTAATCAATGTGTTAGTAATCTTATAAAACAAATTCATGGCATGATTGTGTTTTAGAAAAATATTTACATTGAATTCGTTTTTCCCTCAAGTCTCATATTGAACTGTTTGTTACAAACATTAATTGCTCATCACTTTTTTTGTTCACTAGATGACCAATTGAAAATAATTTTGAATCAAAACTCTCTTTAAAATCACTCTGCATATAATAGTTATGAACTTTACATTAACCAAACTATTCAAATCATTCATAAAATTACAGGTTTGATAATATCTTCCTAAAAGCCCATTTGCTAACAACCATCACAACAACAACCATCCATCACTGCCATTGTATCCATAACAACAATAAAACTTCTATTTTATGTAGTTCTGCCATAACAATCAGTATGCACTCACAATACAATAATTCACAATTGTTAACAACAACTTGTGTTATTACTACATCACAACCATATCATACAAATGCCTTAGCAACAACGCCAACTTTTTATATTATTTACGAAAAATTATGCAATTAATAATTAGTTATAATATCTAAATTACATGTCATATATGGCAACAAGGCCATTGATACCAAAATTAAAACACAACCATTACATTTGTTCGTTCAAAGTTTCATACACTATTTTTAAACCTAAACCACCAAAATGCAACACAGATTACGCCTTCAGATCTTAAACATCATTCCACCTGAATTAATCCTTATCAACCGACATTGACAAACAACTTGCAGGAGGATACTCAATGAAAAATTTCAACAAATCCCCTTTGCCCGATCGCCGCACTTATGCAAATTCTTACCAACCTTTGCAAATGTATATTTCAATCTTTGTCGGATCTTTATGACTTTTTAACTTGCATTGGTATTTCTTGCTCATATCAGTGTCGTGGATTGTAATTGGACTTTGTGGCTCCGTAAAACACTCCTTTATAATCGCAGTCGAAGTTCACTGCCCAATGACATAAAAAAAACTCCTTACCAAATCATTTTACATACATAATTTATATATATACAATATGTAAACTACAACTTACAAACACGTTTTTCCTGATTTTTCTTGCATCATTGACCTATTTGTTCCATTTCCGCACATTTCGGGGACGAGAGTTACCAACTTTGGAAGTTGCTACCAACCTCTCAGACTCACTGTATTTTCATAACATGTAACATACAAATTATTCGTTAACAGTGATATGTTTCAATGTTTCTATTTCTTTTAAAGACTCAAAACATTAACTACAACATAAAACTACTTGAACTATGCGTTCGCTACGTCTTAATAATAGAAACTAAAACACTTTACCATTTACTTTTGGATGACATTAATATGTTATAATGGACATGGCTTGCAATCCTTTTCCCTTTCTCCGCATCAACACTTTGAATGAACTCCTTGGCAGGTTCCTTTAGTTCAAAATCAACACTTTAAATTAACTCTTGGGCAGGTTCCTTTAGTTCAACATCAACACTTTGAATGAACTGCTTGACAAGTTGCTTTAGTTCAGCATCACGTTTAACTCCTTTATCGGCTGATGCCGGCACACTCCCTTTCATTTAGTCGACAATGACATATTTGGTGTCCTGCTTAACAACCTCTTTCAGTTCAAGTTCATATTTTCTTCAAACATCACACGCTCCTAACACTTCTACACAAAATTCTTCGTAGCTAAACATTTTCCTAATTTTTTTTCCGAAGCAATCACTTATCCTCATGATCCAAATAACAGAGGTACATCTGTTGACACTCATTTTTGTCAAAATGTCGAAGCTTGAGATTTTCAGCTTTGCAACAAATAACAACATGCAACAAACATTGTTTATACACCATGTGTGCCACTAAAATTATGTTTTCCTTCTCTCTGCCTCTATGATTAACCAAAAAAAATAAACGATTCTACAACAATTTGTATAAATCTGTAACGGTTTTAAAGTGTTCATAGATAAAACAAGATTTTTTCACGATTAGGAATCTGTTGCAATTGGTTTTTAAATCAGAGTCGTCACCCTTAATTTTTATCCTAAGGAAGAGAATATAAAAGAATAACTCTAAAAAGTTCGGAGATTCTAGGTTTGGACCCAGTTCTAGACGAAGGGAAGGTGTTAGGCACCCCTCATCTACCTTGTTCATAAAGATACTAGGTTTAGAAACGTGTTCTTAGGAAATAGGGTTTTAATTATTAATTAGGGGAAAATGGGTTTGAATTTTAGTTAGGGGAACTCGCCACAATTTTAATCGTATGCATACGTATCCTCTTAGGAGAAATCAGAGTCCCATTTCGTAGTTCGCGGTGTTTGGTTGGTGTTTTTTATAGGATTGCGTAGAATTGCTTTCGAAATTATCCTTGAACTTTGTATGGGTTTTGTAAAAGAGTGATCGTAGATGCAACTCGCAGTTAATTTTTAAAGAAATTATCCTTAATCCTTTTTATGAAAATATCTTAGATTTTGTTATGTTAGTGGAAAAATTGTTAGTGTTTGATTGGTTAGCTATTTTAGGATGTATGATGCGATATGAGAAAAATATGTTTCGACGAGAAAAATAATTAATGCAATTTAGAAAAATAGAATTAGTGTTTTAGAAAAATATTTAAGCTAATAAATAACTACCTTTTCTAATTATTAAAAATATATCAAATATTAAAAATATCCAATAATTATTTATTATTATGCGAAAATTATATTTAATGCAAATGTGTAAAAATGCGATATATGATAATTAAAAAATAGAAAATAAATAAATTAGAAGAATTAAATAAATTATAATAAATTAATTAATTAAGGTTAAAGAGTGCAAAATTTAATCTGGAGGTGTTAAGATGAAGGGCCCTAGTTTAGATATTGAACTGGGCCAAAAACACATAGGGGGCGAGGATATTAAGACTGAGTGGTGTATTAGAAAAACATCTGGATCCAAAGATATTTTGAGTCCAAATTGACTGAGGGGTACATTTTGTAACAGGATAGTCAAATAAGAGGGTCTGACAAGTAAAAACCCAAGTTCAGATATTGAACTGGGCGCAAATGCAGATGGGGTATTAAGGGCCCAAGTTCAGAAATTGAACTTAGCCCAATTAAGCGGGGGGTTTAGATTAAGTAGAGTTTTAATTAAAAAGTTTTATTTTTTAAATTTTTATAATTAAAAGTTAATAGAGTATAATACACCAATTAAATCTAATTAGCCTAATAATTACATAACTACATTAATTATTTACCAACAAATTTAAAGTTAATAATAAAATCACCTATTTTCGTGTTTGGACATTTTTTATAAACTAAATTAAGCAATTAATGAAATTAATATTTTATATCTTTTTTTAGAATAATAAAATAATTAAGTAGAATGATTAGTAAATTAAATATGAATGAATTGTTACCCAATATCTATAGTCTAATTTAAATAAGAGTTTGTGTAAAAAATAAAATAAAATAGAAATAACAAATGAAAGAAATTGAAGAGATTACCTTTCACGTGACTTTATCTCTATTGCTATCATAATGTTTTTAGAGCACTAACCAATGATAGCTAGACACATGACATTTAATTAAAACAAAAATAAGAAAAAAAGTAAAGAGATAACACAAATACATCCAAGAGACCAGTGTTTTCTCTTTCACTTGTGCCTTTTTTTCCGTTCATAACTTTTGAAGAAACAATAACAACAACAAGCAAATCTCTCTTCTTCATAGTAACAAAATTAACACCTATGTCCAACAATCAAAACCGAAACATAAATAAAAAAAAGAAAGGAGATGCTTATAGTGGTGGTGGCCGCGATTGGAGGGTTGCCGGAGGGACTTCGTGCGTTGGTGCGTGGAAGTTTCACCAAAACATGATTGTGCAATTTGTGTGGGGTTGATGGAAAAATTGTTGATGAATTCTGGATTTGTGAAATTGTTGATAAAACAAAATACTGCATATATATTATTTTTTTTACGAAGAAAGAAACCATGAGAAAATATCATTATATGATTATAAAAATAATCAAGAGGCCTCATATGAAATCATCGGCCAAAAAATAGTAAAATAAACACCAATAATTTTGAGAAGAAAATTTGAAAAGAAAGTGTGCGTGAAAAGTTGTTGTGAGAAATTCTAGATATCCTAGAAGTGTGAAAATATGACCTATTTTTAAGTGAAAAAATTAGGTTAAACCTCAAAAAAAGAAATTATCCAATACCCAAAGCCCAATTTCTTATCTTGACTAGCAAGATTAAGAATCTGAACGTATTTGTGTCTAGTTGCAAAATTTAATATAGAGAAAATTGATTTAAAAAGATTTTATTTATTTATAAGTTATTTTGACTATTTTTTAAATAAAATAATGATTTTAATAAAAAATAATATTTTAAAAATATAATAAATAAATAAATATGAAAATAAATAATTTAATAATAAAAAAATATGATTTTTCTGATTAGAAATAATTGAAAATGAAAATAAAATTAGTAACAATAAACAACAAATTCGAAAATAAATTTAACGGTAACACTAAAGCCGATAAATTTGGGATATAACGTAATCCTTACTCAATTACACGCACAACTTTCTGCCTTGAAGTCATTCTCACCAACAAACGTAGAAGATCGTAGAAAAGGTCTTCGTTTGAATGCTGCTGCTGCTTATGTGTTTTCTTTTTGCTTTTCTGCTTCTTTATTGACTCTTCGCTACACATGCCATATTGCCTCCTAATTTCATTTTGCTGTCCCTTAATATGTCATATGAATTGAAGTGTTTATACGTGTAATAATTTTTTAAATCTAAATTTTTTAAAAATTAGTTGCTCAATAAATATTAGTTCTATTCTCTTTATATCTTTTGTTCTTTTATTTAATATTTAATAACATTACTCTATTATATTATTTGAATTTTAATTTTTTATTACTCATTGAATTTATAAAAAAATTAATTCTATTATTTTGATATATGTTGTGTTTTGTTTAATCTATAAAATAATAACTCTCTATTATATTATTTGAATTGTATTTTTTATAACTTATACTATAAAGCAAAACACAATTTAAACCTTACATATCTCTATTTTATTATGTGTTATATATATGGAAGGAGGTGCGAATTAGATTCTTGTATTGTAAAGTAGGGCATGAAAATAAAACCCAAGAAAACAAGAAATCAAGGTCCATTTCATCCGTGAAAGCCACCATCTTTTTTGTTTCGAACATCAACAAGAGATGGAAACTACCAACAACAAAGACGAACCAGAAATCTGCAAACTAGATTTCAATGATTCCGACATCGAATACATCAGTTACGGCGGCGAACACCACCTCCCTCTCATCATGAACCTCGTCGACGAAGAACTCAGCGAACCTTACTCCATCTTCACTTATCGTTACTTCGTCTATCTATGGCCTCATCTTTCTTTCCTGGTTCCAAATTTCTCATCTTTTCGCTTTTTTATTCTCTGCCTCGTTTCTCAATTTCTCGTTAATCATTTCAGTTTCTATGCTTTTTCTTTTAGGCGTTTCATAAGGGTAGATGTGTGGGAACGGTGGTTTGTAAAATGGGAGAACATCGTAACACTTTTAGAGGATACATTGCTATGCTTGTTGTTATCAAACCCTACAGAGGAAGAGGCATTGGTAAAAATTCTGTTTTTATTTCAGGGTTTATGTGATGTGTGATTGCCACGAGTTTTAGAGAAAAATGTTGAATTTTGGGTTTTCATTGCTTTTTATGCAGCTACAGAACTTGTTACTAGGTCTATCAAGGTCATGATGGAATCTGGTTGTGATGAGGTATGTATAACTTGTTTTGTAAGCATTTATAGGAAAATTAAATTGAAATTGTTTTGATTTTTAAATGTTTTTTGTTTCTTTGTAATTTTTCACTTGGAAGATTCTTTTGTTTGTCTAACATCAATTGCTCATCTCGATTGAAAAGCCTCCATGAGTTAGAACTCAGAAGTTGATATAAACTTGTCCCATGTCTTGTAGTTTAGGCATGTAGAGAAAGGTTTTAGTTTTGGTGTTGGTTGGTATAAAAAACTTGAAAATGAAACTTTGTGAAAGTTTATTATAGTCTTTGTATTGTAAGTTCGGAGGATGGGAATGGCTGTTTTGTTAATCAGTACTTAATAGGCAATCCGGAATTTTGTTGTGCATTTATTTTCCACCAGATGGGGTCGGTTACAAGATCAAATGACGCTATAATATTGTCGGTCCTATCTTGAATTGTGTCTGATGATTATAATATACTATTTCTTTTAATCGTGTAGTGTTCCTTGACCACTTTCTACCTCTAGCTATTGGATTCTTCTTCTTCTCAAATCCCTTTCTTGTTTGAGTTTCTATGGGCCTTCTTCACACATGTCCTGATCACCAAAGGCAAGACTATCATATTCTTTGCTATAGTATCTCCTTGACTTTCTCTGTGATGTTTCCGTCCTTGGTAATACCGTGTCTTGTGTAACTACTTGTCTTTTCATTCATAACATTTTTATCTATTCAATAATGAGTTTACTTTCCTGTTGGGTTTTTTCTGCCCGATATTCAATTTAATTTAACATTCCATGTAATCTCGAGTGGTACTTTTCAATGAAAAATTTCACATGAAACACTGTTCCTTTTTATCCAACCTGCATGATAGGCTCAAGATACAGAAACCATGAGATTTTGAATCAAAATTAAGAGACACAAATGGTAAATGGAAATATGAACTTTATTTATGGTAATAAGAGATTACAGAGGAAAAGTGTTCCTTCTGCCACTGAGCCTTGCTTCTATAAAGAAAATAATCCTCTATGCATAGTGGACATATATTTTCCCAAAGAACCCGTTTATAAACCCAGTCCCACCATCATTTTTCTATAGTTTTGAGCCTTGTGATCTGTCAATTTATCCGTTGATATTTAACTTGTCATTGCTCTTTTTATATACTTATTTGAGAACCTATCTTGTGATTTGTGAGTTTCATGTCAATTGAGTTGCTATGGTTTTTTAGTGTTTTGGTCCGGATCTATGAACTCATCATTGTTTGATTTATTGATTCTTGCAAAATACTTCAATTTCGTTAGTGGGTTTGCTTTGTTGCTATGTTATAATGTTGAGTATTTACTAAGCATGGAGTAAATTGTGTTCAGATTTTATGGTAGATGTTCAAAATTAAAACATGATTTTGTATTGGGTAAGCACTTATAAGTCTGCTAGTTTGAGTCTAAGTGATTTTGCGAGTTTTTATAGAAACGTTGAACTTGTCCCCCGACCCGAGTACCAACTATTATTATTAACCCATTTTATATTCATTCTTTACCCAGAATCAATTTCCATTACTCATTATTGTCTTCAACTTTTTTTACACATTACCTTTATATGTTTTACCTTCTATCTTATCACACAACCCATGATCTTATGTTATAGGTTACATTGGAAGCAGAGGTCACAAATATAGGAGCACTTGCGCTGTACGGTCGCCTTGGCTTTATCAGGGCTAAACGTCTCTTTCACTACTATTTAAATGGAGTCGATGCTTTCCGTCTCAAACTTTTATTTCCTCGTCCAGAGATGCACACTCATAGTGATCACGGGGATTCACAAATTCTGGAATGATTGATTCCATACATTGTTTTATAAACTGATGCTATGTCATGGTGCATCCGTTTTTTTGGGTCTAGTTTTGGTAGGTTATGTACATTTTTGTTATTTGAATTTCACTTTTCTTTGAAGTTGGATGTTGTAAAATATCAGAAATTGTAAAACAATTCTCTTTCAAATCACAAGTGCTGTGAACCCTAATGATTATAACTTTTTTGCACATATTTGTTAAACTTAGTCGAAGATTATTAGATACCGTGCCTATTTGTATTGAACTGAATAAGTTGTGTTACTAACAATAAGCTTGTCCCAAGTTATATATAGTATTCAAATTCCATCCACATCTAGCGGTCTAAACTTATTTAATGAAGTCTTAACTTGTTCTCAACTGAATAAACTTAACAAAATAGTGCACAAGAAATTGTAACAAAATGAGTTGTTTTGGAAACATCAATTTTGTCCATCTCTTTTCTTGACACCACATCAAATTGAGGGCAAAATTGGTCCAAAATTTATTTATTTTTCAATCAAACTATTATGTCTAATTGATCTGGCTACTTTTCTTTCTATCTCCTTTCGAATTGGTTGAAAACAAACCTTTGTAATTCCACTTTTTTTTTTCTTTTCTTTTAACAATGTTCTGTCACATCACTTTGTATTTCCAAAAAATCACATGACTTTGTTTTTGCCTAATCTTGTTCTTCTTTTTCTCTCCCGCTCATCTGACTCTTCCACTTCTTCAAACTTCTCTCTTCCTCTTCTTTCTTCATGTTCTTCAAAAATATGTTTGAAACTTACACTGTCAAATCTACACTGTTCTTCTTCTCTCTTCATCTAACTTTTCCATGTTTTGATTCTTCTGTCATGGTTCTTCTATGGTGGCTTCAAACATCACACACTAAACCAAATCTACAACAACACTTTTATTTTGAAACCCTAACCGATATCACAAATGAAAGCAATGCACACGTCTGTTTACTTCGAGAAATTTGATGTACATGGTGATATGAAAGTTGTTTTCAGGGGGGTTCTTGAATCGATCCGTAAGAATAAGGTTTGTCTTAAAGGTTGAATGATTACTTCTATGGGTTTCTTAAGTGTTGTGTTTTGTTGTTTTTTTAACATCATTCTCAATGGTTATATATGTTACTAGCAGTTATACGAAGAAGATGGAGATCTGTTTGTGAGTTACGGTTTCGTTTCAAACAAGGAAGTATAAAAAGCAAATATGAGTTTTTGATGTGATAAAAAGTTCAAGCTTTTATCATATTTGTTTTCACTATTATTTCATTCACAAATCTAAATCTAAATCTATTTCTGTTACAGAGTCGCAATTTCTGAAAAATCTGAGTTGAGATATATCTTTAAAAATTGATTGTGTGAGACATTTTCATGACAATCTGTTACATATGTTTCTTTTCTTATGTTGTTAGGATGTGTGCACGGATTGTGGATGACATCCTTATGTAACTGGATGCTGATGGCAGTGTTCCCTTCTTCTGGGAGACTGATTTTGATGGAAATCTTCTTCTTTCTGATGAGACTAGGACGGTAGCTAAGAGCTGTGAGATATCTTTTACACCATTTGCAAAAGGTTATACTTAGATTCATGTGGAAAGGCAGTTTAATTATACAAGTTCCCTCCCTGTGTGTTAACTGGTCTAATAATATCCAATTACAATTCTATTTGTTTGAACTAAGGCTTTTTCATTGAATTTTTCGAGTTTTGGTTTTCTGTTTCAAGCAGGGTTCAGGGTGATCCACTTGCTATATCGACTACGGCGAGACTGAGATTAACTGTAAGTTGAAATTCCAATTTAATGTGATTTTGTTTTGAATAATATTGAACATTTTTCAATTTATGTGTTTGTTGCTTGGAGAAAATGGGTATCAATCGGAATCAGGAAAACGGCTACGACGATGACTAAGGCATTTCTGGCGGTTTTACGACGGTCTGCAGTTTCGCGATAGTAAAACTACTATATGGTGAATCATATATTTTATCATGATACTTGTACAAGCCAATACACAGGTTTCTTATCATATATTCAATTGACTTTTGAATTCACATCTTAGTATTTTGTTTCATTCCTATAGATGGATATGGTGTTCACATGGTAAGTGATATTTTCAACATTATAATTTTCAACTTAGAGTTCTATAATCCAAGGTTTCAAAATTCCCTTTATGGGGGTGGGTACTGCTTTACAGAAAGCACATGACAAGCCTCACACAGATCGACGATGCTAAATAGAAAATATTTTAGAAATAAATTTAATAGGTAATTGTTGCATTCTTACAATGATACTTAGTAGGTATGTAACATTTTAGATTTAATATTATAGTACTTGGTAAAATTAGTAGGTAATTGTTGCATTCTTATAGTGATACTTACAACATGGTTCCTGTACTGATGGAAGGGGTGCCCTTTTCAATGGATTATAATGAAGGATTCACATCTAAGTTTCTAATGCCGACATCGTGATAACATAATCATTTCTGTTTTACATGATGAGATGGTGTCCAACATTTTGTTTTTATATCAAAATTTGATAAACTGTGCCTTTGTTTGATTTAAATTGAATTTTAAGTTGTTAAAAAATAAGATAAATTATGTGAATATGTGTCTCAGGCCAAAGATTTGAACCTAGCAGTGGAGTCAGCTAAGCTGGTTGTATGTTAATACTCACTAACATCTCATGCTCAAAAGGCCTAAGTTCCTTTTCTTGCAAAACCTTCAATATTGTGAGAACTGTATTGCTTCTTGACCTTAATATTGAAAAGTGTTAATACATTAATTTGTCTGAAGAATCATTAAGAAGCAAACAGACTTTTGATTGGAAAAATGGACTTTTTAAATAACTTTTCTATGACAACCTTATCATAAATACATCAAGAAGTTTGAGTATTATTACAAATTTACTTATCAGTGGGCTAAATTATACATATACAGATCATTACATAGAATACCGATCTTTTTGATTTGTTTAGAATATAAAATATTTTATTTAATCTAAAATATTTTTTTATTAAAATTATGTTCTATTTTTTTTTTTAAATTTTAAATTTATGTTCTTTTTATAAACTATGTTCTATTTTATCTTTTTATTAAAATCATGTTTATTTTATCTTTTTTTCTTTCACTTATGATGTTCAAATTTATCATTTTCACATCATATTTTCATAATTATCTTATTTTTATGATTATAGTTTATATTTTATTATTGCTTAAAAAAATCTTTAATTTATAATATTTACACTATAAAATTAATGATATCAAACTTTAAATTTATGATAAAATATTAGTATTATTTTAAACCACTTATACTATAGAGTCATTATTATAATAAAAAAAATCACTTTTTTTAAGTATTTCATGAAAGCACAAAAAAGAATCTAATAAAAAAACTAAAGTACTAATCTAAAAACAGAAAAAAAAAATGTCATTTATTAATATAAAAACATATTTATTTATACAATATAAAAAAAATCACTTTTTTTAAGTATTTCATGAAAGCACAAAAAAGAATCTAATAAAAAAACTAAACTATTAATCTAAAAACAGAAAAAAGAATGTCATTTATTAATATAAAAACATATTTATTTATACAATATTATATATAATTAATTAAAATTTATAAAACTAAAAATAAATATCGTATAAATGTGTGTCATTTATACCAAAAACAAATTAGTCTTTAAACTCTATAAAAGACAGCATAATATTTTTAGTCAAATTATGTATTATATATTATTATTTTAATAATATTAAAAGTTTATTTTAAAATATGAAAAAAATACATATATTAATATACGTAAAACAATTTTTTTATCAATTAGTTAATACATTCATTTCAAATATTTTGATAAATATTATCAAAATAAAAATAATATTTATATACGAACATAAATATATTGTTGATTTAAATATTTTTATATATAGGAACAAATTTACTATAGATTCAAATATTTTTATATATAGGAACAAATTTACTATAGATTCAAATATTTTTATAAATAATTTCAAAACAAAAAAAAATTAAATACGGGAAAGAATACATTGTTGATTAAAATATTTTTTATACGAGAAAGAATTATAGGCATTGATTCATTATTTATTTTAAAAATGATAAAATTTTTTGGTTGCACAATTTAATTTTTCTTTCATTTCATTTTAAATATATTTTGAGAATAAATATGCATACCATACAAGTACCCGTGCGAACACATGTGTATTCCACTAGTTTGAACACAAAAACTCACAGTTGGATATGTGAATTTGTGTTATTATTCATTTTCTCAGACAAGTACTAAGTTATCCTTATGTTCCTACATAGACTGAGGTGGAAATAAAGTCGACCCATTAGCATATTGAGTTATAGGTTGAGACTATAATAAGAGGTGGCAAATGGGCATGTCTGTCCCACAAAAGTCTGGAAAAAAAGGGACGGAGCAAACATTATTGAGGGCGTGGATCTAAAACTTTGTTAGTCTTGGAAAAAAATGAGAGTGTGGGTGGAGCAGGAAGTACATTTTTAAAGCCTAAAAATTGTAAAATTTATATTAATGTTCGTGTCCACAAAAACTCACAAAAAATGGTGCGAGGTGGGGCATACATATTAGAGGGTGCATGCTTAAAACTTTAGTCCGCCCTGCAAAAAAGTGTGGACAAACATGCATTTTTGGAGAATCAAACTCATTTTGCAACTCTTGGTCCATAAACGTTCCTACCCGATCTTAGCCTCAAACTTGAAAAAGAGTTCAATATAATCATTGAACACGAAAGTAAGGATATCTACGATAAAGTGATGACATATCAATTTTGTCAGAGGCCAAAATATCCATATTAGTTACCAAGCTAAAGGTTATAGGAGTTTTGGAGCAGACATAGACTTGCCCTATAAAGCACCTGATATATGCAAGAAAAAAAAGCATAACCTTCAGATAATAGAACAAATCATATACTGACACTTGTTGTTGTTACTGTTGTTGTTGATGTTGTTGTTGTTGCTACCACTGTTGTTGTTCATGTACCCCAGGTACTTGATAAACTGATAGGAAAAGTGACGTGTTTTTAATAAAAATACGAAATTGCTGTTGCTGGGGTTTGAACACATTAGATGTAAAATTTATCCCTCTATTTTTACTATTACCGGGGGGGAAAAAGTCAATTTTTTATGACTTCATTTATTACCTTGCCTATGAAACCTAGGTAAAACCCCTTTTCAGTCGAGGTAAAATGTGTTATTCGTAGTAGTGGCAATGGAAAAGAAAACCAATGCCTTTAAGATGGATGACATTGATAATGAAATAAATAATAACTAGAGAGTTGTCGAAGGATCACAAAGAAAGCCGCAAAGATCAAAAGAAAGTGCATCTCATATTCATTGTTGAAAGTCCAACTATATAGGATATGATTCTCTAATTTCTTACTAAAATTTCTACGCAGGAGATGGGAAAAAGGTATTTGAAGAATTTCATGAAGGAGCGGCAAGGAAACACCTAGAGGGTACGACTTAGGAAAAATGACCCTTGGGTTGGGTATTTACATCCGACCACGAGGGAGAAACCATATTGCACCTCCAGAAATGAAATAAATGCGAAAGACATAATGAAGTCAATCTCTCCCCTCCAGCGAAATTGAGTAACTTCCATATGTTTTTTCAAGGTGTTTTCTTTTGATAAATCATTTTAAAAAGGTTTTAGTGTGTGTGTATGTGTGTGTGTGTGTTTGTGTGTGTGTGCGTGTGCGCGCGCTTATAGCCTTATATTTTTATAAAAAGCCCCTTTTCTTACATAAGTTCACTCACTTATTAAATTTAGAGATTAACTCCTTTCTTACAAGCCCTTTGTCAGATACTATCTTTTGTGTTGACACTGCTTGAGATTACTTGAGGCTTTAGATTATTTCCATTTTGTTTGCATTTTTCGGATAGTCAAGTTCATCAAATCATAATAATTGGGTTTTCATATTTAACCGTTTAAGTACTGTGCTTGATTTATCATTATTTGTCTTTATAGTTGTCATCATCAAAAGTCGATGTCTTGGTTAAAGGTCTATCACCAGTAAAACAAAGTTCCACATAAGTAAGAATTTTGTTACTTCCATATCTGATTCATCTTCATCCTGTTCAACTGAGTTAAGAATGACCCGATCCATTGATAGTGGAGATGCCTTTGTTGCACTCATATCTTGAACAACTTTCTCAAACTTATCAATTTAATCAAATTATAGGCTTTCCTTATGATGTCTATTGCTTCAAGATTATTAAAAACAATATTTTTTGTTGAAACTCATAATTAACTCTCCCAGCTCTACATCAATAAGTGATCTACCTATTTCTAAGATTTATCTTTCCAAATGTGATTTCCGCATCTTCAGGCATGTCAAAAATTACAAAATTAGTTAGAAACAACATATTATCAACCTTGACCAGCACATATTCTAGCATTCCATAAGGATATGTGATATAACGATCCACCAATGCCAAAGTCATTTGAGTCAGATTTGGCTAACCACAGCTCAATTTTTCACCATGGATAACGTCATCAAATTAATGTTAGCTCCTAAATCATACAAAGCATGACCAACTGTTAGTGTACCAATGGAACAAGAAATAGTAAACTTACCTGGACTAGTGAGTTTGGGTGGAAGCTTCCTTTGGATGATTGCACTACACTCTTCCGCTAAAGCGATGTTTTTGTCATGCTTCAGCTTGCGCTTTCATGATTCAAACTCTTTCATGAATTTGGCATAAATAGGAATTTGCTCAAGAGATTCACAAAAGGGATGTTACCTTATATCTTTGTAAACATCTCTATAAACTTTTAGAATCGACCAACTTCAATCTCTTTCTTAGGCTTCTTCTTTAGAATAAGGTATGGTGGTTTAATGTAATTGGGTAGTTCTGTATTTGATTCATTCAAGATTTGTTTCTTAGTTCTTATGAAGTTTAAGCCCTTATATATTAATTAGTAAAGGGTATATCCTTTAGCTTTATCCTCATGGATCACCTCACTTTTTTATCCCTTAGAACTTTTCTCTACCTCCTCGTCAACTACTACCTCTTTTTCACTTCTATCCGCAACCTCCCCCGACTCTTTATTTTCTTCACTTACCTTTAGGTTTGAAGGACTACTTTATTTATAAGCCTATTAGCTTTACGACTTTCATTTGAACTTGATTGACTTGTCCATTGGACTACTTTATCGGTTATTTGGTATTCTTCTTCTTAATATTACACAATGAAAGTGTCATCAATTGTCAATATCAAAATCAAGTCAACATGTTGTTGTAGTCTTCATACCTGCAAGCACATAAATCCGCATTCTCCCCTCTTTTTATGATGACAGTGCATCTCTCATGGAGGCAGTAAAATGGAAAATAAATATGTAAAGTTTGGAAAGGTTAAACTCCCACTTTCATGAGTAGAGAGTATAATCTACTCCCACTGAGAGTATAGTTCTTCCCATTTTATCATAATAAAAAATATAGGAAATAATTTCTAGAAAGGAAAGATGAATAAGAAAGCGCATAGTCCACATGTTTGCATAAGTAAAATGAATGAGTTACCTGATAAAGAGATAAACAAGAACATAATCTAGAGTAAAGAAAACACGAGCTGAACATAAGATCACACTCCTCCTTACATATGGTAGAATCTGGCTTTGAGATAAATCATTGGATAAGTTCTAGAAGACTTCCTTCCTTAATTATTTCTAGAGCAAATCATAGTTATCTTTGAAGCTTTCTAGATGGAGAGTAACATCTGGAATCTATTTCTTTCTTGCTAAGATTCCTTTCAGGAGATAATAACTTCTCCTTAGGGATTCTCTAGAAAGCCTTTTTTCAGCATCCTTGATCTTTTGTATTTGTATTGATATTGAGCTCTAGGCATACTATTTTTGGCAACTCTGTCGCTTAGAAAACTCTTAAACTATACTGAAAGGTTAGTAAAACATTATTTTAAATGAAAACTTATTTAATAAACCTCTTCCTAGAGGATTAATCATAGTTTTTTGATTGTTCATCCTCTATTTAGCTACTACCTCAAAATCTCAAGACACCTCGAGGAAAATTCCCCTTTTTGAGAGACCGATGAAACAATGTCGTAAATCCTTCTCTGCAAGTTTTTGGATTCGAGAGTTGGTTAAAATCAAGAGATAGATAAATTCATTACAAATTTATTTTCTTAACATAAAAAGAGGCCAGCTGATCGTCATAAATCATAATGTTGAGACCATCCTCAACGAACATTTCCTTTGATCCCGACTGTTAATGAATGCCATCAGTGAACATTCTTGGATCATAAGCATCAATATAATAAAACACTACTAGGAAATTATGTGTAATTTAAAGTGTTCATCTTTATTTTCACAACTTCATTTGATATGCACTACGCCTCCATTGGATTTGAAAAGTATCCCTGCAAAACACGCTAATTTTTTTACCTATTGTACAAAAAAATTCTTGGATCCCGATGCGTTAGTAGTTATAAGATGTCTAGGGTTGATACCTTTAGACCTTATTTATCAAAATAAAATGGCTCTAGGTGCCAATTCTATTACAGTAAGAGCATTTGAAAACATGACACTTTAATTTATTCCTTTTAAACCTTTTATTATGTGATTTAGTGCATTTAAACCCTAACCCAATTTTATTCAAGGAAGTCCTTTAATTTTATTGAATTAAATCAAGGTTTTCTTCCCCCTTAATAAATTTACTTAGTATTTCATGCAAATATTTCACTTCATTCTTCATCGAGACACAAGTATCACAAATATTAGATTGGTTTCTAAGGTTGTCTATTTCATATTGTAAAGCTTCTTTACTCTTTTCCAAAGACTCAATATCATCTTCGAGATATAGGTTGAACTCTTTAAATTTATCATTTTCTTCGATTAACTTAGCGCTTAATTTAATAATTGCTTGTATGATAACTTTGTTACTTCACAATCATCTTCATGAGAAGTTTGTAAGAAAATTCCATCTTATTCATTGGAAGAAGATTATTCTAAGGTTCTACTAGAGGTTAATTCTTTGAGATTTCTCCTTGATGTTGAATTCATGAATATGTTGTTTATTGAGATTTTCTTCTCCTTTCTTCTTTCTAAGATTCCACTAGATGAGACTTCTTCTTCATATTCTCTTCTTGAGGAAGTTACTTTATTTGATGTTGAATCTTCCGAGGATTGTTCAATCATCGAGACTGTTCTTTTGAATGAGATTGCAGAAATTGATTTTTCTTTTTCACAGGAGTTCTTTGATGAAGTTGTTAAAATTGCTTCTAGATTTGAGCTCATGCCTTCATCCTTCAACAGTAAAATCAACTCATTAAATTTTTGACAATTTCTTCATTCTTGGAATTTTCCTGAAAATCATTAACATTCACATCTCTCGATTTAAGGATTGAATAAAGTTTTTGATTTAAAATTTTAATTCTTAGATATTTGTTAAGGACTGAGGTTCAAAAATTTATAAAGGTTGAAAAGAATTTATGAGGGAAGCATTCATTTTCTTCACCTCATGTGTTCATTGAAGAGTGTGCCACATTTTCTTGTTTGATACTTAGAGAAAATCCATAGATCATTCAAGAGTGTGCCATATTTCCTTGGCTGAATTATAATTATGGACATAGAAAAAGTTGATTTTCATCTAAAGACATGAAAAGTAAATTTTTGGTTTTAAGATCAGATTCAAACTTTATGTTTTCCATTAATGTCTAAAGAAAAACTAGTTTATCTATTAGTTCACCATTTTATGCAATTATTAGGAATAAATAGGCCATTAATTATAGTTTTACACAATTGTAAATCAATACTTTGAATGAATATTTAAACCTAGCTTTCCTAAATTCAAAGCTATCACCGTTGAGTGATGGAGGTGTGCTTAGAAAAGTTTTGTTGTTAAAAACAGTGTTAGAAGCCATCTTCCTCTTGATATGATTAGTCTTTAAATAAGAGTTAAACTCTAATGCCACTTATTGAACACGTGACTCCATACATAAGATGTGGGGTTTGAATTGTGGAGGTTTAAAAATTATTGATTTAAAATAAAATCAAGATAATTCAAAGTCAGGAAATTAGGTGGAAAGTAAAAGAGATAAGGGAAGATAGAACGATACTAGATAATTATAGAGGTTAGGTCTAATACAGTGACCTACTCATTTCCCCAATAATTGATCTTGAGAGTATCCAATATTTGCTCGAGATATTAGAAGTTTAAACCCATGGAGCTTCTTATACAAGAAAATGAAGTTTCAGGCTAACTTCAGACCAAACAACAAATTGAGGCTTAAAACGGTTATCTCTAAACTAAACAATGAAAATGCTTGAAGCAATTAGTTTTTGAACCAAATAGATATTTAGCACAAGTTAATCTCGAACTGACTTGGAGTTTTGAGTTGACTATCCTCTAAACTAAACCAAGGTTTTATACGAGCTGAATACAAACCAAATCGAGATTTTTGTCGGGTTAATCTCAAACCTACTGAGCTTTTAACCGACCTAAACTCAGAAACCGAGTGATATTTTATACCAAGATGATTTAGAATTGATAAAGCTTTTAATCGGGCTGAGCTCAAGAACAGTTATGTAGGCTTCACCAGTTGATCTTCACGACTCAAACGAGATTTTATTCAATGACAGAGCTCATGAACCAAACAGAGAATTAGAAAAATTTCTCAAATACAACAAAATTATTTTTCAATGGTTTAGCTCCCAATCAAAATGATAACTTCCAGAAGAAGAATGGTTTTTTTTAATGTTTTCTAGATGTGTAAAAGTGATAAAGAGGCTCTTTATTTATAGGCCAAGTCATGATACAAATTTGGAAATAATTCATGGGCTTTTTAACTCACTTAATCGATTAGATAATCAATTAGCCGCCTCAAATAATCAATTATTATTGCCAAAAATGGAAGGTTTAGATATAAACTCGTTACTAATCATTAAGAGATTATCATAATCGAATATGGACCTGATTAAGTATCATATAATCAATTAGGTAAAAAATATAATCGATTAAATAGTTGTAGAAATTCTCCTTATCAAACAATCAGTCTCTTAATCAAATGGTTGGGCCTAATAAACATTTTTTTTGGTGATTTTATTAAAACATAAGAGGTTTCTCAATAGTTTTTAGTGTGTGTACGTGTGATTTATTCATAATGTTTCAAGAAATTACCTTGTATAATTACAAAACACCCAGCACTCAAACTTACAATATCATAAGAGCTTTAACACTTCCCATATTTCACACTCTGAAGTTTCAAGACTTGACATCATTATATTTGACTTAGGCACCACACACGATACTTGAGTCTTATTGATGAGGCTTGAAATATATCTATGTTGATTATCATCATTTGGAAATTGAAAGGTTAAACCATTGAAGCACCTTCCTTTAATAAACAACTTGTCAAGCACCATCACATGAGCAAACATAACAAGCACCATGACTTGAGTAACATACCAATCCCCATCATTGGATAAACAACTTATCAAACACCATGATTTATGCAACATATCAAGTACCATCACTTAATAAACAACTTGTCAAGCACAATCACTTGAGTGAACACATCAAGCACCATTACTTGAGTAACACACCAAGCATTATCACTTGATAAATAACTTGTCGATCACCGTCACTTGAGCAAACATATTCTTGAACATGAAAATTGATGAAGAATCTTTTTATGAGCATTGTCAACATCAAAATTAAGTTAACATGTTGTTGTAATATTCATACCTACAAGCACATAGATCCTTAAGTAGTAAGAAAGAAGTACATATAAGAGGCAAGAAAGAATCCATCTAGTGGAGGGATGTTCAACTACTTGGAAACAAGTTAGTGAGAAGTCAATGGTTTGTAGACAACATATCTTGCATGCTAGGAGAAGGTAGTGCATTATCATTATAGAGAAGAAAATGGATTGAATCTAAAACACTTTTGAATATATTGACATCTTTATTCAATGTGTCAGGAAATCAAGAGGCAAAAGTGAAAGACATGGGTACCTAGAACGAAGACACATAGGTCTAGAATCTAAACATGTTAGAGGAAAGCATATAAGATGAAACAAAAGATTGGTATAAGGAATTGGTAGAAATTTAAATATAAATAACCTTATACAAAGTGTGAAAGATATACATGTTTCAATTTGCAATGAAGGTGTAGTGCTTACAGTCAAATCCTTCTACAAAATGATGATGAGGTATGGCGAAACAAGCTGCCGAGATGAAGAAAAATTAAAGGCGATACAATGGTTGTGGAAAGCAAAGTTTCCATAAAAATTTAAGACTTCGGTTGGAAAATTCTATTGAATAGTTTACCTACCCGAAAGGAATTTATGAGGAGAGGGGAGTGTGGCTCATAGTGTGCATGAAAAAGTGTGTGTGTTGTGTTTCATTGAAGAAGAAAGTTTGCAACACTTGCTATTCCCTTTTCCATTTAGTGTAGAAGTATGGTGTAGAATCTTCTAATGGCTTGCAATGGAGATACTAGAAGGTTATGTGGGTAGAGAACATTTTATGCAATTCCCAAAGACACTGAAGGGAATAATAGCAAATAATATCAACATGATAAAGTATATAGCTCAAGAGGAACAACATATTATTTAAAGATGAAATATGTGTAGTATATGATATTGTAACTAACATTAAGATTGTATTGAGATTTTAATCCCCTGTGTTGAAGTATCACGTTGCTCGATAGAAATAAGGTTGTGTCGAAATAATCTAATGAGTTGAGTTATATTAGATGTCGAATTATCAAAGCAGGTTGCTTGACACATGATTTCTACTTAGACGAAAATAAGTATTTTGGGCTTTTATAATTTTGGGCTTTGGCTTAGGTAGCAAGCTAACCTAAAACCATAAATAGAGGGAGTAACCTATATTATTGTAACACACGTTGAATTCGCAGTTGAAAATGAATAAATCACAAGTTTGTGAGCAGAGAGAAACTCTGCAGAAAATATTCTTCTTCTTCCAGTATTTTGTTCAAACCATAATCTTCTTCTTCCCAATTTTCTTTCTTTTTCCATTAACAATTACTGCGCAAAATCATATTGCAACCAAGGTTGGTTGAATCACTCAAGTGAAGAGTGAAGAACCAGGGATTTTGATAGGTGTGATTGAATCTTGTTCATCAAGATTGATTTGGAACTCTCCATAGGTTTGGTGTAATTCCTAATATCTGGTATCTAGAGCTCTGGCTGAGCGATTCGTGACAAGCAATAACGATGGCAGTGAATCATCCAAATAAGCATTTTCCGGTGAGTATTCCAATTCTAAAAAGTCAGAATTATGATAATTGGTTCAAGAAGATGAAGGTGGTTTTCTATTATAAAGATCTTTGGGATTATGTGAAGGAAGGGGTATCACCGCTTGAAGAAGAAACAACGGATGAAGAAAAGGTTGAATACAAAGAATTGAAGAAGAAAGATTATAAAGCTCCCTCTATAATTCATCAATATGTTGATCCATACAATTTTGAAAAGTTAAGTGATGTTGAATCAACAAAAGAAGCATGGGAAATTCTGGAAAAATCGTTTGGAGGCCCAGAAAAAGGTGAAAGAGGTGAGGTTACAAACTCACAAAAGAACGTATGAGTTGCTTCAGATGAAAGAAAGTGAAATCATAACTGATTTTTTCACTAGGGTTATGAAATTGGTGAATCAAACCAAAGTATGTGGAGAAGCATTGACGTCGAGATCAGTTGTCGCAAAGATCTTGAGGTCTTTGGCTCCAAAGTTCGACCACATGGTGGTTTCCATAGAAGATTCAAAAGACATGTCGACATTGACAAAGGAAGAGCTTCAAGGGAAACTTGAATCTCATGCACAAAGAATGGATAAAAGACTTGTAGGTAAGTCGAAGAGTGATGTGGCTTTGCAGCCTCAATCAACAAGAGAAAAGAAAGGCAAAGGAAAATGGTTCGATAATAAAGGTAGAGAAGGCTACAACAATTCGACTGATTGAAGGAACCAGCAAGAAGGAAATTCGTCGAACTAGATAAGACTATTGTACCAAAGCAACTAAAGAGGTGGTGTTGTAGGTAGAGGAAGAGGTGGTTGTCGAAAACCAGACAAAAGTCACATTCAGTGTTTTAATTGTCAGAAGTATGGTCACCACTCTAGTAATTATCCTGAAAAATAGAAGAATCAAGACAATGATGCAAAGTTTGCAAAGCATGAAGAAGAAGAGATGATGTTAATGGCCACAACAAGAGATGAAGAAATATTTAAGGACCAATGGTACTTAGATCCAAGATGCTAATCACACATGTCTGGAAGGAAAAATTGGTTTGTCAATATAAAACCCTCAATGAAGAACATAGTAAAATTTTCAAATGACAATACTCTAGCATGAAGGCATTGGTGATGTTCTGATTATGAGGAAGGATGGCAAAAGATGAATAATTTCAAACGTGTTATACATATTAGGCATGAAAAGCTATTTGATAAGTATATGGCAGTTGGTAAAAAAGAACTACAAGATGTCAATTGAAGACAAGATGATGAGAATTGTCAACGTAAACGGAAGGTTAATCTTGAAGGCTCATATGTCTGAGAATAAAACCTTTGATATTGAACTTAATGTGATGGAGCACAAGTGCCTTATAACTACAAATAGTAAGGATGAATGGATATGGAACTATCAAATTATTTATCTTAACTTCAAAGACATCAGAGATTTGAAAAGAAGAAATATGGTTTCAGGGTTTCCAGAAACCGACATTCCAAACGAGGTATGTGAAGAATGTGTGTAGGCAAAGCAATACAAGAATAGGTTCAACAAGGATGAAGGAAGCAAGTCGAAGGCTATTCTTGAAATCATATACTCTGCTGTATATGGACCAATCTATATGGATTTGATTAGTGGTAACAAATACTTTTTCATATTCATAGATGATTTTATTCGAAAACTGTGGACTTACATGATCAAGAAGAAAAGTGAAGTGATAGAGGTATTTTCCAAGTTTAAGTCTATGGCCAAAAGACAAAGTGGTCGAAAGCTCAAGATTTTTAGGAATGATGGTGGTGGAGAATATGTGCCGAAATACTTCGACATATTATGTGAGAAAAAAAGGATTGTGCATGAGGTGGTTCTACCCTACACTCCACAATAAAATGGAACTGCTGAAAGGAAGAATTGAACCATCAAGAATATAATGAGAAGTATGTTGAAAGGCAAGCATTTACCTAAGGATTTTTAGGGTGAAGTTGTGTCAACTGCAACATACATTTTGAATAGATGTCCAACAAAGAAGCTAGAAGGAATCACGCCAGAAGAATGTCGGTATGGTGTTAAGCCTAGCTTGAGTCATATGAAAGTATTTGGATCTATAACATATAGACATGTTCCAAATCAGTTGAAAAGAAAGCTTGATAATAAGTCAAGTCAAATGATCGCAATAGAATATCATTCGACTAATGGTTACAGGTTATTCTACCCAATGAACAAGCAAGTAGTGATCAGCAGGGACATGATCATAGATGACCTTAAGGAATGTGATTAAATTGAAAATGTTAACAAGGATTCAGTGAGAATCTTATGTGAAGAACCAGCCACTGAAGTCGAAATAAAATAAGTTCGACATGAAGAAGTCAGAGCTGAAGAAGGCCCAAGCAAACCTCAAATAATGAGACACGTGCCTACAAGGTTTCAAGATTGTATGATTACATCAGAGTATATGGTAGATAATTAAGGTGAGCTGGTACACTATACTTTCTATGTAGATGTTGAACCAGTCAATGTTGATGAGGCATTGAAGGATTTGAAGTGGGTGAAATATATGAATGAGAAATTAAAGTCCATCAAATTCAAAAACACTTGGTCACTTGTCGAATTTCCTCAATGCAAGAAGTCAATTAATGTCAAGTGAGTATACAAGGTGAAGTTTAATCCAAAAGGAAAGTAACTCGACACAAGGCTTAGACTTATGTAGAAAGGATTTTTTCAGAAAGAAGGAACTGACTTCGATGAAATTTTTACATCTGTTGCTAGGATCAAAACAAACAGGTTAGCTGTTGGTCTAGCAGAAATGAACTGTTGGCACATATGTTAGATGGATGTGAAATATGGGTTCCTGAATGGCCCCTTAGACGAAGAAGTTTATGTTGCACAACCAGTTAGGTTTGTGAAACAAGGCAAAAAAAGGAAGGTATACATGTTTCATAAAGCTCTGTATGGATTTAAACAAGCTCCAATAGCTTAGAATAAGAAGATAGATAGTTTCCTAATGGAGAAGGACTTTGAAAGTGCATAATTGAGCATGGAATATATGTAAGAAGAAACAAGAGTTAATTAATTATAGGCAAAATACCCTTTTTAGTCCTTTAAGTTTACCCCAAGGTCCATTTTGGTCCTTTATCTAAAAAAAGTGTCAAACTGGTCCTATAATTCTTTCAAAAGGACCATAGGAGTCCTTTCCGTCCATTTTGGTCCTTTTTGGTTCAGCCCATCCTTCTTTATTTCAATTTGTAACTCCATTATCTTATGTTTCAGCCCATCCTTCCTTTCCTTTAGATGATGTATCTCCATCTTTGCTCCATCAAGCTCATTTTGCAGCTTCTCCAATGAACCACAAAGGACCAAAATGGACGGAAAGGACTCCTATAGTCCTTTTGAAAGAATTATAGGACCAGTTTGACACTTTTTTTAGATAAAGGACCAAAATGGACCTTGGGGTAAACTTAAAGGACTAAAAAGGGTATTTTGCCTTAATTATAATATGTCTTTATGTCAAAGACTTATTAATAACAAGTAGCTGCAAGAAAGAGATCGAAGACTTCAAATATGATCTTAGCAAGGAATTCAAAATGTCTTACCTGGGCGACATTTCATATTTCCTTGGCGTCGAATTCTACAAGAGTAGTAGAGGTTTGATGATGCATCAAAGAAAATATGCAAGTGAAATACTAAAGATATTTGAGATGGAAGATGCAACTTGACTTTGACACCTGCTGAACAAAGACTACAACTGTCGAAAGACTCAAACGAAGATGATTTCGACCTAACAAAGTACAAAATACTTTTTGGTTCATTAAGGCACCTTTGACACACAAGTTATGACTTAGAATACATAGTAGGTATGGTGAGTATATTCATCATAAGCCAAATGTATCACATCTAGCAATAACGAATAAGATACTAAGGTATCTCAAAGGAACTCTCGACTATGGAGTTTTGTTTCCTGAAGTTGATGAAGGAAAAGAATGAAAGTTAATGGGTTACTGCTGTACCCAAAAATTTGCCCTCCCATATTTCTCAATACATTTCAAGTGAGGTCCTCAAATTGCTCAAGGAAGTCCAAGGGTTGACCAGACAAACTCTCTCCTAAAGTAGTCTACCTCAAATTAGGGTTTCAGTTTGCAGCAAAATGTTTGAGTCCAAAAGACCCCAAATGCTCACCATTGTCCTAATATGTTCTCAAGATCATCCATACCAAGTTTCAAGCCTTGCAGAGGAAGTTTGCTCAGTCAATTGCTCAAAGGCCTGAAAATCGACTATGCTAGGGCAAAAGTCAACTGTGGCCTACATACAGTCAAACTTCAAGATTTTTGGTCAACATCCTCATTTTGAAGCATTATTCATCATTTTATCAAGGGTTGATCATGATTCCTCAAGGATTGCTCACAATTCATCAAAACCCAAAAGTTGCTAAATTAGGGTTTTGTAGGAAAAGTCAACTCAACTTTGACCAAGCATAACTTTTTCATACTTTATCAAGAATGACCCATCCAAATCTAATTTTGAAGAGGATGTAATTCCCTATAATCCATCTTCAGCCCCCAAGTTTAAAATATTCACTCACAAGAAGATATGAATTTGGACATTATAGGTCATTTTGAAAAGTCAACAAAAACACATTTTTTGTCAAAGCTTCATACATGAACATGGAAGACTCAATTGAGATAAGACCAAAAGGGTTGCTTAGAGGACATCATAAGCTTTCTAAAAAGTCCAATAACACATCTCTAGAGTCAAAATTGAAGGAGTTACGCATTGGCAAAGTTGACCTTCTTGCAAAATTGCCAAAAGTCAAATGTGTCTCAAATTGCAATTTTTGTCAAATGGGCCCAACTTTTTATGCTTGCATTGAGTTTGTAACATGACCCATGACCCATGATCCTTTCCATTTGTCACTCTTTTATTTTTGTCATTTATTTTGATTTTATTTCAATTAAATCAAATAAAATCAAAATAAAATCATGAAAATATCAAAACTAATCAAAGCTTGAGATTTTGTGCATGTTTAGGCCTCTTATACAGCTGGAAAGAGAACCAAATTGTGAAAGCTTCATTTGGGCACAAAAAGATTGGATTTGGCTTGATTCGGAAATATTTTCATAAGGATCAAATCTTGAATCAATGATCTTAATTGAGGAAGATTTGAAACAAGTTTGTTACCCTAATTCGTTCTAGGGTACATAAGGAACATGTGCATACCAAAAGGAGAGAGTTTAGAGGCGTGAGAAACATAAAGCAAACTTGCAAAAATTCAACAAAAGTGGTGAATCAATTTCCAGTTCTCAGGCCATCTCAAGCCTTCCCAGCTATCTCAATCGCTTGCTGGATATCTCTGGGTCATATTACAATCACTAGCAAGCATTCTCGTGCCCTGAAACGCACTGTAAGTGTCCCACGATCTATATACTTTCTTGAAATCGAATATCCCAATTCTGGAACTTTTAGCATAATTTATTTGCATATTCTTAATCCTTGAATCATTTGCAAGCTAATGGTGATACTTAATTGCATTTTCGTTAACTATACAGCAAGATGCCATAGTTAGGGTTCTTGCTTCGTTTTTGGGGTTTTTGGTGTACAAGTACAATTGGCCATGGATAAGGGTACCATGATGCTCGTGAGGTTGCCACGAGTTGATTGGTACCATTGTTGTGCATTTATCATGCTTGCATAAGGTTTTGGAGAAACACAGGGCTGTACCTACGCCCATTTGTCTGTAGGTAAAAGTTAAGAGACTTTTAGCAACGGTGGGAGGAAGGAGATGATAGCGTGGCATCCTGTGATTTGCCCATTCTAAATTTCGCGCGTTTTGATAACTATTATTTTGTTTTATTATATAATATTTCTTTGTCATTATCCATACAAGTGACCAATGTAGCTCAGCTGGTCAGCTTGCAGCGTGAAAATATCAAAGGGCCTGGGTTTGATCCCCAGGTCCCCAACTTTGCTTTCTATATTTTTCTATGTATAATTAGGTACACAGGTACACAACAAGTCCACCATGCATCCTCAATGTCCAACCAATCAGACCATCCACATGCTAGATCCAAGGATTCCCAATGAAGGTCTACCATGGACATCAGTCAAGCGTGTACATGGGATCTGGAAAAGTCAAATGGGCTAGACACTATTGGGCTCAGAAATTGCAATTCAGACCCCCCCTTCTTGCTACAAAACCAGGCCCATTCTATTTTCTTTTCTAATATTTCTTTTTTATTTAATTTCTTTTATTTAATTATTTTCTAACACAAATTAATTTCTTTTCTTACAAAAATTCATAAAATCAATTTCACCAATTTAGAATTTAGGTTTTATTTTATTTTATCAAAATTAATTTTATATTAGTTTTAATTTAGGTTTAATTCTAACTTTTTTTGTAAATAATTAAAATCAAATTAGACAATTAGGTTTGTTCTTGATTTAATTTTTACTTCTTTTCTAAATAACAAAAAAAAATACAAAAATAGGTCAAATTAGTTATTTTTCTTAATTTAAATTAATTAAATAATTAGGTTTGTATTTATTCAATTAAAACCTTATTTTCTCAAAATAATCAAAAACAACAAAAAATGATTTTTCTTTCAATTAGGTTTAGACGGGGTCAAAACCCTAATTTTTTCTCGTTCTCGATTCATCGCGCGCATTTATTATTTTTACAAAATTAATGTAACTGCTCATGGTATGTAATAGTTTAATTAGGATTTTCTTTTATTTATCGTTTTACGGTTTTTGGCTATGTAATTAATCCCCCTCCCCGAAGCCTTGTAATAGCGTAGTTTTATTTCTCACATTTTAATTTTCACAAATATTAACTGTTAGATGTATGATAATAGGATTGCATGACAAGACTGTATGTTAATTTAAAATGGCTAGAAAACCCTAAATGTGCAAAGATAATAACTGAAATCAAATCACTCGCACATGCGCACTCTTAGGGTATACTCTCACTTAGGTTGCCTTCGGTAAACGATCATTAAGTATAGGATGTCTTAGTGGTTTCCCTCTTGTCTAAACAAAGATCAAATGTCCCGTTCGGAAATGTTGCCTCAGAAATGTTGCCTCGGAAAGGTTGTCTCAGAAATGTTGCCTCGAATAAGATCTTAAGACACTAGGGTTATTACTAAGACGTCCTAACATTGCTTTAGTGATCGTACGTCCCTTTCAAATTTAACCTTACAACTCCAACGACGGTGCTACCTACTCTTTAATAGTAGGATAGCGCTGTCTAAAGGAAACAAGAACAAAAGCAATCCTTTTTCGAGTAGGTAGATGCTAGTAGGTACTTGCTCAAAAACAAACTTTCTCACACTTACACTTTTCCAAACAAAGTTTTCAAAAACACTTCGTAACACTCTTGAGGACTGATACAAGGGTTAAAATGAAGTAAGACAAAAACTTTTCAAAACACACAAACACGAAAGCAATTTTTAAAATGATGAGAAAGTACCTAAGAGCCCGTAGAAAACTACAGATAGAAAGGGTGCTAATACCTTCCCTTTCTATAATCTACCCCCGTACTCAAAATCTTGAAAAAGGAATTTTTCTGTGCTTTTGTCCTTTCCAGTTGGATAAAATAAAACTCAGCGGCAACTCTTGCTTACCACGACATTTTGCAAACACAAACACAAAACGCAAACCAGCATTTTCTTAAAATAGTCCAGTTCTGCCACCGTATCACAGAACCGGCGACTCTGCTGGGGATAATAAGTGGGGTATACCTTAGGATTAGTTCATCATAAATTGCTTCTCTTGTTTGTTTTGGTTGCTTTACTGTTAAAGGGTTTTGTATTGGGAGTTACTATAGATCCTAACCCGGATCTGGGGGACACCTTTTAGGTAAGTAGCAATAAACTGTGAGGGAACTGTACATCATAGATCGATACGGTTGAAGCAGTAGCTACGTTGATGTGGTACATTGGTTGGTACCAGTATCCCTTGTGGAGAAACGGGGAGAATACGGGGCTGCTATATGTGTCGTTAAGCATCAACTGACCTTAGAACCCTTAATAGACCAACTTGGCCAGTAGGAAGTAGTGAGATAGCTGGCCTCGGTGTAAAGCTGAGAACTGGTTGATACTCGATACTACACTCATTGAGACCATACTCGAGATAGTTCCAACCGCAAGAAAATATTGCGTGAGCTGAAACCATGACTAATGGAGGATGGTCAGTGATATTGAGAACCTCTAGAACCCGGTTACTTTTGCTAGGACAGGTTGAAACCAACTGAACTTCAAGAGGGTAATACCTTTGACCCCATGTAAGCCTTAAACTTAAGGGATTTTGTGTGATTTGTTTGCCTTTACCATGTCTGTTATCTGCTATACCTGTTGTTGTTTTTATCATGACATCATGAATCATAACATAGCATGCATACTTCGTTATACTAACCATTTCAAAGACCGAGGAGATTTATCTTTGTTCTGTTTTGCAGATTATGGCTTCCATGCGCAGAAACACCATCCGAGTTAACTTTTTGCAAATACCTGCTCAACTCAAAGAGTTAGTCTCAAGAGTTTCTGAGACTTCTTCCTTCATTAAGAGACATGGTCAGCTTCTTAGCCTGGTTACCTCAAGGTTTGATGAGCAGACGATGAGTGTGCTTTTCCAGTTCTTTGATCCTGTGCATCATTGTTTCACCTTTCCAGATTATCAGCTAGTTCCCACTTTGGAAGAGTTTTCTCACTTACTGGGCATATCCATCCTTGAGCAGATGCCCTTCACAGGTTTGGAAGAGACTCCTAGACCAGAAAACATTGCTTCAGCTCTGCATCTGACACAGGATGATGTAATATCCAACTGGGAGACACGAAGTGGGGTTGAAGGTTTCTTAGCCAAGTTTCTAATAGATCAAGCTCAGCTATTCTGGGATAGTTTGGATTTTCAGGCTTTCGAAGACATTTTGGCTCTTCTTATCTATGGTTTGGTCCTCTTCCCAAATCCGGATTTATTTGTGGATGTGAACGCGGTTAATATCTTCCTGTCTCGCAATCCTGTGCCTACTCTATTGGGAGATATCTTGCATGCCCTCTACACTCGTACTGAGCGTAGAAGAGGGACCCTCATGTGTTACATGCCTTTGCTGGCAAGGTGGTTTATTTTGCACCTCCCCAAGTCTGTGCTGAATAACGAGGAAGGTTTAGGATGGTCTTACAGAATAATGTCCCTTGCCCATACAGACATTCTTTGGAGTTCCAAGGCTATGGAAAGCACTGCTGTCATTGACCGATGTGGGGGATACCCTAATGTCCCGTTGCTTGGAATCAGAGGGGGAATAACCTACAGTCCTTGTTTAGCTTTGCGACAATTTGGTCATGCTCGGAGAGATGGTCCTCATGAGCTACTTCTTACAGATATTGCATTTGACTACAAGGAAGACGTCTACGAGCATCGCTGAAGGTTTATACGAGCTTGGGGCATGGTGAACAGATCTGACCCTCAAGAGCTAGGACCAAGGACTTCCCTCCCTATGCAGCCTTACCTCCAGTGGGTCCGAGCTCGTGCTCAGAAGCTTGGGATGCCTTATGAAGTTGTGTTACCAGTAATTGTGGAGCCCACTAATGAAGAGGGCATTCCTTATATAGTCCTTTATCCCTACATGCCCACTGATCTTGGGGAATTGAAGAGATCCTGGATTCAGCTGAAAGAGGAGAGGGATACCTACCGGGAGAAGTACCATGAGCAAGAAAGGAAGATCTTGAAGCTCACCAGACAACTTGAGAATGAAAGAACGATAAATGACTACGTCAGCACCAAGGGAAAGCGTCCATGGGATTTCTGATTTTTCTTTTTCTAGTTTAGATTTGTTTTTCATTTATTTCTTTGTAAACGCCTTAAAGGCATTGTTAAACCTTTTTACAAGTTTAATATAATAAAGTTTGTTTATTTCTTGGTTTGCAAATTTAAATCTCCCAAAGTCTTTGAAATCATTACATACGCATCCCATTATCATACACACCATTACAGGTACCATTACAGGTTTCTCATCTTCTTCGCTGTTTATTTCAGCAGAAATGTCTTCCGATCAAGCTATCAAAGATCTCCAGGCACAAAATGCCCAATTCCAAGAGATGTTCTTGAGCTTGGCTAAAGGGCAAGAGGACTCGAAAGCTCTCTTTCTGAAAGAGAAAGAGAAGAAGAAGAAGAAGAAGAAGGTCGTTCTGTTGAGTATGGGAAAAAGGTTTAGGGATAGGTTGAAACAGCAAGCTGATCTGTCCTTTTCATCCAAGGAAGGGGAGGACCAAGAAGAAGAAAAGGGCCCCAGTCCTGCAGTTTCTGATAATGATACGAATTATGACGAGGAGCAATATCCTCCTGCTGAGGATATGTACAAGCAGTTAGAAGACCGTCTGAGTGCAATGGAGATTCAGAAGATACCTGGTTTGGATTTTAGAGAGCTGGGACTGGTATCTGGAGTGGTGATCCCTCATAAGTTCAAAGCACCTGCTTTTGCCAAGTACGATGGAGTATCCTATCCAAAACTTCATCTTCGCTCGTATGTCAGGAAAATTCAACCTCACACTGCTGATAGAAATTTGTGGGTGCATTTCTTTCAAGATAGTCTGTCAGGGACTCAACTTGAATGGTTTTATCAGTTGGAAGGAGCCAATGTCCGAAACTGGGAAGACCTTGTTGCTGCTTTCTACAGACAGTACCAATATAATGCCGACCTTGCTCCCACTCGTACTCAGCTTCAGGGTATGTCTATGGGTGCAAGCGAAGGCTTTAAGGACTATGCTCAGAAGTGGAGATATTTGGCTAGAAGAGTCCAACCCCCTTTGTCTGACAGGGAGTTGGTTGACATGTTTCTAGGGACGCTATCTGGTCCATTTTTCAATCATCTGATCGGCAGTTCGTCATCTGAGTTTACTGAGTTGATTTTGACTGGAGAGAGAGTAGAAGCTGGTATCCGAAGTGGTAAGATACAGAAGGATACATCGTCAAGTGTAGTAAAGAAACCTTTCACCGGTAAAAAAGAAGCTAGTGCAGTCTATGGTTCGAGGAGCCAAAGCAGACCTGAACACCGTCAAGCGGTAAATGCGATAGTGATATCAAGACCCACTGTTGCTCCACAACGCAATAATCAGCAAAGGATGGAAAGACCACAGAGGCAGTACACTCGGCTCAATATGACCTTGTCTCAAATTCTACCACAATTGTTGAAGACCAATCCGGTAACTCTGAGGGAAGCCCCGAAGAATCCCAACACCACTTCTCCTCAATATAACCCGAATGTCCACTGCGCCTATCACTCCGAAAGTCCAGGTCATGATACAAACAATTGCTGGGCCTTGAAGAACAAGGTACAAGACTTGATCGAAGCCAAAGAGATTGAGTTTGACGCTCCGGAGAAGCCCAACGTCATAACTGCTCCCATGCCCAAACATGGTCATGGAGTGAATGTTGTGGGCGATGATTTATTTGTGACCTCTGTGGAAGAAATTTCTACTCCTTTGATGACAATTAAGAAGAATCTATTGTTGGCCGGTTTATTTCCGGGCTATGGAGAAGGTTGTCACATGTGTTTAATTCTGCTTGCTGGTTGTCACTTATTGAAATCGGGTGTTCAACGCCTGATGGATAACAAAGAGATCCTGTTCGAGAAGACTATGATTCCGTTAGTTCCAATTGAAGATGTTGCCATCATAACCATTTCCTCCAATCCTTCCAAGGCTTCCTCGAGAAAGCCTGTCAGGATTACATCCGTCCCGAGAATTGCTCCGTTAATAATTATTGTCCCTGGTCCTATCCCATACACTTCAGATAAGGTTGTCCCTTGGCACTACGGGGCTGATGTGTATTACCATGGAGTTAAGAAAGACTTAAAAAATGAAGAAGTTGATGCTGATGTCAGCAATATTGTCGGGTCCAGCAAGGTCACCAGAAGCGTAAGACTCTTTTCTCCCGAGATTTCCCCTCTGACTGTCCACAAACCTGTTGTCATTCCATCTGCTGGTACATCAACTACTATCCCAGTTTCTACTCCAGTTATCACCCCTGTCACCGAGTCATCTGGGACTCGGGGCAAAGAAATCACAGGTGAGCCTGCCCGGACAGAGGCACCTAAGAAGATCATTATAGAAACCTCTAAGCAGGAGATAGAGGAAATTCTGAAGATTATCAAGAAGAGTGACTACAACATAGTCGAGTAGTTGGGGAAGACCCCGTCGAAGATCTCCATGTTGTCCTTGTTATTGTGTCCTGAAGCCCATGCAAAGGCTTTAATTGCATTCCTCAAGACTGCGCATGTGCCGCAGGAAACATCGACTTATCAGTTCAAAGATTGTGTAGCTAGTTTGACTGCCGACAATGGGTTGGGTTCCTCAGACACAGATCTGACTGCTAAAGGAAGAAATCATAATGATGCTCTGCACATATCGATCGAGTGCAGGGGCACTACTATGGCCCATGTATTGGTGGATACCGGATCCTCATTGAATGTTTTGCCAAAGAAAGCATTAGACCGTCTGGACTGTGAAGGTTTGATTCTAAAGCCGAGCAATATCATGGTCAAGGATTTTAATGGGTCAAAAAGGATGGTGCACGGGGAGGTGGACGTCCCTGTTAAAGTTGGCTCTCAGACTTTTGCATCTACTTTCTACGTGATGGATATCCGACCATTATATTCTTGCTTGCTAGGTCGCCCTTGGATTCATAAGGTTGGGGAAGTGACTTCTACGCTCCATCAAATGTTGAAATATCCGGTAAAGGGGAAGATCGTCACGGTACGAGGTGAAGAGGAGTATATGGTGAGTCATCTTAATTCCTTTCGCTATGTGGAGATGGATGGGGAGTTCATCGAAACCCTGTGTCAGAACTTTGAAGAGGTCCCCCAGACTTTAGCGTCAACTGAAGTTGTTATTGACAAACCTCCGATGAAGATGGCTTCCCTCAAGGATTCTAGGGCTGTAATTGAAAAAGGTGGGTGTGCAAATTGGGGTCAGATCCCTGATTTCACACACAAGACTGACAAGTTTGGTTTGGGCTTTACTACAGGGGCTCAAAGAGCTGTTCGGTGCGCACAGATTGGAAGACTTCCTCTGCACATTAGTGATCAGGGAGTGAATGCAATTGAGGACAGTGAAGAAGATTCAGATATCGACAGCTGGATCTACCCTACAACCGATGATGGATTGAACAACTGGACGGCGAAGGACTTCGTACCTGTTTCTTTTATTACACAGTAATTGACTTTTGTTTTGAGATTTGTAATAAACAGTTTGAAACTTTACGGCCCGATGCCTTGCCCGAGGCACCTTGGCTTTTCTTGTGAGGACTTATTATTAGTCATTTTCATATATCATCAATAAAGCATTGGACGTTTTCTTGCATTACAAATTTTGAGCTCCTTGTTTTTATTTTCTGTCTCTCACTTTATCAAAACAACTATTCTCTTACACACGCTCACGTATCATAATGAAAATCCATATCCACTCTGGATCCCATTGATAACAACTCTGCTACTGCCAATTATAACTTTGAAAATCCGATCAACTAAGCCGAGGACGAAGGTGAGGATGATTGTGAGGTGCCCGGAGAACTTTCTAGATTGTTACTGCAGGAAGAGAAGGCCATACAGCCTCATGAAGAGCCGGTGGAATCAATGAACTTGGGTACAGAGGAAGACAGGAAAGAGGTCAAGATATGCGCGAATCTGGAACCTAGTGTCAAGCAACGATTGATATAGATGCTACACGACTATGTTGAGATCTTCGCTTGGTCTTATGAAGATATGCCTGGTTTAGACGCTGATATTGTGGTACACCACCTGCTAACTAAAGAAGACTGTCCTTCGGTAAAGCAGAAGGTCCGTCGTATGCGCCCTGAGATATCTGAGAAAATCAAAGCTGAGGTCATGAAACAGTTTGACGCTGGATTTCTAGCTGTCACCTCTTACCGCAGTGGGTTGCCAATGTTGTTCCGGTGCCTAAGAAGGATGGTAAGGTATGAATGTGTGTGGACTATAGAGATCTGAACAGGGAGAGCCCCAAGGATGATTTCCCACTTCCTCACATCGATGTTCTGGTCGACAACATCGCGCAACATAAGATCTTCTCCTTTATGGATGGTTTTTCTGGTTATAATCAGATCAAGATGGCTTCCGAGGACATGGAGAAGACAACCTTTGTTACACAGTGGGACACCTTCTGTTACAAGGTAATGCCTTTCGGGTTGAAGAATGTCGGGGCAACTTATCAGCGCGCCATGGTCGCTTTGTTCCACGACATGATTCATCATGAGATCGAGGTTTATGTTGATGACATGATCGCAAGATCCCAGACTGAGGAAGAACACCTTGAACATCTCCAGAAACTGTTTGACAAGTTGAAGATGTACAAGTTGAGGTTAAACCCGAACAAGTGCACCTTTGGGGTAAGGTCTGGTAAGCTGTTGGGTTTCTTCGTTAGTGATAAAGGTATTTAGGTGGACCCCGCCAAGGTAAAAGCCATACAAGAGATGTAGGCTCCCCGCATAGAAAAGGAGGTTAGAGGCTTTTTGGGACCTCTAAATTACATCGCCCGATTCATTTCATATCTGAATGCTACTTGTGAGCCAATCTTCAAGCTGCTGAAGAAAGATCAAGTGGTAAAGTGGAATGACGAGTGCCAGACCGCTTTCGAAAGGATCAAAGAATATCTTCAAGAGCCACCAATTCTGATGCCTCCAGTTGAAGGAAGACCTTTGATCTTATACTTGACGGTGCTGGATAATTCAATGGGGTGCGTGCTGGGGCAGCATGACGAGTCTGGCCGAAAAAAGCACGTTATTTACTACCTTAGAAAAAAGTTTACCAACTGTGAGACCCGATACTCACTGCTTGAGAAAACTCGCTGCGCTTTGGCATGGGATGCTCGCCGGCTGAGACAGTATATGCTGACTCACACTACCCTATTGATATCAAAGATGGATCTAATCAAGTATATCTTCGAAAAGCCTGCCTTGTCCAGAAGAATAACAAGATGGCAGATGATCTTAACTAAGTATGATATCCAATACACAACCCAAAAAGCAATCAAGGGGAGTGTATTGGCGGATCATTTGGCGCATCAGGCCGTGGATAACTACCAATCCATGAATTTCGAGTTCCCGGATGAGAACATCATGTTGGTGACCGATTGTGAAGAACCTGGACCGGATGAAAGACCTGAGAAGGGATCCCGATGGTCTATGTATTTTGACGGAGCCTCAAACGCGTTAGGTAATGGCATTGGCGCTGTGATTATATCTCCTGAGGGCTGTCATACTCCGTTCACCACCCGACTATGTTTCAACTGCACCAACAATATGGCGGAGTATGAAGCGTGCATCCTGGGCCTTCGAGCTGCTATTGACCTGAGGATTAAGTTCTTGAGTGTATTCAAAGATTCTTCTCTGGTGATCAGTCAGATCAAAGGCGAGTTGGATACGAAGCACCCAAATCTTATTCCTTACAAAGAGTATGTATCGACATTGCTTCCGCACTTTGAGGAGATAACCTTTGAACACTTCCCAAGAGAGGAGAATCAGTTAGCGGACATGCTAGCTACCATGTCTTCTAGGTTCAAGGTCAGGTGGGACAATGAAGCTCCCCAGATTACCATCGAGAGGTTGGACGAACCCGCACATTGCTGTGACATTGAGACTGAAGAGGTAGCAGATAAACCCTGGTTCCACGAGGTAAAGAGGTATCTTGAGGCTCAAGAATACCCCGAGGGTGCATCTGTTAATGATAAGAAGTTCTTGAGAAGTTTCACTGCAAAGTTCTTCATTAGCAATGGGATCCTTTATAAGCGTAACCATGATTCAACCTTGCTGCGATGTGTGGACAAAAGCGAGGCAGAAAGGATCATGGCAGAGTTGCATGAAGGTACCTTCAAAACCCATTCCAGTGGACATACCATGGCAAAGAAGATCCTACGGGCAGGATATTATTGGTCCATAATGGAATCCGTTTGTTATCAGCATTCTCGAACCTGTCATAAGGCCAAGTCTATGCTGATAAGATGCACGTACCTCCAGTTCCCCTGAATGTTTTGACGGCTCCTTGGCCCTTTGCAATGTGGGGCATCGACATGATAGGTGAGATCAGACCCAGTGCGTCCAACGAGCATTGTTTCATTCTGGTACCTATTGATTATTTCATGAAGTGGGTTGAGGCAACTTCCTTTGCTACAGTAACCAAGAACGTCGTGGCACGGTTTATCCGACACAACTTGATCTGCCGATATGGTGTACCAGAGAGGATCATTACAGACAATGGTACAAATCTCAACAATACAATGATCACCGAGCTCTGCAAACAATTTAAGATACAACATCACAACTCTTCTCCTTACCGGCCGAAGATGAATGGGGCTGTTGAAGCAACAAATAAGAACATCAAGAAGATTGCGCAGAAGATGACAGTGACCTACAAAGACTGGCATGAGATGTTACCATTCGCTCTTCATGGGTACCGTACCTCAGCACAAACATCGATAGGGGCAACGCCCTACTCCTTGGTATATGGCATGGAGGCAGTCCTACCCGTCGAAGTCCAGATACCCTCTCTCTGGATTATGAAGGATGCAGGTTTGAGCGAAGATGACTGGATCCAGACCCAGCTTGATCAACTGAATTTAATCGACGAGAAGAGACTTACAGCTATTTGTCATGGTCATACGTATCAAAAGAAGATGATCAAGGCTTTTAACAAGAAAGTCAAACGAAAAGAATATCAAGTCGGGGATCTGGTGATCAAACGCATCATACTTCCACAAGGTGATCCCAGGGGCAAATGGACCCCTACGTACGAAGGGCCATTTGTGGTTAAGAACATTTTCTCGGGTGGAGCTATGATTCTAACCACCATGGATAGTGACGACCTTCCTCACCCCGTCAATGCAGACATAGTGAAAAGATACTACGTGTAATCAAAGACCCGCTAGGTTGACTGGCCTAGGCAAAAAATAAGGGCTTCCCAGTGAACCAAAAGGGTTCGGGAAAAAGTAAGGGATGAAAATGAAAAAAATGTACACTCGGCAAGTCGAAAACCTGAAAAGGCAGATTGGGCAAAAAAGGGTATCCCGGTGGACTAAAAACCCGAAAGGGCGGTCCAGGAAAAAATTAGGGATTGAAGCGTAACACTATGTCTCATTGGATCATCTTGCAACCAGACTCTGGTATCGACTATCAAGCTCGGACGAAGCCAATCAATCTGATCTACCTTTCAACCAAGTAGCAAAGTGATGAGATGCTCGA
This sequence comes from Vicia faba, assembly GCA_948472305.1. Taxonomy (NCBI): domain Eukaryota; kingdom Viridiplantae; phylum Streptophyta; class Magnoliopsida; order Fabales; family Fabaceae; genus Vicia; species Vicia faba. The sequence continues at coordinate 524,824,896 of OX451740.1, read as the reverse complement.
AGATATAAAGGCAATAGCAGAGTTGGAACCCAGTGGGATTGTTTTACATAGCTGTTTTTATTTCTTTTTCACAAAATGTATAATTCCCTCGGCGGCGTTCTCTTACTAGGACGTCAGCCTCTTGTACAAAACGCCTATTACAGGCTAACTTCAAAATCAATACAATTCATTTTACAATAAATTTCAAAATTGTTTTTCTTTTTCTGTTTTGTTTTGTAAGAATGTCCAATGATTCATTTTTGATATATGCATTTGAGAATAATTGTTGCTCATAAATATTTACCTGCGAAACAAAAGACAATTGCTCGTAATTCTAGGAACAGGGGCAAACAAGAAATGTCCAAACCTTACAGTTGCTCTACCCACCAGGTACAAGGACAGAGCCATCTTGAGAATATGACTAAAGGTACATGCACTCCCCGCAGAGTAAGAAGTACCCAAAGACAGTGATGTTAATTCCCCCCAAGCAGAGTTTAGCTATCACCAGCAATAGAAGTTCACCATCAGTTGAGTTTAGTTCTTCCACAAGCAGGAACTCAATCCACGACAGGGTTCATTATCACTAGCAACAGTAATTCATCCCTAACTGAGGATATTTCTCCAAATCAACAGATCTTCTAGTGGAGTATCTCTCTTCCTTACAGAGTCATTCTCTCGCCAATTTATTCTCAAATCATCTTCGGTCGTTACCCCCAGCGAGAATAAAGAACTCAATTCCTTGTGTTCTCCAGCAGCAGTCTGGGATTTATTTTCCCCAGCTAGAGAACATCACAAGAACATTGCATATCCATACATCATGGTATGCACATACGCATCATACAACACAACTCATTTATTTTGAGAGCATCATTACTCGATACATGTCATACATCATGACATTACATACGACTAACTCTTTACCTTTCAGGGAAAGATACAATCAAATTCTCACAAGTTTTCTCTGGTTTAGTCAAATCAATGCTAAGATTTCTATTCCAGTTCAAGTTATGAAGCCCGAATTCGACCGGATAATATCTTGATTTCTCCAAAACACCATGAAGCCTGGAATCGACCAGATAGTGGTATATCCTAAATTCAAGCTATGAAGCCCATAAATCGACCGGAAAATAGTTGAATCCCCAACAAGTTACTGTGAAGCTTGGAAATCAACCAGATAACAGTATAAGACACTGCGAAGCTTGGATTTCGACCAAATAGAAGTTTACCTGGCCAATTACTAAGAAGCCCAGAATCGACCGTATATTAGTATTGCCTTAAGTTCAAGTTGAAGCCCGGATGCAACCGGATAACAACTTGATTCCTTCTGAAGCCTGGAGCACGACCAAATAAGAAGTAGGTTATTTGAAGCCTGGAAATCAACCAGATAGTAATACAAGATACCATGAAGCCGGGACTCGACCAGGTAATGGTATAAGACACCGTGAAACTTGGATCACAACCAGATAGCGGTAAAGGATACTGAAGCATAGATCATGACCAGATAACAATATAAGACACTGTGATGCTCGGAATTCGATCGAATAGCAGTTTACCCGGCCAATTACTAAGAAGCTCGAAATCGACCGAATATTAGTAGGCCTTAAATTCAAGTTGAAGCCTGGATACGATCAGATAACAACTTAATTCCTTCTGAAGCCTGGAGTACGACCAGATAAGAAGTGAGAAATTGCGAAGTCTGGAGAACGACCAGATAGCAAGTTTAATCTCATCTCCCCAATAAGTCACTGTGAAGCCTGGAGCACGACCAGATAGCAGTCAGTCTTATTTCTCTCAGCAAATCATTGTGAAGCCTGGAGAACGACCAGATAGCAGTTCATTTTCACCTCCTCGACTAGGAGATGATTCCCCAGTAGAGTAACGGACAATTGAAAGTTCCTAAAACTCTATCTCTCTCAAGACAAAGAGCAGCATTCCCCGGGGTAGTCCTCCTCAACAACAGGTATACGGGCTCTCGCAACGGAATCTCTTATGCGATCGACACTCCTATGATGGCATCTTTAAGCCCATCTTCCGACACCAACCTCTAAATGACATCTATAATCCCATTCCAGACATCACAAGATGAGTACCACTTCATGCGAGTGCAAATTTCTGGGCACTCTAGTGTTCAATCATCTTCTACCTTCGGATCACGAAAGGCAGACAAGCCAATCTACATCCTCAGGTCCAAGAAGATTGAACATGGGCAATTGTTGTATCCCAAAATTTTCCCTCCCATATTTCTCAATACATTTCAAGTGAGGTCCTCAAATTTCTCAAGGAAGTCCAAGAGTTGACCAGACAAACTCTCTCCTAAAGCAGTCTACCTCAAATTAGGGTTTTAGTTTGCAGCAAAATGTTTGAGTCTAAAAGACCCCAAATGCTCACCATTGTCCTAATATGTTCTCAAGATCATCCATACCAAGTTTCAAGCCTTGCAGAGGAAGTTTGCTCAGTCAATTGCTCAAAGGCCTGAAAATCGACCGTGCTAGGGCAAAAGTCAACTGTGGCCTACATACAGTCAAACTTCAAGATTTTTGGTCAAAATCCTAATTTTGAAGCATTATTAATCATTTGATTAAGGGTTGATCATGATTCCTCAAGGATTGCTCACAATTCATCAAAACCCAAAAGTTGCTAAATTAGGGTTTTGTAGAAAAAGTCAACTCAACTTTGACCAAGCATAACTTTTTCATACTTTATCAAAAATGACCCATCCAAATCTCATTTTGAAGAGGATGTAATTCCCTATAATCCATATTCATCCCCCAAGTTCAAAATATGAACTCACAAGAAGATATGAATTTGGACATTATAGGTCATTTTGAAAAGTCAACAAAAACACCTTTTTCGTCAAAGATTGATACATGAACATGGAAGAATAAATTGAGATGATACCAAAAGGGTTGCTTAGAGGACATCTTAAGCTTTCTAAAAAGTCCAAGAACACATCTCTAGGGTCAAAATTGAAGGAGTTATGCATTGGCAAAGTTGACCTTTTTTGCAAAATTGCCAAAAGTCAAATGTGTCTCAAATTGCAATTTTTGTCAAATGGGCCCAAATTTTTATGCTTGCATTGAGTTTGTAACATGGCCCACGACCCATGGTCCTTTCCATTTTTCATTATTTTATTTTTGTCATTTATTTTGATTTTATTTCAATTAAATCAAATAAAATCAAAATAAAATCATGAAAATATCAAAACTAATCAAAGCTTGAGATTTTGTGCATGTTTAGGCCTCTTATACAGCTAGAAAGAGAATCAAATCGTGCAAGCTTCATTTGGGCACAAAAAGATTGGATTTGGCTTGATTTGGAAATATTTGCATAAGGATCAAATCTTGAATCAATGATCTTAATTGAGGAAGATTTGAAACAAGTTTGTAACCCTAATTCGTTCTAGGGTACATAAGGAACATGTGCAGACCAAAAGGAGAGAGTTTAGAGGCGTGAGAAACAGAAAGCAAACTTGCAAAAATTCAACAAAAGTGGTGAATCAATTTCCAGTTCTCAGGCCATCTCAAGCCTTCCCAGCTATCTCAATCACTTGCTGGATATCTCTGGGTCATATTGCAATCACTAGCAAGCATTCTCGTGCCCTGAAACGCACTGTAAGTGTCCCACGATCTACATACTTTCTTGAAATCGAATATCCCAATTCTGGAACTTTTAGCATAATTTATTTGCATATTCTTAATCCTTGAATCATTTGCAAGCTAATGGTGATACTTAATTGCATTTTCGTTAACTATACAGCAAGATGCCATAGTTATGGTTCTTGCTTCGTTTTTGGGGTTTTTGGTGTACAAGTATAATTAGCCATGGATAAGGGTACCATGATGCTCGTGAGGTTGCCACAAGTTGATTGGTACCATTGTTATGCATTTATCATGCTTTCATAAGGTTTTGGAGAAACACAGGGCTGTACCTACGCCCATTTGTCTGTAGGTAAAAGTTAAGAGACTTTTAGCAATAGTGGGAGGAAGGAGATGATAGCGTGGCCTCCTGTGATTTGCCCATTAAAAATTTCGCGCATTTTGATAACTATTATCTTGTTTTATTATATAATATTTCTTTGTCATTATCCATACAAATGACCAATGTAGCTCACCTAGTCAACTTGCAGCGTGAAAATATCAAAGGGCCTGGGTTCGATCCCCAGGTCCCCAACTTTGCTTTCTATATTTTTTCTATGTATAATTAGGTACACAGGTACACAACAAGTCCACCATGCATCCTCAATGTCCAACCAATCAGATCATCCACATGCTAGATCCAAGGATTCCCAATGAAGGTCTACCATGGACATCAGTCAAGCGTGTACATGGGATCTGGAAAGGTCAAATGGGCTAGGCACTATTGGGCTCAGAAATTGCAATTCAGACCCCCCCTTCTTGCTACAAAACCAGGCCTATTCTATTTTCTTTTCTAATTTTTATTTTTTATTTAATTTCTTTCATTTAATTATTTTCTAACACAAATTAATTTCTTTTCTTACAAAAAATCATAAAATCAATTTCACCAATTTAGAATTTAGGTTTTATTTTATTTTATCAAAATTAATTTTATATTAGTTTTAATTTAGGTTTAATTCTAACTTTTTTTGTAAATAATTAAAATCAAATTAGACAATTAGGTTTGTTCTTGATTTAATTTTTACTTCTTTTCTAAATAACAAAAAAATACAAAAAAAGGTCAAATTAATTATTTTTCTTAATTTAAATTAATTAAATAATTAGGTTTGTATTTATTCAATTAAAACCTTATTTTCACAAAATAATCAAAAACAACAAAAAATGATTTTTCTTTCAATTAGGTTTAGACGGGGTCAAAACCTTAATTTTTTCTCGTTCTCAATTCATCGCGCGCATTTATTATTTTTACAATATTAATGTAACTACTCATGGTATGTAATAGTTTAATTAGGATTTTCTTTTATTTATCATTTTACGGTTTTTGGCTATGTAATTAATCCCCCTCCCCAAAGCCTTGTAATAGCGTAGTTTTATTTCTCACATTTTGATTTTCACAAATATTAACTGTTAGATGTATGATAATAGGATTGCATGACAAGACTGCATGTTAATTTAAAATGGCTAGAAAACCCTAAATGTGCAAAGATAATAACTGAAATCAAATCACTCGCACATGCGCACTCTTAGGGTATACTCTCACTTCGGTTGCCTTCGGTAAACGATCATTAAGTATAGGGTGTCTTAGTGATTGCCCTCTTGTCAAAACAAAGATCAAATGTCCTGTTCGAAAATGTTGCCTCGGAAATGTTGCCTCAGAAAGGTTGCCTCGGAAATGTTGCCTCGAATATGATCTTAAGACACTAGGGTTATTACTAAGACGTCCTAACATTGCTTTAGTGATCATACGTCCCTTTCAAATTGACCCTTACAACTCCAACGAAGGTGCTACCTACTCTTTAATAGTAGGATAGTGCTGTCTAAAGGAAACAAGAACAGAAACACTCCTTTTTCGAGTAGGTAGATGCTAGTAGGTACTTGCTCAAAAACAAACTTTTTCACACTTACACTTTTCCAAACAAAGTTTTCAAAAACACTTCGTAACACTCTTGAGGACTGATACAAGGGTTAAAATGAAGTAAGACAAAAACTTTTCAAAACAAACAAACACAGAAGCAATTTTTAAAATGATGAGCAAGTACCTAAGAGCCCATAGAAAACTACGGATAGAAAGGGTGCTAATACCTTCCCTTTCTATAATCTACCCCCCGTACTCAAAATCTCGAAAAAGGAATTTTTCTGTGCTTTTGTCCTTTCCAGTTGGATAAAATAAAAGTCGGTGGCGACTCTTGCTTACCGCGACATTTTGAGAACACAAATGCAAAATGCAAACCAGCATTTTCTCAAAACAGTCCGGTTCTGCCACCGTATCACAGAACTGGAAAATCTGCTGGGGGATGATAAGTGGGGTATACCTTAGGATTAGTTCATCATGAATTTCTTCTCTTGTTTGTTTTGGTTGCTTTAATGTTAAAGGGTTTTATATTGGGAGTTACTATTGATCCTAACTCGGATCTGGGGGACACCTTTTAGGTAAGTAGCAATAAACTGTGAGGGAACTGTACGGCATAGACCAACACGGTTGAAGCAGTAGCTACATTGATGTGGCATATTGGTTGGTACCTGTATCCCTTGTGGAGACACGTGTGCAAACACATGTTGCTTCTTGGAACACCAAGAAATGGGACTTCCCAAATATTTAAAAATATATACATAAGTACTTCTTCTATCAACTATGCCTCTACACCACTCAGAGTCGGAATAACTTATCATATATCCGTAAGTTTTAACACCATAAGGGAACAACACTCCATACCTCATAGTCATTTTAATGTACCTTATAATCCTGATAGAAGCTAGGTAATGTTACCATTTTGGCTTGTTCATAAACCTACTCACCATTCCAACCGCATAACAAATGTCAGGTATGGTGTTACACAGATACCCCAATGATCCAACCAACTGTATGAAAATTGCAGCATCTACGTCATCACTCTCAATATCAGAATCTTGTTTGTGATTCGTCTCAGCAGGTGTGATTGTAGTCTTGCAATTTGTTTTCTCAAATCTCTTTATAAGCTCAAGTTCATACTTCAACTGATACAAAATTATACCCTTCTCATAGTACATAATCTCCATCCATAGAAAATATATCATATTTCCCAGATCAATCATCTCAAACTCATTCATCAACACTTTCTTGAACTTGACCATCTCTTCTAGACACCTTCCTGTTAGCAATATATCAGCAACATAAAGATACACCAGCATTATATTTCTTCTAAAAGTATGTTGTACATAAATGCCATACTCCATCTCACACTTTCCGAGTCCTTGCAGCTTTAACAATGAATCAATTTTCATATTCCAAGCTCTAGGAGCTTGTTTTAGTCCATACAACACTTTATGTAACTTGTACACCATCTCTTCCCGATTCTTTTTCACAAATCCAGGAGGTTGTGACACGTATACCTCTTATTGTAACAGATTGTTCATAAATGCATATTTCACATCTAGATGCATCAAAGGCCAATTCCTATTTGCAGTTATAACAATCACCAATCTGATTGTTTCATGTCTAGCTACATGCGCAAATACTTCAAAGTAATCTAGTCCATGTTTCTGCAAAAATCCTCTAGCTACTAACCCTGCTTTATGTTTTCCAATTGATCCATCTGGATTTCATTTCACCTTGAAAACCCATCTGTCACTGATGGATTTCTTCTCCTTTGGATGCTTAGTCAACTCCCAAGTCTTGTTTCTTTCTATGGTCTCAAGTTCTTCTTCCATGGCCTTTAGCCACACTTTCTTCTTGAGAGGTTCTTCAACACTAACTGGTTTAAAGTCTACTAACATGACTCACTAAACTAATTCTCCCTTAGAGTCTACTTCAGTATTTTGTAATATGTCAAACTTTGCAAATATCCTTGTTATTTTTATGATTCTTTGTGGACTTTGAAATTATTTAGAATCTCCTTCTGATTCTGGAACCATATCACCTTCTGGACTTCCTTCAAAAGCTCCACCTTTAGAAGCATGATCACTAGAGTCTTGACCACCAGATTTTGGATCATCATCAAAATCTGGTTCCGAATTAGATTCACCTTCAGAATCAGAATCATCTTCTGACTCTGACTCGTCTTTAGAGTCTCCTTCTGACTCTGACTCAACTTCAAAATCTTCAGATTCCGAACTATCTTCAGAAGTTACCTCAGGTGTTAACACTACACCAAAGTTGGATTAAGACTTACTCCAATCCCATGCTTCTGACTCCTTCACAATGATGTCTCTACTGACTTCAATTTTATTAGTGAATGGGAAATAAATCTTATACTCACCTATATTGTGGCACCCAATCAACAACATTACCTTTCTATAATCATCCAACTTCTTTCTCTTAGCATTTGCAATATGTTTGTAAAAAACTGAACCAAATGCCTTAAAACGACTCACACTTTGCTTATCTTCAAAAAATTTCTCTAAAGGAATAGTTTCCTTCAACTTCTTCGTTGGACACTATTGTACCCCAAAATTTTCCCTCCCATTTTCTCCAAGACATTCTTCTAAGATTCTCAAAATACTCAAGGGTTCTCCAGAGTTGATTAGATAAGCTTACCTCCTAAGCATTGGCCTATAACTAGGGTTTTGGTTTTCTCAATGAAAATTGGACTTATAATTCCTCATATGACTTTCATGGTTCATCATAGATCCTCAACAATGCTCATGTCAAGTTTTAAGCCTTGCATCATAAATTTTCCCAGTCAATTGCTCAGATGACTGAAAATCAACTGTATTGGGTAAAAAGTCAACTGTGGTCAAACATGTAGTCAAACTTCAAGATTTATTTTGTCAAACATCAATATTTTGAGGTTCTATTCATCATTTGATCAAGGGTTGGCCATGATTTCTCAAGGAAAGCCCTCAAATCATCAATGGTCAAAAATTGCCAAAATTAGGGTTTTGACTGAAGATGACTGATCATTGACTTTTGGCCTAGTGCATGACCTAATGGTTTGACGCATGATCTCAAGGATTCAAATACAACATCTTGACCAAATTACATGACTCAAAACATTTCCAAAGATGCAAGTGATTGATAGTTGAAGAATTGAATCAACTGATGAAAAGTCAACAGTCACTCAAAAGTTAAACTTTACCTTTTTGGTCAACATTGGAATTTAAAAGTCAAGAATCACGAAGATATTCAAAACTATCAAACTTGATCATCAAGAAATCAAAAAGTCAACAAAAGTAAAATTTGGAAAATTTTCTAACACTTAGAAAAATTCTAAGTGTTTTTGTTCTTAACAAAAACCCTAACTTGACAAGCAAGTTTCCTCAATATGCAAGCTGATTCAAGGAAAACTTTCAACATGAAAGTTGTAGGAATTCATGAATTCTACAACTTAGTCAATGTGGGATGAAACTAAAAAAGTGATTGGATTAAGAGATATAAGCTCATGAAGTTAGGATGTTTTTTTATCCAATACTTAGAATTTTTTTTACAAGTTTTGATCAGTTTTTTTGTCCCAACTTCTTGGCCAATTTTCACCAAGTTCTCATTTGATTTAGCCAAAACTCACAACGTGAAAGTTGTAGACGATGTTTTAAGGTTTCCAAAATTTCCAAGAACACAATTTTATCATGCTTGAGCTAGGAGATTCGAAGAGATGAAGTTGGACATCCATTCTTGAATTATATGTCATATTTGTGAAGAACTCATAACCAAATCCTCATGCCATGCTGCATAATCTTACTTTCCAGGCCTCTAACCTATAAATCTATCAATAATTAGAAGATTAAACAAACTTTTGAGCCATTATCCACTTGATTCAAGCTTTGTCCAAGACAATTTTCCATTAATGGCACAAAGGCACCGTTGCCATTTAGATAAAGAAAGCTTTTTGCAAAAGTCAACGCATTGAGCTCCTCACTTGTTTCTTATGATCACACTCAACCCAATAAACCAGAAGAAACATGTTTAAAGTGTTCAACCACTTTAAAATCCATAGTACTATGCATTGGAACCACCATTTTCATGAAACTTGCTACTTCTATCTCAACCAAACCATAACTCCACAAGTTGGAATTGGAGACAACTCTTGATCTCTGAAGTTTCCCTATAAATAAGAAACTCATTTTCATTCCAAGACACGAATTCACAACCTAAAAAACCTCTCAAGATCAGAAGCTACATACAAAACTCCATTGTTGCAACTTCTGACCTTGAACACCAAACACTAAATTCACTCATGCATTTTCACTCTAAATCATTTACAAAGCTTATATAACTCATATATAACTCATACAAAGACCTATTTCATCACTATAACACCATATTCATCATATTCCAAACTCAAAAATAGAGATTTGCAACTGGACTTGGTTGGAGTGATTCAGACACTTTCAACACCAAGTAAGCACTGTAAAAGCTTCCTGGAAGTTCAGTGAAGCTATCCAGATCATCCTAACACCTCCAGAAGTGCTCTAGCTTCAAACTCGATTCTCACTTTTGAGGTATGTTGTACCACAAAATTTTCCCTCTCCTTTCTCAAGATATTTCTCACAAGATCTCCAAAAGCTCAAGTTTATACAAGTGTTGACTAGGTCAAACCATCTCCTAAACACTGATGCCTCAAATTAGGGTTTTGATTTTCATGGACTTCTAATGCCTTAAATGACCTTCATGGATCATTATGGACCTCCAAGAATACTCATGTGAAGTTTCAAGTCTTGAATAACAAATTTGCTCAATCAATTGACTAGATGAATGAAAATCAACTGTATTGGGTAAAATGTCAACTATAGTCAACCTACAGTCAAAATTCATAATTTTTGGCCAAAATAAAAATTTTAAAGTCCTATTAATCATTTGATCAAGTATTGATCAGAATCCCTCAAGAAAAGTACTCAATTTACCAAAGGGTCAAAATGGTTAAAATTAGGGTTTTGACTATAATTGACTGATCAGTGACTTTTGACCTAATACATGATCTAATGGCTTGTAGCATAATCTCAAGGACTCAAATACAACATGTTGACCTAATTTCATGGCTCAAATCATTTCTCAAGATCAATGCATTGATGGTTGAAATTTGATCAACTGATGAAAAGTCAACTGATGTACAAAAAGTCAAACTTTGACTTTTTGATCAAAATTCAATTTCAAAGATCACAATTCATCAAGATATTCAAAAATATTAAACTTGATCATCAAGAATCAAGAAAGTCCATTGAAAAGTCAAACTTTTCAATACTTAGAATTTTTCTAAGTGTTTTAAACCTTATTAATTTCTTAACTTCGTGATATTTTTTCACCAAGATGAAAGATGATTCAAAAGAAACTTTCAATATGAAAGTTGTAGATCTTGATGAGATCTAAAACTTTGTAATAGAGGGCTCATATCCAAAAAATTCTTAGATTTTGAGTTATAAGCCCATAAAGTCATGCACTTTTTCTAAAACACTTAGTGAAAATTTGACCTAGTTTAGGCAGATTTTTGATCTAACTTCTTGGCCAATTTTCACCAAGCTCCAAGCTGATTTTTTTCAAAATGGTCAATATGATGGTTGTAGAGGATGTTTCAAGCTTTCCAAAATGTCAAAGAATTTGAAGAGACCATTTTTGAGCTAGGAGATTAGAAGACTTGAAGTTGGCATTTCTTGATGAGATCTAAAACTTTGTAATAGAGGGCTCATATCCAAAAAATGCTTAGATTTTGAGTTATAAGCCCATAAAGTCATGCACTTTTTCTAAAACACTTAGTGAAAATTTGACCTAGTTTAGGCAGATTTTTGATCTAACTTCTTGGCCAATTTTCACCAAGCTCCAAGATGATTTTTTCAAAATGGTCAATATAAAGGTTGTAGAGGATGTTTCAAGCTTTCCAAAATGTCAAAGAATTTGAAGAGATCATTTTTGAGCTAGGAGATTCGAAGACTTGAAGTTGGCATTTCATTCTTGAATTTCAAGTCATTTTTATGAAGAACTCAAGACCAAATCTCATAACCTTATCATCCAATCTCACTTTTCAGGCCATGTTGCTTCTAAATCTCCACATAATCAGAGATTTACACAAATTTGTGATGCATTGCACAAATATTTGAGGCTTTATCCACTTGGTTATACCATTTTTAGATGAAATTGCAAAAAGCTACATATCCATTTTCATAAAGATCACTTTAATCACAAAGTCAATTTCTTGAGCTCCCAAACTTGTTTCATCTGAACACAAGCAAAGTCAAAACTAGAAGAAACAGGTCTAAGGTCTCCAACAACTTCAGACCATGCTTGTACAACACATTGAAACTTATTTTCCACTTTTCTTCAAAAGCAAGCCACCTAACCAAAACCCTACAACTTAGAAATCCCTTGTGCAAAACATCTCTAACCTTTTCCATATAGATAGATAAGTTATTTGCAAGCAAAGGCACAAATTAACAATCCATCAAACACCCTCAATCTCTCCCAAGTCAGAACTGGCCAAAACTCACCATTTTTAAGCTTTTGAAACCTTAACTTTGAAACTCATCACTCTTGCAACTATTGTCCAAACAAATCATCCAAACACTTCATATATATCATATAGAAGTTATCCATACCCATGTTTCCTCACTATAACACCATTTTCATCATCCACCATTTTAAAAATCCACCATTGCAACTTGACTTGAGTAGACCAATCCAGACACTTTCAAGGCAAAGTAAGAGTTACAACATACTCACTAAGGTCCCATAAAGCTAAAGCAATTATCATATTGCTTCTGGAAGTCGTGTAGAGGACATTGAATTTTTGCATCAAGAGGTAAGTTTTTCCAACTTTGAAATCTTGATATAATCATCATTTGCACTTATTTTTAAAAGATAAAATGTAGATATCATGTCTATGAAGCTAACTATATCCTTAAATTTCATTTTAATTGACTGTGGGATGAGAATTTTGAAATTGAATTTTTTGGACATTTAGGTTTTCAGTTTGGTACAGGTAGAAATTCGTAAGTTATAGTGGAAATAAATAAAAACTAATTAAATATTTGAAATCCTTGTGAAATTCTAAGTAAGTTTCATTTTTACGTTTTTGAATTTGGTTGAGAAATGAGGAAGTTCGAGTTTTTAAAAAATGGAAATCATATATTGTTACAGTAACAGTAACGATGAATGCAAGGAAGAAGAAGAGGAAAATCCAATTTTTTGAAAAGAGTTTATTTTATAATTAATAGAACATGTTTTATAAATAGATGAAGTAGCCACCCCAGTGGTAAATAATGCATGCGCTAAGTCACTTGTCTATAGGGACTTGGGTTCAAGCCCAAATGGTACCCTTTTGTATTTTATTTGTTATTTTTCCAACTAACATGCAAGTTTATTATATTTTGTGTGATACCTATATCTAAAATACAAGTAGGTGCTTGGCTTGGTGGTAAGGGCGCACGCTAGAACCTTAGGTGGTGTGGGTCAACACCCATCATATGCAATTTTTGTTTTTTCTTTTCTTTTAATTTCTTTTGTTATCATTTATTTTCATCATTTTCAAGTAATTCTTTTTGCATTCAAATTTAATCATTTCAAGCTGATTTTTTGTGCACTATTAAATTATCACTCTTTCTTTACAAATATTAAAAAATATCACAAAAATATTATTTATTTCCTTATATTTTTTAAATCAAAACCTTTTCCATAAATTAACCTTTTCTTTTTTAAATTAAAACTAAATTAGACTTAGGTTTTTATTTTGTTTTCTTTTTAATTAACTTAGACTTTAGGTTTTATTAAATAATTAATTAACTTCTCTGATAAATTAATTAGTTTAATTAGGTTAACCATAAAACCTCTTCTATTAAAAAACTCATAAAAACATTTTCGTTTACATTATCTTTATATTCTTGTACATTTTATTATTTTGCATTATTCAATTTATTTATAATAGTAATTAGGTTTTAATTGCTTTCATCCCTATTTGTTAATTTGTATCCTCATTCCCGAAAGTATTGTAATAACGTAGGATATTTACTTTCCGCAATTTATCACTTTCCGTATTATTGTTAGTAATTATGGTTTGTATGACAAGACTTAAAATCAAACAAGTAGACAACCCTAATTCAAGACAAATTAAATGAAAACAATACAATTTATACACATACACCTCTAGGGTAACCCACACTTGTTTCCTCGGATAAAATAGTCATGTCCCTCGAACGTGGGATGTTTTAGCAAAGACCCTCGATTATAAGATCGTAGTCCCTCGATGACCCTTCGATATTGCCTTCGGTAAACGATCTTAGTCCCTTACGCCGATTGCTAAAACATTCTTAAAAGTTGCCTTCTATGACTATACAATGACCCACACCCGTTCCTTTACATCCAATGATATGGTTTCTTACTAACTAATGGTAAGATAACTCTATCTAAAGGAGGAGGAAAAGAACTAAGACTTTTTGAGTAGGTAGATTGCTCGTAATTGCTTGCTCATAAACTAAAACCATTTTCACACTCACACTTTCAAAACATCTTTCCAAACACAAAAATATCTTTGAACTATTTTCAAAACCAACACTTTGTATACATTCTTATAGAGACGAGAATCATTACGAAGTTTGCCAAAACAAAGACGTTTGCAAAATATTTTCAAACTTACACAAAACACAAAAACATTTACAAAGAATTTCAAAATGAGCAAGCAACTAAGAGCCCGTAGATAACTACAGATGAAAAGGGTGCTAACACATTCCCTTTTCATAACCTACCCCCTGAACTCAAGAAAATTATCAAAAGGTATTTCCTGTTCTTTTCACCCTTTCCTTTATTGGATAAAATAAAAGTCGGCGACGACTCTTGCTATCCGCAACAATTGTGATAAAACGCAAAACAACCAAGTCATTTCTCCATCGTATTATAGAACTGACAACTCTGATGGGGATTATGTTAATTAAAGTGGGGTTACCTTAGAGACTAGATGATATTTAAATGCTTTCATTGTTTGACTTACTTGCTTTACTCTTAAAAGGGTGTTTGAGTTTTGTATAAATCCTCTACCTGGATCTGGGAATACCATTAGGTAAATAGCAATAGATTGTGGATACTGTACATCATATACCGATATGGTTGAAACAATGACTACGTTAGTGTGACACATTTGTTGGTACCAGTATCCCTTGTATTGAATAGAGGAGAATACAGGGCCACTGTGTTGTGTCATGAAGCACTAACTGACCATAAAACCTTTAGTTGAACAACTTGGCCATTATGAAGTAGTGAGATAGCCGACTTTGGTGCAAAGATGAAGATTGGTTGATACTCGATACTACACTCATTGAGATTGGACTTTTGGGATATTTTGGCCGCTAGAAAAGATTGATTGTGCTAAAATAATGCCCAATGAAGAAAGATTAATGATATTGAGATTCCCTAGAACTAATTTACTTTCTAGGCTAGGTTGAACTAACTAAACTTCAAGAGGGTACTTACCTATGAAACTCATGCAAGCCTAAACCTAAGGTCTTTGTGTGAAAGTTCTTCCTCAACTTCAAGATTTAGCAGCAAGGGTGCTTGGAGATTCTCCTTTCACCAAGAAATATGGTCAACTTCTCAACTAGGCTACCTCAAACTTCCAAGAAGAAATGTTGTGTGTGCTCTTCCAATTCTTTGATCCTATGCATCATTGCTTCACATTTCTCGACTACCAATTGGTGCCTACATTAGAAGAATTCTCTCAACTGCTAGGAGTGTCTGTGCTTGATCAAATACGATTCACCAGTTTAGAGGAAACTCTAAAGCCTGAGATTATTGCCAAAGCCTTGCATTTGAAGAGATCCGACATTGTGGCAAATTGGGAAATAAGGAGTTGAGTTAAGGGTTTCTTAGCCAAGTTCCTGTTGGAAAAGGCTCGTTTGTTTTTGGAAGATATGGGTTTTCAAGATTTTTAGGATGTCTTGGCCCTTCTAATCTATCGTTTGGTTCTATTTCCCAATCCGGACCAATTCATAGATGTGAATGCCGTCAAGGTTTTTCTCTCTCGTAATCCCGTACCTACTTTGGTTGGAGACATTCTACATTGTTTCTACACTCGCACCATGAAGAAGAGGGGTACTCTCTTATGTTGTATTCCATTGCTGTCTAGGTGGTTTTTTGCACCTACCTCGATCAACATTGAAGAATGAACAAGGCTTGACATGGTCTCAAAGGATGATGTCACTCTCACACTCGAATATTCATTGGTGTTCCCAATCTTTGGAGGATATTACCGTCATTGAGTGTTGTGGGGAATTACCTAATGTCCCACTCATTGGCATTAGGGAGGTATTACCTATAACCCTTCTCTTGCATTACGACATTTTTAGTATTTACGAAAAGATGGTTCCCGTGATGCGCTCATCCAAGGTTTGGTATTCGACTACGAAGGCGACATCCAAGGCTATCATCAAAGGTTCATACGAGCTTGGAGAATGGTAAACAAAGTGGGTAGTAAGACTTTGGGGTATAAAAACTCCATCCTTCTTGAGCCTTACCTCAAGTGGGTACGAACTCGTGGTCAAAGTCTCATGATGCCTTACCCAGCCATCCTACCTGTGATTATATAGCCCGTTGCTAAGGGAGACACTCCTTACACTCTTCTTCATCCTGACATGCCTACCGACTTTGAGGAATTGCAAAGATCGTGGATTTAACTCAAAGGGGAACGGTATACCTTTAAAGTATTGTTCTACGCAAGCGAGAAAAAGGTTTTGGAGCTCACGAGGCAACTTCATGAAGAGCAAAGCCTGAATGCCTACATTTCACCAAAGAGGATGCGCCCATGGGAAACTTGAGTGTTTCTTTTTTTCGTTTTAGGAGTTTATTTTGCAACATTTGTAATCCCAAGAGGCATTTGTAATTCATGAACTTATTAATGAAATTAATGTTTGTTGTCTTCTCTTTGTCTAGCAAATTAATTCCATAGAATCCTTGAAAACATTGCATTTGCATAACATGCATCATATCATAAGCAGGTTTTCTGACACAGGTTTCCTCATCTTTTTACTGTTTATTTCAGTAAAAGATGGATCTTGAGCAAACTGTGAAGGATCTGTAAACTCAAAACTCTCAGTTTTAAGAAACTCTTCTCAACTTAGCAAATGGGCAGCAAGAAATGATGGCTTTTCTTGTTACAAAGAAGAAGACAAAGAAGAAAGTTGTAATCAACACGTGGAAGAGGTTTAAAGGGCCTGCCAGACAAGTCAAAGTTGAAGAGGATGAAAATCAAGATGAAGATGTTAGGAGCACCCATTCTGGGGGGTGGGGGTGGAAAGAATCAAATCTCTGAAGATGAAGATTATTTTGATGAGCGATATCCACCGGCCGATGACAAATATAAGAAACTAGAAGACAAATTGAAGGCTGTAGAAATCCAAGTTGTGCCTGGCTTGGACTTTGGTGACTTGGGTTTGGTTCCTGGGGTAGTCATTCCCCATAAATTCAAGATCCCTGTTTTTGCCAAGTACGATGGTGTCTCATGCCTGAAGCTTCACCTAAGATCTTACGTCCGCAAAATTCAGCCGCATACCGCTGATAAGAAATTATGGGTGCACTTTTTTCAAGAAAGTCTATATGGGACTCAGTTGGAGTGGTTTTACCAATTGGAAGGGACTAACATCCATACTTGGGAGGATTTGGCCACTGCATTTTACCGCCAATACCAATATAACGTTGATCTTACGCCAACTAGGGTGCAATTGCAAGAAATGACCATGGGATCAAATGAGGACTTCAAAGAATATGCTAAAAAATGGAGAGACTTGGCTGATAGGGTGAAGCCACCTTTAATTGATAGATAGTTGGTAGATATGTTTATGGGATCATTGTCTGGACCATTTTTCAACTTACTAATTGAAAGTTCATCGTCCGGATTCATTGAATTGATCTTGACTAGTGAGAGGGTTGAAAGCGGGATTAAAAGCGGGAAGATACCCATGACCTCCACCTCAAATGTTGTGAAAAAGCCATTTATTAGTAAAAAAATAGACTAATGTTAGGTATGGGTCAAGAAGACGTGCTAAGAATGAGCGTCATCATTCAGTAGGGGTTGTACTGATTTCCAATCCAATTCCAACTTAACGACCGTGTCAACAAAATAGTCAACAAAGACCGGATGTTCAAAGAAGACAGTTTACTAAAATCAATATGCAACTATCTCAAGCTCTGCAACACCTATTGAAAGTTGATTTAGTGACCTTGCAAGATTCCCCTTCCAACCCTAACACTGCTTCTCCAAAATACAACCCCAATGCCAAATGTGCTTACCACTCAAGTAGTCCTGGACATGATACCAATGACTGTTGGTATCTAAAGAATAAAATCCAAGACCTAATTGATAACAATACAATTGAATTCGGCCCTCCGCCAACTCCCAACGTAATCAGCGCACCCATGCCAAATCATGGTAAGGGTGTCAATGCTATTGAAGATGCCTCTTTTGTTGCCTCCATCAATGACTTGACCACTCCTTTGAAGACTGTTAAAGAGAATTTTTTGAAAGCCGAGGTATTCCCTGGTTTCCTTGAAGACTGCTGCTACTGTGCTGTACAAATTAATGATTGTGAATGGCTGAATAAAGGTGTCCAATACATGATGGATAGCTATGAGATTCTATTTGAAAGAAACCCATCTGTGAAAAGTTTGAACGAAGTTGTATCTCAAGAAGTTGAAGACGTGTCCATCATTACTATCTCAAACAAACCTATTAAGATCACCTCAAAAGGTCCTATTAGGATTCCCGTTGAACCAAGAGTAGCTCCACTAATCATCACCACACCGGGGCCAGTCCCCTACTCTTCTGATAAGGCGGTGCCCTGGAACTATGGGGCGGAATTGTATTACCATGGTATCAAACAAGATTCATGGATTGATGAAGATGAAATTTCTGACATTACAAACATTGTTGGATCAAGTAAAGTTACTAGGACAGGGAGGATTTTCTCTCCAGAGATTTCACCTCCTATAACCACAACTACACCCGTTCGCATTACTGCTGTTAAATCTGTTATTGATACTCGAGGAAAGGAAAAAATGACTGAGCCTGCCAGGACAGTGGCACCCAAAAAAGATATTACCATTGAGGACCCATCTACCCAAGATATGGAGGAGATTCTAAAAATCATCAGAAAAAGTGATTATAAGATAGTGGAATAGTTGGGGCAAACACCCTCGAAGATTTCTATGCTGTCTTTGTTGCTATGCTTTGAGGCACATGCCCAAGCACATATAAAATTCTAGAAAAATGCGCATGTCCCTCAAGAAACTACGGCCGACCAATTTGAAAAATGTGTAGCGAGTTTGACTGCTGACAATGGTTTGGGATTTTCGGATGTAGATCTGACTCCAGCCGGGAAAAACCACAACAAAGAGCTGCATATTTCCATCGAATATAAAGGAAACACTTTAGCCCATATATTGGTAGATACTGGGTCCTCTCTAAATGTCTTACCCAAAAGTGCTCTAGATCGGTTGGACTATGAAGGTTTAGTACTGAAGCCTAGTGACATTGTAGTGATAACTTTTGACGGATCAAAGAGGATGGTTCATGGAGAGGTTGATCTCCCCATCAAAGTTGGGTCTCAAGTATTCAAATCAAAATTCTATGTAATGGATATCCGTCTTGCTTATCCTTTCCTGCTTGGACGCCCATGGATACAAGGGGCAGGTGTGGTAACTTCCATACTACATCAAAAGTTGAAATATCCGGTCAAGGGGAAATTGTTACCGTTTGTGGTGAAGAAGAGTTTACAATTAGTCATCTAAATTCATTCAAATATGTTGAAATGGATGGCGAGTTTGTTGAAACTCCTTGTCAAGCCTTTGAAGTAGTCTCTCACATGGTTGATGTTGCCAAGACCACTCTTGACACTCCCGAAGCTGCTAAAGATACACCGAGGATGGCCTCTCTCAAAGATGCTTGTGTTGTTGTTAAAGAAGGAGGTTGCACCATTTGGGGACAACTTCCTGATTTCCCTTTCAAGTCAGACAAATTTGGATTGGGCTTCACTTCCAAAGCTCAAAAGGAGGTTTGACATGCTCGTGTAGGGAAACCACCTCTCCACATTATTAACCATGAGGTTAATGCCCTTGAAGACTCTGATGCTGATAATGACTTTGACGACTAGATCTACCCGATTGCTGATGGAGGACTTAACAACTGGCAGATCAAGGATTTCAATCCAATCTCCTACATCCAGGAGAAATTTCCATTTCCTATTTTTATTACTTTGAGAATTTTTGTTTGTAATTTCCATTAAAATAATGACTTTAAGCCACGCGCCTTGCCCGGGTCACAGTGGTCCATTTGATAAGGGTTTGTCATCATCATATGCCATATGCTCATTTTAATGAAAAACATTGGACTATTTTGCATTTAAATTTTGTGCTCTTTGACTTTCTTTACTTTATTGCATTTTCAAAAATAGCCATGTGACCTTACATGCACACACACACATTTGTAGATCCACATCCACTCCAGATCTCATTGACAATGACTCTGCTATTTCCAAATATGAGTTTTAAAATCCAATCTATCAAGCCAAAAACGAAGGTGATGAAGATTGTGAAATACCTGGGGAACTCGCAAGACTTATGTTACAAGAAGAAAACACCATTCAACCGCACAACGAACCAGTTGAAATGATCAACCTAGGTACTGAGGCAGACAAGAGGGAGGTCAAGATCGACACCAACTTGAAAGACTGTGTCAAGAGAAGATTGGTCCAGATGTTACACAACTATGTTGAAGTGTTCGCTTGGTCATATGAAGATATGTCGGGGCTTGATACTGATATCATAGTTCATCGTCTGCCAATGAAGGAAGATTATCCTCTGGTCAAGCAAAAGGTTCGTCGCATGCGGCCAGATATGTCTGAGAAAATAAAAGCCGAGGTAGTGAAACAGTTTGATGCAGGTTTCCTGGCAGTGACATCATACCCTCAATGGGTGGCAAATGTTGTTCCAATACCGAAGAAAGACGGTAAAGTTTATATGTGCATAGACTACAGGGATTTGAATAGGGAAAACCCCAAAGACGATTTCCCACTACCTCATATTGATGTCTTGGTTGACAACACTGCTCAACATAAACTTTTCTCCTTCATGGATGGATTCTCCGGTTACAACCAAATCAAAATGACACACGAAGACATGGAGAAAACCACTTTTGTTAGACAGTGGGGTGCTAGCAACTAAGAGCCCATAGATAACTACGGATGAAAAGGGTGCTAACACCTTCCCTTTTCATAATCTACCCCCCGAACTCAAGAAAAATCTCAAAAAGGTATTTCCTGTTCTTTTCACCCTTTTCTTTATTGGATAAAAGAAAAGTCGGTGGCGACTCTTGCTATCCGCAACAATTGCGATAAAACGCAAAACACCTAAGTCAGTTCTCCCACTGTATTACAAATTTGGCGACTCTACTGGGGACGATGAAAAGTGGGGTTACCTTAGAGACTAGATCACCTTTAAATGCTTTCATTGTTTGACTTGTTTGCTTTACATTTTTGGTCCTTGTTTGGGTTTTATTGATCCTCTACCCGGATTGGGGAACATTATTAGGTAAGTAGCAATAGATCGTGGGGGTTGTGCGGGGTATATCTACATGGTTGAAGCTATGGCTATGTTAGTGTGACACATTTGTTGGTACCGGTATCCCTTGAGTCCAGTCAAGGAGAATACGGGGCTGCTGTGCAGTGTCATGAAGCACTAACTGATCGTAGAACCTTTAATTGAACAACTTGGCCATTAGGAAGTAGTGAGGTAGCCGAATTTGGTGTAGTTCAAAGTTGGTTAATACTCGATACTAGACTCATTGAGATCGGTATTTCGAGATATTTCGGTCACTAGTAAAGAGGTTTGTGCTGAAACAATTCCCGATGAAGAAAGATTAATGATATTGAGATTCCCTAGAACCCGTTTACTTTTAGGACAGGTTGAACCAACTAAACTTCAAGAGGGTACTTATCTATAAACCCCATGCAATCCTAAAACTAAGGACTTATTTGTGTGCTTGTATATGATTATTTGTACATAACATCATGACATAATACCATGGCATTTTTACTAACCATTTCAAGGACCTAGAGATTTATCTTTGTTTTGTTTTGTAGGACATGGCTTCCACTCGCAGGAATACTATCCAAATCAACCTCGTAAGAGTGCCTCCTCAACTCAAAGAGTTAGCGTCAAGGGTTCCTGAGAATTCTCCATTCACAAAAAGACATGGTTGACTTCTCAATTTGGTTACCTCAAGCTTTGATGAAGACATGATGAAAATGCTCTTTCAGTTCTTTGACCCTCTACACCATTGCTTTACATTTCCTGATTACCAATTAGTGTCCACCATGGAGGAGTTTTCTCAACTCTTAGGAGTGCCTATTCTTTATCAATTACCCTTCATCGGTATTGAGAAAGACCCAAGACCTGAGGAGATTGCTCTAGCTTTACATTTGCAACAGTTTGATATTGTGGAAAATTGGGAAATAAGAAGTGGTGTTAAGAGTTTTCTAGCCAAGTTTCTGTTTGAGAAGGCACAACAATTTTGGGATGATTAGGATTTGCAAGCTTTTGAAGAAATTTTGGCTCTTCTACTCTATGGAATGGTACTATTTCCTAACCCGGACCAAGTCATAGATGTGAATGCGATCAAAGTTTTTCTATCTCGTAACCTGGTGCCTACCTTACTTGGAGATATTTTGCACTCTCTTGATTCTCGCACCATGAAGAGAAGGTAAATTCTTATATGTTGCACTCCTTTGTTGGATAGGTGGTTTATTTGCACCTACCTCGATCTGTTTTGAAGAATGAGAAAGGAATGAGATGGTCTAATAGGTTGATGTCACTCACGTATTCAGATATTCATTGGTGTTCTCGATCTTTGGAGGACGTTATCATCATTGACAGTTGTGGGGAATTCCCTAATGTCCCTCTCCTTGGCATTAAGGGAGGACTCACCTATAATCCTTGTTTGGCTTTGCGACAATTTAGGTATGCTAGGAGGGATGATCCTCATGTTGCACTTGTCCAAGGAATTGCATTTGCCTATGAGGACGATGTCCAAGGTTATCGTCAGAGATTCATACGAGCTTGGGGCATGGTGAACAAAGTTGATAGCAAGACATTGGGGAATAAGAACTCCATTCCTTTGCATCCTTATCTCAAGTGGGTGCGAGCTCGCGCTCAAAACCTCATGATGCCTTATGAGGCCATCCTACCTATCATCATGGAGCCTATTACCGAGGGAGATGTTCCTTACACTATTCTTCATCCTGACATGCCTACTTCCCTTGAAGAATTGCAAAGATCTTGGATTCAACTGAAAGGGGAGAGATATGCCTTTGAAGCCCAGTTCTACGCAGGCAAGAGGAAAGTGTTGGAGCTCATGAGACAACTTCATGAAGAGCGGAGTTTGAATGTCTACATTGCACCAAAAAGTATGCGCTCATGGGAAGCTTGAGTCCTTTTTGAGTTTATTTTGTATTATTTTTGCTTCTTCCATTGTAAGCCCAAGAGGCATTCTTGTAACTGTTTGAAATTATTAATACAATTAATGTTTATTCCCTCTTTGTCTAAACAAATTTAAATCTTAGAAGTCCTTGAAATCATTTGCATCCGCATCACATGCATCATAACATAAGCAGGTTTTCTGACACAGGTTTCCTCATCTTTCTACTGTTTATTTTATTAAGATGGATCTAGAGTAGACTGTGAAAGACTTGCATGACACAAAATTCTCAATTTCAAGAAACCTTGCTCACCTTGGACAAAGGGCGGCAAGAACTAATGTCACTGCTGGTTATGAAGAAGAAAACAAATAAGAAATCAGTAATTAACATGGGGAAGAGATTCAAGGGCCCCGTCCGACAGGTTCAAGTGGAAGAAGACTCCTCTGAGGAGGATGAGAATCAGAATGAAGATGCAAGGAGCACCCGTGCTGGGGTTGCAAACAATCAAGCTTCTGAGGACGAGGATTATTTTGACGAGCAGTATCCACCCGCTGAGGACAAGTATAAGCAACTGGAGGACATATTAAAGGCTATGGAAATTCAAGTTGTGCCTGGCCTATATTTTGGTGATTTGGGTTTGGTTCCTGGGGTAGTCATTCCCCACAAATTCAAGATTCCAATCTTTTCTAAGTACGACGGTGTTTCGTGCCCAAAGCTGCATTTGAGATCCTACGTCCACAAAATACAACCGCATACCACTAATAAGAAGTTGTTGGTGTGTTTCTTTCAAGAGAGTATGTCTGGGACTCAGTTAGAGTGGTTTTACCAGTTGGAGGGTTCTAACATTCATACTTGGGAAGATTTGGCCACTGCTTTTTACCGTCAATATCAGTATAATGCTGATCTGGCCCCAACTAGGGTCCAGTTGCAAGAAATGACTATGGGTTCCAACAATGGTTTCAAAGAATATATGTAGAAGTGGAGAGACCTAGCAGGTAGGGTACATCCACCATTGACTGATAGGGACCTGATGGATATGTTCATGGGAACATTAACTGGACTGTTTTTCAATTTGCTAATTGGGAGCTCATCATATGGTTTCACTGAATTAATCCTGTCTGGTGAAAGGGTAGAGAGCGGTATCAAAAATGGAAAAGTTCCCATGGCTTCTTCCTCTACATCAAATATTATGAAGAATCCCTTTACTGGCTGTTGTACCCCAAAATTTTCCCTCTCAATTCTCAAGGGTTTTTCTCACAAATATTCTCAGGATTCAGGCTCGCATAAGTGCTTTGGGATTTTCCATTACCAAAATTAAAAGGAAACTGTTAAAAAGGGAGAAAACAGATAAAAATAACATTTTGACAAAATTGGAGAAATTTAAGCTTCCTTCGATTTGGCACCCTTCGATTGACTTTTGGCTTCTTTCGATTGCTTAAAATGGCTGCTAGCGTGCCTCTTTCGCCTGGGAATGTGACTTATTGTTGCAAGCTTCGTCTGTGTCTTTTGCTGCCTATATTGCTTGCTTTGAACACCAAGTTTGCTGGCCACAAGTGCCCCCACCAAGGCAAACCTTTCGATTCACCCAGCATGCTTGCTTTGAAAACTATTTTTTGCTGCCACAAGTTCCCCATGCAGGGAAAGCCTTTCGATTGGACAAGTATGCTACCTGCATGCTTACAATCGAAGGCCATGACCTACTGGCCACATGTACCCCTAGAAGGCAAAGTCTTCGTTTAGAGCACAAGTGCTTGCATGCAAGTCTTCGTTTTGGCACTCACCTTCTGTATGCCTGCATGCTAACTTCAGTTGAGCAAGGGCCTCATGTCACTTGGATTACATCTTTCGTTTTAAGCAAGAGCCTCCTTCAAATGTAAGTTTAGGTACATCCTTCGTTTAGATTTGAAACCTCTTTCGAATCTGGGCATTTTGGCCTCCAGCATGTACCTTTCGTTTGGGCACATGAATCCTTCAACACAAGGTCAAACCTTTCGTTTGGACATTTTTGGCCTCTTGCATGTAAAATCTTTCGTTTGGCCACATATGACCATGGGAAGGCAAACCTTCGATTGGACAGAAGCAACCTACATACAAAGCTTCGATTGGACCTTTGATTCCCTTCGAATCAACTCCCTTCGAACCCAATCTGAGCCATTTGAAGCAGCTTTCATTTGAAGCAAATCTGAGGAAATCCCATGACCAACTACTTGACAAGCTATGTTACTTCCAAATCTCCACATGATCAGGGGGTTGCACGCAGAATCGAAGATTTATCCATTAGATATTACTATTTCTGGATGAAATAACGAAAATTTATGTTATCTATTTTCATAAAGGTTATTTTAATCACCAAGTCAGCTCCTTGAGCCCCCAAATTTATTTTGTCTGAGTACGAGCGAAGTAAAAGTCAGAAGCACAAGTCTAATCAGCTGCTAACAGCCCTCCCCCCCCCCCCACATGTACTTTCACGCTACATTATTTTATCATTGTTTTGCAAGGCTGGCTACCTCAAACATATTCTTTCTTTTCTCTATAAATAGAGGAACATTTGCAAATCTAGAAGGATCTTTTGGACCAGGCGAACAAATTTCAAAATTATCCCAAACACTCAAACTCTCAAACTCTCCAACTCTAAAAAATCTCAAGACTCTCAGATCCTCCTACTCAAAAAAACTCTCAAAACTCTCAAAAAATATCAAACCCCTTTGTTATATTATCATCCTTTCGATCCACCTCCCTAACTCATATATATCATCCTTTCGATTCACCTTTCCCCCCAGCTTCCATACACCAACTTTGGAACACTCCCAAAGCACTCAAAAAACCACTCAAGGAAGTCAGTGAATCCTTCGGTTCACTCCTAACCTCCATATACCAACCTTCGATTCAGTGACCTTTTTCCAAGTAAAGCAATAACTAAAATAGTTCCAGGGAGATCCCAGCCAAACCTAATCTATCATCAAGCCATACATAGCTCCTTCGACTGGAACTTCAAGAGGTAAGTCTTTTCTTAACTTGAAACTTTTTTCGTTCTAGCTTCATTTGTGCATACTTTGTAAAAGGAAAATGTAGATATCTTAGGTAGGACCCTGCCTTAACCTTCGAGTTACTACTGCTTATTCATTGAGAATCTTAACTCTGATTTGTTAGCCTTTGGGTTAGTGCCAAACAAATTTATGCTAACCCCTAGATTGTAGTTATATTTGGATACTGCATTTTTAGACTTTAAGACAGGTTTATTGTACCCTTCGATTGGCTAGTTGCACAAGCCTTTCGAATCATACTCTGGGGACCCAATATGCTTAAAAAGGGTCAGCAAAGAACCTGTGACAAAGTGTGAAGTTGCTGCTTCTGGGCCTCAACGAAGGCCAAAACATGGTTGTTTCCAGGCCTAGGCGAAAAGCGTGACCACCTTGTTTCCAACTCTCAATCGAAGGAGACAGAAAAGCAAATTGAAAGACATGAACCGGTTGGTGCCTGCCCACTCGAAGGACAGGAATTTGCTGCTGCCAAGGCCCAATCGAAAGACCTGACTTTGCTGTTGTCAGCCCTAATCGAAGGAGGCCAACAAAATGCAATTCGAAGGCTGCTTCCCCCCAATCGAAAGACACTCATTTTTCTTACTTTTATCTTATTTTAGCCTTCATATTTTTTATGCCTTTCGATATGGTTGTAATAGTGTAGGATTTTATCTTTCTGCATTTTATTTACTTTGTACAAATGCTAGTAATTAGGCGTGTATGGAAAGATAAAATCAACAAGTAGACAACCTAAAAATCAAATACAAATGCATGCAATCAAACACACTATTCACACATGCACTCTTAGGGTAATCCCACTTGTTGCCTATCGAAAAAATAGTCATGTCCCTCGAACATGGGTGTTTTAGCAAAGACCCTCGATAAAAGATCGTAGTCCCTTGTTGACCCTCGATGTTACCTTCGGTAAACGATCTATTCCCTAAAATGATATTGCTAAAACGTCCATAGGTTGATTTCTATGACTATACAAACGTCCCACGCCAGTACCTTCACATCCAACGATGGGGTTTCTTACCAAAACAATGGTAAGATAGAAACATCTAAAGGAGGAGGAAAAGATCATCTAAGACCTTTTGAGTAGATAGATTGCTCCTAGTTGCTCGCTTGCTCACAACAAAAAAACCTTTTATACACCCACGCTTTTATTTTGAAAATTTTTCAAAAGACAACACTTTGTACACGTTCTTATAGAAACAAGAGCTATTACAAAGACACCTTTTCAAAATCACTTTCAAAAACACATTCCATAAACACCTCTTTGAACTGTTTTTCCAAACAACACTTTGTACGTGTTCTTATAGAAACGAGAACCATTACAAAGACGTTTTAAAAATACTTTCAAAACCCACACCACAAGCACATTTTCAAACAAAATAAAGTGATCTAGAAAGCAACTAAGAGCCCGTAGATAACTACAGATGAAAAGGGTGCTAATACCTTCCCTTTTCATAATCTACCCCCCGAACTTAAGAAAACATCTCTAAAGGTCTTTCCGGTTCTTTTTAACCTTTCCTTTTGGATAAAATAAAAGTCAGTGGCGACTCTTGCTATCCATAACAATTACGATTAAACACAAAAAACCCAAGTTAGTTCTCCCATCGTATCACAGAATTGACGACTCTACTGGGGACTTCCTTAAAAGTGGGGTTACCTTAGGGCTAGATCACATTTACTTGCTTTCCTTGTTTGACTTGATTGCTTTACATTTTTGGTTCCTTGTATGGGTTTGCTTTGATCCTCCACCCGGATCTGGGACACCTTTTAGGTAAGTAGCAATAGATTGTAGAAATTGTACGGCATAGACCGATATGGTTGAAACAATGGCTATGTTTGTGTGACGCATTTATGGGTACCGGTATCCCTTGTGTTGAATCGAGGAGAATACGGGGCCGCTGAGTGGCGTCATAAAGCACTAACTGACTTTAGAACCTTAATTGAAAAACTTGGCCATTAGGACGTAGTGAGATAACCGTTTTCGGTGGAAAGATGAAAATTGGTTGATACTCGATACTACACTCATTGAGACTAGACTTTTGGGATATCTCAGCCGCAAGAAAAGATTGATTGTTCTGAGACAATACCTGGAAGAAAGGTCGGTGATATTAAGACCCTTTAGAACCCGGTTACTATTACTAGGACAAGTTTGAGCCAACTAAAATTCAAGAGGGTACTTACCTACAAACTCCATGCAAGCCTAAGCCTAAGGACTTGTTTTTGCTTTGTGTGTATATGCTTACTTGTACATAACATCATAAACATCATAACATCATACTCATTCTCACTAACCATTTCAAGGATTTAGGAATTTATCTTTGTTTTTGTTTTGTAGGCCATGAACTCCGTCCGAAGAAACACCATCCGAATCAGCTTCGTGAAAGCACATCCTCAGCTCCAAGAGTTAGCATCAAGGGTGCCCGGAGATTCCCCTTTTACCAAGAAATATGGTCGAATCCTCAGTTTGGCTACCTCCAATTTCCAAGAGGAGATGATGTGTGTCCTCTTCCAATTCTTTGATTCCATACATCATTGCTTCACCTTTCCTGACTGTCAGTTGGTACCTACACTAGAAGAGTTCTCTCTACTATTAGGAGTGCCCGTGCTTGACCAGATACCGTTCACTGGTCTAGAAGGGATTCCAAAACCTGAGGTCATGGCCGAAGCTCTACATCTGAAGAGAGTCGACATCATAGAAAATTGGGAGACAAGAAGCGGAGTCAAAGGGTTCCTATCCAAGTTTCTATTAGAGAAGGCTCGTTCATTCTGGGAAGATATGGATTTTCAAGTCTTTTTAGACATCTTGGCTCTTCTCGTCTATGGTCTGGTTCTATTCCCCAACTCGGACCAATTCATAGATATAAATGCCATCAAAGTCTTTCTCTCTCGTAATCCTATACCTACCTTGTTGGGAGACATCTTACATTGCATCCATACCCGCACCATGAAGAAAATAGGTACTCTCTTGTGTTGTATTCCCCTACTCGCCAAATGGTTCACTTCACACTGACCTCGATCAATATTGAAGAACGAGCAAAGATTGATATGGTCTCAAAGGATGATGTCCCTCACTCACTCTGATATTCATTGGTGTTTAAGATCCTTGGAAGATACTTCTATCATTGACCGTTATGGGGAATTCCCTAACGTCCCCCTGCTTGGCATTAGGGGAGGTATCACCTACAACCCTTGCTTAGCTTTACGACAGTTTGGGTATGCCCAACGAGATGGTCCTCATGAGATGCTCATCCAAGGTTTGGTGTTCGACTATGAAAGCGACAATCAAGGCTACCGTCATAGGTTTATACAAGCTTGGAGGATGGTAAACAAGGTGGATAGTAAGACATTGGGACACAAAAATTCCATTCCCCTTGAACCTTACCTTAGGTGGGTGCGATCTCGTGCTCAGAGTCTCGTAATGCCTTACCCTTCTATCCTCCCTGTTATCATAGAGCCTATTGTTGAAGAAGATGTCCCGTACAATGTCCTTCATCCCAACATGCCTACCTCTCTCAAAGATTTTCAAAATTCATGGATCCAACTCAAGGAAGAACGAGACACTTTCGAGGCCCACTTCTATGCCAGTGAGAAGAAAGTTCTGGAACTCACCAAGCAGCTTCATGGGGAGCGGAATCTGAATGCCTACATCGCACCAAAGAGGATGCGTTAAAATTTTTTGTCTTAAGAGTTTTTGCATTTTACTTCTTTCATTGTAAGCCCAAAGAGGCAAGATGTGTTCAAACTTGCATTTATTAATATAACGTGTGTTCCTTTTTGTCTAAAGCAAATTTAAATCTCTAATTTCCTTGAAATCATTTGCATATGCATCTTCATTCATCATAACACAAACAAGTTTCTTACAACAAGTCTCCTTATCTTTCTACTGTTTATTTCAGTGAGATGGATATTAAACAGACAATAAAAGATCTTCAGGCCAAGAACGCTCAGTTTCAATAAATGTTCTTGACTCTGGCAAAAGAACAAGAGGAGTTGAAAACTCTGCTGATCAAAGAAAAGAAGAAGAAAGCAAAGAAATCCGCCAGTGTTTTGAATCTGGGAAGAAGGTTCCAAGGACCAGCCAGATGGACCCTAGACTTCGAAACATCATCCGGTGAAGAGGACAATCAAGAAGGGAAAAAAAAGGAAGTGACTGACCATCCAGAATCTGAAGAGGAAGAAGAGGTTGATTACTCTGAAGAGCAGTATCCTCCAGCTGACGACAAATACAAACAGTTGGAAGATCGCCTCAATGCTATGGAGATCCAGAGGGTACCCGGGTTGGATTTTGAAGAGCTAGGACTTGTCTCAGGGGTCGTCATACCACAGAAATTCAAGGTCCATACTTTTGCTAAATATGACGGTGTCTCTTATCCAAATCTACATTTAAGGTCATACGTCAGGAAAATTCAACCCCATACTGCCGATAGGAACCTATGGATACATTTCTTCCAAGAAAGCTTGTCAGGGACATAGTTGCATTGGTTCTATCAGTTGGAAGGGACCAATGTTCGCAATTGGGAAGACTTGGCTGCCGCCTTTTACAACCAGTACCAGTATAATCCTGACTTAGCTCCAACTCGGACACAGTTGCAAGGCATGTCCATGGGTAAAGGTAAAGGTTTCAAAACCTATGCTCAAAAATGGCGGGATCTCGCGGGAAGAGTTCAACCCCCTCTATCTGATAGGGAATTGGTGGATATGTTCTTAGGCAAGCTATCTGGTCCATTCTTCAAACACCTGATTGGAAGCTCCTCGGCTGGATTTACCAAATTAATCATGACTGGTGAACGGGTAGAAGCGGGTATAAAAAGTGGAAAAATTCAAAGAGATGCATCCTCGAGCATGACGAAGAAACCATTTTCTGGGAAGAAAGAGGTTAGTATTGTGTACCATCAAAGGGATCAGGACAAAATTGAACACCGTCCAACGGTAGGGGCTGTCATGATCTCTAAGCCTGCATCTACTCAACAAAGGAGTAGTCAGCCAAGAACAGAAAGGCCGGTAAGACAGTTTACCCGGATAAACATGACTCTGTCTCAAGTCTTTCCATATTTAATAAAGTCTAATCTGGTAACTTTGAAGGAAGCTCCGAAGAATCCTAACACTGCCTCTCCCCGCTACAATCCAAATGCTCGTTGTGCTTACCATTCAGAAAGTCCAGGTCATGATACAAACGACTGCTGGGCTTTGAAAAACAAGGTGAAAGACCTTCTCGAGGCAGAGGAAATCTAATTTGATGCCCCTGAGATCCCAAATGTTATCAATGCTCCTATGCCCAAGAACGGCCATGGTGTTAACGCTGTTGAAGATTATGTGTTTGTTGTTGTTATTGATGAACTTGTTACTCCTCTCCTGACCATCAAGAGGAACCTATTGAAGGCCGATTTATTTCTGGGCTGTGGCGAGGGTTGCCCCCTCTGTTCATCTCTATCGACTGATTGTCATTTATTAAAGGCAGGTGTCCAGCGCCTGATGGATGACAAAGAGATTTTGTTTGAAAAGACTCCCATTCCAACCATTTCTTACAAGGATGTTTCAATAATAACCATTTCCGCCAATCCTCCCAGGGTCTCAACCAAAAGACCCGTCAGGATTACATCTGTTCCGAAGGTGACTCCACTGATAATTACTATGCCAAGGCCAATCCCATACTCCTCAGATAAAACTATTCCCTGGAACTATAGGGATGACGTCTACTACCATGACATCAAGCAAGATTGGCTGGTTGATGAAGACTCAGTTTTTGAGAAGGCTAACCCCGACATTAGCAACATTGTGGAAACCATCAAAATAACCAGAAGTGGAAGAGTGTTCTCCCTTGAGATTTCTCCTCTGAAAGCTGTTACTGATCCTGTGATCAT
Organism: Vicia faba; assembly: GCA_948472305.1. Lineage (NCBI taxonomy): Eukaryota > Viridiplantae > Streptophyta > Magnoliopsida > Fabales > Fabaceae > Vicia > Vicia faba. Next base: position 524,793,033 of record OX451740.1, on the reverse strand, counting down.
TCCTGCTTTTGTTCCTACTGATACTACTACTACAGTTCATGTGATTACCCCTGCTGACACCCCTATCATCGAGTCGACCGAGACTCGGGGCAAAGACATTTTGGTTGAGCCTGTCTGGACGAAGGCACAATTAATATCTATCCCATAAGTTTCCAAGAAGGAGATGGAAGAAATTTTGAAAATTATAAAGAAAAGCGACTACAATGTAGTTGAACAGCTAGGGCAAACCCCTTCAAATATTTCTATGCTATCTTTACTGTTGTGCTCCGAAGCTCATGCGAAGGCTTTGGTGAAATTTCTTAAAACTGCCTATGTGCCACAGGAAACCTCTGCTGATCAATTCGAAGATTGTGTGGCTAGTTTGACAGCGGATAATGGTTTGGGCTTTTCTGATGCTGATCTGACACCTAGAGGGAGGAAACACAATGATGTGTTGCATGTCTTTGTCGAATGCAGGGGCACTACTTTGGCCCATGTCCTGGTAGATATTGGTTTATCATTGAATGTGCTTCCTAAGAAGGCTTTGGATAGACTAGACTATGAATGTTTGACCTTAAAACCCATCAACATAGTGGTAAGGGCCTTCGATGGTTCGAAGAGAATGGTGCACGGGGAGGTGGACATCCCCATCAAAATTGGTTCTTAGACCTTTGATTCAACTTTCTATGTGATGGATATCCGCCCTTCCTATTCCTGTTTGTTGGGCCGACCTTGGATCCATGGCGCTGGTGTCGTCACCTCTATGTTACATCAGATGTTGAAATACCCGATCAAGGGAAAGATCATCATTGTTCATGGGGAGGAGGAATATATGGTCAGCCACTTGAACTCTTTCAGGTACATGGAAATGCATGGTGAGTTCATTGAAACTCCATGTCACCATTTCGAGGAGGTCCCACAAACAGTTGCAACAAGCAAGACTGCTACCAAGACTCCAAAAGTTACCAGACCACCATTGAAAATTGCCTCGTTGAAGGATGCTAGAGCAGTGATTGAAGAAGGTGGAAGCATTATCTGGGGTCAACTTACGGATTTTCCTCACAAATCCAACAAATTTGTTTTGGGCTTCACCTCAGAGGCACAAAGGGCTGTTCTACGAACTCGCACCGGGGGCCACGTTTACGTATCAGCAATCAGGGAGTCAACACAATGGAAGACAATGATGGTAGCTATGACCTGGACAAGTGGATCTCCCTAACCTTCAACGGAGGACTCAACAATTGGGAAGCCAAAGAATTTGTCCCTATTACTTTTCTTCAAGAGTAATTGTATTTCAATTTTTATCAAATTTGTAATAATTAAACAATTTAGACTTTAAAACCTTGTGTCTTACCCGAGGCACAACGGTCCATTTGTGAGGGTTGTTACTTCATCTTCATACGTCATCAATAAATCATGGACGTTTTTGCATGCAAATTTTTATGCTTATTGTTTTTCTCTTTTTAACCTTTATCATTTTTCACAGATAGCTATGCTCTTACACACACTCATATATCAAAATACAGATCCACATCCACTCAGGATCCCATGGGTAAAGATTCTGCTATGGCCTATCAAGACTTTGAAAATCCAATCTACCAAGCCAAAGACGAAGGCGAGGAAGATTGTGAGGTACCAGGGGAACTAGCCAGGTTATTGCAACAGGAGGAAAGGACCATACATTCCCACGAAGAGCCAGTGGAGACTGTTAACTTAGGTACTGCAGAGGACAAGAAAGAAGTCAAGATAGGTTCCAACCTGGAGCCTAGTGTCAAGAAGCGCTTAACTCAATTACTACATGACTATGTTGAGGTCTTTGCTTGGTCATATGAAGACATGCCAGGGCTCGACACTAACATCATGGTCCATCGTCTGCCGAAAAGAGAAGACCGCCCTTCGATAAAATAGAAAGTCCGTCGCATGAGGCCAAAAATGTCAGAGAAAATCAAGACTGAAGTCATGAAGCAGTTCAATGGCAGATTCTTAGCTGTCACCTCCTATCCACAATGGGTCTCCAATGTTGTTCCAGTGCCTAAAAAGGATGGTAAGGTACATATGTGTGTGGAATATAGAGACTTGAATAGGGCAAGTCCCAAGGATGACTTCCCGCTACCCCACATCGATATTCTGGTTGACAACACCGCACAACATAAAGTATTTTCTTTCATGGAAGGTTTCTCCAGATACAACCAGATCAAAATGGCACATGAGGACATGGAAAAAACGACCTTCGTCACACAGTGGGGTACATTCTGTTACATGGTTATGCCATTCGGGTTGAAGAACGCTGGGGCAACCTATCAACATGCCATGGTAGCTCTATTTCACGACATGATCCATCACGAAATAGAGGTCTATGTGGATGACATGATAGCCAGATCTCAAACTGAAGAGGAGAACCTTGACCATCTGAATCCAAATAAATGCACTTTTGGGGTGAGGTCCGGTAAACTCTTAGGCTTCATTATCAACGGCAAAGGTATTGAAGTGGACCCTGCAAAGGTAAAAGCAATACAAGAAATGCTTGCTCCTCGCACTGAGAAGGAAGTTAGGGGATTCCTAGGACGGCAGAACTATATCACCCGGTTCATTTCCCATCTAACCGCTACTTGTGAACCAATCTTAAAATTACTGAAGAAAGATCAAGTGGTGGAATGAAATGACGACTGCTAGGCCACCTTCGACATGATCAAAGAATACCTTCAAGAGCCTCCCATTTTGATGCTGCCAGTCGAGGGAAGACCTTTGATCATGTATATAACTGTCTTGGAAAATTCAATGGGGTGTCTGCTGGGGAAGCATGACGAGTCTGGCCGAAAAGAGCATGCATTATATACTACCTGAGAAAAAAGTTTACCGACTGTGAAACTAGATATTCATTGCTCGAGAAAACTTTCTGCGCTCTGGCATGGGCTGCTCGCCGGCTAAGACACTATATGTTGACCCATACTACCTTATTGATATCCAAGATGGATCAAATTAAATACATATTCGAGAAACCCGCCCTCTTTGGAAGAATAGCAAGATGGCAGATGGTCCTGACTGAATACGACATTCAATACACTACTCAGAAATCCATAAAGGGAAGTGTGTTAGCCGATCACCTTGCTCATCAGGCTGTGGATGACTATCAGTCCATGAAATTCAAGTTCCCAGATGAAGACATCATGTTGGTGAGCATTTGTGAAGAACTCAGACCATATGATAGACCCGAACAAGGATCCCGATGGACCTTGGTTCTTGAAGGAGCTTCTAACGCACTCAGCAATGACATAGGCGCTATGATCATATCCCCTGAAGGATGTCATACTCCCTTCACTACTAGGTCTTGTTTCAACTGTACCAATAATATGGAAGAATATGAAGAGCATATTATGGGTCTCAATGCTGCCATAGATTTGGGAATCAAGTTCTTAAGTGTATTTGGAGATTCAACCTTAGTCATCAGTCATATCAAAGGAGAATGGGACACGAAGCACCCTAATATCATCCCTTACAAAGAACATGTGTTGACATTGATCCCACATTTTGAAGAAATTACCTTTGAGCATTTTCCACGAGAGGAAAATCAACTAGCAGGCGCGTTAGCAACCATGTCATCAATGTTCAAAGTCATATGGAATAATGAGGCTCCTCAGATCACCATCGAGAGAATGGACAAACCAACTTACTGTCACGAGATCGATACTGATGAAGTAGTGGACAAGTCTGGGTTCCATGAAATTAAGAGATATCTCGAGGCCCAAGAGTATCCGGAGGGAGCTTCAGTCAATGACAAGAAATTCCTGAGAAGATTCTCTGCTAAGTTTTTCCTCAGTAATGGCATTCTCTACAAGCGCAAACATGATTCTACTTTGCTTCGGTGCATAGACAAGAGTGAGGCAGACAAGATTATGGATGATTTACACGAAGGCACTTTTGGCACCCATTCTAGTGGGCACACGATGGATAAAAAGATCCTACGGGCAGGGTACTACTGGTCTACCATGGAAGCAGATTATCATCAGCATTCATGAACCTATCACAAGTGTCAGATCTATGCTGACAAAGTATACGTGCCTCCAGTTCCTCTAAATGTATTAGCTTCTCCTTGGCCATTCGTGATGTGGGGGCATCGACATGATTGGAGAAATCAAACCTACAGCTTCTAATGGACACCGTTTCATCTTGTTTGCCATTGACTACTTCACGAAGTGGATTGAGGCAGCATCCTTCGCTTCTGTCACCAAGAATGTTGTGGCCCGATTCATCAAGAAGAATCTTATCTGTCGATACAGTATTCCAGAAAGAATCATCACAGATAATGGTACAAATCTCAACAATACTATGATCACTACACTATGCGCGCAATTCAAGATCCAACATCATAACTCTTCTACTTACCGACGGAAGATGAATGGCTTTGTAGAAGCCGCTAATAAAAATATAAAAAAGATCATACAAAAAATGACCGTGACCTACAAAGACTAGTGTGATACGGTGGGAGAACTGACTTGGGTTTTGCGTTTGTTTTTGCAAATGTTTGGTTTAGCAAGAGTCGCCACCGACTTTTTATTTTATCCTAAGGAAAGGTCAAAAAGCACAGGAAAGACCTTTGAGATGTTTTCGTGGGTTCGGGGGGTAGATTATGAAAAGGGAAGGTGCTAGCACCCTTTTCATCCATGGTTATCCATGGGCTCTTAGTTACTTGTTTTAGATCACTTGCCTTTGCTTTTCAATTGTGTGAAATGGTGCTTTGTGTGTGTGGTTTTGAAAATGTTTTGAAAAAGATGCCTTGTCTAGGCAACAATTGTAACAATTCTTTACTCGAATGTTTTACAAAGATGTTTGTCTTTTTGAAAAGATGTTTCAATGTTTTTTTGAAAGTTATTTTTGGAAGTTGTGTTGTGATGTGTGTTTGAAAATGGCAAGTGTGTTTTTCAAGTTTGATCAAGTAACTAAGAGTTGTCTACCCTATTTTACTCAAAGGTCTTTCTTATGTTTTTAACCCTTTTAACAGTGTTGTTTCACCATTGTGTTTGGTGAACAACCTTGCGTTAGAATGTTAACGGGACGGGCGCGGGTCATCGTATAGACCATGAAAGCAATAGTGTCAAGTATTTTTGGCAATTTTCTTGAGGGACTATGATCATTTTGTTTAGGCAACAAGATAGCGTCATCGAGGGACTATGATCATTTTGTTCGTTTTTGCTTTGTTTTGCCAAAGTACTTGACATGCAAACATGGCCCATTTTTGAAGGCAATAAGTGGAGTAACCCTAGGGGTGCAAGTGTGCATTGTGTTTGTTTTTCATGCATGTTTATCTTGAATTAGGTCAAGCTATTTGTTGATTGATTTTGCATACAAACCCTAGGTCTAAACATGACATAATTGAAAGCTTTTAAATACGGAAATTTAAATGCTAAGCTATTACAACAATGATTATGGGGATGAGGGTACAAGTTTGAATTTGGGGATATTTGACAAGAAATTAAATTCTAAGCTATTACATCTATATTGAATATACAAGACAAATATCTAATATTTAAATAAGTACAAATAAATAAATATCAAATAAAAATGCATTATGCTAAAAAAGGGATTTTTCATGTATGTAAAAGTATTTTTCAATGTGAAATATAAACAAAAATAAAAAAGGTCAAATTTGAATATTTTTGTCATTTAGGGCAAAACCCTAGTTTTTAAATAAATAGTAATATTTATTAATTATGTACAATATATATTAAAAAATAAAAAGTATATTGTAAAAAAAAGTATTTTTAGTGTCATATATTAATAAAAATAAAAACGTATTATTTCTATATTTTTATCGTAAGTATTCTAATAAATATAATATACAAGTACTTATATATATATATTTACTAAACCTATTAAATATAAAAGATAAAATTAATTATTTATGTATATATAAAAAATGTATATTTAAGAAAATATTTTCAAGATATAAATAAAAATAACAACTAAAAAATAAACATATTTTTTATACTATTTTTTAGGGTTTTAGTAAAAAAAGTATTTATATTATTTACATACATAAGCTATTAAAATGGAACAAATATCAAATAAATATGAAAAAAAAGTGGAAAAATATTTTTGGTGTTTTTTATGTTTAAGCAAAAAATATGAAATCATAATAAAAAATAAAAAGTCAAAAATGACAAATATTTAATCAAATGGGCCAGGGGGGGTGCAAATGGAAAAGGGGGGTGCAAAAAGTAAGGATGGCTCAGGCCCAGCCCAAGCCATCATCTTCAACCTCCAGCTCCTTGTTCAAATAGAAAACGCGCGCCTCTCCTTGTCCAACACAAACTCCTGATTCTTTGATTATTTTGCAAAACTCATAACATAAACATTGTAGAGCATCAAATCACGAGTTCAAACATGTAAAAAACTTGGATTAACACTCAAAGGCCAGAGAGAATTTCTCTGGCCCTAAATTTTAACGTAATTTTTTCATCATGTTCATGGCTAAAATTCTCACAGCATGCTTAACATAAATGAAAAGTGATCACATGTATGGCTTCAGGGCTATGAGTAGGACATGTTTCATTCACAAACCTAAGCCTAACTCTTCCTAGATTGAGAGATAGAAGTCCCTGGATTACCTGTCTCAGCTTGAATCATGCAGAGCAATGTGGCCAACTTCAATGGAGTTTGAGCTTCTGTATAGCTTGCCTGAGGTCCAAGGAAGCTTTTCCCACACCTAGCTTGCTTTGAATCACTCTGTATTGTGCTATAGAAGTCCACCTGCAAAACTGAAAACAGAAAATGGCAAGTGAGATTAGGGGTGTTACAGCTTGTGTTTAGGGCTTGGAATAGTTTAGGTGGATGGAAAGGAATGTGTTGGAAATTGTTTGGGCAAAAACGCACGAGTGGATAATGCTAGGTAAGTCAAACTGCAGGGATGCCCTGTTTTTGCAGCAAAACAGTGTTTTTGTGTTTTGGGAGGTATGATGAATGGTTGAATCATGTTTTAGGCTTGTCTTGATGTATGGAAAATGTTCACAAGGTTTGTGTTTGGCTGTGTTGACAGGAAATGGAAGTTGGAGTGTTTTTGCAAAGTTGCTTCAAGTGTAAGTAAGAAAGTGTGTCCTTGGATACAAGCCAGTACAATGCCTAATGTATGCAGCCAAAACAAAGATCTTGGTAACTGGAATGTGTAGATTTGATTTGGCTCTCAGATTTGGCCCCATGCCTCAAGGATTTGGTATTTGACATAAAGCAACTTTAAGCAAAAATGGCAATCTACCTTTTTTCCAAATAAGGGTTAGTTTAGCATGTATTGTCCAAATGAATGAAATAAGGCATTAACACAATGGTTAGGTATTAAATTATTGAGTGTGAAGAGGTTTAAAGGCGTGCAAGCTATCACAAACCCTGCTGATTTGAAAAATGCAATTGTTATGAACATGCTTTGGCCATGAACAAAAGTGAGTTTTGGCCAACTTTGCAAATTCGATTCTCTCTAACCACAAGGGTGTTTGAGAAGTTCTTGGAAAATTTGGAAAGCTTGGAATGTGTACTATAATCCATATTTGTAATGAAAATTGAAACTCCAAGTGTAACCATGTGAAAAATGGCCAAGAAGTTGGACAAAAATCCTGCCTAGAATAGGACAAAATTTCTCTAAGTTAAAAATGTTTTGTACCCTTATTCCAAAAATCATAAATTGAGATACAAGCTTCCTTTGAGAAAACATTGTCAATAAAAGTTGTAGATTTTGCAATGGAATACAACTTTTATGTTTCAAGTTTTGTTTGAATCCAATTTCATCTTGGTGAAAAAATGGGGCAAAGTTAGGAAAAAATAAGAAAATTTCATAACTTAGAAAATTTTCTAAGTTATGAAATTTTTTCATTTTAAACCCTAATTTGCAATTTTGGGTTTCTTGATGAACAAGTTTCATAATTTGACATGTCTTGATGAAAAATGAATCTTGGCCCTTGATTTTGACCAAAAAGTCAAAGTTTGACTTTTCAGTATACAGTCAAATTTTGATCAGTTGACTGAAAAATTCATCTGTCAATCCTATGCATTTGAGATCTTTTGAACTTGTTGAATGGGTCAAGACAATGCCATTGAGTCCTTGAGTCCATATATGAGCTTGGTTTTCCATTGGTTAGGTCAAACAGTCAAAAATTTCCTTTGTGCAGTCAAAACCCTAAAAATGACCATTTTGCCCTTTTGGTGATCTGATCAAATTTCTTATGGAATTGTGATCCAAACTTGACCAAATGGTTTATATGAGTTCATAATGTTGATGTGGGTCAAAAATCATGAGGTTTGACTGTCAATTGGCCACAGTTGACTTTTTCCCCAATACAGTTGATTTCTAGGTCAACTGTCTAATTGACTGGGAAAAGATTGGAATCAAGGCTTGAAACTTGGCATGGATAAACTTGTGAGTACAACATGAAGCATGAAAGTCATTTTGGGCATTTTAGGTCAAAACATCCCTGTGCAAACTCAAACCCTAATTTGGGTCAACAGTGCAAGGAGGGGTCTTGAGCAGAGCAAACTCTAACTTGATCTTGAGTTCCAAGAGTCTTATGATGAGAAAATGTTGATGAAAAGGGAGGGCAAATTTTGGGGTACAACAACTAGCATGAGATGTTACCATTCGCTCTCCACGGTTACCGTACCACGGAGCGTACATCAACAGGGGCAACTCCCTTCTCCTTGGTATACGACATGGAAGTTGTTCTACCAATTGAAGTCAAAATACCTTCTTTGAGAATCATAAAGGATGCGGGGTTGAGTGAAGATGAATGGATTCAAACTCGATTTGACCCGTTGAACTTGATTGATGAGAAGAGGCTTACAGCTATCTGCCATGGTCAGATACACCAGAAACGTATGATCAAAGCTTTCAACAAGAAGGTCAGACGTCAAGCATATCAAGCTGGTGACCTGGTAATCAAGCGTATCCTACTGCCACAAGGTGATCCCAGGGGAAAATGGGCTCCTACCTAAGAAGGAGCATTTATGATCAAGATCATATTTTCTAGTGGGGCAATGATCTTAACCACTATGGACGGCGACGATCTTCCACATCCTGTAAACGCGAACATAGTTAAAAGATACTACGCATAAACAAAGACCCGCTAGGTCGACTGACCTAGGAAAAAATCAGGGCATCCTTGTGATATGGTGGGAGAACTGACTTGGGTGTTTTATGTTTTATCCCAAATGTTGCGGTTAGTAAGAGTCTCCACCGACTTTTCTTTTATCCAAAAGGAAAGGTGAAAAAGCACAAGAAAGACCTTTGAGATTGTTTCTTGAGTTCGGGGGGTAGATCATGAAAAGGGAAGGTATTAGCACCCTTTTCATCCATGGTTTTCCATGGGCTCTTAGTTACTTTCTAGATCACTTGCTTTTCTTTGAAATTGTACTTTGTATGGTTTTGAAAGTATTTTGTAAAAAGGCCATTGTTTAGGAAAACTTTGTAATGATTCTCATTCGTAAGAATGTATACAAAGTGTTTGATCTTTTTGAAAATGTTTTCAAGTTTTGAAAGATATTTTGAAAGTGTTGGTGTTTGTTTTTGAAAATAGCAAGGATGTTTTGTTTTGAAAGGGAGCAAGTAACTAGGAACATTCTACCTACTTAAAAGTCTTTCATGTTCATTTCCTTTATCCTTTGACATTGTTATCTTATCATTGATTTGGTAAGTAACCCTATCTTTGGATGTAAAAGGGACGGGCGTGGGTCATCGTATAACCATGATTAGCAATGTTGCAAGATATCTTAGCATTTTTCTTTAGGGACTAAGATCATTTTTAAAGGCAACATAGATAGCGTCATCGAGAGACTATGATCTTGTATTTTGCTTGTTTTTGCTAAGGTACCTGTGATACGGTGGGAGAACTGACTTGGGTGTTTGCGTTTGATCGCAAATGTTGCGATTAGCAAGAGTTACCACCGACTTTTCTTTTATCCAAAAGGAAAGGTGAAAAATCACATGAAAGACCTTTGAGATTGTTTCTTGAGTTCAGGGGGTAGATTATGAAAAGGGAAGGTATTAGAACCCTTTTCATCCATGGTTTTCCATGGGCTGATAGTTACTTGCTAGATCACTTGCTTTTGTTGGAAAATGTGCTTTGTGTGGTTTTTGAAAGTATTTTGAAAATGCGCCATCGTTTAGGCAAATTTTGTAATGATTCTCGCTCGTAAGAATGTATACAAAGTGTCGATCTTTTGAAAATGTTTTCAAGTTTGAAAGGTGTTTTTGAAAGTATTGGTGTTCTTTTTGAAAATACAAGGATGTTTTTGGATTTGAAATTGAGTAAGCAACTAGGAATAATCTACCTACTCAAAAGTCTTTCATATTTATTTCCTCTTTCCTTTGACATTGTTATCTTACCATTGATTTTGGTAAGTAACCCTATCTTTTGATTTAGAAGGGACGGGCAAGGGTCATCGTATAGTCATAGAAGGCAACCCATGGAACATTTTAGCAATGTCGTTTTAGGGACTAGATCATTTACCGAAGGCAACATGGAGGGTCATCGAGGGGCTACGATCTTTTATCGAGGGTCTTTTGCTAAAACGCCCATGTCCGAGGGACATGACTATTTTCCGATAGGCAACAAGTGAGATTACCCTAAGGGTGCATGTGTGAATAGTGTGTTTGATTGCATGCAATTTAGTCTTTGATTTTTGGGTTGTCTATTTGTTGTTTTTATCTTACAATACACACCTTAATTACTAATAATATATGAAAGCAATAAAAACGCGGGAAAATTAAAGTCCTACACTATTACATCATTAAGGGGATGGGGGTACAAATTTATGAATGGGTGAAACAACCGGCTGAAAATTATCATACAATGAAGTTTCCATCAAACGTCTTTTATCCCTCATGAAGGGAAACGTAAACATTGAGAAAACCTGAGAAGGGAGAAGTCACGGTCTTGCGATCGAGAGATCGAGTAAGGGAGTCTGTTACGCGAGGGGAAGGTATTAGCACCCCACACTCCCGTAGTACTCTATGGTATCCACTCTTGTTATCTATCTTATGGGTGTGTTTAATCTATGCTCACTGTTTACTATATTACTGAAGGGAGAATGCATTCAAAAGAAAGGAGAAAAGAATGTAGGGAAAATAAAGTTGTGCTCGCTTTGGCCCTACCCCAATGCCTACGTATCCTTTTTGAGTAATTGGAGCTACCGTAGTCCGGCTCACATGTTTTTGTTTGTTTTGAGTTTTTTATGGACAATGTTAATTCCGTCTTCTGCCGCAGCTCGACCTTTGGAGACTTATGTGTTGGCACAAAAGTAAATTAATCATGTCCTTACCTGAAAAGGGTTTTAGAGAAAAGGTGCTCGAGCGCATAAAATGGTTTGAGTTGGTATGTGTTTTATTACCTTGAAAAAGGGTTTAAGTGTTGTTAGCATGTTTTATGATTTGCTAAAGAAAAGAGGTTTTAGTTTTGAATGCAAGGATGCAAAAAGGGAAAGAAAAGAGTCTATGGGAGACTAGCCTATTTCTAACCTAATGTTATCATACAATGGTGGTCCTAAGGTTTGGATTAACAAAAGGGAAACATCTACCTAATGCTAGCATGCATGGTTTGCAACCTAAGGTTTAACTTGCATCCGAACGGAGCAAGCACATCCTAAGGGAACATGGTATGTACAAGGGTAAAGCAAGCAACCCAGTAAACTCAAGAGAGCATACCTAGAGAGATCCTATCTAGGTTAGCATGCTAAAAAAGTCTAACAAGACTATCCTATAGGGCACATGCAATGAGAGCGAAGTCGTGATCTCAATTTCTAAATTGAGTGACTCATCGATCAACAAGAAATAAAGGAAAGCAATGAAACCCTATAGGGAGCATGCACTGAGAGCTAAGTCGTTATCTCAATTTCTAAATTGAGTGACTCATCAATCAACAACCAAGGAAAAAACACAAGCACAACACATATAGAAAATGAAGTGCGGAATGCCTACTACAGGTCTTTAAACAGCGACTTCGAGTGCACGCTCTTTATTTCCTACTTCTCATGGTATCTAGAAAGAAATAAAATGCGAAATAAGGATTAAAATAGGGTTACAACGATTACCGAGCATAAAAATAATAGAAAATTCTAATAAAATTATAAGGAGAATCTAAAAATATTTCCTAAAATATTCTACTATTTTTGTATCATTTTTTATCAACAAAAAATATGGAAAGAAAATTTAAATCAAAAGCAGATGGAGTATGGAATCTATATAGGGGTTATGTTCAAAAATTGCACTAAGGCCCAACCCAAAGATGATCCATGGTGTTTATTTTGTTCAAGGCAATTGGTTTAAAAAAAGGAATTGCAGCAGGCCAGGAGAGTGATTGAGTCAGGCCATCCTACCAACAATAATCACCATCAGAATTTTTTACCAATATTACTTTTATTATGAAAAAATTCAGATAATAAAAATAATAGAGCAAAGAATGCATATAGGGTTAAGAAGTGTGGTTGTTTAAATTCACACGAAATAAGGATTTCTTTATCTCTCGAACGGCGCCGTCACCAAGATGACCTTTCCGATCTACTTAGTCCATCGTCTGATCGATGCATTCTCCTCTTGGCGTTTTCGTCTCGTTACACAACAACTTCATGGATCCAACTCTCACACGTTCTTGATTGCTTCAGCTTATCATTGATTGAATCACTATTTAGAGTGATCCTTCCTCTCCTTCGTTTCAACATTACAAAGTATCTTCTTCATCTCAGCGACACTCTTTTTCATTTGAAACTAGTTGTAAGTTTAAGAATGCGCCTAAGAGGGGGGGGGGGGGGGTGAATTAGGTGGTTGTCAATTTTTGACTTATTTTATACTTTTTGGTTTTGATTTAGTGCTTTGAAAACTGTAAAGTGCAGAAAGTAAAGAGACACGGAGATTTATCCTGGTTCCTTCCACACCCCGGAAGTACGTCCAGTCCCCTTGCAAACACGCAAGAGATTTCACTATTTTGTTAGAACTTTTACAAGACTCTTCCTAGTCTTATCAACTAAAGAACCTAACAAATACCAATAACACCCTCTTGGATTTTCAATAAGTCTCTTGAGAACAATCCTCTCAAAAGATACCTCTTGTTTCCAACAATGTACAACAAGGAACACAAGTAGTCTAATACTTAATTCCAACAATCCTGGAAAAAAGTTACACTTTGTATAATTTTATGAAGTATGATTTCTTGAAAGATGTTGATCACATAGAGTGACTTCTTTGAAGTTTCTTCTTTCTTCTCTTGTAAGCAATTCAAACTGTAACACAATGGTTAGATAATGCTCAAAGATTTCTGTTCTTATATGTGTGAAAGTGCAGAAAATCTTTGTTCTTAAAAGTTAAGAAATATGAAGTTTGAATATTTTACAAAGTTCAGAATTATTGCATAAGAGAAGAGTTGTTTTATAATTTGAAAATTTTAGTATTTAAAGTAATCAAGATACCTTTCCAAATGGACACTTTTCTGTTTGAAAAACTTGAGAGGATGCAATGTATGACCATGCATCTATTGGAGAAAAGGTGTGAAGGATATCTTGAAACCAGTTCAGATTTTTAAAAAGTTACAATGTGTAAATCGATTAACATAAGATGTAAATCGATTGCACGGGTTTGTAACGTTCATGTTTTCAAAAAAATTGAAGTGTAAATCGATTAGTATGTTGTGTAAATCGATTTACAAGTGTTAAAAATTAACTTAGTTCTGTGATCAATCGATTTACACTTCATGTAAATCGATTGCTGCCAGAAACAATCAGTTTTTGAAAAGGCATGTGTAAATCGATTTACATCAAGTGTTAATCGATTTACATCAGTAAAAAACTTAAAATCTATTTTAAAATTTAAGTGAAGTGTTGTGGCAAGTGTGTATATCATTTTTGAGCATTTCTAATCAATGTAGTTCAAATGAGAATTGATATACTTGATTGCTTGCCATGATACTTGAAGCTTTGAGTGAATGATGCTTTAAGCTAATTCCACTTCTTTTCCTTCTTGCCATAGTGCTTGTTTGTCTTTCATCAAACTAGCTTGTTTGTCTTTCATTAAACTAGCTTGTTTGTCTTTCATCAAAACTAAAGTTGAGTTGAGGCTTGAGATTACATTCTCCCCCTTTTTGATGATGACAAACCATCTTTCTTTATGAGTTGTTCAGATTTGGAGCAAAATGAGTTTTCTCCCCCTAAGTTAGATTTCTCCCCCTATGGAGAAAAAGTTTTTAAAGCTTGCCCTGTAAAGAAAATTGAAACAAACAACCATAAAGTGCTATCACATCCTTCTCCCCCTTTGACATTATCAAAATGAAGGGAAAGATGCAACAAAAAAATGATACTTATAACAGTTTGAAACATATATGAACAAGAACTAAAAGGCAGATGTTTAAAAATAGCGAACAAAGTTCAAATACAACAGACTAACACTTGAATGATTACAAAACAAAAACATAATGATAAATAACAAGAATTCAATAATATTGGTCATTGGAAGGGTCCTAGATATGGAAATTGTTGTTGTAGAGGTGGTTCGGTGTATTGAGGAGGCGGAGGTGCTGGATTGTTTGGATCGTATGGAGGGATATGAAGATGTGAATAGAGGTATGAAAATTGTTGGTTCACATCATTCTAAAAAGCATTGATACGAGAGGAGGTAGAGTCATTTATCTCGATCCATCGAGCATTGATGTTAGAATTGAGAGAAGCAAACTGTTGCGTCATGTAATCCATAACATCTTGATTTGTTGGACCAGAAGAGGCAGCAGGAGGAGGAACTTCATTGTCTTCTTCATCTGCATTATTGCCTTCATCACCTACAACATCCTCTCCAATGTATGTGATGGTTTTTGCTTCAGCATTGAAATGAACACCCATCCTAGAATCAACATTTTTGATGGAGATCCTATTGGTGATTGGATCCATTTTAATCCGCTCAAACCCAGTAAAGTCTATATCAAACGCTTCCATGATCCTTGTAATGAAATATGCATATGGTAGAAAAGTGGCCCTTGTGGCAACTCTTAGCATATGCACCACAATAAGTTTAGCCCAGTTTACCGCAATACCATTTTTCCTTGCATATAGAATTTGCAGTTCTAGGTCGGTCACAGTACAATAATTTCCTGCTCTAGGAAACAAGATATATACCAGAAAATAGTGAAACAATCTATCATCAATATGAAAATTACCAGCACTCCAAGTGTCCCGAGCCTGAATAACACCGCCAAGACTACGAATCCGCTTTGCACGGTATTCAGATTCGGATAACCTACCAATGCTGTAGAAAAATTCTCGCTTCTTGTAATTTTCCCAATCAACATCCTCTGGGTCATAGAGGGTACTTCCAGTATATGGAATGTTCAAAATTCTACCAATAGTTTTGGAATGTAGAGGAATTCTTGTTCCGAGCACATAGGTATAACATTTGTTGTTATCATAGTGCAAATTGCTGTAGAATACTCGTACTAGATCCGGGTAATAGTAACCACGTGATGATATTAATGGTTCTAACCCATAAGCAATTAAATCCCTTTGAAACGAGAAGCATTCATCTGGAAAGGTAGATAATATACCGAATTTTGGAGTTGAGATGATTTTCTTTTGAAAATGCTTGATAAATCTTTCAATTGTAAGTTTAAGAATGCGCCTAAGAGGGGGGGGGGGGGTGAATTAGGTGGTGGTCAATTTTTGACTTATTTTATACTTTCTGGTTTTGATTTAGTGCTTTGAAAACTGTAAAGTGCAGAAAGTAAAGAGACACGAAGATTTATCCTGGTTCCTTCCACACTCTGGAAGTACGTCCAGTCCCCTTGCAAACATGCAAGAGATTTCACTATTTTGTTAGAACTTTTACAAGACTCTTCCTAGTCTTATCAACTAAAGAACCTAACAAATACCAATAACACCCTCTTGTATTTTCAATAAGTCTCTTGAGAACAATCCTCTCAAAAGATACCTCTTGTTTCCAACAATGGACAACAAGGAACACAAGTAGTCTAATACTTAATTCCAACAATCCTGGAAAAAAGTTACACTTTGTATAATTTTATGAAGTATGATTTCTTGAAAGATGTTGATCACATAGAGTGACTTCTTTGAAGTTTCTTCTTTCTTCTCTTATAAGCAATTCAAACTGTAACACAATGGTTAGATAATGCTCAAAGATTTCTGTTCTTATATGTGTGAAAGTGCAGAAAATCTTTGTTCTTAAAAGTTAAGAAATATGAAGTTTGAATATTTTACAAAGTTCAGAATTATTGCATAAGATAAGAGTTGTTTTATAATTTGAAAATTTTAGTATTTAAAGTAATCAAGATACCTTTCCAAATGGACACTTTTCTGTTTGAAAAACTCGAGAGGATGCAATGTATGACCATGCATCTATTGGAGAAAAGGTGTAAAGGATATCTTGAAACCAGTTCAGATTTTTCAAAAGTTACAATGTGTAAATCGATTAACATAAGATGTAAATCAATTGCACGGGTTTGTAACGTTCATGTTTTCAAAAAATTTGAAGTGTAAATCGATTAGCATGTTGTGTAAATCGATTTACAAGTGTTAAAAATTAACTTAGTTCTGTGATCAATTGATTTACACTTCATGTAAATCGATTGCTGCCAGAAACAACCAGTTTTTGAAAAGGCATGTGTAAATCGATTTACATCAAGTGTTAATCGATTTACATCAGTAAAAAACTTAAAATTTGTTTTAAAATTTAAGTGAAGTGTTGTGGCAAGTGTGTATATCATTTTTGAGCATTTCTAATCAATGTAGTTCAAATGAGAATTGATATACTTGATTGCTTGCCATGATCCTTGAAGCTTTGAGTGAATGATGCTTTAAGCTAATTCCACTTCTTTTCCTTCTTGCCATAGTGCTTGTTTGTCTTTCATCAAACTAGCTTGTTTGTCTTTCATCAAAACTAAAGTTGAGTTGAGGCTTGAGATTACACTAGTATCGCCGCTGTTCGCTTCAGTGGAGAGTTCCCCTTTGTCGGCTTGCTTTAATTGCGGTTCTGCCATGGTCTCAGCTTCGAGTTTCACTTCAACCTTCAATTTGTCGATGATGAGAAACACATAACCACTGGCGGTTTCTTGTCCATTCCTCTTCTACTTCTTAATTTGATTACTGCTGTGTGATCGGTGGAAATAGAACTGACTGTTTTGGAATGCTGGTTCGCGAAATGTCGCGATAAGCAAGAGTCGCCACCGTCTTTTATTTTCTCCAACAAGGAAAGGACAAAAGCACAGCAAAATTCCTTTTCGAGATGTATCTCGGTTCGGGAGGTAGATTATAGAAAGGGAAGGTGTTAGCACCCTTTCTATCCGTGGTTATCCACGGGCTCTTAGGTACTTTCTCACTATGTTTTCAAAAATGTTTTGCTTTTCTTGTGTTTGTGGGTTTTGAAAAAGTTTGTTTGAAAACTTCGATTTAACTCTTGTATCTGTCCTCAAGAGTGTATGAAGTGTTGTTTGAAAACTTTTGTCAGAAAAGTGTAAGTGCGAAAAGTTGTTTTTGTTTTGAAAGAGCAAGTATCTGAGAATCTCTACCTACTCAAAATAAATTAAGCTGTGTAAATGTCCTTTAGACAGTACTATCCCACTATTGAGAAGTAGGTAGCACCGTCGTTGGAGTTTCGGGTCAATTCGATTATAGGGACATGTGTGGTCACCAAAGCAATAGTAGGACGCCTTAGCGGTAACCCTAATGTCCTAGATCCTTTTTTATCCGAGGCAACTGTTTTGAGGCAACTTGGATCTTTAGACAAGAGGGCGACCTCTAAAACACCCTATACTCAATAACCACGTCGAGGCAACCAAGTGAGGCGTACCCTAAGAGTGGCATGTGCGAGTGTGTCAGGTTTCATGTTAAGTTATCTTTGAACATGTCATGGTGAGCTACATTTTGATTTTAATTTTCAAATAAGTCTTGTCATGCATAGCCTAATTAACATACATCTAGCAATTAAAGGTTGCGAAAAATAAATCTACGCTATTACAAGGCGTCGGGTATTTACATCGCCAAAAGCAAACCCTTGAAAAGTAAATTGCGGAAAATTAAAGGAAAGCGATAAAAAGTCCTAATTAAAGATATTACATCCTCGGAGCAATTACATAAATATGGATCAAAAATTATATGCGCGAGAGAAAATTGAATCGGAGAAGTCTTTAGGGTCTTGACCCCTTTTTGGAGAAAGAAAGAAGTTTTGGTTGTTTATGAATTAAATTAAATTAAACCTAAAACTAATTAATAAAAAGAAATTTTTTAATCTTTAATGTCTCAAGGAAGTAAATAAAAAATAGTCAAAAGTTAGTAAAAACCCTAATTCTAATTTATTTTATTTATTGCAAAAAATATTGAAATTAACCTAATTAAAAAAAGACTAAATTAATTTGTTAGTATTTATTTACAAAAATAATAAAGGGTGAAATTAATAAATAATAATAATAATAATTAATAGTAAAATAATTAAAAGAAAAAAATATAAAAGAAGAAAATAAATAATGAAACCAGGGGGGTGCTGGCCCAATATGGAGGTATGTTTGGAAATTCTCAGGCCCAACAAACTGCAAGCCTCTTTGACTTTTTGGATCGTCCAGGGCGTGTGTTGACTAGGAGTATGATGGTCTTCCACTCAGGACCATTAGATTTATGCCTGAAGCCACATGGCGCATGGATGTTTGAGGTGAAGAAGTGAAAAACACAAGAAGGGGGTTGAATTGTAAAAACTGGAAATCAATTGCAATGAACACGGTATTTTTATCCTGGTTCGTTTGATCTCAAACTACTCCAGTCCACCCGTCAAGGTGATTTCTCCTCTCTCCAACGAGGTCTTAATCCACTATATTCAACTGAATATTACAATCTGCTTTAACAACTGCTAAAGCCTTCTTGAAGCAAACCACAAACCGGTTTCTCAAGGAATCACTTTCTTACAAAGAATTGAAATCTAGGTGTGTGAATGCTTTCTACAAAACTGTTTATCACAACTGTGATACTACACAAATTAAGCTTATGGAAACTAGATTGCTAAAATAATTGAGTAAAGAATTTTGGAGCTTTTAGCAAACTGAGAGTAAGGAAGATGATGATTAGCTTTTAGGCGTGTAAATTGATGTAGAGCATTAGCCAATTCAATCTTTATTGACTTGTTTATATAGCATTGGAATTAGTGAACGTTGGAGCAATAATTCTGATTCAATGCCAATAACAATCTTTCCTTATTAAGCAGATCTTGTCTGGAATGATGCCGTTGGTAATAACTCATCTTGAATGCACAGTACCGTTTCCACTTAAGCATGTTCTGGCTTTGGCTCATTCTGACACTGCTTAAGTGCTGATGAACTGTTGTTGTCTTTATCAGAGTTCAGAGTGTTGAGCGCAGATCTGTTCATCAAGCTTCAGCATAAGCGTGAGTTGTTCTTCTGATTCTGGTATCTGATATAGCATCTTCTGATGCTGATGTTGATATCCAATATTCTGATGCTGATGAGGATGTTCTCCTGCTGATACCCATCAGAGTTTCTGTAAAACAGAAAGTAATTTTTAGGTAGCAAATAGTTCTTACATGAATCACATAATTAATATATCATTTCATTTTGTTATCATCAAAACTTAAACTTAGGGTAGTAGATTCAAACTTTGTTCTAACAATCTCCCCCTTTTTGATGATGACAAAAACTAGATATTTTTTAATTGATAATAGCGTGAAAAGTATCAGAGATAACTAAATGATAAGTTGCATCAGAATTAAATAGGAAGTTATCAAAGATAAGGGATAAAGAGATATCAGAGTTTAGATCGGAGATACTCCCCCTGAATTTATTACTTCCCTTTTTAATTCCAAGAGTTCTTCAGGATCAGATCTTTATTGAATTTTTGAACATCAGAATGTTAGAGCTTCAGATCAGAATATCAGAGTTTTGACTGTCAGAACTTCAGAGCTTCAGTGTATCAGAGAGCATTCTTGTACCTGTAGACTTATGCAAAAACAGAAAACATATTCAAGTATATCAGAGTTAGAATGTTTGAGACTTTTTGTCTCAGTAATCCGTTATGAAAAATATCATTCTTGTTCTCCCCCTTTTTGTCAGCAATCAAAAAGTGTAAGTGATGTGCTAAAACGATCAGAGCAGAAAAACTTGTTATATTAAAATATTCAGAGCCAGACAAAACAGTACAAAAGATATGCAAAGAAAAACATTGAAAATTATCATGAATGAAAAACTAAGGTTGGGGAGGAAAGCGTGTGAACAGAGTCTCCAGCATTGCCTTAATCTGATCAGCAGTTTCAGTCTGCTTGTGCACCATGCTGACTACTGTATCTATCTTGATGTCTTGCATATCCATCCTTTCCTTCATCTTCTGATCATTTTCATCCATTCTTTGCTGCAGACGAATGTCATTCAGCTTCAGTTCTTCCAGAGTCTGCCTGTCCAAGGCAGCTTGAGAAACATCAGAAGCAGGAAGCTTCTGAGAACTTTCTGCAACATCTTCAGCTTGACTGACTTCAGCCTGAGTTGTCTGATCTTCTTCTGCTTGCTGAACTTTTGAAGCTGGACGCTTCTCAGACCATGGCTCACTATCCAGAAGGAGCACGTCTTCCTGTGGCAGCTGACTTTCAACTTCCTTCAGCAGCTTGCTGAAGTTCTATTGTGCCTGCTCATAGTTGATATCTTGCAACTTGAGGGCTTCAGCACGTACCCATATTCTGAAACGTGTCCAGAGCTGGTCTGAGGCAGCAGGATTAATCATTCCAAGACAAACTTGCTTCAGAGAAGCAATCCACTGCTGCAAACCTATTTCAAAATTCATAATGCCAGAACCAACATCTGGCTGTTTTGGTTTTGGAATGGCTATTTTATGTTTGAGATCAGCAAGACGGTCAAGGATTGTTAAATCGATGAAGGTCCTGCTGGGGTCTTCTGTAGTTTGTTTGGGAGATGTTTGTTTGGGAGATGGAGTGGGAGAGTCAGAAATAATAATTGGACTGTATGGAGTTTTTGGAGTATTTGGAGGGGTAGTTTCTGGCGAGGATGGCAGCTGGGCCATGGTTACAGTTGTTCCACATGGCAGCTGAATTGCCAAAGGTTGTGGCTTAGAGGATTGAGGAGAATGAGGTTCAGGAGATGGAGTTTTAGAATGATGAAACTCAGGTTGAGGAGGTGATGGTGGAAGTGATGGTTGAGGTGATGGTGGATGAACTTCTGGTTGAGGAGAGGGAGGAGGAATTGCTGGTTGTGGAGAAGGAGGTGGAATTTCTGGTTGTTCAGGAATTTGTGGTTCTTCTGGGATGGGTGAGAGAGGTTGTTCTGGTTGAGGAGAGTGGGCAATTTCTGGTTCAGTGTTTGGATTATTTGAGAGGTGATCAGAAACACGTTGATCAATGTCAGACAGAACTTTGTCAAGTTCTGATGTTGTTGAAGTTGTGGGTTTTGGATGTTTGGTGCGGGGTCTTCTGAGAGTCAGTGACTCAGAAGGGTCATCTTCTGGTTCGGTTTCATCAATAGTTGGTATGGGGATTGGAATTTCAGTTGAAGCTGGAGTTGGGATTGATGTTGGAATAGCAGAAGAATTTAAAACAGAAGCAGCAGATAAATTACCTCTTTTCTTAGGAGTCTGCTGGGATGGTCCTTCTGAAGTGGCCTTTCTTTTCTTCGTCTTCTTCAGTGAAACTTCTGGTTGAGGTTGGTGCAGATCTTTGATATTCAGCTTGGGATCTGTACCATCAGCCTTGCAAGCGTCCAAGTATCTGAGAACCACAACTGGTTTTGATTCTATCTCAGAAAATAATGGAAAGTCGTCCAGAGGGACTCTTCTTCTGGTGATGTCAGCAAGAGGAGTAACGCTGGGCTCCTTTCTGATATTCTCTATCAGTTTCATTTTCTTCAGATTCTTGGCGTTCAGAGGCTTGCCAACAGTTGGTTCAATAATACTTAATTCTTGAGCTTCTGTGAGGTGCTCTATCAGCCTATTCTCAGTCAAAATATCTGATATTAACCTGCCAAAGGGTATCCAATCCCTCTTTGTTCTTTCTTCTTCCCTGGTCTCCTTGACACTGGTCCTGAGGTGATTAAACAGAAGATGAGCCAAGTTGATTTGTACCTTCTGATTAATAAAGTAGATCAGAAACTGCTGATCTATATTTATATAATCAGGGGAGCTTGTTGGCTTCCTGTGATTAAAGCACCCCAGAATAATCTTCGCCCATACTCTGTGGTGATCCTTTAAGTCTCTGATTTTGCTGCTGGGCACCCCAAGGGTGAAAATCTGTTCTGCAATGACACTAACGTCAGAGCATCTTTCAGCCATATCAATACAGCGGACGCCACCGCCACTGTAACCAATCAATTTTTCTATGTGATCCTCAGTTATCACAATCTTCTTTCCCATTATGTAGGAGGTGACTTGATGCGTTGATGAGGACGCATGAATCCAGAACTCCTTGACCAAAACTGGGAACATTGGTCCAACCAACCTGTCAAAATATCTCTCCTATTTCTGTGCCCTAACTTCTTCTGTCAAGTTAAAGCCATTTTCTTTCAGACTGGAGAAGTCAACAATTAGTTCAGACAACACTTCCAAATTCTTCACTGGTGTGAGAAGTGTTCTGAATGGAACTTGGTACTGTTCAGAGGAAGCTTTCTTCTGAGAACCTGCAGAGACATTGCTGGAGGTTGCCATGTTCACACTTAGGGTTTTTCTGAGAAAACTGAAAAATTGGTTTCTTTGAGAAAGATGAACACACAAGAAAAATGCAGAGAAATATTTGTGAGATTGAAAGAAACGGTAAAAGATTAATGTGAGATGTTAATGAGTTTAAATAGATTTCAAAATTTTTTTTGAAAGTGTAAACGGTTTCAAGAAAGAGAAATAAAATCATGATTACGTTTTAAAACATGATTACTTTCATTTAATGCTTGCTGATTTTCGGGGATTTGAGAAAGATACTTGAAACGGTTACCAGACATGTGTCTCAATGCACCCAATCATCGTTTTGCCTTCTCAGAAGCATGCACGCGTTCTGCTTCAGAGATTTGCTGATGATTGGATGCCACTTGTTTGATTTAGTGAGCAGCACGTCTATCCTTAAGCTGAAACGCTCAGAACTTTAAGAATAGCATCTGATACAATCTGCATGTTCTATCTTTCTGAAAAGAGATTGATCAGAAGTTCACAGTAAAACAAATACATTCTGAAGATAAATATATAGAATTAAAGCATTTTCACTCTGGGCAGATTTTCATGCTGAGATGTTTCAGAATGAAATTGAACCTATCTTCAGAAAGGGGTTTAGTGAAGAAATCAGCCCATTGATGGTCTGTATCTATAAATTTTAAGTTCAAAATTCCTTTCTGAATGTAGTCCCTAATGAAGTGATATTTTATTTCTATATGCTTAGCTCTAGAATGTAAAATGGGATTCTTACTTAAGCAAATAGCAGAAGTATTGTCACAGAGTATAGGGATGTTACTCTCAAAAATCTGGAAGTCTTCAAGCTGACTTTTCATCCAGAGCATTTGTGTGCTACATCCTGCTGCTGCTATGTACTCAGCTTCTGCTGTTGATAGTGCAATTGTGGATTGCCTTTTGCTGGACCAAGAGATCAGATTTTCTCCCAGAAACTGGCAGCTTCCAGAAGTACTTTTACGCTCTACTCTGTCTCCAGCAAAGTCAGCATCGCAGTAGCCTACTAAGCTGTAATCACTAGATTTTCTATAAAATAAACCCAGATTAGTAGTACCTTTCAGATACTTGAAAATTCGCTTAACAATTGTTAAGTGAGATTCTCTAGGATCTGATTGGAATCTAGCACAAATACATACGCTGAATAAGATATCAGGTCTTGAAGCTGTCAGATAAAGGAGAGAACCAATCATACCTCTGTAGACCTTCTGTTCTACCTTTTTGCTTACCTCTTCTCTTTCCAGAATGCACGTGGGATGCATTGGAATCTTTGATCGCTTACATTCTGAGAGGTCAAATTTCTTCAGAAGATCTCTGACATATTTGCTCTGATGAATGTAAGTTCCCTCTGGAGTTTGATTGATCTGAATTCCTAGAAAGAATTTCAGTTCCCCCATGAGGCTCATCTCAAATTCTGCCTGCATACACTTAGCAAATTTTCTTCCAAGAGAAGGATTAGTAGATCCAAAAATAATATCATCAACATAAATTTGACAGACTAAGATGTCATTCTTAACTGACTTACAGAATAAGGTAGTGTCCACCTTCCCTCTGGTGAATTCATTTTCTAACAGAAAGTTACTTAGTCTTTCATACCAAGCTCTGGGAGCTTGTTTCAGACCATATAGTGACTTCTTTAGTTTGAAAACATGTTCTGGATGTTTTGTATTTTCAAAACCAGGGGGTTGGTGCATATAAACTTCTTCTTCTATATAACCATTTAAGAATGCACTCTTGACATCCATCTGATACAGAGTGATGCCTCTATTAACAGCAAATGAAATTAAAAGTCTGATAGATTCTAACCTGGCGACTGGAGCAAAGGTTTCTGTATAGTCTATTCCCTCTTGCTGACTATAACCTTATGCTACCAGTCGTGCTTTGTTTCTGATGACTTCACCTTGTTCATTAAGCTTGTTTCTGATCACCCATCTTGTTCCAATGACGTTGAATCCTTTTGGTCTGGGAACAAGATCCCATACGTCATTTCTGGTGAATTGATTCAACTCTTCTTGCATTTCTAGAATCCAGTCGTTGTCCAGAAGTGCTTCATCAATAGAAGAAGGTTCAATCAGAGACACAAGTCCCATGAGGGATTCTTCAGAGTTTCTGAATCTTGCTCTTGTTCTGATTGGATCTTCCTTTCTTCCTAAGATAGTTTCTTCTGGATGATCCAAGCTGCTTCTGGGTAATCTCTTCTGAGGTTGATCAGCAGCTGTTGTAGGATTGCTAGCAGTGCTCCTTTCAGACGTTGAAGGAGTGTCTGTGTTGAGAGCTTCTAATGACTTGTCTTCAGAACCTGTAAATTCAATTTCCATACCTGCAAAAACTTCATTCTGCTTTGACTTTTCAGAGTCAAGCTTATCATCAAAACGAACACTGATTGATTCTTCCACAATCTGTGTTTCTGTATTGTATACTCTGTACCCTCTTGAGCGTTCAGAGTATCCTAACATAATACACTTCTGTGCTTTAGAGTCAAACTTGTTCAGATAATTCTTTGTATTTAACATAAAACAAGTACATCCAAATGGATGAAAATATGAAATGTTGGGCTTTTTGTTCTTCCACAATTCATATGGAGTCTTTTCCAGAATAGGTCTTATTGAGATTCTATTCTGAATGTAGCACGCTGTGTTTATTGCCTCTGCCCAGAAGATCTTAGCACCGTTTGTCTCATTGATCATGGTTCTGGCCATTTCTTGCAATGTCCTGTTCTTTCGTTCTACAACTCCATTTTGTTGGGGAGTTCTAGGACAAGAGAAATCATGCAGAATGCCTCTGTCATTAAAGAATGACTCAAAATCTTTGTTTTCAAACTCTCCACCATGATCACTTCTGACTTTAACGATTCTAAGATCCTTTTCATTCTGAACTTGGTTACAGAAGGTAACAAACACAGAGTGTGACTCGTCCTTGTGTCTTAAGAACTTTACCCATGTCCATCTGCTATAGTCATCTACGATTACTAACCCATACTTCTTGCCACTGACTGAAGCAGTTTTAACTGGTCCAAATAAGTCAATGTGCAGAAGTTCTAATGGCTTAGAGGTAGAAACAACATTTTTAGATTTGAAAGAAGGTTTTGCAGACTTGCCTTTCTGACATGCTTCACACAGAGCATCTGAATTGAACTTCAAATTAGGAAGTCCTCTGACCAGATTGAGTTTGTTAATATGAGATATTCTTCTCATACTAACATGCCCCAATCTTCTGTGCCAGATCCACTGCTCGTTGTTAACAGACAGAAGACACTTTACATTCTGACTTTTCAGTTCAGAAAGTTTGATTTTATAGATGTTGTTTTTCCTCTTTCCATTAAACAGGATAGTCCCATCTTTCTTACTAACAGCTTTACATGATTTTTGATTAAAGATTATATCATAACCGTTATCACTTAATTGACTTATGGATAACAGATTATGCATTAATCCATCTACTAGCAGAACATTATTTATAGAGGGAAGATTTCCATTACCTACAGTTCCAGAGCCAATGATCTTTCCCCTTCGATTGCCTCCAAAGCCAACGTGGCCTCCAGGCTTAAGTTCCAGGCTTTGGAACATATGCCTTCTTCTCGTCATGTGTCGCGAGCAGCCAGAGTCCAGGTACCATGACTGGTGTTTCTGATTTGCTGCTAAAGATATCTGCAACATGTATTATTTTATCCTTAGGTACCCAGATTTTCTTGGGTCCTGATTTGTTAGATTTACCAAAACTCTGATTGAATTTTGGTTTCACAGAATACTTACTGCTAGTGTATTTAATATCATGTGTGTGACCATACACAAAATGTGAGTTCAGAGGAGTGTGTTTAATGGTTAAATCCATGACATTCTTTGGTGTAGGAACCTTACCTTGGTATCCTATTCCCTTCCTTTCGTTTCTGCTAACTCCATAGATCATTGAAGCCATTTTGCTTCTATCTATGCTTTTAGCAAGGAACTTCTGGAAACTGTGATCATACTCCTTGATGATCTCATCAGCGCTGCTGGGAGTTTCAAAAATTGGTTCCTTCTGAGAGTTTTGTAAAACATTTTCTAATTTTGAAATTTTATTTCTCAGCTCAGAATTTTCCAATTTAAGACTCTCAGTCTTATTAGAGTCAGATTCAAGATTCCTTTTCAGGTTTCTGAATTTAACTCTAATCTGCTGGTACCTTTCCAGGATTTCATTAAGGCTTTCAGCAAGTTCAGCCTTAGTAAAATTAATTGCAAAGTCAGGAAATACCTCTTCTGTATCTGATTCTGAGTCTGATTCAGAAGCTTCACTATCTTCTGAAATGTTGGCCATGAGAGCTATGTTTGCTCTCTCATCATCTGATTCTGAGTCAGTTCCAGACGAGTCAGAGTCATCCCATGTAGCCATGAGACTTTTCTTCTTTTCTCTTCCAAACTTCTTTTTGGGCTTTTCCCTATGAAGCTTTGGGCAGTCACTCTTGTAGTGTACTTGCTCATTGCACTCATAGCAGATGATGTCCTTGGTGTTTGGCTTTCTGCTTCCTGAGGAACCTTCAGATCTTCTGTATCCAGAGGAAGAATCTGTCCTTCTGTATCTGGAAGAAGACTCGTTCTGATCAGATCTTCTGGGATTCCTGAATTTCCTTTGCCTATGCTTCCATAGTTGATTCACTCTTCTGGAGAGGAGAGAAAGTTCGTCTTCTTCTGATGAGGATCCATCAGATGTTTCTTCAACTGCCTGCAAAACTTTAGACTCAGATTTTTTGTTAGATTTTAATGCTAAAGGCTTACCTTGCTTCTGAGGTTCATCATCTTCTAGCTCTATCTCATGACTTCTGAGGGAGCTGATAAGTTCCTCCAGATAAATTTTGTTGAGATCTTTTGCTAGCTTCAGAGCTGTAACCATTGGCCTCCACTGCTTTGGTAAGCTTCTGATGATTTTCTTGACGTGATCAACAGTAGAGTATCCTTTGTCCAGAACCTTGAGACCAGCTACCAGAATCTGGAATCTTGAGAACATTGTTTCAATGGATTCACCTTCTTCCATTTTAAATGCCTCATACTTCTGAATGAGCGCAAGAGCTTTAGTTTCTTTGACCTGGACGTTGCCCTCATGTGTCATTCTGAGTGAGTCAAACATGTTCTTTGTTGTGTCTCTATTAGAGGTCTTTTCATATTCAGCATAAGAGATGGCGCTGAGAAGGATGGTTCTGGCCTTGTGGTGATTTTTGAAGTCACGCTTTTGTTGGTCAGACATTGCTTTCCTATCAATCTTCTGACCGCTTGCATTCACAGGGTGCGTGTATCCATCTGTCACCATGTCCCACAGATCAACATCATGTGCCAGAAAGAAGCTTTCAATTCTGTCTTTCCAGTAATCAAAATTTTCTCCATCAAAGACTGGAGGTTTGCCGCTGAATCTGTCTCTGTCTTCATTGTTGTTATTGCTGGTGTGATGATAAGTTCCTGCCATTGTGTTTTTCTGACGCTGGATCTTGTACTGACACGGTTAAGTGTTTTAGCTCAGAACCAGGCGCTCTGATGCCAATTGAAGAAGTGAAAAACACAAGAAGGGGGGTTGAATTGTAAAAACTGGAAATCAATTGCAATGAACACGGTATTTTTATCCTGGTTCGTTTGATCTCAAACTACTCCAGTCCACCCGTCAAGGTGATTTCGCCTCTCTCCAACGAGGTCTTAATCCACTATATTCAACTGAATATTACAATTTGCTTTAACAACTGCTAAAGCCTTCTTGAAGCAAACCACAAACCGGTTTCTCAAGGAATCACTTTCTTACAAAGAATTGAAATCTAGGTGTGTGAATGTTTTCTACAAAACTGTTTATCACAACTGTGATACTACACAAATTAAGCTTATGGAAACTAGATTGCTAAAATAATTGAGTAAAGAATTTTGGAGCTTTTAGCAAACTGAGAGTAAGGAAGATGATGATTAGCTTTTAGGCGTGTAAATTGATGTAGAGCATTAGCCAATTCAATCTTCATTGACTTGTTTATATAGCATTGGAATTAGTGAACGTTGGAGCAATAATTCTGATTCAATGCCAATAACAATCTTTCCTTATTAAGCAGATCTTGTCTGGAATGATGCCGTTGGTAATAACTCATCTTGAATGCACAGTACCGTTGCCACTTAAGCATGTTCTGGCTTTGGCTCATTCTGACGCTGCTTAAGTGCTGATGAACTGTTGTTGTCTTTATCAGAGTTCAGAGTGTTGAGCGTAGATCTGTTCATCAAGCTTTAGCATAAGCGTGAGTTGTTCTTCTGATTTTGGTATCTGATATAGCATCTTCTGATGCTGATGTTGATATCCAATATTCTGATGCTGATGAGGATGTTCTCCTGCTGATACCCATCAGAGTTTCTGTAAAATAGAAAGTAATTTTTAGGTAGCAAATAGTTCTTACATGAATCACATAATTAATATATCATTTCATTTTGTTATCATCAAAACTTAAAGTTAGGGTAGTAGATTCAAACTTTGTTCTAACATGAGGTATATGATAGACCACCTCCTGAGACCTGCATGTAATCATGTAAAGAAAAATAGAAACAAATATTTTGGGGGACCTGGGATTCGAACCCAGGTCCCAATGACTAATACTCCAATGCCTTGGCCAACTGAGCTGGAACGCGCTTCTGTTAAGTATATGGACAATGAATATTATATACAAAAAAATAATATTATGTTGTAAAACACAAAATGCGCGCGTTTTTTCAAACAGTCCAATGGTATGCTAACACGTCTTCGTCTTCCTCCTTTGTACCTGTAAAACAAAATCAGATAGCGGGGGTTTTTAACCCCCACAACATGCTACGAGGATAAATAGTGATTAGCACTGTGGTTTATATAAATATTTCGCGAATAGTCAGTCTTGTTCGTCTTGGTTCAACGATTCCAACCATATGTATCACTGGTCCTAATTTTTCTTGGTTCATAAAGCCCTAATTCAAAGCTTGGAAACCCTAGAAAATCGTTCATGGCATTCTTCGATTCAGTGCATTATAATCCAATTAAACGATATCATTAGCTTCATATGGGTTCTAGCAATGAAAAACAAACAAGAAATCATGTTAAATGCTCATGAATTAGGCAATACGATTTTGGAAGAAAATGGCAAACCGTGGTTCTGTAATGGACGATTCCTTGAGCTTTGGTATTGGAATTTGATTGTAAATCGTTCCTGAGAACTCCTGTAAGGTATTAGAATCAACAAAAAAATTTGAATCGCCCTAGAAAGCAAAAATTAGTTTTGAGTTTTTCTTGGAAATTTTTCAATATGCTATGGCTTTTCTGCAGCTTTCTTGCACGTGTATGCATCAGGGTTTGCTTGCATATATATAGAGGAATGGAATTAGGTCAAAATCTTGAGCAAAAATCCATTGAATTGATGATTTGATCTTTGATTGAAAATCAAATCTTTTTGCATTTTCATGATTGAACAAAGTTGCCAATTTTGGAGATTTTGTATCTTTGACTTGGTGCACGAAATTGCCAGCCTTTTTAGGTCATATTTGCTTCACCAAAAGATTGAAAAACCAAATCTTGTATTTTCCTACAATTTAAATTGATTAAATGAATTAATATCAATTAAAAATCCAATTAATTAATAAAAATAATAAAATAAATTCCATTAAGCTTGATGGGTCGTGCATAAGTCATGGATGAAGTTTCAAGAAGAGATTTGAGGCCCATTAGCAAAAATAAGGTGTTTTGAGCAAAGTTGACTTTTGCAAATTCCTAAAAATTTCCCAACTTCTCCAATGCATATCTTGCTCAATTTTGATCATATGACCATGTTCTTGGACATTTTGGAAAGCTCTTGAAGTCCTCTAACCAATTCCTTTGGTCCCATGTCATTTAGATTTACCAATCTCAAGTTATGACCTTTTACTTAAAGTGTACATTTGTTGACTTTTGAAAAGGACCTATAATGTCAAAATTGATAACTTCTTGTGAGAGCATTTCTTGGACTTGCAATGTGAAGATGGATTGTAGGAAATGTCATCCCCTTCATAATGAGAATTGGATGGAATTTTTCTGACAAACCATGAAAAAGTTATGCCCTGGTCAAGATACAATTGACTTTTCTGCTGTCCAAAAATAGTAACTTCTTGCATCTTGATGATTTTTGAGCTATCCTTGTGGAATCATGATCAAGACTTGATCAAATGATGATTGTGGACTCAAAATAAGATGTTGACCAAAAATCCTGACTTTTGACTGTGAAATGACCATTTTGCCCTTGCAGTTGACTGTAGGTCAAATAGGGCTTTTGACTGTGCAAATTGGCCCTGTGAGTCTTGAAACTTGGCATGTAGGTGCTTGAGAATAGGTATAGGCCTATGAGACTTGATTGAACCATTGAAAAACCCAAATTCCTTGGAAGAACCAAAACCCTAATTTCAGCTGGCTTAGGAGGTGGTTTCACTGTACAATCTCTTGAGCAATCTTGAACCATTTGAAGATGATTCTTAACAAATCTTGAAGAATATGGGAGGGCAAATTTTGGGGTACAACAGTTGCCCCTGTTCAATCTTCTTAGACCTGAGGATGTAGATTGGCTTGTGTGCCTTTCGTGATCCGAAGGTGGAAGATGATTGAACACTAAAGTGCCCAGAAATTTGCACTCGCATGGTGTAGTATCAGCAATGTGGTGTCGGGAATGGGCTTACAGATGCCATTTGGAGAGATGATGGATAGGAGGATGGGCTTATATATGCCATCTGTAGGTTGTTGGTTGGAGGATGGGCTTATAGATGCCATCTGGAGATTGTTTGTTGAATGGTAGGTTGAAAGAAGGAACCTGTATAGGGTTGCCTGATGATGAGTCAGTGTAAAACTGCATCTTGGAGGAGAAGGAACCAGTGTAGGGTTACTTCATGATGGTCAAGTAGATAGTTGTCCTGTCTGGTTTCAGGTATTAATCTACAATCCGTCCACAGATATTTCCTGGCTTGCTACAGGTGTTGATCTGGAACTTAAGAAGGGTTGGTCGAGGAGATAGTTTTCCTGTCTGGTTTCAGGTATTAATCTCTGACCTGAGAAAGAAAGATAGTCTTCCTGGCTGGTTACAGGTATTGATCTTTAATCTCTTCATATAGATAACTTTCCTGGCTAGTTACAGGTATAGATCTACAATTAGTTCATATTGGTGGTTTTCCTATCTGGTTTCAGGTGTTAACCTATAATCAGTCGTCCACAGATATTTCCTGGATATTTACAGGTGTTGATCTGGAACTTAAGAAAGGGTGGTCAGGGAGATAGTTATCCTGGCTGGTTTCAGGTATTAATCTCTGACCTGAGAAAGAAAGATAGTTTTCCTGGCTGGTTTCAGGTATTAATCTCTGACGTGAGAAAGAAAGATAGTTTTCCTGGCTGGTTTCAAGTATAGATCTACAAGCAGTCGTTCACAAATATTTCCTGGCTTACTATAGGTGTTGATCTGGAACTTAAGAAAGGTTGGTCGAGGAGATAGTTTTCCTGTCTGGTTTCAGGTATTAATCTCTGACCTGAGAAAGAAAGATAGTCTTTCTGGCTTGCTACAGGTATTGATCTTCAATCTCTTCATGTAGATAACTTTCCTGGCTAGTTACAGGTATAGATCTACAATCAGTTCATATAGGTGGTTTTCCTGTCTGGTTTCAGGTGTTAACCTATAATCAGTCGTCCACAGATATTTCCTGGCTAGTTACAGGTGTTGATCTGGAACTTAAGAAAGGGTGGTCGGGGAGATAGTTGTCCTGGCTGGTTTCAGGTATTAATCTCTGACCTGAGAAAGAAAGATAGTTTTCCTGGCTGGTTTCAGGTATTAATCTTCAATCTCTTTATGTAGATAAATTTTATGTCTGGTTTCAGGTATAGATCTACAAGCAGTCGTTCACAGATATTTCCTGGCTTGCTACAGGTGTTGATCTGGAACTTAAGAAAGGTTGGTCGAGGAGATAGTTTTCCTGTCTGGTTTCAGGTATTAATCTCTGACCTGAGAAAGAAAGATAGTCTTCCTGGCTTGCTACAGGTATTGATCTTCAATCTCTTCATGTAGATAACTTTCCTGGCTAGTTACAGGTATAGATCTACAATCAATCGTCCACAAATATTTCCTGGCTAGTTACAGGTGTTGATCTGGAACTTAAGAAAGGTTGATGGTAATCATCTTTTGATTGACCTTTTCCTGAAAAGGCAAAACATTAGTTGTATGCAATGTCATGATGTATGAAATGCATGATGTTCTCAAAATGAGATCTGTCGTATGCACTTTATCATGTATGTAAATAGGATATGTGAAATGTGATATGTCTTATGAATGTATTTTTGTCTGGGAAAATAAATCCTTGACGAATGTCGGGGAGTTTGTTAAATCCTGGGCTGATATTGAAGAGTCTGGTTGAATTCTTCGTTTCCACTAGGGATGATGCACGAAGATGATTGCAGGAATAAACCTGTAGGAGAAGATGACTCCGTTGGGGAATAAACCTGGTGAAGAGATTACTCTGCGGGGAATTACTCTGTGGGGAAGAGGTACTTCCCTGAGATTTTAACGATAACTCCGTTGGGGACTCCGTTGATAAGCTCTGTTGGGGATTTTGATGATGAACTCCGTTGGGGATGGATTACTGTTGCTGAGGATAACCCAGTTAGACTCTTGGTGGGGATAACCTTCTGAATATGGCTGGGGAGATACGTTTATACTCTGCAGAGGATAAGCTTCCAGAATCTACTAGGGAAGATGATTCAACTCTGGCGGGGAAGCTTTTTTCAGACTGTGCTAGGAAAATAGCTCCACTGAGGGTATCTTGTATTCCGCCGGGGAACAATCTTATATTTCTGTCGAGGAATATTAAGACTGTCGGGGATGCTTGCTGAGGAATATCTGTATACTCTGCTAGGGAATATTAAGATCTTCTGGGGATACCTAACTTTTTCAGGACTGATGGTAGACCAACTCTGCTTGGGGGAGAGTATTGCTGACTTGCTGGGGATACTATGCCTTTTTTAGGGTTGATGGGAGACCAACTCTGCTTGGGGAGAGTATTGCTGATTCTTGTCTTACTCTGCGGGGAGTGAAGGTATCTTGGTCATATTCTTCAGCTGAATTTACCTTGTACCTGGTGGACAGAGCAGCTTGTACAGTTCGGGCAATTCTTATTGCCCCAGTTTCTGCAGGAGAAGGTACCTATGGAGGTGCTTGATAACTGCCGATTGACAAATCTTCTTCTGGTAGGTAAGTGACGGGACATAGTCGTACGCTTTTGATCCCTAACTTTTGCCTGGACCGCCCTTTCGGGTTTTCAGTCCACCGGGATACCCATTTTTGCCCAAGCCGCCTTTTCAGGTTTTCGACTTGCCGGGTGTACATATTTTTTTTCATTTTCATCCCTTATTTTTTCCCGAACCCTTTTGGTTCACCGGGAAGCCCTTATTTTTGCCTAGGCCAGTCGACCTAGCGGGTCTTTGATTCACGCGCAGTATTTTTTGACTATGTCCATTCCCTCAGGATGTAGAGAGGTGTCACTGTCGGTAGTGTTGTGTTGCCATACTACCAGAAGATCTTCGTTTGATCGTGCAAGATTCGTTGCTGGAATTCACGTCTGATGCCCGAATTGATTCAGATGGAGATTTGCCCCTGGCTATTTGGCATTTTGAGAGATTCCCTGAATCTTGACTTGACTGCCCCATATGATGGACAATGATCATGTCTGCCCCTTGGTTGGAAGTGTTTTTTCCACTTGAGGTGACTCTTTTTATTGAGAAGATTTTTTTTCACTAGATATTCGTCGTGCGAATTTCTCTGCTGTTTGAACAAATAGTCATATGCAAACAATGTTACTTTAAGAATGCAACGCTTATGTCTGTCTTGAAGTTTTTTTTTTTGTTTTTTTTTGAAAATGCAGTTTTCAATAAAACAAGTGAATTTTTGTAAAATGTGATGTTGTTGTACCCCAAAATTTGCCCTCCCATATTCTTCAAGATTTGCCAAGTCAAAGCTTCAAAATCTCTCCAAGGGTTGCACAGTTCAAGGGCCTCCTAAACAGTCAAAATTAGGGTTTTGGTTCTGACAAAGAAAATGAAGTTTCCAAGGGTCCAATCAAGTCCCACATGCCTATAAACATGGTCAAGCATCCTCATACCAAGTTTCAAGACTTACAGCACAAAATTGCACAGTCAAAAACCCTAATTGCCCTACAGTCAACTGTAGGGGCAAAATGGTCATTTGACAGTCAAAAGTCCAAATTTTTGGTCAACATCTCATTTTGAAGCCACAAACATCATTTGATCAATGCTTGATCATGATTCTCAAAGTATGGCTCACAAAGTCTCAAGATGCAAAAGTTTCCATATTTGGACAGTTGAAAAAGTCAACTGTAACTTGACCAAGGCATAACTTCCACATGTATTATCATAAAAATTCCATCCAAAGCTCATTTTGAAGAGAAAGACATTTCCTACAACTCCTCTTCACACTTCAAGTCCAAGAAATGCTCTCACAAAAAGTTATCAATTTCAACATTATAGGTCATTTTCAAAAGTCAACAAAAAGGGACTTTAAGTCAAAAACCATAACTTGATATTGGTAAGTCAAAATGACATGGGACCAAAGGCATTGGTTAGAGGAATTCAAGACCTTTCCAAAATGTCCAAGAACATGATCAAAGCTTAAAAATTGAGCAAGATATGCTTTGTGGAAGTTGGGAAATTTTTGGATATTTTGAAAAGTCAACTTTGCTTCAAATGTCTTAAAATTGCTAATGGGCCACATTTTCTTCCAAAATCCATCATCCAAAACATGTGCACGACCATTTGGCCCAAAGGGAAGTTTTTCATCATTTTTATTTATTTATTTGAATTTTTAATTGCTAATAATTCATTTAATTAAAATAAATATGTGGAAAATACCAAACCAATGCAATCAAATCTTTTTATGCATGGAATAACTTCAGATTTTCGTGCATTATTAGATATAGAAAGAATCAAGGTAATTGGATATGATTGGCATCAAAAACATGTGAAAAAGATTGAAAATTATATGCATGAAAATCCAATATCCATTCCATCAATGCTTTGATCCTTTGGCTCAGATTTTTTACCCTAATCATTCTATACATAAGCCTAATGCAAACCCTAATGCTGATAACCTCTGAGCTGCGCCAGAATTCAAGAAACACTTTTGCATTTTTTGTGGAAAACTCAAATACTGAAAACCACCTTCCAGTGCGATTCAAGGCCAAATAATCATCCTATTGTGTTCCTGAAGCTTCCAGGAAGGAGTCTGAATCAAAATCATAAGCTCTAACACCAAGAAACGGTAGAAGCATGTCCCACTTTTCAGAAATATATTCATAATCGCATATTGAATTACATGCATTTTTCATGTGTTTTCTTTACTGATTTACACTAATATAAGCATTCTAAAGCTAACCAGATGATTTAATTGAGTTTTTATGCATTGTATGAAGAATCACCATGGAAGATGGTTAGGGTTCTTCAAGTTTTAAATTGGGCGTTTATGAATGCTGTAAAATTGGGACTTCCCAATACCATGATCAAAATCAGGACACTTGGACGAATCGATTGCCATAGTCGCGCCTAATTTATGAAGCACCAAAGCCTAATCGCTATTTTGGAAAAAGGCATATTTTGGAAAATGCAAACAATGAAGAAGACGATGAAGTGTAGGACAACAATTGGTTCATTTAAATTTCGCGCTAAAAAAGTCCACTAACTCACGTTTTGATTGATATTATTTGTTAGTTATATTACATACAAAGCATTCAGGTGGTTCAGTTGGCAAAGCGTGGGGTTGGTAATCTCTGGGACCTGGGTTCGAACCCCAGGTCCCCCTTTCTATTCCATGTTATTTTTCTAATAATGATCCTATGCAATTCAAGCTTCAGTATCCACCATGCAACTCACAATCCAGGCATGCCACGCATCTCATGATCCCAATCAAAAGGTGGAGATTTGAAGAACATGATGTGCCTCAGTCAATGCACACACACGCTCTCAAAAAAGTCAAACAAAGACCATAACCATTGGGCCCAAATTGCTGGGACAAAACCTCCACTTGGGGTCAGCACCCCCTAGGGTTTGTGTTCACTTTCTTTTTCTATTATTTTTTATTATTTGTTTAATTGAATTAATTTCCATTTTAATCTTTAAATTAATTTAGTTTCATAAAATATAAAAAAAAATATAAAAAAATCAGAAAAGACAAAAATCAAAATATATTTTATTTAATTAATCTTTTTGTAAATAAAAATCATTAATTAATTTAGTTTTCAATTCTAGGATTAATTTTGACATTTTCCTAATAAACCTAAAAATTGGTAGAATTAGGGTTTCAAGTAATTTCCCATTCTTTTTCTTTTATTTTCTCATCACTAATAATTAATTATTTATTTTCATAAATCAAATTGCATTAATTAATTAGGTTTAATTTTAGGTAATTTTCATATTTTCTTAATAAATTAAAAAATAGCTAGAATTAGGTTTAAATTTCATTTAATTCTCATTAAAAACCATAAATACAAAAAACCCTCAAAACTAATTTCTTTTTATTTTAATTAATTTGTTAATAATAATTTCATTAAAAAGGGTCCAACGCCCTCGCTCTCAATTTTAATTCAATTCGCGCATTTATTTCTTTTCTTATAATTTTTATGTAATTCTCCCAAGGCCATGTAAATTATATATTTATCTTTCGCATCTTTATTTTATGTCAAATCGGGTCCTGGACTTTAATTTGGCGATGTGGACCCGCGCCTTTGTAATAGTTTAGGAACTTTACATTTCTCGCAACTTTTTAACTGTTAATAATGGCATGCAAGAATGAATGACAAAATAAAAACAAAAGCGTAGATCACCCATACATGACAAAAGACAAAAATATCTGAAAACGACACACAAATCACACACCACCCCTAGGGTACGCCTCACTGTTGCCTTGCCTCGAAAGGTGATCGTCGAGTAGAGGATGTCTTAGTAAGTCCTCATGATCCGGGAACCTGGCATGAGGGTAGCTTCTAAGGTGTCTTCCCATTGCTCTGGTGATCACCATGTCCCGAACCTCGAATTGACCCGAACACCTCCAACGGTGGTGCTACCTACCTCTCAATGGTGGGATGGCATTACTTTAAAGGACATTTACACAGACGAATTCCTTAGGGTAGGTAGAGAACTCTAGATACTTGCTCTAATTTTAAAACAAAAATCAAAAATACTTTTCACACCGACACCTTTTCAAAAAGCTTTCGAAAGCAACTTTTCAAACACTCTTGAGGACCGATACAAGAGTCGAACTGGAATTTTCAAAGAAACTTTTTTAAACCCACAGTTGAAAAGCAAACAAACCTTTTGAAAACACAAATGAGCAAGTATCTAAGAGCCCATGGATAACCATGGATAGAAAGGGTGCTAACACCTTCCCTTTCTATAATCTACCTCCCGAACCGAGAGCAATCTCTTTAAGGAATTTTTCTGTGCTTTTGTCCTTTCCATTTGGAGAAAATAAAAGATGGTGGCGACTCTTGCTTCCGCGACATTTCGCGAACCAGCGTTAAACAGTCAGTTCCAGATCCACCGATCATAAAACTGGCGACTCTGCTGGGGACAAACTTAAAGTGAGGTGTACCTTAGGGTTAGTTCATAATTGTGTTTTCAATTGTATTGACTTGTCTGCTTTAAATTTGTGGGTTGCATGGGAGTTACATAGATCCTAACCCGGATCTGGGGAAACCCTATTTAGGTAGCATAAGCTGTGAGGGACCTGTCCGGCGTAGACCGACACGGGTGAAACAGTGGCTACGTTGGTGTGGCACCTTGGTCTGTACCGATATCCCTTGTGTTGCAACGAGGAGAATATGGGTCTTCTGAGGAGTCATTAAGCACCAACAACCTTAGAACCTTAATTGACACAACTTGGCCATTAGAACAGTAGCAGTATGCTACGCCCATTGAGGCTAAACTCTCGTGATGGTTCTGGCCGCAAGAAAAGATTGCGATGCTGGAGTTATGACCGATTGAGGGTAGTCAATGATATTGGGATCCTCTAAGAACCCGGTTACTTCTGATAGGACAGGTATGAACCAACAAACTGAAAGAGGGTAATACCTAGACCTCATGCTGGCCTAAACTTTAAGGGCTTGCCTTGTGTGACTTGTGTGCCTTACCATGTTTTCCTTTGTATCTATTTGTGGTGTGCTTTATCATAACATCATAACATCATGAGCATTGCATGCATCCTGCATAAGGACTGACCATTTCAAAGACAAAAGGGTTTCACCTTTGCTCTGTTTTGTAGGACACCATGATGCCTGTGTGAAGGAATACTATCCGGTTCAACTTTGTTCACTCACCTGAGTTGCTTGAAGAGTTGGTTAGCAGAATTCCAAATACCACTTCCTTCATTCAGAGGCATGGTTCTCTTCTCAGTTTAGTCACTGCAAAGCGGGATCAACAGTTGATGAGTGTTCTGACCCAGTTCTATGACCCTCTGTACCAGTGCTTCACCTTTCAAGACTTCCAGCTGGTCCCTACCCTGGAAGAGTTCTCTGATTTGCTTGGTATCCCTATCTTGGATCAAACCCCCTTTACTGGTTGGGAAAAGACCCTCAGGCTTGAGGAGGTTGCTGCAGCTCTTCCCTTGACACATCAAGAGGTAATGGACAACTGGGTAACTAGAAGCGGAGTTAAGGGTTTCTTGGCCAAGTTTCTGATTGGTAAAGCTAACAGCTTCTGGAACGACCTGGACTTTAGGGCATATGAAGACATCTTGGCTCTCTTAATCTATGGGTTAGTCTTGTTTCCTAATCCTGACAACTTCATCAATGTCACTGCCATAAGGATCTTTATGTCTCAGAATCCTGTGCCCACTCTCTTGGGTGACATCCTGCAACAACTTCATGCTCGTACTGCCCAAAGACGAGGAACTCTATGGTGTTGTATCCCTTTGTTGGTGAGGTGGTTTATTTCGCACCTCCCTAAGTTCGTACTGAAGAACCAAGAAGGAAGAGGTTGGGCTCATAGGTTAATGTCTCTCACCGATAAAGACATCATTTGGACTTGCAGAGGTTTGGATGAGATAGCTATTATTGATCGATGCGGGGAATACCCTAATGTTCCTCTGATTGGTACCCAAGGGGGGATCTCTTACAATCCATGTCTAGCCCTCCGTCAGTTTGGAAGAGCCAGAAGAGCAGGCCCCCATGAGATGTTGGTGCCTCACATCAGTTTTGAGTTTCAGGTGGATAGTGACGAGCTGCGTCGTAGGTTCATCAAGGCTTGGGACAAAGTTCATAAAGCTGACCCACAAGATCTGGGGCCAAAGACTTCTTTACCTATGGAAGCTTACTACAAATGGGTTCACATCCGTGCTCAGAAGTTAGGTATGCCGTACGAAGCCGTCAGACCTATCATTCTTGAGTATCCTGACAAAGATGGTGTTCCTCCAACTGTCCTTCCTCCTCAGATACCTACTGATTATGAGACATTAAAGAGATCTTGGTCGCAACTGCGAGAAGAACGGGATTCTTACCGGGAAAAGTTCAACGAGCAGGAATTGAAGATCCAGAAGCTGACAAAGTAGTTGGAGAATGAGCGAGCTCTAAATGCTTACATCCGTACTGAGAAGAGGAGACCATGGGATCAATGAGGAGCTCTGGATGTTCTTTTACTGTTTTATTTCCCTTTTTCAGTATTTCCCTTTCATGTAACGCCTAAGGGCAACCTGTTGAATAATTTAAGTTTCAAAGTTGAATCTAATGAAGTGTATTCCTTTTTGTTTACAAAGTTGATTCCCGATTGTCTTTGAAAACATAAATCATACGCATTCCATTCATCACGTGCATAGCAGGTTTTCTTCTTTTCAGGTTGCTTACCGTTCTTCGCTGTTTATTTCAGCATCATGAATCCTGACTCATCATCAACCGAGATGTCCATCAAGGCTCTTCAGGCGCAGAATGTGCAATTTCAGGAACTAATCATGGGTTTGGCTCAGGGCCAAGAAGAGCTGAAGGCTCTGCTCCTGAAGAAGGAAAAGAAGAAGAAGAGGAGAACTGTCCTTTTCAACACGGACCGAAGGTTTGGCAACACTCTGCAGAATGAAGAGGCTGGTTCTTCTATAGGCAAGGGTGGTCCTCAAGAGGGAAAAGGTCCTAGTCCGGTAGTCTCTGACAACGAGACTGATTTTGATGAGGAACAGTATCCTCCTGCAGAAGACAGATACAAGCATTTAGAGGACAGACTGAATGCTATGGAGATCCAACAGGTGCCTGGGCTGGATTTTGGAGACTTGGGTTTGTCTACTGGTGTGATCATTCCTCATAAGTTCAAAGCACCATCCTTTACCAAGTATGACGGGGCGTCTTGTCCCAAGCTACACCTCAGGTCTTATGTGCGGAAGATTCAACCGTACTCAGTGGATAAGAATTTGTGGATCCACTTCTTCCAGGAGAGTCTTTCAGGGACTCATCTCGAATGGTTCTATCAGTTGGATGGGACCAAGGTTCGTAACTGGGAGGAGTTGGCTACTGCTTTCTATAAGCAGTATCAATATAATGCCGACCTTGCCCCTACACGTACCCAACTCCAGGGTATGTCGTTAGGTTCAAGCGAAGGTTTTAAGGAGTACGCACAGAAGTGGAGGGATCTGGCTGGCAGGGTGCAGCCTCCATTGACTGACCGGGAGTTGGTAGACATGTTCTTCGGGACCCTATCTGGGCCATTTTTCAACCATCTTATCGGTAACTCGTCTGCAGGGTTTACTGATCTTATTCTGACTGGAGAGAGAATTGAGGCTGGGTTGAAGTCTGGTAAAATTCAGAAGGGTGCATCGTCAAGCTCTGAGAAGAAGCCCTTTAAAAAGGAGGCCAATGCTGTATATGGCTCTAGAAGACAAGAGAAACCTGAGCGCCGCCAATCTGTTAACATGGTGATGATTGCTAAGCCTGCTGCCGTTCCTCGGCAAACCAATCCTCAAAGGGCTGAAAGACCCCGGAGAGAGTTTACCCGTTTGAGTATGACCCTATCGTAGATTTTGCCGCAGTTGCTGTCCACCAATCTAGTGACTGTCAGAGAGGCCCCAAAGGTTGTGAACACTGCTTCCCCCAAGTACAATCCAAATGCCCGCTGTGCTTATCACTCCGATAGCCCGGGTCATTCCACTGATGACTGTTGGGCCTTAAGAAATAAGGTACAAGACCTTATTGATGAAAAAGAGATACAATTCGAAGCGCCTGAGAGGCCGAATGTGGTGACTGCTCCTATGCCCCAGCATGGAGTAAATGCGGTTGATGAAGATGTATACGCCGTTTCTGTGGATGATGTGGCTACTCCCTTAATGACTGTCAAGAGGAACCTACTGCTAGCCGGTTTATTTCCGGGTTGTAGTGAAGGTTGTCTTTTCTGTGCTGTTTCCCTATCTGGTTGTCCTTTGCTGAAGTTGGGCATCCAAAGCCTAATGGACAGCAAGGAGATTATGTTTAAGAAGTCCGCTGTTCAGTTGGTTCCGGTAGAAGAAGTTTCTGTGGTTACCATCTTTAATAATCCAATCAAGGCTCTCCCAAGGAAGCCTGTTCAAATCATGACTGTCGCACCTGTTGTTATTACTGTTCCGGGGCCTCTCCCCTACGAATCTGATAAGGCTGTCCCCTGGCATTATGGGGAAGATGTGTATGTGAATGGAATCAAGCAA
Organism: Vicia faba; assembly: GCA_948472305.1. Taxonomy (NCBI): domain Eukaryota; kingdom Viridiplantae; phylum Streptophyta; class Magnoliopsida; order Fabales; family Fabaceae; genus Vicia; species Vicia faba. Next base: position 524,750,711 of record OX451740.1, on the reverse strand, counting down.
GAGTTCAACACTGGCACCAGTATCAGCAATATCACTGGTCCAGCCAAGGTTACCCGCAGTGGCAGGCTCTTCTCGCCTGACATTGCACCGCCAGCTATTCGAAGACCCCTTACTATAACGCCTGCAAGTCTACCAATTCCCGTTTCTGATCAAGTTGTTTCCCCTGCTGCCGAGTCATCTAGTACTCGGGGCAAAGGGATTGAAGATGAGCCTGCCCGGATGGAGGCACTAAGACCTGTAAATGTTGAAGCCTCCCAGCAAGAGATGGAGGAAATTCTTAAGATAATCAAGAAGAGCGATTTCAACGTCGTAGAACAGTTGGGGCATACCCCCTCAAAGATCTCCATGCTATCATTGCTGCTATGCTCAGAGGCCCATGCCAAGGCCCTGATTTCATTTTTGAAGACGACCCATGTGCCACAAGAGACATCTACAGATCAATTCACTGACTGTGTGGCCAATTTGACAGCTGACAATGGTTTGGGTTTCTCGGATGCTGATCTTACCACCAAGGGAAAGAACCACAATGATGCCCTGCATGTCTCCATAGAATGCAGGGGTACTACTCTCGCACACGTATTGGTGGACACCGGTTCTTCCCTGAATGTATTGCCCAAAAAGGCCTTAGACCGGTTGGATTGTGAGGGCCTGGAATTGAAGCCTAGTAACATCATTGTTAGAGCCTTCGACGGTTCTAAGAGGATGGTTCATGGAGAGGTTGACATTCCTATTCGTGTGGGTTCCCAAGTCTTTGATTCAACGTTCTACGTGATGGATATTCGTCCATCTTATTCCTGTTTGCTGGGACGACCTTGGATCCACAAAGCTGGGGCAGTGACATCTACCTTGCACCAGAAGCTAAAATACCCTGTCAGAGGGAAGATTGTCACTGTACAAGGAGAGGAGGAGTATATGGTGAGCCATTTGAATTCCTTCAGATATATTGAGATGGACAGGGAGTTTATTGAAACCCCCTTTCAGCATTTCGAAGAGGTACTTCCAACATTGGCGTCAGCTGAGGTAGTGATTGAAGAAGACTTTCCTTTGAAGATGGCTTCCTTGAAGGATGCCCGGGCGGTGATTGAGAAATGAGAGTGCGCCAACTGGGGTCGACTTCCTGACTTCACTCCAAAGACTGACATGTTTGGGCTGGGCTTCACTGCAGAGGCTCGGAGGACTGTTCGCAAAGCAAGGATCGGAAAACCTTCGATATTCATCACCAACCCAGGAGTGAATGCTATTGAGGACGACGTAGAGGAAGCGGAATTTGACAGCTGGATCTACCCGACAACCGACAATGGACCAAGCAACTGGACGGGAAAAGATTTTACACCTATTACTTTTGTCACTCAGTAATGAACTCTTTTGTTTTCAAGTTGTAACAAACAATATGTTGAAACTTTTATAGCGCAGTGTCCTACCCGGGGCACCGTGGCTCCATTTGTGAGGGCTTTTTGTATGACATTTCATATATCATTAATCAAAACATTGGACGTTTGCTGCATTTCAAATCTTGTGCTCTTTTTCTTTCTTTGTTATGTATTGCAAAACAGCTATATTTACACACACTCACTTATACAGGTTCCAATCCACTCTGGATCTCACTGGCAACGACTCTGCTACTGCCAGTTATGACTTCGAAAATCCGATCAACTTAGCCGAAGACGAGGGTGAAGATGATTGCGAAGTGCCTGGTGAACTTGCAAGACTGCTACTCCAGGAAGAGAGGGCCATTCAGCCGCATGAAGAGCCAATGGAAACGGTAAATCTGGGTACTGAGACAGATAGAAAGGAAGTCAAGATTGGTGCCAATCTGGAGCTCAGTGTGAAACAATGATTGATTCAGATGTTACATGACTACATGGAAATCTTTGCTTGGTCTTACGAAGACATGCCTGGTTTGGATGCCGACATCGTGGTTCACCACCTGCCTACCAAGGGAGATTTCCCTCCAGTAAAACAGAAGGTCCGCCGCATGCGTCCAGAGATGTCCGAGAAAATCAAAGCCGAGGTTATGAAACAATTTGACGCCGGTTTTCTTGCAGTGACTTCTTACCCTCAGTGGGTTGCCAATGTGGTGCCGGTACCAAAGAAGGATGGTAAAGTCCGAATGTGTGTTGATTACAGGGATCTGAACAGAGCCAGCCCCAAGGATGACTTCCCCTACCTCACATTGACGTTCTTGTTGACAATACTGCTCAACATAAAGTTTTCTCCTTCATGGACGGCTTCTCCGGTTACAATCAGATCAAGATGGCTCCTAAAGACATGGAGAAGACCACTTTCGTTACTCAGTGGGGCACCTTTTGCTACAAGGTCATGCCATTTGGGTTGAAAAATGCTGGGGCAACCTACCAACGTGCCATGGTTGCTTTATTTCATGATATGATCCATCACGAGATAGAAGTGTACGTCGACGATATGATTGCAAGGTCTCAAACTGAGGAAGAACACCTTGACCATCTACGGAAACTGTTTGACCGTCTGAAGTTGTACAAGCTGAGGTTGAACCCAAACAAGTGCACCTTTGGGGTGAGGTCTGAAAAATTGCTAGGCTTCATTGTAAGCGACAAAGGTATTCAAGTGGACCCTGCCAAGGTTAAAGCCATTCAAGAGATGTCAGTTCCTAAGACAGAGAAAGAAGCCAGAGGCTTTCTAGGACGTCTGAATTACATCGCCCGATTCATCTCGCACCTAACTGCTACTTGTGAACCAATCTTCAAGCTGCTGAAGAAAGATCAGGTAGTACGTTGGAATGATGAATGGCAGGCCGCTTTTGAAAAGATAAAAGAGTATCTCCAAGAACCACCCATCCTCATGCCACTAGTGGAAGGGAGACCTCTAATACTATACTTGACAGTGCTTGACAACTCAATGGGGTGTGTGTTGGGGCAGCATGACGAGTCTGGCCGAAAAGAGCACGCTATTTATTACTTGAGCAAAAAGTTTACCGACTGTGAGACTCGGTACTCACTGCTCGAGAAAACTTGCTGCGCTCTGGTATGGGCTGCTCGCCGGCTGAGACAGTATATGTTGACTCACACTACTCTGTTGATTTCAAAAATGGATCCAATCAAGTACATATTCGAAAAGCCTGCTCTGTCCGGAAGAATAGCAAGATGGCAAATGATCTTGACAGAATATGACATCCAGTACACAACTCAAAAAGCAATCAAAGGAAGTGTATTGGCAGACCATTTGGCACACCAACCTGTGGACGATTACCAGTCGTTGAACTTTGAATTTCCGGACGAAGATATCATAGTAGTAACTGATTGTGAAGTACCTGGACTGGATGAAGGACCCGAGGAAGGATCCCGATGGTCTATGCACTTTGACGGAGCCTCAAACGCTTTGGGTAATGGTATTGGCGCTGTGATCATATCCCCTAAAGGCACTCATACTCCACTCACTGCCCGACTATGTTTTAACTGCACCAACAACATGGCAGAGTATGAGGCATGTATCATGGGTCTTCAAGCTGCAATCGACTTAAGGATCAAGTTTCTGAGTGTATTCGGAGATTCCGTTCTCGTGATCAATCAGGTCAAAGGCGAGTGGGATACGAAACACCCAAATCTTATTCCTTACAAGGAGTATGTGCTGACATTGCTTCCCCACTTCGAAGAGATAACTTTTGAACACTTCCCAAGAGAAGAGAATCAGTTGGCAGACGCGTTGGCTACAATGTCTTCTATGTTCAAAGTCAAGTGGGACAACGAAGCGCCCCGAATCATTATCTGGAAATTGGATGAATCTGCATATTGCTGTGATCTTGAGGCCGAAGAGGTAACAGAGAAACCCTGGTATCATGAAGTAAAGAGGTACTTGGAAGCTCAAGAATACCCCGAAGGTGCATCTGTTAATGACAAGAAATTCTTGAGAAGGTTCGCAGCAAAGTTCTTTCTCAGTAATGGCATTCTCTACAAGCGAAACCATGATTCAACTTTACTGCGTTGTGTGGACAAGACTGAAGCAGAAAAGATCATGGCAGAACTACATGAAGGTACATTCGGAACACATTCCAGTGGACATACCATGGCGAAGAAAATCCTTCGGACGGGGTATTTCTGGTCCACAATGGAAGCCGACTGTTATCAACATTCGCGAACTTGTCATAAATGCCAGATCTATGCGGATAAGGTGCACATTCCTACGGTACCTCTGAACGTCTTGACAACACCTTGGCCTTTTGTAATGTGGGGCATCGATATGATCAGCGAGATCCGACCTACGACATCCAACGGGCACCGTTTTATCTTGGTAGCAATTGATTACTTCACAGAGTGGGTTGAAGCAGCTTCCTACGCCACTGTAACCAAGAGCGTTGTGGCACGATTCATTCGACACAACCTGATCTGTCGATACGGTGTACCTGAAAGGATCATTACGGACAATGGTACCAATCTTAACAACAAAATGATCACTGAGCTCTGCGAGCAATTCAAAATACAGCACCACAACTCTTCACCTTACCGGCCGAAAATGAATGGGGCTGTAGAAGCAGCAAATAAGAATATCAAGAAGATTGTGCAGAAGATGACAGTGACCTATAAAGATTGGCACGAGATGTTACCGTTTGCTCTTCATGGGTACCGTACTTCAGCAAGAACGTCAACCGGGGCAACTCCCTTCTCCCTGGTCTATGGCATGGAGGCAGTCTTGCCGATTGAAGTCCAGATACCTTCTCTCCGGATAATGAAGGATGCAGGCTTGAGCGAAGATGACTGGATCCAGACTCGATTGGATCAATTAAACCTGATAGACGAAAAGAGACTTACTGCCATCTGTCATGGTCAAACGTATCAGAAACGGATGATCAGGGCATTTAACAAGAAAGTCCGACCACAAGAGTATCAAGTTGGGGACCTAGTAATCAAGCGCATCATTCTTCCTCAAAGTGATCCCAGGGGAAAATGGACCCCTACGTACGAAGGGCCATTTGTGGTTAAACATGTGTTCTCAGGAGGAGCCATGATCCTAACCACCATAGATGGTGACGACCTTCCTCACCCCGCTAATGCAGACATAGTGAAAAGATACTACGCGTGAACTAAGGACCCTCTAGGTTGACACACCTAGGCAAAAATAGGGGCTTCCCGGCGAACCAAAAGGGTTCGGGCAAAAATAAGGGATGAAATAAAAAAAAATCTGTACACCCGGCAAGTCGAAAACCTGAAAAGGCGGCTTGGGCAAAAATGGGTATCCCGGTGGACTGAAAACCCGAAAGGGCAGTCCAGGCAAAAGTTAGGGATGAAGCGTAATACTATGTCTCATTAGATCACCTTACATCCAGAATTCGGCATCAACTATCAGGGCTCAAACTTCGGCATCGATCAATCAGCCTCACCTTCAACCAAGCGGCAAAATGATGAGACGCTTGAAGACATAACGGCGATAGCAGAGTCATTACCCAGTGGGATTAGTTTTTCACATAGCTGTTTTGTTTCCTTTTCAAAATTGTATAAACTCTATGTTGTTCGGAGGCGTTCTCTTACTAGGACGTCAGCCTCCTGTACATAAACGCCTATTTACAGGCAAATTTCAAAATCAATACAAGTTTGATTTTTCAGACAAATTATCCATTGCTTTTCCTTTTTTGTTTTGTTTTGCAAAGAACGTCCGATGCTCATTTTTTGATATATGCATTTGACGTTAAAATTGCTAACTCATAAATATTTGCATGCGAGACAAAGGATTAATGACAGGTGACATCAAAAACAGGGGGCAATTTTGAAGTGACCAAGCGGTCTAGTTGCTTTGTCCGCAAAGGTACCAGGGTAGGATCAGCTGAAGAACATGACCAAGCTACCTCAACAATCCCCAGCGGATCTCTCATCAAAGCCTCAGCGAACTATCTCTTCCCACAGAGTACTTCCCCTCAGAGTGATTTCCCCAACAAGTGTATGCCCCAACGGAGTCATCTTCTCCTATCGGTTTATCTTGCAACAATCCCCAGCGGAAACGAAGAACTCTTCTCTTCAATATCAGCCCAAGATTTGATTCCCCGGCCGGTCATCAAGGATTTATTTCCCTAGATGAAAACACATTCATTGACGTTTCATATTTCATACATCCTATTTGCGTACATGACAAAGTGCATACAACACTAACTCATTTTGAGCATCATGACATCATGCATCTCATACATCATGAAATTGCATACCATTGATATTTTGCCTTTTCAGGAAAAAGATCAATCCAAAAAAGTGGTTACTATCAAATATCACGAATCCAGATTCGATTCCTGTATCTAGCCAGGGCACATCTGTGAGTGATTGATTGTAGATTCGATACCTGTATCTAGCCAGGGCATATCTGCATAAAGAGTATGAAGGTCAACCCCTGTATCCAGCCAGGAAAGCCATCTCCATCAACCTTTTACAATTCCAGATTCGATACCTGTATCCAGCCAGGGCACATCTGAAGACATTTTCCAGATTCGATACCTGTATCCAGCCAGGGCACATCTGACGACAACCATTCCAGATTGGATACCTGTATCCAGCCAGGGCACATCTGAAGACATTTTCCAGATTCGATACCTGTATCCAGCCAGGGCACATCTGAAGACATTTTCCAGATTCGATTCCTGTATCCAGCCAGGGCATATCTGTAGGAAGGGACTAAAGATCAACACCTGTAACAAGCCAGGAAACATCTTCCTCTCTCAAAGTATGCAAGTTCTCGCTAAGGAATCTCTTACGCGATCAACACTTCCAAATGGCATCTATAAGCCCATTCTCGTCAAGGTTCTGTCACGCTTCCAGATGGCATCTATAAGCCCATCCTCCTATCCCTCCTATCTCCAAATGGCATCTATAAGCCCATTCCCGCCATCACATTGCTAATACTCCAGCATGCGAGTGCAAATTTCCGGGCACTCTAGTGTCCAATCTCCTTTTACCCTCGAGTCGCGAAAGGCAAACTTGCCCTTCTAACTCTTCAGGTCCAAGAAGATTGAACAGGGGCAACTGTTGTACCCCAAAATTTGCCCTCGAATTTTTCCTCAAGAAATCACAGCTTCAGGCGTTTCCTGATTTTTCAAACTGGCTCAAGAATCAGTCAAACAGACGTTTCTCGTCAGTCAGACAGAATTAGGGTTTTCATTGGTTTTTCATGGCTCTAGAACAGCTCATACAGTTTCCTTAGGGTTTTGGTTGATTTTGGCTCAACTTTGATCAGGCGAACGTTTCTTTGATATTTGGTCAGGAATTAGGGTTTTTAGGCGCGGTTCCTCAGAAAGATTTAATTCTACAGTGCTTTTCAAGTTATGTTGGGATGTGGATTGAAACATTTGGATTGAGTTCGCATTGTGTGATTGAATCAGTGAAAGGGTACCTTTGGATTGAATTTGCAGGGTTTGACTAAATCAATGAAAAGAAACATTGGGTTTGAAATTGCGTTTGCTGGATTTAATCAGTGAAAAGAGGCAGTTGAATTGGATTTGCAATGCTTGGCTAAAATCAGTAAAAGGAAAACACGTATGAGCAATTGTTGTGATTGACTGTTGCTTTGCTTTGGATGTTGGAAGTGCCAAGTTTATTAATTGATCAATGCTGAGACAATGTTTATTTAATTATTTATTATTCTAATATTAAATAGTTGGAATTTATTTTCAATTATTTTAATTTAAAGAATTATAAATAATAAAGTAAACAATTGAAAAGAGGATAAAAAGAATTAATTGGATAAAAGGAGTTTTTATTTCATCTTTAAATATTTGTTACAATTGTTATTTAAATACGAGTATTTATTTACAAAGTATTTATAATAATGATATTACATTTATTCAAATTTAAATAAACTATCCTAATATTTTTCTAAGTCTTCAATTCTTCATCCTCCATCTTTCGCTTTTCCTCTCCATTTGATTTTTTATCTGCAAAGAAAAGAAGAAAAAGTCAATTGAAGCGGATAAATAATTAAAAAAAATAAAAAGGAAGCAGACAATTAAAGTTTGGGTTCATCATTAAAAGAAAATGGCCGGGATCAGTTAACCCTCTCTGCAAATCACGGGATTTCTCCCGGTTCACAAAGAGGGATGAAAAATATTTGCAAATTAAAAATGAATGCACAAGTTAAAAATTGCACAATTCAAAGTTTGTCAAAACTGCATAGTTCAAGGACAGCATATACAAATAACAAAGTCCAAGTTACAAACTGAATGGACTAAAGCAAGTTCAAATTTCAAAACTCAGTTCCAATGTCAAACTAAACAAAAGTTGTCCAAAGGATGTCAAAATACAAAAATACCATCAATGCTGTCAAAAAGCACAAAGTATGGAAAGAAGAAGACAAAATATGCAGAGTTAGACTACTATTGCAAGCAAATTCAGTTTCATCATTTCCAGGCCAATTTGCTTTTTCAGAATTAATACATGTTAAGCAATATAATATGCTTAAGTATTGGAGAGAGAGAAAAAGAGAGGAGAAGTTCAGGCTTACTAGTTTTTGGCTTTAGGCATAAAGAAATATAAACACAAAAACTGCAATAAAACAGTGAAGCAGAAGGCAGAAGTATGAAGGAATTAGAATGCAAACAAAACTGTCAATAAAAGGTAACAGAATTATCTTTCCTCATTAAGACCTTGCAAATCTGCCCATCAGTTTGACCAAGAAAAGATACCAAACCTGAGACATTCAAAATCATAGGCGCCAAAGAACCTAAAGGGACATACAAAAACATCCCAAAGGCATCAAACCAAAAAAGGATATAACGAGCATAAGCCTAAAAAAACCAAAGCCAGATATCCAAACACATAACGTGCCTGAAGCAAACCACCAAAGCAATATCAAAACACGAAAACCTGATTTAAACCTCCAACAAAAAAAACTGTAAAAGCTTAAGAACCAAAAAACAGCCAAGACTATCATCAAGCCCTGAACCTGCATAAACCAGTAAAAACTCTCAACCTTTTCAAAAAACCTGCAAGCCTTTCAAAGCATAAGACTTACAGTTCAAAAACCTCCAACCTGTAGCATAACCTTAAACCAACAAACCATCAACCTGTCAAAACCAGTAAACCAAAGCCATAACCAAAACAAACAAACCATCAACCCACTGAAGCTCACAAACAAAGCTTCCAAGGCCACGGCCTGCTTCACACTTAAAGCCAAACCTGTGTCAAAAAAAAAACTCAGTACGCACAGGCCATAACCCCACGCTAAGCACCAACCTTTCAAGCCTTACCTGCATAAGCCATACCCAGCAAATCCAAGCCTAAACCAGTTTCCAAACCCAACGAGCCCTCATAAATACTCATCATTGGGCTAAAGAACCAAATCATACAACATCAAACAAATATTCAAACATACCAACCAACACATCCAAGCAACCCAAGGCAGCAAAGAGAGAAGAAGAAAAAAAAATATATCAAAGTGGTTCAGTTCATCATCATCACCAAGGCAGCAAAGAGAGAAGAAGAAAAAATATATCAAAGTGGTTCAGTTCATCATCATCACCAAGGCAACAAAAGCGAGTGAAAGAGAAGAAGATAAAGAAGTTGTTCTCAGATAAGTCATCATTAAATCAACAACAAAGAGGCAAAAATACAAAATACCAGAGGCTCCAAGCAAAGCTAGCTCAGCACCATCCCTCGCCGTCCAGCCGCCTGAGCGCCTCCACCACCATTCCTTCCTCTCCTCCGTCAAGGTAGTATAACCTCTTTCCTTCCATTTCGTACACCTCGACAGAAACAACAATATTAAAGCTAAAGTCAGAATCAAATGAATGTGAAATCATAATATGCAAAATCATAAAACCCTAACGCATTAAGAGAACGAGATCGTCACCTTCGTACCATATCACCGAGCGATCCATGGGGAGGAGGAGATGCAGTTGGTGGTGCTGGCAGCTTTGAGGCAAAGGGAATTGTCCTAAACGTTTTGGCTCGAGAGAAGCGAAGGAACGAACAAAGAAGACGAAGAGCAAGCGAATGGCGCCTCTGCATGTCAAACCCTGGCCGTTTCCCTAATGAAACAAAACTCACAACCCTAAGAAATTTGTTTAGATGCTGGGCCCAACCTGTTTCCACACTGAAGCCCAAACGAATTTCTAATTCATACCCCCCCTGTTCTATTCATTTTCTCTACAATTGCATTTGGGCCTCAAACCTTAAAGCCCATTTCTAATTGCTTTCAAACTATTTTTAACTATCATATTCTTTTTCTATATACAAATTAACATGACTTTTAAAAACATAATTCTAATTTTGAACACAATATATATTTTCTCAATTTTAAAACATTTTCTTTCAATTAAAATTCTTGTATAAATATATATATTAATACTAATTACTAATATATAAGAAATAAAACTTAAAATATTTTTATTTGTACATTAATACATTAATACATAAAATACATAAAAATACATTATTTAAAACACTTTTTTTATTTTATTAAAACTTATTTTGATTTATACATAAATTCCCTTTAAGTTAATACAATTTCTTAGTTAATAATTTGTACATAATCAATTAAAATACATTTCTTAATATACATAATATAATTTAAACTTAAGACATTTTCCTTTCTTTTAATTAAAATACTTGTTTTTGTTAATATCAAACAAAGATATAAAAATACAAATTTAAATCAAAAGCGGATAACAATACTTGATAAATAAACGATATTTAATTTTCTTATTAAATTCACATTTCGCAACTTGTAAACAATTCTCATACATGTACACTTACACAATACATTTTACATTTGATGCATTATACATTTGCTATACTTTGCTATACCTTGATTATATTTGATCGCGATTCGATTTGGTTGTAATTATTTAAGTCTCATCCCCATTTGTGAATTTGTACCCCCACTCCCGGATACCATTTGTAATAGCGTAGACTTTAACATTCCCGCAATTTACCGCTTTCGAATTATACCATGGTTAGACCTAGGGTTTGCATGTACATAAAATCGAACGCTAGATAACCTAATACAAAGACAAATGCATGAAATCAATACACAATCACACTTGCACCCCCTAGGGTAATCCCACATGTTGCCTTCCAAAATGGGCCATGCTTGCACGTCGAGTTTCTTTGGCAAAACAATCAAATGATCATAAGTCCCTCGATGACGCTTACGAAAGTCGCCTATCAAAATGATCAAGTCCCTTTAAGAAAATTGCCAAAGACACTTGGCACCATTGCATTCATGGTCCATACGATGACCCGCGCCCGTCCCGTTAAACTTCCTAAACGCAAGATTGTCCACCAAATTCAATGGTGGAACAAAATTGTTAAAAAGGGTTGAAAACATAGAGAAAACCTTTGAGTATAATAGGGGTAGACGAAGCTCTTAGTTACTTGAGATCAACTTGCAAAAACACTTGCCTACTTTTCAAAAACCACACTCCACAAACATTTTCAAAACAAACTCTCAAAAACATTTGAAACATCTTTTCGAAAAGATACACACTTTTGTAAAACACTCAAACACGAGTCAATTACAACGGTTGCCAAAACAAAGGCTTCTATTTCAAAAACATTTTCAAAACACACACACACACCACAATTTCAAAGCAATCAAAAATCAAGGCAAGTGATCTAAAAACCAAGTAACTAAGAGCCCATGGATAACCATGGATGAAAAGGGTGCTAATACCTTCCCTTTTCATAATCTACCCCCCGAACCCACGAAATATCTCAAAAAGGTTTTTTCCTGTGCTTTTAACCTTTCCTTTAGGATAAAATAAAAAGTCGGTGGCGACTCTTGCTCAACCGAACAAGTGCGAATACAAAACGCAAAACTCAAGTCAGTTCTCCCACCGTATCACAATATGGATCAAAAATTATATGCGCGAGAGAAAATTGAACCGGAGAAGTCCTTAGGGTCTTGACCCTTTTTTTGAGAAAGAAAGAAGTTTTGGTTATTTTTTGCATTTAATTAAATTAATCCTAAAACTAATTAATTAATAAAATAAAAAAGATGTTTTTGAGTTTTTTATGTTTTTTTAGGAAATAAATAAGAAAGAAAACATGATTAAAAGTTGTCAAGAACCCTAATTCTAATTTATTTTATTTATTGCAAAAATATTGAAATTAACCTAATTAAAAAAAGACTAAATTAATTTGTTAGTATTTATTTACAAAAATAATAAAGGGTGAAATTAATAAATAATAATAATAATAAAAATATTACATTTTTAGTTTTCTGAATTTTATTATGAAAAAAAGTTAATTTGGTTAATTAAATAATAATAATAATAATAATAATAATTAATAGTAAAATAATTAAAAGAAAAAAATATAAAAGAAGAAAAGAAATAATGAAACCAGGGGGGTGCTGGCCCAATATGGAGGTATGTTTGGAAATTCTCAGGCCCAACAAACTGCAAGCCTCTTTAACTTTTTGGATCGTCCAGGGCGCGTGTTGACTGGGAGTATGATGGTCTTCCACTCAGGACCATTAGATTTATGCCTGAAGCCACATGGCGCATGGATGTTTGAGGTATATGATAGACCACCTCCTGAGACCTGCATGTAATCATGTAAATAAAAATAGAAACAAATATTTTGGGGGACCTGGGATTCGAACCTAGGTCCCAATGACTAATACTCCAATGCCTTGGCCAACTGAGCTGGAACGCGCTTCTGTTAAGTATATGGACAATGAATATTATATACAAAAAAATAATATTATGTTGTAAAACATAAAATGCGCGCGTTTTTTCAAACAGTCCAATGGTATGCTAACACGTCTTCGTCTTCCTCCTTTGTACCTGTAAAACAAAATCAGATAGCAGGGGTTTTTAACCCCCACAACATGCTACGAGGAAAAATAGCGATTAGCACTGTGGTTTATATAAATATTTCGCGAATAGTCAGTCTTGTTCGTCTTGGTTCAACGATTCCAACCATATGTATCACTGGTCCTAATTTTTCTTGGTTCATAAAGCCCTAATTCAAATCTTGGAAACCCTAGAAAATCGTTCATGGCATTCTTCGATTCAGTGCATTATAATCCAATTAAACGATATCATTAGCTTCATATGGGTTCTAGCAATGCAAAATAAACAAGAAATCATGTTAAATGCTCATGAATTAGGCAATACGCTTTTGGAAAAAAATGGCAAACCGTGGTTCTGTAATGGACGATTCCTTGAGATTTGGTATTGGAATTTGATTGTAAATCGTTCCTGAGAACTCCTGTAAGGTATTAGAATCAACAAAAAAATTTGAATCGCCCTAGAAAGCAAAAATCAGTTTTGAGTTTTTCTTGGAAATTTTTCAATATGCTATGGCTTTTCTGCAGCTTTCTTGCACGTGTATGCATCAGGGTTTGCTTGCATATATATAGAGGAATGGAATTAGGTCAAAATCTTGAGCAAAAATCCATTGAATTGATGATTTGATCTTTGATTGAAAATCAAATCTTTTTGCATTTTCATGATTGAACAAAGTTGCCAATTTTGGAGATTTTGTATCTTTGACTTGGTGCACGAAATTGCCAGCCTTTTTAGGTCATATTTGCTTCACCAAAAGATTGAAAAACCAAATCTTGTATTTTCCTACAATTTAAATTGATTAAATGAATTAATATCAATTAAAAATCCAATTAATTAATAAAAATAAGAAAATAAATTCCATTAAGCTTGATGGGTCGTGCATAAGTCATGGATGAAGTTTCAAGAAGAGATTTGAGGCCCATTAGCAAAAATAAGGTGTTTTGAGCAAAGTTGACTTTTGCAAATTCCTAAAAATTTCCCAACTTCTCCAATGCATATCTTGCTCAATTTTGATCATATGACCATGTTCTTGGACATTTTGGAAAGCTCTTGAAGTCCTCTAACCAATTCCTTTGGTCCCATGTCATTTGGATTTACCAATCTCAAGTTATGACCTTTTACTTAAAGTGTACATTTGTTGACTTTTGAAAAGGACCTATAATGTCAAAATTGATAACTTCTTGTGAGAGCATTTCTTGGACTTGGAATGTGAAGATGGATTGTAGGAAATGTCATCCCCTTCATAATGAGCATTGGACGGAATTTTTCTGACAAACCATGAAAAAGTTATGCCCTGGTCAAGATACAGTTGACTTTTCTGCTGTCCAAAAATAGTAACTTCTTGCATCTTGATGATTTTTGAGCTATCCTTGTGGAATCATGATCAATACTTGATCAAATGATGATTGTGGACTCAAAATAAGATGTTGACCAAAAATCCTGACTTTTGACTGTGAAATGACCATTTTGCCCTTGTAGTTAACTGTAGGTCAAATAGGGCTTTTGACTGTGCAAATTGGCCCTGTGAGTCTTGAAACTTGGCATGTAGGTGCTTGAGAATAGGTATAGGCCTATGAGACTTGATTGAACCATTGAAAACCCCAAATTCCTTGGAAGAACCAAAACCCTAATTTCAGCTGGCTTAGGAGGTGGTTTGACTGTACAATCTCTTGAGCAATCTTGAACCATTTGAAAATGATTCTTAACAAATCTTGAAGAATATGGGAGCCAAATTTTGGGGTACAACATGCTGTGTTGCGGATGCAGAGCGAAAGTATCGCATATTCGATCTTGATATTGAAGAAGGTTCTTGCAATTTGTTGATGTTGATGAAGAATCAGTGAAGAGGTGTTGATATGCGCCTGAAGCAGAGAGAAAAATGATGGATAATTATTGGATGTTGCACTTCCTGTGTTCGTTGTAGATCGAAGAAGATATAAAGATGTTGAAGAATTGAAGATTGGGAGTGGAAGAAGAGGGAAATTTAGAGAGTTTCAGTGGTGAGTTTCTTCACTTTCTGAATCTGAGTTTTTTTTGTTGACTCGTGAATCTGAATAATGATATCTTCTTTTTCCTCTTTCCATTTTCTGTTATTTCTGTCCTCTTTCTGTTGTAAATCATATCTCTCTCTTTTCTATTTATGAATTCAGTTATATCCCTTTTTTGTAGTTCTGTTAGGAAGTAGTCTGTGATTCTGTTATCTGCTTTGCGCTGGAAGTTTCTGTTAGATGCAGTTAGAAACAATTGGTTAGAGGGAAGTTTGGGAATTCTGTTGTGGGAGTTAGAATTCTGTTAGGCTGTTTTTTTGTCTTTATGAATTTGTTGAATTCTGTTGAGAAAATGGTTGGGGAATTCTGTTATGGAATTGGTTGTTTAGAAATTCTGTTATGCAGTTGGAATTCTATTTGGAAATTCTATTTTGTAGTTGTAGGGAGTTAGGAAATGGTTTTGGATAGAGTTCTGTTTGGACAGTTTGTTGTTTGCAATTTCTGTTAAGAGCTGCTAGAGGGTTATTTAGGGGTTGTTAGAGGGATGTTTGGAGTTGGTTGGAGTTGGTTATGATAGTTAGAAGGGTTAAGGTGAGCAGGAAGTTAGTTCTTGTTAAATTATTGTTATAGGCTTCTGCTTCACAAAACGCCGGACTGAATATTAATGGTTTCAAGTTGTATGAACATTGTATTATTTTGCAGGTTTGACATGGTTGGATATGTATGCATTGGTTTAATGTTTTTTTTTGTATCAATCTGTTTTTTTGTAGGGCTGCTTTTATGCGAACTGCTACGGGTACAAAGCAATTGGTACATGGTCATAATGGCAAAGCATGGTATATGGTCATAAATGAGTGAATATCCAAAACATGTCATGAAGATGAAAATGATCAACGCATAGGTTTAGGATAATATTACTTTTTTTTGTGAAATTTATAATCCTTCCCGTTGATGTAATGCAATAATGTCAAATGATGTAATAGTAACCGGATTCATATTTATGTGGTTTTGTAATATTTGGAACATGGATGAATTTTAATGAGATATTGGTATTTGCTTTTTTTTATACATCATGCTTTTTTGAAACTCGAATCCAAAAACTCTATTAGAAGCTTGTATCCATTTTACACGTCATGCTTGCAATTTTAAGAAACTTCAATCTCCATGTCCCTGTCTCAAATTATCACTAACTTGCCTTTGAAGAAAACCCTTAGTTGAAGAATCATTCACAAAACTTTGAGTTCGAGTTACTTGGACTTTGAATCAAACTCAACCTTTGAATTATCCTTTGAATGTATCATTGCGCTTTGATTATCTCAAAATGACTGAATGATCATTATTATAAGAACTTCAACCCTTAACTCAGAATCTTAATCCTTCATAATAAGCATTGAGTCTATGGTTTAGCATAATTCGGAATGAACTCAAAAGAATCTCGTAACACAAGTAACCCAAGCATTCAGATGAAATATCTTGCATTAAGATATCCATAAACCCTAACTTCCTATGGATGAGATCCTCTGAAGATATCGTTGCCTTGTATTGCATATTGAAAATTCTTGAACCAAAACCCTGACGTACCATAAGTACACTAAGATCTCTCCATGTCTTGAGCTTTTTGAATCATGAGTTGAATCCTTGAGAATGTAAGACTTGACTGATGAACAACTCTTAGTGAAATCCCTCCTTAAAGTCCACATGCTTAGGAAAACAAAGCCTTATTGAGTGATGATGATGACAGACATAAGAAGATGCTAAATACCTGAACTGGTAACTTTTAGGCGACCATATAGGCGACTTATGTAGTAAGCAATCACAACCGCCCCATATGCTGAAGAACACAACAAGAATATTGAGGAAGAGGAGCTCCAGATGATGTGTCAAGTCTTGCAATTTGAGGTTAGGAAGAGGAGAATAACCCTATAGCTTGGTGATAAAGAAATCCATGAATTGAAACCCTAGCTTTAAACAAAACTTGGTCGATGAAAGAACCAGTTGATTTAAACCTGAGTGAAGATAAGAGCTTAAAAGCATATAGAGACCCTAATTCCTCAACATCTTTGATCATATGCCATGCTTTATTGATTAATGAATAATGTGTTAGATTACCTAATGGGAGTTATATACATGAGAAAAATTCAAAAATGCATAAGCCAGATGAAAGTAAAGGGGTAGGATAACTTTGGGGTATTACAATGGGGGTTGCAAGAAAATAAATCATAATTATCTATTACAACCATATTGAAATAATGTACAAGAATTGAAATGGGCTTGTTTAGAAAATGGTTTTTGTGTCTTAATGAATTAAGGAAAAGAAATAAATTAATTAACAAAAGAAAATATTTTTATGTTTTTTTTATATTAATAAAAAGGGTATTAATATTAAAAATGATAAAAAGGGAAATAATGAGATATAGAATTAACATGCTGCTGAAAGCAAAACAAAGGGGATCAGAAGTTCTGATGTCGGGCACACTGTGGTTCAGAAAGAAGCATCAGAAGTTCTGGGTCGATACATTTTGAGGTCCTGCAAGAAACGTTAGAGGAAAGATACAGAAGTTCTGGGTTGCTATGTGCTGAACTTCTGAGCGTCAAAACAGTAAGAAAGTCTTAGAAATTATGTGTATTAAAACTGTGAAGAGAACTCGAACATTTAGTATGTGCTAAGACAATGAGTGGACATCAGAAGTTCAGCATGTTTGAACAATGAGAAAGTCATAGAAGTTATGTGTGTTGAAACAATAAAGAGAACTCAGAAGTTCTATGTTGTGCTAAGACAGTGGCTGAACATCAGAAGTTCTGTGCTACATTTTAGCTCTTTCCTCATATTAATCAGCACATCAACAATTTATTCAGTTCTTAACAAACAGCAAATTAGAAGGATAAAAGCACAACAATTTATAGAAGTTCTAATCCTAATTCTGAGCCTAGCCTTAATCAAGAAGTTCTTATCCATATTTTCTTCTACTTATGAAATGATATGGCCAACATCAATACTATGATATTTACATATTTAAGGATGTTCTGAATGAAAAGATGCAAAGTCAGAAAGAATTACCTTGAATCTGGAGCATGTGCTTGGAACTTGAACTGCTACCTTCAAATGTTTTGGAGTCAGCAAGAACAACAGAAGAGAAAATGCTAAGTTCTTGATTCAAAGGGAAGAACAAAGGTTTGTTTTTCTGTTTGGGAATTCTAGATTTATTTACAAAGGTTTCACAATTTTCTTTCCTCTCTTTTGATGATTCTCTCTCTCCAAACACCAGCCCCTTGAAAGTGTGATG
This sequence comes from Vicia faba, assembly GCA_948472305.1. NCBI lineage: Eukaryota > Viridiplantae > Streptophyta > Magnoliopsida > Fabales > Fabaceae > Vicia > Vicia faba. The sequence continues at coordinate 524,732,697 of OX451740.1, read as the reverse complement.
GAGAAACTTATTTATAGGTTAATTTGTTGTGGTTTTGGGGGGAAAACAAATGGGGTTTGAACATTTTTGGCATCCTGTTCCATTGCTTTTTGATCACAGTTTTCGTATGCTAGTTTGGTGCAATTATGGGATGCAGGCATGGACTAAATTAGCTGTTGGTTATAGGATTGTGCTGTAGCAGTGCATCAAGTTGTATAAACGAGGTTTTGGGATTTGGTGATGTTCTGACCGAAGCGTTGAACATAGCCTTCATATGCTAGGGTGTTGCCTTGTTCTTGAAGCAAGTATGATGGTTAGCAGCTTTTAGTCGTGCCTAAGCTGGATTTATAAGCATGAATTAAGGAAAAGTACCCTCATAGGAAAAAGCAAAGCAAGGGCCTAGTATAGCCTTATACAAAAGTTTGTCTTTCAAGGACAACAATGGTACTTCTTTCTCACACGTGGGGAAATCCTTTGGATAAAAAATCAAAAGTGGTTGTGAGCATAAAATGATGATGAGATTTATCAAACCAGAAATCCTGCGCTATGAGATTGTGCATCATAGCCTAAGTCTGGGCCAGAAGTTCAGCATCAGTGCAACTTAGAACCAATATCAAACTTCTGATCCTTGAATCCCTTTGCCCCAGCATGTTCTGAGCGAGTTCTCAGACTTTCCAGAAAGCTTGTGACATGTTTTGTAAGTCCTCTTTGACTTACTTTTGAAAACTCTAGTTGAACCTTCGTGAAAACTCGCCCAGAAGTTCTAACCAAACTCTGTCTTGAAAATGTCTAGAATTTGCTGAGTGCTTCAGTTTCATGGGCGTGTCTTTGAAGATTTATAACTTGAAATTCCAGCATTTCCAGGAGAAGTTCCGGTCTATAATGTTTCAGATCTTGTTGAAGTCTATAACTCTTGTGTTAGAAGTTCTTCCAGAATCAGCTTGCATCATGGTGATAATCTGATCAGAAGTTCTGAACTTGTCATATTTCTTAAACACTTAGAAAAATTCTAAGTATTTAGAATTTTGACTTTTCCAAAGCAATTTTGACTTTTGAATTTCTTGATGAAACAAACTTCATATTTCAACATGTCTTGATGAAATATGATCCTTGAAACTTGATTTTAATCAAAAGTCAAAGTTTGACTTTTCAGCACACAAATGACCATTTTACCCTTGTAAATGACTTTCTTGGAAAATTGTTAATTCAAGGTTTAGAATTGGATGGAAGCAAACCTGAGGGTCCAGGGTGATCCTTTGAGAAATGAGAGGGCAAATTTTGGGGTACAACAGTACCTCACATGCGTAATATGGTCATATTTTGTAAGGCAACCAAGTGGATTTACCCTAGGGGTGCTTGTGTGCAAGTGTATTAATTTTCATGCTTGGTTTTTGTCTTGAATTAAGGTTTGCTACTTGTTGATTTTATCTTTTCATACAAACCCTAATTACTAACATTTATATAAAGCGATAAATTGTGAAAAATAAAATTACTACGCTATCACATCATTAGGGGAGGGGTGTACAAATTTACAAATGGAGATTGCAAGAAAATTAAACCTAATTATCTATTACAACCATATTGAATATTGTACAAAATTGAAAATAAAATGCAAGAATATAAATGAAAAAAGAAATGATTTTTGTTGTTTTTATGAAAGAGGTTTTCTAACCTAATTTGAAGAAGATGATTAATTAGAAACAAACAAAATTATGTTTAAACTAATTAAGGAAGAACTTAAATTAAAAATGTTTTTTAGGTTTTTTTGTGAAAAGGTTTTAACTTAATAAAAATAATATGAAAATTAATTAATTAAAATAAACCTAAGTTCTAAATTATTTTTAATTAAGAAAATAAATAATTAAACCTATGTCTAGATATTAATTATTAAAAAGAATTTAATTATTAAGAGAAATGTTTTTTTTAGTCTTTTTGTTTTATAGAAAAAATAAAATATATAAGTGTAAATAATAAATAAAAATATTTTTAGATTTTTATTAATAAAAATGATAATAATAATAATAATAATAATAGTGAAAATAATAAAAGAAAATATGAAATGAAAATAAAATAAAATAAAAGAAAATGAAATAATAAAGAAAATAATGGGCCCAGGGGGTGTAAAAGTGAAACTGGGGTTAGAAGTCAGCAAAAATGGAAGGCCCAGCATAAGGGCCCAGGGGCTGCAAAAAAGCTCAAAAATGTCAAAAAATAGTGAAAAAATGCAAAAGGTCACGCTGGGGCTTGAACCCGAGACGTAAGGGTGACAGACGAGCACTTTAACCACTGGGGTGGTGATACATCCATTAACTTGTGTGAAAGGATAAATACATAACACAAAACGTGCCCTGATTATACTTCATCTTCAACCTCCAGCTAAAGGATCTGTAACTTTCTCATTTCTCAACCATTTGCAAAAATGTAAACATGAAAATTGCTCCATTTTGTCACATGAATCCAACCATATAAATATCATAAGCTATAAATCAAAGATGGATAAGAATTTCTAAAAGTACCAAATTCTGACCTAAATATTTCAGAAATTTCAAACTCAAAATTCTCCTAGCTCAATCAAAATAAATGAAATCTATGGACATGTATAGTTTTAGAGAAATGATGTCTACATTTTATCTTCTTAAATGTAAGCCTAACAATACCTAAATATGAAGATAGAAGTTCAAGAAAAATACCTCAAAACTGGAAATCGTGAAATGGATTTGAGCTTGTTTCAGGCAGTGGTGGTGATCAGGTTAGCTTCCTCAAGTCCCCAGGAAGCTAATGCAATGGTTTGCTTGAGCAATGGATGGCTAGAATGGTCTGGAGAAGTCAAGTTGCAGACCTCTGTTTTTGGTTATGGAGGATGATGAAGATGGAGTTACATTTTCAAACCAAGGACAGGGATGGACTATATTTGATGTAAGGAAGCTTTATGAATGAATTTGAGGGAAAACGCACCAGGGAAATGAGAGATACAAGTTTAAGGTCAGAACTGTGTATCAATGGAGTTTTTTGTGAGATTTATGGCTAGAGGGAACTTAGGAGTGTTTCAGGGTGCTAAAACTCGTCCTTTAGCTCACAAATAGTGACTCTATTTATAAGCAACAAGTTTGGAGACTTCTTGTTGATCAGAATTCAAAATCACAAGTTTATGCATAACATGTGATTTTTGAGAAATTCAAGTTTCAAAGCCTTGTGTACTTGCTAAGATAGAGTGGTTATGCTTTAAACAATCTTGCTTATGACTTTGTGGATGGAGTGTGATCAGAGGGAACAAGTTAGAGGCTCAAGAGTGGACTTTATGCAAAAAGCTTGCTTTACAAGAATGGCAATGTTAACTTTGCGCCGTTAATGGAAATGCAACTTGGATAATAGCTCAAATGGTTGGATCAAAGCTCTAACAGCTATGTAAACATTTAATTATGGAGTGACAAACAAGTTTGAGGCCTGCAAAGCAAATATTATGCAGCCTAGCATGGATTTGGTTCATGTGTTCATCCAAAAAATGACTTGTAATTCAAGTTTGAAAACCCTAACTTCCTCTCTTCGATTCTCCCTGCTCAAGAATGATATCAAGGAGTTCTTTGACATTTTGGAAAGCTTGTAATGTTCTCTATAACCTATCTTTGAATCGCTTTTGGAAATTAACCTTGGAACTATATGAAAAAGTGACATGAAGTTAGGTCAAAATCCTGACCAAAACTAGGGCAAAATTTCACTAAGTGTTCAATTTCAAGACCATGACTTTATGAATTAATAACTTGAGATCAAAGAAATTTTAGAATAAGTTGTGTAAAGAAATGTTGTATATATCATGGAGATCTACAACTTTCATGTTGAAAGTTTCTTTTTAATCATCTTGCATCATGGTGAAAAATTGGCTCAAAGTTGTGAAAAAACATGAAGTTTTAAACACAAAAATTTCTAAGTTAGAAAACTTTGACTTTTCAAAATGAAATCTTGACTTTTTGATTTATTGATGAATAAGTTTCATATTTTGACATGTTTTGATGAATTGTGATCTTTGACACTTGATTTTGACCAAAAAGTCAAAGTTTGACTTTTCAGTGTACAGTTGACTTTTGATTAGTTGACTGAAAATCCACTATCAATCCAATTGATCTTGAGAAATGTTTTGGGTCATTTCATTAGGTCAAAATGATGCAATTGAATTCTTGATATCATGCTTCAAACCAATTGACCATTTTCTAGGTCAAAAATCAGAAATTGCCCCTTCTCAGTCAAAACCCTAATTTTGACCATTTTGCCTTTTTGATGATTTGATCAAATTTCTTGAGGAATTGTGGTCCAAACTTGATCAAATGATACATATGAGTTTATAATGTTGATGTGGATAAAAAATTATGAAGTTTGACTATAAATTAGCCACAGTTAACTTTTTCCCTAATACAGCTGATTTTTAGGTCAACAACTCAATTGACTGAGCAAAAATGTGATCCAAGGCTTGAAACTTGACATGAGTAATATTGGGGGTCAAAAATGATCCATGAAAGTCACATGAAGCATTGAAAGTTCAATTATCCTTGTGCAATCTCAAACCCTATTTTTGGTCATCAATGCTTAAGGAGGTGTCTTGAGTTTATCAACCCTAGTGCAGTTTTAAACCAAGAGAGATCTTTGTGAGAAAATATTTGAAAAATGAGAGGGAAAATTTTGGGGTACCACAATCCTGACGAACCAAAAAGGTTCTAGCAAAAATTAGGGATAAAATACAAAAAAATATGTACACCCCGCAAGCTAAAAAACTTGAAAGGGCGGCTTGGGCAAAAAAGGGTATCCCGGTGGACTGAAAACCCGAAAGCGCGGTCCAGGAAAAAGTTAGAGATTTAAAGCGTATGACTATGTCCCGTTAGATTACCTTACAACCAATCTTCGACATCAATTGTCAAACTCAAACGGTACTAATCAATCCAATCAACTTCGTACAAAGCATCAAATGCACGAGACGCTCAGAGACATGAAGGTTATAGCAGAATGGGAACCCCATGGGATTATTTCACATGGCTGTTCTTTTCTTTGTATCAATTTTCATTTTTTTATGATAACATTCTCTTACTAGGATGTTCGTCTCTTTGTACAAACACTTATTCAAGTTAATACAAAGATATTTCCTTTGAAAGTGCAAAACTATTTGTTGCTCTTTTACTGTTCCTGTTTTGTTTACCAAAACGTCCAGTATATATTTTTGAACATATGCATTTAAATGTAATTACTGTTTATAAATGAACGCATAAAAAAAGAAACTAAACAAAATACAATTACTAATGGCTTTAAGAAACAGGACAACATCTATGAGCCATTCTACAAAACCCCCACAGGTATTTTTTCTCCAGTAGGGGCAGAAGCAAGAACGTCTCGTTACAGGATTTTTGTCATATCCCTAGTATGTATCCTATTGGTGCCTTTTGCCTTCATATCCTCGATGGAGCGAAACTTCCAGTTGCCACTTCAAAGATTCCCCAGCAAAAGTCATTCAACTTCTCAAGATTTCCCAGCAGGATTTCATAAAGCCTACAAGCAAAACACAACGTTTCTCTTCCCTAGCAGAGTGTATTTCTATGATTATGGAAACCCATCCATTAACACTTAAACTTCAACAAAATATGAAGACTTACACTCCTCATTCCTAGAGGTAGTCAAGGATTTATTTTCCCCAATCCGACAACACTGTAGTAGAACAGCTTACATGCGCATACATCGCATCCATACATTATGAGCATCAATGGCACAAATGCATATATCACAATCTCATTGCACCATGCATTTCATACATCATATCGTTACATACAACTAACTCTTCACCTTTTTTAGGAAAGATCAAACCATAGAAAGTTATCGTCAACAAGACAAGGCAAATATCTATGAACAAACCAATTGTAGATTCCTGAATCGAGACGGGGTAACTATCTATATGACAAGTACTTCCTTCAGACTTCTGTCGGTTCAATTAAATCTCTCAACGGTTTATCCTGATTCTTTCCCGCAGACATATTTCTCTGGTTCAAATAAGTCACTCCAAGATTTATTCTGATTCTTCTCCAGACCACTGTTGTTTCAGTTTAAATATATCAACGGTTTATCCTGATTCTTTCCCACAGACATCTTTCTATGGTTAAGATGAATCGCTTTAAGATTTATTCTGATTCTTTCCAGACCCCTACTGATTCAGTTTGAATCTCTCAATGGTTTATCCTGATTCTTTCCTGTAGACATTCTCTCTGGTTCAGATAAATCACTCCAAGGTTTATTCTGATTCTTTCCAGACCTCTACTGGTTCAGTTTAAATCTCTCAACGGTTTATCCTGATTCTTTCCCTTAGACTTTTTCTCTGGTTCAGATAAATTGCTCCAAGATTTATCATGATTCTTTCTAGTCAAAGAAAATTCAAGACCTCTGCTGGTTCAGTTTAAATCTCTCAACGGTTTATCCTGATTCTTTCCGGTAGACATTTTCTCTGGTTCAGTTAAACTGCTCCAAGATTTATCATGATTCCTTCCAGTCAAAGAAAATTCAAGACCTCTGATGGTTCAGTTTAAATCTCTCAATGGTTTATCCTGATTCCTTCAAGTAGATATTTTCTCTGGTTTAGATAAATTGCTCCAAGATTTATTCTGATTCTTTTCCAGTTGAAGTCAAGTTTAGACTTAGTCTAATTTTTATCAACAATCACCTCTGAATGGCATCTATAAGCCCATCTCCAACAACTATCCATAATTTCTACAAATGGCATCTTTAAGCCCATTCCCTACATAATCAACCACCACATCATCAAGTGCAAATTTCTGGGCACTCTAGTGTTCAATCATCTTCCACCTTCAAGTCACGAATGGCATATTTTCCCATCTAACTCTTAAGGTGTAAGAAGATTGAACAGGGGTAGTTGTTGGACCCCAAAATTTGCCCACTCAATTCTCAAGGTTTTTTCTCACAAAGACTCTCAGGATTCAAGCTCACACAAGTGCTTTGAGATTTTCCAGTACCAAAATTAAAAGGAAACTGTCAAAAGGGGAGAAAACAGATAAATATAACATTTTGAAAAATTGGAGAAATTTAAGCTTCCTTCGATTTGGCACCCTTTGGTTGACTTTTGGGGTCTTTCGGTTGCTCAAAATGGCTGCTAGCGTGCCTCTTTCGCCTGGGCATGTGACTTCTTGTTGCAGGCTTTGTCTGTGTCTTTTGCTGCCTATATTGCTTGCTTTGAACACCAAGTTTGCTGGCCACAAGTTCCCCCACCAAGGCAAACCCATCGATTCACCCAGCATGCTGCCTGCGCGCATGCTTTGAAAACCAATTTTTGTTGCCACAAGTTCCCCATGCAGGGCAAGCCTTTCGATTGGACAAGTATGCTTCCTGCATGCTTGCAATCGAAGGCCATGACCTGCTGGCCACATGTACCCCCTGCAAGGCAAAGTCTTCATTTAGAACACAATCAACTCCCTTCGAATCAACTCCATTCGAACCCAATCTGAGCCATTCGAAGCAGCTTTCATTTGAAGAAAATCTGAGGATATCTCATAACCAGCTACTTGACAGGCTATGTTACTTACAAATCTCAACATGATCAGGGGGTTGCACACAAAATCGAAGCTTTATCCATTAGATATTACTATTTCTGGACAAAATAACGAAAAGTTATGTTATCTATTTTCATAAAGGTTATTTTAATCACCAAGTCAGCTCCTTGAGCCCCCAAATTTATTTTGTCTGAGCACAAGCAAAGTAAAAGTCAGAAGCACGAGTCTAATCAGCTGCAAACAACCCCCCCCCCCCCCCCCCCCCCTCCCACATGTACTTTCATGCTACATTATTTTATCATTGTTTTGTAAGGCTGGCTACCTCAAACATATTCTTTCTTTTCTCTATAAATAGAGGAACATTTGCAAAGATATAAGGATCTTTTGGACCAGGCGAACAAATTTCAAAATTATCCCAAACACTCAAACTCTCAAACTCTCCAACTCTAAAAAATCTCAAAACTCTCAGATCCTCCAACTTAAAAAAACTCTCAAAACTCTCAAAAAATATCAAACCCCTTTGTTATATTATCATCCTTTCGATCCACCTCCCTAACTCATATATATCATCCTTTGGATTCACCTTTCCCCCCAGGTTCCATACACCAGCTTTGGAACACTCCCAAATCCCAAAAAAAAACACTCAAGGAAGTCAGTGAATCCTTCAATTCACTCCTAACCTCCATATATCAACCTTCGATTCAGTGACCTTTTTCCAAGTAAAGAAATAATTGAAATAGTTACAGGGAGATCCCAGACAAGCCTAATCCATCATCAAGCCATACACAGCTCCTTCGACTGGAACTTCAAGAGGTAATTCTTTTCTTAACTTGAAACTTTTTTCGTTCTAGCTCCATTTGTGCATACTTTGTAAAAGGAAAACGTAGATATCTTAGGTAGGAACTTACCTTAACCTTCGATTTACTACTGCTTCTTCATTGAGAATCTTAACTCTGATTTGTTAGCCTTTAGGTTAGTGCCAAACAAATTTATGCTAACCCCTGGATTGTAGTTATATTTGGATACTACATTTTTAGACTTTAAGACAGGTTTATTGTACCCTTTGATTGGCTAGTTGCACAAGCCTTTCGGATCATACTCTGAGGACCCAATATGCTTACAAAGGGTCAACAAAGAACCTATGACAAAGTGTGAAGTTGCTGCTGCTAGGCCTCAACAAAGGCCAGAACCTGGCTATTTCTAAGCCTAGGAGAAAAGCGTGACCACCTTGTTTCCAACTCTCAATCAAAGCAGACAGAAAAGCAAATCGAAAGACATGACCCTGCTGGTGCCTGCACACTCAAAGGACAGGACTTTGCTGCTACCAAGGCCCAATCGAAAGACCTGACTTTGTTGTTACCATCCATAATTGAAGGAGGCCAACAGAATGCAAATCGAAGGCTGCTTCCCCCCAATCGAAAGACACTCATTTTTCTTACTTTTATCTTATTTTTGCCTTCATATTTTTTATGCCTTTCGATATGGTTGTAATAGTGTAGGATTTTATCTTTCTGCATTCTATTTACTTTGTACAAATTCTAGTAATTAGGCGTTTATGGCAAGATAAAATCAACAAGTAGACAACCTAAAAATCAAAGACAAATGCATGCGATCAAACACACTATTCACAAATGCACCCTTAGGGTAATCCCACTTGTTACCTATCGGAAAAATAGTCATGTCCCTCGAACATGGGCATTTTAGCAAAGACCCTTGATAAAAGATCGTAGTCCCTCGATGACCCTTGATGTTGCCTTCGATAAACGATCTAGTCCCTAAAACGATATTGCTAAGACGTCCTTAGGTTGCCTTCTATGACTATACAAACGTCCCACGCCCGTCCCTTCACATCCAACGATGGGGCTTCTTACCAAAACAATGGTAAGATAGCAACATCTAAAGGAGGAGGAAAATAACATCTAAGACCTTTTGAGTAGGTAGATTGCTCCTAGTTGCTCGCTTGCTCACAACAAAAAAACCTTTTATACACCCTGTGATCGGTGGATCTGGAACTGACTGTTTAACGCTGGTTCGCGAAATGTCGCGGAAGCAAGAGTCGCCACCGTCTTTTATTTTCTCCAAAGGGAAAGGACAAAAGCACAGAAAAATTCCTTAAAGAGATTGCTCTCGGTTCGGGAGGTAGGTTATAGAAAGGGAAGGTTTTAGCACCCTTTCTATCCATGGTTATCCATGGGCTCTTAGATACTTGCTCAATGTGTTTTCAAAAATGTTTGCTTGCTTTTCAATTGTGGGTTTAAAAAAGTTTCTTTGAAAAATTTCAGTTCGACTCGTACGTCAGAGTGTTTGAAAAATTTGCTTTGAAAGCTTTTGAAAATGTGTTGGTGTGAAAAGATTTTTGTTTGTTTGAAATTAGAGCAAGTATCCTTGAGAACCTACCTACCCTAAGGAATTCGTCTGTGTAGATGTCCTTTAAAGTAGTGCCATCCCACCATTGAGAGGTAGGTAGCACCACCGTTGGAGGTGTTCGGGTCAATTCGAAGGTTCGGGACATGGTGATCACCAGAGCAATGGGAAGACACCTTAGAAGCTACCCTCATGCCAGGTTCCCGGATCATGAGGACTTACTAAGACGTCCTCTACTCGACGACCACCTTTCGAGGCAAGGCAACAGTGAGGCGTACCCTAGGGGTGATGTGTGCGATTCGTGCGTCAGATTCATTTGTATTTGTCTTGTCATGTTAAAGTGTTCCACGCTTGATTTTATTACGGTCATTCATTCTTGCATGCTTTTTGTTAACAGTTAAAAGTTGCGGAAAATAAATCTAAACTATTACAAATGGCGCGGGTCCACATCGCCAAAATTAAACCGGACCCGATTTGACGGAAAGTAAAGAAAGCAAATAAAAGTGCGAAAAGTAAATGTTACAACGCTTTGGGAGAGATACATAATTAATTAAGCAATAAAATAAATACGCAAATTGAACAATTAAAAATATATGGGCGTTGGACCCTTTTGCAAAATTAAAATTAATAAGGAATTAAAATTAAAATTAAATGTTTTTTGGTATTTTTGTGTTTTTTAAGATTTAATGGAAAAAAGAGAATTAATCAAAATTAAAATTGAATGTAAACCCTAATTCTAATGGCTTTTAAACTTATTATGAAAAATATTGAATTTTTAACTAATTTAAACCTAAGTTAATTTACATGCATTTTTTAATTTATGAAAATAAATAAAATAAATGTTATTATTGTAAAAAAAGGAAATTAAAAGGAATAAAATTAACAATTAAACCTAAATTCTATATTTTTGGATTTTTAGTTATTAAAAAAAAAGAATTAAAGTTGTAGCCTAATTAAAACTAAATATTTACATGTGAAAATACTTATGAAAACAATTAAAATAAATATTACATTTTTGCTCTTTTTCTGATTTTTTGTGTATTTTATAATTTGGTAAAAATAATTAATTAAATTAAAAACAATGAAGCAAATAAATAACAATTAAAAATAAAAATAAAAAGGAAATTGCAAACCAGGGGGGGTTCAGGCCCCAATAGTGAGGTATGGATCCAGTAATTTGGCCCAACAAGCTTTTAGATCCATTTGACTTTTTTGCTAGCATGCTGATGCGTTGACTGGCGCGTAGGATGTCCCTTCAATCTCAGCCTTTAGATTGATCTTTAAGTGGACGTGGCACGTTGGATTGGAGAGGCGTATGGTAGTTACTAGCGCTGAATCTGCATGGGATAATATATGGAAAAATAACATAGAAAGTAATGAAGACCTGGGATTCGAACCCAGGTCTTGAGCTTTGCCAATTCTTATGCCTGCCGTCTGAGCCAATTAACGCGTTGTTAATATATAATAATAATCAAATAATATAAAAGAAAACGGATCAACGCATGGAAACACGCGTGAAACTTTAAACACTCCAATCACTTGATGCCACGACTTCGTCTCCTTCACGTGCCCTGTAAAACAAAACACAATAGCAACGGTTTTCAACGCGTTGCAGAAAGCAGGCTATTGGAAAATAGCGAATAGGGCTATGACGTCCATAAATTGATCGCGAATGGTGTTTCTTGTTCGTTGGAGCATGCTGGTTTGAATGGTCATGGTTTCGTGGACTAATTTTGCTTGGTTTCAAAAGCCCTAAATTCAAGCTCTGAAAACCCTAAAGATTGATCATGGTGAAATCACGTATATGGCATAAAAACGAAATTAATTTGCATGGTTAGCATTAGAAACTCATAACAAACATGAATCAGTGAATCAAAATGGCAAAGCATGTATAAATTATGATGCACGATTCCAGAAATTTTTGGACACAGTTGAGGTTCGATCTACCAGTTCTTAGCGTTTGGATGAATGATTCTGATTGGAATTGCTTCTGGGAACCTTGAGGAATCCAATGGAATCAATATTAGGACTTGAATCCACCTAGAACACTGATTTCAGATTTGAGTTTTATGGAAAAATTTTCAAGTTTGCAAAGGGTTCTTGAGCGCAGCTTAGAGTGTATGAGCATTAGGGTTATCATTCTGAATATGTAGTAAAGCTATTAGGTTAAGAAAATTGAATAAAATCCATGGCATTGATGATTTTGCATATTTGATTTTCCAAGATCTTCCATATCTTTTTTTCATGTGTTATTTGTTCAATCATGCTCATATTAAACCAAATCTTTCCTAATTAACCTATGCACGAAATATTGAGTCTAGAATGTGTACAAAAAGATTTGTTTGGTTCATTTAGATATTTTTCACATATTTAATTGATTTAATTGAATTAATATAAATAAAAATTCAAATAAATAAATAAAAAATGAGAAAATACTTCCCTTTGGGCCAAGTGGTCGTGCATATGCTTAGAATGATGAATCATGGAAGAAAAATGGGCCCATTAGCAAATTTAGGTCATTTGAAGTAATGTTGACTTTTCAAAATATCCAAAAATTTCCCAACTTCCACAAGGCATAACTTGCTCAATTTTTAAGATTTTCTCATGTTCTTGGACATTTTGGAAAGGTCTTTGAGTCCTTTAACCAATGCCTTTGGTCCCATGTCATTTTGATTTACCAATCTTAAGTTATGGCCTTTGACTTAAAGTCCCTTTTTGTTGACTTTTGAAAATGACCTATAATGTTGAAATTGATAACTTTTTGTGAGAGCATTTCTTGGACTTGGAATATGAAGATGAGTTGTAGGAAATGTCTTTCTCTTCAAAATGAGCTTTGGATGGAATTTTTCTGATAATCCATGTGAAAGTTATGCCCTGGTAAATTTCAGTTGACTTTTTCAACTGTCCAAATATAGCAACTTTTGCATCTTGATGATTTTCTGAGCCAAATTTTGAGAATCATGATCAAGCATTGATCAAATGATGTTTGTGGCTTCAAAATGATATGTTGACCAAAAATTTGAACTTTTGACTGTCAAATGACCATTTTGCCCCTACAGTTGACTGTAGTGCAATTTAGGGTTTTGACTGTGCAATTTTGAGCTGAATGCCTTGAAACTTGATATGAGGATACTTGACTATCTTTGTAAGCATATGAGACTTGATTTGGCCCTTGAAAACTTCCTTTTCTTGATCAGAACATAAACCCTAGTTTTGACTGCATAGAAGGCTTTTGCACTGTGCATCCCTTGGGGAATTTTGTGACTTGACTTGGCAATTTCTTGGAGAATATGGGAGCGCAAATTTTGGGGTGCAACAGTTGCCCCTGTTCAATCTTCTTAGACCTGAGGATGCAGATTGGCTGACGTGCCTTTCGTAATCCGAGGGTAGAAGATGATTGAACACTAGAGTGCCCAGAAATTTGCGCTCACATAGTAGCAGTGTGATGATGGAATGGGCTTATAGATGCCATTTAGAGATGGATGAATAGGATGATGGGCTTATAGATGCCATCTGGATGTTGATTGCGTAGGAGATTCCTTAGCGAGAACCTGCATACCTACAAAACATAAAATGAGTACCTGACACGTTGCAGGAGCTGATTTTAGATGCTTGGTATGTATATGTCCTGACTGGTTACAGGAGTTGAGTCTGGAGCTTCAAACGGCGATGAATGAACCAGGTATGGTTACTGCTTTAGCATGAATGGTAAGAGAACCTTGGGTGATTTTAACTTCAACAACGCTCGTTGAGAAAATCTTGGTGGGAAATACCATCTTCGCAGGATCGGAACGAGAACCATAGGCCATTTATAATCTGAAAGGGAATCACCTCACTCGCCGTCGGAGAGGGAATCATAGGAAAAGGAATTGTCACCTCACTCACCGTCGGAGAGGGAACCATAAGAGACTATCACCTCACACTCATCGTCGGAGAGGGAAACATCTGAAAAGGACTTACCACCTCACACACCGTCGGAGAGGGGACCATAGGAGATTATCACCTCACACTCATCGTCGGAGAGGGAAACATCTGAAAAAAGGAATTACCACCTCACACTCACCGTCGGAGAGGGGACCATAGGAGACTATCACCTCACACTCATCGTCGGAGAGGGAAACATCTGAAAAAAGGAATTACCACCTCACACACCGTTGGAGAGGGACCCATAGGAGACTATCACCTCACACTCATCGTCGGAGAGGGAAACATCTTGAAAAAGGAATTACCACCTCACACACCGTTGGAGAGGGGACCATAAGGGAATATCACCTCACACTCATCGTCGGAGAGGGAAACATCGGAAAAAGGAATTACCACCTCACACACCGTTGGAGAGGGGACCATAAGGGAATATTACCTCACACTCATTGTCGGAGAGGGAAACATCTGAAAAAAGGAATTACCACCTCACACACCGTTGGAGAGGGACCCATAGGAGACTATCACCTCACACTCATCGTCGGAGAGGGAAACATCTTGAAAAAGGAATTACGACCTCACACACCGTTGGAGAGGGGACCATAAGGGAATATCACCTCACACTCATCGTCGGAGAGGGAAACATCTTGAAAAAGGAATTACCACCTCACACACCATTGGAGAGGGGACCATAAGGGAATATCACCTCACACTCATCGTCGGAGAGGGAAACATCGGAAAAAGGAATTACCACCTCACACACCGTTGGAGAGGGGACCATAAGGGAATATTACCTCACACTCATCGTCGGAGAGGGAAACATCTGAAAAAGGAATTACCACCTCACACACCGTTGGAGAGGGGACCATAAGGGAATATTACCTCACACTCATCGTCGGAGAGGGAAACATCTGAAAAAGGAATTACCACCTCACACACCGTTGGAGAGGGGACCATAAGTTCTGCTGAGTCTTTATCAGAAAAATCTGTTGGGAGTCGATTTAGCTGGACTAGAGAAGGCTTTGAAATATCTTTAACTGGAATAAGTGTCAGAACGTCGCCATATCTGGTTCATATCTGGACTATATCTGGAAGGAAATCTGGAAGCAGCATCAGAACGTCACCATATCTGGTTTGCATCTGAAACTATATCTAGAAGGAGTTGCGATAATTGATAGTAGTCATTTTTTGTATTGATCTTTTTCCTGAAAAGGCAAAACATAATCGTATGCAAAATCATGATGCATGAACTGTATGTCTTCAAAATTAATGAGATTCGTGTAGCATGATGCATATGCATGACGATGTGATGTTTATGAATGTATTTTTGTCTAGGGAAGTGAATCCTTGACGGGTGCCGGGAAGTCGTATCCTGGGCTGATGTCGAAGAATAGGTTTTGCTTTTGCAGGGGATGATAGTTGCAAGTATACCGGTAGGAGAAGGTAACTCCGTTGGGGAGTGAACTTGGCGAATGGATTACTCTGCGGGGAGAAAAAGATACTCTAGTGACCATGCTGAGAAGTAATACTCTGTGGGAAGAGAGAGATGCTTTGCAGAGGTTGATAATAACCATGCCGGGGATACCATTGTTGTGTTGGGAGTATTAATGGACTTCGCTGGGGGATAGGAAAGAACTACGTTGACGACGACCTTTCCATGGCTTTTGGCTGAGGATAACCCAGTTATATCCTGTTAAGGAAATAACTCTTTAAATAAAGCCGGGAGACGCGTTCGTGCTCTGCGAGGGGTAAGCTTACTGCTTGGGGAGATGATTCCAACTTTCTTGGGGAAGCTGGATTGGACTCTTCTGGGGAAGTATTGAACTGTATCGGTTATGTTCTTTAGTTGGACCTACCCTGATATCTTGGAGGATAGAACAATCAGATTGCTTAGACGACCCATTATTGCCCCTGTTTCTGAGGTATGAAAGGAAGACCTGTGAGGTGCTGATAGTTGTTGATGGACAAACCTTCTTCTGGTAGGCAGATGGCAGGACATAGTCGTACACTTTAATCCTTAATTTTTGCCTGGACCGCCCTTTCGGGTTTTCAGTCCACCGGGATACCCATTTTTGCCCAAGCCGCCTTTTCAGGTTTTCGACTTGCCGGGTGTACAGATTTTTTTCATTTCATCCCTTCATTTTGCCCGAACCCTTTTGGTTCGCCGGGAAGCCCTTATTTTTGCCTAGGTGTGTCAACCTAGCGGGTCTTTGATTGCGCGTAGTATTTTTTCGACTATGTCCACGCTCTTAGAATGCAGGGAGGTGCCCCTGGCTGCTTGTGTTGCCATATTACCAGAAGATGTCTGATCGTGCAAGATTCGTTGCTGGAGTGCCCCAAGTGACTCAGGCAGAGATTTGCCCCATGCTTTTTTCTCTGGATCTTGACTTAACTGTCCCAGATGGTAGACCATGATCATGCTGTGCCCCTTGGTTGGAAGTGCTTTTGTTCACTAGGCATTCCTCGTGCGAATTTTCCTGCTGTTCGAACAAAAAGTCATATGCAAACAAAGTTATGTTAAAAATGCAAAGCCTATGTCTGTCTTGAAGATTTTGAAAGTGCATTTTTTTCATAAAACAAGTGATTGCTTGTAAAACGTGATGTCAACACCGTATTTACCGTAGGCCTTAAGGAGTCAGAATACCTTTCGTAACAGTATGCTTTCGAACTAACCCATGCTTCAGCTAGGACTTGTAAGGGTTATAACGTGGCCTGGTTCACGGTTTAAGAAACAAAGGATAAAGGCTCAAATTTTATTTGTACCCACCCGCTCTTCGTGATGTTCTCCAGACCTAAACTCAGTTGATCATGCGTTAGACCTTTGCTTGAGTCTTTACTTTGATGTTCCAATAATGGTTCAGATGTTGATAACTTATTTTGAATAGGCAGTCATTTTTTGCTTTGGTTGAGGGTTTGTGAGACCTCTTTCTTGATTTTGTTATCCCTTTCTTTTTTTTTTGCCTGAACTGTTTCCTTTTTTAGAATTACAGTCAGCGGGATGCCCCAGTTTCATAAGTCCCCTTTGTAGGTTTAGACTTTTTGGGCTTTTCATTTATGAATTTTGATGATGACTGCCTGTCCTTTTGATTGTTCTGAACCATCACTGTCTTTGTTCATTTTGTAAAGATCTCTTCGGTGCCATTCGTCATGCACTTGGATCAACTGAGAGAACTACCCTGCCCCAGGTTATGATTAAGGGTTTTAAATTTCGAAAAGAAAAACTCCTACTTCTTTGGCTCAGAGGGGTTGACGAGGGATTATCATCCTTATAACTCCAGTGTTTAGGGATTGAAACAATGCCTGTACCTCATCAGCGGAGTTTGTTCAAAAGCATACTGTAAATTATGGTATCGTTTTTGTCATCCTCCCTCAAGAGGCTTAGAATTTTAGATCCATAGTTGACATCAGAAAAAATATGAAAAGAAATTTGAACATAATGAAAACAATTGTATTAATTTCCAAAACAGACATATGCGATGCATTGATAGAATAAAAGAGTTTGCTATGACATAAATTGTTTGTATAAGCAAAGAAAAATACAACTCAAAAATTCAAATAAACAAAAGGCTTCAATGATTGGGCAACGGAGCAGTGATTATGTTCGGAGTCTCAGGTACTTCAAACTGAATCTCCCCGGCGTCGATCATGTCTTGAATCTTGTTCTTGAGAGGCCAGCAGTTATCCGTAGTATGCCCCGGGCTATCAGAATGATATGCGCACCTATCATTAGGATGATAGTTGGGAGCAGAAGTGTTCGGATTCCGAAGAGGAGCCCTTAAAGTGATCAGCCCTGCCTTCAACATTTGTTGCAGTGCTTGATCCAGCGACATGTTGAGTTTGGTATACTGTCGTTTCTCCTTTCGCTGCTGCCCCTGTCCTTGTTGAGCAGGTCCGGGATTGGAGATCTGGACTGCCCCTACCTCCTGACGGCTCTTTTTACCGTGCACAACATTGGATTCTTTCTTTCCATGATGAGGCTTTTTATCAGAAGGTGCAGCCTCTTGAATTTTCCCAGACCGGATACCAGCTTCTATTCGCTCTCCAGTCAAGATAAGATCTATGAATCCAGCAGACGAATTCCCAATTAGGTGGTTGTAGAACGGACCAGACAGGGTCCCCAAGAACATATCAACAAGTTCCCGATCAGTCAGAGGTGGTTGTACTCTTCCAGCAAGATCCCTCCATTTCTGCGCATATTCTTTAAAACCTTCACTTGATCCTAACGACATACCCTGGAGTTGGGTACGCGTAGGAGCGAGGTCGGCATTGTATTGATACTGCTTGTAGAAAGCAGTTGCCAACTCCTCCCAGTTACGAACTTTGGTCCCATCCAGCTGATAGAACCATTCGAGGTGAGTCCCTGAAAGACTTTCCTGGAAGAAGTGGATCCACAAATTCTTGTCCACCGTATATGGTTGAATCTTCCGAACATAGGACCTTAGATGCAGCTTGGGACAAGACGCCCCGTCATACTTGGTGAAGGATGGTGCTTTGAACTTCCGAGGAATAATCACACCAGTTGACAATACCCAGATCTCCAAAATCCAGCCCAGGTACTTGTTGGATCTCCATAGCATTCAGCCTATCCTCCAACTGTTTGTACTTGTCTTCAGCCGGAGGGTACTGTTCGTCGTTGAAATCTGTCTCGTTGTCGGAGACCACTGGACTAGGCACCTCTCTCTCATGGTGACTGCTTTCCCTCACAGACGGAGTAGTCCTCTCAGTTTCAGTCGGCAGTGTGTTCCCAGATCTGCGTCTAGGGCTGAACAAAACAGTCCTCCTCTTCTTCTTGTCCTTCTTCAAGAGCAAATCCTTCAGATCTTGTTGCCCCTGGGTTAAATTCATGATCAGCTCTTGGAACTGGGCGTTCTGAGCCTGGAGGGCCTTGATAGTCTGCTCGGCTGATGGTTCAGGATTCATGACGATCGACTGAAATAAACAGCGAAGAAGGGTAAGCAACCTGTCTAAGGGATACCTGCAATGCAATGAGATGTATGACATGCATGTAATGTTTTCAAGGACCTCGCGGGGTAAACAGAGAAACTTGTTAGAGTTGGAAACTGGCAACTTGATTGAAGGAACTTCCTGTTGTAGAGAGCCCTTCTTCAAGGGTCAAAGGCTCACCATATCCAGTGGGTCATAGCCCCTGACAACCCTGGCTAGAGGAAAATAAATCCTCTTTGCCCCTGGCTAGATGTTTGATTTATCATGACTTGCATCACAAGCCCTTGAGATCCTTGAAATGGGTTAGGATGTATGCAATGGTATGATGTCATGCTATGCATGGGGTGATGTAGGTAAACCCTGTTATGAGTCCTAATTAAGGACTATAAACAGACCCTGCAAGAAATTCAGTATACTTTGTTATGAGTCCCAATCAAGGACTATAAACAAAACCTGCAAGAGATCTAGTAAACCCTGTTATGAGTCCCAGTTAAGGACTATAAACAAAACCTGCAAGAAATTTGGTAAACCCTGTCATGAGTCCTAGTTAAGGACTATAAACAAAACCTGCAAGTAGTTCATGTGTCAGATAACAAGCATGCAAGTAGTCAAGTACGAAGGCACACAAGTCACACAAGAGAAGCCCTTAGGGTTTAAGGCCAGCATGGGGTCTAGGTATTACCCTCTTGAAGTTGGTGGGCTCAACCTGTCCTATTAGAAGTAATCGGGTTCTAAGGGTCCCAATATCACGGGATTGCTTTCATTGTTCATCGTTTCGATTTAGCCACTGAACTGGCGACCGAAATATTCCAGGAAAGCAACCCTCAATTGGGTGTAGTATCGAGTATCAACCAACCTCGGACTGCACCAAAGTCAGTTATCTCACTACCCTAAAGAGGCCAAGATAGTTCAATTAAGGTTCCTAAGGTCTGTTGATGCTTCACGACACCACGCGGAGGCCCCGTACTCTCCTTGACTGAACTCAAGGGTTACCGGTACACACCAAAGTGCCACATCAACGTAGCAGACTGTTTCAACCATGTCGGTATACCCCGCACAGTTCCCTCACAGCCTTGTTGCTACTTTCTAAGAAAGGTATCCCCAGATCCGGGTTTAGGATCTATAGAACTCCCATGCAACCCACAATTTAAAGCACACAAGGAAAACAATTGAAAACATAGTTATGACCTAGCCCTAAGGTACACCCCACTTTAAGTTTAATCCCCAGCAGAGTCGCCAGTTCTGTGATCGGTGGATCTGGAACTGACTGTTTAACGCTGGTTCGCGAAATGTCGCGGAAGCAAGAGTCGCCACCGTCTTTTATTTTCTCCAAAGGGAAAGGACAAAAGCACAGAAAAATTCCTTAAAGAGATTGCTCTCGGTTCGGGAGGTAGGTTATAGAAAGGGAAGGTTTTAGCACCCTTTCTATCCATGGTTATCCATGGGCTCTTAGATACTTGCTCAATGTGTTTTCAAAAATGTTTGCTTGCTTTTCAATTGTGGGTTTAAAAAAGTTTCTTTGAAAAATTTCAGTTCGACTCGTACGTCAGAGTGTTTGAAAAATTTGCTTTGAAAGCTTTTGAAAATGTGTTGGTGTGAAAAGATTTTTGTTTGTTTGAAATTAGAGCAAGTATCCTTGAGAACCTACCTACCCTAAGGAATTCGTCTGTGTAGATGTCCTTTAAAGTAGTGCCATCCCACCATTGAGAGGTAGGTAGCACCACCGTTGGAGGTGTTCGGGTCAATTCGAAGGTTCGGGACATGGTGATCACCAGAGCAATGGGAAGACACCTTAGAAGCTACCCTCATGCCAGGTTCCCGGATCATGAGGACTTACTAAGACGTCCTCTACTCGACGACCACCTTTCGAGGCAAGGCAACAGTGAGGCGTACCCTAGGGGTGGTGTGTGCGATTCGTGCGTCAGATTCATTTGTATTTGTCTTGTCATGTTAAAGTGTTCCACGCTTGATTTTATTACGGTCATTCATTCTTGCATGCTTTTTGTTAACAGTTAAAAGTTGCGGAAAATAAATCTAAACTATTACAAATGGCGCGGGTCCACATCGCCAAAATTAAACCGGACCCGATTTGACGGAAAGTAAAGAAAGCAAATAAAAGTGCGAAAAGTAAATGTTACAACGCTTTGGGAGAGATACATAATTAATTAAGCAATAAAATAAATACGCAAATTGAACAATTAAAAATATATGGGCGTTGGACCCTTTTGCAAAATTAAAATTAATAAGGAATTAAAATTAAAATTAAATGTTTTTTGGTATTTTTGTGTTTTTTAAGATTTAATGGAAAAAAGAGAATTAATCAAAATTAAAATTGAATGTAAACCCTAATTCTAATAGCTTTTAAACTTATTATGAAAAATATTGAATTTTTAACTAATTTAAACCTAAGTTAATTTACATGCATTTTTTAATTTATGAAAATAAATAAAATAAATGTTATTATTGTAAAAAAAGGAAATTAAAAGGAATAAAATTAACAATTAAACCTAAATTCTATATTTTTGGATTTTTAGTTATTAAAAAAAAAGAATTAAAGTTGTAGCCTAATTAAAACTAAATATTTACATGTGAAAATACTTATGAAAACAATTAAAATAAATATTACATTTTTGCTCTTTTTCTGATTTTTTGTGTATTTTATAATTTGGTAAAAATAATTAATTAAATTAAAAACAATGAAGCAAATAAATAACAATTAAAAATAAAAATAAAAAGGAAATTGCAAACCAGGGGGGGTTCAGGCCCCAATAGTGAGGTATGGATCCAGTAATTTGGCCCAACAAGCTTTTAGATCCATTTGACTTTTTTGCTAGCATGCTGATGCGTTGACTGGCGCGTAGGATGTCCCTTCAATCTCAGCCTTTAGATTGATCTTTAAGTGGACGTGGCACGTTGGATTGGAGAGGCGTATGGTAGTTACTAGCGCTGAATCTGCATGGGATAATATATGGAAAAATAACATAGAAAGTAATGAAGACCTGGGATTCGAACCCAGGTCTTGAGCTTTGCCAATTCTTATGCCTGCCGTCTGAGCCAATTAATGCGTTGTTAATATATAATAATAATCAAATAATATAAAAGAAAACGGATCAACGCATGGAAACACGCGTGAAACTTTAAACACTCCAATCACTTGATGCCACGACTTCGTCTCCTTCACGTGCCCTGTAAAACAAAACACAATAGCAACGGTTTTCAACGCGTTGCAGAAAGCAGGCTATTGGAAAATAGCGAATAGGGCTATGACGTCCATAAATTGATCGCGAATGGTGTTTCTTGTTCGTTGGAGCATGCTGGTTTGAATGGTCATGGTTTCGTGGACTAATTTTGCTTGGTTTCAAAAGCCCTAAATTCAAGCTCTGAAAACCCTAAAGATTGATCATGGTGAAATCACGTATATGGCATAAAAACGAAATTAATTTGCATGGTTAGCATTAGAAACTCATAACAAACATGAATCAGTGAATCAAAATGGCAAAGCATGTATAAATTATGATGCACGATTCCAGAAATTTTTGGACACAGTTGAGGTTCGATCTACCAGTTCTTAGCGTTTGGATGAATGATTCTGATTGGAATTGCTTCTGGGAACCTTGAGGAAGCCAATGGAATCAATATTAGGACTTGAATCCACCTAGAACACTGATTTCAGATTTGAGTTTTATGGAAAAAATTTCAAGTTTGCAAAGGGTTCTTGAGCGCAGCTTAGAGTGTATGAGCATTAGGGTTATCATTCTGAATATGTAGTAAAGCTATTAGGTTAAGAAAATTGAATAAAATCCATGGCATTGATGATTTTGCATATTTGATTTTCCAAGATCTTCCATATCTTTTTTTCATGTGTTATTTGTTCAATCATGCTCATATTAAACCAAATCTTTCCTAATTAACCTATGCACGAAATATTGAGTCTAGAATGTGTACAAAAAGATTTGTTTGGTTCATTTAGATATTTTTCACATATTTAATTGATTTAATTGAATTAATATAAATAAAAATTCAAATAAATAAATAAAAAATGAGAAAATACTTCCCTTTGGGCCAAGTGGTCGTGCATATGCTTAGAATGATGAATCATGGAAGAAAAATGGGCCCATTAGCAAATTTAGGTCATTTGAAGTAATGTTGACTTTTCAAAATATCCAAAAATTTCCCAACTTCCACAAGGCATAACTTGCTCAATTTTTAAGCTTTTCTCATGTTCTTGGACATTTTGGAAAGGTATTGGAGTCCTTTAACCAATGCCTTTGGTCCCATGTCATTTTGATTTACCAATCTTAAGTTATGGCCTTTGACTTAAAGTCCCTTTTTGTTGACTTTTGAAAATGACCTATAATGTTGAAATTGATAACTTTTTGTGAGAGCATTTCTTGGACTTGGAATATGAAGATGAGTTGTAGGAACTGTCTTTCTCTTAAAAATGAGCTTTGGATGGAATTTTTCTGATAATCCATGTGAAAGTTATGCCCTGGTCAATTTCAGTTGACTTTTTCAACTGTCCAAATATAGCAACTTTTGCATCTTGATGATTTTCTGAGCCAAATTTTGAGAATCATGATCAAGCATTGATCAAATGATGTTTGTGGCTTCAAAATGATATGTTGACCAAAAATTTGAACTTTTGACTGTCAAATGACCATTTTGCCCCTACAGTTGACTGTAGTGCAATTTAGGGTTTTGACTGTGCAATTTTGAGCTGAATGCCTTGAAACTTGATATGAGGATACTTGACTATCTTTGTAAGCATATGAGACTTGATTGGGCCCTTGAAAACTTCCTTTTCTTGATCAGAACATAAACCCTAGTTTTGACTGCATAGAAGGCTTTTGCACTGTGCATCCCTTGGGGAATTTTGTGACTTGACTTGGCAATTTCTTGGAGAATATGGGAGGGCAAATTTTGGGGTGCAACACACCCACACTTTCATTTTGAAACATTTTCAAAAGACAACACTTTGTACGCGTTCTTATAGAAATGAGAGCCATTACAAAGACACCTTTTCAAAATCACTTTCAAAAACACATTCCACAAACACCTCTTTGAACTGTTTTTCCAAACAACACTTTGTACGCGTTCTTATATAAATGAGAACCATTACAAATACGTTTTCAAAATACTTTCAAAACCTACACCACAAGCACATTTTAAAACAAAAGCAAGTGATATAGCAAGCAACTAAGAGCCCGTATATAACTACGGATGAAAAGGGTGCTAATACCTTCCATTTTTATAATCTACCCCCTGAACTCAAGAAAACATATCTAAAGGTCTTTCCTGTTCTTTTCAGCCTTTCCTTTTGGATAAAAGAAAAGTATGTGGCAACTCTTGCTATCCGCAACAATTGCGATCAAACAGAAAACACCCAAGTCAGTTCTCCCACCGTATCACACTGGATAAAAGGAAACTATTGTCGTATACGAGTCAAGACGCCATGTCAAGAAAGACCATTGCCAATCTGTTAATGCTGTTTTGATCTCCAATCCAACCTCTGGTTGAAGACCATAATAAGCCAACCATCAAAGACATGAGGTTCCAAGAAGGCAATTCACAAGGATTAAGATGTCGCTACCCCAAGCCTTGCAACCCCTGTTGAAAGCTAACTTGGTAACATTGTGTGATCCACCATCAAATCCCAATGTTTCATCTTTGAAATACAATCCTAATGCCAAATGCGTCTATCACTCCAACAGCCCCGGACATGATACCGATCAATGTTGGGCTTTGAAATGCAAGATTCAAGACCTCATCGACAACAAGACTATTGAGTTTGATCCTTCTACAACTCTGAATGTAATAACTGCACCAATGCCAAATCATGGCAAATGTGTCAATACAATTGAAGATACTGCTTTTGTTTCCTCCGTTGAAGATTTGACTACTCCACTGACCATTGTTAAAGAGAATTTGTTGAGATCTCGGGTTTTCCCTAGTTGTTTAAAAAACTATAATTGCTATGCTCTACAAAAGAATGGATGCAAATGGCTGAAAGAAGGTGTTCAACACCCGATAGATAGTCATGAGATCCTACTTGAAAGAACTCCGCCATGAAAAGTTTGACTGATAAAGCTGAAGACGTTTCCATCATCACCATATCCAACAAACCTATTAAGATCTCCTTAAAAGGTCCTATTAGGATATCCATCACACCAACGATTTCCCCTTTGATAATTACCGCACCAGTGCCAATTCCTTATTCTTCCGATAAGGCAGTACCTTGGAATTACGGTGCTGAAGTATACTATCATGGGATTAAGCAAGACTCTTAGGTTAACAAAGAAAAAACTGATGATGTTACCAATTTTACTGGTTCTAGCAAGGTGACAAGGACGGGGAGAATCCTCTCTCCTAACATTTCACCTCCAACTACTACAGCTACACTTGTTTGCATTACCGTTGATAAACCTAGTACTGACACTAGGCGAAAAGAAAAGAAAATTGAGCCTGCCAGGATGGAGGCGCCTTCCAAATACACTGCTACTGAGGAACCCTCCACCCAAGAAATGGAGGAGATTTTGAAGATCATAAAGAAGAGTGATTTTAAGATAGTAGAGAAGCTGGGGAAAACCCCCTCCAAGATCTCTATGTTATCTTTGTTACTCTGCTCTGATGCTCACGCTCAAGCATTGATTAAATTTTTAAAGAAAGCAGATGTTCCTCAAGAGACCACAGCCGACCAATTTGAAAATTATGTGACGAGTTTGACTATCGACAATGGATTGGGGTTCTCTGATGCTGATTTGACACTAGTTGGAAGAAATAATAATAAGGCTTTGTGTGTCTCTATTGAATGCAAATGAACTACTTTGGCCCATGTCTTGGTGGATACAGGGTCCTCTCTAAATGTCTTACCCAAAGGTGCTTTAGATCGGTTGGATTGCGATGGTTTGGTGTTGAAGCCAAGTGACATAGTTAAAAGGGATTTTAATGGATCCAAGAGGATGGTACTTGGAGAAGTTGCTCTCCCCGTTAAAGTTGGTTCACAAGTTTTCAATTCTACTTTCTACGTGATGGATATACGTCCCACCTACTCTTGTTTACTTGTATGCCCCTGGATACATGGGGCAGGAGCGATGACTTCCACTGTGCATCAAAAATTGAAATATCCATTCAAGGGAAAGATCATTATTGCCCACAGTGAAGAAGAATTTATGGTGAGTCACCTCAATTCATTCAAGTATGTCGAGATGGATGGTGAGTTTATAGAGACTCCTTACCAAGCCTTCGAAGTAGTCCCTCTTATGGTTGCTGCCACCAAAATCTCTTCTGACACTCCAAAAGCTGATGAAGTTGTGCCGAGGATGGTTTCACTCAAAGATGCTCGTGCTGTGATTGAAGACAAAAGTAGTATAATTTGGGTACAACTCTCTGACATTCCTTTCAAATCAGACAAGTTTGGGTTGGGTTTCACTGCCAAAGCTCAAAAGGAGGTCAGACGTGCTCGCATAGGAAAACCACCTCTTTGCATTGGTAATCATGAAGTGAATTCTATTGAAGACTCTGAGGATGACTGTGACTTTGACAAATAGATTTACCCGACTGCCGATGAAGGACTCGACAATTGGCGTGCAAAGGATTTCATTCCCATATCCTTCAACGAGGAGTAATAATCATTTACTGTTTCTATATATTCAAGAACTTTGTTTGTAATTTTATTGAAACAATGACTTTAAGACATGTGCCTTACCCGGGGCACCATGGTCCATTTTTATAGGGTTTATTCATTTCCATATGCCATATGATCATTTAATGAAAAACATTGGACTCTTTGCATTTAAATTTTATGCTCATTGTCTTTCTTTTTCTTTATTGCATTTTTCAAAATAGCCATGTAATTTCCCAGTATTGTGTAGACAAAATTCTTTCGAATGCTTCTGCTGCTTTTCTGTCATAAACAACACTGCACCATAGGCACATCAGAACTTCTCTTGTCTTATGACACCTAACCAAAAATCCCATCAAGCTTTCTCCCATTTTTGGGTATGGCAACAATTCTCTAACATTCCTCCAGCTGTTTCCAGCCCTTTCTTGGTATATTTTCTGGTATGCCATTGCAGCGCTTCGATCATTCTTTGCGCTACAACTTGGACACATGAGTCCTCCAGGATTCTTCGTATGGCAATGAAAAAGAAATTCCACCAGGCTTACTTTCTGGTGCCCAGTTTGCACCGTGTCATCTTCCATCTTCAAGCATCTTTCAATCTCTGCCATCTCTGGGGATAGCTGGTTCAGATTCACCATGTGTATTTCAAACTTGGGACCTTCAGCATTCTCCGACTCCTCGAATCTGACTCTAAGACCCTCAGTAGTCCTAGATTTGACAACAACTTTAGCCCTACCCCCAGTTATGTTAACTTCGAACTTGGGACCTTAAGCAATTTCCAGTTCTTCGAATTTGGCCCTAAGACCCTCACTAATATTAGGTTCGCCAGCAGTTTTGGTATTGCCATTAGTAGCATTCCCTTCGAACTGGCCTATGAGACCCTCAACAGTCTCTAACCCACGAGCCTCTTCAGATACTTTGTCGAGTTGACCTTCTTCAATTTCAATAGCTTCCACCATGTTGATATCTACGGGTTCTGCAAAATTTGTCTCAGCAACCTGAAGAGGATCCACGTTGACCTTCATCTTAGGCTTCTCTCCAAACTTTAACCTTCCTTCCTTGATTGCACTATGTATCAAATCCCTGAAAAGATAGCATTGTGAGGTTTTATGGCCTAAAAAATCATGATATTTAAAAAAAAAACCCTTTTCTTCCATTGTTCTAACGGAGGAATTTTAGCGCCAGGGGGCACTATCATCTGGCCATCTTTTACTAATAAGTCAAAGATTTCATCACACCTGGTGATGTCGAAAGTATAGGATTTCTTTGGGAATTTTTCATTCCTTTCTGGTTCGACGGGATTCTTCCTGTTCGCATGTGCTAGCCCTTTGCAAGGATAAGGTGGTCCTTGCTTTAATTTTGCTAGATATATTTCGTGCTCTTTGACCTCTGACGAGTCATCTTCGACATCACTTTCATCTGAGCATGCTTCGACATAAGCCACTTTTTCTTTCCTGTGGCTTTTGTTAGCCCTTGCTTTTTCAATCTTCAAATGCTCCACTTGTCGAACCCTGTTATCCAGTTGTGCCATGTCTCTTAGATATTAGGGATCTAACTTCTTTTTGATAGATAATTCCAATCCTCTTGCTTCCATTTCGACCAACTCGTGTTTAGGCACTTGTGTGAAACACCTCGCCTTTAACAGACAGAACCTGTTAAGATAATCATCTATAGGCTCACTGAATTTGCGCTTAACATTTGCCAATTCGCTTAGGCTGATTTTGGATTGACCTACATAAAATTGTTCATGAAATAATCTCTCCAAACGAGTCCAATTATGGATGGAATTTGCTGCAAGAGTTGTAAACCAAGTAAAAGCGTTTTTGGTTAGTGAACTAGGGAAATATTTAATCCTTAAATTTTCATTGTTTGCTATATCCCCTGCTTCTGTAAGATATTTGGCCACATGTTTTATGGTTGATTCACTGGTGTCACCAGAGAACTTGTGAATTTTGGCACTTTCCATCCCCTAGGTAAATCAGTTTGTTGAATGTACTCAGACAAAAGGGATATATAGTTTGGCCTTTGCATGCCAATATTTACTACATTCCGTGCCATTATCCTTTCGATTATGGCTGCTAGATTATTGTTTCCTAACATATCATCCTGTCGACACCCTTAGATAATTTCGTCGGCGTCTTGGTTCTGATTCACCATGACCATCCTTCTTCGTGGTTCCTCACTGGGGATAGCCTGTTGAAACCTATGTGGTTCTTCCCTTCGAACTGGTTGTTGGATTTCAACTTCTGGGTGTATCACTGGTTGGGCCTGGTCAATGGTTGGATCCTCTTGAAATAATATGCCTTGACTCTCCCTTGTCCATGTGGGTTGTGGTTGTCGAGTTGATTCTCTGGGTGCACCAAAAAAATCTGTAAGGCGCCCAATTTACGCTGCCATCTGTTGGTTTTCTTGGGCATTCTACAAATTCTTCTGTGTGGTGCTTTAGATTAGGGGGTTAAATATTGTACTCATTTGATGAGCGAGTATTCCCACCATTTCGTGGTTACTATCGTCCATCTGTTGCCTTAAAAATGCCTGCATATTTGTGGTAATAGGAGGTAATTGTGCCACATATCCTGGCTGTGAATAGTTTCGTGCCATATGATTTACCCCTGAGCCTGATCCTTGTAATGGTGAGAAAGCAGATGTTAAAGGGCGTGTGTATGTCGAATTGTTATTTTGAAGTCCTGTCATGGATGTAGTTGGTATGCCATATATTGGATCTGATGTTGGGATTGTGAATCCTGGTACATAGGTTCTAAAGACACTTCCTACTAAAGGTCTGGGGGAAACGGGCAGATTTTGGCTGGCCACGGATGTTACAAACGGTTCATTTTGTGCGTTCAATAAAGCACTTGTATTTGGGGGTATGGTTGTAGCGTTCGTAGTCGAAGGGATAATCGTAGTCCCTTGAATTTTCGCTATGGCTTCGGTCGTATTCGAAGCATTTGTATTCCCTCCCGTGGGGGGAGGAACTTGTTGCGCACTGCAAATGGGTGGGTTTGCCATTCTCCTATTGTTCTAATTTTTTGTTCTAGGATTTGTGGTATTGGCTATTTTTCCACTCCTTAATTTCATGCAACGAAACAAGTTAAACAACAACTGGAAACTAGACACAGAGTCCCACCGGGTGTGCCAATTTGTTTACCCTGTAATTTGGTAAACAACCACTGATCTTCTAAATCTCTAAAAGAAGATTTAGTTACTTGCAAGATCGATCAGATTGATCTCAGGACTTTGTGTTCTAGTTTTTAGGAAAAAAGGTTTTGATGATAATTTCTTTAGACGAAGAGAATCACTTTGATATCAAACAAAGTGTTCTTATAGTAACAATGAAATAGGAAACTATTCTATACTGTAAATCGTAAAGAATATAAATGACATGAATAAATTTCATTAAATATAAATAACTTTTGAATGTAAATATGATGCATCATACGTACATGTCTCACTAACTCGTTTCTCTAACACTGGTACTTTGAGTATTTGAGTATATTGTACAAAGATGTGAACACCCTGAATCCTAACATCTAAGACTCCTATTTATACTAATTCGACCCTAACGGTCCTTCTATGAGATTACTCCATGTTCGACACCTTTTACATGCAGACATTCTGGCATTTCCATGTGTCTTTCTAGCGAAATGCATTAGTTTGAAACTTAAACTCCCCGCTCGAAGCCTTTTTGAATTCAACTTTGAATTCAACAAACGTGACTGTCGAAGTAGTTCACATATCTTGAAATATTATTTTCACTTTAAGTTTCCCTTCGACATGTCGAATCATAAAAAATAAGCTTTATAAAATAACCTTATAAGGTCAATTTTCATGTTATTTCTAAAAGATGATCCTCTCAAATCAACTTTCATATTTTTATCAAATGTCGAAATTTTCAGCTAACAACATCTCTTTGAATTTTGCCACTTCTTATGCCTGCCTCTACCCGTTCAACAGTCATGATTAATTCGGTAAATCCAGTCGAGGAGATTTTGATAAGGTGTTTGAAGAATGGACCCGATAGTGTACCTAAGAACATACCCACCAATTCTCTTTCAGATAGAGGGGGTTGGAATCTTCCCGCGAGATCCCTCCATTTTTGAGCATAAGTTTTGAAACCTTCACCTGTACCCATGTACATGCTTTGCAACTGTGTCCGAGTTGGAGAAGTCAGCATTATACTGGTATTGTTTGTAAAAGGCGAAAGCCAAGTCTTCCCAATTGCGAACACTGGTCCCTTCCAACTGATAGAACCAATCCAATTGTGTTCCTGACAAGCTTTCTTAGAATAAATGTACCCATAGGTCCCTATCGGCAGTATGGGGTTGAATTTTCCTGACGTATGACCTTAAATGTAGCTTTGGACAAGAATTGGGCTTCGAAAGTATCCCGCTCTTCTTTAAGTTAGATCCATGAT
The DNA here is from genome assembly GCA_948472305.1 of Vicia faba. NCBI lineage: Eukaryota > Viridiplantae > Streptophyta > Magnoliopsida > Fabales > Fabaceae > Vicia > Vicia faba. The sequence goes on along the minus strand of OX451740.1, from coordinate 524,701,922 downwards.
TTATGTAGCTCCTCAAAATCAGTATATCAGGATGAGGAACAATGTAAGGAGTGTCTCCCTCAGCAACTGGCTCTATAATCACAGGTAAGATGGCGAGGTAAGGCATCATAAGACATTGAGAACGAGCTCGCACCCATTTGAGGTAAGGCTCAAGAGGGATGGAATTCTTGTGCCCCAGTGTCTTGTTGTCAACTCTGTTTATCATGCTCCAAGCTCGAACGAACCTTTTACGATAACCCTGAACATCATTCTCATAGTCAAAGATGATTCCTTGAACGAGTGCATCATGAGGACCATCTCTTCTAGCATAACCAAATTGTCGCAATCCTAAACAAGGATTATAAGTTATTCCTCCTCTAATGCCTAAGAAAGGGACATTAGGGAATTCCCTACAGCGATCAATGATGGTAACATCCTCTGAGGATCGCAAACACCAATGAATATTTGAATGTGTAAGGGACATCAGCCTACGAGACCATTTCAAACCCTGCTCATTCTTCAAAGTAGACCGAGGTAGGTGCGAAATAAACCACCTAGCCAACAGAGGAGTGCAACACAGAAGGGCCCCTCTTCTCTTTAGAGTGCGTGCATACAGAGAGTGTAGAATATCCCCAAGTAAGGTAGGCACCGGATTATGTGACAGAAAAACCTTAACTGCATTCACATCTATGAGTTGCTCCATGTTAGGGAAAAGTACCATCCCATAGATGAGAAGGGCCAGCACCTCCTCAAAAGCTTGTAAATCTAGGCTATCCCAAAAATAGTGGGCTCTCTCAAATAGAAACTTAGCTGGAAATCCTTGGACAACTTCTTCTAGTTTCCCAATTTGCGACTACGTCATACCGTTGTAAAGACAGAGCTTGAGCAATATCTTCATACTTTGGGTCTCTTTCCATATCGTGGAATGGTATCTGGTTAAGGATAGGTACCCCCAATAACTGAGAAAACTCCTCTATAGTAGGCACTAGCTGGTAATCAGGAAAAGTGAAGCAGTGGTGCACCAGGTCAAAGAACTGAAAGAGCACCTTTAACAATTCTTCATCAGGGGTTGAGGTGACCAAGTTGAGAAGCCGACCATGTTTTTCAGTGAAGGGAGAGCTTTCAGGAATCCTTGATGCTAACTCTTTGAGTTGATGATGCACTTTCACAAGGTTGATTTGGATAGTGTTCCTGCGAGCGGATGTCATGTCCTACAAAACAATACAAAGATAAGCCCTAGAAAATCCTTGAAATGGTTAGTATGATATGCCATGTCATGATGTCATGATTATGCTAAGAAATCACAGATATAGCAAGCACAAGCAAATCACACAAGAGACCTTAGGTTTAAGGCTTGCATGGGTTTTAAGGTAGTACCATCTTGAAGTTCTAAGGGATCTCAATATCACTGACCTTTCCCACAAAGCTTCATTTGATAGGCGATTGACTCGCAACCAAACAAAACTCCGGAGCCAAGTCTCAATGAGTGTAGCATCGAGTATCTGCCGACTTTGGGAATACACCAAAGACGACCATCTCTCTATGTCCTAATGGCCATGTTGTTAATTTAAAGGTTCTAAGGTCAGTTGACGCTTTATGACACCATGCAGCGGCCATGTATTCTCCTTGATTAACTCAAGGGCTACCGGTACCAACCAAAGTGTCGCATCAACGTAGCCATCGCTTCAACCGTGTTGGTATACCCCGTACAGTTTCCATGATCTATTGCTACTTACCTAAAAGGTTTCCCAAGATCTGGGTGGAGGATCAAAACAAACCCAAACAAGGAACCATAATGTAAAGCATGTAATTCAAACAAGGAAAGAAAGTAAATGTGATCTAACCCTAAGGTAACCCCACTTTTTAAGTATATCGTCCCCAGCAGAGTCGCCAGTTCTGTAACATGGTGGGAGAACTGACTTGGGTGTATTGTGTTTGATTGCAATTGTTGCTGATAGCAAGAGTCGCCACCTACTTTTCTTTTATCTAATAAGGAAAGGCTGAAAAGAACATGAAAGACCTTTAAAGATGTTTTCTGAGTTCGGGGGTAGATTATGAAAAGGGAAGGTGTGATCGGTGGATCTGGAACTGACTGTTTAACGCTGGTTCGCGAAATGTCGCGGAAGCAAGAGTCGCCACCGTCTTTTATTTTCTCCAAATGGAAAGGACAAAAGCACAGAAAAATTCCTTAAAGAGATTGCTCTCGGTTCGGGAGGTAGGTTATAGAAAGGGAAGGTGTTAGAACCCTTTCTATCCATGGTTATCCATGGGCTTTTAGATACTTGCTCACTTGTGTTTTCAAAAATGGTTTGTTTGCTTTTCAACTGTGGGTTTTAAAAAAGGTTTCTTTGAAAATTTCAGTTCGACTCTTGTATCGGTCCTCAAGAGTGTTTGAAAAGTTGCTTTCGAAAGCTTTTTGAAAAGGTGTCGGTGTGAAAAGTATTTTTGATTTGTTTTTGAAATTAGAGCAAGTACCAAGAGTCGTCTACCTACCCTAAGGAATTCGTCTGTGTAAGTGTCCTTTAAAGTAGTGCCATCCCACCATTGAGAGGTAGGTAGCACCACCGTTGGAGGTGTTCGGGTCAATTCGAGGTTCGGGACATGGTGATCACCAGAGCAATGGGAAGACACCTTAGAAGCTACCCTCATACCAGGTTCCCAGATCATGAGGACTTACTAAGACATCCTCTACTCGACGATCACCTTTCGAGGCAAGGCGACAGTGAGGCGTACCCTAGGGGTGGTGTGTGATTTGTGTGTCGTTTTCATTTGCATTTATCTTGTCATGTTATTGGTGTTCTACGCTTGTTTTTATTTTTGTCCATACATTCTTTCATGCCATTTGTTAACAGTTAAAAATATTGCGGGAAAGTAAAAATTCTAAGCTATTACAAAAGGCGCGGGTCCACATCGCCAAAATTAAACCAGGACCCGATTTGACAGGAAAATAAAGAAAGTAAAGAAAAGTGCGAGAAAATTAAAAGGTTACATGGCCTTGGGAGAGGTACATAAATATTATAAAGAAATAAAATAAATATGCGCATAAGAGTTAAATCGAAACGAGGGCGTTGGACCCTTTTTTGCAAAAATTAAAATTACATGGAATTTAATTAATTAAAAAGAAAAGGAGATGTTTTTGGTATTTTTTAGTATTTTAGGATTTAATATGAAAAAAGAATTAATTGAAATAAATACTAACCCTAATTCTAATTGCTTTTAATTTATTAAGAAAAGAAGATTAAAACCTAATATTAACCCTAATTAATTTACATGCAATTTTACTTACAAAAATAAATATCTAATTATTTAATTATTTATGAAAGAAAAATAAAAAGGATAAAAAAATTATTAATTAAACCCTATTTCTACATTTTTTAGATTTTTATTATGAAAATATTAAATTAAACCCTAATTTAAAGCTAATTAATTTACATGCAAATTTATTTACAAGAAATATTAAAATAAAAAAATATTTATTATTTTTTTCTTTTCTGATTTTTTTTAATGTTTTTTTATATTTTTGTGAAAATAATCAATTAATTAAACACAATAATTAAAATAGAAATAATGCAAAAGAAAATATTTAAAATGGCAAACCTAGGGGGTATCAGTCCCCAATGTGGAGGTTAAGCTTAGTATTTCAGGCCCATCAAGACATTGGTCCGTTTGACTTTGGAACTAGCGTGTGATGCATTGACTAGGACTTATCATGTTCCTCAATTCTTAGCCTTTGATTGAATTCCATTGGACGCGTGGACGCTTGATTAGGAAGGTGTATGGTGCGCTTCAAGGCTTGAACTGCATGTGAACGTAAATTGAAAAATAACATTGAGATAATGAAGACCTGGGGCTCGAACCCAGGTCATGCACTTTACCAGCCAACACGTATGCCACTGAATCAACCCATGCGCGTTTGATATATAATAACTAATGAATATTATAAAAGAAAGTTAGTCAATAACTTAAAAACGCGCGCAGAATTTGAATAAACCACTCACGCCTTGACACTGCATCATCTCCTTCGTTGGTTTTATTTTCCTGAAACACAAATATGTTAGGCAACGGTTTTGCAAGCGTTCTTTTAGGCCATCTATGGAAAAATAGCGAATAGCCCCAGGGGCTCCATAAATTAGGCGCAATGGTGGGTTTATGATCGTTTGAGTATGCTGAGGTGAATGGTCTAAGTCTTATGCTCCAATTTTTCCTCATTTAAAAACCCCCAATTTGGAGCTTCCTGAACCCTAATGAACAACAATGGCATAATCGCGTATAATGCATAAAAATACAATTAAACATATGGGTTAGCTTCAGAATTGCATAAGGAGTATGAATCAAGCATCAAAAATTATTAAAAGTGCATGAATCGAGATGCAAGATTATGAGATTTTCTTTGTACAGGGCCTGTTCGTATTACCAATTCTTTGAGTTTTGAGGAATGATTTTGATTGGAAATCATTCAGTGAACCTCCAGGAAGATGTTTGAACAGCTATTATGCCTTGAATCCCCCTGCAAATGTGTTTTCAGTTTTGAATTTATTTGCAAAATTTCAAGTTTGTGAGTTGGTTTTCTGAGCAGCTTAATGGTCAATCTCATTAGGTTTGTATTCAGGCTTAAGTATAGAACCAATTAGGTCAACAAACTTGATCAAAATCTCTTGTATTCATGGTTTATGAGATTTGATTTTCAATCATTATTTTTTCAATCTTTTTCATGCAATTTTGTACCAATCATGATCCAATCACTCCAAATCTTTCCCTATTTAATTGTACACGAATTATTGAGTAGATTTCATGCACAAAAAGATTGTAAAGCTTAGGTTAAATATTTTTCATGTATTTAATTTGATTTAAATGAATTATTATTAATAAAAATTCAAATAAATAAATAAAAAATGAAGAAATACTTCCCTTTGGGCCAAGTGGTCGTGCACATGCCTTGGATAGTGAATGGTGGAAGAAAAATGGGCCCATTAGCAATTTTAGGTCATTTGAACCAATGTTGACTTTTCAAAATATCCAAAAATTTCCCAACTTCCACAAGGCATAACTTGCTCAATTTTTAAGCTTTTCTCATGTTCTTGGACATTTTGGAAAGGTATTTGAGTCCTCTAACCAATTCCTTTGGTCCCATGTCATTTTGATTTACCAATCTCAATTTATGGCCTTTGACTTAAAGTCCCTTTTTGTTGACTTTTGAAAATGACCTATAATGTTGAAATTGATAACTTTTTGTGAGAGAATTTCTTGGACTTGAAGTATGAAAATGAGTTGTAGGAAATGTCTTTCTCTTAAAAATGAGCTTTGGATGGAATTTTTCTGATAATCCATGTGAAAGTTATGCCCTGGTCAATTTACAGTTGACTTTTTCAGCTGTCCAAATAAGGAAACTTTTGCATCTTGATGATTTTTGAGCCAAGCTTTGAGAATCATGATCAAGCATTGATCAAATGATGTTTGTGGCTTCAAAATGATATGTTGACCAAAAATTTGAACTTTTGACTGTCAAATGACCATTTTGCCCCTACAGTTGACTGTAGTGCAATTAGGGTTTTTGACTGTGCAATTTTGTGCTGAATGTCTTGAAACTTGATATGAGGATGCTTGACCATATTTGTAGGCTTGTGAGACTTTATTGGACCTTTGGAAACTTCATTTTCTTGATCAGAAGCAAAACCCTAATTTGACTGCTTAGGAGGCCCTTGCACTGTGCAACCCTTGAGGAGATTTTGAAGCATGACTTGGCAAATCTTTGAAGAATATGGGAGGGAAAATTTTGGGGTACAACAGTTGCCCCTGTTCAATCTTCTTAGACCTGAGGATGCAGATTGGCTGACATGCCTTTCGTAATCCGAAGGTCGAAGATGATTGAACACTAAAGTGCCCAGAAATTTGCGCTCACATAGTAGCAGTGATGGAAATGGGCTTACAGATGCCATTTAGAGGTTGATGAATAGGATGATGGGCTTATAGAGGCCATTTGGATGTTGATCGCGTAAGAGATTCCTTAGCGAGAACCTGCGTACCTGCAAAAGAAAAAATGAGTACCTGACACGTTGCAGGAGCTGGTTTTTAGATGCTTGGTATAGATATGTCCTGACTGGTTATAGGAGTTAGGTCTGGAGCTTCAAAAGATGATGAATAAACCAGGGGTGGTTGCTACCTCAGCATGAACAGTGAGAGAACCTTGGGTGACTTTAACTTCAACAACGCTCGTTGAGAAAATCTTGGTGGGAATTACCATCTTCGCAGGATCGGGAAGAGAACCATAGGCAATTATAATCTCAAAAGCGGCTGTTTGAGAAAAACCTGGGTTGGAATTAACGTCTCACGCACCGTCGGGGAGAGAACCATAGGAAATTATAACCTGAAATGGAATTATCACCTCACGCACCGTCGGGGAGGGAACCATAGGAAATTATAACCTGAAATGGAATTATCATCTCACGCACCGTCGGGGAGAGAACCATAGGAAATTATAACCTGAAATGGAATTATCACCTGAAATGGAATTATCACCTCACGCACCGTCGGGGAGGGAACCATAGGAAATTATAACCTGAAATGGAATTATCACCTCACGCACCGTCGGGGAGGGAACCATAGGAAATTATAACCTAAAATGGAATTATCATCTCACGCACCGTCGGGGAGAGAACCATAGGAAATTATAACCTAAAATGGAATTATCACCTCACGCACCGTCGGGGAGGGAACCAATAGGAAATTATAACCTGAAATGGAATTATCATCTCACGCACCGTCGAGGAGAGAACCATAGGAAATTATAACCTGATAACTTCTACTGAGTCTTCATTAGAAAAATCTGTTTGGGGTCGATTTAGCTGGACTAGAGAAGGCCTTGGACTGGATAAGAAATCTTCGAAGTCGATTAACTGAACCGGTCTAGGTCTTGAAATATGATTGAGAATTTAACCGCATCTTTCCTGAAAGGTAAAGGTCAGTCATATGCAATGCATGATATGGATCAAGCAATGATGTTCTCAACATAAATGAGATTTGTAAGATATGATGCGTACATGCATGCTATAATGATGTATGTGATGTTTATGTATGTTTTTCGTTTAGGAAAGTAAATCCTTGACGGGTGCCGGGAATTCATATCCTGGGCTGATGTTGGAGAATAATCTTTTGCTTCCGCTGGGGATGATAGCTGCAAGAATACCGGCAGGAGAAGATAACTCCGTTAGGGAATAAACTTGGCAAATGGAAGATTCTGCGGGGAAAAAAAAATACTCTAGCGACCATGCTGGGGAGCGATACTCTGTGGGGAGAGAGATACTTTGCTGAGTTGTTGATAATAACTTGCTGAGGATATCTTTGCTGTATTGGAAGTGCTGATAGACTTCGCTGGGGGTAAGAAGACTTCATCGAGGACACTCTTTCCATGGCTTTTGGCTGAGGATAACCCAGTTATATCCTGTTAAGGAAATAACTCTTTGAATAAAGCCGGACGACGCGTTCGCGCTCTGCGAGGATAAGCTTCCAGAATCTACTGGGGATAAGCTTACTGCTTGGGGGTATGAATCCCAACTTTCCTGGGGAACTAGATTGGACTCTCCTGGGGAGGTTTTGAACTGCGGGGGAAGTGATCCCTTTGAATATTTGATGTACCGCCGGGGAACAATCTTTAGGCCAAGACTGCCGGAGATGCTTGTTAAGAACATGTATATTGTTGCTGGGGAGATGTTGAGATCTACTGGAGGATACTCAACTTCCTTAAGACTTGATAACTTTGCTTGGAGAAGAGTGCACTGACTTGCTGACTCACTCTCTGGGGAATTAAGATATGCCGGTTATATTCTTTAGTTGAACCTACCTTGGTACCTTGGAGGACAGAACAATTAGATTGCTTAGACAACTCTTTATTGCCCCTGTTTCTAGTGTCACCTGTAATTAATCCTTTGTTTCGTATGCAAATATTTATGAGTTAGCAAATTATTGTCAATGCATATATCACAAATTGAACCTTGGACGTTCTTCACAAAACAAAACAGAAAAAGAAAAACAATTGGCACATTTAACTGAAAAGTATATTTGTATTGATTTTGAATGGCCTGGAAATAGGCGTTTTGTGTACAAGAGGCTGACGTCCTAGTAAGAGAACGCCGCCGAACAAAAGAGTTTATACAGGTTTTGTACAAAAGAAAATAAAACAGCTGTGTGAAATGAATGATCCCACTGGGTTTCAACTCTGCTATTGCCTTTATAACTCCGAGCGTCTCATCACTTGATGACCTTGGTTGAAGGTGACGCTAACTGATCGATGCCGTCTGAACTTGATGTAGATACCGGATTCTGGATGCAAAATGATCAATGAGACATAGTATTACGCTTTATCCCTAATTTTTGCCTGGACCGCCCTTTCGGGTTTTCAGTCCACCGGGATACCCATTTTTGCCCAAGCCGCCTTTTCAGGTTTTCGACTTGCCGGGTGTACAGATTTTTTTCATTTCATCCCTTCATTTTGCCCGAACCCTTTTGGTTCGACGGGAAGCCCTAATTTTTTCCTAGGCATGTCAGCCTAGCGGGTCTTTTTTTTTTTTTATGCGTAGTATCTTTTTACTATGTCTGCATTGGCGGGGTGAGGAAGGTCGTCACCATCCATATTGGTTAAAATCATGGCTCCTCCTGAGAACACATGTTTAACCACAAATGGCCCTTCGTACGTAGGGGTCCATTTGCCCCTTGGATCACTCTGAGGAAGGATGATTCGCTTGATTACCAGATCCCCAACTTGATATTCCTGTGGTCTGACCTTTTTGTTAAATGCCCTGATCATCCGTTTCTGGTATGTCTGACCATGGCAGATAGCAGCAAGTCTCTTTTCGTCAATAAGGTTGAGTTGATCAAGTCGTGTCTGGATCCAATCATCTTCATTCAGATTTGCATCCTTCATTATCCGGAGAGAGGGTATTTGTACTTCGATCGGTAGGACTGCCTCCATACCATAAACCAGAGAGAAAGGAGTTGCCCCGGTTGATGTCCTAGCTGAGGTACGGTACCCATGTAGAGCGAACGGTAACATCTCGTGCCAATATTTATAAGTCACTGTCATCTTCTGCACGATTTTCCTGATGTTCTTATTTGCTGCTTCTACAGCTCCATTCATCTTCGGTCTGTAAGGAGAAGAATTGTGGTGCTGTATTTTGAACTGCTCGCAGAGCTCAGCGATCATCTTGTTATTCAGATTGGTACCGTTGTCTGTAATAATTCTCTCAGGGACGCCGTACTGACAGATCAGGTTATGCCGAATGAACCGTGCCACAACAGTCTTGGTTACCGTAGCATAGGATGCTGCCTCGACCCACTTCGTAAAGTAATCAATCGCCACTAGGATGAAGCGATGCCCGTTAGATGCCGTCGGTTTAATCTCGCCGATCATGTCTATACCCCACATTGCAAACGGCCAAGGCGCAGTCAGAACATTCAGAGGAACTGGAGGAACATGCACCTTGTCTGCATAAATCTGGCACTTATGGCATGTCCTGGAATGTTGGTAGCAGTCAGCTTCCATTGTGGACCAGTAATATCCTGCCCGTAGGATTTTCTTAGCCATAGTGTGCCCACTGGAATGTGTACCAAAGGTCCCTTCATGTAGCTCTTCCATGATCCTTTCTGCTTCATTCTTATCCACACAACGCAGTAAGGTTGAATCATGGTTTCGCTTGTACAAGATTCCGTTGCTAAGGAAGAACTTGGCTGCGAACCTTCTCAGGAACTTCTTATCATTGATAGAGGCACCTTCAGGGTATTCCTGAGTTTCCAAGTATCTCTTCACCTCATGGTACCAAGGCTTCTTAGTCACCAACTCAGTCTCGAGATCGCAACAGTATGCCGGTTCGTCCAGTTTCCAGATGATGATCCGGGGAGCCTCATTATCCCATTTAACTTTGAACATAGAAGCCATTGTAGCTAACGCGTCCGCCAGCTGATTCTCTTCTCTCGGAAAGTGTTCAAAGGTTATCTCTGTAAAGTGGGGGATCAGGGTCAACACACATTCTCTGTAAGGAATCAGGTTTGGATGTTTCGTATCCCACTCTCCTTTGATCTGATTGATCACGAGAGCGGAATCTCCGAAGACACTTAGAAACTTGATCCTTAGGTCGATCGCAGCTTGAAGACCCATGATGCACGCCTCATATTCCGCCATGTTGTTGGTACAGTTGAAACACAGCCGGGCAGTGAGTGGAGTATGAGTACCTTGAGGTGATATGATTATGGCGCCGATACCGTTACCCAAAGCATTGGAGGCTCCGTCAAAGTGCATAGACCATCGGGATCCGGGTTCGGGTCCTTCATCCGGTCCAGGTACTTCACAATCAGTCACAATCATGATGCTTTCATCCGGAAACTCGAAGTTCATTGACTGATAGTCATCTACGGCCTGATGTGCCAAGTGGTCTGCCAATACACTCCCCTTGATGGCTTTTTGGGTCGTGTACTGAATGTCGTATTCCGTCAAGATCATTTGCCATCTTGCTATTCTCCCAGACAGAGCAGGCTTTTCGAATATGTACTTTATAGGATCCATCTTTGAGATCAACAAGGTGGTATGAGTCAGCATATACTGTCTCAGCCGACGAGCATCCCATACCAAAGCGCAGCAAGTTTTCTCAAGCAGTGAGTATCGGGTCTCACAGTCGGTAAACTTTTTGCTAAGGTAATAAATGGCGTGTTCTTTTCGGCCAGACTCGTCATGCTGCCCCAGCACACACCCCATTGAGTTGTCAAGTACTGTCAGGTATAGTATCAGAGGTCTCCCTTCAACCGGTGGCATAAGGATAGGTGGTTCTTGGAGATACTCTTTGATTCTGTCAAAAGCAGCCTGACATTCATCGTTCCAACGTACTACCTGATCTTTCTTCAGCAGCTTGAAGATTGGCTCACAAGTAGCAGTCAGATGCGAGATGAATCGAGCAATGTAATTCAGGCGTCCTAAAAAGCCTCTGACTTCCTTCTCTGTCTTAGGGACTGGCATCTCTTGAATAGCTTTGACCTTAGCAGGGTCTACTTGAATACCCTTGTCACTTACCACGAAGCCTAGCAATTTTCCAGATCTTACCCCGAAGGTGCACTTATTCGGGTTCAACCTCAGCTTGTACAGTTTCAACCGGTCAAACAGTTTCTGCAGATGATCTAGATGCTCTTCCTCAGTCTGGGACCTTGCGATCATGTCGTCAACATACACTTCTATCTCATGATGGATCATGTCATGAAATAAAGCAACCATGGCACGTTGGTAGGTTGCCCCAGCGTTCTTCAACCCAAAAGGCATGACCTTGTAGCAGAAGGTGCCCCACTGAGTAACGAATGTAGTCTTTTCCATGTCTTCAGGTGCCATCTTAATCTGATTGTAACCTGAGAAGCCATCCATGAAAGAGAACACCTTATGCTGAGCTGTATTATCAACAAGGACATCAATGTGAGGTAAAGGGAAGTCATCTTTGGGGCTAGCCCTGTTCAGATCCCTGTAGTTGACACACATTCTGACTTTACCGTCCTTCTTTGGTACCGGCACCACATTAGCAACCCACTGAGGGTAAGAAGTCACTGCAAGAAACCCGGCATCAAACTGCTTCATAACCTCGGCTTTAATCTTCTCAGACATCTCTGGACGCATCCGACGGACCTTTTGCTTAACCGGAGGGCAGTCTTCCTTAGTTGGCAAGTGATGGACCACAATATCGGTATCCAACCCGGGCATGTCTTCGTAGGACCAGGCAAAGATCTCCATATAATCATGTAACATCTTGGTTAACCGTTGTTTCACGCTGAGCTCTAGGTTGGCACCAATCTTTACCTCTTTCCTGTCTGCCTCAGTACCCAAGTTTATTGTTTCCACTGGCTCTTCATGGGGTTGAATTGCCCGCTCTTCCTGAAGCAACAATCTTGCAAGCTCGCCAGGCACTTCGCAATCATCTTCACCTTCGTCTTCGGCTAAGTTGATCGGATTTTCGAAGTCATAACTGGCAGTAGCAGGGTTGTTATCAGTGAGATCCAGAGTGGATTGAAACCTGTATGAGTGAGTGTGTGTGTAAATACAACTATTTTGAAAAAGATGTAAAGGAAAGAAAGACAGACAAGGAGCATAAGATTTGTAATGCGAGAAAACGTCCAAGATTTTCATTCATGATATATGAAATGACAATTTATATGCCCTCACAAATGAAACCACGGTGCCTCGGGTAAGACACCGGGCTATAGAGTTCAATTTATTGTTTATTACAAAATAACGAAACAAAGAAATTTATTACTGCGTCACAAAGGTAACAGGAGTATGGTCTTTGGCAATCCAATTGTTCAATCCGCCTTCGGTCGTCGGTTAGATCCAGCTATTGAATTCCGCTTCATCCACTTCGTTGTCTTCCCCAACAGCATTCACTCCTGGATTTGTAATGATCACAGGAGGTCTTCCGGTCTTGGCTTTCCGCATAGCTTTCTGACCCTCTGCAGTAAAACCCAGCCCAAACTTATCAGTCTTCTGTGTAAAGTCTGGAAGCCTGCCCCAGTTAGCACTTTCACCTTTCTGAACCACAGCCCGGGCATCCTTCAGGGAAGCCATCTTCAAAGGAACAATTTCTTCTGCTGCTGTTTCTGTTGCTGCTGCAATTGGGAGCACCTCCTCGAAATGCTGAAAGGGGGTTTCAATAAACTCCCCATCCATCTCAATGTATCTGAAGGAATTCAGGTGGCTTACCATGTACTCCTCCTCTCCTTGTACAGTGACAATCTTCCCTCTGACAGGGTATTTCAGCTTCTGGTGCAAGGTAGAGGTGACTGCCCCAGCCTTATGTATCCAAGGTCGACCCAATAGACAAGAGTACGATGGACGGATATCCATCACATAAAATGTAGAGTCAAACACCTGAGAGCCCACACGAATCGGAATGTCAACCTCTCCATGAACCATCCTTTTTGAACCGTCAAAGGCCCTGACGATGATATTGCTGGGTTTCAATTCCAGGCCTTCACAATCTAAACGGTCCAAAGCCTTCTTGGGCAGCACATTCAAAGAAGAACCAGTATCCACTAATACATGTGCCAGAGTAGTGCCCCTGCATTCGATAGAGACATGCAGGGCATCATTGTGGTCTCTTCCCTTCGCGGTCAGGTCAGCATCTGAGAAGCCCAAGCCATTGTCTGCTGTCAGATTTGCTACGCAATCAGTGAACTGGACTGCAGATGTCTCATGTGGCACATGGGCCGTCTTGAGGAATGAGATTAAGGCCTTAGCATGGGCCTCGGAGCACAGCAATAAAGAGAGCATGGAGATCTTGGAGGGCGTGTGCCCCAGCTGTTCCACAACATTAAAGTCACTCTTCTTTATAATCTTCATAATTTCCTCCATTTCTTGTTGGGAGGCTTCAGCAGTTACAGGTATAGGTGCCTCCATCTGGGTAGGCTCATCTTCAATTCCTTTGCCCCGAGCATTGGATGACTCAGTAGCAGGAGAAACAATTGGATCAGCAGCAGGAACGGGTACACTTGTAGGAGTTATAAGGAGTGGTCTTTGAGCAGCAGGCGGTGCAATATCAGGCGAGAAGAGCCTGCCACTGCGGGTAACCTTGGCTGGGCCAGTAATGTCACAGATGCTAGCACCAGCGTTGAACTCTTGTTTAATCCCGTTTACATACACATCGGCCCCATAATGCCAGGGGACAGCTTTATCAGATACATAGGGCAGGGGCCCCGGAACAGTGATAACCACAGGTGCAACGGTCATGATTTGAACAGGCTTCTTCGGGAGAACCTTGATTGGATTATTGAATATGGTAACCACAGAAACTTCTTCCACCGGAACCAACTGAACAACCGACTTCTTAAACAGAATCTCCTTGCTATCCATTAGGCTTTGGATGCCTAACTTCAGCAAGGGACAACCAGATAGGGACACAGCATAGAACAGGCAACCCTCACTGCAACCCGGAAATAAACCGGCCAGCAGCAGGTTCTTCTTGACAATCTTCAGAGGAGTGGCTAGATCATCCACAGAAACAGCATACACATCTTTGTCAACAGCATTTACCCCATGCTGAGGCATAGGAGCAGTAACTACATTCGGCCTCTCAGGCGCTTCGAACTGTATCTCCTTTGCGTCGATAAGGTCTTGCACCTTACTCCTTAATGCCCAACAGTCATCAGTAGAATGCCCCGGGCTATCTGAATGGTAAGCACAACGAGCATTCGGGTTGTACTTAGGAGATGCAGTATTTGGAAACTTTAGAGCCTCTCTGACAGTCACTAGATTGGTGGATAGCAACTGTGGCAGGATCTGTGACAAGGTCATACTTAAGCGGGTGAACTCTCTCCGGGGTCTTTCAGCCCTTTGAGGATTAGTTGGCCGAGGAGCGGCAGCAGGCTTAGAAATTGTTACCGCACTGACAGATTGGCGGCGCTCAAATCTTTCTGATTTCCGGGAGCCATACACGGCACTAGCCTCCTTCTTGAAGGGTTTCTTCTCAGAACTAGACGATGCACCCTTCAGAATCTTACCAGACTTTAACCCAGCCTCAATTCTCTCTCCAGTCAGAATTAGATCAGTGAACCCTGCAGACAAATTCCCAATGAGATGGTTGAAAAACGGCCCAGATAGGGTCCCCAAGAACATGTCTACCAACTCCCGATCAGTCAACGGAGGCTGCACCCTGCCAGCCAGGTCTCTCCACTTCTGAGCGTACTCCTTAAAACCTTCACTTGAAACTAACGACATACCCTGGAGTTGGGTACGTGTAGGGGCAAGGTCGGCATTATATTGATACTGCTTATAGAAAGCAGTAGCCAACTCCTCCCAGTTACGATTCTTGGTCCCATCCAGCTGATAGAACCATTCGAGATGAGTCCCTGAAAGACTCTCCTGGAAGAAGTGGATCCACAAATTCTTATCCGCTGAGTATGGTTGAATTTTCCGAACATAGGACCTGAGATGTAGCTTGGGACAAGACGCCCCGTCATATTTAGAGAAAGATGGTGCTTTGAACTTCCGAGGAATAATCACACCAGTAGACAAACCCAGATCTCCAAAATCCAGCCCAGGTACCTGTTGAATCTCCATAGCATTCAACCTATCCTCCAGTTGCTTGTATCTGTCTTCTGCAGGAGGGTACTGCTCTTCATCAAAATCAGTCTCGTTGTCGGAGACTACCGGACTAGGAACCCTTGCTTCTGCCTGAGGAGTACTCTTGCCAACAGAAGAACCAGCCTCTTCCTGCTGCAGAGCATTGCCAAACCTTCGGCCCGAGTTGAACAGAACAGTCCTTCTCTTCTTCTTCTTCTCCTTCCTCAGGAGAATAGCCTTCAGCTCCTCTTGGCCTTGAGCCAAACCCTTGATTAATTCCTGAAACTGCGCATTCTGCGCCTGAAGAGCCTTGATGGATGTCTCAGTTGATGACGAGTCGGGATTCATGATGCTGAAATAAACAGCGAAGAACTGTAAGCAACCTGAAAAGAGGAAAAACCTGCTATGCACATGATGTATGAAATGCGTATGAATTATGTTTTCAAAGACAATCGGGAATCAACTTTGTAAACAAAAAGGAACACACTTCATTAGATTCAACTTTGAAACTGAAATTATTCAACAGGTTGCCCTTAGGCGTTACATGAAAGGAAATACTGAAAAGGAAATAAAACTGTAAAAGCACATCTGGAGCTCCTTATTGATCCCATGGTCTCCTCTTCTCAGTACGGATGTAGGCATTCAGAGCTCTCTCATTCTCCAACTGCTTCGTCAGCTTCTGGATCTTTAATTCCTGCTCGTTGAACTTTTCTCGGTAAGAATCCCGCTCTTCTTGCAGTTGCGACCAAGATCTCTTCAATGTCTCATAATCAGTAGGTATCTGAGGAGGAAGGATAGTTGGAGGAACACCATCTTTGTTAGGACACTCAAGAATGACGGGTCTGATAGCTTCATATGGCATACCTAACTTCTGAGCACGGATGCGAACCCATTTGTAGTAGGCTTCCATAGGTAAAGAAGTCTTTGGCCCTAACTCCTGTGGGTCAGCTTTATGAACCTTGTCCCAAGCCTTGATGAACCTACGGCGCAGCTCGTCACTATCCACCTGAAACTCAAAACTGATGTGAGGCACCAACATCTCATGGGGGCCTGCTCTTCTTGCTCTTCCAAACTAACGGAGTGCTAGACATGGATTGTAAGAGATCCCTCCTTGGGTACCAATCAGAGGAACATTAGGGTATTCCCCGCATCGATCAATAATAGCTATCTCATCCAAACCTCTGCAAGTCCAAATGATGTCTTTGTCGGTGAGAGACATTAACCTGTGAGCCCAACCTCTTCCTTCTTGGTTCTTCAGTACGAATTTGGGGAGGTGCGAAGTAAACCACCTCACCAACAAAGGGATGCAACACCATAGGGTTCCTCGTCTTCGGGTAGTACGGGCATGAAGTTGTTGCAAGATGTCACCCAAGAGAGTGGGCACAGGATTCTGAGACATAAAGATCCTTATGGCAGTGACATTGATGAAGTTGTCAGGATTAGGAAACAGGACTAACCCATAGATTAGGAGAGCCAAGATGTCTTCATATGCCCTAAAGTCCAGGTCATTCCAGAAACTGTTAGCTTTACCAATCAGAAACTTGGCCAAGAAACCCTTAACTCCGCTTCTAGTTACCCAGTTGTATGTTACCTCTTGATGGGTCAAAGGAAGAGCCGCAGCAACATCCTCAAGCCTGAGGGTCTTTTCCCAACCAGTAAAGGGAGTCTGATCCAAGATAGGGATACCAAGCAAATCAGAGAACTCTTCCAGGGTAGGGACCAGCTGGAAGTCTTGAAAGGTGAAACACTGGTATAGAGGGTCATAGAACTGGGTCAGAACACTCATCAACTGTTGATCCCGCTTTGCAGTGACTAAACTGAGAAGAGAACCATGCCTCTGGATGAAGGAAGTGGTATTTGGAATTCTGCTAACCAACTCATCAAGCAACTCAGGTGAACGAACAAAGTTGAACCGGATAGTATTCCTTCGCACAGGCATCATGATGTCCTACAAAACAGAGCAAAGGTGAAACCCTTTTGTCTTTGAAATGGTCAGTCCTTATGCAGGATGCATGCAATGCTCATGATGCTATGATGTTATGATAAAGCACACCACATATAGATACAAAGGCAAACATGGTAAGGCACACAAGTCACACAAGGCAAGCCCCTAAAGTTTAGGCCAGCATGAGGTCTAGGTACTACCCTCTTTCAGTTTGTTGGTTCATACCTGTCCTAATCAAAAGTAACCGGGTTCTTAGAGGATCCCAATATCATTGACTACCCTCAATCGGTCATAACTCCAGCATCGCAATCTTTTCTTGCGGCCAGAACCATCACGAGAGTTTAGCCTCAATGGGCGTAACATACTGCTACAATTCTAAAGGCCAAGTTGTGTCAATTAAGGTTCTAAGGTTGTTGGTGCTTAATGACTCCTTAGAAGACCCATATTCTCCTCGTTGCGACACAAGGGATATCGGTACAGACCAAGGTGCCACACCAACGTAGCCACTGCTTCACCTGTGTCGGTCTACGCCGGACAGGTCCCTCACAGCTTATGCTACCTAAACAGGGTATCCCCAGATCCGGGTTAGGATCTATGTAACTCCGATGCAACCCACAATAGTAAAGCAAGCAAATCAATACAATTGAAAACACAGTTATGAACTAGCCCTAAGATACACCTCACTTTAAGTTAAATCCCCAGCAGAGTCGCCAGTTCTGTGATCGGTGGATCTGGAACTGACTGTTTAACGCTGGTTCGCGAAATGTCGCGGAAGCAAGAGTCGCCACCGTCTTTTATTTTCTCCAAATGGAAAGGACAAAAGCACAGAAAAATTCCTTAAAGAGATTGCTCTCGGTTCGGGAGGTAGGTTATAGAAAGGGAAGGTGTTAACACCCTTTCTATCCATGGTTATCCATGGGCTCTTAGAAACTTGCTCACTTGTGTTTTCAAAAATGGTTTGTTTGCTTTTCAACTGTGGGTTTTAAAAAAGGTTTCTTTGAAAATTTCAGTTCGACTCTTGTATCGGTCCTCAAGAGTGTTTGAAAAGTTGCTTTCGAAAGCTTTTTGAAAAGGTGTCGGTGTGAAAAGTATTTTTGATTTGTTTTTGAAATTAGAGCAAGTACCAAGAGTCGTCTACCTACCCTAAGGAATTCGTCTGTGTAAGTGTCCTTTAAAGTAGTGCCATCTTACCATTGAGAGGTAGGTAGCACCACCGTTGGAGGTGTTCGGGTCAATTCGAGGTTCGGGACATGGTGATCACCAGAGCAATGGGAAGACACCTTAGAAGCTACCCTCATACCAGGTTCCCGGATCATGAGGACTTACTAAGACATCCTCTACTCGACGATCACCTTTCGAGGCAAGGCGACAGTGAGGCATACCCTAGGGGTGGTGTGTGATTTGTGTGTCGTTTTCATTTGCATTTATCTTGTCATGTTATTGGTGTTCTACGCTTGTTTTTATTTTTGTCCATACATTCTTTCATGCCATTTGTTAACAGTTAAAAATATTGCGGGAAAGTAAAAATTCTAAGCTATTACAAAAGGCGCGGGTCCACATCGCCAAAATTAAACCAGGACCCGATTTGACAGGAAAATAAAGAAAGTAAAGAAAAGTGCGAGAAAATTAAAAGGTTACATGGCCTTGGGAGAGGTACATAAATATTATAAAGAAATAAAATAAATATGCGCATAAGAGTTAAATCGAAACGAGGGCGTTGGACCCTTTTTTGCAAAAATTAAAATTACATGGAATTTAATTAATTAAAAATAAAAGGAGATGTTTTTGGTATTTTTTAGTATTTTAGGATTTAATATGAAAAAAGAATTAATTGAAATAAATACTAACCCTAATTCTAATTGCTTTTAATTTATTAAGAAAAGAAGATTAAAACCTAATATTAACCCTAATTAATTTACATGCAATTTTACTTACAAAAATAAATATATAATTATTTAATTATTTATGAAAGAAAAATAAAAAGGATAAAAAAATTATTAATTAAACCCTATTTCTACATTTTTTAGATTTTTATTATGAAAATATTAAATTAAACCCTAATTTAAAGCTAATTAATTTACATGCAAATTTATTTACAAGAAATATTAAAATAAAAAAATATTTATTATTTTTTTCTTTTCTGATTTTTTTTATGTTTTTTTATATTTTTGTGAAAATAATCAATTAATTAAACACAATAATTAAAATAGAAATAATGCAAAAGAAAATATTTAAAATGGCAAACCTAGGGGGTATCAGTCCCCAATGTGGAGGTTAAGCTTAGTATTTTAGGCCCATCAAGACATTGGTCCGTTTGACTTTGGCACTAGCGTGTGATGCATTGACTAGGACTTATCATGTTCCTCAATTCTTGGCCTTTGATTGAATTCCATTGGACGCGTGGACGCTTGATTAGGAAGGTGTATGGTGCGCTTCAAGGCTTGAACTGCATGTGAACGTAAATTGAAAAATAACATTGAGATAATGAAGACCTGGGGCTCGAACCTAGGTCATGCACTTTACCAGCCAACACGTATGCCACTGAATCAACCCATGCGCGTTTGATATATAATAACTAATGAATATTATAAAAGAAAGTTAGTCAATAACTTAAAAACGCGCGCAGAATTTGAATAAACCACTCACGCCTTGACACTGCATCATCTCCTTCGTTGGTTTTATTTTCCTGAAACACAAATATGTTAGGCAATGGTTTTGCATGCGTTCTTTTAGGCCATCTATGGAAAAATAGCGAATAGCCCCAGGGGCTCCATAAATTAGGCGCAATGGTGGGTTTATGATCGTTTGAGTATGCTGAGGTGAATGGTCTAAGTCTTATGCTCCAATTTTTCCTCATTTAAAAACCCCCAATTTGGAGCTTCCTGAACCCTAATGAACAACAATGGCATAATCGCGTATAATGCATAAAAATACAATTAAACATATGGGTTAGCTTCAGAATTGCATAAGGAGTATGAATCAAGCATCAAAAATTATTAAAAGTGCATGAATCGAGATGCAAGATTATGAGATTTTCTCTGTACAGGGCCTGTTGGTATTACCAATTCTTTGAGTTTTGAGGAATGATTTTGATTGGAAATCGTTCAGTGAACCTCCAGGAAGATGTTTGAACAGCTATTATGCCTTGAATCCCCCTGCAAATGTGTTTTCAGTTTTGAATTTATTTGCAAAATTTCAAGTTTGTGAGTTGGTTTTCTGCGCAGCTTAATGGTCAATCTCATTAGGTTTGTATTCAGGCTTAAGTATAGAACCAATTAGGTCAACAAACTTGATCAAAATCTCTTGTATTCATGGTTTATGAGATTTGATTTTCAATCATTATTTTTTCAATCTTTTTCATGCAATTTTGTACCAATCATGATCCAATCACTCCAAATCTTTCCCTATTTAATTGTACACGAATTATTGAGTAGATTTCATGCACAAAAAGATTGTAAAGCTTAGGTTAAATATTTTTCATGTATTTAATTTGATTTAAATGAATTATTATTAATAAAAATTCAAATAAATAAATAAAAAATGAAGAAATACTTCCCTTTGGGCCAAGTGGTCGTGCACATGCCTTGGATAGTGAATGGTGGAAGAAAAATGGGCCCATTAGCAATTTTAGGTCATTTGAACCAATGTTGACTTTTCAAAATATCCAAACATTTCCCAACTTCCACAAGGCATAACTTGCTCAATTTTTAAGCTTTTTTCATGTTCTTGGACATTTTGGAAAGGTCTTTGAGTCCTCTAACCAATGCCTTTGGTCCCATGTCATTTTGATATACCAATCTCAAGTTATGGCCTTTGACTTAAAGTCCCTTTTTGTTGACTTTTGAAAATGACCTATAATGTTGAAATTGATAACTTTTTGTGAGAGCATTTCTTGGACTTGAATTATGAAAATGAGTTGTAGGAAATGTCTTTCTCTTCAAAATGTGATTTGGATGGAATTTTTCTGATAATCCATGTGAAAGTTATGCCCTGGTCAATTTACAGTTGACTTTTTCAACTGTCCAAATAAGGAAACTTTTGCATCTTGATGATTTTTGAGCCAAGCTTTGAGAATCATGATCAAGCATTGATAAAATGATTTTTGTGGCTTCAAAATTATATGTTGACCAAAAATTTGAACTTTTGACTGTCAAATGACCATTTTGCCCCTACAGTTGACTGTAGTGCAATTAGGGTTTTTGACTGTGCAATTTTATGCTGAATGTCTTGAAACTTGATATGAGGATGTCTTGAAACTCGGGTGGCTGTTACATCCAATGATGAAACAACAATCATTAAATATAAAATAAACTCGTTTTCAAAATTTGATTTTTCTCTTCTTCTTCCCTGCATCTATCGTTACTGTTACTGTAACAACATATTTCCATTTTTTTTCAAAAAATCCTAACTTCTTCATTTCTCAACCAAATTCAAAAATATAAAAATGAAACTTGCTTAGAATTTCGCAAGGATTTCAAATATGTAATTAGTTTTTATTTATTCCCACTATAACTCACGAATTTCTACTTGTACCAAACTGAAAACCTAAATATCCAAAAAATTCAATTTCAAAATTCTCATCCCACAGTCAATTAAAATGAAATTTAAGGATATGGTTAGCTTCATCGACATGATATCTACATTTTATCTTTTGAAAGTAAGTGCAAATGATGCTTGTATCAAGATTTCAAAGTTGGAAAAACTTACCTCTTGATGCAAAAATTCAATGGCCTATACATGACATCCAGAAGAAATATGATGATTGCTTTAGCTTCCTGGAACCTTAGTGAGTATGTTGCAACTTTTACTTTGCCTTGAAAGTGTCTGGATTAGTCTACTCAAGTCAAGTTGCAATGGTGGATTTTGAAAATGGTGGATGATGAAAATGATGTTACAGTGAGGAAACAAGGGTATGGATAGTTTCTATATGATATATATGAAGTGTTTGGATGATTTGTTTGGACAATAGTTGCAAGACTAATGAGTTTCGAAGTTAAGGTTTCAAAAGCTTGAAAATGGTGATTTTTGGCCAATTCTGGTTTGAGAGTGTATGAGAGGGTTTAAGGGCTTATAAAATCGTCCCCTTATTTGCATAAGAGTGTCTTGATATATAGGAAAAGGTTTGGAGACTTGAGATGATCAGATTACCAAGATCACATGTTATGACATTTTTGCTTGTTTTTGAAGCAAAGTGGAAAACCAAAATCCCAGTGTGTGGTACAAGCTATGTAGAGTGGTTAAATCACTTTAAACATGCTTCTTCTGAGTTACTAGGTTGAGTGTGTGCAGATGGAGTCATTGAGAGGCTCAAGAAAGGGTTGACATTATGAAAAAGCTTGCTTTACAAGAATGGATATGTTACTTTTTGCAATTTCAACCATAAATGGTATCAAGACTTGGACAAAACATCAAATCCTTGTGTAATACACTCAGGGTCTATGTAATTACTTAATTATGGAGAGATTTAGAAGCAACATGGCCTGAAAAATGAGATTGAATGATAAGGATATGATATTTGATTATGAGTTCATCACAAAAATGACTTATAATTCAAGTTTATCATGCCAACTTCAAGTCTTCGGATCTCCTAGCTCAAAAATGACCTCTTCAAGTTCTTGGACATTTTGAAAATCTTGGAACATCCTCTATAACTTTCATGTTGTACATTTTTGAAGAATCAATTTGGAACTAGGTGAAAAGTTGCCATGAAGTTAGGTCAAAATCCTGACTAAAATACTCAAAATTTCACTAAGTATTTTTAGTTTCATGGACATATCTTCATAAATTCATAACTTAAAATCCAAGAATTTCTAGAACAATTTATGCCCTACAATGTTTTAGATCTCATTTATATCTACAAATTTCATGTTGGATGTTTTCCTTGAATCATCTTGCATCATGGTGGAAATTTGACATAAAGTTATGAAAAAATGTTAACTTTCTAACACTTAGAAAAATTTTAAAGTTAGAAAACTATGACTTTTCAAAATGAAATCTTGACTTTTTGATTTCTTGATGAATAAGTTTCATATTTTAACATGTTTTGATGAATTGTAATCTTTGACATTGGATTTTGACCAAAAAGTCAAAGTTTGACTTTTCAGTGTACAGTTGACTTTTGATCAGTTGACTGAAAATTCACTGTCAATCCAATTGATCTTGAGCAATGTTTTGGGTCATGCCGTTAGTTCAAAATTATGCAATTGAAATCTTGAAATCATGCTTCAAACCAATTGACCATTTGCTAGGTCAAAAATCAGAAATTGCCCCTTCTTTGTCAAAACCCTAATTTTGACCATTTTGCCCTTTTTAAGATTTGATCAAATTTCTTGAAGAGTTGTGGTCCAAATTTGATCAAATGATGCATATGAGTTTAAAATATTGATGTGAATAAAAAATTATGAAGTTTGACTGTAAATTGGCCATGGTTGACTTTTTCCCAATACAATTGATTTTTAGGTCAACTGTTCAATTGTCTGATCAAAAGTGTGATTCAAGACTTGAATCTTGACATGAGTAATCTTGAGGGTCCACAATGGCCCATGAAAGTCATATGAAGCTTTGATAATTCAAAAATCCTTGTGCAAACTCAAACCCTAATTTTGGTCATCAGTGCCTAAGGAGGTGTCTTGAGCTGATCAAACCCTAGTTCAGTCTTGAGCCCAAGGAAATTTTGTGAGAAAATTCTTGATAAGTGAGAGGGCAAATTTTGGGGTGCAACAGCTGCCCCTGTTCAATCTTATTTAGCCTGAAGAGTTAAATTGGCGAATTTTGCCATTCGTGACTTGAAGGTGGAAGATGATTGGACACTAAAGTGCCCAGAAATTTGCACTCGACGATGTTATGGTAGATGAATGGGATTAAAGATACCATTTGGAGAGGTGATAAAAAGTTGTAGGAGATGGGCTTAAAGATGCCATCCAAAGGTGATTGTTTGTGTTGTAATTTGTAAGTTGAAAGAATGAGTATCATAATGGCGTCTGTGTCTAGAGCATATCTGAATTGTATCTGAAAGTTGAATCTGAATGAGTATCAGAACGACATTCGTGTCTGGAGCGTATCTAAAAGTGTATCAGGATGGCATCCATATTTGGAGCGTATCTGAACTGTATCAAAAGATTGAATCTGAATTAGTATCAGGATGGCATCTGTATCTGGAGCATATATGAACTGTATCAAAAGGTTGAATATGAATGAGTATTAGGATGGCACCCGTATCTGGAGCATATCTGAATTGTATCAAAAGGTTGAATATTAATGAGTATCAGGATGGAATCCGTATCTGGAGCGTATCTGAACTGTATCAAAAGGTTGAATCTGAATGAGTATCAGGATGGCATCCGTATCTGGAGCATATATGTACTATCTCAAAAGGTTGAATCTGAATGAGTATCAGGATGGCATCTGTATCTGGAGCATATCTGAACTGTATCAAAAGGTTGAATCTGAATGAGTATCAGGATGGCATTCGTATCTGGAGCGTATCTGAACTGTATCAAAAGGTTGAATCTGAATGAGTATCAGGATGACATTCGTATCTGGAGCGTATCTGAACTGTATCAAAAGGTTGAATCTGAATGAGTATCAGGATGGCATCTGTATCTGGAGTATATCTGAACTGTATCAAAAGGTTGAATCTAAATGAGTATCAGAGCGGCATCTGTGTCTAGAGCGTATCTGAACTGTATCAAAAGGTTAAATCTAAATGAGTATCAGGATGGCATCTGTATCTAGAGCGTATCTGAACTGTATCAAAAGGTTGAATCTGAATGAGTATCAGGATGGCATCCGTATCTGGAGCGTATCTGAACTGTATCAAAAGGTTGAATCTGAATGAGTATCAGGATGGCATCCGTATCTAGAGCATATCTGAACTGTATCAAAAGGTTGAATCTGAATGAGTATCAGGATGGCATCCGTATCTGGAGCGTATCTGAACTGTATCTAAAATCTGAATCTGAATGAGTATCAGGATGACATCCATGTCTGGAGCGTATCTGAACTGTATCTAAAATCTGAATCTGAATGAGTATCAAGATGGCATCCGTATTTGGAGCATATTTGAATTGTATCAAAATGTTGAATCTAAATGAGTATCAGGATGACATCCGTATCTGGAGCGTATCAGAACTGTATCTAAAATCTGAATCTGAATGAGTATCATAATGGCATCCGTATCCGGTGCGTATCTGAACTGTATCAAAAGGTTGAATATGAAAATGCTGAACATTGTTAATGATAGTTGTTAATCTTATCCTGAAAAGGGTAAAAAGTTTAGCTAAAATGTAAAGTCATGTTTAATGAAATGTATGATATCATGCATTCGCTTTTATCAATGTTTATGATATACAGATGCAATGTATGCGTATGTGAGCTAGTCTATTATGCTGTTTGTTGGATTAGGGAAATAAATCCCTGAATGTTGCTGAGGATATGTAAGTCTTCATGTCTTGAAGTCGAAGTGTTTATGAATCTCCTTTTAGAGAAATAAACTCTGTTGTGAGGGAAATATCGTGTACTGCTGGTAAAATCCTGTTGAGGAATCCTGAGAATTTTGGTGATTTCTACTTGGGATTGATAACTGGAAGTTTCGTTCCACTGGGGGTTAAAGTGCACACTGTGAGGGATCTGTAGTTTGTTGGGGAAATAAACCCTGTTATCGGTATGTTGGAGAAGTGTCTTTTTCACTGAGGAAAGTTCTCGAGGGTTCTTGAGGTCGACTCAGCTGGTGAGGCATTTTCAGAGATTGAAATTCTAGCTGGGGTCAATCTATGAGAAGGATTTTGAGGAGATTTACCACTGCCCCTAGTAGTAAATGCCAGAAAATGTTTGCTTGGTCGCACATGACCCTTTATGTGGGAGTCTGTTTGCCCCCTAGAGTTGTAAGATTAAGATTGCGCCTAAGAGGGGGGGTGAATTAGGTGATGGTCGATTTTTGACTTATTTTATACTTTCTGGTTTTGATTTAGTGCTTTGAAAACTGTAAAGTGCAGAAAGTAAAGAGACACGGAGAATTATCCTGGTTCCTTCCACAACCCGGAAGTACGTCCAGTCCCCTTGCAAACACGCAAGAGATTTTACTATATTGTTAGAACTTTTACAAGACTCTTCCTAGTCTTATCCACTAAAGAACCTAACAAATAACCAAGAACACCCTCTTGGATTTCCAATAAGTCTAATGAGAACAATCCTCTCAAAAGATACCTCTTGTTTCCAACAATGGACAACAAGGAACAAAAATAATCTAATACTTAATTCCAACAATCCTGGAAATAAGTTACACTTTGTATGTTTTTATGAAGTATGATTTCTTGAAAGATGTTGATCACTTAGAGTGACTTCTTTGAAGTTTCTTCTTTCTTCTCTTGTAAGCAATTCAAACTGTAACACAATGGTTAGATAATGCTCAAAGATTTCTGTTCTTTATATGTGTGAAAGTGCAGAAAATCTTTGTTCTTAAAAGTTAAGAAATATGAAGTTTGAATATTTTACAAAGTTCAGATTTTTTTTTGCAAGAGAAGAGATGTTTATGATTTGAAAATATTTTGCAATATATAGTAATCAAGATACCTTTCCAAAAGGACACTTTTCTGTTTGTAAAACTTGACAAGATGCAATGTTTGATCATGCAACTATTGGAGAAAAGGTATGAAGGATATCTTGAAACCATTTCAGATTTTTCAAAATTTTCAATGTGCAAATCGATTAACATAACATGCAAATCGATTGCACGTGTTTGTAACGTTCAGAATTTCAAAAAGTTTGAAGTGTAAATCGATTAGCATGTTGTGTCAATCGATTTACATGTGTTTAAAAAATCAGTTTGTTCTGTGATCAATCGATTTACACAACCTGTAAATCGATTGCTGGCAGGAGCAAACAGTTTTTGAAAAAGCATGTGTAAATCGATTTACACAAGATGTTAATCGATTTACAGCAGAGAAAAACTTAAAAATTGTTTTGAAATATAATTGAAGTGATGTGGCAAGTGTGTATATCATTTTTGAGCATTTCTAATCAATGTAGTTTAATTGAGAATTGATATACTTGATTTCTTGCCAAGTTCCTTGAAGCTTTGAGTGAATGATGCTTTAAGATGATTTCCACTTCTTTTCCTTCTTTCCATAATGCTTGTTTGTCTTTCATCAAACTAGCTTGTTTGTCTTTCATCAAAACTAAAGTTGAGTTGAGGCTTGAGATTACATTCTCCCCCTTTTTGATGATGACAAACCATTTTCCTTTATGTGTTGATCAGAATTTGAGCAAAAGGTGTTTTCTCCCCCTGAGAAGATTTCTCCCCCTATGGAGAAAAAGCTTTGAAAGTTTGCTCTGTAAAGACAATGAAAACAAACAACCATAAAGTGCTATTACATCCTTCTCCCCCTTTGACATTATCAAAAAGAAGGGAAAGATGCAACAAGAAAGTATACCAGAAAGAAATGTATAGGAACATGAATGAAAAACACGAAACTTTCAAGATTATCGAACAAAGTTTTAAGAACACAATACATAAGATGAACAGAATAAAACAAGACAAAATCCATAATGATACTTATACTAAGAATTTAAGAACATTGATCAAGAACATTTTAAAAAGGTCCTTGATAAGGAAATTGTTGTTGAAGAGGTGGTTCGGTGTATTGAGGAGGCGGAGGTGCAGGATTGGTTGGGTCGTATGGAGGGATATGAAGATGTGAATAAAGATATGAAAATTGTTGGTTCACATCATTCTGAAAAGCATCTATCCGAGATGAGGTAGAGTCATTTATCTCCGTCCATCGAGCATTGATGTTAGAATTCAGAGAAGCAAACTGTTGCGTCATGAAATCCATAACATCTTGATTTGTGGGACCAGAAGCAGCAGCAGCAGGAACTTCATGGTCTTCTTCATCTGCATTTTGACCTTCATCGCCGACCACATCTTCTCCAATGTAAGTTATGGTTTTTGCTTCAGCATTGAAATGAACACCCATCCTTGAATCAACATTTTTGATGGAGATCCTAGTGGAGATTGGATCCATTTCAATTCGCTCAAATCCAGTGAAATCTATATCATAAGCTTCCATAATCCTTGGAATGAAATATGCATATGGTAGAAAGGTGGCCCTTGCGGCAACTTTCAGCATATGCATCACAATCAATTTTGCCCAATTGACCGGGATTCCATTTTTCCTTGCATAGATGATTTGAAGCTCTAGGTCGGTCACCGTACAATGATTCCCTGCTCTAGGAAACAAAATATACACCAGAAAGTAGTGAAACAACCTATCATCAATATGGAAATTTCCAGCACTCCATGTGTCCCTAGCTGGAGTAACCCCGCCAAGACTGCGAATCCGCTTGGCACGGTATTCAGATTCAGATAACCTTCCAATGCTATAGAAAAATTCTCGCTTCTGATAGTTTTCCCAAGCAGCATCTTCTGGATCATAGAGGGTACTTCCAGAATATGGAATGTTCAAGATTCTGCCAAGAGTTTTGGAATACAGAGGGATTCTTTTTCCAAGGACATATGTATAACACTTGTTGTTGTCATAGCACATGTTGCAAACTTTGGAGTAGAGACGATTTTCTTTTGAAAATGCTTGAGAAATCTGTCCCGCTGTGGATCCGTGAGGTACTCGAGCACAGAGTTTTCAGATGATGACGAAGCTGGCTTCTTTCCTTTCTCTGAGGCAGAGGCTTTTCTCTTGGGAGCCATGGATCTTGTTAGGGTTTTGAAAAGAGAGATATAGAGTTCTTTTGTGTTGTTATGTGAGAGAGTGTGTTGGTGTTATGAGATAGTGAGGGAGTTTTGGTGAGATTAAATAGTATAGTAGGGTAAGTGAGGTTTTATGAGGTTTTAATTTGATAATTTTGGTCAAGGTTTCATTGATTGGGCAATAGACAGGTGGGAGGTTGAGAGACAATGAATGTTTGACCAATATATTAAAATCTCATTATAAGTATCACATGTTAAAACAAAATACATTGCATAGAGAAAATTCATAAAAATGCTTCAGATTCTGTGGTAAATCGATTTACCCCTTGGTTAAATCGATTTACACAGAACATTTTTCATAAAAAGTAATTTTCGTTCAGTGGTAAATCGATTTACATGTTGTGTAAATCGATTTACACACAAGATTTTATTAAAAAAAAGATTTGCTTCAGTAGTAAATCGATTGACATATGGTGTAAATCGATTTACTTAAAGAGAAAATTTAAAAACATCATAATTTTTAACATTTGAAACAATGTCTAACCACATATATATGTACGTTAAGGTATAGTCAAGGATTGAGTGCACCTTAAATATCTTGTTCATCGAGGATTCCAAGTTCACGACGAATTTTGAAAAATGCATCCTTTGCAAGTGGTTTTGTGAAGATGTCCGCGAGTTGATTTTGAGTGTCCACAAATGTGATCTCGACATCTCCTTTGAGTACATGGTCTCGGATGAAATGATGTCTGATGTCAATGTGTTTCGTCCGGGAATGCATAACTGGATTTTTCGTAATATTGATCGCGCTTGTGTTATCACATCGAAGAGGAATGCATCCAAGGTTTACTCCATAGTCAAGTAATTGTTGTTTTAGCCAAAGAATTTGAGCGCATCCACTTCCAGCCGCAATGTATTCTGCTTCGGCAGTGCTGAGAGCTACGCTTGCTTGCTTTTTGCATGACCATGAAACCAAGGCATTTCCAAGAATGTGACATGTTCCACTTGTACTTTTGCGATCAGTTTTGCAACCTGCATAGTCAGCATCAGAATAACCAACTAGATTTCACATACTACCTTTTGGATACCATAATCCGACGTTGGTTGTTCCTTTGAGATATTTTATTATGCGCTTGACTGCTGCAAGGTGAGACTCTTTAGGATTGGCTTGATATCTTGCACATAGGCAAACGCTGAACATAATGTCAGGTCTACTTGCTGTTAAATAAAGGAGTGAGCCAATCATTCCACGATACTTAGTTATGTCAATAGAATTTCCTGATTCATCTGGGTCAAGATAGGTGCCGGATCCCATAGGAATTGCACTTTCTTTGCTACTTTCCATCTCAAACTTCTTTATAAGGTCTTTGCAATATTTTGATTGGTTTACGAAGATACCATGTTTGAGTTGCTTAATTTGAAGACCAAGAAAGAAATTCAATCTTCCCATCATAGACATTTCAAACTCTCCTTGCATCATAGACGAAAATTCCTTGCACATATTTTGGTTAGTAGAACCGAAAACAATATCATCTACATAGATTTGTACAAGTAAGGTATGATGATTAACATTTTTTATGAAGAGAGTGGTATCAACTTTACCCTTTACAAACCCTTTTTCACATAGGAATGCGCTTAGTCTATCATACCAAGCCCTTGGTGCTTGCTTCAGCCCATAGAGAGCTTTCTTCAGTTTGAAGACATGATTAGGATGTTTGAAGTCTTCAAATCCGGGAGGTTGCTTTACATAGACTTCTTCATTTATGAATCCGTTGAGAAATGCGCTTTTTACATCCATTTGAAAAAGTTCAAAGTCCAATGAGCATGCATATGCAAGTAATAGTCTTATTGCTTCCAAACGTGCTACCGGAGCAAAAGTTTCTTCAAAATCAATTCCTTCCTCTTGGTTGTATCCTTGAGCAACTAGTCTTGCCTTGTTTCGAGTGATTATTCCATTTTCATCCATCTTGTTTTTGAAAACCCATTTGGTTCCAATGATACGTTTATTTCCTGGATTAGGAACAAGTTCCCAAACTTCATTCCGCTCGAATTGGTTTAACTCTTCTTGCATGGCAAGGATCCATTGATCATCTTCTAGTGCTTGAGCCACTTTAGAAGGTTCAACTTGAGATACAAACGCCATATTTAAGCATGCATCCTTAAGATTTAGCCGAGTAGATACTCCTTTGCTAATATCTCCAATTATATTGTCAATTGGATGATCACGATGAGTTCTCCATTCTTGAGGAAGATCATCATTTTCATTTTGATGTGAAAGTTCATGTGTTTGTTCCGGATTGACAATTTTGCCATCTCCGCAGGAAATCTCATGAGATAAATCTATAGAATCATCATCATCACAAATAGCAACTTCCTCCTTGGAGGTGTTAGATTCATCAAAAGAAACATGCATTGATTCTTCTATAGTTAAAGTTCTTTTATTGTAAATTCTAAAAGCTTTGCTAGAAAGGGAGTAACCAAGAAAGATACCTTCATCCGATTTTTCATCGAACTTACCGAGATTGTCTTTGTCGTTGTTAAGGACAAAACATTTGCACCCGAAAATATGAAAGTGAGAGATATTTGGTTTTCTTCCTTTGTAGATCTCATATGGAGTTTTCTTTAGAATAGGTCTTATGATCACGCGATTGCTTACATAACATGCCGTGCTTACCGCATCCGCCCAAAAATATTTAGGCAAACTTGAGTCACTTAGCATGGTTCTAGCAAGTTCCACCAAAGACCTATTTTTCCTTTCAACTACTCCATTTTGTTGTGGAGTTCTTGGTGCTGAAAAATTGTGGAAGATCCCATTTTCTTCACAAAATTCTTCAAATAGACTGTTTTGGAACTCTCCACCGTGATCACTTCGGATTGATGTTATCTTTGATGACTTCTCATTTTGAACTTGTTTTGCATATCTCTTGAATGCCTTGAATGCTTCATTCTTGTGTACTAAAAACAAAGTCCAAGTGAAACGGGAAAAATCATCTACAATAACTAATGCATAAATGTTACCTCCGAAGCTTCTTGTTCTAGATGGACCAAAAAGATCCATGTGCAACAATTGAAGTGGTCTTGTTGTTGAAACCACATTCTTTGGTTTGAAAGTTGATTTGGTCTGTTTGCCCTTTTGGCATGCACTACATAATTTGTCTTTGATGAACTTCATCTTTGGTAGACCAATAACTAAGTCATGCTTAACCAATTTGTTCAAGTGCTCCATGTGAATGTGAGCAATCCTCTTATGCCATAACCAAGCGTCATTGTTGTTTACCATAAGACATTGTACCTTCATAGACAAATCATCTAGAGTAATTACAAAAATATTGTTAGATCTTATACCTTTGAGTTTTACCTCATTGGTTGCCTCATCCATAATAAGGCATTCTTCTTTGTTGAATTTGATCTTGAACCCTCTATCGCAAAGTTGACTTATGCTAAGAAGGTTGTGCTTTAATCCTTCAACATAGAGAACATCCTCAATTTGAATGGATGGAGGTGTGCCAACTATTCCAACGCCAAGAATCTTTCCTTTGGTGTTGTCTCCATAGGTGACATACCCTTTGGCTTTATGTACTAGATATGAAAATTGGTGTACATCTCCTGTCATATGCTTTGAACATCCACTGTCAAGATACCAAACATTTGAAGTGGATTTCAAGCATACCTACAAAAACAAATTATTTCTTGTTAGGTACCCAAGTTGCCTTGGGTCCTTCATAGTTAGTTCCCTTTTTCACCCATGCATAATGTCCACTAGCCATACTGAAATTTCTAATATAGCATGCATTTGGTGTGTGTCCAATAATACCACAGTAAAAACAATTTGGAACAAATTTACTCTTGTATCTAGGCATTTGTTTTCTTTTAGATACATTAGCCTTTTTCTTTTGATGATTATGAACAACTTGCTTCTTTTCTACTTTCTTGGGATTGGAACTATTACTAGCCTTTACAAAAACAGTGGGGTTGTTACTTGGTTTCTTAGTATTCACATAACCAAGACCTCTTTTATCATTAGGATAACGTTGTTGGCTTAGTAATCCTTCCAATCCTATTTGTCCTTTTTCATATCGTTCAATGACTCTTTTCAATTGAACAATTTGAAAGACATTTGATTCACACTTGGAGCATGCAAAGTTTTCCTTTTCTTTTATAAAATTTTGTTTTTGAAGATCAAAATCTTTAGTCATGGTGTCAATTTTTTCTAGACAACTTAGAAGTTCTTTTTCTTGTTTTGACACCTTTTTGTATAAACTTTTGCATTCTTTCAAGAGTTCATCAATTGCACCTTGAACATCATCATCAAAAAGATTAAATTCATTACTAACCTCTTCTTCATTGTCGGAGTGATGCGATGCCATTAAGGCTAAGTTTGCACATTCGTCGCTTTCCGATTCCGATGAACTGCTCACATCATTATCTTCCCATGCTATGTAGGCTTTCTTTTGTTTTGAGTCCTTTCCTTTGAATCCATTTTTCTTTGGGAGATTTGGACAGTTTGGCTTGATATGTCCTTGCTTTCCACATTCATAACATGAGACATCTTGAGTTGATGTGGAGGCTTCTCTTTTCTTGAAGTGCTTTCTCTTATATGCATGAGATCCGCCTTTGTCATTTCTGCCAAAAAACTTTCCAAGTCTTTTCACTAGAAGCATGAAATTTTCATCTTCTTCCGGATTGTCTTCTTTTACCACTTCTTTTGAATCAATTTTTAAGGCAATGTTTTTGGACTTCTTTTCTAGATTCTCATGTTTTTCAAGTCTACCGAGTTCCGTTTCGTATTCTTGAAGTTTGCCGAATAATGTAGCGGAAGTCATTGCGGAGAGACTCTTCTTTTCCGAGATTGCCGTTACCTTTGGTTGCCATTCCCTAGTCAATGATCTAAGGATTTTCAAGTTGAGTTCATCATTTGGCAGGGTTTTACCAAGAGCAATTAAGTGATTTGTCAAATGCACAAATCTCTTTTGTAAGTCAAGAATGGATTCTCCGGGCTGCATTCGAAATAGTTCATATTCTTGACTCAAGGTATTTAGCCTTGATCTTTTTACTTCAGCCGTTCCTTCATGAGTTTGAACCAAGGTATCCCAAATTTCCTTTGCTGTTGTGCAGTTTGAGACACGAAAAAATTCGTCCATACTGAGAGCACCTTGAAGAAGGTTTATTGCCTTTTTGTCATAGAGAACTTTCTTTTTATCATCGTCGTCCCATACAGTTTTGGGCTTTGCAGACCCAACGCCATTGATTACCGTTATTGGGATAAATGGACCATTTTCAACAGCATCCCATACTTCCTCTCCTTGTGCTTCTAAATGCGCCTTCATGCGTATTTTCCAAAAGTCAAAATATTCACCACAAAATAGAGGAGGCTTGTTGTTACTACCACCATCTCTGAAAACTGGTTGATGATTTGCGGAAGCCATTCTGGATCTCTAGGAGCAGGTTACCTATAACCTGCTCTGATACCAATTGTAAGATTAAGATTGCGCCTAAGAGGGGGGGTGAATTAGGTGATGGTCGATTTTTGACTTATTTTATACTTTCTGGTTTTGATTTAGTGCTTTGAAAACTGTAAAGTGCAGAAAGTAAAGAGACACGGAGAATTATCCTGGTTCCTTCCACAACCCGGAAGTACGTCCAGTCCCCTTGCAAACACGCAAGAGATTTTACTATATTGTTAGAACTTTTACAAGACTCTTCCTAGTCTTATCCACTAAAGAACCTAACAAATAACCAAGAACACCCTCTTGGATTTCCAATAAGTCTAATGAGAACAATCCTCTCAAAAGATACCTCTTGTTTCCAACAATGGACAACAAGGAACAAAAATAATCTAATACTTAATTCCAACAATCCTGGAAATAAGTTACACTTTGTATGTTTTTATGAAGTATGATTTCTTGAAAGATGTTGATCACTTAGAGTGACTTCTTTGAAGTTTCTTCTTTCTTCTCTTGTAAGCAATTCAAACTGTAACACAATGGTTAGATAATGCTCAAAGATTTCTGTTCTTTATATGTGTGAAAGTGCAGAAAATCTTTGTTCTTAAAAGTTAAGAAATATGAAGTTTGAATATTTTACAAAGTTCAGATTTTTTTTGCAAGAGAAGAGATGTTTATGATTTGAAAATATTTTGCAATATATAGTAATCAAGATACCTTTCCAAAAGGACACTTTTCTGTTTGTAAAACTTGACAAGATGCAATGTTTGATCATGCAACTATTGGAGAAAAGGTATGAAGGATATCTTGAAACCATTTCAGATTTTTCAAAATTTTCAATGTGCAAATCGATTAACATAACATGCAAATCGATTGCACGTGTTTGTAACGTTCAGAATTTCAAAAAGTTTGAAGTGTAAATCGATTAGCATGTTGTGTCAATCGATTTACATGTGTTTAAAAAATCAGTTTGTTCTGTGATCAATCGATTTACACAACCTGTAAATCGATTGCTGGCAGGAGCAAACAGTTTTTGAAAAAGCATGTGTAAATCGATTTACACAAGATGTTAATCGATTTACAGCAGAGAAAAACTTAAAAATTGTTTTGAAATATAATTGAAGTGATGTGGCAAGTGTGTATATCATTTTTGAGCATTTCTAATCAATGTAGTTTAATTGAGAATTGATATACTTGATTTCTTGCCAAGTTCCTTGAAGCTTTGAGTGAATGATGCTTTAAGATGATTTCCACTTCTTTTCCTTCTTTCCATAATGCTTGTTTGTCTTTCATCAAACTAGCTTGTTTGTCTTTCATCAAAACTAAAGTTGAGTTGAGGCTTGAGATTACAAGAGTTAATCTGATGTACTTCGACGCTTGATATTTTGATCGTATTTTCGGTAGCCCTGAACTTCCTAGAGATATTTTTCTAAGACTGTTATGGAAGAAAGCTGAAGACATGATACTGACACAATCTGATACTATTGGCGCAAACGAACGAATTGGTGGTGCCCAAGATCTTTGGTCAAGTCTCGGAATTTTCTAAGAACTGTCATGGAAGGATCTGAAGACATGATACTGACAC
This sequence comes from Vicia faba, assembly GCA_948472305.1. Taxonomy (NCBI): domain Eukaryota; kingdom Viridiplantae; phylum Streptophyta; class Magnoliopsida; order Fabales; family Fabaceae; genus Vicia; species Vicia faba. Next base: position 524,666,192 of record OX451740.1, on the reverse strand, counting down.
CATCTGATACTATTGGTACAGACAAGTAATTTGACAGTATCGAAAGTCTTCAAAGTGGATTTTGTTCAAACCCTTGATCAACGTAACATTTCCCCTTGAGTGATACATATGGAGATTTTCCCTTGGTTATTCAACAATTTTTTGAGAGATTCTTTGAATCTCGACTTGACTTCCCCAGACGTGTTGGACCATGGTCATGCCGTGCCTCTTGATCATGAGAGATTTGTCTTTGGAAGTTTCTTTCTAATTGAAGTGATTTTGTTTACTGAGAGAGCTTTCATTCACTAGATAGTCGTTGTGTGAATTTCTTCGCTGTCAAACAAATCAACGTATGCAAACAGTGATATTCAAGTAATGCAAAGTTTATGTTTGTCTCAAAAAATTTGAAAATGCATTTTAGCAAGTAAAGAAATTTTGTAAGAAAAATTCAACTCAAGATTTTAGAGTAAAGCCCTACAGGATTCAGGGTACCTTTTGGTAACAGTATGCTTTCGAACTAACCCATGCTTCAATTAGGACTTTCGAAGGGTTGTAATGTGGCATGGTTCACAGTTTAAGAAACAAAGGATAAAGTCTCAAAGTATATTTGTACCCACCCGCTCTTCGTGATGTTCTTTGATCCTAAACTCAGTTAATTGTGCGTTTGAACTCCAATTGAGTCTGGAATGATGTTTTGGGTGATGGTTCAGACAAGTTAGGTTTGTTGGAAGGCAATCATTTTTCGTAACACACATTTTTTGTTGAGGATTTGTAGCGACCTCTTTCTTTTGATTTGTTATCCCTAATTTTTGCCTGACTTTTCCTGTTTTGAGATTACGGTCAGCGGGATGCCCCAGTTTTTCTTAAGTCTTCTTTGACTTAGTGTGCTTTTCCTTTTTTGAGAGATAATGACTGCCTATTTGGTAGGGAACCATCACTGTCTTTTGATTTTAGAGGAATGTTTTTGACGTCACTCGTTGTATTACGAGATGAGGGTTTGCGATTTGAACGCGCATTTGAATTAACTGAGAGACTACCCTGCTTCAGGTTTTGATTAAAGGTTTCAATTTGTAAAAAAGGTAAAACTTCTACTTCTTTGGCTCGAAGGGGTTGACTAGGGACTATCTTCCTTATAACTCCAGTGTTTAGAATTTGAAAGAACGCCTGTACATTGTCAGCAAAGTCATTTCAAAAGCATATTGTATGAGATTTATGGCATTGTTTTCGTCATCCTCCCTCTAAAGGCTTGTAACTTTTATCAAGAGTTAAATGTCATAAAGAGAGTAAAAAGCATAGTATAGTGAAAACGAATGGACAAATTCAAGACAAATATATGCAATGCATTAATGAAACAAAGTTTGACATTAATAAATAATTGTCTGAGCAACAAAAGAGATTACAATTGAAAATTCCACTGAACAGAAGCCTCTTTGTAGGGACTTGTCACTTTAAGTGGTGAGCCTTTGAGGGTTGATAAAAAAAATCTCCAATTGACCATATTGTGTGAACTCCAATGCTCCTTTGTCGATCAAGTTTTGAATCTTGTACTTCAACGCCCAACAATCGTTTGTATCATGTCCAGGACCGTCGGAATGATAGGAACACCTGGCATCAGGATTGTAACTGGGAGCATAAGTTCTGGGATTTGGACGAGGTCTTATTGGTGTAATCAGATCCATTTTTAACATATGTTTCAAATCATGAGACAGTGGCATGTTGACGTTAGTAAACTTTCTTTTGGGTTCTTTTTTCCTTTTCTGATTTTCCGATTGATGTTGACGAGGCCGTTGTTGGACCCGTGACATGGTGGAAATTTGGAATGGTTTGTTTTCCCTTGAACCAGCTTCTTGTCTTGTGGGTGGCTGGATGATGATTTGGCCCCTACTCCTAGCTGTTTACCCTGTTTGGTTACATCCGTCTTGACGGAGTTTGTGGACGAGGGTCCTTAGCTCTTCTTGTCCTTGAGCCAAGTTTTGGATGAGATCCATCTGCGTACATTTGGATTCTCATTGCTTCCATCTCAACCTGCAGCTGTTCAACCTGGTCATCCTTTTTGTTATCAGGATGTTTTTTGGTCAGATTCTTAGCGAAGAGTGCTTTCAATTCTTCCTGTCCCTTGGATAGGTTAAGGAACATTTCCCTAAACTGAGCCTCTTGAGTTTGAAGATCTCCGTTGTCTTGTTAGAGAGCCATTGCTGAAATAAACAACGAGAACATGAGAGACCGGTACTAGAGACTACCCGTTATGCAATGACGTGTATGACATGCAAATGTTTTCAAGGATCTCACGAGGTAAACAAGAAAATGTCAGAAGTTAAATTTTGCAGCTTTGATTGAATAACTTTGTATTGTTGAGAGTACTTCTACGAGATTCAAGCTCACCATATCAAGTGGGTCATAGCACTTGACTCAAGTTATTGTACTTGATCTTTGACAGTTCTTGGTTAGAGGAAAGTAAATCCTCTTGCCCCTTGATAGACGTCCGGGTCAACGTGACCCTGCATCAAAAACCCTTGAGATCCTTGAAATGTTACGGTTCAATGTTATTGAAAATGCTATGGTATGATGTCATGATGTTATGCATAAGTATGCAAAGTAAACAAGCTTATACAAATAATCATATACACGCAAAGTAGACAATTCCTTAGGTTTAGGCTTGCATGGAGTTTGTAGGTAAGTACCCTCTTGAAGTTTAGTTGGCTCAACCTGTCCTAATAATAGTAATCGGGTTCTAAGGAGCTCAATATCGCTGGATTGTTTCCTTGGTCATTGTTTCAGCTCAAGCCTCTTTAATGGCGACGGAAATATCCCAAGAAACCAAACCTCAATGAGTGTAGTATCGAGTATCTACCAACTTCTGACTGCACCAAAGTCGGTCATCTCACTACATCCTAAAGGCCAAGTTGGTCAAGTAAAGGTTCTAGAAGTTCATTAGTGCTTCATGACATCACTCAGCGGCCCTGTATTCTCTTTGGTTATCTCAAAGGCTACTGGTACCCACAAATATGTCGCACTAACATAGCTATTGCTTAGACCAAGTCGGTATACCCCGCACAGTTTCCATAACATTTTGCCACTTACCTATAATGTATCCCAAATCTAGGTAGAGGATTCAAACCCAAACAAAGAACCATAATGTAAAGCATACAAGTCAAACAATGTAAGCAAATAAATGTGATCTAATCCCTAAGGTAACCCCACTTTTAGAATTCTCCCCAGCAGAGTCGCCAGTTTTGTGATACGGTGGGAGAACTGACTTGAGGGTTTTGCGTTTGATCGCAAATGTTGCGATTAGCAAGAGTCGCCACCGACTTTTTTTTATCCAAAATGAAAGGTGAAAAAGCACAGGAAATACCTTTGAGATTGTTTCTTGAGTTCGGGGGGTAGGTTATGAAAAGGGAAGGTATTAGCACCCTTTTCATCCATGGTTTTCCATGGGCTCTTAGTTACTTGCTAGATCACTTACTTTTGTTTGAAATTATTCTTTGTGTGGTTTTTGAATGTATTTTGTAAAGAGGCCATTGTTTAGACAAACTTTGTAATGATTCTCGTTCGTAAGAATGTATACAAAGATGTTGATCTTTTAAAAATGTTTTCAAGTTTGTAAGATGTTTTGAAAGTGTAGGTGTTTATTTTGAAAATAGCAAGGATGTTTTGTTTTGAAAGTGAACAAGTAACTAGGGGCATTCTACCTACTCAAAAGTCTTTCATGTTCATTTCCTCATTCCTTTGACATTATTATCTTACCATTGATTTGGTAAGTAACCCTATCTTTGGATGTAAACGGGATGGGTGTGGGTCATCGTGTAACCATGATTAGCAATGTTGCAAGTTATCTTAGCATTTTTCTTTAGGGACTAAGATCATTTTTAAAAGGAAACATAGATAGCGTCATCGAGGAACTATGATCTTGTGTTCGCTTGTTTTTGCTAAGATACCTTACATGCGTAATATGGCCCTTTTGTATAAGGCAATCAAATGGGATAACCCTAGGGGTGCATGTGTGAAAGTGTGTTGTTTTCATGCTTGTTTTTGTCTTGAATTATGGTTTTCTATTTGATTGATTTTATCCTTTTCATACAAACCCTAATTACTAGCATATTATGTAAAAGTGATAAATTGCGAAATTTAAAGTTACTATGCTATTATAACATTTGGGGAGGGAGTATACAAATTTACAAATGGGGGATGGAAGCAATAATTATACTATTACAACCATATTGAATATTGCAAGATAAAATGTGCAAGAATATAAAAGCAATCTGAAAGGAAAAGAAAATTATTATTTTTTTGTTTATTAAAAGTCTTGATTTAAGTAAACTAATAAAAGAAAAGAATTTAATTAATTAAAATCCCTAAATTCTAATTTTATTTAATTAGAAAAGAAAAGAATATTTTTGGTAAGATTTTTATATATTCATAAAATAGACCTAATAAACTAGTAGTATGAAAAAAATTAGTTCAAAAGGAGTTAATTTGATGGGTTAAATAAATTGTTGAAGTTTGTTAAAAATGTAAAATGAGTCACGTGATAAAAATAAGATTTTTGGTCCTGCCAAGGCTTGAACTCAAGACATTTAAGTTGTTGCTCAAAATGATACCACTAGGCCAGGTGTGATACGGTGGGAGAACTGACTTGAGGTTTTGCATTTGTATTCGCACTTGTTCGGTTTAGCAAGAGTCGCCACCGACTTTTTATTTATCCTAAGGAAAGGTCAAAAAGCACAGGAAAGACCTTTGAGATGTTTTCGTGGGTTCGGGGGGTAAATTATGAAAAAGGAAGGTGCTAGCACCCTTTTCATCCATGGTTATCCATGGGCTCTTAGTTACTTGTTTTAGATCACTTGCCTTGATTTTCAATTGTTTGAAATGGTGTTTGTGTGTGTGTGGTTTTGAAAATGTTTTGAAAAAGATGCCTTGTCTAGGCAACCATTGTAACAATTCTTTACTCGAATGTTTTACAAAGGTGTTTGTCTTTTTGAAAAGATGTTTCAATGTTTTTTTTGAAAGTTGTTTTTGGAAGTTGTGTTGTGATGTGTGTTTGAAAATGGCAAGGATTGTTTTGCAAGATTGATCAAGTAACCAAGAGCTATCTACCCTAAATTTCTCAAAGATCTTTCTTATGTTTTAACCCTTTTAACAGTGTTGTTTCACCATTGTATTTGGTGAACAACCTTGTGTTAGGATGTTAACGGGACGGGCGCGGGTCATCGTATAGACCATGAAAGCAATAGTGTCAAGTATTATTGGCAATTTTCTTGAGGGACTATGATCATTTTGCTTAGGCAACAAGACAGCGTCATCGAGGGACTATGATCATTTTGTTTGTTTTTGTTTTGTTTTGCCAAAGTACTTGACATGCAACCATGGCCCATTTTTGAAGGCAACAAGCGGGATTACCCTAGAGGTGCAAGTGTGAATTGTGTATTGATTTTCATGCATTTATCTTTGTGTTAGGTTATCTAGCGGTTAATTTTGAATCTTCGCATACAAACCCTAATTACTATATAGTATATGGAAAGCGATAAATTGCGGGAATTTAAAGTCTAAGCTATTACAAATAAGTATCCGGGGATGGGGGTACAAATGTTTACAAATGGGGATGAGTCTCATCAGAATAGTAGTGCCCAAATATTATTTACAACCAAATCGAATCGTCACATTCTCAATGTAAAATATAGCAAGGTATAAGAATCAAAGATAAACAAAAGTGTTGTGCCATGCATATGATTATTTACAAATGATATAAATTAAGTATTATTATTTATTTTTGTGTTTTTGTTAATTATGTATAAACAAAAAAGGTTTTAAAGAGAAAAACTTAATAAAATTTATTTTTATGTATTTTTGTTAATGCTTTATATAAAAGGTTTAATTAAGCAAAAAAAGTTTTAAAGAGAAAATTGTTTTAAACTTAATAAACCCAATATTTATACATTTCAAGTGTGATAAAAAGTATTAGTAAAATTTTTACATGAAAAATTAACATATTATTTAACAACAACAAAAAAAGAGAATCAGGTTATAAAAGAAAATGAAAATTAAGAAATGTTGGTTTAAGAATAAAAAAAAGTTATGTGGGCCTTAGGTTACACACTTGGCCCAAGGTGAAATCAAAAAGAGAATAGAAAGAGGGGGTACAGCGCCAGAATTAGAATTGGGCTTAGGGGTTGGATGGGGCGAAAGCCCAATGTCAATTGACAATGTTTTTTGTTAGGGTTTCAAGCATTCGTTTCAGAATTAGGGTTACAAGCATTTTGTGAGCGGCGCTGCTTTCCTTTCTTCTTCATCGCCTCTTCATGCTTTCTCAAACCATGGCTTCTGACTTCCCCATGCCTTAGGCCGCCAGACGCTACCTCCACTCTCCTCTTTCCACGATTGCTCAGGTGGTGATAAAAAGGTATTATTTCGTTCTATCGCGTTTTTTAGGGTTTTTGGATTCTTCTCTCTTGCATGTTATTAATCTTTTACATGTTCTGATCTTCTGTATTATTTGTGTTTGTGTGAGGTGTAGAAAAAAGGGAAGAGGAATTTATACCTTGGTTCTGCTTTTTGGAAAGGAGAAGGATAGTTTGGACAGGAGGCTTCTTAGGCGGCCAAGGCATGGGAGCTTGTGATGTTGGCTTTTCTGGTAACCTCGTATCTTTCTTTTTGAATGGTTTTGTGATGAATGTTATAATCTGAAAACCCTAGAGTACATTTCTGACTATTTTCCTCTCTGAATACATGCTTTGTTCTGATGATGAGCTTATCTCTGAAGATTGTTTGTTGGCTATTATTTCACTTCTGACTTCTTCTTTTCTCTTGGCTTTGGTATCTGAGTTGGTGTTTTGGCCTATGATGAGCTTTGGTTCTGAGGCGCTTTGGCTTTAATGCTTTGTTCTTCTTTTAAGTTTGCTTGAAGTTTGGATTTTTGGAGTTTTGTTGGTTTGGTGTTGAAGCAGGTTTCTAAGCTTGAGGCATGCTTGAAAGGCTTATTTTGGTTACAGGCTTGTTTGAAAGTTTCTGTAACAGGTTTGTTTAGACAGGCTTGCTGGGCTTTGGCTTGAAGTAGGCTTGAGTAGCTTGACAGGCTTGAATGCTGTAACAGGTTTTTAGGCTTGCTTCTGCCAGTTTTGCTTTGGCTTGAATGCTGTAACAGGTTTTTAGGCTTGCTTCTGCCAGTTTTGCTTTGGCTTGAATGCTGTAACAGGTTTTTAGGCTTATTTGGGTTACAGGCTGGCTTGAAGCAGACTTGTTTTCTTAGGCTTGAGCAGGTTACTATGTTTTGAGTTTATGCAGGTTGATATGCTTGTTTAGGGGGCAGGCCTGAAGCAGGTTTGGGTGAGACTGGTTTGTTTGAAACTGGCAGTTTTGACAGGTTTGAGGCAAGCCTGAGGTGGTTTGGAGCAGGCTTGAGGCAAACAGGTTGATATGCAGGTTGCTTGGTTTTGGGCTTCAAGGCTTGTGTTTTATGCATGTTTGAAAGGCTTGTGTTTTATGTAGGTTGGGTGCAGTTTGTAACTTATGCAGGCAAGCTTGGTTTGCTTGCTTCTTGTAAGTTTGGTTTTTGAACAGGTTTTTGATGCAGGATGTGTTATGCTTTTTCTATGTGTTCTGCCCCCCTTTTCAACTGAGATCTTTGTTATATTTATTTGTCTTAAGCCTGCCCACTGCAAACCTGCTTTTTCTTTTTCTCTTTATCTCTCTTCAGAAAGCATACTATATTGCTTTAGAAGTACTTTTCTGAAAAGGTGTTGGCTTGAAAATGATGAAAAAGGTTTTGACAATATGCTTGCATCTTTGGTTTTCCTCTGCATATCCTCCAGGTTTTGTGCATTTGCTTTTTGTGTACTTGTTGACAGTTTTTGATAGCTTTGATATCTTTTGGTATCTTCTTTGACAACTTTGACAGCTTCCTTGGACAGTTTTGAATTTGTGATTTAGTTTGCTTAGTTTGAAACTGTAACTTGGCTGTTTGGTTTGAAGGCAGTTTTGCTCTTGTGCAGCTTTGTTTGGCATTTCAGTTTGCACTTTGCAATTTGTGAATTTCTTATGCAGCCTTGTGTTTAATTAATTCATATGTGTGATCGGTGGAAATAGAACTGACTATTTTGGAATGTTGGTTCGCGAAATGTCGCGGTAAGCAAGAGTCGCCACCGTCTTTTATTTTCTCCAACAAGGAAAGGACAAAAGCACAGCAAAATTCCTTTTCGAGATGTTTCTCGGTTCGGGAGGTAGATTATAGAAAGGGAAGGTGTTAGCACCCTTTCTATCCGTGGTTATCCACGGGCTCTTAGGTACTTGCTCACTATGTTTTCAAAATGTTTTGCTTTTATTGTGTTTGTGGGTTTTGAAAAAGTTAGTTTGAAAACTTCGATTTAACTCTTGTATCAGTCCTCAAGAGTGTATGAAGTGTTTGTTTGAAAACTTTTGTCAGAAAAGTGTAGGTGTGAAAAGTTGTTTTTGTTTTGAAAGAGCAAGTATCTAAGAACCTCTACCTACTCAAAAGAAATTAAGTTGTGTAAATGTCCTTTAGACAGTACCATCCCACTATTGAGAAGTAGGTAGCACCGTCGTTGGAGTTTTTCGGGTCAATTCGATTATAGGGATATGTGGTCACTAAAGCAATGGTAGGACGCCTTAGTGGTAACCCTAGTGTCCTAGATCCTTTTTTATCCGAGGCAACCGTTTCGAGGCAACTTGGATCTTTAGACAGGAGGGCGGCCTCTAAAACACCCTATACTCAATGACCACGTCGAGGCAACCAAGTGAGGCGTACCCTAGGAGTGGCATGTGCGAGTGTGTCAGGATTCAGTTAAGTTATCTTTACACATGTTATGGTGAGCTACGTTTTGATTTTAATTTTCAGATAAATCTTGTCATGCATAGCCTAATTAACATACATCTAACAGTTAATAGTTTGCGGAATGTAAAGCTAAACTATTACAAGGCGTCGGGTATTTACATCGCCAAAAGCAACCCTTGAAAAGTAAATTGCGGAAAATAAAAGAAAAGCGATAAAAAGTCCTAATTAAAGCTATTACATCCTCGGAGCAATTACATAAATATGGATCAAAAATGAATAAAACAAACATACGCGCGAGAGAAAATTGAATCGGAGAAGTCCTTAGGGTTTTGACCCTTTTTGAGAAAGAAAGAAATTGAATTATTTGGTATTTAATTAAATTAATCCTAAAACTAATTAATTAAATAAAAGAAATATTTTTTTTGAGTTTTTTAATGTCTTAAGGAAAATAAAAAAAATAGTCAAAAGTTAGTAAAGACCCTAATTCTAATTTACTTTATTTATTGCAAAAAATATTGAAATTAACCTAATTGAAAAGACTAAATTAATTTGTTAGTATTTATTTACAAAAATAACTAATTAAATTTAATCAATAAAAATATTATTATTTTTTATGTTTTCTGGATTTATTATGGAAAATAATAATTATTTAATTAATAGTTAATTAAGAATTAAATTTAAATAAGTAAAATAAAAAATAATAAAAGAAAAATAAAGAGGCAAACTCAAGGGGTTTGGGCCAGTTTTGGAGGTGAATTTGTCAATTTTGTGGCCCATTGAGCTGTTCAGCCACGTTGACTTTAGCAATTCCCTGTATGCTCATTGACTGAGGTGTATGGTAGTCATCATCTTTGGCCACTGGATCCAGGCTTGGAGACACCTGGCGCCTGGAAATTTGAAGCGCATGGTAGAACCTCTTTTGAAACCTGCATGGGATTATGTGAAAGAAAATAATAACAAGAATTTTGGGGGACCTGGGATTCGAACCCAGGTCCCAGCGCTCACATGCCCATGCCTTAACCACTCCCACCACCTGCACGCTTTTGATAATAGAATAACAAGTAAATATAATATATAAAAATCAATTCATATGCTGTAACACAAAAAACACGCGCGCGTTTTCAAACCACCCAATGGAATGCCAATACCTCATCATCTTCTTCCTTCGTTCTGCATAAAAACACATTAGATAGCGGGGGTTTTTAACCCCTACAAACTACAGTAAGGAAAAATAGCGATTAGCACTGTGGTTCACATAAATATTTCGCGAGGGTTCAATCTTGTTCGTCTTGGATCAACGAATTCAGTCATGGGTCTCACAAGTCTCAATTTTTCCTGGTTCAGGAATCCCCAATTTCAAAGCTTAGGAACCCTAGAAATCGTCCATGGCATCTTTGGATTTAGGGAGTTTCAGTTCAATTAACTTATACCATTAGCTTCGTATGGTCCCTATCAATATAAATCAAACACAAAAGCATGTTAAATATGCATAGATTAATCTGTACGATTCTGAAAATAAATGGCAAACCGTGGTTCTGTGCGTGATAATTTCTTGAGCTTTGAAGCTGGAATTTTATTGTAACACGTTCTGGGAACCTCCTGCAGTGTATTAGAATCAACAAAAGTCCTTAAATTGCCCTAGAATGCAAAAGTCAGTTTCAACTTTTCTTGAATTTTTCTCAATATGCTATGGCTTTCTTTATGCAGTTTTTTCACGTCCATGAGTTAGGGTTTGCTTGCATATATATAGAGGAATGGAATTAGGTCAAAATCTTGGCAAAAATCCATGTGCAATGGTGATTCAATCTTTGATTGGAAATCAAATCTTTTTGATTTTTCATGATTGGAAAAGGTTGCCAAACTTGGAGATTTTGTATCTTTGACTTGGTGCACGAAATTGCCAGCCTTTTTAGGTCATATTTGCTTCACAAAAAGATTTAAAAACCAAATCTTGTATTTTCCTACAATTTAAATTGATTAAATGAATTAATATCAATTAAAAATCCAATTAATTAATAAAAATAAGAAAATAAATTCAATTAAGCTTGATGGGTCGTGCATAGGCCAGGGATGAAGTTTCAAGAAGATATTTGAGGCCCATTAGCAAAAATAATGTGTTTTGAGCAAAGTTGACTTTTGCAAATTCCTAAAAATTTCCCAACTTCTCCAATGCATATCTTGCTCAATTTTGATCATATGAATATTTTCTGTGACATTTTGGAAAGGTCTTGAAGTCCTCTAACCAATGCCTTTGGTCCCATGTCATTTGGATTTACCAATCTCAAGTTATGGTCTTTTACTTAAAGTGCACTTTTGTTGACTTTTGAATTTGACCTATAATGTAGAAGTTGATAACTTCTTGTGAGAGCATTTCTTGGACTTTGAATGTGAAGATGGATTGTAGTAAATGTCATCCCCTTAAAAATGAGCATTGGATGGGATTTTTATGACAAACCATGAAAAAGTTATGCCCTGGCCAAGGTACATTTGACTTTTCTGCTGTCCAAAAATAGTAACTTTTTGCATCTTGATGATTTTTGAGCCATTCTTGTGGAACCATGATCAAGACTTGATCAAATGATGATTGTGGACTCAAAATAAGATGTTGACCAAAAATTCTGACTTTTGACTGCAAAATGACCATTTTGCCCCTGTAGTTGACTGTAGGTCAAATGGAGCTTTTGACTGTGCAAATTGGCACTGTGAGTCTTGAAACATGGCATGTAGGTACTTGAGGATGCATATAGGCCTATGAGACTTGATTGAACCATTGAAAACCCCAAATTCCTTGAAAGAACCAAAACCCTAATTTCAGCTGTCTTAGGAAGTAGTTTGACTGTACCACCCTTGAGTAAATCTTGACCAATTGAAGATGATTCTTTGACAAATCTTGAAGAATATGGGAGGGCAAATTTTGGGGTACAACAGTTTCCCCTGTTCAATCTTCTTAAACCTGAGGATGTAGATTGGCTTGCGTGCCTTTCGTGATCCGAAGGTGGAAGATGATTGAACACTAGAGTGCCCAGAAATATGCACTCGCATGGTGTAGTATCAGCAATGTGATGTCAGGAATGGGCTTACAGATGCCATTTGGAAAGATGATGGATAGGAGGATGGGCTTATAGATGACATCTGGAGATGTGACAGAATCTTGTCGGGGGATGGGCTTATAGATGCCATCCTGAGATTGTTCGTTGAATTGTAACTTGGTAGGTTGAAAGAAGGAACCTGTGTAGGGTTGCCTGATGATGAGTCCGTGTAAAACTGCATCTTGGAAGAGAAGGAACTGGTGTAGGGTTGCTTCATGATGGTCAAGTAGATAGTTGTCCTGTCTGGTTTCAGGTATTAATCTACAATCTGTCGTCCACAGATATTTCCTGGCTAGTTACAGGTGTTGATCTGGAACTTGAAAAAGGTTGGCAGATGAGATGGTTGTCCTGTCTGTTTTCAGGTATTAATCTACAATCAGTCGTCCACAGATATTTCCTGGCTAGTTACAGGTATAGATCTACGATCAGTTCATATAGGTGGTTTTCCTGTCTGGTTTCAGGTGTTAACCTATAATCAGTCGTCCACAGATATTTCCTGGCTAGTTACAAGTGTTGATCTGGAACTTAAGAAAGGTTGGTCGAGGAGATAGTTGTCCTGGCTGGTTTCAGGTATTAATCTCTGACCGGAGAAAGAAAGATAGTCTTCCTGGCTTGTTACAGGTATTGATCTTTAATCTCTTCAATGTAGATAACTTTCCTGGCTAGTTACAGGTATAGATCTACAATTAATCGTCCACAGATATTTCCTGGCTTGCTACAGGTATTAATCCGGAACTTAAGAAGGTTGGTCGAGATAGCTTTCCTGGCTAGTTACAGGTATTAATCTCTGATTTGAGAAATAAAGATGGTTTCCTGTCTGGTTTCAGGTGTTAATCTTCAATCTCTTCATGTAGATACTTTCCTGGCTAGTTACAGGTATAGATCTACAATCAGTCGTTCACAGATATTTCCTGGCTAGTTAAAGGTGTTGATTTGGAACTTACAAAGGGTTGATGGTAATCATCTTTGGATTGACCTTTTCCTGAAAAAGGGCAAAACATTAGTTGTATGCAATGTCATGATGTATGAAACTGTGATGTCATGATGTTCTCAAAAATAAATGAGATCGTATGATATGATGCGTATATGCATGTATCATGATGTATGAAACTGTGATGTTTTAGCTGGGGAAAATAAATCTCGGATAGCTGCTGGAGAATGATGTTGAATTCTTCGTTTCCGCTGGGGATGATGAACGAAGCTGATTGCAAGAATAAACCTGTAGGAGAAGATGACTCCGTTGAGGAATAAACCTGTTGAAGAGATTACTCTGCGGAGAATTACTCTGTGGGGAAGAGATGTTCTGCTGAGATTTTAACGATAACTCCGCTAGGGATCCTGTTGATAAGCTCTGTTGGGATTTCGATGATGAACTCCACTGGGGATAGAAAGAACTTCGCTGAGGATGATCTTTCCATTGCAACTTGCTGAGGATAACCCAGTTAGACTCGGGTGGAGATAATCTCTGAATATGGCTAGGGAGAGATATTTGTACTCTGCAGGGAATAAGCTTCCAGAATCTACTGGGGAGATGATTCAACTCTGGCGGGGAAGCTTTTCAGACTGTGCTGGGAAATGGTTCCACTGGGGGGTATCTTGTATTCCGCCGGGGAACAATCTTATATTTTGTTGAGGAATATTAAGACTGCCGGGGATGCTTGCTGAAGAATATCTGTATACTCTGCTAGGGAATATTAAGATCTTATGGGGATACCCAACCTTTTCAGGACTTATGGTGGGCGATCTCTGCTTGGGGGGAGAGTATTGCTGACTTGCTGGGGATACTGTGCCTTTTTTTAGGGCTGATGGGAGACCAACTCTGCTTATGGAGTGAAGGTATCTTGGTCAAATTCTTCCGTTGAACTTACCTTGGTACTTTGGTGGACAGAGCAACTAGATCGTTTAGACAATTCTTATTGCCCCTTGTTTCCGATGTCACCCGTAATTAGTCCTTTGTTTCGCATGCAAATATTTGTGATCAGCAATTAATGTCAAATGCATATATCAAAAATGAACATTGGACGTTCTTTGCAAAACAAACAGATAAAGGAAAAACAATTGGCAATTTGTCTGAAAAATGTAACTTGTATTGATTTTGAAATTGCCTGTAAATAGGCGTTTTGTGTACAAGAGGCTGACGTCCTGGTAAGAGAACGCCGCCGGATAAAATAGAGTTTATACAATTTGTGAAAAGGAAAACAAAACAGCTATGTGAAAAATCCCACTGGGTTCCAACTCTGCTATCGCCTTTATGTCTTCAAGCGTCTCATCACTTTGCTTCTTAGTTGAAGAGGAATCCGATTGATTGGTGCCGTCCGAGCTTGACAGTTGATACCGAAGTCTGGATGCAGGGTGATCCAATGAGACATAGTATTACGCTTTAATCCCTAACTTTTGCCTGGACCGCCCTTTCGGGTTTTCAGTCCATCGGGATACCCATTTTTGCCCAAGCCGCCTTTTCAGGTTTTCGACTTGCCGGGTGTACAGATCTTTTTTATATTTTCATCCCTTATTTTTGCCCAAACCCTTTTGGTTCACCGGGAAGCCCTTATTTTTGCCTAGGCCAGTCAACCTAGCGGGTCTTTAATCATGCGTAATATCTTTTTACTATGTCTGCATTGGCGGGGTGAGGAAGGTCGTCACCATCCATGGTGGTTAGAATCATCGCACCTCCTGAGAAGATATTCTTAACCAAAAATGGCCCTTCGTACGTAGGGGTCCATTTGCCCCTGGGATCATCTTGAGGTAGAATGATGCGCTTGATTACCAGGTCCCCAACTTGATACTCTTGTCGTCTGACTTTCTTGTTAAATGCCTTGATCATCCGTTTTTGGTACGTCTGACCATGACAAATAGCAGTGAGTCTCTTTTCGTCGATTAGGTTTAATTGATCAAGCCGAGTCTGGATCCAGTCATCTTCACTCAAACCTGCATCCTTCATGATTCGGAGAGAGGGTATCTGAACTTCAATGGGTAGGACTGCCTCCATGAAGAGCAAATGGTAACATCTCGTGCCAATCTTTGTAGGTCACTGTCATCTTCTGCACAATCTTCTTGATGTTTTTATTAGCTGTTTCTACGGCCCCATTCATCTTCGGCCGGTAAGGAGAAGAGTTGTGGTGCTGTATCTTGAATTGCTCGCAGAGCTCAGTGATCATTTTATTATTAAGATTGGTACCATTGTCCGTAATGATCCTCTATGGTACACCGTATCGACAGATCAGGTTATGCCGAATGAACCGTGCCACGACATTCTTGGTTACGGTGGCAAAGGAAGCTGCTTGAACCCACTTTGTAAAGTAATCAATCGACACCAGGATGAAGCGATGCCCGTTAGATACTGTAGGTCTGATCTCGCTGATCATATCAATGCCCCACATTGCAAAAGGCCAAGGTGTTGTCAAGATGTTCAAAGGAACTGGAGGAATGTGCACCTTATCAGCATAGATCTGGCACTTGTGACATGTCCGAGAATGCTGATAACAGTCGGCTTCCATTGTGGACCAGTAATATCCTGCCCGAAGGATTTTCTTTGCCATGGTATGTCCACTGGAATGCGTTCTGAAGGTACCTTCATGCAGCTCTGCCATGATCCTTTCTGCTTCAGTCTTATCCACACAACGCAGTAAGGTTGAATCATGGTTTCGTTTGTAAAGAATGTCATTGCTGAGGAAGAACTTTGCCGCGAATCTTCTCAGAAACTTCTTGTCATTAACAGATGCACCTTCGGGGTATTCTTGAGCTTCAAGGTACCTCTTTACTTCATGATACCAAGGTTTTTCTGTTACCTCTTCGGTCTCAAGATCACAGCAGTGTGCAGGTTCATCCAATTTCCAAATAATGATCCGGGGAGCCTCGTTGTCCCATTTGACTTTGAACATAGAAGACATCGTAGCCAGCGCGTCCGCCAACTGATTCTCCTCTCTTGGGAAGTGTTCAAAGGTTATCTCCTCGAAATGGGGAAGCAACGTCAATACATACTCCTTGTAAGGAATAAGATTTGGGTGTTTCGTATCCCACTCGCCTTTGATCTGACTGATCACGAGAGAGAAATCTCCGAAGAAACTCAAAAACTTGATCCTTAGGTCAATTGCAGCTCGAAGACCCATGATGCATGCTTCATACTTCGCCATGTTGTTGGTGCAGTTGAAACATAGCCGTGCGGTCAGTGGAGTATGAGTACCCTTAGGAGATATGATCACGGCGCCAATGCCATTACCCAAAGCGTTTAAGGCTCCGTCAAAGTGCATAGACCATCGGGATCCTTCCTCAGGTCCTTCATCCGGTCCAGGTATTTCACAATCGGTCACTACCATGATATTCTCGTCTGGAAATTCAAAGTTCATAGATTGGTAATCATCCACTGCCTGATGTGCCAAATGGTCTGCCAACACACTTCCCTTGATTGCTTTTTGAGTCGTGTACTGGATGTCATATTCAGTCAAGATCATCTGCCATCTTGCTATTCTTCCGGACAAGGCAGGCTTTTCGCAGATGTACTTGATTGGATCCATTTTTGAGATCAACAGAGTAGTGTGAGTCAACATATACTGTCTTAGCCGTCGAGCAGCCCATACCAAAGCGCAACAAGTTTTCTCGAGCAGTGAGTATCGGGTCTCACAGTCGGTAAACTTTTTGCTAAGGTAATAAATAGCGTGCTCTTTTCGACCAGACTCGTCATGCTGCCCCAGCACACATCCCATTGAGTTGTCCAGTACTGTCAAGTATAAGATTAGAGGTCTCCCTTCAACTGGTGGCATAAGAATGGGTGGCTCTTGGAGATACTCTTTGATTCTTTCGAAAGCGGCCTGACATTCATCGTTCCAACGTACTACTTGATCTTTCTTCAGTAGCTTGAAGATTGGTTCACAGGTAGCAGTTAGATGTGAGATGAATCGGGCAATGTAGTTCAAACATCCCAGAAAGCCTCTGACTTCTTTCTCTGTCTTGGGAACTGGCATCTCTTGTATGGCTTTGGCAGGGTCCACTTGAATACCTTTGTCGCTCACGACGAAGCCTAGTAGTTTTCCAGATCTCACCCCGAAGGTGCACTTGTTTGGGTTTAGTCTCAGTTTGTACAACTTCAACCGGTCAAACAGCTTTTGTAGATGGTCAAGGTGTTCCTCCTCAGTTTGGGACCTTGCAATCATATCGTCGACGTAGACTTCAATCTCATGATGGATCATGTCATGAAACAAAGCTACCATGGCACGTTGGTAGGTTGCCCCAACATTTTTCAACCCGAAAGGCATGACCTTGTAGCAAAAGGTGCCTGTTGTACCCCAAAATTTGCCCTCCCATATTCTTCAAGATTAATCAAGAATCATCTTCAATTGGTTCAAGATTCCTCAAGGGTTGCACAGTCAAACCATCTTCTAAGCCAGTCAAAATTAGGGTTTTGGTTCCCTCAATGAAATTGAGGTTTTCAGGGGCCCAAACAAGTCCCATAGGCCTATACATGTTCTCAAGCATCTACATGACAAGTCTCAAGACTCACAGGGTCAAATTGCATAGTCAAAAGCTTCATTTGCTTCACAATCAACTGCAGGGGTAAAATGGTCATTTTACAGTCAAAAGTCAAAAATTTTGGTCAACATCTTATTTTGAAGCCACAATCATCATTTGATCAAGTCTTGATCATGATTCCTCAAACATGGCTCAAAAATCATCAAAGATGCAAAACTTACTATTTTTGGATAGTAGAAAAGTCAACGGTAACTTGACCAGGGCATAACTTTTTCATGGTTCATAAGAAAAATCCCATCCAATTCTCATTTTGAAGGGGATGACATTTCCTACAACTCATCTTCACATTCCAAGTCCAAGAAATGCTCTCACAAAAAGTTATCAATTTCTACATTATAGGTCAATTTCAAAAGTCAACAAAAGGCATTTTAAGTCAAAGACCATAACTTGAGATTGGTAAATCAAAATGACATGGGACCAAAGGCATTGGTTACAGGACTTCAAGACCTTTCCAAAATGTCCAAGAACATGTTCATATGATCAAAATTGAGCAAGATATGCATTGGAGAAGTTGGGAAATTTTCATGAATTTGCAAAAGTCAACTTTGCTCAAAACACATCATTTTTGCTAATGGGCCTCAAATTCCTTCTTGAAACTTTATCCAAAGCCTATGCACGACCCATTGAGCTTAAATTTATTTATTTTCTCATTTTTAATTAATTAATTGAATTTTTTATTAATATTAATTCATGTAATTGATTTAAAATGTAGGAAATTCAAAGATATGGTTTTCAAATCTTTTTATGAAGCAAATATGACCAAGACAAGCTGGAGATTTCGTGTGCACATCAAGGGGACCAAAATCTCCCAATTTGGCAAGGTTTTTCAATCAAAAAGATTGAAAAATATTTGATTGAAAATCAAATATGCAAATCATTATTCCATGGATGTTTGGACCAAGATTTACCCTAATTCCATTCAGCTATAAGTGCATAAGCTAAACCTAATTCTATTCACGTGAGAGCTGCTGCAAAAAGCCATAAACCAATTCCAAAAAATCAAGAAAAAACTCAAAACTGTTTTTAATCTTCCAGGCCAATTCAAGGCATTTTCTTGATTCTAACACATTGCAGGGATCCCCAGGAATACATTGCAATCGAAACCAAGCACTAAAGCCACACGAATCATCAAAAACAGTCGTACGGTTTGCACATATTTTTCAGAATCACATCTCATTATTCATGCGCATTTGATATGTTTTATTGATTGTTTTATGTTCAAAGAACTCAGGTGAAGCTTTTGGTGTGGTTCAATTGGATTAAAACACCCTAAAACAGGAATCACCATTAACGGATTTTAGGGTTTCCAAGTTTCAAAATTGGGGCTTTCCCATACAAGAAAAATTAGACCTTCTCACGCACATGGTTGAATTCGTCAAGGCCAGACGAATCAAACCCAACCCTCGCGATGAATTTATATTGCGCACAGACCTAATCGCTATTTTTCCTTTTTCAGTTTGTGGGGGTTAAAAACCCCTGCTATCTGTTTTGTTTTCTGCAGGTTTCATGAAGACGATGAAGACGTGTTCAGACACCACTGGCTCATTCAAATATAATGCGCGTTTTTGTTAATTTCCAGCATATGCGTTGTTTTTATATATTATTTTTATTGCCCATTATAATAACAAAGACATGCGCTTGGCTTAGTGGAGGATGATGTGGCTGGTCACCATTGGGACCTGGGTTCAATTCCCAGGTCCCCAAAACCTTTGTTTCATATTTTTTCCAATGTGTTCACATGCAGGCTTCATGAAAGGCTCTACCATGCGCTCCCAGCAACATCATGCCATGTGTCCACAATCCTCAATCCAATGGTCAAAGGATGAAGATCATGGTGCTCATGAGTCAATGCATATCTGGACGATTTAGGAAAGTCAACAAAGGCTTGATTCTTAATGGGCTCAGATTGCTAATTCACCTCCAATGGGTCCATCAACCCCCCTGGTTTACTATCCTTTTTTTATTTTCCTTTTCTCTTTATTTTCTTTAATAATAATTATTATTATTATCTAATTAATTCATAAATTATTTTTCATAATAAAAATCAGAAACTTAAAATATTTTTATTTATATTATTTATTAATTTCACCTTAGTTTATTTTTGTAAATAAAAATATAAATTAATTAATCTAGCTTTTTAAAATTAGGTCAACTTTAATTTTTTCTTAATAAATAAAATAAATTAGACTTAGGGTTTTTTTACTAACTTTTGACCTTTTATTTTTATTTTCATTAAAACAAAAAACACAAAAATACTTTTTCTTTTAAATAATTAATTAATTAGTTATTAGGTTTAATATTTCATTAATTGCAAAAAAAGGGACAAATTCAATTCTTTTCTCAAAAAAGGGTCAAAATCCCAAGGACGTCCCGATTCAATCTTTCGCGCGCATGTTTATTTTAATTCGTTATATTTATGTATCTGTTTCAGAAATGTAATAGTTAATTAGGCTTTTATCGCTTTATTTACTTTTCTCGCATTTATTTTCCAAACGGGTTTTGTTTTTGGTGATGTATAGACCCGCGCCTTGTAATAGCGTAGATTTACCTTTCCGCAATTTATTTTCCGCACTCTTAACTATTAATATGCATGAAAGACTTGTATGACAAATAAAATCAATTCGTAGCTCACAAATGCATGTACAAGATAATCTTAACTGAATTCAACACACATGCACATGCCACTCCTAGGGTACGCCTCACTAGTTGCCTCGACGTGGTCGTCAAGTATAGGGTGTTTTAGAGGTCGCCCTCTTGTCTAAAGATCCAGTTGCCTCGAAACGGTTGCCTCAGATAAAAAGGATCTAGGATATTAGGGTTACCGCTAAGGCGTCCTACTATTGCTTTGGTGACCACACATGTCCCTAATAATCGAATTGACCCGAATAACTCCAACGACGGTGCTACCTACTTCTCAATAGTGGGATAGTACTGTCTAAATGACATCTACACAACTTAATTCCTTAGAGTAGGTAGATTTCTCCTGGGTACTTGCTCTTTCAAAAAAACAAAAACATCTTTTCGCACCTACACTTTCAAAAAGTTTTCAAACAAACACTTCATACACTCTTGAGGACTGATACAAGAGTTACCTAGAAGTTTTCAAACAAACTTTTTCAAAACCCACACACACTTGAAAAGCAAACAAATTTTTGAAAACATAGTGAGCAAGTACCTAAGAGCCCGTGGATAACCACGAATAGAAAGGGTGCTAACACCTTCCCTTTCTATAATCTACCTCCCGAACCGAGAAACATCTCGAAAAGGAATTTTGCTGTGCTTTTGTCCTTTCCTTGTTGGAGAACATAAAAGACGGTGGCAACTCTTGCTTACCGCGACATTTCGCAAACCAGCTTTAAAACAGTCAGTTCTATTTCCACCGATCACAGAATGGCGACTCTGCCGGGGATACTTTAATAAGTGAGGTGTACCTTAGGATTAGACCACTCTTATGTTTTCAATTGTATGTCTTGATTGCTTTTATATTTATGGGCTTGCATCGGAGTTTCATAGATCCTAACCCGGATCTGGGGAATACCCTTTAGGTAGCATAAGCTGTGAGGGACCTGTCTGGCGTAGACCGACACGGGTGAAGCAGTGGCTACATTGGTGTGACACCTTGGTCTGTACCGATATCCCTTGTGTTGCAACGGGGAGAATATGGGTTTTCTGAGGAGTCATTAAGCACCAACCGACCTTAGAACCCTAAATTGACCCAACTTGGCCATAGAACAGTAGCAGTATGCTACACTCATTGAGGCTAAACTCTCGCGATGGTTCTGGCCGCAAGAAAAGATTGCGATGCTGGAGTTATGACCGATTGAGGGTAGTCAGTGATATTGAGATCCTCTAGAACCCGGTTACTATTTTCTAGGATAGGTCTTAACCAACGAAACTGAAAGAGGGTAGTACCTAAACTTCATGCTGGCCTAAACTCTAAGGGTTGTCTTGTGTGACTTGTGTGCCTTCAAACTTGACTACTTGCATGCTTGTTATCTGACACGTGAGTTCCTTGCAGGTTTTGTTTACAGTCCTTAATCTGGGCTTATAACAGGGTTTACTTACATCACTCCACGCATAGCATAACATCATACCATCATACCATTGCATACATCCTGCATAAGGACTAACCCATTTCGAGGATCTCAAGGGCTTGTGATGCAGGTCATGATGAACCAAAATGTCTAGCAAGGGGCAAAGGGGATTTATTTTCCTCTAGCCAGGTTAATGACTTGAGTCAGGGGCGATGACCCACTCGATATGGTGAGCCTTGACTCTTGAAGAAGGACTCTCAACAACATGAAGTTTCTTCAATCAAGCTACCAGATTCAAATTCTAACAAGTTTCTCTGTTTACCCCGCGAGGTCCTTGAAAACATTGCATGCATATCATACATATCATTGCATTACAGGTACCCTTTTTACAAGTCACTTATCCTCTTCGCTATTTATTTCAGCAATCATCATGAATCCTGAATCATCCAATGAACAAGCTATCAAGGCCCTCCAGGCCCAGAACGCCCAGTTCCAAGAGTTGGTGATGAGCCTAGCCTAGGGTCAACAGGAGTTGAAGACTCTGATACAGAAGAAGAAAAAGAAGAGGACTGTTTTGTTCGATCCTAGACGCAGATCTGGGAATGGATCACAAAATGAGGCTGATCTGGCTACTTCCTCTGTAGGGAAAGACAGTCCCCAAGAGAGAAGGGTTCCTAGTCCCGTGGTCTCCGACAACGAGATGGATTTCAATGATGAGCAGTACCCTCCTGCTGAGGACAGGTACAAACATCTAGAGGACCGTCTAAGTGATATGGAGATTCAGAAAGTGCCCGGCCTGGACTTCGAAGACCTAGGCTTATCTTCTGGGGTGGTGATCCCTCATAAGTTCAAGGCACCTGCTTTTGCAAAGTACGACGGAGCTTCCTGTCCTAAGCTGCACCTCCGGTCGTATGTGAGGAAGATCCAACCGTATACAGCTGACAAGAATTTGTGGATCCATTTCTTCCAGGATAGTCTTTCAGGGACTCAACTCGAATGGTTCTATCAGCTGGATGGAACCAGTATTCGTAACTGGGAGGACTTGGCTACTGTATTTTATAAGCAGTATCAGTATAATTCCGACCTCGCTCCTACACGTACCCAACTCCAGGGTATGTCGCTAGGGACGGGTGAAGGATTCAAGGAATATGCATAAAAGTGGAGAGACCTTGCTGGAAGGGTGCAACCACCTCTGACCGACCGTGAGCTCGTTGATATGTTCTTGGGGACCCTGTCGGGTCCGTTCTTCAACCATCTGATTGGGAATTCTTCTGCTGGGTTTACAGATCTGATATTGACTGGTGAGAGGATAGAAGCTGGTATCAAGTCTAGGAAGATACAAAAGGGTGACTCCTCGAACACTGAGAAGAAACCATCCAAGAAAGAATCTAGTGTTGTCTATGGTTCAAGAGGGTAGAATAGGTCTGAACACCGCCAAGATGTCAACGCGGTAGTTATTTCAAAGCCTGCTAGTGATCCTCAATGTCGCAACCAACAAAGGGAAGAGAGACCTAAGAGGCAGTTCACTCGACTCAGTATGACCTTGTCCCAGATATTGCCACGGTTGCTGGAGACCAATTTGGTAACTCTAAAGGACCCTCCTAAGAATCTCAACAGGACACCTTCAAGGTATAACCCCAACGCCCGCTGCGCTTATCATTCCGACAGCCCGGGGCATGCTACAGATGATTGTTGGACTTTGAGGAACAAGGTTCGGGACCTAATCGATGCAAAGGAGGTCGAATTCAAAGCGCCTGAGACTCCCAATGTGATCACTGCTCCCTTGCCAAAACATGGCTAGGATTGAAAAAACTTTTATTCATTCGAATGTTCAAGTTGTATTTTTCTTTGATTGTTTAAACATTTTATTCATGTCAAAACGTTGTTATTTCATTAATGCATTACACATGTCTGTTTTGAAGTAATTATTTCATATTCACTATATTTCAAATTGCTTTCATTTCTTGCGATGTTCAACTCTCGATTTAAAATTATAAGCCTCTTGAGGGAGGATGACGAAAACGATACCACGATCTTTACAGTATGCTTTTGAACAGACCCTGCTGATGAGGTACAGGCATTGTTTCAAATCCTAAACACTGGAGTTATAAGGAATATAATCCCTCGTCAACCCCTTCGAGCCAAAGAAGTAGGAGTTTTTCTTTTCAAAAATTAAAACCCTTAATCATAACCTGGGGCAGGGTAGTTCTCTCAGTTGATCCAAGTGCACAGCGAATAGCATCAAAGAAGTCCTTCCGAGACGAAAAGACAGTGATGGTTCCCTATAAAAGACAGGTAGTCATTATCTCTCAAAATAAAAGCCCAATAAGTCAAAACCTATGAAGGAGACTTACAAAAACTGGGACATCCCGCTGACTGTAAATTCAAAAAGAAACAGTTCAGGAAAAATGGGGATAACGAAATCAAAAAGAAAGAGGTTCTACAAACCCTCAACAAAAAAAAGGAAATGACTGCCTATTCAAAATAAATTGTCAATATCCGAATCATCGCTAGAATATCAGAGCAAAGACTCAAACAAGGTCTAACGCACGATCTGCTGAGTTTAGATTTGAAGAACATCACGAAGAGCGGGTGGGTACAAATAAATTTTGAGCCTTTATCCTTTGTTTCTTAAACCGTGAACCAGGCCACGCTATAACCCTTAAAAGTCCTAGCTGAAGCATGGGTTAGTTCGAAAGCATACTGTTACGAAAGGTATCCTGACTCCTTAAGGCTTGCGGTAAAATAACGAGTTGACATCACAGTTTACAAAATTCACTTGTTTTTATGAAAAAATGCATTTTCAAAAACTTCAAGACAAACATAAGCTTTGCATTTTTAAAATAACATTGTTTGCATATGACTTTTTGTTCGAACGGCAAAGAAATTCGCACGATGAATATCCAGTGAACAAAAATCTTCTCAACAAGAAGGTCATCTCAAGTGGAAGAAACACTACCAATCAAGGGGCAGACATGATCATTGTCCATCATCTGAGGCAGTCAAGTTAAGATTCAAGGAATCTCTCAAGACTCCAAATAGCCAGGGGCAAATCTCTGCTTGAGTCACTCGGGGCATTGAACAAGAATTCCAGCAACGAATCTTGCACGATCAGACATCTCCTGGTAGTATGGCAACATAACACTACTGACAGTGACAACTCCCGGCACTCTGAGAACGTGGACATAGTCAAAACAATACTACGCATAATCAAAGACCCGCTAGGTTGACACACCTAGGCAAAAATAAGGGCTTCCCGGCGAACCAAAAGGGTTCGGGCAAAAATAGGGATGAAAATAAAAAATCTGTACACCCGGCAAGTCGAAAACCTGAAAAGGCGGCTTGGGCAAAAAAGGGTATCCCGATGGACTGAAAACCCGAAAGGGCGGTCCAGGCAAAAGTTAGGGATCACAGCGTACGACTATGTCCCGGCATCTCGTCACTTGCCTACCAGGAGAAGATTGGTCAATCAGCAGTTATCAAGCACCTCTTAGGTCTTCTTCTCCCGCAGAAACTGGGGCAATAAGAATTGTCCGAACTGTACTAGTTGCTCTGTCCTCCAGGTACAAGGTAAGTTCAGCGGAAGAATACGACTAAGATACCTCCACTCCCTGTAGAGTAAGACAAGAATCAGCAATACTCTCCCCCGAGCAGAGTTGGTCTCCCATCAGCCCTAAAAAGGCATAGTATTCCCTAGCAAGTCAACAACGCTCTCCCCAAGCAGAGTTAGTCTACTGTCAGCCTTAAGGAAGTTGGATATCCCCAAAAGATCTCAATATTCCCCAGCGGAGTATACAGATATTCCTCAGCAAGCATCCCCGGCAGTCTTAATATAAGATTGTTCCCTGGCGGAATACCAGACACCCCAGTGGAGCCATTCCCCAGTGCAGTCCAAAAAGTTTCCCCAGGAGAGTTGAATCATCCTCTCCGGTAGATTCTGGAAGCTTATCCCCAGTAGATTCTGGAAGCTGATCCCCTGCAGAGTACAAATATATCTCTCCCCGACCATGTTCAGAGGTTATTCCCCACCAGAGTTTATAACTGGGTTACCCTCAGCTAATTTCCACGGAAAGATTGTCCTCGGCGAAGTTCTTCCTATCCCCCAGCGGAGTTCATCAAATTCCCCAACATAACTTATCAATGGAATCCCCAGCGGAGTTATCATCAAAATCTCAGCGAAGTATCTCTTCCCACAGAGTAATTCCCCGCAGAGTAATATCTTCACCAAGTTTATTCCCCAACGGAGTCATCTTCTCCTACCGGTTTATTCTTGCAATCATCATCCCCAGCAGAAACGAAGAACTCTACTCTACAAACATCAGCCCAGGATTCAACAAGCTCCCGGCATCCGTCAAGGATTTATTTTCCTAGACGAAAATACATTCATAGACATTTCACATTTTATACATCCTGATACATACATATACGCATCATATCACACGATCTCATTTATTTTTGAGAACATCATGACATCATGCATTTCATACATCATGACATTGCATACAATGGATGTTTTGCCTTTTCAGGAAAAAGGTCCATCCAAAGATGATTACTATCAACTGTCACAATTCCAGATTCGATACCTGTATCTAGCCAGGGCATATCTGTGAGCGATTAATTATGGATTCGATACCTGTATCCAGCCAGGGCATATCTGCATGAAGAGTTTAGAGATTCGATACCTGTATCCAGCCAGGGCATATCTGTAGACGACTAATTCCATATTCGATACCTGTATCTAGCCAGGGCATATCTGTGAGTAATTGATTGTAGATTCGATACCTGTATCCAGCCAGGGCATGTATGCATGAAGAGTTTAGAGATTCGATACCTGTATCCAGCCAGGGCATATCTGTAGACGACTAATTCCAGATTCGATACCTGTATCTAGCCAGGGCATATCTGTGAGTAATTGATTGTATATTCGATACCTATATCCAGCCAGGGCATGTCTGCATGAAGAGTTTAGAGATTCGACACCTGTATCCATCCAGGGCATATCTGTAGACGACCAGTTCCAGATTCGACACCTGTATCTAGCCATGGCATATCTGTGAGTAATTAATTGTAGATTCGATACCTGTATCCAGCCAGGGCATGTCTGCATGAAGAGTTTAGAGATTCGATACTTGTATCCAGCCAGGGCATATCTGTAGACGACTAATTCCAGATTCGATACCTGTATCTAGCCAGGGTATATCTGTGAGTAATTAATTGTAGATTCGATACTTGTATCCAGCCAGAGCATGTCTGCATGAAGAGTTTAGAGATTCGATACCTGTATCCAGCCAGGGCATATCTGTAGACGACCAATTCCAGATTCGATACATGTATCTAGCCAGGGCATATCTGTGAGTGATTGATTGTAGATTTGACACCTGTATCTAGCCAGGGCATATTTGCATGAAGAGTTTAGAGATTCGATACCTGTATCCAACCAGGGCATATCTGTAGACGACCAATTCCAAATTCGATACCTGTATCCAGCCAGGGCATATCTGTGAGTAATTGATTGTAGATTCGACACCTGTATCTAGCCAGGGCATATCTGCATGAAGAGTTTAGAGATTCGATACTTGTATCCAGCCAGGGCATATCTGTAGACGACCAAGTTCCAGATTCGATACCTGTATCTAGCCAGGGCACATCTGTGAGCAATTGATTATGGATTCGATACCTGTATCTAGCCAGGGCATATCTACATGAAGAGATTGAAGATCAACACCTGTAACAGGCCAGGAAATTATCTTTCTTTCTTAGGTACGCAATTTCTCGCTAAGGAATCTCTTACGCGATCGACACCTCCAGATGGCATCTTTAAGCCCATCTCCACAACTATCCATTACATTTCCAAATGGCATCTATAAGCCCATTCCCGACAAGACTCTGTCACATCTCCAGATGGCATCTATAAGCCCATCCTCCCATCCATCATCTCTCCAAATGGCATCTGTATGCCCATTCCCGACATCACATTGCTGATACTCCACACTATGCGAGTGCAAATTTCTGGGCACTCTAGTGTTCAATCATCTTCCACCTTCGGATCACGAAAGACACGCAAACCAATCTACATCCTCAGGTCTAAGAAGATTGAACAGGGGCAACTGTTGTACCCCAAAATTTGCCCTCCCATATTCTTCAAGATTCATCAAGAATCATCTTCAACTGGTTCAAGATTCCTCAAGGGTTGCACAGTCAAACCATCTTCTAAGCCAATCAAAATTAGGGTTTTGGTTCCCTCAATGAACTTGAGGTTTTCAGGGGCCCAAACAATTCCCATAGGCCTATACATGTTCTCAAGCATCTACATGACAAGTCTCAAGACTCACAGGGTCAAATTGCACAGTCAAAAGCTTCATTTGCTTCACAATCAACTGCAGGGGTAAAATGGTCATTTAACAGTCAAAAGTCAAAAAATTTGGTCAACATCTTATTTTGAAGCCACAATCATCATTTGATCAAGTCTTGATCATGATTCCTCAAGCATGGCTCAAAAATCATCAAAGATGCAAAACTTACTATTTTTGGATAGTAGAAAAGTCAACGGTAACTTGACCAGGGCATAACTTTTTCATGGTTCATTAGAAAAATCCCATCCAATTCTCATTTTGAAGGGGATGACATTTCCTACAACTCATCTTCACATTCCAAGTCCAAGAAATGCTCTCACAAAAAGTTATCAATTTCTACATTATAGGTCAATTTCAAAAGTCAACAAAAGGCATTTTAAGTCAAAGACCATAACTTGAGATTGGTAAATCAAAATGACATGGGACCAAAGGCATTGGTTACAGGACTTCAAGACCTTTCCAAAATGTCCAAGAACATGTTCATATGATCAAAATTGAGCAAGATATGCATTGGAGAAGTTGGGAAATTTTCATGAATTTGCAAAAGTCAACTTTGCTCAAAACACATCATTTTTGCTAATGGGCCTCAAATTCCTTCTTGAAACTTTATCCAAAGCCTATGCACGACCCATTGAGCTTAAATTGATTTATTTTCTCATTTTTAATTAATTAATTGAATTTTTTATTAATATTAATTCATTTAATTGATTTAAAATGTAGGAAATTCAAAGATATGGTTTTCAAATCTTTTTATGAAGCAAATATGACCAAGACAAGCTGGAGATTTCGTGTGCACATCAAGGGGACCAAAATCTCCCAATTTGGCAAGGTTTTTCAATCAAAAAGATTGAAAAATATTTGATTGAAAATCAAATATGCAAATCATTATTCCATGGATGTTTGGACCAAGATTTACCCTAATTCCATTCAGCTATAAGTGCATAAGCTAAACCTAATTCTATTCACGTGAGAGCTGCTGCAAAAAGCCATAAACCAATTCCAAAAAATCAAGAAAAAACTCAAAACTGTTTTTAATCTTCCAGGCCAATTCAAGGCATTTTCTTGATTCTAACACATTGCAGGGATCCCCAGGAATACATTGCAATCGAAACCAAGCACTAAAGCCACAAGAATCATCAAAAGCAGTCGTACGGTTTGCACATATTTTTCAGAATCACATCTCATTATTCATGCATATTTGATATGTTTTGTTGATTGTTTTATGTTCAAAGAACTCAGGTGAAGCTTTTGGTGTGGTTCAATTGGATTAAAACACCCTAAAACAGGAATCACCATTAACGGATTTTAGGGTTTCCAAGTTTCAAAATTGGGGCTTTCCCATACAAGAAAAATTAGACCTTCTCACGCACATGGTTGAATTCGTCAAGGCCAGACGAATCAAACCCAACCCTCGCGATGAATTTATATTGCGC
Source organism: Vicia faba (assembly GCA_948472305.1). Lineage (NCBI taxonomy): Eukaryota > Viridiplantae > Streptophyta > Magnoliopsida > Fabales > Fabaceae > Vicia > Vicia faba. The sequence continues at coordinate 524,636,990 of OX451740.1, read as the reverse complement.
ACAGACCTAATCGCTATTTTTCCTTTTTCAGTTTGTGGGGGTTAAAAACCCCCGCTATCTGTTTTTTTTTCTGCAGGTTTCATGAAGACGATGAAGACGTGTTCAGACACCACTGGCTCATTCAAATATAATGCGCATTTTTGTTAATTTCCAGCATATGCGTTGTTTTTATATATTATTTTTATTGCCCATTATAATAACAAAGACATGCGCTTGGCTTAGTGGAGGATGATGTGGCTGGTCACCATTGGGACCTGGGTTCGATTCCCAGGTCCCCAAAACCTTTGTTTCATATTTTTTCCAATGTGTTCACATGCAAGCTTCATGAAAGGCTCTACCATGCGCTCCCAGCAACATCATGCCATGTGTCCATAATCCTCAATCCAATGGTCAAAGGATGAAGATCATGGTGCTCATGAGTCAATGCATATCTGGACGATTCAGGAAAGTCAACAAAGGCTTGATTCTTAATGGGCTCAGATTGCTAATTCACCTCCAATGGGTCCATCAACCCCCCTGGTTTACTATCCTTTTTTTATTTTCCTTTTCTCTTTATTTTCTTTAATAATTATTATTACTATTATCTAATTAATTCATAAATTATTTTTCCTAATAAAAATCAGAAACTTAAAATATTTTTATTTATATTATTTATTAATTTCACCTTAGTTTATTTTTGTAAATAAAAATGTAAATTAATTAATCTAGCTTTTTAAAATTAGGTCAACTTTAATTTTTTCTTAATAAATAAAATAAATTAGACTTAGGGTTTTTTTACTAACTTTTGACCTTTTATTTTTATTTTCATTAAAACAAAAAACACAAAAATACTTTTTCTTTTAAATAATTAATTAATTAGTTATTAGGTTTAATATTTCATTAATTGCAAAAAAAGGGACAAATTTAATTCTTTTCTCAAAAAAGGGTCAAAATCCCAAGGACGTCCCGATTCAATCTTTCGCGCGCATGTTTATTTTAATTCGTTATATTTATGTATCTGTTCCGGAAATGTAATAGTTAATTAGGCTTTTATCGCTTTATTTACTTTTCTCGCATTTATTTTCCAAACGGGTTTTGTTTTTGGCGATGTATAGACCCGCGCCTTGTAATAGCGTAGATTTACCTTTCCGCAATTTATTTTCCGCACTCTTAACTATTAATATGCATGAAAGACTTGTATGGAAAATAAAATCAATCCGTAGCTCATAAATGCATGTACAAGATAATCTTAACTGAATTCAACACACATGCACATGCCACTCCTAGGGTACGCCTCACTAGTTGCCTCGACGTGGTCGTCAAGTATAGGGTGTTTTAGAGGTCGCCCTCCTGTCTAAAGATCCAGTTGCCTCAAAACGGTTGCCTCGGATAAAAAGGATCTAGGACATTAGGGTTACCGCTAAGGCGTCCTACTATTGCTTTGGTGACCACACATGTCCCTAATAATCGAATTGACCCGAATAACTCCAACGACGGTGCTACCTACTTCTCAATAGTGGGATAGTATTGTCTAAAGGACATCTACACAGCTTAATTCCTTAGAGTAGGTAGATTTCTCCTGGGTACTTGCTCTTTCAAAAAAACAAAAACATCTTTTTGAACCTACACTTTCAAAAAGTTTTCAAACAAACACTTCATACACTCTTGAGGACTGATACAAGAGTTACCTAGAAGTTTTCAAACAAAATTTTTCAAAACCCACACACACTTGAAAAGCAAACAAATTTTTGAAAACATAGTGAGCAAGTACCTAAGAGCCCGTGGATAACCACAGATAGAAAGGGTGCTAACACCTTCCCTTTCTATAATCTACCTCCCGAACCGAGAAACATCTCGAAAAGGAATTTTGCTGTGCTTTTGTCCTTTCCTTGTTGGAGAACATAAAAGACGGTGGCGACTCTTGCTTACCGTGACATTTCGCGAACCAGCTTTAAAACAGTCAGTTCTATTTCCACCGATCACAGTGCCCCACTGAGTAACAAAGGTGGTCTTCTCCATATCTTCAGGAGCCATCTTGATCTGATTATAACCGGAGAACCCGTCCATGAAGGAGAATACCTTATGCTGAGTAGTATTGTCAACTAGAACGTCAATGTGAGGCAGAGGGAAATCATCCTTAGGGCTCGCCCTGTTCAAATCCCTGTAGTCAACACACATTCGTACCTTACCATCCTTCTTCGGCACTGGAACCACGTTGGCAACCCACTGAGGGTAAGAAGTTACTGCTAGAAAATCGGCGTCGAATTGTTTCATAACCTCAGCTTTGATTTTCTCGGACATCTCTGGACGCATACGGCGAACCTTCTGTTTTACCGGAGGGCATTCTTCCTTGGTAGGCAGGTGATGAACCACAATGTTGGTATCCAACCCAGGCATATATTCGTAAGACCAGGCAAAGATTTCCACGTAGTCATGTAGCATCTGAATCAACCGTTGTTTCACATTGAGCTCTAGATTGGCACCAATCTTGACTTCCTTTATGTCTGTCTCAGTACCCAGATTTACTGTTTCCACTGGCTCTTCATGTGGCTGAATGGCCCTCTCTTCCTGGAGTAGTAGTCTTGCAAGCTCACCAGGCACTTCACAATCATCTTCACCTTCGTCTTCAGCTAAGTTGATCGGGTTTTCGAAGTCATAACTGGCAGTAGCAGAGTCGTTACCAGTGAGATCCAGAGTGGATTGGGACCTATATATGTGAGTGTGTGTAAAGATAACTGTTTTGCAATATATAATAAAGAAAGACAGGGAGCGCAAAATTTGAAATGCAAAAAACGTCCAATGCTTTTATTAATGATATATGAAAATGACACACAAAAGCCCTCACAAATGAAGCCACGGTGCCCCGGGTAAGACACCGGGCCATAAAGTTTCATAATATTGTTTGTTACAAATTCAAAACAAAGGAGTTCATTACTGAGTCACAAAAGTAATAGGGACGAAGTCTTTTGCTGTCCAATTGTTTGGTCCACCGTTGGTCGTAGGGTAGATCCAGCTGTCGAATTCGGATTCCTCCACGTCATCTTCGATGGCATTTACTCCCGAGTTGCTGATGAACACAGGAGGTCTTCCAATCTTTGCACTACGAACAACCTTCTGAGCTTCTGCAGTGAAACCCAAACCAAACTTGTCAGTCTTCTGAGTGAAATCAGGCAGTCGGCCCCAGTTTGCACACTCACCCTTCTCAATAACAGCCCGGGCATCCTTTAAGGAAGCCATCTTCAAAGGAGAATCTTCTTCAGTCACAGTCTCTGCTGATGCCATTGTTTGAGGAACCTCTTCAAAGTGTTGAAAGGGGGTCTCAATGAACTCCCCATCCATCTCTATGTACCGGAACGAGTTGAGGTGGCTGACCATATATTCCTCCTCCCCTTGAACTGTCACAATCTTCCCTCTGACTGGGTATTTCAGCTTCTGATGTAGTGTGGAGGTCACAGCTTCAGCTTCTATGTGATGGACGATCCATGGTCCATCACATAGAATGTAAAATCAAATACCTGAGAACCAACCCTGATTGGAATATCAACCTCGCAGTGTACCATCCTTTTAGACCCGTCAAAGGCCCGGACAACAATGTTACTTGGCTTTAGCTCCAAACCCTCGCAATCCAACCTGTCTAGAGCTTTCTTGGGCAAGACGTTCAATGAGGACCCAGTGTCAACTAACACATGTGCAAGAGTAGTGCCCCTGCATTCAATGGAGACATGCAGGGCATCGTTATGGTTCTTCCCTTTAGCGGTCAGATCAGTGTCGGAGAAACCCAAACCATTATCAGTAGTTAAGTTGGTCACACAATCGGTAAACTGATCAGCTGACGTCTCTTGTGGCACGTGGGCCGTCTTCAGGAAGGTAATCAGGGCCTTGGCATGGGCCTCTGAACATAAAAACAGTGATAGCATAGAAATTTTAGATGGGGTGTGCCCCAGCTGCTCAACTACATTAAAATCACTCTTCTTGATAATCTTAAGAATCTCTTCCATCTCCTGTTTGGAAGCTTCAACAGTGGTTGTCTTCGGTGCCTCCGTCTGGGCAGGCCTATCAGTAGCGATCCCTTTGCCCCGAGCGTTAGATGACTCGGCAGCAGGGGTAGAAATAGGAACTTGATCAGGAAGGGAAGTAGGCACACTTGCAGGTGTGATGACAAGGGGTTGCTGGATAGCTGGTGGCGCAATATCTGGTGAGAAAAGTCTACCGCCACGGGTGACTTTAGCAGGCCCGGTGATGTTGCTGACGCCGGTATTAGTATCAAACTCTTGTTTAACTCCAAGCACATAAACATCTGCCCCATAGTGCCACGGGACAGCTTTGTCGGATGTATAGGGGATGGGCCCCAGAACAGTGATGATTATAGGAGCAAACTTCTGAACAGGCATAATTTTGACAGGCTTCCTCGAGGGAGCCTTAGGAGAGTTGTTGAAAATGGTGACAATGGAGACTTCTTCAGTAGGGGTAGCAGGAACAGCAATCTTCTCAAACAAGACCTCTTTATTATCCATCAGGTTTTGGATACCTGACTTCAAAGAAGGACAACCAGTAGGTGAAACAGAACATAGCTGGCAACCTTTACTACATCCCGGAAATAAACTGGCTAGCAACAGGTTCCTCTTGACAGTCAACAGCTGAGTAACAATGTCATCCACAGAGGTTACATACAGGTCTTCCTCTACAGCATTCACTCCATGCTTGGGCATGGGAGCAGTCACAACATTGGGCCTTTCCGACGCCTCGAACTCTATCTCTTTAGCATCAATTAGGTCCTGAACCTTATTCTTCAGAGCCCAACAATCGTCCGTAGTATGCCCCGGGCTGTCGGAGTGATAAGCGTAGCGGGCGTTGGGATTGTACTTTGGAGATGTTGTGTTTACAACCTTCGAAGCTTCTTTTATAGTCACCAGATTGGTTGTCAGTAACTGCGGCAATATCTGGGACAAGGTCATACTGAGTCGAGTGAACTGCCTTCGGGGTCTCTCACCCCTTTGCTGGTTGTGATGCTGAGGAGCAGCAGCGGGCTTTGAAATAACCACCGCGTTGACAGCTTGGCGGCGTTCCGGTTTATTCTGTCTCCTTGAACCATAGACAGCACTAGATTCCTTCTTGAATGGTTTCTTCTCAGTGCTCGAGGAGGCACCTTTCTGTATCTTCCCGGACTTGATACCAACTTCAATTCTCTCACCAGTCAGGATAAGGTCTGTAAACCCGGCTGAAGAATTTCCAATCAAATGGTTGAAGAACGGACCAGACAGGGTCCCCAAGAACATATCCACAAGCTCACGGTCAGTTAGCGGTGGCTGCACCCTTCCAGCAAGGTCTCTCCACTTTTGAGCATATTCCTTAAATCCTTCACCCGTCCCTAGTGACATACCCTGGAGTTGGGTACGCGTAGGAGCGAGGTCGGAATTATACTGATACTGCTTATAAAACGCAGTAGCCAAGTCCTCCCAGTTACGAATACTGGCTCCATCCAGCTGATAGAACCATTCGAGTTGAGTCCCTGAAAGACTATCCTGGAATAAGTGGATCCACAAATTCTTATCAGCTGTATAAAGTTGGATCTTCCTTACATACGACCAGAGGTGCAGCTTAGGACAGGAAGCTCCTTCGTATTTGGCAAAAGCAGGTGCCTTGAACTTGTGGGGAATCACCACCCCATAGGATAAGCCTAGGTCTCCAAAGTCAAGTCCGGGCACATTCTGTATCTCCATAGTACTTAAGTGGTCCTCCAGCTGTTTGTACCTGTCCTCAGCAGGAGGGTACTGTTCATCATTATAATCCGTCTCGTTGTCGGAGACCACGGGACTAGGAACCCTTCTCTCTTGGGGACTGTCTTTCCCTACAGAGGAAGTAGTCAGATCAACCTCATTCTGCAGTCTATTCCCAAATCTGCGTCCAGTGTTGAACAAGACGGTCCTCTTCTTCTTCTTCTTCAGAATCAGAGTCTTCAACTCCTGTTGACCCTGGGCTAGGCTCATAACCAACTCTTGGAACTGGGCGTTCTGGGCCTGGAGGGCCTTGATAGCTTGTTCAGTGGAAGGTTCAGAAGTCATGATGATTGCTGAAATAAACAGCGAAGAAGATAAGTGACCTGTAAAAAGGGTACCTGTTATGCATATGATGGCATGAAATGCGTATGATTTATGTTTTCAAAGACAATCGGGATTCAACTTTGTAGACAAAAAGGAAACACACTTTATTAGATTCAACTTTGGAATTTAAATTGTTCAACAAATTGCCCTTAGGCGTTACATAAATGAAAATACTGAAAAGTAAACAAAAGCTGTAAAAGAAACATCCAAGGCCCATCAATGTTCCCATGGCCTCTTCTTCTCAGTACGGATATAGTCATTCAGGATCCGCTCGTTCTCCAATTGCTTTGTCAGCTTCTGGATCTTCTGTTCCTGTTCATTGAACCTTTCCCGATAAGAATACCGTTCTTCCTGCAGTTGTACCCAAGACCTCTTCAGCGTGTCAACATCAGTGGGTATCTGAGGATGGAGAACAGTTGGAGGAACCCCGTCTTTATCAGGAACTTCAAGAGTAATAGGTCTGACAGCTTCGTATGGCATACCTAACTTCTGAGCACGAATGCAGACCCATCTGAAGTAGGATTCCATTGGTAGAGAAGTCTTCGGTCCCAACTCATGTGGGTCAGCTTTGTGAATTATATCCCAAGCCCGGATGAATCTACGACACAGCTCGTCACTATCTACCTGAAACTCAAAACTGATGTGAGGTATCAACATCTCATGAGGCCCTGCTCTTCTGGCTCTTCCAAACTGACGGAGAGCTAAACATGGGTTATAAGAGATTCCTCCCTGGGTACCGATCAATGGAACATTAGGATACTCTCCGCAATGATCAATAACAGCCACCTCATCTAAACCTCTGAGAGTCCAAATGATGTCATTATCAGTGAGAGACATTATCCTATGAGCCCAGCCCCTTCCTTCTTTGTTCTTCAGTACGAACTTAGGGAGGTGCGAAATAAACCACCTCACCAATAAAGGAGCACAACACCATAAAGTTCCCCATCTTCGGGCAGTACGAGCATAGAGTTGTTGCAGGATATCACCCAAGAGAGTGGGTACAGGGTTGCGAGAGATGAAGATCTTTATGGCGTTGACATTAACAAAGGTGTCAGGATTTGGAAACAATACTAGACCATAGATTAAGAGAGCCAAAATGTCTTCGTACGCCCTGAAGTCTAAGTCATTCCATAAACTATTAGCTTTTCCAATCAGAAACTTAGCCAAAAAGCCCTTAACTCCACTTCTAGTCTCCCAGTTAGCCATTACCTCTTCTTTGGTCAAGGGAAGGGCTGCAACAATCTCTTCAGGCCTTAGAGTCTTTTCCCAACCAGTGAATGGAGTCTGTTCCAAAATAGGGATACCAAGCAAATCAGAGAATTCTTCCAGGGTATGGACCAGCTGGAAGTCTTGAAAGGTGAAGCAATGGTATAGCATATCATAAAACTGGGCCAGGACACTCATCAATTGTTGGTCCCACTTTGAAGTGACTAAACCGAGAAGAGAACCATGCCTCTTGATGAAGGAAGTAGTGTTTGGAATCCTGTCAACCAATTCTGTAAGCAAGGCAGGTGGTTGAACAAAGTTGAGCCGGATAGTATTCCTTCGCATGGGCATCATGATATCCTACAAAACAGAGCAAAGATGAAACCCTCTTGTCTTTGAAATGGGTTAGTCCTTATGCAGGATGCATGTAATGGTATGATGTTATGATGTCATGATAAAGGCACACCACAAGTATTCACAAAAGGCAAACATGGTAAGGCACACAAGTCACACAAGAGCCCTTAGATTTCAGGCCAGCATGAAGTTTAGGTACTACCCTCTTCCAGTTTCAGTTGGTTAAGACCTGTCCTAAAAATAGTAACCGGGTTCTAGAGGATCTCAATATCACTGACTACCTTCAATCGGTCATAACTCCAGCTTAGTAACCTTTTCTTGCGGCCGGAACCATCGCGAGAGTTTAGCCTTAATGAGTGTAGCATACTGCTACTGTTCTATGGCCAAGTTGGTCAATTTAAGGTTCTAAGGTCAGTTGGTGCTTAACGACTTCTCAGAAGACCCATATTCTCCTCGTTCCAACACAAGGGATATCGGTACAGACCAAGGTGTCACACCAACGTAGCTACTGCTTCACCTGTGTCGGTCTACGCCGGACAGGTCCCTCACAGTTTATTGCTACTTACCTAAAGGGTATCCCCAGATCCGGGTTAGGATCTATGAAACTCCGATGCAAGCCCACAAATATAAATCATACAAAGCATGCAATTGAAAACATAGAATGATCTAATCCTAAGGTACACCTCACTTATTATCTTCCCCAGCAGAGTCGCCAGTTCTGTGATCAGTGGAAATAGAACTGATTGTTTTGGAATGCTGGTTCGCGAAATGTCGCGGTAAGCAAGAGTCGTCACCGTCTTTTATTTTCTCCAACAAGGAAAGGACAAAAGCACAGCAAAATTCCTTTTCGAGATGTTTCTCGGTTCGGGAGGTAGATTATAGAAAGGGAAGGTGTTAGCACCCTTTCTATCCGTGGTTATCCACGGGCTCTTAGGTACTTGCTCACTATGTTTTCAAAATGTTTTGCTTTTCTTGTGTTTGTGGGTTTTGAAAAAGTTAGTTTGAAAACTTCGATTTAACTCTTGTATCAGTCCTCAAGAGTGTATGAAGTGTTTGTTTGAAAACTTTTGTCAGAAAAGTGTAGGTGCGAAAAGTTGTTTTTGTTTTGAAAGAGCAAGTATCTAAGAACCTCTACCTACTCAAAAGAAATTAAGCTGTGTAAATGTCCTTTAGACAGTACCATCCCACTATTGAGAAGTAGGTAGCACCGTCGTTGGAGTTTTTCGGGTCAATTCGATTATAGGGATATGTGGTCACTAAAGCAATGGTAGGACGCCTTAGTGGTAACCCTAGTGTCCTAGATCCTTTTTTATCCGAGGCAACCGTTTTGAGGCAACTTGGATCTTTAGACAGGAGGGCGACCTCTAAAACACCCTATACTCAATGACCACGTCGAGGCAACCAAGTGAGGCGTACCCTAGGAGTGGCATGTGCGAGTGTGTCAGGATTCAGTTAAGTTATCTTTACACATGTTATGGTGAGCTACGTTTTGATTTTAATTTTCAGATAAATCTTGTCATGCATAGCCTAATTAACATACATCTAACAGATAATAGTTTGCGGAAAGTAAAGCTAAACTATTACAAGGCATCGGGTATTTACATCGCCAAAAGCAACCCTTGAAAAGTAAATTGCGGAAAATAAAAGAAAAGCGATAAAAAGTCCTAATTAAAGCTATTACATCCTCGGAGCAATTACATAAATATGGATCAAAAATTAATAAAACAAACATACGCGCGAGAGAAAATTGAATCGGAGAAGTCCTTAGGGTTTTGACCCTTTTTGAGAAAGAAAGAAATTGAATTATTTGGTATTTAATTAAATTAATCCTAAAACTAATTAATTAAATAAAAGAAATATTTTTTTTGAGTTTTTTAATGTCTTAAGGAAAATAAAAAAAATAGTCAAAAGTTAGTAAAGACCCTAATTCTAATTTACTTTCTTTATTGCAAAAAATATTGAAATTAACCTAATTGAAAAGACTAAATTAATTTGTTAGTATTTATTTACAAAAATAACTAATTAAATTTAATCAATAAAAATATTATTATTTTTTATGTTTTCTGGATTTATTATGGAAAATGATAATTATTTAATTAATAGTTAATTAAGAATTAAATTTAAATAAGTAAAATAAAAAATAATAAAAGAAAAATAAAGAGGCAAACTCAAGGGGTTTGGGCCAGTTTTGGAGGTGCATTTGTCAATTTTGTGGCCCATTGAGCTGTTCAGCCACGTTGACTTTAGCAATCACCTGGCGCCTGGAAATTTGAAGCGCATGGTAGAACCTCTTTTGAAACCTGCATGGGATTATGTGAAAGAAAATAATAACAAGAATTTTGGGGGACCTGGGATTCGAACCCATGTCCCAGCGCTCACATGCCCATGCCTTAACCACTCCCACCACCTGCACGCTTTTGATAATAGAATAACAAGTAAATATAATATATAAAAATCAATTCATATGTTGTAACACAAAAAACACGCGGGCGTTTTCAAACCACCCAATGGCATGCCAACACCTCATCATCTTCTTCCTTCGTTCTGCATAAAAACACATTAGATAGCGGGGGTTTTAACCCCCACAAACTACTGTAAGGAAAAATAGCGATTAGCACTGTGGTTCACATAAATATTTCACGAGGGTTCAATCTTGTTCATCTTGGTTCAACGAATTCAGTCATGGGTCTCACAAGTCTCAATTTTTCCTGGTTCAGGAATCCCCAATTTCAAAGCTTAGGAACCCTAGAAATCGTCCATGGCATCTTTGGATTTAGGGATTTTCAGTTCAATTAACTTATACCATTAGCTTCGTATGGTCCCTATCAATATAAATCAAACACAAAAGCATGTTAAATATGCATGGATTAATCTGTACGATTCTGAAAATAAATGGCAAACCGTGGTTCTGTGCGTGATGATTTCTTGAGCTTTGAATCTGGAATTTTATTGTAACACGTTCTGGGAACCTCCTGCAGTGTATTAGAATCAACAAAAGTCTTTAAATTGCCCTAGAATGCAAAAGTCAGTTTCAACTTTTCTTGAATTTTCTCAATATGCTATGGCTTTCTTTCTGCAGTTTTTTCACGTCCATGAGTTAGGGTTTGCTTGCATATATATAGAGGAATGGAATTAGGTCAAAATCTTGGCAAAAATCCATGTGCAATGGTGATTGAATCTTTGATTGGAAATCAAATCTTTTTGATTTTTCATGATTGGAAAAGGTTGCCAAACTTAGAGATTTTGTATCTTTGACTTGGTGCACGAAATTTCCAGCCTTTTTAGGTCATATTTGCTTCACAAAAAGATTTAAAAAGCAAATCTTGTATTTTCCTACAATTTAAATTGATTAAATGAATTAATATCAATTAAAAATCCAATTAATTAATAAAAATAAGAAAATAAATTCAATTAAGCTTGATGGGTCGTGCATAGGCCAGGGATGAAGTTTCAAGAAGAGATTTGAGGCCCATTAGCAAAAATAAGGTGTTTTGAGCAAAGTTGACTTTTGCAAATTCCTAAAAATTTCCAAACTTCTCAAATGCATATCTTGCACAATTTTGATCATATGAACATGTTATTAGACATTTTGGAAAGTTCTTGAAGTCCTCTAACCAAAGCCTTTGGTCCCATGTCATTTGGATTTACCAATCTCAAGTTATGGTCTTTGACTTAAAGTGCACTTTTGTTGACTTTTGAATTTGACCTATAATGTAGAAATTGATAACTTCTTGTGAGAGAATTTCTTGGACTTGGAATGTGAAGATGGATTGTAGGAAATGTCATCCCCTTCAAAATGAGCATTGGATGGGATTTTTCTGACAAACCATGAAAAAGTTATGCCCTGGCCAAGGTACACTTGACTTTTCTGTTGTCCAAAAATAGTAACTTTTTGCATCTTGATGATTTTTGAGCCATTCTTGTGGAACCATGATCAAGACTTAATCAAATGATGATTGTGGACTCAAAATAAGATGTTGACCAAAAATTCTGACTTTTGACTGCAAAATGACCATTTTGCCCCTGCAGTTGACTGTAGGTCAAATGGAGCTTTTGACTGTGCAAGTTGGCACCGTGAGTCTTGAAACTTGGCATGTAGGTACTCGAGGATGCATATAGGCCTATGAGACTTGATTGAACCATTGAAAACCCAAAATTCCTTGAAAGAACCAAAACCCTAATTTCAGCTGTCTTAGGAAGTAGTTTGACTGTACCACCCTTGAGTAAATCTTGACCAATTGAAGATGATTCTTTGACAAATCTTGAAGAATATGGGAGGGCAAATTTTGGGGTACAACAATATGCTTGCAAACAATTTTTCTTTCCTCTTTGTGAACCAAGAAGAGAGTCTTCTTGTGATTTGCAAAGAGGATGAGAAAAATATGATGAAAATCAAAACAATCTGATTCCGGCCAACAACCTTTAATGATGAACTTTTAATTATCTGTCTGAGAATGCCTTTTTAATTTTAACTGTATTGACTTCTTCCTTTTTTGTCTTTGCAGATAAATATCAATTGGGGCAAGGGAAGCAGCAGTAGAAGATGAAGACTTCAAGCAACTTAGGATATAGATTTAATTTATTTTTAATCATTGTAATAAACGTCATTGTAACACTGTAAATAAATTTACTGTATCAAATAAACATTTGTAACAACAATTGAAAATGTATAAAAACCTTTTTTTTGTCAGATATCTCTTTTAATTCTTCTGCACTTGTTTATTTAATTACTTAAATTTCTTGAATTATAATAATTGGAAGTTATCCCAATAATTTTAACTTAGAAATTATAAATAATCAACAAACGTCCGGCGTTCCAAATAACCAAAAGCATTGCACAGTTAAACAAACAAACGTCCGTACGCCTTTCACCTTACTGATTAAACCAACACTTTAAACTCTCAATCAGAAGCCTTCGCTTCTATCCCAGAGGTTTAGACTTTGAGAAACAAACATGAATCTTGAACAAGCGTCAAAACCATGTGACAGTTAACTGAAATGTTGTGGATTCAAAATCTTCTGAGAATGCTCGTGAAAACCCTAATTCTGGATTTACTGTCAAAGAAACGTTCGCCTGATCAAAACCCTGAGCCAAACTCAACCAAATTAATAAAAACCCTAATAATCTGCTTGGACTGATTCAAAAGTTAATGGAAACCCTAATTTTGTCTGACTGATAAGAAAAGTCTGTTTGACCGGTTCTTAAGCCAATCTGAAAAATCAGGAAAAGCCCGAAGCTGTGATTTTTTTTGTTAAAAAGAGGAGGGCAAATTTTGGGGTACAACACCAGGCATGTTTCCTTGTCAACCATTCGCTTGCGTAATATTATATGAGAACATTGCTTCCTGAAATCACAAAATCACAAAATAACACAAAATATGCAAAATGGGAGTTCACTATGGTTCAAAATCGTGCCCTTAAGGTGAAAGTGACATGAAACGCTCGCTACTTGCCATTGGGGTGGCTGTTATATTTGGTGATAAAACAACAATCATTAAATATAAAATAAACTCATTTTCAAAATTTGATTTTTCTCTTCTTCTTCCCTGCATCTATCGTTACTGTTACTATAACAACATATTTCCATTTTTTTTCAAAAATTTTTATCTTCCTCATTTCTCAACCAAATTCAAAAATGTAAATATGAGACTTGCTTAGAATTTCGCAAGGATTTCAAATATGTAAGTGGTTTTTATTTATTCCCACTATAACTCACGAATTTCTACCTGTGCCAAACTGAAAACTTAAATGTCCAAAAAATTCAATTTCAAAATTCTCATCCCACAGCCAATTAAAATGAAATTAAAGGATATGGTTAGCTTCATAGACATGATATCTACATTTTATCTTTTGAAAGTAAGTGCAAATGATGCTTGTATCAAGATTTCAAAGTTGGAAAAACTTATCTCTTGATGCAAAAATTCAATGGCCTCTACACGACTTCCAGAAGAAATATGATGATTGCTTTAGCTTCGTGGAACCTTAGTGAGTATGTTGCAACTTTTACTTTGCCTTGAAAGTGTCTGGATTAGTCTACTTAAGTCAAGTTGCAATGGTGGATTTTGAAAATGGTGGATGATTAAAATGATGTTATAGTGAGGAAACGAGGGTGTGGATAGTTTATATATGATATATATAAAGTGTTTTGATGATTTGTTTGGACAATAGATGCAAGAGTGATGAGTTTCGAAGTTAAGGTTTCAAAAGCTTAAAAATGGTGATTTTTGGCCAATTCGGGTTTGAGAGTGTATGAGAGGGTTTAAGGGCTTATAAAATCGTCCCCTCATTTTCATAAGAGTGTCTTGATATATAGGAAAAGGTTTGGATACTTGAGATGATCAGATTACCAAGATCACATGTTATGACATTTTTGCTTGTTTTTGAAGCAAAGTGGAAAACCAAAATCCCAATGTGTGGTACAAACTATGTAAAGTGGTTGAATCACTTTAAACATGCTTCTTCTGAGTTTCTAGGTTGAGTGTGTGCAGATGGAGTCATTGAGAGGCTCAAGAAATGGTTGACATTGTGAAAAAGCTTGCTTTACAAGAATGGATATGTTACTTTTTGCAATTTCAACCATAAATGGTATCAAGACTTGGACAAAACATCAAATCCTTGTGTAATACACTTAGAGTCTATGTAATTACTTAATTATGGAGAGATTTAGAAGCAACATGTCCTGAAAAGTGGGATTGAATGATAAGGTTATGAGATTTGATTATGAGTTCATCACAAAAATGACTTATAATTCAAGTTTATCATGCCAACTTCAAGTCTTCGAATCTCCTAGCTCAAAAATGATCTCTTCAAGTTCTTGGATATTTTGAAAAGCTTGGAACATCCTATACAACTTTAATGTTGGACATTTTTGAAGAATCAATTTGGAACTAAGTGAAAAGTTTCCATGAAGTTAGGTCAAAATCCTGACTAAAATACTCAAAATTTCACTATGTATTTTTAATTTCATGGACATATCTTCATAAATTCATAACTTAAAATCCAAGAATTTATAGAAAAATTTATTCCCTACAATGTTTTAGATCTCATTGAGATCTACAAATTTCATGTTGGAAGTTTTCCTTGAATTATCTTGCATCATAGTGGAAATTTGGCACAAAGTTATGAAAAAATGTTAACTTTCTAACACTTAGAAAAATTTCTAAGTTAGAAAACTTTGACTTTTCAAAATGAAATCTTGACTTTTTGATTTCTTGATGAATAAGTTTAATATTTTGACATGTTTTGATGAATTATAATCTTTGACATTGGATTTTGACCAAAAAGTCAAAGTTTGACTTTTCAGTGTACAGTTGACTTTTGATCAGTTGACTGAAAATTCACTATCAATCCAATTGATCTTGAGCAATGTTTTGGGTCATGCCATTAGGTCAAAATTATGCAATTGAACTCTTGAAATCATGCTTCAAACAAATTAACCATTTTCTAGGTCAAAAATCA
Organism: Vicia faba; assembly: GCA_948472305.1. NCBI lineage: Eukaryota > Viridiplantae > Streptophyta > Magnoliopsida > Fabales > Fabaceae > Vicia > Vicia faba. Next base: position 524,621,892 of record OX451740.1, on the reverse strand, counting down.
AAAATTTCCCCTTCTCAGTCAAAACCCTAATTTTGACCATTTTGCCCTTTTTGAGTTTTGATCAAATTTCTTGAAGAGTTGTGGTCCAAACTTGATCAAATGATACATATGAGTTTAAAGTGTTGATGTGAATAAAAAATTATGAAGTTTGACTGTAAGTTGGCCATGGTTGACTTTTTCCCAATACAACTGATTTTTAGGTCAACTGTTCAATTGATTGATCAAAAGTGTGATCCAAGGCTTGAATCTTGACATGAGTAATCTTGAGGGTCCACAATGGTCCATGAAAGTCATATGAAGCTTTGATAATTCAAAAATCCTTGTGCAAACTCAAACCCTAATTTTGGTCATCAGTGCCTAAGGAGGTGTCTTGAGTTGATCAAATCCTAGTGCAATCTTGAGCCCAAGGAAATTTTGTGAGCAAATTCTTGATAAGTGAGAGGAAAAATTTTGGGGTGCAACACTTGAGCTTAGAGAATTTTAAGATTGAAGTTTATGAGATTTTTAGGGTTCAGAATAGGGCCATTAAAATTCATGTTTATCTTTGAGCTATAATTATTTTGCTTTGCATTTCTGAAATTGTGAGGAAATTTGCTACAAGTTTCCTGTTTACAATTTTCATTTTTGTTGAGAATTGATTGAGATACAAATGCTCTGGCTGGGCGTGAGGTTGAAGATGAAGTTCAGGCCATGGACTTGTTTACTATCATATATTTATTGTTTTGATTATATAATCAGATGTATAGCTACCCCAGTGGTAGAAGCGTGCGCCTGTAACCAGAGGAACCTGGGTTCGAGCCCCAGTGGTACCCTTTTGATTTTTTTTCATATTTTCCCTATTCTGACTTTTTTGGAAAAGCGCTGAGCCTCCTCCTTGGGCCTTGTTGTTTTTGTTTTTACTTTCTGACCCCCTTGCACGTTATTCATACCCCTGGCCCAGTTTTATTTTCTTTTTCTTATTTTTTATTTATTTGTTTTCTTAAATATTTTTATAATATTAAAAAATTATAAAAAATATAAAAATAGTAGATTTATATTTTGACATAGTTTATTTATTTTTTCTCACACAAAAATTATTTTATTTAATCATAATTTATTTATTTCACTAATTATTTTGTAAATTTAATAATAAAAACTAGGGTTTTAATTATTTTTCTTTTACACAATTTAAATATATTATTTTAATATTTAAAAAGACCAAAAATATTTTATAATACTATAAATTATTTTTAAGACAAAAACACTAAAAATATTCTTCTTAAAAACTTATTTTCTTTTAATCAAATTAATAGATTAGGGTTTTATTTAATTTCTTTTCCTAGTAAATTTAGGTTTACTTTTTATTATTTTAATTAATTATTTTCTTTTAGTTAGTTAGATTAAAACAAAACCCTTTTCCTAGAAAAATCCAAACAAACATTCATTTACTTTACATTTGTATTCTTGTATACTTATTCATTATGTACATTATTTATTTCAATTCTTGTATAAATTCAATATAGTTATAATAGATTAATTAGGTTTATTTTCTTGCAATCCCCATTTATAATTTGTACACCCCCTCCCACAAGTATTGTAATAGCGTAGTATTTTTAAATTTCACAATTTATCGCTTTATATACAAATGCTAGTAATTAGGGTTTGTATGGAAAGACTAAAACCAATCAATTAGAAACCCCTAATCAAAGACAAAATCAAGCATGAAAATAATACATTTGCACACAAACACCCCTAGGGTAAAATTCACTTGGTTGCCTTACAAAATGGCCATATTACGCATGTGAGGTATCTTAGAAAAAACAAGCAAAAATATAAGATCATAGTCCCTCGATGACACTATCTATGTTGCCTTTTAAATGATCTTAGTCCCTAAAATAGAATGCTAAGTGTTGTACCCCAAAATTTGCCCTCCCTTTTTCACAACCCTAGGGTTTTTCTATGATTTTTAAGATTGGCTCAAGAATCGATCAAACAGACTTTTCTTTATCAGTCAATCTAGAATTAGGGTTTTCTCTGATTTTGTTGATATTGACTCAGGAATCAATCAGACAGATCTTTCTTTGGAAGTAATCCAGGATTACGGTTTTCTCTCACATCTCTCAGAAGAAATTGAATCCTCAGAAAATGCTTGTTCAAATTTACTGATTGTTCTCAAAGCCTGATTATCTGGGATAAGAGATGAGACTTTTGTTTGGAACATTAAGGCATCTGCTTGATTAGTGGAGTGAAAGGTTTACCGTTTAATGGAATGCTTGTTTGTTTAATTGTACAATGAATATGTTAATTGTAATACCATGCGTATTGTGATTGATGCAAGGTTGCGAGACTGCAAAGTTTGTTGATTATTTATTTTATCTGGATCAGAATTATTGGGACACAATTTCAATTATTTTGATTTAAGAGTCTTAAATAATTAAATAAACATGCAAGGAAGAATTGAAAAGATATTTGACAGTAGAAATTTTCTTTTGGATAAAGACTTTTATTTACTTAAAATGTTGTTACAAAATTTATTTGAATATTATAAGATTACAACTTATAGTATTTAAAATAATATTTGTTTACAATAAATGAAAAAATAAATCTAAGCCTAATCTCCTAAGGTCTTTGACTTCTACTGCTTCCTCTATCATCCAATTGGTACTTACCTGCAAAAGACAGAGAAAAAGAAATTAGTATAAGAATTTTCAAGCAGAAAAGGAAAAAAAAGAAAATCATCATTAAAGTTTGGCGGCTGGAATCAGAATGCTATGTTCATCATATTTTATTTTCCTCTCTGCAAATCACAAGAAGATCGCTCTTCTCGGTTCACAGAGAGAAAAATAAAAGATATAAATTGCAAGCATACAATTGGTTCAAATGCAAAAACATAGGCAAGTTGCAAGGCAAAGCAAAGTGTACTGCAAACTAAACCAAACTGCAGTGGTCAAACCAAGTCAGCAAGGCAAACATAAGCAAGCATGGCAAGCTAACTAAACAATGCATTAACCAAATTGAATGCAAAATTGTCAAGAAGAATAGCAACTAGCAAAAGCAACAAAGTACACAATGCAGAAAATATGCAATCAAAAGTACACAATGCAGAGAGATAAACCATGTTACAAGCCAAAGAGGCTTGTCCTAGCCATCATCACTTTCCAGCCTAGACAAACTTTTCAGAATTAAATATAATAAGCAAAAAATGCTTATGAGAGAGAGAGAGAAAGAGAGGACCTTTTAGTGAAAAAAGTTTGCAGTTTTGGCAGGAGGCAGGTTTTTCAAGTTATCAAAGAAACAAAAAGATTTTAAAGAGATGAGACTGTATAACAGTCCAGAGCAGGAAAATACTTAGCAAAAAATCTGCACAGCTTGCAAACTGTGAAACCACAACCTACAGTCCAAAACTGCAAGCCAACCCTTGCAAAACTGTAAGCCAAGCAAACAGGCCCAGAACTTGTAGTTCCATACTGCAAACCTGCAGTAAACACTACAACCAAACTAAAGAACCAGCAAGCTTGCAAACCTGCCTGCACAAACTCAGCCTGCATTTCAAACCTGCATAAGCTATAACCCAAATCTGCTAAACACTCAGGCCAAACCCAAACTTGTTAACTAAAAAACACAAGACTGCTAGCACAAAACCTGCAAAACTGCAAATTATAGTTCCAAAGGCCAAGCTTAACAAACTCAAGCTCAACAAACCTATCAAAACCACAGCCAAGCCAACCTGTCAAAATACAAAACACAAACAACCTGCATAGCTAAGCCAGCTCAAAACACATAGGCCAAACCACAAGCCTGCTTGTCAAACACCAACAAACTGCAAGCCCGCATCTCAAACTGCAAGCCTGCATCTCAAACTGCAAAATCCAACTTAGAGGCAAGCCAAACTTTAAGTGAATCAAGCAAGCCAAGCTGGCCAAAACAACAAAGAACCAACAAGAGTTTTAGATTTTATTCAGCATCATCAAGCTTATCAACAAAAACACAATAGTTTTCAGAAGCTAAGTTCATCATCAACAAAAGTCAAAAGCAAACAACAATAGCAAGTTTTCAGAATCATCATCATCAAACATCAGGGCCAAGAAGAAAGAGGAAGAGTTTTTAGAAGAAAAACAACATAGGGTTTCAGAAGTATATTCATCATCAACGAAAATCAAAACAAAACCGTCTTCAGAATCATCATCATCAAACAATCAGGGCCAAGAAGAAAGAGGAAGAGTTTTTAGAAGCAAAACAACATAAAGTTCTCAGAAAGTCATCATCATCAAACATCAACAGTCAAACAACATAAATTTCTCAGAAAGTCATCATCATCAAACAATTCAAAAGAACAACAAAAAAATACCAGAAGCCAAAGCGCTACCATCATCTCCATCTTTCGCTCCGGCCACCAGAAGCGCCACCGATCCCTCTTCGCTCCCTCCCTTTTCCTCTCAATATTCCCCAAGGTAAGTTGTTCTCAACCCTTTTTTACTGCACATCAAACATCAAAAGCCATAGATTAAAACATGCATGCAAGACTCAAACTAATGAACACAACTGTGAAACCCTAAAAGATAAAGATAACAATTCGTACCGTTCAAACCACAACCGTGGGCCACTGCGAGGAGGAAGAGAGAGAGAGAGAGAGGGCGGCGCTCCGGTGGCTAGGGCACATGGAAGGAGAATCAACGCTTGATGGACGAGAGAGATGAAACGAAGAAGAAGAGAGTGAGAGGAACGACGCCGTTGTGGCCAAAACTTGCAAACCCTAAATCTGCCAAAATGAGAAAACCCTAAAAACATTGTACAAATTCACTCTGGGCCGGTTCTCCCCAGTTGCCTTAAGCCCACAGAATTTTTTGCGCACCCCCCCCCCCTATTTCATCCATTTTGACTTTTTTCTCCCATTTGGGCCTAACCCCCAATCAAACCTTAAGCCCATCTTCTTTTTATTTTATTTTCTTCAAACCAAATACTTTTTCTTATTTATTTTTTTTCTTTCTAAAATAAATTATTTCCATTCCTTTTGTTAATAATAAAATCAAAAATATATTAAAATTTTGTTTTGAGTTTCTAAGGGTAGTTTTCTCTTTTTTAATAATTGTTACATTAATAATAGATAATAGAAATTTTATTAATTTAGTTTTCTTTAAAAAATGTGGGAATGATAGAAATTTTGTTTAGCTAATTTTTTCATTAAATTTTTTCTTTTCATAATTAATAAAACCCTCACAAATAATAATAATAATAATAATATAATTTTTAATTTTTCTTTTTTAGAATAGACTTTTATTTGTTCATTTGTAAATAAATACATGTATCTCATAATTATTTGATTTTCTTTATCTCATAAATTGTTATAATCTTATGTTGAATTGCGACAGTTCGATTTGGTTGTAACACATATTTGGACATTATTATTTTCGAGAGACTCATCCCCATTTGTAAATAATTGTACCCCCATCCCCGGATACTTTTTTGTAATAACTTAGACTTTAAATTCCCGCAATTTATCGCTTTCAATATACTGTATAGTAATTAGGGTTTGTATGCGAAGATTCAAAATCAATCGCTAGATAACCTAATACAAGACAAATGCATGAAAATCAATACACAATTCACACTTGCACCTCTAGGGTAACCTCGCTTGTTGCCTCGGAAAATGCAATCATGTCCCTCGAATATGAGACACTCTAGCAAATGCCCCTTCGATAAACAAAGATTGTAGTCCCTCGATGACCCTCGATGTTGCCTTCGATAAAATGATTTCGTCCCTTACAAAATTGCTAGAGCGTCTTACATGTTGCTTTCAATGATTGTATACGATGACCTGCGCCTGTCCCGTTTAACATCCTAACACAAGGTTGTTCACCAAATACAATGGTGAAATAACGTTGTCAAAAGGGTTAAAAAAACATAAGGAAGATCTTTGAGTAAAATAGGGTAGACAACTCTTAGTTACTTGATCAAAAGCTTGCAAAACATCCTTTCCATTTTCAAACACACTTCACAACACAACTTTTAAAACATTGAAATATCTTTTCAAAAAGACACACACCTTTGTATATATTCAAAAAAGAATCATTACAAAGGTTGCCTAGACAAGGCCTCTTTTTCAAAGCATTTTCAAAACCACATACACAAAGCACCATTTCAAACAATTGAAAAGCAAAGGCAAGTGATCTAAACAAGTAACTAAGAGCCCGTGGAAAACCATGGATGAAAAGGGTGCTAGCACCTTCCCTTTTCATAATCTACCCCCTGAACCCAAGAAAACATATCAAAGGTCTTTCCTGTGCTTTTTGACCTTTCCTTAGGATAAAATAAAAATTCGGTGGCGACTCTTACTAAACCGAACAATTGTGAACACAAACGCAAAACCTCAAGTCAGTTCTTCCACCGTATCACAGAACTGGCGACTCTGCTGGGGATGATTTCTAAAAGTGGGGTTACCTTAGGGTTTTAGATCACCTTTACATGCTTACCTTGATTGCTTTGATTTCTTTACTTTTTGGGTTCCTTGTTTGGGTTTGTTTTAAATCCTACACCCAAATTTGGGGGCACCTTTTAGGTAAGTAGCAATAAACTGTGAGGGAACTCTGTGGGGTATACCGGCATGGTTGAAGCAGTGGCTACGTTAGTGCGACATATTTGTGGGTACTGGTAGCCTTTGAGTCAATCAAAGAGAATACGGGGCCGCTGAGTGATGTCATGAAGAACTAACGAACTTTTAGAACCTTACTTGACCATCTTAGCCTTTTTAGGGGTAGTGAGGTGACCGGCTTTGGTGCAGTCCGAAGTTGGTAGACACTCGATACTACACTCATTGAGGATTGTTTTCTTGGAATATTTTGGTCGCCAGTAAAGTGGCTAAACTGAAACAATGAACACATAAAATAATCCAGTGATATTGAGCTCCTTAGAACCCGATTATTATTTATAGGACAGGTTGAGCCAACTAACTTCAAGAGGGCACTTACCTACAAACCCCGTGCAAGCCTAAACCTAAGGAGTTGTTTGCTTTGTGTGAATATGATTACTTGTATATACACTTGCTTACTTTTGCATACCTGTACATAACATTATAACATCATACCATAGCATTTTCAATAACCATTTCAAGGATCTCGAGGGTCTTTGATGCAGGATCATGTTGAACCAGACGTCTACCAAAGGGCAAGAGGATTCATCTTCCTCTAAACAAACGACGTTAAAGATCAAGCACAACAACTTGAATCGAGGGCTATGACCCACTTGACATGGTGAGCTTGATTCTCGTGGAAAAGACATCCACCAATACAAAAGTTCTCCAATCAAAGATGTTGATCGAAGTTCAATCTCTAACATTTTCTTGTGTTTACCCCGCGAGACTCTTGAAAAAACACGCATCCACATATCATGCATTGTATCATGACAGGTTTTCCCTTTCATGTTTCCTTATTCTCCTACTGTTTATTTCAGTAGAGATGGCTCTAGAGAGGATTGTCGAAGATATCCAGGCTCAAAACGCTTAACTTCAAGAAACGTTCTTGAACCTGTCCCAGGGGCAAGAAGAAGTGAAAGCTCTCCTTACAAGGGGCATGGTCCTAGGGAATCCAGGCGGCATCATGAATGATCAATTGGAAGGGCTACAGATTGAGCTGGCAATAATGAAGATCCAGATGATGGGACAACTGGTGGTCCAGATGGCTCTCATTCAAGACCTGGCTCAAAGACAAGAGGAGCCCAGGGTCCTCGTCAACAAACTGCTTCAAGATAACCAGGTGGGACAAACAACTAGGGTTGAAGATCAAGTCATCATTCAACCTCCTTTGAGACAAGAAGACAAGGGAAAGGCTCCCCAGCTTGCTTCAGGGTCACAAGCCCAACAACAACCTCGCCAGCGTCAACGGGGTAATCGGCGTAAGCAAAATACATATGGAAGACATTTCACTGAGACTGACATACCATCATCTCTAATACTGAAACGCTCGTTGGAGGTTATCTGATTGCTTTAAAGGATCCTCTTCGGAATCCCAATACCTCTTCTCCTGGCTATCACCCCAACACATTTTGCGTATACCATTCCTATAGTCCTGGACATGACACCGACGACTGTTGGGCTTTGAAAAACAAAGTCCAAGATTTGATTGACAAAGGAGTTCTAAAATTCATGCCGGATGGCGAGATGAAAATCTTCCGCTGAGGGTTCTCCATCTGAAATGACAAGTTCGAACTAAGAGACTTTTGTTTCATTTGAATTTTCAAGTTGTAATTTATTTTGTTATTCAAACAATTATCTGTTGATGTCAAACTCTGTTTCATTAATGCATTGCATATTGTTGTACCCTAAAATTTTCCCTCTCATATTTCCCAACACATGGCAAGAATAGTCTCCAAGTTGCTCAAGATTGCTCAAGAGTTGGACAGTCAAACTATCTCCTAAGGCAGTCAACCTCAAATTAGGGTTTTGTGTTGCATCAAAGTCCTTACATCCAAATGACCTCAAGTGATCACCAATGTCCTAATATGTTCTCAAGTTCATCCATGTCAAATTTCAAGCCTTGCAAAGGAAGTTTGGTCAGTCAATTGCTCAAGAGGTCCAAAAATCGACTGTGTTAGGGCAAAAGTCAACTGTGACCTATAAACAGTCAAACCTCAATATTTTTTGTCAAAATCCTAATTTTGAAGGATATTTCATCATTTGATCAAGGGTTGATCATGATTCATCAAGGATTGCTCAAAATTCATCAAGACTCAAAAGTTGCTAAATTAGGGTTTTGCAGGAAAAGTCAACTCAACTTTGACCAAGCATAACTTTCTCATACTTTATGCGAAATGACCCATCCAAAGATCATTTTGAAGAGGATTCAATTTCCAACAGTCCATATTCATACCCCCAAGATCAATAAATTCACTCACAAAAAGTTACAAATTTGGACATTATAGGTCATTTTTGAAAGTCAACAAAAACACCTTTTTTTTCCAAAGCTTATAACTTGAGCATGGTATATCAAAATGAGATGAGACCAAAAGGGTTGGTTAGAGGAAATCTGAAGATTTCTAAACAGTCCAAGAACACTTCCAAAAGTTCAAATTTGAAGAAGTTATGCATTGTTGAAGTTGGGCATTTTTGCAAAATTGCCAAAAGTCAACTATCCCCAAAACCTCAAATTTTGTCAAATGGGCCCATTCCTTTCCACTTGATTTGATCTTGTCACACTACACACGTGTCCTAGCTTCAGCCTTGTATCCATTTATTAATTTTTATATTTTATTTGATTTTTCATTGAATTAATTCATTTTAAATCAATTAAAATAAAATAAAATCCAAATATTGATGATTTAGGATCTCTTTGGTTGTTATAGGTTTTAATTATCATCATGGACATGATCAAATCCGTATCAAGCCATATCATGAACAAAATATTGGATTTTGGACAAGTTTGGAAACTTATCAATGGAGGATCAAATCAAATCCTAAAACATCAATGCATAAAGATTCAAAGTCCAAAACATGACCTAATCCAATGCTCATTACATATACAAGCTAAAGGCGCACCAGTCAGAAGTTGGAAGCTGCAAAATCAGAAGAACCAAACTTGAGAAAATTCCAAAAAAGCTTGAAACTGAAATCACTCCTAGAGGCAGTTTCAACACCAAATCTCAACGTTATTCCATTGCTGGACATCCACTGAGTCAGTAGCAATCAAAAGCAAGCTCCCAGACCCCTTCAATCGCGCTGTAAGTCCCTCTGAAAACCGCTTGGCATTTGAAATCGCATATCATTATTCTTGCACTTTCTTGGCAAAATATTTACATATTCATGCTTATCGTTCCATTTAGAAGCTTTCTGCATTAACCAATTGTGTTTATATGACCTGTAGCGCCATACCCGAATCTAGGGTTATTGGTTTGTATTTTTGGGTTTTTCTTTTCCAGGTAAAATCAGCCCTATTAATGGACATAGACATGTTCAGGAGGAAGAGACGAGCATGACTATGGTTTTAGATTGAGTTTTAATGGCCTAAAATTGATTTTAGAAGGCACCGATAGATTTAGCTGCGGATACAAATCCGCAGGTAAATATCCAGGATTCAGTGGAGAAGACGAAGACGTGTCCCCATCCAATTCTCCCATTCATAATTTCGCGCTTATTTTTTTTATATTTCTGGCATTTACGTGTTTTCCAATATTATATTTGATTCTTATTCCACTAACAATTAAGCACGCTGGTTGAGTTGGTAAGGGAGCTAGTTCAAGGATTCATAGGACCTGGGTTCGAATCCCAGGTCCCCCATATATTTGTTGTATTTCATTTCCAGGAAATCCAGTACAAATTCCAACGCGTGATCACCATATACCCTTATGCAATCAGTGGACAGATGGCCTCTAGGCCAAATCTGATGGCTCAGATGGGAGGCCTATCATATGCTCTAGTCAACGTGCACGTGGAAAATCAGAAAGTCAACCAGGCTTGCAACGTAATGGGCCTAGAAAATTGAAATTCTTACCTCCTTTTGGGCCCAGAACCCCCTGAGTATTTTTATTTCTATTTCCTATTTCTTTTATTTAATTGTTTTGTATTATTATTTTTATTATTTAAACTAACCAATTAAACTTTTTACTCATAAAATCAAAAAAACCAAAAATATATTTTATTTATTAAAATTAAATTCAGCACTTTATTTTTATTAATAAATATTAATTGAATTAACTTAGTTTTAATTAGGTATAATTTTAATATCTTTTGCAAATAATTAAAATTAATTTAGATAATTAGGTTTTACTAACTTTAATCAAATTTATTTTATTTCTTTAAAATATCAAAAATCCAAAAAATATTATTTTCATTAATTAATTAATTAGATTATTTAATTTAATTTAATAATTAACTTAGATAATTTATTTTCTTTTATTCAAAAAAATAACAAAAATCACTTTCTTCAAAAAGGGTCAAAACCCTAAAAAATTCGCATTCGCTTTAACTTTTCGCACGCGATCTATTTTACCATATTGATGTAATTGTTTCCCGGAATGTAATAGTTTAATAGGACCTTTATTATTTTATCTCTTTATTTTATTTTCCGCATTTTAATTTCAAGGGTTGCTTTTGGCGATGTAAATACCCGACGCCTTGTAATAGTTAGATTTAATTTCCGCAATTTAATTTTAGCAACTTACAAACTGTTAGATGTTTGATAATAGGGAATGCATGACAAGATCAAATGTATGAACCTAAAATCAACATAGCTCACCCATGACATGTACACAGATAAAATTAACTGAAAATAACACATTTGCACATGCGCACTCTTAGGGTACACCTCGCTTTGTTGCCTTCGAACGTGGTCATTGAGTATAGGAAGTTTTAGAGGTCGCCCTCTTGTCCAAAGATCATAGTTGCCTCGAAACGGTTGCCTCGAATAAATGATCTAAGACATTAGGGTTACCACTAAGGCGTCCTAACATTGCTTTAGTGACCGCACGTCCCTTAATCGAATTGACCCTTAAACTCCAAGGACGATGCTACCTACTCATCAATAGTGGGATAGCATTGTCTAAAGGACATTAGCACATATTGATTCCTTTTTCGAGTAGGTAGATGGTTCTTAAGTACTTGCTCTTTCAAAACAAAATAAAACTTTTCGCACTTACACCTTTCAAACAAAAACATCTTTCAAACCCACAAACACAAAGAAAAGTAAATTTTGAAAAACACTTTGAGCAAGTACCTAAGAGCCTGTGGATAACCACAGATAGAAAGGGTGCTAATACCTTCCCTTTCTATAATCTACCCCCCGGACCCGAGAAACATTTTGAAAAAGGAATTTTTCTGTGCTTTTTTCCTTTCCTTGTTGGATAAAATAAAAGACGGTGGAGACTCTTGCTTACCGCGACATTTTGCGAAAACAAACGCAAAACGCAAACCAGCATTCCAAAAACAGTCAGTTCTTTCCCACTGTATCATAGAATTGGCGACTCTGCTGGGGAATATTTATTATAAGTGGGGTGTACCTTAGGATTAGATCATTGTGTTTTTAATTGTTTGCTTTGTATGCTTTATATTTGTGGGCTTGTATCAGAGTTACTATAGATCCTAACCCGGATCTGGGGATACCCTTTAGGTAAGTAGCAATAAACTGTGAGGGAACTGTACAGCGTAGACCGATACAGTTAAAGTAGTAGCTACGTTGGTGTGGCACTTTAGATTGTACTGATATCCCTTGTGTTGGAACAAGGAGAATATGGGTCATCTAAGGGGTCATTAAGCACCAACTGACCTTAGAAACTTTAAATTGACCAACTTGGCCATAGAACAGTAGCAGTATGCTACACTCATTGAGACTAAACTCTCGCGATGATTCCGGCCGCAAGAAAAGGTTGCTAAACTGGAATTATGACCGATCGAGGGTAGTCAGTGATATTGAGATCCTCTAGAACCCGGTTACTATTTTTAGGACAGGTTTAAACCAACTGAACTGAAAGAGGGTAGTACCTAAGCTCCTTGCCGGCCTGAAATCTAAGGGCTCTCTGTGTGACTTGTGTGCCTTTACCATGTTTGCTATTTATGTCTACTTGTGGTGTGCTATCTATCATGACATCATGACATCATAACATTGCATACATCTTGCATTGGACTAACCTATTTCAAAGACAGGAGGGATTCATCTTTGTTCTGTTTTGTAGGTCATCATGATGCCCATGCGTAGGAATACCATCTGGATCAACTTTGTCCAGGTTCCCACCTTGCTCAAAGAATTGATTGCAAAGATGCCTGATACTACTTCCTTCCTCAGAAGACATGGTTATCTTCTCAGTTTGGTCACCTCCAAATTGGACGAGCAGATGATGAGTGTCCTAGTCCAGTTCTATGATCTGTTGTACCATTGCTTTACTTTCCAGGATTACCAGCTGGTTCCCACCCTAGAAGAGTTCTCTGAGCTGCTCGATATCTCTATTCTAGAGCAGACCCCGTTTACTGGTTGGGAGAAGATCCTTAGGCCCGAAGAGATTGCTCCAGCTCTTCATTTAACAAAGGATGAGGTAATGGCTAATTGGGAGACTAGAAGTGGAGCAAAGGGCTTTCTGACTAAGTTCTTGGTTGGAAAGGCTAACTATTTCTGGGATAGTCTAGACTTCAAGGCATTCGAGGATATTCTGGCTCTTCTGATATACGGCTTGGTTTTGTTTCCGAACTCTGACTCCTTTGTTGATGTTAATGCGGTGAAAATCTTCATCTCTCGGAACCCTGTACCCACTCTCTTGGGTGACATCCTTCATCAGCTCTATGCTCGTACTGAAGGAAAATTGCGATCAAAAACGCAGCGAAATATAAAATTTTCCTTTAGCGATCCTTACGAATGAGCATGGTCAGTGATAAAAATATTTACCTCTTGTGGAGATTCAGACCTTTGACGTTGTGATCACGAGCGTTGATGAAGAACAACTCCTCTACTCAGTCCACACGAACAGATCGCTTCCGATCACAGTGCTAGCTGATAACGAACGGAAACCTTGAGTGAGAGAGAGAATCAAAAACGAAATTGCATCAAGTGAAATTGCTTCATCACAAGGGATCTATTTATAGAATCACTCGCGTGGGCTACAAGCTAAAAGCCCAATTAAGGCTATAAGCTAAAAGCCCAATTAAGCTTATGGACATCATACCTTATGACGTACCATATATCACTTATCCACGTGGTACCTTACCACTTTCCGTATTACACTTAAGTGCATTGTACCTTACGGTGTTCCTTATTTATTCTATCTCTCATCAACCTGTCCTTATGTGTGTGACCCTGTAGGTTTTCACGACGTTGGCAATTATATTAAATCACACATTTAATATAATAAACAGTGAGCGGTATCTAGCAACACATCATTGTTACCCAAGTCACGAAAATGTCATGTGATCTGACCAAACCTTTTCCGTGATAATATTTGTGTTGTACAATTACCCTTTTGCCCTCATGTCTATATTGAACACAAGGCATACACCGTGTCACCCTTGTCCAGTTCAATATTGGGCCCTTAGACATTTATCCTGTTATGCAGGATGAGCAAATTCCATCTAGGTCACTCATGTCCCTTAGCATGCTTTGTGAAGTACCCATCAACCGTCTTTATAGTCATCCAGTTACGGATGACGTTTGATCAGCAATAAAGTACTTGACTTTACATCTAGGGTCCATAGTGGTTTCAGGTCGAAGGGTGGTATACACCATTATCATCATGAGAATAACTTATGACACTTTGCATAACATTCTATGTAGTATTCTCATAGCGGGTCAATCCAGTATAAATATTACTCCTAATATTCATACCTATGTCAAGACTTGATAACTCCTTATCTATGATCCATGAGATGTGATCATCAATCTATCTTCATAATAATCTTAATGCTTTAATGTTATCCCACTTCACATTAAAGCTTGACTACGGATACTTTAAGAATAGTGTCTTATGTTTAATGGGATCTCATGATTAAGTCACACTTAACATTTCATTAAACAAATACACCATTCTAGGGACTTTATTATTTTGGAAAGCAAACATAATAAAGAAATGCCTTTTATTATTAATAAATAATTCGATACAAGTACCAAAAGTATTGGCCTCTAGGGCTTACACCAACACGTACTGCCCGAAAGCGGGGAACCTTGATGTGTTGTGCTCCGTTATTGGCAAGGTGGTTTATTTCGCACCTTCCCAAGTCAGTGCTGAAGAACAAAGAAGGCATGGGCTGGGCCTATAGGGTTATGTATCTCTCGCATAATGACATCATCTGGACTCTCAAGGGTATGGATGAGGAGGCTATCATTGATCGCTGTGGGGAATACCCCAATGTTGCACTGATAGGAACCTGTGGAGGAATTTCTTACAACCCATGCTTAGCTCTACGTTAGTTTGGGCGTGCCAGAAGAGAAGGACCTCATGAGCTGTTAATGCCTAGTATCATCTTTGATTTTCAAGGGGATAGCGACGAGCAACGCCGCAGATTCATAAGGGCTTGGGATAGAGTTCACAGATCTGATCCACACGAGTTGGGCCCAAAGACTTCTCTTCCAATGGAGCCATATCTCAGGTGGGTCCGTATCCGTGCCCAAAAACTGGGTATGCCATATGAAGTCGTCTGACCTATCATTGTTGAAGTTACTAATGAAGAAGGCGTTCTTCCAACTATCCTCCACCCTTACATGCCCACTGACATTGGGGCACTGAAAAGGTCTTGGATGCAACTGAGGGAAGAACGAGATTCTTACCGAGAGAAGTTCAACGAGCAAGAGCAGAAGATCCAGAAGTTGACTAGGCAGCTGGAGAACGAGCGGATTCTCAATGACTATGTCCGCACCGACAAGAAGAGACCATGGGAGCATTGATTGACCTTTGATGATTTCCTTTCCAGTTTTTATTTACTTTTCAGTATTTCCTTTCTTGTAACGCCCTAAGGGAATCAGTTGAACAATTTGAATTACAAAGTTTACCTAATAAAGTGTGTTTCTTTTCTGGTTTACAAATTTGAATCTCTCAATTGTCTTTGAAGTCATAATCATACGCATTTCATCCCATGCACTTCATAAACAGGTACCCATTATAGGTCTCTTATCTTCTTCGCTGTTTATTTCAGCATCATGTCTGCTGAACCTTCAACTGAGCAAGCCATCAAGGCCCTCCAGGCCCAGAATGCCCAATTCCAAGAGCTGTTCATGAATCTAGCTAAGGGCCAACAAGATTTGAAGATCCTGATTCTGAAAGAGAAGAAGAAGAAGAAGAAGAAGAAGAAGAAGAGGACAATCTTGTTCAACACTGGTCCCAGGTTTGGAAACAGGCTACCGAATGAAGTTGATTTGACTACCTCATCTGGAGGGAAAGATAGTCAGGAAGAAAGGAGGGCTCCTAGCCCTGTGGTCTCCGACAACGAGACGGACTTCAACGAAGAACAGTATCCTCCGGCCGAGGACAGATACAAGCAATTGGAAGACCAGTTGAGTGCTATGGAAGTTCAGAAAGTGCCTGGTCTGGACTTTGGTGATCTAGGTCTATCATCTGGGGTAGTGATTCCCCACAAATTCAAGGCACCAGCCTTTGCTAAGTATGACGGAGTTTCTTATCCGCAGCTGCACCTCCGGTCATATGTGAGGAAGATTCAGCCGTACACCGCTGATAAGAAACTATGGATCCATTTCTTTCAAGACAGTCTCTCAGGGACTCAGCTTGAGTGGTTCTACCAGTTGGACGGAGCCAGTATCCGCAGTTGGGAGGATTTGGCTACTGCTTTCTACAGGCAGTATCAGTACAATTCCGACCTTGCTCCTACGCGTACCCAACTCCAGGGTATGTCAATGGGAACGAGTGAAGGATTCAAAGATTATGCTCAGAAGTGGAGGAACCTCGCCGGTAGAGTACAACCATCCTTGGCTGATCGGGAGCTTGTGGATATGTTTCTGGGGACCCTGTCTGGTCCATTTTTCAACCATCTGATTGGAAGCTCTTCGTCTGGGTTTACAGAGCTAATTTTGACCGGTGAGAGGATTGAGGCTGGTATTAAGGCTGGTAAGATACAGAATGGTGCTTCATCAAGCACCAAGAAGAAACCCTTTAAGAAAGAGTCCAGCGCTGTCTACAGTTCGAGAAGCCAGAGCAGACCTGAACGCCGCCAAGCTATTAATGCGGTTGTTATTTCAAAACCTGCTGGTGCTCCTCAGCACAACAATCAAAAAAAGGACGAGAGACCTCGAAGGTAGTTCACCCGTCTCAGCGTGACCTTATCTCAGATTCTGCCACAGTTGCTAAAGACCAATCTGGTGATTCCAAGGGAAGCTCCGAAGAATCCAAATACAACATCACCGAAGTATAACCCTAATGCCCGCTGTGCTTATCACTCTGATAGCCCAGGGCATAATACAGATGATTGTTGGACTTTGAAGAACAAGGTACAGGACTTGATCGATGCGAAGGAGATTGAGTTTGGGGCACCAGAAAAGCCTAAACAAGATGCAGGGGTGAATGCTATAGGGGATGACGTTGATGAAGAGTTTGATATCGACAGTTGGATCTACCCGACGGCCAATGGTGGATTAAGCAACTGGACAGCGAAGGACTCTATTCCCGTTTCTGTTATCACTCAGTAATGAAACTTTTTCTTTGAATTTGTAACAGACAATGTTTTAAACTTTATGGCCCGGTGTCTTACCCGGGGCACTGTGGCTTCATTTGTGAGGGCTTAATGTGTGTCATTTTCATATATCATTAATAAAAGCATTGGACGTTTCTTGCATTTAAAATTTTGCGCTCCTTGTTTTTATTTATTATATATTGCAAAACAACTATTTTACACACACTCACATACACAGGTCTACATCCACTCTGGATCTCACTGGTAACGACTCTGCTACTGCCAGTTATGACTTCGAAAATCCGATCAACTTAGTCGAAGACGAAGGTGAAGATGATTGCGAAGTGCCTGGTGAACTTGCAAGACTGTTACTTCAGGAAGAGAGGGCTATTCAGCCGCACGAAGAGCCGATGGAATCAGTGAATCTGGGTACAGAAGAGGATAAGAACGAAGTTAAGATTGGTGCAAATCTGGAGCTTAGTGTGAAACAACGGTTGATTTAAATGCTGCGTGACTACGTTGAGATCTTTGCATGGTCTTACAAAGATATGCCTAGTTTGGATACCGATATTGTGGTTCATCGCCTGCCTACCAAGGAAGAGTGTCCTCCAGTGAAACAGAAGGTCCGCCAGATGCGCCCAGAAATGTATGAGAAAATCAAGGCTGAAGTTATGAAACAGTTTGACGCCGGTTTTATAGCAGTTACTTCTTACCCTCAGTGGGTGGCCAATGTGGTTCTTGTGCCGAAGAAGGATGGTAAGGTCCGCATGTGCGTTGACTATAGGGATCTGAACAGGGCAACCCCAAGGATGATTTCCCTCTACCTCATATTGACGTTCTGGTTGACAACACCGCTCAGCACAAGGTATTCTCCTTTTTGGATGGTTTCTCCGGTTATAATCAGATCAAGATGGCTCCCGAAGACATGGAGAAGACAACCTTTGTTACTCAATGGGGTACCTTTTGCTACAAGGTTATGCCTTTTGGATTGAAGAACGCTGGGGCAACGTATCAGCGTGCCATGGTTGCTTTGTTTCATGACATGATCCATCATGAGATTGAAGTATATATCGACGATATGATTGCAAGGTCCCATATTGAGGAAGAACACCTTGACCATTTGCAGAAGCTGTTTGACAGGCTGAAGTTGTACAAGCTGAGGTTAAACCCGAACAAGTGCACCTTCGAGGTGAGATCTGGTAAGCTGCTAGTTTTCGTCGTAAGAGATAAAGGAATTCAAGTGGATCCTGCAAAAGTGAAGGCTATACAGGAAATGCCAGCTCCCAAAACAGAGAAAGAAATCAGAGGCTTTCTGGGACGTCTGAACTATATTACCCGATTAATCTCGCACCTAACTGCTACTTGTGAGCCAATCTTCAAGCTACTAAAGAAAGATCAAGTAGTACGTTGGAACGATGAATGCCAGGCCGCTTTCGAAAGGATCAAAGAGTATCTCCAAGAGCCACCCATTCTGATGCCACCAGTTGAAGGGAGACCTCTGATCTTATACTTGACAGTACTCGACAACTCAATGGGGTGTGTGCTGGGTCAGCATGACGAGTCTGGCCGAAAAGAGCATGCTATTTATTACCTTAGCAAAAAGTTTACCGACTGTGAGACCCGATACTCACTGCTCGAGAAAACTTGCTGCGCTTTGGCATGGGCTGCTCGCCGGTTGAGACAGTATATGCTGACTCACACTACTCTGTTGATATCAAAGATGGATCTAATCAAGTATATCTTCGAAAAGCCTGCTTTGTCCGGAAGAATAGCAAGATGGCAGATGATCTTGACTGAGTATGACATCCAGTACACGACCCAAAAGGCAATCAAGTGAAGTGTGTTAGCAGACCATTTGGCACATCAGGCAGTGGATGATTACCAGTCTATGAACTTTGAATTTTCAGATGAGAACATCATGCTAGTGACTGATTGTGAGACACCCGGACCGGATGAAGGACCTGAGGAAGGATCCCGATGGTCTATGTACTTTGATGGAGCTTTAAACACTTTGGGTAATGGCATTGGCGCCGTGATCATATCTCCTAAAGGCTCTACTACTCCATTCACCGCCCGATTATGTTTCAACTGCACCAACAATATGGCGGAGTATGAAGCGTGCATCATGGGTCTTCGAGCAGCAATTGACCTAAGGATTAAGTTTCTAAGTGTTTTCGGAGATTTCGCTCTCGTGATCAGTCAGATAAAAGGCGAGTGGGATACGAAACACCCGAATCTCATTCCTTACAAGGATTATGTGTTGACATTGCTTCCCCATTTTGAGGAGATAACCTTTGAACACTTCCCTAGAGAGGAGAATCAGTTGGCGGACACACTGGCTACGATGTCTTCTATGTTCAAGGTCAATTGGGACAACGAAGCTCCCTGGATCATCATTGAAAGATTGGACGAACCTGCATATTGTTGTGATCTTGAGACTGAAGAGGTAACAGAAAGGCCCTGGTTTCACGAAGTAAAAAGGTACCTTGAGGCACAGGAATACCCTGAGGGTGCATCTGTTAATGACAAGAAGTTTCTGAGGAGGTTCGCGACGAAGTTCTTCATCAGCAATGGCATTCTTTACAAGCGTAACCATGATTCGACCTTACTGCGTTGTATGGATAAGAATGAAGCAGAAAGGATCATGGTGGAGTTACATGAAGGTACTTTCGGAACTCATTCCTGTGGACACACCATGGCAAAGAAAATCCTTCGGGAAGGATATTACTGGTCCACAATGGAAGCTGACTGTTATCAGCATTCTTGGACATGTCACAAGTGCCAGGTCTATGCTGATAAGGTGCACACACCTCCAGTTCCTCTGAACATCTTGACAACTCCTTGGCCTTTTGCAATGTGGGGCATTGATATGATTGGCGTGATCAGACCTACGGCATCTAACGGGCATCGTTTCATCCTGGTAGCAATTGATTATTTTATGAAGTGGGTTGAAGCAGCTTCATTTGCTACGGTAACCAAGAACGTCATGGCACGGTTCATTCGGCACAATCTGATATGTCGATACGGTGTACCAGAGAGGATCATTACAGACAATGGTACCAACCTCAACAACAAGATGATCACTGAGCTCTGCGAGCAATTCAAGATACAGCATCACAACTCTTCTCCTTACTGACCGAAGATGAATGGGGCTGTCGAAGCAGCTAATAAGAACATTAAGAAGATTGTGCAGAAGATGATGGTGACATACAAAGATTGGTACGAGATATTACCATTTGCTCTTCATGGGTACCGTACCTCAGCACGGACGTCAACAGGGGCAACACCCTATTCCTTGGTATATGGTATGGAGGCAGTCTTGCCCATTGAAGTTCAGATACCCTCTCTTCGGATCATGAAGGATGCATGTTTGAGTGAAGATGACTGGATTCAGACCCGGCTTGATCAGCTGAACCTAATCGACAAAAAGAGACTTACTGCTATTTGTCATGGTCAGACGTACCAAAAACGGATGATCAAGGCATTTAACAAGAAAGTTAGATGACAAGAGTATCAAGTTGAGGATCTGGTAATCAAGCGCATTATTTTACCTCAAGGTGATCCCAGGGGCAAATGGACCCCTACTTACGAAGGGCCATTTGTGGTTAAGAACATTTTCTCAGGAGGAGCTATGATTCTAACCACCATGGATGGTGATGACCTTCCTCACCCCGTCAATGCAGACATAGTGAAAAGATACTATGCATAATCAAAGACCCGCTAGGTTGACCGGCCTAGGAAAAAATAAGGGCTTCCCGGTGAACCAAAAGGGTTCGGGCAAAAATAAGGGATGAAAATGAAAAAAAACTGTACACCCGGCAAGTCGAAAACCTGAAAAGGCGACTTGGGCAAAAATGGGTATCCCGGTGGACTGAAAACCCAAAAGGGCGGTCCAGGAAAAAATTAGGGATCAAAGCGTAACACTATGTCTCATTGGATCACCTTGCATCCAGACTTCGGTATCGACTATCAAACTAGGACGGCACTAATCAATCTGATATACCTTCAACCCAGTAGCAAAGTGATGAGATGCTTGAAGACATAAAAGCAATAGCAGAGTTGGAACCCAGTGGGATCATTCACATAGCTGTTTTGTTTAGTTTTTCACAAAATTGTGTAAATTCTATT
Organism: Vicia faba; assembly: GCA_948472305.1. Lineage (NCBI taxonomy): Eukaryota > Viridiplantae > Streptophyta > Magnoliopsida > Fabales > Fabaceae > Vicia > Vicia faba. The sequence goes on along the minus strand of OX451740.1, from coordinate 524,600,702 downwards.
ATTCGGCGGCGTTCTCTGACTAGGACGTCAGCCTCTTGTACAAAAACGCCTATTTACAGGCCAAACTTCAAAATCAATACAAATTCATTCTCAGACAAATTTCAAACTGTTTTTTCCTTTATCTGTTTTGTTTTGCAAAGAATGTCCAATGTTCATTTTTTATATATGCATTTGACATTAATTGCTGCTCATAAATATTTACATGCAAAACAAAAGATGAATTACTGGTAATATCAGAAACAGGGGAAATAAGAATTGTCCAAACTGTGTAGTTGCTCTGTCCACCAGGTACCGGGTATATTCATCTGAAGAATATGGCTAGGATACTTTCACTCCCCGCAGAGTAAGACAGTAATGGTAGCTCTCCCCAGCTGAGACTCGCAACTGTGAATGAATGAATCGGTAATATTCTCCCCAAGCAGAGTTTATCTACCATCAGCACTAAGAAGGCTTGATATCCCCGACATTCTTAATATTCCCCAACGGAATATAAGAATGTTCCCAGGCAGAATACAAGATACCCCCCAGTGGAGTCAATATTTCCCCAGCACGGTCTGAAAAAGCTTCCCCAACAGAGTTGAATCATCATCCCCAGTAGACTGGAAATTTATCCCCAGTGGAGTACAAAAATAAATCTCCCCAGCTGAGTTCAAAGGATCATTCCCAGCAGAAACTCAGAAGTTTATCCCCACAAGAGCCTAACAGGGTCATCCCCAGCAAGTCGTAACTGAAAGATCATCCTCAGCGAATATCTTTCCTTTCACAAGCAGGAGCTCAATCCTCAACAGATTCAGTATCACCAGTAACGGTAGTCCATCCCCAGCGGAGTTTATCAGTGGAATCCTCAGCAGAGCATCTCTACCCCAAAAAGTAATCTCCTCATCAGTTTATTCCCCAATGGAGTTCTCTTCTCCTGCAGGTCAATCATCTTCGTTCATCATCCCCAGCGGAAACGAATAATTCAACGCTACTCTCCAGCAGCTATCCAGGATTTGTTTTCCCCAGCTAAAACATCACATTTCCATACATCATGATACATGCATATACGCATCATACCACACGATATCATTTATTTTGAGAACATCATTTCTTGATCCATATCATGCATTGCATATGAATGACCTTTACCTTTCAGGAAAGATCCAGTTAAGTTCTCAGCTATGTCGAAGATCTTCTCTGGTCCAGTTAAATCGATTCCTAAAGATTTTTCTGATGCCGATCCAGTTGAAGTTAATTCAAGACCTTCTCTGGTCCAGTTAAATCGATTCCTAAAGATTTTTATGATGCCGATCCAGTTGAAGTTATTCCAAGACCTTGTCTGGTCCAATTAAATCGAGTCCTAAAGATTTTTTTGATGCCGATCCAGTCAAAGTTAATTCAAGACCTTCTCTGGTCCAGTTAAATTGATTCCTAAAGATTTTTCTGATGCCGATCCAGTTGAAGTTGTTCCAAGACCTTGTCTGGTCCAGTTAAATCGATTCCTAAAGATTTTTCTGATGCCGATCCAGTCAAAGTTAATTCAAGACCTTCTCTGGTCCAGTTAAATCGATTCATAAAGATTTTTCTGATGCCGATCCAGTTGAAGTTGTTCCAAGACCTTGTCTAGTCCAGTTAAATTGATTCCTAAAGATTTTTCTGATGCTGATCCAGTCAAAGTTAATCCAAGACCTTCTCTGGTCCAGTTAAGTCGATTCCTAAAGATTTTCCTGATGCCGATCCAGTTGAAGCTATTCCAAGACTCTTGTCTGGTCCAGTTAAATCGATTCCTAAAGATTTTTCTGATGCCGATCCAGTTGAAGTTGTTCCAAGACCTTGTCTGGTACAGTTAAATCGATTCCTAAAGATTTTTCTGATGCCGATCCAGTCAAAGTTAATTCAAGACCTTCTCTGGTCCAGTTAAATCGATTCCTAAAGATTTTTCTGATGCCGATCCAGTTGAAGTTTTTCCAAGACCTTGTCTGGTCTAGTTAAATCGATTCCTAAATATTTTTCTGATGTCGATCCAGTCAAAGTTAATCCAAGACCTTCTCTGGTCCAGTTAAGTCGATTCCTAAATATTTTCCTGATGCCGATCCAGTTGAAGCTATTCCAAGACTCTTGTATGGTCCAATTAAATCGATTCCTAAAGATTTTTCTGATGTCGATCCAGTCAAAGTTAATCCAAGACCTTCTCTGGTCTAGTTAAATCCATTCCTAAAGATTTTCCTGATGCCGATCCAGTTGAAGTCAATCCAAGACCTTCTCTGGTCCAGTTAAGTCGATTCCTAAAGATTTTCCTGATGCCGATCCAGTTGAAGCTATTCCAAGACTCTTGTCTGGTCCAGTTAAATCGATTCCTAAAGATTTTTCTAATGCCGATCCAGTCAAAGTTAATCCAAGACCTCCTCTGGTTCAGTCAGATCGCTGATAAGATCTCCCTGATTCGTATTCCAGTTGAAGTCCAGACCACATATCAACAGTCTCCAAATGGCATCTGCAAGCCCATTCCCGACATCACAATGCTGATACCACTTCATGCGAGTGCAAATATTTGGGCACTCTAGTGTTCAATCATCTTCCACCTTCAGATCACGAAAGGCCCGAAAGCTAATCTATATCCTCAGGTTTAAGAAAATTGAACAGGGGCAGCTGTTGTACCCCAAAATTTTCCCACTCATATTTCCCAAGACATGGCAAGAATAGTCTCCAAGTTGCTCAAGATTGCTCAAGAGTTGGACAATCAAACTATCTCCTAAGGCAGTCAACCTCAAATTAAGGTTTTGTGTTGCATCAAGGTCCTTGCATCCAAATTACCTCAAGTTCTCACCAATGTCCTAATATGTTCTCAAGTTCATCCATGTCAAATTTCAAACCTTGCAGAGGAAGTTTGGTCAGTCAATTGCTTAAGAGGTCCAAAAATCGACTGTGTTATGGCAAAAGTCAACTGTGACCTATAAATAGTCAAACCTCAATATTTTTTGTCTACATTCTAATTTTTAAGGATATTTCATCATTTTATCAAGGGTTGATCATGATTCATCAAGGATTGCTCAAATTTCATCAAGACTCAAAAGTTGCTAAATTAGGGTTTTGTAGGAAAAGTCAACTCAACTTTGACCAAGCATAACTTTCCCATACTTTATGATAAATGACCCATCCAAAGATCATTTTGAAGAGGATGCAATTTCCTACAGTCCATATTCATACCCCAAGATCAAGAAATGCACTCACAAAAAGTTACAAATTTGGACATTATAGGTCATTTTTGAAAGTCAACAAAAACACCTTTTTTGCCAAAGCTTATAACTTGAGCATAGAATATCAAAATGAGATGAGACAAAAAGGGTTGGTTATAGGACATATCAAGCTTTCTAAAAAGTCCAAGAACACTTCCAAAAGTACAAAGTTGAAGAAGTTATGAATTGTTGAAGTTGGGCATTTTTGCAAAATTGCCAAAAGTTAACTATCCCCAAAACTTCAAATTTTGTCAAATGGGCCCATTCCTTTCCACTTGATTTGATCTTGTCACACTACACACGTGTCCTAGATTCAGCCTTGTGTCCATTTATTTATTTTTCTATTTTATTTGATTTTTCATTGAATTAATTCATTTTAAATCAATTAAAATCAAATAAAATCCAAATATTGATGATTTAGGATCTCTTTGATTGTTATAGGTTTTAATTATCATCATGGACATGATCAAATCCGTATCAAGCCATATCATGAACAAAATATTGGATTTTGGACAAGTTTGGAAACTTATCAATGGAGGATCAAATCAAATCCTAAAACATCAATGCATAAAGATTCAAAATCCAAAACTTGACCTAATCCAATGCTCATTACATATACAAGCTAAAGGCACACCAGTCAGAAGTTGGAAGATGCAAAATCAGAAGAACCAAACTTGAGAAAATTGAAAAAAAGCTTGAAACTGAAATCACTCCTACAGGCAGTTTCAACACCAAATCTCAATGCTATTCCATTGTTGGACATCCACTGAGTCAGTAGTGTTAGAACAATGTTTGAATCTAGTACCCTATTTAAGTTTTGATGATAACAAAGTGAAAAGATATAGTATTTAAATGTTTCATGATTGAATTATATGCTGCCTAAAATTACTATGCTCTGACTTGCAGATATGCTGATTAAAATAAGCAAGATCACTTATTCAGCATCAGAATATGATTTGATACACCAGCATCAGAAGTTGCTGAATCAGAACGTGAAGATCAGATGATCAACGCTCATACATGCTGAAGCTTGATGAACAGAACTGCGCGTAAACACTCTGATACAGAAACACATTAGTTCATCAGCAGCGAAGCAGAATCAGAATGAGCCAAGCCAGAACGTGCATTGAAGAAGCAACGGTACTGTGCATTGAACGTTAATAAATTCCAACGGCTTCATTCTAGACAAGATCTGCTCAAAAAGGAAAGCTTGTTATTAGCATTGAATCAAGAATATTGCATTCAACGTTCATCTTCTCAAGTGCTATATAAACAAGGCTTCGAAGATTATAATGGCTAATGCTCTCCAATTCTCTACACGCACAAAGCTGATCAATAATCTTCATCTACCAGTTTTGCTAAACCAACAAACTCTGATACTCCATTAGTGTTTAGCATTCTAAGTTTCTAAGCTTAATTTGTGTATACATCACAGTTGTGATATAGTTTTGTAGAAAACATTCACACACATTTGTTTTATACCTTTGTAAGAAAGTGTTGCCTTGACAAACCGGATTGTGGTTTGAATCAAGAAGGCTTTAGCAGTTGTTAAAGCAGATTTGTATTCAGTTGAATATAGTGAATTAAGACCTCGTTGGAGAGAGGCGAAATCACCTTGACGGGTGGACTGGAGTAGTTTGAGATCAAACGAACCAGGATAAAAATATCTTGTCAATTGCTTTAAGATTCCAGTTTTACAATTCAACCCCCCCCCCCTTCTTGTGTTTTTCACCCCTTCAATTGGCATCAGAGCGCCTGGTTCTGAGCTAAAACACTTAACCGTGTCAGTACAAGATCCAGCGTCAGAAAAACACAATGGCAGGAAACAACTCTCATTTCAGCAATGACACCAATGAGGACAGAGACAGATTCAGCGGCAAACCTCCAGTTTTTGATGGAGAAAACTTTGATTACTGGAAAGACAGAATTGAAAGCTTCTTTCTAGCACATGATGCTGATCTGTGGGATATGGTGACAGATGGATACACGCACCCTGTGAATGCAACTGGTCAGAAGATTGAAAGAAAATCAATGACTGATCAACAAAAGCGTGATTTCAAGAATCACCATAAGGCCAGAACCATCCTCCTCAGTGCCATCTCCTATACTGAGTATGAGAAGATCTCCAACAGAGACACAGCTAAGAACATCTTTGATTCTCTCAGAATGACGCATGAGGGCAACGTTCAAGTCAAGGAAACAAAAGCTCTGGCGCTCATTCAGAAGTATGAGGCGTTTAAAATGGAAGAATCTGAATCCATTGAAACTATGTTCTCTAGATTCCAGATTCTGGTAGCTGGTCTCAAAGTTCTGGACAAAGGATACTCTACTGCTGACCATGTCAAGAAGATAATCAGAAGTTTACCCAAGCAGTGGAGGCCTATGGTTACTGCTCTGAAGCTAGCGAAGGATCTCAACAAAATCACTCTGGAGGAACTTATAAGCTCCCTCAGAAGTCATGAGATAGAGCTAGAAGCTGATGAGCCTCAGAAGCAAGGTAAGCCTTTAGCTTTAAAATCTAACAGAAAATCTGAATCTAAAGTTTTGCAGGCAGTTGAAGAAACATCTGATGGATCCTCATCAGAAGAAGACGAACTTTCCCTTCTCTCCAGAAGAGTAAATCAACTGTGGAAGCAAAGACAGAGGAAGTTCAGGAATCCCAGAAGATCTGATCAAAACGAGTCTTCCTCCAGATACAGAAGGACAGACTCTTCCTCTGGATACAGAAGATCTGAAGGCTCCTCCGGTAGCAAGAAGCCAAACACAAAAGACATCATCTGCTACGAGTGCAATGAGCAAGGACACTACAAGAGTGACTGCCCAAAGCTTCAGAGGGAAAAGCCCAAAAAGAAGTTTGGAAGAGAGAAGAAGAAAAGTCTCATGGCCACATGGGATGACTCTGACTCGTCTGAAGCTGACTCAGAATCAGATGATGAAAGGGCAAACATAGCGCTCATGGCTAACATTCCAGATGACAGTGAAGCTTCTGAATCAGACTCAGAATCAGACACAGAAGAGGTATTCCCTAACTTCGCTGTTAATTTTACAAAGGCTGAACTTGCTGAAAGCCTCAATGAAATTCTGGAACGTTATCAGCAGATTAGAGCTAAATTCAGAGACCTGAAAAGGACTCTTGAATCTGACTCTAATAAGTCTGAGAGTCTCAAATTGGAAAACTCTGAGCTGAGAGATAAAATTTCAAAATTAGAAAACTCTTTACAAAACTCTCAGAAGGAACCAATTTCTGAAACTCCCAGCAACGCTGATGAGATCATCAAGGAGTATGATCACAGTTTCCAGAAGTTCCTGGCTAAAAGCATAGATAGAAGCAGAATGGCTTCAATGATCTATGGAGTTAGCAGAAACGGCAGGAAAGGAATAGGATACCTAGGTAAGGTTCCTACACCTAAGAATGTCATGGATTTAACCATTAAACACACTCCTCTAAATTCACACTTTGTGTATGGCCACACACATGACATCAAATATACTAGTAGTAATCACTTTGTGAAACCAAAATTCAACCAGAGTTTTGGTAAAACTAACAAATCAGGACCCAAGAAGATCTGGGTACCTAAGGATAAAATAATACATGTTGCAGATATCTTTAGCAGCAAGTCAGAAACACCAGTCATGGTACCTGGACTCTGGCTGCTCACGACACATGACGGGAAGAAGGCATATGTTCCAAAGCCTGGAACTTAAGCCTGGAGGCCACGTTGGCTTTGGAGGCAATCAGAGGGGAAAGATAATTGGCTCTGGAACTGTAGGTAACGGAAATCTTCCCTCTATTAATAATGTTCTGCTAGTTGATGGATTGATGCATAATCTGTTATCCATAAGTCAATTAAGTGATAACGGTTATGATATAATCTTTAATCAAAAATCATGTAAAGTTGTTAGTCAGAAAGATGGGACTATCCTGTTTAATGGAAAGAGGAAAAACAACATTTACAAAATCAAACTTTCTGAACTAAAGAGTCAGAACGTAAAATGTCTTCTGTCTGTTAACAACGAGCAGTGGATCTGGCACAGAAGATTGGGGCATGTTAGTATGAGAAGAATATCTCAGATTAACAAACTCAATCTGGTCAGAGGACTTCCAAATTTGAAGTTCAATTCAGATGCTCTGTGTGAAGCATGTCAGAAAGGCAAATTTGCAAAACCTTCTTTTAAATCCAAAAATGTTGTTTCTACCTCTAAGCCATTAGAACTTCTGCACATTGACTTATTTGGACCAGTTAAAACTGCTTCAGTCAGTGGCAAGAAGTATGGGTTAGTAATCGTAGATGACTATAGCAGATGGACATGGGTAAAGTTCTTAAGACACAAGGACGAGTCACACTCTGTGTTTGTTACCTTCTGTAACCAAGTTCAGAATGAAAAAGATCTTAGAATCGTTAAAGTCAGAAGTGATCATGGTGGAGAATTTGAAAATAAAGATTTTGAGTCATTCTTTAATGACAAAGGCATTCTGCATGATTTCTCTTGTCCTAGAACTCCCCAACAAAATGGAGTTGTAGAACGAAAGAACAGAACATTGCAAGAAATGGCCAGAACCATGATCAATGAGACAAACGTTGCTAAGACTTTCTGGGAAGAGGCAATAAACACAGCGTGCTACATTCAGAATAGAATCTCAATAAGACCTATTCTGGAAAAGACTCCATATGAATTGTGGAAGAACAGAAAGCCCAACATTTCTTATTTTCATCCATTTGGATGTATTTGCTTTATATTGAATACGAAGAATTATTTGAACAAGTTTGATTCTAAGGCACAGAAGTGTATTATGTTAGGATACTCTGAACGCTCAAGAGGGTACAGAGTATACAATACAGAAACACAGATTGTGGAAGAATCAATCAGTGTTTGTTTTGATGACAAGCTTGACTCTGAAAAGTCAAAGCAGAATGAAAATCTTGCAGGTATAGAAATTGAATTTGCAGGTTCTGAAGACAAGTCATCAGAAGCTCTCAACACAGACATTCCTTCAACGTCTGAAAGAAGCAATGCTAGAAATCCTACAACTGCTGCTGATCAACCTCAGAAGAGATTACCCAGAAGCAGTTTGGATCACCCAGAAGAGACTATCCTAGGAAGAAAGGAAGATCCAATCAGAACAAGAGCAAGCTTCAGAAACTCTGAAGAAACTCTTATGGGACTTGTGTCTCTGATTGAACCTTCTTCTATTGATGAAGCACTTCTGGATAATGACTGGATTCTGGCAATGCAAGAAGAGCTGAATCAATTCACCAGAAACGACGTATGGGATCTCGTTCCAAGACCAAAAGGATTCAACGTCATTGGAACAAGATGGGTGTTCAGAAACAAGCTTAATGAACAAGGTGAAGTCGTCAGAAACAAGGCACGACTGGTTGCACAAGGTTATAGTCAGCAAGAGGGGATAGACTATACAGAAACCTTTGCCCCAGTCGCCAGGTTAGAATCTATCAGACTTTTAATTTCATTTGCTGTTAATAGAGGCATCACTCTGTATCAGATGGATGTCAAAAGTGCATTCTTAAATGGTTATATAGAAGAAGAAGTTTATGTTCACCAACCCCCAGGTTTTGAAAATACAAAACATCCAGAACATGTTTTCAAACTGAAAAAGTCACTGTATGGTCTGAAACAAGCTCCCAGAGCTTGGTATGAAAGGCTAAGTAACTTTCTGCTTGAAAATGAATTCACCAGAGGGAAAGTGGACACTACTCTATTCTGTAAAACAGTTAAGAGTGACATTTTAGTCTGTCAAATTTATGTTGATGATATTATTTTTGGTTCTACTAATCCTTCTCTTGGAAGAAAATTTGCTAAGTGTATGCAGGCAGAATTTGAGATGAGCCTCATGGGGGAACTGAAATTCTTTCTAGGAATTCAGATCAATCAAACTCCAGAGGGAACTTACATTCATCAGAGCAAATACATCAGAGATCTTCTGAAGAAATTTGACCTCTCAGAATGTAAGCCATCAAAGATTCCAATGCATCCCACGTGCATTCTGGAAAGAGAAGAGGTAAGCAAAAGCATAGAACAGAAGGTCTACAGAGGTATGATTGGTTCTCTCCTCTATCTGACTGCTTCAAGACCTGATATTTTATTCAGCGTATGTATTTGTGCTAGATTCCAATCAGATCCTAGAGAATCTCACTTAACAGCTGTTAAGCGAATTTTCAAGTATCTGAAAGGTACTACTAATCTGGGTTTGTTTTATAGAAAATCTAGTGATTACAGCTTAGTAGGCTACTGTGATGCTGATTTTGCTGGAGATAGAGTGGAACGTAAAAGTACTTCTGGAAGCTGCCAGTTTCTGGGAGAAAATCTGATCTCGTGGTCCAGCAAAAGGCAATCAACAATTGCTCTGTCAACAGCAGAAGCTGAGTACATAGCAGCAGCTGGATGTAGCACACAAATGCTCTGGATGAAAAGTCAGCTTGAAGACTTCCAGATTTTTGAGAGTAACATTCCTATTCTTTGTGATAATACTTCTGCTATTTGCTTAAGTAAGAATCCTATTTTACATTCTAGAGCTAAGCATATAGAAATAAAACATCATTTCATTAGGGACTATATTCAGAAAGGTATTTTAAACTTGAAATTTATAGATACAGACCATCAATGGGCTGATATCTTTACTAAACCCCTTTCAGAAGATAGGTTTAATTTCATTCTGAAACATCTCAGCATGAAAGTATGCCCAGAATGAAAATGTTTTAATTCCATGTATTTATCTTCAGAATGTAATTATATTACTGTGAACTTCTGATCAATCTTCTTTCAGAAAGATAGAACATGCAGATTGTATCAGATGCAAGTCTAAAGATCTGAGAGTCTAATCTCAAATACAGACGTGCTGATCACTACATCAAACAAGTGTCATCCAATCATCAGCAAATCCCTGAAGCAGAACGCGTGCACGCTTCTGAGAAGGCAAAGCGCTGATTGGGTGCATTGAGACACATGTCTGGTAACCGTTTTTAAGTATCTTTCTCAAATCCCCCAAAATCAGCAAGCATTTAATGCAAAGTAATCACGCTTGTTAATGGCAATCATTATTTTTTTCTCTCTCTTAAAAACGTTTAATTTTTCAAAATAATTTTTGAAAACTCTATTTAAACTCATTAATCCTTCATTCTTATTCTTTACGCTTTCTCATAATCATTCAAATATTCTCTGCATATTTCTGAGTTTATCTTCTTCAAACTTTTTTTCTCAAATCATTCTCAAAGCTTTTGTGTGAGAACAATGGCATCCTCCAGCATTTCTGCAGGAAATCAGAAGAAAGAAACTTCTGAGCAATATCAGGTGCCTACCAGAACTCTTCTCACACCAGTCAAGAATCTTGAAGTTCTCTCTGAGTTAATCGTCGATTTCGAAAGCTTGAAGGATAATGGATTTGACCTAACTGATGAAATTAGGGCTCAAAAGTGGGAGAGGTATTTTGATAGATTGGTTGGACCAACCTTCCCAGAGCTTGTCAAGGAATTTTGGATTCACGCCAAGATTCATAAACATCTAGTCATCTCTTCTGTCATGGGAAAGAAGATAGTAATTTCTGAAGACCTCATTGCTAGGTTAATCGGTCAAAGTGGTGGTGGAGTCCGTTGTGTGGACATGGCTGATAGATGCCCTGATATAGGTGTGGTAGCCAACTGCATTTTCACTCTTGGTTTTCCCAGCAGCAAAATTAAGGATCTGAAGGATCACTGCAGAGTATGGGCCAAGATTGTTCTGGGCTGTTTCAATCACAGGAAGCCAACAAGCTCTCCTGATTATATAAACGTGGATCAGCAATTTCTGATCTACTTTATTGATCAGAGGGTGAAGATCAATCTGGCACACTTCCTGTTCAACCATCTGAAAACTAGTGTCAAAGAAACAAGAGAAGAAGAAAGGACTAAAAGGGACTGGATACCGTTTGGAAGGCTCATATCAGATATTCTGACAGAGAATAAGCTGATAGATTATCTGAGCGAGGCTAAAGTGCTGTGCACTATTGAACCAACTGTTGGAAAACCGCTGAACGCTAAGAACCTGAAAAAGATGAAGCTGATAGAAAATATTAAGAAGGAACCCAGAGCTGCTTCAACTGCTGACATCTCCAGAAGAAGAGTGCCTCTGAGTAATTTCCCAAAATTTTCTGAAATGGAATCCCAACCTGATATGTTTCTCAAGTATCCAGATTCATACAAGGAAGAAGATACAGGTTCAAAGCTGAAGATCAAAGATCTGAGTCAAGTCCAACCAGAAGTGACTCAGAAGAAGACAAAGAAGAGGAAAGCAGAAGGATCATCTCATCAGACTCCAAAGAAAAGAGGTATTTCATCTGCTGCCCCTATTTCAATTTCAACTACTATTCCAACATCTGCTGCCCCTCCTCAAACCTCTCACAGAATATCCATTCCAATCCCTACCATTGATGAAACCATACCAGAAGACCCTTCTGAGACCTTACAACTCAGAAGAACCAGAATTAAAATTACCAAACAACCAACTGTTTCAACAACACCAGCACTTGATAGAGTGCTAGCTGATATTGAGCGTGAACATGCTTCTGTTCAACCTCACTCTGAACCACCAAATATTCCTCCTCCACAACCAGAACCACAACCTGAACCAGAAATACAACCAGAACCAGAACCAGAACCACAATCACAACAACCTCTCACAAAAGAACCTCTGATCCCTGAGCAATCAGAGATTCCTCCTCCTCAACCAGAAAATAATCCACCTTCGCCACAAACAGAGTTTCACCACTATGAAACCCCGTCTCCTCATCATTCTGACCCTCACTCACCTCAACCTTCACCGCTGGCAATCCAGTTGCCATGTGGAACCACCATTGTCAGGCCCCAGTTGCCATCTTCAGAGGAATCAACACCTCCAAAAACTCCAACCCCTCCAATAGAAATATCTTCCTCTGATTCTGATAACCCTCATCCAAAACAAACAGCACCTCAGCAAACCTCTGAAAACCAATCCTCTGAAAACCCCAGCAGAACTTTCATTGACCTAACAAGTCTTGAACGTCTTGCTGATCTAAGACACAAAATTGCCATACCCAAACCAAAGCAACCAGATGTTGGCTCTGGTATTTTGAATTTTGAAACAGGTATGCTGCAATGGATTGCTTCTTTGAAGCAAGTCTGTCCGGGGATGATCGACCCAGCTGCTTCTGATCAGCTCTGGTCACAGTTCAGACTATGGGTACGTGCTGAAGCACTCAAGCTGCAGGACGTCAACTACGAGCAGGCTCAACAGAACTTTAGCAAGCTGCTGAAGGAAGTTGAGAGTCAGCTGCCTCAAGAAGTTGTGCTCCCTCTGGACAGTGAATCCTGGTCTGAGAAAGAGCAAGCTGCACAGGTGCAACCATCAGAAGAAGACAAGACCCTTCAGGAAGAAAATCCAGCAGAAGATGTAGCTGAAAGTTCTGAGAAGCTTCCTCCTGCTGAAAGTTCTCAAGCTGCCTTGGACAGGCAGGCTCTGGAAGAATTAAGGCTGAATGACTTGCGTCTACAGCAGCGGATGGAAGAGAATGATCAGAAGATGGAAGCAAGAATGAATGTACAGGACAGCAAGATTGACACTGTTGTCAACATGGTTCAGAAGCAGAATGAAACGTCTGAAAAGATTCAAGCAATGCTGGAAAGCCTGTTCTCACGCATGCCCCCACAACCTTAAAATTTTTTTTCATGCATGACATTCTCTATGTTTTCTTCATTTTCTGATGTACTTTTGACTATGTTTTGACTATGTTTGTGTAATGCTCTTTTGATCTGAACCTTTTTAATATAATTTGTTTTTCTGATCTAAATTGTTTTAGCACATCACTAACACTTTTTGATTGCTGACAAAAAGGGGGAGAACAAGAATGATATTTAAAATCAATAACGGCTAACTAGACAGAAACTCTCAAACATTCTAACTCTATTACTTGAAATGTTTTTCTGTTTTGTTTTTAAGTCTACAGGCACAAGTGAAGACTAGAAGCTAGAAGCTCTGATCAAAATGTAGAAGCTCATGTTGATCTGATCAAATGTGAAGTTCTGATATATGAAGCTCTGATCGACCTAACACTCTGATCCGAAGCAAAGCTCTGACAGGAAAAGCTCTGAAGCTCTGCTCTCTGATAAGTCAAAGACCTATAATCTGATGCTCAAAGATAGAAAAAGATCTGATCCTGAAGAACACGCATATCAAAGGGAAGTAATAAACTCAGGGGGAGTATCTCTTAACTCTGATTTCTCCTTACTTCTTAACTCTGAAACATTTCCTAGATACCTTTTTCACGTTATTTTTTATTTAAAATATCTAGTTTTTGTCATCATCAAAAAGGGGGAGATTGTTAGAACAATGTTTGAATCTAGTACCCTATTTAAGTTTTGATGATAACAAAGTGAAAAGATATAGTATTTAAATGTTTCATGATTGAATTATATGCTGCCTAAAATTACTATGCTCTGACTTGCAGATATGCTGATTAAAATAAGCAAGATCACTTATTCAGCATCAGAATATGATTTGATACACCAGCATCAGAAGTTGCTGAATCAGAACGTGAAGATCAGATGATCAACGCTCATACATGCTGAAGCTTGATGAACAGAACTGCGCGTAAACACTCTGATACAGAAACACATTAGTTCATCAGCAGCGAAGCAGAATCAGAATGAGCCAAGCCAGAACGTGCATTGAAGAAGCAACGGTACTGTGCATTGAACGTTAATAAATTCCAACGGCTTCATTCTAGACAAGATCTGCTCAAAAAGGAAAGCTTGTTATTAGCATTGAATCAAGAATATTGCATTCAACGTTCATCTTCTCAAGTGCTATATAAACAAGGCTTCGAAGATTATAATGGCTAATTCTCTCCAATTCTCTACACGCACAAAGCTGATCAATAATCTTCATCTACCAGTTTTGCTAAACCAACAAACTCTGATACTCCATTAGTGTTTAGCATTCTAAGTTTCTAAGCTTAATTTGTGTATACATCACAGTTGTGATATAGTTTTGTAGAAAACATTCACACACATTTGTTTTATACCTTTGTAAGAAAGTGTTGCCTTGACAAACCGGATTGTGGTTTGAATCAAGAAGGCTTTAGCAGTTGTTAAAGCAGATTTGTATTCAGTTGAATATAGTGAATTAAGACCTCGTTGGAGAGAGGCGAAATCACCTTGACGGGTGGACTGGAGTAGTTTGAGATCAAACGAACCAGGATAAAAATATCTTGTCAATTGCTTTAAGATTCCAGTTTTACAATTCAACCCCCCCTTCTTGTGTTTTTCACCCCTTCAAGTAGCAATCAAAAGCAAGCTCCCGGACCCCTTTAATCATGCTGTAAGTCCCTCTAAAAACCGCTTGGCATTTGAAATCGCATATCATTATTCTTGCACTTTCTTGGCAAAATCTTTACATATTCATGCTTATCGTTCCATTTAGAAGCTTTCTGCTTTAACCAATTGTGCTTATATGACCTGTAGCGCCATACCTGAATCTAGGGTTCTTGGTTTGTATTTTTGGGTTTTTCTTTTCCAGGTAAAATCGGCCCTATTAATGGACATAGGCATGTTCAGGAGGAAGAGACGAGCATGACTGTGGTTTTAGATTGAGTTTTAATGGCCTAAAATTGATTTTAGGAGGCACCTATGGATTTAGCTGCGGATACAAATCCGCGGGTAAATATCCAGGGTTTAGTGGAGAAGACGAAGACCTGTCCCCATCCAATTCGCCCATTCATAATTTCGCGCTTATTTTTTTTATATTTCTGGCATTTACGTGTTTTCCAATATTATATTTGATTCTTATTCCACTAACAATTAAGCACGCTGGTTGAGTTGGTAAGGGCGCTAGTTCAAGGATTAATAGGACCTGGGTTCGAATCCCAGGTCCCCCATATATTTGTTGTATTTCATTTCCAGGAAATCCAGTATAAATTCCAACGCGTGATCACCATATACCCTCATGCAATCAGTGGACAGATGGCCTCCAGGCCAAATCTGATGGCCCCGATGGGAGGCCTATCATATGCCCTAGTCAACGTGCGCGTGGAAAATCAGAAAGTCAACCAGGCTTGTAACGTAATGGGCCTGGAAAATTGCAATTCTTACCTCCTTTTGGGCCCAGAACCCCCTGAGTATTTTTATTTCTATTTCCTATTTCTTTTATTTAATTGTTTTGTATTATTATTTTTATTATTTAAACTAAACAATTAAACTTTTTACTCATAAAATCAAAAAAAACCGAAAATATATTTTATTTATTAAAATTAAATTCAGCACTTTATTTTTATTAATAAATGTTAATTGAATTAACTTAGTTTTAATTAGGTATAATTTTAATATCTTTTGCAAATAATTAAAATTAATTTAGATAATTAGGTTTTACTAACTTTAATCAAATTTATTTTATTTCTTTAAAATATCAAAAATCCAAAAAATATTATTTTCATTAATTAATTAATTATATTATTTAATTTAATTTAATAATTAACTTAGATAATTTATTTTCTTTTATTCAAAAAAATAACAAAAATCACTTTCTTCAAAAAGGGTCAAAACCCTAAAAAACTCGCATTCGGTTTAACTTTTCGCACGCGATCTATTTTACCATATTGATGTAATTGTTTCCCGGAATGTAATAGTTTAATAGGACCTTTATTATTTTATCTCTTTATTTTATTTTCCGCATTTTAATTTCAAGGGTTGCTTTTGGCGATGTAAATACCCGACGCCTTGTAATAGTTAGATTTAATTTCCGCAATTTAATTTCCACAACTTATAAACTGTTAGATGTTTGATAATATGGAATGCATGACAAGATCGAATGTATGAACCTAAAATCAACATAGCTCACCCATTACATGTACAAAGATAAAATTAACTGAAAATAACACACTTGCACATGCGCACTCTTAGGGTACACCTCGCTTGGTTGCCTTCGAACGCGGTCATTGAGTATAGGAAGTTTTAGAGGTCGCCCTCATGTCGAAAGATTATAGTTGCCTCGGATAAATGATCTAAGACATTAGGGTTACCGCTAAGGCGTCCTAACATTGCTTTAGTGACCACACGTCCCTTAATCGAATTGACCCTTAAACTCCAACGACGATGCTACCTACTCATCAATAGTGGGATAGCATTGTCTAAAGGACATTAGCACAGATTGATTCCTTTTTCGAGTAGGTAGATGGTTCTTAAGTACTTGCTCTTTCAAAACAAAATAAAACTTTTCGCACTTACACCTTTCAAACAAAAACTTCTTTCAAACCCACAAACACAAAGAAAAGCAAATTTTGAAAAACACTTTGAGCAAGTACCTAAGAGCCCGTGGATAACCATGGATAGAAAGGGTGCTAATACCTTCCCTTTCTATAATCTACCCCCCGGACCCGAGAAACATCTCGAAAAAGGAATTTTTCTGTGCTTTTTTCCTTTCCTTGTTGGATAAAATAAAAGACAGTGGCGACTCTTGCTTACTGCGACATTTTGCAAAAACAAACGCAAACCAGCATTCCAAAAACAGTTAGTTCTTTCCCACCGCATCACACATATATTTGTCTTGAATTCATCCATTCGTTTTCACTATTATTGAACTATGCTTTCTACTTTCTTAATGACATTTAACTCTTGCAAAAAGCTATAAGCCTTTAGAGGGAGGATGACGAAACAATGCCATAATCTCATACAGTATGCTTTTAGACAGACCTTGCTGACGATGTACATGCGTTTCTTTCAAATCCTAAACACTGGAGTTATAAGGAAGATAATCCCTAGTCAACCCCTTCGAGCCAAAGAAGTAGAAGTTTTCTGTTTTAAACACAAATTGAAACCTTTAATCAAACCTGGGGCAGGGTAGTCTCTCAATTAATTCAAAAGATGCGCATTGAAGTCGCAAACTCTCAGTTCGTAATACAACGAATGACATCAAAAACATTCCTTTGGAACCAAAAGACAGTGATGGTTCCTTATCTCATAGGCAGTCATTATCTCTCAAAAAAGAAAAAACCACTGAACCAAAACCTACAAAGGAGGCTTAAGAAAGCTGGTGCATCCCGCTGACTATAATCTCGAAAACAGGAACAGTCAGGCAAAAGTTAGGGATAATGAATCAAAGGAAAGAGGTCATTATAAATCCTCAACAACATGAAAAATGTTGCAAAAATGACCGCCTTCCCATAAAATTTAACTTGTGTGAACCATCACCAAAACGTCGTTCCAAACTCGAATAGAGTTCGACGCACAATTAACTGAGTTTAGGATTGAAGAACATCATGAAGAGCGGGTGGGTACAAATATACTTTGGGCCTTTATCCTTTGTTTCTTAAACCGTGAACCAAGCCACGTTACAACCCTTCAAAAGTCCTAATTGAAGCATGGGTTAGTTCGAAAGCATACTGTTACAAAAGGTATCCTGACTCCTGTAAGGCTTTGCTCTAAATCTTGTGTTGAATTTGTCTTATAAAAAGTTTTCTGCTAAAAAATGCATTTTTTCAAAACTTCGAGACAAGCATGAACTTTGCATTATTTGAATATTGTTGTTTGCACATGTTTATTAGTTTGACAGCGAAGAAATTCACGCAGTGAATGTTCGGATGAACGAAAGCTCTCTCAGTGAATAAAATCACTTCAAGTGGGATGACACTCCCGTTGCAAAAATCTCCCATCAACAAAAGGGGGCCTGATATGATATTGTCCAGTAAACATGGGGAAGTCTAGTCAAGATTTTAACAAATCACTCAAGTTCAGTTTAACCTGGGACAGTCCAGTCAAGATTTCGAGAAATCTCTCAAAGTCCAGTTAACCTGGGGCAGTCCAGTCAAGATTTCAAGAAATCTCTCAATTGCAGATTAACCTGGGGCAAGTCTCCCTCACCATCACTTGGGGCATTTAAAATGTCAATCTCATCAAAGGGTTACGTACAGTCCAAGTTTCCTAGAAATGCCACAAACATTTGATACTAGGGGCAGTGACGAATCTCTCCAAAGTCCTTTTGAAAAGGAATTCAAGCATCCTCGAGAAGTTTATCACCTCTCTAGCAGACCAGCAGTCACGGGTTTATTTCCCTAACACTTGTCAAGGATTTATTCTCCAAAACAAAATTACATTTCAACAACATCCATAACATACACAGATTGATTGGCAGGTAAAGATTCCTTCATCACCTGTTGGAGTTACGGTCGGTAAAGATTCCTTCATCACCTGTTGGAGGTTACGGTTGTCGAAGATTCCTTCATCGCCTGTTGAAAGTTACTGTCGTCAGAGATTCCTCCATCATCCGGTTGAATCAGAGTTAACCCAAGACCCTCTCTGGTTCAGTCAGATCGACACTAAGATCTCCCTGATTCTTATGCTAGTGGAAGTTATTCTAGGTTTTGATATTTCAGATAAATCTCTCAGCGAGTTATTCTGATGAAGAATCCAACTCCTTTCTCCTTCACCAGTTTAGGATTTATTCTCCCCAGCGAAAGGTCATCTTGAAAAATATTACACCTCCGTACATCAGGCCATCATATGACACAATCTCATTTATTTTGAGAACATCATTGTTTGATATATGCCACTAACCTTTGCCTTTCAGGGAAGGTACAATCAAATTCAAGCGATAAAGTTTTTACTTTAGTTGAATTACGGACGAATTCCTAAATCTCAACAGAAACAACCCACCAACAGAATAATGGACAAATGAAGCTCCTAAAATTCTGTTTCTCTCAAGAATGAAGATTCTCATCCTTGAAACCTCAAGAGATTGGTATACTCCCAAGCTCCTGATACCCTTAACAGAATGAAGATTCTCATCCTTGAAACCTCAAGAGATTGGTATACTCCCAAGCTCCTGATACCCTTAACAGAATGAAGATTCTCATCCTTGGAACCTCAAGAGATTGGTATACTCCCAAGCTCCTGATACCCTTAACAAGAATGAAGATTCTCAATAGATTGGCATACTCCCAACCTCCTGACCCAAACACCTGAATGAAGATTCTCATTTCTCGCTTCCCCAGTAGATTGGCATACACCCAACCTTCTGACCCAAACGCCTGAATGAAGATTCTCATTTCTCGCTTCCCCAGTAGATTGGCATACACCCAACCTTCTGACCCAAACGCCTGAATGAAGATTCTCATTTTTGCTTCCTCGGTAGATTGGCATACTCCCAACCTCCTGATATTCCCGACAGAATGAAGATTCTCATTCTCAAAGTGGTATATACACCCATATAACCTGATATTCCCGACAGAATGAAGATTCTCATTCTCAAAGTGGTATACAACTTGAGTTCCTGATATTCCCGACAGAATGAAGATTCTCATTCTCAAAGTGGCGCATGATCTTAACTCCCGAACTTCTTCCAAATAGGAATAAGCTCTTCCCAGAGTCCTGAGTTTTACTCTCCAATAGGATAGCCACTCCACAACAGTATGGCTATTCCCCACAAAGTTCTTACTTCCCAACAAAATCAAGACTCTCATCCTTGATTCTCCGGAGCTTTCTTTACTCTCAGCATGAATTTTCCAGAATTTCAAATCCCCTGCAGATCGAAGATTCTCGTTCTTGGCTCCTCAACACCAATTCCCCAAGTAGAATGAAGACTCTCATTCTCAATTCCTCACAGAGTTTCCAGATATTCACCAACGAAGTTCCTCTCAAAACAGGAATCCCCAGTAGATTGGCATACAACCCAAACTCCTAACTTTCCCCAGCAATATAACTTCTCCCCGCATAGGTTGTCAACAAGTTTGAAGATACGCATACTCTTCAACAGTGGTCCCAGGACTTCTCATTTTCAACGATCAAAGGATTTTCAATCCCCAGCAGCAGTCAAGGATTTATTTTCCCCGACAGCGGTCAAAGATTTTATTATCTCCAACTATCCAGGATTTATCTTCCTCAGCAAGACGGCTAATCAGCTTACATGCGCATTCATTACATTCATATATCATAAGCATTGATATAACACATACATTGCATCATACAACATAACTTTGTGCTTCAGCTAATATTTTACCCGTCGCAGGATAAGTTTAGCAAGTTTCAAACTTCAAGGATTTCTGAAAACAGTTTACGGAAGCTCCAAACACGGATGCTAATCTATTGCTTATTCAGACCCCCAGCTCGGAGACGTTCCAAACATGGACACATTTCTGATACTCACCCTTTCACCTACAACATACAGTTCAACAAACATTCTTGGATGGCATCTTTAAGCCCATCTCTGACAAGATTCTGTCACATCTCCAAATGGCATCTTTAAGCCCATTCCCTCAACTATGCTTTGACGAGTGCAAATTTATGGGCACTCTGGTGTCCAATCATCTTTTCCCTTTGAGTCACGAACGGAAAAAATTGCCAATCTAACTCTTCAGGTTCAAGAAGATTGAATAGGGGCAACTGTTGTACCCCAAAATTTGCCCTCCCTTTTTCACAAGAAAATCACAACCCTAGGGTTTTTCTCTGATTTTTAAGATTGGCTCAAAAATCGGTCAAACAGACTTTTCTTTATCAGTCAATCCAGAATTAGAGGTTTCTCTGATTTTGTTGATATTGACTCAGGAATCGATCAGACAGATCTTTCTTTGGCAGTAATCCAGGATTAGCGTTTTCTCTCACATCTCTCAGAAGAAATCGAATCCTCAGAAAATGCTTGTTCAAATTTACTGATTGTTCTCAAAGCCTGATCATTTGGGATAAGAGTTGAGACTTTTGTTTGGAACATTAAGGCATCTGCTTGATTAGTGGAGTGAAAGGTTTACCATTTAATAGAATGCTTGTTTGTTTAACTGTACAATGCATATGTTAATTGGAATACCATGCGTATTGTGATTGATGCAAGGTTGTGAGACTGCAAAGTTTGTTGATTATTTATTTTATCTGGATCAGAATTATTGGGATACAGTTTCAATTATTTTGATTTAAGAGTCTTAAATAATTAAATAAACATGCAAGGAAGAATTGAAAAGATATTTGACAGTAGAAATTTTCTTTTGGATAAAGACTTTTATTTACTTCAAATGTTGTTACAAAATTTATTTGAATATTATAAGATTACAACTTATAGTATTTAAAATAATATTTGTTTACAATAAATGAAAAAAATAAATCTAAGCCTAATCTCCTAAGGTCTTTGACTTCTACTGCTTCCTCTATCATCCAATTGGTACTTACCTGCAAAAGACAGAAAAAGAAATTAGTATAAGAATTTTCAAGCACAAAAGGAAAAAAAAGAAAATCATCATTAAAGTTTGCCGGCCGGAATCAGAATTCTATGTTCATCATATTTTATTTTCCTCTCTGCAAATCACAAGAAGATCGCTCTTCTCGGTTCACAGAGAGAAAAATAAAATATATAAATTGCAAGCATATAATTGGTTCAAATGCAAAAACATAGGCAAGTTGAAAGGCAAAGCAAAGTGTACTGCAAACTAAACCAAACTGCAGTGGTCAAACCAAGTCAGCAAGGCAAACATAAGCAAGCATGGCAAGCTAACTAAATAATGCATTAACCAAACTGAATGCAGAATTGTCAAGAAGCATAACAACTAGCAAAAGCAACAAAGTACACAATGCAGCAAATATGCAATCAAAAGTACACAATGCAGAGAGATAAACCAAGTTACAAGCCAAAGAGGCTTGTCCTAGCCATCATCACTTTCCAGCCTAGACAAACTTTTCAGAATTAAATATAATAAGCAAAAAATGCTTATGAGAGAGAGAGAGAGAGAAAGAGAGGACCTTTTAGTGAAAAAAGTTTGCAGTTTTGGCAGGAGGCAGGTTTTTCAAGTTATCAAAGAAACAAAAAGATATAAAAGAGAGGAGACTGTATAACAGTCCAGAGCAGGAAAATACTTAGCAAAAAATCTGCACAGCTTGCAAACTGTGAAACCACAACCTACAGTCTAAAACTACAAGCCAAACCTTGCAAAACTGTAAGCCAAGCAAACAGGCCCAGAACCTGTAGTTCCATACTGCAAACCTGCAGTAAACACTACAACCAAACTAAAGAACCAGCAAGCTTACAAACTTACCTGCACAAACTCAGCCTGCATTTCAAACCTGCATAAGCTACAACCCAAACCTGCTAAACACTCAGGCCAAACCCAAACCTGTTAACTAAAAAACACAAGCCTGCTAGCACAAAACTTGCAAAACTGAAAATTACAGTTCCAAAGGCCAAGCTTAACAAACTCAAGCTCAACAAACCTGTCAAAACCACATCCATGCCAACCTGTCAAAATACAAAACACAAACAACCTGCATAGCTAAGCCAGCTCAAAACACATAGGCCAAACCACAAGCCTGCTTGTCAAACACCAACAAACTGCAAGCCCGCATCTCAAACTGCAAGCCTGCATCTCAAGCTGCAAAATCCAAACTCAAAGGCAAGCCAAATTGTAAGTGAATCAAGCAAGCCAAGCTGGCCAAAACAACAAAGAACCAACAAGAGTTTCAGATTTTATTCAACATCATCAAGCTTATCAACAAAAACACAACAGTTTTCAGAAGCTAAGTTCATCATCAACAAAAGTCAAAAGCAAACAACAATAGCAAGTTTTCAGAATCATCATCATCAAACAATCAGGGCCAAGAAGAAAGAGAAGAGTTTTTAGAAGCAAAACAACATAGGGTTTCAGAAGTATATTCATCATCGACTAAAATCAAAACAAAACCGTCTTCAGAATCATCATCATCAAACAATCATGGTTATACAATGACCCATGCCTGTCCCGTTTACATCCAAAGATATGGTTACTTACCAAATCAATGGTAAGATAACAATGTCAAAGGAAAAGGAAAATGAACATGAAAGACTTTTGAGTAGGTAGAATGCTCCTAATTACTTGCTCCATTTCAAAACAAACATCCTTGCTATTTTCAAAACAAACACCTACACTTTCAAAACCTCTTACAAACTTGAAAACATTTTAAAAAGATCAAACATCTTTGTATACATTCTTACGAACGAGAATCATTACAAAGATTGCCTAAACAATGGTCTCTTTACAAAATACTTTCAAAAAAACACACAAAGCACAATTTTAAACAAAAGCAAGTGATCTAGCAAGTAACTAAGAGCCCATGGAAAACCATGGATGAAAATGGTGCTAATACCTTACCTTTTCATAATCTACCCCCCGAACTCAAGAAATAATCTCAAAGGTTTTTCCTGTGCTTTTTCACCTTTTGTTTTAGATTAAAAAAAAGTCGGTGGCGACTCTTGCTAACCGCAAAATTTGCGATCAAAAGCAAAAACTTCAAGTCAGTTCTCCCACCGTATCACAGAACTGGAGACTCTGCTGGGGAAAATTCTAAAAGTGGGGTTACCTTAGGGCTAGATCACATTTACTTGCTTTCATTGTTTGAATTGTATGCTTTACATTATGGTTCTTTGTTTGGGCTTGAATCCTCTACCCGAATTTGGGATACCTTATAGGTAAGTAGTAATACGTTGTGGAAACTGTGCAGGGTATACTGACATGGTCTAAGAAATAGCTACATTAGTGCGACATATTTGTGGGTACCGGTAGCCCTTGAGTTAATCAAGGAATATACGGGGCCGTTGAGTGATGTCATGAAGCACTAATGAACTTTTAGAACCTTTACTTGACCAACTTGGCCATTAGGACGTAGTGAGATGACAAGCTTTGGTGCAGTCCGAAGTTGGTAGATACTCGATACTACACTCATTGAGGTTTGGTTTTTTGGGATATTTCGGCCGCCATTAAAGAGGATTGTGCTGAAACAATGACCAAGGAAAAAAACCAGTGATATTGAGATCCTTAGAACCCGGTTACTATTGCTAGGACAGGTTTGAGCCAACTAAACTTCAAGAGGGTACTTACCTATGAGACTCCATGCAAGCCTAAACCTAAGGATTTGTGTGCTTTGTTTGTGTATGTTTACTTATCCATAACATCATGAACATCATAACATCATAATCATTCACTAATCATTTCAATGATCTTGGGATTTATCTTTGTTCTGTTTTGTAGGACATGGATTCTATTCGCAGGAAAACCATTCAAGTCAATCTCATAAGGATTCCTCCTCAACTCAAAGAACTAGCTTCAAGGTTTCCTAAGAATTCTCTGTTCACCGAAAGACATGGTCGTCTCCTAAACTTGGTCACCTCTAACATTGATGAAGACATGATGAAGGTGCTCTTTCAGTTCTTTGATCCTTTACACTATTGCTTTACATTTCCCAATTATCAACTTATGCCAACTTTGGAAGAATTCTCCCAACTCTTGAGGATTCCCATTCTCAATCAACTACCTTTCAACGGTACAGAAAGAGATCCAAAGCCAGAAGAGATTGCTCAAGCTATACACTTGCAACCATCTGATATCACAACTAATTGGGAAACAAGGAGTGGTGTCAAAGGTTTCCTAGCAAAGTTCTTGTTTGAGAAGGCCCAAAACTGTTGGAACTCTTTGGATTTGCAGGCTTTTGAGGAAATTGTGGCTCTCCTCATCTATGGAATGGTTTTGTTTCCAAATCCTAACCAACCCATAGATGTGAACTCCGTCAAAATCTTCATGTCTCGTAACCCGATACCTACGTTGCTATGAGACATCCTACATTCTTTTCACACCCGCACTATGAGGAAAAGAGGTATCCTTATGTGTTGTACTCCTCTCTTGGAAAGATGGTTTATTTTGCATCTTCCCCAATCTGTATTGAAGAACGAGCAAGGTTCAAGGTGGTCACAAAGGTTGATGACACTCAAACATTCAGACATTCATTGGTGTTCCCGATCCATAGAAAATGTTAATATTGTCGACCGCTGTGGAGAGTTCCATAATGTCCCCTTACTTGGCATTAGGGGAGGTATCACCTACAACCCCTTCTTAGCCTTAAGACAGTTTGGTTACGCTCGAAGGGATGGCCCACATGAGATTCTCATTCAAGGTTTGGTATTTAACTACGAGAACGACGATCAAGGTCACCGCCAGAGATTTATCCGATCCTGGAGGATGTTGAACAAGGTAGATAGCAAGACATTAGGGCATAAGAATTCCATCCCTCTTGAGCCTTACCTCAAATGGGTACGAGCTCGTGCTCAAAGTCTTATGATGCCTTATCCCTCCATTCTCCCTGTAATCATGGAGCCTGTTATGGAAGGAGATGTTCCATACACTATCCTACATCCTGACATGCCCACCTCTCTTGAAGACTTACAAAGAGATTGGATACAACTCAAGGGGGAGCGAGACACTTTCGAAGCCCAATTCTACTCTAGCGAGAAGAAGGTTTTGGAACTCACTAAGCAACTTCATGAGGAGCAGACTTTGAATGCCTACATCGCACCAAAGAGGATGCGTACAACCTTTTTATATTAGAGTTTTTGTATTGTTTTTCCCAAAGAGGCATTGATGTACTCAAGCTTTAATTTATTAATATAACGTGTGTTTCCTTTTTTTCTAAAAGAAATTTGAATCTTTAAAATCCTTGAAATTATTGCATATGCATTTACCATTCATCATAACATAAGCAGGTTTCTTACAACAAGTCTCCTCATTTTTCTACTGTTTATTTCAGTAATATGGATCTCGAGCAAACAGTGAAGGACCTCCAAGCACAAAATGCTCAGTTTTAACAGATGTTCTTAACTCTGGCCAAAGGACAGGAAGAGTTGAAGACCTTGCTGGTTGAAGAGAAAAGGAAGAAAAAGAAAATAACCAGAGTTCTTAACATGGGAAGAAGATTCCAAGGGAAAGCAAGAAGGACCCTAGACTTTGCAACTTCATCTGGCGAGAAAGATAATCAAGATGGAAAAGGCAAGGAAGCAGTTGTTCATCCAGATTCAGAAGAGGAAGAGGAAGAAGAAGATTATTCTGAAGAACAATACCCTCCAGCCGATGACAAGTATACGCATCTGAAAGAACGGTTAAGCGCAATGGAAATTCAAAAAGTGCCTGGATTGGACTTTGAGGAGTTAAGGTTAGTATCTGGGATTGTCATTCCTCCAAAATTCAAAGCACCAGTGTTCTCCAAGTATGATAAAGTTTCATGTCCCAAAATGCATCTCCGGTCCTATGTGAGGAAAATCCAGCCTCATACTGCTGACAAAAACTTATGGGTACACTTATTTCAAGATAGTCTGTCTGGAACTCAACTTGATTGGTTTTATCAGTTAGAAACAGCCAATGTTCATAACTAGGAAGATCTAGCCGCTTCCTTTTACAAACAATACCAATACAACGCTGATCTTGCTCCCACCCGTACTCAACTCCAGAGTTTGGCCATGGTTTCAAGTGAAGGCTTCAAAGACTACGTGCAAAAATGGAGGGACTTAGCAGGAAGAGTCCAGCCTCCCCTATCTGAAATAGAATTAGTATATATGTTTTTGGGCACCTTGTCTGGACCTTTCTTCAATCACTTAATTGGGAGTTCATCAGCGGGATTTACTGAATTGATATTGACCGGAGAAAGAGTAGAGGCTGGGATATAGAATGGGAAGATTCAAAAAGATGCATCCTCTGTTGCTGTAAGGAAACCATTCATTGGAAAGAAATAAGTTGTGGATGTATATCCTCATAGAAATCAAGATAGGGCTGAACATCGTCCAATGGTGGGGGCTGTCATGATTCCTAAACCCGCACCTGCTTAGCAAAGAAACAACCAACCAAGAACGGAAAGACCAGTCATACAATTCACCCGAATTAACATGACACTATCTCAAGTATTGCCACATTTGTTAAGATCCAATCTAGTGACTTTGAAAGAAGCTCCGAAGAATCCTAACACAACCTCTCCTCACTATCATCCTAATACCTGTTGTGCATACCATTCTGAGAGTCCCGACCATGACACTAACAATTGTTGGGCTCTGAAAAACAAAGTACAAGACCTTCTTGAAGCCAAAGAGATTAAATTCGATGCGCCAGAAATGCCCAATGTCATTATTACCCATATACCCAAGAACGACCATGATGTCAATGCCGTTGAGGAAGATATTTTTGTTACTTTGGTTGATGAACTTGTGACCCCACTCCTGACTATCAAAAAGAACTTGTTGAATGCTGGTGTATTCCCAGGTTGTGATGAAAGTTGTTATTCTGTTTGTCCTCACCAACCAGCTGTCCTTTGTTAAAAGCAGGCGTTCAGTGCCTAATACATAACAAGGAAATTTTGTTCGAGAATATTTCCATTCCAACTGTTTCTTATAATGACGTTTCCATAGTTACCATTTCTGAAAATTCTTCCAGGGTCTCCACCAAAAGACCCGTTAGAATTACATCAGTTCCTAAAGTAGCTCCGTTAATTATTACAATGCCTGGACCAATCCCGTATTCGTCAGACAGAACTGTCCCATGGAATTATGATGGTGATGTCTACTATCATGGTATCAAGCAAGATTGGCCAACTACTGAAAATTCGAGTTCTGAGAAAGTTGATTATGATATCAGTAACATCGCGGGGACTAGCAAGATCACTCGAAGTGGAAGGGTTTTCTCTCTAGAAATTGCTCCTCCAAAAGTTATTTCTGGACCTATAATCATTCCTGTTGTTGTTGCTCCTCCAAAGGCTATTCCCAGTCCTACAATCATCTCTGCTAATACTCATGTTGACAAAACTGTTATAGTCCCTGTTATCACCCCTACTGACATTCCTGCTGCCGAGTCAACTGAGACTCGAGGTAAAGGTGTTCTGGTTGAGTATGTCCGAATGAAGGCACAATCAGTAGCTATCCCTGAGACCTCCCGAAAAGAGATGGAGGAAATTCTAAAGATCATAAAAATAAGCGACTACAACATAGTCAAGCAACTGGGGAAAACTCCATCAAAAATTTCCATGTTGGCTTTATTGTTATGTTCCGAGACTCATGCAACATCTGTTGATCAGTTCCAAGACTGCGTAGCCAGCTTGACTGCAGATAATGGTTTAGGTTTTTCATATGCTAATTTAACTCCAAGGGGAAGGAAGCATAACAAGGAATTGCATGTCTCAGTCGAATGCAGGGGCACGACCTTCGCTCATGTTTTGGTTGACACCGGTTCGTCTCTGAATGTGTTACCTAAAAAAGCTCTTGATAGGCTAGACTGCGAAGGATTGACCTTGAAACCAAGCAACATAGTAGTGAGGGCCTTTGAAGGCTCAAAAAGAATAGGGCATGGGGAAGTGGACATCCCCATAAAAGTTGGAACCCAAACATTTGATTCAACTTTTTATGTAATGGATATTCGCCCTTCATATTCCTGCTTATTAGGCCGACCGTGGATTCACAATGTTGGTGCAGTCACCTCTACGTTGCATCAAATGATGAAATATCCAATTCAAGGGAAAATGATCACCGTTCATGGAGAAGAAGAGTATATGGTCAGCCATCTGAATTCCTTCAGATATGTGGAATTAGATGGTGAATTTATTGAAACTCCATTCCACCACTTTAATGAAGTCCCACAAGTTATGGCAGTAACCAAGGTTGTTTCTCAAATTCCAAAAATTATAAGGCCTCTGCTCAAGATGTCGTCTTTGAAGGATGCCAAGGCAGTGATAGAAGAAGGTGGGTGCACTATTTGGGGCCAACTCCCAGATATCCCATACAAATCTGACAAATTTGGCTTGGGTTTCACTTCAGGAGCCTAAAAATTTGTACGTCGCACTCATGTCGAAGGACTACCCTTGAAGATCAGCAACCGCGAAGTTAACACAGTAGAGGATGATGAAGATAGCTATGACATGGAGGATTGAATTTTCTCAACTGTCAATGAAGGGCTCAGTAACTGGGAAGCTAGAGATTTCTTCCCGATCACTTTTATCCCACAGTAATTAGTCTTTAAACTTTGTCGGATCTGTAATATTAAAACAATTCAGACTCTTAAAACCTTGTGTCTTACCCAAGGCACAATGGTCCATTTGTAAGGGTTATTATCTCATTTCCATATGACATCAATGAATCATGGACGTTTTTGCATACAAACTTTGTGTTCATTATTTTTATTTTTTACATTTTCATTTCTTTCAAAGATAGCTATACTCTTACACACACTCACATTCAAAATTGCAGATCTACATCCATTCGGGATCCCATGGGTAACGAATCTGCTATGGCCTTTTGTGACTCTGAAAATCTAATCTACCAAGCCGAAGACGAAGGTGAGGAAGATTGTGAAGTACCAGGGGAACTCACCAGGTTACTACAACAAGAAGAGAGGACCATTCAGCCCCACGAAGAACCAGTGGACACAATTAACCTAGGTACCGAAGAGGACAAGAAAGAAGTCAGAGTGGGTGCCAATCTGGAACCTAGTGTCAAAGAGCGTCTGATTCAGTTTATACACGATTATGTTGAGGTCTTTTCCTGGTCGTATAAAGACATGTCGGGACTTGATGCAGATATCGTGGTACATCGTCTACCAACAAAAGAAGACTATCCACTGGTAAAACAAAAGGTCCGTCGCATGCGACTAGACATGTCGGAGAAGATTAAGGCAGAAGTTATGAAACAATTCAACGTCGGATTCTTGGCCGTCACTTTCTACCCACAATGGGTTGCCAATGTTGTTCCCGTGCCTAAAAAGGACAGAAAAGTATGAATGTGCATGGACTACAGAGATTTAAATAGGGCAAGCCCTAAGGATGATTTCCCACTTCCCCACATTGATGTTCTAGTTGACAATACGGCACAACATAAAGTGTTTTCCATCATGGATGGTTTCTCATGTTACAACCAAATCAAAATGGCGCCTGAGGACATGGACAAAACAACCTTTGTCACACAGTGGGGCACATTCTGTTACAAGGTTATGCCATTCGGACTGAAGAATGCTGGGGCAACCTATCAGCGTGCCATGGTAGCTCTATTTCACGACATGATACATCACTAAATAGAGGTATATGTGGACGACATGATAGCTAGATCTCAAACAAAAGAAGAGAATCTCGATCATTTACAGAAAATGTTTGAGAGGTTGAAGAAATACAAGCTGAAGTTGAACCCGAATAAATGCACGTTTGGGGTGAGGTCTGGTAAACTCCTAGGCTTTGTTGTCAGCAATAAAGGTATTGAAGTAGATCCTGCCAAGGTGAAAGCAATTCAAGATATGTCTGCTCCTCGTACCGAGAAGGAAGTCAGAGGAGTCTTGGGACATTTAAACTACATTGTCAGATTCATTTCTCACCTAACAGCTACTTGTGAACCAATCTTCAAATTACTGAAGAAAGATCAAGTAGTCAAATGGAATGATGAGTGCCAAACTGCTTTCGACAAAATCAAAGAGTACCTGCAAGAACCTCCTATTTTGATGCCACCAGTCGAGGGAAGACCATTGATCATGTACCTAACTGTTTTGGAAAATTCAATGGGGTGTGTGTTGGGGAAGCATGATGAGTCTGGCTGAAAAGAGCATGCTATTTATTACCTGAGAAAAAAGTTTACCGACTGTGAAACAAGATATTCACTGCTCGAGAAAACTTGCTACGCTCTGGCATGGGCCACTCGCAGGTTAAGACAATATATGCTGACCCATACTACCTTACTGATATCTAAAATGGATCCAATAAAATACATCTTCGAGAAACCTGCCCTCTCTGGGAGAATAGCGAGATGGCAGATGATCCTGACATAATATGACATACAGTATACTACCCAGAAGGAAATAAAGGGGAGTGTACTAGCTGATCACATGGCTCACCAAGCTATAGAAGACTACCAGTCCCTGAAGTTCGAATTCCCAGATGAAGACATCATGATGGTAAACAACGGTGAAGAATTCAGACCATATGACGGACCTGAACAAGGATCCCGATGGACCCTAGTTTTTGATGAGGCGTCCAACACACTCGGCAATGGTATAGGTGTTGTACTCATATCTCCTGAAGGATGTCATACTCCATTTACGGCAAGACTCTGCTTCAATTGTACAAATAACATGGCAGAATACGAAGCATGCATTTTTGGTCTCAAAGCTGCCATAGATTTGGGGATCAAATCTTTAAATGTATTCGGAGATTCAGCTTTGGTCATCAGCCAGATCAAATAAGAATGGGACACTAAACACCCTAACCTTATCCCTTACAAAGAACATGTGCTAAAATTGATCCCACATTTTGAGAAGATTACCTTCGAGCATTTCTCGCGAGAAAAAATCAGCTAGTAGACACACTAGCCACAATGTCATCCATGTTTAAACTTAAAGGGGATAACGAGGTTCCCCAGATCACCATTGAACGAATGGATGAACCAACTCATTGTCACGTGATTAATACTGAAGAAGTAGTGGACCAGCCTTGGTTTCACGAAGTCAATAGGTATCTCGAGACTCAAGAATACCCGGAAGGAGCTTCAGTCAATGATAAGAAGTTCTTAAGGAGATTCTCTGTTGAATTCTTCCTTAGTAATGGCATTCTCTACAAACGCAACCATGACTTTGTGTTACTCCGTTGTGTATACAAGGTTGAGGCGGAAAAGATCTTGGCTGAGTTACATGAAGGAACTTTTGACACCCACTCCAGTGGGCATACGATGGCAAAGAAGATCCTACGAGCAGGCTATTACTGGTCTACCATGGAAGCAGATTGCTATCAACACTCTCGAACCTGCCACAAGTGTCTGATTTATGCTGACAAGGTGCACATACCTCCGGTTCCTCATAATGTCTTGACGGATCCTTGGCCCTTTGCTATATGGGGCATCGATATGATTGGGGAAATCAAGCCAATAGCCTCTAATGGACACCGCTTCATCTTGGTGGCCATTGATTATTTTACAAAGTGGGTTGAGGCAGCCTCTTTCACTTTCGTGACCAAAAATGTTGTAGCCCGATTCATTAAACAGAATCTTATCTTTCGGTATGGTATCCTGGAGAGGATCATCACAGAAAATGGTACGAATCTAAACAATACTATGATCACCACCCTGTGCGAGCAATTCAAGATCCAGCATCACAATTCTTCCCCTTTCCGGCCAAAGATGAATGGTGTTGTCGAAGCCGCAAATAAGAATATCAAAATGATCATACAGAAAATGACAGTCACGTACAAAGACTGGCATGAGATGCTACCATTCGCTCTCCACAGGTATCGTACCACGGCACGCACATCAACCAGGGCAACACCCTACTCTCTGGTGTACGGTGGGGAGGCTGTTTTTCCTATTGAGGTCCAGATCCCCTCTCTAAGAATTATGAAGGATGCAGGGCTGAATGAAGAAGATTGGATCCAAACTCGTCTTGATCAACTAAACTTGATTGATGAGAAAAGGCTTACTGCTGTCTGTCATGGTCAAATGTATCAAAACCAGATGATCAAGGCTTTCAACAAAAAACTCAGACGCCAAGTGTATCAAGTTAGGGATTTGGTGATCAAGCGCATCATACTACCACAAGGTGATCCCAGGGGCAAATGGACTCCTACATATGAAGGACCATTTGTAATCAAAAGCATTTTCTCTGGTGTGGCAATGATCTTGACCACTATGGATGGTAACGACCTGCCACACCCTGTGAACGCAGACATAGTCAAAAGATATTACGCATAAGGAGACCCGCTAGGTTGACACACCTAGGCAAAACAAGCGCATCCCAGCGAACCAAAAAGGTTCAGGAAAAAATTAGGGACAAAACAAAAAAACTCTGTACACCCGGAAAGTTGAAAACCCGAAAGGGCGACTTGGGAAAAAAAAGGTATCCCGGTGGACTGAAAACCCGAAAGGGCGGTCCAGGAAAAAGTTATGGAATTAAAGCATATGGACATGTCTCATTGGATCACCTTACGAACAACCTACAAACTCGACAGTTTTGATCAATTCAATCAACTTCGGACAAGGCAACAAATAGACAAGATGCTCAGAGACACGAAGGCTATAGCAGAATGGGAACTGTGATCGGTGGATCTGGAACTGACTGTTTAACGCTGGTTCGCGAAATGTCGCGGAAGCAAGAGTCGCCACCGTCTTTTATTTTCTCCAAATGGAAAGGACAAAAGCACAGAAAAATTCCTTATAGAGATTGCTCTCGGTTCGGGAGGTAGGTTATAGAAAGGGAAGGTGTTAGCACCCTTTCTATCCATGGTTATCCATGGGCTCTTAGATACTTGCTCATTTGTGTTTTCAAAATTGTTTGTTTGCTTTTCAACTGTGGGTTTAAAAAAGTTTCTTTGAAAATTCCAGTTCGACTCTTGTATCGGTCCTCAAGAGTGTTTGAAAAATTGCTTTCGAAAGCTTTTTGAAAAGGTGTCGGTGTGAAAAGTATTTTTTTGATTTGTTTTGAAATTAGAGCAAGTATCTAGAGTCGTCTACCTACCCTAAGGAATTCGTCTGTGTAAATTTCCTTTAAAGTAGTGCCATCCCACCATTGAGAGGTAGGTAGCACCACCGTTGGAGGTGTTCGGGTCAATTCGAGGTTAGGGACGTGGTGATCACCAGAGCAATGGGAAGACACCTTAGAAGCTACCCTCATGCCAGGTTCCCGGATCATGAGGACTTACTAAGACATCCTCTACTCGACGATCACCTTTCGAGGCAAGGCAACAGTGAGGCGTACCCTAGGGGTGGTGTGTGATTTGTGTGTCATGTTCGGATATTTTATCTTGTTCATGTTAAAGGTGATCTATGCGTTTGTTTTTAATTTATTGTCATTCATTCTTGCATGCATTTTTTTAACAGTTAAAAAGTGCGAGAAAGGTAAAGTTCTAAACTATTACAAAAGGCGCGGGTCCACATCGCCAAAATTTCCAGGACCCGATTTGACAGAAAGTAAATAATTAAAGTAAAGTGCGAAAGATTAAAATGTCCGGGTTTACAAGGCCTTGGGAGAGGTACATAAAAATTATACGAAAAGAAAATAAATACGCGATTTGAATTAAAATTAGAAACGAGGGCGTTGGACCCTTTTTTAATGGAATTAAATTAAATTGCTAAATTAATGAAAATTAAAAGAAAAGGAAATTGTTTTTTTGAGATTTTGATATTTATGATTTTTATGAGAAAGATTAATTGAAATTAAAATACTAACCCTAATTCTAATTGTTTTTTAGTTTATTAAGAAAGCATTAAAGTTAAACCTAAATTAACCTAATTATTTACATGCAATTTTAATTTATAAAAATAATAGGAAATATTTAATTATTATGAAAGAAAAGAAAAAAGGATAAAAATTATTACCAACCCTAATTCTATCAAGTTTTAAGTTTATTAAGAAAAAATATTAAGACTAACCCTAAATTAAAACTAATTAATTAATAAAGGTTTTATTTACAAAAAATATTAATTAAATAAATATATTTTAATTTTGTCCTTTCTGATTTTTTTGTGTTTTTTTTATATTATTGTGAAAAATAATTAAATTAATTAACTAATTAAAAATAATAATTGAAATAAATGAAAAGAATGAAAAAAAAATGTAAAAGCTTGCAAACCTAGGGGGGTTCTGTCCCCAAATGGAGGTTTTGATTAGCATTTTTTGGGCCCAATAGCCTTTGGCCTGGTTGACCTTTTCAGGAAGCATGTGGCACGTTGACTCAGGTCCACCATGTTCCTTCAATCGTGACCGTTTGATCCATCCTAGCAGGCACGCGTATGGCATGATTTTGTGGATGTACGATGGACGTTAGTATGGAAACTGCACATAAGCGTTAAAAGGAAAATAACATGGAAAGGGGTGGGGACCTGGGATCGAACCCAGGTCCCAGGGGTTACCACTAAGACACTTGGACCAACTGCGCTGCTTTGTTTATCTGTAGATGATATAACCAACAATTAATATGAAAGAAAAATAACGTTAGCAGAAACTTTTAGCGCGAAATTCAAACGAGCCACTTATGCCTTGACACTTCATCGTCTTCCCCGTTTTGCTTTTTTTTCCTGAAACAAAAACAGAATGGGCAACGGTTTTGAACCGTCCCCAAAGGCAACATTCTGAAAAATAGCGATTAGGCCGTCCGGCCACATAAATTAGGCGCGAGGGTTAATTTATTTTCGTCCAGGCACACTGAATTCATTCATGGTATTGACATGTCCCAATTTTACCATATTCAAAAACCCCTAATTCGAAAGCTGAAGAACCCTAATATCCAACAATGGTGAAATCGCGTATGGGTGATAAAAATGCAATTAGACAATTGGGTTAGCTTCAGAATCATTCAAGAAACATAAATCAAACATTAAAAAGCATTGAAAACGCATGAATCATGATGCAAGCATATGAAAAAATTTCTGTACAGGGTGCGATCATTCTCACTTTTCTTGGTGTTAAAGCTTATGGTTTTGATCCAAATTCCTTCCTTGAAGCCTCAGCAAGCTAATGGAACAGATATTTGGCCTTGAATCGTCCTAAAACTCAGTTTTCAGTATTGGAGTTTTCTTGAAAAAATTCAAGTTTGCATATGGCTTTTCTGCGCAGCTTGGGGTTCTCTAGGATTAGGTTTGCATTCTATACTTATGTGTGAATGATTAGGTCAAAGAATTTGGTCAAAAAGATCCATGAATTGATGAATCAATATTTGATTTTTATGGCATTAGTTTTCAATCTTTTCATGCATATTTGCCACCAAATCATGTCCAATTACCTTCAATTCTTTCCTAATATGATTTGCACGAAATCTTGGAGATATTTTATGCACAAAAAGATTCAAAACATTAGGTTTAGTATTTTTCACCTATTTAATTTAATTAAATGAATTATTAATGATAAAAAATCCAAATAAATAAAATAAAATGATAAAAAACTTCCCTTTGGGCCAAATGGTCGTGCACATGCCTTGGATAATGAATTGTGGAAGAAAAAGAGGCCCATTAGCATTTTTAGGTCATTTGAAGCAATGTTGACTTTTCAAAATATCCAAAAATTTCCCAACTTCCACAAGGCATAACTTGCTCAATTTTTAAGCTTTGCTCATGTTCTTGGACATTTTGGAAAGTTCTTTGAGTCCTCTAACCAATGTCCTTGGTCCCATGTCATTTTGTTTTACCAATCTCAAGTTATGGCCTTTGACTTAAAGTCCCTTTTTGTTGACTTTTGAAAATGACCTATATTGTTGAAATTGATAACTTTTTGTGAGAGAATTTCTTGGACTTGAAGTATGAAGAGGAGTTGTAGGAAATGTCTTTATCTTCAAAATGAGCTTTGGATGGAATTTTTCTGATAATCCATGTGAAAGTTATGCCCTGGTCAATTTACAGTTGACTTTTTCAACTATCCAAATAAGGAAACTTTTGCATCTTGGTGATTTTTGAGCCAAGCTTTGAGAATCATGATCAAGCATTTATCAAATGATGTTTGTGGCTTCAAAATGAGATGTTGACCAAAAATTTGAACTTTTGACTGTCAAATGACCATTTTGCCCCTACAGTTGACTGTAGTGCAATTAGGGTTTTTGACTGTGCAATCTTGTGCTGTAAGTCTTGAAACTTGGTATGACGATGCTTGACCATATTTGTAGGCATGTGGGACTTGATTGGACCCTTGGAAACTTCATTTTCTTTGTCAGAACCAAAACCCTAATTTTGACTGTTAGAAGGTCCTTGAACTATGCAACCCTTGGGGAATTTTGAAGCATGCTTTTGACAAATCTTGAAGAATATGGGAGGGAAAATTTTGGGGTACAACAGTTGCCCCTGTTAAATCTTCTTAGACCTGAGGATGCAGATTGGCTGACGTGCCTTTCGTAATCCGAAGGTGGAAGATGATTGAACACTAGAGTGCCCAGAAATTTGCGCTCACATAGTAGTATGATGTTGGGAATGGGCTTATAGATGTCATTTAGAGATTGATGGATAGGATGATGGGCTTATAGATGCCATGCTAAGAGATGATGGATAGGTGGATGGGCTTATAGATGCCATCTGGATGTCAATCGCGTAAGAGCTTCCTTAGCGAGAACTTGCATACCTGCAAAAAAGAAAAATGATCACCTGACCTGTTATGGGAGCTGGTCTTCAAATTCTTTGTGTAGATGTGTCCTGACTGGTTACAGGAGCTGGATCTGGAGCTTCAAACGGTGATGAATGAACCAGGGATGGTTACTATCTCAACAGGAACGGTGAGAGAACCTTGGATGACTTTAACCTCAACAGCAATCATTGAGAAAATCTTGGGATGATTTCAACTTCAACAGCAATCGTTGAGCGAATCTTGGGATTACCACCTCCGCAGGATCGGGGAGAGAACCATAGGCGACTACAACCTCAATAGCAATCATTGAGAGAATCTTGGATAACTTCAACTTCAACAGCAATCATTGAGCGAAATCTGGGATTACCACCTCCGCAGGATCGGGGAGAGAACCATAGGCGACTACAACCTCAACAGCAAACATTGAGAGAATCTTGGATAATTTCAACCTCAACAGCAATCATTGAGCGAAATCTGGGATTACCACCTCCGCAGGATCGGGGAGAGAACCATAGGCGACTACAACCTCAACAACAAACATTGAGAGAATCTTGGATAATTTCAACCTCAACAGCAATCATTGAGCGAAATCTGGGATTACCACCTCCGCAGTATCGGGGAGAGAACCATGGGCGACTACAACCTCAACAGCAATCATTGAGAGAATCTTGGATATCTTCTACTGAGTCTTCAAAAGAAAAAACCTTTAGGAGTCGGTTTAACTAAACCAGAGGAAGCCTTTGACTGGATAATAACCAGGAAAATCTTTGGAGTCGATTTAGCTGAACCAGACAAGGTCTTGGAGTCTTCAACTGGGTCTTCAAAAGAAAAACCTTTAGGAGTTGGTTTAACTAGACCAGAGAAGGCCTTTGACTGGATAATAACCAGGAAAATCTTTGGAGTCGATTTAACTGAACCAGACAAGGTCTTGGAGTCTTCAACTGAGTCTTCAAAAGAAAAACCTTTAGGAGTTGGTTTAACTAGACCAGAGAAGGCCTTTGACTGGATAATAACCAGGAAAATCTTTGGAGTCGATTTAACTGAACCAGACAAGGTCTTGGAGTCTTCAACTGAGTCTTCAAAAGAAAAACCTTTAGGAGTTGGTTTAACTAGACCAGAGAAGGCCTTTGACTGGATAATAACCAGGAAAATCTTTGGAGTCGATTTAACTGAACCAGACAAGGTCTTGGAGTCTTCAACTGAGTCTTCAAAAGAAAAACCTTTAGGAGTTGGTTTAACTAGACCAGAGAAGGCCTTTGACTGGATAATAACCAGGAAAATCTTTGGAGTCGATTTAACTGAACCAGACAAGGTCTTGGAGTCTTCAACTGAGTCTTCAAAAGAAAAACCTTTAGGAGTTGGTTTAACTAGACCAGAGAAGGCCTTTGACTGGATAATAACCAGGAAAATATTTGGAGTCGATTTAACTGAACCAGACAAGGTCTTGGAGTCTTCAACTGAGTCTTCAAAAGAAAAACCTTTAGGAGTTGGTTTAACTAGACCAGAGAAGGCCTTTGACTGGATAATAACCAGGAAAATCTTTGGAGTCGATTTAACTGAACCAGACAAGGTCTTGGAGTCTTCAACTGAGTCTTCAAAAGAAAAACCTTTAGGAGTTGGTTTAATTAGACCAGAGAAGGCCTTTGACTGGATAATAACCAGGAAAATCTTTGGAGTCGATTTAACTGAACCAGACAAGGTCTTGGAGTGTAGCTGAGAACTTAACTGCATCTTTCCTGAAAGGCAAAGGTCAGTCATATGCAATGCATGATATGGATCAAGCAATGATGCTCTCAACATAAATGAGATTTGTAAGATATGATGCGTATATGCATGCTATGATGTATGGAAGTGCGATGTTTATGTATGTATTTTTGTTGTCTAGGAAAATAAATCCTTGACGGGTGCCGGGAAGTCATATCCTGGGCTGATGTTGGAGAACAGATTTTGCTTCCGCTGGATGATAGTTGCAAGTATACCGGTAGGAGAAGATGACTCCGTTGGGGAATAAACTTGGCGAATGGATAACTTTGCGGGGAGAAAAAAACTCTAGCGATCTTGCTGGGAAGCAATACTCTGTGGGGAGAGAGGTACTCTGCTGAGGTTGATGGTAACTTTACTGGGGATACCATTATTGCGTTGGAAGTGTTAATAGACTTCGCTGGGGATAAGAAGACTTCACCGAGGACGATCTCTCTGTGGCTTTTGGCTGAGGATAACCCAGTTATATTCTGGTAAGGAAATAACTCTTGAATAAAGCCGAGAGACGCGTTCGTGCTCTGCGAGGGATAAGCTTCCAGAATCTACTGGGGATAAGCTTACTGCTTGGGGAGATGGATCCCAACTTTCCTGGGGAACTAGATTGGACTCTCCTGGGGAAGTTTGAACTATATCGGGGAGGTGACTCCACTGAATGGTTGATATACCGCCGGGGAACAATCTTTAGACCAAGATTGTCGGGGATGCTTGTTAAGAATGTCTGTATACTGCCGGGGAATGTTGAGATCTGCGGGAGGATACTCAATTTTGACTGTAACCTTGCTCGGGGAGAATGTTGACTTGCTGGGTCACTCTCTGGGGAATTAAGATATCTGGTTACGTTCTTCAGCCGAACCTACCTTGGTACCTTGGTTGACAGAGCGACTGGATCGCCTGGACGACTCATTATTGCCCCTGTTTCTGGTGTGGGAGAGGAAGACCTGTGAGGTACTGATAGTTGTTGATGGACAAACTCTTCTTTTGATAGGCAAGTGACAAGATGACGTGACATAGTCGTACGCTTTGATCCCTAACTTTTGCTTGGACCGCCCTTTCGGGTTTTCAGTCCACCGGGATACCCATTTTTGCCCAAGCCGCCTTTCCAGGTTTTCGACTTGCCGGGTGTACAGATTTTTTCATTTCATCCCTTATTTTTTCCCGAACCTTTTGGTTCGCCGGGAAGCCCTTATTTTTGCCTAGGTATGTCAACCTAGCGGGTCTTTGATTGTGCATAGTATTTTTTTGACTATGTCCACGTTCAGGGAATGTAGAGAGTTGCCCCTGTTAGAGGTGTTTTGTCACGCCACCAGAAGGTGTTTAATCAGGCAAGATTCGTTGCTGGAGTGCCCCAAGTGACTCAGGCGAAGATTTGCCCCTGGTTATCTTGGCATTTTGAAAGATTCTCCGAATCTTGACTGAATTGCCCCAGATAATAGACAATAGTCATGCCATGCCCCTTGATTGGAAGTAATTCTGTTCATTAGGCATTCGTCGTGCGAATTTCTATGCTGTTCAAACAAAAGTCATATGCAAACAAAGTTATGTTAAAAATGCAAAGCCTATGTCTATCTTGAAGATTTTGAAAATGCATTCTTTTCAAGTGATTGCTTGTAAAACGTGATGTCAACTCCGTATTTTACCGTAAGCCTTAAGGAGTCAGGATACCTTTCGTCACAGTATGCTTTCGAACTAACCCATGCTTCAGCTAGGACTTTTAAGGGTTATAACGTGGCCTGGTTCATGGTTTAAGAAACAAAGGATAAAGGCTCAAATTATTTGTACCCACCCGCTCTTCGTGATGTTCTCCAAACCTAAACTCAGTTGATCATACGTTAGACCTTGTTTGAGTCTTTGCTGTGATTTTCCGATGATGATTTGGATGTTGATAACTTATTTTGAATAGGCAGTCATTCCTTTTTGTTGAGGGTTTGTAAGACCTCTTTCTTTTCTGATTTTTTGTTATCCCTTTCTTTTTTGCCTGAACTGTTTCCTTTTTTGGAATCACAGTCAGCGGGATGCCCCAGTTTTGTAAGTCTCCTTCATGGGTTTTGACTTAATGGGTTTTTTATTTTTTGAGATAATGACTGCCTTTCTTTATTGATTATTCGGAACCATCACTGTCTTCCTTTGTTTTGTAAGGACCTCTTTGGTGCCATTCGTTATGCACTTGGATCAACTGAGAGAACTACCCTGCCCCAGGTTATGATTAAGGGTTCTGATTTTCGAAAATAAAAACTCCTACTTCTTTGGCTCAGAGGGGTTGACGAGGGATTATCTTCCTTATAACTCCAGTGTTTGGGGATTGAAACAATGCCTGTACCTCATCAGCGGGGTTTGTTCAAAAGCATACTGTAGATTGTGGTATCGTTTTCGTCATCCTCCCTCAAGAGGCTTAGAATTATTGAGAGTTGAGCATCACAAAAATATGAAAACGGTTTGCATATAGTGAATACGATA
The DNA here is from genome assembly GCA_948472305.1 of Vicia faba. Lineage (NCBI taxonomy): Eukaryota > Viridiplantae > Streptophyta > Magnoliopsida > Fabales > Fabaceae > Vicia > Vicia faba. The sequence goes on along the minus strand of OX451740.1, from coordinate 524,559,434 downwards.
TAATTACTTCAAAACGGACATATGTAATGCATTAATGAAATAACAATGTTTGACATGAATATTATTGTTTGAATAAACAAAGAAAAATACGACTTGAATTCAAATGAACAAAAAAGTGTTTTCTATCCTAGCCATGTTTTGGCATGGGAGCAGTGATCACGTTGGGAGCCTCGGGCGCCTCGAACTCAATCTCCTTTGCGTCAATCAAGTCTTGGATCTTATTTTTCAAGCTCCAACAATCATCTGTAGTATGCCCCGGGCTGCCAGAGTGATAAGCGCAGCGGGCGTTGGGGTTATACTTCGGTGACGTTGTATTTTGATTCTTCGGAGCTTCTTTTAGAGTTACCAGCTTGGTCTCCAGCAACTGTGGCAATATCTGGGATAAGGTCATGCTGAGCCGAGTGAACTGCCTTCTCTCGCTCTTTTGTTGGTCGTGATGTTGAAGAGCACCAGCAGGTTTTGAGATCACCACTGCATTGGCAGCTTGGCGGCGTTCTGGTCTATTCTGTCTTCTTGAACCATAGACGGCATTGGATTCCTTCTTAAAAGGTTTTTTATCGGTGCTCGATGAAGCATCCTTCTGTATCTTCCCAGCCTTGATACCAGCTTCGATCCTCTCCCCAGTCAAGATCAGATCTGTAAACCCAGCAGAAGAGTTCCCAATCAGATGGTTGTACCAGACAGGGTCCCTAAGAACATGTCGACGAGCTCGCGGTCAGTCAGAGGTGGTTGTACCCTTCCAGCCAGATCCCTCCACTTCTGAGCGTACTCTTTAAAACCTTCACTTGAACCTAACGACATACCCTGGAGTTGGGTACGTGTAGGGGCAAGGTCGACATTATACTGATACTGCTTATAGAAAGCAGTAGCCAACTCCTCCCAGTTACGAACCTTGGTCCCATCCAGCTGATAGAACCATTCGAGATGAGTCCCTGAAAGACTCTCCTGGAAGAAGTGGATCCACAAATTCTTATTCGCTGAGTACGGTTGAATCTTCCGAACATAGGACCTGAGATGTAGCTTGGGACAAGACGCCCCGTCGTACTTAGTGAAAGATGGTGCTTTGAATTTACGAGGGATCACCACACCAGAAGTTAGACCCAAATCTCCGAAATCCAAACCAGGTACTTGTTGAATTTCCATTGCATTCAGACGGTCTTCCAACTGCTTGTACTTGTCTTCCATAGGAGGGTATTGTTCGTCGTTGAAATCTGTCTCGTTGTCGGAGACCACTGAACTAGGCACCTCTCTCTCATGGTGACTGCCTTCCCTCACAGATGGAGTAGTCCTCTCAGTTTCAATCTGCAGTGTATTCCCAGGTCTACGTCTAGGGCTGAACAAAACAGTCATCTTCTTCTTCTTTTTCAGGAGCAGAGTCTTCAGATCTTGTTGCCCCTGGGCCAAATTCATGATCAGCTCTTGGAACTGGGCATTCTGAGCCTGGAGGGCCTTGATAGACATCTCGGTTGATGATGAGTCAGGATTCATGATGCTGAAATAAACAGCGCAGAGGGTGAGCAACCTGTAAAAGGGATACCTGGAATGCAATGATATGTATGTATGCATGTAATGTTTTCAAGGATCTCGCGGGGTAAACAAGAAATTTGTTAGAATTGTAGCTTGATTGAAGGAACTTCATGTTGTGGAGAGTCCTTCTTCAAGGGTCAAAGGCTCACCATATCCAGTGGGTCATAGCCCCTGACAACTCTGGCTAGAGGAAAATAAATCCTCTTTGCCCCTTGCTAGACGTTTGATTCGTCATGACCTGCATCACAAGCCCTTGAGATCCTTGAAATGGGTTAGGATGTAAGCAATGGTATGATGTCATGATGCATGGGGTAGTATGGATAAACCCTGTTATGAGCCCTTATTAAGGACTATAAACAAAACCTGCAATAAAACTCAGTAAACCCTGTTATGAGTCCCAATTAAGGACTATAAATAAAACCTGCAAGAAACATAGTACACTTTGTTATGAGCCCCAATTAAGGACTATGAACAGAACCTGCAAGTAGTTCATGTGTCAGATAACAAGCATGCAAGTAGTCAAGTACGAAGGCACACAAGTCACACAAGAGAAACCCTTAGAGTTCAGGCCAGCATGAGGTCTAGGTATTACCCTCTTTCAGTTGGTTGGTTCATACCTGTCCTATCAAAGTAACCGGGTTCTTAGAGGATCCCAATATCATTGACTACCCTCAATCGGTCATAACTCCAGCATCGCAATCTTTTCTTGCAGCCAGAACCATCACGAGAGTTTAGCCTCAATGGGCGTAGCATACTGCTACTGTTCTAATGGCCAAGTTGTATCAATTAAGGTTCTAAGGTTGTTGGTGCTTAATGACTCCTTGGAAGACCCATATTCTCCCCGTTTCAACACGAGGGATATCGGTACAGACCAAGGTGCCACACCAACGTAGCCACTGCTTCACCCGTGTCGGTCTACGCCGGACAGGTCCCTCACAGCTTATGCTACCTAAACAGGGTATCCCCAGATCCGGGTTAGGATCTATGTAACTCCCATACAACCCACAAATTTAAAGCAGATAAGTCAATACAATTGAAAACACAGTTATGAACTAACCCTAAGGTACACCTCACTTTAAGTTTAAGTCCCCAGTAGAGTCGCCAGTTCTGTGATCGGTGGATCTGGAACTGACTGTTTAACGCTGGTTCGTGAAATGTCGCGGAAGCAAGAGTCGCCACCGTCTTTTATTTTCTCCAAATGGAAAGGACAAAAGCACAGAAAAATTCCTTATAGAGATTGCTCTCGGTTCGGGAGGTAGGTTATAGAAAGGGAAGGTGTTAGCACCCTTTCTATCCATGGTTATCCATGGCCTCTTAGATACTTGCTCATTTGTGTTTTCAAAATTGTTTGTTTGCTTTTCAACTGTGGGTTTAAAAAAGTTTCTTTGAAAATTCCAGTTCGACTCTTGTATCGGTCCTCAAGAGTGTTTGAAAAATTGCTTTCGAAAGCTTTTTGAAAAGGTGTCAGTGTGAAAAGTATTTTTTTGATTTGTTTTGAAATTAGAGCAAGTATCTAGAGTCGTCTACCTACCCTAAGGAATTCGTCTGTGTAAATGTCCTTTAAAGTAGTGCCATCCCACCATTGAGAGGTAGGTAGCACCACCGTTGGAGGTGTTCGGGTCAATTCGAGGTTAGGGACGTGGTGATCACCAGAGCAATGGGAAGACACTTTAGAAGCTACCCTCATGCCAGGTTCCCAGATCATGAGGACTTACTAAGACATCCTCTACTCGACGATCACCTTTCGAGGCAAGGCAACAGTGAGGCGTACCCTAGGGGTGGTGTGTGATTTGTGTGACATGTTCGGATATTTTATCTTGTTCATGTTAAAGGTGATCTATGCGTTTGTTTTTAATTTATTGTCATTCATTCTTGCATGCATTTTTTTAACAGTTAAAAAGTGCGAGAAAGGTAAAGTTCTAAACTATTACAAAAGGCGCGGGTCCACATCGCCAAAATTTCCAGGACCCGATTTGACAGAAAGTAAATAATTAAAGTAAAGTGCGAAAGATTAAAATGTCCGGGTTTACAAGGCCTTGGGAGAGGTACATAAAAATTATACGAAAAGAAAATAAATGCGCGATTTGAATTAAAATTAGAAACGAGGGCGTTGGACCATTTTTTAATGGAATTAAATTAAATTGCTAAATTAATGAAAATTAAAAGAAAAGGAAATTGTTTTTTTGAGATTTTGATATTTATGATTTTTATGAGAAAGATTAATTGAAATTAAAATACTAACCCTAATTCTAATTGTTTTTTAGTTTATTAAGAAAGCATTAAAGTTAAACCTAAATTAACCTAATTATTTACATGCAATTTTAATTTATAAAAATAATAGGAAATATTTAATTATTATGAAAGAAAAGAAAAAAGGATAAAAATTATTACCAACCCTAATTCTATCAAGTTTTAAGTTTATTAAGAAAAAATATTAAGACTAACCCTAAATTAAAACTAATTAATTAATAAAGGTTTTATTTACAAAAAATATTAATTAAATAAATATATTTTAATTTTGTCCTTTCTGATTTTTTTGTGTTTTTTTTATATTATTGTGAAAAATAATTAAATTAATTAACTAATTAAAAATAATAATTGAAATAAATGAAAAGAATGAAAAAAAATGTAAAAGCTTGCAAACCTAGGGGGGTTTTGTCCCCAAATGGAGGTTTTGATTAGCATTTTTTGGGCCCAATAGCCTTTGGCCTGGTTGACCTTTTCAGGAAGCATGTGGCACGTTGACTCAGGTCCACCATGTTCCTTCAATCGTGACCCTTTGATCCATCCTAGCAGGCACGTGTATGGCATGATTTTGTGGATGTACGATGGACGTTAGTATGGAAAATGCACATAAGCGTTAAAAGGAAAATAACATGGAAAGGGGTGGGGACCTGGGATCGAACCCAGGTCCCAGGGGTTACCACTAAGACACTTGGACCAACTGCGCTGCTTTGTTTATCTGTAGATAATATAACCAACAATTAATATGAAAGAAAAATAACGTTAGCGGAAACTTTTAGCGCGAAATTCAAACGAGCCACTTATGCCTTGACACTTCATCGTCTTCCTCGTTTTGCTTTTTTTTCCTGAAACAAAAACAGAATGGGCAACGGTTTTGAACCGTCCCCAAAGGCAACATTCTGAAAAATAGGGATTAGGCCGTCCGACCACATAAATTAGGCGCGAGGGTTAATTTATTTTCGTCCAGGCACACTGAATTCATTCATGGTATTGACATGTCCCAATTTTACCATATTCAAAAACCCCTAATTCGAAAGCTGAAGAACCCTAATATCCAACAATGGTGAAATCGTGTATGGGTGATAAAAATGCAATTAGACAATTGGGTTAGCTTCAGAATCATTCAAGAAACATAAATCAAACATTAAAAAGCATTGAAAACGCATGAATCATGATGCAAGCATATGAAAAATTTTCTGTACAGGGTGCGATCATTCTCACTTTTCTTGGTGTTAAAGCTTATGGTTTTGATCCAAATTCCTTCCTTGAAGCCTCAGCAAGCTAATGGAACAGATATTTGGCCTTGAATCGTCCTAAAACTCAGTTTTCAGTATTGGAGTTTTCTTGAAAAAATTCAAGTTTGCATATGGCTTTTCTGCGCAGCTTGGGGTTCTCTAGGATTAGGTTTGCATTCTATACTTATGTGTGAATGATTAGGTCAAAGAATTTGGTCAAAAAGATCCATGAATTGATGAATCAATATTTGATTTTTATGGCATTAGTTTTCAATCTTTTCATGCATATTTGCCACCAAATCATGTCCAATTACCTTCAATTCTTTCCTAATATGATTTGCACGAAATCTTGGAGATATTTTTTGCACAAAAAGATTCAAAACATTAGGTTTAGTATTTTTCACCTATTTAATTTAATTAAATGAATTATTAATGATAAAAAATCCAAATAAATAAAATAAAATGATAAAAAACTTCCCTTTGGGCCAAATGGTTGTGCACATGCCTTGGATAATGAATTGTGGAAGAAAAAGAGGCCCATTAGCATTTTTAGGTCATTTGAAGCAATGTTGACTTTTCAAAATATCCAAAAATTTCCCAACTTCCACAAGGCATGACTGGCTCAATTTTTAAGCTTTGCTCATATTCTTGGACATTTTGGAAAGGTCTTTGAGTCCTCTAACCAATGTCTTTGGTCCCATGTCATTTTGATTTACCAATCTCAAGTTATGGCCTTTGACGTAAAGTCCCTTTTTGTTGACTTTTGAAAATGACCTATAATGTTGAAATTGATAACTTTTTGTGAGAGCATTGCTTGGACTTGAAGTATGAAGAGGAGTTGTAGGAAATGTCTTTATCTTCAAAATGAGCTTTGGATGGAATTTTTCTGATAATCCATGTGAAAGTTATGCCCTGGTCAATTTACAGTTGACTTTTTCAACTGTCCAAATAAGGAAACTTTTGCATCTTGGTGATTTTTGAGCCAAGCTTTGAGAATCATGATCAAGCATTGATCAAATGATGTTTGTGGCTTCAAAATGAGATGTTGACCAAAAATTTGAACTTTTGACTGTCAAATGACCATTTTGCCCCTACAGTTGACTGTAGTGCAATTAGGGTTTTTGAATGTGCAATCTTGTGCTGTAAGTCTTGAAACTTGGTATGAGGATGCTTGACCATATTTGTAGGCATGTGGGACTTGATTGGACCCTTGGAAACTTCATTTTCTTTGTCAGAACCAAAACCCTAATTTTGACTGTTAGAAGGTCCTTGAACTATGCAACCCTTGGGGAATTTTGAAGCATGCTTTTGACAAATCTTGAAGAATATGGGAGGGCAAATTTTGGGGTACAACAGGAACCCCATGGGATTATTGCATATAGATAACTTTTCTTTGTATCAAATTTCATTTTTTACGGCGGTATTCTCTTACTAGAATGTTTGTCTCAGTGTACAAAAATACTTACTCAAAAGTCAATACAAAGATATCTCTTTGAAAGTGCAAAACTATCTGTTTTTCTTTACTCTTGTGTTTTGTTTGCAAAAACATCCAATGATTTATTTTTGAACATATGCATTTGAATGTAATTACCATTTACAAATGAACAAAATAGAAAGACAATCACTGATGGCTTTAAGAGATAGGGAAATCTCTCTAAGTCATTTCCATAAAGTCCCCCGCAGTGTGCAGTTTAATCCCAAGCGTAACAAATTTCCAATTATCCACCCCCAGTAGAAGTCGTCCAATTTCTCAAGATTCCCCAACGGGATTTCACAAAGAAGTACACGGCGTTTCCCTTACAACAGAGTTTATTTCTCTAAACAGAAATTCATCAACGCTTCAACTTTGCAACATGAAGACTTACACTCCATATCCTCAGCATCAGTCAGGGATTTATTTTCCCCAATCCAACCAACAGTACAGCAGAGTAGATCACATATGCATACATCGCATCCATATATCATAAACATCGATAACACGAATGCATGTATCACAATCTCATTATACAATGCACTTCATACAACATGACATTGCATACAGCTAATGTTTTACCCTTTTCAGGATAAGATTAATCAATGGCTATCATCAACAAATTACAAAGGTCAGAGATTGATACCTAAAACAAGCCAGGACAATTATCTACACGACCAACTGAAGCAATCCAGCGCGGGTTCTTCAGATTCAACTTTTGATACAGTTCAAATACGCTCCAGACACGGATGCCATTCTGATACTCATTCAGATTCAGCTTCTCAGATACAGTTCAGATACGTTCCAGACACGGATGCCATTCTGATACTCATTCAGATTCAGCTTCTTAGATACAATTCAGATACCCTCCAGATACGGATTCCATTCTGATACTCATTCAGATTCAACTTTTGTTACAAGTTCAGATACGCTCCAGACACGGATGCCATTATGATACTCATTCAGACCCAGCTTCCAGATACAGTTCAGATACGCTCCAGACACGGATGCCATCCTGATACTCATTCAGATTCAGCTTTCAGATACGCTCTAGACACGGACGCCATTTTGATACTCATTCAGATTCCGCTCTCAGATATAGTTCAGATACGCGCCAGACACGGATGCCAATATAATACTCATTCAGATTCAACTTTCAAATACAGTTCAGATACGCTCCAGACACAAACGCCATTCTGATACTTATTCAGTTTCAGCTTACAAATACGGTTCAACATTCATTTCTGGATGGCATCTACAACCCCATCTCCAACAACTTTCCATCATATCTCCAAATGGAATCTTTAAGCCCATTCCCTCAACCATCACATCCTCGAGTGCAAATTTCTGGGCACTTTAGTGTCCAATCATCTTCCACCTTCGAGTCACGAATGGCAAAACTCGCCAATCTAACTCTTCAGGCTTAAGAAGATTGAACAGGGGAATCTGTTGTACCCCAAAATTTTCCCTCTCATTTATCAATAATTTGTTCACAAGATCTCCTTTGGCTCAAGACTGCACTAGGGTTGATCAGCTCAAGACACCTCCTTAAGCACTGATGACCAAAATTAGGGTTTGAGATTGCACAAGGATATTTGGACTTCCAATGCCCCATATGACCTTCATGGATCATTACGGACCCTCAATATTACTCATGTCAAGTTTCAAGCTTTGGATCACACTTTTGCTCAGTCAATTGAGCAGTTGACCTAAAAATCAACTGTATTGGGGGAAAAGTCAACTGTGGCCAATTTACAGTCAAACTTCATAATTTTTTATCCACATCAACATTTTAAACTCATATGAATCATTTTATCAAGTTTGGACCATAATTCCTCAAGAAATTTGATCAAATCTTCAAAAGGGCAAAATGGTCAAAATTAGGGTTTTGACTGGGAAAGGGCAATTTCTGATTTTTGACCTAGAAAATGATCAATTGATTTAAGGCATGATCTCAAGAGTCCAATTGCATCATTTTGACCTATTGACATGGCTCAAAACATTGCTCAAGTCCAATGGAATGACAGATGAATTTTCAGTCAACTGATCAAAAGTCAACTGTATACTGAAAAGTCAAACTTTGACTTTTTGGTCAAAATCAAATGTCAAAGATCACAATTCATAAAAGCATGTCAAAATATGAAACTTATTCATCAAGAAATAAAAAATTCAGGATTTCATTTTGAAAAGTTAAAATTTCTAAACTTAGAAATTTTTCTAAGTGTTGGAAATTTCTTATTTTTTCACAACTTTGATAAAAAATTTCACCATGATGCAAGATGATTCAAAGGAAACTTCCAACATTAAAGTTTTATATCTCCATGAAATATACAAAATTTCTTTACACAACTCCTTCCAAAAGTGCTTGGATCTCAAGTTATAATTTTAAGAACACATGGTCATGAAACAAAGCACTTAGTGAAATTTTTGCCCTAATTTGGTCAGGATTTTAACCCAACTTCATGGAACTTTTTCATATAGTTACAAGGGGAATCTTCAAAAGTAATTCAAATATGGGTTGTATATCACATTAAAATCTTTCTAAAATGTCCAAGAACTCCTTGAGATCATTCTTGAGTAGGGAGAATCGAAGAGATGAAGTTAGGGTTTTATCACTTGAATTACAAGTCATTTTGTGATGAACAAATTCAAAATTCAAAGTTGTGCTGCATAACCTCTACTTTTCAGGCCTCAAACTTGTTAGGCAATCCATAATTAATTTCTTGCACAGCTGTTAGAGGTCTCATTTCAAGCATTCAATGCAAGGCCATGCTTTATATCCATTTTGGAAAGAAAGTGCACATTCCCATTTCGATAGTGACTTTTTGCACAAAACATATTTTTTAGGCTTGCACTTGTTCTCTTCTGATCATACATGTCTCATAACACAATAGAAATGGTTTAGACACTTACAATCACCCATCCCATGCTTGTACTTCACATTGAAACTTGTTTTCCCATTTTTCTTGAAAATCAAGTAACCTAGCATTTAGCTTGAAACTGGTACTTCTGACTTTCAAAACCACTCAAGACCTCTTGCTTATACATACACAAGCATTTGGCCACAAAACAGATGCATGCTTGACCCCTAAAAACACCAAGAGCTCAGAATTGCATCACATACCTCCATTGTTGCCAAACCTGACCAAGAGTTTGAAACTCACATCTCCCTCGTGTGTTTTCAAGCCTTTTGGTTCCTAAAGTTTCTAAACATCATTTAGAACTCATCCCACACTCTGTTACAAGACTGTAACATCATTAACACCATCCTCCATTTTCAAAAACAGAGTTTTGCACTTGGACTTCTCCAGAACTCTTAAGGCACTTTCAGCTCAAGCTAAGCATCCCATTAGCTTCCTGGGAACTTGAGGAAGCTAACCCAATCATTAGAACTCGATGAAAGCTTCTCAAACTCCAAACCCGATACCCTCTTGCAAGGTAAGTTTTCTAACTTTGGAAATTTTCATACAGGCATCTTCAATGATTTATTTGTAAATGAAAAATGTAGATATCATTGCCCTAAAGCTAATCATGTCCATAGTTTTCATTAATTTTGCTTGAGCTTAGAGAATTTTAAGATTGAAGTTTCTGATTTTTTTAGGGTTCAAAATAGGGCCATTAAAATTCATGTTTATGTTTGAGATATAATTATTTTGCTTTAGATTGCTGAAATCGTGAGGAAATTTGCTACAAGTTTCTTGTTTACAGTTTTCATTTTTTTTAAGAATTTATTGAGATACAGATGCTCTGGCTGGGCGTGAGGTTGAAGTTGAAGTCCAGGCCATGGACTTGTTTACTATCATATATTTATTGTTTTGATTATATAAACGGATGTATAGCCACCTCAGTGGTAGAAGCGCACGCCTGTAACCAGAGGGACCTGGGTTCGAGCCCCAGTGGTACCCTTTTGATTTTTTTCTTCATATTTTCCCTATTCTGACTTTTTTGGACAAGCGTTGGGCCTCCTTCTTGGGCCTTGTTGTTTTAGTTTTTACTTTCTGACCCCCTTGCAGGTTATTCATACCCCTGACCCAGTTTTATTTTCTTTTTCTTATTTTTTATTTATTTGTTTTCTTAAATATTTTTCTAATATTAAAAAATCATAAAAAATATAAAAATAGTAGATTTATATTTTGACATAGTTTATTTATTTTTTCTCACACAAAAATTATTTTATTTAATCATACTTTATTTATTTCACTAATTATTTTGTAAATTTAATAAAAAAACTAGGGTTTTAATTATTTTTCTTTTACACAATTTAAATATATTATTTTAATATTTAAAAAGACCAAAAATATTTTATAATACTATAAATTATTTTTAAGACAAAAACACCAAAAATATTCTTCTTACAAACTTATTTTCTTTTAATCAAATTAATAGATTAGGGTTTTATTTAATTTCTTTTCCTAGTAAATTTAGGTTTACTTTTTATTATTTTAATTAATTATTTTCTTTTAGTTAATTAGATTAAAGCAAAACCCTTTTCCTAAAAAAAATCCAAACAAACATTCATTTACTTTACATTTGTATTCTTGTATATTTATTCATTATGTACATTATTTATTTCAATTCTTGTATAAATTCAATATGGTTGTAATAAATTAATTAGGTTTATTTTCTTGCAATTCCCATTTATAATTTGTACACCCCCTCCCATAAGTATTGTAATAGCGTAGTATTTTTAAATTTCGCAATTTATCGCTTTATATACAAATGCTAGTAATTAGGGTTTGTATGGAAAGACTAAAACCAATCAATTAGAAAACCCTAATCAAAGACAAAATCAAGCATGAAAACAATACATTTGCAAACAAGCACCCCTAGGGTAAAATCCACTTGGTTGCCTTACAAAATGGCCATATTACGCATGTGAGGTATCTTAGCAAAAACAAGCAAAAATATAAGATCATAGTCCCTCGATGACGCTATCTATGTTGCCTTTCAAATGATCTTAGTCCCTAAAAGAGAATGCTAAGATACCTTGCAACATTGCTAATCATGGTTATACGATGACCCACGCCTGTCCCGTTTACATCCAAAGATAGGGTTACTTACCAAATCAATGGTAAGATAACAATGTCAAAGGAAAAGGAAAATGAACATGAAAGACTTTTGAGTAGGTAGAATGCTCCTAATTACTTGCTCCATTTCAAAACAAACATCCTTGCTATTTTCAAAACAAACACCTACACTTTCAAAACCTCTTACAAACTTGAAAATATTTTCAAAAGATCAAACATCTTTGTATACATTCTTACGAACGAGAATCATTACAAAGATTGCCTAAACAATAGTCTCTTTACAAAATACTTTCAAAAAAACACACAAAGCAAAATTTCAAATAAAAGCAAGTGATCTAGCAAGTAACTAAGAGCCCATGGAAAACCATGGATGAAAACGGTGCTAATACCTTCTCTTTTCATAATCTACCCCCCAAACTCAAGAAATAATCTCAAAGGTCTTTCCTGTGCTTTTTCACCTTTCGTTTTGGATAAAAGAAAAGTCGGTGACGACTATTGCTAACCGCAACATTTGCGATCAAACGCAAAACCTTCAAGTCAGTTCTGCCACCGTATCATAGTGATGACGACAGGGAGTGATGGTTTCTTCCTCGTCGGGCGTTGTTATCTCATCGAGGGGAGGGGCTCCGCCCTCGTCGCCTCAATTTGAATGATAGCAACCTACTGCAGTCTTCTTTGCAGGTGCTCTTCGTTTTCTTGGATAGGGGAGAGTCTTTATCCTTTTTGGGAGATGCTCGATCATATTTCTTACGGGAAAAAATGTCGAGCCTTTCCTTTCTTGGAGGACGCCCACCCCAGGGAGGTGATATGCTGGAGGAGTTATGTCGTCGATATCTCCGAGGGGGAGATCTTAACTGTTTCCGCTCCAAAGCCCCAATCCTTTTGTTCTACTGGAGGATGAAGAAGTTGGTTTGGTTAAGGGCAACGATCATTGCTGCTATTGCTGGGTCGGCGTTCTGCGGAATAGGGACCGATTATAGAATCTCGGGATGGTCTTCGACAGGGCTCTTGTGAAATTGTTTGTCTAAGAATTGATTGTTGTCGTGATCAGCATTGATAGTATATCTGTCACGGGCGCCGAAGTTATCCTCGAGGTGAGGATGTCCTTGGCTTCCGTCGATCTTGCATGCCGGGGAGAGCACAATCTTTCCAGATAGTTAGTGATCATCATGGTCGGCCATGATTGATGAATGAGAGGATCTTTGGTCTTCAGATTCTGGGAACAGAAAACGGGGAAGATAGTTCTCATAGACGGCGTCACTGATCTTACCAGTTGATCAAAACTTGTAAGCTGGACAGAGGATGATCTTTGACGAGCTAGAAAAGTCGATGAGAAGAGGGGGTTGTACATGCAAGGCACTCCGACGATCAAGTGTGTGAGCCAAGATATACAAGCAGAATATGAGAGTTTAAGGTGTGAGATTGTGAATACCTGACCCTCACTTCTATGAGGGTTTATATAATGTTCCCCGGACGCGTAGCCGCTAGTTCTTATTTTTGGGACTAGATATGCGAGTCAGAAAAAATAGGTAACTGTCAGGACTGAGTCAAAACGGGCATGTATGCTCGTAAGTAGCCATTTGTTCTGAGGAGGATTACGGGCATATGGTCGTTCTAGTCGTTTCCCGGGTGTCTGCCCAACCCGTGTCGGACTGACGGAAGACACTTGCTAACTGGGTCAGATGTGCGTGTCAGGCATAACTGGTCCTGTGTTCAGAGATGTGGTAGACCAAAGTGTTGGACCACTATTGTTGAATCGTACCAAAAATAAAAGTGAATTGAACCAATTCTAATCATTGGACTAGTCCAGCTCCCAAATTATAAAAGAATAATACAAAATAACACTGCAAAGTAAGAAAAAAGTATATATTAAAGGGGAGAAAAAGTATATATTTGAGATGGAACTGAGTGATATACATAAAGCTGAAATCGTCCGTCCCATCCGGTAGGAAAAAAATACTGAGCAGACCAAGTGTAACAGATGTCCCTGTTGGATGCGTCTCAGCATTCAAACACATCGCACACTGGATGATGAAAATTCTGATATAGAAACTGCAAAGGATGAAAACACTTTGGTTAACCAGAAATATAAATGGTTATGACTCAGAAATATAATCTTATAATAATATCGCAAAAAGCTTAGCCAGTTAGATGAAAACACGCCTGGTTATTATATTAAATCTCTAACATGCCACCTTTAAACCGTTAGAAGCTCCCGGTTTGCTCGAAATGAAAGCAATTACCCGTGTACTATTTTCATAGAAAAGCACAAGGAACAATTTCTTACACAAGCCTCTTTGCATGAATTCAAGGTTGATTTTATAACAGGTACATCATATTTAAGAGCAAAATAATCTAGATCTTCACCAACATGTAAAAGTTCTGTTGAACTTCCATGAGAGAACATGCTGAGATGTTAGGAGTTTGCAATTGAAACGTGACCGAATTCTCAAAGAATTAAACATAGTAAGGATCACAAGGCTCAGGAATTCCACAAGGGTCTTTAGGCAATTTCAATATCTCAGGGTTATTAGACTTTCCTTTGTTAAGATCATAGAAATAAATTGCACCATTTGTATCCAAAATAGCAATGACGATTTTTTTTTAGGAATAATCATGTATTAAATTTTTTTCCGCAAATAACCATGTTTCGGAGAAAATTACGCAAATAACCATATTTCAGAAAACTCCCCAAGGGAGGAGCCATCCCACTTGGCGCCTACACCTTATTTTTAAGGGGAGGCGCCATCTCACTTGGCGCCTAGGTGTTAAAGGCTTGCCCTAAGCCAAGTGAGATGGCGCCTTAGTGCAATTGGGAGGCAAATTTTCGCGTTTTTTATTTTAAATGCGGTGCGTTACGTATTCGATATAGGATCAGTAAAGTTGACTTTTTATTTACAAAATATGATTACACACATAACGATTACATAAAAAAATAGATTAATCAGTGGTCCCCCGGAATCCGGTAATGACCCCCCGGTTCCGCATCCCCGTCCTCGCCTTTTCCGTGCTGGGTTTCGCCGCGTTTCCTGTTGTGGCAGGGTCGATGGCCCAGCGAAGTCAATGCGTTCCGGATCCATGAAATCAGTCTGATCTCCATATCTAGAAAATCCACTTTGGTACAGTCGGTTACCTATACCCTCAAAGTTTGGTCGTGCTGGTGGTGGGTGGGGTTCCATGGTTGGTCTGTAGCACTGGTCGTCTGAGTACGGGGGTAGAAAGGAAATGGATCTTGGGGTGTTTGGTATTGAGGATGTTGGGTGCTTTGGTGATGTTGTGGTTGATGGTAAGTTGGGTCGGTTGGTTCATAATCTTCGGACAATCCCAGATCAGAGCTAAGGTTGGATGTTGAGAGGCCCATATTGGGATATGCAAAAGACTGAAATTGTGTGTGGGGTATGCAGGTGTGTTGGTATTGTGATTGAAATTGTGGTTGGGTGTGAGGCATATGGGGGTATTGGTACTGAAGTGGTGATTATGGTTGGTTGTGGGGCATGTGGGTGTAATTGTATTGTGGTGGTGACTGTGGTTGGGTGTTTGTGGTTCTGTTTTGTCGGGGGGGTTGGTGGGAGGTTGATGTGTGTTGGGCTTGTTGTTGGGAAAATGAGGGTTGTGCCCATTGTGTTCGTGGGTCAACCAAATACCTTAGATGAGACATGTGCATTTCAGGGGTACTAACCGATCTGTACCAAGATAAATACTGATATGTGTGTCGCATATTACCATGGTTGAGGAAAACTGGGAATTACAAGACATGTCGGTGACGCCTCTGCCACATCTTACACCATTCTGGAGCAAAGTCTTTCCAGTTGGTAAGACCCCATTGGGCGTTGACCCTTTTGAGATGCCACGGGGACAAACAAGTCAGATCATTGAGTATCTCTTGATGCATTCCAAACTGCATCTTGACACGGTCGCTGTGGTGCATCTCCATAACATTGAACCGTATGATTGCAGTCTTTGCGCTCCAAATTGCTGCATCCTCGGGGTTTGGTTCATGGTCCAAACCCAAATATGGTCTCCAGACAAACTGCGGATAAAATTAAATCAGGTTAATGAAAACCTAATAAATAAATAATTTAAAAGTAGAAAAGTTGAAAGGTACGACGTACATCATCCGGGCCAAGGTGATCCAATAGATTGTAGTATAGTGCGACATTGAATCTTGGATTCTTGCCGTAATCCATACCCCTCACGCAATACCTAAAGGAACTGTATAGATGGGCTAAAACAGCAGAACCCCAACTATAGTTTCTAGTTTTTTTAAAGTCTCTAAGTAAATTTAAATACATAAAATTTACACTATTTCTCGTACTTTCGGGAAATAAAAAGGTTCCAAATAGTATCATTATATAATTTCTAGCTTTTATTACCTTAGCTAGCTCGGAGGAATTTTCGTTCAATTCCAGAGTCGCATAATGATTTTTTAGCTCAGTAAGTAGTATACCCTGACCTCTCGCACCACCACCTTCAACCATATCCCTGCCCAATAATTCTTCACATAGAGAATTGGGTTGTTGAACCGACCCGTTAACCGCCTTACCGTGGACAAGGAGACCCAATGACATGTACACGTCCTCTAGTGTGACGGTACATTCACCTATTGGTAGATGAAATGTATGGGTCTCTGGTCTCCACCTTTCCAACATTGCAAGTATGAACTTTGAATCAATTGTGCAGTTGGAGATCTTTATAACATTTTTGAAACTTGCGTAATTGAGATAGGGTACGATCAACGGGTCGGGAGCAAGGTAGTTGTGTGACCGGATTCTGAATCTTTTAGTATCCTAAGTTAATAATGTAAAAGGTGTAAGAGTAGGTAAGATGAATAAAGCATTACTAGAAGTATGAAAAATGTATAAGTATAAAAGAAACTTACAAATGCTGCAATGTTGTCCCTTGTTCCTCTGTGAGAATCGCCCATTGTGAGAAGAGCCATTGTTGAAAATGCCTGAGATTATGAAAGAGTTTGAAATTGTAAGAGATTATGAAAGAGTTTGTAGCAGAGAGTGAGACGATTGTGGATGCGAGAGAAGTATGTAAGGCTCTATATTTATAGGCAAAATTTTATCATAGAGTAAGTGAGGTTGTAGGTGGGTGCATGCATGCATGATAAGTGTCACTCTTGCAGTGTAGGCGCAGGCTAGGTGACAGCTTTGGAGAAGGCATCTCTGCATGCATGTAACACAATTCGACGTGAAGGGAGGCGCCATTGGACTTGGAGAAAGAGTACAAAAATGAAAGGTGTCGCCATCTCTGTTGGCGAATAAGAGGTGGCATGAGTTGCAGTGTAGGAACATGCTAGGTGACAGCCATGGAGAAGGCATCTCTGAATGCATGTAACACTATTGGACGTGATGGGAGGCGCCTTAGAGGTTGCAGTGTAGGTGCAATGTAGGCGCAGTCTAGGTGACAGCCTTGGAGAAGGCATCTCTGCATGCATGTAACATGATTGGACGTGAAGGGAGGCGCCATTAGACTTGGCGAAAGAGTACAAAAATGAAAGGTGTTACCATCCCTGTTGGCGAATAAGAGGTGGCGTGAGTTTCAGTGTAGGCGCGGGCTAGGTGACAACCTTGGAGAAGGCATCTCTGAATGCATGTAACACTATTGGACGTGATGGGAGGCGCCTTAGAGGTTGCAGTGTAGGTTCAGTGTAGGCGCAGGCTAGGTGACAGCCTTGGAGAATACATCTCTGCATGCATGTAACACGATTGGACGTGAAGGGAGGCGCCATTGGACTTGGCGAAAGAGTACAAAAATGAAAGGTGTCGCCATCCCTGTTGGCGAATAAGAGGTGGCATGGGTTGCAGCGTAGGCGCAGGCTAGGTGACAACCTTGGAGAAGGCATCTATGAATACATGTAATACTATTGGACATGATGGGAGGCGCCTTAGAGGTTTCAGTGTCGGTTCAGTGTAGGCGCAAGCTAGGTTACAGCCTTGCAGAAGGCATCTGTAACACCCCAATTCTACCCGCGAATTTAATAATTAAAAATAGAGTAATAAGACTTCATAAACAAATTGAGGCATCACATATTCATGGTTTCCACTTTGTAATATAATGCATCATCAAATAATCAAAAGTCGGATATACCGATCATGTTATCATACATCAAGTAAGCATATACATATGCACACGGCAGCGGATACGTCAACATCTATGCCATATAAAAACATATACATCAACAAAATAGTCATGTCATAATATAAACATAAACCACATAAATATCAGGATATACAAGTATTCTATCCTAATCAAAATAATCAAAAGCGCCCATCCCGAGTGTTACGCGATCAGAGCAAGGTGACTCAAAAGTAAAGACTCGAGCTAATCCACCTCATCAACGCGGATCACCTGCACGTTACCAATATAAAGGTAATAACGAAACAAGTAAAGGATGAGATAATTCAAATCACATAAATAAAGAGATGATAAATAATATATAGTTTCAGAATTATAAAGAGATACCAACATAAATAATATTCAGCATAAACTCCAATCTCACACACTTTTATCACCAATTAAATTCATATAAATCAACACTTTGTCAACACCGCACAATCATCATAAAATCAACAACAATTCATGCGTCACCAAACAACTCAACAACTTAAACAACATAAACCTCAACGACGACATAAACAACGAAATGCGACTCAACAATGTTTATGCATGTGGTACCAACGAGGCAATCAACCCCCGACATTTTCCATATAATTAGAGGCACGAGGCAATCAGCCCCCAACAGTGTCATAAAGACCAAGGCAATCAGCCCCCACCATGAAATCATGTATGCGACTCGAATGGACACGACACACATACACAACAACAATCAACAACAACATCAACTCATCATTTGGCGTAAGCCCTCAACGTTTCATTTACCAAACTCCAAGGTAAAACGATCAACAACAACATATTTTTCATTATGCAAATCATTAACAACAATTCATCAATCGCCAAAATCATGCATTCAATTAATAGAAGCATATCAACAATATTCATAATTTAATTAATTCCGGATATGAATTAATATTCACCAAAATATACTCGTCATAAAAATCATTCCAAAAAAATTGGCATTAATAATATTATTAAACGCCATAACCGGGTCTCTGAAATGCCACTCGAACCGTCTAAATCGGACTCGTTTTCATCATTTACCGGTTACCCAAATTACCGATTAAACCGATTATATTTAACTTTATAAAATAACATTTCAATTCATAAAATATATATCTTTCTGTTAGAGTAGTAACCCAATTATTCTGCTACTGCATAATTTCCTAACTGGTATAATATGTTACTGATATGCCTATTATAGTGTTTCTGTTATATTGCCTACTTGCCAAAACATGAAATTAATACATGCTATCCAAGGAAAAATATCCACCGCACAAGCCAAACCAGTTTATTTCCTTTCTTCTGTTTCAACTTCATACTAGTTCCCAGTTTGTTTCTTAACAGGTTTATGTTTTTTTTAGCAGAACAAAATCATAATGCATCATAATCTAACCATCTAGTTTAGGTTTCTTAACATAATTTTTTTTCCAACAACATAGTAACAATATAAAAAAACAATAACCATATATTTTCAGCAACATAATCTAACCATCAAAACAAATCAATAAATTTCAAGAACAACCCCCAAATTTTTACAACCCTAACTCATAAAATTTATCATTAATCTATTTATAGGATATAAATTATCAAACCCCTTACCTCTAGTTCTTGATTCCTAGTTATTGTTCTTATTTCTTCTTTACCCACCAAGCACTCTCTTTTCTCTCTATTTTCTATTTTGATTTTCTGATGACACTACTTATCCTTCTTTCCTCTTATTATACAAAACTACACACTAACACACTAACCACACACTACCACCCACTTATGTACTTGTTTTTACTTTTATTATTCTGATACTACTATGTTTCAAACACATGCCTTGGTTTTGTTTACTTAATATAATAAAACCCAACTTAATCAAATAAGCCTGAATAAATAAATATCGGTCCGAATAAATAATTATCGGTACGAATAAATAATTACCGGTCCGAATAAAATAGTTATCGGACCGAATAAAATAATTACCAGTCTGAATAAATAATTACCGGACCGAATAAAATATCGCCGAATATATTAATAAATATACCGATTAAAAAATATAATATTATCACGAAATAATTATTAACCGATAATTTGAAAATAATAATATAAATATGATATTTAATAAATCAGGGCGTTACAACTCTCCCCCACTTAAAAGAATTCCGTCCTCGAAAATTTACCTGATTCGAAAAGCTCGGACTAGGAATCCCACATCTTGCTCTCCAACTCCCACGTCGTTCTCTCACAAGCCGCTCCTATCCAAACAACTTTGATCAAAGAGATTTATTTGCCACGAAGAGACTTTATCTCACGATCTTTGATCCTCAAAGGCCTCGTCTCCACCGTAAGATTATCACGAACTTGAATATCATCCATTTCAATCATATGGGACGGATCCGGAACATACTTCTGAAGTTGCGACACATGGAACACATCGTGAAAATTCAAAAGATTTAGCGGCAACGCCACTTTATAATCCACTTTTCCAACTTTACTAGCAATTTGATAAGGACCAATAAAGCGAGGAGTCAACTTCTTCGATTTCAAGTCTCGCCCAACACCGGTTGTAGGAGTAACTCGCAAAAACACATGATCACCCGATTGAAATTCCAAATATTTCATTCGTTTGTCATGGTAACTCTTTTGTCGACTTTGAGAAATTCTCATCTTTTCTCTAATCATCTTGACTGCTTCGGTAGTCTCTCTAACCAACTCCGGTCCAAGTACCACACTTTCACCCGTCTCATGTCAACACAAAGGAGTTCTACACCTCCGCCCATACAATGCTTCAAACGGTGCAATTCCAATACTTGCATGAAAACTGTTGTTATAAGTAAACTCGATCAATGGAAGATAAGTATCCCATGAACCACCATGTTCAAGAATGCAAGCTCGTAACAAATCTTCCAAATATTGAATCGTCCTTTCCGTTTGACCATCGGTTTGAGGATGATAAGCCGAACTCAACCTCAACTTAGAACCTAAGGCCTCTTGCAAGCTTTTCCAAAAATATAAAGTGAACCTCAGATCTCAATTCGAAACAATACAAAGGGGAATACCATGTAATCTCACGATCACATGCGTATAAATCTCCGCCAGCTTTGATACGGGATAACTGATGTTAATAGGAATAAAGTGAGTCGACTTTGTAAGCCTATCAACAATCACCCAAATCGCATCATGTCCTCTAGGTGTATTCGGCAACCCCGTCACAAAATCCATGGAAATGCTATCCCATTTCCATTCTGGAATTTCCAATGGTTGCATCAACCCTGCAGGTTTCTGATGCTCCACCTTTGACTTCTGACATGTCAAACAAGCATACACAGACTGAGCTACCTCTCGTTTTATACCCGACCACCAAAATAATTTCTTCAAGTCTTGGTACATCTTGGTCGCTCTGGGATGAATACTCAAACTGCTTCAGTGACTTTCTTCTAGAATCATTCTTTTCAAGTCCACATCCTCAGGAATACAAATCCTATCTCGGAACCTCAACACACCTTGAGCATCCAATTTGAAATCACCATTCTCAGTTTGTCCATTACCAACCAACAAGTCAACAAGCTTCACATCAAGCTTCTGAGCTTCTCTAATGCTATCAAGGAAATCATTATTGATCTTTAACATTCCCAAGATAACACTCTTCGGCGTCACCTCGATCACAAGACTCATATCTCTAAATTGTTCAATCATTTTCAACTCTTTCACCATCAAAAGTGACATATTCAAAGTCTTTTGACTTAAGGCATCGGCCATCACATTTTCTTTACCAGGATGGTAATTCAAGCCAAAATCATAATCCTTTAACAATTTGAGCCACTGTCTTTGTCTCATGTTAAGCTCTTTTTGATCAACAAGTACTTCAAGCTTTTATGGTCACTAAACACTTCGAATCTAGAACCATAAAGGTAGTGTCTCCAAATCTTAAGCATAAAAACAACTGCCGCAAGTTCAAATTCATGTGTAGGATAATTCTTCTCATGAATCTCCAATTGCCTAGAAGCATAAGCAACCACTTTTCCACTTTGCATAAGCACACCACCTAGACCCATCTTGGAAGCATCGCAATAAACCACAAACGGTTCCTCAAGATAAGGTAAAATCAAGATCGGATCCGTTGTCAACCTTTTCTTCAATTCCATAAAACTTTCCTCACACTTGACATCCCACACAAACGCAGCTCCTTTACAAGTCAACTTTGTCAAGGGAAGTTCCAACTTAGAAAATCCTTCGATAAACCTTCTATAGTAACCCACCAAGCCTAAGAAACTTCTAATCTCAGTAATCAACTTAGGCGTTTCCCATCTCAACACAGCATCAACTTTTGAAGGATCCACCGTAATGCCATCACCATAAATGACATGGCCCAAAAAGCTAACTTCACTTAACCAAAACTAGCACTTTGATAACTTGGCATACAACTTCTTCTCTTTTAACACTTCCAACACAATACACAAATGCTCCGCGTGTTCTTCTTCCGATTTAGAATAAATCAGAATATCATCAATGAAAACTACCATGAAGCAATCCAAATAAGGATGGAAAATACGATTCATGTATTCCATGAATACTCCCGGTGCATTAGTGAGACCGAAAGGCATCACCAAATACTCGTAATGTCTGTATCTAGTTCGGAATATGGTCTTCTAAATGTCTTCGTCTTTCACCCTTATTTGATGGTAACCCAATCTCAAGTCAATCTTGCTAAACATACGGGCACCAACTAATCGGTCCATCAAGTCATCGATTCTTGGAAGTGGATATCTATTCTTGATTATCACTTTGTTTAACTGACGGTAATCGATGCAAAGTCTCATGCTACCATCCTTCTTCTTAACCAACAAAACCGGAGCTCCCCAAGGTGACACACTTGGTCTAACAAACTTTTTCTCAAGCAAGTCTTCTAATTGGCTCTTCAATTCTGAAAACTAGGATGCGGACATCCTGTATGGTGCCATAGAGATATGTCTGGTACTAGGTACAAGATCCACGGAAAATTCAACTTCTATTTCTGGCGGTGCACTAGGAATCTCATCAGGGAATACTTCGGGAAAGTCGCACACCACCGGAAAGTTCACAATCACAGCCTGACTCTCAACAGAAAGAGTCGCCATCAAAAAGAAAACTAACGCTTCTTCTTTCATGAATTCATTCAACTGTTTCGTAGATACCAAAATGGCTCGTTCTTCTTCTTCGAAAGAAGAAAATCTCACTGTGTTGTCGTAGCAGTTGATATGAACATAATTGGCTTTCAACCTGTCCATACCTAAGACCACGTCCAACCCGACAAGCGATAAACAAATAAGATTCACAACAAGTCTCTATCAAAGATTGATAAAGGGAAACTTGCATATACAAAAGAAGTAGTAACCGTTCCCTTAGCTGGAACTTCTACAATCATGTCTCTATCCAAGGAAGATAAGGTAAGACCCATTCTCTTAACACAATCAGCGGAAATAAAGAAATGTGTAGCACTATTATCAATAATAGTAATGAGAGGAATGCTATTAATGAAACTATTACCTCGAATGAGACCATCTTCATTTGTCGTATGACTACCCGACAAAGCAAACACTTTCCCCACACCTTGCACCTTCTTCGGGTTCTTACATTGAGTGCTAATGTGTCCGCCTTCACCACAGTTGAAGCAAATAATCTCCTTATACCTACAATCATTAATCATGTGTCCCGTTTTTCCACATCAGAAACACCTCCTCTCATCCTCCCTATTATTCACATCACCTCCACAAACATTACTTTTGTGGCCAGGTTTTCCACACTTGAAGCAAACGATACTAGAAGGAGCATCTCCCCCACTATATCTTCTCCCTTGAACCACTTTTTGCTTCCCTTTTCCAACTGGGACATCATAGGGTTTCCCACGACTTTGTTGACCTTTGTTCCTCTTATCAGAAATAATTTTGTAGTGGGCATTGCTATCCTCTTCAAAGATTCTACAACTATCAATCAAATCCGCAAAGACACGTATTTTATGATAACCAACAACCTTCTTGATTTCAGGACGTAAGCCATTTTCAAACTTCATGCATTTTGAGAACTCACCAGTTGGCCCATCATAGTGTGGATAGAATTTAGCCAACTCAATGAACTTGGCCCTATAATCAGTTATAAACATATTTCCTTGCTTCAGCTCAAGGAATTCTATTTCTTTCTTTCCCCTCACGTATTCAGGAAAATACTTTCTCAAGAATTCCCTTCGGAACACTTCCCACGTCACTTCTTCATCAGCAAGTTCCAACCTTTGGCGGGTTTTAACCCACCAATCGTCAGCTTCAGCAGTTAACTTATGTGTGCCATAGCGGATCTTTTGCACATGAGTGCAATCCATCACTCTGAAGATTCTTTCAACTTCCTTCATCCATGCAAGAGCTCCCTCGGGATCATACTTCCCTTGGAAGGTAGGAGGGTTCTCCCTCTGGAAGGTAGCCAAACTACGAGACCCCGCGTTCTCGTCAGCATTTGGCGGATTTTGAAATGCCTAAGCCATTGCCTGCATAGCGGCAGTAAGAGAATCATCATTCCTACCAACATTCCTTCCAGCCATTACAACTTCTACTCACAATAAAAACAAATATTAGAATCAACAAATAACAATACTTGATTGTTAAACAACTAAAGACTCAACAACTTGGCCAGACAGACCGACCTGCTCTGATACCACTAATGTAACACCCCAATTCTACCCGCGAATTTAATAATAAAAATCAGAGTAATAAGACTTCATAAACAAATTAAGGCATCACATATTCATGGTTTCCACTTTGTAATATAATGCATCATCAAATAATCAAAAGTCGGATATACCGACCATGTTATCATACATCAAATAAGAATATACATATGCACACGGCAGCGGATACGTCATCATCTATGCCATATAAAAGCATATACATCAACAAAATAGTCATGTCATGATATAAACATAAACCACATAAATATTAGGATATACAAGTATGTTATCCTAATCAAAATAATCAAAAGTGCCCATCCCGAGTGTTACGCGATCAGAGCAAGGTGACTAAAAAGTAAAGACTAGAGCTAATCCACCTCATCAACGCGGATCACCTGCACGTTACCAATATAAAGGTAACGGCGAAACAAGTAAAGGGTGAGATAATTCAAATCACATAAATAAAGAGATGATAAATAATATATAGTCTCGGAATTATAAAGAGGTACCAACATAAATAATATTCAGCATAAACTCCAATCTCACACACTTTTATCACCGATTAAATTCATATAAATCAACACTTTGTCAACACCGCACAATCATCATAAAATCAACAACAATTCATGCGTCATCAAACAACTCAACAACTTAAACAACATAAACCTCAACGATGACATAAACAACGAAATGCGACTCAACAATGTTTATGCATGTGGTACCAACGAGGCAATCAGCCCCCAACATTTGCCATATAATTAGAGGCACGAGGCAATCAGCCCCCAACAGTGTCATAAAGACCAAGGCAATCAGCCCCCACCATGAAATCATGTATGCGACTCGAATGGACACGACACACATACACAACAAAAACCAACAACAACATCAACTCATCATTTGGCGTAAGCCCTCAACGTTTCGTTTACCAAACTCCAAGGTAAAACGATCAACAACAACATATTTTGCATTATGCAAATCATTAACAACTTTCATCAATCGCCAAAATCATGCATTCAATTAATAGAAGCATATCAACAATATTCATAATTTAATTAATTCCGGATATGAATTAATATTCACCAAAATATACTCGTCATAAAAATCATCCCAAATTAATCGACATTAATAATATTATTAAATGCCATAACTGGGTCTCTGAAACGCCACTCGAACCGTCTAAATCGGACTCGTTTTCATTATTTACTGGTTACCCAAATTATCGATTAAACCGATTATATTTAAATTTATAAAATAATATTTCAATTCATAAAATATATATCTTTTTGTTAGAGTAGTAACCCAATGATTCTGCTACTGCATAATTTTCTAACTGGTATAATATGTTACTGATATGCCTATTATAGTGTTTCTGTTATATTGCCTACTTGCCAAAACATGAAATTAATACATGCTATCCAAGGAAAAATATCCACAGCACAAGCCAAACCAGTTTATTTCCTTCCTTCTGTTTCAACTTCATACTAGTTCCCAGTTTGTTTCTTAACAAGTTCATGTTTTTTTTAGTAGAACAAAATCATAAAGTATATAACATAATTTTTTTTCTAGCAACATAGTAACAATATAACAAAACAATAACCATATATTTTCAGCAACATAATCTAACCATCAAAACAAATCAATAAATTTCAAGAACAACCCCCAAATTTTTACAACCCTAACTCATATAAAACCTATCATTAATCTATTTATAGGATAGAAATTATCAAACCTCTTACCTCTAATTCTTGATTCCTAGCTATTGTTCTTCTTTCTTCTTTACCCACCAAGCACTCTCTTTTCTCTCTATTTTCTATTTTGATTTTCTGATAACACTACTTATCCTTCTTTCCTATTATTATACAAAACTACACACTAACACACTAACACACTAACCACACACTATCACCCACTTATGTACTTGTTTTTTACTTTTATTATTCTGATACTACTATGTTTCAAACACATGTCTTGGTTTTGTTTACTTAATATAATAAAACTCAACTTAATCAAATAAGCCCGAATAAATAAATACCGGTCCGAATAAATAATTACCGGTCTGAATAAATAATTACTAGTCCGAATAAAATAGTTACCGGATCGAATAAAATAATTATCGGTCCAAATAAATAGTTATCGGACCGAATAAAATATCGCTGAATATATTAATAAATATACCGATTAAAAATATAATATTATCACGAAATAATTATTAATCGATAATTTGAAAATAATAATATAAATATGATATTTAATAAGTCGGAGCGTTACAGCATCTTTGCCTTACTGTTGGTTTATTCAAACTCAGTACAACCTATTTAATCTTATATTTATCAAAACACTCATACACTTAATCTCTCAAACACTAGAACATTAAAAAATTCCAGCAATTAACTCATAAACTTCAAACCTTCAAACCTTCAAACAGTCATACACAATGGCCTCTACACCCCAATATGTGATCAGTGCATATTTCAACAGTGAGACATACATTTGTCCCACCTCTGGATTTTTGTTTAGAGACATTGAGAACATCCGATTTTGTTTAAACAGGAAAGCCAATTTCTTGTAATTCAAAAAACGATTGGAGGCCAAACTTGAATGAGGCCCCGTGACACAAATATTTTATCAGAATCCGTTTTTTTTTGTAACAACCAAATAATATTTTATAAGGTTGAGATTCAAGATGACGAAGACCTTCAAAATATGTTTTCCAGTCATGAGTATTCTGGGTACGACTCTATTGAGTTGTACATTATGCTGCGAGAGCCTCAGTTGTCACAAGTGGTTAATCCTTTGGAGACCGAACAAGCAGAAGTAGATGTCGTTGATGAAGAAGAAGAAGATGACGAGTTGGAGTTTGACGAAATGGTCAATGATAATTCTGAAGACGATGGGATACCTGGTATTCCTTCAAACGAGATCTACACACCACCTTCGCACATGACAAACTTCAACATGGGCGAAGATGAATCGTCTTCTGATTTATTTTTCAATCCGTATATGCAGTTGGATGAAAACTTAAAAGAGAAAGACAAATTTCGTAACAGAGAAGAATGTATCAGAGCCATCAAAAAATTTCACATGCTCAACTCGGTCGATTTTAAGGTGGACCGTGTAAATCCAGAAATGTACAAGATCATGTGTGTCCACCCTGATTGTATGTTCAAGCTCACTGCATCATACAGATTAAGAGGTGATTGTTGGGTCATAGGTTCCATGTCTACCCACACTTGTGTCAGTTCTACTCAATCACAGGATCATCGGAAACTAAATTATGATCTCATTTGTCAAGAAATCCTACCACTCGTCAGCAACAATCCATCATTGAAGGTGAAAACCATAATCTCCCACATCACTACGGTATTTAACTATACTCTGTCTTACCGAAAGGCGTGGTTAGAAAAGACCAAGGCGATTGAAAAGGTATATGGAAACTGGGAGGAGTCATACCAAGAACTTCCTCGCTACCTGAATGCACTTCAGACTTATTCTCTGGGTACTGTTTACATTCTGGAAACAGTGCCAGCATACGCCCCGGATGGTAGTCAACTCAACAGAAATGGAATATTCAGTCGAGTGTTTTGGGCTTTTCAACCTTGCATCATAGGGTTTGCGTCATGCAAACCAATTATACAAATTGATGGGACTTGGTTGTATGGGAAATACAAAGGCACGCTACTGATGGCAGTTGCACAAGATGGCAACAACAACATTTTCCCAATTGCCTTTGCCCTAGTCGAGGGGGAGACTGGTGGTGCTTGGAGCTTTTTTCTCAAAAATCTCCGAACACACGTGGCTCCTCAACCAGATCTCTATTTGATCTCTGACAGACATGCATCCATTGAAAGTGCATACAATAATCCTGCAAACGGTTGACATGACCCTCCTTCTACGCATGTCTATTGCGTTAGACATATCGTCCAAAATTTCACTAGGGAGATCAAAGACAAAACTCTTAGGAAAGCGGTTATGAATGCGGGATATGCATTGACACAACCTACGTTCAAATATTATTGCAACGAGATCCGTTTGTCAAATCCGGAAGCCGGTAGGTGGATCGATAATATTCCGGTAGAAAAATGGACTAGGTCATACGATAATGGACAAAGATGGGGCCACATGACAATAAATCTAATTGAATCGATGAATGGGGTATTCAAAGGCATACGAAACCTCCTGGTCACTGCTTTGTTTAAATCAACATATTTTAGGATGGCTTCGTTGTTTGCCAAAAGAGGTGAAATATGGAATGTTGTGTTGCAATCTGGACAACTATGGAGCGAAAGCTACATGAAGTATATTAAGGCAGAAAATGCTAAAGCCAACACCCATCTGGTTATACGATTTGACCGACACATCCACAACTTCATTGTCAAAGAGACAAGCGACCACAACGAGGGCCTGCCAAGACAAGAATATAGGGTTGTACTACCTTATCGTTGGTGCGATTGTGGCAAGTTTCAAGCCTTTCGTATGCCTTGCTCTCATGTAATTTCCGCGTGTGCCTATACTCATCAAGACGCGCTACAACTTCTGTCTCCCATTTACAAATCTGAAATGTTGCTCAATTTTTACAACAACAGCTTCCCTTTGGTAGCAAAACCAGATTATTGGCCTGCATACGACGACAAAATAGTATGGCACAATGACCAAATGCGAAGGAATAAAAAGGGTCGTCCCAAAAGTAAGCGCATCACAACCGAAATGGACCCCCTTGACAAGCTGGAAATAAAGTGTGGTTTATGTCGTCAGGTCGGACACAATCGTAAAAATTGTCCGAATCGGGCTACTGCCTCAACCACATAAAATTGTATTACAAAAAATCTTTCCTTTATTATGTTGTAAACATTAGGGTTTTTCGTTAACAGTATTTGTTACAATAAACATTGCGCGAACAAGAAATAAAACACGATAAACCTTCTACGAAATTACAACTGTTAAAACAATTTCATCTCACCCATGCATCATCAACATTACGTCGTTGTCTGTTTTGACTTCCTCCAACCAAAAATTAGGTCTTCCTGTCGCAAGTGAGAGGTTGTTGTTCGTCTTTGCTGGATCCTTCTAATTTGTTCCCCCTCCACGATGTCTCCCTCTAGCCATCGCATCAACTCCCTCTTCAGACGCTCCATGGAGTGAATGTGCCAGAATTTCATTTTCATCGGAGGTTTTGTGGCGGAGAAAATAACGTAACTATCTCTGGTAAAAATCATGGGCGATGTCATGACGCAAATAACAGAGTAAAAAATAAGAGAACAGTGCGAGAAAGTGTGAGGAATGACGGAGAAACAGATGAATTATTTATGAAAACAACATTTTGCCCTAGGAGCCAAGTGAGATGGCGCATCCTCTCACTTTTAAAGTGCATGCGTCATCTCACTTGGCTAAAAGAGAGACGAGGCGCCAAGTGGGATGGCGCCTAGGGCAAGAATGAGAGTGGATGCGCCAACTGGGTTGACTCCTCCCTTGTGGGATTTTATGAAACATGATTATTTGCGTAATTTTCTCCGAAACATGATTATTTGCGAATTTTTTTTAATACATAATTATTTCAAAAAAAAAAAATTCTAGAATGACTTAGGATCTGAAATGTTTTTTGTTGTGATATTATACTCCTTAATGATGGGTAAATCTAATATAATATATTGGAAATAATTGTGTCCAAGTTCAATTTCTTCAAGTTTTATATTTTCACAATCGAGTTTATCTATTAACTCATATCAAATATATATTTCGGCACAAATAGTGAAGTATCAGTTTAATATCTTTCATTTTACAGTGGAAGAAAAATTAGTACAGACAAATAAAAATTTAATTTCAAAATTATTTTTTATTCATAATATCAATAACTAATTTAACATGGCGATGATTAGATATAATCAAATACTACAATTAAAAGAAAATGCACGTCATATGGAGGGAAGAAGTTGGAAAGATAAATAATATAAGGTGAAATAATAGACTAAGGAAAAACACATGTGTTTTTCAAAATGATGCTTTTAAGCTCAATCAATTTTTAATGATGGAGAATACATATGTTTTCTGTGTATATCAGATCCTACTTAATTAAGATTTTTATATTGTTAATTTCAATATTTATATCAGTATATCAAATTTTTTCTAATTTCATGCTTAAATTTTAAATGCATATATATGAACAAAAATAATTAATTAATGTATAATCACAAAAGATGAAAATATTAGGATAATAATACTAAAAATATAATGGATATTAATTAAGAAATTAAAGTTTAATATAAAATAAATATTATATAAAATATAAAAAATTGTAATATAAAAGCAAAATTATTGTATAACTGTTAACGATATGATTTAGAAAGTTCATATTTATAATTATTATTTCAGTATAGCACATACAAAATAATTAAATAAATAATAAACATGTTCTTAATTAACTAAAAAATACTCAACAAAACCTTTTAGACTACCTATCCATTTTTTCTCTAGAACGTCTTATTTTTTCAATCTCCTCACTATTCCTTTTTCTTTCACAATAATAAAATAAAATCAATTAGTATATTAATTTTTTTTATAATAAAAAGTTATTAAAAATTTAATTATTATTTATCATAAATCAATTAAAAATAAATTTTTAAAAACGTGATGGTAGATTAAATCATTTTTTTATGCGAGAATTAATTAAAAAGGTGAGTTAATTGGAAACCTATGTTAGATTTTTTTAATGGAAAATCAAATCAAAAACCAAATACAAAATAATTATTTTTTCTTTTACTTTTAAAAAAATAAAAAATAACTTTTGTTTAAAGATATGAATCGTATAATAATTTTTTTTAACATTCGGAATTTTAGCATGGATATAAACACTAGTTTATATTATTTACTCTAGATTTAATTTCTGTATTAAATAATTTAAATAATTTTTAAAATGATAAAAAAATTCAATAAAAATGTTTAAAACATATTTATTTGGATAATCAAAGATAAAAGTTTAAGCAACCTGAGATTCAACAACTAGGGATTATGCAACAAAGGCTCAAATTAGAGTGCTAAGCTTCCCAATTACAATCAAACTGACTTTGGTCTTAGCTACCGATTCTCAAGCCAAAAACTTTGCATATTCTACCAAATATTGGACTATTAAAACTCCATCTTTAAACAAAATTTTGTTACCCAAAAAAGGCAACACACTGTTATTTATTTAATACTAACATCATACACTGAAACTAGCCCAAATAGAATTGGCTTACAAGATTTTATTAAAGGTTATGAAGTGGATTAGGACCTCCTGGAACGAGTCTTGTAATTTCATCATCATTATAACGTTGAAAGTAATTGTAATGTCTTGGATTTATATCTTCCAATCTTACTCTGAAAATACAATAAAAATTAGTATTATTAAATTAAAATTGCATGAAAAATATATTGAATTTAAATTTGTTGGACTCAACCTGGCTTTTCGATGAAAACTAGGAGGAAGAGATGAACTTAATCTTAGATTATTCGGCAAGTCCTCGACACATCCATGTTTCATGCATGTTGGTTTCTGAAGTGAAACCTCTTTTGTTTGAGGCTTTATGAAGGAAGCAGATCGACCTGAAACTGTTTTGGTATTGCTAGTGAAAAATGATAAAAGAGTAATGGATATGATAATTGTTGGAAATAATATCCTAGGCAAATTTGCCATTTGGGAGAATCACTTAGAGTTCAACACTAATATATTCCTAACTCACAATCTTATTTTATATAAAGATATCTCACACACACACACATATATATATATATATATATATATATATATATATATATATATATATATATATATATATATATATATATATATATATATATATATATATATATATATATATATATATATATATATATTTTTTAAATTGACCAAATATATATATATGGTTGCAATTATGTGTGTGTTTTAAATTGACCAAATATATATATATATATATATATATATATATATATATATATATATATATATATATATATATATATATATATATATATATATATATATATATATATATATATATATATATATATATATATATATATATATATATATATATATATATATATATATGTGTTTTTTAAATTGACCTTTGAACTGATAATAAGTTTTTTTTATCAGTATAATAATTAGTTTACATTGCATATTAAATTCACCAATTAATATGGTTGCAATTATTGTAACATTGGTTAGCTAAATGAATATTAAAAAAAGACTTATCTAGATGAAAGAAAAAAAAAACCGCTTCATTTTTTTTAAAATGATGATATATATTGAACAAAAGAAGATTGCTACAAAAGGGACATGGGGATAAAAGTCAAAACCTATCGAGAATCGAACTTAAAGAAAGGCATATGAGTCTGTTCCTTACAAAATCAGCTCTGACACAAACAGGGACTGAGGAAAAATAAGTAGAGTCCGAAAGCGCGAGGCCTATTGAATTATTAAAATAGATTAGATTTGATTTGATTATATTTAATATTTAAATATAATTCAAGTTCTGTTAGTCTAAATCTAATTAGGATTGTATATAAATAGTGATAATATGTATCCTTATTTTGTACAATTCATTAAGTGAATAATAGAATACTTATTTCCTTTATTATTCTCTTTCTCTCCTTATTAAAAGTGCATTTTGTCCTTTCTCTGGATCACATAGATCCACAGCTTTCGACTGAACTCATCGACAAACGAAACAAAATATATGTTTTCACCAATGATATGTTTTTCGCATGGACCACATACATCTAAATGTACCACTTCGAGAATGCAGGATGATCTCATTGGCATCGTCAAAACAAAAGAGTGAGAAAAAGATCAAAGTTCTGCAAACAAATGGAGGTGGGGAATACACTTCGAAGATGTTTGAAAATTTTTATGCAGAACATGATGTTGATCACGGGGTAACTGTTCCTTACACTCTTCAACATAATGGAATTGCAGAAAGAAGAAACAGAACTATATTAGATATGGCGAGATGCATGCTAAAGCATAAAAAGCTGCCCTTCGACTGCAGTTTATATCCTTAACAGGTGCCCTACCTAGATATTAAAGAACAAAGTTCCTGAAAAAGTATGGAGTGGCAAACGACCATCTGTGAATCATTTGAAGGTGTTTGGCTCTATGTGTTACAAGCATGTTCCTGATGCAAGAAGAAGGAAGTTTGATGACAAGAATGAACCTATGATTCTGGTAAGATATCATAAAACTAGCGCATACAGGTTATTCAATCCAGTTAATGAGAAGATTGTGTTGAGTCGAGATATTGTGATTGATGAAAATTCCACCTAGAATTGGAATTCTAGCAATTCCATTAACAAGTCATTGATGAGCTTTGATTTCGATGAAGAAACTGATGAAGTGGAGGTCGAACAAATTATTGAGAATCCAGTCGAAGTCGAAGAAGAAGCAGCTGCTGACATTCCAGAAACAGTCGAAGTCAAAGAGGTTGTGGCTGAAACGAGCTAAAGACCTTAAAGAAATAAAGTTCATCGAACAAGACTTCATGATTATGAGGTAGTAGGTGATGATGGAGTCACACCAGATATAGAATTAGTTCATTTTGCTTTACTTGCAGGTGCTGAACCAATCAACCATAAAGAAGGTTTGAAGATTAAATAATAGAAGTTAGCTATGGTCGAAGAGTTACAGACAATCGAAAGAAACAATACATGGGCATAGGAAGAGATGCATCGACAACAAGATTCACAAGCCTCATATTCGAAACTAACCTCACATGTTATTGTCACATATATGATGAAAAATATATAAAACAAATAATTATCATTGTTGAGGTGTTAGTGTCTCTGTCGTGTCTAGTGTATGTGTTTCATAGACTGTGACACTTTGTTAATAGGTGAAAATGGCACCATAGATGGTCAAGGTGCATTTTGGTGGAAACAATTTCATCGAAAAAAGTTGAAGTACACACGTCCCTACCTCATCGAACTAATGTTCTCGGATGGCATCCAAATCTCAAATCTAACTCTTCTCAATTCTCCATCATGGAACATTCATCCTGTTTACAACAGTTTAATAACCACAAAATGTTCTTAAATTCATATTTCATCTCTTTTACTTTCAAAGACTATTTAATAACAAAGTTTTCAATACTATACAACAATATTATTGTGCAAGGCATCACTATTATTGCTCCTGTCACATCTACCAACACTGATGGTATCAATCCAGGTCAGCATAAGAAACCATTTTATACAAAACATTCAAAAAAGTACTGGATTTGATTGGATTGATAAACTTTTTTCTCTTTTTCTTTGAGTTGATGTTTAGACTCTTGCATAAATACGAAAATTGAAGACTGTTACATAGTTTCTGGAGATGACTGTGTAGTTGTGAAGAGTGGATGGGATGAGTATGGTATAAAATTCGGTTGGCCAACAAAACACTAGTAATCAGAAGATTAACATGCATTTTACCTTTCAGTGCAACAATTGCCTTTTGTGGTAGGAACCAACCAAGACAAATATCTCATAGTGGCTGTCGACTACTTCACGAAATGGATAGAGGCAGAAGCACTGGCCTGAATCACAACTCAAAACGTCCTCTGTTTTTTCAAAAGAAACATCCTTTCAAGATTCAGCGTGCCCCAAGCCATTGTCAGCGACAACAAAACACAATTCACAGACTAAAAATTCCAAGAATTCATAGCTAACCTAGGCACCGTCCAACACTTTTCCTCCGTCGAGCATCCGCAAATGAACGGACAGGCCAAAGCTGCAAACAGAGTAATCTTAAGAGGTCTCAAACAAAGACTAGAGGAGACTAAGAAAAGATGAGTCGAGGAGCTAGACATCATGCTCTGGGGCTATCGAACAACATCCCATTCGTCAACCGGGGAGTCTCCTTTTCGACTAACCTACAGAATCGAGGTTATCATCCCCGTCAAAATGAGAGGAGCTAGACCTTGTCGAGGAGATCCACACCAGAGCGGCCCTATGAGAAGCCTCTCTCAAACAAAATATCACCTTGCGATATGACCCCAGAGTCATACGACACGAATTCGAAGTCAGCAACTTAGTCCTTAAGAGGATTAGTTCATTTTTCTTTACTTGCAGGTGCTGAACCAATCAACCATAAATAAGCTTTGAAGATTCAATAGTGGAAGTTATCTATGATCGAAGAGTTACATGCAATCGAAAGAAACAATACACGGGAGTTAGTCGAATTGCCATCATATACAAAAGTTATCGAAGTGATGTGGCTGTTCAAGTTGAAACACAATGATGATGGTTCGATAACAAGAGATAAAGCAAGATTAGTAGCTCACAGGTTTCTTCAACAAGAAGGACTCGGCTACTCTGAAGTATTTGCTCCTGTAGCAAGATTGGATACTATTCGACTAGTAGTAGCATTAACATGCAATCAAGGCTGGTTGACATTTCATTTAGATGTGAAATCAACATTTCTGAATGCTCCTTTAGATGAAGAGGTCTATGTCACACAACCTCCAGAGGTTTGTGATTCAGAAGGAAGCGAGTAAAGTATATAAGTTGCACAAAATTCTCTAGGGCCTCAAGCAAACACCTAGGGAATGGAACAAGAAGATCGACTCATACTTAGTCGAATTGGGATTTTTCAAATGCAAATCTGAGTATGGTGTATATGTTCAGGTTGTAGCACAAGATATAATAATGATTTTCTTAGATGTCGATGACTTTCTAGTAATTGGAAACAGTGTAGAGAACTTATCAAAATTCAAAGAGTTGATGATGAAGGAATCTAAAATGCTGGATCTGGGAAAATTGTCTTATTTCTCAGGCATGAAATTTCAAATGTCGAAGCAAGGTATCATGCTACATCAAAGAAAGTATGTCAAAGAGATACTCAAGAAATTCAAAATGGATGATTTGAATCCTGCATCCTCACCTGTCGAACCAAATGTGATATTGGAGAAGAATGGAGAGGAAGACATAGTTGATGTAACTTTGTTCAAGCAAATCGTGGAATCTCTGAGATATGTATGCAACAGTCGACCTTATTTAGGTTTCGTTGTCAGATTAGTAAGTAGATATATGAGTGAACCAAGATTGTCACATATGAAGACTGCAAAAAGAATCCTAAGATATTTGAAGGGTTCGATAAACTATGGAATACTATTTAAACGAGATTATGAAGACAAAGAAGCAATAGTTAATTGATTTTCACATGCTGATTGGTATGGAGATAAGGAAGATCGAAGAAGCACAATTGGATATTTCTTTCAAGTATATGGTGCCTCAATTTCATGGTGTTCTAAGAAGCAACCTATGGTGGCACTGTCATCGTGTGAAGCTGAATATATAGCAGGATCCTATGTTGCATGTTGAGATTTTGGATCAGATCTATACTTGAAGAAATGGAGGTCAAATTGAAGAAACCTCTAGTGTTGCAAATCTACAACAAGTTAGTCATAAATATGGCGAAGAATCCATTTCTGCATGGAAGAAGTAAACATATCGAAGCTAGGTTTCACTTCTTGAGAGAAAAGGTAAATCGAGGTGAACTTGAAGTTAGGCATTGCTCAAGTGAAGCACAGTTGGCTGACATTTTCACCAAAGGATTGAAGATCGATAAATTCTTGAATTTAAGAACTGAATTAAGAATAGTTCAGATCGACTGTGACTAGCGTAGGTCCGACAACTTGAAGAAGACATGACGAGTGTTCTGTTCCAGTTATTTGATCTTGAGAATCACTGCTTTACCTTTCCAGATTATCAGTTGGTACCCACAATGGAAGAGTTCTCTAAGCTACTCGGATTACCTATTCTTGATTAGACACCCTTCACCGGTTTAGAGAAAGTTCCAAAACCTGAAGATATTGCAGCAATCTTACATTTAAATCGGTCAGATGTTATATCTAATTGGGAAACAAGAAGTGGATTCAAGGGCCTTCTTGCTAAATTTTTGATAGAGAAGGCTCAGTTGTTTCTGGATGCTACGAGTTTTCATGCTTTCAAGGAGATCTTGGCTCTATTGATCTACGGTTTGGTACTATTCCCTAATCCAGACCAACTCATAGATGTGAACGCCATCAAAATATTTCTTACTCATAATCCAGTGCCTACTTTTCTTGGAGATATTTTGCATTCTCCTCACACTCGTACTATGAGGAAGCGAGGGACTCTTATGTGTTACATACCTTTACTATCCAGGTGATTTATTCCGCACCTTCCCCGATCAATGATGAAGAATGAAAAATGTTTGAGGTGGTCTCATAGGATGATGTCACTCTCTCATTCAGATATCTATTGGTGTTCACGATCTCAAGAGGATATCACTATTATTGACTGCTGTAGGGAATTCCCTAATGTGCCACTCCTTGGAATAAGGGGAGGCATCACTTACAACTCTTCCCTATCTCTACATCAATTTGGTTATACTCAAAGAGACGGTCCTCGTGATATGCTCATCCAGGGTATTATGTTCGATTACGAGAAAGATCCTCAGGGTTATCGTTAAAGGATTATACGTGCTTCGGGCATGGTGAATAAGATTGATAGCAAGACTTTGGGACAAAAAACTTCATCCCTTTGGAGCCCTACCTCAGATGGATGCGATATCGTGCTCAAAATCTTATAATGCCATATCCCGTTGTCCTACCAGTAATTGTGGATCCTGTTGTTAAAGCAGATATTCCTCATACCATTCTTCATCCAGCTATGCCTACTAACCTTGAAGAGCTACAAAAGTCTTGGATTCAAATGAAATGAGAAAGTGACACCTTTGAGACTCAGTTCTATGCTAGTGAGAAGAAAGTATTGTATCTGACCAAATGCCTTCACGAAGAGAAGAGCCTTAATGCTTATGTCAACATAAAGAGAGAGCGTCCATGAGAGACTTGAGTCATAATTTATTCCTTTGTAACCCTTCTTTTTGTTTTCATTGAAAGCCTAAAAGGCATTTATATTCTGAACTTACTTACAAGAATCTTTGTTGTTGTTTCCTTTTTATTAACAAATTTAAATCCCACGAAGTCCTTGAAAAAATTGCATATGCATCTACATACCATACATATCATTCATAAAAGGTTTCCAAAACAGGTTTTCTCATATTCTTACTATTTATTTTAGCACAAAATGGCTCTTGAACAAATAGTCAAAGATCTTCAGGCTCAGAATTCCCAGTTCCAACAGATGTTCCTAAACTTATCCAAGGGGCAAGAAGAACTGAAGGCGCTCATTTCCAATGGGAAAAAGAAGAAGACAAAGAAACCAATCGGCGTCCTTAACATGGGGAGGAAGTTCAGAGGTCCAGTCAAGCGAGCTCAAGATCTTGATATCCCACCGGACGAAGATGACAACCAGGATGAAGATGGTAAAAGTGTTAAAACTAAAAGAAACAACCTTGGTTCTGACAAGTTTCCTGATGAAGAGGAAGAGGATTATTTGGATGACCAATATCCCCTGCTGACGAGAAGTATAAGCTGTTAGAAGAGCGTTTGAAAGCTATGGAGATCCAGAAGGTGCATGGCTTGAACATTGAAGAATTAGGTTTATTCTCAGGAGTTGTCATTCCTCCTAAGTTCAAAACTCCTACCTTTGCAAAGTATGATGACATTTCTTGCCCAAGGCTGCATTTGAGATCATATTTTCGGAAATTTCAGCCACACACTGCGACAAGAAATTGTGGTTGCATTTCTTTCAAGAGAGTCAGTCTAGAACACAACTAGAATGGTATTATCAACTTGAAGGTACCAATATCCATATCTGGGAAGATTTGGATGCAACTTTCTATAAATAGTATCAATATAATTCTAATTTGGCACCATCCCGCATGCAACTACAAAGTATGTCCATGGGTTCTGAGGAAGGCTTTAAAGAGTACGCAAAAAAATGGTGAGATCTTGCAGGAAGAGTTCAACATCCTTTGGATTATAGGGAATTGGCTGACATGTTCATGAGCATGCTAATAGGCCCTTTCTATAATCACCTATTTAAAAGTTCTTCAGTCGGTTTCACTGAACTGATATTAATAGAAGAACGTGTTAAGAATGGAATCAGAAGCGGTAAAATTCAGGTGTCTACATCTTCGAATACTGTGAAGAAGTCTTATAATGGAAAGAAAGAATCCAATATTGTGTACGGCCAAAAGGGTCGTAGAAAGAGTAACCGCAACCAATCTATGGGGGCAGTTCTGATCTCTAATCCCGCGCCAATACCACAACAACAACAACAGAGTAATCAGCATAGGCAGGATGCACCCAAGAGACAGTTCACAAGAATCAACATGCCGTTGTCTCAAGCATTGCAACACATGTTGAAGGCGAAACTGATCACATTGAAGGACCCTCCTCATAATCCTAATGCTTCCTCTCCCCATTACAATCCTAATGCAAGGTGTGCATATCACTCCAACAGTCCCGAACATGACACTAATAATTGTTGGGCTCTGAAGAATAAGATCCAAGAGATGATCGATGCTAAGGAGTTTGAATTTGATCCTCCTGAGACTCCTAATGTGATCACTTCACTTATGCCTAATCAAGACAAGGGAATTAATGTTATTGATGATTTTTCTTATGTTTCTGTAGTGAATGACATGACTACTCCTCTGATGATTGTTAAGAAGAAGCTGCTGTAAGCCGGTTTATTTTCGGGTTTCATTGAAAGGTACTACTATTGTGCGTACCAATCCAATGGTTGTGCACTACTGAAAGAAGGTGTTCAGTGTTTGATGGATGACCGTGTACTTATTTAGAATACTCCTTCTGTGGAGAGTATGTCTCAATACCTAAAGCTTGAAGACGTGTCTACAATTTCCGTTACTCTTGTAAGGATCACTTCTAAGGGTCCTGTGAAGATTACTGTTGAACCTAGGGTTTCTCCTCTGATCATTACCGTGCCTGGGCCATTTCCATATTCCTCTTACAAGGCTATCCCTTGGAATTATGGAGCAGATGTCTACTACCATGGCGTCAAGAAATAACCGTTGACAGTCGAAGATAAAAATACTGAAATTACTAATCCTAATGTTGGAAATATTGTTTGGACTAGTAAAGTTACCATACGTGGAAGGGTTTTCTCTCCAGAGATCTCTCCAAAAGTCGTTACTGCACCACTTCTTATCACTACCACTGAATCAACTATTGAAACTCGAGGCAAAAAACATATAACCGAGCCTCCCCAGACTGAGGCACCGAAATAGGTTACTGTTGAAGATACCTCCAAGCAAGAGATGTAAGAAGTACTGAAAATTATTCGAAAGAGTGACTATAAGATCGTTGAATAGTTGGGGCAGACCCCCTCCAAAATATTTATGATATCTCTATTGTTGTGCTCTGAAGCCCATGCTCATGCTCTGGTAAAGTTCCTGAAATCTGCTCATGTGCTACAGGAAATCACTGTTGATCAGTTCAGAAGTTATGTTACTATCCTGACAATCGATAATGGGATAGGATTTTCTGACGCTAACTTAAATACCGCAGGAAGGAACCATATAAGGCCCTGCATGTCTCTATTGAGTATATGAGCACTACCTTATCCCATGTATTGGTGGACACAAGTTCCTCATTGAATGTATTGCTAAAATCTACTTTAGACAAACTTGACTGTGAAGGGGTTATGCTAAAACCCAGTGACATTGCGGTAAGAGCTTTTGATGGTTCAAAGAGAATGGTGCTTGGAGAGGCTGATCTTCCAATCAAAGTGGGTTCCCAGGTCTTTGACTCTACTTTCTATGTGATGGACATTCTTCCAGCCTATTCCTGTTTGCTTGGACGCCCTTGGATTCATGTGGCATGCGCAATTACTTCTACTTTACACCAAAAGTTGAAGTATCCTATAAAAGGAAAATCGTTACAGTTTGCAGCGAAGAAGAATACATGGTTAGCCATTTTAATTCCTTCAAGTATGTTGAGATGGATGGTTAATTCTTTGAGACTCCTTTCCAGACCTTTGAAGTTATTCCTGAGACAACCCCTGTTGAAAAAGACACTCCTACCGTTCCTAAGGTTACCAGGATTCCACCAAGAAT
This sequence comes from Vicia faba, assembly GCA_948472305.1. Taxonomy (NCBI): domain Eukaryota; kingdom Viridiplantae; phylum Streptophyta; class Magnoliopsida; order Fabales; family Fabaceae; genus Vicia; species Vicia faba. Next base: position 524,518,147 of record OX451740.1, on the reverse strand, counting down.
GGCTTCTCTGAAAGACGTTAAGGCTGTGGTAGAAGAATATGGTGACATTGTTTGGGGCCAGCTTCCCAATATCCCTTACAAGTCCAATAAATTTGGTTTTTGTTTCACCTCAGGGGCTCAGAGGGCTGTCCTTCGTGCTCGTGCTAATTTTGGGAGACCATAATTCTGCATCAACAACAATGGAGTTCACAAAAATCAAGTCAACATTGTGGAATACGCTAATAGAGACTGTGACATAAACAGTTGAATTTTCCCTACTACCAAAAATGGGCTCAACAATAGGAAGGATGAAGACTTTATACCAATCTTCTTTAGTCAGGAGTAAATGCTATTTTTTATTTTCTTGCTTTCAACTTTTTGGTTATGTAATTTAAACAATAACTTTAAACCTTGTGCCTTACCCAGGGCACAACGGTCCATTTGTTAGGGTTGTAATTTTTCACTCACATATTTTCATTTAATAAATCATTAGATGTTTGCATTCAAATTTTGTGCTCTTTGTCTTTATTTTACTTTATTACTTTCAAAATAGTTATGTGTTCTTACACACATCCACACAACAAATTGCAGATCCATATCCACCCTGGATCCAATTGATAACAATTATGCTAATGCCAATTATGACTTTGAAAATCTGATCTACCAAGCCGAGGAGAAAGGTGAGGAAGATTGTGAAGTACCTGGAGAGATTTTTAGGTTGTTAATGTAGGAAGAAAGAGCCATACAACCGCGTGAAGAGCCAGTCGAGGTTGTGAACATGGATACTGAAGAGGACAAGAAAGAAATCAAGATAGGTGCCAACCTAGAAGGCAGTGTCAAAAAGAGATTAATTTAGATGTTACGTGACTATGTTGATATCTTTGCTTGGTCGTACAAAGACATGTCAGGGCTTGATACTGACATTGTGGTTCACCGTTTACCGATGAAGGAAGGTTGTCCTCCTATAAAATAGAAGGTTTGTGGTATGCGTCCCGAGATGTCTGAAAAGATTAAAGCTGAGCTTATGAAGCAATTCAATGAAGGTTTCTTAGTTGTTACATCCTATCCTTAGTGGGTTGAAAATGTGGTGCCAGTACCTAAGAAGGATGGCAAGATATATATGTGTATAGACTACAAGGATTTGTACAATCCAAGCCCCAAAGATGACTTTCCGCTTCCGCATATTGATTTTCTGGTTGACAACACCGCTCAGCATAAAGTATTTTCCTTCATGGATGGTTTCTCTGGTTATAATCAAATCTAGATGGCACCTGAAGACATGGAGAAGACTACCTTTGTCACACAGTGGAGAACTTTCTATTACAAAGTTATGCCTTTTGGTTTGAAGAACATCGGCGTAACATATCAGCGTGCTATGGTAGCTTTGTTCCATGACATAATCCATCATGAGATAGAGGTTTACATTGATGACATGATAGCCAGGTCTCAGACTGAAGAAGAACATCTCGACCACCTACACAAGATGTTTAAGAGGTTGAAGAAATACAAGTTGAGGTTGAATCCAAACAAGTGCACCTTTGGAGTAAGATCTGGTAAACTCCTAGGTTTCGTCGTTAGTGGTAAAGGTATTGAAGTTGATCCTTCCAAGGTTAAAGCCATTCAAGAAATTCCATCTCCCTGTACTGAGAAGGAAGTCATAGGTTTCTTGGGAAGATTGAACTACATTTCCAAATTTATTTCCCATTTGATTGCTACTTGTGAGCCAGTCTTCAAGTTGCTGAAGAAAGATTAAGTAGTGAAGTGTGTTGTACCCCAAAATTTGCCCTCCCATGTCTCATTGACATTTCTCATCACCAAGCCCTTGGAGATCAAGATCCAGTTAGGGTTTCATCTGCTCAAGACTTCTCCTTGCACTGTTGACCCAAATTAGGGTTTGTGTTTGCACAAAGATGTTCTGACCTAAAATGCCTAATATGACTTTCATGCTTCATATTGGACTCCCAAGTTTATCCACATCAAGTTTCAAGTCTTGATTCCAAGTTTTGCCCAGTCAATTGGACAGTTGACCTAGAAATCAGCTGTATTGGGGAAAAAGTCAACTGTGGCCAATTGACAGTCAAATCTCATGAAAATTGACCCACATCAACATTATGAACTCACATGGACCATTTGATCAAGTTTGGATCACAATTCCACAAGAAATTTGATCAGATCACCAAAAGGGCAAAATGGTCATTTTTAGGGTTTTGACTGCACAAGGGCAATTTTTGACTGTTTGACCTAGCCAATGGCAAACCAAGCTCACATATGGACTCAAGGACCCCATGGAATTATCTTGACATGCTCAACAAGTTCAAAAGATCCCAAATGCACAAGATTGACAGTTGAATTTCCCAGTCAATTGATCAATTTTGATTGTATACTGAAAAGTCAAACTTTGACTTTTTGGTCAAAATCAAGAGTCAAGATTCATTTTTCATCAAAACATGCCAAATCATGAAACTTGTTCACCAAGAAATCAAAAATTGCAAATTAGGGTTTGAAATGAGAATTTTGCATAACTTAGAATTTTTCTAAGTTATGAAAAACCCTAATTTTTTCCCAACTTTGCCCCACTTTCCCACCAAGATTCATTTGGATTCAAGCAAAAGTCAAAACATGAAAGTTGTAGCCTATTGCATAATCTACAACTTTGATTCACAAAGTATTCCAAAAAGAGGCTTGTAGCTCAAGTTACAATTTTTGGAACAAGGGTACCAAACCATTCTTAACTTAGTGAAAATTTGACCTATTTTAGGCAAGGTTTTTACCTAACTTCAAGACCATTTTTCACATACTTCCACTTGGAATTTCAATTTGCATTTCAAAGATGGATTGTAGTACACATTCCAAGATTTCCAAAATGTCCAAGAACTCATCAAACAACCTCATAACTTGAGAGAATCGAATTTTGCAATATGGCAAAAACTCACTTTTGAATTGACCAATTTCCATGTTCATAACTTGTGCAATTTTTCAAATCAGCATGCTTCCCTTGATTACAGGCCTCTAAACCATCCAACACTCATAAATTTAATGCAAACTCTTTGTGCCAAGACCATGTTCCATGTGTTCAAGCATTGCATGATGGATTAATCCCAAAATAGATAAAGCACTTTAACCATTTTTGCAAAAGTAAGCTTTATGTCAAAATGAAAATCCAAGAAGTACAGATCAAATCCCCTTGGCACAAGTTTAGGGACTAATCACACTGATCAATGCCAAGGTTTGCAGCATGTTATGGGGGCCTCTACCTGTCTAAACACCAACTTGGCTTTTGGTTGCTTAAAGTGTAAGAAATATGGCATAACTGAACACAACTTTGATCTCAGCAATAGAACCCTTAAGCAAATACTTTGTACACATTCAAGACATCCTAACTGAGCTAGCACACAACTCCAACACCTCCATTGCCCTCTAGAATACAGAACCACCCTCAAACTGCCCAAATAGAGCTCCTACTGCAGTTTGAGTGCCAACTCTCATTCCTTTCATGCATTCTTGCTAAAAGTTCATCAAACACATTCCCTAGCATCACTTGAAGCTAACCAAAACATAAAACATGACCTGTAACTCCTCTAATCAGTTCCACCATTTTCACTTTCTTGTTTTGCAGTTGAAGGTCCATAGCTCGATTCAAAGTGTTTCAAAGCAAAGTAAGCATTGGAATAGCATCACTACACTTCAGGCAAGCTATACAGATCATCATCTTGCCCTGAAAGCTCCCCCATTGCCAGATACAACATCAACTGAACAGGTATCTTTTTGAACTTCTAACTCTTAATGTAGGCATCATTAGCTCTAGGTTTGTGAATAAGAAGTGTTCTACTCATGCCCCTGAATCTGTACATACCTTTACTTTTCATTTATTTTGCTTATGCTATGAGAATTTAAGGTCTGAATATTGATAAAATATTAGGTTAAGAATTGGGGGAGAAGAAATTCTCTTTCATTTCTGAGAGTTAAATCATGTTCTTCATATGTGTGAATTCGTGAGAAGATGCTTAACATTTTTGATGTTTAAGTTTTTGCTAAAACTCAAAGAATCAGGACCTTGCATTGGAAGAAAGAGGCGCGTGTTTTTTGAACAAGAGCTGTCTGAAGGTTGAAGAAAGGTCTTCATGGGCTGGGCCTGTTGTGCTATTTCTCTTCACACCCTATTTTTGCTGTCATACCCCCTGAGCCCATTTTGTTTGTTTTAATGACTTTCTGATTTTTCTTTTTTTATTCTAACTTATTTATTTTTGCTAATAATATTAAAAACATAAAAAACATTTTTTACACCATTTTTATATTTTTTAGGCATTTATTTGTTTATATGGACATTTGTACATAAATAATATATATATATACTATTATTTAGAAAAACTAGAAAAATAATGCAAATATATTTTATTTCTGGTTTTTATTTCATTTTTTTCTTTTGAAAATATTTTATACAAAATATACTTTTTTTAGAAATATTAAAATTTATTATTTTGTATATATAATACTTATTTAGTAAATAATAAAGATATTTATATATATTAGTATATTTAGGTAAATAATACAAAAAATACACACATTTTTTATTTTATTAATATTTGACATAAAAAATACTTTTTTATGAATATACTTCATTTTTATTTTGTTTTGTATATAATTATTAATTATTGTACACATTAAATAAATAATACCCCTTTATTTAAGAAATTAGGGTTTTACCCTTAAAACACAAAAACTCCAAAAATATTACCTTTTTTATTTATTTTTATTCATTTTGTTTATTTGACATAAAAAACACCCTTTTTCCATACATATGAAAACCATTTTGGCATTTTGCATCTTTATTTTATTTTCCATTTAATTTATGCAATTAATTATTTTATAAATATTTCAAAATTGATGTAATAGCTAGGTTTAAATTCCTTGTCTAAATATCCCCCCATTTGAACATTTGTACCCCCTTTCTCATATTGTGTTGTAATAGTTTAGGAAATTTAAATTTCGCACTTTATTGCTTTCTAAATATACCATGCTAGAATTAGGGTTTGTATGTAAATAAAAAGAACAAAAATAGTTTGACCTAATTTCAAGATAAACGAGCATGAAAATGGACAACACATATCACACTTGCACCCCTAGGGTATTCCACTTGTTGCCTTCAAATAAATGGGCCATATTGCATGTTAGGTCTCCTTGGGCAAAAACAAAATCAAATGATCATAGTCCCTCGATGACGCTTTCGAAAAGTTGCCTAAAATGATCAAGTCCCTTTCAAGGAAAAATTGCCTAAAGATACTTAACACTATTGCAATTATGGTCTAAACGATGACCCACGCCCGTCCCTTTCACATCCTAACACAAGATTGTCCACCAAATGCAATGGTGGAACAAAATTGTTAAAAGGGTTAAAACATAACAAAAATCTTTGAGAACTTTAGGGTAGATAGCTTTTAAGTACTTGTCAACTTGCAAAACAAAACACTTGCCTATTTTTCAAACCACACTTTCAAAACAAACTTTCAAAAACCTTGAAACATCTTTTCAAAAAGACAAAACACCTTTTGTAAAACATTCGAGTAAAGAATTGTTACAAGGGTAGCCTAGAAAAGGCATCTTTTTCAAAACCTTTTCAAAAGCCACACACAAAGCACCATTTCAAACAATTGAAAACCAAGGCAAGTTGATCTAAGAAAGTACCTAAAAGCCCATGGATAACCATGGATAAAAAGTGTACTAATACCTTCCCTTTCTATAATCTACTCCCCGAACCCAAGAAAATATCTCAAAGGTTTTTGTTGTGCTTTTTAAACCTTTCCTTAGGATAAAATAAAAAGTCGGTGGCGACTCTTGCTCAACCGAAACATTTGCGAAAACAAACGCAAAACCATAGTCAGTTCCCCCACCGTATCACAAAGTGGAATGATGATTGTTAGATAGCCTTCGACAAAATCAAGGAGTACCTCCAGGAACCTCCAATTCTGATGCCACCGGTTGAAGGAAAACCTCTTATCACATGCCTAATAGTATTAGAGAACTCAATGGGGTGTGTATTGGGGCAACATGATGAGTCTGGTCGAAAAAAGCATGCAATATACTACCTTAGCAAAAAGTTTACCGACTGTGAAACAAGATACTCACTGTTCGAGAAAACTTGTTGTGCTTTGGCATGGGCTTCTCGCCAACTAAGATAATATATGTTGACTCATACTACTTTGTTGATATCCAATAAAATACATATTCGAGAAACCCGCTCTCTCCAGAAGAAATGAAAGATGGAAAATGGTCTTGACAAAATATGACATTCAGTATACTACTCAGAAGGAAATCAAAGGAAGTGTATTGGCAGATTATTTTTCTCATCAAGCTGTAGATGACTATCAGTCTATGAATTTTGAGTTCCCAAATGAGAATATTATGCTAGTTATTGATTATGAAGAACCTGAACCGTATGAAAGATCTGAATCGGGATCCCAATGGACTATGGTTTTTGATGAAGCTTCCAACGCGCTTGGTAATGGAATCAGTGTTATGATTATCTCTCCCAGGGGTTTCCATACGCCTTTCACCGCCATGTTGTGTTTTGATTGTACCAACAACATGGTCGAGTACGAAGCATGTATCATGGGTATCAAAACTGCCATCAATATAAGAATTAAATTCTTGAATGTATATGGGGACTCAGCCCTAGTGATCAGTCAAATTAAGGGATAATGGGATACGAAGCATCCAAATCTCATTCCTTTCGAGAGCATGTGTTGACATTAATTTCGTACTTCGAGGAAATCACTTTTGAACATATTCCACGAGAAGAGAATCAATTGGCAGACACATTAGTTACCATGTCATTTATGTTCAAAGTCAGATGGGAAAATGAAGCTCCTCGAATTACTATTGAGAGACTAGACGAATCGACACATTGCTAAGAAGTTGATATTGATGGAGTAGAGGAAAAGCCTTGTGTTGCACCCCAAAATTTTCCCTCATAATTTTCCCGCTATCCCGATTAGGCTTTTGCATTCACATCTTTTCATTAGGTCATCTGCACTAACATAACATGTATTTGCATTAAATAAAGCGTCGGAGGTTCAAAAGTTTGGTAGGCGTACAAGCTAGGGTTTTTACAGTGGATTGAGATATAAATGTTCAATAAAGTTTGAGTTCCTTGGTTCATTCCTCAAGTGGTGAATTGTGAATTAGGTCCTCCTCTTCCCAAACACATGGTTTTGTGCATGATCTGATATGTGGCTCCGTTCATAGGGTTCAAGTCATTCAATTGGATTCCTTTCAAAAGGATGTGCATCATGTATGTGGTTCTTCTGAATCATGGAGTAATAAGCTTCATTGTTGTGATTACTCTTATCATCGAAACTAAGGTTTGTCTCCCAATTCATGTGGCTCACTATCATCCAAGGGTCAATTTGATCAGTTACTTAGATTATAAGGCATAAAACATGGTTTTGATATAAGAAAATAGAGTTTAGATTCATCCATATCTCAGTCCATCAATTAGAGATCTGTGTATCATGTATCAAAGTTACTTTTCTGGTTAACTTTGGGATTAGGATATAAAGAATTTAGGAGTTGGGTTTCAATTATGAGTATATGGATTCATTGATCAAGCACGCCATTTAAAGTTACCCGAGATTCAACTTGTCATCAATGCTTGATTTGCATATGAGGATTGATTTAAGATGAACATGGAAGAGAAATTTTTAATACGGTTCAAGGATAATTCACTTAACTTGCTTGGAGAACCAGTTAAAAGTGGTGTTTTATTGATTGAGGTTAAGGTGTTCACGTCCAATAAAAGCTCATTTCTTCTTATTCTTTTGGTTACTTCTACAAGCAGTGAAGTGTGGATTAGAGTTTTATTATGGTGTTCTATACATCAAGTCTTGGGTTCCTCAAGGATATTAATTTTGTTGTGAGGTCATTGGTTTTCAAGTTAATATGACTGATAGATCGAATTGCAAGATAATTTAATTATGGAGAATTGAAGTTAGTGGTTGAGGATTTATTAAGAGCATCAAAATAACGTGAACTGGGCATTTAATTCATGACAGGAATGGGATAGTTCATGTACTAAATTGCTTCAGTTTTATTTGGACTAGTTTCTGCCTTGTGTTAATGGGCTTCTCAGGTTAAGAAACACTCATCATACCTAATGACTGTAGAAATGTCAATTGTCAGAAGCCATGTTGGCGGTGTTTGGAAGGGACTTGTCATTGTCTCAGCTTTACTCGTTACAACATTGCCACATTTCATTTTAAAGGAAAATCCTCTTCGTCGTATTGCCTTGTGGATCTTCCACTGGTGGTCAGTAGCATTTCAATATACCAGAAATAATCAAACAGAAGAAACATCAAGAAAAAGAGATAAAAAGGATATCAGAAAACTGTGAGATAAGCAATCGAAATAACGTGAATTACGCATTTAATTCATGATAGAAATGGGAGAAACAAACATTCAGAATTCCAACTCATAACTAACTCAAAAATCAAAACAAATCCTGACCGTTCAAGCATATAACAGAAATTAAGATTCAACCGCTGAGATCGATCCAAGTTGTGATACGGTGGAAAGAACTGACTGTTTTTTGGAATGCTGGTTTGCATTTTGCATTTGAAAAATGTCGCGGTAAGCAAGAGTCGCCACCGACTTTTATTTTATCCAACAAGGAAAGGAAAAAAGCACAGAAAAATTCATTTTTCGAGATATTTCTGAGAACGGGGGGTAGATTTATAGAAAGGGAAGGTATTAGCACCCTTTCTATCCGTAGTTATCTACGGGATCTTAGGTACTTGCTCATCATTTTCAAAATCGTTTTGTTTGTGCTTGTGGGTTTTAAAAAGTTTTTGTTTTAACTTCGATTTAACTCTTGCGTTTGTCTTCAAGAGTGTAATGAAGTATTTTTGAAAACTTGTTTGTAAAAGGAGTGTAAGTGTGAAAAAGTTTTGTTTTGGATGAGCAAGTATCTAAGAACTAATCTACCTACTCGAAAAAATAATCGTTCTATGCTAATTTCCTTTAGACAATGCTATTCTACTATTAGTGAGTAGGTAGCATCATTGTTGGAGTTTGAGGGTCAATTCGAAAGAGGGACATACAGGCACTAAAGCAATGCTAGGACGTCTTAGCGGTAACCCTAATGTCTTAGATCATTTATCCGAGGTAACAATATCTGAGGCAACCATTTCGAGGCAACTATGATCTTTTAGACAAGTGGGCAACCTTTAAAACGACCTATACTCAATGACCGTTACGAAGGCAACCAAGTGGGAGTGTACCCTAAGAGTGCGCATGTGCGAGTGTATTGTTTTCAGTTATTTTTATCTTTGCACATGTTTAGGGTGAGCTAACTGTCTTAAATTTAGACATTCATTCTTGTCATGCAAACCCTATTATCAAACATCTAACAGTTGAATAATTTGCAGAAATTAAAGGTGCGAAATTTAAACTAAATTATTACAAGGCGTCGGGTATTTACATCGCCAAAGACAAACTGTTGTACCCCAAATTTGCCCTCCCATATTCTTCAAAGTTATGACAAGCAAATGGTTCAAAGTCTACTCAAGGGCTACACAGTCAAACCACTCTCCTAAAGCTAGTCAAACTAGGGTTTTGGTTCCTGCAAGGAAGTTGAGGTTTTCAAGGGCTTAATCAAGTCCCATATGCTCATATACATTGTCAAGCACCTACATGTCAAGTTTCAAGGCTCACAAGGTCAAGTTGCACAGTCAAAAACCCTAATGGCTCCACAGTCAACTGCAGGGGCAAAATGGTCATTTGGCAGTCAAAAGTCAAAATTTTTGGTCAACATCTTATTTTGAAGCCACAATCATCATTTGATCAATTCTTGATCATGATTCCACAAGAATGGCTCAAAAATCATCAAGGTGTCAAAAGTTTCTATTTTTGGACAGCTGAAAAGTCAACTGTAACTTGACCAAGGCATAACTTTTTCATGGTTCATCAGAAAAATCCCATCCAATGCTCATCTTGAAGGGGAAGACATTTCCTACAACTCATCTTCACATTCCAAGTCCAAGAAATGCTCTCACAAAAAGTTATCAATTTCAACATTATAGGTCATTTTCAAAAGTCAACAAATAGGCACTTTAAGTCAAAGACCATAACTTGAGATTGGTAAATCAAAATGACATGGGACCAAAGACATTGGTTATAGGACTTCAAGACCTTTCCAAAATGTCCAAGAACATGTTCATAGCTTCAAAATTGAGCAAGATATGCATTGGAGAAGTTGGGAAATGTTTGTGAAATGGCCAAAGTCAATTATCCTTGAAATTTCATTTTTGACAAAAGGGCCCCACTTTTTCCACTTGTTTCAGCTTGGCCATGCCTCCCACGTGTCCCACAATTTATTTCAAGATTAAAAATTAATTTTCCCATTTTTATTTAATTTTATTTGATTTAATGCATTTTAAATCTTTAAAATTCAAATAAAAATCAAAGAAATTAATGGAGGGATATTTTGTGGTTTGAATAGCTTTGATACACCATAAAACATATACCAAATTCGTTCAAGACCTATTATGGGCATAAAAATTCAAATTTTCACAAGAATGGCAAGTTGTTTAAATGGTGTTCATGGCATAATCTCAAACTTCATTGCAAGGGTTAATGGCTCACATTATTGCTTGATTCTCATTCAAAGACATATATGCAAGCCTCTCAAACCACTTACAAGGACTAAGCATCTCTAAAACAAAAAAAAACCATATTAAAAAAAATCAAGCAAAAAGTCAAAACTGAAATCCACCTTCCAAGGCAATTCAAAGTCTTTTCTCGTTTCTAACACTTTGCATGAACTCTCAGGAGTCTTTTGGAATCAAAACCAAGCGCTCAGGCCTAAGGAATCGCCCCACACGAACTCACGGTTTGCACAATTTTCTTGGAATCGAAATTCATTTGTTCATGCATCATTAACATAATTTGTTGCTTGTTTTGTGTTGTATGAGTCCACAGGAAACTAATGGTATGGTTCAATTGCTTTGAGATGCCCCAAAACTCAATATTATTTTTTCTAAGGTATTCCTATGCAGGCTTCCAAACAGCGTCCATCATGCATCTCAAGTGATCATCCTGCCAAGTGGCCACTAACGCCAATCTGATGGCCATGAGGCGTGGACCATGGTGTTCCCAGTCAATGCTTGCACACTTGATCCCAGTTTCAACAACACACCCCCATTCCTGGCTCAATACCCCCTCCATTTGGGTTCATTTTTCTTTCTTTTCATTTTATTTCTTTAATTTAATTTCTAACCCCTTTTATTTTATTGGTTATTAGTAATTAATTTAATTAATCATTTTCATAAAAAACAAAAAATATAATTAACACTTTTATTATTATTTTTATTTTGTAAATAAATCATAATTGAACTAGTTTTTAATTAGGCCATTTGAACATTTTAATAATTAAAATAGATTTAGATTTAGGTTAATCTTTAACTTTGTTTCTTTTTATTTCTATTTTATTTCTTAAAAAATATAAAAAAATCAAAAAATATTTTCTTATAATTAAAATAATTAATTAGTTTTCAATTTCATTTAATTACCAAAAAAAAGACAAAAAAAAAAGTTAATTCCCTTTTCTTTATTCATGCGTATTTAATTTGTCCGATTATTATGTAATTGCTCCGGATATGTAATAGTAAATAGGACCTTTTACTGTTTTTTTATTTTCCGCACTTATTTACTTAAAACGGGTCTTTGTAAAAATTTGGCGATGTATAGACCCGCGCCTTGTAATAGCGTAGGATTTACGTTTCCGCAATTTATTTTCTGCACCCCCTTTAACTGTTAACTTGTATGAAAGAATGCATGACAATTAAAAACAAAGCGTAGCTCACCAAATGCATGACAAGATATAACATAAACTGAAAATAACACAAGAATTCACACACCACTTCTAGGGTACGCCTCACTGTTGCCTTGCCCCTCGAAACGTGGTCGTCGAGTACAGGACGTTTTAGTAAGTCCTTATGTCCATGAACATGGCATAAGGGTAGCTTCTAAGGTGTCCTACTGTTGCTCTGGTGACCACACTGTCCCTACAAGCTCGAATTGTGGTCGTCAAGTATAGGACGTCTTAGCGGTCCTTATGTCCATGATCCAGTTGCCTCGAAACAGTTGCCTCGAAACAATTGCCTCGAAACAGTTGCCTCGAAACGGTTGCCTCAGATTAAAAAAGGATCAAGGACATAAGGGTAGCTTCTAAGGTGTCCTAACTGTTGCTTCGGTGACCACACTGTCCCTAAAATCGAATTGACCCGAACACCTCCAACGGTGGTGCTACCTACCCCTCAATGGTGGGATGGCACTACCTAAAGGACACTTACACAGCTTAATTCCTTAGGGTAGGTAGATGACTCATGGATACTTGCTCTTTTCAAAAACAAACAAAAATACTTTTCACACCTTACACTTTCAAAAGCTTTCAAAACAAATTTTTCAAACACTCTTGAGGACAGATACAAGAGTTATTCAGAAATATTTCAAAGAAACTTTTTCAAAGCCCACTCACATTTTGAAAAGCAAACATTTTGAAAACACAAATGAGCAAGTATCTAAGAGCCTATGGATAACCATGGATAGAAAGGGTGCTAACACCTTCCCTTTCTATAAATCTACCTCCCGAACCGAGAAACTATCTCATAAGGAATTTTGCTGTGCTTTTGTCCTGTCCATGTTGGAGAAAATAAAAGACGGTGGCGACTCTTGCTTCCGCGAAATTTCGCGAACCAGCGTTAAACAGTCAGTTCCAGATCCACCGATCACAGAACTGGCGACTCTGCTGGGGAAACTCTTATAAAGTGAGGTGTACCTTAGGATAGTTCATAACTGTGTTTTCAATTGTTGTGCTTTGTTTGCTTTATTATTGTGGGTTGCATCGGAGTTACATAAATCCTAACCCGGATCTGGGGATACCCTGTTAGGTAGCATAAGCTGTGAGGGACCTGTCTGGCGTAGACCGACATGGGTGAAACAGTGGCTACGTTGGTGTGGCACCTTGGTCTGTACCGATATCCCTTGTGTTGCAACGAGGAGAATATGGGTCTTCTGAGGAGTCATTAAGCACCAACCGACCTTAGAACCTTAAATGACCCAACTTGGCCAATAGAACGGTAGCAGTATGCTACGCCCATTGAGGCTAAACTCTCGTGATGGTTCTGGCCGCAAGAAAAGGTTATGATGCTGGAGTTATGACCGATTGAGGGTAGTCAGTGATATTGGGATCCTCTAGAACCCGATTACTTCTGATAGGACAGGTCCTAACCAACAAACTGAAAGAGGGTAATACCTAGACCCCATGTTGGCCTAAACTCTAAGGGCTTCTCTTGTGTGACTTGTGTGCCTTCCAACTTGACTATTTGCATACTTGTTATCTGACACTTGAGTTTCTTGCAGGTTTTGTTTACAGTCCTTAATCTGGACTCATAACAGGGTTTATCCATATTACTCCATGCATAGCATACCATCATACCATTGCATACATCCTGCATAAGGACTAATCCATTTCAAGGATCTCAAGGGTTTGTGATGCAGGTCATGATGCCTAGCAAGGGGCAAAAGGGGATTTATTTTCCTCTAGCCAGGTTGATGACTCGAGTCAGGGGCTATGACCCACTTGATATGGTGAGCTTTGACTCTTGAAGAAGGTTCCCCTAGCCAAGGTTGTCTGGAAATCAAAACAAGGTTGATAACTCGAGTCAGGGGCTATGACCCACTCGATATGGTGAGCCTTTACTCTTGAAGAAGGACTCTCAACAATACGCAGTTCCTTCAATCAAGCCACCAGATTCAAATTCTAACAAGCTTCTTTGTTTATCCCGCAAGTTCCTTGAAAACATTGCATGCATATCATACATATCATTGCATTACAGGTACACTTGTTGCAGGTCACTTACCTTCTTCGCTGTTTATTTCAGCAGTCATCATGAATCCTGAATCATCCAATGGAAAAGCTATCAAGGCCCTCCAGGCCCAGAATGCCCAGTTCCAGGAGTTGATTATGAGCCTAGCTCAGGGTCAAAAGGAATTGAAGACTCTGATTCAGAAGAAGAAGAACAAGAGGACTGTTTTGTTCAACCCTAGACGCAGATCTGGGAACACCCTGCAGAATGAAGCTGAGAGGACTACTCCATATGTGGGGGAAGGCAGTCACCAAGGGAGAGAGGTTCCTAGACCTGTGGTCTCTGACACCGAGACAGACTTCAATGATGAATAATACCCCCCTGCTGAAGACAGGTACAAACAGCTGGAGGACCGGTTAAATGCTATGGATATCCAACGTGTGCCTGGGTTGGACTTTGGGGACCTAGGTTTATCTTCTGGGGTGGTGATCCCTCACAAGTTCAAGGCACCTTCCTTTGTAAAGTACGACGGGGTTTCCTGTCCTAAGCTGCACCTCCGTTCATACGCAAGGAAGATCCAGCCCTACACGGCAGACAAGAATCTATGGATCCATTTCTTCCAGGAGAGTCTTTCAGGGACTCAGCTCAATTGGTTCTATCAGTTGGATGGAACCAGTATTCGTAACTGGGAGGACTTGGCAACTGCTTTTTATAAGCAGTATCAGTATAATGCCGACCTCGCTCCCACGCGTACCCAACTCCAGGGTATGTTACTTGGGACGAGTGAAGGTTTTAAGGAGTATGCGCAAAGGTGGAGAGATCTGGCTGGAAGGGTGCAGCAGCCCTTGACTGACCGTGAGCTCGTTGACATGTTCTTGGGGACCCTGTCTGGTCCCTTCTTCAACCATCTGATTGGAAATTCTTCTGCTGGGTTTACAGATTTGATCTTGACCGGGGAGAGGATCGAAGCTGGCATCAAGGCTGGAAAGATTCAAGAAGCTGCACCTTCTGATACTCACAAAAAGCCTTACACTGGGAAGAAAGAGGCCAATGCTGCGTACAGCCAAAAGGGTCGCCATGATCAACATGTAGGGGCAGTCCAGATCTCTAATCCTAGGCCTGCTCAACAAGGACAGGGGCATCAACTTAAGGAGGTCGCACCCAAGAGACAATTCACTAAAATCAACATGTCACTGGATCAAGCACTACAGCAAATGTTGAAGGCAGGGCTGATTACCTTGAGGGCTCCTCTCCGGAATCCAAACACCTCTGCTCCCAACTACCATCCTAATGAGAGGTGCGCATACCACTCCAATAGCCCGGGTCATACTACGGACAACTGCTGGCCTTTGAAGAACAAGATTCAAGACATGATCGACGCCGGAGAGATTTAGTTTGAAGCGTCAGAGACTCCAAACATAATCAATGCTCCTTTGCCCAATCATTGAAGGCTTTTGTTTATTTGAATTTCCGAGTTGTAATTTTTTTTTGCTTATACAAACAATTAATGTCATAGCAAACTCTTTTATTTCACTAATGCACTGCATATGTCTGTTTTTGAATTAATCCAATTATTTTCATTATATTTAAATTGCTTTCATTTTTTGATGATCAACTCTCAATTAATAATTCTAAGCCTCTTGAGGGAGGATGACGAAAACGATACCATAATCTACAGTATGCTTTTGAACAGACCCCGCTGATGAGGTACAGGCATTGTTTCAATTCCTAAACACTGGAGTTATAAGGAAGATAATCCCTCGTCAACCCCTTTGAGCCAAAGAAGTAGGAGTTTTTCTTTTCGAAAATTAAAACCCTTAATCATAACCTGGGGCAGGGTAGTTCTCTCAGTTGATCCAAGTACACAACGAAGAAGTCCTTCCAAAACAAAAGACGATGATGGCTCCGAATAATCATAAAGACAGGCAGTCATTATCCCTCAGAAATAAAAACCCAATAAGTCAAAACCTATGAAGGAGACTTACAAAACTGGGGCATCCCGCTGACTGTAATCACAAAAGAAACAGTCCAGGCAAAAAACAGGGATAACGAAATCAAAAAGAAAAGAGGACCTGCAAACCCTCAACAAGGAAATGACTGCCTATTCAAAATAAAATGTCAACATCCGAACCATCATGGGAATATTAGGACAAAGACTCGAACAAGGTCTAACGCACGATCAACTGAGTTTAGGTTTGAAGAAGATCACGAAGAGCGGGTGGGTACAAATGTAATTTGAGCCTTTATCCATTGTTTCTTAAACCGTGAACCAGGCCACGCTACAACCCTTAAAAGTCCTAGCTGAAGCATGGGTTAATTCGAAAGCATACTGTTACAAAGGTATCCTGACTCCTTAAGGCTCGCTGTAAAATCTTGAGTTGACATCACAGTTTACAAAAAAAAATTCACTTGTTTTTATGAAAAATGCATTTTCAAAAACTTCAAGACAGACATGAGCTTTGCATTTTAATATAACATTGCTTGCATATGACTATTTGTTTGAACAACATAGAAGTTCGCACGACGAATGTCTAATGAACAAAAGCATCTCCAATCAAGGGGCATGGCATGATCATTGTCCATCATCTGGGGCAGTTAAGTCAAGATTCAGAGAATCTCTCAAAAGGCCAACCAGCTTGGGGCAAATATCCGTCTGAGTCACTTGGGGCAAATCTCCGTCTGAGTCACTTGGAGCAAATCTCCGTCTGAGTCACTTGGGGCATTGGACGATCAAACGAAGATCTTCTGGTGGTATGACGACACAACACTACTAACAAGGGCACCTCCCTACATCCTGAGAGCACATACATAGTCGAAAAATACTGCGCATAATCAAAGACCCGCTAGGTTGACACACCTAGGCAAAAATAAGGGCTTCCCGGCGAACCAAAAGGGTTCGGGCAAAATAAGGGATGAAAATGAAAAAAATCTGTACACCCGGCAAGCCGAAAACCTGAAAAGGCGGCTTGGGCAAAAATGGGTATCCCGTTGGATTGAAGACCCGAAAGGGCAATCCAGGAAAAAGTTAGGGATCAAAGCGTACGACTATGTCCCGTCATCTTGTCACTTGCCTACCAGAAGAAGATTTGTCAAATCGACAGTCCTCAAGCACCTCTATAGGTACCTTCTCCTGCAGAAACAGGGGCAGTAATGAGTTGTCCAAACGATCTAGTTGCTCTGTCAACCAAGGTACCAAGGTAGGTTCGGCTGAAGAATGTAACCAAGTTACCTCAACTCCCCACAGAGTAAGACCAGATTTCAGCAATACTCCCCCGAGCAGAGTTTGGTCTCCCAATCAACCCTGAAAAGGCACAGTATCCTCCAGCAAGTCAGTGATACTCTCCCCAAACAGAGTTAGACTACTGTCAGCCTCAAGGAAGTTGGTTTATCCCCCAGAAGATCTCAATATTCCCCAGCGGAGTATACAGATCTTCCTAAGAAAGCATCCCCGACAGTCTTAAGATAAGATTGTTCCCCGGCGGAATACAAGACACTCCAGTGGAGCTATTCCCCAATACAGTCCAACAGTCTCCCCAGGGGAGTTGAATCCATATCCCCAGTAGGAAGCTTATCCCCAGTAGATTCTGGAAGCTTACCCCTGCAGAGTACGAACGCGTCTCCCAGCTTTATCCAAAGGTTATTCCCCACCAGGGCTTATAACTGGGTTATCCTCAGCTAATAACCACGGAAAGATCGTCCTCGGCGAAGTTTCTTCCTACCCCCCAGCGGAGTTCATCAATTCCCTCAACAAAGCTTATCAACGGTATCCCTCAACGGAGTTATCATCAAATTCTCAGCGAAGTATCCCTTCCCCACAGAGTATTCCCCGCAGAGTATCTCTCCAGCAAGTTTATTCCCCAACGGAGTCATCTTCTCCTACCGGTTTGTTCTTGCAACCATCATCCCCAGCAGAAACGAAGAACTCTTTTCTTCAACATCAGCCCAGGATTCAACTTCCCGGCATTCGTCAAGGATTTATTTTCCTAGACGAAAATACATTCATAAACATATCACTTTTCATACATCTTGCTTACATACACAATGCATGTACATACGCATCATATCACACAATCTCATTTCTCCCTGAGAACATCATGACATCATGCATTGCACAACTGATGTTTTGCCTTTTTCAGGAAAAAGGTCAATCCAAAGACGATTAATATCAACTGTTGTAATTCCAGATTCGATACCTGCATCTAGCCGGGGCATATCTGTGAGCGATTGATTATGGATTCGATACCTGTATCTAGCCAGGGCATATCTACATTAAAGAGATTAAAGAGATAGCTGGGAAATGCTCCAGATATGGATGCTGTTCTTTTGCTTATTCAGATTTTCTCTTCAGAGATGGCTTAGAAATGCTCCAGAGATAGACGCTATTCTGTTTCTTATTCAGAGTTACTTGTTCAGAAATAGTTCAGAGATGCTCCAGATGGACGCTATTCTGTGGCTTATTCAGGGCTTCTTTTCAGAGATAACTTAGAGATGCTCCAACCACGGATGCTATTCTATTGTTTATTCAAAGATTCCTTCTAGATATAGTTCAGATGTGACCCAGGCATGGTGACATTTTGATACTTATTCCAGATTTCCTTTCAGAGATAGCTTGGAAATGCTCCAGATATGGATGCTGTTCTTTTGCTTATTCAAGACTCCTTCTAGATATAGTTCAGATGTGACCCAGGCATGGCGACATTCTGATACTTATTCCAGATTTCCTTTCAGAGATAGCTTGGAAATGCTCCAGATGTGGATGCTGTTCTTTTGCTTATTCAAGACTCCTTCTAGATATAGTTCAGATGTGACCCAAGCATGGTGACGTTCTGATACTTATTCAAGATTTCCTTTCAGAGATAGCTTGGAAATGCTCTAGATATGGATGCTGTTGTTTTGCTTATTCAAGACTCCTTCTAGATATAGTTCAGATGTGACCCAGGCATGGCGACGTTCTGATACTTATTCCAGATTTCCTTTCAGAGATAGCTTGGAAATGCTCCAGATATGGATGTTGTTCTTTTGCTTATTCAAGACTCCTTCTAGATATAGTTCAGATGTGACCTAGACATGGCGACGTTCTGATACTTATTCCAGATTTCCTTTCAGAGATAGCTTAGACATGCTCCAGATATGGATGCTGTTCTTTTGCTTATTCAAGACTCCTTCTAGATATAGTTCAGATGTGACCCAGGCATGGCGACGTTCTGATACTTCTTCCAGATTTCCTTTCAGAGATAGCTTGGAAATGCTCCAGATATGGATGCTGTTCTTTTGCTTATTCAAGACTCCTTCTAGAGATAGTTCAGATGTGACCCAGGCATGGCGACGTTCTGATACTTCTTCCAGATTGCCTTTCAGAGATAGCTTGGAAATGCTCCAAATATGGATGCTGTTCTTTTGCTTATTTAAGACTCCTTCTAGAGATAGTTCAGATGTGACCCAGGCATGGCGACGTTCTGATACTTCTTCCAGATTGCCTTTCAGAGATAGCTTGGAAATGCTCCAAATATGGATGCTGTTCTTTTGCTTATTCAAGACTCCTTCTAGAGATAGTTCAGATGTGACCCAGGCATGGCGACGTTCTGATACTTCTTCCAGATTTCCTTTCAGAGATAGCTTGGAAATGCTCCAGATATGGATGCTGTTCTTTTGCTTATTCAAGACTCCTTCTAGAGATAGTTCAGATGTGACCCAGGCATGGCGACGTTCTGATACTTCTTCCAGATTTCCTTTCAGAGATAGCTTGGAAATTCTCCAGATATGGATGCTGTTCTTTTGCTTATTCAAGACTCCTTCTAGAGATAGTTCAGATGTGACCCAGGCATGGCGACGTTCTGATACTTCTTCCAGATTTCCTTTCAGAGATAGCTTGGAAATGCTCCAAATATGGGTGCTGTTCTTTTGCTTATTCAAGAGTTTCCTTTCGGATATAGCTAGGAAATGCTCCAGATATGGACGCTATTCTTTTGCTTATTTAGAGTTCTTTTCAAAGACAACTTAGAGATGCTCCAGCCCGGATGCTATTCTATTATTTAGTCCAGATTCATTCAAAAGACAGTCCAGATACGATCCAGATTCGGATGACATACTGTCACTCATTCAAACACAGACTAGATATGCTCCAGACACGGAGGCCATTCTATTTCTTATTCGGACGCAACTATCCATTACAGTTCCAAATGGCATCTATAAGCCCATTCCCGACAAGGTTCTGTCACATCTTCCAGATGGCATCTTTAAGCCCATCCTCCTATCCACCACCTCTCTAAATGGAATCTTTAAGCCCATTCCCGCTATCACACTGCTGATACTCTACTATGTGAGTGCAAATTTCTGGGCACTCTAGTGTTCAATCATCTTCCACCCTCGGATCACGAAAGGCACACAAGACAATCTACATCCTCAGGTCTAAGAAGATTGAACAGGGGAAACTGTTGTACCCCAAAATTTGCCCTCCCATATTCTCCAAAGTTATGACAAGCAAATGGTTCAAAGTCTACTCAAGGGCTACACAGTCAAACCACTCTCCTAAAGCCAGTCAAACTAGGGTTTTGGTTCCTGCAAGGAAGTTGAGGTTTTCAAGGGCTTAATCAAGTCCCATATGCTCATATACATTGTCAAGCACCTACATGTCAAGTTTCAAGGCTCACAAGGTCAAGTTGCACAGTCAAAAACCCTAATGGCTCCATACTCAACTGCAGGGGCAAAATGGTCATTTGGTAGTCAAAAGTCAAAATTTTTGGTCAACATCTTATTTTGAAGCCACAATCATCATTTGATCAATTCTTGATCATGATTCCACAAGAATGGCTCAAAAATCATCAAGGTGTCAAAAGTTTCTATTTTTGGACAGCTAAAAAGTCAACTGTAACTTGACCAAGGCATAACTTTTTCATGGTTCATCAGAAAAATCCCATCCAATGCTCATCTTGAAGGGGAAGACATTTCCTACAACTCATCTTCACATTCCAAGTCCAAGAAATGCTCTCACAAAAAATTATCAATTTCAACATTATAGGTCATTTTCAAAAGTCAACAAAAAGGCACTTTAAGTCAAAGACCATAACTTGAGATTGGTAAATCAAAATGACATGGGACCAAAGACATTGGTTAGAGGACTTCAAGACCTTTCCAAAATGTCCAAGAACATGTTCATAGCTTCAAAATTGAGCAAGATATGCATTGGAGAAGTTGGGAAATTTTTGTGAAATGGCCAAAGTCAATTATCCTTGAAATTTCATTTTTGACAAAAGGGGCCCACTTTTTCCACTTGTTTCAGCTTGGCCATGCCTCCCACGTGTCCCACAATTTATTTCAAGATTAAAAATTAATTTTCCCATTTTTGTTTAATTTTATTTGATTTAATGCATTTTAAATCTTTAAAATTCAAATAAAAATCAAAGAAATTAATGGAGGGATATTTTGTGGTTTGAATAGCTTTGATACACCATAAAAAATATACCAAATTCGTTCAAGACCTATTATGGGCATAAAAATTCAAATTTTCACAAGAATGACAAGTTGTTTAAATGGTGTTCATGGCATAATCTCAAACTTCATTGCAAGGGTTAATGGCTCACATTATTGCTTGATTCTCATTCAAAGACATATATGCAAGCCTCTCATACCATTTACAAGGACTAAGCATCTCTAAAACGAAAAAAACCATATTCAAAAAAATCAAGCAAAAAGTCAAAACTGAAATCCACCTTCCAAGGCAATTCAAAGCCTTTTCTCGTTTCTAACACTTTGTAGGAACTCTCAGGAGTCTTTTGGAATCAAAACCAAGCGCTCAGGCCTAAGGATTCTCCCCACACGAACTCACGGTTTGCACAATTTTCTTGGAATCGAAATTCATTTGTTCATGCATCATTAACATAATTTGTTGCTTGTTTTGTGTTGTATGAGTCCACAGGAAACTAATGGTATGGTTAAATTGCTTTGAGATGCCCCAAAACTCAATATTATTTTTTCTAAGGTATTCCTATGCAGGCTTCCAAACAGCGTCCATCATGCATCTCAAGTGATCATCCTGCCAAGTGGCCACTAATGCCAATCTGATGGCCATGAGGCGTGGACCATGGTGTTCCCAGTCAATGCTTGCACACTTGATCCCAGTTTCAACAACACACCCCCATTCCTGGCTCAATACCCCCTCCATTTGGGTTCATTTTTCTTTCTTTTCATTTTATTTCTTTAATTTAATTTCTAACCCCTTTTATTTTATTGGTTATTAGTAATTAATTTAATTAATCATTTTCATAAAAAACAAAAAATATAATTAACACTTTTATTATTATTTTTATTTTGTAAATAAATCATAATTGAACTAGTTTTTAATTAGGCCATTTGAACATTTTAATAATTAAAATAGATTTAGATTTAGGTTAATCTTTAACTTTGTTTCTTTTTATTTCTATTTTATTTCATAAAAAATATAAAAAAATCAAAAAATATTTTCTTGTAATTAAAATAATTAATTAGTTTTCAATTTCATTTAATTACCAAAAAAAAGACAAAAAAAAGTTAATTCCCTTTTCTTTATTCATGCGTATTTAATTTTTCCGATTATTATGTAATTGCTCCGGATATGTAATAGTAAATAGGACCTTTTACTGTTTTTTTATTTTCCGCACTTATTTACTTAAAACGGGTCTTTGTAAAAATTTGGCGATGTATAGACCCGCGCCTTGTAATAACGTAGGATTTACGTTTCTGCAATTTATTTTCCGCACCCCCTTTAACTGTTAACTTGTATGAAAGAATGCATGACAATTAAAAACAAAGCGTAGCTCACCAAATGCATGACAAGATATAACATAAACTGAAAATAACACAAGAATTCACACACCACTTCTAGGGTACGCCTCACTGTTGCCTTGCCCCTCGAAACGTGGTCTTCGAGTACAGGACGTTTTAGTAAGTCCTTATGTCCATGAACATGGCATAAGGGTAGCTTCTAAGGTGTCCTACTGTTGCTCTGGTGACCACACTGTCCCTACAAGCTCGAATTGTGGTCGTCAAGTATAGGACGTCTTAGCGGTCCTTATGTCCATGATCCAGTTGCCTCGAAACAGTTGCCTCGAAACAGTTGCCTCGGGTTAAAAAAGGATCAAGGACATAAGGGTAGCTTCTAAGGTGTCCTAACTGTTGCTTCGGTGACTACACTGTCCCTAAAATCGAATTGACCCGAACACCTCCAACGGTGGTGCTACCTACCCCTCAATGGTGGGATGGCACTACCTAAAGGACACTTACACAGCTTAATTCCTTAGGGTAGGTAGATGACTCATGGATACTTGCTCTTTTAAAAAACAAACAAAAATACTTTTCACACCTTACACTTTCAAAAGCTTTCAAAACAAATTTTTCAAACACTCTTGAGGACAGATACAAGAGTTATTCAGAAATCTTTCAAAGAAACTTTTTCAAAGCCCACTCACATTTTGAAAAGCAAACATTTTGAAAACACAAATGAGCAAGTATCTAAGAGCCCATGGATAACCATGGATAGAAAGGGTGCTAACACCTTCCCTTTCTATAAATCTACCTCCCGAACCGAGAAACTATCTCATAAGGAATTTTGCTGTGCTTTTGTCCTGTCCATGTTGGAGAAAATAAAAGACGGCGACGACTCTTGCTTCCGCGACATTTCGCGAACCAGCGTTAAACAGTCAGTTCCAGATCCACCGATCACACAAACCCTTTGAAATTTAAAAGCGGAAAAATAAATGTCCTAATTATTTATTACAAAGCGGGAGCAGATACAATAATTGGATAAATAAAGCGCGTGATGTGAAATTAAATCGGATGCGAAATTAGGGTTTTGACCATTTTAATTAAAAGAAAATGTTTTTGTTGTTTTTTATTTTTTATTTTTTTTAAGAAAAGAAATTAAATCCTAAAGTTAAATGCTAAATTAATTATTAAATTAATTAAATAAATGAAAATAATAATTAAGTGACATATTTTTGGAGTTTTTGTTATTTTAGGAAAGAAAATAAAATAATTAAATTAATATTAAAACCTAATTATTCTAATTGATTTTTTATTATTTGCAAAATAAATTAAAGTTACCTAATTTATCAACCTAATTATTTTAATTGATTTATTGATAAAAATAAATTTTTGAAATTTAATTGGGTAAAAATATTTTTGTGATTTTTTTGATAAAAAGAAAATTATTTTATTGGTTAGTGACTAATTAAAAATAATTAAATGAAAGTAAATAAAACATCGAAAGATAGAGGAATGGGCCTGATTTAGGGGGTGCAGAAAGTAGGAATTCTGGCCCATTTGACTTTTGTAATCCCATGCGTTTGCGTTGACTTGGTCCTTTGGTGCACCTTCAATGATGGCCACCAGATCTGGCCATCTGGCGTGTTGGACGGGGAAGGCATACAGTGGACACCAAGCTCACGCGTGCACTAGATTTCCTGCAAGAAAATATAATGGAGAAAATAGGGGGACCTGGGATTCGAACCCAGGTCCTGAGGGGAATTCCATGCCACGCTTGCCACTACGCCACTTGTTTTCATTTGTTAATATAATACAAATAAATGATAATATAAGAAAACAAATATTATTGGATAATTATCAGAAAAACGCGCCAATATTTGAACAAGCTAGTAAGGGGATGACACTTCATTGTCTCCTTCCTCTGCACCGTGGCTAAAAGTGCAAAGATCTATACCCACAGACAACGTCCGTAGCTATACCCCTGTCCACCCTCAAAATTTCGCACAGGCCATGAAAATGATTTCTAAGACCATGGTTGAGATCGTCTCATCCTCCTGATTGCAACCATGCCCATTACTAGGGCCAATTATTCCTGAAAACAAAAACCCTAAAAAACTCCAAGAAAACCCTACAATGGTGATTCATGGCATAGGGCATATAAATGCAATTGAATAATACCAAAAGCTTGCAAATGCTCTATAGATTAAGATTATGCCATTAATTCAGTTCAACTATGCTTAAATTGCAAGATGCGAATTCAAGAACAGAGCAAGGTTACAAATGACTTACAGTGCATGGGAGGGCTTGAAAACGTGTGGTTTTGCTTGCTTTAGGTTCCTGAGATTGCCAGGAAGAGATTGAGACACGCACCAAGCCTTGAGGACGCCCCTAACCTTTGTTTCGATCTCACACTTTCTTTGATATTTTTCAGATTTTGCTTTCACCCTATGCCTGATCTCCAACCTCCCTTTTGATATGCCTCGCCTCCTTATGTATTGTACAATGCATTAGGGTTGCAAATTCTGTCCAAATCCCTCTCCATCAATGATTTTGATATTGATTTGATTTGCTTCTTTAAAGCTTTCCAAAATTGGCTTATTTTGAATCTTTTTGTACACAATTGCCTTGATATGAGTTTGATTAGTCCTAGTTGTGTAATAAGACCTGCAATCATCACCAAATCCTTGGTTTCAATGTTTTTGGATTTTATTTGATTTAATTTGATTTAAATTGAATTAATTCAAATAAAAACCAAATTAAAAAATAAAAATATGATATGGACACATGGCCAAGGATATAGCACGTGGGCTATAATTCCAACTCAAAACAAGTGAAAAAGAATGGGCCCATTTGGCAAAATTTGATGTTTTGGGCATAGTTGACTTTTGGCAATTTTGCAAAAAAGTCCAACTTCAACAATGCATAACTTCCTCAATTTTGACTCTTTGGAAGTGTTATTGGACTTTTTAGAAAGCTTGAGATGTCCTATAATCAACCCTTTTAGTCTCATCTCAATTTGATATTCCATTCTCATGTATGAAGCTTTGACAAAAAAGGTGTTTTTGTTGACTTTTCAAAATGACCTATAATGTCCAAATTCACAACTTCTTGTGAGTGCATATTTTGATCTTGGGATATGAAGATGGATTTTAGGGAATTTCATCCTATTAAAAATGAGCTTTGGATGGGTCATTTCTCATAAAGTATGAGAAATTTATGCTTGGTCAAATTTGGGTTGACTTTTCCTGCAAAACCCTAATTTAGCAACTTTTGAGTCTTGATGAATTATGAGCAATCCTTGATGAATCATGATCAACCCTTGATAAAATGATGAAATATACTTCAAAATTAGAATGTTGACCAAAAATCTTGAAGTTTGACTGTATGTAGGTCACAATTGACTTTTGCCCTAGCACCGTCGATTTTTGGACCTTTGAGCAATTGACTGAGCAAAATTCCTCTGCAAGGCTTAAAACTTGACATGGATGATCTTGAGAAAATATTATGACAATGTTTAGCATTTGGGACCACTTGGACTCAAGGATCTTGATGCAACATGAAACCCTAATTTGGGGTAGTCTGCCTTAGGAGAGAGCTTGTCTGGCCAACCCTTGGACTATCTTGAGCAATTTGGAGATCTTTCTTGCAATGTTTTGAGAAAAATGGGAGGGCAAATTTTGGGGTAAAACACAAGTCCTAACAAACTCTAATTGTCATAACAAAATAAAAATAGAGGGATCACCTTCTTCTTCGGGGTGGGGGTAGGGGGCTTAATCTTCACTCTCGATTCTTCTGGTAGAAAAATCAGAAAAACATCTCTCTTATCTCTACTTCTAATCTCTGAATTTTCTCCACCAATATTCATCATTCTCACATTCTTGGAGAATCACCACAAACTGAAAACACAAAAAATATCTCTGCATTCTCTTCATTCACCATCTCAGCACTTCAATAATCTTCATCTTCTCTGAATCTCTTCAACATCTGTCTGAATCATCTTCATCACCAATTCTCCTACAACAATCTTCATCTTCAATCTGCACCAAGATTCTGCATCTGTTCCATATTTCACAGCTTTGCATCTTTAATTTTTCTCACTGCAAAAGACGCAACAACAACATCAACAACACAGGGTGAACACAAACAGAAACGCAATAACAAGAAGATGTAGAAGAAAACGCGAAGAAGAAAGTCAGAGAAAATAAGATACCTGAAGCGCTTCAAACCGTTGAGAAAAATGTCCCTTCACCATCGCCGGAGAGTTTCTGATTAGTTCTGATAGATTTAGATCGATGTGAATGGGATTGAAAGAAAAGAGTTTCTGATTAGGATTCAGGACTTGATTGTTGTCGGTTTTTGTGTTTTGAGATGCTCGATTTAGGGAGTTTTGTCCGTTGTTGACAGTGATGATGCAGCGACGAGTTTCTTTTTCTGATTGAACAAGAACGAAGAATAAGGCGAGAGAGGGAAATAAGAGATAGGTTTAAGATAAGTTGAAGGGTCGCATTCCCAAGGAACAAAGTCGTTTTGCCTAGTTTTTTCTTTGGATTTCGTTTAATCATTTTTTTAGAAAATTGGAGGTATAACTAATTGTTGAATGTACTGTTGGGTCTCCATGCATCGAGCCTTCTATTCACACTCTCTTAGGTCTAGCACACCTTAGTTTTTTTATATTTTTGTTTCATTGAATTTGCATTGGGCTGACCGTGGTAATCTCAAGCCCATTCTATTTTTTGAAAGCTGGCTTGCTTTGTGAGCAAAAGAACCTTACTGGGCCTAGCGCCTAGATTCCTCCAGCACCCCCTACATTCCAGTTTGCAACCCCACTTGGGCCTCCTTTTCCTTTTAGTAATTTCTTTTAAAAGTTTTGTGAATTTTTTATGTTTTTGAACTTTTTTTCACATGATAAAAAATTTATAAAATCAATAAAAACTTGTTAGATTTTTTTATTTGATTTTTAGGAATTAAATCCCGATTATCCGATTACTTGAGATTTGTAATTCACCTTTTCTTGTTGAGATTGAGTATTATGAAGGTTTATTGTGTGATATGCGGATATGCTCGAGATTTCAGTTGTGGTTTATTTTCACATCGATGATGCTTTGACGCGTATTCCGAGCATTTGATTTCTGACTCTTTTCTTTGATTGGTGAAGCTTTCACGAAGATCTTCAGGTTTCTTTGTGTTGATGCGCTTTGCTACGGATTGATATCCGTTTGATATTTCCCCTTGTTTACCTCATTTCAACATTTACCGCTTTCTAGAGATCATGTATAGTATGGGCATTTATCGCTTTCTAGAAATCATGTGAAGTAGGAAGCATGAAATAAAGAGTGTGCGCTCGAAGTTGCTGTTTAAAGTCCTGTAGCAGGCACCACTTTATGTATGCTAATTGTGATTGTTTAAAATCCTACCTTAGAAGTAGGTATTCTACATGTGTGTTTACATTTGTGCCCGCATTATATTACAGGTGATAAGTCCTCAAAAGGAGGCAAGCAGGGAGGGTCTGAAGTCAACCCCCACATATTCCAGTTTGTGTCATCCTTAGCTCACGTTATAGATTGATGCTTCGGAGTTGTGCAAATCATGGTTATCGAGTCGTCAAGTGGGGAAGAGTTTTGCAATCAAACCCACATGCTT
Organism: Vicia faba; assembly: GCA_948472305.1. Lineage (NCBI taxonomy): Eukaryota > Viridiplantae > Streptophyta > Magnoliopsida > Fabales > Fabaceae > Vicia > Vicia faba. The sequence continues at coordinate 524,489,930 of OX451740.1, read as the reverse complement.
TGTCAGGAGTTCACATTGGCCAATACCGACACTCCGTGATCGTTCATATTGTCTTATGTCACCTACCTCGATATCCTATATCTTGGTTAGGTGCTTAGTCGCTTTGGACATCACATTTTAGTTTTACTTCCTACTCCCGCTTGTTTGTCTCAAGTGATACGCTCCCCTTGGCTAAAGAATTTCGCTTATTTTCTTTACCATTTTATGTGTGTGCTCTTTAGAGCTTATTTGTTGTATCCATATACATACCATGTTCCCTTAGGATGTACTTGTTCCTTTTGGATTCAAGTTAGACCTTAGGTTGAAAACGATTGTATGATAACATTAGGGATAGATTTAGGTTAGTCTCCCTCAAATGTTTTTCTTTCTTTTGCATCCTTGCGTTAAGACTAAAAAAAATTTCTTAGAAAATGCAAAAAACATATAACAACTTTCAAATCCTTCTTTAAGGTAAAAAACATCAACCAATACATACTTTGTGCGCCTTCTAGCTTTTCTTTCCAAACTTTTTTCAAGAGGACATGTTAATTCACTTCTTTGCTAACACGTGAGTCTCCAAAGGTTGAGCTACAGCAGAAGGAGAAATTAATATCGTTAATACAAAACAAATCAAAACTGTTGAGCCGAACTACGGCTGTTCTGATTCCTTAAAAGGGATACGTAGGCATTGGGGTAGGGCCCGAACGAGCACAACTTTTATTTTCCCTACATTGTTTTCTCTTTTATTTTGCATGCATTCCCTCTTTTCATTTTCTTTTAGCTATTAAGGTTATATTTGAACACACCCTTTGATTAGAATAACAAGAGTGGATACCGTAGAGTACTACGGGCGTGTGGGGTACTAATACCTTCCCCTCGTGTAACAGACTCCCTTACCTGATCTCTCGGTCATTTGATCGTGATTTCACCCTTCTCAAGTTTACTTGATGTTTACCTTTCCCTTCATGTGGGATAAAAAATGTTCGATGGCGACTTCATTGATTTCATCTTGATGATTTGTTCAGCCGATTGTTTCAGCTGGCGACTTCACTAGGGACAAATTCATCTATTGCTGGTCCATTCCAGAGTCGATCCTAGCTCTTGTTTGATTACTTCTTTGGGTTTTTATTTATTTCCAGTTATTTACATCTTTATATACACTGCTTGCATATGTTTGTGCATGCATTTTATTGCTTTCCATATTGGTTATCTGCTGTGCTGGATCTGTTTCCATGTTGGGTGGATGTTACAAGAGATAAGAGGCCCAATACCCAGGCCAAGTGAAAACCACATGAACATTAGGAATAGAGTGGAACACGACGAATGTGGAATGTAGATTACCCTAGACAGTTGTGTCATCCATGCTCAAATGAGGTTTTAATGAGGTGCTATCATTATCACGTAGGTGTACGATGATAGTACTCTCAAGCGAACCCGTGATTTTGAGTTAGCCGACCTTACCTTGACCTAGTTTCACTCGTGAGTGGGGCGGGAATTATTATTATAGGTACAGATGGTGACTATGTTCTGATGGTGACCATATTGTTTTGCTGATGACTATGATTCTTTGGTTATGTTCTAGACTTTGATCCTATTATATTCAACTCGGCCATAAATTATACAGCGGATATTCATGGTACTTAGTTTCATTTTTGTTGTACCCCAAAATTTTCCCTCTCATTTATCAAGGATTTGCTCACAAGATCTCATTTGACTCAAGACTGCACTAGGGTTGATCAGCTCAAGACACCTCCTTAAGCACTGATGACCAAAATTAGGGTTTGATATTGCACAAGGATATTTGAACTTCCAATGCCCCATATGACTTTCATGGATCATTAGGGATCCTCAAGATTACTCATGTCAAGTTTCAAGCTTTGGATCACACTTTGGATCAGTCAATTGAGCAATTGACCTAAAAATCAGCTGTATTGGGGAAAAAGTCAACTATGGCAAATTTACAGTCAAACTTCATAATTTTTTATCCACATCAACATTTTAAACTAGTTTGGACCGCAATTCCTCAAGAAATTTAATCAAATCTTTAAAAGGGCAAAATGGTCAAAATTAGGGTTTTGACTTGGAAATGGAAATTTTTGATTTTTGACCTAGCAAGTGGTCAATTGGTTTGAAGAATGATTTCAAGAGTTCAATTGAATTATTTTGACCTAATGACATGGCTCAAAACATTGCAAGTCCAATGGCTTGACATATGAATTTTGCAGTCAACTGATCAAAAGTCAACTGTATACTGAAAAGTCAAACTTTGACTTTTTGGTAAAAATCCAATGTCAAAGATCACAATTCATCAAAACATGTCAAAATATGAAACTTATTCATCAAGAAATCCAAAATTTAAAATTTCATTTTGAAAAGTGAAATTTTTCTAAGTGTTGGAAATTTCTTATTTTTTCACAATTTTGAGTAAAATTTTCACCATGATGCAAAATGATTCAAGAGAAACTTCCAACATGAAAGTTGTAGATCTCCATGAAATCTACAACTTTTTTTACACAACTCCTTCCAAAAGTGCTTGGATCTCAAGTTATAATTTTAAGAATACATGGTCATGAAACAAAAACACTTAGTGAAAATTTTCCCTAATTTGGTCAGGATTTTGACCCAACTTCATGACACTTTTTCATATAGTTCCAAGGGGAATCTTCAAAAGTAATTCAAATATGGGTTGTAGAGAACATTACAAGATTTCCAAAATGTCTAATAACTCCTTGAGATCATTTTTGAGTAGGGAGAATCTAAGAGATAAAGTTAGGGTTTTATCACTTGAATTACAAGTCATTTTGTGATGAACAAATTCAAAATTCAAAGTTGTGCTGCATAACCTCTACTTTGCAGACCTCAAACTTGTTAGACACTCCATAATTAATTGCTTGCACAGCTGTTAGAGGTCTCATTTCAAGAATTCTATGCAAGGCCATGCTTTATATCCATTTTGGGAAGAAAGTGCACATTGCCATTTTGATAAAGTGACTTTTTACACAAAACTTATTCTTGAGCCTTGCACTTGTTCTCTTCTGATCATACAAGTCCCATAACCCATAAGAAACTTGTTAGACACTTACAATCACCCAACCCATGCTTGTACTTCACATCGAAACTTGTTTTCCCATTTTTCTTGAAAATCAAGTAACCTAGCAAATAGCTTGTAACTGGTACTTCTGATTGTCCAAAGCTCTCAAACTCTTTTGCTTATAGATACATAAACCATTTGCCACAAAATACACGAATGCTTAAGCCCTGAAAACACCTAGAACACAGAATCATCAAAAACACTTCAAAACCTGTCATTTTTGAGTTTTGAAGCCAATCTTCAAATCTACTCATGCGTTTCTTGGCCTTTTGCTTTCAAAAGTTTCCAAACAACATACACAAACAATCCCAACCCCTTCTGCACCACTGTAACACCTCCATCATCATCCACCATTTTCAAAAACAGAGCTTTGCACATGGACTTCTCCAGAACTCCTTAGGCACTTTCAGCTCAAGCTAAGCATCCCTTTAGCTTCCTGGGAACTTGAGAAAGCTAACCCAATCATTAGAACTCACTGAAAGCTGCTCAAACTTCAAACCCGATAACCTCTTGCAAGGTAAGTTTTCTAACTTTGGAACTTTTCATACAGGCATCATCAATGATTTATTTGTGAATGAAACATGTAGATATTATTGCCCTAAAGCTAACCATGTTCATAGTTTTCATTAATTTTGTTTGAGCTTAGAATTTTAAGATTGAAATTTCTGAGATTTTTAGGATTTATATTAGGGCCAATGAAATTCATGTTTGTCTTTGATCTATAATTTTAATGCTTTACATTTCTGAAATCGTGAGGAAATTTTCTACAAGTTTCATGTTTACAGTTTTCATTTTTGTTGAGGATTGATTGAGTTACAGAGCTTCTGGCTGGGCGTGAGGTTGAAGACGAAGTTGGCCTCAGGAACGTGTTTGCCATATAGATTTATGGTTTGATTTATATAAACGGATGTATAGCCACCCCAGTGGTAGAAGCACGTGCCTGTAACCAGAGGGACATGGGTTCGAGCCTCAGTGGTACCCTTTTGATTTTTTTTACATTTTCTTTGCATTCTGACTTTTTGGCATGCGCTAGGCCTCCCTTGGGCTTTTGTTTTTTTCTCTTGTTGCTAACCCCCTGTTTCACTTATACAGCCCCTGGCCCATTTTATTTTCTTTTCTCATTTTCATTTTATTTATTTTCTTAAATATTTTTCTAATACTAAAAAAAAAATCATAAAAAATATAAAAATAGTAGATTTATATTTTATCATAGTTTATTTATTTTTTCTCACAAAAATTATTTTATCTAATCATACTTTATTTTATTTTTACTAGTTGTTTTATAAATTTAATTAAAAAACTAGTTTTTGTTTTATTTTCTTTTATATCAACTTCAATATATTATTTTATATAAAAAAGACCAAAAATATTTTACAATACTATAAATTATTTTTAAAGACAAAAATACCAAAAATATTCTTCTCATAAACTTAATTTCTTTTATTTTTTAGTTAATAGATTTAGGGTTTTATTTAAAATCTTTTCTTAGTAAATTTAGGTTTTTACTTTTTACTATTTTAATTAATTATTTTTGCCTTTAATTATTTAGGTTAAAATCAAAACCCATTTTCTCTAAAAATTTCCAAACAAATATCCATTTTCTTCACATTTACATTCTTGCATATTTATTCATCTTGTACATTATTTATTTCAATTCTTGTATAAATTCAATATGATTGTAATAGATAATTAGCCTTTAAATTCTTGTAATCCCCATTTATACTCTGTACACCACCTCCCACAAGTATTGTAATAGTGTAGTAACTTTAAATTCCGCAATTTATTGCTTTATATACAAATGCTAGTAATTAGGGTTTGTATGGAAAGACTAAAACCAATCAAATAGAAAACCCTAATCAAAGATAAAATCAACCATGCAAAACAATACACTTGCACACAAGCACCCCTAGGGTAAATCCACTTGGCTTCCTTTACAAAATGGCCATATTACGCATGTGAGGTATCTTAGCAAAAACAAACAAAATACAAAGATCATAGTCCCTCGATGACGCTATCTATGTTGCCTTTCAAATGATCTTAGTACCTAAAGAGAATGCTAAGATACCTTGCAACATTGCTAATCGTGGTTATACGATGACCCACGCCCGTCCCGTTTACATCCAAAGATTGGGTTACTTACCAAATCAATGGTAAGATAACAATGTCAAAGGAAAAGAAAATGAACAAGAAAGACTTTTTGAGTAGGTAGAATGTTCCTAATTACTTGCTCAACTTCAAAACATCCTTTCTATTTTAAAAAAAAACACCTACATTTTCAAAACCTCTTACAAGCTTGAAAACATTTTCAAAAGATCAAACATCTTTGTATACATTCTTACGAATGAGAATCATTACAAAGATTGCCTAAACAATGGCCTCTTTACAAAATACTTTCAAAAACCACAAAAAGCATAATTTCAAACAAAAGCAAGTGATCTAGCAAGTAACTAAGAGCCCATGGAAAACCATGGATGAAAAGGGTGCTAATACCTTCCCTTTTCATAATCTACCCCCCGAACTCAAGAAATAATATCAAAGGTCTTTCCTGTGCTTTTTCACCTTTCCTTTTGGATAAAAGAAAAGTCGGTGGCGACTCTTGCTAACTGCAACATTTGCGATCAAACGCAAAACACCCAAGTTAATTCTCCCACCATATCACAGAAATGGAGACTTTGCTGGGGAAAATTCTATAAGTGGGGTTACCTTAGGGTTAGATCATATTTACTTGCTTTAATTGTTTGACTTGTATGCTTTACATTATGGTTCTTTGTTTGGGTTTTATCCTCTACCCGGATTTGGGATACCTTATAGGTAAGTAGCAATACGTTGTGGAAACTGTGCAGGGTATACCGGCATGGTCTAAGCAATAGCTACGTTAGTGCGACATATTTGTAGGTACCGGTAGCCCTTGAGTTAATCAAGGAGAATACGGGGCCTCTGAGTTATGTCATGAAGCACTAATGAACTTTTAGAACCTTTACTTGACCAACTTGGCCATTAGGACGTAGTGAGATGACCGGCTTTGGTGCAGTCTGAAGTTGGTAGATAATCGATGCTACACTCATTTAGGTTTGGTTTTTTGGGATATTTCGGTCGCTGTTAAAGAGGCTTGTGCTGAAACAATGACCAAGGAAACAAACCAGTGATATTGAGCTCCTTAGAACCCGGTTACTATTACTAGGACAGGTTTGAGCCAACTAAACTTAAAGAGGGTACTTACCTATGAGACTCCATGCAAGCCTAAACCTAAGGACTTGTTTGCTTTGTTTATGTATATTTACTTGTACGTAACATCATGAATATCATGAACATCATAACATCATACTCATATTCACTAACCATTTCAAGGATCTTGGGATTTATCTTTGTTCTGTTTTGTAGGACATGGATTATATTCGCAGGAAAACTATTCAAGTCAATCTTGTAAGGATTCCTCCTCAACTCAAAGAGCTAGCTTCAAGGATTCCTGAAAATTCTCCATTCACCAAAAGACATGGTCGTCTACTAAAATTGGTCACCTCCAACACTGATGAAGACATGATGAAGGTGCTCTTCCAGTTCTTTGATCCTTTACACCATTTCTTCATATTTCCCGATTATCAACTTGTGCCAACTTTGGAAGAATTCTCCCAACTCTTGAGGATTCCAATCTCAATCAACTACCTTTCAATGGTATGGAAAGAGATCCAAAGCCAGAAGAGATTGCTCAAGCTCTACACTTGCAACCATATGATATTACAACTAATTGGGAAACAAGAAGTGGTGTCAAAGGTTTCCTAGCAAAGTTCTTGTTTGAGAAAGCCCAAAACTGTTGGAACTCTTTGGATTTGCAATCCTTTGAGGAAATTGTGGCTCTCCTCATCTATGGTATGGTTTTGTTTCCAAATCCTGACCAACTCATAGATGTAAACGCCGTCAAAATCTTCATATCCCGCAACTCGGTGCCTACTTTTCTAGGGGACATCCTACATTCTTTTCACACTCGCACTATGAGGAAAATAGGTGTCCTTATGTGTTATACTTCTCTCTTGGAAAGATGGTTTATTTCGCATCTTCCCCGATCTGTATTGAAGAACGAGCAAGGTTCAAGGTTGTCATAAAGGTTGATGACGCTAAAACATTCATACATCCATTGGTGTTCCCGATCTATAGAGAATGTTATCATCTTCGATCATTGTGGAGAATTCCCTAATGTCCCTTTACTTGGCATTAGGGGAGGCATTACCTACAACCCCTGCTTATCTTTAAGATAATTTGGTTACGCCCGAAGGGATGGCCCTCATGAGATGCTAATCCAAGGTTTGGTATTTGACTACGAGAACGACGATCAAGGTTTTCGCCAAAGATTCATCCGAGCTTGGAGGATGTTGAACAAGGTAGATAGAAAGACATCGGGGCACAATAATTCCATCCCTCTTGAGCCTTACTTTAAATGGGTACGAACTCGTGCTCATAGTCTTATGGTGGCTTATCCCTCCATTCTCCCGGTAATCATGGAACCTGTTATGGAAGGAGATGTTTCATGCACTATCCTACATCCTGACACGCCCACCTCTCTTGAAGACTTACAAAGAGATTGGATACAACTCAAGGGGTAGAGAGATACTTCCGAGGCCCAATTCTACGCTAGCAAGAAGAATGTTTTGGAACTCACTAAGCAACTTCATGAGGAGAAGACTCTGAATGCCTACATCGCACCAAAGAGGATGCACACTACCTTTTTATCTTAGAGTTTTTGTATTATTTTTCCCAAAGAGGAATTGATGTACTCAAGCTTTAATTTATTAATATAACGTGTGTTTCCTTTTTGTCTAAAACAAATTTGAATCTTTAAAATCCTTGAAATCATTGCATATGCATTTACCATTCATCATAACATAAGCAGGTTTCTTGTAACAAGTCTCCTCATCTTTCTACTGTTTATTTCAGTAAGATAGATCTCGAGCAAACGGTGAAGGACCTCCAAGCACAAAATGCTCAATTTCAACAAATGTTCTTAACTCTAGCCAAAAGGACAAGAAGAGTTGAAGACCTTACTGGTTGAAGAGAAAAAGAAGAAAAAGAAAATAATCAGAGTTCTAAACATGGGAAGAATATTCCAAGGACAAGCAAGAAGGAACTTGGACTTTGCAACGTCATCTGGTGAGAAAGACAATCAAGATGGGAAAGCCAAGGAAGCAGTTGTCCAGCCAGATCCATAAGAGGAAGAGGAAGAGGAAGATTATTCTGAAGAACAATATCCTCTGGCCGAAGACAAGTATAAGCATTTTGAAGAACGGTTAAGTGCAATGGAAATCCAAAAAGTGCCTGGATTGGACTTTGAGGAGTTGGGATTAGTATCGGGGATTGTCATCCCTCCAAAATTCAAAGCACCGGTGTTCACCAAATATGATGGAGTTTCATGTCCTAAAATGCATCTCCAGTCCTATGTGAGGAAAATCTAGCCTCATACCGCTGACAAGGATTTATGGGTACACTTCTTCCAAGATAGTCTGTCTGGAACTCAACTTGATTGGTTTTATCAGTTGGAAAGAGCCAATATTCATAACTGGGAAGATCTGACCGTCGCCTTTTACAAACAATACCAATACAACACTGATCTTGCGCCCACCCGTACTCAACTCCAGAGTATGGCCATGGTTTCAAGTGAGGGCTTCAAAGACTACGCGCAAAAATGGATGGACTTAGCAGGAAGAGTCCAGCCTCCCCTATCTGAAACAGAATTAGTAGACATGTTCTTAGGCACCTTGTCCAGTCCTTTCTTCAATCACTTAATTGGGAGTTCATCGGCAGGTTTTACCGAATTAATATTGACCGAAGTAAGGGTGGAAGTCGGGATAAAGAATGGGAAAATTCCCAAAGATGCATCATCTGTTGCTGTAAGGAAACCCTTCATTGGAAAGAAATAAGTGGTTGCTATATATCCTCAGAGAAATCAAGATAGGACTGAACGCTGTTCAATGGTGGGGGCTGTCATGATTCCTAAACCAGCGCCTGCTCAACAAAGAAGCAACCAGTTAAGAATGGAAAGACCAGTCAGACAGTTCACCAGAATTAATATGACATTATCTCAAGTATTGCCACATTTGTTAAGATCCAATCTAGTGACTTTGAAAGAAGCTCCAAAGAATCCTAACACAACCTCTCCTCACTATCATCCTAATGCCCGCTGTGCATACCATTATGAGAGTCTCGGCCATGACACTAACAACTATTGGGCTCTAAAGAACAAAGTAAAAGATCTTCTTGAAGCCAAAGAGATTGAATTCGACGTGCCAGAAATGCCCAATGTTATCACTGCCCCTATGCTCAAGCACGGCCATAATTCCAATGCCATTGAGGAAGATATGTTTGCTACTTCAGTTGATGAACTTGTGAACCCACTCTTGACTATCAAAAAGAACTTTTTGAATGCCAGTGTATTCCCAAGCTGTGATAAAAGCTGTCATTTCTGTTTGTCCTCACCAACCAGCTATCATTTGTTAAAAGCAGGTGTTCAATGCCTAATAGATAACAAGGAGATTTTGTTCGAGAAGACTTCTATTCCAACTGTTTCTTATAATGATGTTTTCATCGTGACCATTTCCGACAATTCTTCCAGGGTCTCCACCAAAAGACCCGTTAGAATTACATTAGTTCCTAAAGTAGCTCCTTTGATAATTACAATGCCTGGACTAATCCCGTATTCGTCAGACAAAACCGTCCCATGGAATTATGGAGGTGATGTCTACTACCACGGTATCAAGCAAGATTGGCCAACTGCTAAAGATTCAAGTTCTGAGAAAGTTGACTCCGATATCAGTAACATCGCAGGGACTAGCAAGATAACCCACAGTGGAAGGGTTTTCTCTCTAGAAATTGCTCCTCCCAAAGCTATTTCTGGACCCGTAATTATTCATGTTGTTGTTGCTCCTCCAAAGGCTATTCCTAGTCCTGCAATCATCTCTGATAATACTCCTGTTGACAAAACTGTTACAATCCTTGTTATCACCCCTACTGACATTCCTGCTGCCGATTCGACCGAGACTCGAGGTAAAGGTATTCTGGTTGAGCCTGTCCGAACGAAGGCACAATCAGTAGCTATCCCTGAGACCTCCCGAAAAGAGATGGAGGAAATTCTAAAGATCATAAAAAGAAGCAACTACAACATAGTCGAACAAGTGGGGCAAACTCCATCAGAAATTTACATGCTGGCTTTATTGTTATGTTTCGAGGCTCATGCAAAGGCCTTGGTAAAGTTCCTTAAAACTGCCCATGTACCCCAAGAAACATCTGCCAATCAGTTCCAAGACTACGTAGCCAGCTTGACCGCAGATAATGGTTTAGGTTTTTCAGATTTTGATTTAACGCCAAGGGGGAGGAAGTATAATGAGGCATTGCATGCCTCAGTCGAATGCAGGGGCACGACTTTGGCTCATGTCTTGGTTGACACCGGTTCGTCTCTAAATGTGTTGCCTAAAAAGGCTCTTGATAGGCTTGACTGTGAAGGATTGACGTTGAAACCTAGTAACATAGTAGTGAGGGCCTTCGACGACTCAAAAAGTATGGTGCATGGGGAAGTGGACATCCCCATAAAAGTTGGAACCCAAACTTTTGATTCAACTTTTTATGTAATGGATATTCGCCCTTCATATTCCTTCTTATTAGGCCGTTCGTGGATTCAAAATGCTGGTGAAGTCACCTCAACATTGCATCAAATGCTGAAATATCCAATTCAAGGGAAAATCATCACCGTTCATGGAGAAGAAGAGTATATGGTCAGCCATTTAAATTCCTTCAAATATGTAGAATTAGATGGTGAATTTATTGAAACTCCATTCCAACACTCTAAAGAAGTCCCACAGACTGTGGCAGTAACCAAGGCTGTGTCTCAAGTTCCCAAGATCACAAGGCCTCCACTCAAGATGTCATATTTGAAAGATACCAAGGCAGTGATAGAAGAAGGTGGGTGCATTATTTGGGGCCAACTCCCAGATATCCCATACAAATCTGACAAATTCGGTCTGGGTTTCACTTCAGGAGCCCAGAAAGCTGTACGTCGCGCTCGTGCCGGAGGACCACCCTTAAAGATCAAAAACCGCGAAGTCAATGCAGTGGAGGATGATGAAGACAGTTATAACCTGGAGGACTGGATTTTCCCAACTGTCAGTGGAGGGCTCAGCAACTGGGAGGCTAGATATTTCGTCCCGATCACTTTTATCCCACAATAATTTGTCTTTAAATTTTGTCGGATCTATAATATTAAAACAATTCAGACTCTTAAAACCTTGTGTCTTACCCGAGGCACAATGGTCTATTTGTAAGGGTTATTATCTCATTTCCATATGACATCAATGAATCATAGACGTTTTTGCATACAAACTTTGTGCTCATTGTTTTTCTTTTTACATTTTCATTTCTTTTAAAGATAGCTATACTCTTACACACACTCATACTCACAATGCAGGTCTACATCCATTCGGGATCCCATGGGTAACGGTTCTGCTATGGCCTTTTGTGACTCTGAAAATCTAATCTACCAAGCTGAAGACGAAGGTGAAGAAGATTGTGAAGTACCAGGGGAACTCGCCAGGTTACTACAACAAGAAGAGAGGACCATTCAGCCCCACAAAGAACCAGTGGATACAATTAACCTAGGTACCGAAGAAGACAAAAGAGAAGTCAAGGTGGGAGCCAATCTAGAACCCAGTGTCAAAGAGCATCTGATTCAGTTGCTACACGAGTATGTTGAGGTCTTTGCTTGGTCGTATGAAGACATGCCAGGACTTGATGCAGATATCGTGGTACATCGTCTACCAACAAAAGAAGAATGTCCACCGGTAAAACAAAAGGTCCGTCGCATGCGACCAGATATGTCAGAGAAGATTAAAGTAGAAGTCATGAAACAATTCAACGCCGGATTCTTGGCCATCACTTCCTATCCACAATGGGTTGCCAACGTTGTTCCCGTGCCTAAAAAGGACGGCAAGATACGAATGTGTATGGACTACAGAGATTTGAATAGGGAATGCCCTAAGGACGATTTCCCACTTCCCCACATTGATGTTCTAGTTGACAATACGACACAACATAAAGTGTTTTCCTTCATGGACGGCTTCTCAGGCTACAACCAAATCAAAATGGCACCTGAGGACATGGAGAAAACAACCTTTGTCACACAGTGGGGCACATTCTGCTACAAGGTTATGCCATTCAAACTGAAGAATGCTGGGGAAACATATCAGCGTGCCATGGTAGCCTTATTTCACGACATGATACATCAAGAAATAGAGGTCTATATAGACGACATGATAGCTAGATCTCAAATAGAAGAAGAGCATCTTGATCATTTACAGAAACTGTTTGAGAGACTAAAGAAATACAAGCTGAGGTTGAACCCAAATAAATGCACATTTGGGGTGAGGTCTGGTAAGCTCATAGGCTTTGTCGTCAGTAATAAAGGTATCGAATTGGATCCCGCCAAGGTGAAAGCAATATAAGAGATGCCTGCTCCTCGTACCGAGACAGAAGTCAGAGGATTCTTGGGACGTTTAAACTACATTGCCAGATTCATTTCTCACCTGATAGCTACTTGTGAACCAATCTTCAAATTACTGAAGAAAGATCAAGTAGTCAAATGGAATGATGAGTGCCAAACTGCTTTCGACAAGATCAAAGAGTACCTACAAGAGCCTCCTGTTTTGATGACACCAGGTGAGGGAAGACCGTTGATCATGTATCTGACTGTTTTGGAAAATTCAATGGGGTGTGTGCTGGGGTAGTATGACGAGTCTGGCCGAAAAGAGCATGCTATTTATTACCTGAGTAAAAAGTTTACCGACTGTGAAACAAGATATTCATTGCTCGAGAAAACTTGTTGCGCTCTGGCATGGGCTACTTGCCGGCTAAGACAGTATATGCTGACCCATACTACCTTGTTGATATCTAAAATGGATCCAATAAAATACATCTTCTAGAAACCTGCTCTCTCTGGGAGAATAGCGAGATGGCAGATGATCCTGATAGAATATGACATACAGTATACTTTCCAGAAAGCAATAAAGGGCAGTGTACTAGCTGATCACCTTGCTCACCAACCTGTGGAAGACTACCAGTCCATGAAGTTCGAATTCCCAGATGAAGACATCATGATGGTAAACAACTGTGAAGAATTCAGACCATATGACGGACTTGAACAAGGATCCCGATGGACCCTGGTTTTTGATGGGGCGTCCAACGCACTTGGCAATGGTATTGGTGCTGTACTCATATCTCCTGAAGGATGTCATACTCCCTTTACTACAAGGCTCTGCTTCAATTGTACAAATAACATGGCAGAATACGAAGCGTGCATTTTTGGTCTCAAAGCTTCCATAGATTTAGGGATCAAATCCTTAAATGTATTCGGAGATTCGACTTTGGTCATCAGCCAGATCAAAGGAGAATGGGACACAAAACACCCTAACCTTATCCCTTACAAAGAACATGTGTTGACATTGATCCCACATTTTGAAAAGATTACCTTCGAGCATTTCCCGCGAGAAGAAAATCAGCTAGCAGACGCACTAGCCACAATGTCATCCATGAGTAAACTTAAATGGGATAACGAGGCTCCTCGGATCAACATTGAACGAATGGATGAACCAACTCATTGTCACGAGATTAATACTGAAGAAGTAGTGGACCAGCCTTGGTTTCACGAAGTCAAGAGGTATCTCGAGGCTCAAGAATATCCGAAAGGAGCTTCAGTCAATGATAAGAAGTTCTTAAGGAGATTCTCTGCTAAATTCTTCCTTAGGAATGGCATTCTCTACAAAAGCAACCATGAATCTGTGTAACTTCGGTGTGTAGATAAGGTTGAAGCGGAAAAGATCATGGATGATCTACATGAGGGCACTTTTGGCACTCATTCCAGTGGGCATACGATGGCAAAGAAGATCCTACGGGCAGGATATTACTGGTCTACCATGGAAGCATATTGCTATCAACATTCTCGAACCTGCCATAAGTGTCAGATCTATGCTAACAAGGTGAACGTACCTCTGGTTCCTCTGAATATCTTGACAACTCCTTGGCCCTTTGTTATATGGGGCATCGATATGATTGGGGAAATTAAGCCAACAACCTCTAATGGACACCGCTTCATCTTAGTGGCCATTGACTATTTTACAAAGTGGGTTGAGGCAACCTCTTTCGCTTCCGTGACCAAGAATGTTGTAGCCCGATTCGATAAACAGAATCTGATGTGTCGGTATGGCATCCCGGAGAGGATCATCACAGACAATGGTACGAATCTGAACAATACTATGATCACCGCCCTGTGCGAATAATTCAAGGTCCAACATCACAATTCTTCCCCTTACCGGCCAAAGATGAATGGTGCTGTCGAAGCCGTAAATAAGAACATCAAAAAGATCATACAGAAAATGACAGTCACATACAAAGACTGGCATGAGATGCTACCATTCGCTCTCCACGGGTATTGTACCACATCACGCACATCAATCGGGGCAACACCTTATTCTCTGGTATACGTCATGGAGGATGTCTTGCCTATTGAGGTCCAGACCCCCTCTCTAAGAATTATGAAGGATGCAGATCTGAATGAAGAAGATTGGATATAGACTCGACTTGATCAACTAAACTTGATTGATGAGAAAATACTTACTGCTGCCTGTTATGGTTAAATGTATCAAAAGCAGAAGATCAAGGCTTTAAACAAAAAGGTCAGACGCCAATTGTATCAAGTCAGGGATTTGGTGATCAAACGCATCATACTGTCGCAAGGTGATCCCAAGGGCAAATGGACTCCTACATACGAAGCGTTTGTGATCAAAAGCATATTCTCTGGTGGAGCAATGATCTTGACCACCATGGATGGTGGTGACCTGCCGCACCCTGTGAACACAAGCATAGTCAAAATATACTATGCATAAGAGACTCTCTAGGTTGACACACCTAGGCAAAACAAGGGCATCCCGGCAAACCAAAAAGGTTCAAGCAAAAATTAGGGATAAAAAAAAAATCTATACACCCGGAAGGTTGAAAACCCGAAAGGGTGACTTGGGAAAAAAAGGGTATCCCGGTGGACTGAAAACCCGAAAGGGCGGTCCAGGAAAAAGTTAGGGAATTAAAGCGTATGACTATGTCCCATTGGATTAACTTATGGACAACCCTTGGCTTCAACCTGCAAACTCAACAGTTCTGATCAATTCAATCAGCTTTGGACAAGGCAACAAATAGACAAGATTCTCAGAGACACGAAGGTTATAGCAGAATGGGAACCCCATGGGATTATTACACATAGCTATCTTTTCTTTGTATCAAACTTCCATATTTTACGACGGCATTATCTTACTAGAATCTTTATCTCATTGTACAAAAATACTTACTCAAAGTCAATACAAAGATATCTCTTTGAAAGTGTAAAACTATCTGTTTTTCTTTACTCTTGTGTTTTGTTTACAAAAAATGTCCAATGATTTATTTTTTAACATATGCATTTGAACATAATTAATGTTTACAAATGAACCAAGTAAAAAGACAATTGCTGATGGCTTTAAAGAAATAAGGAAATCTCTCTAAGTTATTTCCATAAGATCCCTCGCAGTGTGCAGTTTAATCCCCAGTGGAACAAAGCTTCCGGTTATCAATCCCTAGTAAAAGTCGTCCAAATTTCTCAGGATTTCCCAACAGGATTTTACAGGCAGTCCACAACATTTCCCTTACAACAGAGTTTATTTCTCTGAGTGGAAGTTCATCAAAACATGAAGACTTACACTCGGTATCCTCAACAGCAGTCAGAGATTTATTTTCCCCAAACCCAACAAGCAGTGCAGCAGATTAGCTCACATGCGCATACATCATATCCATATATCATAAACATAGATAACAAGAATGCATGTATCATAATCTCATTACACCATGCATCTCATACAACATGACATTGCATATTAGCTAACATTTTACCCTTTTCAGGATAAGGTTAATCAATAGCTATGTTCAAAAGCTTTCAGATACAGTTTGGATGCGCTCCAGACACGGACGCCATTCTGATACTCATTCAGATTCAACTTCTCAGATACAGTTCAGATATGCTCCAGACACAGACGCAATTCTAATACTTATTCAGATTCAGCTTCTCAGATACAATTCAGATACGCTCCAGACACGGACGCCATTCTGATACTCATTCAGATTCAGCTTCTCAGATACAGTTCAGATACGCTCCAGACACGGACGCCATTATGATACTCATTCAGATTCAAGCTTTTAGATAAAGTTCAGATATGCTCCAGACACGGACGCCATTCTGATACTCATTCAGACTTAGCTTCCAGATACAATTCAGATACGCTCCAGACACGGACGCCATTCTGATAATTATTCAGTTTCAGCTTACAGATACGGTCCAACAATCATTTTAGATGGAATCTACAAGCCCATTCCCGACAACTTCTCATCACCTCTCTAAATGGCATCTTTAAGACCATTCCCTATACCATCAACCATCACATCACCGAGTGCAAATTTCTGGGCACTCTAGTGTCCAATCATCTTCCACCTTCGAGTCACGAATGGAAAAACTCGCCAATATAACTCTTCAGGTTTAAGAAGATTGAACAGGGGCAGCTGTTGTACACCAAAATTTTCCCTCTCATTTATCAAGAATTTTCTCACAAGATCTCATTTGACTCAAGACTGCACTAGGGTTGATCAGCTCAAGACACCTCCTTAAGCACTAATGACCAAAATTAGGGTTTGAGATTGCACAAGTATATTTGAACTTCCAATTCCCCATATGACTTTCATGGATCATTAGGGACCCTCAAGATTACTCATGTCAAGTTTCAAGCTTTGGATCACACTTTTGATCAGTTAATTGAGCAGTTGACCTAAAAATCAGCTGTATTGGGGAAAAAGTAAACTATGGAAAATTTACAGTCAAACTTCATAATTTTTGATCCATATCAACATTTTAAACTAGTTTGGAACATAATTCCTCAATAAATTTGATCAAATCTTCAAAAGAGAAAAATGGTCAAAATTAGGGTTTTGATTGGGAAAGGGCAATTTCTGATTTTTGACCTAACAAGTGGTCAATTGGTTTGAAGCATGATTTCAAGAGTTCAATTGTATCATTTTGACCTAATGAAATGGCTCAAAACATTGCAAGTCCAATGGATTGACAGATGAATTTTGCAGTCAACTGATCAAAAGTCAATTGTATACTGAAAAGTCAAACTTTGACTTTTTGGTCAAAATCCAATGTCAAAGATCACAATTCATCAAAACATGTCAAAATATGAAACTTATTCATCAAGAAATCCAAAATCCAAAATTTCATTTTCAAAAGTGAAAATTTCTAAACTTAGAAATTTTTCTAAGTGTTGGAAATTTCTTATTTTTTCACAACTTTGAGCAAAATTTTAACCATGATGCATGATGATTCAAGAGAAACTTCCAACATGAAAGTTGTAGATCTCCATGACATCTACAACTTTTATTTACACAACTCCTCCCAAAAGTGTTTGGATCTCAAGTTATAATTTTAAGAATACATGGTCATGAAACAAAAACACTTAGTGAAATTTTGCCCTAATTTGGTCAGGATTTTGACCCAATTTCATGGCACTTTTTCATATAGTTCCAAGGGAAATCTTCAAAAGTAATTCAAAGATGGGGTTTATAGTATATTACAAGCTTTCCAAAATATCCAAGAACTCCTTGAGATCATTTTTTAGTAGGGAGAATCGAAGAGATGAAGTTAGGGTTTTATCACTTGAATTACAAGTCATCTTGTGATGAACAAATTCAAAATTCAAAGTTGTGCTGCATAACCTCTACTTTGCAGGCCTCAAACTTGTTAGGAACTCTATAATTAATTGCTTGCATAGCTGTAAGAGGTCTCATTTCAAGCATTCAATGCAAGGTCATGCTTTATATCCATTTTGGGAAGAAAGTGCACATTGCCATTTTGATAAAGTGACTTTTTTACACAAAACTTGTTCTTGAACCTTGAACTTGTTCTCTTCTGATCATACAAGTCCCATAACCCATAAGCAACTTATTAGACACTTACAATCACCCAATCCATGCTTGTACTTTACATTGAAACTTGTTTTCCCATTTTTCTTGAAAATCAAGTAACCTAGCAAATAGCTTGTAACTGGTACTTCTGATTGTCCAAAGCTCTCAAACTCTTTTTCTTATAGATACACAAACCATTTTCCACAAAACACACGAATGATTAAGCCCTGAAAATACCTAGAACACATAATCACCAAAAACACTTCAAAATTTGTCATTTCTGAGTTTTGAAGCCAATCTTCAAATCTACTCGTGCGTTTCTTGGCCTTTTGCTTTCAAAAGTTTTTAAACAACATACATAAACAATCCCAACCCCTGCAGCACCACCGTAACACCTCCATCATCATCCACCATTTTAAAAAATAGAGCTTTGCACTTGGACTTCTCCAGAACTCCTTAGGCACTTTTAGCTCAAGCTAAGCATCCCTTTAGCTTCCTGGGAACTTGAGGAAGCTAACCCAATCATTGGAAATGACTAAAAGCTGCTCAAACTTCAAACCCGATACCCTCTTGCAAGGTAAGTTTTATAACTTTGGAACTTTTCATACATGCATCATTAATGATTTATTTGTGAATGAAACATGTAGATATCATTGCCCTAAAGCTAACCATGTTCATAATTTTCATTAATTTTGTTTGAGCTTAGAGAATTTTAAGATTGAAATTTATGAGATTTTTAGGGTTCAGATTAGGTCCAATGAAATTCATGTTTGTCTTAGATCTATAGTTTTAATGCTTTACATTTCTGAAATCGTGAGGAAATTTACTACAAGTTTCATGTTTACAGTTTTCATTTTTGTTGAGGATTGATTGAGTTATAAAGCTTCTGGTTGGGCGTGAAGTTGAAGATGAAGTTGGCCTCAGGAACGTGTTTTCCATATAGATTTATGGTTTGATTTATATAAACGGATGTATAACCACCCCAATGGTAGAAGCGCGCGCCTGTAACCAGAGGGACCTGAGTTCGAGCCCCAGTGGTACCCTTTTGATTTTTTTTTTACATTTTCTTTGCATTCTGACTTTTTGGCATGCGCTGGGCCTCCCTTGGGCCTTTGTTTTTTTTCTCTTGTTGCTAACCCCCTATTTCACTTATACAGCCCGTGGCCCATTTTATTTTCTTTTCTCATTTTCATTTTATTTATATTCTTAATTATTTTTCTAGTACTAAAATAAATCATAAAAAATATAAAAATAGTAGATTTATATTTTAACATAGTTTATTTATTTTTTCTTACAAAAATTATTTTATCTAATCATACTTTATTTTATTTTTACTAATTGTTTTATAAATTTAATTAAAAACTAGTTTTTGTTTTATTTTCTTTTATACCAACTTAAATATATTATTTTATATAAAAAAGACCAAAAATATTTTACAATACTATAAATTATTTTTAAAGACAAAAATACCAAAAATATTCTTCTCATAAACTTAATTTCTTTTATTTTTTAGTTAATAGATTTAGGGTTTTATTTAAAATATTTTCTTAGTAAATTTAGGTTTTTACTTTTTACTATTTTAATTAATTATTTTTCCCTTTAATTAATTAAGTTAAATTCAAAACCCATTTTCTCTAAAAATTTCCAAACAAATATCCATTTTCTTCACATTTACATTCTTGCATATTTATTCATCTTGTACATTATTTATTTCAATTCTTGATAAATTAAATATGATTGTAATAGATAATTAGGCTTTAATTTCTTGCAATCCATGTTTATACTTTGTACACCCCCTCCCACAAGTATTGTAATAGCGTAGTAACTTTAAATTCCGCAATTTATTGCTTTATATACAAATGCTAGTAATTAGGGTTTGTATGGAAAGATTAAAACCAATCAAATAGAAAACCCTAATTAAAGAAAAAATCAAGCATTAAAAACAATACACTTGCACACAAGCACCCCTAGGGTAAATCCACTTGGTTGCCTTTACAAAATGGCCATATTACGCATGTGAGGTATCTTAGCAAAAACAAACAAAATACAAAGATCATAGTCCCTCGATGACGCTATATATGTTGCCTTTTAAATGATCTTAGTCCCTAAAGAGAATGCTAAGATACCTTGCAACATTGCTAATCATGGTTATACGATGACCCACGCCCGTCCCGTTTACATCCAAAGATAGGGTTACTTACCAAATCAATGGTAAGATAAAAATGTCAAAGGAAAAGAAAATGAACAAGAAAGACTTTTTGAGTAGGTAGAATGTTCCTAATTACTTGCTCAACTTCAAAACATCCTTGCTATTTAAAAAAAAAACACCTACACTTTCAAAACCTCTTACAAGCTTGAAAACATTTTCAAAAGATCAAACATCTTTGTATACATTCTTACGAACGATAATCATTACAAAGATTGCCTAAACAATGGCCTCTTTACAAAATACTATCAAAAACCACACAAAGCATAATTTCAAACAAAAGCAAGTGATCTAGAAAGTAACTAAGAGCCCATGGAAAACCATGGATGAAAAGGGTGCTAATACCTTCCCTTTTCATAATCTACCCCCCGAACTCAAGAAATAATCTCAAAGGTCTTTCATGTGCTTTTTCACCTTTCCTTTTGGATAAAAGAAAATTCGGTGGCGACTCTTGCTAACCGCAACATTTGCAATCAAACGCAAAACACCCAAGTCAGTTCTCCCACCGTATCACATTTGTGTTTTGAAATTGGTGCCGAACCTTTGATCCTGTGATATTCAGATTATTCAGCAGATTTATACAGCAGCTATCCAGAGGATTATACAGTTGCTATGTTGAACTTTTGAACCTATGTTATTGCATCTTGCAACATATCATGCTTATTTTGTATTAAAAAAAATAAATGTAAAAAAATTGTATGCATGAAAAAAGTTAACGCACATGTTCTTCCTATTTCCATGGAATCGTGCTTGTGAACATTATGTTGTGTTTGTCCATCTTTATTGGATCAAAATCAAAATTATAAGCATGTGGGTTCCTTGAAAATGATTGGACATGGAATTGCATCCACTCATTCACCTCATGCGTCACCTTCATGCATTCATAACAGGTACTCAGAGTAGGGAATTCTTATTCAGGCCCGATATTTTCTCTTCGGAATTGTGAATCTTGACTTCTTACCGCTCTGCGATCCGAAAAAGCCATGGAAAAACTTCATGGGGAGTTTGATGAAAAAAAATTAGATGGGGTTGTTTATCTTGGACATAAAGGTCTTGGCCCATGGTCAGAAATCCTTAAAGAGGAAAAGATAACCAATTAGAGACTCAGTTGAGTTGGGTATGGAAGTTCTGAAGACAGTGTCAGCAAAGGAAAGTGGTCTTGTATACGCTTTTGCAACATGAGCTGTCATTCATCCCCATCCTATGGGACATTTTTTCCAGATCATGAGATACTTTGTGGGTCTCATCCAGAACTTCATGTTCTCGAATTCTCTCGTCAACGACTAGTTTCTGGTCTTCAAGTGAACCCATAGGGAAAAGCTTATCATCTAAGATAGAGAAAAGCTTGAGAAAAAGGTTGATACAATATCTATACCTTATATCCAGTTACTTCCTCACGTGTTGGAAGCTCAATTGATTAAGTTTCGTGCTTTGGGTCATCCTCCCACAAATTTCTCTCATGATTTCGATGCAAATGCTGGATGTGTCTCCCATTTTGAGGAACCTGGTTATGATATTGAAGACTGCAAGGGTTTGAAGTATGAAGTATGATACTTGTGTGGATTCTTTTCCAAGGTTCAGTCCATGTTTGGAAAACAGTTTCAGGCTCCTTTACCTCAGCTAAATGCTTCTCATGTGTAAGTAGAAGATGGGGGTGATGCTCCTGTGATGAAGAAGTATAAGATATCGAGATCTTGGACATCTGCTGCTTTGTAGAAGAAAAATACCTTAAAGGTTGAGTTCTAAATTCATAGTTCTTTCTTCTGTGTAGTAGAAGATCCTTTGGTATGGTTGCTAGATTTTGCTTGTGTAGTAGAGGATGGTGCTTCTTTTGTGTAGTAGGAGATGCTCCGGAATTCAGCGACTGATTTTCTATTTTGTGTAGCAGAAGATGGTTAGCGTTTCTTCTCTGTGGTAGAAGATACTTTGTGATATAGTTTATATAAGCTCGCGTGATAAAGAATTCATCATATATGGTGAGGGAATACTATGTTATTACTATGCTGGGGAACTTGGCCATTCAACTGAAGTTTGTAAACCATTCAAAGATGAGGTGCAAGACTCACTTGATGCAAAGGCTATCAATTTCGGACTGGGTGGTTAAATTTGAATTTTCCCTTGACTCAGTGAATGTCAATACTGCCAAAGTATCGTCTGAAGCAACAAGTCCATACGAAGACATGTCTCCTCAACATGACAAATTCAAATTACATGTGCATTCTCATTTGTAATCTTTCTTGTTTGGTTCAGTACTTTCTTATATGCAAAACTTGCTTATTTTTGAATATTAATCATAATGCATTGAATATGTTTGTCTTGAATTAATCCATTCGTATTCACTCATTAATTTTTTTCTTTGCTTTTTTATACTTAACTATTTTTAAATAAAGCATAATACCTCTGAGGGAGGATGACGAGTAATATACCAAAAATTTCAAACGGTGTGCTTTTGAATAAAAACCCCGCTGACAATGTACATGCATTGTTTCAAATTCCCAAACACCAGAGATATAAGGGATATAGACCCTCTTTAAACCCTTTTAAGCCTTGAAGTATAAGTTTCTTTTCTCTTCAGAAAAAACCCTCACATTTAAACCGGGGCTGGATATATTTTAGTTAATTTAATCAAGTGTTCAGAACTCATCAGAAGTGCGCATCTAAGGATACAACAATGGTTATCCTTTAAATGGCCGAGGAAATTCCAAACCGCAATGGTTAATCCTCATATATTAGCAGCATGCACCAAAGAGAGTAATGTCCAAATGGGTATCTCTCGCACGTCAGGAGGTCAAAAGATGACGATACCACAATGGTTATTCCTTGTCAACCAAACAGTAAGGTAGTTACACCTTTTCAGCAAGTTGAAAACAATTCGAAGTCACACAACGTGTTCAAAAAGGAAGAATGTTTGAAAATGATGACAGAAAGAGACAAATGGCCCCGCTAAGTCAAAACTTGAAAAATAAGTCGCTTAGGCAAAAGTCGGGGCATCCCGCTGGACTTTAGAGTAAAAATAAAAAATAATTTGTCCAGGAAAAATTTAGGGAAAACAAAAAGAAAGCAAAAAGCGCGAAAAGCGAAAAAGGATTACAAAAAGAATCCTTAGCAAAGAACAAAGTCGTGTGATCAGACACCAAAAATGAAAGAGGTGAGTGACTGCCGTGTCCAGAAAAAACTCATTTTAATCCTTAACCGTTCTAACCTCTTCTGAGAGATGAGTGCTCGCATCGAGTTAACTGAACGTAGCAATGGAGAACATCACGGAGAATGGGCGGACACCAAATATTTTGGGCCTTAAATCCTTTTTTCTAAAACCGTGAACCAAGCCACGTTACAACCCTGAAAAGTCCTAACTGAAGCATGGGTTAATTTGAAAGCAAACTGTAATGAGTGTACGGTAATCTGACTCCTAGGAGGCTTGACAAAATTTTTGAGTTGGTATCACACCATCTTTTTAATTTATTTTGCACAAATTTTTTTATGTTTAATCTTTTTAATAAAAGTTTTTAAACTTCAAGACAAACATGAGCTTTGCATTAAAATTCTTATTCTTTCAATAAACATTCTCTGCATATGAATAAGTGCTTAAACATCAAGTAAGCTTGCATAATGAGCATCAAACCGAAGTTTGATTATCCCAAGGGACAAATTTCTTCAGGGATGTGTTGAAGCGCAAATCATTTTTGAAGATGATCTTAATCTGGGGCAGAACTTCTATTGACTCCATTGAGTGAAAGAATACCAGTTTGAGAAATGGTTTGAAACAGATTGCAAAAGTTGATTTCCTAAAGTCTCTATCGAGCAGTAGTGCATTAATTTCAGTTGGACCCAAGGGACATGTTTCTTCAAGTATTTTCTCGAGAACAAAGCAATTCAAGTCGAGAAGTATGGTTGTGAAGTAGCCTACTTTCAAGACATAAGCCAGCCACCCTAAGGTTGTGTTGTCTTCGAAAATCCTTAAGTTTCTCATCTC
The DNA here is from genome assembly GCA_948472305.1 of Vicia faba. Lineage (NCBI taxonomy): Eukaryota > Viridiplantae > Streptophyta > Magnoliopsida > Fabales > Fabaceae > Vicia > Vicia faba. Next base: position 524,465,672 of record OX451740.1, on the reverse strand, counting down.
TCCGTGAGTATAAGATGAAGAAAAGGTTTGTCAAAACTCAGTTGAGCAGGGACAAGAATGTTAAATACTTTGTGGAATAAGTGTTCGACCGATCTGAAGTAGTCAAGTCAGGATTTGATCCCTCAAAATGCAGTCAAACTGGGGCAGTTATGTCAAGATTTGATCAATCTCTCCGAGAATCCGATTGATCATAGGAGAATCATTTCAGAATCTAAAGATGTATAGGCATTCACTCAAGAATGATTGAGACCGCTTCCAACTTTGGTCAGTCAGGGCAATATTCTGAAGTTCATAACACTGGGGAAGATTACCTTTGATGATACAAATCTCAAGAAGTCCTTTCGAGGAAAATTTATTCAAAGGCCTTACAAGCTGGGTCAAGAAATTATGCAGAGGCATTCCCCATCTTCAAGGGTTGACCATGTCAAGTCCAGTCGCAGGCTAAACAACTTGTGAATTTGATGAGCATGCCGAGAATTCAGGATTGTTATCCTCGGCTCATCAGAGGCTTAAGTCCATTTATTGATGTTCCTCTATCTGAAATCAAGATCATTTATCTCCAATTGAAATTTGGATTGTTATCCTCAACAAGATACAAGCAAGAACATAAAAAGCATACGAGGTTGTTACCTATACAAGGTTCGTGATGCAAATGTTGTTTCCTAGGAGGACTCCTTTCCCCGGTAAAGGATTCGTTGCTACTTGACAAAAGTCTGTTTGCCAAGGGGTTTTCTCTTCTGAGATATTTATTCTCTAACAAAGCATCCTCATTTCTCTGCAGGAGGAAAATGGTTCTTCTCCCTGGAAATTTAGGAGTTGTTTGAAGTCGAGATGATCTCTTCTCAATGGACTGCAATTTATTTTTTCCGCATCCTCTCCAAAGTCCAATTTTTAGTGGCATTCCACCTTGGAGTTGACATGATGAAGCTGTAATCTTGCATCGCAGTTTTTTTACCCAGTGGTTGGTAGTTCAAATTGTTTATTCATCAGTGAAGTTTGCCACCCCAAATAGGGGCATATTGCCAAAATTTCTATTTTACAAGTATTGTTGGTATTTTATGACAAGAAGCACACCATCAAATGAATCAAGAGGGGTCTGTATGCGACCAACATGAGGATTTCTGTAGAATGTGATCCAATTTCCCCAGTGAATGCTCACTTCTGCTCAAGACCAGTAAAGGTGTAATTTTGCCCAGACAAAATTCCTTATCCATAGTGAAAGTATATCCATGCTTAATCCCCACTGAAGTCGGAACTCTTGATAAGATTTTGTTTAAAAGTTTTCCCCTTCCTGAGGGATAATCTCCAAAGAAGTGCGTTTCATCAGGATTCTATAAAATCTTCTTCTTCAGCACAGTCTACTCTGCGTCGAAGAATCTGGGAAGGATCATTTCATTGGATTGTATACCTTTTTTATATCCCCTTGAAGTTGATACCCTGCATCTTTGTGGTTGGAATTTATCCCCCTCGTGAGGTTGTCGTTCATCGTCCCTATGAAGTTCGTATCTTTTCCCCCCAGGGAAGTTTGCCCAAGTCAGGTTTTCTTGTAAAGATGCTTGATCAGCATGCTTATTAGGCCCCAGTGGAGAAAGTCTCTTGTTTTTCTGGAGCAGTGTGCATAGACGAATGAAGTTTAGGGCTCTTTTATCCCTAGTGATGGAGCATTGCTGAAATATTTCCTCGGTGGGGTTCTGAACCTCAAGCTTATGATTCAAAGACGCCATTCTCTTCATCAAGTGGAGATTGTTACCCTCGACAGTAGTATCCCCTGTGTGGCCTGGGTAGAATTCTTTTATTTAAGAATTTCTATGATTCCCTAGTCGAAGTCACTTTTATTGAGGACTTACATCAGAAAGGTCCTAGTTTCCAGCAAGGTTCTCTTTATCCCTGAAAAGAGATGTTGGATCTTTTCCCCGGGAAGTTAGGAGTTAGATCAGAGTTTAAAATTTTCTCTGAACCGCAATTTATTTCACAGTATTTCCCCCAATTAAGGTATACTCTCGCCCGAGTATTCCTCCTTCTCAGTGCAATTTGTTTCTTTCCAGGTCTTTTCGGAAGAATCACTTTATTCACCAGCTAGAGATTCTTGATGTACTCCCCTTGAAGTCGACTTTCTATGGCTTCCCCAGTGAGGTTTACACTTATCCTCCCCATGAATCATGTGTTCTCCTCCCTAGTAAGGGGTGCACCCTCTCTCTCTAACGAGGCTTCCCTATATCAGACTTCTTGAAGAGACTCATGCTTGCCTACGGGAGATTCTAATTTGATATCCTCATGAGGACGACCATCATCCATAATGAAGTGATTTATGCGTCCTGGTACAAAAATCCTTATCGGCTGGAATCTAGCAGACATGGCTACACCCAGTGCGATGGGTATCGTTGATGTTACCATTTAAAGTTTTTGGCTCCCAACTATAACAGGCAACCTTTATCCCCAATCTAAGTCGAATTTCGAGGACTTGTCGGAGTAATTTGTCTACTATTTCCCACTGGAGCGAACTTTATTTCCCCAGTGGAGTAAGTGTCATGTCTCCCAGTATGGTGTACATGGGGGCGCCAGTCACAACTCTTTCATCCCCGGTGATAAAAGATTTTGTTGAGATATCCCCAGTGGAGTTTCTGTCCCAGGATGTTTGTTTTTTCCGTAAGTGAAGATGTTTTACCCCTCGGTGGTGTTATCCCCAGTGTGGTCTGAGTAGAATTCTTTTTATTTAAGAATTTCTATACTCCCCAGTAGAAGTTATCTCCGTCCAGAAATTCTACGCGAGAAATTTTCCATCCCCAGCGGAGCTCTCCTCGTTCTAACAGAAGATAAAGAATATTATTCCCCAAGAAGCTAAAAGCTTGATCCGAACTCAAGATTTTCTCTGAACTACAATTTATTTTTGCAGTATTACTTCCCAGGAAGTTACTTCCTCATTGATATAAATCTTTAGAGGTTGGTGGTTCCGAATCTCCGTTCCCCATTGAAGTCCAAATTGCTTTTTCTCTATAAAAGACCAGATATGCAAGAATAATCATTCGAAAGTTCATTATTTTCTCAGTGACCGGTTATTGACGTGCTTTCCCCAGTGTATTGCTAAACATGCATCATTATATTTCATCTACCAAGACACGTATCATCTCTATTGTACGAAGCATTATGCTATAAAAAAAATTCAAACATGCATAAGTGTAAGCCAATTGTGTTTACTTGCAGTAACCATATTGTTATGCGCTCAAATTTGAATTATCTCCACAACAAGCTTAGGGTGATCATATTCTATTTCCCAGTGGAGTTTGTTTTAATTCACCACTAGTCGGGCCTTTGGTATTTCCCATTTTCCCAGTAAGTCGTGGTTTTTTCTTTCCCTTGCAAGTCCTTGGTTATTTTACCCGTGTTTGCTTTGTGATTAGAGTGCGAGTAAGAGTCTGTATATCCTTTCTTACTTCTCAAGCATTTGAGTATCCATACTTGGCGTGTGGTAATTTAGATAATTTCCACTCTTGAAGAATTACACTCCGCCTTTGGCCTGAGGGATAAATGTAGTTCTTGTGCTTTTGCAAGCATCAATGCCCTCTCAAAATCCTAACATGTATTGGAAATCCTTGTTAGAGTCCCCTTCGGCTGGTCTCTTTCTCTTGTAGAGTTCACCTTTGATCGATGCTCTCTAAAGGTCCTGCTTAGTTAGTTCCTTTTTTTGGTTTATCCTTGTTAGTCAGGTTCTCCTTTTGTTATCTTAGCTAACCTTTTATGTTAAGAGTCCTTCAGTGTCTCTTCAAAGTCCAGTTGTCTGGAATCCTTGTTTAGGCGAATGCGTCCTTTCTTGGTGGGGCTTTCTTCGGTTAGTCTCTTTCTTGTGTTCGCTATCAACTCCAAACATTTATTTCTTGATGCTTGATTTCTATCTTGGGTGTCTAACTCAGACCAGGTATGCATATCTTTATCCCATATGAGTTCGCCTTTGGTCGGTGTTCTTTTCTTAGGAATCTACCTTTGGCATAATATTCCTTGATGAAGATTCCCCTTCGACTGGTTTCTTTATTCCTTAAATCCATCTTCGGATGGTACCTTTTGTTATGAGTCCCCTTCGGCTGGTCTCTTTTCATTGTAAGTCTGCCTTTGATCAGCGTTCGTTTCTTAGGAATCTACCTTCGGCATGGTATTCCTTGATGAAGATTCCCTTGTGGTTGGTTTCTTTATCTTGAAGTCTACCTTCGGCTGGAACCCCTTAAATCCACCTTCGAGTGGTACCTTTTGTTATGAGTCCCCTTTGGCTAGTCTTTTTTCATTCGTAAAGTTCGTCTGTGATTGGCGTTCTTTTCTTAGGAATCTATCTTCAGCATAGTATTCCTTGTTAAATATTCCCCTTCGGCTGGTTTCTTTATCTTGAGGTCCACCTTCAGATGGCACCCTTGAAATCCACCTTCGGCTGGTACCTTTTGTTGAGAGTCCCCTCTGACTGGTCTCTTTTCATTGGTAAGTTCACCTTTGATTGGAGTTCTTTACTTAGGAATCTACCTTTGGCATAATATTCCTTGTCAAAGATTCCCCTTTGGCTGGTTTCTTTATCTTGAAGCCCACCTTTGATTGGCACACTTAAATCCACCTTCGGCTGGTATCTTTTGTTAAGAGTCCCCTTCGGCTAGTCTCTTTTCATTTGTAAGTTCGCCCTCGATCAGTGTTCTATTCAGAGTCAGTGTACATTTGTATCCCCAGTAAGTTCGCCTTTGATTGGAGTTCCTTCGTTAGAGCCTTCTTCGATCGGTCTCTTTCTTGTGTATGTCTAACCTTGACCAGACATCCAATAGATTTACTCATATAACTACTACAATAAAAAAAAAATACAGAAAGACAAAAAATACAATAATACTCGACTGGCTTCAGAGTGCAAATTTTCGAGTTCCTTTGGTGTTTAATCTTCTTCCACCTTGAAAGTTTGAAAGGTTGGCCCCAATCTCACCTTTAGGTTGAAGACGATTAAATAGGGGTAACTGTTGCACCCCAAATTTTCCCTCCTAATTGTCCCGCAATCCGGCTTAGGCTTTTGCATTCACATCTTTTCATTAGGTCATCTGCACTAACATATCATGTATTTGCATTGAATAAAGCTTCGGAGGTTCAAAAGTTTGGTAGGCGTACAAGCTAGGGTTTTTACAGTGGATTGAGATATAAATGTTCAATAAATTTTGAGTTCCTTGGTTCATTCCTCAAGTGGTGAATTGGGAATTAGGTCCTCCTCTTCCCAAACACATGGTTTTGTGTATGATATGAGATGTGGCTTCATTTCTAGGGTTCAAGTCATTCAATTGGATTCCTTTCAAAGGGATGTGCATCACGTATGTGGTTCTTGTGAATCATGGAGTAATAAGCTTCATTGTTGTGCTTATTCTTATCATCGAAACTAGGGTTTGTCTCCCAATTCATATGGCTCACTATCATCCAAGGGTCAATTCGCACAGTTACTTGGATTACAAGGCATACAACATGGTTTTGATACAAGAAAATAGAGTTTAGAATCATCTATATCTCACTCCATCAATTAGAGATATGTGTATCATGTGTCAAAGTTACTTTTCTGGTTAACTTTGTGCTTAGGATATAAAGCATTCGGGAGTTGAGATTCAATTTTGAGTCTATGGATTCATTGATCAAGCATGCCATTTGAAGTTACCCAAGATTCAACTTGTCATGAACGCTTGATTTGCATATGAGGATTGATTTAAGATGAACATGGAATATAAGTTTTTAATACGGCTCAACGATAATTCACTTAACTTGCTTGGAGAACCAGTTAAAAGTGGTGTTTTATTGATTTAGGTTAAGGTGTTCGCGTCCCATAAAAGCTCATTTCTTCTTATTCTTTTGGTTACTTCTACAAGCAGTGAAGTATGGATTAGAGTTTTATTATGGTGTTCTATACGTCAAGTCTTGGGTTCCTCAAGGACATTAATTTTGTTGTGAGGTCATTGGTTTTCAAGTTAATATGACTGGTGGACCGAATTGCAAGATAATTTGATTATGGAGAATTGAAGTTAGGGGTTGAGGATTTATCAAGAGCATCAAAATTTCTTAAAGCGCAAGAAATAATTCATGGTTCATTTCAAATGCAAGAAATAAGATTCAAAGGGCAAGACATTTTCGTTCGGTCTAATTCCATTCAAGTGTTCATTCTGGTTCAAGTTTGCCAAGTGGATTAATATTCCAAAACTCTAAGTTTCATTCAAATTCTTGGATTCAAGCTTATTCATGATTTGATTTGGGATGTTTTATTCAATTCTAATCACAAGTCTCAAGCAACTTCCATTTATATCCAAAATTTTTAAACAAGTACGAGATATCATATCTCAACTGTTAGTTCTCTTGTTTTAGGATTGGCTTAATTTTTGTAAAACAAATAATAGCAGCAATAATGTAATGTAGAATAGGATAAGAAAAACAGGTACAACAAGAAGTCCTATTACAATGTCAGAATATGTTGTGTTGAACTTTTTCAACACATGGAACAACATGTCGAAGAAGATGTCTTGACATCGCGCCTGTTGAGCTGGATTAATGAGATTCAGTTTGTTCTTAACATAAGTAGAATATTCAGGAGAATATTATGCATCCTTTGTGGTGCATATTTAAAGGTCTAGAAAATTCAATCAGAAATCAAGGAGAATGAAGACTTTCTAAATAAGGAAAATTTAGGAGAATATATTGTTGTAATTGAAGGCCTAAAACCAGTTGGGTAACAGGTTATAAATAGAAGTTTTTGTAACCTAGAAAATACATGGCTCAAGATGTAGAATTCTAAGGGTTTTGTTAAGGTAAACATCCCGGGTTGTGGGAAGATTACCATGTTCACCTCGAAGACTGTAGGTAAGAGGTGCATTGTTCTTGGAGGAAGCTTTGAAGCAACTCTAGGATGTGTTAGGAGCAAAGCTAACAAACATTGGAGTTTGGCTTAGACACTTAGCTAGCATGTCATGGAAGTGTGTCTTCCAAACTGTCTATTTATGTGATCAGAATTTTGGTGAAGGACCTTCTATGCAGTGACTGAGGTGTTGACTGCTAGAAATCATTGCAATGATTGGAAGTGGGATGGGGATATTCCATATCTAGGGAGGACCTAGGTAGAAGGGTCGTTGGGTAGCGATTAAGTGCGTAGATTATCAACGAGTATGTTGGCTATAGGGTATGCAAATTGATACTACTGATAGTGGACTTCATTCCTGACTTGGTAGCCCCCGGAGTAGGTGTTATTGTACACTGAACTGAGTAAACAATTCTGGTGTGTTCCTTATCTTTTCAGTACTATTTTATCTTGCATGTGTGTTTAGGTCAGATCAGATGTCTCGACATCCTTGTAGGACATCTGAGTCTGTTGTACCAGAATTTCAATTGGTATTAGAGCATGCATCATGTTCTACTCTAGGTGAGATCCTGGGAAGGTACTTTCTGGTCATGGGCAAGGAAGAAAATATTTACTGAAAAGAGGTATGAAATTGAACAATTCATACTACTGTATGGATGATTTCTTGGCAAGGATCATTGATTATACGTGACAGGTATTGTTCCTGGCTGTTGCCATCAGGCCTGCAGCTTAGTGGGAAGTTATTGTATGTAGGGTTTATTTCTTCAATCCCAGGTTGTCATGCTTGTACTTGGATAATGGTTTAAGCATTGTGTCTGAATATTATTGAGGAGTTCGTTATATTCTGCTACATGGGTTCTGATATAACCCTGAAAGTATGGGAAGGATACTAGGGTTGTTACTCTCAACAGACTATATGCTAACATTTTCAACCGTTTTAAAAGTGTCAAAGATACTTGAGATTTTCCTCAAGTCCACTCATAAAGACATTTATCAATAAGATTGATTGATCAATGATGCCCATATACATCTGCATATATACCTTGAAGATAATCAAGGATGGTGTGTTTCAAGAAGAAAGAACTGATGTTATATGGTATGTTAGAACATTATTTCAGCAGGCATGCAACTACTAGTTGAAGAACATATGCTTTGGGTGCTGAACAAAAATGTTATGAATACTTTTTGTTTGGAACCTACTCCTGATATGGAAGAGGATGCATCTAGTTTGTGGAGGTTAATTAGGACACGATCAACATTTTATCTACTCCATGTGTCAACTTGAGCTCCATGCTTTTGAGAAGAACTCATAAAGGAATCTCCATCAGACCCTTTATGTATATGAGATGAGCTGGTATCTGGAAGATCTTTCTGATCAAAGGAACCAGACTCATGGAATCCTGTTTGTGGCCATATAATAGATTATGTTTGAAGAGGAGTATTGTGATCCAACCACAATGTTTGATGCTTCTGAGTATTATTTTAATTGCCCTTAAGGAAGATAATTGGTGATTCTCTTTGTGTACCCTCAGAAGTTGTTGAAAACATCCTCTTGTTAAGGGTTAATATAATATCAGACAGAATTTCATGATATCTTTGAAGATGTTAAAATCTGAAGGGATTTGTTTTCAAAGAACCAAGGGAAACATATGCTTTTGAAAAGTCTATATTTTTTGGTCTAGAAGAATCTTTTTTAGAGACCTAATAGAGGGAATTTCCTCTGTAGGTATAGACAATGGCATCAATCATCTCAAAGTCAGACATGAGGTCTAAAGAAAAGCTTATTGAGATGTGGCTCATGCAATCCCTTGCATATGTTGATAGTCTGATCCTGAAGATTGATCAGTTATTATTGGTTTGTTTCCTTGTGTTAACCCCCACAAGATTTTATTATAAGTTACTATGGAGGTTAGCCCCAAAACCATAGTAAGAATGGATGATGTCGTATCTAATGTCAGGACATCATCTCTAGGTGTGTGTTTCCTCTAAAAAGGAAGTTATTGTGTAGATCATGAGGTGAGTACTATAGAGTTCAAAGTTGGAATGTTTGATCATGATGGAGCTGAAGACCAGTCTCTGACCAAGTCTGGAATGTTGAAAGGATCCTCTTGTGTTGAATGATGAAGAAGAAGGATGTCAGTTCAAGTGCTCTAACATCTGTTGAAAAGGAGTATCATCTGCAATTGTGTGAGGAAGTTTTTCCTCTGATGATAAATACATTGTGGGGAGATGAGTACTTATCTTAGGCATGGATGCAAATCTACTATCTGAACTGATGATTCAGATATTGTTGAGAGTTTATTTCTCTCTATGGTGATCAGGTGGCTGTATCAACCTGAATGAGTCGCAGAAGATGTAATATTTTGTGATCTTCTCCTAAAAAGACTATCACACGTAATAATCTTTTTGGTTGATAAATCAAGAATTGAATTATTAGGATCTGTGAAGAAAGGTTGATGTCCTAAATGATGTTGTAACATCATTTTATAAAGGAAGGTTTTGGATTATGATTATGGAAAATTGAGGATCAACATGGTTGTCAAAAGAAGGAGTTCCAACTTTATGGATTAGAAGATGCAGATCCGGATCCTGTCTTTAGTAGTATGCTTGGTGACTACATAACTACTATGTTGAAGACTTCACTAGTACCAACAATTGCTAGTGATTATTAGAGCAAAGGAATATGAAGAAGGTGGTTTTCCTCTGTTGCAAGTATGCTTAAAACAAGCTATTTGAGGGCTTGTGTTTGTATGATGTCCAAGTATGTGTTCACGATATCTTGGCTATACAAAGAGGTATGGATATTTGTGTTGTTATGTAGTTATGTAGGGCCATGTATCAGACATGACATTGTAAAAGTATGAAGACCTGGAGTTGGTATATCAGATTCAGGATGCGTTATTTTCACAAGAGTGTTGATATGTTCCAGTGAGTGCGTGAAGTCTCTTGTTTGTCTTCTGGTGTCCAAGTGTTCATCCTTAGAAGAAGCCTTATTTTTCCATGATAGGGGGAGCTTAGAACCTATCTATGGTTATTGTTGTAGAAGTTATAGAGCTTGCGTGTAATTCAAGCTTGTGAAGATTACATGCAACATGTTGTGACCTATGGCTACTAGGTGAAGAAGCTAGTATATTCTGTTTTCTCCAAGGGTTGAGCTTAAGGTCAAGTCACTGACCTAACCTGGAATGTTTTGGCTTCCATGATTGGATGTCCTGTCGTAGATTCAACAAGTATCATAGGTGTGAAGAAGAAAGCTGTCAGTTTTACCTAGTGTGATAAGCTTACTACAAAATATAGTGAGAGAATATTTATGTTGTATGGTTAATCTGAAGATGAGACCTTGTGAGATCCTCTTGTGAGAATGGGGAGTTTGTTAAAGGGCATGGATGGAAATAAGTCCCTTGGATGATGATTCTAGAACCAAAGCAGATAAGCTCTATGGTAATGTTGCTGATGTCTCAAATGATGTTGGATCATCATTTTTAATGATAGTCTATTAAAGATACTTGGAACTATGAATCTCAATATTCAAACTTCACACTCATTAGTGGCAGTTCTGTCTATGGTGTTGAATAAGGAGATTCTGATTGAAGGAGAAGTATGCTCAAGTAATGTATAACTACTATCTTGGTTTGAAGACTTTACTAGTGTCAGCAAATACTAGTAATGTGCTGAAGGAGGATTTAATCAGAACATTGGTAAAGCTTTTAAGCACACTAAGAAATGGTTAGAAGTTGGTTTCAGACTATTGTTGCATGACATCTTAGCCATCTAAAGAGTCATGACAATATGTGTGGAGGTGCAAGGGCATGAATCAGGTGTCCTTATACTTGGAGTTATTCCCAGTGAGCTAGTGGGTGCTTAGTGTTGTGTTTTCTCCATAATGAAATATTTGATTGTCCATGATAGGAGGAGTCAGTGGACTAATTGGTTTGTTTGGGGCTTGTGATGTTCAAGCATATATAATTATTGCCCTCCTAAGAAGGTGATGTTGGATAACATGTTAAGACATGTTACTACAAGATGTAGCTGTTTATGCCCTTATGAGTCTCTGAAGACTCTAGCCAGATGTTGCTAGAGTATACCATCCTTCTTCAAGAGGATGTGTTGGTTCTGTGAGAATTTATTTTTCTCCGTAATAATGAATGGGATAAAGAAGACTATCCTGCTGCTTGTTAGAAGATGTTGACTCTGATTATGATGTCGAGGATGATGTCCAGGACATCTCTCCTTTGAAGAAGTCTGCAAGCAAGAAGCTTTCTGTCAGGGTGCCAGATGCTCCTCTTGACAACATTTCCTTCCATTCTATTGGCAATGGTGAAAAGTGGAAATATTTGTCACAAAGAAGAATTGCCCTTGAAAGAGAATTGGGAGCAGGTGCACTGAAGTACAAAGAGATTATGGAGATGATTTCTTTTGCTAGCTTGTGTTGATCACAGAAGTAAGGAATATAGGAAGGTGTTTGTGTTGAATTTTCTCTTGCTGTCATCAATAGTCATCTAGGAAAATCTGAAGATGATTACTGTGAGTTAGATGTGACTGATAATCAAGTGTGCAAATCCATTACTGCAAACCATACTATAAAACATGCAGGAACCTGTGCACCAGTTGTGTGTTCTAATGGGAGCTTCTTAAAAGATTTCTATGCATAATGAGTCCTTTAAATGATTGAGAACCAGTTTGATTAGGTTCTGTATTATGAGGTTGATGTACCACATGATGTCTTAACATCGTGATTGTTGATGGTTGTTTTGTTTAATGCTTGGGATTGTTCATGTGAAGTTGGATGCTTAAGCATTATTGTGAGAAGTGGCATTTCTGACTATGTGGATTAGAATATGGAAAGCCTAATCCTGTCTATAGTAGCATGCTTGATGAATGCATGACTATTTTCTTGAAGACTCCACTAGTATCAGCAACAACTAGTGGATATAAAGGCAGAAGGATGCTAACAAATACTTAAGGGGTATTTTTTGATGCACATTACTCCAGAAAAGGTTTGGTGATCTGGATAAACTAAGAGTTTTTGGATTTTGTGAGTGACTTCACAACTAGTATGCATGACATCTTGCCTATTCAAAAGGTCATGATATAAAGTATGGTTATGATAAGACAATGATCAAATGTATCCTTTCGTTGTGAAGAAGTCAGGGTTCCTGGAAGTATTCTCAAGGAGTGATAATATCTTACTATGGTTTGAATCTACTGAGGGAGTCAAGGTTCAGCATATGTAGGAAGTGCTGAAGTTTCTCATTTAGTCTTCATCTTTAGCTGGAGCATTAGTTACTCACGACAAAGGGAGTCCTGTGGATATCTGTAAATTGTTGCTGCTATGATACAGGTATTATCAAGCCAGAACATTGTTCACTTTTGTAAAGGTTCTATGAGGAAATGATGTCGAAACAACATGTTGTAACATTGTGAAGTTATGGATAAACTTAACATGACATGGTGGTTTCTAATCATGAAAATCCCAGTGAAGATCAAAAGATCACATATCTCTTAGAAGTTTATTGGGAAGTCTGGGAGAATTTATTTTTCTCTATAGATTTCAAAAATACTCCTTGAGGGTCTATATTATGAAGAGGTGTCACAAATGTGATATTTTGTTATCTTAGTATATGTCACTAAGTCTAAGTGAAAGAAGAACACTTAGAATCCAGTATGAACATGTGGATAATCTGGTGAAGCATCCCTGATTGGTGGGAGAATATGTGTTGATCACTGAAATAAGAAGACAATGGCTGACTAAGTGTCAGGACATTATACAAGACATGTTCCTGCATGGTCAACATAGGGTGGAGTGGCCTATGTTTTCAAACACGTGGCTGTAAACAGGAGGAGAAAAATTTGTCTGACTATGCATGTGTATGTATAGGAAGTAGCTATAGAATTCAAAGCTATAATGGACGGTGCACATTGATATTTGAATTTTCCTCCTCAAATATTGTTTCTTTTGACCAAGATTGGTGCTACAATCTAGGATCGTTATTTTCCAAGTAAAAATACCAGTTATTTATAGAGAGTTCACCGTATCTCTGGAACCCCATGAGCTCCTTGATTCCATAATTCTTATGGCTTTTATTCGGGTTTGGGTAAGCTATGCTTGGGTCTGGTATTGTGAAGGTCTTCTTTGCCAAGTTTTGACTAAAAAGGGGGAGATAAAAGGTGAATTAGCTCAAATGTTGTTGCAAGTGGTTATTATTAATGTTCATAGATGTCAAAATAAGATGTTCGACCCTATTTCTGTGACATATGTTTGTGACCTGTGATCTATGTTATGAACACAATTGTGACCTATGTTCTGAGTTATCAGAGGCGGTGGTTGATTTGGTATTAAGGAGTTATTAAGAGTTCTATTATTCCACCATTGGTCTTCTATGTTTAGAATATGTTCCTGCATTAAGGGGGAGTACAAGTTATCTTCTGCTATCTTCTTCCTCATGTGCATCAACCAAACTTCAGGGCTTTCCTTCCTTTTATCCTGAAGCTGATGTTCGTTGGTGCTGATGCAATTGAGTTCTTCAGAGTGGTGCAAAGAAGATGTCAAACAAGATGTTGAGACATTATTTTCAACTGAAGATATATTGTTGTGTGCAGTAGCTTCTGAACACTACTGCTGAGGGTTATATTTCTGTATTGTTGCAATCTCCTAGATTGGAATTGTTTTTAGATTATTTGTTTTAGCCAAAATTTGCCAAAGGGGGAGATTGTTAGCTCTCTTGTCTTAGGATTGGCTTAATTTTTGTAAAAAGAATAATAACAGCAATAATGTAATGTATAATAGGATAAGAAGAATAGGTACAACAAGAAGTCCTATTACAATGTCAGAACATGTTGTGTTTAACTTTTTCAACAACTGGAACAACATGTCAAAGAAGATGTCTTGACATCGCGTCTGCTTAGCTAGATTAATGAGATTCAGTTTGTTCTTAACATAAGCAGAATATTCAGGAGAATATTATGTGTTGTACCCCAAAATTTTCCCTCCCATTTTCACTCAAGACATGCCTCTAGAGGTCTACATTTGCCCTAGGATGACCAAGAATTGACCAGACAAATTCTCCTCCTAAGGAAATGAATCTCAAATTAGGGTTTCAATTTCAAGCAATATGTAGGAGTCCAAAGGAACCCAAATGTTCTCCGTTTTCCTAATATGTCTTCAATATCATCCATGCCAAATTTCATGCCTTGAGCAATAAGTTTGCCCAGTCAACTGCTCAAATATCTGGAAATCAACTATATTAGGTCAAAAGTCAACTATGGCCAAAATACAGTCAAACTTCAAGATTTTGGTCAACATCAACATTTTTAAGTAATATCCATCATTTGATCAAGGGTTGATCATGATTCCTCAAGAAATGCTCCTAACTCATCAAAAGTAAAATATGGCAAATTAGGGTTTCTATAGGAAAAGTCAACCAAACTTTGACCAAGCATTACTTTATCATACTTTATCAGAAATTTTCCAACCAAGGCTCATTTTGAAGAGAATCCAATTCCCTACAACTCCTCTTCAACCCTAAAGTCCAAGAAATGCCTCAATCAAAAGATACAAGTTCATACATTATAGGTCCTTTCAAAAAGTCAACAAAAACACCTTTTGGGTCAAAGCTCCTTACATGAACATGGAAGATCCAATTGAGATGAAACCAAAAAGGTTGTTTAAAGGACACCCTAATCTCTCTAAAAAGTCAAAGAACACCCTCTTAGGGTTAAAAATGAGAGAGACATGCATTGCTAAAGTTGACCATTTTTGGAAAAGTGCATGAAGCAAATAATGACCAAACTTGATTTTTTTTCCAAATGGGCCCATGTTTTCATGATTGAAACTTGTTCCTAACATGACCCACGACACCTGAGCTCACTCATACATTATTTCATTATTTTTATTATTTGTTTTGATTTTTTATTCATTAAAGTTAAAATAAATCAAATAAAATAGTGGAATAATAAAATAAAATCCAAGGCTTGATTTTATGAGCACATGATGAGTCTATAATAAACTGGAAAATCAAGGATTTCGTGCAAGTGATGATTGGAATAAAAATAGCAAGATTTGGCCTATTTTAGAAATGAAAAATACAAGACACAAATCAAATCTTTTCCCACTCAATCTTCAAGATTTAATTCAGTTTTGTTAACCTAATTCATTCTACTATATATGCATAACATTTCTAGACCACGAAAAGGAGGATTATCCGTGTAGAACACTCACAAAAAACTAAAATTTTTGGACAAAAAGTGGTGATCGAATTTTGATTTAGAGGAAAATTCAAGGACTTTGAAGGTTTGAAATCCATTCCTGGGCATATTTGGAAGCTATCTGAACCATTCTCACGCCTCAATGTTAGAACATAGTTTGATTCTACAACCCTCAGTTAGAGTTTTGATGATAACAAAATACAAGATTAAATAAATTGTAAGATTTATATAAGACATATATGCTACTTAAATTTATGTTGTGTATTTACAGAAACTCTGATGGAATCAGTATCAGAATATCAGTATCAACATCAACATCAGAAAATATGTCAGCATCAGAAGATCAAATAACATGTGCTACGCTGAAGCCTGATGAACAGAATCTGCACATAACATACTCTGACTCTGATCAAGATCCTAACCAAGTCATTAACACTCAGAAGCGTCAGCATAAAGGAAAGAACACTCTGATTACCATAAGCAGAGAAGACTCTGAAGTGTCAACGTTACTAAGCATTCAAGACAGATCAATTACCAACGACTTTATTCCAAGACATGATCTTCTCAAAAAGGAAAGAACGTTAATAACATTGAAATGGATTTATGGACAGCAACGTATCTCTTCCGTGGCTATTTAAACAAGTCTGTGAGAAAAGAAATGGCTAATACTCTACACGCACATACGCCTAAGCTAATCATCTTCACGAACTCACTCATACATCTTTGCTAAAGCTTTCAACCACGCCTACTCAAAAGCATTAGCAGTCTAGTTCATTCTAAGCTTAA
Source organism: Vicia faba (assembly GCA_948472305.1). Taxonomy (NCBI): domain Eukaryota; kingdom Viridiplantae; phylum Streptophyta; class Magnoliopsida; order Fabales; family Fabaceae; genus Vicia; species Vicia faba. Next base: position 524,449,840 of record OX451740.1, on the reverse strand, counting down.
TATTGTGTATTATCACAGTTGTGATATATAGTTTTATAAAAAAACATCAAACACACTTTTGTTCATTTATCAGTAAGAGAATTTCCTTGAGATAAATCAGTCTGTGGTTAGACTCAAGAAGGCTTTAACAATTGTTAAAGTAGTTGTTGTATTCAGTTGAATATAGTGGATTAAGACCTAGTTGGAGAGAGGCGAAATCACCTTGACGGATGGACTGGAGTAGTTTGAGATCAAACGAACCAGGATAAAAATACAGTGTTGTTTGCATTTGATTTAAAGTTTTAACAATTCAACCCCCCTTCTTGTGTTTTTCACATCTTCAATTGGCATCAGAACGCCTGGTTCTGAGCTTATAACACTTAACCGTGTTAGTACTAGATCCAGCGTAAGAAAAACACAATGGCAGGACCACATCAAAACATCAACAATGACAACAATGAAGAAAGAGACAGATTCAGTGGCAAACCTCCAGTCTTTGATGGAGAGAACTTTGACTACTGGAAAGACAGAATTGAAAGCTTCTTTCTAGCCCATGATGCTGATCTGTGGGATATGGTGACTGATGGGTACACGCACCCAGTGGATGGAAGTGGTCAGAAGATTGACAGGAAAGCAATGTCTGATCAACAAAAGCGTGATTTCAGAAATCATCACAAGGCCAGAACAATTCTTCTCAGCGCCATCTCTTATTCTGAATATGAAAAGATATCAAACAGAGACACTGCAAAGAATATGTTTGACTCTCTGAGAATGACGCATGAAGGCAACATTCAAGTCAAAGAAACCAAAGCTCTTGCGCTCATTCAGAAGTACGAGGCATTCAAGATGGAAGAAAGTGAATCAATAGAAACGATGTTCTCAAGATTTCAAATTCTGGTTGCTGGTCTCAAAGTTCTTGACAAAGGGTATTCTACTGCTGATCATGTTAAGAAGATCATCAGAAGCTTGCCAAAACAGTGGAGGCCAATGGTCACAGCGCTGAAGCTAGCTAAGGATCTCAACAAAATCTCTCTAGAGGAACTTGTCAGCTCCCTCAGAAGTCACGAGATAGAGCTAGAAGCAGATGAACCTCAAAAGCAAGGTAAGCCATTAGCTTTAAAATCTAACAGAAAATATGACTCCAAAGTTTTGCAGGCTGTTGAAGAAACCTCTGATGGGTCCTCATCAGAAGAAGATGAACTGTCTATCCTCTCCAGAAGGGTGAACCAATTATGGAAGCAGAGGCAAAGGAAGTTCAGGAATCCCAGAAGATCAGAGAATCAGAACGAATCTTCCTCCAGATACAAAAGGTCAGAATCCTCCTCTGGACACAAGATCTGAAGGCTCTTTAAGAAGAAGAAAGCCAAACAACAAAGACATCATCTGCTATGAATGTAACGAGCAAGGGCACTACAAAAGTGACTGCCCAAAGCTTCAGAAGGAAAAGCCCAAAAGGAAGTTTGGCAAGGAAAAGAAGAAAAGTATCATGGCTATATGGGATGATTCTGATACATCTGAAGCCGACTCAGAATCAGATGATGAAAGAGCAAACATAGCTCTCATGGCAAACATAATAGAAGACAATGAAGCTTCTGAGTCAGACTCTAATCAGATACAGAAGAGGTATTTCCTGACTTTGCTATAAACTTTACTAAGGCTGAATTAGCTGAAAGCCTTAATGAAATTCTGGAAAGATATCAGCAGATCAGAGTCAAATTCAGAAACCTGAAAAGGGATCTTGCTTCTGACTCTGATAAGACTGAGAGTCTCAAATTGGAGAATTCTGAGTTGAAAAATAAAATTTCAAAATTAGAAAATCTATTACAAAACTCTCAGAAGGAAACAATCTCTGAAACTCCCAGCAGTGCTGATGAGATCATCAAGGAGTATGATCACAGCTTTCAGAAGTTTCTAGCTAAAAACATAGATAGAAGCAAAATGGATTCAATGATCTATGGAGTTAGCAGAAATGGCAGAAAGGGAATAGGATACCAAGGTAAGGTACCTACACCAAAGAATGCCATGGATTTAGTTATAAAACGTACTCCACTTGATTCACACTTTGTATATGGGCACACACATGACATCAAATATACTAGTAGTAATTATTTTGTCAAACCAAAATTCAACCAGAGTTTTGGTAAAACTAACAAATCAGGACCCAAGAAAATATGGGTACCTAAGGATAAAATAATACATGTGGAAGATATCTTTAGCAGCAAAGCAGAAACACCAGTCATGGTACCTGGACTCTGGCTGCTCACGACACATGACGGGAAGAAGGCATATGTTCCAAAGCCTGGAACTTAAGCCTGGAGGCCACGTAGGATTTGGAGGCAATCAGAGGGGAAAGATCATTGGCTCTGGAACAGTAGGTAATGGAAATCTTCCCTCTATAAGTAATGTTTTATTAGTAGATGGATTAATGCATAACCTGTTATCCATAAGTCAATTAAGTGATAACGGTTATGATATAATCTTTAATCAAAATTCATGCAAAGATGTTAGTCAGAAAGATGGGACTATCCTATTTAATGTAAAGAGGAGAAACAACATTTATAAAATAAAACTTTCTGAACTGAAAAGTCAGAATGTAAAGTGTCTTATGTCTGTTAACAACGAGCAATGGATCTGGCACAGAAGATTGGGACATGTTAGTATGAAAAGAATATCTCAGATTAACAAACTCAATCTGGTCAGAGGACTTCCTAACCTGAAGTTCAATTCAGATGATCTGTGTGAAGCATGTCAGAAAGGCAAGTTTGCAAAACCTGCTTTCAAATCTAAAAATGTTGTTTCCACCTCTAAGCCATTAGAACTTCTGCACATTGACTTGTTTGGACCAGTTAAAACTGCTTTAGTCAGTGGCAAGAAGTATGGGTTAGTAATCGTAGATGACTATAGCAGATGGACATGGGTAAAGTTCTTAAGACACAAGGACGAGTCACACTCTGTGTTTGTCACCTTCTGCAACCAAGTTCAGAATGAAAAGGATCTTAGAATCGTCAAAGTCAGAAGTGATCATGGTGGAGAGTTTGAAAACAAAGATTTTGAATCATTTTTTAATGACAAAGGCATTCTGCATGATTTCTCTTGTCCTAGAACTCCCCAGCAAAATGGAGTTGTAGAACGAAAGAACAGAACATTGCAAGAAATGGCCAGAACCATGATCAACGAGACTAACGTTGCTAAGATCTTTTGGGCAGAGGCAATAAACACAGCGTGTTACATTCAGAATAGAATCTCCATAAGACCTATTCTAGAAAAGACTCCATATGAATTGTGGAAGAACAGAAAGCCCAACATTTCATATTTTCATCCATTTGGATGTACTTGCTTTATTTTGAATACAAAAAATTATTTGAACAAGTTTGACTCTAAAGCACAAAAGTGTATTATGTTAGGATACTCTGAATGCTCAAGAGGGTACAGAGTATACAATACAGAAACACAGATTGTGGAGGAATCAATCAGTGTTCGTTTTGATGATAAGCTTGACTCTCAAAAGTCAAAGCAGAATGAAGTATTTGCAGGTATGGAAATTGAATTCACAGGTACTGAAGACAAGTCATCAGAAGCTCTTAACATAGACACTCCCTCAACATCAGAAAGAGGCTCTGCAAGCAATCCAACACCTTCTGTTGATCAACTTCAGAAAAGACCATCCAGAAGCAGCATGGATCACCCAGAAGAAACAATCTTAGGAAGAAAGGAAGATCCAATCAGAACAAGAGCTAGCTTCAGAAACTCTGAAGAATCCCTCATGGGACTTGTTTCTCTAATTGAACCATCATCAATTGATGAAGCACTTCTGGACAATGACTGGATTCTAGCAATGCAAGAGGAGCTGAATCAATTCACAAGAAATGACGTATGGGATCTGGTTCCCAAACCAAAAGGATTCAACGTCATTGGAACAAAATGGGTGTTCAGAAACAAACTGAATGAACAAGGTGAAGTCATCAGAAACAAAGCATGATTGGTAGCACAAGGTTATAGTCAACAAGAGGGGATAGACTATACAGAAACCTTTACTCCAGTCGCCAGGTTAGAATCTATCAGACTTTTAATTTCATTTTCTGTAAATAAAGGCATCACTCTGTATCAGATGGATGTTAAGAGTGTATTCTTAAATGGCTATATAGAAGAAGAGGTATATGTGCACCAACCCCCTGGTTTTGAAAGTTCAAAAAATCCAGAATATATTTTCAAACTAAAGAAGTCACTGTATGGTCTGACATAAGCTCCCAGAGCTTGGTATGAAAGACTAAGTAACTTCCTGTTAGAAAAGGAATTCACCAGAGGGAAAGTGGACACAACCTTATTCTGTAAGTCAGTTAAGAATGACATCTTAGTATGTCAGATTTATGTTGATGATATCATTTTTGGATCTACTAAACCTTCTCTGGGAAGAAAGTTTGCCAAGTGTATGTAGGCAGAATTCGAGATGAGCCTAATGGGGGAACTGAAATTCTTTCTGGGCATTCAGATCAATCAAACCCCAGAAGGAACTTACATTCATCAGAGCAAATATGTCAGAGAACTTCTGAAGAAATTTGATCTCTCAGAATGTAAGCCATCAAAGATTCCAATGCACCCCACGTGCATTCTGGAAAGAGAAGAGGTAAGCAAAAAGGTAGAACAGAAGGTCTACAAAGGTATGATTGGTTCTCTTCTTTATCTGACAGCTTCAAGGCCTGATATTTTATTCAGTGTATGCATTTGTGCAAGATTCCAATCAGATTCTAGAGAATCTCACTTAACAACAATTAAGCGAATTTTCAAGTATCTGAAAGGTACTACTAATCTGGGTTTGTTTTTTATAGAAAATCAAGTGATTACAGCTTAGTAGGATACTGTGATGCTGATTTTGCTGGAGACAAAGTAGAACGTAAAAGCACTTCTGGAAGCTGCCAGTTTCTGGGAGAAAATCTGATCTCATGGTCCTACAAAAGACAATCCACAATTGCTCTATCAAAAGCAGAAGCTGAATACATAGCAGCAGTTGGATGCAACACACAAATGCTCTGGATGAAAAGTCAACTTGAGGACTTCCAGATATTTGAGAGTAACATTCCTATCCTCTGTGACAATACTTCTGCTATTTGCTTAAGTAAAAATCCAATTTTACATTCTAGGGCTAAGCATATAGAAATAAAACATCATTTTATTAGGGACTATATTCAGAAAGGGATTTTAAATTTTAAATTTATTGACACAGACCATCAATGGGCTGATATTTTTACAAAACCACTTTCTGAAGATAGGTTCAACTTCATTCTTAAACATCTCAGCATAAAGCTCTTCCCAGAATGAAATTGTTTTAATTTTATATATTAACCTTCAGAACTTTGTTTATTTTCTGTGAACTACTGATCAATCTTCCTTCAGAACTTTAGAAGTGCAGATTGTATCAGAATCTATCCATGAAGATCTGAGCGCTTCATTTCTAGGATGGATATGTGCTGTTCACTCAAGCAAACAAGTGTCATCCAGTCATCAGCTATTTTCTGAGGCTGAACACGCGTTCACGCTTCTGAAAAGGCAAAGCGCTGATTGGATGCATTGAGACACATGTCATGGGCAACCGTTCCAAATATCTTTCTGAATCCCCTAAAATAAGCTATCATTAAACGCTAATAATCATTATTAATTTCTCTCTCTTAAACGTTTATGTTTTCAAAACCTTTTTAGAAATATATTTAAACACACTTCACACCATTCACACACTTTTACCGTCACTTTCGTTTTTCTCTCAATATTTCGGATTTCTGTGTTCTTCTTTCTCAAGAAACCCTTTCAATCTTTTTCAAAAAACCTCGTGTGAACATGGCTTCTTCCAGCATTCCTTCTTCAGGTTCCCAGAAAACTGTTTCATCTGAACAATAGGAAGTTCCTTTCAGAACACTTCTAACTCCAGTCAAGAATCTTAAAGTTCTGTCAGAATTAATTGTGGATTTCAACAGTCTCAAGGAGAATGGTTTTGATTTATCTGAAGAGATTAAAGCTCAAGGTTGGGAAAAGTATTTTGAAAGGCTGGTGGGTCCTACATTTCCTATTCTGGTAAAGGAATTTTGGATTCATGCTTCTTCTTCAAATCACCAAGTTACATCCTACATCATGGGGAAGAAGATTGTGATTACTGAAGACCTGATTGCAAGACTGATAGGGTACAATGGTGGTGGTATTCGCTGCATAGATATGGCAGAAAGGTGTGCAGATGCTACCGTAATAGCAAGGGAAATTTTCACGCTGGGGCTTCCCTCCAGCAAGATTAGAGATCTGAAGGACAAGCACATAATTTGGGCCAAGATCATTCTGGGATGTTTCAACCACAGGAAGCCTACCAGCTCTCCTGATTACATTAACATTGATCAACAGTTTCTGATCTATTTTATATCTCAGAAGGTCAAGATTAATCTGGCTCATCTTCTGTTCAACCATCTCAGAACAAGTGTCAAGGAAACACGAGAAGATGAACGTACTAAAAGGGATTGGATACCCTTGGGAAGACTGATATCAGATATTCTGACTGAGAATAGGCTGATTGATCATTTGACAGAGGCACAAGAAATCAGCACTCTGGAACCGTCTGTTGGCAAGCAGCTGAATGCCAAAAATCTGAAGAAAATGAAGTTGATAGAGAACATTAAGAAGGAGCCCAACGTCACTCCTTTTGCTGAAATCTCCAGCAGAAGAGTCCCTCTGGACGACTTCCCTCTGTTCTCAAATATTGACTCCAAGCCTGAAATCATTATGAGATATTTGGATGCTTGTAAAGCTGATGGTACAACACCAAATCTGAATATTCAAGATCTTCAGCAGAAGGCTCCAGAGGTTGTTCTGAAGAAGACAAAGAAAAGAAAAGCTGCTACAGAAGGACCATCTCAACAGACTCCGAAGAAGAGAGGTAATCCTTCTTCTATCACTGTTTTAGATTCAATTGCTGTTTCCACATCTATTCCAATTCCAACTCCATCTGAAAACCCAACACCTCAAACTTTCGATGATTTTGAACTTGACTTTGACCCTTCTGAATCATTAACCCTCAGAAGATCTCGCCTCCAACCACAAAATCCAAATACTGAAGCCATACCAGAACAAGACCTTGAAAAAGTTCTCTCTGATATAGACCAACACACTTCCGTTCCCGAACCAGAAAATCCAAATCCAAACACAGAAATTCCCATCTCACCACAACATGATATTCCTCTTTCACCAATACCAGAAACTCCACTCTCTCCAGAACCATAAATCCCTCTACCTTCATCTCTTCAACCAGAAATTAATCCACCCTCTCCTCAACATGAACAATCTCCACAACCTGAGACTCAAACCTCTGAGGCTCAACCCTCTGAATCTCCTGAACCACAACCTTTGGCCATTCAATTGCCCTGTGGTACCACTGTGAATATTTCTCAACTTCCCTCTTCACCAGAAATAACTCCACCAAATTCCCCATCTAGTCCAATCGTAATTCCTGACTCTCCCACTCCCTCACCTAAGAAATATTCAGATGACCACAGCAAGAGTGTCATTGATCTAACAGTCTTTGAACGCCTTGCTGCGATAAACAACAAAATTGCTATCCCTAAACCGAAACATCCAGATGTTGGTTCCAGCATATTGAACTTTGAAACAGATATACAGAAGTGGATCACTTCTTTGAAACAAGCAAGTCTGGAACTGGTTGATCCTGCTGTATCAGACTTCCTCTGGACAAAATTCAGAAGATGTGTATGCTCTGAAACCTTTAAGTTGCAAGACCAGAGCTATGGACAGGCTCAACAGAACTTCAGCAATCTGTTGAAAGAAATTAAAGGTCCAGTTCTGAGCAAGCTGCTTAAGGAAAAAGTTCTCCCACTGGATATTGCTCCTTGGTATGAACAACGTCCATCATCCAAAGTTCAACCTGCAGAAGAACAGATGATCCCAGCAGAAGAACAGGGTCAAGAAGAAGATAATGAAGAAAGCTCTGACAAGCATCCTGTATCTGAAGATCCTCAAGCTTCCTCTCTTGACAGGCAGACTCTGGAGGACTTGAAAAGATCTGATATGCTGATGAATGAACGAATGGATAAGCAGGACATCAAAATTGATGTTATAGCAAACATGGTATCTCAGCAACAGGAAACCAGCACTCAAATCAAGAGCATGTTGGAAGCTCTGTTCACACATATTCCACCTCACTCTTAGAATTTTCTTGTGTTTTCCTTGTTTTCTTTACATGTTTGTCTGTAATATTTTTCCATGTTCTGAACTAATCATTACTTCTGTTTTTAATACAAACGCTTTTTTAGCTCTGATCATTTTAACTCTGATTATTTGTGCTTTTTGATAACTGACAAAAAGGGGGAGAAAGAATGATATTTTTCAATAATGGATTACTGAGACATAAGTCTCAAACATTCTAACATTCTGATATATTTGAATTTCTTTCTTCTGAAAAGCTTACAGGTACAGTTCTGACGAATCTGATGAACTCTGACACAATAAAGATCTGATGCTCAAGGTCTCATGGAATTAAAGGGACGTAATCAACTCAGGGGGAGTTTTTCTCTCCGTTGCTCTGATACCTTTTATTCCTTATCTTTAATCTCTGATACCGTTTATTATTTATTTGTTTATCTCTGATACCTTTTTTTATTCTTTAATTTTAATTGAAAAAAAATCCGGTTTTTGTCATCATCAAAAAGGGGGAGATTGTTAGAACATAGTTTGATTCTACAACCCTCAGTTAGAGTTTTGATGATAACAAAATACAAGATTAAATAAATTGTAAGATTTATATAAGACATATATGCTACTTAAATTTATGTTGTGTATTTACAGAAACTCTGATGGAATCAGTATCAGAATATCAGTATCAACATCAGCATCAGAAAATATGTCAGCATCAGAAGATCAAATAACATGTGCTACGCTGAAGCCTGATGAACAGAATCTGCACATAACATACTCTGACTCTGATCAAGATCCTAACCAAGTCATTAACACTCAGAAGCGTCAGCATAAAGGAAAGAACACTCTGATTACCATAAGCAGAGAAGACTCTGAAGTGTCAACGTTACTAAGCATTCAAGACAGATCAATTACCAACGACTTTATTCCAAGACATGATCTTCTCAAAAAGGAAAGAACGTTAATAACATTGAAATGGATTTATGGACAGCAACGTATCTCTTCCGTGGCTATTTAAACAAGTCTGTGAGAAAAGAAATGGCTAATACTCTACACGCACATACGCCTAAGCTAATCATCTTCACGAACTCACTCATACATCTTTGCTAAAGCTTTCAACCACGCCTACTCAAAAGCATTAGCAGTGTAGTTCATTCTAAGCTTAATATTGTGTATTATCACAACTGTGATATATAGTTTTATAAGAAAACATCAAACACACTTTTGTTCATTTATCAGTAAGAGAACTTCCTTGAGATAAATCGGTCTGTGGTTAGACTCAAGAAGGCTTTAACAGTTGTTAAAGTAGTTGTTGTATTCAGTTGAATATAGTGGATTAAGACCTCGTTGGAGAGAGGCGAAATCACCTTGACAGGTGGACTGGAGTAGTTTGAGATCAAACGAACCAGGATAAAAATATAGTGTTGTCTGCATTTGATTTAAAGTTTTAACAATTCAACCCCCCTTCTTGTGTTTTTCACATCTTCACTCAACACTCCCAGAAACGCCCCATACAGAACCACAATTTACTCACTTTTCTTGAATTTGATTTTGATAATTTACGCATGATAAACGAATTTAAAGTATGAATTCATGTTTGTATGACCATTTGGAACATGTTTGCATGATTAATTGTGTGTTTTGATACGTATTTGACCGAATGCCATTCTTAGGGTTTCAAGGTCCGTTTTAGGGTTTTTTATTTCAGGCAAAATCATGGCAAAAGAAGAGTACCATTATACTCAAGAGATCAAACCCAGTTGATCTATATACTTGGATCAAATTTATATTGGATGGTTGTGATTTTGGAGATATGCAGGTTTATAGCTACAACACTGTCCGTAGGTAAAAACCTCTTGCCTAAAATGACAGTCCCTTAGGGAAGATAACTGCGTGTCAAAGCCTGGTTGGGTCATTTGAATTTTGTGTGCGTTTTTGTTATTACTACTGATTATTAAATATAATATATTATTCTTGTTTTATATAACGAATGACCATGTGGCACAGTGGTAAAGGGCGAGGCTGATAACCATGGGGACCTGGGTTTGAATCCCAGGTCCAACATTTTCTATTTTCCAAATTTATTCATTGCAGATCCAGTGGTTCCACACCAAACACGCTCACCATATGCCTCATCATCATCGTCACCATCAGATCACTCAGCACCAAATTTAACGCTTCCAATGAAGCTCCCCATGATGGAATCTCCTAGCACAACCATATTGAATCACAAGCAGCTATGGGCCAACTGGAGTGGGTTTTAGACAGAATTTCAGCATGCAACCCTCCAATTCGGGTTTACACCCCTCAGGCCCATTCTTTTCTATTTTATTTAATTCTCTTTTGTTATCTAATTATTTCAATTTTTTTTTATTTCAAATCATTTTTTTAATCAGAAAATAATCATAAAAAAATAAGACTTAGTTTTTTTTATTAATTAGAAAAAATTAGTTCAAAATTCAATTCTTTTTTCATAAAATCCCAAAAATATTTTTAATAATCAAATTAATTTTTTTAGGGTTTTTGAACTTTTTTCAGTTTTAATTCTCGCGCGTTATTATTTTGCCATACGGTTATTATTTTTATTATTGATGTAACTGCGCCCGGTTTGTAATAGCTAATTAGGGTTTTTTATTTCCGCACTTTACTTTTTCAGTCATTCTTTATGTATCTACACCAAAGCCCTGTAATAGCGTAGAACCCTTTATTTTCTCACTTTTATATTTTGTATATACTTGTATATTATTGTTAGCAACCTAGGCGTGCATGATTAATCAATCAATCAGTAGATCACTGAATTGCAAGATAAATATCTAAAAAAAAACACTACTGTACACTTGCACCCTTAGGGTATACCTCACTCGGTTGCCTTCGAATTACGATCACAATTATCAAAACGTGAGAATTCTTAGTGGCTGTCCTTAAGTCTAGAGATCACTATTCCCTCAATGACCCTCTCGACTGTTGCCTTGGTATAAAAGTGATCTTAGGGCTTTAGGACATTTACTAAGAGATCTTTCCCTGTTGCCTTAGTGACCGTACGTCCCTTTCGATAGTCCCTCAAACATCCAACAACTAGGGCTACCTACTCACTAATAGTAGGACAACACTGTCTAAAGGATAAGGAGAAAAGAATTTTTTTTTTCCGAGTAGGTAGATAACTGTTAGGTACTTTCTCAAACAATTATTTTTACACACCACACTTTTAAACACTTTTCAAACAAATTTTTCAAACAAAGTTTTCAAAACTCTTTATCACACTCTTGAGGATTGATACAAGGGTTATCATAAAGCGAATCACTGCACTAAGGAATTTTCAAACAAAAAACTTTTTCACACAAACACGAAAGAAATTTTCAAAAATGAGCAAGTACCTAAGAGCCCATAGAAAACTATGGATGGAAAGGGTGCTAACACCTTCCCTTTCCATAATCTACCCCCTTACTCCGAAAATCTCGAAAAAAGGTCTTTTTCTATTTTTTTCACCCTTTCCTTTTTTGGATAAAAGAAAAGTCGGTGGCGACTCTTGCTTACCGCGACATCTGCGAACAAAAAACACAAACCGGTATTAAATAGTCGGTTCTGCCACCGTATCACAGAACTGGAGACTCTGCTGGGGAATCTTATAAAGTGGGGTTTACCTTAGGGTCTAGATCATTTTAAAATTGCTTTCTTTGTTTGCTTTGACTGCTTTATATTTGAGGGTTTGTTGGGGTATTCTTGTAAAGATCCTATACCCGGATCTGGGGAATCTTTTTAGGTTAACAACAATAGATCATGGAGACTGTACGACATAGACTGATATGGTTGAAGCGATAGCTGTGTTGGTGTGACACTTTGGTTGGTACCGATATCCCTTGTGTTGAATCGAGGAGAATACGGGTAGTTACACTTGAATGTTGCATTTTAAGAATTTAAGACAACAAGGAGCCCGAGGCAAAGAATACACCTCACACTGACTTCCAACTCCCAGTCAAAGGACAAAACCTTCCTGACTTCCAACTCCCATTCGAAGGACATAACCTTGTTGACTTCCAACTCCCAGTCGAAGGACAGAACCTTGCTGACTTCAGGTCCAAATCGAAAGAGGTCAAAAAGTACATAATCGAAGGATTCTTCTGCCTGAATCGAAAGAGATCATTTCTCTCCTTTTTATTTTATTTTGTCTTTATATTTTCTTTCTATTTCAATATGGTTAAAATAGTTTAGGATTTATTTTTTGCATTTTTATTGTTTTTGTATAAATGTTAGTAACTAGGATGTATGGCAAGATAAAAAACAACAAGTAGATAACCTAAAATTCAAAAGACAAAACGCATGCAATCAAACTCACTATTCACACACATGCACCCCTAGGGTAATCTCACTTGTTGCCTCGGAAAAATAGTCATGTCCCTCGAATATGGGCGTTTTTGCAAATACCCTTGATAAAAGATCATAGTCCCTTGATGACCCTTAATGATGCCTTCGATAAACGATCTAGTCCCTAAACGACATTGCTAAAATGTCCCATAAGTTGCCTTCTATGACTATACAAACGTCCCACGCTCGTCCCTTCACATCCAATGATGGGGCTTCTTACCAAATCAATGGTAAGATAGCAACATCTAAAGGAGGAGGAAAAGAACATTAAGACCTTTTGAGTAAGTAGGATGCTCCTAGTCACTCGCTTGCTCACAACAAAAACATTTTATACACCCACACTTATATTTTGAAACATTTTCAAAAGACAAAACACTTTGTATACGTTCTTATAGAAATGAGAACCATTACAAAGACACTTTTCAAAATCACTTTCAAAAACACATTCCACAAACACCTGTTTGAAATATTTTCAAAACAACACTTTGTACGCATTCTTATAGAAACGAGATCCATTACAAAGACATTTTCAAAATACTTTCAAAACTCACACCACAAGCACATTTTCAAACAAAAGCAAATGATCTAGGAAGCAACTAAGAGCCCGTAGATAACTATGGATGAAAAGGGTGCTAATACCTTCCCTTTTCATAACCTACCCCCCGAACTCAAGAAAATAATCTCAAAGGTCTTTCCTGTTCTTTTCACCCTTTCCTTTATTGGATAAAAGAAAAGTCGGTGGTGACTCTTTCTATCCGCAACAATTGAGATCAAACACAAAACACCCAAGTCAGTTCTCCCACCATGTTACAGAACTGGAGACTCTTCTTGGGAGAATACTTAAAAGTGGGGTTACCTTAGGGGTAAATCACCTTTACTTTATTTTCATTGTTTTATTTGTTTGCTTTATATTATGGTTCCTTGTTTGGGTTTGTTTTGATCCTCTACCCGGATCTGGGGCACCTTTTTAGGTAAGTAGAAATAAGTTGTGGAAACTATGTGGGGTATACCGACATGGTCTAAGCAATAGATATATTAGTGTGACACATTTGTTGGTATCGGTAGCCCTTGAGTAGTCAAGAAGAATACGGGGCCACTGTGTGGTTTCATGAAGCACTAACTGACTTTAGAACCTTTACTTGAATAACTTGGCCATTTGGTGCAGTCCGAAGTTGGTTGATACTCGATACTACACTTATTGAGATCGGGCTTTTGGGATATTTCGGTCACCAATAAAGAGGCTTGCGCTGAAACAATGCCTGATGAAGAAAGATCAATGATTTTGAGATTCCCTAGAACCCGTTTAATTTCTAGGAGAGGTTGAACCAACTAAACTTCAAGAGGGTACTTACCTACAAACTCCATGCAAGCCTAAACCTAAGGATTTGTCTGCTGTGTGTGTACATAACAACTTTCTTGCTTTGCATACTTGTACATAACATCATAAACATCATAACATCATAAGCATTCTCACTAACCATTTCAAGGATTTAGGAATTTATCTTTGTTTTGTTTTGTAGGCCATGAATCCCACCCTAAGGAATACCATCTGGATCAGCTTCGTGAAAGAACACCCTCAACTCCAAGAATTAACATCAAGGGTGCCTGGATATTCTCCCTTCACCGAGAAATATGGTCAAATTCTCATCTTGGCTACCTCTAAATTCCCAGAAGAAATGATGTGTGTGCTCTTCCAATTCTTTGATCCCATGCATCATTGCTTCACCTTTCCTGACTATTACACTAGAGGAGTTCTCTCAACTATTGGGAGTTCCCGTGCTTGATCAATTACCGTTCACTGGTTTAGAAGGGACTCCAAAGCTTGAAGTCATTGCTGAAGTCTTGCATATGAAGAGAGTTGACATTATAGCAATTTGGGAGACAAGAAGCAGAGTTAAGGGTTTCTTAGCCAAGTTTATGTTGGAGAAGGCTCATTCATTCTGGGAAGATATGGATTTTTAAGCCTTTGAAGATGTCTTGGTCCTTCTAATCTATGGTTTGGTTCTATTTCCTAATCCGGACCAATTCATAGATGTGAATGCCATCAAGGTTTTCCTCTCCCGTAATCCTATACCTACTTTGCTTGGAGACATTTTACATTGTTTCCACACTCGCACAATGAAGAAAATAGGTACTCTCTTATGTTGCATTCCCCTACTCACCAAGTGGTTTACTTTGCACCTACCTCGATCAATACTGAAGAACGAGCAAGGATTGACATGATCTCAAAGGATGATGTCCCTCACACACTCTAACATTTATTGTGTTCTCGATCCTTATAGAATACCACTATTATTGACCGTTTTGGGGAATTCCTTAACGTCCCACTCTTAGGCATTAGGGGAGGTATCACCTTTAACCCTTCTCTTGCATTACGAAAATTTAGGTATGCACAAAGAGATGGTCCTCACGATGCGCTCATCCAAGGTCTGGTATTTGCCTACGAGGGCGACAACCAAGGCTACCGTCAAAGGTTCATATGATCTTGGAGAATGGTAAACAAAGTGGATAGCAAGACATTTGGGGCGTAAGAACTCCATTCCTTTGGAGCCTTATTTTAAGTGGGTACGAACTCTTGCTCAAAGACTCGGTATGCCATACCCCACCACTTTGCCTATCATCATAGAGCCTTTAGTTGAAGAAGATGTTCCTTATGCTATCCTTCATCCTACCATGCCTACTTCTCTTGAAGACTTACAAAGAGCTTGGATCCAGCTGAAGGAAGAACGAGACACCTTCGAAGCCCAGTTCTACACAAGTGAAAAGAAGGTTCTGGAGCTTATAAAACAGCTTCATGAGGAGCGAAATCTGAACACCTACATTACGCCAAAGAGGATGCGTTTGACCTTTTTTTCTTAGGAGTTTATTTTGATTTATTTCCTCCATTGTAAGCCCAAGGGTCATGGTTGTAATCAATTTAAACTTATTAATACAATTGGTGTTTTCTCCTTTATTTATCTATAACAAATTTAAATCTTCTAAGTCCTTGAAAACATTGCATCCACATACCATGCATCATATCATGACAGGATTTTCCCACACAGGTCTCTCATATACTTACTATTTATTTCAGTAGAGATGGCTCTAGAACAAACTATCAAGGAAATTCAGACTCAAAATGCTCAACTCCAGGAAATGTTCTTGAACCTGTCCAAGGGACAAGAAAAGGTGAAAGCACTCCTCACTAGGGGCATGATCACGGGGAATCCTGAGGAGAACAAGGATGACCAGTTGGAACGACTACAAACTGAAATGGAAACAATGAAAGTCCAGATGATGGGACAACTGGTGGGCCAGATGGCTCTTATCTAAAACTTAGCTCGGGGACAAGAGGAGCTAAGGACCCTCATCAACAAACTTCATCAAGACAGTTGCAACCGTATGAAACAAACCGCCGAGATTAGGGATCAAGTCATCATTCAGCCTCCCATGATACAAGAAGCCAGTTCGAGGAAGGGTAGATATTTCCAAATTGATGCCACGTCACGGGCCCAACAACAACCTCGCCAACAACAACATGGGAATCTGCGCAAAGAGGTTGCACCTAAGAGACAATTTACCAGGATCGGCATGTCGCTAGCTCAGGTGTTACAACCATGTTGAAATCAGAGCTAATTACATTAAAGGCTCCTCCCTGGATCCTAACACTACTGCTCCTAGTTACCATCCCAAGGAGAGATGTCCAGACCATTCTGATAGTCCTAGGCATGATATAAATGGTTGTTGGGCTCTCAAGAATAGAATTAAAGATTTAATCAATGAAGGAGTGTTAGAATTTACACAAGATTATCAACTAGAGCTTTTCTATCACCCTCAAGGGCATCCGCATGAAGCGACAGTCTGGGCGAGGAAATATTATGTTTATTTGAATTCTCAGTTGTAATCTCTTTGTTTGCTTAAACACTTATCTTTATGTTAGTCTTTGGTTACTCTCATTAATGCATTAAATATGTTTGTCTTGAATCAATCCGTTCATTTTCATTATATTTAAACTATGCTTTTTACTCCCTTTATGATATTCAACTCTTGTTTCAAAAAGTTGCAAGCCTTTATAGGGAGGATGATGAAAACAATGCCATAATCTCATACAATATGCTTTTGGACAGACCTTGCTGACGATGTATAGGTGTTCTTTCAATTCCTAAACACTGGAGTTATAAGGAGGATAATCCGTAGTCAATCCCTTCGAGCCAAAGAAGTAGAAGTTTTCTTTTTTACACAAATTAAAACCTTTAATCAAAACCTAGGGCAGGGTAGTCTCTTAGTTAATTCAAACGCGCGTTCAGTTGCAATCTTTCACTTCGTACATAATGAATGACATCAAAAACATTCCTTCTGAACCAAAAGATGGTGATGGTTCACTATCAAATAGGAAGTCATTATCTCTCAAAAGAAAAGCCCACTAAGTCAAAACCTACGAAGGAGACTTTAGAAAAATTGGGGCATCCCGCTGACTGTAATCTCAAAAACAAGAACAGTCAGGAAAAATTAGGGATAATAAATCAAAAAGAGGTCACTACAAATACTCAACAACATGTAAAATATGGCAAAAATGGCTACATTATAACAAACTTAACTTGTCTGAACCATCACCAAAGCGCTATTCCAAACTCAATTGGAGTTCAAACGCACAATTAACAAAGTTTAGGACTGAAGAACATCACGAAGAACGGGTGGGTACAATTACAATTTGAGCCTTATCCTTTGTTTATGAAACCATGAACCTAGACCACGATACAACCTTTAAAAGTACTAATTGAAGCACAGGTTAGTTCGAAAGCATACTGTTATAAAAGGTATCCTGAATTCACATACTTGCAACATTCTTTTATCTGCTAAAACGCATTTTCAAAACATCAAGACAAGCATAAACTTTGCATTATTTTGAAATATCATTGTTTGCATATGGCTAATTGTTTGACAATAGAGAAATTCACACGACGAATATTCAGCAAATGAAAGCTCTATCAGTGAGCAAAATCACTTCAAATGGGATGACATTCCCAACAACAAATCTCCTAGTAAGCAAGGGGGAGTGACATGTCACTGTCTAATTTGCTTGGGGACAGTCAAGGAAAGATTCCAAGAAATCTCTCAAGAAGTGCTGAATAACCAGGGGCAGATTTACATCCGAGTCACTTGGAGAATTGAATATGAACTCCAACAAAGGGTTGTATACAATGAAACAAACATTCCCTAGAAATACTAGAAACACTTTCTACTAGGGGAAGTGACAAATCTCCCACAAATTCCTTTTCATAGGGTGATCTCCAGCCAGAGTTTCAATCTCTGAAAACTTCTCCCTAACTGGGTTTGATCTCAAGAATCTTCGAGGAGTTCTACCAAAAGGAAACGCCTCTCCAGCAGACAGGCGAAAGGGTTTTTTCCCCAACAAATGACAATATTCCCAAGCTTGAATTTGCCTCTCATACTATCACAAATCTAGGGACCACAACTCCTCTTCCCTAGTAGACTTTCCTACAATCCCCAATAGCTCGCTGTGATACGGTGGCAGAATCGACTTTTAACAATGGTTTGCGTTTTTCATTCGCAAATGTTGCGGTAAGCAAGATTCGCCAACGACATTTCTTTTATCCAACAAAGAAAAGGGTGAAAAGAACAGAAAAATACCTTTTTGAGATTTTTCTGAGTAAGGGGGTAGATTATGGAAAGGGAAGGTGTTAGCACCCTTTCCATCTGTGGTTTTCCACGGACTCTTAGGTACTTGCTCATTTTGAAAACTGTTTTCGTGTTTGTGTGTTTTGAAAGATTTAGTTTGCTTTATGGTAACTCTTGTATCAGTCCTCAAGAGTGTGATAAAGCGTTTTTTGAAAAGAAGTTTGAAAGTATGTAAGTGTAAAAAGATTAAAATTGAGCAAGTACTTAAGAACTGTCTACCTACTCGAAAAAGGATGTTCTTTTCCTCCTTTCCTTTAGATAGTGCTATCTTACTATTAGTGAGTAGGTAGCCCTATCGTCGGATGTTGAGGGACTATCAAAATGGACGTTTATGGTCATTGAAGGAAACATGTAAGGATACCTTAGAATTTCGAAGGGACTGTCATCATATAGGCGACATCGAGGGACAAGATCATTTCTCGTAGGCAACTCGACGGACATTAAGGGACTATGATCTTTATGATGAATTCTAGATTGAGGGTCTTCTTCTAAGATATCCCTACGTTTGAGGGACATGACCATTGATTTCCGAGGAAACCAAGTGAGGAGTACCCTAAGGGTGCAAGTGAGCAATAGTGTGATTTTTTCAGATATTTTGTCTTATGTTAGTGATCTAATGATTATTTGATTTAATCTTGTCATGCACGCCTAAGTTACTAGAAGTCTATATACAAGCATATAAGAAATATAAAGCGAGAAATAAAGTCCTACGCTATTACAGGGCTTTGGTGTAAATACATAAATAATGGACGAAAAGTAAAATGCGAAAATTGAAAACCCTAATTAACTATTACAAACTGGGCACAGTTACATAAATAATAAAACATAATCGCATGGAAAAATAATAACGCGCAAAATTTAAGACTGGCCTATGTTTGAAACCCTAATAATTTAATCGCTCATTAGAAATATTTTTTTTTGGTATTTTATGAAAACAAATTATAAGTTTAACCTAATTCTCTAATTAATTTTAAATTGAAGAAAAAAGGTTAAAACTTAATTAAATTAATTTGCAAAAAATTAATTTTATAAAAAAAATTCTAAGTCCTAAAATTTTTATGATTTTATATTATTTTATGATTTTTAAAAAAAGTGAATAAACAAAAAATAAACTAATTAAAAAAATTAGAATAAGGAAGTTAGAAAAACGGGCTTGAGGGGAGTGAAAACCCCAATTGAGGGGTGATGCTCGAATTTATGCTATGGGCCCAGATCTGTTGGCCCACAGCCTGCGTTGGATCCAGTGTTGTTGTCGCAGGAAGGTCCATCACGAGGAAGCTTTTTCTGGGCGCTGGATATGGAGGACTGGTGATCCAATGGTGATGATGATAGAGCGCATGATGCGTGTGAGTGTCCTAGCCATACTGGATCTGCAAGAATCTCATTAGAAAAAAATAAACTTCAAGACCTGGGGATCGAACACAGGTCTTTCCCTTTGCACCCTTATGCCTTTTCCATTTGCGCTGCTGGATCATTCATATATATATATATATATATATATATATATATATATATATATATATATATATATATATATATATAATCAAAAAAAATAATATAATATAAAACAAGGACAACTGATGAGTTGTCAAACACGCGCCAGCAAGTCGGGTCCCTGTATTTTAAATGGTCCAATTAGAACATCCTACCACGCCACACAAGGTCCTTGGCCGGTCAAACCACCCTGGATGGTGGTTCCGGTCATCTTCTCCGACCATCCAAAAACCTAATCTGCAAAATAGGGAGATTTGAAGCCTGAAATTTTGCCTACCCCTTAACTCATAGGCCGCGATCATGCTGGTGGTATTCTTTTTGGCTGAAATCGCATGTAAACACAGATACAAAGAAATAGAAAACTCGTGCCCTAACAATGGCACTTCTTGTTTCTGGAATCAAAGCTTGCATGTAATGGTTCAAAGCATGCACAAATATGATGTTAAACTCAAATATGTGCATATATATTACTTATATGTCATGAATCGAAAGTTTGAAGTTTGAAAGTTTTGCAAACCGTGAGTTATCGTAGGGGGGTGGTTCTGGATGCTTTGGCCTTCAAAAAGGGGTTGGTTCTACCCCTGGGATCATCAGAAGGATGATGGCACGTCTGGATCTATTTGATATTGGATGGAACGTGAACTTTTGAATTGCACCACACTTGAATATTTTTGCAACTTTGTTCTAGGTTTGGAGGCAGCTTTTCACGTCTATATTAGGTATAGGGTTGTAGTGTATATGTATTAAATCCTTTTAGGTTTATAATTGTAGTAAAATATCCATGCTTTGATGAGATATATCTTATTTCCAAATATTTTATTTTTGGCCTTTTTTTAGAACAAATCCAATCTTGCCTTCCATTCACGATTTCCCTTTGATTTTCCAGCATGTTTTGTCCATCATTTGATAAGAAAAAGATTCACAATCAAATCTTTTTTTTATTTTGATTATTTACTTTATTTAATTTTGCATTTTAATGGATAAAATAGAAAAATAAATGGTATAAATAATAAAATAATGTATTACTGAGCTCAAGGGTCGCGGGCCATGTTAAGGACAAGTTTCAATCATGAAAACATGGGCCCATTTGGAAAAAATTCAAGTTTGGTCAATACTGGCTTCATGCATTTTTCCAAAAATTGGCCAAATTTAGCAATGCATATCTCTCTCATTTTTAACCCTAAGAGTGTGTTATTGGACTTTTATAGAGCTTAGGATGACCCCTAAACAACCTTTTTGGTTTCATCTCAATTGGATCTTCCATGTTCATGTAAGGAGCTTTGACCCAAAAGGTGTTTTTGTTGACTTTTTGAAGGGACATATAATGTATGAGCTTGTATCTTTTGATTAGGGCATTTCTTGAACTTGAGGATTGAAGAGAAGTTATAGGGAAATGGATTCTCTTCAAAATGAGCCTCTATGGAAAACTTTCTGATAAAGTATGAGAAAGTTATGCTTGGTCAAAGTTTGGTTGACTTTTCCTATAGAAACCCTAATTTGCCATTTTTGACTTTTGACGAGTTAGGAGAATTTCTTGAGGAATCATGATCAACCCTTGATCAAATGATGGATAATACTTCAAAATGTTGATGTTGACAAAAAATCTTGAAGTTTGACTGTATTTGGGCCACGGTTGACTTTTGACCTAGTACAGTTGATTTCCAGGCATTTAAGCAGTTGATTGAGAAACCTTATTGTTCAAGGTATGAAATTTGGCATGGATGATCTTGAGGACATATTAGGACCATGGAAAGCATTTGAGACCTTTGGAGCTCAACCATCTTGATGTAAATTGGAACCCTAGTTAGGGGTTCATTGCCTTAGGAGGAGAATTTGTCTGGTCAATTATTGGTCATCCTTGAGGAATTGAGGACCTCTAAAGACATGTATTGAGTGAAATGAGAGGGAAATTTTGGGTTAAAACATCTTCCCCTATTCAATCTTCTTAAACCTGAGGATGTAGATTTGCTAGTCCGCCTTTCGTGATCTGAAGGTGGAAGATGATTGAACACTAGAGTGCCCAGAAATTTGCACTCGTCTGAAATGATGCTTGACCGTGTAGATAATATTGGGAATGGGCTTATGTATGCCATTTGGAGAGGGTGGAGGAAGATTATCAGAGATGGGCTTAGAGATACCATCCAGAGAATGTGACATAGAGTCGTCGGAGATGGGCTTAAAGATGCCATCGAGAATAATGTTGATTTTATTAGATATTCCTTTATGGGAACCCCTATTCCTGTTGTTGAGGAGGAATCCGCTGAGGAATGTTGGTATTTATCTTGGGAAATAGAGCTTAGGAGCTTTAATTGTCCATTACTCTACTGGAGAGTCATCTCTTGATTGAAGAGACGGAAGTGAACTGCTATCTGGTCAGAATCCAGGCTTCATAGTGACTTGCTGAAGATAATAAGACTGATTGCTATCTGGTCGTATCCCAGGCTTCACAATGACTTACTGGGGAAATGAGATTAAACTGTTATCTGGTCGGAATCCAGGCTTCAGCGATTTGAAGAAATTAAGATATTATCTGGTCAGATCCGGGCTTCAACTTGAATTTGAGGTATAATACTATCTGGTCGAGTTCAGGCTTCATAGTAATTGACAGAGTAAACTGCTATCTGGTCGGATTCCAGGCTTCACAGTGTCTTGAAATGTTGATTGACTATTATCTGGTCGCATTTTGGGCTTCAACCATGATGTTAACTGTTATATAGTCAGGTCAAGGCTTCACAATATGGTGAACTGCTATCTTGTCATATTCCAGGCTTTGCAGTTTCTTTAACTGGAATAGAAATTAGAAATTTTTTAGTATCGATCCAATTGAACCAGGGAAGGTTTTGGATTAACTTTGACTGGAATGGAAATCAGAAGAATCTTAGTATCGAGTCAACTGAACTAGACAAAAGTCTTGGAATATCTTTAACTAGAATAGAAATCAGAAAGATCTTAGTATCGATCTAACCGAACCAAATAAGGTCTTGGATTAACTTTGACTGTAATGGAAATCAGAAGAATCTTATGATTGATTCAATTCAACCAGAGAAGGTCTTAGATTAAATTTGACTGGAATGGAAATCAGAAGAATCTTAGTATCGATTCAACTGAACCAGACAAAAGTCTTAGAATATCTTCAACTAGAATAGAAATAAGAGAGATCTTAGTGTCGATCCGACTGAACCAATGAAGGTCTTTTTGATAATGTCGTTCTGAGGATGATGCTGAAATAGCCTTTCGTTAGACGTAGCTTTTGAGAAGACTACCGGGTCACGTAAATAGTCAACGATGTTTGTTGATTTGATCTTTCCTGAAAATGGTAAAGATTTAGTCGTATGCAATGTCATGATGTATGAAATGCATTGTGATGATGTTCTCAGAATAAATGAGATTATGTTGTATGCAATGTGTATGCGCATGCCATAGTGTATGAACATGGGATGTTATTACGATATTTCTTAGTCTGGGGAAGTAAATCCTGGACTGCTGCTGAAGAGTATTGGGTAACTGAGCCCTTCATTTCCGCTAGGGATGATGAATGGAGATGATTTACCGGGGATTTCCTCTTTCTATTTGAGAATATTCTGCCGGGGATTGAGTTTGTGGAGAGATAATTCTTTACTGGAAGGTTTTGCCGATGTAGAGGGATAAACTCTATCAGGGAATAAACTTTCGCAGTTTGAGAATAAACTCTACTCAGGGGGGGTTATAGATTGTTTGGAATTATACAGCTGGGGAAAACAGATGTCAGTTCTCTGAAGGAACTTTGCTGGAGGAGATAATTCCTGCTTGGGGAAGGGGAGATCAAAACCTTGGTTGTTTCGACCTTGTGGGGAACATAGACATTACGGGGTCGTAAGTAATGGTGACTTCGTCTCAAACTGTCTCTTCCCCTATACCTGGTTGAAAAAGTAACTGTCGGGGCTACAAATGGCTTTTTAGACTTTGCCTTGTTTCTTTAAGTCATTAGTGACTGTCTTTCTGTTTCTCATGCAAGTATTTGTGAACAGTAATCATATTTAAATGGATATGTCAAAAATAATCATTGGCCATTTTTGCAAAAAAAAACAGAAAAAGAAAAACAAATAATTTTGTACTTTCAAAGAAATGATTTGTATTGATTTTTGAAGTTCGTCTATAACAGGCATTTTTGTACAAAGAGGCTGACGTTCTAGTAGGAGAAAGCTGCCGTAAAAAATGAAAACTACACAAATTGTGCATGAAGAGAAAACAACTATGTGTAATAATCCCATTGAGTTTCAATTCTGCTATTGCCCCTATGTCCTTGAGCGTCTCACCACTTTGCTACTTGTCCGAAGCTGACTGGGTTGATTGGTACCATTTGAGCTTGATAGTTGATATTGAAGTCTGATCACAAGGTGATCCAATGGGACATAGTGATACGCTTCAAATCCCTAACTTTTGCCTGGACCGCCCTTTCGGGTTTTCAGTCCACCGGGATACCCTTTTTTACCCAAGCCTCCTTTTCAGGTTTTCGACTTGTCGGGTGTACAAATTGTTTTTGTATTCATCCCTAATTTTTACCCGAACCCTTTTGGTTTGCCGTGATGCCCTTATTTTTTCCTAGGCCAGTCAACCTAGCGGGTCTTTATTTACGCTTAGTATCTTTTCACTATGTCCGCATTAACAGGGCGAGGAAGGTCGTCACAATCCACGGTGGTCAAAATCATGGCTCCACCAGAAAATATGCTTTTGATCACAAATGGACCTTCGTACGTGGGAGTCCATTTGCCCCTGGGATCACCTTGTGGCAGTATGATGCACTTGATTACTAGATCACCCACTTGATATAACTGACGTCTGACCTTTTTGTTGAAAGCCTTTATTATCCATTTTTGATACATTTGACCATGATAGACAACAGTAAGCCTTTCTCATCAATCAGATTCAGTAGATCAAGTCGAGTTTGGATCCAATCATCTTCATTCAAACCTGTATCCTTCATGATTCTCAAAGAAGGGATCTGGACCTCAATAGGTAGGACAACCTCCATGTCATATACCAGAGAATAAGGTGTTGCCCTTATCGACGTATGTGCTGAGGTGCGGTAACCATGAAGAGCAAATGGTAACATCTCATGCTAGTCTTTGTATGTCACCGTCATATTCTATATGATTTTCTTAATATTCTTGTTAGCAGCCTCCACAACGCCATTCATCTTCGGCCGGTAAAGGGAAGAATTATGATGTTGGATCTTAAATTGTTTACAGAGTTTGGTGATCATTGTATTGTTGAGATTTGTACCATTGTCTGTGATGATTCTCTCTGGCACACCATACCGATAAATTAGGTTATGATTGATAAACCGCGCCATAACATTCTTGGTAACAGTAGAAAAAGAGGCAGCCTCAACCCACTTCGTGAAGTAATCAATGGGCACTAGGATGAAGCGATGCCCATTGGAAGTGGTAGGTCTAATCTCTCTTATCATGTCAATGCCCCACATTGCAAAGGGCCATGGAGCCATCAATACATTCAAGGGAACCGGAGGTACATGTACTTTATCAATATAGATCTGGCATTTGTGAGAGGTTTGGGAATGCTGATAACATACTGCTTCCATAGTGGACCAATAGTATCCTTCCCGTAGGATCTTTTTAGCCATGGTGTGTCCACTAGAGTGGGTGCCAAAGATACCTTTGTGTAAATCTGTCATAATCCTCTCTGCTTCGCTCTTGTCTACACACCGAAGTAAAGTAGAGTCATTGTTGCGCTTGTAGAGGATTCTATTACTGAGGAAGAACTTTGCGGAGAACCTTCTCATAAACTTCTTATCATTGATAGATGCCCCCTCAGGATATTCTTGGGCCTCGAGATACCTTTTCACTTCATGGAACCAAGGTTTGTCTGCTGCTTCTTCAGTATCAATCTCATAGCAGTATGCTAGTTCATCCAACCTTGCAATGGTGATCCGAGGAGCCTCGTTGTCCCATATGACCTTGAACATAGATGACATGGTAGCTAGCGCGTCCGCTAACTGGTTCTCTTCTCGTGGAAAATGTTCAAAGGTGACCTCTTCAAAGTGTGGAAGCAATGTCAACACATGTTCTTTGTAAGGGATGATATTCGGGTGCTTTGTGTCCCACTCTCCTTTGATTTGGCTTATTACCAATGCTGAATCCCTGAAAATGCTCAAGAACTGGATCCTCAAGTCAATAGCAGCTTTTAGACCCATGATGCATGCTTCATGCTCCGCCATATTATTGGTAAAATTGAAACATAGTCTGACGGTGAAAGGAGTATGACAGCCCTCAAGGGATATGATTACAGCAACGATGCCATTGCCGAGTGCGTTGGAAGCTCCATCAAAAACCATGGTCCATTGGGATCCTTCCTCAAGTCCTTCATCCGGTTCAGGTTATTCACAATCAGTCAGTAGCATAATATTCTCGTCTGAGAACTCAAAATTCATGGACTGGTAGTCATTCACAGCTTGATGAGATAAATGATCAGCTAGTACACTTCCCTTGATTGCTTTATGGGTCGTGTATTGGATATCGTATTCGGTCAGGATCATTTGCCATCTTGTTATTCTTCCGGAGAGAGCGGGCTTCTCGAAGATGTACTTGATCGAATCCATCTTAGATATCAACAAAGTAGTATGGGTCAACATATACTGTCTCAGTCGGCGAGCAGCCCATGCCAAAGCGCAACAAGTTTTCTCGAGCAGTGAGTATCTTGTTTCACAGTCGGTAACACTTTTAAGTACATTAGCAAAGGTCTCCCTTCAATCGGAGGCATCCGAATTGGAGGCTCTTGAAGGTATTCCTTGATTCTCTCGAAGGCAGTCTGGCATTGGTCATTCCATTTTACCACTTGATCTTTCTCCAGGAGTTTGAAGATTGGCTCACAAGTAGCAGTTAGATGGGAAATAAATCTGGAAATGTAATTTAGGCGTCCCAAAATCCTCTAACTTCTTTCTCAGTGCGAGGAGCCGGGATCTCTTGTATAGCCTTCACCTTTGCAGGGTCTACCTGAATGCCCTTGTCGCTAACAATGAAACCTAAAAGTTTTCCAGACCTTACCTCGAAGGTGCATTTGTTCGGATTTAACCTCAGCTTGTATGTCTTCAACCTATCAAACAACTTTTGTAGATGATCAAGGTGCTCTTCCTAAGTTTTAGACCTGGCTATCATGTCGTCAATATAGACCTCTATCTTATAGTGATCATGTCATGAAACAAAGATACCATGGCTCGTTGATAAGTTGCCCCAGCGTTCTTTAATCCAAACGACATCACTTTGTAGCAGAAAGTTCCCCATTGCATGATGAAGGTTGTCTTCTCCATGTCTTCAGGTGCCATCTTGATCTGATTATAGCCAGAGAAACCGTCCATGAAGTAAAAGATATTGTGATGTGCGGTATTGTCAACCAGAATGTCAATGTGGGGAAGCGGGAAGTCATCCTTGGGGCTTTCCCTGTTCAAATCTTTGTAGTCCACACACATCCGTATGTTACAGTCCTTCTTAGGTACTGGAATAACATTGGCGACCCATTTGTGGATAAGACGTGATAGCTAAGAACCCAGGACTGAACTGCTTTATTACTTCTGCTTTTATCTTCTCTGACATTTTAGGGCGCATACGACGAACCTTCTGCTTTACAGGAGGGCAATCTTCTTTAGTTGGCAGACGATGAACCACAATATCTATGTCTAGTCCTGGAATGTCCTTATACGACCAGGCAAAGATCTCAACATAATCATGCAACATCTGTATCAATCGCTGTTTAACACTAAGCTCCATATTTGCACCTATCTTGACTTCTTTTCTGTCCTCCTCTGTGCCCAAGTTTTTTGTCTCAACTAGCTCTTCATGAGGCTGTATAGCCCTTTCTTCCTGCTGTAACAGCCTAGCAAGCTCTTCGGATACCTCACAATCTTCCTCACCTTCGTCCTCGACTTGGTTGATCGGATTTTCAAAGTCATAATCGGCAATAGCAGAACTGTTATCAATGGGATCCAAAGTTGATATAGATCTGCAGTTTGATACGTGAGTGTGTGTAAGAGCATAGCTGTATAGACAAAGTAAAACGCAGAAAAGAAAAACAGAGAGCACAAAATTTGTATGCATAAACATCCAATGCTTTATTAATGCCATGTGAAATTGAAAGATGATAACCCTCACAAATAAACCATTGTGCCCCGGGTAAGACACATGGCCATAGAGTTTATATTGTTTATTACATATCCAAAAACAAGAAAGACAATTACTTTTGAACAAAAGTAATTGGTACAAAGTATTTTGTTGTCCAGTTACTGGGTCCACTGTTGGTAGTAGTGAAGATCCAGCTATCCACGTCATGTCACCATCACTGTCTTCTAGAGTGTTGACCCCATGATTACTGATGCGTAGGGGAGATCATTCAGCACGAGCACGTCGAACAACCCTTTGAGCCCTTGAAAATAAACCCAAACCAAACTTATCAGATTTGTATGGAATGTTAGGGAGTTGGCCTCAGATGGTACACCCACCTTCTTCAATAACTTCTTTGGCTTCCTTGAGAGAAGCCATTTTTAAGGGAGGTCTGGTGATCTTGGGCCTATTGGTGACAGTTTCAGTTGCAGCCATAGTCTGAGGCACCTCTTTGAAATTATGACATGGAGTCTCGATGAACTCGCCATCCATTTCCATATACTTGAAGGATTCAAATGGCTTACCATGTACTCTTCTTCACCATGTACCGTGACAATCTTTCCTTTTACCGGGTATTTCATCATCTGATGCAGAGTGGACGTGACAGCTCCCACCCCATGGATCCAAGGGCGACCCAACAAACAAGAATAAGATGGTCTGATATCCATCACATAGAAGGTGGAGTCAAAGGTTTGAGAACCCACTTTGATAGGGATGTCCACCTCCCCGTGCACCATCCTTTTCGAACCATCGAAAGCCCTCACTATTATGTTGTTGGGCTTTAGGATCAAACCTTCATAGTCTAATCTATCCAGAGCCTTTTTGGGCAGCACGTTCAAAGATGAACCGGTATCTACTAGAACATGGGCCAAAAAAGTGCCTTGCATTCGACAAAAACATGTAGCGCATCATTGTGTTTTCTTTCTCTAGGTGTCAGATCAGCATTAGAAAAACCCAAACCGTTATCAGCTGTCAAACTGGCCACACAATCTTCAAATTGGTCAGCGGATGTTTCTTGTGGCACATGGGCAGTTTTAAGGAACTTCACCAAATACTTTGCATGAGCTTCAGAGCATAACAGTAAGGCTAACATATAAATCTTGAAAGGGGTCTGACCCAGCTGTTCGACCACATTATAGTCGCTTTTCTTTATAATCTTCAAAATTTCTTCCATTTCCTTCTTGGAATCCTCTGGGATAAATTCTTAATGCTCCTTCATCTGGATAGGCTCAACCAATATGTCTTTGCCCCGAGTCTCGGCCGACTCGGTGATAGGGGTGTCAACAGGAGTATTCACAGGAATTGCAGTAGTAGTATCAGTAGGAACACCAGTAGAAATGATCACAGGACTAGTAATAGCTTTTGGAGGAGAAATCTCAGGGGAGAACACTCTTCCACTTCTTGTTATTTTGCTGGTTCCAACAATATTTCCAATGTCGGGATCAACATTTTTAGAAACTTGATCTTCAACAGCCAACAGGTCTTGCTTGACGCCGTGGTAGTAGACGTCAGCCCCATAGTTCCAGGGAACAACTTTGTCCAAGGAGTATGGGATTGGCCCTGGCATAGTGATAATCAGTGGATCCAACTTTGGAGTAGGTATAATCTTGACGGGTCTTTTGGTGGAGACCCTGGGAGAATTGGCGGAAATGGTTATGATTGAAACATCCTTGCAAGAAACAGTCGGGACGAGATTCTTCTCAAACAAAATCTCTCTATCATCCATCAGGCGTTGAACACCTGCCTTCAACAAATGACAACCAGTTGGTAGAGATAAACATAAGTGGCAACCTTCACCACAACCCGAAAATAAACCAGCTTTCAACAAGTTCCACTTAATGGTCATGAGAGGAGTAACAAGTTCCTCAACAAAGGTAACAAACATATCATCTTCAATAGCATTAACACCACGACCGTGCTTGGGCATAGGAGCATTGATAACATTGGGAATCTCAAGGGCGTCTGTGATCGGTGGATCTGGAACTGACTGTTTAACGCTGGTTCGCGAAATGTCGCGGAAGCAAGATTCGCCACCGTCTTTTATTTTCTCCAAATGGAAAGGACAAAAGCACAAAAAAATTCCTTATTGAGATTAGTTCTCGGTTCGGGAGGTAGATTTATAGAAAGGGAAGGTGTTAGCACCCTTTCTATCCATGGTTATCCATGGGCTCTTAGATACTTGCTCATTTGTGTTTTCAAAAATGTTTGTTTGCTTTTCAAGGTGAGTGGGTTTGAAAAAGTTTCTTTGAAAGTTTCAGATCGACTCTTGTATCGGTCCTCAAGAGTGTTTGAAAAGTTGTTTTTGAAAGCTTTTTTGCAAAGTGTTGGTGTGAAAAGAAGTTTTTGATTTGTTTTGAATTAGAGCAAGTATTTACGAGTCATCTACCTACCCTAAGGAATTAGTCTGTGTAAATGTC
The DNA here is from genome assembly GCA_948472305.1 of Vicia faba. NCBI lineage: Eukaryota > Viridiplantae > Streptophyta > Magnoliopsida > Fabales > Fabaceae > Vicia > Vicia faba. The sequence goes on along the minus strand of OX451740.1, from coordinate 524,419,575 downwards.
CTTAAGGTAATGCTATCCCACCATTGAGAGGTAGATAGCACCACCGTTGGGGGTGTTCGGGTCAATTCGAGGATTAGGGATAGTGTGGTCACCAGAGCAATAGGAAGACACCTTAGAAGCTACCCCCATGCCATGTTCATGGACATGAGGACTTACTAAAACGTCCTCTACTCGACGACCACGTTTCGAGGGGCAAGGCAACAGTGAGGCGTACCCTAGGAGTGGTGTGTGAATTGTGTGTCATTTTTAGTTTATTTTTGTCTTGATCATGCATTGAGTGTTCTACGCATTGTTTTTATTTTTGGGCATACATTCTTTCATGTGATTATTAACAGTTAAAAGGTGCGGGAATTAAAATGCGGAAAATAAAGGTCCTACGCTATTACAAGGCGCGGGTCTACATTGCCAAATTAAACCAAGACCCGATTTGAATAAAAGTACGGAAGATAAAAGTCCTAATTATCTATTACAAAGCTTCGGGGCAAATACATTATAAAAATGGGAAATAAAAGTAAACGTGCGAAAAGAAATAAAAATCGAGAATGCGAGGGCGTTGGACCCTTTAAGGAAATTAAATTGGAATTAATGATTAAATTATTAAATGAGAAATAGAACTTATTTTTTTTTATGTTTTTGGATTTATAAAATTTAATGGGATAATTAATTGGAATTAAAAGTTAAATAAAACCTAGTTCTAAATTGTTTTTAATTTATTAAAAAATGTTTAAGTTTGACCTAATTTACATTAATTATTTAAATGGCATATTTATTTACAAAAATAATTAATACTTAATAATGGTAAAAAAAAGGAAAAAAGAATAAAAGTATTAAAACCCTAATTTCTACATTTTTTTAGTTTATTCAAAAAAACATTAAAATTAAACCTAAAATTAAAACTAAATTAGTTAACAAAATTTATTTACAAAATAATATTAAATTTAAATGATAAACATATTTTATTTTTTGACTTTCTGATTTTTTTGTATTTTTATATTATTAAAACTAATTTTGTGGAATTAAATGAAACAAATAATATAATTAAAATAAATAAAAGAAAAGAAGAAAAATAGAGAAAGAGAAGGCAAACATGGGGGTGTTGACCCAAATTGAGGAGTTTGATTTGCAGTAATTTGGCCCAAGAATTCAGGCCTTGTTTGACTTCTCAGACTTGCGTGTGGAGGTGTTGACTGATGTCCATGGTGGACTCCAAATCCTGACCTTTGGATTGGCCCCTGGTGACATGTGGCGTGCCAAGGTGTTGGGTGTATGATGGACCCTGGGCAGGGAATTATACCTGAACGCCTTATGAACAAAATTATGAAGAATTTGGGGGACCTGGGAATCGAACCCAGGTCCCAATGCTTGTATGACAACGCAGCTACCAACAGGCCAAGCGTGTTACTTTGTTTATTTAATGGGCAATGATCAATAAGAGAGAGAAAACACGCGTTAGTGGAATAATAAAAAAAAAGCGCCAATGTTTGAATCAACCAACCATCAACCAACAACTCATCTTCTTCTCCCTGGCTTCGTTTTCACCTGAAAAATATAGAATGGATAGCGGGGGTTTTAAACCCCCACTAAGTGAAGAACACAAAAATAGCGATTATGCCCTGAGCTCATATAAATTGAGCGCGAGGTGTGGTTTTGAATCGTTGGAATGTCACGAATGCATTGGTGTTGGTCTTATGGCTCAATTTTTCCCCAGGACGAAGTCCCCAATTTCAAGCTTATGAAAACCTAGAAAATTTCCATGGCAGATTCTCGTACAGGGCACTTTAGTTCAATTAGAAGATACCAACAGCTTTAGAATGCTCATGTTAGTGCAATACAACAGTTAAAAGACATTAATCATGCATATTAAATGGAATACGATTATCAATTTTTTCAAGAAAAGTGGAACACGGTTATACCAATTCTTGAGGTTAGAGGACGTGATTTTGATTCAGAAAGCTTCCTGGATCTGTAAGCAAGCTATTGGAATCCTTTTTAGGCCTTGCAACACACTGAAACTATGTTTTCAGTTTTGGACTTTTTAAGAAAAATGCAAGTTTTTGTTTTTGATTCTGAGCGCAGCTAGCTTGTTGTTGTGATTAGGGTTGCATTGTGTATATGTATGTGAATGTTTTAGGTCAACAAAACAAGCCCAACATCCAAGTTTTGAATGCCTTTGAATTTTGTGATCTTCCATGATTTTTTCAATCTTTTTCATACCTTTCTCATGCCAATCAATGAAGATTCTTGCCTTTTTAGTGATACACGAAATATTTGATCCATAAAGAGTGAATTAGCTGCACAAAAGATTTAAAACACATGATTTTCTATTTTTGTCATATTTTATTTTAATTAAATGAACTAATAATAATAATAATTCAAATAATTAATAAAAAATGATAAAATAACTCCCTTTAAAGTCAATGGGTCGTGCATATCCTTTGGGTGATGATTCTTGGAAGAAATTGTGGCCCATTAGCAATTTTGAGGCATTTGAAGCAAAGTTGACTTTTCAAAATCCCAAAACTTTCCCAACTTCCACAAGGCATATCTTGCTTAATATTTAAGCTTTGATCATGTTCTTGGACATTTTGGAAAGGTCTTGAAGTTCTCTAACCAATGCCTTTGGTCCCATGTCATTTTGATTTACCAATCTCAAGTTATGGTCTTTGACTTAAAGTGCCTTTTTGTTGACTTTTGAAGATGACCTATAATGTTGAGATTGATAATTTTTTTTGAGAGCATTTCTTGGACTTGAAGTGTGAATATGAGTTGTAGGAAATGTCATTCTCTTAAAAATGAGCTTTGGATGGAATTTTTCTGATAAACCATGTGGAAGTTATGCCCTGGTCAATTTGCAGTTGACTTTTTCAACTGTCCAAATATAGCAACTTTTGCATCTTGAGACTTTTTGAGCCATGCCTTGAGAATCATGATCAAGAATTGATCAAATGATGTTGGTGGCTTCAAAATAATATGTTGACCAAAAATCTTGACTTTTGACTGTCAAATGACCATTTTGCCCCTACAGTTGACTGTGATGCAATTAGGGTTTTTGACTGTGCAATTTTGTGCTGTGAGTCTTGAAACTTGGCCTAAGGATGCTTGACCATGTTTATAGGCATGTGGGACTTGTTTGTACCCTTGGAAACTTCAATTTCTTTTCCAGAACCAAAACCCTAATTTTTGACTGTTAGGAGGTCATTGGACTGTGCAACCTTTGGGAGGTTTTGAAGCATGCTCTTAGCAAATCTTGAAGAAAATGGGAGGGCAAATTTTGGGGTACAACAGTTGCCCCTGTTCAATCTTCTTAGACCTGAGGATGTAGACTGGCTGACGTGCCTTTCGTAATCCGAAGGTGGAAGATGATTGAACACTAAAGTGCCCAGAAATTTGCGCTCACATGTTAGCAGTGTGACGATGGGAATGGGCTTACAGATGCCATTTGGAGATTGATGGATAGGAAGATGGGCTTACAGATGCCATGCTGAGAGGTGATGGATAGGTGGATGGGCTTATGGATGCCATCTGGGTATCGATCACGTAAGAGATTCCTTAGCGAGAACTTGCGTACCTGAAAAAAGAAAGATGACTACCTGACCTGTTACAGGAGTTGGTCTTCAAACTCTTTGTGTAGATGCACCCTGTTTGGTTACAGGAATCGGGTCTGGAGTTTCAAATAGTGATGAATGAGTCAGGGATGGTTACTACCTCAACGGAGCGATGAGAGAACCTGGGGCGATTACTACCTCAACAGTAACGATGAGAGAATCTGGGGCGATTAATACCTCGACAGTGACGATGAGAGAATCTGGGGCGATTACTACCTCAACAGTAACGATGAGAGAATCTGGGGCAATTACTACCTCAACAGTAACGATGAGAGAATCTGGGGTGATTACTACCTCAACAATAACGATGAGAGAATCTGAGGCGATTACTACCTCAACAGTAACGATGAGAGAATCTGGGGCGATTACAACCTCAACAGTAACGATGAGAGAATCTGGGGAGATTACTACCTCAACAGTAACGATGGGAGAATCTGGGGCGATTACTACCTCAACAGTAACGATGAGAGAATCTGGGGCGATTACTACCTCAACAGTAACGATGAGAGAATCTTGGATGTCTTCTACTGAGTCTTTATTAGGGAAATCTTTAGGAATCGATTTAACTGGACCAGAGAAGGCCTTTGACTGGATAAGAATTAGAAAAATCTTTAGGAGTCGATTTAACTGAACCGGACAAGGTCTTGGAATCTTCAACTGGATAAGAATCAGGGAGATCTTAGGGTCGATCTGACTGAACCAGAGAAGGCCTTTGACTGGATAAGAATCAGAAAAATCTTTAGGAATCGATTTAACTGAACCGGACAAGGTCTTGGAATCTTCAACTGGATAAGAATCAGAGAGATCTTAGGTTCGATCTGACTGAACCAGAGAAGGCCTTTGACTGGATAAGAATCGGAAAAATCTTTAGGAGTCGATTTAACTGAACCAGGCAAGGTCTTGGAATCTTCAACTGGATAAGAATCAGGGAGATCTTAGGGTCGATCTGACTGAACCAGAGAAGGCCTTTGACTGGATAAGAATCAGAAAAATCTTTAGGAGTCAATTTAACTGAACCAGACAAGGTCTTGGAATATCTGAGAACTTAACTAGATCTTTCCTGAAAGGTAAAAATCAGTCATATGCAATGCATGATATGGATCAAGCAATGATGTTCTCAACATAGGCGAGATTGTAAGATATGATGCGTATATGCATGGAAATGCGATGTTTATGAATGTATGTTTTTGTCTAGGAAAGTAAATCCTTGACGAATGCCGGGAAGTCACATCCTGGGCTGATATTGGAGAATAGTGCTTTGTTGTCTCCGCTGGGGATGATAGTTGCAAGAATACCGGTAGGAGAAGATAACTCCGTTAGGGAATAAACTTGGCGAATGGATTACTCTGCGGGGAGAAAATTACTCTAGCGATCTTACTGGAGAACAATACTCTGTGGGAAGAGAAGTACATTGTTGAGATGCTGATGGTAACTCCGCTGGGGATACCATTGTTGTTGGAAGTGTTAATAGACTTTGCTGGGGATAAGAAGAATTTGCCGAGGACGATCTTTCCGTGGCTTTTGGCTGAGGATAACCCAGTTATATCCTGGTAGGGAAATAACCTTTGAATAAAGCCGGGAGACGCGTTCGTGCTCTGCGGGGGAGAAGCTTCCAGAATCTACTGGGGATAAGCTTCCTGTTGGGGAGATGATTCAAACTTTCCTGGGGAAATCTTGATTGGACTCTCCTGGGGAAATTTTGAGATGTATTGGGGAAGTGGCTCCGCTGAATGTCTGGTATACCGCCGGGGAACAATCTTAGATCAAGATTGCCGGGGATGCTTGTTAAGAATGTCCGTATATTGTTGGGGAATGTTGAGATCTGCTGGAGGATACCCAACTTCCTTAAGGCTGATTGCATAGCTTTGCTTGGGGAGAGTGCATTGACTTGCTGACTCACTCTCTGGGGAATTAAGATATACTGGTTATGTTCTTCAGCCGAACTTACCTTGGTACCTTGGTGGACAGAACACTTAGATCGCTTAGACCACTCATTATTGCCCCTGTTTCTAAAGTTACCTGTAATTACTCCTTTGTTTCGTATGCAAATATTTATGGGTTAGCAATTATTGTCAAATGCATATATCACAAATTGAACCTTGGACGTTCTTCGCAAAACAAAACAGAAAAGGAAAAACAATTGGCAATTTTAGCTGAAAAGTGTATTTGTATTGATTTTTGAATTTGCCTGTAAATAGGCGTTTATGTACAAGAGGCTGACGTCCTAGTAAGAGAACGCCGCCGAACAAAAGAGTTTATACAATTTGTACAAAGGGAAAACAAAATAGCTATGTGAAAAGAATAATCCCACTGGGTTCCAATTCTGCTATCGCCTTTATATCTTTGAGCGTCTCATCACTTGATGACCTAACCGAAGATGAAGCTGATTGATCAATGCCGTCTGAACTTGATGTAGATACCGGATTCTGGATGCAAAGTGATCCAATGAGACATAGTATTACGCTTTATCCCTAACTTTTGCCTGGACCGCCCTTTCGGGTTTTCAGTCCACTGGGATACCCATTTTTGCCCAAGCCGCCTTTTCAGGTTTTCGACTTGCCGGGTGTACAGATTTTTTCATTTCATCCCTTCATTTTGCCCGAACCCTTTTGGTTCGCCGGAAGCCCTAATTTTCGCCTAGGTATGTCAACCTAGCGGGTCTTTATTATGCGTAGTATCTTTTAACTATGTCTGCATTGGCGGGGTGAGGAAGGTCGTCACCATCCATGTTGGTTAGAATCATGGCTCCTCCTGAGAACACATGCTTAACCACAAATGGCCCTTCATATGTAGGGGTCCATTTGCCCCTTGGATCACTCTGAGGAAGGATAATACGCTTGATTACCAGATCCCCAACTTGATATTCTTGTGGTCTGACCTTTTTGTTAAATGCCCTGATCATCCGTTTTTGGTACGTCTGACCATGACAAATAGCAGCGAGTCTCTTTTCGTCAATTAAATTTAATTGATCAAGTCGTGTCTGGATCCAATCATCTTCACTCAGATCTGCATCCTTCATTATCCGGAGAGAGGGTATCTGCAATTCGATCGGTAAGACTGCCTCCATACCGTAGACCAAGGAGAAAGGAGTTGCCCCGGTGGACGTCCTTGCTGAGGTACGGTACCCGTGTAGAGCAAACGGTAACATCTCGTGCCAATCTTTATAGGTCACTGTCATCTTCTGCACGATTTTCTTGATATTTTTATTTGCTGCTTCTACAGCCCCATTCATCTTCGGCCGGTAAGGAGAAGAGTTGTGGTGCTGTATCTTGAACTGCTCGCAGAGCTCAGTGATCATCTTGTTATTGAGATTGGTACCGTTGTCCGTAATGATCCTTTCCGGGACGCCGTATCGACAAATCAAGTTATGCCGAATGAACCGTGCCACGACGTTCTTGGTTACTGTGGCGTAGGAAGCCGCTTCAACCCACTTTGTAAAGTAATCAATCGCTACTAGGATGAAGCGATGCCCATTGGACACTGTAGGTTTAATCTCGCCGATCATATCTATGCCCCACATTGCAAACGGCCAAGGTGCAGTCAGGACATTTAGAGGAACTGGAGGAACATGCACCTTGTCTGCATAAATCTGGCATTTATGGCACGTCCGAGAGTGTTGGTAACAGTCGGCTTCCATTGTGGACCAAAAATACCCTGCCCGAAGGATCTTCTTTGCCATAGTGTGTCCACTGGAATGTGTTCCGAAGGTACCTTCGTGTAGCTCTGCCATGATCCTTTCTGCTTCAGTCTTATCCACACAACGTAGTAAGGTCGAATCATGGTTTCTCTTGTACAGAATGCCATTGCTGAGGAAGTACTTCGCTGCGAACCTTCTCAGAAACTTCTTATCATTGACAGATGCACCTTCAGGATACTCCTGGGCTTCCAAGTATCTCTTCACCTCATGGTACCAAGGCTTCTCAGTCACTAACTCTGTCTCAAGATCACAACAGTATGCCAGTTCGTCCAGTTTCCAGATAATGATCCGGGGAGCCTCATTGTCCCACTTGACTTTGAACATATAAGACATCATAGCTAACGCGTCCGCCAACTGATTCTCCTCTCTTGGGAAATGTTCAAAAGTTATCTCTGTGAAATGGGGAATCAATGTCAACACACATTCTCTGTAAGGAATAAGATTCGGATGTTTCGTATCCCACTCGCCTTTGATCTAATTGATCACGAGAGCGGAATCTCCGAAGACACTCAGAAACTTGATCCTTAAGTCGATCGCAGCTTGAAGACCCATGATGCATGCCTCATACTCCGCCATGTTGTTGGTGCAGTTGAAACATAGCCGGGCAGTGAGTGGAGTATGAGTGCCTTGTGGGGATATGATCACAACGCCGATACCGTTACCCAAAGCATTGGAGGCTCCGTCAAAGTGCATAGACCATCGGGATCCTTCCTCAGGTCCTTTATCCGGTCCAGGTACTTCAGAATCAGTCACTATCATGATACTCTCGTCAGGAAACTCAAAGTTCATTGACTGATAGTCGTCTACTGCCTGGTGTGCCAAGTGGTCTGCCAATACACTTCCTTTGATAGCTTTCTGGGTCGTGTACTGAATGTCGTATTCTGTCAAGATCATTTGCCATCTTGCTATTCTCCCAGACAGAGCAGGCTTTTCAAATATGTACTTTATAGGATCCATCTTTGAAATCAACAAGGTGGTATGAGTCAGCATATACTGTCTCAGCCGGCGAGCATCCCATACCAAAGCGCAGCAAGTTTTCTCAAGCAGTGAGTATCGGGTCTCACAGTCGGTAAACTTTTTGCTAAGGTAATAAATGGCATGCTCTTTTCGGCCAGACTCGTCATGCTTCCCCAGCACACACCCCATTGAGTTGTCAAGTACTGTCAGGTATAGTATCAGAGGTCTCCCTTCAACCGGTGGCATAAGAATGGGTGGTTCTTGGAGATACTCTTTGATTCTGTCAAAAGCGGCCTGACATTCGTCATTCCAACGTACTACCTGATCTTTCCTCAGCAGCTTGAAGATTGGTTCACAAGTAGCAGTGAGGTGCGAGATGAATCGAGCAATGTAATTCAAGCGTCCTAAAAAGCCTCTGACCTCTTTCTCTGTCTTAGGGACTGGCATCTCTTGAATGGCTTTAACCTTGGCAGGGTCCACTTGAATACCCTTATTACTTACAACGAAACCTAGCAGTTTCCCAGATCTTACCCCGAAGGTGCACTTGTTCGGGTTCAACCTCAGCTTATACAGTTTCAAACGGTCAAACAATTTCTGCAGATGATCAAGGTGTTCCTCCTCAGTTTAGGACCTTGCAATCATGTCTTCGACATACACCTCTATCTCATGATGGATCATGTCATGAAATAAAGCAACCATAGCACGTTGGTAGGTTGCCCCAGTATTTTTCAGTCCAAAAGGCATGACCTTGTAGCAGAAGGTGCCCCACTGAGTAACAAAGGTAGTTTTCTCCATGTCTTCAGGAGCCATCTTGATCTGATTATACCCTGAAAAACCATCCATGAAGGAAAACACCTTGTGCTGAGCAGTATTGTCAACAAGGACATCAATGTGAGGTAGAGGGAAGTCATCCTTGGGGCTGGCCCTATTCAGATCCCTGTAGTCAACACACATCCTGACCTTACCATCCTTCTTTGGCACTGGCACCACATTAGCAACCCACTGAGGGTAAGAAGTCACTGCAAGAAACCCGGCATCGAATTGCTTCATAACCTCAGCTTTGATCTTCTCAGACATCTCTGGACGCATACGACGGACCTTTTGCTTAACTGGAGGGCAGTCTTCCTTGGTAGGCAAATGATGGACCACAATGTCGGTGTCCAACCCGGCCATGTCTTCGTAGGACCAGGCGGAGATCTCCACATAATCATGTAACATCTGAGTCAACCGTTGCTTCACGCTGAGCTCTAGGTTGACACCAATCTTAACCTCCTTCCTATCTGTCTCAGTACCCAGATTTATCGTTTCCACCGACTCTTCATGTGGTTGAATTGCCCTCTCTTCCTGGAGTAACAGTCTTGCAAGCTCGCCAGGCACTTCGCAATCATCTTCACCTTCATCTTCGGCTAAGTTGATCGGATTTTCGAAGTCATAACTGGCAGTAGCAGAGTCGTTACCAGTGAGATCCAGAGTGGATTGAAACCTGTATGAGTGAGTGTGTGTAAATACAGCTGTTTTGCAATATATAAAGAAAGGAAAGAAAGAAAAGGAGCATAAGATTTGAAATGTGAGAAAACGTCCAAGGTCTTTATTCATGATATATGAAATGACAATTAATATGCCCTCACAAATGAAGCCACGGTGCCCCGGGTAAGACACCGGGCCATAGAGTTTTAATTCATTGTTTATTACAAATATTAAAAACAAAGGAGTTTATTACTGCGTAATAAAAGTAACAGGAGTATGATCTTTGGCGGTCCAATTGTTCAATCCACCGTCAGTCGTCGGGTAGATCCAGCTATCAAACTCTGACTCTTCCACTTCATCTTCATCCCCAATAGCATTCACCCCTGGATTGGTGATGAGCACAAGAGGTCTTCTAGTTCTAGCTTTGCGCACAGCCCTCTGAGCCTCTGCAGTAAAACCCAGTCCAAACTTGTCAGTTTTAGGTGTAAAATCAGGGAGCCTGCCCCAGTTAGCACATTCACCTTTCTTAATTACAGCCCGGGCGTCCTTCAAGGAAGCCATCTTCAAGGGAAAGTCCTCTTCAACCACTGTTTCTGCTGCTGCCAATGTTGGAGGTACCTCTTCAAAATGCTGAAAGGGGGTTTCAATAAACTCCCCATCCATCTCAATATACCGGAAGGAATTCAGATGACTCACCATATATTCCTCCTCTCCCTGCACGGAGACAATCTTCCCTTTGACAGGGTACTTGAGCTTCTGGTGTAGGGTAGAGGTCACTGCCCCAGCTTTGTGAATCCAAGGTTGACCCAGTAAACAGGAATAAGATGGAAGGATATCCATCACATAGAAAGTTGAGTCGAATACTTGAGAACCCACACGAATAAGAATGTCTACCTCTCCATTGACCATCCTCTTAGAATCGTCAAAGGCTCTGACAATGATGTTGCTAGGTTTCAGCTCCAGGCCCTCACAATCCAACCGGTCTAAGGCCTTTTTGGGTAGCACATTCAGGGAAGAACCGGTGTCCACCAGAACGTGCGCAAGAGTAGTGCCCCTGCATTCAATAGAGACATGCAGGGCATCATTGTGGTTCTTTCCCTTAGCAGTAAGGTCAGCATCCGAGAAACCCAAACCATTGTCGGCTGTCAAATTGGCTACGCAATCAGTAAACTGGTCTGCAGAGGTCTCCTGTGGCACATGAGCCGTCTTTAGAAATGAAATCATGGCCTTAGCATGGGCCTCTGAGCACAGCAGCAAGGAGAGCATAGAAATCTTGGAGGGGGTATGCCCCAGCTGTTCAACAACATTAAAGTCACTCTTCTTGATTATCTTCAGAATTTCCTCCATCTCTTGTTGGGAGGCTTCAGCATTCACAGATTTTGGTGCCTCCATCCGGGCAGGCTCATCTTCAATCCCTTTGCCCCGAGCATTAGATGAATCGGCAGCAGGGGAAGCAACTTGATAAGAAATGGGAACAGGTGCACTTGCAGGTGTTATAATGAGGGGTCTTCGAATAGCTGGTGGTGCAATGTCAGGCGAGAAGAGCCTGCCACTGCGGGTAACTTTGGCTGGACCAGTGATATTGCTGATGCTGGTGCCAGTGTTGAACTCTTGCTTTATACCATGTACATATACATCTGCCCCATAGTGCCATGGGACAGCCTTATCATATTCATAGGGGAGAGGCCCCGGAACAGTAATAACAATGGGTGCGACAGTCATGACTTTCACTGGCTTCCTCGGGGGAGCCTTGATTGGATTATTGAAAATTGTAACAACAGATACTTCTTCCATGGGAACAAACGGAATAGCGGTTTTCTTGAAGAGAATCTCCCTGCTATCCATCAGGCTTTGGATGCCTAACTTCAGCAACGGACAACCAGTAGGGGTAACAGCACACAAAAGGCAACCCTTACTGCAACCCGGAAATAAACCGGCCAGCAGTAGGTTCCTCTTAACAGTCATCAGAGGAGTAGCTACATCATTCACAGAAACGGCATACACATCTTCATCAACGGCATTCACTCCATGCTGGGGCATAGGAGCAGTCACCACATTTGGCCTCTCAGGCGCCTCAAATTGTATCTCCTTCGCATCAATAAGGTCTTGCACCTTATTCCTTAAGGCCCAGCAGTCACCAGTAGAATGCCCTGAGCTATCGGAGTGATAAGCACAACGGGCATTTGGATTATATTTGGGAGAGGCAGTATTCACGACCTTCGGGGCCTCTCTAACAGTCACCAAGTTGGTGGATAGCAACTGTGGCAAGATTTGTGATAGGGTCATACTCAGCCGGGTAAACTCTCTTCTGGGCCTCTCACCCCTTTGTGGACTGGTTTGCCGAGGAGCGGCAACAGGCTTAGCAATTACCACCGCGTTAACAGACTGGCGGCGCTCTGGTTTATCATGTCTTCTAGGCTCATACACAGCACTTGCCTCCTTTTTAAAGGGTTTCTTCTCAGAACTCGAAGACGCACCTTTCTGAATTTTACCGGACTTCATTCCAGCCTCTATCTTCTCTCCAGTCAGAATAAGGTCAGTGAACCCTGCAGATGAATTTCCGATAAGATGATTGAAAAACGGCTCGGATAGGGTCCCCAAGAACATATCCACCAGCTCACGGTCTGTTAACCGAGGCTGCACCCTGCCAGCCAGATCCCTCCACTTCTGTGCATACTCTTTAAAATCTTCGCTTGATCCTAGCGACATACCCTGGAGTTGGGTACGTGTAGGAGCAAGGTCGGCATTATATTGATACTGCTTGTAAAAAGCAGTAGCCAACTCCTCCCAGTTACGAACTTTAGTTCCATCCAGCTGATAGAACCATTCGAGATGAGTCCCTGAAAGACTCTCCTGGAAGAAGTGGATCCACAAGTTCTTGTCCACTGTGTACGGTTGAATCTTCCGCACATAAGATCTGAGGTGTAGCTTAGGGCAAGACGCCCCATCATACTTGGTGAAAGATGGTGCCTTAAACTTGTGAGGAATGATCACACCAGTAGATAAGCCCAAGTCTCCGAAATCCAGCCCAGGCACTTGTTGGATCTCCATGGCATTCAGTCTGTCTTCCAACTGCTTGTACCGGTCTTCAGCAGGAGGATACTGTTCCTCATTAAAGTCAGTCTCGTTGTCAGAGACTACTGGACTTGGAGCCTTTCCCCCATGGGGACTGTCTTTGCCAACAGAAGAACCAGCTTCTTCATTCTGCAGAGTGTTACCAAACCTCCGGCCCGAGTTGAAAAGAACAGTTCTCTTCTTCTTCTTCTCCTTCTTCAGGAGCAAAGCCTTCAGCTCTTCTTGGCCTTGAGCCAAACCCAAGATCAGCTCTTGAAATTGTGCGTTCTGCGCCTGAAGGGCCTTGATAGACATCTCGGTAGAGGAATCAGGGTTCATGATGCTGAAATAAACAGCGAAGAACAGTAAGCAACCTGAAAAGAAGAGTACCTGCTATGCACATGATGAATGATATGTATGATTTATGTTTTCAAAGACAATCAGGAATCAACTTTGTAAACAGAAAGGAACATACTTCATTAGATTCAACTTTGAAATTTAAATTGTTCAACAGGTTTCCCTTAGGCGTTACATAAAATGGAAATACTGAAAAGGGAAATAAAACTGTAAAAGAACATCCAAAGCTCCTCATTGATCCCAGGGTCTCCTCTTCTCAGTACGGATGTAGTCATTCAGAGCTCGCTCATTCTCCAACTGCTTTGTCAGCTTCTGGATCTTCAATTCCTGCTCGTTGAACTTTTCCCGATAAAAATCTCGTTCTTCTCGCAGTTGCGACCAAGACCTCTTTAATGTCTCATAATCAGTAGGTATCTGAGGAGGGAGGACAGTTGAAGGAGCCCCATCTTTGTCAGGATACTCAAGAATGACGGGTCTGACAGCTTCGTACGGCATACCTAACTTCTGAGCACGGATGCGAACCCATTTGTAGTAGGCTTCCATAGGTAGAGAAGTCTTTGGCCCCAACTCTTGTGGGTCAGCTTTATGAACTCTGTCCCAAGCCTTGATGAACCTACGACGCAGCTCGTCACTATCCACCTGAAACTCAAAACTGATGTGAGGCACCAACATCTCATGAGGCCCTGCTCTTCTGGCCCTTCCAAACTGACGGAGCGCTAGACATGGATTATAAGAGATTCCTCCTTGGGTACCAATCAGAGGAACATTAGGGTATTCTCCGCAACGATCAATAACAGCTATCTCATCTAGACCTCTGAAAGTCCAAATGATGTCCTTATCAGTGAGAGACATTAACCTATGAGCCCAACCTCTTCCTTCTTGGTTCTTCAGCACGAGCTTAGGGAGGTGCGAAATAAACCACCTCACCAACAAAGGGATACAACACCACAGAGTTCCTCGTCTTCGGGCAGTACGAGCATGAAGTTGTTGCAGGATGTCACCCAAGAGAGTGGGCACAGGATTCTGAGACATGAAGATCCTTATGGCAGTGACATTGATGAAGTTGTCAGGATTAGGAAACAAGACTAGCCCATAGATTAAGAGAGCCAAGATGTCTTCATATGCCCTAAAGTCCAAGTCATTCCAGAAACTGTTAGCTTTACCAATCAGAAACTTGGCCAAGAAACCCTTAACTCCGCTTCTAGTCACCCAGTTGTCCATTACTTCTTGATGGGTCAAGGGAAAAGCTACAGCAACCTCCTCAAGCCTGAGGGTCTTTTCCCAACCAGTGAAGGGAGTCTGATCCAAGATAGGGATACCAAGCAAATCAGAGAACTCTTCCAGGGTAGGGACCAGCTGGAAGTCTTGAAAGGTGAAGTACTGGTATAGAGGGTCATAGAACTGGGTCAGGACACTCATCAACTGTTGATCCCGCTTTGCAGTGACTAAACTGAGAAGAGAACCATGCCTTTGGATGAAGGAAGTGGTGTTTGGAATTCTGCTAACCAACTCTTCAAGCAACTCAGGTGGGTGAACAAAGTTGAACCGGATAGTATTCCTTCGCATAGGCATCATTATGTCCTACAAAATAGAGCAAAGGTGAAACCCTCTTGTCTTTGAAATGGTCAGTCCTTATGCAGGATGCATGCAATGCTTATGATGTTATGATGTTATGATAAAGCATACCACAAATATTTACAAAGGCAAACATGATAAGGCACACAAGTCACACAAGACAAGCCCTTAGAGTTTAGGCCAGCGTGAGGTCTAGGTATTACCCTCTTTCAGTTTGTTGGTTCATACCTGTCCTATCAAAAGTAACCGGGTTCTTAGAGGATCCCAATATCATTGACTACCCTCAATCGGTCATAACTCCAGCATCGCAATCTTTTCTTGCGGCCAGAACCATCACGAGAGTTTAGCCTCAATGGGTGTAGCATACTGCTACTGTTCTATTGGCCAAGTTGTGTCATTTAAGGTTCTAAGGTCTGTTGGTGCTTAATGACTCCTCAGGAGACCCATATTCTCCTCGTTGCAACACAAGGGATATCGGTACAGACCAAGGTGCCACACCAACGTAGCCACTGCTTCACCCATGTCGGTCTACGCCGGACAGGTCCCTCACAGCTTATGCTACCTAAACAGGGTATCCCCAGATCCGGGTTAGGATTTATGTAACTCCGATGCAACCCACAATTTTAAAGCAAACAAATCAAAACAATTGAAAACACAGTTATGAACTATCCTAAGGTATACCTCACTTTATATGATTCCCCAGCATAGTCGCCAGTTCTGTGATCGGTGGATCTGGAACTGACTGTTTAACGCTGGTTCGCGAAATGTCGCGGAAGCAAGAGTCGCCACCGTCTTTTATTTTCTCCAAATGGAAAGGACAAAAGCACAGAAAAATTCCTTATTGAGATTAGTTCTCAGTTCGGGAGGTAGATTTATAGAAAGGGAAGGTGTTAGCACCCTTTCTATCCATGGTTATCCATGGGCTCTTAGATACTTGCTCATTTGTGTTTTCAAAAATGTTTGTTTGCTTTTCAAGGTGAGTGGGTTTGAAAAAGTTTCTTTGAAAGTTTCAGATCGACTCTTGTATCGGTCCTCAAGAGTGTTTGAAAAGTTGTTTTTGAAAGCTTTTTTGCAAAGTGTTGGTGTAAAAAGAAGTTTTTGATTTGTTTTGAATTAGAGCAAGTATCTACGAGTCATCTACCTACCCTAAGGAATTAGTCTGTGTAAATGTCCTTAAGGTAATGCTATCCCACCATTGAGAGGTAGATAGCACCACCGTTGGGGGTGTTCGGGTCAATTCGAGGATTAGGGATAGTGTGGTCACCAGAGCAATAGGAAGACACCTTAGAAGCTACCCCCATGCCATGTTCATGGACATGAGGACTTACTAAAACGCCTTCTACTCGACGACCACGTTTCGAGGGGCAAGGCAACAGTGAGGCGTACCCTAGGAGTGGTGTGTGAATTGTGTGTCATTTTCAGTTTATTTTTGTCTTGACATGCATTGAGTGTTCTACGCATTGTTTTTATTTTTGGGCATACATTCTTTCATGTGATTATTAACAGTTAAAAGGTGCGGGAATTAAAATGCGGAAAATAAAGGTCCTACGCTATTACAAGGCGCGGGTCTACATCGCCAAATTAAACCAAGACCCGATTTGAATAAAAGTACGGAAGATAAAAGTCCTAATTATCTATTACAAAGCTTCGGGGCAAATACATTATAAAAAGGGGAAATAAAAGTAAACATGCGAAAAGAAATAAAAATCGAGAATGCGAGGGCGTTGGACCCTTTAAGGAAATTAAATTGGAATTAATGATTAAATTATTAAATGAGAAATAGAACTTATTTTTTTTTATGTTGTTGGATTTATGAAATTTAATGGGATAATTAATTGGAATTAAAAGTTAAATAAAACCTAGTTCTAAATTGTTTTTAATTTATTAAAAAATGTTTAAGTTTGACCTAATTTACATTAATTACTTAAATGGTATATTTATTTACAAAAATAATTAATACTTAATAATGGTAAAAAAAAGGAAAAAAGAATAAAAGTATTAAAACCCTAATTTCTACATTTTTTTAGTTTATTCAAAAAAACATTAAAATTAAACCTAAAATTAAAACTAAATTAGTTAACAAAATTTATTTACAAAATAATATTAAATTTAAATGATAAACATATTTTATTTTTTGACTTTCTGATTTTTTTGTATTTTTATATTATTAAAACTAATTTTGTGGAATTAAATGAAACAAATAATATAATTAAAATAAATAAAAGAAAAGAAGAAAAATAGAGAAAGAGAAGGCAAACATGGGGGTGTTGACCCAAATTGAGGAGTTTGATTTGCAGTAATTTGGCCCAAGAATTCAGGCCTTGTTTGACTTCTCAGACTTGCGTGTGGAGGTGTTGACTGATGTCCATGGTGGACTCCAGATCCTGACCTTTGGATTGGCCCCTGGTGACATGTGGCGTGCCAAGGTGTTGGGTGTATGATGGACCCTGGGCAGGGAATTGTACCTGAACGCCTTATGAACAAAATTATGAAGAATTTGGGGGACCTGGGAATCGAACCCGGGTCCCAATGCTTGTATGACAACGCAGCTACCAACAGGCCAAGCGTGTTACTTTGTTTATTTAATGGGCAATGATCAATAAGAGAGAGAAAACACGCGTTAGTGGAATAATAAAAAAAAGCGCCAATGTTTGAATCAACCAACCATCAACCAACAACTCATCTTCTTCTCCCTGGCTTCATTTTCACCTGAAAAATATAGAATGGATAGCGGGGGTTTTAAACCCCCACTAAGTGAAGAACACAAATATAGCGATTAGGCCCTGGGCTCATATAAATTGAGCGCGAGGTGTGGTTTTGAATCGTTGGAATGTCACGAATGCATTGGTGTTGGTCTTATGGCTCAATTTTTCCCCAGGACGAAGTCCCCAATTTCAAGCTTATGAAAACCTAGAAAATTTCCATGGCAGATTCTCGTACATGGCACTTTAGTTCAATTAGAAGATACCAACATCTTTAGAATGCTCATGTTAGTGCAAAACAATAGTTAAAAGACATTAATCATGCATATTAAATGGAATACGATTATCAATTTTTTCAAGAAAAGTGGAACACGATTATACCAATTCTTGAGGTTAGAGGACGTGATTTTGATTCAGAAAGCTTCCTGGATCTGTAAGCAAGCTATTGGAATCCTTTTTAGGCCTTGCAACACACTGAAACTATGTTTTCAGTTTTGGACTTTTTAAGAAAAATGCAAGTTTTTGTTTTTGATTCTGAGCGCAGCTAGCTTGTTGTTGTGATTAGGGTTGCATTGTGTATATGTATGTGAATGTTTTAGGTCAACAAAACAAGCCCAACATCCAAGTTTTGAATGCCTTTGAATTTTGTGATCTTCCATGATTTTTTCAATCTTTTTCATACCTTTCTCATGCCAATCAATGAAGATTCTTGCCTTTTTAGTGATACACGAAATATTTGATCCATAAAGAGTGAATTAGCTGCACAAAAGATTTAAAACACATGATTTTCTATTTTTGTCATATTTTATTTTAATTAAATGAACTAATAATAATAATTCAAATAATTAATAAAAAATGATAAAATAACTCCCTTTAAAGTCAATGGGTCGTGAATAGCCTTTGGGTGATGATTCTTGGAAGAAATTGTGGCCCATTAGCAATTTTGAGGCATTTGAAGCAAAGTTGACTTTTCAAATTTCCCAAAAATTTCCCAACTTCCACAAGGCATATCTTGCTTAAATTTTAAGCTTTGATCATGTTCTTGGACATTTTGGAAAGGTCTTGAAGTCCTCTAACCAATGCCTTTGGTCCCATGTCATTTTGATATACCAATCTCAAGTTATGGTCTTTGACTTAAAGTGCCTTTTTGTTGAGTTTTGAAGATGACCTATAATGTTGAGATTGATAACTTTTTGTGAGAGCATTTCTTGGACTTGAAGTGTGAAGATGAGTTGTAGGAAATGTCATTCTCTTCAAAATGAGCTTTGGATGGAATTTTTCTGATAAACCATGTGGAAGTTATGCCCTTGTCAATTTGCAGTTGACTTTTTCAGCTGTCCAAATATAGCAACTTTTGCATCTTGAGACTTTTTGAGCCATGCCTTGAGAATCATGATCAAGAATTGATCAAATGATGTTGGTGGCTTCAAAATAATATGTTGACCAAAAATCTTGACTTTTGACTGTCAAATGACCATTTTGCCCCTACAGTTGACTGTGATGCAATTAGGGTTTTTGACTGTGCAATTTTGTGCTGTGAGTCTTGAAACTTGGCCTAAGGATGCTTGACCATGTTTATAAGCATGTGGGACTTGTTTGGACCCTTGGAAACTTCAATTTCTTTGCCAGAACCAAAACCCTAATTTTTGACTATTAGGAGGCCATTGGACTGTGCAACCTTTGGGAGGTTTTGAAGCATGCTCTTAGCAAATCTTGAAGAAAATGGGAGGGCAAATTTTGGGGTACAACAGCGTCAAATTCAATTTGCTTCGCCTAGAGAAGGTCTTGCGCCTTGTTTTTCAAAGCTCAATAGTCGTTTGTATCATGACCTGGACTTTCTGGATGGTAAGCACATCGAGCATTTGGATTGTAACGGGGAGAGGCAGTATTAGGATTCTTCGGAGCTTCCCGCAAAGTTACCAAATTAGACTTCAGTAGATGAGGCAAAACTTGAGATAAAGTCATATTTATTCAGGTAAACTGTCTTACCAGCCTTTCTGCTCTAGTCTGATTGTTCCCTTGTTGAGTAGGTGCAGGTTTAGAGATCATAACAGCCCCTAATGATGGACGGGGTTCAGTTCTGTCCTGATTCCTTTGGCTATAAGTGGCACTGACTCCCTTCTTCCTAGAAAATGGCTTCCTTACTGTACTGGAGGATGCATCCTTTTGAATCTTACCACTCCTAATTCTAGCTTCCACTCTTTCTCCTGTCAAAATCAATTCAGTAAAGCCAGATGAGGAGCTTCCAATCAGATGATTGAAAAATGGACCAGATAGGATACCCAACAACATATCCACTAACTCCCTATCAGACAGGGGGTTGAACTCTTCCTGCTAAGTCCCTCCACTTCTGAGCATAGTCTTTAAAGCCCTCGCTCGAACCCATAGACATACTTTGGAGTTGTGTACGGGCGGGAGCAAGGTCTGCATTATACTGATACTGCTTATAGAAAGCAGCAGCCAGGTCTTCCCAATTACGAATGTTGGTCCTTTCCAGCTGGTAGAACCACTCTAATTGAGTTCCAGATAGACTATCTTGAAAGAAGTGGACCCATAAGTCCTTGTCAGCAGTGTGAGGCTGGATCTTCCTCACATAAGATTGGAGGTGCATATTGGGACATGAAACCCTATCATATTTGGCGAACACCGACACCTTGAACTTTTGCGGGATGACAACCCCAAAGACCAAACCTAGCTCTTCAAATTCCAGCCCAGGAACCTTCTGGATTTCAATTGCACTTAGACGCTCTTCCAACTGTTTGTATTTTTCGTCGGCCAGAGGATACTGCTCTTCATTGTAGTCAGTCTCATTATCAGATTCCCTTGGATTGGGATCTTCCTCTCTTGTCTCCCCTTCTTGATTATCTCCTTCTTTTGATGAAGATTTCAGTTCTACAACCTGTCTTAACCTGTCTTAATTTGATTATCTCCCAAATTTAGCACATCAGCTGTCTTCCTTGGCTTCTTAGTCTTCTCTGTAACAATCAGGGATTTCAGTTCCTCTTGCCCCTTAGCCAGAGCCATGATCATCTGTTGAAACTGAGCATTCTGAGTCTGTAGATCCTTCACTGTTTGTTCTAGAGCCATTGCTGAAATAAACAATGAAGAAGATGAGAAATGCTTATGCAATGATATGTATGATATATACGCAATGTTTTCTAGGATTTCTAAGACTCAAATTTGCTTAAATAGAAAGAGAATAAATGTTAATTGTGTTAAGAAGTTGTCACGATCATAACGATGCCTCTTAGGCTTACAAGGGAAGTAACAAAGCAAAAGTAAACTCCCTAAGCAAAGAGACTCAAGCTTCCCACCGACGCATCTTCTTTGGTGCGATGTAAGCATTTATACTCTTCTCTTCGTGAAGTAACCGGGTGAGCTCTAAAACCTTCTTCTTGCTGGCGTAGAATTGGGTTTTGAAAGTATCTCGTTCTTCTTTGAGTTGGATCCAGGACCTCCGTAGCTCCTCAAAATCAGTTGGCATGTCAGGATGAAGAACGACGTAAGGAGTGTCTCCCTCAGCAATCAACTCCATAATCACAGGTATGATGGCGGGGTAAAGCATCATAAGACATTGAGTACGCACTCGCACCCATTTGAGGTAAGGCTCAAGATGGATGGAATTCTTGTGCCCCAGTGTCTTGCTATCAACTCTATTTATCATACCCCGAGCTCGAATGAACCTCTTGTGATAACCCTGGACATCATTCTCATAGTCAAATGTGATTCCTTGGATGAGTGTGTTGTGAGGACCATCCCTTATAGCATAACTAAACTGTCGCAACGCCAAACAAGATATAAGTGATTCCTCCCCTAATGCCTAATAGAGGGACATTAGGGAATACCCCACAGCGATCAATGATAACGATACTCTCCAAGGACCGAGAACACCAATGAATATCCGAATGTGTAAGGGACATTGTGATATGGTGGGAGAACTGACTTGGGATTTTGCGTTTGTTTTCGCACTTGTTCGGTTTAGCAATAGTCGCCACCGACTTTTTATTTTATCCTAAGGAAAGGCCAAAAAGCACAGGAAATACCTTTGAGATGTTTTCTCGGGTTCGGGGGGTAGATTATGAAAAGGGAAGGTGCTAGTACCCTTTTCATCCATGGTTATCCATGAGCTCTTAGTTACTTGTTTTAGATCACTTGCCTTTGCTTTTCAATTTGTTTGAAATGGTGCTTTGTGTGTGTGGTTTTTGAAAATGTTTTGAAAAAGATGCCTTGTCTAGGAAACCTTTGTAATGATTCTTGTTTGAATATATACAAAGGCGTGTGTCTTTTTGAAAAGATAATTCAATGTTTTGAAAGTTGTTTTTGAAGTTGTGTTGTGAAGTGTGTTTGAAAAATGGCAAGGATGTTTTGCAAGATTTTTGATCAAGTAACTAAGAGTTGTCTACCCTATTTTACTCAAAGATTTTTCTTATGTTTTTAACCCTTTTAACAGTGTTGTTTCAGCATTGTGTTTGATGAAAAACCTTGCGTTAGGATGTTTAACGGGACAGGCGCGGGTCATCGTATACAATCATTGAAGGCAACTTGTGAGACGCTCTAGCAATTTTGTAAGGGACGAGATCGTTTTAACGAAGGCAACATTGAGGGTCATCGAGGGACTACGATCTTTGTTTATCGAAGGGACATTTGCTACAGTGTCTCATACTCGAGGGACATGATTGTATTTTCCGAGGCAACAAGCGAGGTTACCCTAGAGGTGCAAGTGTGAATTGTGTATTGATTTTCATGCATTTGTCTTGGTATTAGGTCAACTAGCGATTGATTTTGAATTTTCACATACAAACCCTAATCTCTAATCATGGCATATTTAAAAAGCATAAAGTGCGAGAATTAAATTCTAAGCTATTACAAAAGAGTATCCGGGGACGGGGGTACAAATTATTTACAAATAGGGATGAGTCTTATCAGAATAATGTCCCAAATATTATGGGTTACAACCAAATTGAATCGACGCAATTCAAAAATTAACAAATTATAAGATAAAGAAAATCAGAGAAATATGAGATGTATGTATTTATTTACAAATAAAAAAAAGTAACTTAAAAGATTAAGTATTATTATTATTTTTGTATTTTTGTTGGTTATGTAAAGAAAGAAAATTATTTGAAGCTCTCTATTATTTATGTATTTTTAAAGAAAATAAAATCTCATATACTAAATTATTTTATTAAATGTAACATATATTAAATTATATTAAGAAAATTTAAACAAAATTCTATTATTTAACAAAACAAAAAAAAGAATTGGATTATAAAAATGATAAATAATGAAAAAATATATTTAGTTCAAAATGGAGTAAAAAGGGATGATGGGCCTTTGAGTTTGTATACCTTGGCCCAAAGTGGTGCAAAAAGAAAAGAATAAGAGATGCTGAAGGGAAAATGGGGGGGTGTAGGCGCCAGTCAGTATTGGGCTTAGGGGTTTTAATTTGGGAAGAGGCCCAATTGATGCTTAACAATTTTTATGGTTAAGGTTTGTTTTGCTCAGAATCTAGGGTTTGCAATTTTGTAAACGGCGCCGCTCCTCTCATCTTCGCTCTCTCTTCCTCGTTCTCAAACGGAGCAATGATGCCTCTCTCACGCCCAGCTGCTAGAGCGTTGCCTCCACCCATGTTTCATCCTCTCACAGTGGCCCACGACGGTTTTTAAAAGGTAAAAAATTCGTTCTAAGCGCGTTAGGGTTTAGGTTGTATGCTTGCATGTTATTGTTTTACAAAGCTTTAACCTTTGATATTCATGATATGGTGATGTAGAAAAAGAAAACCATACCTTTGGGGTTTTTGTTTCGGGAGAGGCGATGGAGGGTTGGAACAGCGGCGCTCTCAGGTGGCCGGAGGAGGGAGGAGCGTGATGACGCTTATCTGGTACTTTGTATCTTTTGACTTCTCTTGAGTTATTTGATGATGATCTTGTCTGAAAACATTTGCTTCTGAATCTCTCTTTCCCTCTTTAGTTGTTGACTTTTGATGACGAGGGCGTATTTCTTGCTTCTGAATGCTTGACAATTTAATTCTGATTTGAGCTGATGATTTTTTGTGATGATGAACTTGAACTGAAAAAGGGCTATTTGTTGTTCTTGATTTGGATGTTTGATGATGAATGTTTTCTGAAAACTATGTCGTTTGGATTTTTGTTTTGCTTCTACACTCTTCCTCTTTCTCTTTGTCAATGATGATGGTATTATGAGATTTTTGCTCCTTAATTATTCTCTTCATTTTCTATGTTAATGATGAGGATGCTCATGTTTGAACTGTTTTTGATGACTGATGAGGCTAAGTTGTGTTTGTAGTTTAGGAAGGTTTGTAGCTTTGAGTAAGCTAGCTGTTAGTTTTGCTCCAACAGACTCTGGGTTTGGAGGCAGGTTTGAATGGTTTTTGAGGCAGGTTTTGACATGCTTGTTGTTTAGTTTGAGGCAGGCTTGTGTTAGTTTGCTGGTTTGGATGCAGTTTTGCAGGTTTCTCAAACTTACAGTTTTGCAAGTTTTCTTTGGTTTTGAAAACAGGTCTGTAAGTTTGTGACTTATGTTTGTGATTTTTGTTTGTGATTTATGTTTTTGATTTATGTTTGTGGTTTTGGGTTTGTTTGGCCTTCATGTAGGCTTGGACTTTTGAACATGTTTGTATGGTTTGTGAGGCAGTTTTTGCTTCTGCAGTATGTGGGCAAGTTTGAAAATGGGTTGCAGTTTTTTTGCTCTCTCTTCCTGTTTTGTGCTGGTTTGCAGCATATATGCTTTGAAACAGGCTTGCCCTTTTGTTTTTGAAGGCAGGCCTGTGACTTGCAGTTTTCTGAAGGCAGGCTTGTAACTTGCAGTTCTTTTTTTGCCTCTTGAACTAACACCCTTGTTTTACAGGTTCCATCATATCCTTATGCATTTTTCTGCTTTGGTAGCAGGTTTTCTGGTTGAGCTTCTATGGGCTCCCCTGGGCTGCTATGTTGTTATATTTATTTTCTTTTTCACTGCTTTTGTACAGCCTGCCAAACTGCAAAACCTTCTTCACATTCTCTCTTTCTCTCTCCATAAAAAGCATTTTAAATTGCTTAATATGTTTTTTAATCTGAAAAGCTTGTTTTGGCCAGAATATGATGAAAAGTTTTGACAAGCCTGCTTGCTTGTATCTTGGTTTATCTCTGTATTTTCCATATTTTCTGCATTGACAGTTTTTTTTTGACAGCGTGGGTACTTGTTTGACAGTTTTGCAACTTAGTTTGCTTTTCTATTTTGACAGTTAGTTTGCATCTTGAAACTCAGTTTGGCAGTTCAGTTTGACATTGTGTGCAGCCTTGTGTCTTCTTTGTGTGCAGCCTTGTGCCTTGTACCTTTGTATTTAATTGATTATATACTTGCAAAATTATTTTACTTTCCTCTTTGTGAACCAAGAAGAGAAATCTTCTTGTGATTTGCAAAGAGGACAAGTAAAACATGATGAAACCAAAAACAATCTGATTCCGGCCAACAAGCTTTAATGATGACTTTATATTTATCTGCTTGAAAATGCTTTTCAATTTATCTGCACTGATTTCTTTTTTTTCTTCTATCCTTTGCAGGTAATTATCAGTTGAATAATGGAAGAAGCAATAGAAGATCAAAGATTTCAAGAGATTTAGATTTATTTTCTTTTCATTTATTGTAACAAATATTATTGCAAACACTGTAAATTATAAATTTACAATATTCGAATAACATTTTTAACAATATTTGAAATAAATAAATAAAAAGTCTTTGTCAAATAATAATTCTTTACTGTCAAATATTTCATCCTTTCTTTTGCACTGTCTATTTAATTATTTAAATCTCTTGAATTAAAATAATTGGAAATGTATCCCAATAACTTTAATCCAGATGAAATAAATAAATCAACAAACTTTGTTGCCTCGCAATCTCGCATTAATCACAATACGCCTGACACTCTAATTAATCATATGCTTTGTACAGTTAAACAAAACAAACATTCCACACACCTTTCACTTCACTGATCAAACCAATGCATCAAAGTTTCAATCAAAAGCCTCAGCTCCTATCCCAGATGTTTAGGTTTTGAGAAATAAACAACAATCTTGAACAAGCGTAAAAATAATGTAACAGTCAATTGAAATACTGTGGATTCAATTTCTTCTGAGAAATGCGTGCGCAAACCCTAATCCTGGATTATTGTCAAAGGAACGTCTGCTCGATCAATTCCTGAGCCAATCTCAACAAAAATCAGTGAAAACCCTAATTCTGGATTTACTGTCAAAGAAAAGTCTGTTTGACCGATTCTTGGGTCAATCTTGAAAGATCAGGGAAAACCCTGAAGTTGTGATTTCTTGTGAAAAAGGGAGGGCAAATTTTGGGGTGCAACAGTTGCCCCTGTTCAATCTTCTTGAACCTGAAGAGTTAGATTGGAAATTTTGCCGTTCGTGACTCGAAGGTAAAAGGATGATTGGACACTAGAGTGCCCAAAAAATTTGCACTCGTCAAAGCGTAGTTCATGGAATGGGCTTAAAGATGCCATTTAGAGATGTGACAGAATCTTGTCGGAGATGGGCTTAAAGATGCCATCTAGGAATCTTTGTTGAATTGCAATGCTCTAGGTTAGAAGTATGAGCATCAAAACGGTATCCGTGTCTGGAATGCCATTGAACTGCATCTGGAGACTGAGTTTGTATGAGCAAAAGAATGGCATCCGTGTCTGACGCATATCTGAGCTGTAATTGTATTTAAATTTTGAATGAATATCAGAATGACTGTCGTATCTGGAGTGTATATGTATTGTATCTAGGTAATAGAGAAACATCTGCGTATGGAGCAAGTGTGTGCTGGGGATAAACTATGAATGAGTGATAGAATGGCAACCGTGTCTGGAGCGTATCTGGACTGTATCTGAAGTTGAGATCTGTATGAGTAGTAGAATGACCACCGTGTCTGGGGTGTATCTGGACTGTAACCGGGATCTAAATAAGTGACAGAATGACTTCCGTGGCGACTGCACTGGGGGAGAATCAAACTTCTGGTGTAAGGGCCAGAATGGCATCCGTGTCTGGAGCGTATCTGAACTTTGAGGTTGATAGTTGAATCTAAATGAGGGATAGAATGGCCGCCATGTCTGGGGCGTATCTAGCATGTATCAGATTGCTGAAGTCTGAATGAGTAATAGAATGACCGCCGTGTCTGGGGTGTATCTGTACTATATTTTGTCTTGAAGTTCTGAATGAGTAATAGAATGACCGCCGTGTCTGGGGTGTATCTGTACTGTATTTTGACTTGAAGTTTTGAATGAGTAATAGATTGACCACCGTGTCTGGGGTGTATCTGTACTGTATTTTGTCTAATTGTTAACAAAAGCCTTTTAATCTTATCCTTGGAAGGGTAAAATGTTAGCTAAAACACCAAGTTATGCTGCATGGTATGTATGATGCAATGAACTGTGTTTCATCAATGTTTATGATATATGAATGTAATGGATGTGCATATAAGCCGAGTAGCTGTCTTGCCGAGGAAAATAAATCCTTGATAATTAGAGATAATGAAATCTTTGACTGCTGCTGGAGGAAGTAAATTCCTGACCGATGTTGAAGATTCAAAAACCCTTTGATTGTTGAAGATGAGAAATCCTTGCTGACTGTTTGGGATTTAAAAATCTTTGGTGACTTGTGGGGATTTTAACAAGAGCTTTACCAACTTCTGCGGAGAATAAGAATTCTTCATGACTTCCCTGGGGAATAAGGAAAACTCTGACGACCTCTACTGGGGAATTAAAACCCGGGAGGCTTCTGCTGGAGAAATGAGACCGAGAATCTTCATTCTGCTGAGAAATGACCCTGTGGGGAGAATGCTTACTCGGCCGGGGAAACCAGGAGCTTTGGATTGTATGCCAATCTACTGGGGAATCATCCTAGCTGTTGGGGAAATTGAGGGAATTTGATCGATTGGAAATTTGACTTTGCTAGGGAAGGAGGTTTAGATTATTCTGGCTCCGCTGGGAATTGGGGGTTTGAACTCTGATGGGAACTTTGAAGCTTAACTTGGCTGGGGAATCCAGTTTGAAATGTACTGGCTTCGCCGGGGGATCTTGAAGCTTAACTCTGCTGGGGACATGTACTCCGAGGTTTTAGCTTTGTTGAGGATCTGAACAAAGTAATGCAGGGGGATCTCTTCTTGAATGGCATAAAGATATCTTCCTACACCTTCAACCTAGCAGTAATTATCCTTTCCCAATTTTGTTTTATTTGTAAGCAATGATTATATTCAAATGCATATGCCTATTCAACAAAACATTGGACACTTTTCAAAATAAAACATAAGTGTAAAACAGAAAAAGAAAGGCAAGCAAATTTCTGCGCTTTGAAGTATATTTGTATTAATTTTTGTAAGTGTCTTTGTACAAAGGAGACAGACATCCTAGTAAGGGAATATTGTCATAAAAATTGAGAACAATTTATACAAAAGAAAGATGGCTATGTGTAATAATTCCATGGGGTTCCCATTCTGCTATAGCCTTCACAACTCTGAGTATCTGTCCGTTCGTTGCTTCGTCCGTAGATGATTGGATTGATCAGAAGCTTGTAGCTTGTTGGTGAAGAGATTGTTCTTAAAGTGATCCGACGAGACATAGTCATACGCTTTAATTCCCTAACTTCTGCCTGGACCGCCCTTTCGGGTTTTCGATCCACCGGGAAACCCTTTTTTGCCCAAATCTCCCTTTCGGGTTTTCAACTTGCCGGGTGTACATATTTTTTGTTTTATCCCTAATTTTTGCCTGAACCGCCCTTTCGGGTTTTTGATTCACCGAGATGTCCAATTTTTCCCAAGTCGCCCTTTCGGGTTTTCAACTTGCCAGGTCGTTTTATGCGTAGTATCTTTTGACTATGTCTGCGTTCGCAGGGTGCGGCAGGTCATCGCCGTCCATGGTGGTCAGAATCATTGCCCCACCAGAAAAGATGTTCTTGATCACAAATGGTCCTTCATAAGTAGGAGTCCATTTTCCCCTGGGATCACTTTGCGGCAAGATGATCCGTTTGATTACAAGATCTTCGACTTGATATACCTGACGTCTGACTTTCTTGTTGAAAGCCTTGATCATTCGTTTTTGATACGTCTGACCATGACAAACAGCAGTAAGTTGTTTCTCGTCGATCAAATTAAGTTGATCAAGCCGGGTCTGAATCCAATCATCTTCACTCAAACCAGCATCCTTCATAATCCTTAAGGAAGGAATATGAACTTCCATAGGTAACACAACTTCCATGCCATACACCAAGGAAAATGGGGTTGCCCCTGTTGAAGTACGTGCCGTGGTACGATATCCATGCAGAGCAAACGGTAACATCTCATGCCAGTCTTTGTAGGTGACTGTCATCTTTTGAATGATCTTCTTGATATTTTTGTTCGCGACTTCAACATCACCGTTCATCTTCGGTCGATAGGGAGATGAATTGTGATGATAAATCTTGAACTGTTCGCATAGAGCGATGATCATAGTATTGTTCAAATTTGTACCGTTGTCTGTGATGATCCTGTCGGGGATACCATAACGGCATATGAGATTCTGCTTGATGAAGCGGGCAACCACATTCTTTGTAACAGAGGCAAAGGAAGCTGCTTCTTTCCCACTTGGTAAAATAATCAATAGCGACCAAGATGAAGCGATGTCCATTGGACACCGTGGGCTTGATCTCTCCAATCATGTCAATGCCCCACATTGCGAATGGCCAAGGAGCTGTCAGAACATTGAGAGGAACAGGAGGAATATGTACCTTGTCGGTGTAGACTTGGCATTTGTGGAAGGTACGGGAATATTGATGACAATCAGCCTCCATGGTAGACCAGTAGTAGCCTGCCCTTAGAATCTTTTTAGCCATCGTATGTCCGCTCAAATGGGTGCCAAATGTGCCACAGTGTATCTCAGTCATGATCAACTCTGCTTCAGCTTTGTCCACACAACGAAGTAAAACACAATCATGGCTGCGCTTATAAAGGATACCATTGCTCAGGAAGAACTTGGCAGCAAATCTCCTTAAGAACTTTTTGTCATTGACGGAAGCTCCTTCAGGGTATTCTCGAGTCTGGAGATACCTTTTGATTTCATGAAACCAGGGTTGTTCCACTACTTCTTCGGTATTAATATCATGACAGTGCGCAGGTTCGTCCATTTGCTCGATGGTAATTTGGGGAGCCTCGTTATCCCAGTTGAGTTTAAACATGGAAGACATTGTAGCCAGAGCATCTGCTAGCTGATTCTCTTCTCGCGGGAAATGCTCGAAAATAATCTGCTCGAAATGAGGTAACAACGTCAGGACATGTTCTTTGTATGGGATAAGATTAGGATGTTTAGTGTCCCACTCTCCTTTGACTTGATTGATAACCAAAGCCGAGTCCCCAAATACGACCAACGATTTGATCCCCAAGTCTATAGCAGCCTTGAGACCAAAGATGCAAGCTTCATACTCAGCCATGTTGTTGGTACAGCTGAAGCAAAGTCGGGAAGTGAAGGGTGTATGGCAACCTTCCGGAGAAATGAGTACCACACCGATACCGTTGCCAAGTGCATTTGAAGCACCATCAAAGTACAGGGTCCATCGGGATCCTTGTTCAGGTCCGTCATACGGTCCGTTACCTTCGATGTTGTCCAAAGTCATGATATCCTCGTCAGGGAAGTCGAATCTCATAGACTAATAATCTTCGACGGCTTGATGAGCTAGATGGTCGGCTAGTACACTCCCCTTTATAGCTTTTTGGGTAGTATACTGGATATCATACTCTGTCAGGATCATTTGCCATCCAGCGGTTCTTCCAGATAGAGCAGGCTTCTCGAAGATATACTTGATCGAGTCCATTTTGGAAATCAGCAAAGTGGTATGGGTCAACATATACTGTCTCAGCCGGCGAGCAGCCCATACCAAAGCGCAACAAGTTTTCTCGAGCAGTGAGTAGCAAGTCTCATAGTCGGTAAACTTTTTGCTAAGGTAATAAATGGCATGCTCTTTTCGACCAGACTCGTCATGTTGGCCCAACACACACCCTATTGAGTTATCCAGAATAGTCAGATACATGATTAACGGCCTTCCTTCGACGGGTGGCATCAGAATAGGAGGTTCTAATAAGTACTCCTTGATCTTATCAAAAGCGACTTGACAATCTTTGTTCCATTCAACTACCTGATCTTTCTTCAATAGTTTGAAAATTGGCTCACAGGTGGATGTCAGGTGAGAGATGAACCTTGCGATATAGTTTAAGCGTCCCAAGAATCCCCTAACCTCCTTTTCAGTACGGGGGCGGGCATTTCTTGTATAGCCTTCACTTTAGCTGGATCGACCTCAATGCCTTTGTTGCTGACAATAAATCCCAGAAGTTTACTAGACCTAACTCCAAAAGTGCACTTGTTCGGGTTCAACCTGAGCTTATACTCCTTCAACCTGGAAAACAACTTTTGTAAATGACCAAGGTGTTCTTCTTCTGTCTGTGATCGAGCTATCATGTCGTCTACGTAAACTTTGATCTCATGATGTATCATATCATGAAACAAAGCTACCATGGCGCGTTGATAAGTTTCCCCTGCGTTCTTCAGTCCGAACGACATCACCTTGTAGCAGAAGGTACCCCATTGTGTGACAAAAGTAGTTTTCTCCATGTCCTCGGGGGGCATTTTGATCTGGTTCTATCCCGAGAATCCATCCATGAAGGAAAATACCTTGTGCTGAGCTGTGTTGTCAACCAAGATGTCGATATGTGGCAGCGGAAAATCGTCTTTAGGGCTAGCCCTGTTCAAATCCCGATAGTCCATACACATTCTGACTTTTCCGTCTTTCTTAGGCACGGGCACGATGTTAGAAACCCATTGTGGATAGGAGGTAACAGCCAGAAAGCCAGCGTTGAATTGCTTCATTACTTCAGCCTTAATCTTCTCAGACATGTCAGGCCTCATTCGACGAACCTTTTGCTTGATCGGTGGGCAGTCTTCTCTTGTAGGGAGACGGTGAACCAAGATATCTGTGTCTAACCCTAGCACGTCTTCATAAGACCATGCGAAGATTTCAACATATTCGTTTAACAACTGCACTAAGCGCTCCTTGACACTGGTTCCAGGTTGGCACCCACTTTTACTTCCTTCCTGTCTTCCTCTGTCCCCAAGTTGATGGTTTCTAACAGCTCTTCATGAGGCAGAATGGCCCTCTCTTCTTGTTGTAGAAGCCTGGCTAACTCTCCCGGCACTTCACAATCTTCGTCAACTTCGTACCTGTGATACGGTGGGAGAACTGACTAGTGTTTTGCGTTCGTATTTGCACTTGTGCGGTTGAGCAAGAGTCGCCACCGACTTTTTATTTTATCCCAAAGGAAAGGTTAAAAAAGCACAGCAAAAACCTTTTGAGATATTTCGTGGGTTCGGGGGGTAGATTATGAAAAGGGAAGGTGTTAGCACCCTTTTCATCCATGGTTATCCATGGGCTCTTAGTTACTTGGTTTTTTAGATCACTTGCCTTGTTTTTCGATTGCTTTGAAAATTGTGTGTGTGTGGGTGCTTTTGAAAATGTTTTGGAAGAAGATGTCTTGTCTTAGGCTAACCTTGTAACAATTCTTTACTCGAATGTTTTACAAAGGCGTGTATCTTTTCGAAAAGATGTTTCAAAATGTTTTGAGAGTTTGTTTGAAAGTGTTGTGGATTGTGGTTTTTGAAAAGAAGGCAAGTGTTTTTGCAAGTTTGATCTCAAGTAACTAAGAGTTTTGTCTACCCTATTGTACTCAAAGGTTTTTGTCATGTTTTAACCCCTTTTAACAATTTTGTTCTACCATTGAAATTGGTAGGCAATCTTGCATTTAGGAAGTTTATTCGGGACGGGCGCGGGTCATCGTATAGACCATGAATGCAATGGTGCCAAGTGTCTTTGGCAATTTGCTTTGAAGGGACTATGATCATTCCGTTTTAGGCAACATTCGAAAGCGTCATCGAGGGACTTATGATCATTTGATTTTGTTTTGCCAAAGATACTCGACGTGCAAGCATGGCCCATTTTGGAAGGCAACATGTGAGATTACCCTAGGGGGTGCAAGTGTGATTGTGTATTGATTACATGTATTTGTCTTGTATTAGGTTATCTAGCGTTTGATTTTATGTACATACAAACCCTAGGTCTAACCATGGTATAATTTGGAAAACTGTAAATTGCGGAATGTAAAATCTACGCTATTACAAAATAGTGTCCGGGAGTGGGGGTATAAATGTACAAGAGGGGATGAGACTTATAGTATCCAATAAGTTACAACCAAATCGAATGTGCGATCAAAATGTAAATATCGAATATACAAATATAAGATAAACAAATGTGTATAAGGTAATGTGAATGTATTTGTGTAAGTGTACATGTCTATGAGTGTGTGTAATTATTTACAAGCGCGATATGTGAAGTTGAATCGTATTAGGGTTTTTGACCTAGATAAATGTATTTTAATGAATCTTTGATTTGTATGTTTAATTATGTACAAAAGAAAATGTTCAAGTTTTAATTAATAATGTATCTTTATTTGCAAAAAGTATTTTGATTAAATGTTGTGAATTCAATATTAGAAAAATGTATTTAAATTATTATGTACAAATATGTATGTTAACTAAAAAGTATTTTCAATTTTTAATTATATGATAAAAAATGTATAATATGTACAAAATTAATATTTCGAAATTTATGTATAAAGTATATAAAAAAAAGGATTAATCTTGGAAAAAGAAAGTATTAGTTTGTAAGAAAGTATTTTAATAAAAATGAAATGATAAGAATAAAACATAAAAGAAAAGGGTTTAACATTTTAATTATCTTTTCTTGATTATATTAGTATAGGAAGTTTTTACTAATGTTAAAAAAAAAATGAAATTAGTATTATAAAAAAGGATTAATTGTGAAATACTAACTTAGGTTAGCAAGAGATAAATGGTTAGTGTTTTAAAATTAGTTAAAAGAAAGTTTTAATTAGATAAAATGTATTTGTATTTTTTAAGTGTTAGTATTAATGTGATTTTTGTAAAGAATAAAAGAAAATGTTGTTTTATAATAAAAAGAAATTTGATTTGTGTTAATATGGAACGTTTTGTTGAAAAGGATTAGGATCATGGGCTTTAGAGAGAATCATAATGGGCAAAAGCCCATGGTTTTTGAAACGAATTTAGGGTTAGGTTTTGTTAGTTCAGTTTGGTAACGAAGGCTTTAGGGTTTTGAGACGGCGCCGTGTTCGCTGAGTTCCGTTCATCGTTCTTCTTCCATCCCCGAATGTTTCTTGGTCATGGCTACTGAGTTTAGTTTTTTATGCATGTTCCTGTACCTCCTTCCGTTCGAGGCCACCGGCGCCACCCATTTTCCTCCTCTTCACCCTAGCTCCAACGGCGAAATGAAAGGTATGACTTTATTCAACGCATTAGGGGGCTCGTGCTTTGTATGCTTAGTTTTCTGCTTATTAATTCGAATCTATGTGTTTCTTTTGTTGATTATGCGAAGGGGAAAGGAACTGTACCTTTCTGAGGAGACGGAGGAGTGACGGTGGTGGAGGCGCCCAGGAGGCCGGAACGAGCGGAGGGGGAAGGAGAGCGCGATGCTGATGAACTTGATGTCCCTGGTATTCTTGTATATTTCTTTTGCTTATTAGGGTTTTGATGATGACGTGTGCTGAGGAGCCCTTAATTCACTTCTTTATCCCTTCTTCTGTGCCACTGGATATTTGCTTATGTTGCCCTGAACATGCTTCTTTCTTCTTCTTCTCTCGTGTTGCCTTTGGGAATTTGCTTGACGCTATATGATTTGATTTGTTCCCCCCATGATGAACTTACAGTTCTGAGGGGCTCGTATTTGTTGCCTATATGCTTGAGATTCCCAGTGATGATCTCAGAGGTCTGAGGGCCTAGGTTGCCTTTGATACTCTTTGTTTTCCTCTGAGCCCCTGATGCCTTGAGTTGCTGTTCTGTATTATCTTGAACTTTTATGCTTGTGAGTTTGTTGACAGTATGGTGTTTTGGTAATGGTCAAGCTTGAGATTAGGCAATGGGCATGGTGATTCTGGTTATGGTTTTAGTGATTGAACAGGGTGATGGTTTTATCAGTTTGGTAATTCAGTTTAAGGTTATGTGTTTGTATCTTTCACAGGTTTGGCCTTTACTGATGCAGGTTTGAGGTTTGGGTTGGTTCTTGGACTTTGATTTATTTGTTTGACAGGGTAACAGTTAAGGCTACTGCAGATTGGTAGTTTTGCTTATGTGTTGACAGTATGTTCTTGCATTTTGGTTTGGATGATGCAGGTTTTGATTAGGCTTGGTTTTAACACAGTTTTGGTTAGGTTATGCTTTTGTATGTTGTTGGACTTAACAAGGTTTTTTGGTTGTTCAGGTTTGATGGTTTTGGTTATGACAGGGTATTGGTGGCCAGGTTGATGCAGATTCTGAGTTTGGGGATTTCTCTTCTATTCTAACCTGCCTGCTGAACTGAGTTCTCTATCTCTGTGTTATATCTTTTTTTTTCCTTGCTATATTCTGAACTGTCTACTGAACTGTGTCTTTGTTCTTTATATCTTTTCTTGTCTTCTCCTAAGCCTAAACCTGCCTATGCTTCTATTATCTCTCTTTTCTTCCATAGTACAGCTTTGAGATTTATTATATGATTTATGTTGTACTTCTTTTCTGAAGGGGCCCATGGGAAATGATGAAAGATTCAAATTACTTGCATAACATATCTCTGCATCTTTATCCAGCTTGTGTGCTTTGTGTGCTGACTTTTCCTTGATATCTTTTCCAAAATCTTCTTTGGCAGCTTTTGAGTACTTGTGACAGCAAATTGTACTTCCTTGATTTTCTTTGATATCTTTGGCATTTAAGTGGGAATTGGACTTTTCAGTTTAGTTTGAATTGGAAGTTTGCAGTTTGAACTTTTAGAAATTATGCATTTGACATTCATGAATGAAAAATAGAATTTTTCCCTCTTTGTGAACCGGGAGAAATCCCGTGATTTGCAGAGAGGGTCAACTGATCCCAGTCAGTGGCCTCTAATGATGAGCAAATTTTAACTGTCTCTTTTAATTAACTGCTTTCTGACTTTTCTTCTTCTTTTTGCAGATAAAAAATGGAGCACCGGAGCGGAGTGAAGAATGAAGAATATTAGAAAATAGGATAGTTTTTTATTTTATGTAATATTTAAATTAATGTATATTATTGTTCATAATTTAAATTATAAACAACAATTTGTACAAATAATTCAAATATCAATAAAATCTAAATTATCCAAATAATTCTAATTTTCTTTATTGTTTATTTATTTATTCAAAATTCTTAGAATTAAAACAATTGAAAAATAAATTTCAATCATTCAATTTTTAGAATAATAAATAACTTAAATGATAACAATATTGATCAATTAATCCTGTCTCTTCCGATATCCAAAGCAAAGCAGCAGTCAACCAAAATGAACTGACCAAACGCATTCCTTCTTCACTGATTTGCCATAAACACTGTGACTCCATTACTGCACATACTGTATTTGACTGGCTCAAAGAAAACAACATGAATTCCAACCATTGTTTCTTTCACTGATTAAATCAAAACAATGCGAACTTAAGCCCGACCTCAGAATAAACTGCAAGGTGCTGTGGAATCTAAATTCTTCTGAGAATATGCCCATAAAACTTTAATTCCTGATTAAATGCCAAATAACGTTCGCCTGATCAAAACTGAGCCAAAATCAACCAAAACCCTAAGCCAACTGTATGAAACAATCCAGAGTTCTGAAAATTAGTAAAAACCCTAATTTTGCTTGACTGTCAAGAAAAGTCCATTTGTCCGATTCTTGAGCCAGTTTGAAAAGTCAGGAAATGTCTGAAGTTGAGATTTCTTGTGGAAAAGCGCGAGGGCAAATTTTGGGGTACAACAGTACCCAACATGATTGACCAAATCTTCAGAGTTATCGAAGGCTAAAGCAGAATAGTCACCCAGGGAATCCGGAGCGGATGGGTACCTGAATTTGTGAGTGTGGGTGTGTGTAAGGGATAACCATCCTTGAACAAACAAAAATGCAAAAGGAAAGAAAATGAACACAACAGTTTATAGATGAAAAACGTCCAATGATTCATTAAAACATGGCATATGATTATGAAGAAAATAAAACCCTTACAAATGGACCTACATGCCCCGGGAAAGGCATGAGGTGAAAATAGTGTGCGAATCGTTTTAGTTATTACAGACCATAAAAATGGGAAATTGTTCAAAGATAAAATTACTGGTTGATAAAGGTGATGGGAAAAAAATCCTTTGCTTCCCAGTTGCTCAAACCCCCTTCGACGGTCGGAAAGATCCAATCTTCAAAATGGCTCTCTTCATCTTCATCTTCTACAACATTAATTCCGTGATGAGTGATCCTTATGGGTGGCCCTCCAGTATTGGAACGACGCATAGCCTTCTGTCCTGCAGCTGTAAACCCTAGTCCAAATTTGTTCGTCTTATGGGGAAAATCAGGAAATTGCCCCCATGCTGTACTCTTCCCTTCTTTGATCACCGCCTTTGCGTCCTTGAGAGATGCCATCCTAGATACGTGCTTGGGAATAATATGCACCTCAACCATTGTCTTCGCAACTGCTACCTCGGGAGAGACTTCCTCAAAATGCTGGAAAGGCGTTTCGATGAACTCTCCATCCAGCTCCACATAACGGAAGGAGTTGAGGTGACTTATCATGTACTCTTCCTCGCCGTGCACCGTTATAATTTTACCCTTAACAGGATATTTCAACATCTGGTGCAAAGAGGAAGTAACTGCCCCGGCATAATGGATCCACGGTCTTCCTAGCAAACATTAATATGACGGTCGGATGTCCATCACGTAAAAGGTTGAGTTGAAGACTTCGGTGCCTACCTTGATAGGAATATCAACCTCTCCATGAACCATTCTCTTGGAACCATCAAAAGCCCTAACAATGATGTTACTAGGCTTGAGAGTCAGTCCTTCGCAGTCCAAGCCGTCCAAGGCTTTCTTTGGCAGCACGTTCAAGGAAGAACCAGTATCAACTAAGACATGGGCGAGAGTGGTTCCTCGGCATTCAACTGAAATATGTAACACATCATTGTGTTTCCTTCCTTTGGGAGTTAAGTCGGTATCGGAAAAGCCAAGGCCATTATCAGCAGTAAGACTGGCCACACATTCTTGGAACTGGTCAGCCGAAGTTTCTTGGGGAACATGTGCCGCCTTCAAGAATTTGATTAGGGCCTTAGCGTGGGCCTCAGAACAGAGCAGAAGAGCCAACATTGAAATTTTAGAAGGGGTCTGTCCTAATTGTTCCACAACGTCGTAGTCACTTTTTCTCATTATTTTCAAGATTTCATCCATTTCTTTCTAAGTGGTTTCGGGGATAACCACAGCATGGGCCTTCGTCCGGACAGGCACTTCCAGTATCCCCCTACCCTTGTCGATAATATCAGCAGATGGTCTTACTTCAGGAGTAACCAAATCTTCAATCACTGGGCCTTGCACAGATGGTCCAACAGGTGCAGAAACTTTCAAGGGTCCGAAAACTGCTCGAGGGGGAGCAATCTCCGGAGAAAATATCCGGCCACTGCGGGTTATCTTTCTTGTACCCGCGATGTTCCCTATATCAGGGTCTTCCTCAGAAATCTCTTGGACTGTTTCGATTTGTTTGATTCTGTGGTATAAGATTTCTCCCCCATAGTTCCACGGTATAGTTTTGCTGGATTTGTACGGGACAGGTCCCGGCATGGTGATCTTTAAAGGTACACATTCAGAGTCGGGTGTAATCCTGACAGGCCTTTTGCAAGCCTTGGGAGGATTGTCGGAAATGGTTATGATAGCAATATCGTTGGTTGAAGTATCACAAGTATCAGAAGTAATTGGATTGAAAGTGTTAACAGGGGTTTTCTGGAAAAGTATCTCTTGAGTATCCATCAGGCGTTGGACACCTGACTTCAACATGGGACAATCACCTTGAATGTTCAAACGAAAATAACAGTCTTTACCACAACCAGGAAAGATCCCGGCTCTCAACAAATTTTCTTTAATCACAAGCAAAGGAGTCAACAGATTGGCAACATCAGTAACATGGAGGTTTTCCAAAATGGCATGCACATTGTGGTCGTGCTTGGGCATCGGAGCAGATATAACATTGGGCTTCTCAGGAGCATCAAAATCAACCTCTTTGGCGTCAATTAAGTCCTAAATTTTATTCTTAAGTGCCCAGCAATTATTGGTATCGTGCCCAGCACTGTCGGAATGGTAGGCACATTTGGCTTTTGAGTTGTAGGATGGAGAGGTGGTATTTACATTCTTTGGCGCCTCTTTTAAATTAGCAAGGTTCAATTTTAGGAGATGTGGAAGGATCTGAGCGGGTGTCATGTGTACTGGGGTAAACTGCCATGGTGGCCTTTGCTGATAAGTTTTGGGCTGATCATTCCTCGGTTGACTGTTTCTAAGTTGGTCTAATGCGGACTTCTGTATTAATACGACCCCCACTATTGGCCGACGTTCCTCTCTTTCCCAATTTTTCTGGGTGTAAACAGCAGAACTCTCCTTCTTTGTCGGGAAGGTCTTCTTTATAGCGGTGGAAGCGGAGGCATCTTTTTGGATCTTTCCACTTTTAATACCGGCCTCAACCCTTTCACCAATCGAAATTAGTTCTGTAAATCCCGCGGAAGAACTTCCGATTAGATGGTTGAAGAAAGGGCCAGACAGGGTCCCCAGGAACATGTCAACTAACTCCCTATCTGATAATGGTGGCTGCACCCTTCCATCCAGGTCACGCCACTTCTGGGCGTATTCCTTAAACCCTTTATTGGAAGCCATCCCCATACTTTGTAACTGAGTACGAGTGGGCACCAAATCAGTATTATATTGATACTGATGATAAAAAGCAGCTGCCAAGTCTTCCCAATTGTGAACCTCTGATCTTTCGAGTTGATAAAACCAGTCTAACTGTGTGCCAGACAAGCTGTCTTGGAAAAAGTGTACCCAGAGGTCTTTGTCGGACGAATGGGGTTGGATTTTTCTGACATATGACCTCAGGTGCATCTTAGGGCAAGACAGACCGTCGTACTTGGCGAATGTTGGCACCTTGAACTTGGGAGGGATAACAATCCCAGCTACCAGCCCTAGTTCTTTAAAATCCAATCCGGGCACCCTCTGCAACTCCATAGCCGCCAACCTATCTTCAAGGTTCTTATATTTATCATCCGCTGGTGGATACTGTTGTTTGGAGTAGTCTTCGTCTTCTTCCTCTTCCTCCTCTTCAATCTCGGATTCAGAAGGTACGACAGTCCCTTTCCTTTTACCGGCCCCTTCGTCAGACGTTGAGGGGAACTCAAGAACTCCCCTAGCTTGATTCTCAAATATTCTTCCCAAAGTGGTTACTCCAGGTCTCTTTTTCTTTTTCTTCTTATTATTTTCCAACAAAACTTTGAGGTCCTCCTGACCCTTTGCCAAGGTCATGAGGAGTTGCTGGAACTGTTAATTTTGTGCCTGCAGATCCTTTACCGTTTGCTCCAAATCCATCTTGCTGAAATAAATAGCAGAAAGATAAGGAAACCTGACGTGAAGACCTGTTTATGCATATGACGAATGGTATGCTATTCATGTAATGCATTCAAGGGTTCAAAAATTAAAATTTGTTGCAAACAAAAAGAACGCACGTCATATTAAGAAGAAATTTGTTAGTACATAAGCGCCCCATGGGCGAAATATTACAAAATTCTTAATGTAAAAAGACATTGCGCATCCTCTTTGGTGCAATGTAAGTTTTGAGAGTCTCCTCCTCGTGAAGTCGGAGGGTAAGCTCCAAAACCTTCTTCTCACTGGCATAAAAGCTGGCTTCAAAAGTATCCCGTTCTTCTTTGAGTTGGATCCAACTCTTTTGCATTTCCTCCCATGGTGTTGGCATGTCAGGATGTAGGATGGTGTATGGAACCTCTCCTTCCATAACAGGCTCTTTGATCAAGGGGAGAATGTGAGGATATGGCATCATAAGATTCTAGGAGCGGGTTCGTACCCACTTGAGGTAAGGCTCAAGGGGTATGTAATTCTTGTGCCCCAGTGTCTTACTATCCACCTTGTTAGGCATCCTCCAAGCTCTGATGAACCTTTGTCAAAGTCCTTGCGCATCGTTGTCGAAGTCAAAAACTAGGTCAGGGATCAGCATGTCATGAGGGCCATCCCTCCGAGCATATCCAAATTGTCTCAAAGCTAGACAGGGGTTGTAGGTAATGCCTCCCTTAATGCCAAGTAATGGGACATTAGGGAATTCCCCATAACGATCAATGATGATGACATTTTCTCTGGATCGAGAACACCAATGTACATCAGAATGTGTGAGGGTCATTAATCGTTGTGACCACCTCAAACCCTGCTCATTCTTCAAAACTGCTTGTGGAAGGTGAGAAATAAGCCACCTTGCTAGGAGAGGAGTACAACACATGAGAACACCTCTTTTCCTCATTGTTCGTGTGTAAAATGAGTGTAGGATGTCCCCAAGAAATGTAGGTATGGGATTCTTGGACATGAAAATCTTGACGGCATTCACATCTATAAGTTGATCAGGATTTGGGAACAAAACCAACCCATAGATAAGGAGTGCCACAATATCTTCAAAGGCTTGTAGATCAAGAGAATTCCAACAGTCTTGTGCCTTCTCAAATAGAAATTTTGCCAAGAAGTCCTTAACACCAATTCTAGTTTCCCAATGTCCCTTGATGTCATATGGTTGCAAGTGTAATGCTTGAGCAACATCTTCAGGTTTTGGTTCTTTTTCTGTACCATTGTAGGATAGTTGATGAAGAATGGGAATTCTCAAGAGTTGAGAAAATTCCTCCAAAGTAGGCACCAACTGATAATCAGGGAATGTGAAACAGTGGTGTAGGGGGTCAAAGAACTGGAAAAGTACTTTCACCATGTCTTCTTCAATGCTGGTGTTGACTAAGTTGAGGAGTCTACCATGTCTTTCACTGAAGAGAGAATTCTCTGGAATCCTGGAAGTAAGCTCCTTGAGTTGAGGAGAGATCCTCACAAGGTTGACTTGAATTGTTTTCCTGCGAAGAGGTTCCATGACCTACAAAACAAGAACAAAGATGAAGATCCAAATCCTTGAAATGGTTAGTTGATGCATATGATGCTTTATGATGCTCATGATGTATGCACAAGCACATGTACAAGCAAGTCACACAAACCCCTAGTTTCAGGCTTGCATGAGGTTTCATAGGTAAGTACCCTCTTGAGTTTAGTTGGCTCAAACATGTCCTATAAATAGTAACTGGGTTGTAAGGAGCTCAATATCACTGGATTGTTTTCTACGTTCATTGTTTTGGTTTAACCACTTAACTAGAGACCAAAATATTCCAATAAAATAACCCTCAATGAGTGTAGTATCGAGTATCTACCAACTTCGGACTTCACCAAAGCCGGTCATCTCACTACCCCTAATGAAAGGCCAAGATGGTCAAATAAGGTTCTAGTTCATTAGTGCTTCATGACATCACTCAGCGGCCCCGTATTCTCTTTGATTGACTCAAAGGCTACCGGTACTCACAAATATGTCGCACTAATATAGCTATTGCTTCAACCGTGTCGGTATACCCCGCACAGTTTTCACAACGTATTGCTATTTACCTATGAATGTTTCCCAAATCCGGGTGGAGGATTTCAAGCCCAAACAACAGAACCAAAATGTAAAGCAATCAAAGCAAACAATAATCATGCCAAGGGTGATCTAAGCCCTAAGGTAACTCCACTAAAAATAGTCCCCAGCAGAGTCGCCAGTTCTGTGATACGGTGGGAGAACTGTCTTGGGATTTTGCGTTTGTTTTTGCACTTGTTCGGTTTAGCAAGAGTCGCCACCAACTTTTCATTTTATCCTAAGGAAAGGCCAAAAAGCAAAGGAAAGACCTTTGAGATATTTTCTCGGGTTCGGGGGGTAGATTATGAAAAGGGAAGGTGCTAGCACCCTTTTCATCCATGGTTATCCATGGGCTCTTAGTTACTTGTTTTAGATCACTTGCCTTTGCTTTTCAATTTGTTTGAAATGGTGCTTTGTGTGTGTGGTTTTTGAAAATGTTTTGAAAAAGATGCCTTGTCTAGGCAACCTTTGTAATGATTCTTATTTGAATATATACAAAGGTGTGTGTCTTTTTGAAAAGATAATTCAATGTTTTGAAAGTTGTTTTTGAAGTTGTGTTGTGAAGTGTGTTTGAAAAATGGCAAGGATGTTTTGCAAGATTTTTGATCAAGTAACTAAGAGTTGTCTACCCTATTTTACTCAAAGATTTTTCTTATGTTTTTAACCCTTTTAACAGTGTTGTTTCACCATTGTGTTTGATAAACAACCTTGCGTTAGGATGTTTAACGGGACAGGCGCGGGTCATCGTATACAATCATTAAAGGCAACTTGTGAGATGCTCAAGCAATTTTGTAAGGGACGAGATCATTTTAACGAAGGCAACATCGAGGGTCATCGAGGGACTACGATCTTTGTTTATCGAAGGGACATTTGCTAGAGTGTCTCATACTCGAGGGACATAATTGTATTTTCCGAGGCAACAAGTGAGGTTACCCTAGAGGTGCAAGTGTGAATTGTGTATTGATTTTCATGCATTTGTCTTTGTATTAGGTCAACTAGCAATTGGTTTTGAATTTTCACATACAAACCCTAATCTCTAATCATGGCATATTTAAAAAGCATAAAATGCGAGAATTAAATTCTAAGCTATTACAAAAGAGTATCCGGGGACGGGGGTACAAATTATTTACAAATGGGGATGAGTCTTATCAGAATAATGTCCCAAATATTTTGGGTTACAACCAAATTGAATCGACGCAATTCAAAAATTAACAGATTATAAGATAAAGAAAATCAGAGAAATATGAGATGTATGTATTTATTTACAAATAAAAAAAGTAACCTAAAAGATTAAGTATTATTATTATTTTTGTATTTTTGTTGGTTATGTAAAGAAAGAAAATTATTTGAAGCTCTCTATTATTTATGTATTTTTAAAGAAAATAAAATCTCATATACTAAATGTAACATATATTAAATTATATTAAGAAAATTTAAACAAAATTCTATTATTTAACAAAACAAAAAAAAAGAATTGGATTATAAAAATGATAAATAATGAAAAAATATATTTAGTTCAAAATGGAGTAAAAAGGGATGATGGGCCTTTGAGTTTGTATACCTTGGCCCAAAGTGGTGTAAAAAGAAAAGAATAAGAGATGCTGAAGGGAAAATGGGGGGGTGTAGGCGCCATTCAGTATTGGGCTTAGGGTTTTTAATTTGGGCAGAGGCCCAATTGATGCTTAACAATTTTTAGGGTTAAGGTTTGTTTTGCTCAGAATCTAGGGTTTGCAATTTTGTAAACGACGCCGCTCCTCTCATCTTCGCTCTCTCTTACTCGTTCTCAAATGGAGAAATGATGCCTCTCTCACGCCCAACTGCTAGAGCGTTGCCTCCACCCATCTTTCATCCTCTCACAGTGGCCCACGTCGGTTTTTAAAAGGTAACAAATTCGTTCTAAGTGCGTTAGGGTTTAGGTTGTATGCTTGCATGTTATTGTTTTACAAAGCTTTAACCTTTGATATTCATGATATGGTGATGTAGA
Source organism: Vicia faba (assembly GCA_948472305.1). Taxonomy (NCBI): domain Eukaryota; kingdom Viridiplantae; phylum Streptophyta; class Magnoliopsida; order Fabales; family Fabaceae; genus Vicia; species Vicia faba. The sequence continues at coordinate 524,375,556 of OX451740.1, read as the reverse complement.
AAAAGAAAACCATACCTTTGGGGTTTTTGTTTCTGGAGAGGCGATGGAGGATTGGAACAACAGCGCTCTCAGGTGGCCGGAGGAGGGAGGAGCGTGATGAAGCTTATCTGGTACTTCGTATCTTTTGACTTCTCTTGAGTTGTTTGATGATGATCTTGTCTGAAAACATATGCTTCTGAATCTCTCTTTCCCTCTTTAGTTGTTGACTTTTGATGACGAGGGCGTATTTCTTGCTTCTGAATGCTTGACAATTTATTTCTGATTTGAGCTGATGATTTTTTGTGATGATGAACTTGAACTGAAAAAGGGCTATTTGTTGTTCTTGATTTGGATGTTTGATGATGAATGTTTTCTGAAAACTATGTCGTTTGGATTTTTGTTTTGCTTCTACACTGAAATTCTGGCTGCAGATACTCAATGTCACGTTCAATGTTATGACACCGTATCTGACTTGCTATATGACAGTAAATACAAAAGCAATAAAGAACACAGTCAATTGTTTACCCAGTTCAGTGTGCAACAACACCTACTCTGGGGGCTACCAAGCCAGGGAGGAAATCCACTATAAGAGATGTTAATTCAGGAATAAACCAACCAGTTTATCTCCTTCACTTAAGACCTACCCAATGCAATTCCAATCTAAGTACAACTTAAACCTGAGTTCCTACTCACTCCCCCTCAATCACAGCAGTGATACATAAAACAATTTGACTAAATAATTGATGAAGACACTCTTCAAAAACAAACACTTGATTAAGCTTCACAGCTTTTTAATCAAGCAACACAATCACTCTTGCTTCACAGCTTTGAGTGATGCACACAACTAACTTGACTCTGCTACACAGCTTTAGTCAAGGAACATTCAAACACTCTTGCTTCAAAGCTTTGAGTGCTACACAACCCTTACAATTAAAAACCTATTCCAAGTCACTTATCACAATGATAATTGCTTGGAGTACAATAATCAAACCTATACAGTTTACAAATGATCTTCTGATCAAAAAGGGATTCCTTGCAAAACAGCAGCTCTGTTGAATATATAGCAGCTGCAACTTCAGTTAGGGTTTCCACAAAAACCTAGGGTTAATTCCGTTTGACCTAAAGACCAGGTCACAGGACTTTATTAACCAGGTTAGGGTTGAGCTAGGTTACCCCTCAGAAAACGCAGGATTCTGTTCTGGAAAGACTGAGTTATTTTCCTGAAAAAACTCAGACTTATCCAACCTGCAAACCTGTTAGTTCAGAACAGGATGTCATAACATCTGTTATGACATCTGAGAAAACCTGTCTACTGATTTAGCAAAATGTGATCATTTTGCAAAATGCTCAGATACACACTTATAAACATCAGTACTTGAATTACAATATTTTTCTGCAAAGGTACCTAATGAGACAGTACAAACTAAACTAGAATGTTATGACATCAGTCATGACATTCACACATACACTTGGGTTTTACCAAAAATGCAAGCCAATACCTAAACAACTACAAACTCCCCCTTTGGCAGATTTTTGGCTAAAGACCCTAAGCAATCAGAGATAGATAGCAGCAGAAATAAATGACTGCAGAAAAATAGAGTGTCTAATTGAGCAAGTACATATTAAGTACCAAAATATTCTCCCCCGCTTTAGCCACAAATGGGCCAAAGATACATGTTCATAATGATTATACAGTTATCCAAAACAATTAATAAGAGCAGCAGCAGAAAAAAAAACTGAACACACTTCCAAACTCCACCAGATATCAGCACCAACCAGCAACACCACCAAACAGCAACCAACCTTCAAGCACTGTCATCAGACTCAGAGGATTCGGGCTTCTTTCTTTTCTTATGAGCAATGTCAGCATTCTTCTTTTTGTTTGATGTCTCAACATTCTTAGAGACATCTGGATTTGTTTCAGCATTTGAACTTTCTTGGTTCAGAGGAACAGAAATGCCAGGAACTGAGTGGTTCTCGTTCAGAATTCTTGAAACAATTTTTGCTATTGCTTGATTAACATAGGCTGTCCCTTCCCTATTTGCAATTTCAGGGGGAACTGAAGAAGAAGGATGAGATGGATTACCAGAGGCAGAAGCTTGGGACTTTCCTGCATGTCTTGTTCTCAACTCTTTGACCTTGGTGGGGTTAGTTCCCACTTTTCTACGAGAAGAGATCTCCAGAACTTCAGAGTCCAGACAGGAAGAGATTGTCCTAGAATCTTGATCAGAGGAAGAGGTTGAAATAGTCGTATTGGATGATGATGGTGTTTGAGACATTTTGACAGTCCTAGAGGACCAACAGCAACTGAGGAGAAAATTCTGATTGAGAGACTGGGTTTTGATGAGGAGACGAGAGTGGAAGGAAGCAAGGGAGTGTCTATTCGACTTCTTAAAAGAATTGTAGGAAATGGGAAAATATAATTTTAACCCAATCAGAACAGGCATAACTCCTTTGATCCTTGTTTTAAGCAAAATTAATTGCTACAATTCCTCATGTTGGCAAATACCCAACTTACCCCTTAAGTTTTCAAATTGATTTGCATCTAGAGCCTTGGTAAAAATGTCAGCCAGCTGTAGCTCAGTGGCAACATGTTCCAATTTGATTATCTTCTCTTCTACAAGGTCTCTGATAAAGTGATGTCGTATGTCAATATGTTTGGTCCTGCTATGCTGAATGGGATTCTTGGAAATGTTGATTGTACTCAGATTGTCACAGTACAATGTCATAACATCTTGTGTGACATTATACTCAGTGAGCATCTGTTTCATCCATATCATTTGAGAGCAACTACTACCAGCTGCAATATATTCAGCTTCAGCAGTGGAAAGAGACACACAATTCTGTTTCTTGCTGAACCAGGAAACCAGATTACTTCCCAAGAAGAAACATCCTCCAGAGGTGCTTTTTCTATCATCAGCACTACCAGCCCAATCAGCATCACAGTAGCCAGTCAGAGCTGGTTCACAGCCATGAGTATACATCAATCCATAGTTGTAAGTTCCACTTACATACTTCAAAATTCTCTTCACTTGATTGATATGACTGACTTTGGGATCAGCTTGGTATCTTGCACAAAGTCCAACTGCAAAGGCAATATCAGGTCTGCTGGCAGTTAAGTACAACAAGCTTCCTATCATGCTTCTGTACAGACTTTGATCCACCTTAACCCCACTTGAGTCTTTGGAAAGCTTTAGATGAGTAGGAGCAAGAGTCCTTTTGTGACTTGCATTCTCCATACCAAACTTCTTTACAATGTTCTTAGCATACTTGCTTTGAGATAAGAAGATTGAGTCCTCCATCTGTGAGACTTGTAGTCCAAGAAAATAAGTTAGTTCTCCCATGAGACTCATTTCAAATTCAGCCTGCATCTGATCAGCAAAGTGTTTAACCATATGTTCTGACATTCCTCCAAACACTATGTCATCAACATATATTTGGGCAACCATCAACTTCCCTCCTTCAGTTTTGACAAAGAGAGTTTTGTCCAAGCCTCCTTTTCTATAGCCTTTGTCTGAGAGAAACTTTGTTAACTTGTCATACCATGCTCTAGGAGCTTGTTTCAGGCCATATAGGGCTTTTCTCAATTTGTAGACATGATCAGGGTGGGTTGGATCCACAAAGCCTTTAGGTTGTTCCACATAAGCTTCCTCATTCAAGTACCCATTTAGAAAGGCACTTTTCACATCCATCTGAAATAACTTGAACTTCAGAAGACAAGCAATTGACAACAAGAGTCTGATTGATTCCAGCCTGGCTACAAGTGCAAAGGTTTCATCAAAATCAACCCCTTCAACCTGGGTGTATCCTTGAGCAACAAGTCTTGCCTTATTTCTGGTGACAACTCCTTCAGCATCTGACTTGTTCTTGAATATCCATTTTGTCCCAATGATGTTAGTTCCTTCAAGTCTAGGAACCAGTTCCCAAGCTTCATGTTGCTTGAATTGGTTCAGTTCATCTTGCATTGCACCAATCCAATATTCATCAGTTAAAGCTTCCTTGACATTTCTTGGTTCCATTTTGGACACAAAACAAGAGTTTGAGATGATTTCTCTAGATCTTGTGATGACTCCACTATTGGGATCTCCTATGATGAGTTCTTTTGGATGATCCTTCTGAATTCTGATGGAAGGGATCTTGCTAGCTTCCTTTGATTCAGATTCTGTTGTGGTGGAGTTGGGTAGGTCATTCTGTTGGGTTGAAGTCTCAAAGAATGTCTCAACAGTACAAGGAACATCTATTTCTTCATGATAATCATCAATTATAACATTTATTGATTCCATCATGGTTTTGGTTCTGGAGTTGAATACTCTATAAGCTCTGCTGTTTGAGGAGTATCCTAGAAATATGCCTTCATCACTTTTAGGGTCCAGTTTTCTTCTTTGTTCACGATCAGCCAGAATATAGCATTTGCTGCCAAACACATGGAAGTACTTCACAGTTGGTTTTCTTCCTTTCCAGAGTTCATATATGGTGGATGAGGTTCCCTTTCTCAAGGTGACCCTGTTATGAACATAGCAGGCTGTATTCATAGCTTCAGCACAAAAATACATAGGAAGTCTTCTGGCATGTAACATTGCTCTGGCAGATTCCTGTATGGTCCTGTTTTTTCTTTCCACAACTCCATTTTGCTGAGGTGTTATAGGAGAAGAAAACTCATGACTGATTCCTTCTGAAGAACAGAAATCACCAAACTTGCTGTTTTCAAATTCCTTGCCATGATCACTTCTGATTCTGACAATACATCCTTCCTTCTCTCTTTGAATTCTTTTGCACAATTCTTTAAAAACTTCAAATACATCTGATTTTTCCTTAATGAAATTAATCCAGGTGAATCTGGAAAAATCATCCACAACCACATAGGCATATCTTTTACCACCAAGACTCTCTACTTGCATTGGTCCCATCAGATCCATATGGAGGAGTTCTAGAACCTTAGAGGTGGTCAGATGTCTTGACTTTGGATGTGACATCCTAGTCTGCTTACCAACCTGACATTCACCACAAACTCTTCCTTCATCAATTTGCAGTCTTGGAATCCCTCTGACTGCCTCCAAGGAGATAATCCTCTTCATACCCCTTAGATGAAGATGGCCAAGTTTTTGGTGCCACAGTTTCACCTCTTTTTCTTCTTTTGCAATGGAACACACAGATGAGAAATTAGTGTTCTCAGGCTCCCACAAGTAATAGTTGTCTTTGGATCTGACTCCTTTCATTACTATCTCTTGTTTGTCATTGATTACAAGGCATTCAGATTTTGAGAAATTGACCTTGAATCCTAGATCACACAATTGACTGATACTAATGAGATTAGCGGTCAGCCCTTTCACCAGCAGTACTTCATTCAGACTTGGAACTCCAGGGCAGTCCAAATCACCAACTCCTTTGATTTCACCTTTAGCCCCATCTCCAAAGGTCACAAAACTGGTGGTGTGAGGCTTAACATTATTGAGGAGGTTCTTGATTCCAGTCATGTGTCTGGAACATCCACTGTCAAAGTACCAGTCTTCCTTTGCAGAGACCCTCAGGGAAGTGTGAGGTATCAGTGCAGTAGTCTTTTTCTTCCATTTAGGAGCATGTGGTATCTTTTTAGACTTAGGTGTGACACCTGAGTTCTGATTAGGATATCCATGTAATCTGAAGCAGAAGGGCTTTATGTGGCCATATCTCCCACAATGATGACATCTCCATCTTTGGTACCTTTTCTTCATATGTCTCTGATCCTGATGTTGAGAGTTGTGTTGAGACATCTGTTTTGACATTTGCTTACCAGTACCAGATTTCTTTGCTTCCATAAATCCTAGTCCAGATTTATTTCCCACATTTTGTCCAACCTGAAGAATCTCTTCCAATTTGTCTGTTCCATTTGTCAACATCTTGACAGATTTGGTCATTTGATTCAGTTGTGAGTTCAGCAATTGAACTTCTCCTTCTAGATGACTTATAGTTTCAAGGTTTGCCCTTTTTTCAGCCTCCAGCTTTATGATGAGTTTTGATTGTTTCTCATTCTGCACACAGACTTCAGTACTTCTGATACACAATTTCTTGTAAGTATTGGCCAGTTCTTTAAAAGTCACCTCTTCATCACTGATGTCACTTTCAGAGGTACAAACACCAGTTAAAGCAGTAACTCGTTTGGCAGATTCTTCTTCAGAATTACTTTCTGAATCACAGTCAGACCAAGTAACTGTCATTCCTTTGTGTTTCTTAAGAAAGGTAGGACATTCAGCTCGAATATGCCCATATCCTTCACAACCATGGCATTGAATTCCTCTGCCTTGAATTCCCTTCTCTTCTGACCTTGGTCTTCTGCTGGAACTGTCAATGTCAGAGGGAATGTTATGAACATTAGACCTTGACTTTGGATCTATTCTTTTGATGAGTTTGTTGAACTGTCTTCCAAGCATGGCTATAGCTTCTGAAATATTTTCTTCAACATCAGTGTTAGACATAAGAGCTATGCTCTTGTTCTTTTTGTCACCATTATCAGTGATCCCCATCTCAAAAGTCTGAAGAGACCCAATAACTTCATCCACTTTCAACTTGCTGATGTCTTGGGCTTCCTCTATGGCAGTTACCTTCATTGCAAATCTTTTAGGTAAGGATCTGAGAATCTTCCTCACCAGTTTTTCTTCTGACATCTTTTCTCCCAGTGCTCCTGAGGTGTTGGCAATCTCCAAGATGTTCATGTGAAACTCATGAATGGTTTCATCTTCCATCATTTTTAGATTCTCAAACTTGGTAGTCAACATCTGAAGCCTTGACATTTTTACTTTGGAAGTGCCCTCATGAGTAGTTTTGAGAGTGTCCCAAACTTCCTTGGCCAGTTCATATTGATGTACTAATCTGAAAATGTTTCTATCAATTCCATTGAACAAGGCATTTAAAGCTTTGGAATTTCCCAGGGCTAACTCATCTTCTTCTTTACTCCAATCTTCCTCAGGCTTCAGACTGATTGTCCCATCTTTCTCAGTTATGGTGGGATGAATCCATCCTTTGTCAGCAGCTCTCCAAGCCTTTTTGTCCAGAGATTTTAGGAAGGCAATCATACGAGGTTTCCAGTAGTCATAATTAGTTCCATCCAGAATGGGTGGTCTATTTCCAAAAACTCCTTCTTTGTCCATAGTGCCAGAAAGTGATATCCCTAGATCTCACCCAGTAATACAAGCAGGGTGCCTGCTCTGATGCCAATTGAAATTCTGGCTGCAGATACTCAATGTCACGTTCAATGTTATGACACCGTATCTGACTTGCTATATGACAGTAAATACAAAAGCAATAAAGAACACAGTCAATTGTTTACCCAGTTCAGTGTGCAACAACACCTACTCTGGGGGCTACCAAGCCAGGGAGGAAATCCACTATAAGAGATGTTAATTCAGGAATAAACCAACCAGTTTATCTCCTTCGCTTAAGACCTACCCAATGCAATTCCAATCTAAGTAAACTTAAACCTGAGTTCCTACTCACTCCCCCTCAATCACAGCAGTGATACATAAAACAATTTGACTAAAGAATTGATGAAGACACTCTTCAAAAACAAACACTTGATTAAGCTTCACAGCTTTTTAATCAAGCAACACAATCACTCTTGCTTCACAGCTTTGAGTGATGCACACAACTAACTTGACTCTGCTACACAGCTTTAGTCAAGGAACATTCAAACACTCTTGCTTCAAAGCTTTGAATGCTACACAACCCTTACAATTAAAAACCTATTCCAAGTCACTTATCACAATGATAATTGCTTGGAGTACAATAATCAAACCTATACAGTTTACAAATGATCTTCTGATCAATAAAAGGGATTCCTTGCAAAACAGCAGCTCTGTTGAATATATAGCAGCTGCAACTTCAGTTAGGGTTTCCACAAAAACCTAGGGTTAATTCCGTTTGACCTAAAGACCAGGTCACAGGACTTTATTAACCAGGTTAGGGTTGAGCTAGGTTACCCCTCAGAAAACGCAGGATTCTGTTCTGGAAAGACTGAGTTATTTTCCTGAAAAAACTCAGACTTATCCAACCTGCAAACCTGTTAGTTCAGAACAGGATGTCATAACATCTGTTATGACATATGAGAAAACCTGTCTACTGAGACCCAATAACTCCATCTCAAAAGTCTGAAGAGACCCAATAACTTCATCCACTTTCAACTTGCTGATGTCTTGGGCTTCCTCTATGGCAGTTACCTTCATTGCAAATCTTTTAGGTAAGGATCTGAGAATCTTCCTCACCAGTTTTTCTTCTGACATCTTTTCTCCCAGTGCTCCTGAGGTGTTGGCAATCTCCAAGATGTTCATGTGAAACTCATGAATGGTTTCATCTTCCATCATTTTTAGATTCTTAAACTTGGTAGTCAACATCTGAAGCCTTGACATTTTTACTTTGGAAGTGCCCTCATGAGTAGTTTTGAGAGTGTCCCAAACTTCCTTGGCCAGTTCATATTGATGTACTAATCTGAAAATGTTTCTATCAATTCCATTGAACAAGGCATTTAAAGCTTTGGAATTTCCCAGGGCTAACTCATCTTCTTCTTTACTCCAATCTTCCTCAGGCTTCAGACTGATTGTCCCATCTTTCTCAGTTATGGTGGGATGAATCCATCCTTTGTCAGCAGCTCTCCAAGCCTTTTTGTCCAGAGATTTTAGGAAGGCAATCATACGAGGTTTCCAGTAGTCATAATTAGTTCCATCCAGAATGGGTGGTCTATTTCCAAAAACTCCTTCTTTGTCCATAGTGCCAGAAAGTGATATCCCTAGATCTCACCCAGTAATACAGGCAGGGTGCCTGCTCTGATGCCAATTGAAATTCTGGCAGCAGATACTCAATGTCACGTTCAATGTTATGACACCGTATCTGACTTGCTATATGACAGTAAATACAAAAGCAATAAAGAACACAGTCAATTGTTTACCCAGTTCAGTGTGCAACAACACCTACTCTGGGGGCTACCAAGCCAGGGAGGAAATCCACTATAAGAGATGTTAATTCAGGAATAAACCAACCAGTTTATCTCCTTCGCTTAAGACCTACCCAATGCAATTCCAATCTAAGTAAACTTAAACCTGAGTTCCTACTCACTCCCCCTCAATCACAGCAGTGATACATAAAACAATTTGACTAAAGAATTGATGAAGACACTCTTCAAAAACAAACACTTGATTAAGCTTCACAGCTTTTTAATCAAGCAACACAATCACTCTTGCTTCACAGCTTTGAGTGATGCACACAACTAACTTGACTCTGCTACACAGCTTTAGTCAAGGAACATTCAAACACTCTTGCTTCAAAGCTTTGAATGCTACACAACCCTTACAATTAAAAACCTATTCCAAGTCACTTATCACAATGATAATTGCTTGGAGTACAATAATCAAACCTATACAGTTTACAAATGATCTTCTGATCAATAAAAGGGATTCCTTGCAAAACAGCAGCTCTGTTGAATATATAGCAGCTGCAACTTCAGTTAGGGTTTCCACAAAAACCTAGGGTTAATTCCGTTTGACCTAAAGACCAGGTCACAGGACTTTATTAACCAGGTTAGGGTTGAGCTAGGTTACCCCTCAGAAAACGCAGGATTCTGTTCTGGAAAGACTGAGTTATTTTCCTGAAAAAACTCAGACTTATCCAACCTGCAAACCTGTTAGTTCAGAACAGGATGTCATAACATCTGTTATGACATATGAGAAAACCTGTCTACTGAGACCCAATAACTCCATCTCAAAAGTCTGAAGAGACCCAATAACTTCATCCACTTTCAACTTGCTGATGTCTTGGGCTTCCTCTATGGCAGTTACCTTCATTGCAAATCTTTTAGGTAAGGATCTGAGAATCTTCCTCACCAATTTTTCTTCTGACATCTTTTCTCCCAGTGCTCCTGAGGTGTTGGCAATCTCCAAGATGTTCATGTGAAACTCATGAATGGTTTCATCTTCCATCATTTTTAGATTCTTAAACTTGGTAGTCAACATCTGAAGCCTTGACATTTTTACTTTGGAAGTGCCCTCATGAGTAGTTTTGAGAGTGTCCCAAACTTCCTTGGCCAGTTCATATTGATGTACTAATCTGAAAATGTTTCTATCAATTCCATTGAACAAGGCATTTAAAGCTTTGGAATTTCCCAGGGCTAACTCATCTTCTTCTTTACTCCAATCTTCCTCAGGCTTCAGACTGATTGTCCCATCTTTCTCAGTTATGGTGGGATGAATCCATCCTTTGTCAGCAGCTCTCCAAGCCTTTTTGTCCAGAGATTTTAGGAAGGCAATCATACGAGGTTTCCAGTAGTCATAATTAGTTCCATCCAGAATGGGTGGTCTATTTCCAAAAACTCCTTCTTTGTCCATAGTGCCAGAAAGTGATATCCCTAGATCTCACCCAGTAATATAGGCAGGGTGCCTGCTCTGATGCCAATTGAAATTCTGGCTGCAGATACTCAATGTCACGTTCAATGTTATGACACCGTATCTGACTTGCTATATGACAGTAAATACAAAAGCAATAAAGAACACAGTCAATTGTTTACCCAGTTCAGTGTGCAACAACACCTACTCTGGGGGCTACCAAGCCAGGGAGGAAATCCACTATAAGAGATGTTAATTCAGGAATAAACCAACCAGTTTATCTCCTTCGCTTAAGACCTACCCAATGCAATTCCAATCTAAGTAAACTTAAACCTGAGTTCCTACTCACTCCCCCTCAATCACAGCAGTGATACATAAAACAATTTGACTAAAGAATTGATGAAGACACTCTTCAAAAACAAACACTTGATTAAGCTTCACAGCTTTTTAATCAAGCAACACAATCACTCTTGCTTCACAGCTTTGAGTGATGCACACAACTAACTTGACTCTGCTACACAGCTTTAGTCAAGGAACATTCAAACACTCTTGCTTCAAAGCTTTGAATGCTACACAACCCTTACAATTAAAAACCTATTCCAAGTCACTTATCACAATGATAATTGCTTGGAGTACAATAATCAAACCTATACAGTTTACAAATGATCTTCTGATCAATAAAAGGGATTCCTTGCAAAACAGCAGCTCTGTTGAATATATAGCAGCTGCAACTTCAGTTAGGGTTTCCACAAAAACCTAGGGTTAATTCCGTTTGACCTAAAGACCAGGTCACAGGACTTTATTAACCAGGTTAGGGTTGAGCTAGGTTACCCCTCAGAAAACGCAGGATTCTGTTCTGGAAAGACTGAGTTATTTTCCTGAAAAAACTCAGACTTATCCAACCTGCAAACCTGTTAGTTCAGAACAGGATGTCATAACATCTGTTATGACATATGAGAAAACCTGTCTACTGATTTAGCAAAATGTGATCATTTTGCAAAATGCTCAGATACACACTTATAAACATCAGTACTTGAATTACAATATTTTTCTGCAAAGGTACCTAATGAGACAGTACAAACTAAACTAGAATGTTATGACATCAGTCATGACATTCACACATACACTTGGGTTTTACCAAAAATGCAAGCCAATACCTAAACAACTACATACACTCTTCCTCTTTCTCTTTGTCAATGATGATGGTATTATGAGATTTTTGCTCCTTAATTCTTCTCTTCATTTGCTATGTTAATGATGAGGGTGCTCATGTTTGAACTGTTTTTGTTGACTGATGAGGCTAAGCTGTGTTTGTAGTTTAGGCAGGTTTAAAGCTTTGAGTAAGCTAGCTGTTAGTTTTGCTCCAACAGGCTTTCGGTTTGGAGGCAGGTTTGAATGGTTTTTGAGGTAGTTTTTGGCAGGCTTGCTGTTTAGTTTGAGGCAGGCTTGTGTTAGTTTGCTGGTTTGGATGCAGTTTTGCAGGTTTCTCAAACTTGTAGTTTTGCAAGTTTTCTTTGGTTTTGAAAACAGGTCTGTAAGTTTGTGACTTATGTTTGTGATTTATGTTTGTGATTTATGTTTGTTATTTATGTTTGTGGTTTTGGGTTTGTTTGGCCTTCATGTAGGCTTGGACTTTTTAACAGGTTTGTATGGTTTGTGAGGCAGTTTTTGCTTCTGCAGTATGTGGGCAAGTTTGAAAATGGGTTGCAGTTTTTTTGCTCTCTCTTCCTGTTTTCTGCTGGTTTGCAGCATATATGCTTTGAAACAGGCTTGCCCTTTTGTTTTTGAAGGCAGGCCTGTGACTTGCAGTTTTCTGAAGGCAAGCTTGTAACTTGCAGTTCTTTTTTTGCCTCTTGAACTAACACCCTTGTTTGACAGGTTCCATCATATCCTTATGCATTTTTCTGCTTTGGTAGCAGGTTTTCTGGTTGAGCTTCTATGGGCTCCCCTGGACTGCTATGTTGTTAAATTTATTTTCTTTTTCACTGCTTTTGTACAGCCTGCCAAACTGCAAAACCTTCTTCTCATTCTCTCTTTCTCTCTCCATAAAAATCATTTTAAATTGCTTAATATGTTTTTTAATCTGAAAAGCTTGTTTTGGCCAGAATATGATGAAATGTTTTGACAAGCCTGCTTGCTTGTATCTTGGTTTATCTCTGTATTTTCCATATTTTCTGCATTGACAGTTTATTTTTGACAGATTGGTTACTTGATTGACAGTTTTGCAACTTAGTTTGCTTTTCTGTTTTGACAGTTAGTTTGCATCTTGAAACTCAGTTTGGCAGTTCAGTTTGACATTGTGTTCAGCCTTGTGCCTTCTTTGTGTGCAACCTTGTGCCTTGTACCTTTGTATTTAATTGATTATATGCTTGCAAAATTATTTTACTTTCCTCTTTGTGAACCAAGAAGAGAAATCTTCTTGTGATTTGCAAAGAGGACAAGTAAAACATGATGAAACCAAAAACAATCTGATTCCGGCCAACAAGCTTTAATGATCACTTTATATTTATCTGCTTGAAAATGCTTTTCAATTTATCTGCACTGATTTCTTTTTTTTCTCTATCCTTTGCAGGTAATTATCAGTTGAATAATGGAAGAAGCAATAGAAGATCAAAGATTTCAAGAGATTTAGATTTATTTTCTTTTCATTTATTGTAACAAATATTATTGTAAACACTGTAAATTATAAATTTACAATATTCGAATAACATTTGTAACAATATTTGAAATAAATAAATAAAAAGTCTTTGTCAAATAAGAATTATTTACTGTCAAATATTTCATCCTTTCTTTTGCACTGTCTATTTAATTATTTAAATTTCTTGAATTAAAATAATTGGAAATGTATCCCAATAACTTTAATCCAGATGAAATAAATAAATCAACAAACTTTGTCGCCTCGCAATCTCGCAACAATCACAATACGCCTGGCACTCTAATTAATCATATTCTTTGTACAGTTAAACAAAACAAACATTCCACGCCCCTTTCACTTCACTGATCAAACCAATGCATCAAAGTTTCAATCAAAAGCCTCAGCTCCTATCCCAGATGTTTAGGTTTTGAGAAATAAACAACAATCTTGAACAAGCGTAAAAATAATGTAACAGTCAATTGAAATACTGTGGATTCAATTTCTTCTGAGAAATGCGTGCGCAAACCCTAATCCTGGATTATTGTCAAAGGAACGTCTGCTTGATCAATTCCTGAGCCAATTTCAACAAAAATCAGTGAAAACCCTAATTCTGGATTTACTGTCAAAGAAAAGTCTGTTTGACCGATTCTTGGGTCAATCTTGAAAGATCAGGGAAAACCTTGAAGTTGTGATTTCTTGTGAAAAAGGGAGGGCAAATTTTGGGGTGCAACAGACATCAGCCTATGAGACCATCTCATACTCTGCTCATTTCTTAAAACAAACTAGGGTAGGTGAGAAATAAACCACCTAGCCAATAGAGGAGTGCAACACAGAAGGGTCCCTCTTCTCTTTAGAGTGCGAGTATGCAGAGAGTGTAGAATATCCCCAAGTAAAGTAGGTACCAGATTGTGAGACAGAAAAACCTTAACCGCATTCACATATATGAGTTGGTCCGTGTTAGGGAATAGTACGATCCCGTAGATGTGAAGGGCCAGCACTTCTTTAAAAGCTTGTAAATCTAGATTATCCCAAAAATAGTGAGCTTTCTCAAATAGAAACTTAACTGGAAATCATTGGACACCTCTTCTGGTTTCCCAATTTGCCACTACATCAGACTGTTGTAAAGACAGAGCTTGAGCAATCTCTTCAGGCTTTGGGTATCTTTTCATACTGTTGAATGGTAACTGATTAAGGATAGGTACCCCAAATAACTGAGATAACTCCTCCATAGTAGGCACTAACTGGTAATCAGGAAAAGTGAAGCAGTGGTGCAACGGGTCAAAGAACTGAAAGAGCACCTTTAACATTTCTTCATCAGGGTTTAAAGTGACCAAGTTGAGAAGTCGACCATGTTTTTCAGTGAAGGTAGAGCTTTTAGGGATCCTTGATTCTAACTCCTTGAGTTGAGGAGGTACTTTCACAAGGTTGATTTGGATAGTGTTCCTGCGAGCGGATGTCATGTCCTACAAAACAAGACAAAGATAAGCCCTAGAAAATCCTTGAAATGGTTAGTATGATATGCCATGTTATGATGTCATGATTATGCTAAGAAATCAAAAATATAGGAAGCAAATCACACAAAGACCTTAGGTTTAAGGCTTGCATGGGTTTTAAGGTAATACCCTCTTGAAGTTTAGATTGGTTCAACCTGTCCTATAAATAGTAATCGGGTTCTAAGGGATTTCAATATCACTAATCTTTCCCACAAGTTTCATTTGATAGGCAACTGACTTGTAACCAAACAAGACTCGGGAGTTAAATCTCAATGAGTATAGCATCGAGTATCTGCCGATTTTGGGAATACACCAAAGACGGCCATCTCACTACGTCCTAATGGCCAAGTTGTTCAATTAAAGGTTCTTAGGTCAATTGACGCTTCATGGCACCATGCAGCAGCCCTGTATTCTCCTTGATTAACTCAATGGATACTGGTACTAACCAAAGTGTCACATCAATGTATCCATCGCTTCAACTGTGTCGGTATACCCCATACAGTTTCCACGATCTATTGCTACTTACCTAAAAGGTTTCCCCAAATCCGGGTGTAGGATCTATAGTAACCTAAACAGTACCCTTAAAAATAAAGCAATCAATACAAAGAAAACATATTATAAATGATGTAGACCCTAAGGTAAACCCCACTTTATAGAATCCCTAGCAGAGTCGCCAGTTCTGTGATACGGTGGCAGAACTGATACTGGTTTGCGTTTTTTGTTCGCAAATGTTGCAGTAAGAAAGAGTCGCCATCGACTTTTCTTTTATCCAGCAAAGGAAAGGTTGAAAAGAACAGAAAAAAGACCTTTTCGAGTGTTTTGAGTCAGGGGGTAGATTATGGAAAGGAAAGGTGTTAGCATCCTTTCCATCCGTGGTTTTCAACGGGCTGTTAGGTACTTACTCATTTTGAAAACTGTTTTCGTGTTTGTGTGTTTTGAAAGATCTTGTTTGCTTTATGGTAACTCTTGTATCAGTCCTCAAGAGTGTGATAAATCATTTTTTGAAAATAAGTTTTAATGTGTGTAATTGTAAAAAGATTAAATTTGAGCAAGTACTTAAGAACTGTCTACCTACTCAAAAAAAAGTTCTTTTCCTCCTTTCCTTTAGATAGTGCTATCCTACTATTAGTGAATAGCTCGCCCTATCGTCGGATGTTGAAAAAAATTAAAAAGGGACATTTATGGTCATCGAAGGCAACATGTAAGGATACCTTAGCATTTCGAAGGGACTGTCATCATATAGGCGACATCAAGGGACAAGATCATTTCTCATAGGAAACTCGAGGGGCATTAAGGGACTATGATCTTTATGATGACTTTTAGATTGAGGGTCTTCTGCTAAGATATCCCTATGTTCGAGGGATATGACCACTCTTTTCCGAGGCAACCAAGTGAGGAGTACCCTAAGGGTGCAAGTGTGCAACAGTGTGTTTTTTCCAGATATTTTGTCTTATGTTAGTGATCTAATGATTATTTGATTTAATCTTGTCATGCACACCTAAGTTACTAGCAGTCTATATACAAGCATATAAGAAATATAAAGCGAGAAATAAAGTCCTACGCTATTACAAGACTTTGGTGTAAATACATAAATAATGGACGAAAAGTAAAATGCGAAAATTGAAAACCCTAATTAACTATTACAAACTGGGCGCAGTTACATAAATAATAAAAAATAATCGCATGGAAAAATAATAACGCCCAAAATTTAAGACTGGCCGTGTTAGAAACCCTAAGAATTTAATTGCTCATTAGAAATATTTTTTTTGGTATTTTATGAAAAAAAATTGGAAGTTTAACCTAATTCTCTAATTAATTTTAAATTGAAGAAAAAAGGTTAAAATTTAATTAAATTAATTTGCAAAAAATTAATTTTATAAAAAAAATTCTAAGTCCTAAAATTTTTATGATTTTTATTTTATTTTATGATTTTAAAAAAAGTGAATAATCAAAAAATAAACTAATTAAAAAAACTAGAATAAGGAAGTTAGAAAAATGGGCCTGAGGGGGTGAGAAACCCAATTGAGGGGTGATGATGGAATTTGTGCTATGGGCCCAGATCTGTTGGCCCACATCCTATGTTGGATCTAGTGTTGTTGTGGAAGGAAGGTCCATCATGGGGAAGTGTTTCTGGGCGCTGGATATGGAGGATGAGTGATCCAATGGTGATGATTATAGAGCGCATGATACGCGTGAGTGTCTTGGCCATACTGGATCTGCAAGAATCTCATTAGAAAAAAATAAACTTCAATACCTGGGGATCGAACCCAGAACTTTCCCTTTGCACCCTTATGCCTTTGCCATCTGCGCTGCTGGATCATTCATATATATAATCAAAACAAAAATATATAATATAAAACAAGGACAACTGCTGAGTTGTCAAACACACGCAAGCTAGTGGGGTCCCTGTTCTTCAAATGGTCCAATCAGAACATCCTACCATGCCACGTAAGGTTCTTGGTCAGTCAAACAACCCTGGATGGTGATTTAGGTCATCTTCCCCGACTAGCCAAAAACCTAATATGCAAAATAGGGAGATTTGAAGCCTGAAATTTTGCCTACCCCCTCTAAATTATAGGCGGCGATCACGATGGTGGTATTCTTTATGGCTGAAATGGCCTGTAAACACAGATGCGAAGAAACAGAAAACTTGTGCCCTAACAATGGCACTTCTTGTTTCTGGCATCAAAGCTTGCATGTAATGGTTCAAAACATGCGCAAATATGATGTTAAACTCAAATATGTGCAGATATATTATTTACATGTCTTGAATCGAAAGTTTGAAGTTTGAAAGTTTTGCAAACCGTGAGTTATCATAGTGTTAGACGGTGTGGCAAGTGATCGAGAGGGGGGGGGGGGGGGGTGAATAGATCACCTCTTAGTTTTTCAAGGATTTAAAATTGTTTTATCAAAGCGAGTTGAAAGCAGCGAGAATTTATGTCCTGAATCAATTTCGTCTACTTTGAACCGACTACTAGAAAACTTGACATGTGAAAACTTTGCTGGATTTTTATAAAATGAAATGGATGAATGCACAACTCAGAAATCTTGACGTTTTAATGCACTTATCATAAAACAGAATTTCCAATGAATTTAGAAATATGATAGGAATTTTGTCAAACAATTGGCGTATGCTTGTATAATGATTTAATAGTGGTGGTTTGGTGAAAATGTTTGAGCCACTATGTTTATCATTAGACTGTAAAACATAGCACGCCAATTGAATTGCAAAAGTATAGAATATGTAAAATTGTAAAGAGAAAGAAAGAGAGAACGATATGCAGGCAGTTTGGTAAGGAAGTTCCCCACTGTCGTCCTCGCGTGTGGGTACGTCTCCCTCTCAATTTCACAATCGAAACTGAGAACTTTTATATATCAATATGCTGAATGTTTGATAGCAAGGTTACACTAAAGAGAAAGAAAGAAATCCATATGATCTTCTTCTTCTTGTAAGAACCACCACTTGATATGAGATGTATCAAGATTCCCTGCAAAGTCACCGAATGATCCTCCGCTTCCACGACCTGTTTGTTCAAAGTCCTTCCGATTTCTAAACCCCTCGCTACGGCTGAATCCGACTCGCGTGACCGTGGCTGACAAAACCCTCAAGAACACACCCGTTCTTGAAGGACAAACCCTCTGGTTTATTTATTGAAGCTTCCTCTTCAACCTTCAACTCAGCTAGACTTCTTCAAGACAGAGCTGAACGTTATCTCAAACCGCTTGATTCAATTCAACAAGAATGTTTTATTTTCTTTGTTGTTGTTGAATGTAAGATGGTTGAGAAGATGATGAAGATGAAGGAATGAAAAGCTTCTAGTTGCTCACAATTGTTTTGCACACAATCTTCTATGTTTCTATGTTAAATCTGAAGAAATGCTTGCTTATATTTATAACAGAAAACGGTTAGTCAAAAAGAAAGTGATATGAGTCGATGCATGTTGGTCATGTGTCGACTCATGTTAGTTATATGTAACAGGATGAGTCGATACATTATGTTTTGAGTCGATACAAAATCATGTTATAGCATTTTACAGAACCAACACTTTTATACCCGTCGACACATAATGCGTATGTGTCGATACATACTGATTGTAAATTTAACTTTTGAACTTAAAACATAGTATGAGTCGACACATGATATTATGTATCGATACATATAAGTTTCAAAACATTTTCTAGGATCATCAGAATGTTTTGTGTTGATACATAATGCGTATGTGTCGATACATACTGATTGTAAATTTAACTTTTGAATTTAAAACATAGTATGAGTCGACACATGATATTATGTATCGATACATATAAGTTTCAAAATGTTTTCCAGGATCATCAGAATGTTTTGTGTCGATACATAAGGTTTTGTGTCGATTCATACAAGTATTACAGGGGCATCAAAATATTATGTGTCGATGCATGAAATTTATGTATCGATGCATGCAATTTTTAGATTTACATTCCAGGATCATCAAAGAGTTATGTATCGACTCATAAGCTTTTGTATCGATACATAATAGTTTTGAGATACAATTCCAGGGACTTCAGAAAGCTATGTATCGATACAAAACTTGATGTGTCGACTCATAATGATGCATTATGAGAGAAATGTAATTTTGGCATATTCAAACATGTTATATTATATTGCAATCATTCAAAATCAATATATGAAGGGGTTGCTCACAAACTCCCCCTTTTTGATGATGGCAAATATCTTATGATGTGTCGTGATATAGTGTGAATGAAAAAAGCTTGCTCCCCCTGATTTTGTGTATCTTCTTCCTAATACAAGCACAATATTCACTGACACACTCTTCTTCTCCCCCTTTGACCATATCAAAAAGAGAATAAGCAACAGTTTCAAGAAACTCAGCACATAGGAAAATTTATATACAATTTCAGCGGTTAATGGACTTGGCATTCACACAAAATGTCAGGCATAAAGTTATCAATAAGTGAGTAAATAGCAGAGTAAACATAAAGTAATCATGTTAAAAGTAATGCATTGGTAGATAAAAAGTTAGATTACATAAGTACGATAAATAGTTTGAAAGAGACATTTATAAAAGCACTTGAAAGAAACAAAATGAGTGAGTCAAGGGAATATGGATTTTGACAGATTTTGCAGTTTTTACACAGTTTCTTGCTAGAAAGGGAATATGGTATCATACCAAAAAAGTGACTTATCTGAAGTGTGTTATGCATGCCTAATGATATGATGTAAATTACATATGTCAAATTCAAACAATTTATGTAAAAGAGATATACGAAGACATTTTCAGTGAACATTTAGATCAACTTATAGGTGATTGAGGGTGAAGATAGGAAGGATATTACCTCGTTTGGTTAGATAAGTGAACACACGTACTAAAGCTGAAAAAGCACATCTTAACAGTATGGTGTGACATAGATATATTTCAATTACATATATGTTTAGGACATCACGTATGAGAGATCTAAAATCCCTAGCTCACGGCGGATGTTGAAGAAGAGGTCTGTTGCAAGTGGTTTTGTAAAGATGTCAGCAAGTTGATTTTTAGTATCAACATGCTCAAACGTAACATCCTCCTTTTCAACATGATTGCGTAGAAAGTGATGTCTAATTTCTATGTGTTTAGTGCGTGAGTGAAAAACTGGATTCTTAGTGAGGTTTATAGCACTTGTATTGTCACATTGGATTGGAATACGTTTTAATTGAATATCGTAGTCTTGTAATTGTTGCTTCAGCCATAAGATCTGAGCACAACAGCTACCGGCTGCAACGTATTCAGCTTTAGCAGTTGACTAAGCAACAAAAACTTTCTTTTTGCTATGCCAACTTATTAAAGAGTTTGAAAACAAGTGACATGTTCCACTAGTGCTTTTCCTATCTGATTTGCAGCCAGCAAAATCAGAATCAGTGTAACCTACTAAACTGCAATCGCTTCCCTTGGAATACTATAGCCCATACTTAGGTGTATTATTGAGATACCTAAGTATACGCTTGATATCTTTCAAGTGGGATTCCTTAGGATCCGATTGATATCGTGCACACATGCAAACACTAAACATGATGTCAGGCCTATATGCTGTAAGATACAAGAGTGATCCGATCATACCTCTATATTTCTTGACATCGACACTCTTACTGTGTTCATCCTTGTCTAAATTTTCGTTGGTAGGAATGGGAGTATCAATTGGTTTAGATTTGTTCATCCCAAATTGTTTAAGCAACTCTTGGCAATGTTTTTGTTTGACATATAATTGTGCCTTCATTGAGCTGCTTTATTTGGAGACCGAGAAAGTAGTTTAGCTCCCCCATGAGGCTCATCTCAAATTCACCCTGCATGACTTTGGAAAATTCCTCGACCAAGTGTAGATTAGTTGAACCAAAAATAATGTCCATCTACGTATATTTGAACTAAAAGAATGTGCTTTCCTTTATGTTTAATGAAAAGAGTAGTGTCCACTTGACCTCTTGAATAGCCATGATCAAGTAGAAATTTACTAAGTCTTTCATACCAGACCCGAGGAGCTTGTTTAAGACCATATAAAGCTCGTTTTAATTTAAATACATGATCTGGATATTCGTTATTTTCAAAACCGAGAGGTTGTGAGACATACACTTCTTCATTTATGACTCCGTTAAGAAAGGCACACTTTACATCCATTTGATAAAGCTTAAAATCTTTTGCACACGCATAAGCGAGCAAAAGACGTATAGCCTCAAGGCGAGCAACTGGAGCATAAGTCTCCTCATAATCAATGCCCTCCTCTTGGTTATACCCCTGTGCTACCAAGCATGCTTTATTGTGGGTTATCATTCCGTTTTCATCAAGTTTATTTCTAAAAACCCATTTAGTGCTTATGATATGATGGTCTTGCGGACGAGGGACAAGTTCCCAAACGTCATTTCTTTTAAACTGATTTAGCTCATCTTGCATGGCCATTAGCCAAAATTCATCAATCAAGGCCTCTTTGGCATTCTTAGGTTCTACTTGTGAAACGAAAGCAAAATGATAACAACAATTACTTATCTTGGAGCGAGTCATTACTCCTTTTGAGATGTCTCCCAATATGTTGTCAATGGGATGGTCTTTAGAGGACTTCCAAACTAGTGGAAGATCATTTTCTTCCATTTTCTCTTCTTCCTCATCTTTTGAAGGGCTTGTATCTTTTTCTTCCTTATCATCAATTGTTTTGGATTAAACATTTTCTTCAACGGTTTCTTTGAGTATATTTTCAGTAGATACACCTGCACCATCAAGAGAAATACCTTTTCCGACACATTTCGGATACGATTCATCAAAAGAGACATGAACTGACTCCTCAACTATAAGTAGACGTTTATTGTATACCCTATATGTTTTGCTTGATTGTGAGTATCCGAGAAAGATACCTTCATCTGCTTTTGCATCAAATTTTCCAAGATTTTCTTTTCCATTATTTAAGACAAAACATTTGCAACCGAATACATGAACATGTGACAGGTTTGGCTTTCTTCCTTTCAAAATTTCATAATGTGTTTTATCCAAAATTGGACGAATTAGTATTCTGTTTAAAACATAGCAGGCTGTGCTAATTGCATCAGCCCAGAAATATTTTGGCAATCCACCTTCATTGAGCATAGTTCTTGCTAGCTCCTCTAAGACGTGATTTTTGCGCGCCACTACTCCATTCTGCTGTGGAGTTCGAGGTGATGAAATATTATGCTCAATACCATGCTTGTCACAGTAATTATCAAAGAGATGGTTTTGAAATTCACCTCCATGATCACTTCGAATTGCAATTATTTTCAATTCCATTCTATTTTGAGATAGTTTTGCAAAACTCTTAAAAGCAGAAAAAGTTTCATTTTTTGCTATGAAGGAATATAGTCCAAGTAAATCTAGAGTAGTCGTCAACAATAACAAAACCATAATAATTTCTGAAATTCTGGCAACAGATACTCAATATCACAGTGAATGTTATGACACCGTATCTGACACATTTTAAGACAGTAATTTAAAAGCAGTAGATAACACAGTCAATTGTTTACCCAGTTCAGTGTGTAACAACACCTACTCTGGGGGCTACCAAGCCAGGGAGGAAATTCACTATAAGAGATATTAATTCAGGAATAAACCAACCAGTTTATCTCCTTCACTGAAGACCTACCCAATGCAACTTCAATCTAAGTTCAACTTAAACCTGAGTTCCTACTCACTCCCTCTCAATCACAGCAGTGATACTAAACAATTGACTAATGAAATTATGAAGACACTCTTCAGTACATACACTTGATTTTGCTTCACAGCTTTAATCAAGTAACACAAACACTCGTGTTTCAAAGATTTGAGTGATACACAACCCTAACTTGACTTTGCTTCAAAGCTTTAATCAAGTAACACAAACACTCGTGCTTCAAAGCTTTGAGTGATACACAACCCTTACAACCAAATCCTACTCCAAATTACTTATCACAATGATAATTGATTGGCTCACAGTAGTTACAACTATACAGTCCCTTATTGATCTTCTGTCAAAAAGTATCTTTCACCAACAGTCTTCATGAGGAATATATATCCAGCTATTCTTCTGTTAGGGCTTCCACGAAAATAGCTAGGGTTAATTAGGGTTAACCTCAAGACTTGGTCATAGGTATTTAACAACCAGATTAGGGTTAAGCAGAGTTAACCTAATGTCCACGTGAGAATCTAACCTGGACTGTATAAACCAGATTCCTGAAAATTCTCAGGAATAACAAATCTGCACAAATGTTAGATCAGTACAGGATGTCTTAACATTGGTTATGACAACAAGAATCTTATCTACTGATTTTGGTAGAATGCAATAAATATGATCATTTCATAATGATCAGCTAAACACTCATATTGAGCAGCTCCTGTATGACATTCTTTTTTTGTAGAATGTACCTTGTATCCCAGAATGTTATGACATCAGTCATGACATTCACACAACTGGTTTTACCAAAAAACATGCCAACAACCAAACACTTACAAACTCCCTCTTTGGCAAATTTTTGGCTAAAACCCCTAAACAATCAGAGATTAGAAAGCAGCAGAATTAATAATATCTACCAAGTCTATTTCTACCAAAATTATCACAAAATCTTCTCCCCTCTTTAGCCATAAATAGGCCAAAGGTACTTGTACTTTTAAGTTATACAGTCATCCAAAAGGAATAATAAAAACACAGAGAAAAAAAAATCAAAAGTCATTTGCAGCAACACTGATCTTCAAGCACTGTCATCTTCAGAGGAGGTAATATCTTCAGCATTAAGCTGGTCTTCAGCAGCATCCTCTTCCCTTCTTTGTCCTTCAATCTCCTCATGTTCTAGTCTAGCAATCAGGTCCTCAAGAGTCATTTTCCTTGTATCAAGCTCTTTGCAGGTTTCCTTCAGCACAGCTATAACATCAGCCTTCTTGGAATGAGATTTGACAGTTGATGTCTCAGCAGATGTCACGACAATGTCAGGAACATGATTTCCCTGAAATAGCTTATTGTGCAAACCAAGAGCAGGGGCTCTTTTGCATACAATATCTTTTTCAACTAGAATGTCAGGATACTGAGCAAGGACTATACCACACAGGAGAGAGGGAAAGGCAATAGGGCCTTTAATAGCACAACTTCCAACATGTTTCAATGTTTGATTAAAGATATACTTGCCATAGTCAAAGTTTGTCCTAGTTCCAACAACATAAATAAATCTTCCCAAGCCTGTGGAGATGGTTGATTTATGGTTGGTGGGAACCCAGTTAGCTGCACCAATTTTATGCAGAATGGCAAATTTCATGCTCAGCTTGCTTGCATTCAGCTTCCCTTTTAAGGGCCAGCTCTTGACTTGATTTGCAGTGATGGTTTGACACACTTGGTTGACAGTAACCTCAAGCTCAGGGCAAGCATTATCAGGTCTTCCTAGGAATTTGTTTATTTCAGAGGGAGAGAAATTTACCTTCCTTCCTCTCACATACATACGCTTAAAATCAGCTGACTTTCCATCAGCACACCCATCAGATAAATTTACTATGAATTCTTTGACAAGAACTTCATAGTAGTTGGTAAATTTTACCACAGTATTTATTAGACCAACAGTCTTGATTAGATCCATGATCTCCTTACATTCCATGGCACTGTTGCTCAGCTCTCTTTCCTAGGCGATCCTTTTCAAACATACATACTTCCACCTGTTTGCATTCTCAGGATGGTGAAAGGAGATGTTGTCAGTGGCAACTTCAGGGACTTTAGGAATTTTGCTTGAAGAGAGTTTCCTTTTGAGATGAATGTCTTCAACATCAAACTCAA
Source organism: Vicia faba (assembly GCA_948472305.1). Taxonomy (NCBI): domain Eukaryota; kingdom Viridiplantae; phylum Streptophyta; class Magnoliopsida; order Fabales; family Fabaceae; genus Vicia; species Vicia faba. The sequence goes on along the minus strand of OX451740.1, from coordinate 524,350,825 downwards.
ATTCTGATTCCTCATCAGATTCAGATGGTTCAGGCTCCTTCCTTTTCTTTGCTATTGGTTGTCTCAAAGGTTTTGAGAGACTACCAGCAGGTACTCGAGTTTTCACCTTCCCTTTCTCTTTTGACAATCCAGCCTTCACAGCTTCTACTCCAGTCTTGATCTCAGACCTGGTTTTCTTATGAACAACATCAACAGTCTTCTCTTTGGAGAGGCTTTTGGCAGCATCCTACTTTCCTTTTCTGTTCATCATCCTTCTAGCTATGCTAGGATTGATATTGGCAATTAAGTCATAGTCAGAGTATTCTTCATCAACATCAATAACCGGGGGTTCAACATCCTTCTCAGAAGGGTTCTGGTGATCATCATGATTTTCAGGAGATTTCCTAATGTTGTCATCCGGTGTCTCAACATTCTGAGTGATATCTGGATTCATTTCAACATTTGGACTAGCAGATTCTTGATTCAAAGGTACAGAAATGCCAGGTACAGAGTGATTCTCATTTAGAATCCTAGTGACAAGTCTAGCTATAGTTTGATGAACATAAACTGAACCTTCCCTATTTGCTATTTCTAGAGGAACAAAAGATGATGGTTGAGAGGATTTAACAGATGAAGAGGCTTGTGATCTTCTTGCATGTCTGGTTCGCAACTTCTTGACCTTAGTGGGGTCAGCTGCCAGTTCATGAAGAGGAGTTATCTCCAGAACATCATAATCCATGCAGTTTGTGATTGCCCTAGGTTCTCGATCAGAGGATGCGGAAGAAGCAGTCGCCTTTGAAGAGGATGATGACATGGATAGTTGAGACATTTTGAGTGTTTTAGAAAACAGGTAACAGTGATAATGGAGTCTTCGTTTGAGAGATTGAAGATTGTTACAGAAACGCGAGAGGAGGGAGATATATGAATGTCTATTCAACTTCTTAAAATTTTGGAAAGCAATAGAGAAGCAGATGATTAGCCCAATCAGAGTAGACTTAACTAAAATATCTCTCTCATCCCTTGTTTTAAGCAAAATTAATTGCTATATTTCTTCATGTTGGAAAATACCCAGCTTGCCCCTCAAATTTTCAAATTGATTAGCATCAAGTGCCTTGGTAAAAATGTCAGCCAGTTGTAGTTCAGTGGCAACATGTTCCAGTTTAATCGTCTTCTCCTCTACAAGTTCTCTGATGAAGTGATGTCTAATGTCAATATGCTTGGTCCTGCTATGCTGAATAGGGTTCTTGGAAATGTTGATAGTACTCAGATTGTCATAGTACAATGTCATAACATCTTGTGTGACATTATACTCAGTAAGCATCTGTTTCATCCAGATCATTTGAGAACAACTACTACCAGTTGCTATGTATTCAGCTTCAGCAGTAGATAGAGACACACAGTTATGTTTCTTGCTAAACCAGGAGACAAGATTATTTCCTAAGAAGAAACATTCTCCAGAGGTGCTCTTTCTATCATCAGCACTTCCAGCCCAATCAGCATCACAGTAACCAGTCAGAGTTGGTTCACATCCATGAGAGTACAGCAAGCCATAGTTGTAGGTTCCACTCACATACTTCAGAATTCTCTTCACTTGGTTGATATGACTTACTTTGGGTTCAGCCTGGTATCTTGCACATACTCCAACTGCAAAAGCAATGTCAGGTCTGCTGGCTGTTAAGTATAGCAGACTTCCTATCATGCTTCTGTATAAGCTTTGGTCCACCTTAACCCCACTTGAATCTTTGGACAGCTTTAAATGAGTAGGAGCAGGAGTCCTTTTGTGACTGGCATTCTCCATCCCAAACTTCTTGACAATGTTCTTTGCATACTTGCTTTGAGACAGAAAAATTGAGTCTTCCATCTGTGTGACTTGCAGTCCAAGAAAGTAGGTCAATTCTCCCATGAGGCTCATTTCAAATTCAGCTTGCATCTGGTCAGCAAAATGTTTAACCATTTTATCTAACATTCCCCAAAACACTATGTCATCAACATAGATTTGAGCTACCATTATCTTTCCTCCTTCATTTTTGACAAAAAGAGTTTTATCCAAGCCTCATTTCCTGTATCCTTTATTAGAGAGGAATTTTGTCAACCTGTCATACCATGCTTTAGGAGCTTGTTTCAGGCCATATAAAGCTTTCCTCAATTTGTAGACATGATCAGGGCAGTTTGGATCCACAAATCCTTTAGGCTGTTCCACAAAAACTTCCTCATTTAAGTACCCATTTAGGAAGGCACTCTTTACATCCATCTGAAATAACTTGAACTTAAGGAGACAGGCAATTCCCAATAGGAGTATGATTGATTCCAGTCTGGCTACAGGAGCAAAAGTATCATCAAAATCAACCCCTTCAACTTGAGTGTATCCTTGAGCAACAAGTCTTGCCTTATTCCTGGTGACAACTCCTTCAACATCTGATTTGTTCTTGTAGATCCATTTTGTGCCAATGATGTTTGTTCCTCCTGGTCTAGGAACTAACTCCCATACTTCATGTTGCTTGAATTGGTTCAATTCATCTTGCATTGCTCCAATCCAGTATTCATCAGTTAACGCCTCCTTAACATTTCTTGGTTCAATCTTAGATACAAAGCAAGAGTTTGTGATGATTTCTCTAGACCTTGCAATGACTCCACTGTTAGGATCTCCTATGATGAGTTCCTTAGGATGATCGTTCTGAATTCTGATGGAAGGGTCTTTGTTAGCTTCCTTTGATTCAGATTCTGATGAAGTAGTTTTAGGAATATCATCCTTTTGAGTTGAGGTCTCAAAGAATGTCTCAACATCATATGGGACATTCGTTTCCTCATGGTAATCATCAACTATGACATTTATAGATTCCATCATAACTTTGGTCCTGGAATTGAATACCCTATAAGCTCTGTTGTTGGTAGAGTATCCTAGGAATATTCCTTCATCACTTTTAGGGTCCATCTTTCTCCTTTGTTCACGATCTGTCAGAATATAGCATTTGCTTCCAAATACATGGAAGTACTTCATTGTAGGCTTTCTTCCTTTCCAAAGTTCATAAATGGTGGATGATGTTCCCTTTCTCAAGGTGACCCTGTTATGGATATAACAGGTTGTATTCATAGCTTCAGCCCAAAAATGAATAGGAAGTCTTTTGGCATGTATCATTGCTCTAGCAGATTCCTGTATAGTCCTGTTTTTCCTTTCCACAACTCCATTTTGTTGAGGAGTTATGGGTGAAGATAATTCATGATTAATTCCTTCTGAGGAGCAGAACTCATCAAACTTACTGTTTTCAAATTCCTTGCCATGATCACTTCTGATTCTGACAATGCATCCTTCTTTTTCTCTTTGAATTCTTTTGCACAGTTCCTTAAATACTTCAAATACATCCGACTTTTCCCTAATGAAGTTAATCCAGGTGAATCTGGAAAAATCATCCACAACAACATAGGCATATCTTTTTCCACCAAGACTTTCCACCTGCATTGGTCCCATCAGATCCATATGTAGAAGTTCTAGTACCTTAGAGGTGGTCAGATGTCTTGACTTTGGATGTGACATTCTAGTCTGCTTTCCAACCTGACATTCACCACAGACTCTCCCTTCATCAATTTGCAGCCTTGGAATCCCTCTGATTGCCTCCATGGATATAATCCTCTTCATTCCTCTTAGATGTAAATGACCAAGTTTTTGGTGCCACAATTTCACTTGTTTTTCTTCTTTGGCAATAGAGCACACAGAAGAATAATTAGTGTTCTCAGACTTCCATAAGTAGCAGTTGTCTTTAGATCTGACTCCTCTCATTACAACTTCTTGTTTTTCATTAGTTACAAGACATTCAGACTTGGTGAAGTTGACCTTGAATCCTAGATCACATAATTGACTGATACTTATGAGATTAGTAGTCAAGCCTTTTACCAGAAATACTTCATTTAGGTTTGGAACTCCAGGGCAGTCCAAGTTTCTAACTCCTTTGATTTCTCCTCTAGCACCATCTCCAAAAGTCACATAACTATTAGTGTGAGGTTTAACATTATTGAGAAGATTCTTGATTCCAGTCATGTGTTTAGAGCATCCATTGTCAAAGTACCAGTCTTCCTTTGCAGAGACTCTAAGGGAGGTGTGAGCTATCAGGACAGTAGCCTTTTTCTTCCACTGTTGAGTATATGGTGCCTTGTTAGACTTAGGTTTGACAACTGGGGTCTGATTAGGATATCTATATAATCTGAAGTAGAATGGCTTTATGTGACCAAACCTCCCACAATGATGACATCTTCATCTTTGATACTTTTTCTTCATATTTCTCTGTTCTCGATGTTGAGTGCTATGTTGTGACATCTGCTTTGACATTTGTTTATCAGGCCTGATCTTCTTCTTGTCTACAATAGATTTCTTTGCTGCCAAAAATCCTAGACCAGACTTGTTTCCCACATTTTGTCCAACCTGAAGGATTTCTTCTAATTTGTCAGTTCCATTTGTCAGCATCTTGACAGATTTGGTCATCTGGTCAATTTTTGAGTTTAGCATTTGAACTTCCCCTTCTAGATGGCTTATAGTATCAATGCCTGCCTTCTTCTCAGCCTCCAACTTTACTATGAGTTTTGTTTGTTTCTCATTTTGCTGACAGACTTCAGCACTTCTAATACATAACTTCTTGTAGGAGTCAGCCAGTTCTTCAAATGTCACTTCCTCATCACTAGAGTCACTATCAGAGTTACAAATACCAGTTAGTGCAGTAACTAGTTTGGCAGATTCTTCTTCAGAATTACTTTCTGAGTCACAGTCAGACCAAGTAACAGACATTCATTTCTTTTGTTTCTTAAGAAAGGTAGGACATTCAGCTCGAATGTGCCCATATCCTTCACATCCATGGCATTGAATTCCTTTGCTTTGATTTCCCTTCTCTTCAGACTTTGGTCTTCTACTGGAGTCATAGGATCTGTTAATGTCAGAAGGAATGTTCTTAACATTTGACCTTGACTTTGGGTCCATTCTCTTGATGAGTTTGTTGAACTGTCTTCCAAGCATGGCTATAGCTTCTGAAATATTTTCTTCTTCATCCTCCTTGTTTTCATCTTCAGTATTAGATACAAGTGCTATGCTCTTGTTTTTCTTGTCGACATTGTCACTGATCCCCATCTCAAAGGTCGGAAGTGACCCAATGAGTTCATCCACCTTCAAGTTGCAGATATCCTGAGCTTCCTCTATAGCAGTCACCTTCATTGCAAATCTTTTAGGTAAGAATCTGAGAATCTTTCTCACCAGCTTTTCTTCTGACATCTTTTCTCCCAATGCTCCTGAGGTGTTGGCAATTTCCAAGATGTTCATGTGAAACTCATGAATGGTCTCATCTTCCATCATCCTTAGGTTCTCAAATTTGGTAGTCAGCATCTGAAGCCTTGACATTTTTACTTTGGATGTGCCCTCATGGGTAGTTTTGAGAGTGTCCCAAACCTCCTTGGCCAGTTCACACTGATGTACTAGTCTGAATATGTTTCTATCAATTCCATTGAACAAGGCATTTAATGCTTTGGAGTTACCCAGGGCTAACTCATCTTCTTCTTTGCTCCATTCTTCCTCAGGTTTCAGACTGGTTGTCCCATCTTTCCCAGTTATGGTGGGATGGTTCCATCCTTTGTCAGCAGCTCTCCAAGCCTTTTTGTCCAGTGATTTTAAGAAGGCAATCATACGAGGTTTCCAGTAGTCATAATTTGATCCATCCAGAATGGGTGGTCTGTTTCCAAATCCTCCTTCTTTGTCCATAGCGCCAGAAAATAATATCCCCAGATCTCACCCAGTAAGACAGGAAGGGTGCCTGCTCTGATGCCAATTGAAATTCTGGCAACAGATACTCAATGTCACAGTGAATGTTATGAGACCGTATCTGACACACTTCAAGACAGTAATTTAAAAGCAGTAAATAACACAGTCAATTGTTTACCCAGTTCAGTGTGTAACAACACCTACTCTGGGGGCTACCAAGCCAGGGAGGAAATTCACTATAAGAGATATTAATTCAGGAATAAACCAACCAGTTTATCTCCTTCACTTAATACCTACCCAATGCAACTTCAATCTAAGTTCAACTTAAACCTGAGTTCCTACTCACTCCCCCTTAATCACAGCAGTGATACTAAACAATTGACTAATGAAATTATGAAGACAATCTTCAGTACATACACTTGATTTTGCTTCACAGCTTTAATCAAGTAACACAAACACTCGTTATTCAAAGCTTTGAGTGATACATAACCCTAACTTGACTTTGATTCAAAGCTTTAATCAAGTAACACAAACACTCGTGCTTCAAAGCTTTGAGTGATACACAACCCTTACAACCAAATCCTACTCCAAATCACTTATCACAATGATAATTGATTGGCTCACAGTAGTTACAACTATACAGTCCCTTATTGATCTTTTTTCAAAAAGTATCTTTCACCAACAGTCTTCATAAGGAATATATAGCCAGCTATTCTTCTGTTAGGGCTTCCACGAAAATAGCTAGGGTTAATTAGGGTTAACCTCAAGACTTGGTCATAGGTCTTTAACAACCAGATTAGGGTTAAGCAGAGTTAACCTAATGTCCACGTGAGAATCTGACCTGAACTGTATAAACCAGATTCCTGAAAATTCTCAGGAATAACAAATCTGCACAAATGTTAGATCAGTACAGGATGTCTTAACATTGGTTATGACAACAAGAATTCTGTCTACTGATTTTGGTAGAATTCAATAAATATGATCATTGCATAATGATCAGCTAAACACTCATATTGAGCAGCTCCTGTATGACATTCTTTTTCTGCAGAATGTACCTTATATCCCAGAATGTTATGACATCAGTCATGACATTCACACAACTGGTTTACCAAAAAACATGCCAACAACCAAACACTTACAATTTCCTCCTAAACTTTTTGTTCTAGAGGGTCCAAAAAGGTCCATGTGGAGAAGCTCAAGGGGTCGTGAAGTGGAAATAATGTTTTTGGATTTGAAAGAGACCCTTGTTTGCTTTCCCATTTGGCACACATCACATAGGTGATCCTTTGTAAATTTTATCTTTGGAAGACCTACTAGTAGATCCTTGGATACAACCTTATTAAGCAAATCAAAGTTAACATGCACTAAGCGTCTATGCCAAAGCCATGAATCATCATTCAAGGTGACTAGACACTTAGTTCTTCTTAAGGATACATCAAAAAGGTCAAGCATATAAACATTGTTTACTCTAATGCCCTTAAAAACAATATCTTTTTCAGTATTTTCAATTATGCATCAAGTATTTGTGAATGTAACTTTATAACTTTTGTCACATAATTGACTAATACTGAGCAAATTGTGTTTAAGCCCCTCTACTAAATGGACATTATAAATAGTAGTGATAGAGGGATTACCTACACTACCTTTACCGAGTATAGCTCCTTTTTTATTGTCTCCATAGGTAACAAATCCTTTCTTCTTTGCCTTGAAGTCAATGAAGAGCGATATGTCACCAGTCATATGCCTTGAACACCCGCTGTCTAAAAACCATCTTCTATCCATGGGTGTGAGGCATTTTTCCTGCAATATCAAAAGAGAGAGGTAGGTACCCAATTTTTATTGGGTCCATGTGGGTAAGTGGTAACATGGTTTCCTTTAGGCCTCCATTGGTAAATGCCTTTAGGAACAAGGAACCTCCTAAACTTGCATTTTTCAATGGTGTGTCCAAAGTGACAACAATAATGGCATAAACCATGATGATGATGTATTGTTTTACTTTTGCTCATTGTATCCTTTGGTAATTTTTTAACCAAAGAGTATTTTGAATACGGTGGATTTAATGTTTTCTTAAAAATTTTAGGATCGATTGCAAAAGTAACTTTGGGCTGTAAAGCTTTTTCTAATTTGGAATTAAGAGTCCTAACCTCTTGCTGCCAAATATGACAAACTTCACATTCCCTTCTGGGAATACATCCTGTAACATCCTTATCTTTTGAACTTTCTGCAATACTAGCTTTTAGACTTTTTAAGTCTTTTTCAGCTTTATAGACTTTACTCTCGAGAAATGAAAATATTTGTTTATCGGAGGATAATCTCTTAAAGGCATCTTCAGCTTTGTATTGCAGTTTTTCAAAAGCTAACTTTAGTTCAGAAAAGGTCATAGAAGAAAATTTGTTAGGATATGCTTGTCTTACTTGTTTGTTGTGGTTGTCTTTCTTGTTGTAGAATTGATTTTTTTGTATGTGCCATCAGACATATATTTTCACTTTCATCACTACAACTTAAACTGTCATCTTCTGATGAATTGATATTGCTTTCCCACGCAATATAAGCTCTTCTTTGTTTGTTGAACTTCTTTGGTGGAGCTTTTTCCTTATCCTTTTTCATCTTTGGACAGTCTGGTTTGTAGTGTCCAACTTTACCATAATTGTAACAAGGTCCTTTACCTCTTTGCTTTTTATTTTCTTCTTGCCTTGGTTCTTTGGATTGTTTTTGAAAGCTTATGAGATTCTTATCGGAGTGCTTGATTCCATTCTTTTGGATAAATCTATTGTATCTCCGAACAAAAAGTCCCATTTCTTCATCATCAGAATCTTCATCACTAGTTGAGCCATTTTCATCTTGCTCTTTGGTTGAGGACTTAGAGCTAGAAGTCATTAGAGCTATTTACTTCTTCTCACCCTCCCTGTCTTTGTTCCTTTCTTTCTTACTCTTATTTTCGTATTTTTCAAGACTTTGCAATTCTTGTTGATGTTCTTCCAGCTTTCCAAACAGAGTTGTAATGGTAAGCGTAGTGAGGTCATTTGCTTCCTTGATAGTTGTTACTTTAGGTTGCCATTCCCTGGTAAGACATCTCAAAATTTTATTAGTAGCAATTTCATTGGAAACAGGTTTTCCAAGTGCATTTAAACGACTCACAAGATGTACGAAACTCTTTTGCATGTCAGAGACAGATTCTCCTTGCTTCATGCGAAAGAGCTCGAACTCTTGATTCAGTGTATTAATGAGGGATTGTTTAACTTCAGTTGTGCCTTCATGGGCAATTTCTAAAGCGTCCCACATTTCTTTAGCGGACGTGCAGTGAGACACCCTATAATACTCATCAACACCAAGTGCTGAGATCATCATATTTCTGCCTCTCCAATCGCACGACCATTTCTTTTCATCCATTTCATTCCATTGATCCACATGTTTAGGTACTATTGCACCTGCATCATTCCTGATGGTTATTTGAAAAGTACCATTTTGAATGGCAGTCTATACATTCCTGACAATGGAATTTATGTGTACTCGCATGTAGTCTTTCCAGTAGCCATAGCTTTCACCATTAAAAACAGGAGCTCTATTATATGCCCCATTTGGTTCAAAGGCCATAGCGTTACGAGTAGATACAAAGCACCAGCTAACCGGTTCTCTGATGCCACTTGTTAGACGGTGTGGCAAGTGATCGAGAGGGGGGGTAAATAGATCACCTCTTAGTTTTTCAAGGATTTAAAATTGTTTTATCAAAGCGAGTTGAAAGCAACGAGAATCAATGTCCTGAATCAATTCCGTCTACTTTGAACCGACTACTAGAAAACTTGACATGTGAAAACTTTGCTGGATTTTTATTAAATGAAATGGATGAATGTACAACTCAGAAATCTTGACGTTTTAATGAACTTATCATAAAACAAAATTTCCAATGAATTTAGAAATATGATAGGAATTTTGTCAAACAATTGGCGTATGCTTGTATAATGATTTAATAGTGGTGGTTTGGTGAAAATGTTTGAGCCACTATGTTTATCATTAGACTGTAAAACATAGCACGCCAATTGAATTGCAAAATTATAGAATATGTAAAATTGTAAAGAGAAAGAAAGAGAGAATGATACGCAGGCAGTTTAGTAAGGAAGTTCCCCACTGTCGTCCTCGCGTGTGGGTACGTCTCCCTCTCAATTTCACAATCGAAACTGAGAAATTTTATATATCAATATGCTGAATGTTTGATAGCAAGGTTACACTACACAGAAAGAAAGAAATCCCTATGATCTTCTTCTTTTTGTAAGAACCACCACTTGATATGAGCTGTATCAAGATTCCCTGCAAAGTCACTAAATGATCCTCCGCTTCCACGACCTGTTTGTTCAAAATCCTTCTGATTTCCAAACCCCTCGCTACAGCTGAATCCTACTCGCGTGACCGTGGCTGACAAAACCCTCAAGAAAACACTCGTTCTTGAAGGACAAACCCTCTGGTTTATTTCTTGAAGCTTCCTCTTCAACCTTCAACTCAGCTAGACTTCTTCAATACACAACTGAACGTTATCTCAAACCGCTTGATTCAATTCAACAAGAATGTTTAATTTTCTTTGTTGTTGTTGAATGTAAGATGGTTGAGAAGATGATGAAGATGAAGGAATAAAAAGCTTCTGGTTACTCACAATTGTTTTGCACACAATCTTCTATGTTGCTATGTTAAATCTAAAGAAATGCTTGCTTATATTTCTAATAGAAAATGGTTAGTAAAAAAGAAAGTGATATGAGTCGATGCATGTTGGTCATGTGTCGACTCATGTTAGTTATATGTAACAGGATGAGTCGATACATTATGTTTTGAGTCGATACAAAATCATGTTATAGAGTTTTACAGAACCAACACTTTTATACCCGTTGACATATAATGCGTATGTGTCGATACATACTGATTGTAAATTTAACTTTTGAACTTAAAACATAGTATGAGTCGACACATGATATTATGTATCGATACATATAAGTTTCAAAATGTTTTCCAGGATCATCAGAATGTTTTGTGTCGATACATAATGTGTATGTGTCGATACATATTGATTGTAAATTTAACTTTTGAATTTAAAACATAGTATGAGTCGACACATGATATTATGTATCGATACATATAAGTTTCAAAACTTTTTTCAGGATCATCAGAATGTTTTGTGTCAATACATAAGGTTTTGTGTCTATTCATACAAGTATTACAAGGGCATCAAAATATTATGTGTCGATGCATGAAATTTATGTATCGATGCATGCAGTTTTTAGATTTACATTCCAGGATCATCAAAGAGTCATGTATCGACTCATAAGCTTTTGTATCGATACATAATAGGTTTGAGATACAATTCCAGGGACTTCAGAAAGCTATGTATCGATACAAAACTTGATGTGTCGACTCATAATGATGCATTATGAGAGAAATGTAATTTTGGCTTATTCAAACATGTTATATTATATTTGCAATCATTCAAAATCAATCTATGAAGGGGTTGCTCACACGTAGGGGGTGGTTATGGATGCTTTGGCCTTCAAAAAAGGGTTGGTTATACCACTGGGATCCTCAGAAGGATGATGGCACGCTTGGATCTGATTGAGATTGGCTGGAATGTGAACTTTTAAATTGCACCACACTTGAATATTTTTGCAACTTTGTTCTTGGTTTGGAGGCAGCTTTTCACGTCTGTATTATGTATAGGGTTGTAATGTATATGTAGTAAATCCTTTTAGGTTTATAATTGTAGTAAAATATCCATGCCTTGATGAGAAATATTTTTCTTTCCAAATATATGATTTTTGGCCTTTTTTTAGAACAAATCCAATCTTGCCTTCCATTCACGATTTCCCTTTGATTTTCCAGCATGTTTTGTCCATCATTTGATAAGAAAAATATTCACCATCAAATCTTTTATTATTTTGATTATTTACTTTATTTAATTTTGCATTTTAATGGATAAAATAGCCAAATAAATGGTATAAATAATAAAATAATATATGACTGAGCTCAAGGGTCATGGACCATGTTAAGGACAAGTTTCAATCATGAAAACATGGGCCCATTTGGAAAAAATTCATGTTTGGTCAATATTGGCTTCATGCATTTTTCCAAAAATTGGTCAACTTTAGTAATGCATATATCTCTCATTTTTAACCCTAAGAGGGCGTTCTTTGACTTTTTAGAGAGCTTAGGATGTCCCCTGAACAACCATTTTGGTTTCATCTCAATTGAATCTTCCATGTTCATGTAAGAAGCTTTGACCCAAAAGGTGTTTTTGTTGACTTTTTGAAGGGACCTATAATTTATGAGCTTGTATCTTTTGATTAGGGAATTTCTTGAACTTGAGGGATGAAGAGAAGTTGTATGGAATTTGATTCTCTTCAAAATGAGCCTTTGTGGAAAAGTTTATGATAAAGTATTAGAAAGTTATGCTTGGTCAAAGTTTGGTTGACTTTTCCTATAGAACCCTAATTTGCCATTTTTGACTTTTTATGAGTTAGGAGCATTTCTTGAGGAATCGTGATCAACCCTTAATCAAATGATGGATATTACTTCAAAATGTTGATGTTGACCAAAATCTTGAAGTTTGACTGTATTTGGGCCACAGTTGACTTTTGACCTAGTATAGTTGATTTTCAGGCATTTGAGCAGTTGACTGAGCAAACTTGTTGTTCAAGGCATGAAATTTGGCATGGATGATCTTGAGGACATATTAGGACCATGGAAATCATTTGAGACCTTTGGAGCTCAACCATGTTCATGAAAATTGGAACCCTAGTTGGGGGTTCATTGCTTTAGGAGGAGAGTCTGTCTGGTCAATTCTTGGTCATCCTTGAGCAATTGAGGACCTCTAGAGGCATGTCTTGAGTGAAATGAGAGGGAAGATTTAGGGGTACAACACTCCCCATTAGAGAAACGGACAATGAAGACTCCTGAACCCTTTTCTCCAAGCGTAAATTAACACTCTCCACAAAGTTTTCTTCTCAAGCAAAATCAACATTCCCCAGTAAAAGTCGTCCAACTTCTCAGGATTCCCTAGTAGGTTTTCACAAAGTCCACAAGCAATGCACAACATTTCCCTTCCCCAACAGAGTTTATTTCTCTAATAATGGAGGCCCATCTATCAACACTTCAACTTCAAATATGAATAATTACACTCCTCATTCCCAGCAGCAACCAGTGATTTATTTTCCCCAGACCGATAACACTGCAGCAGAACAACTAATATGTTCATGTTTTGCATTCATACATCATAGCATCGACAAAAAAAATCACAATCTCATTTATTTTGAGAAACATCACTACACCATGTGTTGTACCCCAAAATTTTCCCTCTCATGTTTTCCAAGGTCTTCCTCTACATGGTTGGTCACAAACCTTTGCCTAAAGAAAAGAAACATTTGTGAGTGATGTTTTTAAGTTTCCTTCGATTAGCATCTCCAAAATGCCTTTCGATTGACATCTCCAAAATGCCTTTCGATTGGCATCTACAAAATGTCTTTAGATTGGCATCTCCAAAATGCCTTTCGATTGGCATCTACATAGTGCCCTTCGGTTGGCATGGACAAAGGTCCTTCGATTGGACTGTTAACAAGGTCTTTTGATTTGCATTTTAACAAGTACCTTTCAATTGGCATTTTAACCGTGTTCTTCGATTTGAATTTTAACAAGTACCCTTCGATTGGTATCTGGACAAAGGTCCTTCAATTGGCATGGAAAATGGTCTTTCGAATGGCATTTCAGTCCAAAATTTCAAGAGAACCATCATGGCCAAGGGCTAGTCGAAGGGATTCTAATAAGAAAAATTCTGAATATAATCGAATTAGACTTTGAAGCTGGCAAAGAAGGCAGATTCGAAGGAATGAAATAGGCTGGCATGTCAAAGAAAAACGCATGGGACAAAAGGAGAAAGAGATTTTCCTGAAACAACAAGTTTTGATACAAATTAAAAACTCATATTCTTGTCATAAAAGCATTGGATTTTTTCCACAAATATAAACCTAATGAGATTCACTACATAAGGATAATAAGTCTAAACCTAACGAAAGAGGCAGCAGCCACAAAAAAGGGCCAGACGAAAAATGCAACATTTCAAGAAAACGAAAAAGCTGCCTCCAAACCAAGAACAAAATTACAAGCGTGGTGCAATTCCAAATCTCACGCTCCATCCAATCTCAACCAGTTCCAGTAATCCAATTGTATTCCTGGGACTCTCAGCAAGCCATTCCATCCATCTTTAAAGGGAAAATCCTCCCAGAACCACCAGATCGAAATAGCTTATCGTGGGTAACTTCTTAAATTTATGTTGATATTTCTATGATGTATTAATCCTTTTCTTAGTCTGATTCGTATCCAGGAGATTGTTTAAGGCAGGACCAATGTGAAACATGAGTGGTTGGAGCTGAAACAAAGATTTTGCCATGCTTAGGGCAAAATCCGTGTCATGCTTCGAACCAGATGATATAGGCATGCTCAATGAAAAACTAAGACCGGACTTGAACTCAAAAACATTTTCGTGTGGGATGGGCTTTTGATTCGAAGCTTAAATTTCCAAAATTTACATATAATGTTATTATGTTATTATATGTATGAATGAACAAGCAGCGCAGTTGGCAAGGGATTGAGTACATGAAGAAAGGGACTTGGGTTCTATCCCAGGCCCAACGCTTTTCTATTTTCTTGATGTTTTCTGCAGATTCCAGTATGTTACATCCCCAGGCACACATCATGGGCTCTATCATCATCACCATTGGGTCACTCATCCTCCAGATCCAGCACCCAGAAACGCTTCTCCATGGTGAACCCTCGTGATCTAGCAACACTGGATCCAGCACAGGTTGTGGGCCAACAGATCTGGGCCCATAGCATAAATTCCAGCACACCCCTCAATTGGGTTCCTCACCCTCAGGCCCATCTTATTTCCTTTATTTTATTTAATTTTTGTTAATTAGTTTATATTTCCTATTCATTCATTTTTTCAATAAAATCATAAAAATCAGAAAATCATAAAAATTAGGATTTAGAGTTTTTCTTAATAAAATTATATTTTGCAAATTAATTTAATTAAACTTTAACTTTTTTTATTTAATTTAAAATTAGTTAGAAATTAGGTTCAACTTCTAATTTTTTTCATAAAATACCAAAAACATTTTCAATGAGCAATTAGATTTTTTAGGGTTTAGAACTTTTTCCCGTCTTAATTTTAGCGCATCATTACTTTTTTTATACGATTATTTTTTATCATTTATGTAACTGCGCCTGATTTGTAATAGCTAAATTAGGGTTTTATTTCCGCACTTTATTTTTCAGTAATTGTTTATGTATCTACACCAAAGCCTTGTAATAGCGTAGGACCTTTATTTCTCGCTTTTATATTTTATATGCTTGTATATAATTGCTAGCAACCTAGGCGTGTATGATTAATCAATCAATCAGTAGATCACTAAATTCAAGATAAATATATCTGAAAAAAGCACACTGTTGCACCCTTTCACCCTTAGGGTATACCTCACTCGGTTGCCTTCGAATTACAGTCACAATTATCGAAACGTGGGAATTCTTAATGGTTGTCCTTAAGTCTAGAGATCACTAGTCCCTCGATGACCCTCTCGACTATTGCCTCGGTATAAAAGTGATCTTAGGGCTTTAGGGAAGTTACTAAGAGATCTTGACCGGTTGCCTTAGTGACCGTATGTCCCTTTCGGTAGTCCCTCAAACATCCAACGACTAGGGCTACCTAATCACTAATAGTAGGATAGCACTGTCTAAAGGATATGAGGAAAAGAACCAATTTTTTTTCCGAGTAGGTAGATAACTGTTAGGTACTTGCTCAAACAATTATTTTTACACACCACACTTTCAAACACTTTTCAAACAAAGTTTTCAAAACGCTTTATCACACTCTTGAGGACTGATACAAGGGTTATCATAAAGCGAATCGTCACACTAAGGCATTTTCAAACAAAAACTTTTTCACACAAACACGAAAGCAATTTTAAAAATGAGCAAGTATCTAAGAGCCCGTGGAAAACCACTGATGGAAAGGGTGCTAACACCTTCCCTTTCCATAATTTACCCCCCTTACTCAAAAATCTCGAAAAAATGTCTTTTTCTGTTCTTTTCACCCTTTCCTTTGTTGGATAAAATAAAAGTCGGTGGCGACTATTGCTTACCGCGACATTTGCAAACATAAAATGCAAACCAGTATTAACAGTCGGTTCTGCCACCGTATCACACCATGCATTTCATACATCATGACATTGCATACAACTAACTCTTTACCTTTTCAGGAAAGATCAATCAACAGAAAATTATCATCAACAAATTTCCGACAAGACAGGACAACTATATGTGAACAAATCAATTGTAGATCAATTCTCGAAATAGGACTAGAGATTTTCTCTGGTTCAGATAAATCACTCCTAGATTTATTCTGATTCTTTCCAGTTAAAGAATATTCAAGACCTCTGCTGGTTCAGTTTAAATCTCTCAATGGTTTATCCTGATTCTTTCTTGTAGACATTTACTCTCGTTCAGATAAATCGCTCCAAGATTTATCCTGATTCTTTCTAGTTAAAGAATTTTCAAGACTTCTGCTGGTTCAGTTTAAATCTCTCAATGGTTTATCCAGATTCTTTCCCGTAGACATTTTCTCTGGTTTAGATAAATTTCTCTAAGACTTGTTCTGATTCTTTCCAAACCTCTGTTGGTTCAGTTTAAATCTTTCAATGGTTTATCCTAATTCTTTCCCGTAGACATTTTACCTGGTTCAGATAAATCGATTCAAGATTTGTTCTGATTCTTTCCAGACCTCTGTTGGTTTAGTTTGAGTCTCTCAATGGTTTATTCTGATTCTTTCCCGTAGACATTTTCTCTGGTTCAGATAAATCGATCCAAGATTAGTTCTGATTCTTTCCAGACCTCTGCTGGTTCAGTTTCAATCTCTCAATGGTTTATCCCGATTCTTTCCCGTAGACATTTTCTCTGGTTCAGATAAATCGCTCCAAGATTTACTTTAATTTTTTTCCATACTTCTGTTGGTTCAGTTTAAATTGATCAATGGTTTATCCTGATTCCTTTCTGGTGGACACTTTCTCTGGTTCAGATAAATCACTCCAAAGATTTATCCTGATTCTTCTCAGATAAATCGCTCCAAAGATTTATTTTGATTCTTTTCCAGACTTCTGTTGGTTCATTTTAAATCGATCAATGGTTTATCCTGATTCCTTTCCGGTGGAAACTTTCTCTGGTTCAGATAAATCACTCCAAAGATTTATCCTGATTCTTCCCAATTAAAGATAATTTAAGACCCCAACTGGTTCAGTTTAAATCGATCAATGGTTTATCTTGATTCTTTCTGTTGTACCCCAATTTTTGACCTAAGATCCCATCTTCATTGGCATTTTTATTCAAAGAAATTAAGGGCACGAAATATGGCCGGTTTTTTAACCTCTCAAACTTCTCCACAACTTCCTCAGAGCACAATCAAAATTTCATCACCACTGGTTTACATGTGTATCGAGATGCTTTAGAATGCGAAGAAAGATCAGGCTATATGAGATGATTTAAAGCACTTCGACCAAAAAAAGCCAACTTTTTCAAGATCAAATTCAAAGGATCATAAATTTCCAATATTTTGAGACAGTTCTTTTTGCATGTTGTCATATTATGCTTTGAAGGCTATTGGAATTTATTGAAACGTTATAGGTCATTCTCATAACCTAGAATATTCTTAATCTCCAAGCCACAATTCATGCCATAATTGTTCTCTAAAGATATTGAATTCTATGATGAGTTTGTTCATGACACATGATGATGAGTTTAAGAATTCTTTAAATTGTTTGGCGCTTGTTTCAAGTCACTTGCATTTGAGTATAAGTGATTGTCAAATTATGATGAATTTTTTTTTACCAAGGCTCTTAAGATACTATTTGTTCACTCAAGTACTAATGACAAGTTTGCAAATATTCTTCAAGATGAGTTCACAAAAGTCCATCAATTCTAGAAGGACTATTTCTAAGGAAAAGTTCTTATTCAATCCAAGAATTTGATACAAATTTTAAAGAAAATTTCAAGATCATTGATTCAAGGATATTTGTCATGTCTAGTTCAAAAGTGGAGAATGCATCATGCTAATTTTTAGGCATATTTCAAGTTTGCAATTTCAAAAAAATCTCAAGACAAATCCATTCCAAACTCAAATGAAATATTTAAAGTTACATCCAAATTCAAGACTTGTTACAAATTTCAAATTTCATTACAAATATTATAGCCACAAAATCACATGAAAAAAACATTGTAAATCCTAAAGCCTATTTTAAACTATCCTTCATCAATTTTCAAAATACCAAGTCTAAGTCTATGCTATTATTTTCAAGCCCATTTTCCTTGCTTCATGATGCATCAAATTGCTCCATAACTTGTACCAATGTTGTCCATAAATCAGCTGCTACAAACACTTCAAAACAGTCCAAACCTTGCTTCAAAATTATCCATACTGTATGCATATCAGTCCAAAAACATGCTACTGCAATGCTGCCCACAACTTGCCAAAAACCTGTCCAAAAAAAGTCTGAACTTTCACAAAAATAGAAATGCAAATCCTGCATCAAAAAAAGGAAAAGCCAGCATATCATGTTTTGTCCAAGACACACATTTTCCCTCCAAAAAATTTCATTCTGAAGGGGGGAAAACAAAGTAAAAAAACTGTAAAAATTTCTAATAAACCTCCAAGTTTAGAACAAAACCTCAGAACCATTAACTTGCTCATGTCTAACTTGAAACCAACCTATTCTCCAATTCTCCACAAACCAAATTCGAAAACCGATTCTACTACCATATTCTCTTTCTCATGAGAACTCATTCCAAATCCATAAAAAATCGAAGAAAAATGAGACAAAATCAACTATCCTATCACAAACATAAACATAACACAAAACTCATTGAACAAACACTCAACATTCCAAACACGCTGAACTCACTGGATCAAATATCCACATGAGCTCATAATCCTCCATCTTTACACAACTCCACCACCGCGCCACCAAATTCGTCCCCCTTAAACCACCATCTTCATCCAATCCATCAACCTTCCTCACTATTATCAAACTTCAGCAACATCACCGAACACCTCCGCCTAGAAACCTTCTTCAACCTTCTAAAAATCCCCACACAGTTCTGACCTCACATCACATCCACACCAATTTCAACCCTCAACACCATGTCCCAAATGAGCAAGGAGAAGACGAAACTCAGTGACTCGGGAAGTCAGAACTCAGAACTCACCAACTCGCTACAATGGCGTCGGTCCACAGCACCGTCCATCCGCTAGCTACCCACTACCTTCTATCCTCTCCCATACTTCCATCCGTAAACAACCCATCACCATCCCAACACTCCTCACTTCCGATTCCACCAACCTTCCTCCTCTCTGCACGAACATCATCATCTATCTCTCTTCCGGTTAACAACTCATCCCAACAGAAAATACATGAATAAATTACAGCAAAAAAAAAAGGGTTTTGAACAGAACTTCATTCTAAATCATTCAAACTCGGAGCCCCGTGGAGATCCAGAGAGTTAGTATTGAAGATACCTGAACAATCTCCGGAGAAAATCACTTCACCTACATGCTTGATGTTGAACCGAAATCGCGAGAAGCACACCGAGACTTGCCTGTTACCGTGAAATCAAAATCGAAGACTTGCGGCGCGAGGAAGAAAGGAGAAGCGTTTCAAGAGCTGAGGATGATTGGAGTCGGAGCCTGGCCGCCGCGTTTGCAAGTTTGAGAGGATGGAGACTCTGTTCATTTGCAAAGATGTGAAAAATGTAACCTTTCTTTACCCTAATCCCTTTTATAATTATTGTTTTATTATAACTCTTTTTCATTTATTAATTTAATTCAATAATCCTAATATGATTAAGTAATGTGGATGGATGTTATTGATTGGGCCGGTCGGGCCATCTGAGGCCCATTGAATTTTTAATTCTGAAATTGTTTACAATAAAAAAGATAACTCCTGGGCCTTTTCTGGATGGGTTTTGCTCTCAATACAGAGCTTGCTATCTATACACCCTCCCAATTTTCTGCTTCACCTTTTCTTATAATTAGTTTAGTTCAAATTTAAATTGGCAATCTTGAGATTAATTTAGTTTATAGTTAAATTAGTTTAGATATAATTTATTAATTTTAGAGTTTTAATAATTTTATAACTTTAGAATTTTGTAATTAGTAGAATTATTTTAGTAAATAACCTTAAGATTTTAATTTAGTTTAAACAATTTTTCTAGATAATTAATTACATTCTCTTTATTTGTATTTAAACATTCTTTGCCATTTTAATTTCTCGGTGCCCTTAGGTCATTAATCTGTTTAGTTATATTTATTTTCTTGTGAATTTTGATTGCTTATATTTTGATGTCTATTTTATTCTGCTCGCTCCATTTAATCCAAGGGAAATATTTTAACTCAGTTGACTTCACGTCATCAAATACATCTTCTACAATCGTGCGAACACCCTCATTCATTTTTTCCTATTTCCTATTTTTTCCAAAATTAAGTCGATTTTCCTAAAAGATTCGAATTTCAAACTCACACCCTTTAAGTCAAAACTTCGACACTAGGTCGTCGCATCTTCAAAAATATCATCCATACCCATCTTTTAGCCAAACGAATCATTTTGATCAAACAAACAATTTTAAACCAAAAAACAGATATTTCAAAAGGTTCCTGCGGAGTACCGCAGATGCATTGGGCGCTAATACCTTCCCATTGTATAACCAACCCCCGAACTCTCAATCTCTTTCAAAAAAACGCATTGTATTTTTATTACCTTTTGAGTATTATTTTACATTGCATATTTTAGGGTTTTATTTCGCTCTTTTCCCTTTTCCCTTGGAAATAATAAAGCGCGGTGGCGACTCTTGCTTTTGCGAGTCAAGTTAATTAATAGCTTGATCTCCGATTTTCACCGCTACAGAATTGGCGACTCTGCTGGGGACAGATTGACCTCTTGCTGGTCCATTCCTAAGTGGGTTAAGCCTAATTTGTTTTATCTGTTTTATCATTATTTGATTGTTTGATTATATGTATATATTGTGATTATTTGGGTGTTGATAATATCTACAAAGGACAAGTCCTATACCCGGACTAAGTTACACTTAGGAATAGGACGGGCAGTATAGTCATGTTAACTTTGAGGGAGTAATCCCGAAGAAGGAGGCATGAGATCCCCCACTCAGTGGAAGGCCCTTTTGAACGTAATATTTGTTTACCGAGTAATCGGGAAGACATCATTATTTTTGACCTGGGAGCCAGAGAAGCTGGGAACCGTAGAACCCTAACCCATCTTGGCCTTTTAGGTGTAGCGCGGAGATTATAACGGAGTAATCCGGAAGTAATTGTTACGCGATGCTACGCTCGGATGAGTTTCTCTTGAGAATATTACTGATTATTGAGTAATCAAGACGTTGGTAATATCCGAAGGAGGAATGTAGACTCCGAGAACTCTTAGAACCTTGTTCTACAGGTGTGGTTAAACCGTTAGTACTTACCTTGGGGGTGTTCCTTACCTTGACTCCATGCTCGTGACGTTGAACTTTTCGACTTTATTTGTGACCTTGCTTGTGGTTGTTGCATAGCCATGCATTCATGCATCCATAAAACCCTTTTCACTTGACTTAAAAGGAATTTGGAGGTCTTTCTTTGTAAACATCACAAGTTTCGTCAAGCTCAATGGATCTTGGCTGTTGATAGGGCGAAAACCCTAATCCACCAAAATGGATGATTGATCTTGATGATAACTTGATCAATGTTTGGAGCCAATTTAAAATTCATCTTCTATCTTCATACTTTGATGTTTACAACTTAATATCTTGAGTTCCTTGAAAATCAAATAAAAACTCTCTTTTGCATATCCTACATCATTCTACATTTTTGGTTTCACTTTCAAAGGTCTTTTTCCGAGTCTTATTTTTCCTTTGGTCTCACCAGTACAACCCTCGCGCTAAGAGGACAATGGAGAATATCAAGAAAGAGGTTTCTGAACTCCGCAGAGAGATGGCTATTTTGAAAGCTGGTATGGATCACTCGACTGTTTTGGGTTGAAATTTTGGTTACCGCCCAAGTCAATCCTTCTAGGAGGGGGGAAGTGATGATAAAAGTCTTCACTGAAACTCTAAAATCATTCTCTCATGAGAAGGTGATGGTTAATGCACCTAATGACTTTCCTGACAAGGTGAATGTGGGAGTGCGTCTAGAAGAAGATGTTGGGAAGGGATGTTCATATGAAGATGGTAGCTCAGCTAATGGTGTGAAGAAGTTTGATAATAACTTTCCCAAGAAGAGAACTAGAGGAAGAAATAATCATCGTCAAAATCATCATGTTCCTCCTATTCATCAACAGAATCAGCAAGTTCCTAATCAGAGGAAAACCCAGTTTGATCCAATTCCAATCACCTACAGAGTTGTTCCCTATCCTGATGCAGAGAAAGTTGGTTCAGACCCGACCTCCACCGAAGGTTCCTGAGAAGATACATTGGTACTACAAAGCTGATTTGACTTGTACCTCTTCATCAAGGTGTTCCTGGGCATGACTTGGAGGGTTGCTTTGCTCTGAAGATTGAGGTTCAGAAGTTGGTCAGAAGTGGTATCTTGTCATTCAAGGACGTTGGTTTTGAAGTTCAAATCAAGCATGTGCCAAAGAGTAAACACGATTGATGGTCACTTTGAGTTTTGAAGGATGTTTTTGGTGATTCAAGTCCAGATCGAAAGCCTTCCCCGATCATTAACTTATTTCTGCTTGTTGCAATTTTTCTTGTTTATCAAAACATTGTTCGCATGTAAGAACTTGTTTGCATTTGAATGATTATCTTAATACAATGAGCATGTTTGTCTTGAAGAAATTCATTTGTTTCATACATATTTGTTTTCAAATTCTGAATTGCTTTTTTGCATTATGATACCAACTTGTTGCCCATTCTCTTACCTAGGCAGAGATTGAAGGGAGGATGATGATCTAAAGAACACAAAATCTCTGGTTGTTTGCTTTTGGATAAAATCTTGCTGATGATGTACAGGCATTGTTTCAAATCCCTAAACACTGGAGATATAAGGAAGATAATCCCTTGCTAACCCCTTTTGAGCCTTTGAAGCAGAAGTTTCTTTTCTATACGAAAAAAACCTTGAATTTTAACCTGGGGCAGGGTAGTTTTCAGTTAATCCGATTGAGTGTTCAAAATTCATAAGGAAGTTGTTTTTTGAAGAGAAACTACGAGGGCTATCCTTCGTGTATAATGAATCTAGAGGATGTGGAACCACAATGTTATCCCTCATTCATCAAGAAACGAGGCAATCACAATCCTCTCAACAAACAAAGACAAGCTAATGTCACACATTTTGTTCAAAAAGTCAAAAATCGAGAAAAAGAAAAAGCCTGCTAAGTCAAGAAACATGAAAACATGTGGCTTAGGAAAAATTAAGGCATCCCGCTGGACTATCAATTCAAAAGAATTAGTTCAGGCAAAAGTTAGGGAAAATAAAAATCGCAAAGAAAAGGACTGCAAAGAAAAGTCCTCAACAAAGAACAAATTGGTGACTACAAACATGAAGACATGAGGGTGGTTTCTATTTCGAAAGCCTCGTCGTTTCCTTGACCGTCACAAAATCCTTTTGAGAGATGAACACTCATGTTGAATTAACTGAACATAGGGTTGGAGAACATCATGAAGGGGGTGGGCACCAAATATTTTGAGCCTTAAAATCTTTTTCTAAAAAACCATGAACCAGACCACGTTACAACCTTCAAAAGTCCTAATTGAAGCAAGGTTATTTTGAAAGCATACTTCAATGAGACAGTGTTCCTGACTCCCATGAATGTTCTAAATAGTTATGTTGGTATCATATGTTTTTCCCATACAAAAATAAATGATGCTTTAACTCGCAAAATCTGTGCGATATCTTTCAAAATCTTCAAGACTTACATAACTGTTGCATTAGAATTTTCATTCTCATTGTAAAATTTTTCTAACTGCAAAACATTTGTTTGATATCAAGGAAGCTCACATAAGCACCAGTGATGAGTTTATTCTTTTAAGGCTTGAAACTCTGTTGAGTAATTAGAGAATCATTTCAAGAAAAAATCATATGCAGGGGCATGTTACCTAAAGACCTTGAACATGGACATGTTGCTTCTCCCCGTTAACGCTTTCCCAACTTGTTTACTCTTTTGGGGCAAAAATTTGAAGACCTCGTTGTGCCAACTACAGTCAATCCGGGGCAATCACGTCGAGATTTGACGAATCTCTCTAAGAGTTTGAAGACACCAGGGCATGGTGGATGCCAGGTCTTTTGTAAAATCCTCTCGAGACGATTTCTCCTCATCAGCCATATAGCTTGGGGCATTTTAGGTGAAGTTATTCGCAAGAAATGTCGTGCAACACGCAGCTTATCAGCAGTAAACTTGGGGCATCCAAAATTAATCCCAGGGGCAATCCAGATTTGTCAAGATATGTTTTTCGTACATTATCGGAGGGTGGTGTTCCCAGTATCTCCAGCTAAGCATGACTTTTTCCAGCCGAAACAGTGTTCGTGTTGTCCTCCTTTCAAGGGATTGTTAGTGATAGAAGACTGAACTTTGGGCTTTCTACCGAAAAATATCTTCCTCTCCAAAGAGATTTAAGCCTTGTAAAAGGACTTTGCTCCAATGATGGCTTTTGTTTTTATCTCTAGTAATGTTCCCATTTTGTTGAGATTAGCTGAGCGTCAGGTTGTACTGGGACGTCTTATCATCTTCTGTCTATCTCCCCTGGCTGTCTTGTCAACATATATATGACATTCATTCATTCATTCACACTTGCATCATGCGTGCACAGTTGTATTTGTTGATGTCTTTGAGTACGTATACCTTGGTTATGTCTATTCAAATAGCGTATTTGATCTTTCCAAATAGAATGTCAACTTAAGCAGAAAGTGCGCCTCCTTTCTAATTCCCCACTGAGTTAACTCTCGTGGAAGAATCTTGCTTCAGCTTTCCTTTTCCATCTCTGGATAGGATAAATCCCCATTTGAGTTGTTTCCTCATTGGATGGAGTCTTGTTTGACTGTTTTCTCTCCAGTCTATTCCTGGATTGAGCTTTGTCTCTTGTGAACGATACCCTGTGGATCTCTCTAGGCTGTGAAACCTAGATGGAGAGTGCATTTGTTTTGCAATTCAAATACTTGGTCTCCTCAAGAAGGATTTATTCATGGTTCCCCATTGAAGATGAACTTTATTCCCCAGCAGTGTTATCACAACCTTCTTCTGGAATATCGACATGACAACAAGCGACTGACTCTTTATTTGAGCAATTTGATTTCTGATTTCTTTATGACAAATGGCGGTCTCTTCATGAGTAGTTTGTCCATCCCCGATGAAATTATTGATTCTCACCTCCAGCAATATCTTCACGATATTTTATGAGTATCTTCAACAAAACAGCAAGTGGCGGTCTCTTCATGAGCAACTTGTGTGTTACTGTCACCTTTCAAAACATCAAGCGGCGGTCTCTTCATGAGCAACTTGTGTGTTATTGAAAAACATCAAGCGGCGGTCTCTTCATGAGCAACTTGTATGTTATTGACACCTTTGAAAACATCAAGCGGCGGTCTCTTCATGAGCAACTTGTATGTTATTGATACCTTGGAAAAAACATCAAGCGGCGGTCTCTTCATGAGCAACTTGTATGTTATTATTCCCTTGAAGACAACAAGCGGCAGTCTCTTCATGAGGCAACTTGTGTGTTATGAATACTCTTGACAAACAACAAGCGGCAGTCTCTTCATGGACAACTTGTGTGTTATGAATACTCTTGACAAACAGCAAGCGGCAGTCTCTTCATGAGGCAACTTGTGTGTTATTGTCACCTTCGAAAACATCAAGCGGCAGTCTCTTCATGAGGCAACTTGTTATGTTATTAACAACTTTAAAAACAACAAGCGGCGGTCTCTTCATGAGCAACTTGTATGTTATTGATACCTTGAAAAAAACAACAAGCGGCGGTCTCTTCATGAGCAACTTGTGTGTTATTGGTAATTTTGAAAAGAAACAGCAAGCGGCAGTCTCTTCATGGACAACTTGTATGTTATCAACACTTTTAAGAAACAGCAAGCGGCAGTCTCTTCATGGACAACTTGTATGTTATCAACACTTTTAAGAAACAGCAAGCGGCAGTCCCTTCATGGACAACTTGTATGTTATCAACACTTTTTGAAAACGGCAAGTGGCGGTCTCTTTATGAGCAGCTTGTACGGAAAACGGCAAGTGGCAGCTTCTTTATGAGCAGCTTGTGGATTATTGGCAACAAGTGGCAGACTCTTCATGAGCAGCTTGTGTGTTTTGATATTCTTTGAAGACAACAAGTGGCAGCTTCTTTATGAGCAGCTTGTGGGTTTTTGGCAACAAGTGGCGGACTCTTCATGAGCAGCTTGTGTGTTTTAATATTCTTTGAAGATAGCAAGTGGCGGTCTCTTCATGAGCAGCTTGTATGTTATTGACACCTTTGAAAGGAAGCAAGTGGCAGCCTCTTTATTTGAGCAGCTTGTGTATCCCCAACAATAATGTCTACCCAGCAAATGGCATCCCTTTCAGAAAAGTCCCGAGGGGAAGTTTGTTATTTTATCCTTTTCAAGCGATATCTTGGTTAGAGAAGAAATGTGTTACCGTTCTTGGTAAAATTCAGAAGTCAGAGATGTTTATCTCCAGCCACAGTGCTGATGTCAATCATTTTGTTTTCCAGCCACAATGCTGATGTCAATCATTTTGTTTTCCAGCCACAATGCTGATGTCAATCATTTTGTTTTCCAGCCCCAGTGCTGATGTCAATCATTTTGTTTTCCAGTCACAATGCTGATGTCAATCATTTTGTTTTCCAGCCACAGTGCTGATGTCAATCATTTTGTTTTCCAGTCACAGTACTGATGTCAATCATATGCTTTTCCAGTTACAGTACTGATGTAAATCATTACCTTTTCCAGTCTCAATACTGATGTAAATCATTCAAGAGCCTCTCATTTGAGGTCTATGACTTTGTTTCCCCAGTGGAGTTACAACCTCTTCCTCTCTGGGATTACTGTATAATGTGCTTGGTTTCTCCAGCACAGTCTGTCTCATATGGCGTCATTCCCCATAAAATTTAGAGCATCACATTCATATCATATCATGAACATAATCGCGGTATCTTAAGGCCAAAAATTGTGTATTCTATATTTAAGTCTCTTCAATCTCGTCGAAATGAAGATCCCAATCTTCATATCTCCAGATAGAAGAAACTTAAATAGGGGCAGCTGTTGTACCCCAATTTTTGACCTAAGATCCCATCTTCATTGGCATTTTTATTCAAAGAAATTAAGGGCACGAAATATGGCCGGTTTTTTAACCTCTCAAACTTCTCCACAACTTCCTCAGAGCACAATCAAAATTTCATCACCACTAGTTTACATGTGTATCGAGATGCTTTAGAATGCGAAGAAAGATCAGGCTATGTGAGATGATTTAAAGCACTTCGACCAAAAAAAGCCAACTTTTTCAAGATCAAATTCAAAGGATCATAAATTTCCAATATTTTGAGACAGTTCTTTTTGCATGTTGTCATATTATGCTTTGAAGGCTATTGGAATTTATTGAAACGTTATAGGTCATTCTCATAACCTAGAATATTCTTAATCTCCAAGCCACAATTCATGCCATAATTGTTCTCTAAAGATATTGAATTCTATGATGAGTTTGTTCATGACACATGATGATGAGTTTAAGAATTCTTTAAATTGTTTGGCGCTTGTTTCAAGTCACTTGCATTTGAGTATAAGTGATTGTCAAATTATGATGAATTTTTTTTTACCAAGGCTCTTAAGATACTATTTGTTCACTCAAGTACTAATGACAAGTTTGCAAATATTCTTCAAGATGAGTTCACAAAAGTCCATCAATTCTACAAGGACTATTTCTAAGGAAAAGTTCTTATTCAATCCAAGAATTTGATACAAATTTTAAAGAAAATTTCAAGATCATTGATTCAAGGATATTTGTCATGTCTAGTTCAAAAGTGGAGAATGCATCATGCTAATTTTTAGGCATATTTCAAGTTTGCAATTTCAAAAAAATCTCAAGACAAATCCATTCCAAACTCAAATGAAATATTTAAAGTTACATCCAAATTCAAGACTTGTTACAAATTTCAAATTTCATTACAAATATTATAGCCACAAAATCACATGAAAAAAACATTGTAAATCCTAAAGCCTATTTTAAACTATCCTTCATCAATTTTCAAAATACCAAGTCTAAGTCTATGCTATTATTTTCAAGCCCATTTTCCTTACTTCATGATGCATCAAATTGCTCCATAACTTGTACCAATGTTGTCCATAAATCAGCTGCTACAAACACTTCAAAACAGTCCAAACCTTGCTTCAAAATTATCCATACTGTATGCATATCAGTCCAAAAACATGCTACTGCAATGCTGCCCACAACTTGCCAAAAACCTGTCCAAAAAAAGTATGAACTTTCACAAAAATAGAAATGCAAATCCTGCATCAAAAAAAGGAAAAGCCAGCATATCATGTTTTGTCCAAGACACACATTTTCCCTCCAAAAAATTTCATTCTGAAGGGGGGAAAACAAAGTAAAAAAACTGTAAAAATTTCTAATAAACCTCCAAGTTTAGAACAAAACTTCAGAACCATTAACTTGCTCATGTCTAACTTGAAACCAACCTATTCTCCAATTCTCCACAAACCAAATTCGAAAACCGATTCTACTACCATATTCTCTTTCTCATGAGAACTCATTCCAAATCCATAAAAAATCGAAGAAAAATGAGACAAAATCAACTATCCTATCACAAACATAAACATAACACAAAACTCATTGAACAAACACTCAACATTCCAAACACGCTGAACTCACTGGATCAAATATCCACATGAGCTCATAACCCTCCATCTTTAAACAACTCCACCACCGCGCCACCAAATTCGTCCCCCTTAAACCACCATCTTCATCCAATCCATCAACCTTCCTCACTATTATCAAACTTCAGCAACATCACTGAACACCTCCGCCTAGCAACCTTCTTCAACCTTCTAAAAATCCCCACACAGTTCTGACCTCACATCACATCCACACCAATTTCAACCCTCAACACCATGTCCCAAATGAGCAAGGAGAAGACGAAACTCAGTGACTCGGGAAGTCAGAACTCAGAACTCACCAACTCGTTACAATGGCGTCGGTCCACAGCACCGTCCATCCGCTAGCTACCCACTACCTTCTATCCTCTCCCATACTTCCATCCGTAAACAACCCATCACCATCCCAACACTCCTCACTTCCGATTCCACCAACCTTCCTCCTCTCTGCACGAACATCATCATCTATCTCTCTTCCGGTTAACAACTCATCCCAACAGAAAATACATGAATAAATTACAGCAAAAAAAAAGAGTTTTGAACAGAACTTCATTCTAAATCATTCAAACTCGGAGCCCCGTGGAGATCCAGAGAGTTAGTATTGAAGATACCTGAACAATCTCCGGAGAAAATCACTTCACCTACATGCTTGATGTTGAACCGAAATCGCGAGAAGCACACCGAGACTTGCCTGTTACCGTGAAATCAAAATCGAAGACTTGCGGCGCGAGGAAGAAAGGAGAAGCGTTTCAAGAGCTGAGGATGATTGGAGTCGGAGCCTGGCCGCCGCGTTTGCAAGTTTGAGAGGATGGAGACTCTGTTCATTTGCAAAGATGTGAAAAATGTAACCTTTCTTTACCCTAATCCCTTTTATAATTATTGTTTTATTATAATTCTTTTTCATTTATTAATTTAATTCAATAATCCTAATATGATTAAGTAATGTGGATGGATGTTATTGATTGGGCCGGTCGGGCCATCTGAGGCCCATTGAATTTTTAATTCTGAAATTGTTTACAATAAAAAAGATAACTCCTGGGCCTTTTCTGGATGGGTTTTGCTCTCAATACAGAGCTTGCTATCTATACACCCTCCCAATTTTCTGCTTCACCTTTTCTTATAATTAGTTTAGTTCAAATTTAAATTGGCAATCTTGAGATTAATTTAGTTTATAGTTAAATTAGTTTAGATATAATTTATTAATTTTAGAGCTTTAATAATTTTATAACTTTAGAATTTTGTAATTAGTAGAATTATTTTAGTAAATAACCTTAAGATTTTAATTTAGTTTAAACAATTTTTCTAGATAATTAATTACATTCTCTTTATTTGTATTTAAACATTCTTTGCCGTTTTAATTTCTCGGTGCCCTTAGGTCATTAATCTGTTTAGTTATATTTATTTTCTTGTGAATTTTGATTGCTTATATTTTGATGTCTATTTTATTCTGCTCGCTCCATTTAATCCAAGGGAAATATTTTAACTCAGTTGACTTCACGTCATCAAATACATCTTCTACAATCGTGCGAACACCCTCATTCATTTTTTCCTATTTACTATTTTTTCCAAAATTAAGTCGATTTTCCTAAAAGATTCGAATTTCAAACTCACACCCTTTAAGTCAAAACTTCGACACTAGGTCGTCGCATCTTCAAAAATATCATCCATACCCATCTTTTAGCCAAACGAATCATTTTGATCAAACAAACAATTTTAAACCAAAAAACAGATATTTCAAAAGGTTCCTGCGGAGTACCGCAGATGCATTGGGTGCTAATACCTTCCCATTGTATAACCAACCCCCGAACTCTCAATCTCTTTCAAAAAAACGCATTGTATTTTTATTACCTTTTGAGTATTATTTTACATTGCATATTTTAGGGTTTTATTTCGCTCTTTTCCCTTTTCCCTTGGAAATAATAAAGCGCGGTGGCGACTCTTGCTTTTGCGAGTCAAGTTAATTAATAGCTTGATCTCCGATTTTTACCGCTACACTTTCCCAGTAGACACTTTCTCTGGTTCAGATAAATTGCTCCAAAGATTTATCCCGATTCTTCCCAGTTAAAGATAATTCAAGACCTCTGTTGGTTCAGTTTAAATCGACCAATGGTTTATCCTGATTCTTTTCCGGTAGACACTTTTCTGGTTCAGATAAATCGCTCCAAAGATTTATTTTGATTCTTTTCCAGACCTATGCTGGTTCAGGTTAAATAGATCAATGGTTTATCCTGATTCCTTTCCGGTGGACACCTTCTCTGGTTCAGATAAATCGCTCCAAAGATTTATCCTGATTCTTTCCAGTTAAAGAATATTCAAGACTTCTGCTGGTTCAGCTTAAATCTCTCGATGGTTTATCATGATTCTTTCCCGTAGACATTTTCTATGGTTCAAATAAATCGCTCCAAGATTTATTTTGATTCTTTTCCAGACCTCTACTGGTTCAGTTTAAATTGATCAATGGTTTATCCTGATTCCTTTTTGGTGTACACCTTCTCTAGTTCAGATAAATCACTCCAAAGGTTTATCCTGATTCTTTCCAGTTAAAGAATATTCGAGACTTCTGCTGGTTCAGTTTAAATCTCTCAATGGTTTATCCTAATTCTTTCCCATAGACATTTTCTCTAGTTCAGATAAATCTCTCCAAGATTTGATCTGATTCTTTCCAGACCTCTGCTGGTTTAGTTTAAATCTCTCAATGGTTTATCTTGATTCTTTCCCGTAGGCATTTTCTCTGTTTCAGATAAATCGCTCCAAGAATTATTCTGATTCTTTTCCAGTCGAAGTCAAGCTTAGACTTAGTCTAATTTCCGTCAACAATCACCTTTGGATGGCATCTATAAGCCCATCTCCGAAAAATCTCCATCATTTCTCCAAATGGAATCTTTAAGCCCATTCCTTACACCTCAACCACAATATCATCGAGTGCAAATTTCTGGGCACTCTAGTGTTCAATCATCTTCCATCTTCAAGTCACAAATGGCAGATTCGCCAATCTAACTCTTCAAGTTTAAGAAGATTGAACAGGGGCAGCTGTTGTACCCCAAAATTTTCCCTCTCATTTATCAAGGCATTTCTCACAAGAGGCTCCCAAAAATTCAAGCTTACACAAATAAATTTGGATTTTTCAGCATCAAGATTAAAGAGGAAATTGCTAAAAGAGACAAAACAGATGAAAATACACTTTTTGACAAAATTAAAGGAAAAAAAGTTCTCTTCGATTTTGTATCCTTTGATTGGGCACTTTGGCTCCTTCGATGTAGGCTTTGGTTGCATCCTTCGTTTGGACGCTGGACTGCTTTGGGCAAGTTCATTTCCTGCTTCGATTAGCGCATTGGACTCATTTGGGAAAATTCATTTCCTGCTTCGTTTGGGCACTAGAATTCATTTGAACTTTTTATTCTCTTTGTGCAAATCTTTCGTTTGACCACATAGCATCTTTCCCGCGTGTTAGCCAAGATTTACAAGGCAGAATTCCTTACCATGTTAACATGCACAAGGCCAAAGTCACCCTTTGAAACAACTTGTTACAAGCTTCGACATGACAACCCTTATCTTCAACTAGCTTCAATTCACAAAGCAAAAAGCCTCTTGATGATGTCCTTTGATTCAGGAGGCAAAAGCCTCTCTTTTGCTCTCTTTCTATTACACATCTTGCCTCCTGCAGACCTCATTCGTTTGGGGCATATGGCCTTCCCAATGTTGCAAGCTTTGATTATGCCTTTCATCCTCTGCATGCATCCTTCGTTTGGGGTGTGTGAATCCTTCAGTACAAGTCTCTGGTCATATTTTTCATTTGGGCATATGGTTCCATTCATACAAGCCTTCGTTTGAGCAAGGATATCTTGCATGTTTACATGAAGTCACAAAGCAGGGACCTCCTATATACACCCCTTCGTTTGGCCATATAGCCCCTTACAAGAAAGTTTGGGTGGGCAGTATCTCCCTTGGAAACGGCTTACTTCAATATACAAATTCTACACTATGCCATTGTCTCATGCGAAAGAAGTTTCATGGTAGCACATTCGAAGGACTTGCCAGACATGTCTGAATGTCCCAATCGAATGACATGTTTTGTTGACCCACCTTAGGAGCAGGTGTTTAGACCATTCGAAAGAACCCGTGAAGGGCCTAGTCGAAAGATGCTTATTTGGGCCCCTTCAAAGGATATCCACATGAGCCATTCATAGGACACTTTGATTTGAAAAAAGAAATGATTGTTGAAGAGTCTGGTCGAAAGATAGGGCTAGTGGGTCAAGACAAAAGGTTGAGATGCCAAAGGTACTTGTTGACCAAGTCCCATGCGCTTCCAGGTTCAGGCCTGATACACTGGCCATAAAACTCCCAAACTGCTGCACAATAGTCTTGCAACACTGCCTTATTCCTTGCACCAAAATGGAATACAAACACTGCCCCTCGAAAGCTACAAACACAACATGCCTTTTTTGTTTAAATCTTTTGTTTCCCTCATAAAACATCAGCCCAGGCCATCTATAAATATGAGCCTCCACCGCACATGTTAGGGGCGCCTGAAGAGTTGCAAGAGAACTCTTGTGAAAATTCCCCAAACTCTCAAACATCCATCCTATGCTTTTCTTTAAAAATTCTCAACACTCATAAAAAACTCAACTCTCTTTGTACACAAAGTGAATCCTTCGATTCATCCACCAAGTGACCATCTAACTAGCCTTCAACCCACTTCCCCAACTACAATATTGTAACCCTTTCATTCATTATGTTGCTTGTCATAAAAAGAACCTTTAATCCACTCATACACCCTCCTTCGATTCAGTGACTGCTTGGATAAAGTAGTAACTGGATTAGTCTCAGGAAGGCCCCAACGAATTTTCATTCACCACCAAGGAAGATACTTGCAGTTTCCTTCGATTTAAGAACTTCAAGAGGTAAGTTCCATTTTAACTTAAATTTATTTTATTTAAATATCATGTGTACATGCCAATAAAGAAAATGTAGATATTTCATATAGGGAGCTTGATCATGCTTTAGCTTTCGATTCTGACTACCCATATGCTGAAAATCTCAACTCTGACCAATTAGGCTTTGGACTTTGAGACCCAATAATTTTGTGCTAACCCCTGGCCTGTAGTTACACTTGAATGTTGCATTTTAAGAATTTCAGACAAGTTCATTGTGCCTTTCGATTGGCTAAATGCTCAAGCCTTTCGAATCTCAACCTGAGGGCCTAACATACTTACAGTCGAAGGAGTCAGCAAGGAGCCCGAGGCAAACAATACACCTCACACTGACCTTCAACTCCCAGTCGAAGGACAAAACCTTGCTGACTTCCAACTCCCAGTTGAAGGACAAAACCTTGCTGACTTCCAACTCCCAGTCGAAGGACAGAACCTTGCTGACTTCAGGTCCAAATCGAAAGAGGTCAAAAAGTGCATAATCAAAGGATGCTTCTGCCTGAATCGAAAGAGCTCATTTTTCTCCTTTTTATTTTATTTTGTCTTTATATTTTCTTGCTATTTCAATATGGTTGTAATAGCTTAGGAATTATTTTTTGCATTTTTATTGTTTTTGTTTAAATGTTAGTAACTAGGATGTATGGTAAGATAAAAAACAACAAGTAGATAACCTAAAATTCAAAAGACAAAACGCATGCAATCAAACATACTATTCACACACTTGCACCCCTAGGGTAATCTCACTTGTTGCCTCGGAAAAATAGTCGTGCCCCTCGAATATGGACGTTTTAGCAAAGACCCTCGATAAAAGATCGTAGTCCCTCGATAACCTTAATGATGCCTTCGGTAAACAATCTAGTCCCTAAATGACATTGCTGAAACGTCACATAAGTTGCCTTCTATGACTATACAAACGTACTATGCCCGTCCCTTCACATACAATGATGCGGCTTCTTACCAAATCAATGGTAAGATAGCAACATCTAAAGGAGGAGGAAAAAAACATTAAGACCTTTTGAGTAAGTAGGATGCTCCTAGTTGCTCGCTTGCTCACAACAAAAATATTTTATACACCCACACTTTCATTTTGAAACATTTTCAAAAGACAAAACACTTTGTACGTGTTCTTATAGAAACGAGAATCATTACAAAGACACTTTTCAAAACCACTTTCAAAAACACATTCCACAAACACCTCTTTGAACTATTTTCAAAACAACACTTTGTACGCGTTCTTATAGAAACGAGAGCCATTATAAAGACGTTTTCAAAATACTTTCAAAACCCACATCAGAAGCACATTTTCAAACAAAATCAAGTGATATAGCAAGCAACTAAGAGCCCGTAGATAAATATGGATGAAAAGGGTGCTAATACCTTCCATTTTCATAACCTACCCCCCGAACTCAAGAAAATAATCTCAAAGGTCTTTCCTGTTCTTTTCACCCTGTCCTTTATTGGATAAAAGAAAAGTCGCTGGCGACTCTTGCTATCTGCAACAATTGTGATCAAACGCAAAACACCCAAGTTAGTTCTCCCACCGTGTTACAAGGTGAAATAGTGCCTAAACCTGAGGATCAATGGAATGAAATAGATGAAAAGAAGTGGTTGTGCGATTGGAGAGGCAGAAATATGATAATCTCAGCACTTGGTGTTGATGAGTATTATATGGTGCATCATTGCACGTTCGTTAAAGAATTGTGGGATGCTTTAGAAATTTCCCATGAGGGAACTACTGAAGTTAAATAGTCCCGTGTTAACACACTCAATCAAGAGTTCGAGCTCTTTCACATGAAACAAGGAGAATCTGTCTCCGACATGCAAAAGAGATTCGTTCATCTTGTGAGTCGTTTAAATGCACTTGGAAAACCTGTTTCTAATGAAATTGTTACTAATAAAATTCTGAGATGTCTTAGCAGAGAATGGCAACCTAAAGTAACAACTATCAAGGAAGCCAATGACCTCACTAGGCTTGCCATTACAAATCTATTTGGCAAGCTGGAAGAACATCAACAAGAATTGGAAGTCTTGAAAAATATGACAAAAAGAGTAAGAAAGAGAAGAATAAAGACAAGGGGGTGAGAAGAAGTCAATAGCTCTAATGGCTTCTTGTTCCAAGTACTCAAACAAAGAGCAAGATGATAAAGACTCAACTAGTGATGAAAATTCTGATGATAAAGAAATGGGACTTTTTGTTCGGAGATACAATATGTTTATTCGAAAGAATGGAATCAAGAACTCTGATAAGAATCTCATAAGCTTTCGAAAACAGTCCAAAGAGCCAAGGAAAGAAGAGAATAAAAAGCAAAGAAGTAAAAGACCTTGCTACAATTATGGTAAAGTTGGACACTACAAAATGAAAAAGGACAAAGGAAAAGCTCCACCAAAGAAGTTCAATAAACAAAGAAGAGCTTACATTGCGCGAGAAAGCGATAGTGATTCATCAAACAATGACAGTTCAAGTGATAGTGATGAGACTGCAAATTTATATCTCATTGCACACACCAAAAATCAGTCCTACCACAAGAAAAACAACCACGACAAGCAAGTAAGACAAGCATATCCTAACAACTTTTCTTCTATGTCTTTTTCTGAACTAAAAATAGATTTTGAAAAACTGCAAAACAAAGCTGACGATGCTTTTAAGAGATTATCCCCCGATAAACAAATATTTTCATTCTTGGAGAGTAAAGTCTATAAAGCTGAAAAAGACTTAAAATGTCTAAAAGCTAGTATTGCAGAAATTTCAATGGATAAGGGTGTTAGAGCATGTATTCCTAGAAGGGAATGTGAAGTTTTTTATATTAGGCAACAAGAGGTTAGAACTCTTAATGCCAAATTGGAAAAAGCTTTACAGCCCAAGGTTACTTTTGCTGTCGATCCTAGATTTTTTAAGAAAACGTTGAATCCACCATATGCAAAGTATTATTTTGTTGAAAATATTCCAAAGAATTCAATGAGCAGAAGTAAGAAAATACATCATCATCATGGTTTGTGTCATTATTGTTGTCGTTTTGGTTATACCATTGAAAATTGTAAGTTTAGGAGATTTCTTGTTCCTAAAGGCATTTACCAATGGAGGCCTAAAGGCAACCATGTTACTTCTTACCCACATGGACCCAATAAAAATTGGGTACCTACCTCTCTCTTTTGATATTGCAGGAAAAGTGTCTTACATTCGTGGATAGAAGATGGTTTTTAGACAACGGGTGTTCAAGGTACATGACAGGTGACATATCGCTTTTCATTGACTTCAAAGCAAAGAAGAAGGGATTTGTTACTTATGGAGACAATAAAAAAGGAGCGATACTCGGTAAAGGTAGTGTAGGTAATCCCTCTACCACTACTATTTTTGATGTCCATTTAGTAGAGGGGCTTAAACACAATTTGTTAAGTATTAGCCAATTGTGTGACAAGGGTTATAAAGTTACTTTCACAAACACTTGCTGCATAATTAAAAATACTGAACAAAATATTTTGTTTAAGGGTATTAGAGTAAACAACGTCTATATGCTTGACCTTTTTGATGTATCATTAACAAGCACTAAGTGTATAGTCACCTTGAATGATGATTCTTGGATTTGGCATAGACGTCTAGTGCATGTTAACTTTGATTTACTTAATACGATTTTATCTAAGGATCTAGTAGTGGTTCTTCCAAAGATAAAATTTACAAAGGATCACCTATGTGACGCGTGCCAAATGGGAAAGCAAACGAAGGTCTCTTTCAAATCTAAAAATATGATTTCCACTTCACGACCCCTTGAGCTTCTCCATATGATCTCCATATGGTTTTGTAATCGTTGACGACTACTCTAGATTTACTTGGACTATATTCCTTCGTAGCAAAGATGAAACTTTTTCTGCTTTTAAGAGTTTTGCAAAACTATCTCAAAACAGAATGGAATTAAAAATAATTATAATTCGAAGCGATCATGGAGGTGAATTTCGAAACCATCTCTTTGCTAAGTATTGTCACAAGTATGGTATTGAGCATAGTTTTTCATCAACTCGAACTCCACAGCAGAATGGAGTTGTGGAGCGCAAAAATTGCGTTTTAGAGGAGTTGGCAAGAACAATGCTCAATGAGGGTGGATTACGAAAATACTTCTGGGCTGATGCAATTAGCAAGCTTGTTATGTTTTAAACAGAATATTAATCCGTCCCATTTTAGATAAAACACCTTATGAACTTTTAAAAGGAAGAAAGCCAAA
Source organism: Vicia faba (assembly GCA_948472305.1). NCBI lineage: Eukaryota > Viridiplantae > Streptophyta > Magnoliopsida > Fabales > Fabaceae > Vicia > Vicia faba. The sequence goes on along the minus strand of OX451740.1, from coordinate 524,313,028 downwards.
CTTGTCACGTCTTCACGTATTCGATTGTAAATGTTTTGTTTTGAATAATGGTAAAGAAAATATTGGGAAATTCGATGCAAAAGCAGATGAAGTTATCTTTCTCGGATACTCACAATTAAGTAAAGCATATAGAGTATATAATGAGCGTTTACTTACTGTTGAGGAGTCAGTCCATGTTTCTTTTGATGAATCTTATCCGAAAAATGTCAGAAAAGATATTTCTCTTGATGGTGCAGGTGTATCTATAGAAGACATACTCAAGGAAACTGTTGAAGAAATTGACCAGTCCAAAATAGTTGACGATAAGGAGGAAAAAGATACAAGCCATACAAAAGATGAGGAAGAAGAGTCAACGGAAGTAAATGATCTTCCACCAGCTTGGAAATCCTCAAAAGACCATCCCATTGACAACATATTGGGAGATATTTCAAAAGGAGTGATGACTCGCTCTAAGATAAGTAATTTATGTTATCATTTCGCTTTTGTTTCACAAGTAGAACCTAAAAATGCCAAAGAGGCCTTGATTGAGGAATTTTGGCTAATGGACATGCAAGAAGAGCTCAATCAATTTAAAAGAAATGATGTTTGCGAACTTGTCCCTCGTCCGCGAGACCATCATATCATAGGCACTAAGTGGGTTTTTAGAAACAACCTTAATGAAAACAGAGTGATAACCCACAATAAAGCACGCTTAGTGGCACAAGGGTATAACCAAGAGGAGGAACTTGATTATGAGGAGACTTATGCTCCAGTTGCTCGCTTTTGAGGCTATACGTCTCTTGCTTGCTTATGCGTGTGCAAACAATTTTAAGCTTTAACAAATGGACGTAAAGAGTGCTTTTCTAAACGGAGTCATAAATGAATAGGTATATGTCTCAAAACCTCCTGGTTTTGAGAATAATGAATATCCAGATTATGTTTTCAAATTAAAATGAGCGTTATACGGTCTTAAGCAAGCCCCTCGAGTTTGGTATGAAAGACTTAGTAAATTTCTACTTGATCATGGATATTCAAGAGGTAAAGTGGATACCACTTTTTTCATTAAACGTAAAGGAAATAAATTATTTTAGTTCAAATATATGTAGATGATATTATTTTTGGTTCAACTAACCTACATATGGTCGAAGAATTTTCTAAGGTTATGCAGGGTGAATTTGATATGAGTCTCATGGGGGAGCTAAACTACTTCCTCGGTCTTCAAATAAAGCAGCTCAATGAAGGCATAATTGTATATCAAACAAAATATTGCAAAGAGTTGCTTAAATGATTTGGAATGAACAACTCAAAATCAATTGACACCCCTATGCCTACCAACGGGAATTTAGACGAGGCTGAACATGGTAGTGTTGATGTCAAGAAATATAGAGGTATGATTGGATTCCTTTTGTATCTTACGACATCTAGGCCTGACATCATGTTTAGTGTTTGCATGTGTTCACGATATCAATCGGATCCTAAGGAATCCCACTTGAAAGCTGTCAAGCGTATACTTAGGTATCTCAATAGCACATCTAAGTATGGGCTATGGTATTCCAAGGGAAGCGGTTGCAGTTTAGTAGGTTACTCCGATTCTGATTTTGTTGGCTGCAAGTCAGATAGGAAAAGCACTAGTGGAACATGTCATTTGTTTTCAAACTCTCTAGTGAGTTAGCATAGCAAAAAGCAGGTTTCTGTTGCTTTGTCAACTACAGAGGTTGAATATGTTACAGTCGGTAGTTGTTGTGCTCAAATTTTATGGCTGAAGCAACAATTACAAGACTATGATATTCAATTAAAACGTATTTCAATAAAATGTGACAACACAAGTGCTATAAATATTACTAAGAATCCTGTCTTACACTCACGCACTAAACACATAGAGGTTAGGCATCACTTTCTTCGCGATCATGTTGAAAAGGAGGATGTTATGTTTGAGCATGTTGATACTAAAAATCAACTTGCTGACATTTTTACAAAACCACTAGCAACTGAACCTTTCTTCAACATTCGTCGTGAGCTAGAGATTTTAGATCTCTCTTACTTGATGTCTTAAGCATACATGTACTTAAATTATATCTATATCTCACCATGCTGTTGAGATGTGTTTTTAGCTTTCGTACGTGTGTCTTAACATCACATCAACTGAGGTGATATCTTTCCTCTCTACTTTCTCTGTAAGAATTCTATGATTACTTATAAATTGACCTTAATTGTTCCATTAATATTCTCTCTCTCTCTCTCTCTCTCTCTCTCTCTCTATATATATATATATATATATATATATATATATATATATATATATATATATATATATATATATATATATATATATATATATATATATATATATATATATATATATATATATATATATATATATATATATATATATATATATATCTTTTCTTTTCTTTTACATAAATTGTTTGAACTTGACATATGCAAATTGCATTACATCATTATGTGTGCATAATCATCTTTAGATAATTCATTTTTCATAATCATATAATTGCAAATGGGTCTCATATCCAACTGTTCACAGAAACTTGTAGAAAACTGCACTTTTATTAAAATTTACTGTTATGAGTCAGCTCATACAATTATGAGTCGACTCATACTGAAGAAAAATGTAAAAATAGAAATCAAAATTGTTTTGCAGTCGGCACATTAAGGTTTTCATAGACACAAGTTACTTCCGGTTGACACATACGATTCTTGGGACGATGCAAAACATTAAAAACATTTCTTCAATACAGGATGTGTCGACACATACGTGTTTCGTGTCGACACATAAGGATAATTAATGCCTTTAATTTGAGTTGGGTCAACCCATCTACCCAATTTTATGTTTTAAACTCTTTCTAATTATCTCATTCACTACAACTATGACGAATCTTATGATGGAAACAATCCTTAAACATGTCATGTCATACATCTCATAACATTTGTCCTTATGTCTTTTATTCTGAAGTTTGTATTAATGTTCTATTCAAATAATTTTTGCTATAACTTATGTAAACTGAATATTCTCTGCGTTAAATGATTTCACCATAATTATTTTCTATTTACTCTGTTATTACCATGCTTATTCCAAGACTCATTCTGTGTGAGTGACATTGGTTCTTTTTCTTACAAGATTGCTGAGATTGCATCTCAATTCATGTATGATGAAATTGCTGAAAATCTATTTTATTCTCTTTTTGATGTTGTCAAAGGGGGAGAAGAAGATGGTGTTAGTGTTAGAAAAGAATTCTTAATATGCACAAACTCAGGGGGAGCAGCTTATTCATCCATATTGTATCATCAAACATCATCAAATATTTACCATCATAAAAAAGGAGGAGTTTGTGAGCAACCCCTTCATATAATTGGTTTTGAATGATAGCAAATATATGTGAAATAATCAATGAATGTTACCTACACGTGTTCATTATAAAAAAATATAGTATAACAAGTTTAAAATGAGTTAAGAATGTGTTTTACACATAAAACACTATTATGAGTCGACACAAACAGCTTTGCATTGATGCATACTTAAGCAAAGAATCATAAAAACGATTCTGCTTCAGTATGAGTCGACACATCCATGCTATGCAATGACTCATAACATGTTGATACCCCTGGAATACAACCTTCAACCTTTATGCATTGATACATAACTTCATGCATCGACACATGATATGTTGATGTCCCTGGAAAACATTTTTGAACTTTTATGCATCGATACATAACATCATGCATCGACTCATAACACGTTTTGTCTTCAAAAATCAAAAGTTCAATTCAATATGTGTCGACACATATGTGTTATGCATTGAATCATATAAAATGGTTGGCTCTGTAATATGTTGTAATATATGATTGCATCGACTCATAACAACATGTATCAACTCATTATGTGTTACATAACTAACATGAGTCGACTCATGCTAACATGTATCGACTCATAATACGAATTTCTGTCTCTAACCATTTTCTGTTACATATATAAGTAAGATTTTTTAGCAGCAATAGTATAACACATATTACAATTGTGAGCATCAATTATGAGCAGCAAGAAGCCTGAAAGATACTTCATCTTCATCATCTTCTCAATCATCTTAATTCAACAACAACAACGAAAATCAAACATCTTTGTTCAATTGGATCAATAGATCAAGAGATAATGTTCAGTTGTGCATTCAAGGGATCTCAGCTGGGTTGAAGATTTTGAAGGGGGCTTCAAGGAAAAATCAAAGGGTTTGTCCTTCAAGAATGGACGTGTTCTTGAGGGTTTATTAGTCACGGCCGCACAAGTCGGATTTAGCCGTAGCGAGGGGTTTGGAAATCAGAGGGATTTTTGCAAACATGCCATGGAAGCGGAGGACCGATTGTGGATCTTGCAGGGAATCTTGATAAGGCTCATATCAAGTGGGGGTTCTTACAAGAAGAAGAAGATCTTAAGGATTTATTTCTATCTCTGTAGTGTAACCTTGTATTCAAACATTCAACAAAATTGTTATAAGAGTTCTCAATTTAAATTTTGGAATTGAGAGGGAGACGTACCCACACGCGGGGATGACAGTGGGGAACTTCGTTACCAAACTTCTTGTGTATTGTTATTTCTTTATCTCTATATCTTTACATTTTCCGCAATTTTGTGATTCAATTGGCTTGCTGAGTTTTCTGTTTAATGATAAAATAGTGGTTCAAATACTTTCATCAAATCACCATTATTAATCATCAAACAAGCATACACCAACCGTTTGACAAAATTTCTTACAAGTTTTAATTCATTGGAAACATTGTTCTTGTGATAAGTGCATTAAAAATATTAAGTAATCTGTGTTTAAGATTCATCTATTTCATACTAATAAAATCCATCAAGTTTATCGCATGTCCGGTTTTCTAGTAGTTGGTTCAAAATAGACGAAAGTTGATTCTGGACCTTACTTTTCTGCTGCTTTTAACAAAATTTGATAAAAAATTTAAATCCTTGAAGAATAAGGAGGTGACCTATTCACCCCCCTCTCGATCACTTGCCACACCCTCTAACAATATGCCTCCTAGTGGATAAGTAAGTTTGATCATTTCCCCAGCATACGGTGGAAATTTCCTCAACGCATCCTATGAAATCTCGATCCCCATCAGAGATTATTCCCTCAACACAGTATACATGGTTTATTTCCCCAACATAGTTTATTTATCCAATATTGAAATTCTCCGACAGGATTCTCTTCCCCGGCTAGATGTCATTCAACTTTGTCCTCCCCGGAAGAGTTGACATTCATATCTGAAAATTGGTCAGACAACACATCAGATGATTATCCATCTCTTCTGTCCCTGGTCAGGGTACATAAGAATCAAATCCTTCAAAAGAATGATGAACGACCGATTTTCCTGGAATTCTTCTATCCCCAAGCAGAAGTTGAACGTCCCCAGCAGAGTGTTCTCAAACAGAAAGCGGGAATCCCCAGCAAAGGTGTTCTAAAATAAATTGAGAAACTATTGTCTTCATCCCCAGCAATAGTCAGGGATTTATTTTCCCCAGCCAAAGATGTTATACGAAGCGACCGATACGTTCCAGTGACATATTGCACCCATACATCATTTACAGAATAGCATAACATATGCATACGAAACACATATAGTATTCTCATTTATTTTGAGAGCATCATTGCACTATACATTTGATGCATCATGATATTGCATAAAACTAACCTTGTCTTTTCAGGTTAAGTTCCCGAACAGACGAATATTATTAGCCATCTATAGAAAAGTTGTAGAGCAACCCCCGAAACAGGACGTGGAGACTATCTACATGACCAGACGATTTCCTTCAGAGATTCATTCTGAAAAGCATTCCCCTCAGACTAAATCTGACGAGCATTTCCTTTAGAGATTGGTTCTGACGAGCCTTTCCTTCAGAGACTGGTTCTGAAGAGCATTTCCTTCAGAGATTTATTCTGAAAAGCACTTCCTTCAAAGATTTATTCTGAAAAGCATTTCCTTCGGAGATTCATTCTAAAAAGCACTTCCTTCAGAGATTTTATGAAAAGTACTTCCTCCAGAGATTCGTTCTGTAAATCACTTCCTTCAGAGATTTATTCTGAAAAGAACTTCCTTTAGATATTTATTATGAAAAGCACCTCCCTCATAGGTTTATTCTGACAAGTATTTCCTTCATAAATTTATTCTGAAAAGCACCTCCCTCAGAGATTTATACTGACGAGCATTTCCCTCAGAGACAAAATCTGACGAGCAGTTCCTTCAAAGCATCATTCTGAAAAGCATTTCCTTCATAGATTCTTTCTTAAAATCATTTCCCTTATATAGGATCGGATAGATTCATTCTGAAAAGCATTCTTCAGATAAAGTCAAGCATAGACTCATTCTGATACTCCTATCAACAGTTACTTTGGATGGAATCTATAAGCCCATCTCCGATGATACTATATCACCTCTCTGAACGGAATATTTAAGTCCATTCAAGAAATACAATCAACCAACAGAGTTACTTCGTGCACATATGAGTGCAAATTTCTAGGAACTTAAGTGTGCAATCATCTTCCACCTTCAGATCACGAATGGAGAGCATGTCACTCTAACTCTTCAGGTTTAAGAAGATTGAATAGGGGCAGTTGTTGTACCCCAAAATTTTCCCTCCCCTTATTCAAGACAAATTATTTAAATAGGTCTCCCCATGCTCCTAGGGTTCTCAATTGCTCAAGACTAAAGAATTGATCATACAAACCCCCCTCATAAGCAGTTAACCTACAACTAGGGTTTTGCTTCTCTCAAGGGAAATTGGAATTCTAATGCCTCAAGTTGATTTAATGGTTTCTCATATGTCTCAAAGAATCCTAATGCCAAATTCCAAGCCTTTCAGCACAAGTTTGCTTAGTCAATTAGTCATATGATTGAAAATCAATTGTATTGGGCAAAAAGTCAACTTTGACCAATTTACCGTCAAACTTCAATATTTTTGGTCAACATAAATTTTTTTAAGTCACATTTATCATTTGATAAAGGGTTGACCATGAGTCATCAAGAAAACTCAAGATTCATCAAAAGTCAAAAGTTACTAAATTAGGGTTTTCTTAAGGAGAAGTCAACTAAACTTTGACCAAGTGTAACTTTCACATGCTTCATTAGAAATTTCTCAACCAAAACTCATTTTGAAGGAAATTAAATTCTCTACAACTTTGTCTCTTTAAGCTCAAGGCCAAAAATGCTTCATTTGAGAGATATGGGCCAAAACATTATATGCCATTTTAAAAGTCAACAAAAAGACACTTTTTGTCAAAACAATTTACATCAAGATAAAGGCTTCAAATGAAAAAATGACCAAAATTAAGATTGTAAGGGATATCTTGAGCTTTCCAAAGAGTCCAAAGAGTGCACTTGGGCAATTTTGAGAAAATGCATGAAATCCAAATTAAGAAAATTTGAATTTTTGGGCTAATGGGCCTATCTTTTAAGGTCCTAACGTGTTCCTAACCTCATAATAGACTCCTAAATCCATTCATTTATTTTTGTGGTTTTTATTTATTTTATTTTTTATTTTATTCAATTTAAATAAAAATAAATCAAATAAAATACCAAATGAATGAATCAAGGGATGAAGATCTATTTTTGAATCAAATCATAAGTCTAAAAAGATGGTGACAACTTGCAAAAAACGTGTAAAGATTGATTGGTACATGGCTGGCCTAAAAAATAAAGATTTCTTGCAAAACCTCAATCAAAGATTTGATCATGGAATATAAAAGATCGATTCCACTTTTGTTGACCTAAATCTTCCATTTTAAGTAGAGAACACATTCAGACCAAGGTACACACAAAAATTTCCTCAAGAACACCCTCTCAAAAAATCTCAATTTTTGTCAAAACTAGGGAAAAGTCAAAACCAAAGATCCAACCACTTTCAGTCCAAGTCATCCATTGAAAACCACTCCAGAGGTATCTAAGGGTAAGAATAGGTCGAAAGTCATGGCCATTGATGCTTGAAACAAGCATGCTCATATTCTCCAATTTTATTTTCTTTCAAACATTCATATAATTAATTTCATGCATTGCTAATGTTTTTTAACTGCCCAAATGAGTTCAAGTTGCAAATTAGAACATGTTTGAATCATAAAGCAGAAGCTCTAACGTGAGAGTCATGGTTTGCCATGGCTAGGGCAGTTTGAGATGTCTTCTTTGAAACTCATGATACAAGTGTTTCTCGGCTAAACAAACACCACCATTGGATTCACAAGGGTCGAATTAGGGGATAGGATCCTTTTTATGGTCTAACACATGTTATTTTGCAGGTTTGAAAATCCTCTCACAGGAGAAGACGACCGGAGCTAGGGCTCGGCGCTTCCCTGGCTCACTTGCTTTATTATATATTTGTTTTCTTATATTTTAATAACAGAAATGAAGCACATCACAGTTGGTTGAGATGGAGGCATGTAACATGAAGGGCGTGGGTTCGATCCCTGTGTCTTACAGTTATTTTTTGTTGTTTTTCAAACTAACACGCATGATATATACATACACACACACACACACACACACACACACACACACACACACACATAGTGGCAAGCAGTGCAGTTTGTGAAGCCAGGGGGCGTGGGTTCAACACCCACCCCATGCATTTTATTTACCCTATTTTTCTAACCTAATTTTTCTATTTTATTTATTAATTATTTTTTAATTGAAAATTAACTAACCTAATATTTTTTCTTAATAACTAACAAATTAGGATTATGGTTTTAGTTAGTAATTAATTTTTTCTTATATTTTTTACTTACTGATTAATTAAATTGGATTTTTTTCTTAACATTAAAATAAATTAGGATTTAGGTTTTAATTACTATTATTAACTTAAATTATTTTCTACAAAAAAATCATAAAACATTTTAACATTCTTTTTCTATTTTATTTCTTTTTGCTATTTAATTTTCATAGAAAATTGTATAGGTTACATTCCTTAATTGTAATAGCGTAAATTTCTTTTCTCACATTTTTCCAAATTATATAACTGCTCAAAGGATGTAATAGCGTAGGTTTACTTTCTCGCGAATTTTTATACTTATGTACCTCTCCCAAGGCCATGTAATAACTTATTTTTCTGTACATATTTAACTTCTAGTAACTAGGGTTTGCATGACAAGACTAAAAACAATCTAGAAAGCCCTAATATTCAAGGTAAATAACTGAATCAATGCGCTTCGCACACTTGCACCTTTAGGGTAACCTCTCTTGTTGCCTTACGAATATTGGTCACGTCCCTCGAAAGTGGGGATACTTTAGCAAAAGACCCTCGATCAAATCATCATGTCCCTTTCGAATAAAGATCATAATCCCTCGAGGACTATTTGAGTTGCCTACAAAATGATCTAGTCTCTTCGAGTTTCCTACAAAATGATGATAGTCCCTTCGATACAATTGTTAAAGTATCCTTACTTTCTTCCTTCGATGACCATACAGTGACCCTACACATGTCCCTTCACATCCATAGGATAAGTGTTGTACCCCAAAATTTGCCCTCTCATTTCTCAAAGGATCAACTTGGACCCTCAAGTTTGCTTCCATCCAATTTCAAGCCTTGAATTACAAAATTTCCAAGAAAGCCATTCACAAGGGCAAAATGGTCATTTGCACACCAAAAAGTCAAGCTTTGACTTTTGGATCAAAAAATCAAGTTCCAAGAATGATATTTCATCAAGGCATTAAATTGGTTCATCAAAAAATCAGAAGTCAGAAGTTACTTTGAAAAAAATCAAATTTCTAAACATTTAGAAAATTTGCTAAGTGTCTAGAGAATATGATACTTCAAAACTTCTGAGCCAGCCTCTACGCGAGTACAGTCAGAAGTTGCAAACACGGTTCAGAACATGATGCTTCAATCAGAACATATGGAAGCAATGTTCTCTGGTCAGAACATGCCCCTTCAGCATTTGGAGGTTACATTTCTGATCTTTTGCGATCAGAACATCACCAAATCCCAAGACCTCATTTAAACAACCTGTTGCACTGCTACAGCACAATGCTCTAACCAGCAGCTAATCCAGTCCACGCCTGCATTTTCCCAAATCCTGTATTTGCACCAAATACAAAAAGTTATGATCAAAAAGCAATGGAACAGTGTGCCAAAAAGTTTAAATCCCATCTGTTTCCCCCCAAAACCATAACAAATTCATCTATAAATAAGTTGCTCCATCACACGTTCAAGGGGCTGGCTTTTGGAGAGAGAGAAATTGTCAAAATAGAGAAAAGAAATTTGTGAAAACTTCATATAAAATCCAGAATTCCCAAACAGAAAACCAAACCATTGTTCTTCCTTTTGAATCAAAGAACTTGGCATTTTCTCTTCCGTTGCTCTTGCTGATTCCAGAACATCTGAAGGCAGCAGTTCAAGCCCCTAAGCACACGCTCCAGATTCAAGGTAAGTCTTTATGGCTTTGCATCGTCTCATTCAGAACATCATTAATATGTAAATATCACAATTAATGTTGTCCATACCATTGCATAAGTAGAAAAACTGTGGATCAGAACTTCTTGATTAGGCCTGGACTCAGATTTAGGATTAGAACTTCTATAAACTGTTGTGTTGTTATCCTTCTGATTTGCTGTTTATTAAGAACTGGATAAATTGTTAATGCTGATTAAGAGTTGAAATATCGCCAGAACTTCTGAGTTCTCCTCACTGTTTTAGCATACAGAACTTCTATGATTTTCCTACTGTTTAAACACACTAAAATTTTGATGTTCATTCACAGTTTTAGCACAACACAGAACTTCTGAGTTCTCCTCACTGTTTTTAGCACACACAACTTCTGAGTTCTCTTCATTGTTTTAATATATAAAACTTCTAAGATTTTCTCATTGTTCTAACATTCAGAAGTTCATCACATAGTAACCCATAACTTCTGCGTTTTCCCTCTAACGTGTCTTGCAGGACCTCAGAGTGTATCAATCCAGAACTTCTAACGCTTCCTTCTGAATCACCACGCGCCTGGCCTCAGGACTTCTGATCCTTGTCGCTTTCCTTGAAGCAACACGCTGTTTCTATCTTTCATTTATTTTCCTTTTATCATTTTTTATATTAACCCTTTTATTATTATTAACATAAAAGACATAAAAAATATTTTCTTTTATTAATTAATTTATTTCCCTTTTTCTTAATTCGTTAAGATAAAAAACCATTTTCTAAGTAAGTTCATTTCACATTTTCTTGTACATTTCTTATCCATTCAACGTGGTTGTAATAGTAACTTAGGATTTAATTTTATTTGCAATCTCCGTTTGTAAATATGTACCCCCATCCCTAAAATATTGTAATAGCGTAGGACTTTACATTTTCCGCAATTTATCGCTTTCAAATATAAATGCTAGTAACTAAGGTGTGTATGGAAAGACATAAAAACAACAAATAGACAACCTAAAAAGCAAGACTAAATACATGCAATCAAACACACTTTGCACACTAGCACCCTTAGGGTAATCCCACTTTGTGGCCTATCAAAATAGTCATGTCCCTCAAACATGGGCGTTTCTGCAAAAGACCCTCGATAGAAGATCGTAGTCCCTCGATGACCCTCCATGTTGCCTTCGGTAAAAGATCTAGCCCCTAAAACGACATTGCTAAAACTTCCCATAGGTTTCCTTCTATGACTATACAAAACGTCCCACACTCGTCCCTTAAACATCCAATGATGGGGCTTCTTACCAAAACAATGGTAAGATAACAACATCTAAAGGAGGAGGAAAAGAACATCTAAAGACCTTTTGAGTAGGTAGATTCGCTCCTAGTGCCTCGCTTGCTCACAACAAAAACATTTTTATACACCCACACTTTCATTTTGAAAACATTTTCGAAAGACAACACTTTGTACGTGTTCTTATAGAAACGAGAGCCATTACAAAGAAAACCCTTTTAAAAATCACTTTCAAAAAACACATTTCACAAACATCTTTTTGAACTATTTTCAAAACAACACTTTGTACACATTCTTATAGAGACGAGAATCATTACGAAGTCACATTTTTTCAAAATACTTTCAAAACCCACATCACAAAGCACATTTCAAAACAAAAGCAAGTGATCTAGCAAGTACCTAAGAGCCCATGGAAAACCATGGATGAAAAGGGTGCTAATACGTTCCCTTTTCATAATGTACCCCCCGAACTCAAGAAAACAACTCTAAAGGTAGTTCTTGTGCTTTTTCACCTTTCCTTATTGGATAAAAGAAAAGTCGGTGGCGACTCTTGCTAAACCGCAACATTTACGAATACAAACGCAAAAACACCCAAGTCAGTTCTCCCACCGCGTCACAATAAGGCTACCTACCAAATAATGGTATGGATAATACTATCTCTAAAGGAGAAGGAAAATAATAAGAAAGACTTTAGTGGGTAAGAAACTCTTAATTGCTTGCTCAAAACTTTTCTCAAAACTTTTTTTCACACTACACTTTCAAAAAAGTATTTTCAAAAATAACACTTTGTATACATTCTTGAGGACTGATACAAGAATCATTACAAATTCAGCCTTACATTGGTGATTTCAAAATATTTTCAAACAAATCACACACATAAAGCAAGATTTTCAAAAGTGAGCTAAGCAATTAAGAGCCCGTAGATACCTACGAATGAAAAGGGTGCTAACACCTTCCCTTTTCATAACTTACCCCCTGAACTCAAAATCTATCAAAGGTTTTTCATGTTCTTTTCACCTTTCCTAAATATTGGATAAAAGAAAAGTTGGTGACGACTCTATCTATCCGCACATTTGGATAAAATCAAAAAGTCAGTTCTCCCATCGTATTACACTTGTGTTCACATGTTCCCTTAGGGAATCCATGAAACGATTAATTCATGATTGATCATTTTGTGTTAATTAGACCTTATGCTCCAAACCAAGCATGATAACATTAGATAGAAGTCCCTCAATCCTTTCCCTTATGTCCATAATGCATGTTAACTATTAGGTAATTTTCCCTTTGATATCCTAACTTTAGGACCATTGTGCATGATAACATTAGGATTTGAGTTTCCCCTTAGATTTTTGTTTTCCCTTTTACATCCATCTAAAACAAAAATTACTTTCTTTATCAAATTCAAAAACACCTAATAAATAAGATATGTATAATACGTCATGAGCCTTAAGTAAATGAATAGGACTTTGCATCTGAGGCATCTGACTCGATCATCCAAGGGGTTTCATATCATAGACTTTGGTATAATACGTATCTCAAATAATTTAAAAAAATTAAAGGAAGAAAGACTCAAATACATTAGGACCATTTGAGATATTATCCTAACAAAATACTTCAACTCATTCAAATCATTTTGTTCCCTTTGTGCACTTTTTCTCTTTAAAATATTTTCTCAAAGATTAGACTCCTGTTGATTCTTGTGGTGATGCAAACTATTATAATTATACAATATGTAGTGAAGTGATTACATTTTCCACTTAGGTGTTGAGTGATTATCTTGTTGATTTCAATCCAAGCAAAAATCTTCCACCTAAAGATGATGCAAATGCTCTTTCCACATAATTGTGGGTAGTAAGTTGAGTTTTCAACTCGAATACAAAAATATGACTTTCATTTAAAATCAATCGATAATAAACCAAAATTTTCGAGAAGAACTACAGTGCTCTGATTCTTTCAAGATATGTAGGCAAGAGGTTGTAAAATCGAGGCAAGCGCAATAATAAAAAATATTTATTTTGTTTTTCTCCTTTTACAATTCACTCATGCATTTCCTTAGCAAATAATATTTAGATAACATGCCCTTTGATTAGAACAAACATAGTGGATCATGTTGAGTACAATGGATGTTTAGAGTGCTAATACCTTCCCTTTGCATAACCGATCCTCGTACCTTGATCTCTATTCTTTTATGGATTTTATTCGATCTTTTCTCAATCCTCTTGGAACAATAATGTTTGATGGCGACTTTCATTTTGTGAGTTAAGTCAATCAATGGCTTAAACTCAAATTTTTACTGCTACAGACAGGTAGTCTTTGTGGTTGTAAACATTGATGGTTAGTATTTGTTTGTGTCTATAATCAGTTTGGTTATAGTGGTTTAAGTCCTTGTTGAGAAAGACAAATCACCTTGGTGGGTGGACTGGAATAACTTAGTTAATAGTGAACTAGGATAAAAATAATTGTGTTCATTTATTTTTGTTCTTGTGTTAACTTCAAGTGTTTGGTTTTGAAAAGATTTTATTCTTATAAACCCAACTGTAACCCCTATTTCTTGTGTTTCTCGCACTTTCAAATATCTTTTCACCACGAGAAAAATGTGAGCTATTAACTTTCCCCACCGTTACCCTAGACTGGTATATTTTTCTGGAAAAAGTGAAATGGGAAAGAAGAAGAAAAAAGGGTTTTCTCAAAACAATATATGGAAACCCAATAGTGTAAGTCATACATTCAGCCAATGGAATAAATTCCTCGAGAAGCGAGAAAGTATATACACCTAGAAGACGAGTGTAAGCAAAAGAAGATAAACTGATTTTTCCAAATAACGTCATCATGAGGTGTATTAAAAGCCACACACACTCTTTTTTCCTAAAACACTCAAGCTTTCAATAATGATTGACTTTTTGACATCTTAGAGTCTAATCAAAAGGAAATGGGGGCATATCCCTCTATTGTCTAGTTATATAAGAGGCGTTCGTGTAAGAATAAATACTCACCCAAAGCAAATGGAATCACCCCTTAATAAAGACCGCCTTCAACTGAGGGACTCACCCAAGCTAAGGGACTCGCCCTTTAAATAAATAGTCACTTTCAGTTTAGAGACTCGCCCCGAGATGAAATACCCGCTCTTTAAATAAATAGTAGCGATTAGCTAGTGGTCGGGTTCTAAAGGATCTCAATATCATCGACCTTTCTCTTAGGCATTGTCTCAGCACAATCAATCTTTTCTTGCGGCCGAGATATCCCAAAAGTCAAGCCTCAATGTGTGTAGTATCGAGTATCAACTAATTTTCAGCTCTATACCGAAACCGGTCATCTCACTATGTCCTAATGGCCAAGTTTGTTCAATTAGGGTTCTAAAGTCAGTTAATGCTTCATGACGCCACTCAGCGGCCCCGTATTCTCCTCGATTCACCACGAGGGATACCGGTACCCACAAATGCGTCACACTAACGTAGCCATTGCTTCAACCATATCGGTATATGCCGTACAATTTCCACAATCTATTTCTACTTACCAAAAAGGTGTCCCAGATCCGGGTGGAGGATCAAAACAAGCCCAAACAGAGAACCATAATGTAAAGCATACAAATAAAAAAAGCAAGTAAATATGATCTAACCCTAAGGTAACCCCAGTTTTAGATTTTCCCCAGCAGAGTCGCCAGTTCTGTGATACGGTGGGAGAACTGACTTGATTGTTTTGTGTTTGTGTTCGCAAATGTTGCAGTTTAGCAAGAGTCGCTACTGACTTTTCTTTTATCCAAAAGGAGAGGTGAAAAAGCACAGGAAAGACCTTTAGAGATGTTTTCTTGAGTTCGGGGGGTAGGTTATGAAAAGGGAAGGTATTAGCACCCTTTTCATCCATGGTTTTCCTTGGGCTCTTAGTTACTTTCTAGATCACTTGCTTTTGTTTGAATGTGTGCTTGTGACGTGGGTTTTGAAAGTGTTTTTGAAATGTAACTTTGTTATAATTCTAGTTTCTATAAGAACACATACAAAGTGTTTGTGAGATGTGTTTTTTGAAAGTGATTTTGAAAAGGTGTCTTTGTAATGATTCTCGTCTCTATAAAACGCATACAAAGTGTTGTCTTTTGAAAATGTTTCAAATTGAGAGTGTTGGTGTATAGAATTTTTTTGTTGTGAGCAAGCAAGCAACTAGGAGCGAATCTACCTACTCAAAAAGTCTTAAATGTGCTTTTCCTCCTCCTTTAGATGTTGCTATCTTACCATTGTTTTGGTAAGAAGCCCCATCGTTTGATGTGAAGGGACGGGTGTGGGATGTTTGTATAGTCATAGAAGTCAATGTATGTGACGTTTTAGAAATTTCGTTTAGGGACTAGATCTTTTACCGAAGGCAACATCGAGGGACTACGATCTTTTTTAACGAAGGGTCTTTGCTAAAACGTCCCATATTCGAGGTACATGACTATATTTCCGATAGGCAACAAGTGGGATTACCCTAAGGGTGCTAGTGTGCAAGTGTGTTTGATTGCATGCATTTAGTATTGATTAGGGTGATCTATTTGTTTATTTTCATATCTTGTCATACACACCCTAATTACTAGCATTTATATTTTAAAGCGATAAGTTGCAGAAACGTAAAGTCCTACGCTATTACAATATTTAGGGGATGGGGGTACATATTTATGAATGGGGGTTGCAAGTAAAAATAAGTCATAAGTTACTATTACAACCATATTGAAATGTACAATATAAGAAAGAAAAAAGACTTGTTTAGAAAGGAAAAAATTTGTCTTAAAAAAAAGAAATAAATTAGTTAATAAAAGAAAATTTGTTTATGTCTTTTTATGTTAATATTAAAAATGATGAAAAGGGAAATAAATGAAAGACATAAACAACGTGCTAATGCAAGCAAAATAAACAAGGATCAGAAGTTCTTAAGCCAGGCGCGTGATGACTCAGAAAGGAACGTCAATGGAATCAGAAGTTTTGGATTTGTACACTCTGAGGTCCTGCAAGAAACAATAGTGGGAAAACACAGAAATTCTGGGTGGTATTCAGACAGTGGGCCACAAGTCAGAAGTTCTGTATTATACTAAAACAATAAGGAGATATCAGCAGTCCAGTGCGTTATCAGCATGTAAAAATCAGAAACTCTGAGTGTTTGAAAACAGCGAGTGGAAACATCAAAAGTTCAGTGTATTTGACATATAAAGAGAACTCAGAAGTTCTATGTTGTGTTAGAACAGTGAGTGAATCATCAGAAGTTCTGAATTATGCTGATCCAGTGAGTGAACATTTGCAGAGGAAGCACACTTGGTGGTATCATGCCCTGCACTGTTAAGCACACTTGGCATTAGAGTGATAGTATGGAGAGGAAGTATTAGGGTTCTTTGGCGCTTCCTTCAGATTGGTAAGATTCAGCTTTAAAAAATGAGGGAGTACTTGAGCTGGCGTCATGTTGATTCGGGTGAACTGCCGTTGTGGCCTTTCTACCCGTTGTTGATTAGATCTTGGCTGATTGCTGCGAGGTTGATCATTTGAAGAGTTTTGAATCATCACAGCCCCTACAGTTGGCCGACGCTCGGTTCTTCCCTGACTTTTCTGAGAGTAAACAGCAGAGGCTTCCTTCTTAGCTGAGAAGGCCTTCTTAATAGCAGTGGACGCGGAGGCATCTTTCTGAATCTTTCCACTTTTAATACCGGCCTCGACCCTTTCACCGGTCAGAATTAATTCGGTAAATCCCGCGGAGGAACTTCCAATTAAATGATTGAAGAAAGGGCAAAACAGGGTCCCTAAAAACATGTCAACCAGCTCTCTATCAGACAATGGTGGCTGCACCCTTCCAGCCAGATCACGCCACTTCTGGGCATACTCTTTAAATCTCTCATTAGAAGCCATACCCATACTCTGTATCTGAGTACGAGTGGGTGCTAAGTCAGCGTTGTATTGGTATTGACGGTATAAAGCAGCAGCTAAGTCTTCCCAATTGTGAACCTCTGATCTCTCGAGTTGATAGAACCAGTCCAATTGTGTGCCTGACAAACTGTCTTGAAAAAAGTGTATCCAGAGGTCTTTATCAGATGAGTGGGGTTGGATCTTTCTGACATAGGATCTCAGATGCATCTTTGGGCAGGATACACCGTCATACTTAGAAAATGTAGGAACTTTGAACTTGGGAGGAATGACGATCCCAGCGACCAGCCCTAGTTCTTCGAAATCTAAACCAGGTACACTTTGCAACTCCATGGCTGCCAATCGATCCTCAAGATTTTTATATTTATCATCCGCCGGGGGATATTGCTGTTCGGAGTAGTCTTCATCATCTTCCTCTTCTTCCTCTTCAACTTCATATTCAGAAGGTCCCGCGGCTCCTTTTCCTTTACCAGCCCCTTCATCAAATGTTGAGGGGAACTCGAGAACTTTTCTAGCATTGCTTTCAAACCTTCTTCCAAAAGTGGCTACTACGGGCCTTTTCTTCTTTTTCTCTTTATTTTTATCCAACAGTGCTTTAAGGTCCTCTTGACCATTTTCTAAGGTCCTGAGGAGTTGCTGGAATTGAGAATTTTGTGCTTGCAGATCCTTAACCGTCTGCTCCAAATCCATATTGCTGAAATAAACAGCAGAAAGATAAGGAAACCTGGTGTGAAGACCTGTTTATGCATATGATGAATGATGCGTTATTCATGTAATGCATTCAAGGATTCAGAAATTCAAGTTTGTTGCAAACAAAAAGAACACATGTCATATTAATAAGAAATTTGTTAGTACATAAGTGCCCCATGGGCAAAATATTACAAAATTCTTAATGTAAAAAGACGTTGCGCATCCTCTTTGGTGCGATGTAAGTGTTGAGAGTTTCCTCCTCATGAAGCCGGCGGGTAAGCTCCAAAACCTTCTTCTCACTGGCATAGAAGCTGGCTTCAAAAGTATTCCATTCTTCCTTGATTTGGATCCAACTCTTTTGCAATTCTTCCCATGATATTGGCATGTCAGGATGTAGGAGGGTGTATGGAACCTCTCCTTCCATAACAGGCTCTTTGATCAAGGGGAGAATGTGAGGGTATGGCATCATAAGATTCTGGGCGCGGGTTCGTACCCACTTAAGATAAGGCTCAATGGGGATGAAATTCTTGTGCCCCAATGTCTTACTATCCACCTTGTTGGGAATCCTCCAAGCTCTGATGAACCTTTGTCGAAGTCCTTGTGCATCGTTGTCGAAGTCAAAAACTAGGTCAGGAATCAGCATGTCATGAGGGCCATCCCTCCGAGCATATCCAAACTGTCTTAGGGCTAAAAATGGATTGTAGGTAATACCTCCCCTAATTCCAAGTAGTGGGACATTAGGGAATTCCCCACAACAATCAATGATGATGACATTTTCTCTGGACCGAGAACACCAATGTACATCAGAATGTGTGAGGGTCATCAATTGTTGTGACCACCTTAAACCCTGCTCATTCTTCAAAACTGATTGTGGAAGGTGAGAAATAAACCACCTTGCTAGGAGAGGAGTACAGCACGTGAGAACACCTCTTTTCCTCATTGTTCGTGTGTAAAATGAGTGTAGGATGTCCCCAAGCAATGTAGGTATAGGATTCCGGGATATGAAAATCTTGACAACATTCACATCTATAAGCTGATCAGGGTTTGGGAACAAAACCAACCCATAGATGAGGAGTGCCACAATCTCTTCACAGGCTTGTAGATCTAGAGAATTCCAGCAGTCTTGTGCCTTCTCAAACAGAAACCTGCCAAGAAACCCTTGACACCACTTCTGGTTTCCCAATGTCCTTTGATGTCAGATGGTTGCAAGTGTAATGCTTGAGCAACATCTTCAGGATTTGGTTCTTTTTCCGTATCGTTGTAGGGTAGTTGATGAAGAATATGAATTCTCAGGAGTTGAGAAAATTCCTCCAAAGTAGGTACTAGTTGGTAATCAGGGAATGTGAAACAGTGGTGTAGGGGGTCAAAGAACTGGAAGAGAACTTTCACCATGTCTACTTCAATGTTGGAGTTGACCAAGTTGAGAAGCCTACCATGTCTTTCACTGAAGAGAGAATTCTCTGGAATCCTGGAAGTAAGCTCCTTGAGTTGAGGAGGGATTCTCACAAGGTTGACTTGAATTGTTTTCCTGCGAAGAGATTCCATGACCTACAAAACAAGAACAAAGATGAAGATCCAAACCCTTGAAATGGTTAGTGGATGCATATGAAGCTTTATGATGTTCATGATGTATGCACAAGAAAATGTACAAACAAGTCACACAAAACCCTAGTTTCAGGCTTGCATGAGGTTTCATAGGTAAATACCCTCTTGAGTTTAGTTGGCTCAAACCTATCCTACAAATAGTAACTAGGTTCTAAGGAGCTCAATATCACTGGATTGTTTTCTATGTTCATTGTTTAGGTTTGGCCACTTAACTGGCGACCAAAATATTCCAAGAAAACAACCCTCAATGAGTGTAGTATCGAGTATCTACCAACTTCAGACTGTACCAAAGCCGGTCATCTCACTACCCCTAACAAAAGGCCAAGATGGTCAAGTAAGGTTCTAATAGTTCATTAGTGCTTCATGACATCACTCAGCGGCCCCGTATTCTCTTTGATTGACTCAAAGGCTACCGGTACTCACA
This sequence comes from Vicia faba, assembly GCA_948472305.1. Taxonomy (NCBI): domain Eukaryota; kingdom Viridiplantae; phylum Streptophyta; class Magnoliopsida; order Fabales; family Fabaceae; genus Vicia; species Vicia faba. The sequence goes on along the minus strand of OX451740.1, from coordinate 524,292,767 downwards.
AATATGTCGCACTAATATAGCTATTGCTTCAACCATGTCGATATACCCCGCACAGTTTCCACAACATATTGCTATTTACCTATGAATGTTTCCCAAATCCAGGTGGAGGATTTCAAGCCCAAACAAGAGAACCAAATGTAAAGAAATCAAAGCAAACAATATAATCATGCAAAGGGTGATCTAAGCCCTAAGGTTACTCCACTTTTCAAGTATCCCCAACAGAGTCGCCAGTTCTGGGATACGGTGGGAGAACTGACTTGGGATTTTGCGTTTGTGTTCGCAAATGTTTCAGTTTAGTAAGAGTCGCCACCGACTTTTTATTTTATCCTAAGGAAAGGTCAAAAATCATAGGAAAGACCTTTGAGATGTTTTCTTGGGTTCGGGGAGTAGATTATAGAAAGGGAAGGTATTAGCACCCTTTCTATCCATGGTTATCCATGGGCTCTTAGTTACTTGTTTAGATCACTTGCTTTGCTTTTCAATTGTTTGAAATGGCGCTCTTCAATTGTTTGAAATGGTGCTTTGTGTGTGATTTTGAAAGATGTTTTGAAAAGAGGCCATCATTGTGGCAACCTTTGTAATGATTCTTGTTTGAATGTATACAAAGATGTTTTTGTCTTTTGAAAAATTTCCAATGTTTGAAAGTAGGGTTTTGAAATTGTGTGGTGAAGTGTGTTTTGAAAGTAGCAAGGATGTTTTGCACGCTTTTGATCAAGTAATTAAGAGCTATCTACCCTATTTTACTCAAAGATCTTTCTTATGTTTTTAACCCTTTTAACAGTGTTGCTTAACCATTGTATTTGGTGAACAACCTTGTGTTAGGATTTTAAACGGGACAGGCGCGGGTCATCGTATAGACCATGATAGCAATAGTGTCAAGTATTTTTGGGAATTTTCTTGAGGGACTTGATTATTTTTGTTTAGGCAACTCAGATAGCGTCATCGAGGGACTATGATCTTTTGTTTTGTTTTTGTTTTGCCAAAGTACTTGACATGCATACCATGGCCCATTTTTTAAGGCAACAAGTGGATTGTAACCCTAGGGGTGCAAGTGTGCATTGTGTTTGATTTTCATGCATTTTTGTCTTTGATTAGGTCAAGCTACTTGTTAATTTGGATTTTTGTATACAAACCCTAATTCTCTAATCATGGCATAATTGAAAGCGTAAAATGCGAGAATTTAAAGTTCTAGGCTATTACAACATGATTATGGGGATGGGGTTTTGAGTGAGGGGGATATTTGACAAGAAATATAAAACCCTAATTACTATTACATCCAAATTGAATTCTTTGTGCAAATGAAATAAATGGGCAATATTTAATTAAACAAGATGAATAAATATTAAACAAAATGTATTATGCAAAAAGAGTTTTTATTTATTCATGTATACAAAAGTATTTTTTAATATAAAAAATTATAAAGAAATAAATAAAAGATTTATTTGTTTTTAGGGTAAAAACCCTAATTCCTTAAGAAAATAAATATTGGTGTATTTTTTATGTACAAAAAATATTAATATGTGTAAAAATGTAATATATCCAAAAAGGGGTATTTTTTAGTATAAATAACAATAAAAATAAAAATATAATATTTTTGTGTTTTATTTCTAAGTATTTAATAAAACAAAAGTATATATGTATATATATATATATATATATATATATATATATATATATATATATATATATATATATATATATATATATATATATATATATATATATATATATATATATATATATATATATATATATATATATATATATATATATATATATATATATATATATATATATATATATATATATATATATATATATATATATATATATATATATATATATATATATATATATATATATATATATATATATATATATATATATATATATATATATATATATATATATATATATATATATATATATATATATATATATATGTTAAGTATGTAAAAATAAAAATAAAATATTTACAAAAATACAATATATTCAAGAAAATATTTTTGGTGTAAATAAAAAATAGAAATGAAAATAAGAGTATTATTTGCATTATTTTCAAGTTTAAACAAAATAATATATGTATTTAAATTGTTGTTTATATTAGGAAAAATCAAAATAAAATATTTAATAAATGAAAAAAATTGTGAAAATATTTTTAGAGCATTTTTTATATTTGAAAATAAAATATCAAAGTAAGAAAAGAAATTAAAATGAAAAAATAATGAAAATACAAAGAAATGGGCCAGGGAGTGCTGAAAGTAAGCTTGAAGGTGTTGGAAGCAAGAAGGCCAGACCCAGCCCAGACTTCATCTTCAACCTCCAGAAATTTGAAAAATGCGCGCATGCCTGTACAAACTTGTATCTCCTGTATTTGTGATCTTTTGACAAAACTCAAAACATAAAACTTGTAGAGCATCAAATCACGAATCTAACCATATAAAAAACTTAATCTAACTCTCAAATACCAGAGAGAATTTCTCTGGCCCTAATTTCTAACCTAGTTTTTTCAGAAAGTTCATGGATGAAATTCTCCTAGCACGATTAATATAAATGAAAACTAAGCATATGTATGGTTTCAGGGAAATGAGTATAACATCTTTCATTCACAAACCTAAGGCTAAATGTTCCTAAATAGAGAGATAGAAGTTCATGAAATACCTGTTTCAGTTGAGTTCGAGATGGCCAATACAGCAACTTTCAATGGGGCCTGAGGTTCTTTTGAGCTTGCTTGATGTCCCCTGAACCTTTCCCAATGCTTAGTTTGTTTTGAAGTGGCCTGAATCGTGCTACAGAACTCAACATGCAAAGCTTCCAAACAAAAATGGTGATGTGTGTAAATGGAGTTACAGCAGCTTGTGAATGGTCTGGAACGCTTAGGTGTATTGTTTAGAATGTGTTTGAAGTTATTTGGGACAAAACGCACGAGGGGATTTGATTATGGCTTGTGATTTGCAGAACATGCCCTGTTTTGGGCAGAAATGAAGATTTTGTGCACAAGGGGGTTAGAGAGGTCAAAGACTCGTGTTTCTGGCTTACAAGGATATGAGAAACTTGTTTGAAAACTTTGCTTCAGTTCAATATATCATATGTGTGAGTTATGAGCTTTTGGCCATTTGACTTGTTTTGAAAGCAAAGATGTGAAGTGACCAAGCTATGGCTTGTACATGCTAGTTACAAGCATGCTCAAGTTGGTGTACTATGCATGAGATTAGGGAACTTGTTTGCTGCAAGGAAAAAAAGTCCAAGGCTCAAGAAAATGCAATTTGACATAAAGTCTTTATGAAAATGGAAGTGTGACCTTTATGCTCAAAATGGAAATGTTCATTGTACAATGCTCTCTTGATCAGAACAATGCCAATGTCCAATGTATTTGCATTCAATTTTTGAGTGTAAATTGGTTTAGAGGCCTTTAATTATGTACTAAGCTAGTTTGGTCAGATTTGCAACTTGGTATGAACATGTATTGGCCATGGTTATAAAGTAAGTTTTTGCCAACTTCAAGCATTCGATTCTCCCTAACCACAAAGGTGCTTAAGGTGTTCTTAGACAATTTGGAAAGCTTGCAGCATGTACTATAATCCATCTTTGAAATTCAACTTGAATCTCCAAGTGGAACCATGTTAAAAATGGCCAAGAAGATGGGTCAAAATCCTGCCTAAACTAGGGCAAAATTTCTCTAAGTTAAAAGTTTTAGGGACCCTTGTTCCAAAAATCATAACTTGAGATCCAAGATTCTATTGAGAAAACTTTGTGAATAAAAGTTGTATACTTTGTGATGGACTAAAACTTTCATGTTTTAAGTTTTGTTTAAATCCATTTTCATCTTGGTGAAAAAATGGGACAAAGTTAGGAAAAATGAGAAAATTTTATAACTTAGAAAATTTCTAAGTTATGAAAATTTTCCATTTTAAACTCTAATTTGCAATTTTGGGTTTCTTGATGAACAAGTTTCATAATTTTACATGTCTTGATGAAAAATGACCCTTGGCACTTGATTTTGACCAAAAAGTCAAAGTTTGACTTTTCAGTATACAGTTAAATTTTGATCAGTTGACTGAAAAATTCATCTGTCAATCCTATGCATTTGAGATCTTTTGAACTTGTTGAATGGGTAAAGATGATGTCATTGAGTCCTTGAGTCCATGGTTGAGCTTGATTTGCCATTGGCTAGTTCAAACAGTCAAAAATTGCCTTTGTACAGTCAAAACCCTAAAAATGACCATTTTGCCCTTTTGGTGATCTGATCAATTTTCTTGTGGAATTGTGATCCAAACTTGATCAAATGGTTAATATGAGTTCATAATGTTGATGTGGGTCAAAATTCATGAGGTTTGATTGTCAATTGGCCACAGTTAACTTTTTCCCCAATACAGCTGATTTCTAGGTCAACTGTCCAATTGACTGGGCAAAAAATTGATTCAAGGCTTGAAACTTGGTATGGACAAACTTGTGAGTCCAACATGAAGTATGAAAGTCACTTTGGGAATTGTAGGTCAAAACATCCCGGTGCAAACTCAAACCCTAATTTAGGTCAACAGTGTAAGGAGGTGTCTTGAGCAGAGCAAACCCTAGCTTGATCTTGAGTTCCAAGAGTCTTGTGATGAGAAATATTGATGAAATGAGAGAGAAAATTTTGGGGTACAACACTATGATATTCAAATATTTAATAATGTTTTGAATGAAAAGATGCAAAGTTAGAATAACTTACCTTGAATCTGGAGCGTATGCTTGGAGCTTTGGGCTGCTACATTTGGATGTTCTGGAATCAGCAAGAGTAACGGAAGAGGAAGTGCCAAGATCTTTGATTCAAAAGGAAGAACAAAGGTTTGGTTTTCTGTTTGGGATTTCAAGATGTTTTATGAAGGTTTCAACTTCCTTTTCTCTCCCTTTTTTACCAATGTCTCTTCTAAAGCCAACCTCTCCCTCAAAGCCCAGCCCCTTGAACGTGTGATAGAGAAAAGTATTTATAGGTGAATTTGTTGTGATTTTGGGGGGAAAGACAAATTGGATTTTAAAATCCATTTGGAATCCTGCTCCCTTTCTTTTTCATCACTATTTTCGTATGCTAGTTTGGTGCAATTATGGGATGCAGGCATAGGATGAACTAGTTGCTGATTAGCAGCTTTTAACCATGCTTAAGCTGGAGTTGTCAGCAGGATTTGAGGAAAAGCAAAACAAAGCATGGACCTAGTACCAAAGTTTGCTATCCCAAGACAGTAGAGGTACACGTGGTGAAAATCCTTTGGATAAAGACTCAGAAAGTGGTTGTGAGCATTAATGACGATAAGACTTATCACAACCAGAAATCCTACAATGTGAGATTCTACACCAAGGCTTAGTTCTGGATCAGAAGTTCTGCTTCAGTGTAGCATACAACCTCTGATCTTTGTATCTTCTAGCTCCAGCATGTTCTGAAGGAGTTTCCAGGCTATCCAGGAAGTTTGTAACACGCTTTGTAAACCTTCTTTGATCTGCTCTTGCAAACTCTGACTGAAGCTTTTGTGAAAACTTGCCTAGAAGTTCTGACCAAACTCTGCCTTGAGAATGTCCAGAATTTGCTGTGTTATGGTGATAATCTGGTCAGAAGTTCTGAGTTTTGTCATGATTCTTAAACACTTAGAAAAAGGATTGGACACTAGAGTGCCCGTAAATTTGCACTCGTCAAAATATAGCTGAGGAAATGGGCTTAAAGATGCCATTTGGAGATGGTGGAATCTTGCTGGAGATGGGCTTAAAGATGCCGTCTAAGAATGTTTGTTGAATTGCAATGTTGTAGGTCAGAAGAATGAGCATCAAAATGGTATCCGTGTCTAGAATGCATTTGAACTGTATCTGGAGACTGAGTCTGTATGAGAAAAATAATGGCGTCCGTGTCTGGAGCGTATCCTGGTTGTAACTGAAGTTGAGATCTGTATGAAATAGCATAATGACTTCCGTGTCTAGAGTGTATCTGAAACTGTAACTAGGATCTGAATAAGTGACAGGATGACTTCGGTGGCGACTGCACTGGGGAGAATCAAACTTCTGGTGTAAGGGCCAGAATGGCATCCGTGTTTGGAGTGTATCTGAACTTGGAGTTGATAGTTGAATCTAAATGAGAGATAGAATGGCCGTCGTGTATGGAGCGTATCTAGTCTGTATCGGATTGCTGAAGTCTGAATGAGTAGTAGAATGTCCGTCGTGTCTGGGGTGTATCCGTACTGTATTTTGACTTGAAATTATGAATGAGTAAAAGAATGACCGCCGTGTCTGGGGTGTATCTAGTCTATATCGGATTGCTGAAGTCTGAATGAGTAGTAGAATGACCGCCGTGTTTGGGGTGTATCCGTACTGTATTTTGACTTGAAATTGTGAATGAGTAATAGAATGACCGTCGTGTCTGGGGTGTATCTAGTCTGTATCGGATTGCTGAAGTTTAAATGAGTAGTAGAATGACCGCCGTGTCTGGGGTGTATCCGTACTGTATTTTGACTTGAAATTGTGAATGAGTAATAGGATGACCGCCGTGTCTGGGGTGTATCCATACTGTATCAGAAAAATTGTTAACGATAACCTTTTAATCTTATCCTGAAAAGGGTAAAATGTTAGCTAAAACACAAAGTTATGTTGTATAATATGTATGATGCAATGAACCGTGTTTCATCAATGTTTATGATATATGAATGTAATGGATGGGCATGTAAGCTGAGTGGTTGTCTTGCTGAGGAAAATAAATCCCTGATAACCAGAGATAATGAAATCTTTGACTACTGCCGGGGAAAGTAAATCCTTGACCAATGCTGAGGATTCAAAAAAAATATTTGATTGTTGAAGGTGAGAAATCCTTGCTGACTGCTTGGAGATTAAAAGTCTTTGACAACTTATGCGGGGAATGAGAATCCTTCATGACTTTCCTGGGAAATAAGGAAAACTCCGAAAATCTCTATTGGGGAGTTAAAACCTAGGAGGCTTCTGCTGGAGAAATGAGACCAAGAATCTTTGATCTGCTGGGAGATAACTCTGTGGGGAGAATGTTTACTCGGTCGGTGAAATTAGGAGCTTGGGTTGTACGCCAATCTACTGGGGAAGCATCCTAGTTGGGGATAAGCCAAGAAGTTAACTGTTATCTGCTTGGTTTTCAGACTTTTAAGATAGCATGCTGGGGAAATTGGGGGAAGTTGAATAGTTGGAAATTTGACTTTGCTGGGGAAGAAGGTTTAGAATATTCTGGCTCCGCTGGGGATAGGTTTTTCAGGGTTTTCGGGCTCCGCTGGGGATCTTGAAGTTTAACTCCGCTGGGGAAATATACTCCAAATTTTTAGCTTTGTTGAGGATCTGAATGATGTATTGTAGGGGATTTCTTTTGAAATAGTACAAGGATATCTTCCTACACCTTCAACCTATCAGTAACTATCCTTTTTCAAATTCGTTTTATTTGTAAGCAGTGATCATATTCAAATGCATATGCCTTTTTAAAAAAACATTTGGACGTTATTCAAATAAAACATAAGTGTAAAAGAAAAGAAAGGCAAACAAATTTCTGCACTTTGAAGTATTTTTGTATTAACTTTCGTAAGTATCTTTGTACAAAGGAGACAAACATCCTAGTAAGAGAATTTTGTCGTAAAAATTGAGAAAAAAATTGTACAAAAGAAAGATGGTTATGTGTAATAATTCCATGGGGTTCCCATTCTGCTATAGCCTTCACAACTCTGAATATCTTATCCATTCGCTTCTTCGTCCGCCGATGACTGGATTGATCAGAAGCTTGGAGCTTGTTGGTGAAGAGCTTTTTCTTAAAGTGATCCGACGAGACATAGTCATACACTTTAATTCCCTAACTTTTGCCTTGACCTCCCTTTCGGGTTTTCGATTCACCGGGATGCCCATTTTTGCCCAAGTCGCCCTTTCGGGTTTTCAACTTGTCGGGTTATTTTATGTGTAGTATCTTTTGACTATGTCTGCGTTCGCAGGATGCGGCAAGTCGTCACCGTCCATGGTGGTCAGAATCATTGCCCCACCAGAAAAGATGCTCTTGATCACGAATGGTCCTTCGTAAGTAGGATCAAAATCAAATCTCAAAAATCACATTTCATCAAGACATGTTGGAATATGAAGTTTATTTCATCAAGAATTTCAAAAGTCAAATTTTGCTTTGGAAAAGCCAAATTCTAAATACTTAGAAATTCCTCTAAGTATTTAAGAAATATGACAATTTCAGAACTTCTGGGCCAGTGTTCATACTCAGCAAATTCTGGATATTCTCAAGATAGAGTTTGGTCAGAACTTCTGGGCCAGTGTTCACAAAGGTGCAGTCAGAGTTTGCAAAGGGTAAATCAAAGAAGGTAACAAAGTGTGTTGTAAGTATACTAGAAGTTCTGAAGGATCCCTCAGAACATGCTGAAGCCAGAAGATAAGAGGATCAGAAGATTGGATGCTACGCTGAAACAGAACTTCTGATCCAGAGTTAGGCTAGGATGCATAGTTTCACATTGGAACCCATTTAATGCTCACAACCACTTGTGAAGTCTTTATCCAAGAGATTCTCCTCACGTGTACCCCTACTGTCTTGGGAAGAAAAACTTATGTGCAAAAGTATGCTAGACCTATGCGCTGCTTCTACTTTTCTTTAATTCATGCTGACAGATCCAGCTTAGGCGTTGTTAACCATCCAACTTGATGCATTGAACCCCACTTGTTTAAGCTTACTTCAAGAGTAAGTCAGCATCTAGCATATGATGTTGGTGCCACTTGACCGCCCCAACTGCAAAACCTTTGCCTATAAATAGAACACCTCTGGCCATTAAAAAGGGTCCAGAAAAATTTGTGAAAGAGGCGAGAAAATTGAGAAAGAAAGCTTTGAACCACTGCAAAAATTCCAAGAACCTAGGAAACTATAAACACAAAATACCAAAATCTTAGCATTGATTCCTTACATTCAAACTCCATTTTTCCTCAAGTTTTCTTGACTAAAGCCATCCACGTAGTTGCTGATTCACACATTAGAAGCTACCTCAACTTTTGTATTCCTATTTCCATACACTCTCCATTCACTTCCACCTCAAAGAAGTCATAATATCACCCCTTGGCTGTTCTAGAAGTTGCAAACTTCCATCCTGCTGAGTACGTGAAGAGTTGCTCAGAACATCACCAGAATTCAAGAACAACATCCAGTTCACAGAATCCTTTCCAGCTGCAAGGTAAGTTTTCTGCTGACTCTCATCATACTGATTAAGCATTATCAAATTTTGCTTATTTAACATAATGTAGATATTCTGATCCTGATGATGTATATATCCTGAAATTCATGCATCTGCCTGCCTAAGTAGAAGAAATCCCTATTCAGGGCTTCATAAAGAAATTAGGACTCAGAATTAGAATTAGCAAACACATGTTGCTTCTGTTCTGTTAAGAAATAACTAAGTTGCAGATGTTCTGACTGGCATGGAGAGAGGCAAAGTTCTGACAGTTGCGTCAGAACTTCTGAAAACTTCTGAGTTCTCAAAAGATCCAGAACTTCTGAGCTTCCATATTTCTACTAACGTTGTTTCTGTTTGTGCAGCAAGTTAGAGTCAGAACTTCTGACCTTTTCTATTTTCAGCATTTTGTGCTGATTATGTTTTCTTTCTCTTTTTTTATTTTGCCATCATATTGTTTTTTATTATTAATCAAAAAACAACAAAAATATTTTATATTTGCATGTTATATTTTCTTTTAACAAAAAAAAGAGAGACAAAAAATGTTTTCTTAAACAAGAGTTATTTTCCTTTTTTAAACAGACAAACATTTTACATTTTTTGTACATTCTTACCACTTTAATATGGTTGTAATAGTAACCTAGGATTTAATTCGCAACCCCCATTTGAAGTTTGTACACCCCATCCCCGTATTGTTTGAAATAGCGTAGAATCTTTATTTTCCATACTTTTATTGCTTTCATAAACTGTAAGTAATTAGGGTATGTATGACAAGACTAAAACCAATGTTTAGAAAACCCTAATTCAAGACAAATTATGCATGCAATCAAATACACTCGCACACTTACACACTTAGGGTAATTCCACTTAATGCCTTATAAAAATGGACATGTTATGCACGTGGGATGTCTTAGCACAAACAAATCGAAAAATACAAGATCATAGTCCCTCGATGACGCTATCAAAGTTGCCTTTCAAAATGATCTTAGTCCCTAAAGAAAAGTGCTAATTCATCTCACAACATTGCTATCATGGTCATACGATGACCCAACGCTCGTCCCTTCACATCCAACGATGAGGCTTCTTACCAAGTCAATGGTAAAATATCAACATCTAAAGGAGGAGGAAAATCACATCTAAGACCTTTTGAGTAGGTAGATTACTTTTAATTACTTGCTCACTCTCAAAACAAATATCCTTGCTACTTTCAAAAACAATCACATACACTTGCAAAACATCTTCAAAACACTTTCCAAAACATGAAATATTTTCAAAAGCTCAACACTTTGTATACGTTCTTACGAACGAGAACTATTACAAAGTTTGCCTAAACGATGGAACCTTTTCAAAATACTTTCAAAAACCACATAAAGCACACTTTCAAACAAAAGCAAGTGATCTAGAAAGTAACTAAGAGCCCATGGAAAACCATGGATGGAAAGGGTGCTAATACCTTCCCTTTTCATAATCTACCCCCCGAACTCAAGAAAACATCTCTAAAGGTCTTTCCTGTGCTTTTTCACCTTTCCTTATTGGATAAAATAAAAGTCAGTGGCGACTCTTGCTAACCGTAACATTTGCGATAAAATGCAAAACACTCCAAGTCAGTTCTCCCACCGTATCACAGAACTGGCGACTCTGCTGGGGACGATGCCTTAAAAGTGGGGTTACCTTAGGGTTAGATCATGTTTACTTGCTTACATTGTTTGATTTGTTTGCTTTACATTTTTTATTCCTTGTTTGGGTTTGTTTTAAATCCTACACCCAGATTTGGGGATACCCTTTAGGTAAGTAGCAATAAACTGTGAGGGAATTGTGCGGGGTATACCGACACGGTTGAAGCAGTAGCTACGTTGATGTAGCACTTTGGTTGGTATCGGTAACCCTTGAGTCAGTCGCGGAGAGTACGGGGCCGCCGCGTGGTGTCGTGAAGCATCAACTGACCTTAGAACCTTACTTGACCAACTTGGCCATTAGGACGTAGTGAGATGACCGGCTTCGGTGCAGTTCGAAGTTGGTAGATACTCGATACTATACTCATTAAGGTTTGACTCTTGAGTTTTGTTTGGTTACGAGTCAATCGCTTATTGAACGAAACTTGGGAGAAAGATCAGTGATATTGAGATCCCTTAGAACCCGATTACTATTAACTAGGACAGGTTGAGCCAACTAAACTTCAAGAGGGTACTTACCTACAAACTCCATGCAAGCCTAAAGCTAAGGATTTGTTTACTTTGTGTGAATATAAATTTGCTTACCTCACATATTTTTACATAACATCATAACATCATACCATAAGCATTCTCACTAACCATTTCAAGGATTTTTGGATTATCTTTGTTCTATTTTGTAGGACATGGCTTCCACTCGTAGGAGCACTATCCAAGTCAACCTCGTGAGGATACCTCCATAACTCAAGGATTTAGTATCAAGGGTCCCTGAAGATTCTCCATTCACCAAAAGACATGGTCGACTCCTCATCTTGGTTACCTCAAGTTTTAAAGAAGATATGGTAAAGGTGCTTGTCCAATTCTTCGACCCTTTGTATCATTGCTTCACTTTTTCTGATTACCAACTTGTGCCCGCTTTGGAAGAATTTTCTCAACTCATGGGGATCCCTATTCTTGATCAGTTACCTTTCAACAGTATTGAAAGAGACCCTAAACCTGAGGAAATTGCCCGAGCTCTACATTTGCAACCATCTGACATAGTAGCAAATTGGGTAACAAGGAGTGGTATCAAAGGGTTACTAGCAAAGTTTTTGTTGGAAAAGGCTCAAGAGTGTTAGAATACTTTGGATCTACAAGACTTTGAGGAAATTTTGGCTCTTCTCATCTATGGGTTGGTACTATTTCCCAATCCTGACCAATTTATAGATGAAAATGCGATCAAAGTTTTCATATCTCGTAATCTGGTGCCTACATTACCGGGAGACATCTTGCATTCTCTTCACTCTCGCACTTTGAAGAAAAGGGGGACTTTGATGTGTTGCACTCCTCTTTTGGCTAGGTGGTTTATTTCGCACCTACCTCGATCCATGGTGAAGAATGAACAAGGAATGAGATGGTCTAAAAGATTGATGTCACTTTCACATGCTGATATCCGTTGGTATTGTCGCTCTTTGGAAGGCATTACCATCATTGATCGCTGTGGGGAATTCCCCAATGTCCCTCTACTCGGCATTAGGGGAGGCATTACTTACAACCTTTGTTTAGCTTTGCGACAATTTGGATACGCCAGGGGAGATGTCCCTCATGAGGTACTCATCCAAGGAATTGCATTCGACTACGAAAGTGATACCCAAGGTTACCGTCAAATATTTATACGAGCTTGGGGTATGGTTAACAAGGTTGATAGCAAGACGTTGGGGCGTAAGAATTCCATTCCTTTAGAACCTTATCTTAAATGGGTAAGTGCTCGCTCTCAAAGTCTCAAGATGCCTTATGAAGCCGTCTTACCTATTATCATGGAGGCAGTAGTTGAGGGAGACGTTCCACATACTATCCTTTATCCTGATATGCCTACTTCTCTTGAAGATTTGCAAAACGCTTGGATTCAGTTACGAGGAGAGAGAGACACCTTTGAAGCTAAGTTCTATGAGGGCGAGAGGAAGATATTAGAGCTTACAAGGGAGTTTCATGAATAAAGGAGTTTAAACACCTACATTGCGCCAAAGAGGATGCATACGACTTTTCTGTCTTAGGAGTTTACTTTATGTATATTTCTGTTGTTGTAAGCCCAAGAGGTATGTTTGTATTCAAATCAGAACTCTTTAAATGCAAGTTAACGTTTGTTCACTCTTTGTCTATACAAATTTAAATTATTTAAATCCTTGAAATCATTTGCATATTGCATATTCATGCATCATGACATGACAAGTTTCCGCATAACGGGTTTCCTTATCTCTCCGCTGTTTATTTTAGCAAGATGGATCTAGAGAAAACTGTGACGGAACTCCAGGTCCATAATTCTCAATTTCAGGAAGCTTTACTCACCCTGGCCAAGGGGCAACAAGATATGATGGCTCTGTTGGCCGCTAAGAAAAAGTCAAAGAAGAAAGCTCTACTCAACATGGGTAAAAGGTTCAAAGAGACAATCCGTCAAATTCCAATAGAGGAAGATTCATCCGAACAGGACGAGAACCAAATTGGTGAGGTCAAGAGTACTCAGGCCGACTGTATCAATGACCAAGAATCTGATGATTATTTCAATGAACAATATCCACCCGCAGACATCAAATACAAGCAGCTAGAAGACAGGTTGAAATCAGTTGAAATCCAAGCCATTCCCGGTTTAAATTTTGGATTTGGGCTTAATCTTTGGGATAGTCATTCCCCACAAGTTAAAAATACCAACCTTTGCAAAATACGATGGGGTTTCTTGCCTAAAGCTCCATTTGAAGTCCTATGTGTGCAAGATACAACCACACACTGCTGATAAAAAACTCTGGATTCACTTTTTCCAAGAGAGTCTGGATGGAACACAACTTGAATGGTTTTATCAGTTGGATGGCTCTCGCATCAATACTTGGGAGGGTCTAGCTACTTCCTTCTACCATTAATATCAGTACAACACCGACTTGGCACCAACAAGGGTTCAATTGCAAGGTATGACCATGGGGAAGAATGAGGGATTTAAGGATTATGCGCAGAAGTGGAGAGACCATGCTAGTAGGGTCCAACCTCCCTTGACTGATAGGGAACACATTGACATGTTCATGAGCATATTATCTGGTCCTTTATTTAATCTATTGGTTGGCTGCTCTTCTTTTGGTTTCACCGAATTAATACTAATCGGTGAAAGAGTTGAAAGTGGCATTAAAAGTGGAAATATCTCCGTGGCATCTACTTCCACTCCCAATCCTGTCAAGAAACCTTTTTCCGCGAAGAAAGAAGTTAATGATGTGTATGGAGCAAAGGCCCATACCAAAATGAATAATCATCCGTCTGTCAATGCTGTATGAATCTCCAATCTGACTGCTACTCAAAGACCATCTGCAAATCATCAACGTGTTGAATCTCCAAGAAGACAGTTTATAAGGTTAGGCATGTCATTATCTCAAGCCCTTCAACATCTGCTCAGGGCCAATTTAGTGACATTGCGGGATCCTCCCGCCAACTCTGACACCTCGTCACCTAGATATAATCCAAATGCAAAGTGCGCTTACCATTTAAACAGCCCCGGGAATGAGACTGATCAGTGCTGGGATTTGAAGAACAAAATCCAGGATTTAATTGACAACAAGACTATTGAATTTGATCCTCCTCTGATGCCCAATGTAATTACCGCTCCAATGCCGAAGCACGACAAAGGTGTTAATGATGTCGAAGACACAATTTTCATTGCCTCTGTTGAAGAATTAACTACTCAAGTGAATGTAATTAAGAACAATCTGTTGAAAGTTGGGACTTTCCATGGCTGTGAAAAAGACTGTGTGGGCTGTATAAGACAATCCGATAGGTGTGAATAACTGAAGAAAGGTATACAACTCCTAATGGATAGCCACAAAATTCTATTCAAAAAGATCCCCACCATCAAAAATTCAATCTACAAAGCTGAAGATTTGGCCATCATAACAATTTCAAACAAACCTCTTAGGATCTCATCCAAAGTTCCTATCATGACTTCGAACGAACCAGTCATTGCTCCTCTCATAATCACTGTTTTCGGACCTGTTCCATACACCTCTGATAAAGCAATACCGTGGAATTACGGTGTCGAGGTTTATTATCATGGGGTAAAACAAGATTCTTGGATTGATGATGATAAAGCTGGTGTTACTAATATTATTGGTTCTAGTAAAGTCACAAGAACAGGAAGGGTCTTTTCCCTTGTTATCTCACCACCAACCATAGTTCTAATCTGCATAACCAATGGCAATACTGGTGCCAGTACTAGAGGGAAAGAGAAAGAAAGTGATCCTGCTAGGGAAGAGGCGCCTGCTAAAAAGTCTGTTATGGAAGAACCATCCACTCAAGAGATGGAGGAGATTCTGAAGATCATCAAGAAAAGTGACTTCAAAATAGTATAGCAGTTGGGGCAAACCCCTTCTAAAATATCAATGTCGTCTTTATTGCTATGTTCCGACGCCCATGCATAAGATTTGATTAAGTTCTTGAAAAAGGCTCATGTGCCTCAAGAAACCACAACTAACCAATTTGAGAACTACGTAGCAAGTCTGATGTTGACAATGGCCTGGGGTTCTCTGACGCAGATTTAACTCCCATGGGAAAGAATCATAATAAAGCCTTGCACGTTTCTGTTGAATGTAAGGGGACCACTCTGGAACATGTTTTGGTGGACACAGGCTCATCTTTAAATGTGTTACCTAAAGGCGCTTTAGATCGACTAGACTGTGAAGGTTTGGTTTTGAAGCCAAGTGATATTGTTGTGAGGGAATTCGATGGCTCGAAAAGGATGATTCATGGAGAGGTGGACCTCCCAATTAAGGCTGGTTCGCAGATTTTCAACTCCACATTCTATATAATGGACATACGGCCTGCGTATTCTTGCTTGCTTGGGCGCCCATGGATCCATGGGGCAGGTGCTGTCACTTCTACTCTCCACCAGAAGTTAAAATATCCAGTTCAAGGGAAGGTTGTCACTGTTTGCGGTGAAGAAGAATTTATGGTAAGCCATCTCAATTCTTTCAAATACGTAGAAATGGATGGAGAATTCATAGAAACTCCTTGCCAGACGTTTGAAGTTGTGGCCACCACAAAAATCCCCTCTGACACTCCGAGAGCCGATAAAGTTATCCCCAAGATGGTTTCTCTTAAGGATGCCCGTGCTGTGGTAGAAGAAGGAAACAATGAGATGTGGGGTCAACTCCTCAATATCCCGTTCAAGGCAGACAAGTTTGGGTTAGGTTTCACCTCCAAAGCTCAGAAAGAAATTAGAGGTGCTCGTACTGGAAAGCCGCCTCTCCACCTCAAAAGTCATGAATTGAATGTTGTAGAGGACTCCAATGACGAGTGTGCTTTTGAAGACTGGATCTACCCAACAACCGAAGGGAAGCTCAACAATTGGCACGCAAAGGATTTCACTCTTGTTTCTTTCATTAAGGAGTAATTACTGTCTACTTTTTTCTGTCAATTCAGGAACTCTATGTCTGTAATATTATCTCCAAACAACGACTTTTAAGCCATGTGCCTTTCCCGAGGCACTTTGGTCCTTTTGTCAAGGGTTTTATTTATGCTCATCGAATCATATGATCATTCAGCACATTGGACTCTTTTGCATTCAGATATTTGTGTTCATTGTTTTTCTTTTCTTTCAAATACATTTTCAAAAAAAAATAGCCATGTATCTTACATGCACACACACACACTCTTACAAGTCTACATCCACTCTGGATCCTATTGCCAATAACTCTATTATTGCTGACTATGACTTTGAATATCCTAACAACCAAGCCCAAGACGAAGGTGAGGAAGATTGTGATATACCAGGAGAACTAGCCAGACTCCTATTACAAGAGGAAAAAGCTATTCAACCATATGAAGAGTCCATTGAGGTTATCAACTTGGGTACTAAGTCAGATAAGAAGAAAATCAGGATCAACGCTAATTTGGAAAGCAGTGTCAAGAACCACTTGGTTCAGATGTTGCGTGATTATATGGAAGTATTTGCTTGGTCATGTGTAGATATGCCTGGTTTGGATACCGACATTGTGGTTCATCGTCTGCCAACTAAAGAAGACTTCCCTCCCGTTAAACAAAAAGTTCGTCGCATAAGGCCTGACATGTCTGAAAAGATCAAAGCCGAAGTAATGAAACAGTTTGATGCAGGGTTCTTAGCTATAACATCCTATCCTCAATGGGTGGCCAACATAGTGCAAGTGCCAAATAAAGATGGGAAAGTTCGTATGTGCGTAGACTATAGGGATTTGAATAGGGCAAGTCCCAAGGATGATTTCCCTCTACCACACATTGACGTCTTAGTCGATAACAATGCTCAGCATAAAGTCTTCTCATTCATGGATGGCTTCTCAGGCTATAATCAAATAAAGGTGGCTCCCAAAGATATGGAAAAAACTACTTTTGTTACACAATGGGGCACCTTCTGCTACAAGGTCATGCCGTTCGGGTTAAATAATGCAGGGGCAACATATCAAAGGGCTATGGTATCTTTATTTCATGACATGATTCATCATGAGATAGAGGTATATGTGGATGATATGATTGCTAGATCAAAAACCAAAGAAGAACATCTCGATCACCTGCACAAACTATTCGAAAGACTGAAGAAGTACAAGCTGAGGTTAAAACCTAACAAGTGCACGTTTGGAGTATGCTCTGGGAAGCTTCTAGGTTTTGTTGTCAGTAATAAAGGCATTGAAGTTGATCCTGCCAAGATAAAGGCCATCCACGAAATGCCAGTCCCTCATTCTGAAAAAGAAGTTAGAGGATTCTTGGGTCGTCTCAATTACATTGCCCGTTTCATATCACACTTAACTGCTACTTGTGAGCCACTCTTCAAACTCTTGAAGAAAGATCAGGTAGTCAGGTGGAACGTTGAATTCCATATTGCTTTTGACAAAATCAAGGAATACCTACAAGAACCTCCTATTCTCATGCCTCCCGTTGAAGGAAGACCCTTGATCATGTACTTGACAGTACTAGAGAATTCTATGGGGTGTGTTTTGGGCCAACAAGACGAGTCTGGCCGAAAAGAGAATGCAATTTACTACCTAAGCAAAAAGTTTACCGACTGTGAAACCAGATATTCACTACTCGAGAAAACTTGTTGTGCTTTAGCGTGGGCTTCTCGTCGGCTAAGGCAGTACATATTTACTCATACCACTTTGTTGATTTCTAATATGGATCCGATTAAGTACATATTTGAGAAACCTGCCCTTTCCGGATGAATAGCTAGGTGGTAAATGATCTTGACTGAGTACGACATTCAATACACAAATCAAAAAGCCATCAAAGGAAGTGTACTAGCAGATCATTTGTCCCATCAAGCCGTGGATGATTATCAGTCAATGAACTTCGACTTCCCTGGAGAGAATATTATACTGGTAACCGACTGTGTGAAACCTAGAGCATATGACGGACCTAAACAAGGATCCCAATGGACTATGGTAACGCATTAGGTAACGAAATTGGTGTTGTGATCATCTCTCCTGAAGGTTGCCACACTCCTTTCACTGCCAGACTATGCTTCGATTGCACAAATAATATGGCTGAGTATGAAGCATGCATCTCAGGTCTAAAAGCTGCTATTGACTTAAGGATCAAGCATTTGGATGTGTTTGGAGATTTCACCTTGGTGATCATCCAAGTGAGAGTAGATTGGGACACTAAACACCCTAACCTTATCCCTTACAAGGAGTTTGTGATATCCCTAATTCCTTACTTCGAAGACATCACTTTTGAACATTACCCTAGGGAAGAAAACAATTTGGCTGACGCTTTGGCAACCATGTCTTCAATGTTCAAAGTCATATGGGACAACGAAGCCCCTATGATAACGATTGAAATATTCTATGAACCTGCACATTTCTATGAGCTTGACACCGATGCGGAAAAGCCATGGTACCATGAGGTAATGAGATACCTTGAATCACAAGAGTATCCAGAGGGAGCATCAATCAAAGACAGAAAGTTCTTACGAAGATTTGCAGCCAAATTCTTCCTAAGTAACTGGATATTATACAAACATAACCATGATTCAACTCTACTCCGATGTATGGATAAGAAGGAGGAAGAGGAAATTATGGAATACATGCACGATGGACTTTTTGGTACTCACTCAAGTGGACATACGATGGCTAAGAAAATCTTAAGAGCAGGTTACTATTGGTCGACGATGGAGACCGATTGTCATCAACATTCAAGAACTTGTCACAAATGCCAAATCTATGCTGACAAGGTCCATGTACCTCCAATCCCTCTAAATGTCATGACCGCTCCATGGACATTTGCAATGTGGGGTATTGACATGATCGGAGAAATCAAACCTACGACTTCCAACAGACATCGCTTCATCCTTGTCGCCATCAATTATTTTATCAAATGGGTCGAAGTCGCCTCGTTTGCCTCAGTCACCAAGAATGTGGTAGCCAGATTCATCAGACACAACCTCATCTGTCGTTATGGTATCACCGAAAGGATCATCAACAACAATGGGACTAACCTCAACAATTCCATGATCAGGGAATTGTGCACTCAATTTAAGATCAAGCATCACAATTCTTCTCCGTGTAGACCAAAAATGAATGGTGCAGCCGAAGCGGCCAACAAAAATATCAAGAAGATTGTGCAGAAAATGGTAGTGACCTATAAGGATTGGCATGAGATGTTACCATTTGCTCTACATGGCTACCGTACTTCAGCTAGAACATCAACTGGGGAAACTCCGTTCTCTCTAGTCTATGGCATGGAAGTTGTTTTTCCAGTGGAAGTTTAAATTCCCTCGCTAAGGATTATGATCGAGGCAGGCCTAGGCGAAGACGAGTGGATTCAAATGAGATTGGATCAGCTGAAATTGATCAATGAAAAACAATTAGCTGCTATTTTCCATGGTCAGACGTATCAAAAATAGATGATCAAGGCTTTCAACAAAAAGGTCAAACCTCGTGTATATCAAGTTGGTGACTTGGTGATAAAACACATCATTTTACCACAAGGTGACCCCAGAGGAAAATTGACTCCCACCTATGAAGGGCCATTTGTTGTCAGGAGAGTTTTTTCTGGAGGTGCCATGATACTGACCACCATGGACGGTGAAGATTTCCCACATCCTATAAACGCGAACATAGTTAAAAAAATACTACGTGTGATACGGTGGGAAGATAACTGACTGTTTTGGAATGCTGGTTTGCGTTTTGCGTTTGTTTTCGCAAAATGTCGCGGTAAGCAAGAGTCGCCACCGACTTTTATTTTATCCAACAAGGAAAGGAAAAAAGCACAAAAAAATTCCTTTTTCGAGATATTTCTCGGGTTCGGGGGGTAGATTATAGAAAGGGAAGGTATTAGCATCCTTTCTATCAGTGGTTATCCACGGGCTCTTAGGTACTTGCTCAAAGTGTTTTCAAAATTGCTTTTCTTTGTGTTTGTGGGT
Source organism: Vicia faba (assembly GCA_948472305.1). Classification (NCBI taxonomy): domain Eukaryota; kingdom Viridiplantae; phylum Streptophyta; class Magnoliopsida; order Fabales; family Fabaceae; genus Vicia; species Vicia faba. Next base: position 524,272,518 of record OX451740.1, on the reverse strand, counting down.
TTGAAAGAAGTTTTTGTTTTGAAAAGGAGTGTAAGTGCGAAAAGTTTTATTTTATTTTGAAGGAGCAAGTACTTAAGAACCATATACCTACTCGAAAAAGGAATCAATCTGTGATATCTTCCTTTAGACAATGCTATCCCACTATTGATGAGTAGGTAGCATCATCGTTGGATTTTAAGGGTCAATTCGATTAAGGGACGTGTGGTCACTAAAGCAATGTTAGGACGCCTTAGCGGTAACCCTAATGTCTTAGATCATTTTTTCGAGGCAACCGTTCTGAGGCAACTATGATCTTTGGACAAGAGGGCGACCTCTAAAACTTCCTATACTCAATGACCACGTTCGAAGGCAACTGTTGTACCCCAAAATTTTCCCTCCCATTTCCTCAACATTTTCTCATCACAATACCCTTAGAGCTCAAGATCCAGTTAAGGTTTCCTTTGCTCAAGACTCCTCCTTGCACTGTTGACCCAAATTAGGGTTTGTGTTTGCACAAAGATGTTTTGACCTAAAATGCCTAAGATGACTTTCATGCTTCATTTTGGACTCACAAGGTTATCCATACCAAGTTTCAGGTCTTGATTCCAAACTTTGCCCAGTCAATTGGACAGTTGACCTAGAAATCAACTGTATTGGGGAAAAAGTCAATTGTGGTCAATTGACAGCCAAACCTCATGATTTTTGACCCACATAAACATATTGAACTCATATAAACCATTTGGTCAAGTTTGGATCACAATTCCACAAGAAATTTGATCAGATCACCAAAAGGGCAAAATGGTCATTTTTAGGGTTTTGACTGCACAAAGGCAATTTTTGACTGTTTGACCTAGCCAATGGCAAACCAAGCTCATATATGGACTCAAGGACCCCATGGAATTGTTTTGACATGTTCAACAAATTCAAAAGATCCCAAATGCACAAGATTGACAGATGAATTTTCCAGTCAATTGATTAATTTTTGACTGTATACTAAAAAGTCAAACTTTGACTTTTTGGTCAAAATCAAGTGTCAAGATTCATTTTTCATCAAAACAAGCCAAATTATGAAACTTGTTCATCAAGAAATCAAAAATTGCAAATTAGGGTTTAAAATGAAGAATTTTCATAACTTAGAATTTTTCTAAGTTATGAAAATCCCTAATTTTTTCCTAACTTTGCCCCATTTTTCCATCAAGATGAATTTGGATTCAAACAAAAGTCAAAACATGAAAGTTGTAGTCCATTGCAAAATCTACAACTTTGATTCACAAAGTTTCCTCAAAAGAAGCTTGTAGCTCAAGTTATGATTTTTGGAACAAGGGTGCAAAACATTCTTAACTTAGAGAAATTTTGACCTATATTAGGCAGGATTTTTGCCTAACTTCATGGCAACTTTTCACATGCTTCCACTTGGAATTTCAATTTTCATTACAAAGATGGATTTTAGTACACATTCCAAGCTTTCCAAAATGTCCAATAACTCATCAAACAACCTCATGGTTAGGGAGAATCGAATTTGGCAAGTTGGGAAAAACTCACTTTGTTCATGACCAATTTACATGTCCATAACCTTGCATTTTGAACTCAGCATGCTCTAAGATGGATTACAGGTCCTTTATCCCATCCACACTCATAAATTTAATGCAAACCCCTTGTGTTCAAGCCTTGCATTATGTGTTTAAGCATTGCATACAAGATTAAGCCTTAATAAGAAAAAGCATATTATCCATTTTTGTAAAGTGTTACTTTATGTCAACTTTGCAATCTATGAGGTACAATGCAGATCTTTGAGGCACAAAGGCATAGGCATATCCCACTAATCACGACTCAAATGTGCAGCATAGATAGAGGCTTTGTACTGTCCTAGAAACCAAGTTGATACTTTCTTGCTTAAGTGTGAAGAAACTTGCATATTACACACCAACTCTCATTTCAGCATAAAAAAGCTTAAGCAAAATTGTTGTACACCTTCCAAATAATATAACAGAGCTAAGGCACGAACAAAAGACCTTCCAAACATCATCAAACCTCAAAACACCCTCCCACTGCAGAAAACAGAGTGACCTCTGCAGTTGGACTTCCATAAGCCAATCCATTCGTGCATTCTTGCTAAATCCAGTTCATACACATTCCATATCACATATGCAAGCTATCCCAAGCCTTGGACACGACCTGTAACACCTCTAACCAACTTCACCATTTTCACATTTTCTGTTTTGCAGGTGAATTGCTATAGTTTGATTCAGTTGGTTTCAAAGCAAGTTAAAGGTTGGAATAGCATCCCTGAACTTCAAGCAAGCTATACCAATCCTCACCTTTCCTTGAAAGGACCTCCATTATCAGACACGATCCAAGCTGAACAGGTAAGTTCATGGACTTCTATCTCTCAATATAGGAAGAATTAGCTATAAGTTTGTGAATGAAAAAAGTTCTACTCATGCCCCTGAAGCTATACATATCTTCATTTTTCATTTATATTGCATATGCTGAGAGTATTTTGAATCTGAATATTGACAAAAACTTAGGTTAAGAATTAGGGATGGAGAAATTCTCTCTCATTTCTGAGAGTTAAGTTGAGTTTTTTATATGTATGGAATTGTGGCTTGATGCTTAACATCTTTCATGTTGTAAGTTTGTGCTAAAAGTCCAGGAATCAGGAGATAGCAAGGATCACGTGTTACTCTGTTTTGTTGTTCAGAGGTTGAAGACAACCTTTTCATGGGCTGGGCCTGAGTTGTGTTACTTTTCACACCTTTGCATTCCACATGTACCCCCCTGGCCCATTTTGAGTTATCTTTGATATTTTTGATTTTTTCCTTCTGATTTTGTTTTGATATTTTTGTCTAAATATAAATAAACCTTAAAAATATTTTTTCACATTTTTTTTGCATTTTTTGACATTTATTTTGTTTCATTTAGTTTGTATATAAATAAACATAAATATATTATCATTTAAAATAACTAAAAAAATAATATAAACATACTTTATTTTTTATTTTAATTTTATGTTATCTCTTGAAAACATTTTATAATAAAAATATACTTTTTTTATATATTAAATATTTTATTTTTTGTACATATAATATATATTTAATAAATAATGTAAATACATGTATATTTATTAATATATTTAGAGAAATACAAAGAATTAATACATTTTATTTTTATTTTTGACCTCAAAAATACTTTTTTACAATATACCTTCTTTTATTTATTTTTGTACATAATTAATAAATATTACATAATAAATACCTTTTATTTATAAAATTAGGGTTTTGCCCTAAATGCATAAAAATACCAAAATTAATTAATTTTATTTTTGTTTATTTAACACATAAAAAAAATACTTTTTTTCATACAGATAAAAAAAAACATTTTTTGCATCTTGCATATTTATTATATTTTTATTTAATTGTTGTATATTAAATAATTTGTATAATTCAATTTGGATGTAATAGTTTAGGTTTAATTTCTTGCTAAAATATCCCCATTTGAACATTTGTACCCCCCATCCCATATATTGTGTTGTAATAACTTAGGACCTTTTATTTTTCGCATTTAAAAGCTTTCTAATTATGCCATGTTAGAATTAGGGTTTTGTATGCGAAATTAACCAAAAATAGTTTGACCTAATTTCAAGATAAACAAGCATGAAAATGGACAACACTAATCACACTTGCACCCCTAGGGTACTCCACTTGTTGCCTTCAAATAATGGGCCATATTGCATGTTGGGTATCTTTGGCAAAAACAAAGCAATCAAATGATCATAGTCCCTCGATAACGCTTTCGAAAGTTGCCTAAAAATGATCAAGTCCCTTAAAGAAGAATTGGCCAAAGATGCTTAGCACAATTGCAATCATGGTCTAAACGATGACCCACGCCCGTCCCGTTAACATCCTAACACAAGATTGTCTACCAAATACAATGGTGGAACAAAATTGTTAAAAGGGTTAAAAACATAGGAGAAATCCTTGAGAAATTTAGGAGTAGACAAACTCTTAGTTACTTGAATCAAACTTGCAAAAACACTTGCCTATTTTCAAAACCACACCTCACAAACACATTTTCAAAACAAACTTTCCAAAAACATTGAAAACTTTTCAAAAGACATACATCTTTGTATACATTCAAACATGGATCATTACAAAGGTTGCCACCACATTGGCCTCTTCTCAAAAACATTTTCAAAACCCACACACACAAAGCACCATTTCAAACAATTGAAAATCAAGGCAAGTTGATCTAAGCAAGTAACTAAGAGCCCATGGATAACCATGGATAGAAAGGGTGCTAATACCTTCCCTTTCTATAATCTACTCCCCGAACCCAAGAAAACATCTCAAAGGTTTTTGCTGTGCTTTTTAACCTTTCCTTAGGATAAAATAAAAAGTCGGTGGCGACTCTTGCTCAACCGAAACATTTGCAAAAACAAACGCAAAATCTAAGTCAGTTCTCCCACCATATCACAGAATTGGCGACTCTGCTGGGGATTATTGAAAAGTGGAGTAACCTTAGGGCTTAGATCACCCTCTTGCATGACTAATTGTTTGTTTTGATTGCTTTACATCTTGGCTCTTTTGTTTGGGTTTGCAATCCTACACCCGGATTTTGGGGAAACATTCATAGATAGCAATACGTTGTGGAAACTGTGTGGGGTATACCGACACGGTTGAAGCAATAGCTATATTAGTGCGACATATTTGTGAGTACCGGTAACCCTTGAGTTCAATCAAGGAGAGTACGGGGCCGCTGAGTGATGTCACTAAGCACTAATGACCTAGAACCTTACTTGACCATCTTGGCCTTTCATTAGGGGTAGTGAGATGACCGGCTTTGGTGCAATCCGAAGTTGGTAGATACTCGATACTACACTCATTGAGGGTTGTTTTCTTGGAATATTTTGGTTGCTAGTTAAGTGGCTAAACCAAAACAATGAACAATGAAAACAATCCCGTGATATTGAGCTCCTTAGGACCCGATTATTATTTATAGGACAGGTTTTAAGCCAACTACACTCAAGAGGGTACTTACCTATGAAACCCCATGCAAGCCTGAAACTAGGGTTTGGTGTGATTTGCTTGTACATATGTTTTGTGCATACATCATAAACATCATAAAGCATCATATGCATATACTAACCATTTCAAGGGTTTAGATCTTCATCTTTGTTCTTGTTTTGTAGGTCATAGAAGTTCCTCGCAGGAAAACCATCCAAGTCAACCTTGTGAGAATCCCTCCTCAACTCAAGGAGCTCACATCAAGAATTCCGGAAAGCTCTCCCTTCAGTGAGAGACATGGTAGACTGCTCATCCTAGTCAGCACCAACATTGAAGAGGACATGGTAAAGGTGTTGTTTCAGTTCTTTGACCCCCTTCACCACTGTTTCACATTCCCCGACTACCAGTTGGTGCCCACTTTGGAGGAATTTTCTCAACTCCTGAGAATTCCTATCCTTAATCAACTACCTTTCAACGGTACGGAAAAGGAACCAAAGCCTGAAGATGTTGCTCGAGCACTACATCTACAACCATCTGACATCAAGGGGCATTGGGAAACTAGAAGCGGTGTCAAAGGCTTCTTAGCAAAATTCTTGTTTGAGAAGGCACGAGAATGTTGGAATTCATTGGACCTACAAGCCTTTGAAGAAATTGTGGCCCTCCTTATCTATGGGTTGGTCTTGTTCCCAAATCCTGACCAGCTTGTAGATGTCAACGCCGTCAAAATCTTCTTATCCAGAAATCTAATACCAACATTGCTTGGGGACATTCTTCACTCATTTTACACTCGAACAATGAGAAAGAGGGGTGTTCTCATGTGTTGTACTCCTCTCCTTGCAAGGTGGTTTATTTCGCACCTTCCACAATCTGTCTTGAAGAATGACCAAAGCTTAAGGTGGTCACAACGGTTGATAACCCTCACTCACTCTGATGTACATTGGTGTTCTCGGTCCAGAGAAAATGTCATCATCGTCGATCGTTGTGGAGAGTTCCCTAATGTTCCATTACTTGGCATTAGAGGGGGAATTACCTACAACCCTTGTCTAGCTTTGAGACAATTTGGATATGCACGGAGGGATGGCCCTCATGACATGTTAATTCCTGACTTAGTTATTGACTTCGACAACGATGCGCAAGGACTTCGCCAAAGATTCATCAGAGCTTGGAGGATGCCTAACAAGGTTGACAGCAAGACACTGGGGCACAAGAACTCCATCCCTCTTGAGCCCTATCTCAAGTGGGTACGAACCCGAGCCCAGAGTCTGATGATTCCTTATCCTCATGTTCTCCCTGTGATTAAAGATCCCGTTACGGAAGGAGAGGTTCCCTACACCATCCTATATCCTGACATGCCTACATCGTGGGAGGAGATGCAGAAGAGTTGGATCCAACTCAAGGAGGAGCGGAACACTTTTGAAGCCAGCTTCTACGCTAGTGAGAAGAAGGTTTTAGAGCTCACCCGCCGACTCCATGAGAAAGAGACCCTCAACACTTACATCGCACCAAAGAGGATGCACAACGTCTTTTTACCTTGAGAAGTTTTTGTAATATTTGGCCCATGGGGCATTTATGTACTGACAAATTTCTTCTTATTAATATGACGTGCGTTCTTTTTGTTTGCAACAATTTTGAACTTTCTAAATCCTTGAATGCATTGCATACATAAGCATACCATTCATCATGTGCATAAGCAGGTCGCACGCCAGGTTTCCTTATCTTTCTGTTGTTTATTTCAGTAAGATGGATCTCGAACAGACGGTCAAGGACTTGCAGTCTCAAAACACACAGTTTCAACAACTCCTGATGACCTTGGCTAAGGGTCAGGAGGATCTGAAAACCCTGCTTGGGAACAAAGACCAAGTAAAATGAGAAGAAAAAGAGAGTCGGGGTGGCTACCTTGGGGAGAAGGTTTGAAGTTGAAGCCAGAAGGGTTCTTGAATTTCATTCCGCATCCGAAGAAGAAAACAGTAAAGGAAAAGGGGCTGCGGTACCTTCCGAATCCGAAGCTGAAGAAGAAGAGGCTGAAGAAGACGAAGACTACTCAGAACAACAATACCCGTCGGCTGATGACAAGTACAAGAATTTGGAGGACCGTTTAGCAGCTATGGAGCTGCAGAGAGTTCCAGGCTTAGATTTCGAAGATTTTGGATTAATTGCCGGAGTTGTGATCCCCCCGAAGTTCAAAGTCCCTATTTTTCAAGATATGACGGGCTGTCCTGCCCAAAAATGCACCTAAGGTCATATGTCCGAAGAATCCAACCTCACACATCTGACAGAAACCTTTGGGTACATTTCTTTCAAGATAGCCTGTCTGGCACTCAGCTAGATTGGTTTTACAAGCTGGAAAGGTCGGAGATACGTAGTTGGGAGGATCTGGCAGCTGCTTTTTATCGCCAATATCAGTATAATTCTGACCTGGCACCAACCCGCACTCAGCTGCAGAGTATGGGAATGGCCTCAGGTGAGGGATTTAAGGAATATGCCCAGAAGTGGCGCGATCTGGCTGGAAGGGTGCAGCCGCCTCTTTCCGATAGAGAACTTGTTGATATGTTCCTTGGGACCCTGTCTGGTCCATTCTTTAATCATCTGATCGGTAGCTCTTCCTCGGGGTTTACTGAATTAATTCTGACTGGCGAGCGGGTAGAAGCCGGTATCAAGAATGGGAAGATTCAGAAGGATGTCTCTGCATCTACAATTGCTAAGAAACCATTTCCAGCAAAGAAAGAAACAACTGTTGTGTATTCTCAAAGGGGAGCAGGAAGAAGTGAGCGCAGGGCGGCTGTGGGGGCCGTAATGATCCAAAATCCACCAAATGATCAGTCTCGCAATAACCCGTCCAGACCTAAACAGTAATGGGGAGAACGGCCACCACGGCAGTTCACCCGCATTAATATAACACCCGCGCAAGTTCTTCCACACTTGTTAAAGCTGAATCTCACAAATATCAAAGAAGCGCCGAAAAATGTGAATACAACCTCACCAGCCTACAATGCCAATGCCAAATGCGCCTACCATTCCGATAGCGTCGGACATGACACAAATAATTATTGGGCGCTGAAAAATAAAATTCAACACTTAATAGATGCAAAGGAAGTGGAGTTCGATTCTCCAGAGAAACCGAACGTGATATCTGCTCCGATGCCGAAGCACGGTCGAAATGTCCACGCTATTGAGGAGGATTTGTATGTTTCTGATGTCGATGACCTGATAACTCCGCTGTTAACCATCAAGTTAAATCTGTTAAAGGCCGGGATTTTCTCGGGATGCAAAGAAGACTGCTACTGTTGTTACTCTCTGCCAGTTGACTGTCCGTTATTGAAGAAAGGCATCCAAGGCCTGATGGACAGTCAACAAATTCTGTTTGAAAAAGTTCCTGCTATTCCGACCCCTACTGAAGATGTTTCAATTATCACCATTCACGCCAATCTTTCCAAGGCCGTCAGAAAGCATGTTAAGATTACATCTGCTACCAAGTCTGTTCCTCTGAAGATAACTATGCCAGGGCCTGTCCCCTACAGTTCTGAAAAGTCAATACCATGGAATTACGGTGGAGAAATCTACTACCATGGTATTAAAAAAGTTGAAATAACCGAAGGAAGCTATGATGAAGAAGATGCCAGCATTGGAAACATTGCCGGCACAAGCAAGATCACCCGAAGTGGGAGAATTTTTTCTCCAGAGATTTCCCCCCCAAAGGCAATCTTTGGACCCTCATCTGCCGTCAAAGTTATTCCTGCACCAGTAAAACTTTCCGCTAGAGTCCCATTGATTAAAGATGTTGTTGTTCCTGTTGTTGTCCCTCCTGCTTCTGCTGATAAGGGTAAAGGGATCCAAAATGAGCTCGTCAGGACGAGGGCTCAACCTTTGGACATCCCGGAAACCTCTAAGAAAGAGATGGAGGAGATCTTGAAGATAATTAAAAAGAGTGATTATGACGTGGTAGAGCAACTGGGGCAAACCCCCTCGAAAATATCCATGTTAGCATTACTACTTTATTCAGAGGCGCACGCCAAAGCATTGATAAAGTTCCTGAAGACAACCCATGTACCCCAGGAAACCTCTGCCGACCAATTCTAAAACTGTGTAGCCAGTCTTACAGCAGACAACGGTTTAGGTTTCTCTGATGCTGACCTAACCTCAAAAGGAAGAAAACACAACGATGCATTACATGTGTCAGTAGAGTGCCAAGGAACTACTCTGGCCCATGTTCTAGTCGACCCTGGTTCTTCTCTGAACGTGCTGCCTAAGAAGGCCCTCGACCGATTAGACTGTGAAGGCTTGGAGTTAAGGCCAAGTAATATCATTGTAAGGGCGTTTGACGGGTCAAAGAGAATGGTACATGGGGAGGTAGACATTCCCATTAAGGTTGGCACAGAGGTTTTCCCCTCAACTTTCTATGTGATGGACATCCGTCCGTCATACTCTTGCTTATTGGGGAGACCATGGATACACAATGCTGGGGCAATCACCTCTTCCCTACATCAAATGCTGAAGTACCCTGTCAAGGGAAAGATAGTAACCGTCCACAGTGAAGAAGAGTATATGATCAGTCACCTGAACTCGTTCCGATATGTAGAGGTAGAGGGTGAATTCATTGAGACGCCATTCTAGCACTTCGAGGAAGTCTCTCCTGAGGTGGAAGTAGAAAAAGTGGTAGCTGAGGTACCAAAGCAGATGGCCAGGATGACATCTCTAAAAGACGCGAAGGCCGCAATGAAGGAAGGGAAGAGCTCAACATGGGGGCAGTTGCCGGATATTCCTCATAAAACAGACAAGTTTGGTTTAGGATTCACTATTGCGGGGCAGAAAGCTATGCACCGTTCAAAGGTGGAAAGAGCACCCATCAAGATCTCTCCTTATGGGATTAATGCTTTGGAAGGTGAAGACGAAGAGGCCAACATTGAAGATTGGATCTACCCAACCATCGAAGGGGGACTACGCAACTGGGAGGCAAAGGACTTTGTCCCCATTACTTTTATTAATCAGTAATTATCTGTCAAACATTTCCTTTGGTCTGTAATATTTGCTTTTGAACAATTCGTACACTACTTTTTCACCTCTTGCCTTGCCCGGGGCATGTAGGTCCATTTGTAAGGGTCTTGATTATCTTCATATCCATATGCCATGTTTAATGATTCATTGGACGTTTTTCATCGATAAACTATTGTGTTCATTTTCTTTCCTTTTTTCATTTTTTGTTTAAAGATGGATATCCCTTACACACACCCACGCTCACAAATGCAGGTACCCATCCACTCTGGATTCTATGGGTGACTATTCTGCTATGTCCTTCTATAACTTGGAAGATCTGGTCAATCAGGCTGAGTATGAAGATGACGAAGGTTGTGAAGTACCAGGAGAGCTAGCCAGACTTCTACAGCAAGAGGAAAGGGCCATCTTGCCTCACGAAGAGTTGGTGGAAACTGTCAATTTAGGAACGGAGGAAGACCGGAAGGAAGTGCAAGTGGGTGCCAATCTGGAACAAAGTGTCAAGGAGCGCCTGATACAGCTGTTAAATGAGTACATTGAAATCTTCGCCTGGTCTTATGAAGACATGTCGGGTTTAGACACAGACATTGTGGTTCACCGTCTCCCTACAAGAGAGGATTGTCTACCGATCAAGCAAAAAGTCCACCGAATGAGGCCTGACATGTATGAGAAGATTAAAGCAGAAGTGATGAAACAATTCAACGCTGGCTTTCTGGCTGTTACATCCTATCCACAATGGGTTGCTAACATCGTGCCAGTTCCTAAAAAAGATGGCAAGGTCAGGATGTGTGTAGACTACCGGGATTTGAATAGGGCCAGCCCCAAGGATGATTTTCCGCTACCGCACATTGACATTCTGATTGACAACACAGCTCAGCACAAAGTGTTTTCCTTCATGGATGGATTCTCGGGCTACAACCAAATTAAAATGGCCCCCGAGGACATGGAGAAAACAACCTTTGTTACACAATGGGGTACTTTCTGTTACAAGGTGATGCCGTTCGGACTGAAAAACGCGGGAGCAACTTATCAACGCGCCATGGTGGCTCTATTTCATGATATGATACATCATGAAATCGAAGTTTACGTAGACGATATGATAGCTCGGTCACAAACAGAGGAGGAACACCTTGAACGTCTAGAAAAGCTGTTTGCCCGGTTGAAAGAGTACAAACTCAGGCTGAATCCAAGTAAGTGTACTTTTGGAGTTAGGTCTGGTAAACTTCTAGGGTTTATTGTCAGCAACAAAGGATTTGAGGTTGATCCAGCAAAAGTGAAAGCAATATAAGAGATGCCTGCTCCCCGTACTGAAAAGGAGGTTAGAGGGTTCTTGGGGCGCTTGAACTATATTGCCAGATTCATCTCTCATCTGACTTCTACCTGTGAGCCAATTTTCAAATTATTAAAGAAGGATCAGGTAGTCGAATGGAACGACGATTTCCAAGCTGCTTTTGATAAGATCAAGGAGTATTTGCTAGAACCTCCTATTCTGACGCCTCCTGTCGAAGGAAGACCATTGATCATGTATCTGACCGTCTTGGATAACTCAATGGGGTGTGTTTTGGGCCAGCATGACGAGTCTGGTCGAAAAGAGCATGCTATTTATTACCTTAGCAAAAAGTTTACCGACTGTGAGACTCGCTACTCACTGCTCGAGAAAACTTGATGCGCTTTGGTATGGGCTGCTCGCCGACTAAGGTAGTATATGCTGACTCATACCACTTTGTTGATTTCCAAAATGGATCCTATCAAGTATATCTTCGAAAAGCCTACTTTATCTGGAAGAATAGCTAGATGGCAAATGATCCTAACGGAGTATGACATCCAGTACACCACTCAAAAAGCTATAAAAGGGAGTGTACTAGCTGATCATCTGGCTCATCAGGCTATCAAAGATTATCAATCCATGAGATTTGACTTCCCGGACGAGGACATCATGAATTTGGACAACATTGAAGGTAACAGACCGTATGACGGACCCGAAAAGGGATCCCGATGGACCCTGTACTTTGATGGTGCTTCAAATGCACTTGGAAACGGTATCGGTGCGGTACTCATTTCCCCGGAAGGTTGTCACACTCCTTTCACGGCTCGACTCTGCTTCAGCTGCACCAACAACATGGCGGAATATGAAGCTTGCATCTTTGGTCTCAAGGCTGCTATAGACTTGGGGATCAAATCTTTGATCGTATTTGGGGACTCGGATTTGGTTATCAGTCAAATCAAAGGAGAGTGGGATACCAAACATCCTAATCTTATCCCATACAAAGAACATGTCCTGACATTGTTGCCTCATTTCGAGCAAATTACCTTCGAGCATTTCCCGCGAGAAGAGAATCAACTAACGGATGCTCTGGCCACAATGTCTTCTATGTTTAAACTCAACTGGGATAACGAGGCTCCCCAAATCACCATCAAGCGAATGGATGAACCTGCGCATTGTCATGAGATTAATACTGAAGAAGTAGTGGAACAACCCTGGTTTCACGAAATCAAAAGGTATCTCCAGGCTAGAGAATATCCCGAAGGAGCTTCCGTAAATGACAAGAAGTTCCTAAGGAAATTTGCTGCCAAGTTCTTCCTAAGAAATGGCATCCTCTATAAGCGCAACCATGATTGTGTTTTACTCCAATGTGTTGACAAAGCTGAAGCGGAGTTAATCATGACAGAGATGCACAGCGGTACATTTGGCACCCATTTGAGCGGGCATACTATGGCTAAAAAGATCCTAAGGGCAGGCTACTACTGGTCTACCATGGAAGCAGATTGCCATCAGCACTCCCGAACTTGCCACAAGTGTCAAGTCTACGCTGATAAGATTCATATTCCTCCGGTTGCTCTCAACGTGCTGACAGCTCCTTGGCCATTCGCAATGTGGGGCATTGACATGATTGGAGAGATCAAGCCCACGGCTTCCAACGGACATCGCTTCATCTTGGTTGCCATTGACTACTTCACCAAATGGGTCGAAGCAGCTTCTTTCGCCTCTGTCACTAAAAATGTGGTTGCCCGCTTCATCAAGCAAAACCTCATATGCCGGTATGGTGTTCCAGACAGGATCATCATAGACAACGGTACAAATCTGAATAATACTATGATCACCGCATTGTGCGAACAGTTCAAGATTTATCATCACAATTCATCTCCTTATCGACCGAAGATGAACGGTGATGTTGAAGCTGCGAACAAAAACATTAAGAAGATCATTCAGAAAATGACAGTCACTTACAAGGACTGGCATGAGATGTTACTGTTTGCTCTGCATGGATACCATACGACGACACGTACTTCGACCGGGGCAACCCCATTTTCTTTGGTATATGGCATGGAAGTTGTCTTGCCCATGGAAGTTCAGATTCCCTCTTTAAGGATTATGAAGGACTCTGGTTTGAGTGAAGATGATTGGATTCAAACCCGACTTGATCAACTCAATTTGATCGACGAGAAGCGACTCGCTGCTGTCTGCCATGATCAGACGTATCAAAAACGAATGATCAAAGCCTTCAACAAGAAAGTCAGACGTCAAGTATATCAAGTCGAAGATCTCGTAATCAAGCGGATTATCCTGCCGCAAAGTGATCCCAGGGGCAAATGGACTCCTACATACGAAGGACCATTTGTGATCAAGAGCATATTTTCTGGTGGTGCAATGATTCTGACCACCATGGACGGCGACGATTTTCCGCACCCTGCGAACGCAGACATAGTCAAAAAATAATACGCATAAAATAACCCGACAAGTCGAAAACCCGAAAGGGCGGCTTGGGCAAAAAAAAATGGGCATCTCGGTGGACCGAAAACCCGAAAGGGCGGTTCAGACAAAAATTAGGGATAAAACAAAAAAATCTGTACACCCGGCAAGTTGAAAACCCGAAAGGGCGGCTTGGGCAAAAAGGGGTTTCCCGGTGGATCGAAAACCCGAAAGGGCGATTCAGGCAAAAGTTAGGGAATTAAAGCGTATGACTATGTCTCGTCGGATCACTTTAAGGACAATCTCTTCATCAACCAGCTCCGAGTTTCTAATCAATCCAGTCATCGGCAGACGAAGCATTGAATGGACGGATGTTCAGAGTTGTGAAGGCTATAGCAGAATGGAATCCCATGGAATTGTTTCACATAGCCATCTTTCTTTTGTATAAATTTTTCAATTTTTTACGAAGGCATCCTCTTACTAGGATGACCGTCTCCTTTGTACCAATATACTTATAGAAAGTTAATACAAATACTTTTCCAAGTACAGAAATTTGCGTTGTTTTCCTTTTCTCTTTTCTTTTGCATTTATGTTTTATTTGAGAAACGTCCAATGTTTTGTTAAATAGGCATATGCATTTGAACATAATCATTTCCTTATGAATCAAGAAAGATGATTACTAATAGGTTGAAGATACAAGTAGATATCCTGATACCCTTTCAGAAGGAATCCTCAGCAGAGTTAAATTCCAAATTCCCCAGCCAGAGGGCCTTCCAGAACTCGATTCCCCTCAGAGTCAAGTTTCAGAATCCCCAGTGGAGCCATAAAAATCTAAAAATCCAATCCCCAGCGGAGCTAAGATTCCCTGCCATCAATCCCCAGCTGAACCAGGCTAGTGAAACTTCTCCCCACCGAGATATCTGCAACCAAACTGAAAATTCTCAATCATACCTCTCCAACATGAGTCTATCGAATTCTAAACTTCCCCAGTAGAGATCCCCAGGAGTTCTCATTCCCCGCAAATCCCCAAGGAATGCCAGTTCTCCAGCAGTGGCCCTAAGATCCCTCAACGATTGAAGATCTTGTATTCCCCAAGCAGAATGAAGGTTCATTCTCAGTGCCTCACAGGATAATCAGATGTTCTCCAGTGAAGATCTCCACAAGACGAGAATCCCCAGAAGATTGGTATACAACCCAAGCTCCTATTTCTCCAGCAGTAGTCAACAAGGATGTCTCATCCTCAGCAATCAAGATTTTTGTCTTCCCCTGCAGCAGTCAAGGATTCACTTTCCCTGGCAGCAGTCAGGATTCTTTATCTCCGAGATTCATCTATCCTCAGCAAGACAGCTCGTCGGCTTACATACGCATTCATCTACATTCATATCATAAACATTGATATAACATATTTTGCATCATACATATCACGCAACATAACTTTATGTTTTAGTTAACATTTCACCCTTTTCAGGATAAAATTAGAAGGCTATCATTAACAATTATTCAGATACAGTATGGATACACTCCAGACACGGCGGTCATTCTATTACTCATTCAGAATCTCAAGTCAGATACAGTATGGATACACCTCAGACACGACGGTTATTCTGCTACTCACTCGGACTACAGCAATCAGATACGGACTAGATACGCTCCAGACTCGGCAGCCATTCTATCTCTCATTCAGATTCATTTATCCACCTCAAGGTCCAATGCATTCCAAACACGGATACCATTCTAACCCTTACAACAGCAGCTTCATCCTCTCTAGTGCGTTCGCCACAGAAGTCATGCTGTCATTTATCTAGATCCCAGTTACAGTTTCAGATACACTCCAGACACGGAAGTCATTCTGCTACTCATACAACTTTCAATTTCAGATACACTCCAGACACGGAAGTCATTCTGCTACTCATACAACTTTCAATTTCAGATACACTCCAGACACGGAAGTCATTCTGCTACTCATACAACTTTCAATTTCAGATACACTCCAGACACGGAAGTCATTCTGCTACTCATACAACTTTCAACTTCAGATACAGTCCAAATATGCTCCAAACATGGTTGCCATTCTGTCACTCATTCAGAATTTGTCCCCAGCACGCAATTGCTCCATACAGATGTTTCTCTGTTACCCAGATACAATACAGATACCCTCCAAACACGGCAGTCATTCTGATATTCGTTCTACACTTCAAACACAGTTATAGCTCAGATACACCCCAGACACGGAGGCCATTCTTCTGCTCATACAAACTCAGTCCTTAGATGTAGTTCAAGTACATTCCAGACACGGATACCATTTTGATTCTCATTCTTCGGACCCGTCACACTACGGTTCAACAAACCTTTCAAATGGCATCTCTAAGCCCATCTCCAAATGGCATCTCTAAGCCCATTCCCATATGCATTGTTCTGACGAGTGCAAATTTAAGGGCACTCTAGTGTCCAATCTCCTTTTACCTTCGAGACGCGAAAGGCAAACCTGCCAATCTAGCTCTTCAGGTGCAAGAAGATTGAACAGGGGCAACTGTTGTACCCCAAAATTTTCCCTCCCATTTCCTCAACATTTTCTCATCACAATACCCTTAGAGCTCAAGATCCAGTTAAGGTTTCCTCTGCTCAAGACTCCTCCTTGCACTATTGACCCAAATTAGGGTTTGTGTTTGCACAAAGATGTTTTGACCTAAAATGCCTAAGATGACTTTCATGCTTCATTTTGGACTCACAAGGTTATCCATACCAAGTTTCAGGTCTTGATTACAAACTTTGCCCAGTCAATTGGACAGTTGACCTAGAAATCAGCTGTATTGGGGAAAAAGTCAACTGTGGTCAATTGACAGCCAAACCTCATGATTTTTGACCCACATCAACATATTGAACTCATATAAACCATTTGGTCAAGTTTGGATCACAATTCCACAAGAAATTTGATCAGATCACCAAAAGGGCAAAATGGTCATTTTTAGGGTTTTGACTGCACAGAGGCAATTTTTGACTGTTTGACCTAGCCAATGGCAAACCAAGCTCATATATGGACTCAAGGACCCCATGGAATTGTTTTGACATGTTCAACAAATTCAAAAGATCCCAAATGCACAAGATTGACAGATGAATTTTCCAGTCAATTGATCAATTTTTGACTGTATACTAAAAAGTCAAA
The DNA here is from genome assembly GCA_948472305.1 of Vicia faba. Classification (NCBI taxonomy): domain Eukaryota; kingdom Viridiplantae; phylum Streptophyta; class Magnoliopsida; order Fabales; family Fabaceae; genus Vicia; species Vicia faba. The sequence continues at coordinate 524,255,693 of OX451740.1, read as the reverse complement.
CTTTGACTTTTTGGTCAAAATCAAGTGTCAAGATTAGGGATGTCAATGGGGCGGGGGGACACTTCCCCATCTTTTTCCCCGCCATCAAATTCATTCCCCGTCCCCGTCCCCGATCTCCGTCACGGGGGAATTTCTATCCCCATCCCCGTTCCCCGCGGATCCCCGTTCCCCGCGGGGATCCCCATAGATCCTACATTTATTCATTAATATTTTATTTTTTTAAAATGTTTATATTTTCTATAAAAATAAAAAGCACAAAGAATTCACATATTTATTATGTTATTAAAAAATACTAGTATTTGACATTTCTCTCTCTTAATAAATACATGAATATTAATTTATTTATTTTTATAAATAAACATAAAGGAAATGACTAAAAAACCTAATCTAAAATATATATATTAAATTAACTATATTAAAATAATAGGCGGGGCGGGGTCCCCGCGAGGCGGGGGGTGTATTCCCCGTCCCCGTCCCCGAAATGCTCTCGGGGGAATTTTTCTCCCCATCCCCGCCCCCACGGGGGAAAATTCCCCATCTTTGGGGCCCCGAACGGGGCGTTCCCCGCGGGGATCCCCATTAACAGGTCCAAACTGACATCCCTAGTCAAGATTCATTTTTCATCAAAACATGCCAAATTATGAAACTTGTTCATCAAGAAATCAAAAATTGCAAATTAGGGTTTAAAATGAAGAATTTTCATAACTTAGAATTTTTCTAAGTTATGAAAATCCCTAATTTTTTCCTAACTTTGCCCCATTTTTCCGTCAAGATGAATTTGGATTCAAACAAAAGTCAAAACATGAAAGTTGTAGTCCATTGCAAAATCTACAACTTTTATTCACAAAGTTTCCTCAAAATAAGCTTGTAGCTCAAGTTATGATTTTTGGAACAAGGGTGCAAAACATTCTTAACTTAGAGAAATTTTGACCTATTTTAGGCAGGATTTTTGCCTAACTTCATGGCAACTTTTCACATGCTTCCACTTGGAATTTCAATTTGCACTACAAAGATGGATTGTAGTACACATTCCAAGATTTCCAAAATGTCCAAGAACTCATCAAACAACCTCATGGTTAGGGAGAATCGAATTTGGCAAGTTGGGAAAAACTCACTTTGTTCATGACCAATTTACATGTCCATAACCTTGCATTTTGAACTCAGCATGCTCTAAGATGGATTACAGGTCCTTTATCCCATTCACACTCATAAATTTAATGCAAACCCCTTGTGTTCAAGCCTTGCATTATGTGTTTAAGCATTGCATACAAGATTAAGCCTTAATAAGAAAAAGCATATTATCCATTTTTGTAAAGTGTTACTTTATGTCAACTTTGCAATCTATGAGGTACAATGCAGATCTTTGAGGCACAGAGGCATAGGCATATCCCACTAATCAAGACTCAAATGTGCAGCATAGATAGAGGCTTTGTACTGGCCTAGAAACCAAGTTGATACTTTCTTGCTTAAGTGTGAAGAAACTTGCATATTACACACCAACTCTCATTTCAGCATAAAAAAGCTTAAACAAAGTTGTTGTACACCTTCCAAATAATATAACAGAGCTAAGGCACGAACAAAAGACCTTTCAAACATCATCAAACCTCAAAACACCCTCCCACTGCAGAAAACAGAGTGACCTCTGCAGTTGGCCTTCCATAAGCCAATCCATTCGTGCATTCTTGCTAAATCCAGTTCATACACATTCCATATCACATATGCAAGCTATCCCAAGCCTTGGACACGACCTGTAACACCTCTAACCAACTTCACCATTTTCACATTTTCTGTTTTGCAGGTGGATTGCTATAGTTTGATTCAGTTGGTTTCAAAGCAAGTTAAAGGTTGGAATAACATCCCTGAACTTCAAGCAAGCTATACCAATCCTCACCTTGCCTTGAAAGGACCTCCATTGTCAGACACGACCCAAGCTGAACAGGTAAGTTCATGGACTTCTATCTCTCAATATAGGAAGAATTAGCTATAAGTTTGTGAATGAAAAATGTTCTACTCATGCCCCTGAAACTATACATATCTTCATTTTTCATTTATATTGCATATGCTGAGAGTATTTTGAATCTGAATATTGACAAAAACTTAGGTTAAGAATTAGGGATGGAGAAATTCTCTCTCATTTCTGAGAGTTAAGTTGAGTTTTTTATATGTATGGAATTGTGGCTTGATGCTTAACATCTTTCATGTTGTAAGTTTGTGCTAAAAGTCCAGGAATCAGGAGATAGCAAGGATCACGTGTTACTCTGTTTTGTTGTTCAGAGGTTGAAGACAACCTTTTCATGGGCTGGGCCTGAGTTGTGTTACTTTTCACACCTTTGCATTCCACATGTACCCCCCTGGCCCATTTTGAGTTATCTTTGATATTTTTGATTTTTTCCTTCTGATTTTGTTTTGATATTTTTGTCTAAATATAAATAAACCTTAAAAATATTTTTTCACATTTTTTTAGCATTTTTTGACATTTATTTTGTTTCATTTAGTTTGTATATAAATAAACATAAATATATTATCATTTAAAATAACTAAAAAAATAATATAAACATACTTTATTTTTTATTTTAATTTTATGTTATCTCTTGAAAACATTTTATAATAAAAATATACTTTTTTTATATATTAAATATTTTATTTTTTGTACATATAATATATATTTAATAAATAATGTAAATACATGTATATTTATTAATATATTTAGAGAAATACAAAGAATTAATACATTTTATTTTTATTTTTGATCTCAAAAATACTTTTTTACAATATACCTTCTTTTATTTATTTTTGTACATAATTAATAAATATTACATAATAAATACCTTTTATTTATAAAATTAGGGTTTTTCCCTAAATGCATAAAAATACCAAAATTAATTAATTTTATTTTTGTTTATTTAACACATAAAAAAATACTTTTTTTCATACATATAAAAAAACCATTTTTTGCATCTTGCATATTTATTATATTTTTATTTAATTGTTGTATATTAAATAATTTGTATAATTCAATTTGGATGTAATAGTTTAGGTTTAATTTCTTGCTAAAATATCCCCATTTGAACATTTGTACCCCCCATCCCATATATTGTGTTGTAATAACTTAGGACCTTTTATTTTTCGCATTTAAAAGCTTTCTAATTAAGCCATGTTAGAATTAGGGTTTTGTATGCGAAATTAACCAAAAATAGGTTGACCTAATTTCAAGATAAACAAGCATGAAAATGGACAACACTAATCACACTTGCACCCCTAGGGTACTCCACTTGTTGCCTTCAAATAATAGGCCATATTGCATGTTGGGTATCTTTGGCAAAAACAAAGCAATCAAATGATCATAGTCCCTCGATAACGCTTTCGAAAGTTACCTAAAAATGATCAAGTCCCTTAAAGAAGAATTGCCCAAAGATGCTTAGCACAATTGCAATCATGGTCTAAACGATGACCCACACCCGTCCCGTTAACATCCTAACACAAGATTGTCTACCAAATACAATGGTGGAACAAAATTGTTAAAAGGGTTAAAAACATAGGAGAAATCTTTGAGAAATTTAGGAGTAGACAAACTCTTAGTTACTTGAATCAAACTTGCAAAAACACTTGCCTATTTTCAAAACCACACCTCACAAACACATTTTCAAAACAAACTTTCCAAAAACATTGAAAACTTTTCAAAAGACATACATCTTTGTATACATTCAAACATGGATCATTACACAGGTTTCCACCACATTGGCCTCTTCTCAAAAACAGTTTCAAAACCCACACACACAAAGCACCATTTCAAACAATTGAAAATCAAGGCAAGTTGATCTAAGCAAGTAACTAAGAGCCCATGGATAACCATGGATAGAAAGGGTGCTAATACCTTCCCTTTCTATAATCTACTCCCCGAACCCAAGAAAACATCCCAAAGGTTTTTGCTGTGCTTTTTAACCTTTCCTTAGGATAAAATAAAAAGTCGGTGGCGACTCTTGCTCAACCGAAACATTTGCAAAAACAAACGCAAAATCTAAGTCAGTTCTCCCACAGTATCACAGCAACCAAGTGAGGTGTACCCTAAGAGTGCGCATGTGCGAGTGTGTTATTTTCGGTTAATTTTATCTTTGTACATGTCATGGGTGAGCTATGTTGATTTTAGGTTAAAGATTTGATCTTGTCATGCATTCCCTATTATCCAAACATCTAACAGTTAATATTTTGGAGAATTTAAATTGCGGAAATTAAATCTAAACTATTACAAGGCGTCGGGTATTTACATCGCCAAAAACAACCCTTGAAATTAAATTGCGGAAAATAAAATAAAGCGATAAAATAAAATCCTAATTAAAAGCTATTACATTCCAGAAGCAAGTACAATAATATGATAAATGGATCGCGTGCGGGAAAATTAAATCGGGCGCATTTTTAGGGTTTTGACCCTTTTTGAAAAGAAAGCATTTTTTGTTATTTTTGAATTAATAAGAAATTAAATTAGGTTAAACATTAAATAAATAAATTAATTAATTAATGAAAATATTTTTGGATTTTTGGATATTTTAAGAAATAAATTAAATTTGATTTAAAGTTAGTAAAAACCTAATATTCTACATTAATTTTAATTATTGCAAAAATATTGAAATTATACCTAATTAAAACTAAGTTAATTAAATTAATTTATTTACAAAAATAAAGTGCTGAATTTAATTTTAATAAATAAAATATTTTTGTATTTTTGATTTTATGAGAAAAATATTTTAATTGGTCAGTGGTAATAAAAATAATAATTAATAAAACAAATAATGAAATAAAAGAAAGAAAGAAAAAAAAGAAATAACCAAGGGGGGTGTTGGGCCTGGAAAGGGAGTGAGATTGGAAATTTCTAAGGCCCATTAACGTTGGCCCTTGTTGACTTCTGCAATTCCATGTGTGTTGGTTGACTAGGGAATATGGTGGACTTGCAATCTTGGCCACCAGATCTGGCCTAGGGCCATCTGGAAGGCATCTGGATGAAGATGTATGATGTGCCATATTTGCTGAGACGCGCCTGAATACCTGAAACAAAATAACACAAAGCTTTTGGAGGACCTGGGATTCGAACCCAAGTCCCATGAGTCACTTAACAACGCGCTTGCCACTACACCCTTATGCTTCATTTGTTAAAATATTAGAAACTAATAATAATAAGATAACAACGAATTGATGGATCAGAAAAAAAACAAAAACGCGCCATATTCAAACAAACGAATCAGGACACGCCACGCCATCGTCCCTGTCGTTGGGACCGTGGCTAAAAGCTTCTCCACCTATACCAACGGACAACCGTCCGTAGCTACATGCCATGCTATCTCCAAAATCCACTATGAGCAACAAAAATGCAATCTAAGGGCATAGTCTTACTCGCCTCTTCATCCCGGTTTCAACCATGGTCTTTTTATTGGCCAATTTTTCCTGTAACAAAAACCCCTGAAAAAACCCTAGAAAAATCTACAATGGCATTTTACGATACATATCATAATAATGAAATTGGCTAATGTAGAAAGTTCACAAATGATGTGAGGAATCCAAATATGCAATCGTTTCTGAGAATGGATGCAAGAATAAAGCTTTGTGAATCCATGGACATGGCTGATTCGAGGGACACTTACAGTGCTTCTGGAGGCTGGAGAATGCGTGATCTTGATTGGTTCTGCTTCAGAGAAGTTCCAGGAAGCGATTGGGATGCTTATTTGGTCCTGAAAGTGCCTCTAAGAACAATTTCGATTCCCCACTTTTTTCAAGTTTTTTTCAAGTTTGGTCTTTGTGATTTAGCAGCCTCTTCCTTCTGATTTGTGTGCCTCTAGCTTGTATAAGTATAAGGCAATGCATTAGGTTAAAAATTTGGGCTTGAATCTTTGTAAATCAATGCTTGGAGATATTATATGATCCTCCATTAAAAAGCTTCCAATTTCATTCCAAATCCAGTATTTTGTTCATGATATGGCTTGATTCGAATTTGATCATGTCCATGATGACAAATAAGGCATGTATCAATCAAAAAGATACCAAGTTATCAATATTTAGATTTTATTTGGATTTAAATTGATTTAAAATGAATTAATTCAATAAAAATCAAATAAAATAGAAACATTAATAAATGGACATGAGGCTGAATCTAGGACACGTGTGTAGTGTGACAAGATCAAATCAAGTGTAAAAAAGTGGGCCCTTTTGACAAAATTTGAAGTTTTGGGGATAGTTGACTTTTGGCAATTTTGGAAAAATGCCCAACTTCAACAATGCATAACTTCTTCAATTTTGAACTTTTGGAGGTGTTCTGGGACTTTTTAGAAACCTTGAGATGTCCTCTAACCAACCCTTATGGTCTCATATTATTTTGATATTCCATGCTCAAGTTATAAGCTTTGGGAAAAAAGGTGTTTTTGTTGACTTTCAAAAATAACCTATAATGTCCAAATTTGTAACTTCTTGTGAGTGAATTTCTTGATCTTGTGGTATGAAGATGTATTGTAGTAAATTTCATCCTCTTCAAAATTAGCTTTGGATGGGTCATTTCTCATAAATTATAAGAAAGTTATGCTTGGTCAAAGTTGAGTTGACTTTTCCTACAAAACCCTAATTTAGCAACTTTTAAGTCTTGATGAATTTTGAGCAATCCTTGATGAATCATGATCAACCCTTGATAAAATGATGAATTATCCTTCAAAATGAGAATATTGACAAAAAATCTTGAGGTTTGACTATTTGTAGGTCACAGTTGACTTTTGCCCTAGCACAATCGATTTTTGGATCTCTTGAGCAATTGACTGACCAAACTTTCTATGCAAGGCTTGAAATTTGACATGGATGAACTCGATGATATATTAGGACATTGGGGAGAACTTGAGGTCATTTGGATGTAAGGACCTTGATGCAACACAAAACCCTAATTTGAGATTGACTGCCTTAGGAGATGATTTGACTGTCCAACTTTTGGGCAATCTTGAGCCACTTGGAGATTCTTCTTGCAATGTCTTGAGAAATATGGGAGGGCAAATTTTGGGGTACAACAGCTGCCCCTGTTCAATTTTCTTAAACCTGAGGATATAGATTGGCTTTCGGGCCTTTCGTGATCTGAAGGTGAAAGATGATTGAACACTAGAGTGCCCAGAAATTTGCACTCGCATGAAGTGGTATCAACATTGTGATGTCAGGAATGGGCTTACAGATGCCATTTGGAGATTGTTGATAGGTGGTCTGAACTTCAACTGGAATACGATTCAGGGAGATCTTATCGGTGATCTGACTGGACCAGATGAGGTCTTGTCTCTTTTGACTGGATTGGCACAAGAAAAATCTTTAGGAATCGATTTAACTGGTCTTGTCTTCTTTGACTGGATTAGCATCAGAAAAATCATTAGGAATCAATTTAACTGGTCTTGTCTTCTTTGACTGAGTTGGCCTTAGAAAAATCTTTAGGAATCGATTTAACTGGTTTTGTCTTTGTTGACTGGATTGGCCTCAGAAAAATCTTTAGGAATCGATTTAACTGGTTTTGTCTCCTTTGACTGGGTTGGCCTCAGAAAAATCTTTAGGAATCGATTTAACTGGTTTTGTCTCCTTTGACTGGGTTGGCTTTAGAAAAATCTTTAGGAATCGATTTAACTGGTTTTGTCTTCTTTGACTGGATTGGCCTCAGAAAAATCTTTAGGAAGCGATTTAACTGGTTTTTTCTCCTTTGACTGGGTTGGCCTCAGAAAAATCTTTAGGAATCGATTTAACTGGTTTTGTCTCCTTTGACTGGATTGGCCTCAGAAAAATCTTTAGGAATCGATTTAACTGGTTTTGTCTCCTTTGACTGGATTGGCCTCAGAAAAATCTTTAGGAATCGATTTAACTGGTTTTGTCTCCTTTGACTGGGTTAGCCTCAGAAAAATCTTTAGGAATTGATTTAATTGGTTTTGTCTCCTTTGACTGGATTGGCCTCAGATAAATCTTTAGGAATTGATTTAACTGGTTTTGAGGAGATCTTCCACATAGTTGAGAATTTAACTGCATCTTTCCTGAAAGGTAAAGGTCAGTCATATGCAATGCATGATATGGATCCAGCAATGATGTTCTCAACATAAATGAGATTGTATGGTATGATGCGTATATGCATGTATCATGATGTATGAAAATGTGATGTTTTAGCTGGGGAAAATAAATCCCGGATAGCTGCTGGAGAATAGAGTTGGATTCTTCGTTTTCGCTGGGGATGATGAACAAAGGTGATAAACTTGCAGGAGAGGATAACTCTGTTGGGGAATAAATTGATGAGGAGATTACTCCGAGGGGAATTACTCTGTGGGGAAGAGATGTTCTGCTGAAGATTCCACTGATAAACTCCGATGGGGAGGGATTACCGATGTTGGTGATATTGAATCTGTTGAGGATTGAATTCCTGTTTGTGAAAGGAAAGAATTTCACTGGGGATGATCTTCAGTTGCAACTTGCTGGGGATAAGCCTGTTAGACTTTTGTGGGGATACTCCTCCGAATTCTGCTAGGAATGATCCTTTGAAGTTGGCTAGGGAAATTTATTTTTGTACTCCACTGGGGATGGACTTCCGGAGTTTATTAAGGGTGATGCCTTAACTCCGTTGGGGAAGCTTTTTCAGACCGTGTTGGGGAAATACTGACTCCACTGGGGGTATTTTGTATTCTGCCGGGGAAAATTCTTATACTCCGTTGAGGAATATTAAGACTGCCAGGGATACTCTTATATTTGCTGGGGAATATTCTTATACTCCGCTGGGGAATATTAAGACCCTTTTAGTGCTGATGGTTGACCAACTCTGCTTGGGGAGAGTATTGTTGATTCGTTCATGGTTGTAAATCTCAGCTGAGAGAGCTACCATTACTGTCTTACTCTGCGGGGAGTGAAGGTATCTTAGCCATATTCTTCAGCTGAATCTACCTTTGTACCTGGTGGACAGAGCAACTATACAGCTTGGACAATTCTTATTGCCCCTGTTTCTGATATTACCAGTAATTCATCTTTCGTTTCGCATGTAGATATTTATGAGCAGTAATTAATGTTAAATACATATATCAAAAATGAACATTGGACGTTTTTTGCAAAACAAAACAGATAAAGGAAAAACAATTTGAATTTTCTTTGAAAATGAATTGTATTGATTTTGAAGTTGGGCCTGTAAATAGGTGTTTTTGTACAAGAGGCTGACGTCCTAGTGAGAGAACGCCGCCGAACAAATAGAATTTACCCAATTTGTGAAAAACTAAACAAAACAGCTATGTGAATAATCCCACTGGGTTCCAACTCTGCTATTGCCTTTATGTCCTCGAGCATCTCATTACTTTGCTATTGGTTGAAGATGAACCTGATTGATCAGTGTCGTCCGAGCTTGATAGTCGATACCAAAGTCTGGATGCAAGATGATCCAATGAGACATAGTGTTACGCTTTGATCCCTAATTTTTGCCTGGACCACCCTTTCGGGTTTTCAGTCCACCGGGATACCCATTTTTGCCCAAGCCGCCTTTTCAGGTATTCGACTTGCCGGGTGTACAAATTTTTTATTTTCATCCCTTATTTTTGCCCGAACCCTTTTGGTTCACCGGGAAGCCCTTATTTTTTCCTAGGCCAGTCAACCTAGCGGGTCTTTGATTATGCGTAGTATCTTTTCACTATGTCTGCATTGACGGGGTGAGGAAGGTCGTCACCGTCCATGGTGGTTAGAATCATAGCTCCTCCTGAGAAAATATTCTTAACCACAAATGGCCCTTCGTAAGTAGGGGTTCATTTGCCCCTGGGATCACCTTGAGGTAAGATAATGCGCTTGATTACCAGGTCCCCAACTTGATACTCTTGTCGTCTGACTTTCTTGTTAAATGCCTTGATCATTCGTTTTTGATACGTCTGACCATGACAAATAGAAGTAAGTCTCTTTTCGTCGATTAGGTTCAGCTGATCAAGCAGGGTCTGAATCCAGTCATCTTCGCTCAAATCTGCATCCTTCATAATTCGAAGAGAGGGTATCTGAGTTTCAATGGGCAAGACTGCCTCCATGCCATATACCAAGGAGTAGGGTGTTGCCCCTGTTGACGTCTGTGCTGAGGTACGGTACCCGTGAAGAGCAAATGGTAACATCTCGTGCCAGTCTTTGTATGTCACCGTCATCTTCTGCACAATCTTCTTAATATTCTTATTAGCTGCTTCGACAGCCCCATTCATCTTCGGCCGGTAAGGAGAAGAGTTGTGATGATGTATCTTGAATTGCTCGTAGAGCTCAGTGATCATCTTGTTGTTGAGATTGGTACCATTGTCCGTAATGATCCTCTCTGGTACACTGTATCGATAGATCAAATTGTGCCGAATGAATCGTGCTACGACGTTCTTGGTTACAGTAGCAAAGGAAGCTGCTTCAACCCACTTCGTAAAGTAATCAATTGCTACCAGGATGAAACGATTCCCGTTGGATGCCGTAAGCCTGATCTCGCCGATCATATCAATGTCCCACATTGCAAAAGGCCAAGGAGTCGTCGGGACGTTCACTTCTTTTGGTATCAATAGGGTGGTGTGAGCCAACATATACTATCTCAGCCGAAGAGCATCCCATGCCAAAGCGCATCAAGTTCTCTCGAGCAGTGAGTATTGGGTCTCACACTCGGTAAACTTTTTGCTAAAGCAGTAAATAACATGCTCTTTTCGGCCAGACTCGTCATGCTGCCCTAGCACACCTCTTTGTTTTATCCAGCGCTTTTAAGTATGAGATCAACGATCTTCCTGCAGTAGGAGGCATCAGAATTGGTGGCTTGGAGGTAGTATGACCCTCTCTTCTTGAAGCAGTAGTCTAACAAACTCACCAGACACTTCGCAATCATCTTCACCTTCGTCTTCAGCTAAGTTGATCGGACTTTCGAAGTCATAACTGGCAGTAGCAGAGTCGTTATCAGTAGGATCCAGAGTGGATGTAGATCATGATACGTGAGTGTGTGTAAAATAGTTGTTTTGCAATATATAATAAAAGAAAGACAAGGAGCGCAGGATTTGAAATGTAAGAAACGTCCAATGCTTTTATTAATGATATATGAAAATGACACACATAAGGCCCTCACAAATGAAGCCACGGTGCCCCGGGTAAGACATCGGGCTATAAAGTTTAAAACATTGTATGTTACATATTATAAAAAAAGTTCATTACTGGGTAACAAAAGAGATAGGGATGAAGTCCTTTGCTGTCCAGTTGCTTGGTCCACCGTCGGTCGTAGGATAGATCCAGTTGTCGAACTCAGACTCTTCCACATCATCTTCAATGGCATTCACTCTCGAGTTGCTGATGAACACGGGAGGTCTTCCGATCTGTGCATTTCGAACAGCCCTTTGAGCTTCTGCAGTGAAACCCAAACCAAACTTGTTAGTCTTCTGTGTAAAATCAGGGAGTCGGCCCCAATTTGCACACCCACCTTTCTCAACAATAGCCCGGGCATCCTTGAGGGAAGCCATCTTCATAGGAGAGTCTTCAACAACAGTCTCAGCTGACGCCAGTGTCTGGGGGACCTCTTCAAAATGTAGGAACGTGGTCTCAATGAACTCCCCATCCATTTCTACATATTGGAAAGAGTTGAGGTGGCTCACCATGTACTCCTCCTCTCCTTGTACTGTCACAATCTTCCCTTTGACCGGGTACTTCAGCTTCTGGTGGAGTGTTGAGGTTACGGCCCCAGCTTTGTGGATCCATGGACGACCCAGCAAACAAGAATAAGATGGCCGAATGTCCATCACATAGAATGTAGAATTGAAGACCTGAGAACCAACATTAATCGGGATATCAACTTCTCCATGCACCATTCTCTTAGACCCATCAAAGGCCTGACGACAATGTTGCTTGGCTTCATCTCCAACCCTTCACAGTCCAACCGGTCTAGATCTTTTTTAGGCAAGACGTTCAATGAGGAACCAGTATCCACCAATACATGTGCAAGAGTAGTGCCCCTGCATTCAATGGAGACATGCAGGGCATCATTGTGATTCTTCCCCTTAGCAGTCAAGTCGGCGTCGGAGAAACCCAAACCATTATCATCAGTCAAATTGGCCATGCAATCTGTAAACTGATCAGCTGATGTCTCTTGTGGCACGTGGGCAGTCTTCAAGAAGGTAATCAGAGCCTTGGCATGGGCTTCTGAGCATAGCAACAGTGACAACATAGAAATCTTGGATGGGGTTTGCCCCAGCTGCTCAACTACATTGTAGTCACTCTTTTTGATAATTTTCAGAATCTCTCCCATCTCTTGTTTGGAAGCTTCAACAGTAATTGTCTTCGGTGCCTCCGTCTGGGCAGGCACATCAGTGGTGATCCCTTTTCCCCGAGTGTCAGATGACTCGATGACAGGGGTAAGAATAGGAACTTGAATAGGAATAGTAGCAGGTACACTGGCAGGTGTAATAACAACAGGTCTTCAGGAAGTTGGTGGAGAGATGTCAGGTGAGAAAAGTTTTCCGTTGCGGGTGACTTTGGCAGGACCAACAATGTTTCTGACGTCAGTATCAACATCCAACTCTTGATTTACTCCATGGAAGTAAACATCAGCCCCGTAGTGCCAAGGGACAACTTTATCAGAGGTGTAGGGGATGGGCCCCGGAACAGTGATGATCACAGGTGCGATTCTCGGAACAGATGTAATTCTAACAGGCTTCCTCGGGGGAGCCTTGGAAGAATTGTCGAAAATGGTAATGATGGCAACTTCTTTAGAAGGGACTAAGGGAACAAAAGTCTTCTCAAACAGGATCTCTTTAATATCCATCAGGCGCTGGAGACGTGATTTCAAAAGATGGCAACCGGTAGGTAGAACGGAACACATACGGCAACCTTCGTCACAACCCGGAAATAAACCGGCTAGCAAAAGGTTCTTCTTTACAGTCATCAGAGGGGTAACAATATCATCCACATAAACCACAAACGAGTCTTCTTCTATAGCATTCACTCCATGCTTGGGCATATGAGCAGTCACATCATTAGGTCTTTCGGGCGTCTCGAACTCAATCTCCTTCCCATCAATTAAGTCATGTATCTTATTATTCAAAGTCCAACAATCGGCTGTATTATGCTCCGGACTATCAGAGTGATAAACACAGCGGGCATTAGGGTTATACCTTGGTGACGTTGTATTTGGGTTCTTTGGGGTTTCCTTTGGAATCACCAGATTGGTCTTCAGCAACTGTGGCAGAATCTGAGATAAGGTCATGCTGAGACAAGTGAATTGCCTTCGAGGCCTCTCGTCCTTCTGTTGATTATTGTACTAAGGAGCATCAGTAGGTTTTGAAATAACAACCGCATTAACAACTTGGCGGTGTTCAGGTCTATTTTGTCTTCTCGCACTGTAGACAGCACTGGACTCTTTCTTAAATGGCTTCTTCTCGGTGCTTGATGAAGCACCCTTTTGTATCTTACCAGCCTTAATACCAGCTTCAATTCTCTCACCGGTCAAAATAAGCTCTGTAAACCCAGATGAAGAGCTTCCAATCAGGTGGTTGAAAAAAGGACCAGACAGGGTCCCCAGAAACATATCTACAAGCTCCCGATCATCCAAGGGTGGTTGTACTCTTCCGGAGAGATCCCTCCACTTCTGAGCATAATCTTTGAATCCTTCACCCATTCCCATTGACATACCCTGGAGTTGGGTACGCGTGGGAGAGAGGTCAGAATTGTACTGATACTGCCTGTAGAAAGCAGTAGCCAAATCTTCCCAACTACGGATACTGGCTCCATCTAACTGATAGAACCATTCAAGCTGAGTCCCTGAGAGACTGTCTTGAAAGAAATGGATCCATAAGTTCTTATCAGCGGTGTACGACTGAATCTTCCTCACATATGACTAGAGGTGCAACTTCGAACAAGAAACTTTGTCATACTTAGCAAAGGTTGGTGCCTTGAATTTGTGGGGAATCACTACCTCAGATGATAGACCCAGATCACCAAAGTCCAGACCAGGCACTTTCTAAACTTCCATAGCACTCAACCGGTCTTCCAGTTGTTTATATCTATCCTCAGCAGGAGGATATTGTTCTTCGTCGAAGTGTGTCTCGTTGTCGGAGACCACAGGGCTAGGAGCCCTCCTTTCTTCCTGACTATCTTTCCCTCCAGATGAGGTGGTCAAATCAACTTCATTCTGAATCCTGTTTCCAAATATAGGACCAGTGTTGAACAGGATGGTCCTCTTCTTCTTCTTCTTCTTCTTCTTCTTCTTCTCTTTCAGAATCAGGGTCTTCAGATCTTGCTGACCCTTAGCTAGATTCATGAACAACTCTTGAAATTGGGCATTCTGTGCCTGGAGGGCCTTGATGGCTTGCTCAGTTGAAGGTTCAGTAGACATGATGAGTGCTGAAATAAACAACGAAGAAGATAAGAGACCTGTAATGGGTACCTGTTATGGAGTGCATGGGATGAAATGCGTATGATTATGATTTCAAAGACAATCGAGAGATTCAAATTTGTAAACCAGAAAGGAAACACACTTTATTAGATAAACTTTAAAATTCAAATTGTTCAACTTATTCCCTTAAGGCGTTATAAGAAAGGAAATACTGAAAAGTAAATAAAACTGGAAAAGGAATCATCAAAGGCCAATCAGTGCTCCCATGGTCTCTTCTTGTCGGTGCGGACATAGTCATTGAGAATCCGCTCTTTCTCCGACTGCCTAGTCAACCTCTGGATCTTCTGCTCTTACTCGTTGAACTTCTCTCGGTAAGAATCCAATTCTTCCCTCAGTTGCATCCAAGATCTCTTCAGTGCCCCAATGTCAGTGGGAATATGAGGATGGAGGATGGTTGAAAGAACCCCTTCTTCATTAGCAACTTCAACAATGATAGGCCGGACAGCTTCATATGGCATACCCAACTTTTGGGCACGGATACGGACCCATCTGAGATATGGTTCCATCGGAAGTGAAGTCTTTGGGCCTAGCTCATGTGGATCAGATTGGTGAACTCTATCCCAAGCCCTTATGAATATGCGACGTTGTTCATCGCTATCCCCTTGAAAATCAAAGATGATACTAGGCATTAGCAGCTCATGAGGTCCTTCTCTTCTGGCTCTTCCGAACTGATGTAGAGCTAAGCATGGGTTGTAATAAATTCCTCCATGGGTTCGTAACAGTGGAACATTGGGGTACTCCCCACATCGATCAATAATAGTCACCTCGTCCATACCCTTGAGAGTCCAGATGATGTCATTATGCGAGAGAGACATAACCCTATAGGCCCAGCCCATGCCTTCTTTGTTCTTCAACACTGATTTGTGAAGGTGCGAAATAAACCACCTGGCCAAAAACGGAACACAGCACATCAAGGTTCCCCGCTTTCGGGCAGTACAATCATAGAGCTGATGAAGGATGTCACCCAAGAGAGTGGGTACAGGATTGCGAGAGATGAAGATCTTTACCGCATTCACATCAACAAAGGAGTCAGAGTTCGGAAACAATACCAAGCCATATATCATAAGAGCCAAAATATCCTCGAATGCCTTGAAGTCTAGACTATCCCAGAAATAATTAGCCTTACCAACCAAGAACTTAGTCAGAAAGCCCTTTGCTCCACTTCTAGTCTCCAAATTAGTCATTACCTCTTCTTTGGTCAAATGAAGGGCTGCAGCAATCTCTTCGAGTCTAAGAATCTTCTCCCAACCAGTAAACGGGGTCTGCTCCAGAATAGAGATACCGAGCAGCTCAGAGAATTCTTCTAAGGTAGGAACCAGCTGATAGTCCTGGAAGGTAAAGAAATGGTAAAGCATATCATAGAACTGGGCTAGGACACTCATCATCTACTCGTCCAATTTGGAGGTGACCAAACTGAGAAGATAACCATGTCTCCTAAGGAAGGAAGTAGTATCAGGTATCTTTGCAATTAGATCTTTAAGCAAGGTGGGAACCTAGACAAAGTTGATCCGGATGGTATTCCTACGCATGGGCATCATGATGACCTACAAAACAGAACAAAGATGAATCCCTCCCGTCTTTGAAATAGGTTAGTCCAATGCAAGATGTATGCAATTTTATGATGCCATGGTGTCATGATAAAGGCACACCACAAGTATCCACAAACAGCAAACATGGTAAAGGCACACAAGTCACACAGAGAGCCCTTAGATTTCAGGCTGGCAAGGAGCTTAGGTACTACCCTCTTTCAGTTCAGTTGGTTTAAACCTGTCCTAAAAATAGTAACCGGGTTCTAGAGGATCTCAATATCACTGACTACCCTCGATCGGTCATAATTCCAGTTTAGCAACCTTTTCTTGCGGCCGGAATCATCGCGAGAGTTTAGTCTTAATGAGTGTAGCATACTACTACTGTTCTATGGCCAAGTTGGTCAATTTAAAGGTTCTAAGGTCAGTTGGTGCTTAATGACCCCTAGAAGACCCATATTCTCCTCGTTCCAACACAAGGGATATCGGTACAGACTAAAGTGCCACACCAACGTAGCTACTGCTTCAACCATATCGGTCTATGCCGTACAGTTCCCTCAAGGTTTATTGCTACTTACCTAAAGGGTGTCCCCCAGATCTGGGTTAGGATCTATAGAAACTCCGATACAAGCCCACAAATATAAAGCATACAAAGCAAATAATTGAAAACACAATGATCTATTCCTAAGGTACATCCCACTTTTTAAGTATCCCCAGCAGAGTCGCCAGTTCTGTGATACGGTGGGAAGAGAACTGACTGTTTTGGAATGATGGTTTGTGTTTTGCGTTTGTTTTCGCAAAATGTCGCGGTAAGCAAGAGTCGCCACCGACTTTTATTTTATCCAACAAGGAAAGGAAAAAAGCACAGGAAAATTCCTTTTTCGAGATATTTCTCGGGTTCGGGGGGTAGATTATAGAAAGGGAAGGTGTTAGCACCCTTTCTATCCGTGGTTATCCACGGGCTCTTAGGTACTTGCTCAAAGTGTTTTCAAAATTGCTTTTCTTTGTGTTTGTGGGTTTGAAAGAAGTTTTTGTTTTGAAAAGGAGTGTAAGTGCGAAAAGTTTTATTTTGTTTTGAAGGAGCAAGTACTTAAGAACCATCTACCTACTCGAAAAAGAAATCAATCTGTGCTATCTTCCTTTAGACAATGCTATCCCATTATTGATGAGTAGGTAGCACCGTCGTTGGAGTTTAAGGGTCAATTCGATTAAGGGACGTGTGGTCACTAAAGCAATGTTAGGACGCCTTAGAAGTAACCCTAATGTCTTAGATCATTTTTTCGAGGCAACCGTTCTGAGGCAACTATGATCTTTAGACAAGAGGGCGACCTCTAAAACTTCCTATACTCAATGACCATGTTCGAAGGCAACCAAGTGAGGTGTACCCTAAGAGTGTGCATGTGCGAGTGTCTTATTTTCGGTTAATTTTATCTTTGTACATGTCATGGGTGAGCTATGTTGATTTTAGGTTAAAGATTTGATCTTGTCATGCATTCCCTATTATCCAAACATCTAACAGTTAATATTTTGCATAATTTAAATTGCAGAAATTAAATCTAAACTATTACAAGGCGTCGGGTATTTACATCGCCAAAAACAACCCTTGAAATTAAATTGCGGAAAATAAAATAAAGCGATAAAATAAAATCCTAATTAAAAGCTATTACATTCCGGAAGCAAGTACAATAATATGATAAATGGATCGTGTGCAGGAAAATTAAATCGGGCACATTTTTAGGGTTTTGACCCTTTTTGAAAAGAAAGCATTTTTTGTTATTTTTGAATTAATAAGAAATTAAATTAGGTTAAAAATTAAATAAATAAATTAATTAATTAATTAAAATATTTTTGGATTTTTGGATATTTAAAGAAATAAATTAAATTTGATTTAAAGTTAGTAAAAACCTAATATTCTACATTAATTTTAATTATTGCAAAAATATTGAAATTATACCTAATTAAAACTAAGTTAATTAAATTAATTTATTTACAAAAATAAAGTGCTGAATTTAATTTTAATAAATAAAATATTTTTGTATTTCTGATTTTATGAGAAAAAGATTTTAATTGGTCAGTGGTAATAAAAAAAATAATTAATAAAACAAATAATTAAATAAAAGAAAGAAAGAAAAAACAAATAACCAAGGGGGGTGTTGGGCCTGGAAAGGGAGTGAGATTGGCAATTTCCAAGGCCCATTAACGTTGGCCCTTGTTGACTTCTGCAATTCCATGTGCGTTGGTTGACTAGGGAATATGGTGGACTTGCAATCTTGGCCACCAGATCTGGCCTAGGGCCATCTGGCAGGCATCTGGATGAAGATGTATGATGTGCCATATTTGCTGAGACGCGCCTGAATACCTGAAACAAAATAACACAAAGCTTTTGGAGGACCTGGGATTCGAACCCAGGTCCCATGAGTCACTAAACAACGCGCTTGCCACTACACCATTATGCTTCATTTGTTAAAATATTAGAAACTAATAATAATAAGATAACAACGAATTGATGGATCAGAAAAGAAAAAAAACACGCCATATTCAAACAAACGAATCAGGACACCCCACGCCATTGTCCCTGTCATTGGGACCGTGGCTAAAAGCTTCTCCACCTATACCAACGGACAACCGTCTGTAGCTACATGCCATGCTATCTCCAAAATCCACTATGGGCCACAAAAATGCAATCTAAGGGCATAGTCTTACTCGCCTCTTCATTCCGGTTTCAACCATGGTCTTTCTATTGGCTAATTTTTCCTGTAACAAAAACCCCTGAAAAAACCCTAGAAAAATCTACAATGGCATTTTACGATACATAGCATAATAATGAAATTGGCTAATGTAGAAAGTTCACAAATGATGTGAGGAATCCAAATATGCAATCGTTTCTGAGAATGGATACAAGAATAAAGCTTTGTGAATCCATGGACATGGCTGATTCGAGGGACACTTACAGTGCTTCTGGAGGCTGGAGAATGTGTGATCTTGATTGGTTCTGCTTCAGAGAAGTGCCAGGAAGATATTGGGATGCTTATTTGGTCATGAAAGTGCCTCTAAGAACAATTTCGATTCCCCACTTTTTTCAAGTTTTTTTCAAGTTTGGTCTTTGTGATTTAGCAGCCTCTTCCTTCTGATTCGTGTGCCTCTAGCTTGTATAAGTATAAGGCAATGCATTAGGTTAAAAATTTGGGCTTGAATCTTTGTAAATCAATGCTTGGAGATATGATATGATCCTCCATTAAAAAGCTTCCAATTTCATTCCAAATCCAACATTTTTTTCATGATATGGCTTGATTCGAATTTGATCATGTCCATGATGACAATTAAGGCCTGTATCAATCAAAAAGATACCAAGTTATCAATATTTAGATTTTATTTGGATTTAAATTGATTTAAAATGAATTAATTCAATAAAAATCAAATAAAATAGAAAAATTAATAAATGGACATGAGGCTGAAGCTAGGACACGTGTGTAGTGTGACAAGATCAAATCAAGTGGAAAAAAGTGGGCCCTTTTGACAAAATTTGATGTTTTGGGGATAGTTGACTTTTGGCAATTTTGGAAAAATGCCCAACTTCAACAATTCATAACTTCTTCAATTTTGAACTTTTGGAGGTGTTCTGGGACTTTTTAGAAACCTTGAGATGTCCTCTAACCAACCCTTATGGTCTCATATTATTTTGATATTCCATGCTCAAGTTATAAGCTTTGGGAAAAAAGGTGTTTTTGTTGACTTTCAAAAATAACCTATAATGTCCAAATTTGTAACTTCTTGTGAGTGAATTTCTTGATCTTGTGGTATGAAGATGTATTGTAGTAAATTTCATCCTCTTCAAAATTAGCTTTGGATGGGTCATTTCTCATAAATTATAAGAAAGTTATGCTTGGTCAAAGTTGAGTTGACTTTTCCTACAAAACCCTAATTTAGCAACTTTTAAGTCTTGATGAATTTTGAGCAATCCTTGATGAATCATGATCAACCCTTGATCAAATGATGAATTATCCTTCAAAATGAGAATATTGACAAAATATCTTGAGGTTTGACTATTTGTAGGTCACAGTTGACTTTTGCCCTAGCACAGTCGATTTTTGGACCTCTTGAGCAATTGACTGACCAAACTTTCTCTGCAAGGATTGAAATTTGACATGGATTGACTTGAGAACATATTAGTACATTGGGGAGAACTTGAGGTCATTTGTATGTAAGGACCTTGATGCAACACAAAACCCTAATTTGAGATTGACTGCCTTAGGAGATGATTTGACTGTCCAACTTTCGGGCAATCTTGAGCCACTTGGAGATTCTTCTTGCAATGTCTTGAGAAATATAGGAGGGCAAATTTTGGGGTACAACACTACGCATAAGAGACCCGTTAGGTTGACACACTTAAGCAAAATAAGGGCATCCCGACAAACCAAAAGGTTTGGGAAAAAATTTGGGATATATGCAAAAGATTGTACACCTGGAAAGTTGAAAACACGAAAGGGCGACTTGGGCAAAAAAGGGTATCATGGTGGACCGAAAACCCGAATGGGCGGTTCAGGAAAAAATTAAGGATTAAAAGCGTACGACTATGTCCCGTGAAATCAACACAGTCAATTCTATCACCAAGGTCCAAGTTCAAATGGTCCAAGATCAATCCAATCAATTTCGATCAACGGCAAAGGATGTTCGAAGACATTGGGGCAATAGTAGAGCTGGAAGGCAATGAGATCATTTCACTTGGCTATTTGTTTTCATTCTCAAAATTGTTTTCCTTTTTGACGATTTCCTCTTACTAGGATTTCCGTCTCTATGTACAAAAATGCATATTCATGGGAAAAATATCAATACAAATACACTTTGAAGTGAAAAATTTTCTATCTCTGTTTTGAATGACAATTTTTCCAATGACTAAAATTGAATGAACATATGCATATGAACATAATTAAAGCTATTTGGCACATGTATTCTGCTAGGCAGAAACATCAACAAAGCATCCGCGCACAACAACAATAAGCATCTCTTAATGCATGTGAAATAGCCCCACAGAGTTATCTCATCATCATTATCCCCACCAGGGCGGTGACAATAAACCTTTCCCCAACAGAGTTGCCCACAAAATCTCTTTACATGAGATAATACCTGGCCAGAGTCCCAATCTCTTGGCAACTTTCTCCCCAGCTAAGTCAATGTTTACAAGATTGAAGCCTAGGGGATCTCTTCCTAAAGGAAATTCACCTCCTCAACAGGGTTTATTTCCCCAACATGGTTATTTCCCCCAGCCAAGTGCAAATTTCTCAACATACAACAATCAAGACACCACAAATTGCCCAGCTGAGCATATCTTCTCCAGCTGAGTATAAATTCCCCAGTTGAGTCCAAATTACCCAGCTGAGTATATACTCCTCATTTGAGTCTAAATTTCCCCGCTGAGTCCAAATTTCCCAGCTGAGTATATCTTCTCCAATCGAGGTTTTTATCTCCAAACAGAGTCCATCATTGCCCAAATGAGCCCATCATCTCCAGTTGAGCCCAAATTCCCCAAGCTGAGTCTTCCTTACCCGACTGAGTCTATACTCTCCAGTTTGATTTCCCCTTTCAAATGACTGCAAATCACAGGGCCACAACCCCTGGTCCCCAATAAAGCCTTCAACAAAGCCTTTATTATTACCAAGAAATGCTATGAAGCCTGGATTCGACCAGATATTAGCATAATTTTCAAGTTATTACTGAAGCCTAGACCCGACCAGATAACAGTTTGACTTCTTCAATTACTGAAGCCTGGACCCGACTAGATAACAGATGATTTCAAAATGTTGTGAAACCTGGACCCGACCAGATAATAACCTACCTCTTCAAAGATATAGAAGAACCTAAACTCAATCCGACCAAGGTTTAACTTCTTTTCCCCAATAGAGTTGTCTCTCTATCCCCAACAAATGGCTGAGAAACTTGGACCCGACCAGATATCAGTTTTCATTTCCATCCTTTCAAGAAAGCCGTTGCGATACTTAGATCCGACCAGATAACAATCACCCTCAGAAATTCATTGTGAAACCTGGAAACCGACCATATAATAACTAAATCCCCAAGCAGTCTATTGTGAAGCCTGGACCCGACTAGATAACAATTAACCTCATCATTAAAATCTATAAAGCCTAGACCTGACCAGATAACAGTTTCAAGCAGTCTATTATGAAGTCTGGACCCGACCAGATAACAATTAACCTCATCATTGAAATCTGCAAAGCCTGGACCCGACCAGATAACAGTTTTCAACCAGTTTATTGTGAAACCTGGACCCGACCAGATAACAATTAACCTCATCATTGAAATCTGCAAAGCCTGGACCCGACCAGATAACAGTTTTCAACCAGTTTATTATGAAACCTGGACCCGACCGGATAACAATTGACCTCCTCAAAGAAATCTGCAAAGCCTAGACCCGACCAGATAATAGTTTTCAACCAGTTTATTGTGAAGCCTGGACCAGGCCAGATAACAATTAACCTCATCAAATAAATCTGCAAAGCTTGGACCCGACCAGATAATAGTTTTCAAACAGTATATTATAAAGCCTGGACCCGACCAGATGACTATTCAATTTCAAGGAATTCTCTGCAAAGCCTGGATCCGACCAGATAACAATTAATTCATCCTTTCCTCCGGTAAGTTACTGTGAAGCCTGGATCTGACTAGATAACAGTTATCCTCCGCATCCCCGGCAAGTTATTGTGAAGCCTAGACCCGACCAGATGACTATTCAATTTCAAGGAATTTTCTGCAAAGCCTGGATCCAACCAGATAACAGTTAATTCATCTCTTCTCCCAGTAAGTTGCCATGAAACCTGGATCCGACCAGATAGCAACCGACTACTTCATCCTCAGCAACTGCGAAGCCTGAATCCGATCAGATAATAGCTGACATTTGAGCGTTGTTCCCCAGAAAAAGCATCCTTTTAATAAAATTTGAAGATATGCATGCTCTTCATTTCCAACAAGCAATCAGGGATTCAACCCCCTAGAATTTCCACAGCAACAGTCAGGGATTTATTTTCCCGGACGAAAACACACATTTCACATTCATACATCATAGTATGTACATACCATATGCATTTAGCATGTTACCATATTTAGTGAACATCATGCAAGCATCTGCATTTTACTAACCCATTTTCTCACAGGTAAAACATCAAGTTTAGTATAAATCAGCAAGAGATTTATGTTGATACTTCATCCAGCATTTACCAACATTCCTTTAAATGGCATCTATAAGCCCATTCACCATCCATCTTCGAGTGAAAATTTCTGGGCACTCTAGTGTTCAAACATCTTTCACCTTCAAGTCACGAATGGCGGATCCTCCAATCTAACCCTTCAGGTTCAAGAATTTTAAACAGGGGCAGCTATTGTACCCCAAAATTTGCCCTCTCATTTCTCAAGGAATCACCCTGGATCCTCAAGTTTTCTTTCATCAAGTCTCCAGGCCTTGAATTATCAATTTTTCCAAGCAAACCATTCACAAGGGAAAGATGGTCATTTGAAAACTGAGAAGTCTAACTTTGACTTTTGGATCAAAATCAAATCTCAAAAATCATATTTCATCAAGACATGTTGGAATATGAAGTTTATTTCATCAAGAATTTCAAAAGTCAAATTTTGCTTTGGAAAAGCCAAATTCTAAATACTTAGAAATTCCTCTAAGTATTTAAGAAATATGACAATTTTGGAACTTATGGGCCAGTGTTCATACTCATCAAATTCTGGATATTCTCAAGACAAAGTTTGGTCAGAACTTCTGGGCCAGTGTTCACAAAGGTGCAGTCAGAGTTTGCAAAGGGTAAACCAAAGAAGGTAACAAAGCGTGCTGTAAGTATACTAGAAGTTCTGAAGGATCCCTCAGAACATGCTAAAGCCAGAAGATAAGAGGATCAGAAGATTGGATTCTACGCTGAAATAGAACTTTTGATCCAGAGTTAGGCAAGGATGCAGAGTTTCACATGGGAACCCATTTAATGCTCACAACCACTTGTGAAGTCTTTATCCAAGAGATTCTCCCCACGTGTACCCCTACTGTCTTGGAAAGACAAACTTCTGTGCAAAAGTATGCTAGACCCATGCACTGCTTCTACTTTTCCTTAATTCATGCTGACAGATCCAGCTTAGGCGCTGTTAACCATCCAACTTGATGCATTGAACCCCACTTGTTTAAGCTTATTTCAAGAGTAAGTCAGTGTTGTACCCCAAAATTTTCCCTCCCATATTCTTCAAGAATTGCCAAGTCAAAGCTTCAAAGTTCCCCAAGGGTTGCACAGTGCAAGGGCCTCTTGACAGTCAAAAACTAGGGTTTGGTTCTGACAAAGGAAATGAAGTTTCCAAGGGTCCAATAAAGTCCCACATGCCTACAAACATGGTCAAGCATCCTCATACCAAGTTTCAAGACTTTCAGTACAAAATTGCACAGTCAAAAACCCTAATTGCACTACAGTCAACTGTAGGGGCAAAATGGTCATTTGACAGTCAAAAGTCCAAATTTTTGACCAACATCTCATTTTGAAGCCAAAAACATCATTTGATCAATGCTTGATCATGATTCTCAAAGCTTGGCTCAAAAATCATCAAGATGCAAAAGTTTCCATATTTGGACAGTTGAAAAAGTCAACTGTAAATTGACCAGGGCATAACTTTCACATGGATTATCAGAAAAATTCCATCCAAAGCTCATTTTGAAGATAAAGACATTCCCTACAACTCCTCTGCACACTTCAAGTCCAAGAAATGCTCTCACAAAAAGTTATCAATTTCAACATTATAGGTCATTTTCAAAAGTCAACAAAAAGGGACTTTAAGTCAAAGGCCATAACTTGAGATTGGTAAATCAAAATGACATGGGACCAAAGACATTGGTTAGAGGACTCAAAGACCTTTCCAAAATGTCCAAGAACATGAGCAAAGCTTAAAAATTGAGCAAGTTATGCCTTGTGGAAGTTGGGAAATTTTTGGATATTTTGAAAAGTCAACATTGCTTCAAATGACCTAAAATTGCTAATGGGCCTTTTTTTCTTCCACAATTCATCATCCAAGGCATGTGCACGACCATTTGGCCCAAAGGGAAGTTTTTTATCATTTTCATTTATTTATTTGGATTTTTAATCATTAATAATTCATTTAATTAAAATAAATAGGTGAAAAATACTAAACCTAACCTTTTGAATCTTTTTGTGCATAAACTAATCTCAATATTTCGTGCAAATCAGGTTAGGAAAGAATCAAAGGTGATTGGATATGATTGAGGCCAAAATAGCATGAAAAAGATTTGAAAATTATGGCATGAAAAATCAAATATTGTTTCATCAATTCCTTGATTCTTTGGCTCAAATTCTTTGACCTAATCACTCACATACATATACACATTCTAACCCTCGTGCCCAAAAGAGCCAAGCTGCGCCAGAAATCCCTAAGCAAACTTGAAATTTTTCAAGAAAAGTCCAATACTGAAAACCAAGTTCCAGGTCGATTCAAGCAAAGAGACTTATTCCATCACCTTCCTGAGGCTTCAAGGAAGGAATTAGAATCAAAACCATAAGCTTTGACACCAAGAAACGTGAGAACGCTGGTGTCCTGTACAGAAAATTTTTCACTTTCTTGCATCACGATTCATGCATCTTTCATAATTTTTGATGTTTGATTTATGTTCAGTATTTAATTCTAAAGCTAACTGTATGGTTTGATTAAGTTTTCGTGCCAAAATAGGAGATTCACCATTGATGCAGGTTAGGGTTTTGCAAGCTTTGAATTAGGCGTTTCTAAACGCTGTAAAATTGGATCACCATGATACCATGACCATACTCAGCGCGTTTGGACGATCAGAATAGCACCCTCGCGCCTAATTTATATTCAAAGATGGCTTAATCGCTATTATTGTATATGGCCTGTTTTGGGGGGGTTCAAAACCCCCGCTAACCCTTTTGTATTTTCAGGAAGAAACAAAACCACGAAGAAGATGATGAAGTGGCCATCAGTAATTGGTTGATTCAAATTTTTCGCGCGAAAAGAGCACTAACTCGTGTTTTCTTTTATATTCATTGTTGGTTATTTAATATACAAAGAAGTAAAGTGGCACGATTGGCAAGGCATTGTAGTGGTAACCTCCAGGACCTGGGTTCGATCCCAGGTCCCCATCCCTTTGCAATATTATTTTTCTAATTGTAATCCCATGCAGATGATGCCCTGAGGAACACCATGCGTCCATAATTTCCAGCTTACCACGCGTATAGAAAGACCAATCCAAGGGACCAGATCTGAGGATCATGGTAAACCTCAGTCAACGCCCATGCATGCTAATAGAAAAGTCAATCAGGCCAGAACTTATTGGGCCTAAAATTACTGGACTTCACCTCACATTTGGGGACAGACCCCCCTAGGTTTGCAAGTTTTTTACATTTTTTTCATTCTTTTTATTTATTTCAATTATTGTTTTTTTTAATTAATTTAATATTTTCATGAAAAACATAAAAACAATATAAAATCAAAAAAAGACAAAAATAAGTATTTTTATTTAATTAATATATTTTTTGTAAATAAATATTATTCATCAATTTTAGCTATTAAATTAGGTTTAATTCAAGCATTTTCTTAATAAATTTAAAATTGGTAGAATTAGGGTTTAATTAATTTTTATCCTTTTTCTTTGCCTTTCACTAATAGTTAATTACTTATTTTCATAAAATCAAATTGTCATTAAATAATTAGATTTAATTTTAGGTTTAAATTTTAATAGGTTTTTCTTAATAAATAAAAGTTGTAGAGTCAGGGTTAATTAGCGTTTTAATTTCTCAATTTAATTCAATTTCATTAAAGTCATAAAATACAAAAATACCAAAAATAATTCCCTTTCATTTTAATTTTCATTAATTTAATCATTTAATTTAATTTCGTTAAAAGGGTCCAACGCCCTCGTTTCTAATTTTAATTCCATTCGCGTATTTATTTCTTTTCTTTTAATTACTTATGTACCTCTCCCAAAGCCGTGTAAATTAAATCTTTCGCACTTTACTTTTCTTTAATTCTTTATTTCTCTGTCAAATCGGGTCCTGGAAATTTTGGCGATGTGGACCCGCGCCTTTTGTAATAGTTTAGAACTTTACCTTTCTCTCACTTTTTTAACTGTTAAATAAATGCATGCAAGAATGAATGGCCTTAAATAAAAATAAACGCATAGATCACCTTGACATGAATAAGACAAAATAACTGAACGACACACAAATCACACACCACCCCTAGGGTACGCCTCACTATTGCCTTGCCTCGAAAGGTGATCGTCGAGTAGAGGATGTCTTAGTAAGTCCTCATGATCCGGGAACCTGGCATGAGGGTAGCTTCTAAGGTGTCTTCCCATTGCTCTGGTGATCACCATGTCCCGAACCTCGAATTGACCCAAACACCTCCAACGGTGGTGCTACCTACCTCTCAATGGTGGGATGGCACTACTTTAAAGGACATTTACACAGAAGAATTCCTTAGGGTAGGTAGACGACTCTAGATACTTGCTCTAAATTTCAAAATAAAATTCAAAAATACTTTTCACACCAACACATTTTCAAAAAGCTTTCGAAAGCAACTTTTCAAACACTCTTGAGGACCGATACAAGAGTCGAACTGGAATTTTCAAAGAAACTTTTCAAAACCCACAGTTGAAAAGCAAACAAACCATCTTGAAAACACAATGAGCAAGTATCTAAGAGCCCATGGATAACCATGGATAGAAAGGGTGCTAACACCTTCCCTTTCTATAAATCTACCTCCCGAACCGAGAGCAATCTCTATAAGGAATTTTTCTTTGCTTTTGTCCTTTCCATTTGGAGAAAATAAAAGACGGTGGCGACTCTTACTTCCGCGACATTTTGCGAACCAGCGTTAAACAGTCAGTTCCAGATCCACCGATCACAGAACTGGCGACTCTGCTGGGGATATCTTTATAAAGTGAGGTGTACCTTAGGGTTAGTTCATAACTGTGTTTTCCATTGTATTGCTTTGCTTGCTTTAAATTGTGGGACTGTCTTGGGAGTTATATATATCCTAACCCGGATCTGGGGATACCTTTTTAGAAAGTAGCAACAAGGTTGTGAGGGAACTGTGCGGGGTATACCGACATGGTTGAAACAGTCTGCTACGTTGATGTGGCACTTTGGTGTGTACCGGTAACCCTTGAGTTCAGTCAAGGAGAGTACGGGGCCTCCGCATGGTGTCGTGAAGCATCAACAGACCTTAGGAACCTTAATTGAACTATCTTGGCCTCTTTAGGGTAGTGAGATAACTGACTTTGGTGCAGTCCGAGGTTGGTTGATACTCGATACTACACTCAATTGAGGGTTGCTTTCTTAGAATATTTCGGTCGCCAGTTCAGTGGCTAAATCGAAACGATGAACAATGAAAGCAGTCCCGTGATATTGGGACCCTTAGAACCCGGTTAATTCTAATAGGACAGGTTGAGCCCACCAACTTCAAGAGGGTAATACCCATACCCCATGCTGGCCTGAACTCTAAGGGCTCTTCTGTGTGACTTGTGTGCCTTCGTACTTGACTACTTGCATGCTTGTTATCTGACACATGAACTACTCGCAGGTTTTGTTTTAGTCCTTAATTGGGACCCATGACAGGGCTTACTAAGTTTCTTGCAGGTTTTGTGTTTAGTCCTTAATTGGGACTCATAACAGGGTGTACTAAATTTCTTACAGGTTTTGTTTATAGTCCTTAATTGGGACTCATAACAGGGTTTACCTACATTACCCCATGCATAGCATAACATCATACCATTGCATACATCCTAACCCATTTCAAGGATCTCAAGGGCTTGTGATGCAGGTCATGATAAACCAACATGTCTAGCACGGGGCAAAGGGGATTTATTTTCCCCTAGCCAGGGTTGTCAGGGGCTATGACCCACTGGATATGGTGAGCCTTTGACCCTTGAAGAAGGACTCTCAACAACATGAAGTTCCTTCAACCAAGCTACCGATTCAAACGCTAACGATCTTCTTGTTTACCCCGCGAGGTCCTTGAAAACATTACATGCATGTCATACTCATCATTGCATAACAGGTATCCTTGTTGCAGGTCACTTACCTCTCTCGCTGTTTATTTCAGCAATGGCTTCCCAACAAGATAACCAGGACCTTCTGGCTCAAGAGACTCGGTTCGAGGAAATCCTCCTGAATCTATCCAAGGGGCAGGAGGAGCTGAGAGCACTTCTCATGGAGACTTTGGTCAGGAACAGCGCTGGGGACGAACGGCTGAAACATCTGCAAGCTGAAGTGGATGCAATGAGAGCCCAGATGCTGGGGCAAAAGGCTCTCATCCAAAGTTTAGCTCAGGAGCAAGGAGAGATGAGGGCCATGATCAGTCAGCTTCATCAAGACATGAAGCAACCAGCCCAAGTCAGGGACCCGATCATTAATCAACTTCCAAGAAGTCAAAGGTTTGGGCCTCTCCAAGCTGCTACTACTTCACAGGTCCAACAACGACCTCGCCCAGAACAACGGACTGATCAGAGCAAACCAGACAAGCCTAAAAGGCAGTTCACTAAGATCAACATGTCGCTGGATCAAGCACTACAACAAATGTTGAAGGCAGGGCTAATCACCTTAAGGGCTCCTCTCCGGAATCCAAACACTTCTGCTCCTAACTATCATCCCAAAGATAGGTGCACATACCGTTATGATAGCCCGGGGCATACTACGGATAACTGCTGGCCTCTCAAAAACAAGATTCAAGACATGATCGACGCTGGAGAGATTCAGTTTGAAGTACCCGAGACTCCCAACGTGATCACTGCTCCCTTGCCAAAACAGGGCTAGGATTGAGAAATTTTTGGTTCAGTAGAATCTTTCAAGTTGTAATTTTCTTCTGATTATTCAAACATTCCATTCATATCAAACGTTGTTATTCCATTAATGCATTGCATATGTCTGTTTTGAAACAATATATTCGTATTCACTAAATGCAAATTATTTTCATATTTTTTCTGATGATCAACTCTTAAATAATAATTCTAAGCCTCTTGAGGGAGGATGACGAAAATGATACCACGATCTCTACAGTATGCTTTTGAACAGACCCCGCTGATGAGGTACAGGCATTGTTTCAATCCCTAAACACTGGAGTTATAAGGATGATAATCCCTCGTCAACCCCTCTGAGCCAAAGAAGTAGGAGTTTTTCTTTTCGAAATTTAAAACCCTTAATCATAACCTGGGGCAGGGTAGTCTCTCAGTTGATCCAAGTGCATAACGAATGGCACCAAAGAGGTCCCTACGAAACAAAGAAAGACAGTGATGGTTCTGAATAATCAATAAAGAAAGGCAGTCATTATCTCAAAAGATAAAAAACCCATTAAGTCAAAACCCATGAAGGAGACTTATAAAACTGGGGCATCCCGCTGACTGTAATTCCAAAAAAAGGAAACTGTTCAGGCAAAAAAGAAAGGGATAACAAAAATCAGACAAGAAAGAGGTCTTACAAACCCTCAACAAAAAGGAATGACTGCCTATTCAAAATAAGTTATCAACATCCGAATCATCACCGGAAAATCAGAGCAAAGACTCAAACAAGGTCTAACGTATGATCAACTGAGTTTAGGTTTGGAGAACATCACGAAGAGCGGGTGGGTACAAATAAAATTTGAGCCTTTATCCTTGGTTTCTTAAACCATGAACCAGGCCACGTTATAACCCTTAAAAGTCCTAGCTGAAGCATGGGTTAGTTCGAAAGCATACTGTTACGAAAGGTATCCTGACTCCTTAAGGCCTACAGTAAATACGGAGTTGACATCACGTTTTACAAACATTCACTTGTTTTATGAAAAAGAATGCATTTTCAAAATCTTCAAGACAGACATAAGCTTTGCATTTTTGATATAACATTGTTTACATATGACTATTTGTTTGAACAGCAGGGAAATTCGCACGATGAAAGCCTAGTGAACATAAGCACTTCCAATCAAGGGGCACGACATGATCATTGTCCATCATCTGGGGCAGTTAAGTCAATTCAGAGAATCTCTCAAAACGCCTAATAGCCTGGGGCAAATCTCCGCCTGAGTCACTTGGGGCATTTCAACAACGAATCTTGCCTGATCAAACACCTTCTGGTGGCATGACAAAACACTTCTAACAGGGGCAACTCCCTATTTTCTTTGAACGGACATAGTCGAAAAAATACTACGCATAATCAAAGACCCGCTAGGTTGACACACCTAGGCAAAAATAAGGGCTTCCCGGCGAACCAAAAGGGTTCGGGCAAAATGAAGGGATGAAATGAAAAAATCTGTACACCCGGCAAGTCGAAAACCTGAAAAGGCGGCTTGGGCAAAAATGGGTATCCCGGTGGACTGAAAACCCGAAAGGGCGGTCCAGGAAAAAGTTAGGGAACAAAGCATACGACTATGTCCTGTCATCTTGTCACCAGCCTACCAGAAGAAGGTTTGCCTATCAACAACTATCAGCACCCCACAGGTGCCTTCTCCCATAGAAACAGGGGCAATGATGAGTTGTCCAAACAATATGATTGTTCTGTCCTCCAAGGTACTAAGATAGGTTCGGATGAAGAACAACCAAGATGCCTTAATTCCCCAGAGAGTGAGCCAGCAAATCAATGCACTCTCCTCAAGCAAAGCTTTTATCAAACTTAAGGAAGTTGGGTATCCTCCAGCAGATCTCAACATTCCCCAGCAGCATATATGCACTCTTAACAGGCATCCCCGACAGTCTTGGTCTAAAGATTGTTCCCCGGAGGTATATCAAACATTCGATGGAGTTACTTCCCCGATACCGCTCAAAACTTCCCCAGGAGAGTCCAATCCAGCTCCCCCAGGAAAGCTGGAATCCATCTCCCCCAAGCAGTAAGCTTATCCCCAGTAGATTCTGGAAGCTTATCCTCGCAGAGCACGAACGCGTCTCCCGGCTTTATTCAAAGAGTTATTTCCTTACCAGGATATAACTGGGTTATCCTCAGCCAAAAGCCACGGAAAGAGCGTCCTCGACGAAGTCTTCTTATCCCCAACGAAGTCTATTAACACTTCCAACAAAACAATGGTATCCCCAGCAAGTTATTATCAACAACTCAACAAAGTACCCCTCTCCCCACAGAGTATTGCTCTCCAGCAAGATCACTAGAGTACTTTTCTCCCCGCAGAGTTATCCATTCGCTAAGTTTATTCCCCAACGGAGTTATCTTCTCCTACCAGTATTCTTGCAACTATCATCCCCAGCGGAGGCAAAAATATATTCTCCAACATCAGCCCAGGAGTGACTTCCCGGCACCCGTCAAGGATTTACTTTCCTAGACGAAAAACATACATTCCTAAACATCACATACATCATTATAGCATGCACATACGCATCATATCTTACGAATCTCATTTATGTTGAGAATATCATTGTTGCTTGATCCATATCATGCATTTCATATGGCTGACCTTTACCTTTCAGGAAATATTCAGTTAAATTTTCAACTATGTTTCAAGACCTAGTCTGGTTCAGTTAAATCGACTCCAAAAATTTCTCTGTTTCTTATCCAGTCAAAGGCCTTCTCTGGTTCAGTCAGATCGACTCCAAAGATCTCCCTGTTGCTTATCCAGTGGAAGACATCTCAAGACCTAGACCGGTTCAGTTAAATCGACTCCAAAGATTTCTCTGTTTCTTATCCAGTCAAAGGCCTTCTCTGGTTCAGTCAAATCGACCCTAAGATCTCCCTGTTGCTTATCCAGTTGAAGACATTTCAAGACCTAGACCGGTTCAGTTAAATCGACTCCCAAAGATTTTCCTGGTTATTATCCAGTCAAAGGCCTTCTCTTGTCTAGTTAAACCGACTCCTAAAGGTTTTTCTTTTGAAGACTCAGTTGAAGACTCCAAGACCTTGTCTGGTTCAGTTAAATCGACTCCCAAAGATTTTCCTGGTTATTATCCAGTCAAAGGCCTTCTCTGGTCTAGTTAAACTGACTCCTAAAGGTTTTTCTTTTGAAGACTCAGTTGAAGACTCCAAGACCTTGTCTGGTTCAGTTAAATCGACTCCCAAAGATTTTCCCGGTTATTATCCAGTCAAAGGCCTTCTCTGGTCCAGTTAAACCGACTCCTAAAGGTTTTTTCTTTTGAAGACTCAGTAGAAGTTATCCAAGATTCTCTCAATGATTGCTGTTGAGGTTGTAGTCGCCTATGGTTCTCTCCCCGATACTGCGGAGGTGGTAATCCCAGATTTCGCTCAATGATTGCTGTTGAAGTTGAAATTATCCAAGATTCTCTCAATGATTGCTGTTGAGGTTGTAGTCGCCTATGGTTCTCTCCCCGATACTACGGAGGTGGTAATCCCAGATTTCGCTCAATGATTGCTGTTGAGGTTGAAATTATCCATGATTCTCTCAACGATTGCTGTTGAGGTTGTAGTCGCCTATGGTTCTCTCCCCGATACTGCGGAGGTGGTAATCCCAGATTTCGCTCAATGATTGCTGTTGAAGTTGAAATTATCCATGATTCTCTCAACGATTGCTGTTGAGGTTGTAGTCGCCTATGGTTCTCTCCCCGATACTGCGGAGGTGGTAATCCCAGATTTCGCTCAATGATTGCTGTTGAAGTTGAAATTATCCAAGATTCTCTCAATGATTGCTGTTGAGGTTGTAGTCGCCTATGGTTCTCTCCCCGATACTGCGGAGGTGGTAATCCCAGATTTCGCTCAATGATTGCTGTTGAGGTTGAAATTATCCAAGATTCTCTCAACGATTGCTGTTGAGGTTGTAGTCGCCTATGGTTCTCTCCCCGATACTGCGGAGGTGGTAATCCCAGATTTCGCTCAATGATTGCTGTTGAGGTTGAAATTATCCAAGATTCTCTCAACGATTGCTGTTGAGGTTGTAGTCGCCTATGGTTCTCTCCCCGATACTGCGGAGGTGGTAATCCCAGATTTCGCTCAATGATTGCTGTTGAGGTTGAAATTATCCAAGATTCTCTCAATGATTGCTATTGAGGTTGTAGTCGCCTATGGTTCTCTCCCCGATACTGCGGAGGTGGTAATCCCAAGATTCGCTCAACGATTGCTGTTGAAGTTGAAGTTATCCAAGATTCTCTCAATGATTGCTATTGAGGTTGTAGTCGCCTGTGGTTCTCTCCCCGATCCTGCGGAGATAGTAGTCATCCCAAGATTCGCTCAGCATCACTGTTGAAGTCGAAATCGCCCAAGGTTCTCTCACCGTTCCTATTGAGGTAGTAACCATCCCTGGTTCATTCATCACCGTTTGAAGCTCCAGATCCAGCTCCTGTAACGAGTCAGGACACATCTACACAAAGAATTTGAAGACCAGCTCCCGTAACAGGTCAGGTAATCATTTTTCTTTTTTGCAGGTATGCAAGTTCTAGCTAAGGAAGCTCTTACGCGATCAACATCCGGATGGCATCTATAAGCCCATCCACCTTCCATCATCTCTTAGCATGGCATCTATAAGCCCATCATCCTATCCATCAATCTCTAAATGGCATCTATAAGCCCATTCCCATCATCACACTACTATGTGAGCGCAAATTTCTGGGCACTCTAGTGTTCAATCATCTTCCACCTTCGGATTACGAAAGGCACGTCAGCCAATCTGCATCCTCAGGTCGAAGAAGATTGAACAGGGGCAACTGTTGTACCCCAAAATTTGCCCTCCCATATTCTTCAAGAATTGCCAAGTCAAAGCTTCAAAGTTCCCCAAGGGTTGCACAGTGCAAGGGCCTCCTGACAGTCAAAAACTAGGGTTTTGGTTCTGACAAAGGAAATGAAGTTTCCAAGGGTCCAATCAAGTCCCACATGCCTACAAACATGGTCAAGCATCCTCATACCAAGTTTCAAGACTTTCAGCACAAAATTGCACAGTCAAAAACCCTAATTGCACTACAGTCAACTGTAGGGGCAAAATGGTCATTTGACAGTCAAAAGTCCAAATTTTTTACCAACATCTCATTTTGAAGCCACAAACATCATTTGATCAATGCTTGATCATGATTCTCAAAGCTTGGCTCAAAAATCATCAAGATGCAAAAGTTTCCATATTTGGACAGTTGAAAAAGTCAACTGTAAATTGACCAGGGCATAACTTTCACATGGATTATCAGAAAAATTCCATCCAAAGCTCATTTTGAAGATAAAGACATTTCCTACAACTCCTCTTCACACTTCAAGTCCAATAAATGCTCTCACAAAAAGTTATCAATTTCAACATTATAGGTCATTTTCAAAAGTCAACAAAAAGGGACTTTAAGTCAAAGGCCATAACTTGAGATTGGTAAATCAAAATGACATGGGACCAAAGAAATTGGTTAGAGGACTCAAAGACATTTCCAAAATGTCCAAGAACATGAGCAAAGCTTACAAATTGAGCAAGTTATGCCTTGTGGAAGTTGGGAAATTTTTGGATATTTTGAAAAGTCAACATTGCTTCAAATGACCTAAAATTGCTAATGGGCCTTTTTTTCTTCCACAATTCATCATCCAAGGCATGTGCACGACCATTTGGCCCAAAGGGAAGTTTTTTATCATTTTCATTTATTTATTTGGATTTTTAATCATTAATAATTCATTTAATTAAAATAAATAGGTGAAAAATACTAAACCTAACCTTTTGAATCTTTTTGTGCATAAACTAATCTCAATATTTCGTGCAAATCAGGTTAGGAAAGAATCAAAGGTGATTGGATATGATTGAGGCCAAAATAGCATGAAAAAGATTTGAAAATTATGGCATGAAAAATCAAATATTGTTTCATCAATTCCTTGATTCTTTGGCTCAAATTCTTTGACCTAATCACTCACATAAATATACACATGCTAACCCTCGTGCCCAAAAGAGCCAAGCTGCACCAGAAATCCCTAAGCAAACTTGAAATTTTTCAAGAAAAGTCCAATACTGAAAACCAAGTTCCAGGTCGATTCAAGCAAAAAGACTTATTCCATCACCTTCCTGAGGCTTCAAGGAAGGAATTAGAATCAAAACCATAAGCTTTGACACCAAGAAACGTGAGAACGCTAGTGTCCTGTACAGAAATTTTTTCACTTTCTTGCATCACGATTCATGCATCTTTTATAATTTTTTATGTTTGATTTATGTTCAGTATTTAATTCTAAAGCTAACTGTATGGTTTGATTAAGTTTTCATGCCAAAATAGGAGATTCACCATTGATGCAGGTTAGGGTTTTGCAAGCTTTGAATTAGGCGTTTCTAAACGCTGTAAAATTGGATCACCGTGATACCATGACCATACTCAGCGCGTTTGGACGATCAGAATAGCACCCTCGAGCCTAATTTATATTCAAAGATGGCTTAATCGCTATTATTGTATATGGTCTGTTTTGGGGGGGTTCAAAACCCCCGCTAACCCTTTTGTATTTTCAGGAAGAAACAAAACCACGAAGAAGATGATGAAGTGGCCATCAGTAATTGGTTGATTCAAATTTTTCGCGCGAAAAGAGCACTAACTCGTGTTTTCTTTTATATTCATTGTTGGTTATTTAATATACAAAGAAGTAAAGTGGCACGATTGGCAAGGCATTGTAGTGGTAACCTCCAGGACCTGGGTTCGATCCCAGGTCCCCATCCCTTTGCAATATTATTTTTCTAATTGTAATCCCATGCAGATGATGCCCTGAGGAACACCATGCGTCCATAATTTCCAGCTTGCCACGCGTATAGAAAGACCAATCCAAGGGACCAGATCTGAGGATCATGGTAAACCTCAGTCAACGCCCATGCATGCTAATAGAAAAGTCAATCAGGCCAGAACTTATTGGGCCTAAAATTACTGGACTTCACCTCACATTTGGGGACAGACCCCCCTAGGTTTGCAAGTTTTTTACATTTTTTTCATTCTTTTTATTTATTTCAATTATTGTTTTTTTTAATTAATTTAATATTTTCATGAAAAACATAAAAACAATATAAAATCAAAAAAAGACAAAAATAAGTATTTTTATTTAATTAATATATTTTTTGTAAATAAATATTATTCATCAATTTTAGCTATTAAATTAGGTTTAATTCAAGCATTTTCTTAATAAATTTAAAATTGGTAGAATTAGGGTTTAATTAATTTTTATCCTTTTTCTTTGCCTTTCACTAATAGTTAATTACTTATTTTCATAAAATCAAATTGTCATTAAATAATTAGATTTAATTTTAGGTTTAAATTTTAATAGGTTTTTCTTAATAAATAAAAGTTGTAGAGTCAGGGTTAATTAGCGTTTTAATTTCTCAATTTAATTCAATTTCATTAAAGTCATAAAATACAAAAATACCAAAAATAATTCCCTTTCATTTTAATTTTCATTAATTTAATCATTTAATTTAATTTCGTTAAAAGGGTCCAACGCCCTCGTTTCTAATTTTAATTCCATTCGCGTATTTATTTCTTTTCTTTTAATTACTTATGTACCTCTCCCAAAGTCGTGTAAATTAAATCTTTCGCACTTTACTTTTCTTTAATTCTTTATTTCTCTGTCAAATCGGGTCCTGGAAATTTTGGCGATGTGGACCCGCGCCTTTTGTAATAGTTTAGAACTTTACCTTTCTCGCACTTTTTTAACTGTTAAATAAATGCATGCAAGAATGAATGGCCTTAAATAAAAATAAACGCATAGATCACCTTGACATGAATAAGACAAAATAACTGAACGACACACAAATCACACACCACCCCTAGGGTACGCCTCACTATTGCCTTGCCTCGAAAGGTGATCGTCGAGTAGAGGATGTCTTAGTAAGTCCTCATGATCCGGGAACCTGGCATGAGGGTAGCTTCTAAGGTGTCTTCCCATTGCTCTGGTGATCACCATGTCCCGAACCTCGAATTGACCCGAACACCTCCAACGGTGGTGCTACCTACCTCTCAATGGTGGGATGGCACTACTTTAAAGGACATTTACATAGACGAATTCCTTAGGGTAGGTAGACGACTCTAGATACTTGCTCTAAATTTCAAAATAAAATTCAAAAATACTTTTCACACCAACACATTTTCAAAAAGCTTTCGAAAGCAACTTTTCAAACACTCTTGAGGACCGATACAAGAGTCGAACTGGAATTTTCAAAGAAACTTTTCAAAACCCACAGTTGAAAAGCAAACAAACCATCTTGAAAACACAATGAGCAAGTATCTAAGAGCCCATGGATAACCATGGATAGAAAGGGTGCTAACACCTTCCCTTTCTATAAATCTACCTCCCGAACCGAGAGCAATCTCTATAAGGAATTTTTCTTTGCTTTTGTCCTTTCCATTTGGAGAAAATAAAAGACGGTGGCGACTCTTGCTTCCGCGACATTTCGCGAACCAGCGTTAAACAGTCAGTTCCAGATCCACCGATCACAGTCAGCATCTAGCATATGATGCTGGTGCCACTTAACCGCCCCAACTGCAAAACCTTTGCCTATAAATAGAACACCTCTAGCCATTGAAAAGGGTCTAGAAAAATTTGTGAAAGAGGCGAGAAAATTGAGAAAGAAAGCTTTGAACCACTGCAAAAATTCCAAGAACCCAGGAAACTATAAACACAAAATACCAAAATCTTAGCATTGATTCCTTACATTCAAACTCAATTTTTTCCTCAAGTGTTCTTGAATAAAGCCATCCACGCAGTTTCTGATTCACACATTTGAAGCTACCTCAACTTCTGTATTCCTATTGCCATACACTTTCCATTCACTTCCACCTCAAAGAAGTCATAATATCACCCCTTGGCTGTTCCAGAAGTTGCAAACTTCGATCCTGCTGAGTACTTGAAGAAGTTGCTCAGAACATCACCAGAATTTAAGAACAACCTCCAGTTCACAGAATCCTTTCCAACTGCAAGGTAAGTTTTCTGCTGACTCTCATCATACTGATTAAGCATTGTCAGATTTTGCTTATTTAACACAATGTAGATATTATGTTCCTGATGATGTATATATCCTGAAATTCATGCATCTGCCTGCCTAAGTAGAAGAAATCCTTATTCAGAGCTTCATAAAGAAATTAGGACTCAAAATTAGAATTAGCAAATACATGTTGCTTCTGATATTTCATGAAATTTGTCATAATTAGTATGTATGCAACTTCTATTCTGTTAAGAAATAACTAAGTTGCATATGTTCTGACCGGCATGGAGAGAGGAAGAGTTGTGACAGTTGCGTCAGAAATTCTGAGTTCTCAGAAGATCCAGAACTTTTGAGCTTCCATATTTCTACTAACAATGTTTCTGTTTGTGCAGCAAGTCAGAGTCTGAACTTCTGACCTTTTCTATTTTTAGCATTTTGCGCTGATTATGTTTACTTTCTCTTTTATTATTTTTCCATCATATTGTTTTTTATTATTAATAAAAAAAACCAAAAATATTTTATATTTGCATGTTATATTTTCTTTTAACAAAAAAAGAGAGACAAAAAATGTTTTCTTAAACAGGAGTTATTTTCTTTTTTAAACAGACAAACATTTTACATTTCCTGTATATTCTTACCTATTCAATATGGTTGTAATAGTAACCTAGGATTTCGCAACCCCCATTTGAAGTTTTTACACCCCATCCCCCTAATGTTTGAAATAGCGTAGAATCTTTATTTTTCGTACTTTTATTGCTTTCATAAACTGTTAGTAATTAGGGTATGTATGACAAGACTAAAACCAATGTTTAGAAAACCCTAATTCAAGACAAATTATGCATGCAATCAAATACACTCGCACACTTACACCCTTAGGGTAATTCCACTTGTTGCCTTATAAAAATGGCCATGTTATGCATGTGGGATGTCTTAGCACAAACAAATCGAAAAAATACAAGATCATAGTCCCTCGATGACGCTATCAAAGTTGCCTTTCAAAATGATCTTAGTCCCTAAATGAAAGTGCTAAGTGATCTCACAAAATTGCTATCATGGTCATATGATGACCCAACGCTCGTCCCTTCACATCCAACGATGAGGCTTCTTA
This sequence comes from Vicia faba, assembly GCA_948472305.1. Taxonomy (NCBI): domain Eukaryota; kingdom Viridiplantae; phylum Streptophyta; class Magnoliopsida; order Fabales; family Fabaceae; genus Vicia; species Vicia faba. The sequence continues at coordinate 524,215,810 of OX451740.1, read as the reverse complement.
CCAAGTCAATGGTAAGATAGCAACATCTAAAGGAGGAGGAAAAGCACATCTAAGACCTTTTGAGTAGGTAGATTAATTTTAATTACTTGCTCACTCTCAAAACAAATATCCTTGCTACATTAAAAAATAATCATATACACTTTCAAAACATCTTCAAAACACTTTCCAAAACATGAAATATTTTCAAAAGCTCAACACTTTGTATACGTTCTTACGAACGAGAACTATTACAAAGTTTGCCTAAACGATGGCACCTTTTAAAAATACTTTCAAAAACCACATAAAGCATACTTTCAAACAAAAGCAAGTGATCTAGCAAGTAACTAAGAGCCCATGGAAAACCATGGATGGAAAGGGTGATAATACCTTCCCTTGTCATAATCTACCCCCCGAACTCAAGAGAACATCTCTAAAGGTCTTTCCTGTGCTTGTTCACCTTTCCTTGTTGGATAAAAGAAAAGTCGGTGGCGACTCTTGCTAACGGTAACATTTGCGATAAAACATAAAATACTTCAAGTCAGTTCTCCCACCGTATTACATTTGTCATTCGTGACTTGAAGGTGGAAGATGATTGAACACTAGAGTGCCCAGAAAATTTGCACTCGAAGATGTGTTAGTTGATTATGTAAGGAATGGGCTTAAAGATGCCATTTGGAGAGATAATGGATAGTTGTTGGAGTTGGCTTAAAGATGCCATCCAGAAATGATTGCTGGTAGGAATGGAAGAAGTGTCAGAAAAAATCTCTGGTTGATTTATGCTGGAATAGTGGATGTGTTGGATTGAGTATCAGGATAATATCCATAAATGAATTGTATCTGACTCGTATCTGTGAAATGTACTAAATGAGCGTCAGAATGACATCCGTACCTGGATCATATATGGACTGCATTTATATGAGTGATAGAATGACATCCGGATCTGGATCGTATCTGGACTGTATTTGAATGAGTGACAAAATGAAATTCGAATCTGGATCGTATCTGGACTGTATTTGAATGAGTGATAGAATGACATCTGAATCTGGATCGTATCTGGACTGTATTTGAATGAGTGATAAAATGACATCCGAATCTGGATCGTATCTGGACTGTATTTGAATGAGTGACAGAATTACATCCGAATCTGGATCGTATTTGGACCGTATTTGAGTGAGTGACAGAATGACATCCGAATCTGGATCGTATCTAGACTGTATTTGAATGAGTGACAAAATGACATCTGAATCTGGATTGTATCTGGACTGTATTTGAATGAGTGACAGAATGAAATCTGAATCTGGATCGTATCTGGACTGTATTTGAATGAGTGACAGAATGACATCCGAATCTGGATCGTATCTGGACTATATTTGAATGAGTGACAGAATGACATCCGAATTTGGATCGTATCTGGAATGTATTTAATAGAGTGACAGAATGACATTCGAATTTGGATCGTATCTGGACTATATTTGAATGAGTGACAGAATGACATCCAAATCTGGATCGTATCTGGACTGTATTTGAATGAGAGACAGAATGACATCCGAATCTGGATCGTATCTGGACTGTATTTGAATGAGTGGCAGAATGACATCCGAACCTGGATCGTATCTGGACTGTATTTGACTGAGTGACAGAATGACATCTGAATCTGGATCGTATCTGGACTGTATTTGAATGAGTGACAGAATGACATCCGAATCTGGATCGTATCTGGACTATATTTGAATGAGTGACAGAATGACATCCGAATCTGGATCGTATATGGACTGTATTTGAATGAGTGACAAAATGACATCCGAATCTGGATCGTATCTGGACTGTATTTGAATGAGTGACATAATGACATCCGAATCTGGATCGTATCTGGACTGTATTTGAATGAGTGACAGAATGACATCCGAATCTGGATCGTATCTGGACTTAATTTGAATGAGTAACAGAATGACATCCGAATCTGGATCGTATCTGGACTGTATTAGAATGAGTGACATAATGACACCCGAATCTAGATCGTATCTGGATTGTATTTGAATGAGTGACAAAATGACATCCGAATCTGGATCATATCTGGACTGTATTTGAATGAGTGACAGAATGACATCCGAATCTGGATCGTATCTGGACTGTATTTGAATGCTCAACAAGATGATGAACGAATCTTGGACGATTACTACCTCATCAGGATGATAAAGGAATCTTGGATGATTACTACTCCAAAAGGATGATGACCTTTATCTGTTGACTGATATTTCCTGAAATGGTAAAGAGTTAGTTGTATGCAATGTCATAATGTATGCGTTGTGTAATGATGTTCTCAAAATAAATGAGATTGTGTCGTGTGCACTTGTCATGTATTTAATATGATATATGAAATGTGAGATGTTTATTTAAATGTATCTTTGTCCGAAAAATAAATCCTTGACAAATGCTGGAGAGTCATTAAATCCCGGACTGCTGTTGAAGAGTAGGTGAGTCTTCAAATTTTTCTTAGAATATTTCCACCAAGGATTCCTGTTTTGTTGAGGAGAACTCCGCCGGGTAAAGTTGAGAACTCTGTGGAGAGTATTGATTCCTGCTTTGGGGAAAAAGTTCAGAAGTCTCGGTTGTCCGTTGCTCTACTGGGGAGTCAAAGTTGAACTAATGTCTGGTTCGGTCCAGGCTTCCCAGTAACTTGCTGGGGATTGTAGAGTACTCTACTTGGGAAAGGGAGTTGTGGTCCTTTGATTTGTAGTAGTCGGAGAGGCAAACTCAAGCTGGGGAATCCTGCCATTATTGGGGAAATAAACCCTGTTTTCGGTCTGCTTGAGAGGTGACGACTTCGTTGGGGGAAAGTCCTCGAGGATTCTTGAGGTTGACTCAGCCGGGGAAAGGTTTTCAGAGGTTAAACTCTTGCTGGGAAATTATCCTATGAGAAGGACTTTGGGGAGACTTGTCGTTGCCCATAGCAGCAAATGTTTGTGGTATTTCCAAAAATGTTTGATTGTACGGAACCCTTTGCTTAGATTAACGTTCAATGCCCCAAGTGACAGAGATAGAGACCTGCCCCTGGTTACTCTGCATTTCTTGAGAGGTTTCCTGGAATCTTGACTGGCTACCCCAGGTGTGCTGGATAGTGACATGTCATGTCCCCTTGTTGATAGGAGATTTGTCATTCTAAGTGTCATCCCACTCTATGTGACTTTGTTCACTGAGAGAGCTTTCGTTCATCGGATATTCGTTGTGTGAATTTCTCCGCTGTCAAACAAATAGCCATATGCAAACAACAATATTCAAATAATGCAAAGTTTATGCTTGCCTTGAAATTTTTGAAAATGCGTTTTAGCAAGTAAAGAAATTTTGAAAGAAAACTTTGGATTTTGAGTAAAGCCTTACAGGAGTCAGGATACCTTTTGTAACAGTATGCTTTCGAACTAACCCATGCTTCAATTAGGACTTTTAAAGGGTTGTGACGTGGCTTGGTTCACGGTTTAAGAAACAAAGGATAAAGGATCAAAGTTTATTTGTACCCGCCCATTCTTTGTGATGTTCTTCGGTCCTAAGCTCAGTTAATTGTGCGTTTGAACTCCAATTGAATCTGGAATGACGCGTTGGTGATGGCTCAGGCAAGTTAAGTTTGCTGAAAGACATTCATTTTTTTGCAACATTTTTTTTCATGTTGTTGAGGATTTGTAGTGACCTCTTTCTTTTGATTCGTTATCCCTAATTTTTTCCTGACTATTCTTGTTTTGAGATTAAAGTCAGCGGGATGCCCCAGTTTTTCTTAAGTCTCCTTTGTAGGTTTTGACTTAGTGGGCTTTACTTTTTTGAGAAATAGTGACTTCCTATGTGATAGGGAACCATCACCATCTTTTTATTTCAGAGGAATATTTTTGATGTCATTCGTTGTATTACGAGATGAGAGTTTGCGGCTTAACGCGCGTTTGAATTAATTGAGAGAATACCCTGCCCCGGGTTTTGATTAAAAGTTTCAATTTGTGTAAGAAAGAAAACTTCTGCTTCTTTGGCTCGAAGGGGTTGACTAGGGATTATCTTCCTTATAACTCCAGTGTTTAGGATTTGAAAGAATGCATGTACATCGTCAGCAAGGTCTGTTCAAAAGCATACTGTATGAGATTATGGCATTGTTTTCGTCATCCTCCCTCTAAAGGTTTGTAACTTTTAGCAAGAGTTGAATGTCATAAAGAGAGAAAAAGCATAGTTTTAAATATAGTGAAAAACGAATGGATGAACTCAAGACAAACATATGCAATGCATTAATGGAACAGAGTTTGACATTAATAGATAATTGTTTAAACAACATAAGAGATTACAATTGAAAATTCAAATGAACAGGAGCCTCTTTGTCTGAACTTGTCATTTTATGTGGAGAGCTTTTGAGGGACGGCAGAAGAATTCCAGTTGACTGTCTGGTGCGAATTCTAGCGTTCCTTCTTCAATCAGATCTTGAATTTTATTTCTCAGCGTCCAACAATTATTGGTGTCATGTCCAGGACTGTTGGAGTGGTACGCACATCTTTCATTTGGATTGTACCTTGGGGAGGATGTGTTGGGATTCTGAGGGGGGTCTTTTAACGTAACAAGCTTGGCCTCCAACATGTGTTGCAGTACTTGAGCAAATGACATGTTGACTTCAGTGAAGTGTCTTTCAGATGTATTTTGCCTATGCCGATTACCCTGTTGTTGTTGGCAAGATTATTGTTGGGCTCGTGACGTGGAAGAAATTTAGAAAGGTACACTCTTCATCAGAGGCTGATCAATGACTTGATCTCCAATTCTGGTTGTTTTCTCCATTCGGTTGCATCTGTCTTGATGAAGCCTGTTGACAAGGGCTCTCAGCTCTTCCTATCCTTGAGCCAGGTTTTGGATAATAGCCATCTGCCCTAGCGTCTGGATTCTCATTGCTTTAACCTCAGCTTGCAGTTGTTCCAACCGTTCGTCCTTATTGTCTTCAGGATTTTTCTTGGCCAGGTTCCCAGCGAGGAGTGCTTTCAACTCTTCCTGTCCCTTGTATAGGCTTAGGAGCATTTCCATGAACTGAGCCTCTTAAATTTGGAGATCTTTGTTGTCTAGTTTGAGAGCCATTGCTGAAATAAACAGCGAGAACATGAGAGACCTACTTTGAAACCTGTTTATGCAATGATATGTATGATATATGTATGCAATGTTTTCAAGGATCTCGCAGGGTAAACAAGAAAATGTCAGAAGTTGAGATTTGCAGCTTTGATTGAAAAACTTCGTATCGTTGAATGTCCTTCTACGAGAGTCAAGCTCACCATATCAAGTGGGTCATAGCCCCTGACTCAAGTTATCGTGTTTTGATCTTTTGACGACATTGGCTAGAGGAAAATAAATCCCCCTGCCCCTTGCTAGACGTTTGGTTCATCATAACTTGCACCACAGGCCCTTGAGATCCTTGAAATGGTTAAGGAAATTCTTTGGTATGATGTTATGATGTGTATGCTACGCGTTTAAGCAAAGGTGCGAAGTGATGTAAGCAAGTAAACCCTGCAAGAAATCCAAGTTATTGGATAATGACTGTAAACAAAACCTGCAAGGAACTCATGTCATCAGATAATAAAACCCTGCAAGTAGTTCAAGTTGAAAGAACACAAGTCACACAAACAGCCTTAGGTTTAGTCTTGCATGGGTTTTAAGGTAGTACCCTCTTGAAGTTGGATTGGTTCAACCTGTCCTAGTAATAATGGTCAGGTTTTAAAGGATCTCAATATCACCGACCTTTCTCTTAGGCATTGTCTCAGCATAATCAATCTTTTCTTGCGGCCGAGATATCCCAAAAGTCCAGCCTCAATGAATGTAGTATCGAGTATCAACCAATTTTCAGCTCTACACCGAAATCGGTCATCTCACTACGTCCTAATGGCAAAGTTTGTTCAATTAGGGTTCTAAAGTCAGTTAGTGCTTCATGATGCCACTCAGCATCCCCGTATTCTCCTCGATTCACCAGAGGGATACCGGTATCCACAAATGCGTCACACTAACATAGCCATTGCTTCAACCATATCGGTCTATGCCGTACAGTTTCCACGGTCTATTGCTACTTACCTAAAAGGTGTCTCAGATCTGGGTGGAGGATCAAAACAAGCCCAAACAGAGAACCATAATGTAAAGCATACAAATAAAAAAAAGAAAGTAAATGTGATCTAACCCTAAGGTAACCCCACTTTTAGATTTTCCCCAGCAGAGCCGCCAGTTCTGTAATGCGGTGGGAGAACTGACTTGATTGTTTTGCGTTTGTGTTCGCAAATGTTGCGGTTTAGCAAGATTCGCCACTGACTTTTCTTTTATCCAAAAGGAAAGGTGAAAAAGCACAGGAAAGACCTTTAGAGATGTTTTCATGAGTTCGGGGGGTAGATTATGAAAAGGGAAGGTATTAGCACCCTTTTCATCCATGGTTTTCCATGGGCTCTTAGTTACTTGCTAGATCACTTGCTTTTGTTTGAATGTGTGCTTGTGATGTGGGTTTTGAAAGTATTTTTGAAAATGTAACTTTGTTATAATTCTCGTTTCTATAAGAACGCATACAAAGTGTTTGTTTCGAAAAATGATTCAAGAAAGTGTTTGTGAGATGTGTTTTTTGAAAGTGATTTTGAAAAGGTGTCTTTGTAATGATTCTCGTCTCTATAAAATGCATACAAAGTGTTGTCTTTTGAAAATGTTTCAAAGTGAGAGTGTTGGTGTATAGAGTTTTTTTGTTGTGAGCAAGCAAGCAACTAGGAGCGAATCTACCTACTCAAAAGGTCTTAAATGTGCTTTTCCTCCTCCTTTAGATGTTGCTATCTTACCATTGTTTTGGTAAGAAGCCCCATCGTTGTATGTGAAGGGACGGGTGTGGGATGTTTGTATAGTCATAAAAGGCAACTTATGTGACGTTTTAGAAATGTCGTTTAGGGACTAGATCATTTACCGAAGGCAACATCGAGGGTCATCGAGGGACTACGATCTTTTTAATCAAAGGGTCTTTGCTAAAACGTCTCATATTCGAGGTACATGACTATATTTCCGATAGGCAACAAGTGGGATTACCCTAAGGGTGCTAGTGTGCAAGTGTGTTTGATTGCATGCATTTAGTCTTGATTAGGGTGATCTATTTGTTTATTTTCATATCTTATCATACACACCTTAATTACTAGCATTTACATTTTAAAGCGATAAGTTGCAAAAACGTAAAGTCCTACGCTATTACAATATTTAGGGGATGGGGGTACATAATTATGAATGGGGGTTGCAAGTAAAAATAAGTCCTAAGTTACTATTACAACCATATTGAAATGTACAATATAAGAAAGAAAAAAGACTTGTTTAGAAAATGTTTTTTTATCTTCAAAAAAAGAAATAAATTAGTTAATAAAAGAAAATATTTTTATGTCTTTTTATGTTAATATTAAAAATGATGAAAAAGGGAAATAAATGAAAGACAGAAACAACGTGCTAATGCAAACAAAATAAACAAGGATCAGAAGTTCCAAAGCCAGGCGCGTGATGACTCAGAAAGGAACGTCAATAGAATCAGAAGTTCTGGATTTGTACACTCTGAGGTCCTGCAAGAAACGTTAGAGGGAAAACACATAAATTCTGGGTGGTATTCAGACAGTGGGCCACAAGTCAGAAGTTATGTATTACACTAAAATAATGAGGAGATATCAGCACTTCAGTGCGTTATCAGCATGTAAAAATCAGAAACTTTGAGTGTTTGAAAATAGCAAGTGGAAACATCAGAAGTTCAGTGTATTAGACATATAAGGAGAACTCAGAAGTTCCTTGCTGTGTTAGAACAATGAGTGAATCATCAGAAGTTCTGAATTATGCTGAGCCAGTGAGTGAATATTAGCAGTTCAGTGTGTTATCAGCATGTAAGAATCAGAAGTTCAGTGTGTGTTAACAGTGATAAAAATCATAGAAGTTCTGTATGTTAAAATAGTGAGGAGAACTCAGAAGTTCTGTGTGATTTAACAATGAGAAACATCATAGAAGTTATGTGTGTTAAAACTATGCATGAACATTAGAAGTTTTATGCCATATTTCAACTCTTAATCAGCATATCGTAAATTTATTCAGTTCTTAATAAACAGCAAATCAGAAGGATAATAGCACAACAGTTTATAGAAGTTCTAATCCTAAATCTGAGTCTAGCCCTAATCAAGAAGTTTTGATCCATAGTTTTTCTACTTAAGCAATGATATGTACAACATTAATACTATGATATTCACATATTTAATGATGTTCTGAATGAAAAGATGCAAAGTGTTTACAGTGATTTCTGGTAAACAACCGATAGTCCTCCAAACTATCAAATAATCTTAATGACTGTTATTCAATCTCTCTGGTAACTCACAGGATCGACTAGATTGATCCTAGGATGTATTGGTCATTTGGATAACTCTCATTATAGAACTGATATTCATGGTTGGTATTTAGAATGTTGTGTAGGTGTTTAACTTATTTCGATTACTCTATTAAAGATCTAATAACATGATCAAGTAAATGCGCGCGAAACTAAATTGCATGAATAAAGTTCAATTGTAAAGACATATAAAACTGCAGAAAAGACAAGTAAATGACTTCGAAATGTAAAGGCGTGTAATGTAAAAGATTCTCTTGAATGTAAAAGATTCGAAATATGAAGAAAGCGTTTTAATGCAAGAAATCAGTAAAATGACTTTAAATGAAAAAAAGGTATTCGAATGATAAAAGCATGAAGATAAAGGCATGAAATATACAAAAGTTTCTGAAATGTAAAGTATTTGAAATGGAAAGAAAACATTTAAATGTAAGGCATCAGTAAAAAGACTTCGAATGAAAATATTTTAATGCAAAGGCTTTTGAATGATATTGACATGAAGATAGAGGAAAATACTGGAAATGATAAAGAGTTTTATTAAATCATAAACAATTGGTGTTACCATACGTACATTGCTCGTGCATTCGTTTCCCTAGCCATGTGGTATTTTGAATGTTTACTGAGTTTTTGTACAATAGATATGACACACGAAATCCTAATGCTAAGACTTCTATTTATACTACTTCGACCATAACGGTCTTGCTATAAGATTCTGCCACGTTCAGAACATGCAAAGCAATGCCTCTCTCTAGCTTCCACGCGTCCTCGAATGCTCCAGCGCATATATTTTAAATTTCGAACATCCCGCTTGCATTTGAATTTCAAATGTTTTGGCACTTCTTCGCTTCGAACGCATTTCTTGGACACAGCCTTGTTACCATTTCGAGACTTCTTTGAATATATCCCCATAACTGTCACTCGAAGCTCCAAGCTTTGATATGCCCATTCGAAGTACTGCTTCTACCATTTCGAAACATGACATCTTGCTTTATTCCAATCGAAACATCCAACCTGCTTTGCTTCGAACAATATCATCAAAATCTTCAGCCAACAAAATGGCCCTTTAAAATATGTATTTCGATTCCTTTGAGAAATACTTATTTTAAACATATACACAAGATTTTGATGCGACCTTCGAATCATCGTAACATTTATTGCATATGACTCCAGTCACGTCAATCATGACGCTTTTCAGATTCCTTAACCGCCTTGAACCATTTCACAGCATGGTGCAGTTACAAAACAATGATTATTATTTAATCACGCCTATTACCAATATTAACTTTACGCCACCTCCTTCTCAAACCAACTCACGAATACCACGTATCACAATCTTACTCAGTGGATGTTTAAACTTCCACACTATAAAAACCCATCAACTTAGTCTTTTTCTTTTCTTCCCACATTCTGAATCTTTTCTTCCTCTCTTCTCACCGAAACCCTAAACTTCCAACATTCTTCCAACAATGTCTTATTCAACTTCATCTTAACTGAAAAAAGCTTCCAAAAAGAAAGGAAAGAACACAGGAACCATAATGGAAAGCAAGGTTGGAACCTACCAAGGTCAATCTGTTCTTATTCCTCAGATGATCTCAAAAGAGAAGGAAATGCTTTACGCATCTCAGGTACTAATTCCTACAAACGCCGCTGGCAAGAGGTTAGCTTTAATGGGCCCTCTTACAGTCTTTGAAATCTTAAAAGACACCAGAAAATTTTTCCCTGTTTGTTATAATTTTAAACCTTTGTTTAATAAAATGGATACCCCTAAGACAATAGAGTCTTCTGATTCGACCATCGTGGAAAATCCAACCAATCCCCCTAAGGACCCTTTTGTGCTAGATTATGTGAAGAGTAACTTCAAACCATTTTGATCTTGCCCCACCTCCGACACAGCTTATCACAACTGGTTTACTAAAGTAGAAGCTAAGAAATCCCAGCAATGGGAAGAATTAGGCATTTACAACTTGATTAAACTATCGAAACCAGGCTTTACCTATAGCCACCCATTATTATTCGCGTCCTTATACTTCTGGGACAGTACTTACAATACCTTCCATCTCCCTGGTGGAATGATCACACCCACCTTTTTTGACATAGCAGCCATTACTGGGTTATCACCAATAGGAGAAACCTACATTCCTGACAATGAAGAGCATTCGAGTATTATTGACTTCGAAGTCAAGCTAGCCAGCTTTTCAAAGTTCATTAGCCACTATCACACTGAAGGGGACAGTGTGTCAGACGTAGAACACATTGCTTTCCTTACCTTATGGTTATTGTAGGTGTTTAGGTATTGGCTTGCATTTTTGGTAAATCCCAAGTGTATGTGTGAATGTCATGACTGATGTCATAACATTCTAGCTTAGTTTGTACTGATTCATTAGGTACCTTTGCAGAAAAATATTGTCATTCAGGAACTGATGTTTATAAGTGTGTATCTGAGCATTTTGCAAAATGATCAAATTTTGCTAAATCAGTAGACAGGTTTTCTCAGATGTCATAACAGATGTTAAGACATCCTGTTCTGAACTAACAGGTTTGCAGGTTGGATAAGTCTGAGTTTTTTCAGGAAAATAACTCAGTCTCTCCAGAACAGAATCCTGCGTTTTCTGAGGAGTAACCTAGCTCAACCCTAACCTGGTTAATAAAGTCCTGTGACCTGGTCTTGAGGTCAAACGGAATTAACCCTAGGTTTTTGTGGAAACCCTAACTGAAGTTGCAGCTGCTATATATTCAACAGAGCTGCTGTTTTGCAAGTAATCCCTTTTTGATCAGAAGATCATTTGTAATCTGTATAGGTTTGATTATTGTACTCCAAGCAATTATCATTGTGATAAGTGACTTGGAATAGGTTTTTAATTGTAAGGGTTGTGTAGAACTCAAAGCTTTGAAGCAAGAGTGTTTGAATGTTCCTTGACTAAAGCTGTGAAGCAGAGTCAAGATTAGCTGTGTGCATCACTCAAAGCTGTGAAGCAAGAGTGATTGTGTTGCTTGATTAAAAAGCTGTGAAGCTTAATCAAATGTTTGTTTTTGAAGAAGTGTCTTCATCAAATCATTAGTCAAATTGTTTTATGTATCACTGCTGTGATTGAGGGGGAGTGAGTAGGAACTCAGGTTTAAGTTGTACTTAGATTGAAATTGCATTGGGTAGATTTTAAGTGAAGGAGATAAACTGGTTGGTTTATTCCTGAATTAACATCTCTTATAGTGGATTTCCTCCCTGGCTTGGTAGCCCCCAGAGTAGGTGTTGTTGCACACTGAACTGGGTAAACAATTGATTGTGTTCTTTTTTGTTTTTGTATTTACTGTCATATAGTAAGTCAGATACGGTGTCATAACATTGAACGTGACATTGAGTATCTGCAGCCAGAATTTCAATTGGCATCAGAGCAGGCACCCTGCCTGTATTACTGGGTGAGATCTAGGGATATCACTTTCTGGCACTATGGACAAAGAAGGAGTTTTTGGAAATAGACCACCCATTCTGGATGGAACTAATTATGACTACTGGAAACCCCGTATGATTGCCTTCCTAAAATCTCTGGACAAAAAGGCTTGGAGAGCTGCTGACAAAGGATGGATCCATCCCACCATAACTGAGAAAGATGGGACAATCAGTCTGAAGCCTGAGGAAGATTGGAGTAAAGAAGAAGATGAGTTAGCCCTGGGAAATTCCAAAGCCTTAAATGCCTTGTTCAATGGAATTGATAGAAACATTTTCAGACTAGTACATCAATATGAACTGGCCAAGGAAGTTTGGGACACTCTCAAAACTACTCATGAGGGCACTTCCAAAGTAAAAATGTCAAGGCTTCAGATGTTGACTACCAAGTTTGAGAATCTAAAAATGATGGAAGATGAAACCATTCATGAGTTTCACATGAACATCTTGGAGATTGCCAACACCTCAGGAGCACTGGGAGAAAAGATGTCAGAAGAAAAACTGGTGAGGAAGATTCTCAGATCCTTGCCTAAAAGATTTGCAATGAAGGTAACTGCCATAGAGGAAGCCCAGGACATCAGCAAGTTGAAAGTGGATGAACTTATTGGGTCTCTTCAGACTTTTGAGATGGGGATCACTGATAATGGTGACAAGAAGAACAAAAGCATAGCACTTGTATCCAACACTGATGTTGAAAACAAGGAGGATGAAGAAGAAAATATTTCAGAAGCTATTGCCATGCTTGGAAGACAGTTCAACAAGCTCATCAAAAGAATGGATCCAAAGTCAAGGTCTAATGTTCATAACATTCCCTCTGACATTGACAGTTCCAGCAGAAGACCAAGGTCAGAAGATAAGGGAAACCAAGGCAGAGGTATTCAATGCCATGGATGTGAAGGATATGGACATATTCGAGCTGAATGTCCTACCTTTCTTAAGAAACAAAAGAAAGGAATGACTGTTACTTGGTCTGACTATGATTCAGAAAGTAATTCTGAAGAAGAATCTGCCAAACTAGTTACTGCTCTAACTAGTGTTTGTACTTCTGAAAGTGACACTAGTGATGAAGAAGTGACATTTGAAGAACTGGATGATACCTACAAGAAATTGTGTATCAGAAGTGCTGAAGTCTGTGTGCAGAATGAGAAACAATCAAAACTCATTATAAAGCTGGAGGCTGAAAAAAGGGCAGATCTTGAAACTATAAGTCACCTAGAAGGGGAAGTTCAATTACTGAACTCACAACTGAACCAACTGACAAAATCTGTCAAGTTGTTGACCAATGGATCAGATAAATTGGAAGAGATCCTACAAGTTGGACAAAATGTGGGAAACAAATCTGGTCTAGGATTTGTGGAAGCTAAGAAACCTGGTGCAGACAAGAAGATCAGGCATGTTAAACAATTGTCAAAGCAGATGTCTCAACACAACTCTCAACATCAGAAATATATGAAGAAAAAATACCAAAGATGGAGATGTCATCATTGTGGGAGGTATGGACACATAAAGCCCTTCTGCTTCAAATTACATGGATACCCTAATCAAAACTCAGGTGCTAAACCTAAGCCAAAAAGGGTACCACATACTCCTCATTGGAAGAAAAAGGCTACTGCCCTGATAGCCCATACTCCCCTGAGAGTGTCTGCAAAGGAAGGCTGGTACTTTGACAGTGGATGTTCCAGACACATGACTGGAATCAAAAATCTCCTCAATAATGTTATGTCTCACACCACCAGTTTTGTGACCTATGGAGATGGTGCTAAAGGTGAAGTCAAAGGAGTTGGTAATTTGGACTGCCCTGGAGGTCCAAGTCTGAATAAAGTACTGCTGGTAAAAGGGCTGACTGCTAATCTCATTAGTATCAGTCAATTATGTGATCTAGGATTCAAGGTCAACTTCTCAAGATCTGAATGTCTAGTAATTAATGAAAAACTAGAAGTTGTAATGAGAGGAATCAGATCCAAAGATAACTGCTACTTGTGGCAGCCTGAGAACACTGATATCTCCACTATGTGTCCAATTACCAAAGAAGAAAAAGAGATGAAACTGTGGCAGCATAAGCTTGGTCCTCTTCATCTAAGAAGAATGAAAAGAGCTATTTCTATGGAAGCAGTCAGAAGAACTCCAAAACTACAGGTTGATAATGTCTGTGATGTGGCAAATAAACTTGAAGAAGAATGTGTTGTCAGAACCATAAGTTATCTTGACAAGGATGTTGGAAATAACAAGTCTAATAAATTCTGTTCCCCTGAAGAAATGAGGCTTGAAGTCTCCTCTCCTATAACTCTCCATCAAAATGGACTGGACAAATAGAAAATTATTCAAGAATCAACCAGAACTATGATTCATATCAAAAGAATGCCTTCCCAACTCTGTGCGGAAATAGTTGCTGCTAGGAAAAACTGTTCTCAAAATATCTGGTCAAAACAGATGCTCACTGAGTATAATGTCACACAAGATGTCGTGACATTGTGTTGTGACAATCTGAATACAATCAATATTTCCTTGAACCCTATTCAGCATAACTGGAACAAGCACATTGACTTTGTAGAGAAGAAGTCATTTAAACTGGAACATAGTTTCTCTAAGCTTCAACTGACTGATTCTTCTACCAAGGCTCTTGTTGGAAATAAACTTGAAAATTTAAGGGGCAGGTTGGGTATTTACCAACATGAGAAATTATAGCAATTAATTTTGCTTAAAACAAAGGTTGAAGGAATTAATTTTATTAAGTCTATCTTTAGTGGGTTAATCATATGCTTTCACAATTCTTTCAAAATCTTTAAGAAGTTGAAAAGACTCCCTTTTGCCTCCTACCTCTCACGTCCTTGCAACCTGTTTCCTCCTCTCAATCAAAGATTTTTCTCAAATTGCTACCATTACTCAAAGTCAATCAAAATGTCTCAGACATCGTCTTCAACCATGGCGACTTCATCATCCTCATCATCTTCATCATCTGACCAAGACTCTAGAGCAATCACCACATGCATAGAATCTGAAGTTCTTGAGGTCACTCCTCTCAGAGAGATGGCAACTGACCCAGCCAAAGTCAAAAAGCTCAGAACCAGACATGCAGGAAGAGCTCAAGCTACAGCCTCTGGTAATTCTTCTCATCCTTCTTCTTCTGTACCAAATAGAGAAGGATCAGTTCAAGTTCATCAAGCTATTGCTAGGCTTGTTACTAGTATACTGAGTGGAAACCAATCTGTACCAGGGATTTCTGTCCCTTTAAATCAAACAGAAAGTCTGAATGTGGAAGTCTCTGAGAATGTAGATGTCACTGAGAATGTTGTGACACAAAAAGACAACATTCAGAACCCTTCAGAAAAGGCTGCTGATCCACCTATCATTGATGTGGATGAAGATTACTCAGATAATGATCTGATTGCTAATGTGAACCCTAGCATAGCTAGGAGATTGATGAAAAGAAAGAGTAATCAGAATGATGCAAAATGTGTGTCCAAAAATAAACCTGCTGCTAAGAAATCTAAGGCTGAAGGCATGGCTGAGAAAAGTATTCAGACAAAAGGGAAGAAGGCCCAGGTGCATACTGCTAGACAACCAATCTCTAAGAAGAGAAAAGAACCTGAATCTTCTGATTCTGATGAGGAATCAGAATTTGAGATTGATGCTGAAGAAACTCCTATCAGAAGGAAGCTCCCCTCTAGCAAAATTGCTAGAGTACCTGAAGTCCCAACAGACAACATCTCTTTTCATCATCCTGACAATGCAAACAGATGGAAGTATGTTTGCTTAAAGAGAATAGCTTTAGAGAGAGAACTCAACAATGATGCCTTGGAGTGAAAAGACATCATGGACCTGATCAAGAATGCTGGACTAATGAAGACAGTAATAAAATTCAACAAATGTTATGAAAATCTGGTCAAGGAGTTTGTAGTGAACTTGTCTAATGATTGTGCTGATGGAAGGTCAGCTGACTTTGAAAGTGTTTTTGTTAGAGGAAGAAGGGTCAAGTTCTCTCCATCAGAAATCAACAAGTTTCTTGGAAGAACAAATGAGGATTGTCCTGATCTGGAGGCAACTGACAATGAAGTTTGTCAAACCATCACAGCCAGGTACATCTTTGAACAAACTTTAAAGCATGCTGGTAGTTATGCTGTCAAAGGACCAATAGCCTTTCCCTCCCTCCTTTGTGGAATCATCCTTGCACAATACCCTGATATCCTTGTGGCAAGAGATACAGTCTGCAAAAGAGCTCCTGCCCTTGGCTTGCACTACAAACTGTTTCAGGGATCTCATGCTCCAGACATTGTCATAACATCAGCTGAGACATCGTCTGTGAAGACCCAGTCCAAGACATCAGATGTCATAGCTGTTTTAAAAGAGACTTGCAAAAAGCTGGATGCTAGGAAAAAGACCCTAGAAATCCTAATTGCCATGCTAGAAAAGGAGGAAGCTGAAGAAAACAGAAGGGAAGAAGGTGTAGAAGCTGAAGGTCATCTCAACATTGAAGAAACTAGCTCCTCTGAGTCTGATGATAGTGCTTGAAGGTTGGTTGCTGTTTGGTGGTGTTGCTGGTTGGTGCTGATATCCGGTGGAGTTTGGAAGTGTATTCAGTTGTTTTCTGTTGCTGCTCTTATTATTTTGTTTTGGATAACTGTATAATTTTATGAACATGTATCTTTGGCCCATTTGTGGCTAAAGAGGGGGAGAATATTTTGGTACTTACTTAATTAGTACTTGACATTCTATTTTTCTGCTGTCACTTATTTCTGCTGCTATCTATCTCTGATTGCTTAGGGTCTTTAGCCAAAAATCTGCCAAAGGGGGAGTTTGTAGGTGTTTAGGTATTGGCTTGCATTTTTGGTAAATCCCAAGTGTATGTGTGAATGCCATGACTGATGTTATAACATTCTAGCTTAGTTTGTACTGATTCATTAGGTACCTTTGCAGAAAAATATTGTCATTCAGGAACTGATGTTTATAACTGTGTATCTGAGCATTTTGCAAAATGATCACATTTTGCTAAATCAGTAGACAGGTTTTCTCAGATGTCATAACAGATGTTAAGACATCCTGTTCTGAACTAACAGGTTTGCAGGTTGGATAAGTCTGAGTTTTTTCAGGAAAATAACTCAGTCTCTCCAGAACAGAATCCTGCGTTTTCTGAGGAGTAACCTAGCTCAACCCTAACCTGGTTAATAAAGTCCTGTGACCTGGTCTTGAGGTCAAACGGAATTAACCCTAGGTTTTTGTGGAAACCCTAACTGAAGTTGCAGCTGCTATATATTCAACAGAGCTGCTGTTTTGCAAGTAATCCCTTTTTGATCAGAAGATCATTTGTAATCTGTATAGGTTTGATTATTGTACTCCAAGCAATTATCATTGTGATAAGTGACTTGGAATAGGTTTTTAATTGTAAGGGTTGTGTAGCACTCAAAGCTTTGAAGCAAGAGTGTTTGAATGTTCCTTGACTAAAGCTGTGAAGCAGAGTCAAGATTAGCTGTGTGCATCACTCAAAGCTGTGAAGCAAGAGTGATTGTGTTGCTTGATTAAAAAGCTGTGAAGCTTAATCAAGTGTTTGTTTTTGAAGAAGTGTATTCATCAAATCATTAGTCAAATTGTTTTATGTATCACTGCTGTGATTGAGGGGGAGTGAGTAGGAACTCAGGTTTAAGTTGTACTTAGATTGAAATTGCATTGGGTAGATTTTAAGTGAAGGAGATAAACTGGTTGGTTTATTCCTGAATTAACATCTCTTATAGTGGATTTCCTCCCTGGCTTGGTAGCCCCCAGAGTAGGTGTTGTTGCACACTGAACTGGGTAAACAATTGACTGTGTTCTTTATTGTTTTTGTATTTACTGTCATATAGTAAGTCAGATACGGTGTCATAACATTGAATGTGACATTGAGTATCTGCAGCCAGAATTTCAGTTATCAAGGTATGTCTTTTGCAGCAGGTCCCTACAGGTAGCCAATAGGTTTATTCCTCTAGCTAGAGATTTACATGAGAATCAGAGGGTGTGTTTAAGCGAACTGCTACTAGTTGATCTTTACGAAAGTTTAAGATCAGCTGTCTCGAGTTTGAAATCTCACACCTCCAAAAACATCCTGTTAGCTGGCCCTTTCTGGTTACTCCAGTTATGGCTTAATGCCATGTTCGAACCTTCACTATCAACTGCCAATACTATTGCTGAACAAGATCCGGAAATAGAGGATCGAATCATCGAAGGCACTAGGCTGCGAAGACTTACCCCACACGATGATAAGGATGACTTCAAAGTTCTCTTCTCCAAATACATAATGATCTTCTCCAAGAGACACAAATTCGAAGAGACCATGGCGCCTTTTTCTTCAAGGACTCATGGACCCTCATGGTTCACCATGGCTCTCTCAGAAGCAATCAAAAGCAAATAAATCCAAGATGTATGGAAAGCCTTTTTGCTTCCCAGACTAATCTCCTCACGAATTACTCCTGCTAAGAATCAAATCTTCCTTTTTGCTTATCAGCCCAACTTCGTTTCGAGACAATTTGGCTTGTGCCAACTAATCCCTGAACCCCTATTCCAAACAGAAAGTGCCATCACCTCTGGGCGAACCTTCAAGGCAAGAGAAGCCAAACTACAACAGGAACAAT
Organism: Vicia faba; assembly: GCA_948472305.1. Classification (NCBI taxonomy): domain Eukaryota; kingdom Viridiplantae; phylum Streptophyta; class Magnoliopsida; order Fabales; family Fabaceae; genus Vicia; species Vicia faba. Next base: position 524,197,425 of record OX451740.1, on the reverse strand, counting down.
ACCAAGGCTTCGCCCACCTTGAACTAATATCTTTCGAACCTACACACCTCACAGCAAAGGGTTTTCTGGAATGGTGGACAAAGTTCTATCAGACTTATATGTTCGATACTCTTACTATTCAACATAAACTAACTGATGCATTCGATGTGCAGGTACAATCCAAGAAAGGTATGTTCACTCATGCCAAAGAGATTAGGGCTTTTCAAAATTATTTCGAAACTACTTATGATCCCACACACTTGGAATCCACTGTGCATCAAGCGACTGAGACCTTGAAGGAAAAATTTAAAGAAAAAGTTTCTAAGTTAAAACTTCCTTCAGGGTTGTCACCTGAGGATAGGTATAGGTTGGCATTCGAAATGCATCCACCTAAATTTCCTAGATTACCTACCTCAGAACTGGCTCTGGCTTGGTTTCCTCCATACCCTTGGTGGTTCACTTGCAAAGAAATGTTCAAATATCTTCAAAAGAAACCAAAGCCATCTGAGACTGTGACATGGGCTCGACATTGGCTCCACGATTTCCCAGGAAATCTTCGCTATGACCTTTCTTCCATGTCGATTAAATCTGATCAAGGCGCAGGTGCGAATGCTTGGGAAAATCCCAAATGTTTCTCACTTTCTCCATTCTTAACTTTTGCCTTAATTGTTTCGATTTTCAGCCATCAGGATAAAGACTGCTGCTTCAAAGTCGAAAGAGGGAAGCGCCGCTCAAGCATCTGTCGAAACCATTGATAATGTGACTCTATCCAAACCAACAACAACTGCTGCAACAACAACAACAACACCAGTAATAACTACTACTTCAACTCCATAGGTAATCACTTAGCCTTGATGTTTCGAATACACTAATGTTTCATGATTTGTATCTAACTTATTGTTTAAATCTTTTCAGACTAACAAACTCCCGCCAACCACTCCAAAGAAAAGAAAAACAAACACTACTGGGGAAGACCCCAATGCTGGAGGGAATTTACCAGCTGCTTCGAAGAAGAAGCAGAAGAAGGAAATTTCCAAAAGTGCTGCACCAACTAGTGTCTCTGGACTCGATTCCAGGGATGCTTCTCCCTTAACTAAATCCAAAATTCCACCTTCGACCTCCAACGTAATGTTGGAACGCATAGCTAGCAACCTCTCTTCTGAGAGTCCACAGGTAAATTGAACTTTTAAATCTTTGACATAATAATTATTCATTACCTTGGTGCATGCTTTTAATATTCTTTTGCCTCTGTAGGACATTTTGAATCCATCTCTTACCACTTCGACTTCACCATCAAAAACTGCTTCTCCGATCAACTCTTCTCCTCAAGGGGATTCCAGTAACCTGGTGCAGAACAAAGGGTCCTCCAATATGGAGGTTCTGGCTGGGGCTTCAGAGCAGCAAGATGATCAGAGTACTTATCCTCCTCTAAAAGAAACAAATGAAGCAACGCTTCATGAATCTGCAGAGACTTTACAAAGAACTTCTCTTCAAAAGTCCCCTCTTGAAACCCTTCAAGAGGATACAAAGGACATTCACGCTGAAGGAGAGAAAGCTGATTCTGATCAAAGAAACAAAGAATCTGCAGAGGAAGGGTCTGAGGAAGAAGATGCCAACGATGGTTCGACTGCTGGGACAGAGTCAGATGCAAATAGCAGCGAGAACGAAGATATCGAATTGGTGGATTTGGATGATAATGAAGAAGATAATGAGCATGAAACGAATGAAGGTGACGGTGATGCGACCAATAAACCCATGGAAGTCGAAATGGATGTGACTCCCCTGCGCATGGAACTCCCTCAACCGTCTCTATCCCGAATGACTGAAGAGGAGCTTGCTCTCCTGAGACGAAATGACCCTATTGGGTACATGAAGGCAAAGCTAGCTCAAAGGGATATTCCACCTGCTAGGGCTGGTACAAGTTCGACTAGCCATCTGTTGCCCACAGATGATAGAATTGTACTTCTTAACAGGATTAGGAGAACAATTCTTGATGTGGATTTGTTCGAAGTGCTCAAACAGGATAGCATAGCTTGCTACACTATGAAGGAGTTACTTACAAAAGTCAACCTTGCTACCTGCTCCTTGCCAGTTAGCACTATCTTGTTCGATCTTCAATCTCTGCTAGACAACGTGACTGGGTGCCTTCTCCAAGATGAATTTACTGCCAGAAAGGTTCAAGAAAAACGAACTTCAATGGATGCTGCTTATGAGCATGCTTCGAAACTCTCTCAAGAAGCTGAGGATCAAGCCATGCATCTAAAGCAAGCAAAAATTAACTATGAAGCTCGAGCTGAGTCCATCCTTCTCTGGGAAAGGCAAATTCAGGAACTTCAACAGAAGGTTAAGGAGGCTCAAGAACAACAATTAGCCTACGAAACCAATACTGCTGGCAACCAATTCGAAGAGCTCCTCAACAAAGGGCTTGCAGAAATAGAAACCGCATAACAACTCAAGGGAGAAGTGGCTACCTTAGAGGGAGCAAGACGTTTTACTCAGCAAAGGCTTGAGTCTTTTCGAAGTACCTTTAACAGATTGAAGAATAATGTCTATTTTTAAATCTTAGTGTTGATTTGGTTGAAATTTGGTTTTTGTATGTAATATCTGAACAACGCCATTTTGGCAACCCCATATTACCATTTTGGCATTTTTGATATTTTGATTACGTTGTTATTATTCGAATCTCCTGCAGGCGTGGCTTATATTTCTTTAAATATTTCCCATTAACCTTTAGGATACGTTTATCATCCATCAACTCTTCGATTTCATATGCATTGTTTGAAAATACCTTTATTATTCGAAAAGGTCCTTCCCAATGAGGTGACCATTTACCTAACGTTTTATTTTTTTTGTCCATGGGAAATATGACTTTCCAGACTAAGTCATTAATAATGAATGCTTTTCCATTCACCCTTTTGTTATATGTCCTGGCCACTCTTTCCTTTTGTCTCATCAGGATTTCCAATGCATGCAATCTAACTTCGTCCAATTCAACTAACTCATTCATCATCATCTCCCAATATAATGCAGCTGAAATTTCGTTTTGTCTTTGAATTCGAACTGATTGTAGATGAATTTCTACTGGCAGAACTGCATCATGACCAAATGTGAGTTGGAAAGGCGTGGTGTTAGTAGCTTCTTTAGGAGATGTTCTACAGGCCCATAGTATTTGGTCCAAAGTTTTATGCCAGTTCCTTGGCTTTTTACCAATATGTTTCTTGATTAACCCTATTATCACTTTATTAGCTGCTTCGACCTGACCATTTGCTTGAGCATAATATGGCGTTGATGTCAGTAATTTAAACCCCATCTCTTGAGCAAATTCTTGCATCTTTCTACCAGTAAACACAGAACCTTGGTCTGTGGTTATGCTCTCTGGCAATCCGAACCTATAGATAATTTGTTTCTGTATGAACTCAATAATAGCCTCTTGATCAGCAACTATCAATGGTATTGCTTCGACCCACTTGGTAAAATAATCTATTCCTACCAAGATATATATCTGTCCTTTAGACGAAGCAGGATTTATTTCTCCTATTAAATCCAATGCCCATCCTCTAAATGGCCATGGTTTAATGATTGAATGCAACTCACTTGCAGGGGCATGTTGAATCCCTGCATGCTTCTGGCATTCTTCACAACTTTTAGCAAAGTCTATACAATCTTTGAGCATGCTGGGCCAATACATGCCATATCGAAATAACAGCCATTTCATTTTATGACCTGCTTGATGTGCCCCACATGCCCCATTGTGGACTTCTGACAATGCTATGTATGCCTCACTTTCTCCTAGGCATTTCAGTAATACGCCTTCTTGGGTCTTTTTGAACAATTTGTTCCCCATGAGGACATATGACAATGCTCTATATTTTATCTTCCTATCAACATTCGAAGTTGGATTTGTTAAATAGCTCACAAGTGGACTTCGCCAATCTGCATCTGATAAAGCGTTTATGGCTAATATTTCGAATCCCTGTTTCTCAGCATAACCCAATTTCATACTCTCTAGATCTGATGGTATGAATCTAGTAGCCAAAACTCTACCTCTTAATTCGAACAGATCCTCAAAGTTTTTGGCAGAAACTCTATAGCCTGAAGCCAACTGTGCTAAGTCATTTGCTTCTTGGTTTTCTATTCTTGGTATATGTTGAATATCCATGTATTCAAATTTTCTAAGTAGCCTGTTAACTATGACGAAGTATATCATCATGTTTTCCTTTATGCATTTATACTCCTTTGTTATTTTCTTGACTACTGACTCTGAGTCTCCTTTAATTTCGACTCTAGTTGCCCCCAATTCCAATAAAGCTTCAAGTCCAACAATAAGCGCTTCGTACTTAGCTTCGTTGTTCGAGCAACGAGGACCATCTAATTTATACTTGAATTTTGTTGGAATTCCTTCAGGAGAAATTATAAGGACTCCAACACCACCACCATTCTTGTGGGTCGAACCATCAAAGTATAATTTCCAAGGTTGCATTTCGACGTAACTCATGACAGTCTGTTCAACCAATGAATGGTCCACAATGAAATCAGAAATCACTTGGCCTTTCACAGCTTTTAAAGGCATAAAAGTCAAAGAATATTCTGTTAAGGCTAAAGCCCATTTGCCAACTCTGCTATGCATTATTGGTTTTGAAAGCATGTGTTTAATGACATCGAAATGAGATGAAACATAAACATCAACAGGCTTTATATAATACTTGAGTTTCATACAAGAAAAGTACAGACAGAGACATAGCTTTTCTATATTGCTATATCTAGTCTCTGCATCATTCAATACTCTACTTAAATAGTATATGGCTCTTTCGATGCCATTGCTATCTTCTTGTGCTAACATACTACCTATACTAACTTCAGAGGCAGATATGTACAATCTCATGGGCTTTCCCCATGAAGGTGGAGACAATATGGGAGGCTGAGAGAGATATCTTTTTATCTTGTCAAATGCCTCCTGATGGGCTTCGTTCCACTCGAAGGCTTGGCCTTGCTTTAAACGAAGCAACAGAGAGAAAGCTTGGGTTCTTCCACTCATATTCGAAATGAACCTTCTGAGAAAGTTAATCTTCCCTAGCAAAGATTGCAGCTCCCTTTTTGACGTAGGTGCTTTCGTCTCCATTATGGCTTTGGTTTTATTTTGGTTGATCTCAATTCCTTTTTTATGAACCACAAAGCCAAGGAAATCTCTAGCCTGCACAAAAAATGCACATTTAAGGGGATTCATCTTTAAGCCATGTTTTCTCATTCGTTCGAATGATTGGCTCAAATGATGCAAATGGGTTTCTGCAGATATAGATTTGATGACTATATCATCAATATACACCTGCATAAAGGTTTCAATGAAATCATGGAAAATCGAATTCATTGCCCTTTGATAAGTTGCCCCAGCGTTTTTTAAACCAAAAGGCATCACCACCCATTCGTAGGTGCCTAAGGCTCTTGGGCAACGAAATGCTGTCTTGGCAACATCTTCTTCAGCAATAAAAATCTGATTATACCCAGAGTATCCATCTAACATACTTAAATATTTGAATCCTGCAGCAGAGTCTACTAACATTTCTGCCACAGGCATGGAGTACTCATCTTTAGGGGTTGCAGTATTTAAATCCCTAAAATCTATGCAGATTCTCAGAGAACCATTTTTCTTAATAACAAGCACTATATTTGCTAACCATTCGACATACCTTGTGGTTCTGATGAATCTGCAACGCAGCAACCTTTCGATCTCAGCTTTGATCTTTGTGAGAACCGCTGGTGCGAATCTTCTAGGAGTTTGCTTGATGGGCTTCTTGCCATCCTTGATTGGAAGTCTATGTTCCACTAACTCCCTCTTTAAACCAGGCATTTCGTCATAATCCCACGCGAAGCAATCTTTGTTTTTCTTGAGGACTTCGATCACTTCCTGCTTGAGGCATGGGTTAAGTTTTGCACTTATGTAGGTTACTCTTTTCGTTTTCTCATCCCCTAAGTTCACTTCTTCGAGTGGATCCTGCGCCAACATTTTGACACCTGAGTCTATGGGGTCCCTTTCGAAGCCTAGGGGTTCTTTATCATAGATGGCGTCCAGCCTTTAATCTATTTCAAATTCTTCAAAGGGTGAGCCTTTCGAGCTACCCCCATTTATTTCGTTCATTTTTACATCTAGTTTATTCATTTCAGCCTCTAAGGCCGCCTTTGATTCGTTCTCAACCATATAGGCCGAAATCCTTTCGAAAAAGGAGGACTCAGTCATGAGCAAGGTTGTCGAATTCCCAGCCTGCTGGCCGTCTTTGTATAGTACTTTCGACTCCTTCATCTTCACTGATTATTCTTCTATCCCAATATATGCCATCATGGCGAAGGGTCATATAGTAGTGGGCGTTTCTGGTTTCGTTGATTTCATCATTTGGGACACAAGGAGCAATTTTTGCCAGATGTTTGTCATAATTCCTCTTGTCAACTAAGTTGACTGCTGACATGAAGTAACTCTGGTCCGCTTCAATGTTTTCCACGATCCCATCTTCTCTCCATAAAACTAATCGCTGGTGCATTGACGAAGGAACTGCCCCTACGCCATGGATCCACTCCCTTCCCAGCAACAAGTTGTAGTTGGCCTTGGCTTCGATCACCATGAACATGGTGGGCCTACATCTTGAGCCTATTGTCAAGTCCAATTGAACCACCCCCAGTGTTTTGCCTACCTTCCCTTCATAATTGGATAGAACCATGTTGTGTGGCTTGATGTCTCCTTCGCGTATTTCTAACCTTTTCAGCATGAAATGGGGTATTAAGTTGACTGCAGCGCCCCCATCCACTAGAACCTTATTCACGCCATGGGCACCAACCTTTGCTCGAATAAATAATGGATTCAGATGATTCTTCATAGCTGGTTCTGGACACTCGAAGAACGCATTCTGCTCCTCGACAGCTCCATTATCCATCACATAGTAGCACACAGGCCTATGCTTCATCAGATCTATGGTATCTTCTTCCTCATACTCTTCGATTTCAGTTTCCTGTCCAAACTCACAAGGAAGCACAGATACCGCGTTGCAATTGATATTGAACGAAGACTCCCCCTCTGATTCGAAGTTGTCCGTTAGCATATCTTCGTCTTCTTCTGGACCTGGAGTGTATTCCTTTGGTTCAGTTGGTTGTACTTCAGAGAAGAGCCTCCTATTAACTGGGGGTTTGTCTTCAGTTTGATTTTTTGGTGTGGGTTTGTTGGTGCTAAATTCACCTTGGTTCTTTATTGAAGTTGCCCCTTTATTTGCCACAGCTTCCCTTTCAGCCTTTCGAATTCTCTGTTGCCTTCGCCATTGAGACCTTGACATGGGGTTTCTTCCTTTGTAGTTCTCTAATCTCACTTCTTCCCTCTTCGCTATGTTGAACTGCCTTCTATATGTCATAGCATGGCGTGCGTTTCGTTCATTGTTTCTCCATTTGTCTTTGCCTTTGTCATTTCTGACTTGCAGCCACTTATCTGTTGGCACTTCAGCAGGGATTTTGAACGTCACTCTTCGAGCACCCTTGGGATGAGGACTATCAGGCCTTCGTTGTTTGTATCTGCTATCAAAACGTGGGCCCATATGAACAGTCTCTTGGTGGTTCCAGCAAGGGGCGAAAGGGATTGTTTCGAAGGCTCTGGCCATGCTTTCATCATACACAGCGGAACACCTTGGGCATATCAAGCATTTGGTTGCCCCTTTGTAGCAGCGAAGCACAAATTCCAACAAACTTTCTCCAGCTTTAGGATAAAACCTGAATAACTGGTTATCCTGGCGCCAGTTGTTGCCAGTTCGCGCCCTTTGTACCCTCTCGAAGTTTGCAGCGATTCTCTGATTGCAGAGGATGCTGCACCTAGGGCATAATATCATTCATGTATCTTCTTTGTGGCACATCATGAGGTAATCCTTAAGACTAGCTTCTCCAGCATGATTATCCTCCATTTTATACTTTTCTTTTTCTAAATATCTCTCCACCTCCTCCATTTCAGAGCGAGGTCTCTCCATATCCACCATGTTTACCTCAACATCCTCCCCCTTAGTATCATCATCTCCCCATCCTGTGGGTTTTATATCTTCAATGTGGACCTTTGAACTCTCAGTGGCAGAATATTTGACCAAGTAGTCAAACTTTCCACTGGGTTCCCCTAAAGTATCCCATATTTCTTTCTGAGGGGAGGTTGGCTTCGTGATTTGGACTTTCTCCAATTCTAGCCTCAGGCCTTCAGTAACCTGTGTCAACTCCTGGTTTTGGTTTTCCTGGCCTTTAGTAGCCTGGATTTCTTTTGCAACAGCTAAAGGTGCTGCTTCGATCGAAGTCTCTGGTTGCTTGTGGATGTCTTCAGTGACCTCCTTATTGACTTCGACTATCACCCAACTTTCATTTTCAGTACCTTTCTCTCCTACTGGAGCGTCACTTTGGTCATCTTCCACCATGTTAATTTCCCTAATGCATGCAGGCTCAGAGTAATTGGTGTCTGCGACGTCCAAAGGATCTTCATCTACTTTCATTTTTGCTTTATCAGCGAACTTCAGTCTGCCATCTTTAATTGCATTCTGAATTAGGTCCCTGAAAAGAAAACACTGTGAGGTTTTGTGGCCTAGGAAACTATGATACTTGCAAAATCCTCTTTTCTTTCTTTGATCTAAAGGAGGTATTTTGACATTTGATGGCACAATGAGTTGGCTATCTTTGATAAGTAAATCAAAAATCTCGTCACACTTAGTGACATCGAAGGTATAAACCTTCTTTGGGAATTTGTCACTTTTCTCATTTTCAACAATTTCTTTCCCTTTTGTGGGAACTAATAATTTGTAGGAGTAAGGTGGTGCCTGTTTTAATTCAGCGAGGTCGATTTTGACCTCTTCGAATTCGAATTCAGGATAATCTTCTGTTTCCTCAGTTCTAACATAGGAGATCCTTTCCTTCTTATTATTTTTAAAGACTCTGGCCTTTTCGGCCTTTAGCCTTTTGACCTGTCGAACCCTATCGGCTAATTGAGCCATATCCCTCAAGTATTGAGTGTCTAATTTCTTTCGAATAGAGTAATCCAGGCCGCCAGCAACCATTTCGACTAACTCATGTTCAGGAACTACTGTAAAACATCTAGATTTCAAGAGCCTGAATCTATTCAGATAATCATCTATGGGTTCAGTAAACTTCCTCTTGACACTGGCTAGTTCCTTCAGACTTATTTTTGATTGTCCCATGTAGAACTGTTCATGGAATAATCTCTCCAAAAAAGCCCACGTATCAATGGACCCAGGAGGCAAAGTGGTGAACCATGTGAAAGCGTTCTTAGTCAGGGAACTTGGGAAATATTTGATCCTAAGGTCTTCATTATTGGCTATATCTCCTGCTTCGGTTAGATACCTGGCTATATGTTCGATTGTTGACTCATTGGTATCCCCAGCAAACTTTGTAAACTTAGGGACTTTATATCCCCTTGGTAAATCAGTGTGCATTATGTAATCTAATATAGGGGAGGCATAATTTGACCTTCTAATTCATGTGTTGAGGCCATTCTGGGCCATGATTCTCTCTATCATGGTGGTTAAATTATTTTCTGCCAAGATGTTATCGTTTCGAATTCTATGAACGACTGCATCAGCATCTTGATTTCGACCCACCATGACAACCCCTCTAGGTTGTTCTTCTCGAAACTCTGGGACTTCTAGCCTTTCGACCCTTGCCCCTGGTTCCATAATTTCCCTTTGTGGGCCTTGGATCATTGGGACTTCTAACCTTTGAGCCCTTGCCCCCAAATTAACCTCCTCTCTGGCTGGTCTATAGGGTGGGTCGTTAGCAACTTGTTCTATAATACATACGTTCGCTCGAACTCCCGCCTGATTCTGCCTACGCCTTTCTGGGGGAGCGAAGAAATCTGCTATTCGACTTATGTTATCTGCGTTTTCTCTGTTTGTCACAGTCACATTTTGTACTATTGGGGCAAATATCTCCTGCATAGTTTGTGCTAATACTCCTATCATATTATGGTTACTATCATCCATTAATTGCCTAAAGGCCAACTGATTTTCTATGGTTAAGATAGGCATTGCACTATAACCTACTGACCCTTGGTTATTTGTCATAAACTGATTTGCCCCAGACCCAGACCCTAATTGTGGTGATGAATTCAATGTGGAATTGTGTAAGCCTGCCATAAAAGATGTTGGCATTCCATAAGAGGAATTTCTGGCTCTATTACCATCGAAACCGGGTGGTCTAGTTAATGGGGTGACGAAATGAGTTTGTGTCCCTGATGGTGGGACGAATCCCCCAGGGTAACCAATGGTTCCGGTATTTCCTAGGATCGAACTATTAGTTGATATGCCACTTATTCCATTAGTGGCTACATTACTGGTAGAGGATGCAACAGACTGTGCATTCGAAGGGATTGCATTAGATGTTCCCATCGAAGCAGACATATTAGTGCCTGTTGTATGTGGGATATTTTGTTCCCCTTGTTGATTGTCAGAATTAGACATCTTGTTTAAACGTTTTCTCCTGGATAAGGGTTGGTTTCTATTGGTTATTCTACCACTTTTAAGGTTCATAAAACAACAAACTTATCACTCAAAGAGTACTTTTACAATGGTTACGTCTCAACAATTTGTTATTTTGTTCTAAATTTCGTAATGACCAATGACGCGTCCCACCGGGTGTGCCAATTTGTTTACAGTGATTTCTGGTAAACAACCGCTAGTCCTCCAAACTATCAAATAATCTTAATGACTGTTATTCAATCTCTCTGGTAACTTGCAGGATCGACTAGATTGATCCTAGGATGTATTGGTCATTTGGATAACTCTCATTATAGAACTGATATTCATGGTTGGTATTTAGAATGTTGTATAGGTGTTTAACTTATTTCGATTACTCTATTAAAGATCTAATAACATGATCAAGTAAATGCGCGCGAAACTAAATTGCATGAATAAAGTTCAATTGTAAAGACATATAAAACTGCAGAAAAGACAAGTAAATGACTTCGAAATGTAAAGGCATGTAATGTAAAAGATTCTCTTGAATGTAAAAGATTCAAAATATGAAGAAAGCGTTTTAATGCAAGAAATCAGTAAAATGACTTTAAATGAAAAAGGTATTCGAATGATAAAAGCATGAAGATAAAGGCATGAAATATACAAAAGTTTCTGAAATGTAAAGTATTTGAAATGGAAAGAAAACATTTAAATGTAAGGCATCAGTAAAAAGACTTCGAATAAAAATATTTTAATGCAAAGGCTTTTGAATGATATTGACATGAAGATAGAGGAAAATACTGGAAATGATAAAGAGTTTTATTAAATCATAAACACTTGGTGTTATCATACGTACATTGCTCGTGCATTCGTTTCCCTAGCCATGTGGTATTTTGAATGTTTACTGAGTTTTTGTACAATAGATATGACACACGAAATCCTAATGCTAAGACTTCTATTTATACTACTTCGACCATAACGGTCTTGCTATAAGATTCTGCCACGTTCAGAACATGCAAAGCAATGCCTCTCTCTAGCTTCCACGCGTCCTCGAATGCTCCAGGGCATATATTTTAAATTTCGAACATCCCGCTTGCATTTGAATTTCAAATGTTTTGGAACTTCTTCGCTTCGAACGCATTTCTTGGACACAACCTTGTTACCATTTCGAGACTTCTTTGAATATATCCCCATAACTGTCACTCGAAGCTCCAAGCTTTGATATGCCCATTCGAAGTACTGCTTCTACCATTTCGAAACATGGCATCCTGCTTTATTCTAATCGAAACATCCAACTTGCTTTGCTTCGAACAATATCATCAAAATCTTCAGCCAACACAAAGTCAGAAAGACTTACCTTGAATCTGGAGCATATGCTTGGAGCTTTGGGCTGCTACCTTTGGATGTTATGGAATCAGCAAGAGTAACGAAAGAGGAAGTGCCAAGCTCTTTGATTCAAAAGGAAGAACAAAGGTTTGGTTTTCTGTTTTGGATTTCTGGATTTTTTATGAAGGTTTCAACTTCCTTTTCTCTCCCTTTTTTACCAATCTCTCTTCCAAAGCCAGCCTCTCCCTCAAAGCCCAACCCCTTGAACGTGTGATGGGGCAAAGTATTTATAGGTGAATTTGTTGTGATTTTGGAGGGAAAGACAAATGGGATTTTAAAATCAATTTGGCATCCTGCTCCCTTGCTTTTTCATCACTGTTTTCGTATGCTAGTTTGGTGCAATTATGGGATGCAGGCATAGGCTGAACTAGCTTCTGATTAGCAGCTTTTAACCATGCTTAAGCTGGAGTTGTAAGCAGGATTTAAGGAAAAGCAAAACAAAGCATGGGCCTAGTAACAAAGTTTGTTACCCCAAGATAGGAGAGGTACACATGGTGAAAATCCTTTGGATAAAGACTCAGAAAGTGGTTGTGAGCATTAATGACAATGAGACTTATCACAACCAGAAATCCTGCAATGTGAGATTCTACACCAAGGCTTAGTTCTGGATCAGAAGTTTTGCTTCAGCGTAGCATCCAACCTCTAATCTTTGTATCTTCTGGCTCCAACATGTTCTGAAGGAGTTTCCAGGCTCTCCAGGAAGTTTGTAACACGCTTTGCAAACCTTCTTTGAATTGCTCTTGCAAACTCTGACTGAAGCTTTTGTGAAAACTTGCCCAGAAGTTCTGACCAAACTCTTCCTTGAGAGTGTCCAGAATTTGCTGAGTGTTATGGTGATAATCTGGTCAGAAGTTCTGAGTTTTGTCATGATTCTTAAACACTTAGAAAAAATTTCTAAGTATTTAGAATTTGACTTTTCCAAAGTAAAATTTGACTTTTGGATTCCTTGATGAAACAAACTTCATATTCCAACATGTCTTGATGAAATATGATTTTTGAGATTTGATTTTGATCAAAAGTCAAAGTTGGACTTCTCAGTGTGCAAATGACCATTTTGCCCTTGTAGATGACTTTTCTTGAAAAATTGCAGTTCAAGGCTTGGAATTGGATGGAAGCAAACTTGAGGATCCAGGGTGATTCTTTGAGAAATGACAGGGCAAATTTTGGGGTACAACACTGATCATAAGGGAGTGGTTACTGTAACACCATAAACCCCACGCATGAAAAATCACATGATTTAATTATAAATACAACCACATAGGGTGTCACACACATCCTGCTCCGTAAGTCGAGTTTTCAACAGAATATTCCAAAAGCATACATTTGTAATTGGCATGTTCTCACGACATCCAACACATCTGAATTATACATGAAATATTTACACGACATCCAAATCATCTGATCGGTATCATATTTTTATGCAATAATATATTTCATAGTATGTCATTGCAACAAAATCATTAATAGAAAAATTAATAACAACATTTCAACTCATGGAATTTAGTCTCATAAAGATTAATTTCATAACATAAGCAAATGAGATATGACAATCAACTCAAAATAACTTAGTATTAACCATAACATAATATAAGTGGTCTTTAACTTCCACCTAAATGACATAAGAATCAATACAATGTTTATCCCAACCTGATGTTACACGATCAGAGAAAAGAACCACTAGTAAAAATGATATACTAAAGAAGTAAATCCAAGGCTATCTTCTACCTACTTCAATAGTGCTACTCTTAAGTATCTGCACGATGTCCATGTAAAGGCAATATTTAAACAGAAGGTGTGAGAATACAATTCAATAATTAGCGGTGAAAGTAATCGAAAGTAGATTAATTAACAACATCACACATTAATTATAACAATATCAACATATATAGTATTTTATTCCACAATTCATAACACCAAAAGTAATCACCAAATGCAACACAAATGCAATGAACTCAACAACTGACTTAATATACATGTGGTGCCAAATTATAAACACTTAGGTCCATTTCACTCCATGATCCCTATCACTGGATTGATTCCCTCTTAGAACCATAGCACCCAAAATCATCATCATCACCATCGGTAATGCTTCACTAATTCCCCATAATATGAATTAGCTACTCGCATCAGATCCATCACCATAGAATTAAGACTCATCACAAAGAACCGAAGTTCAAACAACATGAATACACAAACTCTCAATCATGCAATAATAACACATACACATTGAACTCTCTTCTTATTGTGTATGCCCACCAACATCAAAATTACCATCAAAATAACATGCATATGTTTGGACATACAACATCATCATAATATCATACACCACACACAATATTAATTTATACTATTGCATCCAACAAGAACGTCAACTTCAGCAACTTAACATATTCATATTCATCAACATACAATCATGTTATTTCATTATACCATAAAGTTTCATTGTTAACCACTTATAATTAACATTTTCAATATCATAAGATCATCACAAGATAACATTAACAAATACGCATAATACTCATCACTTATTCATGTTATCATGATACATTCAGTCTCTGAAACTAATTCCATTTTATGAAGAATTGCGTTAGTTTTCCAGCGCTTCAAACTGGGCGATATTTGGACTTACGGATCAAAAGTTATGGTAAAAACAAAATCTGAACAAAATCAGCCTAATCAACGACAGTTGGACCGTCACTGTAACTAACACCAGCTTTTTCACAATGCTATAAACCGTTGCAGAATGCAGAATTATGCATTTCCACCATTGGAGGCCTTCCATACCTTCAATTTCAATATCGTAAAAATTTCAAACGCTCAGAAAATTACAACCTATGCAATACCCTAATTATCTCAAGTTAGTTCACACTTTTAACACCATTAAATCATGAATTATTCATCAAACTCATGCCCTAAAACATCTAATTCACACAAATTTCATCATAATTCAATTTATTTATGGACACCACAACAACAACAAATTAACACACTTGAACCTAATCTATATTATAGCATATCAAAAACACTATTATCATCATAGTTCAATAGAAAACTGAAATCCTACTCTACCCTTTTATCACGCCTCTATTATTGAACCAAATTCTAACCCTTACCTTGAATTCCTTGTAAAAGTTCAAGCTTTTAGCTATGGCTTCTCCTTCCCAGAGCTCTCATTAGGTTTCCCTTGTTTTTATCTACTCCTGTCTCTTTTCCTCCAATTCCAAAAGTTCCACGTACAGTGAACTTTTTCCCTCACTCCTCTTATTATAAATCAAAACCTAATTATATATTTCTAATATTCCACCAAAGCCCAACTTATTAATAACTTACATTATTTACTTTAATTCTCTATATTTTACACTTTCCACCCAAAACTCATTATTTCTCATTTAATAAAAAAAACTAAATAATCTACTATCATTCAATTATTATTAAATTAATTCTAGTTAATCCTAAATAGTCTTCATTCTCTCTAAAACCTCAATCTCAAAGTCATGCAGCCTTATGACCCACCCTTAATTAAGACAAAAATATACAAGAGATCCTTTAAGTTATTTGTTTGTAACAGGTTGGTACTTTTAAGTTTTTTATGCAACAATTTGGTCATTTAAGTTATCAAATATGTGCACTGTTATCCTTTTTTAACAGGGAAAATATACTAATTGTGGATGCAATTATTTTTAATGGTATGAAAATGGTAAAGTCCAACCAGAAATACAACATTCAACATTTTTAAATGTTCAAAATGTGAGAAAAAGAGGTAGAAACCACTCTAAAGGACTAAGTTGTTACCAAAAACTTAAGGAACCAACTTGTTACAAAAAAATAACTTAAAGGACACCTAGTATAATTTTACCCTTAATTAATTAGTGCTCAGAACAAATCAAATACATTTATATAATTTTAACTAATTATACCACATATTAGATAATTAAATAAAAATATAAAAAATTGATTAAATACATGAATCAAATTTTAGGGTGTTACAACTCTCCCCAATTAAAGAAATTTTTTGCCCTCGAAAATTACCTCAAGTGACGAGATTCAAATACAAACCTCTCATCTTGCTCTCAAGCTACCAAGTCATGTTCCCACCATCTGATCCTCCCCAAGCTACCTTCACAAAGACAATCTTGATACCACATAACTGCTTCACTTCTCGGTCCACTCTCTACACAGTGATGTCTCAATAGTCAGATTATCTCTCACATATACATCATTCACTTGGATCACATGAGACGAATCCAGAATGTATCTCCTCAACTGAGACACATTGAATACACCATGAAGATTCATAAGCGACAGTGGTAAATTAATATGATATGCCACCTATCCTATGTTATTCAAAATCTCGTACGGACCAATGAAACACATAGTCATTTTTCGAGACTTCAAAGCTCTATCCACATCAGTTACCGGAGAAACCCTTAGAAACATAGGATCTCCCTATTGGAACTCGAGTGCTTTCCTTCACTTAACATGTTAGCTATTTTGGAGATTTTGAGAAGCTCTTGTTTTCTCTTGAATTACTTTTATCTTCTCAGTTGTGTATTGGACAAGCTCAGGTCCAATCACCATATTATCTCCCAACTCATACCAGCATAAAGGTATCCTATATCTCCTACCATACAACACCTCATATGGTGTCATTCCAATACTAGAATAGAAACTATTGTTATAGGTAAACTCAATCAATCACAAGTGGATATCCCAAACATCTCCTTGTTCTATCACATAAGCCATCATCAAATCCTCAAAGATCTTGATAGTCCTCTCTGTTTGACCGTCCGTATGCAGATGATAAGCAGAGCTCAACTTCAACTTAGTACTCAACACAGTTTGCAAACTCTCCCAGAAACTTGATATAAATCTCAGATCCATATATGACACAATACTCATAGGGATACAATGTACTTTCACAATATCCTCAATATACAACTAAGTTAGCTTCTTCAAAGGACGATTGATCTTTATCAATATAAAATGAGTCGATTTGGTTAATATGTCAATTATCACCCAAAGAGGATCACATCCCTTCAAATTCTTCGATAATTCTGATGTTTAATCTTTGACTTCTGGCAAGTCAAACCAGCATAGACAAATTTAGCAACATCTTTCTTCATCCTTGGCCACCAAAACATCTTTTTCAAGTCTTGATACATTTTGGTCGCACCTGGATGAATACTCAACCTACCACGGGGTCCTTCCTCAAGAATACTCTTCTTAAGTCCAGACACATCTAGAACACACACTTGATCTCTTAATCTCATCACACCATTATTGTCGTTTTTGAAGTCATCACTTTTACCTTGGTCGATTAGCGACAACCTGTCGATCAATACCAAATCCATCTTCTGCCCTTCCATGATATCGTTAAGAACGTCACTGGTCAGCTTCAACATACCCAAATTTACATTTTAAGGTGTCTTTTTACATACTAAACTCATTTCTCTGAATTTCTCTATTAATTCTAACTCTCGAACCATAAGCATCCACATGTGTAATAACTTCATTCTCAACGCATTAACTATGACATTAGCCTTACCAGGATGGTATTTCAGCCCAAAATCAAAATCTTTTAACAACTTAAGCCATCTTATTTGCTTCATGTTCAACTCCTTCTGATCAAATAGATACTTCAAACTTTTATGATCATTGCACACTTCAAACCTGAAACCAAAAAGATAATTCCTCCAAATTTTCAATACAAAAACCATAGCCTCTAACTCTAGGTCATGCATAGGATAATTCCTCTCATGAACCTTTAACTGTCGAGAAGCATATGCCACAACCTGACCATTATTCATCAGTACACCGCCTAAACCCATCTTTGATGCATCACAATACACTACAAAAGGTTCAGTGGGGTTTGGCTGAATCAAAATTGGAGCAGTCGTCAACTTCTTATTGAGTTCAACAAAATTTTCTTCACATGCAACATCGAACACATAAGCTTGAATCTTTCAATTCAACTGAGTCAAAGGCAATTCTAACTTTGAGAAGCCTTATATAGATCTACAATAATAACCATCTAAGCCAAGGAAACTTCTAATCTCAGTAGCAGACTTTAGAGTCTCCCACTGTAACACAACATCAACTTTCGGATGATCAACAATAATCCTCCACTAGAAATCACATGGCCAAGAAAACTCACTTCTTTTAAGAAGAATACACACTTGGATAACTTGGCATAAAGCTTATTCACACTCTACACCTCCAATACAACTTTAAGATGCTTCTCATGCTCTTCTTCTAGTTTATAATATATTAATATGTCATCGCTAAACACCACCACAAACTTATCTAGATAAGGATTGAGGATCATTTTCATATAATCCATAAACATACCTTGCATATTCAACACTTAAAATGGAATTACTGTAAACTCATAAGGACCATACCTCGTTCTGAAGGTGTTTTTCAGAATGTCTTCTACTTTAACATGAATCTGATGATAGTCAGACTTCAAATCTATCTTGTTGAAAACACGAGCGCCAACCAAATGATCCATCAAATAATCGATTCTCGAAAGAGGATACTTTTTCTTCATAGTTACTTTATCCAACTGTCTATAGTCAACACACAACCTCATGCTACCATATTTATTCTTTACTAGTAATAAAAGAGCACCCCACGGAGAAACACTTGGCCGAACAAACCTCTTCTCAAGTGATTCTTCCAATTGTTCTTAAATTCACTCAACTCTGAAGGAGACATGATATAAGTAGCCATTGACACCATACTCATACCTGGTATTAGGTCGATGGAAAATTCCACATCGTTCTCTGGAGGTAAGTCACTGATATTATCTGGAGACACTACTATAAATTTGCACACCATAATGAAACAACCGACAAAATAAATTATCAAGATGAAAATCAATGAAGTCGTCATCGAACGTTTTTTATCCCACGGGAAGGGAAAGGTGAACATCGAGTAAACGTGAGAAGGGTGAAATTAATGTCAAACAACCGAGAGATACGGTTAAGGGAGTCAATTACGCAAGGGGAAGGTATTAGCACCCCTCACGTCTGTGGTACTCCATGAGATCCACTCTTGTTGTTCTAATCAAAGGGTGTGTTCAAATATAAAGCTTATGAGCTAAGGAAAAAATGCAAAGAGGGAATGCATGCAAAAGAAAACACGGGGCAATGAAGGAATATTTACAAACTTTTGCTCGCCTGGACCCCACAACCAAATTCCTACCTATCCCTTTTAAGGAACTAGAGCATCATAGTTCGACTCAAAAGTTTCTGTTTGTTGTATGTTTGTTACCTTGATAAAGGGTTTTAAAAGAAAAGCTAAGCGAAAAAATGAAGTTTAAATTGGTTGGTGTTTTTACCTTGAAAAAGGGTTTTGTATTATTAGAGTGTTTTATGCATTTGCCTAGAAAAAGGTTTTAGCTTTAATCATGCAAAAAGAAAAAGAAAAACATCTAAGGGAAACTATCGAGCTTTATCCCTAATATTATCAGACAATGATGGCCTTAAGGTCTGGATAACGAAAATGGAAATATCTACCTAAGTTAGCATGCATACATCACAACCTAATGTCCATCTTAAATCGCCGCCAAAGGTTGAATCGAGAG
Source organism: Vicia faba (assembly GCA_948472305.1). Taxonomy (NCBI): domain Eukaryota; kingdom Viridiplantae; phylum Streptophyta; class Magnoliopsida; order Fabales; family Fabaceae; genus Vicia; species Vicia faba. The sequence continues at coordinate 524,178,006 of OX451740.1, read as the reverse complement.
ATCCTAAGGGAACATGCAAAGGTTGCAACCTAATATCCAAATTGAATTAAAAAAGAAACAAGAAATCCTAAGGGATCATGCAAAGGTAGAAAGAGAATCACAACATAAGTGTAATCAAACAAAGTCAAGTCAAAGCTAAAACAAACATTAGGTGTAAGCTAATAGCAAACAATATAGTCCAAAGGATCTCAAAGTGGGAGTAAGGAACTTTTTCCACTTGATTTTCTCAAGCACCGACATCGAGTAACAACTCAGAGCATCAACGTCGAGCAACGTAAGATAACATCGTCGAAACAAATGACAAAACACAGGGGTTGATTACGAACCCTCCTCCACTTTATTTGACTCAATGGACTATAATAGGCACGATTCAAAGCATCAACACATGGCGCGAGCTAGGAACGACACGAACTAGAATGCATGGGGGCCGATTGTGAGCCCTCCTCCACTTTATTGACTCGATAGAAAGCACAATGTAAAAGGGAAGGGGAATTGCCTACTTTCGAAGAATTTAGAAAAAATGCCTCTTTTGAGGTCTTTAAACAAACAACATGGAATTGCTCCTTATGGAGTATTTTGTAAACAAAAGCATCGCCTCATTGAGGTCTTTAACAGAATAAACATCACCTCACTTGAGGACTTTAAATAGATTTCCCATATAAAGTAGGGGCTCTCAGTCATGCATCTCTATTCCTACTTCTCATGGAAAGGAAAGAGGTAAATGATGTAGAAAAATAAACCAGAATCAGTATAATACCAAGCAAACAAGAGTTCGTTGCAAGCAAGCAAAAAAAGAATGACTTCGGAAAACTTCGTGCAAGATATAATCAAAAACACAATGGTTAGAATATGCATCAAAGCATCAATAAAGCACTATGAGCATGCATGTCAAACATGTTCGCAATAAACAGAACACTTTCACAAAAATTCACATCCAGACAAAAAAACACAAGCAGTGTATATTTCTCATGTAATGAGAATCAATAAGAAAACACAGTAGAAGTGTAATCAATCCACAATTAAAGTGGCATGGCATGCTTTTCGATCGAATAATCAACACATTAATTAAACGATCGAAAGCTCTGAAAGTACCTTACACAAGTCAACGAACATGTTAGAAATGCATTCTCATGAAAATTAAGTTTGGAATTAAATTATGAAGAAATGATATGCAAACATGCATTGCAACGTCAAAATGAAACTCCGGGAAGCAACTTATTACAAATGCAAGTGCACAAAAAGTTGGAATAAAAATGACTGGAAACGGACCGGTAACCACCAAACTTACCGACAAGCTCAAATAAACCATAATCGTGAATTAAATCACCTTGCAAGCACTACTTACCATTCCCGGGCAGAGACTCCGTTAACACATGAAACGGGTGAAAATTTGATCTGAAATCGACAAAACTTGGAATAAATGCCTTCCAAGTATCAAAACCAAGTACTATGAGCATTAGCCATCAATTAGCTCCAACCTCATACACAACTTACTAAAATCCGACAGTAACTTACCTTATTTGAAACATGCGCGAAAAATGTTCCGGAATCGGTAATTCTCAATATCAATCATCACCAAATGCACAAATAGACTCAAGTGAACCTCAAACGGTAATTAAAAAGCGGTTTACAACCTATTTACATTATCCGAGAAGAAACTTACACTTAAACCAACATCGATGAAAATCGCATTTTAAAATCCTAAACGGATGCACTAAAGTAATTATTAATTCAAGTGTTGTCGCTATGAAGTTGTAAACAAGTTGCAAATGATTAATCATATTGGAATTACCACTTCCAAGCTCAAACCAACAACATTCATATGTTAATGCAATTAATCGGATCAAGACTTTTTCAATGTTATAAAAATCAACTCATCATTTAAAACAAACCGAAATTGCATCCACTCATGAATTTATCGTTAATTATCATTTAGATTCAACAAACCAAAATTCTTGTCACAAATTGACATCAACAAAAGTATATCTGGATTAAATCTTCAATCAACCAATCCACTTCTATTCATCGTGGGAAAATCAAGAATCAAGTGATTTCAAAAAATGTTCAACTCATGAAATTTCATCAAATTCAAATCATGCTTATAATCAAAAACAAATTAACTTCAAGAATTAAGTATGGACCACAAACTCAAAAATTTAATTCGTGAAGCATCAACACTAATCAATTAAAGAATTATGATATTAGCATAATGTTCAATTAAGCTCCAACAAACCAGGAATTTAAAATCTCATCACAATTATCAAGTTAAGTTCTCAAGATTCACATGAATTCAAGAATTATTCAACCAATTCAATTTCTATTCATCATTGAAAATTCAAGAATCAAACAAAGCGCTCAATTCAAAATTATTCAATTCACGATGTAGTCAATTAAGTATAAAAAATTCTCAATAATAAATAATCAAAATCAATTGAATTAATTGAACATTCAATAAGTGTTACCGGTAGGAGATCGAAGAAATCGAATCGAAGAATGGAACGAGGAGTCTGCATGCCTTGCAATGACGGAGGGAGGATTTGCATGGTGAAGTTGTGGCGGAGGGAGGCCGAGGGTGGTGGTTCTGGTCGCCGGGGAGGAGGACTGGTGGTGGTGCGGTGGAGATCAGAGAGAGAGAGAGAGAGAGAGAGAGAGAGAGAGAGAGAGAGAGAGAGAGAGAGAGAGAGACAGAGAGAGAGAGAGAGAGAGAGAGAGAGAGAGAGAGAGAGAGAGAGAGAGACGCGAGAGTAACGGAGAAGAGGAGATGAAGTTGTTCTTCAACTTTTTCTTCAATTTGTTCTTGAGATGTTTATGAGAGAAAGTTAAGAGAAGATGATTTGATCTTTGAGAGAACAAAGAGAGAAGTTTGAGAGGTTTGTGAATAATGAGTGTCCTTCTGTTTGAAATTTGAAATTTGAAATATATAGTTTTGGCTCCAAACTTGAATTTTCAATTTATTTTGTGCACAATGCAAGATGGAACCCCAAGCTCATCACAATTGCTACAAAATCCTGACGCGCGACCTGAAAAAAAGCTCTTGATGATGAAATTTGTGATGCGGTACCAAAATAATTGTCCTGATAAGATAAAAATTGAGCAAGTTTTGTTTCTCTGAACAACGAGAAATGCAGTGTAAAAATTCACAATGTGGAATTTTACAGCTTATTTTGTGTATGGCGCGCGAACAAACCACAAGCTCGTGATGTTCGGTGCAAAATCTAGATACGAACCCTGAAGAAAAAATATCGGCAACAAAATGTGTGATGAAATGCCGAAAGAATCACCTTGATATGATAAAAATTGAACAAGTTATGATTTTTCAAATGGCGGGAAATAGTGGACTTATTTTACCGTATTGAATAATTTCAACTTATTTTCGTGCGCACTTTCGGATGCAAGTCATAAACCGGAACCTTCGGAGCACAATCTGAACTCGGGCCTTGAAGTAAAGTTAAATATTACAAAATTTGTGATCTCACACTTCAAGAATCATCCCGATACGATAAAAATCAAGAGAGGTGCGATTTTTACAATATCGAGAAACAGTTCGGTAGAAAAACAATTTGGAGTGCAATTTTCTCTCGTAATTCGCACTTTTGGAAACCTTATGCAAAGAATTAGCTCCTGACCAGAACATACGAATCAAATATAAAATTAAGATGCATTTTTCACCCAAGGAACCAGCCAAAAACGTCAAACCGGGCGAAATTTATGAATTTTTGAACATTTGAAAAACAACTGTTCAACACACTATTTTCACTATATAGCTTCAAAGTACTCGCGTATTCAGAGATCTTCCTCAATGAATTGGCTTCCGAGCCTAACACGAAGGTTGAAGGAAATAACAAGATAATTAAAATGTTCCAAGAGGAACCCAAATATGGTTTTCTGATCATAAGTTACAAATTTTTAAGCATCAGAAAACCAGAGAAATAGTAAATCCACTATATAACGCATCTCAAGTATATTGTGCTTTATAAAATCTTCCTCACAAAATTAGCCTTCTACATGAACATATGGAATTCAGACCTCAACACGATTCTAATGACTAAAGAATCAATCTTAAACCATTTTCTGATCTCGAGTTGTGAATTTCTAAGCTGGAAACATACTGTACTGAATTTTTGTCTGCACTGTCTCAAATCAAATGAAACACTTAACTTTCTGCACAATTCAAAGCATGCTGAGACACATAGAGCTTCATATGATGATGACTTTCTTGGTTGTTGATTGGATAGATTGGAACAACATGTGGAGTGCATAAAAATACGGAAAATCACGAGTTCTGCTTTACAATGCTGCTTAACGAAACAATCAACTTTTATAGCTCTTTCTTGCAGAGAAAACCCTTGATTCTATGAGCATGGACCCTATGACATATATGTATGAATATTATGATGAAGTTTAATCCAATTAGGATTAAAATAAAGAGGGTGAATTTTGGGGTGCAACACATAGGTAGATCACCAATCACTGCATTTCCCTCTGCCTTCAAAGATGCAAACATCATAAATGCGCGTGCATCATATTTCATAGATTCATCCACTTGCTTAGCAGAACAAACAACTCTTCAACTTCAATAGAAATCAGGTTTATGCTCTGGAAGCAAGTCGCAAATATCTTTAGGAAAAACATCAGGAATCACGCACCACATGTATATGATTAGTCGTCACATTGCTATCTACTCTTGGAGAAGTAAACATCAACAACACTTGACCGTTCTTGTAGAGGTAAAATTGAGATTAAGCTATTGATTAACTTAACTCACAAAGTGGAAATCGCCACCAAACTTTATTATTCCAAAAAGGAATGGGAAAAGATCGAATAAAACCCACAAAAGGATATAGATCAAGGTATGGGGGTCAGTTATGCAAAGGGAACATATTAGCACCCTAAACATTTGTTGTACTCAACGAGATCCATTATGTTTGTTCTAATCAAAGGTGTGTTATCTAAAGATTTACTTGCTAAGGGAATGCATGAATTAATTGTAAAAGAACAAAAATAAAGTTTTTTATTATTGTGCTCGCCTCGGTTTTACAAACTTGTGCCTATGTATCTCAAAAGAATCAGACCACCATAGTTTTTCTCAAAAAATTTGGTTTGTTGTATATTTTTTAGTGAAAGACATATTGTTGTATTCGAGTGAAAAACTCAACTTACTACCCACAATTATGAGGAAAGAGCATTTGCATCATCTTGAAGTGGAGGATTTTGCTTGGATTGAAATCAACAAGACAATCACTCAACACCTAAATGGAAAATGTCATAACTTCACTACATATTGTAGAAGTATAGTAGTTTGCATCACTACAAAAATCAACAAGATTTTAATCTTTAAGAAACGATTTTAAAGAGAAAAGTGCACAAAGGGCACAAAATGATTTGAACTTGTTGGAGTATTTTATTACCTTGAAGAAGGATTTGGTGATTTGAACCAAATTAAAGACTATGAATGCAAGGAACAACAAGGTTATGAATGTACCACCTCATCCTTCTCTCATTACTTAAGGCTTGTGACATATGGCTCGCCTCTTTATTGTTAAATGTTTTTGAGATTTAATAAAGAAAAAGAAATTTTAGTTTTAAATGCAATGTAAAAGGGAAAACAAAATCTAAAGGGAAACTCAAGTCCTAATGTTGTTACTTACAATGGTCCTAGAATTAAGATATCAAAGGGAAACTACCTAATAGTTAACATGCATCATTGAACTAAGGGAAAGGATTAAGGGACTTCTACCTAATGTTATCATGGCTGGTTTAGGACCTAAAGTCTATTTGATTCACACCTTGAACAAGATGGAATCAAACTTCTAAGGGTACATGTGAGCACAAGAAATCAACAAAGAAACTAAAAGAAAGATGTTGTGATCTCAGTTGGGGTGGAAGACTGAGTGACTCTTTGATCACAACAAAAGAAAATAAAAGAATGATGTAATGATCTCAGCTATGGTACAAGACTGAGTGACTCTTCGTTCATAACAAAACAAATCAAAAGAATGATGTCGTGATCTTAGTTGGGGAGCAAGACTGAGTGACTCTTCCTTCAACAAAGATATGACGAAAGTAATAAGACAAATCCCAAAGTATCACTTGGAGAAGAAAAGACATACAATCCAAACATAAACCTAAGTGTGAAGTGATCATCCATCAACAACAAATTGCAAGCATACAATGTTAAACTTCTAAGCATGCTTTATGTCATGAACAAATAAGCAAAGATGTGTCTAAGTGAACACTCAAACACACACACACACACACACACACACACACACACACACACACACACACACACACACACACACACACACACACACACACACACACACACACACACACACACACACACACATACACCAATCCCCTAAGGGTCTTGCTTAAATTTTCTTATCATTAGAGGTTCTAGAAGCTAAACAAAAGCAAACAACAATGTGCACTAGCATGCAAAGCCTTAGGCACCAATCACTTATTCAAACTTGGAATACAAAGATGATTTGAAGTAAACAAAGTGAACATTAATAAAAGTCAGTAGCTACATTATAAAAATCTCATCACAAACATACTTCATAAGTTGAGAAAGATTCACAAGAGGATCAAACAAGAATTAGGTGAAAAGACAAACCACTATCCATAACTAGTTCCTAAGAACTAAGCAACAAATAATCAAGGCATTGAGATTAAAGCATGTCAACATGATGGAGAATATATTAAACAAGAATTATACTCAAAATATAGCTCATGTTTTCAAGAAGTTTCCACAAAACATCCTACTCAAAACATAGTTAAGCAACTAAGCAATCACAAATCAGTAACATCCTCAAAATGGATCAACTATCCATGGTAAATAAATGAACAAAAGCTCATGCAATTAGACACATAGACATGACAGTCAGAAGCATATTCAAAGTATTCATCTTAACTAAATATCACAGTATTAAGAAGCATCAAAGCAAACAAGGTGCCAAAATTAGGTCAAAATTGAGCAACTATAAACCCATAAACCAAACATGATGATTCTCTTCACATATGACTCCTAATATACCAAAACATAAAGTAAAGAGGCATTTAAACATGTGAACATCCTAAAAATAAATTTACATCAACCATATTTCAAAGCATCAATGATTGCACATGAATCAACTTATAAGACTAGACCAAAAAGTTAACCAACTATTAACAATTTTGTCACAACAAAAGAATTAAATAAAGCATGACCTAAAGAGATAAAATAATCATGAGATTAATACCCTAAACAGGTTGTAGCATCAACTATCATGTTAAGAGAACTCCCCTAATGGATTTCACAAGTGCATGCTTCAAATTATTGATTAACACAAACATACATCCACATTTAGGCATGAATTGAGGCTTATCAAAATTCAACTAACAAGTAATTAAAACCTCATCAAAAATGCATAAAATTATCATACAAACCCTAAGCATTTAGATGCCTAATCAAGGTAAAGAGATTGATCCTAAAAGAACTTAAGCAAGCCTTCAATCAAAGGTCACAAACCAAATATATTCACCTAGCATGCCTTCACAAATTTAATCCAATTAATAATCAAATTTAAATTTAAAAAATAAATAAAAATTATCAAAAATAACTCAAGATCTTTAGGAAGTTAAAACCTATTTTTACTGATATTTAATGATAAGAAAAAGCTTAATTCACAACTAAAATTGAAAATGTATCAAAAGTTTGTTACTACAAAACCAGGGGGTGTGAACCTGAATCTTAAAATGAACTAAACACATTCAAGTGCTAGTTAATCCCAACTAGGTTGGGTGGTGCAAACAACAAAAAGTACTAAGCCCGGTCCATTACGCTTCTCATTCAAATCCAAACAAAAACAACTACCAGTTTAATATGTTATCACACTATTTTATTTTAGATTTTACCTAATAATCAAAATAAATAAAAAGACCAATGAACTCAACTAAAATGCATGCACCTATGAGAACACGCCACATCACATATTCATATCCAATCGGAACAAGCACACAGTCGCATGCCCTAATTTACTTCAAAACTAAATGTTCAAGAGATTCAAGAGGAATCCTCAAGAACAATGGAGGTTCACCACTTATGAATTTAGATTAATGAGAGAGAGAGAGAGAGAGACAAAAAGAGAGAGAGAGAGAGTAGATCTCACGATGGTGAATGGTGGTTGTAACGGTTTTCTAACCCATTCTGTTATGATTGTCATCCCCTCATTCGAATGAATGGAGTAGAACTTATATATGAGAGATTTGAAAGGAAAATGGGTGAAGTGTGGTCATGAGCTCACAGTGTTATGTTGTTATGTTAGCACCAGTAACAAAATAGATAGTGAGAAGAGCGTGGAATCATGGATAATGAGTTGTACTCTTCAACTTATCCACCAAGCTTTTTAAAAGCCTATTATGTTTTTTGGTGTGTTATTCCCATCATGCATGCATGCAAGATTTTGCTTGGCCATATTGAGCAAAAAAATATGAGGTATGCGTGTGTTGTACCCCAAAATTTTCGCTCCCATTATTCAAGACAAATTATTTCAATAGGTCTCCCCATGCTCCCAGGGTTCTCAATTGCTCAAGACTACTCAAAGATTGATTAGACAAACCCTCATCCTAAGCAGTTAACCTACAACTAGGGTTTTGATTCTCTCAAGAAAAATTAGACTTATAATGCCTCAAGTGGATTTCATGGTTTCTCATATGTCTCAAATAATCCTCATGCCAAATTCCAAGCCTTGCAGCACAAGTTTGTCCAGTCAATTAGTCAAATGATTGAAAATCATATGTATTGGGCAAAAAGTCAACTTTGACCAATTTATAGTCAAACTTCAATATTTTTGGTCAACATCAACATTTTGAAGTCACATTCATTATTTTATCAAGGTTTGATCATGAATCATCAAGAAAACTCCAGATTCATCAAAAGTCAAAAGTTACTAAATTTGGGTTTTTCTTAAGGAGAAATCAACTGAACTTTGACCAAGCATAACTTTCACATACTTCATCAGAAATTTCTCAACCAAAGCTCATTTTTAAGTAAATTCAATTATCTACATCTTTTCCTCTCTAAGCTCAAGGCCAAAAATGCTTCATTTGAGAGATATGAGCCAAAACACTACAGGTCATTTTAAAAGTCAACAAAAAGACGCTTTTTGTCAAAGCAATTCACATCAAGATAAAGGCTTCAAATGAAAAAATGACCACCATGAAGATTATAAAGTACATCTTGAGGCTACCAAAAAGTCCAAGATAATCTTTATATGATAAAAATTGAGTGAAATATGATTTGTGCAAGTTGGACAATTTTGAGAAAATGCATGAAATCCAAATTAAGCAAACTTGAATTTTTGGGCTAATGGGCCTATCTTTTAAAGTACAAATGTGTTCCTAACCTCATAGTGGACCTCTAAGTCCATTAATGCATCATTTTAATTTTTATTCAATTTATTTTTGTTTTTATTCATTTAAATTCAAAATTAAATAAAATAAATATTAAATAAATGTATAAGGCATAAAAGGCTTGTGATTTGAATCATTTGGAGGCCCAAGGTTGTGCTACAAACCGTGTAGCCCAATTTGTGAATCAAACATTCATGGTTTTGTAATATTTCAACTTATTTTCAAACAAAATCAAAGATATGCTCCACATGATGTCCAAGCCCACCTCTTAACCTAATCTTTTCTCCTATAAATACACTACATATTCAGACCAAGAAAATAAGCAAGGTTGCTCGAAAAATAACGGTGTGAGGTTGAAATTTGCAAACAAAAGGTTGAAATTGAAATCTAACTTTTATCCATCCTCAAGGCTTGGTGATCATTCAAATCAATCCCTCAAGTATCATAGAGTAATTTCCAATCATTCTTGATGATCGAAGGGGCCTAAAACATGCATTCAAAACATTTTCGGTTTTACATATGTTGTGAAATTGATATTTTGATATTTATGAGGCTTTGATTTAAACTAACAATTTCAATGTGTTCCTGAGACAAAATAGTGCAGGTTATATCCCTTGCATTAGGCCCATGACGCCAGAATACTCCATCGTCATTATTGCACTGTGTTACTTTATTTTGATCGTATCTCACTGTACAGGTAGAATTAGCCAAAAAGAATGCCACCATTGGATTTGCAAGGGTGTAACTAGGGGGATAGGGTCCTTCTTCATCTCTATTGCGTGTTATTTTTTAGGTTGAAGAATGACCTCGCTGGAGAAGACCACCGAAGTTATGGCTCTGGCGTTTCTCCGGTTGATTTGGTTATAATATATTTAATGGTTTGGTTTATATAACAGAATTGAAGTGCATCGCAGTTGGTTGAGACAGAGGCATGTAACGTGAAGGGCGTGGGTTCGATCCCTGTGTCTCGTAATATTTTTTTGTTATTTTTCAAACTAACGCGCATGTTTCATATATATTATTCAGTTCCTATTTTCAAACACCAATAGACTCTTGGCCTAGTGGCAAGCAATGCAGTGGTGAAGCCAGGGGCGTGGATTCAACACCCACCCCATGCAAATCCTTTTACCTAATCTTTCTTTTTACCTAATTTCCTTTCTTTTTCTTTTCTAACCCTAATTATTTTAATTAATCAATCGTAAACCTAACCTAATCTTTTTTTCTTAATACTAATAAATTAGGATTAGGGTTTTTAACTAATATTTAATTTTATTGATATTTTTTTATTTACTAAATTAATTAATTAATCAACCCTTTTTTCTTAAATATTAAAATCAAGAATTTAGGTTTTATTAATTATTATCACTTAAGTTATTTTTCATAAAATACCAAAATATCAATATTTAGATACTTAGAACTTTTAAACCACTTTTTAAGCATTTTCTTATTTTTTTTTAGTCTATATTCATAGATCAAATGTATAGGACACACTCTCTATTGTAATAGCGTAGATTTATTTTCCGTGTCTTTTTCTTATTATGTATCTGCTCACTGGATGTAATAAAGTAGGACATTTATATTCTCGCGCTTATATTTTTATGTTATGATTAGTAACTAGGGTTTGTATGGCAAGACTAATAATTGAACCTAGAAAACCTTAATTCTCAAGATAAAATAAATTGAAAACAAACACTCTTCACACTTGCACCTCTAGGATATCCTCTCTTGTTGCCTTACAAAATATTGGTCACGTCCCTCGAAAGTGGGGATACTTTAGCAAAAGACCCTCGATCAATTCATCATGTCCCTGTCGAATAAAGATCATAATCCCTCGATGACCCTTCGAGCTGCCTATAAAATAATCTAGTCCTTTCGAGTTGCCTACAAAATGATGATAGTCCCTTTGATACAATTGCTAAAGTATCCTTACTTGCTGCCTTCGATGACCATACGATGACCCTACGCTTGTCCCTTCATATCCAATAGATAGGGCCACTTACCGACTAATGGTATGGATAGTACTATCTCTAAAGGAGAAGGAAAAGAATAAGAAAGACTTTATTGGGTAAGAAACTCTTAATTGATTTCTCATAACTTTTCTCAAAACTCTTTTTTACACTACACTTTCAAACAAATATTTTCAAAAAAATAACGCTTCGTATACATTCTTGAGGACTAATACAAGAATCATTACAAAGTCAGCCTTACATTGGCGATTTCAAAATATTTTCAAACAAACCACACACACAAAGCAAGATTTTCAAAAGTGAGCTAAGTAATTAAGAGCCTGTAGATAACTACGGATGAAAAGGATGCTAACACCTTCCCTTTTCATATCTTACCCCCCCCCCCCCCCCCCCCCCGGAACTCAAAATCTATCAAAGGTCTTTCCTGTTCTTTTCACCTTTCCTAAACATTGGATAAAAGAAAAGTCGGTGGCGACTCTATCTATCCGCACATTCGGATAAAACCAAAAAGTCAGTTCTCCCACTATATTACAGAACTAGTGACTCTACTGGGGAAATACTACTTAAAAAAGAGGGGTTGCCTTAGAGTTTAAGATCACTTTAATTTCTTTTAATTGTATGATTTCCTTGATTTACTTTAAGGGTTTAACTGCCTTAGGCAGTTTTGGGCTGCTGTATATTTGTTGCCTGCTGACTTGCTTGTTGTTTGTTTTGAACTTGCTTGTAAATATCTCCTTTTTCCCATTTTTTGTGACCCAATAAAGACGACTTTCTTGTGATTTGAAATTGGTGGAAAATGGAATATGATGAAACAAAAAAATACATTATGATTCCAAGCCGCAAACCCTAATGATGAATTACTCTTTTTTCACATATTATTTCGTTTTGAATTTCGCTAACTTTTACTTTTCTTGTTTCATGAACGGCAAGCCAAGCTTGGATGTTGTTGTACCCAAAAATTTCCCTCCCATATTTCTCAAAACATTTCAAGTAAGGAAGTCCAAAGGTTGACCAGACAAACTCTCTCCTAAGGCAGTCTACCTCAAATTAGGGTTTCATGTTGCATCAAGATACTTGAGTCCAAGGGATCCTAAATTCTCACCATTGTCTTAATATATTCTCAAGATCATCCATGTCAAGTTTCAAGCCTTGCAGAGAAAGTTTGCTCAGTCAATTGCTCAAAGGCCTGAAAATCGACTGTGCTAGGGCAAAAGTCAACTGTGGTCCCCATACAGTCAAACCTCAAGATTTTTGGTCAACATCCTCATTTTGAAGTTTTATTCATCATTTTATCAAGGGTTGATCATGATTCCTCAAGGATTGCTCACAATTCATCAAAACCCAAAAGTTGCTAAATTAGGGTTTTGTAGGAAAAGCCAACCCAACTTTGACCAAGCATAAATTTCTCATACTTTATTATAAATGACCCATCCAAAGCTCATTTTGAATAGGATGTAATTACCTACAATTCATATTCATCTCCCAAGTTCAAAATATGCACTCACAAGAAGTTACAAATTTGGACATTATAGGTCATTTTGAAAAGTCAACAAAAACACCTTTTTGTCAAAGCTTCATACATGAACATGGAAGACTCAATTGAGATGAGACCAAAAGGGTTGCTTAGAGGACATCCTAAGCGTTCTAAAAAGTCTAAGAACACATCTCTAGGGTCAAAATTGAAGGAGTTATGTATTGGTGAAATTGACCTTTTTGGCAAAATTGCCAAAAGTCAAAAGTACCTCAAATTGCAAATTTTGTCAAATGGGCCCAACTTTTGTGCTTGTATTGAGTTTGTAACATGGTCCACAACCCATGATCCTTCCCACTTGCCTTTATTTTATTTTTTCCATTTATTTTGATTTTTATTTCAATTAAATCAAATTAAATCAAAATAAAATCATGAAAATATCAAAATCATTTAAACCTTGAGATTTTGTGCATATTTCAGGTCCATGAATAACTGCCAATGAGATCAAATCATGCAAGGCTTGTTTGTACACAAAAAGATTGAATTTTTCTTGTTTTGGAAAGATTGGATACAAGTGTGAATCAAGGATCAAATCTTCATAATTGCAAGGATTAGATGCAAACTTGGAACCCTAATTGAGTCTATGATTTATATTGAACAAATGCAGACCAAAAGCACAACGGTTAGAGGCGTGAGAATCAGAGAAACAACTTGGAAAATTTCAAGAAAAGTAGCAATCTGCTTTCATAATTCCAGGCTATCTCAAGCCTTCCAAGCTATCTCATTCGCTTCCTGGGTGTTCAAGGAGTCTATCCCAATCACCAACAAGCATTTTCGTGCCCAGAAATGCAATGTAAGTGCCTCACGACATCCTTCCCTTTTTGAAATTGAATCTCATGAATTTGACATTGTTAGCATGATTGGTTTATATATTCTGAATCCTTGAAGCATTTGCAAGCTAATGGTAATAATTAATTGCATTTTTGCTGATCATACAGAGATCCACCATTGTTAGGTTTTCTTTGTTCGTTTTAGGGTTTTCTTATGAAGGTGAAATTGGCCCAAAAGAGAGGTACCATGATGTTCACAAGGCTAAGACGAACTGGCCTGTAGCATTAGGTTTCATTTATGGTGCGTGTATGAGATTTTGGGAAATCACAGGGGCTATAGCTACGGACTTTGTCCGTAGGTAAAAGTTTGGACCTTTGCCAACGGAAGAGGGAAGAAGAAAGGTGGCGTGGCAACACACCATTCGTCCATTTGAAAATTCGCGCATTGGCATATGATAATTTATGTTTTTCCATATAATCTTTATTTATTCTCCTATATATAAACAAGTGCGCTGACTCAGTTGGTTAATGAGCGAAGGAAATTGCCAAAGGACCTGGGTTCGATCCCCAGGTCCCCTTGTTCTTCAATATTATTTTGCAATATGTGATTCCATGCACAGGTTTCCCATAGATCCACCATGGACCATCAGCTTTCAATCATTGGATCTAAAGCAGAATAAATCCAATGCTTGGCATGTGAGGGTCTACCAAAGGCCTAGTCAAATGTGCAACATGGAATCAGGAAGGTCAACGTGAACCAAGGCTTGTTGGGCTTGAAAATCAGATTGGCACCCCCCTGAATTGCTAGCATACCAGGCCCAATTCTCTCTTTCTTTTGTTTTTATATTTTCTTTTATTTAATTATTTTGATTAAATAATTTTCTAAAACAAATTAATTGTTTTTTATACAAAAACTCATAAAAATCAATTTCATCAAATTTAGGTTTTTTTATATATTCTGTAAAAATTAATTTAATTAGTTTAATTAATTTTAGGGCAATTATAATCATTTTGTAAATAAATTAAAATCAATTAGAAATTAGGGTTTTGCTCAATTTAATTTTCATTTTCTTTTCTTAAAATAACCAAAATACAAAAATAGGGCAAAATTAATTAATTTTCTTAATCTAAATTAATTAGGAATTAGGTTTGTATTTATTTAATTTAAAACCTCATTTTTCTCAAAAATAATCAAAAACAACAAAAAAATGATTTTTTCCTTCAATTAGGTTTAGACGGGGTAAAAACCCTAATTTTCTCTCGTTCTCGATCCATCGCGCGCGTTTATTTATTTTTGCGATATTAATGTAACTGCTCATGGGATGTAATAGTTTAATTAGGACTTTTCTTTTATTTATCGTTTTACGGGTTTTTGGCTATGTAATTAATCCCCCTCCCCGAAGCCTTGTAATAGCGTAGTTTTATTTCTCGCATTTTAATTTTCGCAAATATTAACTGTTAGATGTACGATAATAGGATTTCATGACAAGAATGTATGTTAATTTTAAAATGGTTAGCAAACCCTAAATGTGCAAAGATAATAATTGAAATCAAATCACTCGCACATGCGCACTCCTAGGGTATACTCTTACTTCGGTTTCCTTCGGTAAACGATCATTAAGTATAGGGTGTTTTAGTGATCAAATGTCTCGTTCGAAAATGTTTCCTCGGAAAGGTTGCCTCAGAAATGTTGCCTCGAATATGATCTTAAGACATTAGGGTTATTACTAAGACGTCCTAACATTGCTTTAGTGATAGTACGTCTGTGATCGGTGGATCTGGAACTGACTGTTTAACGCTGGTTCGCGAAATGTCGCGGAAGCAAGAGTCGCCACCGTCTTTTATTTTCTCCAAATGGAAAGGACAAAAGCACAGAAAAATTCCTTAAAGAGATTGCTCTCGGTTCGGGAGGTAGATTATAGAAAGGGAAGGTGTTAGCACCCTTTCTATCCATGGTTATCCATGGGCTCTTAGATACTTGCTCATTTGTGTTTTCAAAATTGTTTTGCTTTTCAATTGTGGGTTTTAAAAAAAGTTTCTTTGAAAATTCCAGTTCGACTCTTGTATCTGTCCTCAAGAGTGTTTGAAAAGTTGCTTTCGAAAGCTTTTTGAAAAAGGTGTTAGTGTGAAAAGTATTTTTGAATTTTGTTTTGAAATTAGAGCAAGTATCTACGAGAACCTACCTACCCTAAGGAATTCGTCTGTGTAAGTGTCCTTTAAAGTAGTGCCATCCCACCATTGAGAGGTAGGTAGCACCACCGTTGGAGGTGTTCGGGTCAATTCGAGGTTCGGGACATGGTGATTACCGGAGCAATAGGAAGACACCTTAGAAGCTACCCTCATGCCAGGTTCCCGGATCATGAGGACTTACTAAGACATCCTCTACTCGACGATCACCTTTCGAGGCAAGGCAACAGTGAGGCGTACCCTAGGGGTGGTGTGTGATTTGTGTGTCAGATTCATTTATTTTTGTCTTGTCAGGTTATGGGTGATCTATGCGTTTGTTTTTATTTTTTTTGTCATTCATTCTTGCATGCATTTATTTAACAGTTAAAAAAGATGCGGAAATTGAAAGTTCTAAACTATTACAAAGGCGCGGGTCCACATCGCCAAATTAAAATCCAGGACCCGATTTGACAGAAAGTAAATAAAGTGCGAGAAATAAAATGTCCGAGTTTACAAGGCTTTGGGAGAATTACATTAATATTTACAAGAAATAAAATAAGATGCGCGAATTGAATAAAAATTGAAAGCGAGGGCGTTGGACCCTTTTTAATGAAATTAAAATTATTACTAACAAATTAATTAAATTAAAGGAAAAGAAAAGATTTTTGAGGTTTTTTGGTATTTATGAATTTTTATGAGAATTAAACAAAATTAAAATATTAATTAACCCTAATTCTAGTTTTTTATTTATTTATTAAGAAAAGCATTAAACTTTAACCAAAAATTAAACCTAATTAATTAATTGCAAGTATTTACAAAAATAATAATTAATAAGTAATAATTAATAAAAAAAGAAAAAGAATGAAAAATATTTAAAAACCTAATTCTACACTTCTTAAGTTTATTATGAAAAAAAGTCAAAATTAATCATAGAATGGAAAACTAAATTAATTAATGGTTTTTTATTTACAAAAATATTAATTAAATAAAATATATTTTGATTTTTATGACTTTTCTGTTTTTTACTATTTTTTATATTTTATGAAAATAAGTTAAATTAAAGGAATTAATTAAAAAAAAGAAATAATTGAAATAAATAAAAATAAGGAAAAGAAAGAAAATACAATACCTTGGGGGGTTTCTGTCCCCTTTTTGGAGGTGAATTGGAGTGGTTTGGCCATGTACTGGTGTCATGCATAAGTTGTTCTACTTTGGCCATTTGGCTTCTGGCTTTTGGCCATTTGTGTTTTGGCCTCAACGTTCCTTAATCTTCTCAGGATGTCTGTCTCGCCATGTATTGGTGTCATGCATAAGTTTTTCTACTTTGGCCATTTGGCCTTTGGCTTTTGGCCATTTGGCTTTTGGCCTCAATGTTCCTTAATAAACCTGCATGGGATCCTGTCTAAATCTGCAGTGTTGAATCTCACGAACACATTAAATAAAATCATAAAATGCAAATAAAGCCAATATATGAAGAAATTTAATGTTTAGGCACAATATGGCATGTATGAATGATTATATCCTTTTGATCATGGAGATCAAATCAACCTTACCCTTACTGGAAAAGTAGTGACATGAATGCTTTTATGCCCTTTGGATCATGGAGATCAAGCCAGCCTTACCCTTACTGAAGAAGTAATAAGATGTTGGTTTGTAACTGAGATGGCTTGTTTGTAGTGAGAGAGGGATTTGTAATAAGGATTTCAAGGTTTTAGGGTTCTTGAAAGAGTTTGATATTCCAACAGTGTTGTGGCAAGGTTTTTTCTCTCCTTTTCTCTTTTTTTTCTCTCTTTTTTCTCCTCCTTGGTTTGTGTGAAAAGAAGGTGATTATATAATGAAAATTAGGGTAAAGCAAATGGGCTTTGAATGTGCAATTGGGCCTCCAATATTCACTTGAATTCGTCACTTTCCAGGCTAAATCGTAGGGACTTAAGTGCATTTTTTGAAGTTGAAGTGTGAAAACAAAATGTAGCCGATATCGAGAACTAACTCCTGTCCGAAAATCAACTCAATCGGATAAACGGTGAATTAGTTATGAATTTTTGAAGTTTTAGCTCAGACAAACTTATTTTGGGCTCCAGTGTCGACTCTGACACGTTCTTCAATAAAAAACTGGTATTGATCGGAGCATAATCCGGTCTCGACTTTTGAAGCAAAGTTGTAGATCTATGAGTCAGTGACCTTGTGTAAAAATATGAGTCCAATCCGATAAAAATTGACCGAGTTATGAATTTTCGAAGTTTCGGCCCAGATGAAATAATATTCAACATTCAGGATTTTCAGCGTGTCACGCACTCTGAGCAAAAAACAAAGGCCTTTTGAATATCGTTTGAACTCAACACCTTCTGTGAAAATGTAGCCAACTCAATTTGTGAAATTTTGGCGCTGGAACCAGCTCGATATGATGAAAATTGACCAAGTTATGATTTTCTGAACATGACGCAGATAAACTTCTGTCACAAATTTTCTGCACGAAAATACTTGATAAATCCATATTTTTGAAGACCTTCTGATCGAAATTGGCTTCCAACCGTGAGAGATGAAAACGTAGATAATGTCAAGACGGAATTTTGGCCACCGGAACAGGTTCAAAACAAGTCACGATCTTCAAGTTATGAATTTTTTAGCGCGTAAAAACTGCACTTTCAGCACACTTTTTCACTATATTTCTTCAAGAAAACTCACACATTCGGATACCTTCTTTAAAGAATTGACTCTTGAGTCGAACCTGAATTTAAGAATACGTTATCAGAGATATCTTGACGAAAGAATACTTGAATATGACGCGCCAGGTTGGACTTGTGAATTTTTCTTGAAATGTTTTTTTGAGAAATATGGGAGGGCAAATTTTGGGGTACAACAACGTCCTTTCCGAATTGACCCTTACAAATCCAACGACGGTGCTACCTACTCATTAATAGAGGGATAACGTTGTCTAAAGGAAACAAGAACAGAAACATTCTTTTTTCGAGTGGGATAGCGCTGTCAAAATCAAACTTTTCCACACTTACACTTTTTCAAACAAAGTTTTCAAAACAACTTCGTAACACTCTTGAAGACAGAAGCAAGGATTAGAACGAAGTAAAACAAAACTTTTCAAATCAAACACACACAAACAATTTTAAAAAATGAGCAAGTACCTAAGAGCCCATGGAAAACCATGGATAGAAAGGGTGTTAATACATTCCCTTTCTATAATCTACCCCTCGTACTCAAAATCTCGAAAAAGGAATTTTTTTGTGCTTTTTTCCTTTCTAGTTGGATAAAATAAAATTCGGTGGAGACTCTTGCTTACCGCGACATTTTGCGAACACAAACGCAAAACGCAAACCAACATTTTCCTAAAACAGTTCGGTTCTGCCACCGTATCACAAATGTAAACAAAGATTGGATGGCTTACTTGAAGATGAAGATGAAGACTTGAAGAAGAAGATTCTCTTTGTAAACTTGAAACATTTTTTGTAAATGACAAAATTTTTAATTTTTCTTTGTAACCAAGAAATTTGTGATTTTTGTAAACAGCAAAATTTGTAATTTCTCTTGCAGTGTAATAATACAAAGAGTTGAACAACTTTGGTATTATAGGATCTTATACAAATTTTTGTATTCTAATTGAATTTTTGAAATTCCCGATCAGAACATTTGAAATAAAATACTTCAATTTGGTAACTTGAATTCCAAATAATCACAATTGACTTTGTAACTGCATTTCAAATAAACTTGCACCTTGTACTCCAATTCCTAAACAAAATAAATGTTTAAGAATGTAACTCAATTGGTAAACTTGAATCCAAACTCATGATTTTTTTAAATGATAGTCTTAATCTTCACATCTTGTCCAAACAAACATGCTCTTAAGAACAATCATCAATCCTTCAGTAAACTGTGGTAAAGAAAAACTCACAATCAACAAATGACTTGCAACGATTCAATAGTTTTAAAATCTTCCAAACCCAATTTTCCTTCAATTCTTTGAAGCTAAACCCATGAACGACATCACATATGACCATGACCAGAAATAAACGTCTCAAGGTCTTGTAATTTGGAGAAATCACAATTCTTAGAAATCAGACGACTATTGTTTGAAATTAGGTCAAAATTCATGATGCGACTTCTAACGCATTCAAATTTTGGTGATCTTCTACGCGTAATCAACTATTGACATGTGAAGAGAAATTTGAGATGGTATTAAGAAGAATCAAACGCAAGGAAAACCTCTAAAAAATATTGAATAATAAAGAAGTTACGATCGTTTGAATTTGTTCTTGCAAAAGGGCGATTTTCAAGTCAATGTAGTCATTTTCAGTTATCTGGACCGTTGATTGAGCAAACTTGCAATGCGAGGCTTGAAAATTGACTTAAACAACCCTGAGGAGACGTGAAGACCTATGAAGACCATTTGAAACCTTGAAGACTCAATTTTTTTGAGAAATACAAAACTCTAATTGTTGACTTACTGCCTAGGAAGAGAATCTGTCTGATCAATTTCTGAGCCAAATTAGGTATTTGAGAAACCCTAGGATAGAATCTTGAATGAAAAATGGGAGGGAAAATTTTTGGGTACAACACTGATACTCGAGGAAAATAAAAAATGACTGAGCCTGCCTTGACGGAGGCGCCCGCAAAAGATACTATCACCGAGGAACCATATACCCAAGAGATGGAGGAGATTTTGAAAATTATCAGGAAAGGTGATTACAAGATAATGGAACAATTGGGGAAAACACCCTCGAATATTGCTATGCTAGCTTTGTTGCTATGCTCTGATGCGCATGCTCAAGCGTTGATAAAATTCTTTAAAAATGCACATGTTCCTCAAGAAACCACGACCGACCAATTTGAAAACTGTGTAGCGAGTTTGACTGCCGATAATGGTTTGGGATTCTTGAATGTAGATCTGACTCCAGCCGAGAAAAAACACAACAAAGCTCTGCATGTTTCCATCAAGTGTAAAGGCACCATTTTATCCCATGTGTTGGTGGATAATGGTTCCTCCCTGAATGTCTTACCAAAGGGTTCCCTAGATAAGTTAGACTGTGAAGGTTTGGTAATAAATCCTAGTGACATCATAGTGATAGCTTTTGACGGATCAAAGAGGATGGTCCATGGAGAGGTTGATCTCCCTATCAAAGTTGGGTCTCAAGTCTTCAACTCGACATTCTATGTGATAGATATTTGTCCTGCTTATTCTTGCCTGCTTGGACACCCATGGATACATGGGGTAGGTGCGGTCACTTCTATGCTACACCAAAAGTTGAAATATCCGGTCAAGGGGAAAATTGTTACCGTCCGTGGTGAATAAGAGTTTATGATTAGTCATCTAAATTCATTCAAATATGTTGAAATGGACGGCGAGTTCATTGAAACTCCTTGTCAAGATTTTGAAGTGTTCTCTCCCATGGTTGTTATTACCAAGGCCACTCCTAACACTCCCGAAGTTGCTAAAGATACACCAAGGGTAGCTTCTCTCAAAGATGCCCGTGTTGTTATTGAAGAAGAAGGTTGTACCATTTGGGGACAACTTCCTAATTTCCCTTTCAAGTCATACAAATCTAGATTAGGATTCATTTCCAAAGCTCAAAAGGAGGTTCGACGTGCTCGCATAGGGAAACCACCTCTCCACATTAGTAAACATGAGATTAATTCCCTTGAAGACTCTGATGCTGATTGCAACTTTGATGATTGGATCTACCTGACTGCTGACGGAGGACTCGACAACTTGCAGACCAAGGACTTCATCCCATTCTCCTTCAACCAGGAGTAAATTCCATTTACTGTTTTTATTACTTTAAGAACTATGTTTGTAATTTCTATTGAAACAATGACTTTAAGCTGTGTGCCTTGCCCAAGGCACAGTGGTCCATTTGTTAAGGGTTTGTCATTTTCATATGCCATATGCTCATTTTAATAAAAAACATTGGGCTATTTTGCATTCAAATTTTGCGCTCATTGTCTTTCTTTACTTTATTGCATTTTCAAAAAAATAGCCATGTGGCCTTACATGCACACACACACATTTGCATATCCACATCCACTTCGGATCTCATTGACAATGAATATACTATTGCCATCTATGACTTTGAAAATCCAATCTATCAAGCTGAATATGAAGGCGAGGAAGATTAAGAAATACCTGGGGAACTCGCCAGACTTCTGATACAAGAGGAAAAGGCCATTCGACCACACGAGGAGTCAGTTGAGGTGATAAACCTAGGTACTGAGGAAGACAAGAAGGAAGTCAAGATCGGCGCCAACTTGAAAGATTGTGTCAAGAAAATATTGGTCCAGATGTTGCACGACTATGTTGAAGTGTTCGCTTGGTCATAGGAAGATATGCCACGGCTTCTGTTGTACCCCAAAATTTTCCCTCTCATTTCTCAAGAATTTTCTCACAAGATCTCTATTGATTCAAGACTGCACAAGGTTTGATCAGCTCAAGATATCCTCCCCAAACACTGATGACTCAAAATTAGGGTTTGAGTTTGTATAAGTACAATTGGACTTGTAATGCCCTATATAGTTTCCATGAATCATATTGGGCTCTCAAGCATCAGGTCGAAGAAAGGAGGAAGAGGAAACTGTTGAAAGGGCAAAGCAGATCGAAAGGTGTGTAGCTGCAGATAACAGTTCGAATTCAAAATCTGAATCAGCTTGTTCGAACCACATGATTGATTAAAAAGGAGTGGTGGACATATTTTGACAAATCGGAGAAGAGCAAGCTTGCTTCAATCCACAAGCTTCGATTAGGAAATTTCTATCTTCATGCTTACTTCGATCCACAATCTTCGATTGGATAATGGCTATCTTCATGCTTGCTTCGACCCACAAGCTTTGACTGGGAAATGTTTGCTTCGATCCACAAGCTTCGACTGGGCAATATCTATCTTCATGCTTGCTTCGATCCATAAGCTTCGACTGGGCATTGGCTATCTTTATGCCTGCTTCAATCCACAAGCTTTGACTGGGCAATGGCTATCTTCATGCTTTCTTCGATCCACAAGCTTCGACTGGGCAATGGTTTCCTTCAAGCTTGCTTCGATCCACAAGCTTAAATTAAGCATTGGCTTCCTTCGAGCAACCTGCTTTGAAACACATACTAAACCCTTCGACACACATAGTTTCGACACTATGAATT
Source organism: Vicia faba (assembly GCA_948472305.1). Classification (NCBI taxonomy): domain Eukaryota; kingdom Viridiplantae; phylum Streptophyta; class Magnoliopsida; order Fabales; family Fabaceae; genus Vicia; species Vicia faba. The sequence goes on along the minus strand of OX451740.1, from coordinate 524,155,041 downwards.
ACAAGTATATCTTCATGCTTTCTTCGACCCACAAAGTGGTACATTCATATGAATATGGTCCATTCGAAGAACATACAATTGGTGGAAACTAATATTATTTTGTCTGTTGATGAGTCTGTCCGAAAGTTATGGATCCATGTGATCAAAACAAAGGGACAAATTAGTCGACATATTTAAGATGCTTGTCGAAAACCAGAGTAAAGAAAAGATCAAATCCATAGGCCATGCTACGTGATCTTGCTTTGCAGGCCTCAAACTTGTGTTTCAATCCATAATTAATTGTTTACACAATGAATTAAGCTCTTACCCAAGTTATTAAGGCATTGTCCAAAAGATCTTTCCATAAAGTAAGCTTGTTGGTACAAAACTTGTCTTGAGCCCATACCTTGCATACTTCTGATAGTGGAAAGTAGCCCCTCTGCACCAACAACTTTGGTACTTCATCTTGGGATCATGGAAAACTTGACATAACTTGATATTTGCATTCCAACCAAACCATAATTTATTATCTTGCAAATCTGATTACTTCAACTTCTCAAACCTTTTCTCTATAAATAGAGAGGCCATTTGCAAGCTAAAGGGGGCCAAATGCTTATGTGTTGAAAAATCTTCAAACACTCCCAAACTCTCAAAAAACTCAGAACCTGCACACAAGCACAAAACTTGGCACATCCTGACTTTACACACAATAATCTCAAATCCCTTTGTGCGTTAGTGATCCTTTCGATTCACTCCAAGCTTCCATATACCAACCTTTAGATTCAGCGACTTTTAAAGCAAAGCAGTGATCCCACTAACTCAAGGAAGGTCTAGGCAAGCTTAATCCATCATCAAACCATTTCTGGAATTCATATAGAAGTCCTTCGAATTTCTCTCCAAGAGGTAAGTTTTCGAACTTGGAACTCTTTATTCAAGCATCATTTGTATATACACTATGAATAAAAGATGTAGATATCATGTCTAGCAAGCTGACCATGTCCATAGTTTTGATTATATTTGCCTGTACATTGAGAATTTATTCTCTGATCAGTTAGGTTTTAGTTTAGTACTGAACAAAGTTCATGCTAACATCCGACCCATAAATTTTGAAAATTATGTGGTTAGATTCGTATTCAAATTTTAGGCTGGTTTGATATTTACATCTTTCAATTTGACTGAGAATTGAAGCTTTTCGAAGCTTAACATTGGAGTTATGCATCCCTACACGTGCGAAGGAAGAAGATGAAACCATGTCCAAATTTTCATAAATGAGTTCATTTTATATTTAGTTCAATTTGTATAACTAACGAATGAAACAGACCACCCCAGTGATACAAACGGCGCGCACTAAAGCCTTACCATGTAGAAGGTCCTGGGTTCGAGCCCCAGCGAGACCTTTTGTATTTATTTTGTCATTTTTCCAAACTAACATGCAGGTTTATAACATACTGAGTGTTGGCTATTTTGAATGGAAGGTGTGGAGAACCTAGGTTCAAACATTGGCAGGACCAAAACAAATTTTTATCACTTGTTTGTTTTCATCTTTTTAACAAACTGTCATACCCCAATTTTTGACCTAAGATCCCTTCTTCATTTGCATTGTTTTATATATACATCAAGGTCATAGAACATGGTAGGTTTCGAACGTTTCACCTTTGAGCTTTTACTGTGTAGAGATTATCGAGTGTTGTGAGCATTTTTATCTTATGAATGACTAACCAATAATCAAGCACGAAGTGTATGTTTTTTTTTACTTCATGTGCAGGAAATAGGTCTAAAAGAAGAGCATCTGACGTCACACATCAATTAAGGTTTAGAGTACTGGGACATAAATGTGGTCGATCGTTGATCCTCAAAGGCTGGTTCATCAAAAGAATTTCAGAGAATCGTGTGTTTACTTCCACACTCTGTCCAACAGATGGTCTCGAGCGTCTCTGAAATTTTTCAGAAAGAACAGTCGAAGTTCTACTGCCATTAGTTCATGTGTGTTTCACATTGCTTTAAAATACAAGAAAACAAGCTATGCCAGTCATTTCCGATCACTTCGACCAAAGGTCATCTGCAAGTTTTTCTCATGACGCGGGGTGAATTTCGTCAAAATGGGATGATTAAATTCAAAACCTTTCTAGAAGAATTTATTCGGAATACTTGGAATTTTCTTTATTTGAATTCAAGCGATAATTAAAGAGGAGCTACCAAGAGATCTCATTCAAGAATAATCATTTATCACATGCATAATTTATTCAAGATTATTTTGTGTGATTATTTTGGTGGATTTACATTATGGTTATTTGAACACACATGAAGCATTTATTAAGGAGATATTAGAAAAAGAAATTATATTCAAATAATCGTTCATCACAAGATTAATTACATGATGGTTGCTATTTGATTACAAAATCAATTCATGTGATTTATTTGGATCTCTATTACAAAATGCAAGATTAAAGTCTAAGGCTTGCATTATCATTTATTCATCATTCAATAATTTATTCAAGTATTATTCAATTCTTTCCCAATTCAAATGGAAGGTCTTGAATTTTTATCAAGACATATGAAGACTCAGTTTCAAATGAATATTCAAAGTTATTTACAATTACAAGGGAATTGAGAATATATTGAAGAATACATATCCATTCATGTTACAATTTACTTGGATTTATTGTTAGAAAGTTACAAAAGAAATTCAAATTTTGTACATGAAAATCAAGCTATTATTCTTGCTACAAAACAGTCCCAATGCTGCCAATTTTTTCCAGCACTGTTTTAATCCAATAACAGTCCAATTCTTGAGTATAATACTGTCCACTTTCTCCAACCTTGTTTCAACAAAAACCATGCCAATTGCTGTCCTAATCTGCCCTGCAAAACAGTCCAAAATGCAGCCCATAAGACAAAAATCTGCACCTTTGCTGCTACAAAAACCAGTCTACAAAACTCCAAACATTGCACTAAAATGCACACTTCAAAAATTTGTCTCATAAAACATCAAAGCAGAGCCTAAAATAGTTAAAATCTCTACTATTTTCCCCCCTAAAACCTCACATATTTCACAATAAATAGAGGCATCTTCATGAACAGAATGGGGGAACAACACAAAAGAAAGGAGATACAACAAGAGAAACACAAAATTCAGCACAAAGAAAAAACTCAAGGAGATAAAAAAAAACAGAAAAAAGAGGAAGTTTGTTCAAGAATTACAAGCAAATAATCAGAGTCAAAGGAGTTTGAGCATCATAAAGTGAGGGAGGGAGAACTTACTGTTTTTGAAGCTCCATCGGAGAGACTCCGATAGGTATTTCTTCTCCCTATCTACTTCTGCATAACTTTCTCATATATCCATCAATTTGAATCTTCTTTTTGCATCACTTTTATGCCATATGATCGCTTGATTTATCACTTTGCTGTATTTTTGAGTTGCTGCAAAGTGTTGACATTTAGAAATGTTAGAATAATAGTAATAGTGATAAACGCATACAAAATGCACAATATGACATAGATTCACAAAGATAAAAATATACCTTCAAATTTCTCTACTCAAACACTCCCATCTACCTTCACCATCTGCAGTTTTGGAGAGCAAAAAGTTGTCAAGATTTGGAAGCTATTCTTGTGTGTTTTTGTTGGTCTTTGGGCATGGCTTATCATTGGTTTTGTTACTGTATACTATATTTATGTGCTTGCTTACAACGTTAATTTTAATCCCTTAGACAGGAAGTCATCCCTAAAAAAAACAAAGGTACATAACAATCAAGACATATCATACATGAGGACCATTTATTTAAAAAACTCTAGTTTAAAAAATATTAGCCAACTAGTTCAGTTGGGAATTTAGAGTTAGAACAAATAGATCTCAGTAGATAATATGAGTATCTTTTTATAATAAAAAATATGCATGTCTTAAAACTCTTCTTTGAGTCTGATCTTAATATGATACACATCTATATAGCAGACACCATACAGAACCACACTCCGATACCCACTCTTCTACCTCACGCGTTAAGCCTCCTACTTCTTTTCTGGTTCTCCATCACCACCATTTTTTTCATCATCTGCCACAACTTGGGTTCATTAGAAATCTTGGTTCTAGTGTGACTAGTCAAGTAGTGAAGCAACAACAACAACAGGCACAACAGAGTCAGTATCAACAGCCTGCGAGACAACATCCTAATCAGCCTAAACATCAGTCTAAACTTTTGAAGGGAATAGGAAGAGGAAACATGTTTATCCATCAGAACAATTATGTTGATCCTTCTCATATAAATGGATTATCTGCAGCTTCAGGAAGCCAACCTGTTGAGAAAGGTGATCAAACCATGCACCACAACTCAGCCATCAACCCCTCATCGCAATTATTCCCATACCATGTTCCTATTTCCAACAAAACAATAACTTCGGCATAAGAACCAATGCACAGCAGTAGAAGCGAATAAGAAAAATCAAACGGCGAAGCACATACCTGAGTACATTCTAACCTCCAATGTAGACCCACCATTAGCCCCTCCGTTGTGTTTCACTTCAACCAGACTTCAGAAAATCGCCCCTTGTTCGAATTAACATCCCCGATTAAAATCCCCTGCAAATCTTCCCGAACTACATCTCTTCTTCTAGAATCTGCTCTCAGGATCCATAACATCCATCATCTTCTTCTTCATCTTCAAATCTCCCTGTGAGAAGCTCAAGAGCCGAATTGGAGAAGATGAATGTGAAAACTTTAAGTTCCCAAAAGCTTCGGTTTGAGTAACACGACATGGAATGTTCAGCGTTCAGATGAAGGAGGATGTTGTTGTTGTTATGAAGGTGAAGGTGTGAATAAGAGAGATGAGAGCGATGGGTTTGAAATTGTAGAGTGATGGAGAAAGGTTAGCATGATAGATGACGGGTTTGAAGAGAAAGCAGGGAGAGGAAGTGAGCGTTTCCGAAGGATGTGAGAGAGAATTAATTTTGTTTTCTTACGGTAAAACATAAAGAATATATTTTATTGGAAATAGCAATTAGTGAGTGTATTTCCCTTCCCAATAACAGTAGAATCCGACGCCTCTGTCTTGGCATTTTAGGGCTTCAAAAATTTTCCTTTCCCTTCCCCCAAACCGGGTCAGCCCATTGGGCCTACTAGCCCAATCCTCTATCTTACTCACCCTTTTGTATTAATTAAATCATAATAATAACAGTTAAACAATACAGTTCAGTTGGTAAGGCATGTTTGCAGTAACTTAGAAGACCTGGGTTCAACTCTCAGTTAGGCAATTTTTTCTGCTTTTCTTGATTCTTTTGGCCATTATTCCTTTTTTTTATTAAACATAATTGATAATAAATTATTAATTTAGTTTATATATAATTTTTTTATTCCATTAAAACATACAAAAATATATTATCAAATTAGTCTTTATTTAATTTTTCTATTTATTTAATTATCCCAATACATGCTAATGAATTATCTTTTATTTAATTTTTGTTTATTTAAATACATGCTTATAAACTAATATTTTATTTAATTTTCGTTTGAAAATGCATGCTAGTATAATTCAATTTTCATTATTTATTTAATCGTTCAATTGTCATTTTAATTAACTTTATTCTTGATCGTTTAATCTTTATCTTTCGTCCGTCTCAATTCCAAGGGAAATATTTTTATTTTGTTGACTTCATGTCATCAAAAATATATCTTACGATTCTGCGAATACCTTCATTCATTTTTTCCTATTTACTCTTTTTTCCAAACTTAATATTCAATTTTCAAACTCACACCTTTTAAGTCAAAACTTCGACACTAGGTCGTCGAATCTTTAAAATCTCATCCACACCCATTTTTAGCCAAACGGACTCTTTTAATCAAACAAACAGTTTTAATAAACAAATATTTCAAAAGGTTCCTATAGGATACTATAGATGCATTGGGTCCTAATTGTTAGAACAAAGTTTGAATCTACTACCCTATATTTAAGTTTTGATGATAACAAAGTGAAAAGATATATCATTTATGTGATTCATGTATGAACTATCTGCTGCCTAAGTTATTACGTTCTAATTTGCAGATACTCTGATTGATATAAGCAAGAACACACCTATTCAGCATCAGAATTTGGTTCCTGACATCAGCATCAGAAGTTGCCATATCAGAATGTCAGAATCAGATGATCAACTCACGTACATGCTGAAGCCTGATGAACAAGACTGCACTCAACACTCTGATAAAGAAACACAACAGTTCATCAGCAGCTAAGCAGAGTCAGAATGAGCCAAGCCAGAACTTGCATTAAGTAAGCAACGGTACTGTGCATTGAAAGCAAATTAATACCAACGGCCTCATTCCAGACAAGATCTGCTCGATAAGGAAAGTTTGTTATTAGCATTGAATCAAGAATATTGCATCCAACGTTCAACATCTCAGTGCTATATAAACAAGACTTTGAAGATTGAAATGGCTAATGCTCTCCAAATCTTTACACGCATAAAAGCTGATCAAAATCTTCTTTCTCTCAGTTTTGCTAAACACTACACATTCTGATATTCTATCATTGTTTAGCAATCTAGTTTCTAAGCTTTAATTTGTGTATACATCACAGTTGTGATACAGTTTTGTAGAAAACATTCACACACTTAGATTTGATCTCTTTGTAAGAAAGTGTTTCCTTGACAAACCGGGTTGTGGTTTGCATCAAGAAGGCTTTAGCAGTTGTTAAAGCAGTCTGTAATATTCAGTTGAATATAGTGGATTAAGACCTCGTTGGAGAGAGGCGAAATCACCTTGACGGGTGGACTGGAGTAGTTTGAGATCAAACGAACCAGGATAAAAATATCTTGTTCATTGCATTAGATTTCAGTTTTACAATTCAACCCCCCCTTCTTGTGTTTTTCACTACTTCAATTGGCATCAGAGCGCCTGGTTCTGAGCTAAAACACTTAACCGTGTCAGTACAAGATCCAGCGTCAGAAAAACACAATGGCAGGAAACAACTCTCACATCAGCAATGATAACAATGAGGACAGAGACAGATTCAGCGGCAAACCTCCAGTCTTTGATGGAGAAAACTTTGATTACTGGAAAGACAGAATTGAAAGCTTCTTTCTGGCACATGATGCTGATCTGTGGGATATGGTGACAGATGGATACACGCACCCTGTGAATGCAAGCGGTCAGAAGATTGATAGAAAAACAATGTCTGACCAACAAAAGCGTGACTTCAAGAATCACCACAAGGCCAGAACCATCCTCCTCAGTGCCATCTCCTATACTGAATATGAAAAGATCTCCAACAGAGACACAGCAAAGAATATTTTTGACTCACTCAGAATGACGCATGAGGGCAACTTTCAGGTCAAAGAAACTAAAGCTCTGGCGCTCATTCAGAAGTATGAGGCGTTCAAAATGGAAGAATCTGAATCCATTGAAACAATGTTCTCAAGATTCCAAATTCTGGTAGCTGGTCTCAAGGTTCTGGACAAAGGATACTCTACTGCTGACCATGTCAAGAAAATCATCAGAAGTTTACCCAAGCAGTGGAGACCTATGGTTACAGCTCTGAAGCTAGCTAAAGATCTCAACAAAATCACTCTGGAGGAACTTATCAGCTCCCTCAGAAGTCATGAGATAGAGCTAGAAGCTGACGAGCCTCAGAAGCAAGGTAAGCCTTTAGCATTAAAATCTAACAAAAAATTTGAGTCTAAAGTTTTGCAGGCAGTTGAAGAAACATCTGATGGATCCTCATCAGAAGAAGACAAACTCTCTCTCCTCTCCAGAAGAGTAAATCAACTGTGGAAGCAAAGACAAAGGAAGTTCAGGAATCCCAGAAGATCTGATCAGAACGAGTCTTCTTCCAGATACAGAAGGACAAATTCTTCCTTTGGATACAGAAGATCTGAAGGCTCCTCCAGCAGCAAAAAGCCAAACACCAAGGACATCATCTGCTATGAGTGCAATGAGCAAGGACACTATAAGAGTGACTGCCCAAAGCTTCAGAGGGAAAAGCCCAAAAAGAAGTTTGGAAGAGAGAAGAAGAAAAGTCTCATGGCTACATGGGATGACTCTGACTCGTCTGAAGTTGACTCAGAATCAGATGATGAGAGGGCAAACATAGCTCTCATGGCCAACATCTCAGAAGATAGTGAAGCTTCTGAATCAGACTCAGAATCAGATACTGAAGAGGTATTTCCTAACTTTGCTGTTAACTTTACAAAGGCTGAACTTGCTGAAAGCCTTAATGAGATTCTGGAACGGTATCAACAAATTAGAGTTAAATTCAGAGACCTGAAAAGGAATCTTGAATCTGACTCTAATAAGATTGAGAGTCTCAAATTGGAGAATTCTGAGCTGAGAAATAAGATTTCAAAATTAGAAAACACTTTACAAAACTCTCAGAAGGAACCAATTTCTGAAACTCCCAGCAACGCTGATGAGATCATCAAGGAGTATGATCACAGTTTCCAGAAGTTCCTCGCTAAAAGCATAGATAGAAGCAAAATGGCTTCAATGATCTATGGAGTTAGCAGAAACGGCAGAAAAGGAATAAGATACCAAGGTAAGGTTCCTACACCAAAGAATGTCATGGACTTAACCATTAAACACACTCCTCTGAATTCACACTTTGTGTATGGTCACACACATGATATTAAATACACTAGCAGTAAGCACTCCGTGAAACCAAAATTCAACCAGAGTTTTGGTAAAACTAACAAATCAGGACCCAAGAAAATCTGGGTACCTAAGGATAAAATAATACATGTTGCAGATATCTTTAGCAGCAAGTCAGAAACACCAGTCATGGTACCTGGATTCTGGCTGCTCACGACACATGACGGGAAGAAGGCATATGTTCCAAAGCCTGGAACTTAAGCCAGGAGGCCACGTTGGCTTTGGAGGCAATCAGAGGGGAAAGATAATTGGCTCTGGAACTGTAGGTAATGGAAATCTTCCCTCTATTAATAATGTTCTGCTAGTAGATGGATTGATGCATAATCTGTTATCCATAAGTCAATTAAGTGATAACGGTTATGATATAATCTTTAATCAAAAATCATGTAAAGCTGTTAGTCAGAAAGATGGGACTATCCTGTTTAATGGTAAGAGGAAAAACAACATTTACAAAATCAAACTTTCTGAACTAAAGAGTCAGAATGTAAAATGTCTTCTGTCTGTTAACAACGAGCAGTGGATCTGGCACAGAAGATTGGGGCATGTTAGTATGAGAAGAATATCTCAGATTAGAAAACTCAATCTGGTCAGAGGACTTCCTAATTTGAAGTTCAATTCAGATGCTCTGTGTGAAGCATGTCAGAAAGGAAAATTTGCAAAACCTTCTTTTAAATCCAAAAATGTTGTTTCTACCTCTAAGCCATTAGAACTTCTGCACATTGACTTATTTAGACCAGTTAAAACTGCTTCAGTCAGTGGCAAGAAGTATGGGTTAGTAATCGTAGATGACTATAGCAGATGGACATGGGTAAAGTTCTTAAGACACAAGGACGAGTCACACTCTGTGTTTGTTACCTTCTGTAACCAAGTTCAGAATGAAAAGGATCTTAGAATCGTTAAAGTCAGAAGTGATCATGGTGGAGAATTTGAAAACAAAGACTTTGAGTCATTCTTTAATGACAGAGGCATTCTGCATGATTTCTCTTGTCCTAGAACTCCCCAACAAAATGGAGTTGTAGAACGAAAGAACAGAACATTGCAAGAAATGGCCAGAACCATGATCAATGAGACAAACGTTGCTAAGACCTTCTGGGCAGAGGCAATAAACACAGCGTGCTACATTCAGAATAGAATCTCAATAAGACCTATTCTGGAAAAGACTCCATATGAATTGTGGAAGAACAGAAAGCCCAACATTTCATATTTTCATCCATTTGGATGTACTTGCTTTATATTAAATACAAAGAATTATTTGAACAAGTTTGACTCTAAAGCACAGAAGTGTATTATGTTAGGATACTCTGAACGCTCAAGAGGGTACAGAGTATACAATACAGAAACACAGATTGTGGAAGAATCAATCAGTGTTCGTTTTGATGATAAGCTTGACTCTGAAAAGTCAAAGCAGAATGAAGTTTTTGCAGGTATGGAAATTGAATTTACAGGTTCTGAAGACAAGTCATCAGAAGCTCTCAACACAGACACTCCTTCAACGTCTGAAAGGAGCACTGCTAGCAATCCTACAGCAGCTGCTGATCAACCTCAGAAGAGATTACCCAGAAGCAGCTTGGATAACCCAGAAGAGACTATCTTAGGAAGAAAGGAAGATCCAATCAGAACAAGAGTAAGCTTCAGAAACTCCGAAGAAACTCTTATGGGACTTGTGTCTCTGATTGAACCTTCTTCTATTGATGAAGCACTTCTGGATAATGACTGGATTCTGGCAATGCAAGAAGAGCTGAATCAATTCACCAGAAACGACGTATGGGATCTCGTTCCCAGACCAAAAGGATTCAACGTCATTGGAACAAGATGGGTGTTCAGAAACAAGCTAAATGAACAAGGTGAAGTCATCAGAAACAAGGCATGACTGGTTGCACAAGGTTATAGTCAGCAAGAGGGGATAGACTATACAGAAACCTTTTCCCCAGTCGCCAGGTTAGAATCTATCAGACTTTTAATTTCATTTGCTGTTAATAGAGGCATCACTCTGTATCAGATGGATGTCAAAAGTGCATTCATAAATGGTTATATAGAAGATGAAGTTTATGTACACCAACCCCCTGGTTTTGAAAATACAAAACATCCAGAACATGTTTTCAAACTAAAGAAGTCACTATATGGTCTGAAACAAGCTCCCAGAGCTTGGTATGAAAGGCTAAGTAACTTTCTGTTAGAAAATGAATTCACCAGAGGGAAAGTGGACACTACTCTATTCTGTAAATCAGTTAAGAATGACATCTTAGTTTGTCAAATTTATGTTGATGATATTATTTTTGGTTCTACTAATCCTTCTCTTGGAAGAAAATTTGCTAAGTGTATGCAGGCAGAATTTGAGATGAGCCTCATGGGGGAACTGAAATTCTTTCTAGGAATTCAGATCAATCAAACTCCAGAGGGAACTTACATTCATCAGAGCAAATACATCAGAGATCTTCTGAAGAAATTTGACCTCTCAGAATGTAAGCCATCAAAGATTCCAATGCATCCCACGTGCATTCTGGAAAGAGAAGAGGTAAGCAAAAATGTAGAACAGAAAGTCTACAGAGGTATGATTGGTTCTCTCCTCTATCTGACTGCTTCAAGACCTGACATATTATTCAGTGTTTGTATCTGTGCTAGATTCCAATCAGATCCTAGAGAATCTCACTTAACAGCTGTTAAGCGAATTTTCAAGTATCTGAAAGGTACTACTAATCTGGGTTTGTTTTATAGAAAATCTAGTGATTACAGCTTAGTAGGCTACTGCGATGCTGATTTTGCTGGAGACAGAGTGGAACGTAAAAGTACTTTTGGAAGCTGCCAGTTTCTGGGAGAAAATCTGATCTCTTGGTCCAGCAAAAGGCAATCAACAATTGCGCTATCAACAGCAGAAGCTGAGTACATAGCAGCAGCAGGATGTAGCACACAAATGCTCTGGATGAAAAGTCAGCTTGAAGACTTCCAGATTTTTGAGAGTAACATTCCTATACTCTGTGATAATACTTCTGCTATTTGCTTAAGTAAGAATCCCATTTTTCATTCTAGAGCTAAGCATATAGAAATAAAACATCACTTCATTAGGGACTATATTCAGAAAGGTATTTTGAACTTAAAATTTATAGATACAGACCATCAATGGGCTGATATCTTTACTAAACCCCTTTCAGAAGATAGGTTTAATTTCATTCTGAACCATCTCAGCATGAAAATCTGTCCAAAGTGAAAATGTTTTAATTCCATATATTTACCTTCAGAATGTAATTGTTTTACTGTGAACTTCTGATCAATCTTCTTTCAGAAAGATAGAACATGCAGATTGTATTAGATGCAAGTCTAAAGATCTGAGAGTCTAAGCTCAAAGACAGACGTGCTGATCACTACATCAAACAAGTGTCATCCAATCATCAGCAAATCTCTGAAGCAGAACGCGTGCACGCTTCTGAGAAGGCAAAGCGCTGATTGGGTGCATTGAGACACATGTCTAGTAACCGTTTTTAAGTATCTTTCTCAAATCCCCCAAAATCAGCAAGCATTTAATAAAAAGTAATCATGCTTTTAAAATGCAATCATGATTTTTCTCTTTCTTAAAAACGTTTATCTTTTCAAAATATTTTGAAACTCTATTTAAACACATTAACTTCTCATTCCAATTCTTTACAGTTTCTCACTAATACTCAAGCATTCTCTGCATTTTTTCTGTGTTCATCTCTTGCAAAACCCTTTTTTTCTTCAGTTTCTTCTAAAAATCATTTAGTGTGAACATGGCAACCTCCAGCAGTGCTTCTGTAGGTCCTCAGAAGAAAGCATCATCTGAGCAGTATCAAGTGCCATTCAGAACACTCCTCACTCCTGTGAAGAATCTTGAGGTGTTATCTGAATTGATCATTGATTTTGGAAGCTTGAAGGAGAACGGTTTTGACCTAACTGAAGAAGTTAGGGCACAGAAGTGGGAAATGTATTTTGACAGGTTGGTTGGACCAACATTCCCTATGTTAGTCAAGGAATTATGGATTCATGCCAAGGCTTCAACACATCTAGTCACCTCCTTCGTTATGGGGAAGAAGATTGTGATCACTGAGGATCACATTGCAAGGTTAATCGGCTACAATGGCGGTGGCGTCCATTGTGTGGACATGGCTGAGAGATGTGCTGACGTGGGCGTGATAGTTGCAAGGATTTTCACCCATGGGGTGCCCAGCAGCAAGATCAAAGATCTGAAGGATCATTACAGAGTTTGGGCTAAGATAATTCTGGGGTGCTTCAACCATAGGAAGCCAACCAGTTCACCTGATTACATAAATGTGGATCAGCAGTTTCTGATCTACTTTATTGATCAGAAGGTAAAAATCAATTTGGCTCATTTTCTGTTCAACCACCTCAGAACAAGTGTGAAGGAAACCAGGGAAGAAGAAAGAACAAAGAGGGATTGGATACCCTTTGGAAGGTTGATATCAGATATTCTGACAGAGAATAGGCTGATTGAGCATCTGATAGAAGCTCAGGAGTTAAGCACCATTGAACCAACAGTTGGGAAACCTCTGAACGCGAAGAACTTAAAGAAAATGAAGTTGATAGAGAATATCCAAAAGGAACCCAGAGCTACTCCTATTGCTGATATCACCAGCAGAAGAGTTCCTCTGAGTGACTTTCCTTTATTTTCTGAGATAGAATCTAAACCAGAGGTGGTTCTCAGATACTTGGATGCGTGCAAGGCAGATGGTACATATCCAAATCTGATTATCAAAGCTCTGCATCAACCTCAGCAAGAAGTGACTCTGAAGAAGACGAAGAAGAGGAAGGCACCTTCAGAAGGATCATCCCAGCAGACACCCAAGAAAAGAGGTAATTTATCTGCTGCTTCTGTTTTAAATTCTTCTACTATTCCAGCATCTATTCCTCCTCAAACCTCTCATAGAATCTCAATCCCCATCCCTACAATAGATGAAACTGTACCAGAAGAGGACCCTTCTGAGGCATTAAAACTCAAAAGACCCAGAACCAAACATCCCAAACCAACAATCTCCACAACATCAACAATTGACAAAGTGCTGTCTGACATTGATCAACACACTTCTAATCAACCAAACTCTGAACCAAAAATTGTCCCTCCTCCAGAACCAGAACAACAACAACCACTCTCATCAATTCCAGAAGAACCTCTTATCCCTGAACAACCAGAAATTCCAACAACTTCTCCTTAACCAGCAATTCCCTCTCCCTCTCCTCAACAAGAAATTAATTCACCATCACCTCAACCAGAGTTTCATCAATCTGAAACTCCTTCTCCTCAACCATCTGAACCTCATTCACCACAACCATTACCTCTGGCAATCCAGCTGCCAGGTGGAACAACAATCACCTTGGCACAATTGCCATCCTCACCAGAATCTACACCACCAAATACTCCCAAAACACCACCCAGTCCAATCATAATTTCTGATTCTGAAACTCCATCTCCAAAACAAACTGCTGCCAAGAAAACCTCTGAAAACCCCAGTAGGACCTTCATAGACTTAACCAGTCTTGACCGTCTTGCTGATCTGAAACATAAAATTGCCATCCCAAAACCAAAACAACCATATGTTGGCTCTGGTATTATGAATTTTGAAACAGGTGTGCAGCAATGGATTGCTTCTTTGAAGCAAGTCTGTCCTGGAATGATTGACCCAGCTGCTTCTGATCAGCTCTGGTCACAATTCAGACTTTGGGTACGTGCTGAAGCCCTCAAGTTGCAGGATATCAACTATGAGCAGGCACAACAGAATTTCAGCAAGCTTCTGAATGAAGTTGGAAATCAGCTTCTGAAAGAAGACGTGCTCCCTCTGGATAGTGAACCTTGGTCTGAGAAACAGCTAGCTTCAAAGATGCAACCAGGAGAAGACAAGACCATTCAAGCTGAAGAAAGTCAAGCAGAATATGTTGCAGAAAGCTCTCAGAAGCTTCCTGCTTCTGATGCTTCTCAAGCTGCCTTGGACAGGCAGACTCTGGAAGAACTAAAGCTGAATGACATGCGTCTGCAGCAGAGGATGGATGAAAACGACCAGAAGATGAAAGAAAGAATGGATGTGCAGGATAGCAAGATTGACACTGTTGTCAGCATGGTGCACAAGCAGAATGAGACTGCTGATCAGATCAAAGCCATGCTGGAGAACCTGTTCATACGCTTACCTCCCCAACCTTAGTCTTTTTTCATTCATGTCTTTTTCATGTTTTCTTTGATTTTCTGATGTACTATTTGAATATGTTTTGTACTATTTTCATGTTTTGATTCTGAACCTTTCAATATGACAAGTTTTTCTGATCTTAACTGTTTTAGCACTCACGTACACTTTTTGATTGCTGACAAAAAGGGGGAGAACAAGAATGATATTTTAAACAATAACGGTTAACTAAGACAGAAATTCTCAAACATTCTAACTCTATTACTTGAAAATGTTTCTCTATTTTGCTTAAAGTCTACAGGTACAAGGAAGCTCCTGGACACTCTGAAGTCTAAAAGATATGAAGCTCTGATCCGCTCTGATACTCTGATCCAAAGCAAAGCTCTGACAAGAAAAGCTCTGATACGCTGATCTGAAGCTCTGCTCTGATATGCTGATCTAAAGTTTCTGATAGTCAAAAACTCTGATACTCTGATGTTCAAAGAAAGGCAAAAAGATCTGATCCTGAAGAACACGTGTAATCAAAGGGAAGTAATAAACTCAGGGGGGGTATCTCTCAACTCTGATAACCTCTTACTCTGATGCATATCTCTGATACCTTTTCACGTTATTTTCATTTAAAAATATCTAGTTTTTGTCATCATCAAAAAGGGGGAGATTGTTAGAACAAAGTTTGAATCTACTACCCTATATTTAAGTTTTGATGATAACGAAGTGAAAAGATATATCATTTATGTGATTCATGTATGAACTATCTGCTGCCTAAGTTATTACGTTCTAATTTGCAGATACTCTGATTGATATAAGCAAGAACACACCTATTCAGCATCAGAATTTGGTTCCTGACATCAGCATCAGAAGTTGCCATATCAGAATGTCAGAATCAGATGATCAACTCACGTACATGCTGAAGCCTGATGAACAAGACTGCACTCAACACTCTGATAAAGAAACACAACAGTTCATCAGCAGCTAAGCAGAGTCAGAATGAGCCAAGCCAGAACTTGCATTAAGTAAGCAACGGTACTGTGCATTGAAAGCAAATTAATACCAACGGCCTCATTCCAGACAAGATCTGCTCGATAAGGAAAGTTTGTTATTAGCATTGAATCAAGAATATTGCATCCAACGTTCAACATCTCAGTGCTATATAAACAAGACTTTGAAGATTGAAATGGCTAATGCTCTCCAAATCTTTACACGCATAAAAGCTGATCAAAATCTTCTTTCTCTCAGTTTTGCTAAACACTACACATTCTGATATTCTATCATTGTTTAGCAATCTAGTTTCTAAGCTTTAATTTGTGTATACATCACAGTTGTGATACAGTTTTGTAGAAAACATTCACACACTTAGATTTGATCTCTTTGTAAGAAAGTGTTTCCTTGACAAACCGGGTTGTGGTTTGCATCAAGAAGGCTTTAGCAGTTGTTAAAGCAGTCTGTAATATTCAGTTGAATATAGTGGATTAAGACCTCGTTGGAGAGAGGCGAAATCACCTTGACGGGTGGACTGGAGTAGTTTGAGATCAAACGAACCAGGATAAAAATATCTTGTTCATTGCATTAGATTTCAGTTTTACAATTCAACCCCCCCTTCTTGTGTTTTTCACTACTTCACTAATACCTTCCCATTGCATAACCAACCCCCGAACTCTAAATCTCTTTTCAAAATGCATTGTATTTTCATTACTTTTAAGTATTATTTTACATTGCATATTTTAGGGTTTTATTTCTCTCTTTTCCCTTTTCCCTTGGAAATAATAAAGCGCGGTGGTGGCTCTTGCTTTTGTGAGTCGAGTTAATTAATAGCTCGATCTCCGATTTACCCCGCTACATTTTTTATCGCTACAGAATTGGCGACTCTACTGAGGAAAGATTTACCTCTTGCTGGTCCATCCCTAACTGGGGAAAAATATATCTTACAATTGTGCGAATACCTTCATTCATTTTTTACTATTTACTCTTTTTTCCAAACTTAATATTCAATTTTCAAACTCACACCTTTTAAGTCAAAACTTTGACACTAGGTCGTCGAATCTTTAAAATCTCATCCACACCCATTTTTAGCCAAACGGACTCTTTTAATCAAACAAACAATTTTAATAAACAGATATTTCAAAAGGTTCCTATAGGATACTATAGATGCATTGGGTCCTAATACCTTCCCATTGCATAACCAACCCCCGAACTCTAAATATCTTTTCAAAATGCATTGTATTTTCATTACTTTTAAGTATTATTTTACATTGCATATTTTAGGGTTTTATTTCTCTATTTTCCCTTTTCCCTTGGAAATAATAAAGCGCGGTGGTGACTCTTGCTTTTGTGAGTCGAGTTAATTAATAGCTCGATCTCCGATTTACCCCGCTACATTTTTTATCGCTACAGAATTGGCGACTCTACTGGGGAAAGATTTACCTCTTGCTGGTCCATCCCTAAGTGGGTTAAGCCTAGCTTTTCTTATCTATTTTATCATTATTTTATTGTTTGATTATATGTTTATATTGTGGTTGTGGTACGGTGGCAGAATCAGACTGTTTTAGGAAAATGCTAGTTTGCGTTTTGCGTTTGTGTTTGCAAAATGTCGCGGTAAGCAAGAGTCGCCACCGACTTTTATTTTATCCAACTGGAAAGGACAAAAGCACAGAAAAATTCCTTTTTCGAGATTTTGAGTACGGGGGGTAGATTATAGAAAGAAAAGGTATTAGCACCCTTTCTATCCGTAGTTTTCTACGGGCTCTTAGGTACTTTCTCATCATTTTTAAAAATTGCTTTTGTGTTTGTGGTTTTGAAAAGTTTTTTGTTTTACTTCGATTTAACCCTTGCTTCTGTCTTCAAGAGTGTTACGAAGTCGTTTTGAAAACTTTGTTTGAAAAAAGTGTAAGTATGGATAAAGTTTGATTTTGAGAAAGTACCTACTAGCATCTACCTACTCGGAAAAAGAATGTTTCTGTTCTTGTTTCCTTTAGACAGCGCTATCCCACTATTAGTGAGTAGGTAGCATCGTTGTTGGAGTTGTAAGGGTCAATTCGAAAAGGGACGTACGATCACTAAAGCAATGTTAGGACGTCTTAGTAATAACCCTAATGTCTTAAGATCATATTCGAGGCAACATTTCCGACGGGACGTTTGATCTTTGTTTAGACAAGAGAGCGACCACTAAAACACCCTATACTTAATGATCATTTACCGAAGGCAACCGAAGTGAGAGTATACCCTAGGAGTGCGCATGTGCGAGTGATTTGATTTCAGTTATTATCTTTGCAAATTTAGGGTTTGATAACCATTTTAAAATTAACATACATTCTTGCCATGCAATCCTATTATCATATATCTAACAGTTAATATTTACGAAAATTAAAATGCGAGAAATAAAACTAAGTTATTACAAGGCTTCGGGGAGAGGGATTAATTACATAGCCAAAAACCTGTAAAACGATAAATAAAAGAAAAATCCTAATTAAAATATTACATGTCATGAGCAGTTACATTAATATTGTAAAAATAAATAAATGCGCGTGATGAAACGAGAACGAGAAAAATTAGGGTTTTGACCCCGTCTAAACCTAGTTGCAAGAAAAATCATTTTTTTGGTTGTTTTTGATTATTTTGAGAAAATAAGGTTTTAAATTAAATAAGTACAAACCTAATTACTAATTAATTTAGATTAAGAAAATTAATTAATTTTGACCTATTTTTATATTTTGGTTATTTTAAGAAAATAAAATAAAAATTAAATTGAACAAAACCCTAATTTTCTAATTGATTTTAATTTATTTACAAAAGGTTAAAATTTTCCTAGAATTAAATTAAACTAATTAAATTAATTTTGACAAAATATATAAAAAACCTAACTTTGATGAAATTGATTTTTATGAGTTTTTTTGTAAAAAAGAATTAATTTTTATGTTAGAAAATAATTAATCAAAATAAATAAATAAAAGAAATATAAAAGAAAAGAAAGAGAGAATTGGGCCTGGTAACCAGCAAACAGGGGGTGTCCATAGCAATTTTTGGGCCCAATAAGCTTTGGTCCACGTTGACCTCCATAATCCAATGTGTTGGCTTGACTAAGATGCATGGTAGACTCTCAAATGATGGCCTTTGGATCCAGCTTGTGGGCAATCTGATGGTTGAAAGATGATGGAGTATGGTGGATCTATGTGAAGCCTGCGCATGGAATGACATATAACAAAATAATATTGAAGAACAAGGGGACTTTGGGATCGAACCCAGGCCCTTTGGCTTTTCCCACATACCTCCTGACCAACTGAACCATCGCGCTTTATTGTACAAAGAAAAGCAAGCAAATATTATATTGGGAAAAACAAGATTAATATATCAAAACGCGGGAGATTTAAATGAACTAGTCAGGCCACGCCACGCCATCATCTCCTACCTCCTTATGTTGCTAAAAGTTTGGAGACCTTTACCTACGGACAAAAAGCGTAGATACAGCCCCTGTGATTTTCCAAAACTCCCTGCAAGCATGATAAACACATAACAATGGTACCAATCAACTCGTGACAACCTCACGAGCATCATGGTACCTCAATCGTGGCCCAATTTTCCCTGTGTAGTAAAGCCCCAAAACCATCTTAGAAACCCTAACAATGGCATCTACACGTATGGCTTCCAAAAATGCAATTAAATGGTACTGTTAGCTTGCAAACATGATAAGAATTACAAATATGTCATTGAAACATGATAAAGATGCAAGAATAAAGGGATACGATTTTGAAAAAAATGACAAACCGTGAGGGTTGTGGAGATGGATTCTGGGCAAATCAAGGCTTGATTATGATCAGGTTAGCTTCAGGAGATGGCTGGGAATCAATTGCTAGCCTTGGAATGGTGTAAATCATCCTCTAACCTGCAATTTAATTCAACACTTTTTGGTGATTTTTGCAAGTTTTCTCCCAGCTTCTCACACCTCCAATTCTTGTGCTTTTGGTCTAGATTTGTTCTATATGTATCCTTGAGTGAATTAGGTTTACAAGTTTGCTCCAAATCTTTTTCAATTATGGTGATTGAATCAAGATTTGGTTCTTATTCAAATATTTCTAGATCAAGCAAAACTCAATCTTTTTTTGTACAAACAAGCCTTGCACGATTTGATCTCATTGCCAGCTATTCATGGACCTGAAATATGCACAAAATCTCAAGGTTTAAATGATTTGATATTTTCATGATTTAATTTTGATTTAATTTGATTTAATTTAAATAAAAATCAAAATAAATGACAAAAATAAAATAAAGGCGAGTGGGAAGGATCATGGGTTGTGGACCATGTTACAAACTCAATACAAGTACAAAAAGTTGGGCCCATTTGACAAACATTGCAATTTTGGGCACTTTTAACTTTTAGCAATTTTGCAAAAAAGGTCAACTTCACCAATGCATAACTCTTTCAATTTTGACCCTAGAGATGTGTTCTTTGACTTTTTAGAAAGCTTAGGATGTCCTATAAGCAACCTTTTTGGTCTCATATTAATTGATTCTTCCATGTTCATGTATGAAGCTTTGACAAAAAAGGTGTTTTTGTTGACTTTTCAAAATGACCTATAATGTCCAAATTTGTAACTTCTTGTGAGTGCATATTTTGAACTTGGGAGCTGAAGATGAATTGTAGGGAATTGCATACTATTAAAAATGAGCTTTTTATGGGTCATTTCTAATAAAGTATAAGAAGGTTATGCTTGGTCAAACTTTGGGTTGACTTTTCTTGTAAAGCCCTAATTTAGCAACTTTTGGGTTTTGATGAATTGTGAGCAATCCTTGAGGAATCATGATCAACCCTTGATCAAATGATGAATAATACTTAAAAATGAGGATGTTGACCAAAAATCTTGAAGTTTGACTGCATGTGGGCCACAATTGACTTTTGCCCTAGCACAGTCGATTTTCAGGCCTTTGAGCAATTGACTGAGCAAACTTTCTCTGCAAGGCTTGGAAATTGACATGGATGATCTTGAGAACATATTAGGACAATGGTGATAATTTGGGATACCTTGGACTCAAGTATCTTTATGCAACATGAAACCCTAATTTGAGGTAGACGGCCTTAGGCGAGGGTTTGTCTGGTCAACCCTTGGACTTCCTTGAGCAATTTGAGGATCTCACTTGAAATGTTTTGAGAAATATGGGAGGGAAAATTTTGGGGTACAACAGCTTCCCCTGTTCAATCTTCTTAAACTTGAGTATGTAGATTGGCTTACTTGCCTTTCGTGATCCGAAGGTGGAAGATGATTGAACACTAGAGTGCCCAAGAAATTTGCACTCGCATGAAGTGGTACTTGTCTTGTGATGTCGGGAATGGGCTTATAGATGCCATTTGGAGATTGATGCCGAGGGATGGGCTTAAAGATTCCATCTGAAGGAGTGTCGATCGCATAAGAGATTCCTTTGCGAGAGTCCGTATACCTGTTGTTGAGGAGGACTACGCTGGGGAATGCTAGTCTCTATCTTGAAGAAAAGTTGAATTTTAGGAGCTTCGGTCGTCCTTATTCTACTGGGGAATCGTCTCTTGGTCAAAGAGGTGAAAATGAACTACTATTTGGTCGTGATCTAGGATTCATAGTGATAATATCGACTGCTATCTTGTCGTGCTCCGGGTTTTACAGTGACTTATTGGGGAGACGAGATTAAACTTGATATTTGGTTGTAATCCAGGCTTCTCAATTTCTCAATTCTTATCTGGTCGTACTCCAGGCTTCAGAAGGAATTAAATTGTTATCAGTTCGCATCCGGGCTTCAACTTGAATTTAGGGCACACTAATATTCGGTCGACTCTGGGCTTCTTAGTAATTGTCCAGGTAAACTGCTATTTGGTCGAAATCCAAGCTTCGCAGTGTCTTGTACTATTATCTGGTCGATTCCAGGTTTTAGTCCTTTGTCGGTATCTGGTCGTAATCCAGGCTTCGTAACTTCATACTTCTTATTTGGTCGTAATCCAGGCTTCAAAAGAAATCAAATGGTTATTCGGTCGCCTCCAGGCTTCCATTTTGTTTTAAGGCTTACTACTATCCGGTCGATTTCCGGGCTTCATAGTAAATGTTCGGGTAGGCTTCTATTTGGTCGAAATTCAAGCTTCACAGGGTCCCTCACTGTTATCTGGTCGTAATCCCAGGCTTCAGTGTCTTTTACCGCTATCTGGTTGTAATCCAGGCTTCACAATGTCTCATACCCTTATCTGGTCGAATCCAGGCTTCATTGTGTTTGGAGAAATCAAGATACTATCCGGTCGAACCCGGGCTTCATAACTTGCATTAAAGATGTACCATTATCTGGTCGACTCCAGGCTTCGTAGTATTCTTGGATACTATCTGGTCGTAGTCCAGGCTTCACAATGTCTTATACCATTATCCAGTCGAGTCCAGGTGTTGTACCCCAAAATTTTCCCACTTATTTTATCAACATTTCTCATCACAAGGCTCTTTGAACTCAAGACCAAGCTAGGGTTTGCACTGCTCAAGCCATCTCCTTGCACTGTTGACCTAAATTAGGGTTTAAGTTTGCACAAGGAATTTTGGACTTTCAATACTCAAAGTTACTTTCATACTTCATTTTGGATCATTAAGATTGCTCATACCAAGTTTCAAGCTTTGAATCAAATCTTTGCCCAGTCAATTGGACAGTTGACCTAGAAATAAACTGTATCGGGGAAAAAGTCAATTGTGGCCAAGTTATAGTCAAACCTCATAAATTTTGACCCAAATCAACATTATGAACTCATATGAACCATTTGATCAAGTTTGGACCACAACTCCACAAGAAATTTGATCAGATCAACAAAAGGGCAAAATGGTCATTTTTAGGGTTTTGACTGCACAAGGGCAAATTCTGATTTTTGACCTAGCCAATAGAAAATTGGGTTCAAGCATGGATTCAAGGACTCAATGGCATCATCTTTACCTATTCACAAGGTTCAAAAGATCTCAATTGCATTGGATTTATAGATGAATTTTTTCAGTCAACTGATCAAATTTTGACTGTACACTAAAAAGTCAAACTTTGACTTTTTGATCAAAATCAAGTGCCAAGGGTCATTTTTCATCAAAATATGAAACTTGTTCATCAAGAAACCCATTTTTTCAAATTAGGGTTTAAAGTTGAAAATTTTCATAACTTAGAATTTTTCTAAGTTATGAAATTTTCTTACTTTTTCCTAACTTTGCCCAACATTTTCACCATGATGCAATTGGATTCTAACAAAACTTCCAACATGAAAGTTGTATTCCTACACAACGTCTACAACTTTGATTCACAAAGTTTTCCCAAAAGAAGCTTGGATATCAAGTTATGATTTTTGGAACAAGGGTCCCTAAAACTTTTAACTTAGTGAAATTTTGCCCTAGTTTAGGCATGATTTTGACCTATCTTCATGGCCATTTTTAACATAGTTCCACTTGGAATCTCATATTTCATTTCAAATATGGATTGTAGAGCATATTGCAAGCTTTCCAAAATGTCCAAGAACTCTCCAAACTCATTTATGGTTAGGGAGAATCGAACGCTTGAAGTTGGCAAAAACTCACTTTTTATCCATGGCATGTTCATGTTCATACAAGTTGCAAATTCAAATCAGCTTGCTTTGCACTAGATTACAGGCCTCAAAACCATTTCGCACTCAATAATTAAGTGCAAAACCATTGGTCTAAGGCATTTTTTTGGTCATTAGAGCATTGCACCTTGGATTAATCCCTAAGTAGAAAAAGCAATATTTTCATTTTTGCTTAAATCATGCTTTATGTCAAAACTGATTTCTTGAGCATTGGTCCATATCTTATGCAGCAAATAAAATCCACAAATTGGAGGGGCCAAAGGCAAAGTGTACAAGCATATGGATAGCCTGTACAGGCCTGTTGTACATCACTTCTCATGTTTGCTTAAAATACAAGAAAGATATCCAAAACACTAGAAATTGAACATCAGCAAAAACCAACTTGTGCAAGCATTTGAGACATCTTTCTCACACCCCTTTGAGCCAGAAACACGACCCTTTGAGCCCTCAAACATCCCATAGATCAAAATCACCTTCCATTGGCAAAACGGGGCAACATCTGCAACTTGAGTTCTATCTCACATTTTGCTCGTGCGTTTTGCCCCAAGTTGGTTCAAACATCTTCCACATAACTCATCCAAGCTATCCCAAACATTAAACACCAACTGTAACTCCATTTACAGGGTTTGCCATTTTCATTTTGAGCTTGTGCAGGTTGAGTTCTGTAGGCTTGTTCAAGCATATTGAAGGCAAGCAGGGTATTGAAGAAGGTCAAGTGAAGTTCAAGCAAGCTCCCAGACATCTCAAGCCTTGTTGAAAAGCTCCACATTGCCATACACGAAGTCAGCTGAAACAGGTTTTTATCAACTTCCTATCTCTCTATTTAGGAACATTTAGACTTAGGTTTGTGAATAAGAAATGTAGTATTCATTGCCATGAAGCTGTACATATGCTCAGTTTTCATTTTTATTAAGCATGCTAAGAGAATTTGATCCATGAACATACTGAAAAAATTAGGTTAGATTTTAGGGCCAGAGAAATTCTCTCTGGTCTTTGAGAGTTAGGATTAGTTTTTTATATGGTTGAATTCGTCTTGATGAGCTCTACAACTTTAATGTCATGTATTTTTGCAATAGAGCTCGTATGCAGGATATTCGTGTTTGGTACAGGCGCGCGCATTTTTGAAAGTCAGAGGTTGAAGATGAAGTGTGGTGGGCTGGGCTTGGTCCTGGCTCACTATTGACATCCCCCTTTTACTTTTTGCACCCCCCTGGCCCATTTCTTTATACTTTTATATTTTTCCATTTTATTTTCATTTCTGATTTTTGTTTTCTTATTTTCTAAATATGAAAATACTCAAAAAGTATTTTTATAATTTTTTACATTTATTTTATATTTTATTTTATTTCTTTCTAACATAAAAACAATTTAATTAGTATATGTTTTATTTATTGAATACTT
Source organism: Vicia faba (assembly GCA_948472305.1). NCBI lineage: Eukaryota > Viridiplantae > Streptophyta > Magnoliopsida > Fabales > Fabaceae > Vicia > Vicia faba. The sequence continues at coordinate 524,130,320 of OX451740.1, read as the reverse complement.
AAAAATAATATATAAATTATACTTTTATTTTATTTTTTTATTTTTATTCACACCAAAAAATAATGTTCTAATATATTTTATTTTTGCATATATTTTATTTTTTTGTACATATTTAATATAATTAATATATATATATATATATATATATATATATATATATATATATATATATATATATATATATATATATATATATATATATATATATATATATATATATATACTTTTATTTTTTTGTATATATACTATTTTATTTTATTATATATGAATAATATAGCCAATATATTTATTTTCTTAAAGAAAATTAGGGTTTACCCTTAATAAAAAAATAATAATAGTATTATTTTCTTTTACTTATTTCTTTCCTTTTTTGCATTAAATATTTTTACATAACATGGAAAATAAACAAAAACCTTTTTGCATATTCATTTATTTTGTACAATTATTTAATTTGTTTATTTAAATATTGTTCATTTCCTATTTATGCCATTTGATTCAATTTGGATGTAATAGTAAAACTAGGGTTTTAATTTCTTGTCAAATAATCCCCATTCAAAAATTGTATCCCCCTCCCCATAATCATGTTGTAATAGTTTAGACTTTTAATTCTCGCACTTTATGCTTTCAATTATGCCATGGTTAGAGATTAGGGTTTGTATGAAATAATCCAAAAATCAAACAAAATAGCTTGACTAATAACAAAGACAAAAATGCATGAAAATCAATACACAATGCACACATACACCCCTAGGGTTACAATCCACTTGTTGCCTTTAAAAATGGGCCATATTATGCATGTTGGGTACTTTGGAAAAACAAAAACAAAACAAAAGATCATAGTCCCTCGATGACGATGTCTTGGTTCCCTAAACAAAAATGATCAAGTCCCTCAAAAATTTGCCAAAGATACTTAACACAATTGCTATCATGATCTATATGATGACCCAAGCCTGTCCCCTTTAACATCCTAATACAAGGTTGTTTACCAAATGCAATGGTAAAAAAACACTGTCAAAAGGGTTAAAAACATATAGGAAAGATCTTTGAGTAAAATAGGGTAGATAACTCTTAGTTACTTGATCAAAGCTTGCAAAACATCCTTGCTATTTTCAAAACACACTTCACAACACAATTCAAAAACATTTCCCAAAAACAAACTTTCAAACATTGAAATCTTTTCAAAAAGACAAAACACCTTTGTATACATTCAAACAAGAATCATTACAAAGGTTGCCACAACGATGGCCTCTTTTCAACACATCTTTCAAAACCACACACAAAGCACCATTTCAAACAATTGGAAAAGCAAAGCAAGTGATCTAAACAAGTAACTAAGAGCCCATAGATAACCATGGATGAAAAGGGTGCTTGCACCTTCCCTTTTCATAATCTACTCCCCGAACCCAAGAAAACATCTCAAAGGTCTTTCCTGTACTTTTTGACCTTTCCTTAGGATAAAATAAAAAGTCGGTGGAGACTCTTTCTAAACCGAAACATTTGCAAACACAAACGCAAAACCTCAAGTCAGTTCTCCCACCGTATCACAGAACTGGTGACTCTGCTGGGGAAAATTATAAAAGTGGGGTGACCTTAGGGTTTAGATCACCTTTATTTGCTTACCATGTTTGCCTTGTTTGCTTTACACTTTGGTTCTATTGTTTGGGTTTGAATCCTCTACCCGGATTTGGGAAACATTCATAGGTAAATAGCAATACGTTGTGGAAACTGTGCGGGGTATACCGACATGGTTGAAGCAATAGCTATATTAGTGCGACATATTTGTGGGTACCGGTAGCCTTTGAGTCAATCAAAGAGAATACAGGGCCACTGAGTGATGTCATGAAGCACTAATGAACTCTTAGAACCTTACTTGACCATCTTGGCCTTTTTAGGGGTAGTGAGATGACCGACTTTGGTGCAGTCCGAAGTTGGTAGATACTCGATACTACACTCATTGAGGGTTGTTTTCTTGGAATATTTTGGTCGTCAGTTGAGTGGCTAAACTAAAACAATGAACACAGAAAATAATCCAGTGATATTGAGCTCCTTAGAACCCGGTTACTATTTATAGGACAGGTTGAGCCAACTAACTTCAAGAGGATACTTACCTATGAAACCTCATGCAAGCCTGAAACTAGGATCTTGTGCGATTTGCTTGTACATATACTTGTGCATACATCATGAACATCATAAGGCATCATATGCATCCACTAACCATTTCAAGGGTTTGGATCTTCATCTTTGTTCTTGTTTTGTAGGTCATGGAACCTCTTCGCAGGAAAACAATTCAAGTCAACCTTGTGAGAATCCCTCCTCAACTCAATGAGCTTACTTCCAAGATTCCAAAGAATTCTCTCTTCAGTGAAAGACATGGTAGACTCCTCAACTTGGTCAACTCCAACATTGAAGAAGACATGGTGAAAGTCCTCTTCCAGTTCTTTGACCCCCTACACCACTATTTCACATTCCCTGATTACCAACTAGTACCTACTTTGGAGGAATTTTCTCAACTCCTGAGGATTCCTATTCTTCATCAACTACCCTACAACGGTACGGAAAGAGAACTAAAGCCTGAAGATGTTGCTCAAGCATTACACTTGCAACCATCTGATATCAAAGGTCATTGGGAAACCAGAAGTGGTGTCAAAGGTTTCTTGGCAAAGTTTCTGTTTGAGGAGGCACAAGACTGCTGGAATTATCTAGATCTGCAAGCCTTTGAGGAGATTGTAGCACTTATCATCTATGGGTTGGTCTTGTTCCCAAACCCTGATCAGCTTATAGATGTGAATGCTGTCAAGATTTTCATATCTCGGAATCTTGTACCTACATTGCTTGGGGACATCCTACACTTATTTCACACACGAACAATGAGGAAAAGAGGTGTTCTCATGTGCTGTACTCCTCTTCTAGCAAGGTGGTTTATTTCTCACCTTCCCCAATCAGTTTTGAAGAATGAGTAGGGTTTAAGGTGGTCACAACGGTTGATGACCCTCATACATTCTGATGTTCATTGGTGTTCTCGGTCCAGAGAAAATGTCATCATCATTGATCGTTGCGGAGAATTCCCTAATGTCCCAATACTTGTCATTAGGGGAGGCATTACCTACAACCCCTGTTTAGCTTTGAGGCAATTTGGGTATGCCCGGAGGGATGGCCCTCATGATATGCTGATTCCTGACTTGGTTTTTGACTTCGACAACAACGCTCAAGGACTTCGACAAAGGCTTAACCGAGCTTGGAGGATTCCCAGCAAAGTGGATAGTAAGACACTGGGGCACAAGAATTCCATCCCCCTTGAGCCTTATCTCAAGTGGGTAAGAATCCGTGCCCAGAGTCTTATGATGCCTTACCCTCACATTCTCCCCGTGATCAAAGAGCCTGTTACGGAAGGAGAGGTTCCATACACCCTCCTACATCCTGACATGCCAACATCATTGGAAGAATTGCAAAAGAGTTGGATACAGCTCAAGGATGAGCAAAATAATTTTGAAGCCAGCTTTTATGCCAGTGAGAAGAAGGTTTTGGAACTTCCCCGCCGACTTCACGAAGAGGAGAATCTTAACACCTACATCGTGCTAAAGAGGATGCGCAACGTCTTTTTACATTAAGAATTTTGTAATATTTTGCCCATAGGGCATTTATGTACTAACAAATTTCTTCTTATTAATATGTCGTGTGTTCTTTTTGTTTACAACAAATTTGAATTTCTGAATCCTTGAATGCATTACATGAATAACATATCATTCATCATATGCATAAACAGGTCTTCACACCAGGTTTCCTTATCTTTCTACTGTTTATTTCAGCAAGATGGATATAGAGCAGACGATTAAAGATCTACAAGCACAGAATTCACAATTCCAACAAATCCTCATGACCTTAACAAAGGGTCAAGAGGATCTTAAAGCACTGTTAGAGAAAGAGAAGGAACCAAAAAAGAAGAAAAAGAAAAGAATTGGTGTGGCCACTATGGGAAGAAGATTTGAGAATCAGGCTATGAGAGTTCTGGAATTCCCCTCGTCGTCTGAAGAAGGGGTTGGTAAAGGAAAGGGAGTTGCAATGCCCTCCGAATCTGAGGCTGGAGAAGAATAAGAGGAAGAGGATGAAGATTACTCTAAACAACAGTACCCTCCGGCGAATGCTAAGTATAAAAATATTGAGGATCGGTTGGCAACCATGGAGGTGCAAAGGGTACCTGGGTTGGATTTCGAAGAACTAGGTTTGGTCGCTGGAATCGTCATTCCTCCCAAGTTCAAAGTGCCTATATTTTCTAAATACGACGGTTTGTCCTGTCCGAAGATGCATCTGCGGTCCTATGTCAGAAAGATCCAACCTCACTCTTCTGATAAGGATCTATGGGTCCACTTTTTTCAAGATAGTTTGTCGGGTATGCAATTGGACTGGTTCTATCAACTTGAGAGATCTGATGTTCATAACTGGGAAGATTTAGCTGCTGCTTTCTACCAACAATACCAATACAATGCGGATTTAGCGCCTACTCGTACTCAACTAGAGAGTATGGATATGGCCTCTAATGAGGGATTTAAGGAGTATGCCCAGAAGTGGAGGGATTTGGCTGGAAGAGTGCAGCCACCATTGTCGGATAGAGAGCTGGTTGACATGTTTTTAGGGACTCTGTCAGGTCCGTTCTTCAATCACTTGATCGGGAGCTCATCTGCAGGGTTCATCGAATTAATTATGACCGGTGAAAGGGTCGAAGCTGGCATTAAGAGTGGTAAAATTCAGAAGGATTCCTCCACTTCCACTGCTATCAAGAAGACCTTCCCAGCCAAGAAGGAAGTTTATGCTGTTCACACACAGAGAAATCAAGGGAGAATGGAGCGCCGACCAGCGGTAGGGGCTGTGATGATCCAGAACTCCTAAACTGATCAACCTCAAAGCATTCAACCCAGAGATAACCAACAAAGGGTAGAGAGGCCACAACGGCAGTTCACCCGGATCAGTATGACACCTGCTCAGGTCCTCCCTCATCTGTTAAAGTTAAACCTTACCAACTTGAAAGAAGCACCAAAAAACCCAAATACCTCTTCTCCCTATTATCATTCAAATGCAAAATGTGCATATCATTCGGACAGTGTGGGGCACGACACCAACAACTGTTGGGCCCTTCAAAACAAGATCCAAGATTTGATAGAAGCCAAGGATGTAGAGTTTGATGCTCCCGAAAAACCTAATGTGATATCCGCTCCTATGCCAAAACATGTTCATAATGTCCATGCTATTGTGGAAGATCTTCATGTTACCGCTATTGATGACTTAATGACTCCATTCCCATTGATCAAGACGAATCTGTTAAAGGACGGGATTTTCTCGGGTTTTGAAAAAGATTGTTACTTTTGTTCAACCGTGCAATCCGACTGTCCGCTGTTGAAATCAGGCATCCAACGCCTGATGGATACTCAAGAAATACTCTTTCAGAAAACTGTTGTTGATACTATTACTCCTGTTACTCCAATCAATGACATTGCTATAATCACCATTTCCGACAATCTTTCCAAGACCTGCAAAAGGCCTGTTAAGATTACACCTGATCCAAAGTTTGTACCGCTGAAGATTACCATGCCGGGGCCTATCCCATATAAGTCCAACAAGACGATACCATGGAATTATGGAGGAGAGATCTTCTACCATGGTGTTAAGCAAATCGAATCAGTCCAAGAGAATTCCGATGAAGAAACTCCTGACATAAGGAATATTGCGGGGACAAGTAAGATAACTCGTAGAGGAAGAATCTTCTCTCCGGAGATTGCTCCTCCACGAGCAGTCTTCGGACCCTCGAGTGCTCCTGTGCCTGTCAAGATATCTGTGCGAATTCCAGTGATCGAAGAATTGGTTACTCCCGAAGTTGTACCCTCTGCTATTATTGCTGGTAAAGGTAAGGGAATCGAAGAAGCGCCCGTCAGGACGAGGGCTCAGACTTTGGTTATCCCCGAGACCACCCAAAAGGAGATGGAGGAGATTTTAAAGATAATTAAGAAGAGAGACTATGATGTCATAGAACAGCTGGGGAAAACCCCTTCAAAAATCTTTATGCTGGCTCTATTGCTCTGCTTCGAGGCTCATGCCAAAGCCTTAATCAAATTCCTGAAGACGGCGCACGTACCTCAAGAAACTTCTACAGACCAGTTTCAAGAGTGCGTGGCTAGCCATACAGCCGATAATGGTCTGGGCTTTTCTGATGCCGATCTAACGTCCAAGGGAAGAAAGCATAATGATGCGCTTCATGTCTCGGTAGAGTGCAGAGGAACTACACTTGCTCATGTTCTGGTTGATACCGGCTCGTCTTTAAATGTCCTACCAAAGAAAGCATTGGACATGTTGGACTGTGAAGGTTTAACCCTAAAGCCCAGTAATATCATTGTTAGAGCCTTGGACGATTCTAAGAAGATGGTTCACGGAGAAGTGGACATCCCAATTAAGATGGGAACGGAAATTTTCAACTCTACTTTTTATGTGATGGACATCCGTCCTTCATATTCATGTTTGTTGGGAAGGCCATGGATCCACAACGCTGGGGCAATCACTTCTTCTCTACACCAGATGCTCAAGTATCCCGTCCAGGCTAAAATCATAATAGTTCATGGTGAGGAGGAGTATATGATAAGCCACCTTAACTCTTTCTGCTACGTGGAGCTAGATGGTGAATTCATAGAAACACCTTTCCAACACTTTGAAGAGGTTTCTCCTGAAGTTGTGGTAGCCAAGACAATGACTGATGTGCCTATCATTACCAAACCCGTGTCTCGGATGTCATCCCTTAAAGATGCAGAGGCTGTGATCAAGGAAGGAGGAAGTACAATGTGGGGTCAACTTCCAGATTTTCCTCATAAGACAGACAAGTTCGGATTGGGTTTCACTGCTGCTAGCCAGAAGGCTGTGCGTTGCTCCCGGGCTGGAGGACCACCCTTAAAAATCACTCACCATGGAGTTCATGCTTTAGAAGATGATGATGAAGAAGGCAACTTTGAAGATTGGATCTTTCCAACCTTTGAAGGGGGACTGAACAATTGGGAGGCGAAAGACTTCGTTCCCATTACTTTCATCAATCAGTAATTTATCTTTTGAACATTTATGTTGGTCTGTAATAACTTCTAAACAATTCGTACACTCTTTTGCCTTGTGCCTTTCCCGGGGCGCATAGGTCCATTTGTAAGGGTTTTGATTCTTCATTTTCATATGCCATTTTTAATGAATCATGGACGTTTTCATCTATAAACTTTTGTGTTCATTTTCTTTCCTTTTACATTTTATTTTTTTTAAGGATGGTTATCCCTTACACACACCCACACTCACAAAATGCAAGTACCCATCCACTCAGGATTCCATGGGTGACTATTCTGCTTTGGCCTTCAGTGACTCTGAAGATTTGGTCAATCATGCCGAGTACGAAGGTGATGAAGACTGTGAAGTGCCTGGAGAGTTAGCTAGACTTTTGCAACAAGAAGAAAGGGCTATTCTGCCCCATGAAGAGTTGTTAGAGACTATCAATTTGGGAACTGAGGAAGACAGAAAAGAGGTTAAAGTGGGTGCCATCCTGGAGCCAAGTGTCAAGGAGCGCTTAGTTCAGCTGTTGAATGAGTTTGTTGAGATCTTCGCCTGGTCCTATGAAGACATGCCGGGATTGGATACAAATATTGTGGTTCACCGCCTCCCTACAAGAGAAGACTGTCCGAAAAGATCAAAGCTGAAGTGATGAAGCAGTTCAATGCTGGCTTTCTGGTTGTTACTTCATATCCACAATGGGTTGCTAACATTGTGCTCGTGCCTAAGAAGGACGGCAAAGTCAGAATGTGTGTGGACTACAGATACTTAAATAGGGCTAGCCCTAAAGATGATTTTCCACTACCACACATTGACATCTTGGTTGACAACATAACTCAACACAAGGTATTCTCTTTCATGGACGGATTCTCGGGATACAACCAGATCAAAATGGCCCCCGAAGACATGGAGAAGACTACTTTTGTTACGCAGTGGGGTACCTTCTGCTATAAAGTGATGCCACTCGGACTGAAGAATGCCGGGGAAACCTATCAGCGAGCCATGGTAGCTTTGTTTCATGACATGATACATCATGAGATCGAAGTCTATGTAGATGACATGATAGCCCGTTCACAAACAGAAGAAGAACACCTCGACCATCTGCAAAAGATGTTTGTCAGATTGAAGGAATACAAGCTCAGACTGAACCCTAACAAGTGCACTTTCAGAGTCAGGTCTGGTAAACTTTTGGGATTCATCATCAGCAACAAAGGCATTGAGGTTGACCCTACTAAAGTCAAAGTTATACGAGAAATGCCTGCCCCCCGCACTGAAAAGGAGGTCAAAGGTTTCTTGGGACGCCTAAACTACATTGCAAGGTTCATTTCTCACCTAACATCTACCTATGAACCAATCTTCAAGCTGTTGAAGAAAGATCAGGTGGTTGAATGGAACGATGATTGTCAAGTTGCTTTCGATAAGATCAAGGAGTATTTGTTGGAACCTCATATCTTGATGCCACCTGTCGAAGGAAGGCCGTTAATCATGTATCTGACTGTTTTGGATAATTCAATGGGGTGCGTATTGGGCCAACATGACGAGTCTGGTCGAAAAGAGCATGTCATTTATTACCTTAGAAAAAAGTTTACCGACTGTGAGACTCGCTACTCACTGCTCGAGAAAACTTTTTGCGCTTTGGTATGGGCTGCTCGCCGGCTAAGGCAGTATATGTTGACACATACCACTTTGCTGATTTCCAAAATGGATCCGATCAAGTACATCTTCGAGAAGCCTGCTTTATCCGGAAGAATCGCTAGATGGCAGATGATCCTGACTGAGTATGATATCCAGAACACAACCCAAAAATCTATAAAGGGGAGTGTACTAGCTGACCATCTAGCTCAACAAGCCGTCGACGATTACCAATCTATGAAGTTTGACTTCCCCGATGAAGACATTATGACATTGGACAACATTGAAGGTAACGGACCGTATGACGGACCTGAACAAGGATCCCGATGGACCTTATACTTTGATGGTGCCTCAAATTCACTTGGCAACGGTATCAGTGCGGTACTTATTTCTCCAGAAGGTTGCCATACACCTTTCACTGCTAGACTCTGCTTCAGCTACACCAACAACATGGCCGAGTATGAAGCTTGTATCTTTGGTCTCAAGGCTGCAATTGACCTTGGAATCAAATCTCTGGTTGTATTTGGGGACTCAACTTTGGTTATCAGTCAAATAAAAGGAGAATGGGACACTAAACATCCTAATCTTATCCCATACATAGAACATGTCCTGACATTGTTACCTCATTTCAAGCAGATTACCTTCGAGCACTTTCTGCGAGAAGAAAATCAACTAGCGGATGCTCTAGCTACAATGTCTTCCATGTTTAAACTCAACTGGGATAATGAGGCTCCCCAAATCACCATCGAGCGAATGGACGAACCTGCACATTGTCATGAGATTAATACCGAAGAAGTAGTGGAACAACCATGGTTTCATGAAATCAAAAGGTATCTCAAGACTCGAGAATACCCTGAAGGAGCTTCAGTCAACGATAAAAAGTTCTTAAGGAGATTTGCTGCCAAATTCTTCCTAAGCAATGGTATCCTATACAAGCGCAACCATGATTGTGTTCTGATTCATTGTGTGGACAAGGTTGAAGTTGAGCTAATCATGATTGAATTGCATAGTGGCACATTTGGCACCCATTTGAGCGGACATATGATGGCTAAGAAGATTCTAAGGGCAGGCTACTACTGGTCTACCATGGAAGCTGACTGTCATCAATATTCCCGTACTTGTCACAAATGCCAAGTCTATGCTGACAAGGTACATATTCCTCCAGTTCCTCTCAATGTTCTAACAGCTCCTTGGCCATTCGCGATGTGGGGAATCAACATGATTGGAGAGATCAAGCCTACGGCATCCAATGGACACCGCTTTATCCGAGTGGCTATTGATTACTTTACCAAATGGGTCGAAGCAGCTTCCTTTGCCTCCGTTACAAAGAATGTGGTTGCCCGTTTCATCAAGCAGAACCTCATATGCCGGTATGGTATCCCCGACAGAATCATCACGGACAACGGTACAAACCTGAATAACACTGTGATCACCGCTCTGTGCGAGCAATTCAAAATTCAACATCACAATTCATCTCCCTATCGGCTGGAGATGAACGGTGTTGTGGAAGCTGCGAACAAAAATATCAAGAAGATCATTCAAAAGATGACATTCACCTATAAGGACTGACATGAGATGTTACCGTTTGCTCTGCACGGATATCGTACCACAGCGCGTACTTCAACCGGGGCAACCCCTTTTTCTTTGGTATATGGCATGGAAGCTATTTTACCTATGGAAGTTCATATCCCTTCCTTGAGGATTATGAAGGATGTTGGTTTAAGTAAAGACGATTGGATTCAGACCCGGCTTGATCAACTTAACTTGATCGACGAGAAGCGACTTACTACTGTTTGTCATGGTCAGACATATCAAAAACGGATGATCAAGGCTTTCAACAAGAAAGTCAGACATCAAGTATATCAAGTCGGAGATCTTGTAATTAAGCGGATCATCTTGCCACAAAGTGATCCCAGGGGCAAGTGGACTCCTACTTACGAAGGACCATTTGTGATGAAAAACATCTTTTCTGGTGGGGCAATGATCTTGACCACCATGGACGGCGATGACCTGCCGCACCCTGTAAACGCAGACATAGTCAAAAGATACTACGCATAAACGACCCGGCAAGTTGAAAAACCGAAAGGGCGACTTGGGCAAAAATGGGCATCCCGGTGAATCGAAAACCCAAAAGGGAGATTCAGGAAAAAATTAGGGATAAATAAAAAATCTGTACACCCGGCAAATTGAAAACCCGAAAGGGAGACTTGGGAAAAAAATGGTTTCCCGGTGGACTGAAAACCCGAAAGGGCGGTCCAGGAAAAAGTTAGGGAATTAAAGCGTATGACTATGTCTCGTCGGATCACTTTAAGGACAATCTCTTCACGGACAAACTCCAAGCTTCTGATCAATCCAATCATCTGCAAACAAAGCAACAAATGGACAAGATACTCAGAGTTACGAAGGCTATAGCAGAATGGGAATCCCATGGAATTGTTACACATAGCCATCTTTCTTTGTATAAAATTTTCTCATTTTTATGACAACATTCTCTTACTAGGATGTCTGTCTCCTTTGTACAAAATACTTACACAAAGTTAATACAAAGATACTTCGAAGTGCAGAAATTTGTTTGCCTTTTCTTTCTTTTTTACACCTGTGTTTTTTTATTTGAAAACGTCCAATGATTTATTAAATGAGCATATGCATTTGAATATAATCACTGCTTACAAATAAAACGAAATGAGAAAGGATAATTATTGATAAGTTGAAAGTATAGGAAAAAGTCTTTAGGTTGTTCCATAAGAAATCCCCTGCAGTACATCATCCCAATCCTCAACAAAGCTAAAAACTTGAAATACATATCCCCAACGGAGTTCTCCTCAAACAACAAAACAGGAATCCCCGGTAGATTGGCATACAACCCAAACTCCTGATTTCCCCAGTAGGATAAGCATTCTCCCCACAAAGTTATTTCCCAACAGAACGAAGATTCTTATCCTCATTTCTCCGGTTGAAGCCTCCCATTTTTTAATTCCCCAGTAGAGATCATCAGAGTTTTCCTTATTCCCCAGGAAAGTCATGAAGGATTCTCAATTCCTCGTAGAAGTTATCAAAATTCTTGTTAATTCCCACAAGTCACCAAGGATTTTCAATCCCCAACAGTGGTATAAGGATTTCTCATTTTCAACAATCAAAGATTTTGAATCTCCAACAGCAGTCAAGGATTTATTTTCCCCGACAGCAGTCAAGGATTTCATTATCTCCAATTATCAAGGATATATTTTCCTCAGCAAGACAGCTAATCAGCTTACATGCGCATACATTACATTCATATATCATAAACATTGATGAAGCACACTTTATTGCATCATACATATCATGCAACATAATTTTGTGTTTTGGCTAACATTTTACCCTTTTCAAGATAAGATTAAAAGTTACCTTTAACAAATGTTCAAGGATTTCATATACAGTACAGATACACCCCAGACACGGCTGTCACTCTACTACTCATTCAGACTTCAGCAATCAAATACAGACTAGATACGCTCAAGACACGGAAGCCATTCTATTTCTCATTCAGATTCAACTATCAACTTCAAGATCAGATGCACTCCAGACACGAAAGTCATTCTGTCACCTGTCCGGATCCCAGTTACAGTACGGATACATTCCTGAAACGGAAGCCATTCTGCTACTCATACAGATCTCAACTTCAGATACAGTCCAGATACGCTCCAGACACGGTTTCCATTCTGCCACTCATTCAAACCTATTCCCCAGCCCAGAGATATTCCATACACGGATGTATTTCTGTCACTTATTCAGATTTTAGATTTCGGATACAATACAGATACACTCCAGACACGGTATTCATTCTGATATTCGTTCAAGAATCAAATACAGTTACAGCTTGGATACACTCCAGACACGGACGCCATTCCTTTGCTCATACAGATCCAATCTCCATATACAACTCAGATACGTTCCAGATACGGATACCATTCTGATATTCATTCTACTAATATTCAACAAATACTTTGGATGGCATCTCTAAGCCCATCTCCAGAAAGATTCTATCATCTCCAGATGGCATCTTTAAGCCCATTTCCTCAACCTGCATTTTGACGAGTGCAAATTTACGGGCACTCTAGTGTCCAATCCTCTTTTACCTTCGAGTCACGAACGGCCAAGCTCGCCAATCTAACTCTTCAGGTTCAAGAATATTGAACAGGGGCAACTGTTGTACCCCAAAATTTGCCCTCTTATTTTATCAACATTTCTCATCACAAGGCTCTATGAACTCAAGACCAAGCTAGGGTTTGCACTACTCAAGACATCTCCTTGCACTGTTGACCTAAATTAGGGTTTAAGTTTGCACAAGGAATTTTGGACTTTAAATACTCAAAGTGACTTTCATACTTCATGTTGGACCATTAAGATTGCTCATACCAAGTTTCAAGCTTTGAATCAAATCATTGCCTAGTCAATTGGACAGTTGACCTAGAAATCAGCTGTATTGGGGAAAAAGTCAACTGTGGCCAAGTTATAGTCAAACCTCATAAATTTTGACCCACATCAACATTATGAACTCATATGAACCATTTGATCAAGTTTGGACCACAACTCCACAAGAAATTTGATCAGATCACCAAAAGGGCAAAATGGTCATTTTTAGGGTTTTGACTGCACAAGGGCAATTTCTGATTTTTGACCTAGCCAATGGCAAATAGGGTTCAAGCATGGATTCAAGGACTCAATGGCATCATCTTGACCTATTCACAAGGTTCAAAAGATCTTAATTGCATTGGATTGACAAATGAATTTTTTTCAGTCAATTGATCAAATTTAGACTGTACACTAAAAAGTCAAACTTTGACTTTTTGGTCAAAATCAAGTGCCAAGGGTCATTTCTCATAAAAATATGTCAAAACATGAAACTTGTTCATCAAGAAACCCATTTTTGCAAATTAGGGTTTAAAGTTGAAAATTTTCATAACTTAGAATTTTTCTAAGTTATGAAATTTTCTTATTTTTTCCTAACTTTGCCCAACATTTTTACCATGATGCAATTGGATTCAAACAAAACTTCAAACATGAAAGTTGTAGTACTCCACAAAGTCTATAACTTTTATTCACAAAGTTTTCCCAAAAGAATCTTCTATCTCAAGTTATGATTTTTGGAACAAGGGTCCCTAAAACTTTTAACTTAGTGAAATTTTGCCCTAGTTTAGGCAGGATTTTGACCTATCTTCATGGCCATTTTTCACATATTTCCACTTGGATTCTCAAATTTCATTTAAAATATGGATTGTAGAGCATGTTGCAAGCTTTCCAAAATGTCCAAGAACTCTCCAAACTCATTTGTGGTTAGGGATAATCGAAGGCTTGAAGTTGGCAAAAACTCATTTTTCATCCATGGCATGTTCATGTTCATACAAGTTGCAAATTCAAATCAGCTTGCTTTGCACTAGATTACAGGCCACAAAACCATTTCACACTCAATAATTAAGTGCAAAACCATTGGTCTAAGGCATTGTTTTGGTCATTATAGCATTGCACCTTGGATTAATCCCTAAGTAGAAAAAGTAATATTTCCATTTTTGCTTAAATCATGCTTTATGTCAAAACTGATTTCTTGAGCATTGGTCCATTTCTTATGAAGCAAATCAAATCCACAAATTGGAGGGGCCAAAGGAAAAGTGTGCAAGCATATGGATAGCCTGTAAAGGCCTGTTGGACATCACTTCTCATGTTTGCTTAAAATACAAAAAAGATATCCAAAACACTAGAACTTGAACATCAGCAAAAACCAACTTGTGCAAGCATTTGAGACATCTTTCTCACACCCCTTTGAGCCAGAAACATGACCCTTTGAACCCTTAAACATCTCATAGCTCAAAATCACCTTCCATTGGAAAAACAGGGCAGCATCTGCAACTTGAGTTCTATCTCACATTTTGCTTGTGCGTTTTGCCCCAAGTTGGTTCAAACATCTTCCACATAACTCATCCAAGCTATCCCAAACCTTAAACACCAACTGTAACTCCATTTATAGGGTTTGCCATTTTCATTTTGAGCTTTTGCAGGTTGAGTTCTGTAGGCTTGTTCAAGCATATTCAAGGCAAGCAGGGTATTGGAGAAGGTCAAGTGAAGTTCAAGCAAGCTCCCAGACATCTCAAGCCTTGTTGAAAAGCTCCACATTTCCATACACGAAGTCAGCTGAAACAGGTTTTTATCAACTTCCTATATCTCTATTTAGGAACATTTAGACTTAGGTTTGTGAATAAGAAATGTAGTATTCATTGCCATGAAGCTGTACATATGCTCAGTTTTCATTTTTATTAAGCATGCTAAGAGAATTTGATCCATGAACATACTGGAAAAATTAGGTTAGATTTTAGGGCCAGAGAAATTCTCTCTGGTCTTTGAGAGTTAGGATTAGTTTTTTATATGGTTGAATTTGTCTTGATGAGCTCTACAACTTTGATGTTATGTATTTTTGCAATAGAGCTCGTATGCAGGATATTCGTGTTTGGTACAGGCGCGCGCGTTTTTGAAAGTCAGAGGTTAAAGATGAAGTGTGGTGGGCTGGGCTTGGTCCTGGCACACTATTGACACCCCTCTTTTACTTTTTGCACCCCCTGGCCCATTTCTTTATACTTTTATATTTTTTCCATTTTATTTTCATTTCTGATTTTTGTTTTTTTATTTTCTAAATATAAAAATACTCAAAAAATATTTTTATAATTTTTTACATTTATTTTATATTTTATTTTATTTCTTTCTAACATAAAAACAATTTAATTAGTATATGTTTTATTTATTGAATACTTAAAAATAATATATAAATCATACTTTTATTTTATTTTTTTTTATTTTTATTCACACCAAAAAATAATGTTCTAATATATTTTATTTTTGCATATATTTTATTTTTTTGTACATATTTAATATAATTAATATATATATAAATATATATATATATATATATATATATATATATATATATATATATATATATATATATATATATATATATATATATATATATATATATATATATATATATATATATATATATATATATATATATATATATATATATATATATATATATATATATATATATATATATATATATATATATATATATATATATATATATATATATATATATATATATATATATATATATATATACTTTTATTTTTTTAGATACTTTAGAATAAAAACATAGAAATATTACACTTTTATTTTTAATATTATTTATACTTAAAAAAATACTTTTTTCTAAATATATTTTATTTTTTTGTATATATACTATTTTATTTTATTATATATGAATAATATAGCCAATATATTTATTTTCTTAAAGAAAATTAGGGTTTACCCTTAATAAAAAAATAATAATAGTATTATTTTCTTTTATTTATTTCTTTCCTTTTTTGCATTAAATATTTTTACATAACATGGAAAATAAACAAAAACCTTTTTGCATATTCATTTATTTTGTATAATTATTTAATTTGTTTATTTAAATATTGTTCATTTTCTATTTATGCCATTTGATTCAATTTGGATGTAATAGTAAAACTAGGATTTTAATTTCTTGTCAAATAATCCCCATTCAAAAATTGTATCCCCCTCCCCATAATCATGTTGTAATAGTTTAAACTTTTAATTCTCGCACTTTATGCTTTCAATTATGCCATGGTTAGAGATTAGGGTTTGTATGCAATAATCCAAAAATCAAACAAAATAGCTTGACTAATAACAAAGACAAAAATGCATGAAAATCAATACACAATACACACATACACCCCTAGGGTTACAATCCACTTGTTGCCTTTAAAAATAGGCCATGTTATGCATGTTGGGTACTTTGGCAAAACATAAACAAAACAAAAGATCATAGTCCCTCGATGATGCTATCTTGGTTGCCTAAACAAAAATGATCAAGTCCATCAAAAATTTTCCAAAGATACTTAACACAATTGCTATCATGATCTATACGATGACCCGCGCCTGTCCCATTTAACATCCTAATACAAGGTTGTTTACCAAATGCAATGGTAAAAAAACACAGTCAAAAGGGTTAAAAACATATAGGAAAGATCTTTGAGTAAAATAGGGTAGATAACTCTTAGTTACTTGATCAAAGCTTGCAAAACATCCTTGCTATTTTCAAAACACACTTCACAACACAATTCCAAAACATTTCCCAAAAACAAACTTTCAAACATTGAAATCTTTTCAAAAAGACAAAACACCTTTGTATACATTCAAACAAGAATCATTACAAAGGTTGCCACAACGATGGCCTCTTTTCAACACATCTTTCAAAACCACACACAAAGCACCATTTCAAACAATTGTAAAAGCAAAGCAAGTGATCTACATAAGTAACTAAGAGCCCATGGATAACCATGGATGAAAAGGGTGCTTGCACCTTCCCTTTTCATAATCTACTCCCTGGACCCAAGAAAACATCTCAAAGGTCTTTCCTATGATTTTTGACCTTTCCTTAGAATAAAATAAAAAGTCGATGGCGGCTCTTGCTAAATCGAAACATTTGCAAACACAAACGCAAAACCTCAAGTCAGTTCTCCCACCGTATAACACCAGGCTTCATGGTGTCTTGTATTGTTATCTGGTCGTAATCTAGGCTTCATAATAACTTGCTGAGCTGTTATCCGGTCGATTTCTGGGCTTCACAGCTTGTGTTTATGATATACCACTATCTGGTCGAATCCAGGCTTCATGGTGTCTTTGTACTGTTATCTGGTCAAATCCAGGCTTCACAGTAACTTGCATTCCTATCTGGTCGTAATCCAGGCTTCACAATAACTTGTTGGGGATTAAACTTTTATCCAGTCGAATCTGGGCTTCATAGCTTGAACTGGAATAGAAATCTTAGCATTGATTTGACTGAACCAGAGAAAACTTGTGAGAATTTTGATTGCATCTTTCCCTGAAAGGTAAAGACTTAGTTGTATGTAATGTCATGGTGTATGAAATGCATTGAGAAATGATGTTCTCAAAATAAATGAGATTGTGCTGTATGATGCTTATGTGTATGCCATGATGTATGGATATGTAATGTTCTTATGATATTCTCTAGCTGGGGAAAATAAATCCCGGACTACTGCTCGAGAATATAAAGAGTTGAATTCTTCGTTCTCGCTGGGGATAACGATTGAAGATGATTTGAGAATAAATTGGTGGGAGAATAACACTGCTGGAGAATAAATTGACGAGAAAATGAATCTGTGGGGGGAGAGATTCTGCTAGAAGATCTGCTGATTTGGAGAAATAACCTCGGCTGGGGATGAATTATAGTTGCTGGCAATAATGAACCTTTGTTGGAGATTGAGTCTCTGCTTGTGGAAGAAATAAACTCTACTGGTGATAGTCTTCCATTGTTGGTGATAGATGAACTCTGCTTGGGGATAATTAACACCACTGTTTTTAGATGCCTTTTACTCTGTGGGGAGTGTACGTACCCTTAGTCACATTCTCCAGCTAGGTCTATCCTTGTACCTGGTGGATAGAGCAACTGTAAGGTTTGGACATTTCTCGTTTGCCCCTGTTCCTGGAATTACGAGTAATCATCTTTTGTTTCGTATGTAAATATTTATGAGCAACAATTATTTTCAAATGCATATATCAAAAATGAATCATTGGACGTTCTTGCAAAACAGAACAGGAAAAGAAAAACAATTTTGAAATTTGTTGTAAAATGAATTGTATTGATTCTTGAAATTGGCCTGTAGTAGGCATTTTGTACAAGAGGTTGACGTCCTAGTAAGAGAACGCCGCCGAAAGATAGAAATTATATAATTTGTGAAAAACAAAGAAAAACAGCTATGTGAACAATCCCACTGGGTTCTAACTCTGCTATTGCCTTTATCTCTTCGAGCGTATCATCACTTTGCTACTTGGTTGAAGGTAGATCAAATTGATTGGTGCCGTCCGAGCTTGATAGTCGATACCGAAGTCTGGTTGTAAGATGATCCAATGAGACATAGTGTTACGCTTTAATCCCTAATTTTTTCCTGGACTGCCCTTTCGGGTTTTCGGTCCACCGGGATACCCTTTTTTACCCAAGCCGCCTTTTCAGGTTTTCGACTTGTCGGGTGTACAGATTTTTTTACATTTTTATCCCTTATATTTACCCGAACCCTTTTGGTTCGCCGGGAAGCCCTTATTTTTGCCTAGGCCAGTCAACCTAGCGGGTCTTTGATTATGCGTAGTATTTTTTCACTATGTCTGTATTGACGGGGTGCGGAAGGTCGTCATAATCCATGGTGGTTAGAATCATAGCTCCTCCCGAGAAACTTTTCTTAACCACAAATGGCCCTTCATATGTAGGGGTCCATTTGCCCTTGGGATCACCTTGCGGCAGTATGATGCGTTTGATTACTAGATCCCCGACTTGATACTCTTGTCGTCTGACTTTCTGGTTAAATGCCTTGATCATCCGCTTTTGATACGTCTGATCATTACAAATAGAAGTAAGTCTCTTTTCATCGATTAAGTTCAGCTGATCAAGCTTGGTATGGATCTAATCATCCTCACTCAAACCTGCATCCTTCATAATCCGAAGAGAGGGTATCTGGACTTCAATGGGCAGGACTGCCTCCATGCCATATACCAAAGAGTAGGGTGTTCCCCTGTTGTTGTCCGTGCTGAGGTGCGGTACCCATGAAGAGCGAATGGTAACATCTCATGCTAGTCTTTGTATGTTACCGTCATCTTCTGCACAATCTTCTTGATGTTCTTGTTAGCCGCTTCAACAGCCCCATTCATCTTCGGCCGGTAGGGAAAAGAGTTGTGATGCTGTATCTTAAACTGTTTGCAGAGCTCGGTGATCATCGTATTATTGAGATTTGTACCGCTGTCCGTAATGATCCTCTCTGGTACACCATATCGACAAATCAAATTGTGTCGGATAAACTGCGCCACGACATTCTTGGTTACTGTAGCAAAGGAAGCTTCCTCAACCCACTTCGTAAAATAATCAATTGCTACCAGGATGAAATGATTCCCGTTGGATGCAGTAGGTTTGATCTCGCCGATCATATCGATGCCTCACATTGCAAAGGGCCAAGGAGCTGTCAAGACATTCAGAGGAACCAGAGGTATATGCACCTTATCAGCATAGACTTGGCACTTGTGACAGGTTCGAGAATGCTGATAACAGTCGGCTTCCATAGTGGACCAATAATATCCTGCCCGTAGAATTTTCTTTGCCATGGTATGTCCACTGGAATGAGTTCTGAAGGTACCTTCATGTAATTCTGCCATGATCCTTTCTGCCTCGTTCTTGTCCACACATCGCAGTAAGGTTGAGTCATGGTTACGCTTGTAAAGGATACCATTACTGATGAAGAACTTCGTAGCGAATCTCCTCAGAAACTTCTTATCATTAACAGATGCACCCTCGGGGTACTCTTAAGCCTTAAGATACCTCTTTACCTCGTGAAACCAGGGTTTATCTGCTACCTATTCAGTCTCAATGTCACAGCAATGTGCGGTTTCATCCAACCTCTCAATGGTAATATGGGGAGCTTCATTGTCCCACCTGGCCTTGAACATAGAAGACATGGTAGCTAGCGTGTCCGCTAACTGATTCTCTTCTCTTGGAAAGTGTTCAAAGGTTATCTCCTCAAAGTGTGGGAGCAGCGTCAATACATACTCTTTGTAAGGAATACGATTTGGGTGCTTTGTATCTCACTCGCCTTTGATCTGACTGATCACTAGAGCAGAATCTCTGAATACACTCAAGAACTTAATCCTCAGGTCAATATCTGCTCGAAGACCCATGATGCACGCTTCATACTCCGCCATATTGTTGGTGCAGTTAAAACATAATTGGGCGGTGAACAGAGTATGACAACCCTCGGGAGATATAATCACGGCGCCAATGCCATTAACCAACGCGTTTTAAGCTCCATCAAAATACATAGACCATCAGGATCCCTCCTCAGGTGCTTCATCCGGTCCAGGTTTTTCACAGTTGGTCACCAACATGGTGTTCTCATCCGGAAACTCGAAATTCATAGACTGGTAATCATCCACGGCCTGATGCGCCAAATGATCTGCCAACACACTCCCCTTGATTGATTTTTGGGTTGTGTATTGGATGTCATACTCGATTAAGATCATCTGCCATCTTGCTATTCTTCCGGACAAGGCAGGCTTCTCGAAGATATACTTGATTGGATCCATCTTTGATATCAATAGGGTAGTGTGAGTTAGCATATACTGTCTCAGCCGGCGAGCAGCCCATGCCAAGGCGCAGCAAGTTTTCTCAAGCAGTGAGTATCGGGTCTCATAGTCGGTAAACTTTTTTCTAAGGTAGTAAATAGCATGCTCTTTTCGGCCAGACTCGTCATGCTGCCCCAGGAGGCACCCCATTGAATTGTCGAGTACTGTCAAGTATAAGATCAAAGGTCTCCCTTCAACTGGAGGCATCATAATTGGTGGCTCTTGGAGATATTCTTTGATCCTTTCGAAAGCGATATGACATTCATCATTCCATTTTACCACCTGATCTTTCTTTAGCAGCTTGAAGATTGGCTCACAAGTAGCAGTCAGATGTGAAATGAATCGGGCAATGTAATTCAGACGTCCTAAAAAGCCTCTGACTTCCTTTCCTGTGTGGGGAGCCAGAATCTCCTGTATGGCTTTCACCTTTGCGGGATCCACCTGAATACCTTTATCACTAACAACGAAACCCAGCAGCTTACCAGACCTTACCCCGAAGGTGCATTTGTTCGGGTTCAATCTTAGTTTATACATCTTCAACCTGTCAAACAGTTTCTGGAGATGGTCAAGATGTTCTTCTTCAGTATGGGACCTTGCTATCATGTCATCGACGTACACCTCAATCTCATGGTGAATCATGTCGTGGAACAAAGCGACCATGGCGCGCTGATACATTTCCCCAGCATTCTTCAATCCGAACGAAATGACCTTATAGCAAAAGGTGCCCCACTGTGTAACGAAAGTTGTCTTCTCCATGTCTTCGGGAGCCATCTTAATCTGATTGTAACCAGAAAAACCATCCATAAAGGAGAAGATCTTATGTTGCGCGGTGTTGTCGACCAGAACATCGAAGTGAGGGAGTGGGAAATCATCCTTGGGGATTGCCCTGTTCAGATCTCTATAGTCCACACACATCCTCACCTTACCATCCTTCTTGGGCACTGGAACAACGTTGGCGACCCACTATGGGTAAGAATTAACAGCTAGAAATCTGGTGTCAAACTGTTTCATGATCTCAACTTTTATTTTCTTAGACATCTCGGGACGCATACGGCAAACCTTCTGCTTTACCGAAGGACAGTCTTCTTTAGTTGGGAAGCGGTGAACCACAATGTCGGTGTCCAAACTAGGCATATCTTCAAAGGACCAGACAAAGATTTCAACATAGTCGCGTAACATCTGTATCAACCGTTGCTTAACACTAGGCTCCAGATTTTCACCTATCTTGACCTCTTTCTTGTCTTCTTTTGTACCCAAATTCACTGATTCCACTGGCTCTTCATGAGGCTGTATGGCCCTCTCTTCTTGTAGTAACAGTCTAGCAAGCTCCCCAGGCACTTCACAATCATCCTCACCTTCGTCCTCGGCTTGGTTGATCGGATTTTCAAAGTCATAACTGGCAGTAGCAGAGTTGTTATTAATGGGATCCAGAGTGGATGTGGATCTGCATTATGATATGTGAGTGTGTGTAAGACAATAACTGTTTTGATAAAGTGATAGACAGAAAAATAAAAACAAGGAGCGTAAAATTTGTAATGCAAGAAAACGTCTAATGCTTTATTGATGATATATGAAAATGACAAATAATAAGCCTTCACAAACAAAGCCAAGGTGCCTCGGGCAAGGTACTGGGCCGTAAAGTTTTAAATTGCCTGTTATAAATCTCAAAACAAAAGTCTATTACTGTGTAATAAAAGAAACAGGCACGAAGTCTTTCACCGTCCAGTTGTTCAATCCACCGTCGGTAGTCGGGTAAATCCAGCTGTCAATATCTGAATCTTCTTCATCATCCTCAATTTCATTCACTCCCTGATTACTGATGTGCAGAGGAGGTATTCCAATCCATGCGCGCCGAACAGCCCTTTGAGCCTCTGCAGTAAAGCCCAAACCAAACTTGTCAGTTTTGCATACGAAATCAGGGAGCTGACCCCAATTTGCACACCCACCTTTTTCAATTACAGCCCTGGCATCCTTGAGGGAAGCCATCTTCATCGAAGGTTTGTCAGCAGCAATTTCAGTCGACGCCAGAGTCTGAGGGACCTCTTCAAAGTTCTGACACAGGGTTTCGATGAACTCTCCATCCATCTCCACATACCGAAAGGAGTTAAGATGACTCACCATGTACTCCTTATCTCCTCGCACCATAACAATATTCCCCTTCATTGGATATTTCAACATTTGATGGAGAGTAGAAGTCACTGCCCCAGCCTTATGAATCCAAGGGCGACCCAGCAAGCAATAATATGATGGTCTGATATCCATCACATAGAAAGTAGACGCAAAAGTCTTAGAGCTAACTTTAATAGGGACGTCTACCTCCCCGTGCACCATCCTTTTTGACCCATCGAAAGCTCTAACCACAATATTACTCGACTTCAGAACCAAACCTTCACAGTCCAGACGCTCTAATGATTTCTTTGGCAAAACATTCAATGTGGATCCAGTATCCACCAGTACATGGGCCATAGTAGTGCCCCTGCACTCGATCGAGACATGTAGAGCGTCATTATGATTTCTTCCTTTAGCAGTCAGATCTGCGTCTGAGAAACCCAACCCATTGTCGGCAGTCAAACTAGCTACAGTATTTGAATTGATTGGAAGAAGTCTCTTGAGGAAAGCATTTAAAGCCTTTGCATGGGCTTCCAAACACAATAAAAAGGACAACATGGAGATTTTCGACGGGGTCTGCCCCATCTGCTCGACTATGTTGTGGTCGCTCTTCTTGATAATGTTCATAATTTCCTTTATCTCCTGCTTAGAGGTTTCTGTAATAATCCTCTTAGGTGCCTCCATCTGGGCAGACTCATCTGTGATTTCTTTGCCCCGAGTGCCAGATGGCTCGGCAACGGGGGTGATAACTGGAATAGGCATTGGGATGGTAGCTGATGTACTAGCAGATGGAATGACAACAAGTTTATCAACAGTCAGAGGGGAAATCTCAGGAGAGAAGAGTCTTCCACTTCTGGTGACCTTGCTAGCCCCGACAATATTGCTGACATCATCATCAGCTTCTTCAATCTATAAGTCTTGCTTAACTCCATGGTAATACACATCAGCCTCATAGTGCCAAGGGACAGCCTTATCCGAAGTGTATGGGATAGGACCAGGGATAGTAATTATTAACGGAGCAACTCTTGGAACAAATGTAATCCTAACAGGCTTTCTCGAGGAAGCCTTGGAAGGATTGGCGGAAATGGTTATGATGGCAACATCTTGAATTGGAACCAACTGAATCATAGTTTTCTCGAACAAGATCTCTTTGTTATCCATTAGGCGCTGAACACCTGATTTCAAAAAGTGGCAACCAGCAGGCAGAATTAAACAAAGGTGGAAACCTTCGCCACAGCCCAGAAATAAATCGGCCAACAATAGATTCTTCTTAAATGTCATCAAAGGTGTAGAAATTTCTTCCACGAAGGTCACAAATAAATCATCGTCCACAGCATTTACTCCATGACCATGTTTGGGCATAAGAGCAGTTATGACGTTGGGTTTCTCTGGAGCATCAAACTCAATCTCTTTAGCTTCAATCAAATCTTGCACCTTATTCTTCAAGGTCCAACAGTTATTTGTATCATGACCTGGGCTATCAGAGTGATAGGCGCAGCGGGTGTTCGGGTTATATAGCGGAGAGGTGGTGCTGGTATTATTTAGGGCTTCCCTCAGAGTTACTAGGTTGGTCTTCAATAATTATGGTCGAATTTGAGACAAGGTCATATTAAGCCGAGTGTATTGTCTCTGCGGTCTCTCCATTCTTTGTTGATTGTTGCATTGTGGGGTAACTTTGGGCCTTGATATTACTACCGTGTTTATTGCTTGACGGTGTTCAGGTCTGCTTTGGCTCCTCGAGCCATAGACTGCACTAGCTTCTTTCTTACTGGAGAAAGGCTTCTTTTTTGCACTTGATGAAGTAACTTTATGTATCTTACCACTTCGGATACCAGCTTCTACTCTCTCCCCAGTCAAAATCAATTCAGTAAACCCAGACGACGAACTGCCGATCAGATGATTGAAAAATGGACCAGACAACGTCCCCGGAAACATATCCACCAACTCCCTATCAGACAGAGGGGGTTGGATTCTTCCAGCCAAATCTCTCCACTTCTGAGCATAGTCCTTAAAACCTTCACTTGCACCTATAGACATACTGTTGTACCCCAAAATTTTCCCTCTCATTTAATCAAGATTTTCTCAATCACAAGGACTCTTGGAACTCAAGATCAAGCTAGGGTTTGCTCTGCTCAAGGCACCTCCTTGCACTGTTGACCTAAATTAGGGTTTGAGTTTGCATGGGGATAGTTTGACCTACCATGCCCAAAGTTACTTTCATACTTCATGTTGGACTCACAAGTTTGTCCTTACAAAGTTCCAGGCTTTGATTCAAAGTTTTGCCCAGTCAATTGGACAGTTGACCTAGAAATCAACTGTATTGGGGGAAAAGTCAACTGTGGCCAATTGACAGTCAAACCTCATGAAATTTGACCCACATTAACATTATGAACCATTTGATCAAGTTTGGATCACCATTCCACAAGAAATTTGATCAGATCACCAAAAGGGCAAAATGGTCATTTTTAGGGTTTTGACTGCACAAAGGCAATTTTTGACTGTTTGACCTAGCCAATGGCAAATCAAGCTCACATATGGACTCAAGGACTCAATGACATTGTCTTGACCCATTCAACAAGTTCAAAAGATCTCAAGTGCATAGGATTGACAGATGAATTTTTCAGTCAACTGATCAAAATTTGACTGTACACTAAAAAGTCAAACTTTGACTTTTTGGTCAAAATCAAGTGCCAAGAGTTATTTTTCATCAATACATGTCAAATTATGAAACTTGTTCATCAAGAAACCCAAAAATGCAGATTAGGGTTTAAAAAGGAAAAATTTCATAACTTAGAAATTTTCTAAGTTATGAAATTTTCTTATTTTTTCCTAACTTTGTCCAATTTTTTCACCAAGATGCAAATGGATTCAAAGAAAACTTATAACATGAAAGTTGTAGTCCATCACAAAGTCTACAACTTTGATTCACAAAGTTTTCCTAAAAGAAGCTTTTAGCTCAAGTTATGATTTTTGGAACAAGGGTACCTAAAACTTTTAACTTAGAGAAAATTTGCGCTAATCTAGGCTGGATTTTGACCCATCTTCTTGGCCCCTTTTCACATAGTTCCACTTGGAGTTTCAAGTTGCATTGCAAAGATGGATTATAGTACATTTTCCAAGCTTTCCAAATTGTCCAAGAACTCCTCAAACACCCTTGTGGTTAGAGAGAATCGAATGCTTGAAGTTGGCAAAAGCTCACTTTTGTCCATGGCCAATACATGTTCATACAAACTTGCATTTTCAAATCAGCATGTTTGGTGCTAGCTTGCAGGCCTCAAAACCAACTTATACCCCATAATTTAATGCATATCCATTTATTTAAGGTTTTGCTTTGGTCATTAGGGCATTGTACACAAGATTAAGCCCTAAATGGTAAAAGGTATATTGCCATTTTTGCAAAAGGTTACTTTATGTCAAAACACTAAGCATTGAGCCTTGAACAAAATCTGAGACTGCAAACCAAATCCAGGAATTGGAGGGGCCAAGAGTGTTTTGTGCAGGGTGATAGGAGGGCCTGTACAAGGCTATAACATCACTTCCACACTCTTGCTTAAAAAAGAAGAAAAGTTGCAAATCATATACCATCTCTCATATCTGTTAAGACAAGCTTACGCAAACATTGTAGACAAGTTGGATACCTCCCAACAAGCCTGAAACACGACCCATTTGCCTCTCAAACTCCCTTGTATATAGAATCACTGTTTTTTTGCAAAACAGGGCAAGTTCTGCACTTTGCAAGCCATAACCAAATTCCATCGTGCGTTTTGTCCAAAGATAGTTCAAACACCTTCCAATCAACTCACCTGAACTATCCCAGGCCCCCATTGCAAGCTGTAACACCTCTAACACACTTTGCCATTTTTGTTTCAAAGCTTTGCAGGTTGAGTTCTACAGCACGATTCAAGTTGTTTCAAAACAAGCCAAGCATTGGAAAAGCTTCCTTGGACCTCAGGCAAGCTCAAAAGAAGCTCAAACACCATTGAAGGTTGCTATATTGTCCAACTCGAAGTCAACTGAAATAGGTATTTCATGGACTTCTATCTCTCTATTTAGGAATGGTTAGGCTTAGGTTTGTGAATGAAATATGTTGTACTCATAGCCCTGAAGCCATACATATGCTTAGTTTTCATTTACATTAATCATGCTAAGAGAATTTCACTCATGAACTTTCTGAAAAAACTAGGTTAAAAATTAGGGCCAGAGAAATTCTCTCTGGTCTTTGAAAGTTAATCCAAGTTTTTTATATGGTTGGATTCGTTGATTAATTCTCTACAATGTTCATGTTATGAGTTTTGTCAAAAAATCAAAGAATCAGAAGATAACCATTGATGTACAGAGGCACGCGTTTTTGGGAACAAGAGGAAGAAGATGAAGTCTGACTGGGCTGGGCCTGGTTGTCTTTGCTTTTAACACCCCCATTTTCTGTTTACACCCCCTGGCCCATTTATTTAAATATTTATCATTTTGACATTTTTATTTTTTATTCTGACTTTATTATTTTTTGTCCAAATATAAAAAATGCCAAAAAATTATTTTCTATATTTTTCATATTTATTTGATATTTATTTTTATTTTACTAAGTATAAATATGTAAATAAACTATTTTCCTCTTAATAAAACTCAAAAATAACACAAAAAATATACTTATTTTCATTTATTATTTCTATTTATATTTGAGAACATTTTCTTGAAAATACCCATTTTTTTTGTAAATAATTAATTTTTATTTTTGTATATTTAATATGACTTTATTTATATGTTTTATTAAATAATTAGGTCAAGAAATACAAAAATACTACATTTTCATTTTTATTAATATTTTGTACTAAAAATATCATTTTTTATAATATACTTTTATTTTTTGTATAAATTAGTATATTATTGTATATAATTAATAAATATTATTATTTATTAAGAATTAGGGTTTTTTTTTGCCCTAAATAGGAAAATAATTAAAATTGACCCTTTTTATTTATTTATTTATTTACATTTCACATTGAAAAAAAAATACTTTTTACATACATAAAAATCTTTTTTTGCATAATACATTTTATTTGATATTTGTTTAATTGTATTTATTTAAATATTAAATATTGCCTATACATTCAATATGGTTGTAATAACTTAGAATTTATTTTCTTGTCAAATACCCCCAATTCAAATTTGTACCCCCTCCCTATATCATGTTGTAATAGTGTAGCATTTAAATTCTCGCACATTTAAAAGCTCCCAAATTATGCCATTGTTAGACTTAGGGTTTGTATGCAAAAATAAAATCAACAACTAGCTTGACCTAATCCAAGATAAACATGCATGAAAAACAAACACAATGCACACTTGCACCCCTAGGGTTTCATCCACTTGTTGCCTTCAAAAATGGGCCATGGTTGCATGTTGAGTACTTTGGCAAAACAAAACAAACAAAAAGATCATAGTCCCTCGATGACGCTATCTGAGTTGCCTAAACAAAATGATCAAGTCCCTCAAGAAAATTGCCAAAGATACTTGCTATCATGGTCAATACGATGACCCGCGCCTGTCCCGTTTAACATTCTAACACAAGGTTGTTCACCAAATACAATGGTGAAGCAACACTGTTAAAAGGGTTAAAAATATAAGAAAGATCTTTGAGTAAAATAGGGTAGACCAACTCTTAGTTACTTGATCAAGCTTGCAAAAACATCCTTGCTATTTTTCAAAACACACTTCATAACACAATTTCAAAACCCTACTTTCAAACATTGAAAACGTTTCAAAAGGCAAAAACACCTTTGTATACATTCAAACAAGAATCATTACAAAGGTTGCCACAACGATGGCCTCTTTTCAAAACATCTTTCAAAATCACACACAAATCACCATTTCAAACAATTGAAAAGCAAAGCAAGTGATCTAAGCAAGTAACTAAGAGCCCATGGATAACCATGGATAGAAAGGGTGCTAATACCTTCCCTTTCTATAATCTACTCCCCGAACCCAAGAAAACATCTCAAAGGTCTTTCCTGTGCTTTTTGACCTTTCCTTAGGATAAAATAAAAAGTTGGTGGCGACTCTTGCTAAACCGAAACATTTGCGAACACAAACGCAAAATCCCAAGTTAGTTCTCCCACCGTATCATAGAACTGGCGACTCTGCTGGGGAATATCAAAAGTGGGGTAACCTTAGGGCTTAGATCACCCTTGGCATGATTATTGTTTGCTTTGATTGCTTTACTTTTTGGTTCTTTTGTTTGGGCTTGAAATCCTCCACCCAGATTTGGGAAACATTCATAGGTAAATAGCAATACGTTGTGGAAACTGTGCAGGGTATACCGACACGGTTGAAGCAATAGCTATATTAGTGCGACATATTTGTGAGTACCGGTAGCCTTTGAGTCAATCAAAGAGAATACGGGGCCGCTGAGTGATGTCATGAAGCACTAATGAACTAAAACCTTACTTGACCATCTTGGCCTTTTATTAGGGGTAGTGAGATGACCGGCTTTGGTGCAGTCTGAAGTTGGTAGATACTCGATACTACACTCATTGAGGGTTGTTTTCTTGGAATATTTTGGTTGCTAGTTAAGTGGCTAAACCAAAACAATGAACATAGAAAATAATCTAGTGATATTGAGCTCCTTAGAACCCGGTTACTATTTATAGGACAGGTTTTGAGCCAACTAAAACTCAAGAGGGTACTTACCTATGAAACCTCATGCAAGCCTGAAACTAGGGTTTTGTGTGACTTGCTTGTACATATTCTTGTGCATACATCATGAACATCATAAAGCATCATATTCATCCACTAACCATTTCAAGGGTTTGGATCTTCATCTTTGTTCTTGTTTTGTAGGTCATGGAATCTCTTCGCAGGAAAACAATTCAAGTCAACCTTGTGAGAATCCCTCCTCAACTCAAGGAGCTTACTTCCAGGACTCTAGAGATTTCTCTCTTTAGTGAAAGACATGGTATACTTCTCAACTTGGTCAACACCAACATTGAAGAAGACATGGTGAAAGTACTTTTCCAGTTCTTTGACCCCCTACACTACTGCTTCACATTCCCTGATTATCAATTGGTGCCTACTTTGGAGGAATTTTCTCAACTCCCTAGAATTCCTATTCTTCATCAACTACCCTACAACGGTACGGAAAAAGAACCAAAGCCTGAAGATGTTGCTCAAGCATTACACTTGCAACCATCTGACATCAAGGGGCATTGGGAAACCAGAAGTGGTGTCAAGGGCTTCTTGGTAAAGTTTTTGTTTGAGAAGGCACAAGACTGCTGGAATTCTCTTGATCTACAAGAATTTGAAGAGATTGTGGCACTCCTCATCTATGGTTTGGTCTTGTTCCCAAACCCTGGTCAGCTTATAGATGTGAATGCTGTCAAGATTTTCATGTCCAGAAATCCTATACCCACATTGCTTGGGGACATCCTACACTCATTTTACAGACGAACAATGAGGAAAAGAGGTTTTCTCATGTGTTGTACTCCTCTCCTAGCAAGGTGGTTTATTTCTCACCTTCCACAATCAGTTTTGAAGAATGAGCAGGGATTAAGGTGGTCACAACGATTGATGACCCTCACACATTCTGATGTACATTGGTGTTCTCGATCCAGAGAAAATGTCATCATCATCGATCCCTGTGGGGAATTTCATAATGTCCCACTACTTGGCATTAGGGGAGGCATCACCTACAACCCCTGTCTAGCTTTGAGACAATTTGGATATGCTCGGAGGGATGGCCCTCATGACATGCTGATTCTGGACCTAGTTTTTGACTTCGACAATGATGCACAAGGACTTCGACAAAGGTTCATCAGAGCTTGAAGGATGCCTAACAAGGTAGATAGTAAGACACTGGGGCACAAGAATTCCATCCCCCTTGAGCCTTATCTCAAGTGGGTACGAACCCGCTCCCAGAATCTTATGATGCCGTATCCCCACATTCTCCCCTTGATCAAAGAGCCTGTTACGGAAGGAGAGGTTCCATACACCATCCTACATCCTGACATGCCAACATCATGGGAAGAAATGCAAAAGAGTTGGATCCAACTCAAGGAAGAACGGGATACTTTTGAAGCCAGCTTCTATGCCAGCGAGAAGAAGGTTTTGGAGCTCACCCGCCGACTTCACGAGGAGGAAACTCTCAACACCTACATCGCACCAAAAAGGATGCGCAATGTCTTTTTACATTAAGAATTTTGTAATATTTCGCCCATGGGGCACTTATGTACTAACAAATTTCTTCTTAATATGACGTGCGTTCTTTTTGTTTGCAACAAATTTGAATTTTTGAACCCTTGAATGCATTACATGAATAGCATACCATTCATCATATGCATAAACAGGTCTTCATGCCAGGTTTCCTTATCTTTCTGCTGTTTATTTCAGCAAGATGGATTTGGAGCAAACAGTAAAGGATCTACAGGCACAAAATTCACAGTTCAAGCAACTCCTCATGACCTTGGCAAAGGGTCAGGAGGACCTCAAAGTTTTGTTGGAGAAAAATAAAGAGAAAAAGAAAAAGAGACCTGGAGTAGCCACTTTGGGAAGAAGATTTGAGCATCAGGCCAGAAGAGTTCTCGAGTTCCCCTCAACGTCTGACGAAGGGGCCGGTAAAGGGAAAGGGACTGCCGTACCTTCTGAATCCGAGGTTGAAGAGGAGGAAGAGGAAGAAGACGAAGACTACTCTGAACAACAATATCCACCAGCGGATGACAAATATAAGAACCTTGAAGATAGACTGGCAGCTATGGAGTTGCAGAGGATGCTCGGATTGGATTTTGAGGAACTAGGGCTGGTAGCTGGGATAATTATCCCTCCCAAGTTCAAAGTGCCAACATTTGCCAAGTACGACGGTCTGTCTTGCCCTAAGATGCACCTGAGGTCGTATGTCAGAAAAATCCAACCCCATTCATCCGATAAAGACCTCTGGGTACACTTTTTCCAAGACAGCTTGTCTGGCACGCAGTTAGACTGGTTTTATCAACTCGAAAGATCAGAGGTTCACAATTGGGAAGACTTGGCGGCTTCTTTTTATCGTCAGTTTCAATATAATGCTGATTTGGCGCCCACTCATACTCAGTTACAAAGTATGGGGATGGCTTCCAATGAAGGTTTTAAAGAGTACGCGCAGAAGTGGCGTGATCTGGATGGAAGGGTGCAGCCGCCGTTATCAGATAGGGAGTTAGTTGATATGTTTCGGGGGACCCTGTCTGGCCCCTTCTTCAACCATCTAATCGAGAGATCTTCTATGGGATTTACTGAACTGATTTTGACCGGCGAAAGGGTTGAGGCCGGTATTAAAAGTGGAAAGATTCAAAAGGATGCTTCTGCATCCACAGCTGTTAAGAAACCTTTCCCAGTCAAGAAGGAAGCATCTGCTGTGTATTTTCAGAAGGGATTGGGAAGAACTGAGCGTCGGCCGACTGTAGGGGCCGTAATGATTCAAAACTCGTCAAATGATCAACCTCGTAAAAATCAGTCGAGAGCTAATTAACAACGGGTGGAAAGGCCACAACGGCAGTTCACCCGCATCAACATGATGCCCGCTCAGGTACTTCCCCATTTATTGAAGCTGAATCTGACCAGTTTGAAGGAGGCGCCAAAGAACCCTAACACTTCCTCTCCATACTACCACTCAAATGCCAAGTGTGCCTACCATTCCGACAGTGTTGGGCACGATACCAATAATTGCTGGGCACTTAAGAACAAAATCCAGGATCTGATCGATGTTAAGGAAGTAGAATTTGATGCTCCTGAGAAGCCCAATGTTATATCTTCTCCGATGCCCAAGCACTGCCACAATATTCATGCTATTATGGAGGACACTCATGTTACTGATGTTGTTGACCTGCTGGCGCCTTTACTTGTGATTAAGGAAAATTTGTTGAGAGCCGGGATCTTTCCTGGCTGTGTTAAAGACTGTTATTTTTGTTTGAATATACGAGGTGATTGCCCAATGTTGAAGTCAGGTGTCCAGCGCCTGATGGATACCCAAGAGATACTTTTCCAGAAAACCCATGTGAATACCTTCAATCCTGTTACCCCTGATACTTTTACTCCTACAACCAACGATATTGCAATTATAACCATTTCCAACAATCCTCCCAAGGCTTGCAAAAGGCCTGTCAGGATTACACCCGACTCTGAATGTGTACCTTTAAAGATCACCATGCCGGGACTTGTCCCGTACAAATCCATCAAAACGATACCGTGGAACTATGGGGGAGAAATCTTCTACCACGGCATCAAACAAATCGAAACAGTCCAAGAGATTTCTGAGGAAGACCCTGATATAGGGAACATCGCGGGTACAAGCAAGATAACCCGCAGTGGCCGGATCTTTTCTCCGGAGATTACTCCCCCTCGAGCAGTTTTTAGACCCTTGAAAGCTTATGCACCTGTTGGACCATCTGTGCAAGGCCCAGTGATTAAAGAACTGGATACTCCTGAAGTAAGACCATCTTCTGAAACTACCGACAAGGGTAAGGGGATACTGGAAGTGCCTGTTAGGACGAAGGCTCATGCTGTGGTTATCCCTGAAACCACTCAGAAAGAAATGGATGAAATCTTGAAAATAATCAGAAAAAGTGACTACGACGTTGTGGAACAGTTAGGGCAGACCCCTTCTAAAATTTCAATGTTGGCTCTTCTGCTCTGTTCTGAGGCCCACGCTAAGGCCCTGATCAAATTCTTGAAGGCGGCACATGTTCCCCAAGAGACTTCGGCTGACCAGTTTCAGGAATGTGTGGCCAGTCTTACTGCTGATAATGGCCTTGGCTTTTCCGATGCTGACTTAACTCCCAAAGGAAGGAAACACAATGATGCGTTACATGTTTCAGTTGAATGTCGGGGAACCACTCTCGCCCATGTCTTAGTGGATACTGGTTCTTCCTTGAATGTGCTGCCAAAGAAATCCTTAGACCGCTTGGACTGCGAAGGACTGACTCTCAAGCCTAGTAACATCATTGTTAGGGCTTTTGATGGTTCCAAGAGAATGGTTCATGGAGAGGTTGATATTCCTATCAAAGTAGGCACAAAAGTCTTCAACTCAACCTTTTACGTGATGGATATCCGACCGTCATATTCATGTTTGCTAGGAAGACCGTGGATCCATTATGCCGGGGCAGTTACCTCCTCTTTACACCAGATGCTGAAATATCCTGTTAAGGGTAATATTATAACGGTGCACGGCGAGGAAGAGTACATGATAAGCCACCTCAATTCCTTCCGTTATGTGGAGTTGGATGGCGAGTTCATCAAAACGCCTTTCCAGCATTTTGAGGAAGTTTCTCCCGAGGTAGCAGTTGCGAAGACAGTGGTTGAGGTGCCTATTGCTCCCAAGCAGGTATCTAGGATGGCATCTCTCAAGGACGCAAAGGTGGTGATCAAATAAGGGAAGAGTACAGCATGGGGGCAATTGCCTAATTTTCCTCATAAGACGGACAAATTTGGACTAGGGTTTACAGCTGCAGGACAAAAGGCTATGCGTCGTTCCAAGACTGGAGGGCCACCCGTAAGGATCACTCATCACGGAATTAATGTTGTAGAAGATGAAGATGAAGAGAGCCACTTTGAAGATTGGATCTTTCCGACCGTCGAAGGGGGTTTGAACAATTGGGAAGCAAAGGATTTTGTTCCCATCACCTTTGTCAACTAGTAATTTTATCTTTGAACAATTTCCCATTTTTATGGTCTGTAATAACTAAACAATTTGCACACTATTTTTCACCTCATGCCTTGCCCGGGGCATGTAGGTCCATTTGTAAGGGCTTGATTTTCTTCATAATCATATGCCATGTTTTAATGAATCATTGGACGTTTTTCATCTATAAATTGTTGTGTTCATTTTTCTTTCCTTTTGCATTTTGTTTGTTTAAGGATGGTTATCCCTTACACACACCCACACTCACAAAGGCAGGTACCCATCCACTCCGGATTCCATGGGTGACTATTCTGCTTTAGCCTTCGATTACTCTGAAGATTTGGTCAATCAGGCTGAGTACGAAGTTGACGAAGATTGTGAAGTGCCGGGAGAGTTAGTCAGACTTCTACAACAAGAAGAGAGGGCCATTCTGCCTCATGAAGAGTTGTTAGAAACCATTAACTTGGGGACAGAAAAAGACAGGAAGGAAGTAAGAGTGGGTGCCAACCTGGAACCAAGTGTCAAGGAGCGCTTAGTGCAGTTGTTGAACGAATATGTTGAAATCATCGCTTGGTCTTATGAAGACATGCCAGGGTTAGACACAGATATCGTGGTTCACCGTCTCCCTACAAGAGAAGACTGTCCGTCGATCAAGCAAAAGGTCCGACGAATGAGGCATGACATGTCTGAAAAGATTAAGGCTGAAGTAATGAAGCAATTCAACCCTGGATTTCTGGCTGTTACTACTTATCCACAATGGGTTGCTAACATTGTGCCCGTGCCTAAGAAGGACGGAAAAGTCAGAATGTGTGTAGACTATCGAGATTTGAACAGAGCTAGCCCTAAAAACGATTTTCCGCTGCCATATATCGACATCTTGGTTGACAACACAGCTCAGCACAAGGTATTTTCCTTCATGGATGGATTCTCGGGATACAACCAGATTAAAATGGCCCCCGAGGACATGGAGAAAACTACCTTTGTCACGCAATGGGGTACCTTCTGCTACAAGGTGATGCCGTTCGGACTGAAGAACGCAGGGGCAACCTATCAACGAGCCATGGTAGCTTTGTTTCATGATATGATACATCATGAGATCGAAGTTTACGTAGACGACATGATAGCTCGATCACAGACAGAAGAAGAACACCTTGAACATTTGCAAAAGTTGTTTGCCAGGTTGAAGGTGAAGGAAAATTGCGATCAAAAGCGCAGCGGAATTTAAAATTTTCCTTTAGAAATCCTTACAAATGAACATGCCCAGTGATAGAAATATTTACCTCTTGTGGCGATTCAGACCTTTGATGTTGTGATCACGAGCGTTGATGAAGAACAACGCCTCTACTCAGTCCACACGAACAGATCGCTTTCGGTCACAGTGCTAGCTGATCACGAACGGAAACCTTGAGTGAGAGAGAGAATCAAAAACGAAATTGCATCAAGTGAAATTGCTTCATCACAAGGGATCTATTTATATAATCACTCAAGTGGGCTACAAGCTAAAATCCCAATTAAGGCTATAAGCTAAAAGCCCAATTAAGCTTATGGACATCATACCTTATAATGTACCATATATCACTTATCCACGTGGTACCTTACCACTTTCCGTATTACACTTAAGTGCACCATACCTTACGGTGTTCCTTATTTATTTTATCTCTCATCAACCTGTCCTTATGTGTGTGACCCTGTAGGTTTTCGCGACGTTGGCAATTATATTAAATCACACATTTAATATAATAAACAGTGAGCGGTATCTAGCAACACATCAGTGTTACCCAAGTCACGAAAATGTCATGTGATCTGACCAAACCTTTTCCGTGATAATATTTGTGTTGTACAATTACCCTTTTGCCCTCATGTCTATATTGAACACAAGGCATACACTGTGTCACCCTTGTCCAGTTCAATATTGGGCCCTTAGACATTTATCCTGTTATGCAGGATGAGCAAATTCCATCTAGGTTACTCATGTCCCTTAGCATGCTTTGTGAAGTACCCATCAACCGTCTTTATAGTCATCCAGTTACGGATGACGTTTGATCAACAATAAAGTACTTGACTCTACATCTAGGGTCTATAGTGGTTTCAGATCGAAGGGTGGTATACACCATTATCATCATGAGAATAACTTATGACACTTTGCATAACATTCTATGTAGTATTCTCATAGCGGGTTAATCCAGTATAAATATTACTCCTAATATTCATACCTATGTCAAGACTTGATAACTCCTTACCTATGATCCATGAGATGTGATCATCAATCTATCTTCATAATAATCTTAATGCTTTAATGTTATCCCACTTCACATTAAAGCTTGACTACGGATACTTTAAGAATAGTGTCTTATGTTTAATGGGATCTCATGATTAAGTCACACTTAACATTTCATTAAACAAATAAACCATTCTAGGGACTTTATTATTTTGGAAAGCAAACATAATAAAGAAATGCCTTTTATTATTAATAAATAATTCGATACAAGTACCAAAAGTATTGGCCTCTAGGGCTTACACCAACAATCTCCCACTAGCACTAGAGCCAATCAGGAATACCCCTAATACCCATAGATCTAGTATGTCCATCATGCTTCAGCTGCGCAAGAGGCTTTGTTAATGGGTCAGCAACATTGTCAAGTGTAGGTACTCTGCATATTTTCACATCTCCCTGATCGATTATCTCTCGAATGAGATGATAATGCCTAAGTATGTGTTTGGATCGTTGGTGAGATCTAGGCTCCTTAGCTTGTGCGATAGCACCATTGTTATCACAATAGAGATCAATGGGATCCACAATGCTATGGACTATGCCAAGTTCACTAATGAACTTCTTGATCCAAACAACTTCCTTTGCTGCAGTTGAGGCAGCAATATACTCAGCCTCGGTTGTAGAATCAGCAACTGTATCTTGCTTTGAACTTTTCCAGCTCACAGCGCCACCATTTAAACAAAACACATAACCAGATTGCGATCTAAAGTCATCCTTATCTGTCTGGAAGCTAGCATCGGTGTATCCAATTACAGCAAGCTCTTTCTGACCTCCATATATCAAGAATGAATCCTTAGTCCTTCTCAAGTACTTAAGGATATTCTTGACAGCTACCCAATAAGCATCACCAGGATTAGACTGGTACCTACTCGTTGCACTTAAAGAATACGAGACATCTGGTCGAGTACATAGCATGGCATACATGATAGATCCTATTGCAGATGCATATGGAATCTTATCCATGTGATCCCTTTCTTCCTTACTTGAAGGGGATTATGTTTTTGACAGACACATGCCATGTTGCATAGGTATGAATCCTTTCTTGGAATCATGCATATTAAAGCGTCTCAACACTTTTTCTATGTATGTACTCTGACTTAGGCCAAGCAGTTTTTGTGACCTATCTCTATAGATCCTGATTCCTAATATATAGGCTGCTTCACCTAGGTCCTTCATTGAAAATCATTTCCCTAACCAAGTCTTCACTTGTTGCAAGGTAGGGACATCGTTTCCAATGAGTAATATGTCATATTCATATAATACCAGGAATACGATCATGCTCCCACTAACCTTCTTGTAGACACAAGGCTCATCTTCATTCTTGATGAATCCATATTGTTTTACTGTTTCATCAAAACGAAGATTCCAGCTTCTGGAAGCTTGCTTCAATCCATAAATTGATCGTTGTAACTTACATATCTTTTGGGCTTCCTCTGGTATGTCAAATCCTCTAGGTTGTGTCATGTACACATCCTCAAGAAGATTCCCATTAAGGAAAGCAGTTTTGACATCCATCTGCCATATTTCATAATCATGATATGCAACGATAGCAAGTAAAATCCGAACAGATTTAAGCATTGCAACTGGTGAAAAGGCTTCATCATAGTCAACCCCATGAATTTGTTTATAGACTTTTGCAACCAGTCTTGCCTTATAGGTATGTACCTTACCATCCATGTCAGTCTTCTTTTTGAAGACCCACTTGCATCCTATAGGGTTAACTCCTATAGGAGGCTCTACCAAGGTCCAAACCTGGTTTGTGTACATGGAATCCATTTCAGATTTCATGGCTTCTAGCCACTTCTCGGACTCAGGACCAGTTATGGCCTCTTGGTAGGTCATAGGCTCATCTTGACCCATGAGTAATACATCACCCTGATCACTTATGAGATATCCATATCTCTCAGGTTGTTGACGTATCCTGCTTGACCTATGCTGGTCTTGTTCTACTTGAGCAGGTTTCTCTTCCACAACTACTTGTGTTTCCTACTCTAATTCCTCCATAGGTGTATCAATGCTTTGTGGTTCTTGAATTTCTTCAAGCTCTTTTTTCCTCCCACTGATTCTTTTGGAAATAAAATCCTTTTCCAGAAAAACTCCAGTTCGAGCGACAAACACTTTGCCCTCAGAAGGATTGTAGAAGTAATACCCTCTTGTTTCTTTAGGATACCCCACAAATAAGCATTTGTCAGATTTTGGCTCAAGCTTAGTTGAAATTTGTCGTTTCACATAAACTTCGCAACCCCAAATCTTCATGTAAGACATATGTGGTTTCTTACCACTCCATATCTCATATGGTGTCTTCTCAACCTTTTTGGATGGAACCCGGTTAAGTGTGTAAGCTGCAGTCAATAGTGCATGTCCCTAAAAGGAGTTCGGAAGATCGGCGTGACTCATCATGGATCGGACCATGTCTAACAAGGTTCAATTTCTTCTCTCAGATACACCGTTCCATTGTGGTGTTCCGGGAGGAGTAAGTTGGGATAAAATCCCACATTCCTTTAGATGGTCATCAAACTCTAGGCTTAAATATTCACCGCCTCGATCTGATCGAAGAAATTTAATATTCTTACCTAGTTGGTTTTGTACTTCATTCTTGAATTCCTTGAATTTTTCAAAGGTTTCAGATTTGTGTTTCATTAAATACACATAACCATATCTACTGAAATCATCAGTAAATGTGATGAAGTATTGAAAACCTCCTCTGGCTGGTATGTTCAGTGGTCCACATACATCAGTATGTATGAGGGCCAAAAGATCATTATCCCTTTCACCTTTTCCTGTGAATGGGGACTTTGTCATCTTTCCAATTAAACAAGATCTGCATGTCTCATATGATTCATAATCAAAAGAGTCCAAGAGTCCATCTTTATGGAGTTTGGAAATGCGTTTCTCATTTATGTGGCCTAAGCGACATTGCCAAAGGTAGCTTGGATTTAACTCATTAGGTTTAATCCGTTTAGTATTAATGTTATAAATTGGCATTTCAAGATCAAGGACATATAGTCCATTGTTCATTTGTGCAGAAGCATAGAATATATCATTCAAATAAATAGAGCAACAATTGTTCTTTATTATAAATGAAAAACCAAACTTGTCCAAACAAGAAACGGAAATAATATTCCTACTAATTTCAGGTACATAATAACAGTTCTCTAACTGAATTATTAAACCACTAGGTAAAGTCAAAACATAAGTTCCTACGGCTAAAGCAGCAACCTTTGCTCCATTTCCAACTCGTAGGTCAACTTCACCTTTTGCCAAATCTCTACTCCTTTTTAGCCCCTGCACATTAGTACAAATGTGAGAACCGCATCCAGTATCTAATACCCATGATGTAGAAGTAGATAAATTAATTTCAATAACAAAAATACCTGAATTTGAAGTCCCTACTCCATTGTTCTTATCTTCCAGGTACTTTGGGCAGTTTCTCTTCCAATGCCCGGTCTTACCGCAATGGAAGCAAGTGCCCTCCTTTGCTATGCCTCCACTAGGCTTCAAAGCAGGAACAGTAGGTTTAGGCTTGGCAAATTCCTTGCCTTTCCCTTTACCAACCTGCTTGGTAGGCCTCTTGTTCAACTTCTTTTCATTACTGACCATCAGAATGGACTTCCCTTTTGTCTTCATATTCTGCTCAACAGTTTTCAACATGCTTAGCAATTTTGGAAGACTCTTATCCATGTCATTCATGTTGAAATTCATGACAAACTGATTAAAGATATCTGGCAACGATTGCAAGATAAAATCAGTTGCAAGTTCCTTTCCAAGCGGAAACCCTAACCTTTCAAGGTTCTCCACATACCCAATCATTTTGAGTACATGGGGACCTACAGGGTTTCCCTCAGATAACTTGCTGTTAAAAAGGGCCTTTGAAACCTGAAACCTCTCATTTCTTTCCTGCTCTTGATAGAGCATTTTCAGATGTCCGATCATATCGAACGGTGACATGTTCTCGTGTTGCTTTTACAACTCCGAGTTCATAGTAGCTAGCATGAGACAAGCGGCTTCGTTAGCATCATCAAAATGCTTCTTATAAGCATCTCTTTCTGCCTTAGGTGCCGAACTAGGCGGTTCCTCTTCAGGAACAGGTGTCTCCAAGACATACAGCTTCTTATCGTGCTTGAGGACAATCCTCAGATTTCGGTGCCAATCCAGGAAATTTGTCCCAGACAATTTTTCCTTATCTAGGATTGATCGCAAAATATGGTTGTTTGTTGTCATGGTAATCTACAAAAAAAAATGAAAATATAAGTATCATTAAAACAACATATTTAATTAGGCCTTTAATCAAATATGCTCCCACTATTTTACTCAAACCAAATGACCCTCATCATTTGATTTGGAAAATCCCGTTGGAAGACTTTCTAGTGGGTCGAGATCCACATTTCACTTCGTTCTAAGTCAGCTTTAGGCTGATTACACAAAACTAGGTTATTTAGGTAGGAACTCCTTCCAATTGTATCTCATACAACTCTCGAATATTTTCAGTTGGGTGAATAACTCCTTATTCTAATTCATCATATGAATCATTCCCAACTCTTGCTTCTAAACATGTATAATCTTATTATAATGTGTTTAGTTAAGTTTGACCCATTGTTTTAGCAGTTGGATATTACAATTATCCCATCGCACCTTACTAATATAGAACATGCACCTCGCGTAGGCGAAACCTACATTGTTCGATACTAGTCTTGATGAGTGCTAAAACTTGGAAAGCATGAACTTAATATTTAACTTGAGGGATTTTGTTATTAGTTTGATCTCACCTGCTTAACATGCAATTCGTCTCTCTCATGCATCAACATATAAACACATGCATCAATATACATAAAAGGATACAGTTATGGCCCCTAGCGCAATTGTTCTCCCAAGCCAATGAGAGAACCTAAGCTAACCTAATAACGATCTAAACTTCTCCAAGCAAGATCTCAAAGGTTATCCTCCTTTGATATTGTATTCTTCTCTTTCTTCATAACATTACATTACATAAAAGAAACTCGTTTTACATACGAGGGAGTGAGATGAGAAAAGAAGTTACATCAAGAATTTTAGAGAGAGGCACGACACGCAGGCCGTATTTTACAATCCCAAAACAAAAAAAGGAAAAAACTAAGGCCATAACTGATCACCACAAGACAATAATAATAAACACACTTTTATTATTAGTTTAAATTTTGTTAATTAAAAAAAAGGCAAATTAAATTTCGACGATTGATCACACTACGCAGAGTTAGCCGGGGGTTCCGCTGCCCGACGCAAAATTTTAATGAACAATTCATTTGAAATCGGCGTCATTTTCGCACAACTCTTATGCATTCACAACCCTAATCGCATAACTCTGCAACAACACAACCCTTGTGCCGTCATGAACCCTAATGCAACAGTTTCATGTTGTCAAACACATTTCGATTGATAATTCAGTATGATTAATCACATGCCATTGCTTCACCATACTAATGTCGGATTCCGAAGCATAGTCAACATCAATCATCCAAATCGTACACAACAGATGCCAAATTTAATTACTCGTTTATTATTCAATTCATTCTGGTTTTAATCGAATCAAAACAGAAAATATAGAACATAAACAACTATCAGATCCATGGTTTCGTAAGTGGCTTTGATACCACTGAAGGAAAATTGCGATCAAAAGCGCAGCGGAATTTAAA
This sequence comes from Vicia faba, assembly GCA_948472305.1. Classification (NCBI taxonomy): domain Eukaryota; kingdom Viridiplantae; phylum Streptophyta; class Magnoliopsida; order Fabales; family Fabaceae; genus Vicia; species Vicia faba. The sequence continues at coordinate 524,087,728 of OX451740.1, read as the reverse complement.
ATTTTCCTTTAGTGATCCTTACGAATGAACATGGTCAGTGATCGAAATATTTACCTCTTGTGGCGATTCAGACCTTTGATGTTATGATCACGAGCGTTGATGAAGAACAACGCCTCTACTCAATCCACACGAACAGATCGCTTTCGGTCACAGTGCTAGCTGATCACGAACGAAAACCTTGAGTGAGAGAGAGAATCAAAAACGAAATTGCATCAAGTGAAATTTCTTCATCACAAGGGATCTATTTATAGAATCACTCGTGTGGGCTACAAGCTAAAAGCCCAATTAAGGTTATAAGCTAAAAGCCCAATTAAGCTTATGGACATCATACCTTATGATGTACCATATATCACTTATCCACGTGGTACCTTACCACTTTCCGTATTACACTTAAGTGCACCGTACCTTACGGTGTTCCTTATTTATTCTATCTCTCATCAACCTGTCCTTATGTGTGTAACCCTGTAGGTTTTCGCGACGTTGGCAATTATATTAAATCATACATTTAATATAATAAACAGTGAGCGGTATCTAGCAACACATCACTGTTACCCAAGTCACGAAAATGTCATGTGATCTGACCAAACCTTTTCCGTGATAATATTTGTGTTGTATAATTACCCTTTTGCCCTCATGTCTATATTGAACATAAGTCATACACTGTGTCACCCTTGTCCAGTTCAATATTGGGCCCTTAGACATTTATCATGTTATGCAGGATGAGCAAATTCCATCTAGGTCACTCATGTCCCTTAGCATGCTTTGTGAAGTACCCATCAACCGTCTTTATAGTCATCCAGTTACGGATGACGTTTGATCAACAATAAAGTACTTGACTCTACATCTAGGGTCCATAGTGGTTTCAGGTCGAAGGGTGGTATACACCATTATCATCATGAGAATAACTTATGACACTTTGCATAACATTCTATGTAGTATTCTCATAACGGGTCAATCCAGTATAAATATTACTCCTAATATTCATACCTATGTCAAGACTTGATAACTCCTTATCTATGATCCATGAGATGTGATCATCAATCTATCTTCATAATAATCTTAATGCTTTAATGTTATCCCACTTCACATTAAAGCTTGACTACGGATACTTTAAGAATAGTGTCTTATGTTTAATGGGATCTCATGATTAAGTCACACTTAACATTTCATTAAACAAATAAACCATTCTAGGGACTTTATTATTTTGGAAAGCAAACATAATAAAGAAATGTCTTTTATTATTAATAAATAATTCGATACAAGTACCAAAAGTATTGGCCTCTAGGGCTTACACCAACAGAAGGAGTATAAGCTCAGACTGAACCCAAGCAAGTGCACTTTTGGGGTTAGGTCTGGTAAACTTTTGGGATTTATTATCAGCAACAAAGGCATTAAGGTTGATCCAGCTAAAGTGAAGGCTATACAAGAGATGCCTGCCCCCCGTCTTGAAAAGGAGGTTAGAGGATTCTTGGGACGCTTGAACTACATTTCCAGGTTCATATCTCACTTGACATCTACCTGTGAGCCAATCTTAAAGCTGTTGAAGAAAGATCAGGTGGTTGAATGGAACAATGATTGTCAAGTTGCTTTTGATAAAATCAAGGAGTATTTGCTAGAACCTCCTATTCTGATGCCACCCGTCGAAGGAAGGTCGTTAATCATGTATCTGACTGTTTTGGATAAATCAATAGGGTGCGTACTGGGCCAACATGACGAGTTTGGTCGAAAAGACCATGCCATTTATTACCTTAGCAAAAAGTTTACCGACTGTGAGACTCGTTACTCACTACTCGAGAAAACTTGTTGCGCTTTGGTATGGGCTGCTCGCCGGATAAGGCAGTATATGTTGACTCACACCACTTTACTGATTTCCAAAATGGATCCGATCAAGTATATCTTCGAGAAGCCTGCTTTATCTGGAAGAATCTCTAGATGGAAAATGATCCTGACTGAGTATGACATCCAGTATACTACCCAAAAAGCTATAAAGGGGAGTGTACTAGCTGACCATCTAGCTCATCAAGCCGTCGAAGATTACCAGTCTATGAGATTCGACTTCCCTGACGAGGACATCATAACTTTGGACAACATCGAAGGTAACGGACCGTATGACGGACTTGAACAAGGATCCCGATGGACCCTGTACTTCGATGGTGCTTCAAATGCACTTGGCAATGGCATCGGTGCGGTACTCATTTCTCCGGAAGGTTGCCATACACCCTTCACTGCCCGACTTTGCTTCAGCTGTACCAAAAACATGGCTGAATATAAAGCTTGCATCTTTGGTCTCAAGGCTGTTATAGACTTGGGGATCAAATCATTGGTCGTATTTGGGGACTCGGCTTTGGTTATCAGTCAAGTCAAAGGAGAGTGGGACACCAAACATCCTAATTTTATCCCATACAAAGAACATGTCCTGACGTTGTGGCCTCATTTCGAGCAGATTACTTTCGAGCATTTCCCGCGAGAAGAGAATCAGCTAGCAGATGCTCTGGCTACAATGTCTTCCATGTTTAAACTCAATTGGGATAACAAGGCTCCCCAAATCACCATCGAGCGAATGGATGAACCTGCACACTGTCATGAGATTAATACCGAAGAAGTAGTGGAACAACCCTGGTTTCATGAAATCAAAAGGTATCTCCAGACTAGAGAATACCCCGAAGGAGCTTCCGTCAATGACAAAAAGTTCTTAAGGAGATTTGCTGCCAAGTTCTTCCTAAGCAATGGCATCCTTTATAAGCGCAGCCATGATTGTGTTTTACTTCGTTGTGTAGACAAAGCTGAAGCAGAGTTGATCATGACCGAGATACACAGTGGCACGTTTGGCACCCATTTGAGCGGACATACGATGGCTAAGAAGATTCTAAGAGCAGGCTACTACTGGTCTACCATGGAAGCTGATTGTCATCAACATTCTCGTACTTGCCACAAATTCCAAGTCTACACCGACAAGGTACATATTCCTCCTGTTCCTCTCAACGTTCTGACATCTCCTTGGCCATTCGAAATGTGGGGCATTGACATGATTGGAGAGATCAAGCCCACGACGTCCAATGGACATCGCTTCATCTTGGTCGCTATTGATTATTTTACCAAGTGGGAACGAAGCAGCTTCCTTTGCCTCTGTTACAAAGAATGTGGTTGCCCGCTTCATCAAGCAGAATCTCATATGCCGGTATGGTATCCCCGACAGGATCATCACAGACAACGGTACAAATTTGAACAATACTATGATCATCGCTCTATGCGAACAGTTCAAGATTTATCATCACAATTCATCTCCCTATCGGCCAAAGATGAACGGTGTTGTTGAAGCTGCGAACAAAAATATCAAGAAAATCATTCAAAAGATGACAGTCACCTACAAAGACTGGCATGAGATGTTACCGTTTGCTCTGCATGGATATCGTACCACGGCACGCACTTCAACAGGGGCAACCCCATTTTCTTTGGTGTATGGCATGGAAGCTGTTTTGTCTATGGAAGTTCAGATCCCTTCTTTGAGGATTATGAAGGATGCCGGTTTGAGTGAAGACGATTGGATTCAGACCCGGCTTGATCAACTTAATTTGATCGACGAGAAGCGACTTACTGCTGTTTGTCATGGTCAGACGTATCAAAAACGGATGATCAAGGCTTTCAACAAGAAAGTCAGACGTCAGGTATATCAAGTCAGAGATCTTGTAATCAAGCGGATCATCTTACCGCAAAGTGATCCCAGGGGCAAGTGGACTCCTACTTACGAAGGACCATTTGTGATCAAGAGCATTTTTTCTGGTGGGGCAATGATTTTGACCACCATGGACGGCGATGATTTGCCACACCCTACGAATGCAGACATAGTCAAAAGATACTACGCATAAAAAAACCCGACAAGTTGAAAACCCGAAAGGGCAACTTGGGCAAAAATGGGCATCCCGGTGAATCGAAAACCCGAAAGGGCGGTTCAGGAAAAAATTAGGGATAAAACAAACAAATTTGTACACCCGAAAAGTTGAAAACCCAAAGGGGCAACTTGGGCAAAAAAGGGTTTCCCGGTGGATCGAAAACCCGAAAGGGAGATCCAGGCAAAAGTTAGGGAATTTAAAGCGTATGACTATGTCTCGTCGGATCACTTTAAGAACAATCTCTTCACCAACAAGCTCCAAGCTTCTGATTAATCTAGCCATCGGCAGACGAAGCAGTGAATGGACAAGATATTTAGAGTTGTGAAGGCTATAGCAGAATGGGAATCCCATGGAATTGTTACACATAGCCATCTTTCTTTTGTATAAAATTTTTCAATTTTTACGACAACATTCTCTTACTAGGATGTTTGTCTCCTTTGTACAAAGATACTCGCAAAAATTAATACAAATATACTTCAAAGCGCAGAAATTCGTTTTCCTTTCTTTTCTTTTTACACTTATGTTTTATTTGAAAACGTCCAATGTTTTGTTAAATAGGCATACGCATTTGAATATAATCACTACTTACAAATAAAACGAAATTGAAAAAGGATAATTACTGATAGGTAGAAAGTGTAAGAAGATTTTTTGGCGCCATGTCAGAAGAGATCCCCCTACGATACATCATTCAGATCCCCAACAAAGCTAAAATTCGGAGTATATTTCCCCAGCGGAGTTAAACTTCAAGATCCCCAGTGGAGCCAGATTAGTCTAGACCTTATTCCCCAGTGGAGCCAGAATGGTGAGTATTTCCCCCCCACAGATTTATCTCCCAGCAAGATCGAAGATTCTCGGTCCCATTTCTCCAAGGCTTCAATTCCCCATAAGAGATTTTCAGAGTTTCCCCTATATCCCAGGAAATTCATGAAGGATTCTCATTCCCCGCAGAAGTTGTCAGAGGCCTTGTTAATCCCCAGCATCGGTCAAGGATTTACTTCCCCCGACGGCAATCAAAAATTTCATTACCTCCAGTTACCAAGGATTTATTTTCTTCAGCAAGACAGCTACCCAGCTTACACGCATAACCATTACATTCATATATCATAAACATCGATGAAACACAGTTCATTGCATCATACATATCATGCAACATAACTTTATGTTTTTAGCTAACATTTTACCCTTTTCAGGATAAGATTAAAAGGTTATTGTTAACAATTATTCAGATACAGTACAAATACACCCCAGACACGACGGTCATTCTACTACTCATTCAAACTCCAGCAATCAGATACAGACTAGATACACTCCAAACACGGCAGCCATTCTATATCTTATTCAGATTCTCAACTCAAAGTTCAGATACGCTCCAAACACGGATGCCATCCTGGCCCTTACACCAGCAGTTTGATTCTCCCCAGTGCAGTCGCCACGGAAGTCATTCTGCCACTTATTTAGATCCCAGTTACCGTCTCAGATACACTCCAGACACGAAAGTTATTCTGCTACTCATACAAATCTCAACTTCAGATACAGTCCAGATACGCACCAGACACGGTGGCCATTCTGTCACTCATTCAGAATTTATCCCCAGCACACAGTTGCTTCGTATATAAATGTTTCTCTGTTACCCATTCAGAATACAGATACACTCCAGACACGGCAGTCATTCTGATATTCATTCAAAGTCTCAAATACAGTTATAGCTCAGATACGCTCCAAACGCGGATGCCATACCTTTGCTCATACAGACTCAGTCTCCAGATACAGTTCAAGTGCATTCCAGACACGGATACCACTTTGATACTCATTCTTCTGACCTACAACATTGCATTTCAACAAACATTACTGGATGACATCTTTAAGCCCATCTCCAGCAAGATTCTACCAACACCAAATGGCATCTTTAAGCCCATTCCCACAACATTATTTTGACAAGTGTAAATTTACGGGCACTCTAGTTTCCAATCCTCTTTTACCTTCGAGTCGCGAAAGGCAAACTTACCAATATAACTCTTTAGGTTCAAGAAGATTGAACAGGGGAAACTGTTGTACCCCAAAATTTTCCCTCTCATTTTATCAACATTTACTCAATCAAAGGATTCTTGGAACTCAAGATCAAGCTAGGGTTTGCTCTACTCAAGGCACCTCCTTGCACTGTTGACCTAAATTAGGGTTTGAGTTTGCATGGGGATAGTTTTACCTACAATGCCCAAAGTGACTTTCATACTTCATGTTGGACTCACAAGTTTGTCCTTACCAAGTTTCAGGCTTTGATTCAAAGTTTTGCCCAGTCAATTGGACAGTTGACCTAGAAATCAGCTGTATTGGGGAAAACGTCAACTGTGGCCAATTGACAGTCAAACCTCATGAAATTTGACCCACATCAACATTATGAACTCATATGAACCATTTGATCAAGTTTGGATCACCACTCCACAAGAAATTTGATCAGATCACCAAAAGGGCAAAATGGTCATTTTTAGGGTTTTGACTGCACAAAGGCATTTTTTGACTGTTTGACCTAGACAATGGAAAATCAAATCACATATGGACTCAAGGACTCAATGAAATTATCTTGACCCATTCAACAAGTTCAAAATATCTCAAGTGCATAGGATTGACAGATGAATTTTTCAGTCAACTGATCAAAATTTGACTGTACACTAAAAAGTCAAACTTTGACTTTTTGGTCAAAATCAAGTTCCAAGAGTTACTTTTCATCAAGACATGTCAAATTATGAAACTTGTTCATCAAGAAACCCAAAAATGCAAATTAGGGTTTAAAAAGGAAAATTTTCATAACTTAGAAATTTTCTAAGTTATGAAATTTTCTTATTTTTTCCTAACTTTGTCCCATTTTTTCACCAAGATGAAAATGGATTCAAAGAAAACTTGCAACATGAAAGTTGTAGTCCATCACAAATTCTACGACTTTGATTCACAAAGTTTTCCCAAAATAAGCTTGTAGCTCAAGTTATGATTTTTGGAACAAGGGTACCTAAAACTTTTAACTTAGAGAAAATTTGCCCTAATCTAGGCAGGATTTTGAGCCATCTTCTTGGCCCCTTTTCACATAGTTCCACTTGGAGTTTTAAGTTGCATTGCAAAGATGGATTATAGTACATGTTCCAAGCTTTCCAAATTGTCCAAGAACTCTTCAAACACCCTTGTGGTTAGAGAGAATCGAATGCTTGAAGTTGGCAAAAACTCACTTTTGTCCATGGCCAATACATGTTCATACAAACTTGCATTTCCAAATCAACATGTTTGGTGCTAGCTTGCAGGCCTCAAAACCAACTTATACCCCATAATTTAATGCATATCCATTGAGTTAAGGTTTTTCTTTGGTCATTAGGGCATTGTACACAAGATTAAGCCCTAAATGGTAAAAGGTATATTGCCATTTTTGCAAAAGGTTACTTTATGTCAAAACACTAAGCATTGAGCCTTGAACAAAATATGAGACTGCAAACCAAATCCAGGAATTGGAGGGGCCAAGAGTGTTGTGTGCAGGGTGATAGGAGGGCCTGTACAAGGCTATAACATCACTCCCACACTCTTGCTTAAAAAAGAAGAAAAGTTGCAAATCATATACCATCTCTCATATCTGTTAAGATAAGCTTACACAAACATTGTAGACAAGTTGGATACCTCCCAACAAGCCTAAAACACGACCCCTTTGCCTCTCAAACTCCCTTGTACACAGAATCACTGTTTTTCTGCAAAACAGGGCAAGTTATGCACTTTGCAAGCCATAACCAAATTCCATCGTGCGTTTTGTCCAAAGATAGTTCAAACACCTTCCAATCAACTAACCTGAACTATCCCAGGCCCCCATTGCAAGCTGTAACACCTCTAACACACTTTGCCATTTTTGTTTCAAAGCTCTGCAGGTTGAGTTCTACAGCATAATTCAAGCTGTTTCAAAACAAGCCAAGCATTAGAAAAGCTTCCTTGGACCTCAGGCAAGCTCAAAAGAAGCTCAAACACCATTGAAGGTTGCTACATTGTCCAGCTCGAAGTCAACTGAAACAGGTATTTCATGGACTTTTATCTCTCTATTTAGGAATGGTTAAGCTTAGGTTTGTGAATGAAATATGTTGTACTCATAGCCCTGAAGCCATATATATGCTTAGTTTTCATTTACATTAATCATGCTAAGAGAATTTCACTCACGAACTTTCTGAAAAAACTAGGTTAAAAATTAGGGCCAGAGAAATTCTCTCTGGTCTTTGAGAGTTAATCCAAGTTTTTTATATGGTTGGATTCGTTGTTTAATTCTCTACAATGTTCATGTTATGAGTTTTGTCAAAAAATCAAAGAATCAGGAGATAGCCATTGATGTACAGAGGCACGCGTTTTTGGGAACAAGAGGAAGAAGATGAAGTCTGACTGGGCTGGGCCTGGTTGTCTTTGCTTTTAACACCCCCATTTTCTGTTTACACCCCCCTGGCCCATTTATTTAAATATTTATCATTTTGACATTTTTATTTTTTATTCTGACTTTATTATTTTTTGTCCAAATATAAAAAATGCCAAAAAATTGTTTTCTATATTTTTCATATTTATTTGATTTTTATTTTTATTTTACTAAGTATAAATATGTAAATAAACTGTTTTCCTTTTAATAAAACTCAAAAATAACACAAAAAATATACTTATTTTCATTTATTATTTCAATTTATATTTGAGAACATTTTCTTGAAAATACCCATTTTTTTTGTAAATAATTAATTTTTATTTTTGTATATTTAATATGTTTAATATATATATATATATATATATATATATATATATATATATATATATATATATATATATATATATATATATATATATATATATATATATATATATATATATATATATATATATATATATATATATATATATATATATATATATATATATATATATATATATATATATATATATATATATATATATATATATATATATATATATATATATATATATATATATATATATATATATATATATATATATATATATATATATATATATATATATATATATATATATATATATATATATATACTTATATACTTGTTTTATTAAATAATTAGGTCAAGAAATACAAAATACTACATTTTAATTTTTATTAATATTTTGTACTAAAAATATCATTTTTTATAATATACTTTTATTTTTTGTATAAATTAGTATATTATTGTATATAATTAATAAATAATATTATTTATTAAGAATTAGGGTTTTTTTGCCCTAAATAGGAAAATAATTAAAATTGACCCTTTTTTTATTTATTTATTTACATTTCACATTGAAAAAAAAATACTTTTTACATACATAAAAATCTTTTTTTGCATAATACATTTTATTTGATATTTGTTTAATTGTATTTATTTAAATATTAAATATTGCCTATACATTCAATATGGTTGTAATAACTTAAAATTTATTTTCTTGTCAAATACCCCCAATTTAAATTTGTACCCCCCTCCCTATATCATGTTGTAATAGTGTAGCATTTAAATTCTCGCACATTTAAAAGCTCCCAAATTATGCCATGCTTAGACTTAGGGTTTGTATGCAAAAATAAAATCAACAACTAGCTTGACCTAATCCAAGATAAACATGCAAGAAAAACAAACACAATGCACACTTGCACCCCTAGGTTTTCATCCACTTGTTGCCTTCAAAAATGGGCCATGGTTGCATGTTGAATACTTTGGCAAAACAAAAACAAACAAAAAGATCATAGTCCCTCGATGACGCTATCTGAGTTGCCTAAACAAAATGATCAAGTCCCTCAAGAAAATTGCCAAAGATACTTGACACCATTGCTATCATGGTCAATACGATGACTCGCGCCTGTCCCTTTTAACATCCTAACACAAGGTTGTTCACCAAATACAATGGTGAAGCAACACTGTTAAAAGGGTTAAAAACATAAGAAAGATCTTTGAGTAAAATAGGGTAGACCAACTCTTAGTTACTTGATTAAGCTTGCAAAAACATCCTTGCTATTTTTCAAAACACACTTCATAACACAATTTCAAAACCCTACTTTCAAACATTGAAAACTTTTCAAAAGGCAAAAAAACCTTTGTATACATTCAAACAAGAATCATTACAAAGGTTGCCACAACGATGGCCTCTTTTCAAAACATCTTTCAAAATCACACACAAAGCACCATTTCAAACAATTTAAAAGCAAAGCAAGCGATCTAAGCAAGTAACTAAGAGCCCATGGATAACCATGGATAGAAAGGGTGCTAATACCTTCCCTTTCTATAATCTACTCCCCGAACCCAAGAAAACATCTTAAAGGTCTTTCCTGTGCTTTTTGACCTTTCCTTAGGATAAAATAAAAAGTCGGTGGCGACTCTTGCTAAACCGAAACATTTGAGAACACAAACGCAAAATCCCAAGTCAGTTCTCCCACCGTATCACACATACCCTGAAGCTGAGTATGAGTGGGAGCAAGATCGGCGTTATACTAATACTGCTTGTAAAAAGGAGCAGCAAGGTCCTCCCAGTTTTGGACATTAGCTCCTTCCAATTAATAAAACCATTCAAGCTGAGTCCCTGACAGACTATCTTGAAAGAAATGTACCCACAAATTTCTATCAGCAGTGTAAGGTTGGATTTTTCGGACATACGAGCGGAGATTGAGTTTAGGACAGGACACTCCATCGTACTTAGCAAAAACCGGAGCTTTGAACTTATGAGGAATCACCACTCCTAATACCAATCCTAGCTCTCCAAAATCTAAACAAGGGATCTTCTAACACTCCATAGCACTCAACCGGTCTTCAAGTTGTTTGTACCTATCCTCAGCAGGAGGATACTGTTCTTCATCATAATCTGTATCATTATCAGAAACTACAGGACTGGGGCCCTTTTCTTCTTCTTGGTTCTCCTCTCCTTTGGATGAGAGGGACCGATCAACTTGTTGTTTCAGCCTATCCCCGAACCTTTTACCCATGCTAAAAAGAACAACCTTCTTCTTCTTCTTCTTCTTCTTCTCCTTCAGGATGAGAGTCTTCAAATCCTCTTGCCCTTTAGCCAAGTTCAAGAACATCTCTTCGAATTGGGCATTATGTGCCTGAAAAGCTTTGATGGCTTGATCGGTAGGTATTTCAGAAGACATTTTGTGCTGAAATAAATAGCGAAGGAGATGAGAAACCTGTAATGATACCTGTAATAATGTGCATGATAATGGGATGCGTATGTAATGATTTTAAAGACCTTGGGAGATTTAAAGTCGCAAACCACGAAATAAACAAACTTTATTAGATTAACTCGTAAAAATGTTTAACAATGCCTTTGAGGCGTTACAAAAGAAATAAATGAAAAACAAATCTAAACTAGAAAAAGCAAAAATCAGAAATCCCATGGACGCTTCCCCTTCATGCTGACGTAGTCATTGATTGTCCTTTCATTCTCAAGTTGCCTAGTGAGCTTCTAGATCTTCCTCTCTTGCTCATGGTACTTCTCCCGGTAGGTATCCCTCTCCTCTTTCAGATGAATCCAGGATCTCTTCAATGCCCCAAGATTAGTGGGCATGTAGGGATAAAGGACTGTATAAGGAATGCCCTCTTCATTCCACAATTACTAGCAACACAACTTCATAAGGCATCCCAAGCTTCTGAGCACGAGCTCGGACCCATTGGATGTAAGGCTGCATAGGGAGAGAAGTCTTTGGTCCTAGCTCTTGAGGGCCAGACCTGTTCACTATGCCCCAAGCTCGTATAAACCTTCGGTGATGCTCATAAACGTCCTCCTTGTAGTCAAAGGCAATATCTGTAAGAAGTAGCTCATGAGGATCGTCTCTTCGAGCACGACCAAACTGTCGTAACGCTAGGCAGGGATTGTAGGTTATACCCCCTTTGATTCCAAGCAACGGGACATTAGGATATCCCCCACATCGATCAATGACAGTAATGCTTTCCAAAGCCTTAGAACTCCAAAGAATGTCTGTATGGGCAAGGGACATTATCCTGTAAGACCATCCTAAACCTTATTCATTCTTCAATTCGGACTTGGGGAGGTGCGAAATAAACCACCTCGCCAGCAGAGGCATACAACACATGAGAGTCCCTCTTCTTCGCACAGTACGAGTGTAGAGGGCATGCAGGATATCACCTAATAGAGTAGGCACAGGATTGTGAGACAAGATCTTAACCGTATTCACATCCACAAAGCAATCTGGATTTGGGAAGAGAACCAAACCGTAGATAAGGAGATCCAAGATGTCTTCTAAAGCCTGAAAGTCCAAATTATCCCAGAATAGTTGAGCTTGATTCATCATAAACTTGGCTAAGAAACCTTCAACCTCGCTCCGTGTCTCCCAATTAGATATTATATCAGCCCATTTCAAATGTAGAGCTGAAGCAATGTCTTCTGGTCTATGAGTTTTTTCCAAACCTGTGAAAGGCATCTGTTCAAGGATTGATATGCCCAATAAGTGAGAAAACTCTTCCATAGTGGGAACCAACTGATAATCTGGGAAAGTGAAACAATGATGCACTTGATCAAAGAACTAGAAAAGCAAACTCATCATATGTTCATCAAACTTTGAGGTAACCAAGCTAAGAAGCTGACCATGTCTCTTAATGAAGGAAGAAGTATCGGAAACTTTCGAGGCTAAATCTTTGAGTTGAGCAGGTATTTGCACAAAGTTAACTCAGATGGTGTTTCTGCGCAAGGAAGCCATAACCTGCAAAACAGAGCAAAGATAAATCCCCTCGGTCTTTGAAATGGCTAGTATAATGAAGTATGCATGCTATGTTATGATGCATGATGTCATGATAAAACAAACAGGTATAGTAGATAACAGACATGGCAAAGGCAAACAAGTCACACAAGAGCCCTTAAGTTTCAGGCTTGTATGGGGTCTAGGTATTACCCTCTTGAAGTTCAGTTGGTTTCAACCTGTCCTAATAATAGTAACCGGGTTCTAGAGGTTCTCAATATCACTGACCATCCTCCACCGGTCATGGTTTCAGCTCACACAATCTTTTCTTGCGGCTGGAACTATCTTGAGAGTATGGTCTCAATGAGTGTAGCATCGAGTATCAACCAGTTCCCAGCTTTACACCGAGACCGGATATCTCACTACTTCCTATGGCCAAGTTGGTCAGTTATAGGTTCTAAGGTCAGTTGATGCTTAACGACACATATAGCAGCCCCGTATTCTCCTCGTTTCTCCCCAAGGGATACCGGTACCAACCAATGTGCCACATCAACGTAGCTACTGCTTCAACCGTATCGGTCTACACTGTACAGTTCCCTCACAGTTTATTGTTACTTACCTAAAAGGTGTCCCCCAGATCCGGGTTAGGATCTATAGTAATTCCCAATACAAAACCCTCAAAAGTAAAGCAATCAAATCAAACAAGAGAAGCAATTTATGATGAACTAATCCTAAGGTATACCCCACTTATATCCCCAGCAGAGTCGCCAGTTCTGTGATACAGTGGCAGGACCATACTGTTTTAGGAAAATGCTGGTTTGCGTTTTGCGTTTGTGTTTGCAAAATGTCGCGGTAAGCAAGAGTCGCCACCAACTTTTATTTTATCCAACTGGAAAGGACAAAAGCACAGAAAAATTCCTTTTTCAATATTTTGAGTACGGGGGGTAGATTATAGAAAGGGAAGGTATTAGCACCCTTTCTATCCGTAGATTTCTACGGGCTCTTAGGTACTTGCTCATCATTTTTAAAAATTGCTTCTGTGTTTTTGGTTTTGAAAAGTTTTTTGTTTTACTTCGATTTAACCCTTGCTTCTGTCTTCAAGAGTGTTACGAAGTCGTTTTGAAAACTTTGTTTAAAAAAAAGTGTAAGTGTGGAAAAAGTTTGATTTTGAGCAAGTACCTACTAGCATCTACCTACTCGAAAAAAGAATGTTTATGTTCTTGTTTCCTTTAGACAGCGCTATCCCACTATTAGTGAGTAGGTAGCACCGTCGTTGGAGTTGTAAGGGTTAATTCGAAAAGGGACGTACGATCACTAAAGCAATGTTAGGACGTCTTAGTAATAACCCTAATGTCTTAAGATCATATTCGAGGCAACATTTCCGAGGCAACATTTACGACGGGACGTTTGATCTTTGTTTAGACAAGAGAGCGACTACTTAAACACCCTATACTTAATGATCGTTTACCGAAGGCAACCGAAGTGAGAGTATACCCTAGGAGTGCGCATGTGCGAGTGATTTGATTTCAGTTATTATCTTTGCACATTTAGGGTTTGCTAACCATTTTAAAATTAACATACATTCTTTCCATGCAATCCTATTATCATACATCTAACAATTAATATTTGCGAAAATTAAAATGCGAGAAATAAAACTAAGCTATTACAAGGCTTCGGGGAGAGGGATTAATTACATAGCCAAAAACCCGTAAAATGATAAATAAAAGAAAAATCCTAATTAAACAATTACATATCATGAGCAGTTACATTAATATTGTAAAAATAAATAAACGTGCATGATGAAACGTGAACGATAAAAAATTAGGGTTTTGACCCCGTCTAAACCTAGTTGCAAGAAAAATCATTTTTGGTTGTTTTTGATTATTTTGAGAAAAATAAGGTTTTAAATTAAATAAGTACAAACCTAATTACTAATTAATTTAGATTAAGAAAATTAATTAATTTTGACCTATTTTTATATTTTGGTTATTTTAAGAAAAGAAAATAAAAATTAAATTGAGCAAAACCCTAATTTTCTAATTGATTTTAATTTATTTACAAAAGGTTAAAATTGCCCTAGAATTAAATTAAACTAATTAAATTAATTTTGACAAAATATATAAAAAACCTAAATTTGATGAAATTGATTTTTATGAGTTTTTTTGTAAAAAAGAATTAATTTTTATGTTAGAAAATAATTAATCAAAATAAATAAATAAAAGAAATATAAAAGAAAAGAAAGAGAGAATTGGGCCTGGTAACCAGCAAACAGGGGGGTGTCCATAGCAATTTTTGGGCCCAATAAGCTTTGGTCAATGTTGACCTCCATAATCCAATGTGTTGGCTTGACTAAGATGCATGGTAGACTCTCAAATGATGGCCTTTGGATCCAGCTTGTGGGCAATCTGATGGTTGAAAGATGACGGAGTATGGTGGATCTATGTGAAGCATGAACATGGAATCACATATAACAAAATAATATTGAAGAACAAGGGGACCTGGGGATCGAACCCATGCCCTTTGGCTTTTCCCA
The DNA here is from genome assembly GCA_948472305.1 of Vicia faba. NCBI lineage: Eukaryota > Viridiplantae > Streptophyta > Magnoliopsida > Fabales > Fabaceae > Vicia > Vicia faba. Next base: position 524,072,622 of record OX451740.1, on the reverse strand, counting down.
CATACCTCCTGACCAACTGAACCAGCGCGCTTTATTGTACAAAGAAAAGCAAGAAAATATTATATTGGGAAAAACAAGATTAATATATCAAAACGCGCGAGATTTAAAGGAGCCAGTCAGGCCACGCCACGCCATCATCTCCTACCTCCTTTCGTTGCTAAAAGTTTAGAGACCTTTACCTACGGATAAAAAGCGTAGGTACAACCCCTGTGATTTTCCAAAACTCCCTGCAAGCATGATAAACACATAACAATGGTACCAATCAACTCGTGACAACCTCACGAGCATCATGGTACCTCAACCGTGGCCCAATTTTCCCTGTGTAGTAAAGCCCCAAAACCATCTTAAAAACCCTAACAATGGCATCTACACGTATGGCTTCCAAAAATGCAATTAAATGGTACTGTTAGCTTACAAACATGATAAGGATTACAAATATGTCATTGAAACATGATAAAGATGCAAGAATAAAGGGATACGATTTTGAAAAAAATGACAAACTGTGAGGGTTGTGGAGATGGATTATGGGCAAATCAAGGCTTGATTATGATCAGGTTAGCTTCAGAAGATGGCTGGGAATCAATTTCTAGCCTTGGAATGGTGTAAATCGTCCTCTAACCCGCAATTTGATTCAAAACTTTTTGGTGATTTTTGCAAGTTTTCACCCAGCTTCTCACGCTTCCAATTCTTGTGCTTTTGGTCGGGATTTTTTCTATATGTATCCTTGAGTGAATTAGGTTTACAAGTTTGCTCCAAATCTTTTTCAATTATGGTGATTGAATCAAGATTTGATTCTTATTCAAATCTTTCTAAATCAAGCAAAACTTAATATTTTTGTGTACAAACAAGCCTTGCATAATTTGATCTCAATGCCAGCTATTCATGGACCTGAAATATGCACAAAATCTCAAGGTTTAAATGATTTTGATATTTTCATGATTTTATTTTGATTTAATTTGATTTAATTGAAATAAAAATCAAAATAAATGACAAAAATAAAATAAAGGCAAGTGGGAAGGATCATGGGTCTTGGACCATGTTACAAACTCAATACAAGCACAAAAAGTTGGGCCCATTTGACAAACATTGCAATTTTGGGCACTTTTGACTTTTAGCAATTTTGCAAAAAAGGTCAACTTCACCAATTCATAACTCTTTCAATTTTGACCCTAGAGATGTGTTCTTGGACTTTTTATAAATCTTAGGGTGTCCTCTAAGAAACCTTTTTATTCTCAGCTCAATTGAGTCTTCCATGTTCATGTATGAAGCTTTGAAAAAAAAAGGTGTTTTTGTTGACTTTTCAAAATGACCTATAATGTCCAAATTTGTAACTTCTTGTGAGTGCATATTTTGAACTTGAGAGATGAATATGAATTGTGGGGCATTGCATCCTCTTCAAAATGAGCTTTGTATGGGTCATTTCTAATAAAGTATGAGAAAGTTATGCTTGGTCAACATTGGGTTGACTTTTCCTATAAAACCCTAATTTAGCAACTTTTGGGTTTTGATGAATTGTGAGCAATCCTTGAGGAATCATGATCAAACCTTGATCAAATGATGAATAATACTTCAAAATGAGGATGTTGACCAAAAATCTTAAAGTTTGACTGCATGTGGGCCACAATTGACTTTTGCCCTAACATGGTCGATTTTCAGGCTTTTGAGCAATTGACTGAGCAAACTTTCTCTGCAAGGCTTGGAACTTGACATGGATGATCTTGAGAACATATTAGGACAATGGTGATCATTTGGGATCCCTTGGACTCAAGTATCTTGATGCAACATGAAACCCTAATTTGAGGTAGACTGCCTTAGGAGAGGGTTTGTCTGGTCAACCCTTGGACTTCCTTGAACAATTTGAGGATCTCACTTGAAATGTTTTGAGAAATATGGGAGGGAAAATTTTGGGGTAAAACAGTGGTTATTTGGGTGTTAATGATATTTACAAAGGACAAGTCCTATACCTGGACTAAGTTACACTTAAGAAGAGGACGAGCGGTATAGTCATGTTAACTTTGAGGGAGTAATCTCGAAGAAGGAGGCATGAAATCCCCCACTCAGTGGAAAGCCCCTTTGAATGTAGTATTTGTTTACCGAGTAATTGAGAAGACATTATTGCTTTCAACCTGGGAGCCAGAGAAGCTGAGAACCGTAGAACCCTAACCCATCTTGGCCTATTAGGTGTAGCGCGGAGACTATAACGGAGTAATCCGGAAGTAGTTATCATGCGATGCTACACTCGGATGAGTTTATCTTGAGAATATTGCTAATTATTGAGTAATCAATACGTTGGTAATATTCTAAGGAGGAATGTAGACTTTGGGAACTCTTAAACCCTTGTCTTGCAGGTGTGCTTAAACCTTTAGTACATACCCTGGGGGTGGGCTTTACCTTTAACTTCATGCTCGAAGCGTTGAACCTTTGAACCCCATGTTTGTGAACTTATGTGTAATTGTTGCATTATCATTCATCCATACATCCATAAGCATTTTTTTGTAAAACATGTTTTTCAAGGAACTTAAGAATGATTGTTGCAGACATCTCAGGTACTGTTACTATGGATTTTGGAAAAAGAAACACTCGGAGTTATAGTTTTAAGGAGCCTGAGATTGAAGAGTTAAAGAGTTTGATTCCTAAGATTGAGAACCCTACGGAGTTTCAAAATAAATATGGATCCATTATCCCTCTCATGAAGCGCAAGATGAAGGAAGGCATCCTTAGTACGTTGGTCCAATTCTATGATCCATTGTATCGATGCTTCACCTTTCCTGATTACCAGTTAATGCCAACTTTAGAAAAGTACTCCTATATACTTGGTTTTCCAATCACTGACTGTGTTCCTTTCTCTGGTTTAGAAGAGGAACCCAAATCTCACGAGATAGAAACAATCACCCACTTGAGGAAGTCGGAGATAGAAGAGAACATGACTACTAAGGGGGGAATCTGAGGCTTACCTACACAGTTTTTATTGAAGAAAGCTCGTCACTTCACTAAGATAAAAGATATTGTTGCCTTTGAGATGTCTTTACTTTACTTGCTTATGGATTGTTCTTGTTCCCTAACATCGATAAGTTCGTGGATATCAACGCCATTAGATTCTTCTTGATTGTAAATCCGGTCCCTACGCTGCTAGGAGATACCTTCTATTCTATCCATCTTCGAAACTCCTATCAAGAGGGATGATTATCTGTTGTGCACTGCTGCTATACCAGTGGTATGTTTCTCATTTACCTAGGTCTGATGTTTTCTGGGATCTTGACAAGGAGCCACGATGGGCACCAAAAATTATGGCTCTTACTCATTCCGAAATAGATTGGTATCATCGAGCTTACTACAACGTGAAGATCATTGATAGTTGTGGTGTTTTTCCTAACGCGCCTCTTCTTGGTACGAAGGGAGGAATTAACTATAATCATGTTCTTGCACGCCGCCAGTTTGGATACCCGATGAGGGACAAGCCGAACAACATTCATGTGAGTGGTTTCTTTCTACAATAAGGAAAAGATCACAAAGCAGCTAAGGAGGAGATTGAAAGGGCTTGGCGCCACATCCATAGAAAGGGGAGAGACATGTTAGGGCATAGAGGTTCCGTTTCTTTGGAGCCTTACCTTCAATGGATTCGTGCTAGGGCTTGTGCTCTCAAGATGCCTTATAATCCAGAGAAACCTTTATTCCCTGCTGCTACATCATCATCTATTGATATCCCTATTGAGAACATGAGAGAGTACCAAGAAAATCTGGCTAGAATGAAGTTTAAAAGAGATGCTTGGAAGGAAAAGTATAATATGTCTGAATACGAAAATAGGGTCATGACTCGACAGCTGAAGGAGAAGGAGGATATGCTATTTATTCAAGCCGGTTGGTTTATTAATCATGATGAGAAGCTTCGTCAAAAGGATGCATTACTCAAGAAATATGCTAATGAAAGGAAGAGAAAGAAGGAAGATTTAGTAGGCGTTACTCCTGTTCCTAATCCACGGAAGGAAATCATTGATCAACTGGTAGCTGAGAAGAAAGAGATGGAAGACTTCTATGAATAGAAGATTAGGAAGCTCAAGTTACAAATGGAATTTGGTCCTTCATCCGATGATGATTCTAAGTGACCTTTAGTTCTTAGTTTTTTATTATTATTATTTATGTCATTTTGTAAAACTCTGTAAAAGGGCTTCATGTTCCAAAGTTTTAATTTACTGCTTTTATTAATGGGTTTTGTTGTCCCAAAGTTATAATTTACTGCTTTTATTAATGGGTTTTGTTGTCCCAAAGTTGTAATTTACCGCTTTAATTAATGAGATGAGTTTTTGTTGTTCCAAATTCCTTTACCATTGATGTGTGCAAAGTTATCAAAGTTATAAAGCTCCTTGAAAAACTATCAAAATAAATGATCATTTGCATCGCATATCATGCATCATCCAACATTCAATTTCACGTGTTATCTAGAGTCTTATTCTTATTTATTTTTCTACTCTGATAGATTGTCAAGCTGTCTCACCGGTATAATACCCGAGCCAATCGTCAAAAGAGGATGGAGGATCTGGAGCAGGAAAATCACGAGCTTTGTGAAGAGGTTACTACTCTTCGTATTGGAATGGAAAAGTTGACCGCGTTGGTGGAAAGCTTGATGGCTGCTCAGAATCAGCCATCGACTTCAGCCGCTAAAATTCAAACTCCAACCAGTGGTTTCCGAGATCGTCACCTCTCCAACATCTTTGACTTAAGTCGACTCTCCGCTTCAACATAAAATGCCGAAAGGTTTTCCGTGGGGTATACCTTACAACTTCATGCTAGAAGGGTACCAGCCTGCTGTACAACCCATGATTTAACCTGTTGTATCCTTTCCTCAACCTGAGACAACTACTGTGCAACCTATAATCCAGCCTATGGTATCTTTCCCTCAGCCTGTGATGACTACTTCCGCTCCTGTGGTTCACACTATTCCATACACAAATGAACCCATTTATCATGTTGAACCTGCTGAAAGTTTGGGCCTCTTCGATAGGATGGAGGAGTTCCAAGACCAATTCCAATAAATGCATAGGGAAATTAGAGCGCTTAAAGGGAAAGACTTGTTTGGGAAAAATGCTCATGACTTGTGTTTAGTCCCAAACGTGAAAATTCCAGCTAAGTTCAAAGTGCCGGACTTTGAAAGATACAAAGGTGACTTGTGTCCGAAAAGTCACTTGACCATGTATGTGAGAAAGATGTCCACCTACTCTGATGATCATAATTTATTAATTCACTACTTCCAAGACAGTTTGACTGGTGCCGCTCTGAAATGGTACATGGGTTTGGATAGCACCCGAATCCGTAACTTCAATGACCTCAGTGAAGCTTTTGTGCATCAATACAAGTATAATGTTTACATGGACCCAAACCAAGATCAACTTCGGGCTATGTCCCAGAAAGATAGAGAGTCTTTTAAAGAATATGCCTAGAGGTGGCGCGAGATTTCCACTCAAATTTATCCTCCCCTGGAAGAGAAAGAAATGACAAAGATTTTCCTGAAAACTTTAGGTTCTTTCTACTATGAGAGAATGATTGCGAGTGCGCCTAGCGACTTCACTGAGATGGTGAATATGGGCATACGGCTTGAAGAAGGAATTCGTGAAGGACATTTGGTCAAGGAAGGAGGTACATCTAGTGGTTTCAAGAAGTTTGGAATTGTCTTCCCCAAGAGGAAAGAACAAGATGTCAGTGCAATTTTTCCTGGGAGGCAGAGGAGAGGGTATTCACATGTTGCGGCAGTCACTCCTGCTGTCCGCCCAACAATGGTGACCCCAACTTATTAAGCCCCTCCAATTCAACAACGACAATTTCAGCAATAGCCTCGATAATAGGCTCATCATTTCAACAATCATAATTGTTTTCCGAGGAAACCACAATTTGATGCCATCCCAATGACGTACACTGAGTTGTTCCCCGCTCTGATTCGAAAAGATCTCATAATGACGAAGCCTCATCCTATTGCACCGAATAGTACTTCTCCTTGGTACAATGCGGATCAATTCTGTGCATATCACCAGGGTTCGTCGGGGCATAATATTGAAAATTGCTTTGCTTTGAAGGCAGATATCCAGAGGTTAAGCAAGAACGGTATTTTGTCTTTCCAAGATGTTAACCTGAATGTTCGAGATAATCCTTTGCCTCGACATGAGGCAGCATCGGTGAATATGGTGGAAGGATGTCCTGGAAAGTTTCAAGTTTACCAAGTTGAGCATATAAGGGACTCGTTGATCAGGATACATCAAAGCTTAAGTAGACTCGCCTTCTTTAAACATCGACATGATTATGACGTTTGTGAATTTTGTTCAATAGAAGATTATTGCCCTATTGTGAAAGAGGATATTCAGAAGTTGTTGGATCAAAGGGTTATCACCATTATATATGACAGAGATCCAGATGATGAAGTGAATGTTATAGTGCCACAGTTCAACATGCTTGAGCCAGTAGAGATTGTTTATGATAGTCAGACTTCACCTGCTGCTCCTTTGATTATTTGTCCACCTGGTCCCATACCTTACAACTTGGACCAAGCCATACCATACAAATATAATGCCACAATGATTGAGAATGGGGTATGAGTTCCCATACCGCCAATGCCATCTTTTGTTAATATTTCTGATGTGAGTAGAGTCACAAGGAGCGGACGTATCTTTGCAGCGGTACCATCGAAAAGGCCTGAAGTTCAAGTTAGAAGGCCTATACTGGAAGAAATTCCGATGATGAATGTTGAACCAAGAGTTGAGGTAGGCCGATCCAATGGACCTAGCCCACATCCTGATGATGATGAGATTTTGAAACTCATTAATAGAAGTGAATACAAGATTGTGGACCAACTATTGCAAACTCCTTCCAAGATTTATGTGCTTGCTTTACTAAGATATTATGGTGCACATAGGGAAGCTTTGATGAATTGTGGGAAACATTACTTCATGTAACAATCTTGGTTTCAGTGATGAAGAGCTTCCGGAGGAGGGAATGAACCATAATATGGCTTTGCATATCTCAATAAGTTGTGGAAATGATACTTTATCAAGTGTGCTGGTAGATACAGGTTCATCATTAAATGTACTTCCCAAAACTACATTATCTCGACTTTCACATCAAGATGCTCCTATGAGACCTAGTGGGGTAATTTTCAAAGCGTTTGATGGTTCTAGGAAAAATGTCATCGGTGAAGTGGATCTTCCTATAACAATTGGTCCTCATAACTTTCATATCACTTTTCAAGTAATGGATATTCTCACCGCTTATAGTTTCCTATTGGGTCGCCCATGGATCCATGATGCAGGGCCAGTCACTTCCATGCTCCATCAAAGATTTAAGTTTGTAAGGAATGGAAAGCTGGTAATAATTGGTGGAGAACAAGCTATGGTGGTAAGCCACTTGTCATCTTTCTCTTTTATTGATGCTGATGAGGATGTTGGGACCCAATTCCAAGCTCTATCCATTACTAGTAATGAAGTGAAGAAGCAAGGGACATCTATTTCTTCTTTTGAGGATGCGCGACAAGTGGTTGAGAGTGGTTCGGCTGAAGGTTAGGGCCAGGTGTTAACTTTTCCTAAAAACAAGTTTGTAGAAGGTCTTGGCTTTCATCCTGTGTCTGCAAGAGTTAAGCAAGATACAATTACTCGTCCGATATAAGAGGTTTTCCGAAGCGCAGGTTTTATCCATCCGACTCCGCCCGAAGTTGATGCTATAATAGAAGACGATTATGAAGAGGATTTACCCGACTTTGTAGCGTATGGAGTGGTTTGCCAGAACTGGACTGCTGTTGATATTCATGTTGTGATGCACATTTCTGAGTAATGCTTTGTTTTATTTTGAAAAAACCTATCGCTTTGCCCAAGGCGAAAGAGTATTTGTGTCAGGCTATGTTGAAAATAAATCATTTTGCTCTCCCCAAGGCAAAAGAGAAGATGTCTGGGCTTTTTTGTTTCAAGTATTGCCAATCATGAATAAAAATGTTATTTTGTCCCATACTGTTTTTATTTTTCCCTTTTTCTGGAAAATGGTAACGAAAATTAAATAGTAATAATGGGAAAATATAATCATCTTTTTTATATTTTTACAACATTCACATTAATCGATTTCTAAAATAAAGCGTAATCATATGTGCAGATTAATCCATGACTTAACCATTGAAAACAATGACCCTATTCCCCCTCCCAACTTTGAATTCCCTGTGTTTAGAGCCGAGGAAAAGGATAGTGAAGAGATTCCTGATGAGATTTCCCGTTTACTTGAGCATGATGAAAATACTATTCAGCCGTTTGAAGAGCCCGTGGAGATGATCAATTTGGGTAATGAAAAAGACAAAAAGGAAGACAAGGTTGGAGCATTGCTTATCCCAGAGGTCAAAGAAATAATGTTGGATCTTCTCAGAGAGTATGTATATGTGTTTGCTTGGTCCTACCAAGACATGCCAGGTTTAGATAACAATATTGTGGAGCATTGTTTACCGTTGAGACCTGAATGTCCGCCGATTAAGCAGAAGTTGAGAAGGACTCGTCCTGATATGGATGACAAGATCAAAGAAGAAGTTCAAAAACAAATTAATGCAGGTTTCCTCGTTACATCAGTATATCCTCAATGGTTAGCCAATATAGTGTTTGTTGCTAAGAAGGATGGCAAGGTTCGAATGTGCGTGGACTATAGAGATCTGAATTGAGCTATCCCAAAGGATGATTTTCCATTACCCCACATTGACGTATTGGTCGACAGCACCGCAAAGTTCAAAGTCTTTTCTTTTATGGATGGTTTATCTGGTTACAATCAAATCAAGATGGCACCTGAAGATATGGAGAAGACGACTTTCATTACACCTTGGGGAACATTTTGTTATCGAGTAATGTCGTTTGATTTGAAGAATGATGGTGCAACGTACCAAAGAGCCATGACTGCTTTGTTCCATGATATAATGCATAAAGAGATAGAAGTTTATGTAGATGATATGATTGCCAAATCGCAAACTGAATAAGATCATTTGGAGCATTTATTGAAATTATTCCAACGTTTGAGAAAGTATAAACTCCATCTGAATCCTAACAAGTGCACTTTTGGTGTTAGTTCTGGAAGACTTTTGGGTTTCACTGTCATCCAGCGAGGTATTGAGGTAGATCCTGATAAAGTCAAAGCTATTCGAAAGATGCCCGCACCCAAGACGGAAAAACAAGTAAGAGGATTCCTTGGAAGGCTGAACTATATTTCTAGATTTATATCTCATATGAATGCTACATGTGGGCCAATTTTCAAGCTTCTCCGAAAGAACCAAGGATGTGTGTGGACAGAATATTGTCAGAGAGCTTTTGATAGCATCAAAGAATATTTACTTGAGCCTCCCATATTGATTCCTCCAGTGGAAGGAAGACCTTTGATTATGTACCTGACCATATTGAAAGATTCCATGGGATGTGTGCTTGGCCAACAAGATGAGACTGGAAGAAAGGAGCATTCCATATATTATCTGAGTAAGAAATTCACAGACTGTGAGTCTCGATACTCAATTCTTGAGAAAACCTGTTGTGCTTTAGCTTGGGATTATCACCGTCTGCGCCAATATATGATTAACCACACCACTTGGTTGATCTCCAAAATGGATCCGCTCAAGTATATTTTCGAGAAGCCCGCCTTATCTGGAAGAATAGCCCGTTGGCAGATGTTGTTATCTGAATATGACATTGAGTATCACACTCAGAAAGCAATCAAAGGGAGTATTTTAGCCGATCATTTGGCTCACCAACCAATTGATGATTATCAATCCATCAAGTTTGACTTCCCAGATGAAGATGTTATGTACTTGAGAGCTAAAAATTGTGAGGAGCCATTACCTGGAGAAGGACCTGATCCCGAATCTCGTTGGGGTTTGATATTTGACGTGGCTGTAAATGCTTATGGTAATGGAATTGGGGCAATCATCGTCACCCCCCTGAGGTGCTCATATCCCGTTCACAACGAGGTTGAAGTTTGACTATACGAACAACATGGCTGAATATGAAGCATGCATTATAGGTCTCGAAGAAGCAGTGGATCTAAGGATCAAGGTTCTTGATATATACGGAGACTCAGCATTGGTAATTAATCAAGTCAAGGGAGACTGGGAGACTCGTCATCCTAGTTTGATCCCTTACAGAGATTATGCTAGAAGATTGTTAACTTTCTTCAACGAAGTGGAATTACATCATATCCCTAGGGATGAAAACCAAATGGATGATGCTTTAGCTACTTTGTCCTCTATGTTCCAAGTGAATGATTGGAACTATGTGCCTTCAATCAGAGTTATGCGCCTCGACAGACCTGCTCATGTGTTCTCAGCAGAGGAGGTCACCGATGAAAAACCGTGGTTCTATGACATTAAACATGTTCTTCAAACTCAAGAGTACCCGCATGGGGCATCCAATAAAGATAAGAAGACGTTGAAGATATTGGCAAGTAGTTTCTTCCTTAATGAAGAAGTATTATACAAGAGGAATTATGACATGGTCTTGCTCAGATGCGTAGACAAACATGAAGAAGACATGTTGATGCAAGAAGTACATGAAGGATCCTTTAGCACTCGTTCCAATGGACATGAAATGGCTAAAAAGATGTTGAGGGATGGTTACTATTGGATGACAATGGAATCTGATTGCTGCAAATATGTGAAGAAATGTCATAAATGCTAAATTTATGCGGACAAGATACATGTGCCACCGACCCTCCTCAATGTTATCTCTTCACCTTGGCCTTTCTCTATGTGGGGCATTGATATGATTTGAATGATTGAACCCAAAGCTTCAAATGGTCATCGTTTCATCTTGGTGGCCATCGACTACTTTACTAAATGGGTGGAAGCAGCATCATATGCTAATGTAACCAGACAGGTGGTAGTCAGATTTATCAAGAATCAGATCTTTTGTCGATACGGAATCCCGAGAAAGATCATCACTGATAATGGTTCGAATTTGAATAACAAAATGATGAGATAGCTTTGTGAAGAGTTCAAGATCGAACATCATAATTCTTCTCCCTACAGGCCAAAGATGAACGGGGCTGTTGAAGCTGCTAATGAGAATATCAAAAAGATTATCCAGAAGATGGTGGTAACTTATAAAGATTGGCATGAAATGCTTCCGTTTTCTCTACATGGGTACCGTACATTTTCCCTAGTATATGGAATGGAAGCAGTACTCTCTGTGGAGGTTGATATCCCGTCTATGAGAGTTCTAATGGAAGCTGAACTTTCCGAGGCTGAATGGTGTCAAAGTAGATATGATCAGTTGAATTTAATTGAAGAAAAGAGATTGATAACGTTGTGTCACAGTCAACTATATCAGCAAAGATTGAAGAAGGCATTTGATAAGAAGGTTCGACCACACGAATTCAGAGAAGGTGACCTCGTGCTCAAGAAGATATTATCTTTCCAACCTGATTCTAGGGGCAAATGGGCTCCGAATTATGAAGGGTCGTATGTTGTTAAGAAGGTTTTCTCTGGAGGCGCCATGATTCTCACAAATATGGATGGTGAAAAACTCCCGCGCTCCGTGAATGCTGATGCGGTCAAGAAGTATTTCGCCTAAGTTTGAGTTGACAGTTCACTAAGTTGAAAAACCGAAGGGGCGGCTTAGGCAGGCTTTTGGTCAAACCAGTCATGGCATTTGAGGACATCTCGGAATTCGAAGTTGTTAGGGAAATAGTGGTCATCATTTTGTAACCTTTTTCTTTCATGTACTATTTCCTAAATTTTTGTAAACCTTTGGAGTCACGCCAATAGCGGACTACCATCTTATTAATGAAATTTGAGCATTTATCTTTTTGCGGGAACATTTTTAGTTTTTATGGAAATATTTGAAACAAAGTTAATTAAAGTATTCCTATTTTGAAATGTGTCATGAATACTGGAAGGAATATTAACAGTTGCTCCGAGGATGGTTAAGCCATGAAATGCAAAACAATACCAGTAATTCATCCTTGCATGATGAACATGTTTTCTTTCAAAATCATCATGAGGTGTTGGTTGTGTAATCTTGTGTTTCTAATAGAGTACTAAATTTTGTGACTCCCCAGTAATCTCGGTTAAGCCTTGATTCGGTTATCTCTAATTGAGCAAATTTCTGAAGTGTAGTACATTTTGTTGTCATGTCAGTAGTTTATTGATGATTAGAAGATTGGATTTAAACACCTTTCTCCCAATAAAGACTTGAGCCTTGTAGTATGATACGCTCTGACATTGCCTTTTGTTCCAATTCTAGTTATTTTCTGTCTCTTTGAGATTGGCCGAGTATCTAATTATTTTGTGATATCTTATCATCTTCAATTTATTTCCTCTATCTGTTTTGTCAGCATATACATGGCATTCATTTACTCATTTACACTTATATCATGCATGCACATTCACATTTATCGGTGATTTTGGGTTCACATGCCTTGTTTATGTTTGTTCACGCAGCATATCCGCTCTTTCCAAATAGAATGTCAACTTAGGCAGAAAGTGTGCCTTCCTTTCTAATTCCCCAGCTGAGCTAATCCTCGTGGATGAATTTTTGATTTAGCCTTCCTTGTCCATCTCTGGATAGGGTGAATCCCCAATTTGGTTATTTTCTCATTGGGTGGAGTCTTGTTTGACTGTCTTCTCTCTGGTTTATTCCTGGATTGAGTTTTGTCTCTTGCATAGGCTACCTCGTGGTTTCCCCAAGATGGGAAACCTAGATGAATGGCGCATTTATTTTTGTGAATTTAAGTATTTGATCTCCTCAAGAAGGATCTATTCATGGTTCCCTTTGAAGAAGAATTTTATTCCTGGCAGTATTATCACAACATTCTTCTAGAACATCGTTGGAAAACGACAAGCGACGGTCTCTTCATGAGCAACTTGTGCATTATTTACATCTTTGGAAAACGACAAGCGGCAGTCTCTTCATGAACAACTTGTACGTTATTTACATATTTGGAAACCGACAAGCAGCGGTCTCTTCATCAGCAACTTGTACGTTATTGACATCTTTGGAAAACGACAAGCGGCAGTCTCTTTATTTGAGCAACTTGTACGTTATTTACATCTTTGGAAAATGACAAGTGTAACATCCCGTTTTATTTAATATTATATTATATTAGTATTTTCGAGTTACCGTTTGACGTTTATTTTTGTGACGAGAATATTTAAATTAACCGTTATATCTGCTAATATATTCGGCGACGTATTATTCGGACCGGTAATTATTTTATTCGGTCCGGTATTTGTTTTGAGGGACCAGTAATTATTTTATTCGGTCCGATATTTATTTTGGGGGGCCAGTAATTATTTTTTTGGTTCGGTTTTTATTCCGTTTGGTTCGGTAAAATATTATTCGGACCGATATTTAATTTTTTGGAGTTATTTTAATTATTTGGGTTAATAATATTATTTGATATTATTTAGTGTTAATTAGTAGTATATTTTAAGAATGGCTTTTTGGAATTTTGCCTAGCTTTTGTCTTGCATCAAAACAAACCAAACACACTTGTTTTATGACATAACATACAAAACACACTTTGTGAGAGTTAGAGAGAACAAGAAGGTCTTGGAGAGAAGAGAAAGAAGAACACCATAGCTTGGGTTTTGGGTTGATTGAAATCATCAAGAATCATTTCAAGTATCTAAGGTAAGGGGTTTGATTTTCCAATGCTTATAGTTAGGGTTTGATTTGGTATATTTTGATTTGGGATAAAATTGATGTTAGGATTCTTGAGATTTGTTGAGATAAATTAGGAGAGTTACTTTAGGTGTTAGTATTGTGGGATTATTGTTATGTTAATAGAAATTAAATTAAAAAAACTAAAGTATATTAATTAAGTTTAGTTTATAAACTAAAGAACTAGAAGTATATTCATTAAATGAAGTTTAGAAAACTAAACTAGCAGTATATTCATTAAATAAAGTTTAGAAAACTAAACTAGCAGTATATTACTAAAATTAAGTTAACTAACGTAATAGCAGTATAGGAAATTGAAATTAAGTTTAGAAAATTAATTAATTTATGTTTTGTTTTTCTTTTCTTAATTTAATATATTAAATATTTATATTAATTAAATACAAATATGACATAAGTTAGCCGATTTAATTTGGAACCTGATTATATCCGATTTCCCGATTTCGGCAATTTCGGCGATGGAGCTAGTTGCTCTGAATTGAACGAAAATTGACGTGGTAGTTAATTTCGACGTGTAGAACGTCGTGGTGAGGTTAGTTTTTTTTGAGATTTCGAGCTTTTATGAAGCGACCCGAAATAGGCAAATTTACGGTTAATTTGAAATGGGTTGCGTTTTGGTCAGTTTAAGTCGCGTATGGACAATCCGATTGCGATGTTAATGATTACGATTGGTGCCGATTATTATGAATGACTTTCGCGACAATTATTGATGTTTGATTATTTTTCCGTGTTTGAAATTTAGTGAATTATTTGATAATGATGTGTGTTGTACCCCAAAATTTTCCCTCTCATTTGTCAAGTATTTACTCACAAGATATTCTAAGACGTCAAATTTGCAGCACTGATACATCAATTTAGGCTTGGAACTGGAAAAAGGGCAAAATGGTCATTTGCATACTAGAAAGTCAAAATTTGACTTTTTGGTCAAAATTACATTCCAAGGATCAAATTTCATCAAGACGTTCAAAAATATGAAACTTGATCATCAAGAAATCAAGAAAGTCAAAAGTCAACTTGAAAAGTCAAGATTTCCAAGACTTAGAATTTTTCTAAGTGTCTTTATACATGGTAATTTCATCACTTCATGCCATTCTTTCACTAAGATGCAAGACAGTTCAAGAGAAACTTTCAACATGAAAGTTGTAGATCTCCATGATATCTACAACACTTCTTTACACAACTTCTCCTAAATATGCTGGTGTTGTACCCCAAAATTTGCCCTCCCATATTCCTCAAGACATGTCAAGAATAATCTTCAAGTTGCTCAAGCTGGCTCAAGGGTTGGACAGTCAAATCACCTTCTAACGCAGTCAAGTCAAAATTAGGGTTTTGTGTTGCATTAAGGTCCTCATACCCAAATGGCCTCAAGTGCTTCCCAATGTCTTAATATGTTCTTAAGTTCATCCATGTCAAATTTCAAGCCTTGCAGAGGAAGTTTGGTCAGTCAATTGCCCAAGAGGCCCAAAAATCGACTGTGCTAGGGCAAAAGTCAACTGTGTCCCAAATATAGTCAAACCTCAAGATTTTTTGTCAACATTCTCATTTTGAAGGATAATTCATCATTTGATCAAGGTTTTATCATGATTCATCAAGGATTGCTCAAGATTCATCAAGATTCAAAAGTTGCTAAATTAGGGTTTTGTAGGAAAAGTCAACTCAACTTTGACCAAGCATAACTTTCTCATACTTTATGATAAATGACCCATCCAAAGCTAATTTTGAATAGGATGAAATTTCCTACAATCCATCTTCACACCCCAAGATCAATAAATGCTCTCACAAAAAGTTACAAATTTGGACATTATAGGTAATTTTTGAAAGTCAACAAAAACACCTTTTTTTCCAAAACTTATAACTTGAGAATGGAAGATCAAAATTAGATGATACCAAAATGGTTAATTAGAGGACATCTCAAGGTTTCTAAAAAGTCCAAGAACACCTCAAAAAGTTCAAAATTGAAGAAGTTATGCATTGTTGAAGTTGAGCATTTTTCCAAATTTGCCAAAAGTCAACTATCCTCAAAACTCCAATTTTTGACAAAAGGGCCCACTTTTTTCCACTTGATATGGTCTTGTCATGCCACAAACGTGTCCCATAATTGATTTCATGTCGATTCATTTATTTTTCTATTTTATTTAATTTTTATTGATTTAATTCATTTTTAATCAATATTAAATCAAATAAAATCTAAAAATTGATGAAATAATATCTTTGTGATTGGTACAACTTTCAATTGTCATGATTCATCAAATCAATTCATATCAAGGCTATTCATGCATAAAAAATCAGATTTGGCCTATGTTTGGAAACTTGATAATGGTGATCAAAATCAAATCTTCCATCTTCAATGCATATGGATTATGGCCCAAGTTTTGACCTAAACTCATTCCCTTATGTACACACAAGCCACACAAAGCAAGGACACGCACAAAGCACTGCTGAAACGGCCAGAAGAATTTTTTAAAAAAGCTTGAAAACTTGGAGATCCAAAACAACATTGGAGCTCGATTCAAACAAAAAGCTTGACGTAGCTCTCTTCCCTGACATCCCCTGAAGCGATACCAATCAAAACCAAGCCTTCTCATTGCCCAAATTGCACTGTAAGTCATCACGAACCAAGCTCTAAACATGACATCGTGAAATCATTTTCTTGCATCCTCTTGCCAATTTTCTTGTACATTCATACTTGCCATTCAATTTCCAACGATTCTGTAATATAATTTTATTTTCATGGCTTATAACCCCGTATCCAGAGCTAGGGTTCTTGTTCTTGCTTTTTAGGCATTTTTGATGCAGGATAAATTGGGGCTAATGATGGGTATAGGAATGATCAGGGGAAAGAGACGAATGCAGTGATGGTCTCCATTGGCATTTATATGGCCTGTAGCACATGATAGGATGATGCCATGGATTTAGTTGCGGAATAAAATCCGTAGGTAAATGAACCAGTCTTCGTTGAAGAAGACGAAGACGTGTCCTAGCGTCATTGGTCCATTCAAACAAATTGCGCGTTTTATTTTTTATTTTTTAGCATAATTAATAGATTCGTCAATATAATATTTGTTTTATATGCCAATAACAAAGATGCAGCGTGGTTCAGTTGGTGGAAGCGTGAGTGGGATACCCTTGGGACCTGGGTTCGAATCCCAGGTCCCCCAAAACTTTGTTATAATTTTATTTCAGATATTCCTATGCAAGGCTCAAAAGGTGGACCATCATGTTCTTCATCCCATCAAATGCCAAGTGGCTTCAGACCAAGATCCAAAAGCCAGAATTGAGTATCCACCATACTCCCTGGTCAACAAGCACGCAGGGAATCACAAGGGTCAAACAGGTTGGAGCGCTAATGGGCCTCAAAAAACTACAATTCAAACACCCTCTTTGGGCCCAATACCCCCTGAGATTGTTCTTTTTTTATTTTCTTTTCATTATTTTCCTATTTTTATTTTATTATTCTTATTATCTTAATTAATTAATTAACCAATTAACCTTTTTCATAAAAAATCAGAAACAACAAAAAATAATATTTTTATTAATTCCATTGATTTCATTATTTATTTTTGTAAATAAACATTAATTAAGTTATTTAGTTTAAATAGGTTTAACAATAATATATTTTGCAATAAATTAAAATCAAATTAGAATATTAGGTTTTTAACATTTTTAACCATTCTTATTTTATTTCCTTAATTAAAATAAAACCCAAAAATATTTTCATTTAATTAATTAATTCAATTATTAACTTAGACTAATTTGTAATTCAAAAAAATAACAAAAAAATATGCTTTATTTAATAAAAAGGGTCAAAACCCTAGGATACTCCGATTTAATTTTCTCGCGCGCGTATTATTTTTATCCAATATTGTAACTGCTTCGGAAATGTAATAGTTTTTAACTTAGGATTTTATTTATTTATTTATCGCTTTTATTTACTTTTCTCAATTTAATTTTAAAGGGTTTGTCTTTGGCGATGTAAATACCCGACGCCTTGTAATAGCTTAGATTTATTTTCCGCAATTTAATTTCCGCACAATATTAACTGTTAGATGTTTGATAAATAGGCAATGCATGACAAGATTAACCTTTAACCTAAAATCAACAGTAGCTCACCATTAACATGTACAAAGATAATATAACTGAAAAATAACACACTCGCACATGCGCACTCTTAGGGTACACCTCACTTGGTTGCCTCGAACGTGGTCATTGAGTATAGGAAGTTTTAGAGGTCGCCCTCTTGTCCAAAGATCAAAGTTGCCTCGAAACGGTTGCCTCGGATAAAATGATCTAAGACATTAGGGTTACCGCTAAGGCGTCCTAACATTGCTTTAGTGACCACACGTCCCTTAATCGAATTGACCTGAAAACTCCAACAACGATGCTACCTACCCCTCAATAGTAGGATAGCATTGTCTAAAGGACACTTGTACAGTTTAAATCCTTTTTGAGTAGGTAGATGGTTCTTAAGTACTTGCTCCTTTTAAAACAAAACAAAACTTTTCGCACTTACACTCCTTTCAAACAAAAACTCTTTTCAAACCCACAAACACAAAGAAAAGCAAACTTTTGAAAACACAATGAGCAAGTACCTAAGAGCCCGTGGATAACCACGGATAGAAAGGGTGCTAACACCTTCCCTTTCTATAATCTACCTCCCGAACCCGAGAAATATCTCAAAAAGGAATTTTTCTGTGCTTTTGTCCTTTCCTTGTTGGATAAAATAAAAGACGGTGGTGACTCTTGCTTACCGCGACATTTTGCAAAAACAAACGCAAAACGCAAACCAACATTCTAAAAACAGTCAGTTCTCATTCCCACCGATCACAGAACTGGCGACTCTGCTGGGGAAAATTAAGATTTGTGAGGTGTACCTTAGGATTAGATCATTGTATTTTCAATTGTATGTTTTGTATGCTTTAATTTTGTGGGCTTGTAATTGAGTTCTATAGATCCTAACCCGGATCTGGGGATACCCTTTAGGTAAGTAGCAATAAACTGTGAGGGATCTGTCCGACATAGACCGACACAGATGAAGCAGTAGCTAGGTTGGTGTGACAATTTAGTCTGTACCGATATCCCTTGTGTTGGAACAAGGAGAATATGGGTCTTCTAAGGGGTCATTAAGCACCAACTGACCTTAGAACCTTTAAATTGACCAACTTGGCCATAGAACAGTAGCAGTATGCTACACTCATTGAGACTAAACTCTCGCGATGATTCCGGCCGCAAGAAAAGGTTGCTAAATTGGAATTATGACCGATTGAGGGTAGTCAATGATATTAAGATCCTCTAGAACCCGGTTACTATTTTTAGGACAGGTTTTAACCAACTGAACTGAAAGAGGGTAGTACCTAATCTCCATGCCAGCCTGAAATCTAAGGGCTCTTTTGTGTGACTTGTGTGCCTTTACCATGTTTGCCTTTTTGTGGATACTTGTGGTGTGCCTTTACCATGACATCATAACATCATAACATTGCATACATCTTGCATAAGGACTAACCTATTTCAAAGACAAGAGGGTTTCATCTTTGCTCTGTTTTGTAGGTCATCATGATGCCCATGCATAAGAATACCATCCGGATCAACTTTGTCCAAGTACCTACCTTGCTTAAAGAGTTGGTTGCCAAGATACCTGACACTACTTCCTTCATCATGAGGCATGGTTCTCTTCTCAGTTTGGTCACCTCAAAATTGGACGAACAAATGATGAGTGTCCTGGTCCAATTCTATGATCCGCTGTACCATTGTTTTACTTTCCAGGACTTCCAGCTGGTTCCTACCCTAGAAGAGTTCTCTGAGATGCTCAGTATCTCTGTTCTGGAGCAGACCCTGTTTACTGGATGGGAGAAGACTCTTAAGCCCGAAGAAATTGCTGCATCCCTTCACTTGACCAAAGAAGAGGTAATGGCTAACTGGGAGACTAGAAGTGGAGCTAAGGGTTTTCTGACTAAGTTCTTGGTTGGCAAGGCTAACTACTTATGGGACAGCTTAGACTTCAAGGCGTTCGAGGATATTCTGGCTCTCTTGATTTATGGCTTGGTATTGTTTCCGAATCCTGACACTTTTATTGATATTAATGCCATAAAGATCTTCATTTCTCAGAACCCTGTACCCACTCTCTTGGGTGACATCCTTCATCAGCTATATGCTTGTACTGCCCGAAAGCGGGGAACTTTGATGTGTTGTGCTCCTTTATTGTCGAGGTGGTTTATTTCGCACCTCCCGAAGTCAGTGCTGAAAAACAAAGAAGGAATGGGTTGGGCTTATAGGGTGATGTCTCTTTCTAATAATGACATTATCTGGACCCTCAAAGGTATGGATGAGGTGACTATCATTGATCGTTATGGAGAGTATCCTAATGTTCCATTGATCGAAACCCATGGGATGGATTTCTTACAACCCATGCTTAGCTCTCCGTCAGTTTGGAAGAGCCAGAAGAGAAGGGCCTCATGAGATGTTAATGCCTCATATCATCTTTGATTTTCAGGGAGATAGCGACGAGCTGCGTCGTAGATTCATAAGGGCTTGGGACAGAGTTCACCAATCTGATCCACATGAATTAGGTCCAAAGACTTCTCTGCCAATGGAGCCATATCTCAGATGGGTCCGCATCCGTGCCCAGAAGTTAGGTATGCCATATGAAGCTGTCCGGCCTGTCACTCTTGAAGTTGCTAATAAGGAGGGGGTTCTTCCAACTATTCTCCACCCTCATATGCCCACTGATATTGGGACACTGAAGAGGTCTTGGATGCAATTGAGGGATGAACATGATTCCTACCGAGAGAAGTTCAATGTACAAGAGCAGAAGATCCAAAAGCTAACTAGGCAACTGGAGAACGAGCGGATCCTGAATGATTATGTCCGCACTGAGAAGAAGAGACCATGGGAGCATTGATGGACCTTTGATGATTTCTTTTACAGTTTTTATTTTACTTTTTAGTATTTCCATTCTTGTAACGCCTAAGGGAAATTTGTTGAACAATTTAAATTTTGAAGTTTGAATCTAATAAAGTGTGTTTCCTTTCTTGTTTACAAAGTTGAATCTCGTTTGTCTTTGAAATCATAATCATACGCATTTCATCCCATGCACTCCATAAGTAGGTACCCATTACAGGTCTCTTATCTTCTTCGCTGTTTATTTCAGCAATCATCATGTCTGCTGAACCTTCAACTGAGCAAGCTATCAAGGCCCTCCAGGCCCAGAATGCCCAATTTCAGGAACTGTTCATGAATCTAGCTAAGGGTCAGCAGGACCTGAAGACCTTGATTCTGAAAGAGAAGAAGAAGAAGAAGAAGAGGACCATCCTGTTCAACACTGGACGTAGGTTTGGAAACGGGCTACAGAATGAAGTTGATCTGACCACCTCATCTGGAGGGAAAGATAGTCCACAAGAAAGGAGGGCTCCTAGCCCTGAAGTCTCCGACAACGAGACGGACTACGATGAAGAACAGTATCCTCCTGCTGAGGATAAGTACAAACAGCTGGAAGACCGTTTAAGCGATATGGAAATTCAGAAGGTGCCTGGTCTAGACTTCGGAGATCTAGGTCTATCCTCTGGGGTGGTGATTCCCCATAAATTCAAGGCACCTACCTTTGCCAAGTATGACGGAGTTTCCTGTCCGAAGATGCACCTCCGGTCATATGTAAGGAAGATCCAACCTTACACCGCTGATAAGAACTTGTGGATCCATTTCTTTCAAGACAGTCTCTCAGGGACTCAACTTGAGTGGTTCTATCAGTTGGACGGAGCTAGTATCCGTAGCTGGGAGGGTTTGGCTACTGCATTCTACAGGTAGTATCAGTACAACTCTGACCTTGCTCCTACGCGTACCCAACTCCAGGGTATGTCAATAGGAACGGGTGAGGGATTCAAAGAGTATGCTCAGAAATGGAGAGACCTTGCCGGAAGGGTGCAACCACCTTTGGCTGATCGTGAACTTGTTGACATGTTTTTGGGGACCCTGTTTGGTCCATTCTTTAACCATCTGATTGGAAGCTCTTCAGCTGGGTTTACAGATCTTATTTTGACTGGTGACAGGATTGAAGCTGGTATTAAGGATGGAAAGATACAAAAGGGTGCCTCATCAAGCACTGAGAAGAAGTCGTTTAAGAAAGAGTCCAGTGTTGTCTACAGTACAAGTAGACAGAATAGACCTGAACACCGTCAAGCTGTCAATTCGGTTGTTATTTCAAAACCTGCTGGTGCTCCTCAGCACAATTTTCAACAGAAGGACGAGAGACCTCGAAGGCAATTTACTCGTCTCAGCATGACTTTGTCTCAGATTCTGCCCCAGTTGCTGAAGACCAATCTGGTAATTCTAAAGGAAGCTCCGAAAAGTCCAAATACCACATCACTGAGGTATAACCCTAATGCCCGCTGTGCTTTTCACTCTGATAGCCCGGGGCATAATACAGACGATTGTTGGGTTTTGAAGAACAAGTTGCAAGACTTAATTGATGCAAAGGAGATTGAGTTCAAGGCGCACGAGAGGCCTAATGTTGTGATTACTCCCATGCCCAAACATGGAGTAAATGCTGTAGAGGAAGACTTGTTTGTGGTTTCTGTGGATGATATTGTTACCCCTCTGGTGACTGTCAAGAAGAACCTGTTGCTAGCCGGTTTATTTCCGGGTTGTGGCGAAGGTTGCCATATGTGTTTTGTTTTACCTACTGGTTGCCCATTTATGAAGTCAGGTATCCAAAACCTGATGGATAATAAAGAGATCCTATTTGAGAAGATTGTTGTTCCTTCCATTCCTACTGAAGAAGTCGCCATTATTACTATTTTCAACAATTCTTCCAAGGCTCCCTCGAGGAAGCCTGTTAGAATTACGTCTGTTCCAAAGATCGCACCTGTAATCATCACTGTTCCGGGGCCCATCCCCTACACCTCTGACAAAGCTGTCCCTTGGCACTATGGGCAGATGTTTATGTTCTAGGAGTTAAGCAAGAGTTGGATGCTGATACCGACGTCAGCAACATTACTGGACCTGCTAAAGTCACCCGCAGCGGTAGACTTTTCTCACCTGATATTGCTCCACCAACTGTCTGAAGACCTGTTGTCATTACACCTGCAATTGTACCTACTGCCATTCCTGATCAAGTTCCTAGTCCTATCCCTGTCGCCGAGTCATCTGACGCTCGGGGCAAAGGGATCACCACTGATGTGCCTGCCCAGATGGAGGCACCGAAGACAATTACTGTTGAAGCTTCCAAGCAGGAGATGGAAGAGATTCTGAAGATTATTAAGAAGAGTGATTATAACGTAGTTGAGCAGCTGGGGAAAACCCCATCCAAGATTTCTATGTGGTCACTATTGTTGTGCTCAGAGGCCCATGCTAAGGCTCTGATTACCTTCCTGAAGACTGCCCACGTGTAATAAGAGACATCAGATGATCAGATTACCGATTGTGTGGCCAATTTAACTGTTGATAATGGTTTGGGTTTCTCGGACGCTGATTTGACTACTAAAGGGAAGAACCATAACGATGCCCTGCATGTCTCCATTGAATGCAGGGGTACTACTCTTGCACATGTATTGGTTGATACTGGTTCCTCATTGAACGTCTTGCCCAAGAAAGCTCTAGACCGGTTGGATTGTGAGAGGTTGGAGCTAAAACCAAGTAACATCGTTGTCAGGGCCTTTGATGGGTCTAAAAGGATGGTGCATGGTGAGGTTGATATTCCAATTAAGGTTGGTTCTCAGGTCTTCGATTCTACATTCTACGTGATGGACATTCGGCCATCCTATTCTTGTTTGCTGGGTCGTCCATGGATCCACAAAGCTGGAGCTGTAACCTCAACGCTCCACCAGAAGCTGAAGTACCCGGTCAGAGGGAAGATTGTGACAATATAAGGGGAGGAAGAGTATATGGTCAGCCACCTCAACTCGTTCCGGTACGTAGAGATGGATGGGGAGTTCATTGAAACCCCATTTCAGCACTTTGAAAAGGTTCCTCAGACATTGGCATCAGCTGAGACTGTGATTGAAGATTCTCCTATGAAGATGGCTTCCTTAAAGGATGCCCGGGCTGTTATTAAGAAGGGTGAGTGTGCGAATTGGGGCCGACTTCCTGATTTCACTCAAAAGAATAACAAGTTTGGTTTGGGTTTCATTGCAGAAGCTCAAAGGGTTGTTCGTAATGCAAGGATCAGAAGACCTCTCGTGTTTATCAGCAACTCGGAAGTAAATGCCATTGAAGATGATGTGGAGGAGTCTGAATTTGATAGCTGGATCTATCCTACGACCAACGGTGGACCAAGCAACTGGACAGCAAAGGACTTCATCCCTATTACTTTTGTTACCCAGTAATTAACTCTTTGTTTTGAATTTGTAACAGACAATGTTTTGAAACTTTATGGCCTGGTGTCTTACCCGGGGCACCGTGGCTTCATTTGTGAGGGCTTTTTGTGTGCCATTTTCATATATCATTAATAAAAGCATTGGACATTTCTTGCATTTCAAATTTTGCGCTCCTTGTTTTTCTTTATTATATATTGCAAAACAGCTATTTTACACACACTCACATATACAGGTCCACATCCACTCTGGATCTCACTGGTAACGACTCTGTTACTGCCAGTTATGACTTCAAAAATCCGATCAACTTAGCCAAAGACGAAGGTGAAGATGATTACGAAGTGCCTGTTGAACTTGCAAGACTGCTACTCCAGGAAGAGAGGGCCATTCAGCCACATGAAGAGTCAGTGGAAACAATGAATCTGGGTACTGAGACAGACAAAAAGGAAGTCAAGATCAATGTAAACTTGGAGCTTAGTGTGAAACAGCGGTTGATTCAGATGCTGCGTGACTACGTTGAGCTCTTTGCCTGGTCTTACAAAGATATGCCTGGTTTGGATACTGACATTGTGGTTCATCGCCTGCCTACCAAGGAGGACTGTCCTCCGGTAAAACAGAAGGTTTTCCGTATGCGCCCAGAGATGTCCGAGAAAATCAAGGCTGAAGTTATGAAACAGTTTGACGCCTGCTTTCTAGCAGTTACTTCTTACCCTCAGTGGGTCGCCAATGTGGTTCCTGTGTCGAAGAAGGATGGGAAGGTTCAAATGTGTGTTGACTACAGGGATTTGAACAGGGCAAGCCCCAAGGATGACTTCCCTCTACCTCACATCGACATTCTGGTTGACAATACTGCTCAGCACATGGTATTCTCCTTTATGGATGGTTTCTCCGGTTATAATCAGATAAAGATGGCTCCCGAAGACATGGAGAAGACAACCTTTGTTACTCAGTGGGGTACCTTTTGCTATAAGGTCATGCCTTTTGGACTAAAGAATGTTGCGGCAACATATCAGCGTGCCATGGTTGCTTTATTTCATGACATGATCCATCATGATATTGAAGTATACATCGACGATATGATTGTGAGGTCCCAGACTGAGGAAGAACACCTTGACCATCTACAGAAGCTGTTTGACAGATTGAAGTTGTACAAGCTGAGATTGAACCCGAACAAGTGCACCTTCAGGGAAAGGTCTGGTAAGCTGCTGGGTTTCATTGTAAGCGACAAAGGCATTCAAGTGGATCTGGCAAAAGTGAAATCCATACAAGAGATGCCAGCTCCTAAGACAGAGAAAGAGGTCAGAGGCTTTCTAGGACGACTGAACTACATTGCCCGATTCATCTCTCACCTAACTGCTACTTGTGAGCCAATCTTCAAGTTACTGAAGAAAGATCAAGTAGTACGTTGGAACGATGAATGCCAGGCTGCTTTCGAAATAATCAAAGAGTATCTCCAAGAGCCACCCATCCTAATGCCACCAGTTGAAGGGAGACCTCTGATCTTATACCTGACAGTACTTGACAACTCAATGGGGTGTGTGTTGGGGCAGCATGACGAGTCTGGCCGAAAAGAGAATGCTATTTATTACCTTAGCAAAAAGTTTACCGACTATGAGACCTGATACTCACTGCTTGAGAAAACTTGTTGTGCTTTGGCATGGGCTGCTCGCCGGCTGAGACAGTATATGCTGACTCACACTACTCTGTTGATTTCAAAGATGGATCCAATCAAGTACATTTTCGAAAAGCCTGCCTTGTCCGAAAGAATAGCAAGATGGCAGATGATCTTGACTGAGTATGACATCCAATACACGACTCAAAAAGCAATCAAGGGAAGTGTATTGGCAGACCATTTGGCGCACCAGGCAGTGGATGATTACCAGTCTATGAACTTTGAATTTCCGGACGAGAATATCATGGTAGTGACTGATTGTGAAACACCTGGACCGGATGAAGGACCTGAGGAAGGATCCCGATGGTCTATGTACTTTAATGGAGCTTCGAATGCTTTGGGTAATGGAATTGGTGCTGTGATCATATCTCCTAAAGGCTCTCATACTCCGTTCACCGCCCGACTATGTTTCAACTGCACCAACAACATGACGGAGTATGAAGCGTGCATTATGGGTCTTTGAGCAGAAATTGACCTAAGGATTAAGTTTCTGAGTGTCTTTGGAGATTCCGCTCTCGTGATCAGTCTGATCAAAGGCGAGTGGGATACGAAACACCCAAATCTTATTCCTTATAAGGAGTATGTGTTGACATTGCTTCAGCATTTCGAGGAAATAACCTTTGAGCACTTCCCTAGAGAGGAGAATCAGTTAGCGGACGCGTTAGCTATGATATCTTCTATGTTCAAGGTCAATTGACAACGAAGCTCCCCGGATCATTATTCAAAAATTGGAAGAACCTGCATATTGCTGTGACATTGAGACTAAAGAGGTAACAGAAAAGCCTTGGTTTCATGAGGTGAAGAGGTACCTTGAAGCTCAGGAGTACCCCGAGGGTGCATCTGTTAATGACAAGAAGTTTCTGAGGAGGTTTGCGGCAAAGTTCTTCATCGGCAATGGTATTCTCTACAAGCGTAACCATGATTCAACCTTACTGCGTTATGTGGATAAGAATGAAGCAGAAAGGATCATGGCGGAGTTACATGAAGGTACTTTCGGAACTCATTCCAGTGGACATACCATGGCAAAGAAAATCCTCCGGGCAGGATATTACTGGTCCACAATGGAAGCCAACTGTTATCAGCATTCTCGGACATGTCACAAGTTCCAGGTCTATGCTGATAAAGTACACGTACCTCTGGTCCCTCTGAACGTCTTGACAGCACCTTGGCCTTTTGCAATGTGGGGCATTGATATGATTGGTGAGATCAGACCTACGACATCCAACGGGCATCGTTTCATCCTGGTAGCGATTGATTACTTTACGAAGTGGGTTGAAGCAGCTTCCTTTGCTACGGTAACCAAGAACGTCGTGGCATGGTTCATTCGGCATAACCTGATCTGTCAACACGGTGTACCTGAGAGGATCATTACGGACAATGGTACCAATCTCAACAACAAAATGATCACTGAGCTCTGCGAGCAATTCAAGATACAGCATCACAACTCTTCTCCCTACCGGCCGAAGATGAATGGGGATGTCGAAGCGGCAAATAAGAACATTAAGAAGATTGTGCAGAAGATGACAGTGACATACAAAGACTGGCACAAGATGTTACCATTTTCTCTTCATGGGTACCGTACCTCAGCACGGACGTCAACAAGGGCAACACCCTATTCCTTGGTATATGGCATGGAGGCAGTCTTACCGATTGAAGTTCAGATACCCTCTCTTAGGATCATGAGGGATGCAGGTTTGAGCGAAGATGATTGGATTCAAACCCGGCTTGATCAGCTAAACCTAATCGACAAAAAGAGACTTACTGCTATTTGTCATGGTCAGACGTACCAAAAACAAATGATCAAGGCATTTAACAAGAAAGTTAGACGATAAGAGTATCAAGTTGGGGATCTGGTAATCAAGCGCATTATTCTACCTCAAGGTGATCCCAGGGGCAAATGGACCCCTACTTACGAAGGGCCATTTGTGGTTAAGAACATTTTCTCAGGATGAGCTATGATTCTAACCACCATGGATGGTGACGACCTTCCTCACCTCGTCAATGCAGACATAGTGAAAAGATATTACGCATAATCAAAGACCCGCTAGGTTGACTGGCCTAGGCAAAAATAAGGGCTTCCTGGAGAACCAAAAGGGTTCGGGCAAAAATAAGGGATGAAAATAAAAAAATTTGTACACCTGGCAAGTCGAAAACCTGAAAAGGCGGCTTGGGAAAAAAGGGGTATCCCGGTGGACTAAAAACCCGAAAGGGCGGTCCAGGCAAAAATTAGGGATTAAAGTGTAACACTATGTCTCATTGGATCACCTTGCATCCAGACTTCGGTATCGACTATCAAGCTCGGACGGCACTAATCAATCAGATTCATCTTCAACTAAGCAGCAAAGTGATGAGACGCTTGAAGATATAAAGGCAATAGCAGAGTTGGAACCCAGTGGGATTATTCACATAGCTGTTTTATTTTCTTTTCACAAATTGTATAAATTCTATTTGTTCGGCGGAATTCTCTTACTAGGACGTCAGCCTCTTGTACAAAAACGCCCATTTACAAGCAAACTTCAAAATCAATACAAATTCATTTTCAGACAAATTTCAAATTGTTTTTCCTTTATCTGTTTTATTTTGAAAAGAACGTCCAATGTTCGTTTTTGATATATGCATTTGACATTAATTGCTGCTCATAAATATTTACATGCGAAACAAAGGAAGAATTACGGGTGATATCAGAAGTAGGGGCAATAAGAATTGTCCGAGCGGTCTAGTTGCTCTGTCCACCAAGGTACCAAGGTAGGTTAAGCTGAAGAATATGACCAAGATACCGTCGCTCCCCACAAAGTAAAATAGTAAGGGTAGATTTCCCAGTTGAGACTTGCAACTATGTACAAATCAGTAATACTCTCCCCAAGAAGAGTTAATCTACCATCAGCCCTTAAAAGGCTTGGTATCCCTAGAAGATCTTAATCTTCCCCAGCGGAGTATAAAGATATTCCCCAGCAAGTATAAGAGCATCTCCGGCAGTCTTAATATTCTTCAACAGAGAATAATAATGTTCCCCGGCGGAATACAAGATACCGCTAGTGGAGCCGTTTCCCCAGTGCAGTTTAAAAAAGGGCTTCCCCGCCAGAGTTGAATCATCTTACCCAGTAGATTCTGAAAGCTTATCCCCTGCAGAGCACAAATAAATATCCCCATCCAAATTCAGAAGGTTATCCTCACAAGAGTCTAATTGGGTTATCCTCAGCGAGTTGCAACTGAAAGATCATCCCCAGCGAAGTTCTTTCTTTCTTCCCAGCAGGACTTCTATCCTCAACAGATTCAATATCACCAGCAACGGTAATCCATCCCCAGCGGAATTTATCGTGGAAATCCCCAATAGAGCTTATCAATGGAATCCCCAGCGGAGTTTATTGTTAAAATCTTCAGCAGAACATCTCTTCCCCACAGAGTAATTCCCCTCAGAATAATCTCTTCATCAATTTATTCCCCAACAGAGTTCTTTTCTCCTGCAGGCTTATTCTCACAATCATCTTCATTCATCATCCCCAACGGAAACGAAGAACTCAACTCTATTCTCCAGCAGCTCCGGGATTTATTTTCCCCAGCTAAAACATCACATTTTCATACATCATGATACATGCATATACGCATCATACCATACAATCTCATTTATATTGAGAACATCATTGTTTGATCCATATCATGCATTACATATGACTGACCTTTACCTTTCAGGAAAGATGCAGTTAAGTTCTCAGCTTAGTCAAAGACCTGACCAGTTCTTAAATCTCAATTGAATTATCCTCGGTTGAATTTCAGATAAGGTTCTCAATCTCGACAATTTCCCTACTTCATAGTATGGACAAGTTCTCTAACCTCAACGGTATACTACGTTGAGCACCAGACTCTTCCTAGATCTTGATGAAGATGTTTCCCCATATCAAAGTGTGGACGAGTGCTATAACTTCAACAGTATACTACGTTGAACACTAGACAGTTCCTAAATCTTGATGTTTTCCTCCATCAAAGTGTGGACGAGTTCTCTAATTTCAATGGTATACTCCGTTGAAGACCAGACAGTTCCTAGATCTTGATGAAGATGTTTCCCCATGTCATAGTGTGGACGAGTACTATAACTTGAACGGTATACTACGTTGAGCACTAGTCAGTTCCTAGATCTTGATGTTTTCCTCCGTCATAGTATGGACGAGTTCTCTAACCTCAACGGTATACTACGTTGAGCACGAGACAATTCCTAGATCTTGATGAAGATGTTTCCCTATGTCATAGTGTGGACAAGTGCTATAACTTCAACATTATACTACGTTGAGCACGAGTCAGTTCCTAGATCTTGATGTTTTCCTCCGTCATAGTGTGGACGAGTGCTATAAACTCAACGGTATACTACGTTGAGCACGAGACAGTTCCTAGATCTTGATGAAGATGTTTCCCTATGTCATAGTGTGGACAAGTGCTATAACCTCAACGGTATACTACGTTGAGCACGAGTCAGTTCCTAGATATTGATGTTTTCCTCCGTCATAGTGTGGACGAGTGTTATAACCTCAACGGTATACTACGTTGAGCACGAGATAGTTCTTAGATCTTGATGAAGATGTTTTACCCCAGTTGAATTATGGACAGGTTCTTAAAACTCAGCCGAGGCATTCTCTCAGTTGAAGTACAGGCAAGTTCCTAAATCTCAACAAAAGTTAGGCTTCCCCAGTGGAATCTTCTACAACAACAGGTATGCAAGTTCTCGCTAAGGAATCTCTTATGCGATCGACACTCCTGCAGATGGCATCTGTAAGCCCATCCTCCTACCAACAATCTCCAAATGGCATCTGCAAGCCCATTCCCGACATCACAGTGTTGATACTACATCATGCGAGTGCAAATTTCTGGGCACTCTAGTGTTCAATCATCTTCCACCTTCGGATCACGAAAGGCCCGAACGCCAATCTATATCCTCAGGTTTAAGAAGATTAAACAGGGGCAACTATTGTTCCCCAAAATTTTCCCTCCCATATTTCTCAAGACATGTCAAGAATAATCTTCAAGTTGCTCAAGCTGGCTCAAGGGTTGGACAGTCAAATCACCTCCTAAGGCAGTCAAGTCAAAATTAGGGTTTTGTGTTGCATTAAGGTCCTCATACCCAAATGTCCTCAAGTGCTTCCCAATATCTTAATATATTCTTAAGTTCATCCATGTCAAATTTCAAGCCTTGCAGAGGAAGTTTGGTTAGTCAATTGCTCAAGAGGCCCAAAAATCGATTGTGCTAGGACAAAAGTCAACTGAGTCCCAAATACAGTCAAACCTCAAGATTTTTTGTCAACATTCTCATTTTGAAGGATAATTCATCATTTTATCAAGGGTCTATCATGATTCATCAAGGATTGCTCAAGATTCATCAAGATTCAAAAGTTGCTAAATTAGGGTTTTGTAGGAAAAGTCAACTCAACTTTGACCAAGCATAATTTTCTCATACTTTATGATAAATGACCCATCCAAAGCTCATTTTGAAGAGTATTCAATTTCCTACAATCCATCTTCACACCCCAAGATCAATAAATGCTCTCACAAAAAGTTACAAATTTGGACATTATAGGTCATTTTTGAAAGTCAACAAAAACACCTTTTTTGCCAAAACTTATAACTTGAGTATGTAAGATCAAAATGCGATGAGACTAAAAGGGTTGATTAGAGGACATCTCACGGTTTCTAAAAAGTCCGAGAACACCTCCAAAAGTTCAAAATTGAAGAAGTTATGCATTGTTGAAGTTGGGCATTTTTCCAAATTTGCCAAAAGTCAACTATCCTCAAAACTCCAATTTTTGACAAAAGGGCCCACTTTTTTCCACTTGATATGGTCTTATCATGCCACACACGTGTCCCATATTTGATTTCATGGCCATTCATTTATTTTTCTATTTTATTTAATTTTATTGATTTAATTCATTTTTAATCAATATTAAATCAAATAAAATCTAAAAATTGATGAAATAATATCTTTGTGATTGGTACAACTTTTAATTGTCATGATTCATCAAATCAATTCGTATCAAGGCTATTCATGCATAAAAAATCAGATTTGGCTTATGTTTGGAAACTTGATAATGGTGATCAAAATCAAATCTTCCATCTTCAATGCATATGGATTATGGCCCAAGTTTTGACCTAAACTCATTCCCTTATGTACACACAAGCCACACAAAGCAAGGACACGCACAAAGCACTGCTGAAACGGCCAGAAGAAGTTTGTAAAAAAGCTTGAAAACTTGGAGATCGAAAACAACATTGGATCTCGATTCAAACAAAAAGCTTGACGTAGCTCTCTTCCCTGACATCCCCTGAAGCGATACCAATCAAAACCAAGCCTTCTCATTACCCAAATTGTACTGTAAGTCATCATGAACCAAGCTCTGAACATGACATCGTGTAATCATTTTCTTGCATCCTCTTGCCAATTTTCTTGTACATTCATACTTGCCATTCAATTTCCAACGATTCTGTAATATTTAATTTTATTTTCATGGCTTATAACCCCGTATCCAGAGCTAGGGTTCTTGTTCTTGCTTTTTAGGCATTTTTGATGCAGGATAAATTGGGGCTAATGATGGGTATATGAATGATCAGGGGAAAGAGACGAATGCAGTGATGGTCTCCATTGGCATTTATATGGCCTGTAGCACATGATAGGATGATGCCATGGATTTAGTTGCGGAATAAAATCCGCAGGTAAACGAACCAGTCTTTGTTGAAGAACACGAAGACGTGTCCTAGCGTCATTGGTCCATTCAAACAAATTGCGCTTTTTTTTATTATTTTTTTAGCATAATTAATAGATTCGTCAATATAATATTTGTTTTCTATGCCAATAACAAAGATGCAGCGTGGTTCAGTTGGTGGAAGCGTGAGTGGGATACCCTTGGGACCTGGGTTCGAATCCCAGGTCCCCCAAAACTTTGTTATAATTTTATTTCAGATATTCCTATGCAAGGCTCAAAAGGTGGACCATCATGTTCTTCATCCCATCAAATGCCAAGTGGCTTCAGACCAAGATCCAAAAGCCAGAATTGAGTATCCACCATACTCCCTGGTCAACAAGCACGCAGGGAATCACAAGGGTCAAACAGGTTGGAGCGCTAATGGGCCTCAAAAAACTACAATTCAAACACCCTCTTTGGGCCCAATACCCCCTTGAGTTTGTTCTTTTTTTATTTTCTTTTCATTATTTTCCTATTTTTATTTTATTATTCTTATTATCTTAATTAATTAATTAACCAATTAACCTTTTTCATAAAAAATCAGAAACAACAAAAAATAATATTTTTATTAATTCCATTGATTTCATTATTTATTTTTGTAAATAAACATTAATTTATTTATTTTGTTTAAATAATTTTAACAATAATATATTTTGCAATAAATTAAAATCAAATTAGAATATTAGGTTTTTAACATTTTTAACCATTCTTATTTTATTTCCTTAATTAAAATAAAACCCAAAAATATTTTCATTTAATTAATTAATTCAATTATTAACTTAGACTAATTTTTAATTCAAAAAATAACAAAAAAATATGCTTTATTTAATAAAAAGGGTCAAAACCCTAGGATACTCCGATTTAATTTTCTCGCGCGCGTATTATTTTTATCCAATATTGTAACTGCTTCGGGAATGTAATAGTTTTTAACTTAGGATTTTATTTATTTATTTATCACTTTTATTTACTTTTCGAAATTTAATTTTAAAGGGTTTGTCTTTGGCGATGTAAATACCCGACGCCTTGTAATAGCTTAGATTTATTTTCCGCAATTTAATTTCCGCACAATATTAACTGTTAGATGTTTGATAAATAGGCAATGCATGACAAGATTAACCTTTAACCTAAAATCAACAATAGCTCACCATTAACATGTACAAAGATAATATAACTGAAAAATAACACACTCGCACATGCGCACTCTTAGGGTACACCTCACTTGGTTGCCTCGAACGTGGTCATTGAGTATAGGAAGTTTTAGAGGTCGCCCTCTTGTCCAAAGATCAAAGTTGCCTCGAAATGGTTGCCTCGGATAAAATGATCTAAGACATTAGGGTTACCGCTAAGGCGTCCTAACATTGCTTTAGTGACCACACGTCCCTTAATCGAATTGACCCGAAAACTCCAACGACGATGCTACCTACCCCTCAATAGTAGGATAGCATTGTCTAAAGGACACTTGTACAGTTTAAATCCTTTTTGAGTAGGTAGATGGTTCTTAAGTACTTGCTCCTTTTAAAACAAAATAAAACTTTTCGCACTTACACCCCTTTCAAACAAAAAATCTTTTCAAACCCACAAACACAAATAAAAGCATACTTTTGAAAACACAATGAGCAAGTACCTAAGAGCCCGTGGATAACCACGGATAGAAAGGGTGCTAACACCTTCCCTTTCTATAATCTACCTCCCAAACCCGAGAAATATCTCAAAAAAGAATTTTTCTGTGCTTTTGTCCTTTCCTTGTTGTATAAAATAAAAGACGGTGGCGACTCTTGCTTACCGCGACATTTTGCAAAAACAAACGCAAAACGCAAACCAGCATTCCAAAAATAGTCAGTTCTCATTCCCACCGATGACAACTGGGATTTCAAGTTATAAATTCATAAAGTCATGACATTTTCATTTAACACATAGAGAAACTTTCAGTAGTTTTAGTCAGGTTTTTATCCCAACTTCTTGGCCAATTTTCATCAAGTTCCAGTTTGATTTAACAAAAGTGGTCAACATGAAAGTTGTAGGGAAGGTTCCAATATTTCCAAAAAGTCCAAGAACTTATCGAGATCATTCTTGTGTTAAGAGGGTCGAAGAGATGAAGTTGGGGTTTCATTCTTGAATTACAAAGCAGAATTTATGATGAACACTTGACTAAAATTCCAACCAAAGCTACAAAATCTCTCTTTTCAGGCTATGCTCTCTCCAAATCCATGCATAATCAAACAATTACACAAACCCTAAGTGTATTACACAAGCATTTGAAGCTTTGTCCAAGTCTTGATACCATTTATGGTTAGAAATGCAAAAGCAACATTTCCATTTGCATAAAGTTTCACTTTTCCAACCACTCTCTTCTTTCAAAGCTTGAAATCTGTTCCAAAGATGACAGAAAAAATCTCTCAACATCAGAAGCAATCCACAAGACCTGCAAATCATGGCTAAGTTCCTTAATTCACTCCTTTCTTCATCATGAAGAAACTTGTCATTATGAATTTAAAAAAAAGGCATAACTGGGGATTTTTTAAAAAGTCAGAGTTTCTCAAGTCTCAAACCTTCACTATAAATAGAAGAAACATTTGCAAGGCAAGGGGTTGGTTTTTGGTAGTGAAAAAGTTTTAGAGAGAAAGAATAGAGAGTTTTGTTGAGCTGAAAAATAATATTCTGTGCAACCTTGATTCATTTTCAAAACCAAGTCTACTCTTGTTCAAAACAGAAAACCCAATCCATCACTCCACCATACAAACTCTCCTTTAAACCAAACAACTCATCATATACAAAGGTGGTCCAAAACATCACAAGAAACAGTCCCTGTAGTGCTATCATCTTCACCTTAAAAACACCAAAAAAAACATCACATCACAGTCTAACTCAATTTCAACAGTCCAGAGCAGTTTCTTGGAGATTCATTGAGGTATTCATAACATTTGAAAAGAAAAAAAAAAGCAATCAGATTTAAAACAGACAGTGCGGTCCAGAGGTAAGTCTTCTTAACTTAATATCTCATCATACATCAATAATGATTTGTTTATTTTAAAAGACAAGATGTAGTACTTTAATATCTTTTTGAACTAGCCATCTGCACCTTGTTTAGGCTTATTCAATCATTTGTTGTTCATGCTTATTCATTATATGCCATAAACTAACCTGTATAATCAGTAAAACAATGTTTAAGGCAGGAAAATGAAGCTTGCATCGACACGTACCATCATGTATCGACCCATCCTAGTGTAAAAAAAGGGTATGAGTCGACACATAACCCTCATGCATCGATCCATACTGAGTTCAGGTCACAGAGCAGAAGCTAGAAGGGATTATGAGTCGATACATACGCGTTTCGCGTCGACACAAGAAGGATGCATGAGTCGACACATCCCATTATGTGTCAACTCATACTGAGTCATTTTTGTTTTACAGGAGCATGGAAAAGCTATGTGTCGATGCATAGCAGCATGGGTCGACACATAGTGGTTCAGAATGCATTTCTTCCTATATTTTGCACTATTTTTACATTATCTTCGTTATTGTTCGATATGGTTGTAATATTTTAGTTTCTACCTTATCCCTATTGTTAATTTGTACCCCCTATCCCCCTAAAGTGGTGTAATAGCTTAGATTCTACTTTTCGCTTTTTACTTGCTTCTCATATATGGCTAGTAAATAAGTGTGTATGGCAAGATAAAAACAACAAACATAGAAAACCCTAAATACAAGACAAAATCAAAAGCATGAAAAATGATACACTTTGCACACAAGCACCCTTAGGGTTTCTCCCACTTGGTTTCCTAAAATAAAATGGCCATGTTACGCATGCGAAGTATCTTGGCAAAGCAAAACAAATATAAGATCATAGTCCCTCGATGATGCTATTCGAAAGTTACCTAAACAAAATGATCTTGGTCCCTCAAAAATGCTAAGATACTTTTCAACATTGCTATCATGGCTATACGATGACCCACGCCCGTCCCGTTTACATCCAAAGATAGGGTTGTTTACCAAATCAATGGTAAGTCAACAATGTCAAAGGAATAAAAGATGCATAAGAAAGAAATTTTAGTAGGTAGATAGCTTCTAAGTTACTTGCTCCATTTCAAACAACAATCATTGCTATTTTCAAAACAAACACACACACATTTCAAAAAACATCTTACAAACAATTGAAAATATTTTCAAAAAAATAAACATCTTTGTATACATTCTTACGAACGAGAATCATTACAAAGATTGCCTAAACAAATGGCCTCTTTTACAAAATACTTTCAAAACCACATCAAGCACCATTTCAAACAAACCAAAGCAAGTGATCTAAGCAAGTAACTAAGAGCCCATGGAAAACCATGGATGAAAAGGGTGCTAGCACCTTCCCTTTTCATAATCTACCCCCCGAACTCAAGAAACAATCTCAAAGGTCTTTCCTGTGCTTTTTCACCTTTCCTTTTTGGATAAAAGAAAAGTAGGTGGCGACTCTTGCTAACCGCAACATTTGCGATAAAAATGCAAAAACCTTCAAGTCAGTTCTCCCACCGTATCACAAAATCGGCGACTCTGTTGGGGAATATTATAAAAGTGGGGTTACCTTAGGGTTTAGATCACATTTATTTGCTTACCTTGTTTGGCTTGTTTGCTTTACATTTTGGTTCTATTGTTTGAGTTTGAATCCTCCACCCGGATTTGGGAAATATTATAGGTAAGTAGCAATATGTTGTGGAAATTGTGCGGGGTATACCGACACGGTCTAATCAATAGCTATGTTAGTGTGACATATTTGTGGGTATCGGTAGCTTTTGAGTCAATCAAAGAGAATAGGGGCCGCTGAGTGATGTCATGAAGCACTAATGAAATTCTAGAACCCTTTACTTGACCAACTTGGCCTTTTTTAGGATGTAGTGAGATGACCGGCTTTGGTGCCGTCCGAAGTTGGTAGATAATCGATACTACACTCATTGAGGGTTGGTTTCTTGGGATATTTCGGTCGCCATTAAAGAGGCTTGAGCTGAAACAATGACCAAGGAAACAATCCAGTGATTATGAGCTCCTTAGAACCCGGTTACTATTACTAAGACAGGTTGAGCCAACTAAACTTCAAGAGGGTACTCACCTGTAAAACCCCATGCAAGCCTTAACCATTTCAAAGGTTTTGGAGATTAATATTTGTTCTTGTTTTGTAGGATATGGATTCACTTCGCAGGAAAACTATCCAAGTCAACCTTGTAAGAATTCCTCCACAACTCAAGGAGCTAGCTTCAAGGATCCCTAAGAACTCTCCATTCACCGAGAGGCATGGTCGTCTACTTAACTTGGTCACCTCCAACACAGAGGAGGACATGATGAAAGTGCTCTTCCAGTTCTTTGATCCTTTACATTATTGTTTCACATTTCCCGACTATTAACTTGTGCCCACTTTGGAAGAATTCTCTCAACTCTTGAGAATTCCCATTCTCAATCAACTACCTTTCAACGGTACAGAAAGAGATCCAAAGCCAGAGGAGATTGCTCAAGCTCTGCACTTACACTCATCTGATGTCACAACCCATTGGGAAACTAGAAGTGGTGTCAAAGGCTTCTTAGCAAAGTTCTTGTTTGAGAAGGCCCAAAGCTGTTGGAATTCCTTAGACTTGCGGGCTTTTGAGGAAATTATGGCTCTCCTCATCTATGGGATGGTTCTGTTTCCCAATCCTGATCAACTCATAGATGTTAGCACTGTCAAAATCTTCATGTCACGCAATCCGGTGCCTACATTGCTAGGGGATATCCTACACTCTTTTCACACTCGCACAATGAGGAAAAGAGGTGTCCTTATGTGTTGCACTCCTCTCCTGGAAAGATGGTTTATTTCTCATCTTCCCCAATCAGTCTTAAAGAATGAGCAAGGATTAAGGTGGTCACAAAGGTTAATGACGCTCAAACATTCAGATATTCATTGGTGTTCCCGATCCAAAGAGAATGTTATCATTGTTGACCGTTATGGGGAATTCCCTAATGTCCCTCTACTTGGCATTAGGGGAGGTATCACCTACAACCTGTGCTTATCTCTAAGATAATTTGGTTATGCCCGAAGGGATGGCCCACATGATATGCTGATTCAAGGCCTGGTATTCGACTACGACAACAACGATCAAGGACTTCCCCAGAGATTCATCCGAGCTTGGAGAATGCTAAACAAGGTGGATAGCAAGACCTTGGGACACAAGAATTCCATCCCTCTTAAGCCTTACCTTAAGTGGGTACGAACCCGCGCTCAAAGTCTTATGATGCCTTATCCTTCCATTCTCCCAGTGATTATTGAGCCTGTTAAGGAGGGAGAAGTTCCATACACTATCCTACATCCTGACATGCCTACATCACTCGAAGACCTACAAACGGATTGGATACAACTCAAAGGAGAGCGCGATACTTTCGAAGCCCAATTCTATGCAAGCGAGAAGAAGGTTTTGGAACTCACTCGGCTACTTCATGAAGAGCCGACTCTAAATACCTACATTGCACCAAAGAGGATGTGCAATGTCTTTTTACCTTAGAATTTTGTATTATTTTGTCCAAGGGGCATTGATGTACTCAAATTCTATCCTATTAATATAATGTGTGTTTCTTTTTTGTTTAAAACAAATTTGAATTTTTAAATCCTTGAAAGCATTACATGAATACATATCATTCATCATAAACATAAACAGGTCTTTGCAACAAGTTTCCTCATCTCTCTACTGTTTATTTCAGTAAGATGAATCTCAAACAAACGGTCAAAGACCTACAAGCTCAAAACACACAATTTCAACAGTTACTCATGACCCTAGCAAAGGGGCAAGAGGAGCTGAAGACTCTACTAGAGAAAGAGAAAGAGAAAAAGAAGAAGAAGCCAACTGGTGTGGTAATCATGGGCAGAAGGTTTCAGGGACAAGCTAGAAGGACCTTAGATTTTCCAACAACATCTGATGAAGGGGAAAGAAATGGAAAAGAAACGGCAGTACCATCGGATTCTGAAGAAGAAGAGGAAGAGGAGGACTACTCTAAACAACAATACCCTCCGACTGATGACAAGTACAAACACCTTAAAGAGTGTTTAAGAGTTATGGAAATACAGAGAGTACTGTGGCTAGATTTTGAAGAGTTGGGGCTGGTATCAGGAATTGTGATCCCACCAAAGTTTAAAGTGCCACTATTTGCCAAGTATGATTGGGTGTCTTGTCCTAAAATGCACCTCCGATCGTATGTCAAGAAGATTCAACCGCACTCTGCTAACAAAGACTTGTGGGTCCACTTTTTCCAAGATAGTTTATCAGGAACACAACTTGATTGGTTTTACCAATTGGAAAGGGCCGACATCTACAATTGGGAAGATCTGGCAGCAGCTTTCTATAAACAATACCAGTACAACACTGATTTGGCGCCTACTCGTACTCAACTTCAGAGTATGGCTATGGTTTCCAATGAGGGCTTCAAAGATTACGCTCAGAAGTGGAGAGATCTAGCCGGAAGAGTGCAACCCCCTCTGTATGAAAGGGAGTTGGTGTACATTTTCTGGGGAACTATATCGGGCCCTTTCTTCAATCATCTGATTGGGAGCTCCTCTGCAGGGTTTACCGAATTGATTTTAACCGGCGAGAGGGTGGAAGCTGGTATAAGAAGTGGGAAGATTCAGAAGGATGCGTCTGCCTCTACAGCTGTGAAAAAACCCTTCACTAGAAGGAAGGAAGTATTTGCTGTTTATTTACACAAAAATCAAGGAAGAACTGAATGTCGACCAACGGTGGGGGCCGTTATGATTCCAAAGCCTGCATCAGACCAGCCAAGAACTAATCAGCCGAGAGTGGAAAGGCCAGTTCGACAATTCACCAGGATTAACAAGACTTCAACCCAGGTTCTACCACATCTTCTGAAATTGAATCTGGCAACTTTAAAAGAGGCCCCAAAGAATCCCAATACTACGTCTCGTCATTACCATCCAAATGCTAGATGCACATACCATTATGAAAGTCTAGGGCACGACACTAACAAATGTTAGGCTCTGAAGAACAAAATTCAAGACTTGATAGATGAGAGGGAAGTTGAGTTTGATGCGCCTGAGAAACCGAATGTCATTTCCGCTCCGATGCCTAGGTATGGTCACAATGCCAACGCTATCGAAGAAGATTTATTTGTTGCCACCATGGATGAACTGCTGACTCCGCTCCCAATCATTAAATTGAATTTGTTGAAAGCTGGTATATTCCCAGGTTGTGACAAAGACTGCCATGTTTGCCTATCCTCATCATTTGACTGCCCACTGTTGAAAAAAGGTATCCAACGAATGGTTGATAACCAAGAAATTCTGTTCGAGAATGCTCCTGTTTCACCTGTTCCAGTTAAAGACATTACAATTATAACCATCTATGCCAATCCTTCCGGGGGCCCTAAAAGACCCGATAGGATTACACCTGCTCCAAAGACTACTCCACTTAAGATTACAATGCCCGGGCCGATCCCGTACAAATCAGGTAAAATAGTACCATGGAATTACGGTGGAGAAATCTACTACCATGGTATTAAATAGGATGAACTGACTTCCGAAGAAGAGAGCTCCGAAGAGGACAATTTCGACATTAGCAATATTACCGGAACTAGCAAGATTACCCGTAGTGGTAGAATCTTCTCTCCAGAGATTTCCCCTCCAAAGGCAGTCTTTGAACCCGTGGCGGTTCCGAAGATTACCTCTGCACCAGTGATTATACCTGCAAGTGTACTTACCGACAAAGACAACACAATCCTTATCCCTACTTCCACTGCTGAGAATAAAGGAAAAAACGTTCAAGAAGAGCCTGTCCGGACGAAGGCTCAATCACTAGCTATCCCCGAAACATCCAAGAAGGAAATGGAAGAAATCTTGAGGATAATAAAGAAGAGTGATTATGATGTGGTTGAACAGTTGGGGAAAACCCCTTCTAAGATCTTTATGCTAGCTCTGCTGCTATGCTCTGAAGAACATGCGAAAGCTCTGGTAAAATTTCTGAAGACATCTCATGTGCCACAAGAGACGTCTGCTGACCAGTTCCAAGACTGTGTGGCCAGTTTGACAGCTGATAATGGCTTGGGTTTCTCCGATGCTGATTTGACACCCAGAGGGAGAAAACACAACGAGGCATTACATGTCTCAGTGGAGTGTAGAGGAACAACCCTAGCCCATGTCTTGGTGGACACAGGATCATCTTTGAACGTCTTACCGAAAAAGCCCTTGATAGATTGGATTGCGAAGGGCTGACTTTAAAACCCAGTAACATAGTGGTGAGAGCATTTGATGGTTCGAAGAGGATGGTCCACGGGGAGGTGAACATCCCAATAAAGGTGGGAACTCAGATTTTCAACTCAACCTTCTATGTGATGGACATTCGTCCTTCTTATTCCTGTCTGTTAGGACGCCCCTGGATCCACAATGTCGGTGCTGTCACCTCCATATTGCATCAGATGCTGAAGTACCCAGTCCAAGGAAAGATCATAACTGTCCATGGGGAGGAGGAGTACATGATTAGTCATCTGAATTCTTTCCGATATATGGAGTTGGATGGCGAGTTCATTGAAACCCCTTTCCAACATTTTGAAGAAGTCTCTCAAGAAGTAGCAGCGACCAAGGAGGTATCCTCGATTCCTAAGATCACAAGACCTCCACTTCAGATGCCATCTCTAAAGTATGCAAAGGCAGTAGTGGAAGAGGGTGGATGCACCATCTGGGGGCAGCTTCCAGACATTCCGTACAAATCATACAAGTTTGGCTTGGGGTTTACTTCAACTGCTCAGAAGGCTGTACGTCGTGCCCGCGCCGGAGGGCCACCTGTGAAGATTAGCAACCAAGGGGTCAATGCAGTAGGAGACAATGAAGAGTATGGCAACCTGGAAGATTGGATATTTCCTACTGTCAGCAGAGGACTTCGCAACTGGGAAGCCAGAGACTTTGTCCCAATAAATTTCATCTCTCAGTAATTTATCTTTTACATTTCTGTTGGACTTGTAATATTCACGAACAATTCACACTTTAAAAAACTTGTGTCTTACCCGAGGCACAGTGGTCCATTTGTAAGGGTTTTTTATTTCATCTTCATATGACATTCAATGAATCATGGACGCATTTTCATATATAAACCTTTTGTGCTCATTGTATTTCTTTTACATTTTATTATTTTAAGATGGCTATACCCTTACACACACCCACACTCACAAATGCAGGTACCCTTCCATTCCGGATCCCATGGGTAACGATACTAATATAGCCTTCAGTGACTCTGAAGATCTGATCTACCAAGCCGAATACGAAGGTGAGGAAGATTGTGAGGTACCAGGGGAATTGGCCAGACTACTACAACAAGAGGAAAGAGATATTCAGCCTCATGAGGAGATGTTGGATACAATCAATTTGGGTACCGAGGAAGATAAAAAGGAAATCAAAGTGGGTGCCAATCTAGAGCCGAGTGTCAAGGAGCGCCTAATTCAGCTGTTGCATGATTATGTTGAGATCTTTTCTTGGTCATACGAAGACATGTCGGGACTCGATACAGACATTGTGGTACACCATCTACCCACAAGAGAAGACTGTCCACCAGTGAAACAAAAAGTCCGCCGCATGAGACCTGACATGTCAGAGAAGATCAAAGCGGAAGTCATGAAACAGTTCAATGCTGGATTTCTGGTTGTTACTTCTTATCCTCAATGGGTGGCCAACATTGTTCCCGTGCCTAAAAAAGACGGCAAAGTGAGAATGTACATGGATTATAGAGATTTAAATAGGGCCAGCCCTAAAGATGATTTTCCACTTCCATACATCGACATCCTGGTTGATAATACAGCCCAGCACAAAGTATTTTCTTTCATGGACGGATTCTCAGGCTATAACCAGATCAAAATGGCGCCTGAGGACATGGAGAAAACTACATTTGTCACACAGTGGGGTACGTTATGCTACAAAGTGATGCCATTCGGACTGAAGAATGCCGGGGCAACCTATCAACGCGCCATGGTAGCTTTGTTTCATGATATGATACATCATGAGATAGAGGTCTACGTAGATGACATGATAGCCCGATCACAAACTAAAGAAAAACACCTTGATCACTTGCAAAAGCTGTTTGTGAGATTGAAGGAGTACAAACTAAGGTTGAACCCGAACAAGTGCACATTCAGAG
This sequence comes from Vicia faba, assembly GCA_948472305.1. Lineage (NCBI taxonomy): Eukaryota > Viridiplantae > Streptophyta > Magnoliopsida > Fabales > Fabaceae > Vicia > Vicia faba. The sequence continues at coordinate 524,029,122 of OX451740.1, read as the reverse complement.
TCTGGTCCTGTAAACTCTTAGGTTTCATTGTCAGCAACAAAGGCATCGAGGTTAATCCTACCAAAGTCAAAGCAATACAAGAAATGCCTTCTCCTCGTACTGAGAAGGAAGTCAGAGGATTCTTGGTACGCCTGAACTATATTTCCAGATTCATTTCTCACCTAACATCTACTTGTGAACCAATCTTCAAACTGTTGAAGAAAGATCAAGTAGTCAGATGGAATGATGAAAGTCAGATTGCTTTTGATAAAATCAAAGAGTATTTACAAGAGCCTCCTGTCTTGATGCCACCAGTCAAGGGAAGACCACTAATCATGTATCTGACCATTTTAGAGAACTCAATGGGGTGTGTATTGGGGCAGCATAATGAGTCTGGCTGAATAGAGCACGCTATTTACTACCTGAGCAAAACGTTTACCGACTATGAAACCAGATATTCACTGCTCGAGAAAACTTGCTGCGCTCTGGTATGGGCTGCTCGCCGGCTAAGACAGTATATGTTGAATTATACCACTTTGCTTATATCTAAGATGGATCCGATAAAGTACATCTTTGAGAAGCCTGCTCTGTCTGGAAGGATAGCTAGATGGCAGATGATCCTAACAGAATATGACATACAATACACTACCCAAAAAGCTATAAAGGGGAGCATACTAGCTGATCATCTTGCTCATCAAGCTGTAGAAGATTATCAGTCCATGAAGTTTGAATTCCCTGACGAAGACATCACGACATTAGACAATTGTGAAGAAATCAGACCATATGACGGACCTGAACAAGGATCCCGATGGACCCTATTCTTTGATGGGGCATCCAATGCACTTGGTAATGGTATCAGTGTTGTACTCATATCTCCAGAAGGGTGTCATACTCCTTTTACCGCCAGACTTTTCTTCAACTGTACGAACAACATGGAGGAATATGAAGCATGCGTCTTTGGTCTCAAGGCTGCCATAGACTTGGGAATCAAATATTTAGTTGTATTTGGAGATTCAGCTTTGGTCATCAGTCAGATCAAAGGAGAGTGGGACACTAAGCACCCAAATCTTATCCCTTACAAAAAACATGTTTTGAAATTGTTACCATATTTCGAGCAGATTACCTTCGAGCGCTTCCCGCGAGAAGAAAATCAGCTAGCAGATGCTCTAGCCACAATGTCATCTATGTTTAAACTTAATTGGGATAACGAAGCTCCCCAGATCACCATTGAACGAATGGACGAACCAACACACTGTCACGAGATTAATACTGAAGAAGTAGTGGACCAGCCTTGGTTTCATGAAGTCAAAAGGTATCTCGAGGCTCAAGAATATCCAGAAGAAGCTTCAATCAATGATAAAAGATTCCTTAGGAGATTCTCCGCTAAGTTCTTCCTAAGTAATGGCATCCTGTACAGACATAATCATGATTCTATTCTGCTCCGTTGTGTGGATAAGATTGAAGCTGAAAAGGTCATGGCTGAATTACATGAAGGTACCTTTGGCACTCACTCTAGTGGACATATGATGGCGAAGGAAATTCTACGGGAAGGCTACTACTGGTCTACCATGGAAGCAGACTGCTATCAACACTCCCGGACCTGTCATAAGTGTCAAATCTATGCAGACAAGGTGCACGTGCCTTCGGTTCCTCTAAATGTCTTAACAGCTCCTTGGCTCTTCGCTATATGGGGAATTGATATGATTGGGGAGATCAAGCCTACAACCTCCAATGGACACCGTTTCATTCTAGTGGCCATTGACTATTTCACAAAGTGGGTCGAAGCAGCTTCCTTCGCATCCGTTACTAAGAATGTTGTTGCCCGCTTCATCAAGCAGAATCTTATTTTCGGGTACGGTATCCCAGAAAGGATCATCACTGATAACGATACGAACCTTAACAACACTATGATCACCGCCTTATGCGATCAGTTCAAGATTCAACATCACAATTCATCCCCCTATCGGCCAAAGATGAATGGTGCGGTCGAAGCTGCTAATAAAAACATTAAAAAGATCATACAGAAAATGACAATCACCTACAAGGACTAGCATGAGATGCTGCCATTTGCTCTCCACGGGTACCATACCAAGACTCGCACATCAACTAGGGCAACACCCTATTCTTTGGTTTATGGCATGGAGGTTGTCTTTCCTATTGAGGTTCAGATCCCCTCCTTGAGAATTATGAAGGATGCGGGATTGAATGAGGACGATTGGATCCAAACTCGACTTGATCAACTGAATTTAATTGATGAAAAGAGACTTAATGCTGTTTACCATGGTCAGATGTATCAAAAACGGATGATCAAGGCTTTCAACAAGAAAGTCAGACGCCAAGTATATCAAGTTGGAGATCTAGTGATCAAGCGCATCATCTTGCCACAAAGTGATCCAAGGGGAAAATGGACTCCTACCTATGAAGGACCATTTGTAATCAAGAACATCTTCTCCGGTGGGGCAATGATCTTAACCACCATGGACATCGATGACTTACCACACCCAGCGAACGCAGACATAGTCAAAAGATACTACACATAAAAGACCCGCTAGGTTGACACACCTAGGCAAAAAGAGGCATCCCGGTGAACCAAAAGGTTCGGGAAAAAATTAGGGATAACATAAAAAATATGTACACTCGGAAAGTTGAAAACCCGAAAGGGCGACTTGGGCAAAAAAGGGTTTCCCGGTGGACTGAAAACCCAAAAGGGCGGTCCAGGCAAAAGTTAGGGAATTAAAGCGTATGACTATGTCTCGTCGGATCACTTTGAGGACAATCTCTTCAATGACAAACTCGGAGCTTTTGATCAATTCAATTATCTTCGGATGAAGCATCAAATAGACAAGATATTCAGAGATACGGAGGCTATAGAAGAATGGGAACCCCATGGGATTATCACACATAGCTATCTTTCTTTGTTTAAATTTTTCTTATTTTTGATGACACAATCAACTTACTAGGATGTCTGTCTCCTTTGTACAAAATACTTATTCAAAGTGAATACAAAGATATCTCTTTAAAGTACAGAAAATTGTTTGTCTTTTTCCTTTACACTTGTGTTTTATTTGCAAAAAAACGTCCAATGATTCATTAATGAACATATGAATTTGAACATAATTACTGTTTACAAATAAACAAAATGAAAAAGGACAATTACTGACAGTTCGAAGGAATAGGAAAACGTCTTTAGGCTATTCCTTGAGCAATCCCTATAGTGCGTTATTAAGATCCCCAGCGGAGCTGAAACTTCAAAACTATTAATCCCCGGTGGAAACCATCCAATTTCTCCAAGTTCCCCAACAAGTTTTCTTGAAACCTGAAAATCAATCGGATAACGGCTAACTTCTGTTTCTCCCTAACCTAGGATAATTCCCCAGTAGAGTGGCAGGTGGCCGAAACTCCTGAACTTTTTCCAAATAGGAATAAGCTTTTTCCCCACAGAATTCCCTAACAAAACGAAGATTCCCATTGTTAGATCCCCAGTAGAAGTCATCAAAATTCTCTGGATTCCCCATGCAGATTACTCAAGCAGTATATGACATTGCTCACAATAGAATTTTTGTCAATTACTCCAACTTCAAGACATGAAGAATCCACATATCCTCAGCAGTAGTCAAGGATTTATTTTCCTCAGCAATACAACAAATCAGCTTACATGCGCATACATTACATCCACATATCATAAACATTGATAAAACACATATATTGCATCACACACTTCATGCAACATAACTTTGTGTTTCAGCTAACATTTTACCCTTTTTAGGATAAGATTAACAAGCTACCATTAACAATATGCGATCATGATACAGTTTAGATACGCTCCAGACACGGATGCCATTCTGTTTCTCATTCAGATTCAGCTTTCAGATACAGTTCAGATACGCTCCAGATACGGATGCCATCCTGATACTCATTCAAAGACAGCTTTCAGATGCAATTCAGATACGCTCTAGATACGGATGCCATCCTGATACTCATTCAAAGATAGATTTCAGATACAATTCAGATACGCTTCAGATACGGATGCCATCCTGTTACTCATTCAAAGACAGCTTTCAGATACAGTTCAGATACGCACCAGTTATGGATGCCATCCTGATACTCATTCAAAGACAACTTTCAGATACAGTTCAGATACGCTCCAGATACGGATGCCATCCTGATACTCATTCAGATCCAACCTTTCAGATATAGTTCAGATATGCACCAGATATGGATGCCATCCTGATACTCATTCAGATTCAGCTTTCAGATACAGTTCAGATACATTCCAGATATGGATGCCATTCTGATACTCATTCTTTCAACTTACAAACTATAATTCAACAAGCATTCTTGGACGGCATCTACAAGCCCATCTCCAACAAGATTCTATCACCTCTCCAAATGGCATCTTTAAGCCCATTCCTCTTATCATCGCATCACCGAGTGCAAATTTTTGGGCACTCTAGTGTCCAATCATCTTCCACCTTCGAGTCACGAATGGTAAAACTCGCCAATCTAACTCTTCAAGTTTAAGAAGATTGAACAGGGGCAGCTGTTGTACCCCAAAATTTGCCCTCTTATTTGTCAAGTATTTACTCACAATATATTCTAAGACGTCAAGTTTGCAGCACTGATACATCAATTTAGGCTTGGAATTGGCAAAAGGGCAAAATGGTCATTTGCATACTAGAAATTCAAACTTTGAATTTTTGGTCAACATTACATTCCAAGGATCAAATTTCATCAAGGCATTCAAAAATATGAAACTTGATCATCAAGAAATCAAGAAAGTCAAAAGTCAACTTGAAAAGTCAAGATTTCCAAGACTTGGAATTTTTCAAAGTGTCTTTATACATGGTAATTTCATCACTTCATGCCATTCTTTCACTAAGATGCAAGACAGTTCAAGGGAAACTTTCAACATGAAAGTTGTAGATCTCCATGATATCTATAACACTTCTTTACACAACTTCTCCTAAATATACTGGGATTTCAAGTTATAAATTCATAAAGTCATGACATTTTCATTTAACACATAGAGAAACTTTCAGCAGTTTTGGTCAGGTTTTTATCCCAACTTCTTGGCCAATTTTCATCAAGTTCCAGTTTGATTTAACAAAAGTGGTCAACATGAAAGTTGTAGGGGAGGTTCTAATCTTTCCAAAAAGTCCAAGAACTCATCGAGATCATTCTTGAGCTGAGAGGATCGAAGAGATGAAGTTGGGGTTTCATTCTTGAATTACAAAGCAGAATTTGTGATGAACACTTGACTAAAATTCCAACCAAAGCTATAAAATCTCTCTTTTCGGGCTATTCTCTCTCCAAATCCATGCATAATCAAACAATTACACAAACCCTAAGTGTATTACACAAGCATTTGAAGTGTTGTCCAAGTCTTGATACCATTTATGGGTAGAAATGCAAAAGCAACATTTCCATTTGCATAAAGTTTCACTTTTCCAACCACTCTCTTCTTTTAAAGCTTGAAATCTGTTCCAAAGATGAAAGAAAAAATCTCTCAACATCAGAAGCAATCCACAAGACCTGCAAAGCATGGCTAAGTTCCTTAATTCACTCCTTTCTTCATCATGAAGAAACTTGTCATTATGAATTTAAAAAAAAGGCATAACAGGGGATTTTTTAAAAAGTCTGAGTTTCTCAAGTCTCAAACCTTCTCTATAAATAGAAGAAACATTTGCAAGGCAAGGGGTTGGTTTTTGGAAGTGAAAAAGTTTTAGAGAGAAAGAGTAGAGAGTTTTGTTGAGCAGAAAAATAATATTCTGTGCAACCTTGATTCATTTTCAAAACCAAGTCTACTCTTGTTCAAAACAGAAAACCCAATCCATCACTCCACCATACAAACTCTCCTTTAAACCAAACAACTCATCATATACAAAGGTGGTCCAAAACATCACAAGAAACAGTCCTTGTAGTGCTATCATCTTCACCTTCAAAACACCAAAAAAAAAACATCACAGCACAGTCTAACTCAATTTCAACAGTCCAGAGCAGTTTCTTGGAGATTCATTGAGGTATTCATAACATTTGAAAAGAAAAAAAAAAGCAATCAGATTTAAAACAGACAGTGCGGTCCAGAGGTAAGTCTTCTTAACTTAATATCTCATCATACATCAATAATGATTTGTTTATTTTAAAAGACAAGATGTAGTACTTTAATATCTTTTTGAACTAGCCATCTGCACCTTGTTTAGGCTTATTCAATCATTTGTTGTTCATGCTTATTCATTATATGCCATAAACTAACCTGTATAATCAGTAAAACAATGTTTAAGGCAGGAAAATGCAGCTTGCATCGACACATACCATCATGTATCGACCCATCCTAGTGTAAAAACAAGGTATGAGTCGACACATAACCCTCATGCGTCGATCCATACTGAGTTCAGGTCACAGAGAAGAAGCTAGAAAGGCTTATAAGTCGATATATATGCGTTTCACGTTGACACAAGAAGGATGCATGAGTCGGCATATCCCATTATGTGTCGACTCATACTGAGTCATTTTTGTTTTACAAGAGCAGGTAAAAGCTATGTGTTGATGCATAGCAGCATGGGTTGACACATAGTGGTTCAGAATGCATTTCTTCCTATATTTTGCACTGTTTTACATTATCTTCGTTATTGTTCGATATGGTTGTAATATTTTAGTTTCTACCTCATCCCTATTGTTAATTTGTACCCCCATCCCCCTAAATTGATGTAATAGCTTAGATTCTACTATTCGCTTTTTACTTGCTTCTCATATATGGCTAGTAAATAAGTGTGTATTGCAAGATAAAAACAACAAAAAATAGAAAACCCTAAATACAAGAGAAAATCAAAAGCATGAAAAATGATACACTTTGCACGCAAGCACCCTTAGGGTTTCTCCCACTTGGTTTCCTAAAATAAAATGGCCATGTTACGCATGCGAAGTATCTTGGTAAAATAAAACAAATATAAGATCATAGTCCCTCGATGACGCTATTCAAAAGTTGCCTAAATAAAATGATCTTGGTCCCTCAAAAATGCTAAGATACTTTGAAACATTGCTATCATGGATATACGATGACCCACACCCATCCCGTTTACATCCAAAGATAGGGTTGTTTACCAAATCAATGGTAAGTCAACAATGTCAAAGGAATAGAAGATGCATAAGAAAGACATTTGAGTAGGTAGATAGCTTCTAAGTTACTTGCTCCATTTCAAACAACAATCCTTGCTATTTTCAAAACAAACACACACACACATTTCAAAAAACATCTTACAAACAATTGAAAATATTTTCAAAAAAATAAACATCTTTGTATACATTCTTACGAACGAGAATCATTACAAAGATTGCCTAAACGAATGACCTCTTTTACAAAATACTTTCAAAACCACATCAAGCACCATTTCAAACAAACCAAAGCAAGTGATCTAAGCAAGTAACTAAGAGCCCATGGAAAACCATGGATGAAAAGGGTGCTAGCACCTTCCCTTTTCATAATCTACCCCCCGAACTCAAGAAACAATATCAAAGGTCTTTCCTGTGCTTTTTCACCTTTCCTTTTTGGATAAAATAAAAGTTGGTGGCAACTCTTGCTAACCGCAACATTTGCGATAAAATGCAAAAATCTTCAAGTAAGTTCTCCCACCGTATCACAATGTGGTGTGATTAAATATGATGTTCGTGACGGTTTATTTATAATGAATACTTGATGATATGTGATGCGATGATATGTTTATCTTGATGTGGATAAATATGGCGACGTGGGTTTTATACCAATTTTGATGTGCGATGATGATGTTTTTTTGTGTCGTGTTTGTGATGTCGTGTTGTCGAGTCACATACATTGCATTGGAAACGATGGCTTTTATGCCAAGCGACGAGGGCTTTTATGCAAAAGCGACGATGGGCTTTTATGCCGAATGTCCCTAATTATGGACAAAGCGACGGGTACCACATGCATAACATAGTCGTGTCTCATGGAGTCGGTTATGTTTATTTTTGAGTCTTTTGGCGTTGAGTTTTATTTCATGGCTTATGATGAATTGTGATGATATATGATACTTTGTTTTGTGATGATTTTTGTGTTGAACATAAAGTGAATATGATGCGATAATTTCATGATGAGTAAGCGATGAATATAACATGACGGTAAAGCGACAATATGAGTTTATGGAGATGAAGTTTATGTCTTGTTTTGGTATGATTATAATGATTACGTGACGAAATTAAAGTGTTGATTTTATACACTAAATGATGATTTAAAGTGTATGAGATTTGGATATGTGCTGACATACTCTTATTAATCTTATATCATTTATGATTCCAAAACTATTTATATATTTTATCATGCCTTTAATTATATGTTTTGGAGTATCTCACCCTTTACTTGTTTCGTCGTTGCCTTTATATTGGTAACGTGCAAGTGATACGCGAGGATGATGAGGATTAGCTCGAGTCTCTTTATTTTGAGTCGCTCTGCTCTGATAGTAGTAACACTCGGGATTTGGGTGACGTTATTATATTGATAGGATAGTTTATGTATACTATCTTATGACCTTATGTATTGATGATAACATGATGATACATACATTTTGTGAACACATCCGCTGTGCTGTGATTAGTCTTATGTTTATATGATGATTTATGTTATGAATCAGTATATCCGACTTTTGATTTTGTGATGTGCATTATAATGCAAAGTGATGAAAAACACAAATATGTGATACCTCAATTTATGTTTGGATGAAATTTTGAAACTCTGATTTTATTATTAATTACGAAGGGTAGAATTGGGGTGTTACATTAGTGGTATCAGAGCAGGTCGGTCTGTCCGGCCAAGTTGTTGAGTTTGTTGTCGTCTATCAATCAAGTATTGTTATTTGTTGATTCTAATCCTTGTTTTGTTTTGAGAAGAAGTTGTTATGGCTGGAAGGAACACTGGTAGGAATGATGAGGCTCTTGCTGCTGCTATGCAGGAAATGGCTAAGGCTTTCCAAAACCCGCCGAATGCTGACGAGAACGTTGGGTCTCGTAGTTTGGCAACCTTCCAAAGAGAGAATCCTCCTACTTTCCAAGGAAAGTATGATCCCGAAGGTGCTTTGGCGTGGCTGAAGGAGATTGAAAGAATCTTCCATGTGATGGATTACACTCCTGTGCTAAGGATCCGTTATGGTACTCATAAACTAAGTGCTGAAGCGGATGACTGGTGGGTTGAAACCCGTCAGAGGCTTGAGGTTGCAGGTGAGGAAGTGACATGGGAAGTTTTTCGAAGGGAATTCATGAGGAAGTATTACCCAGAAGATGTTCGGGGAAAGAAGGAGATAAAGTTCCTTGAATTAAAGCAAGGAAGCATGTCTATCACTGATTATGCTGCAAGGTTCACTATGTTGGCCAAGTTTTATCCACATTATGATGGGCCGAATGGCGAGTTCTCTAAATGCATCAAGTTTGAAAATGGTTTGCGTCCTGAGATTAAGAAAGTTGTTAGTTATTAGAAAATTTGTGTCTTTTCGGATTTGATTGATAGTTGTAGGATCTTTGAGGAGGATAGTAATGCTCATTATAAGATTATGTCCTATAAGAGAAACAAAGGTCAGCAAAGCTGTGGAAAACCGTATGATGCTCCAACTGGTAAAGGGAAACAGAAAGCGTTTCAAGGGTGAAGAACTAGTGGGGGAGATGCTCCTGCTAGTATTGTTTGTTACAAGTGTGGGAAACCTGGCCACAAGAGTAATGTTTGTCGAAGCGATGTTAGAGCTAAGGAGAATGAGGTGAGATGTTTTCGATGTGGAGAAGTGGGCCATATGACTCACGATTGTAGACATAAGGATGTGTTATGTTTTAATTGTGGCGAGGGAGGTCACATTAGTGCTCAATGTAAGAAGCCTAAGAGGTCTCAAGGAGCAGGAAAGGTGTTTGCTTTGTCGGGTGCTCCGACGGCAAACGAGGATGGTCTTGTTTGAGGTACTAGTTTCATTAATAGCTTTCCTCTTATTACTATTATTGATAATGGTGCTACTCACTATTTTATTGTTGTTGATTGTGTAAAGAGATTGGGTCTCACTTTTTCGTCTCTGGATAGAGATATGGTGGTAGAAGTTCCGGCTAAGGGAATGGTTACTACTTCTTTTGTGTGTGCAAGTTTCCCTTTATCAATCTTTGATAGAGACTTTGTGGTGGATCTTGTTTGTTTACCGCTTGTCGGGTTGGACGTGGTTTTAGGTATGGACTGGTTAAAAGCTAATTATGTCCATATCAATTGCTATGACAACACTGTGAGGTTTTCTTCCTTAATAGAAGAGGAACAATCTATGTTGGTGTCGACGAAGTAGTTGAATGAGTTCATGAAGGATGAGGCGTTGGTTTTCTTGTTGATGGAGACTCTTTCTATGGAGAGTCAAGCTGTGATAGCAAACTTTCCGGTGGTGTGCGATTTTCCCGAAGTATTCCCTTATGAGATTCCCAGTGCACCTCCAGAAAGAGAAGTTGAATTTTCTGTGGATATTGTCCCTGGTACCAGACCTATCTCTATGGATCCATACAAGATGTCTGCATCTGAGTTAGCATAATTGAAGAGCCAATTAGAATATTTGCTCGAGAAGAAGTTTGTTAGACCTAGTGTGTCACCGTGGGGAGCTCCTGTGTTATTGGTGAAGAAGAAAGACGGTAACATGAGACTTTATATCGATTATCGTCAGTTGAATAAAGTGACTATCAAGAATAGGTATCCACTTCCTAGAATTGATGATTTGATGGACCGATTGGTTGGCGGCTGCATGTTTAGTAAGATTAATTTGAAATCGGGTTACCATCAAATAAGGGTGAGAGAAGAAGATGTTCAGAAAACTGCTTTCAGGACGAGGTATGGACATTACGAATATTCGGTGATGCCTTTCGGTGTCACTAATGCACCGGGAGTATTCATGGAGTACATGAATCGTATTTTCTATCCTTACTTGGATCGTTTCATGGTTGTTTTCATTGATGATATTCTGGTTTATTCTAAATCAGAAGAAGAGAACGCAGAACATTTACGCATCGTGTTGGAAGTTCTGAAAGAAAAGAAGCTTTATGCTAAGTGGTCAAAGTGCGAGTTCTGGTTAAGTGAAGTGAGCTTTTTGGGGAATGTCATTTCTGGTGATGGCATTGCAGTTGATCCTTCTAAAGTTGATGTTGTGTTGAGATGGGAAACTCCTAAGTCTGTTACTGAGATTAGAAGTTTCTTAGGATTGGCTGGTTACTATAGAAGTCTCGTTGAAGGTTTTTCTAAGTTGGCGCTCCCTTTGACAAGGTTGACTTGTAAAGGAGCTTCATTTGTGTGGGATGTCAAGTGTGAAGAAAGTTTTGTTGAATTAAAGAAAAGGTTGACAACGGCTCCGATCTTGATTCTACCTAATCCTGAAGAACCGTTTGTTGTTTATTGTGATGCTTCTAAGATGGGTTTAGGTGGTGTAGTTATGCAAAATGGAAAAGTGGTTGCTTATGCTTCTAGGCAATTGAAGATTCATGAGAAGAATTATCCTACGCACGATTTGGAGCTTGTAGCGGTTGTTTTTGTGCTTAAGATTTGGAGGCATTATCTTTATGGTTCTAGATTTGAAGTATTTAGTGACCATAAAAGTTTGAAGTACTTGTTCGGTCAGAAAGAGCTTAATATGAGACAAAGACGGTGGCTTGAATTGTTGAAAGATTATGATTTTGGATTGAATTACCATCCTGGTAAAGCTAATGTGGTGGCCGATGCTTTAAGTCGAAAGACTTTGCATATGTCACTATTGATGGTGAAAGAGTTGGAATTGATTGAGCAATTTAGAGATATGAGTCTTATAGTAGAAGTGACGCTGAAGAGTGTTATCTTGGGAATGTTAAAGATCATAATGATTTCCTTGATAGTGTTAGAGAAGCTCAGAAGCTTGATGTGAAACTTATTGATTTGTTGGTTGGTATTGGACAAACTGAAAATGAAGATTTCAAGTTGGATGCTCAGGGTGTATTGAGGTTCCGAGATAGGATTTGTATTCCCGATGATGTGGATTTGAAGAAAATGATCTTGGAAGAAAGTCATAGAAGAAATTTGAGTATTCATCCCGGAGCGACCAAAATGTATCAAGATTTAAAGAAACTATTTTGGTGGTCGGGCATGAAGAGAGAGGTGGCTCAGTTTGTTTATGCTTGTTTGACTTGTCAGAAGTCTAAAGTGGAGCATCAGAAACCTGCAGGGTTGATGCAACTGTTAGAGATTCCAGAATGGAAATGGGATAGAATTTATATGGATTTCGTAATGGGGTTACCGAATACACCAAGAGGACACGATGCGATTTGGGTGATTGTTGATAGGATTAAGAAGTCGACTCACTTTATTCCTATTAACATCACTTATCCCGTATCGAAGTTGGCGGAAATTTATACCCATGTGATTATGAGATTACATGGTATTCCTTTGTGTATTGTTTCGGATAGAGATTTGAGGTTTACTTCTGAATTTTGGAAGAGCTTGCAAGAGGCTTTTGGTTCAAAGTTGAGGTTGAGTTCGGCTTATCATCCTCAAACTGATGGTCAGACGGAAAGGACAATTCAATCGTTGGAAGACTTGTTACGTGCTTGTATTCTTGAACATGGTGGTTCATGGGATACATATCTTCCTTTGATTGAGTTTACTTATAACAATAGTTTTCATGCTAGTATTGGAATGGCACCATTCGAGGCTTTGTATGGTCGGAGGTGTAGAACTCCTTTGTGTTGGCATGAGTCGGGTGAAAGTGTGGTGCTTTGACCAGAATTGGTTAGAGAGACTACTGAGACGGTGAAGATGATTAGAGAAAAGATGAGAATTTCTCAAAGTCGACAAAAGAGTTATCATGATAAAAGGAGAAAAGACTTGGAATTTCAAGATGGTGATCATGTATTTTTGCGAGTTACTCCTACAACCGGTGTTGGGCGAGCATTGAAGTCAAAGAAGCTAACTCCTCGCTTTATTGGCCATTACCAAATTACTAGTAAAGTGGGAAAAGTGGCTTACAGAGTGGAGTTACCGCCAAATCTTTCAAACTTGCATGATGTGTTCCATGTGTCGCAACTTCGGAAGTATGTTCCGGATCCTTCACATGTGATTGAGATGGATGATATCCAAGTGCGAGACAATCTTACGGTGGAGACGATTCCATTAAGGATCGAAGATCATGAGATGAAGTCTCTTCGTGGCAAAGAGATCTCCTTGGTTAAAGTTGTTTGGATAGGAGAAGCTGGTGAAAGTGCGACGTGGGAGTTAGAAAGCAAGATGCGAGATTCTTATCCCGAGCTTTTCGAGTCAGGTAATTTCGAGGACGAAACTTTTATAAGTGGGGGAGAGTTGTAACGCCCCGTTTTATTTAATATTATATTATATTAATATTTTCGAGTTACCGTTTGACGTTTATTTTTGCGACGAGAATATTTAAATTAACCGTTATATCTATTAATATATTCGGTGACGTACTATTCGGACCGGTAATTATTTTATTCGGTCTGGTATTTGTTTTGAGGGACCGGTAATTATTTTATTCAGTCCGGTATTTATTTTGGGGGACCGGTAATTATTTTGTTCGGTCTGATTTTTATTCCGTTCGGTTTGGTAAAATATTATTCAGACCGATATTTAATTTTTTGGAGTTATTTTAATTATTTGGGTTAATAATATTATTTGATATTATTTAGTGTTAATTAGTAGTATATTTTAAGAAGGGCTTTTTGGTATTTTTCCTAGCTTTTGTCTTGCATCAAAACAAACCAAACACACTTGTTTTATGACATAACATACAGAACACACTTTGTGAGAGTTAGAGAGAACAAGAAGGTCTCAGAGAGAAGAGCAAGAAGAACACCATAGCTTGGGTTTTGGGTTGGTTGAAATCATCAAGAATCATTTCAAATATCTAAGGTAAGGGGTTTGATTTTTCAATGCTTATAGTTAGGGTTTGATTTGGTATATTTTGATTTGGGATAAAATTGATGTTAGGGTTCTTGAGATTTGTTGAGATAAATTAGAGAGTTAATTTAGGTGTTAGTGTTTGTTAGAACAAAGTTTGAATCTACTACCCTATATTTAAGTTTTGATGATAACAAAGTGAAAAGATATAGTATTTATAAGTTTCATGTATGAACTATTTGCTGCCTAAAATTATTATGTTCTGACTTGCAGATACTCTGATTGATATAAGCAAGATCACATCTATTCAGCATCAGAACTTGATTTCAGACACCAGCATCAGAAGTTGCCATATCAGAATGTCAAAATCAGATGATCAACTCACGTACATGCTGAAGCCTGATGAACAAGACTGCGCTCAACACTCTGATAAAGAAACACAACAGTTCATCAGCAGCGAAGCAGAGTCAGAATGAGCCAAGCCAGAACTTGCATTAAGTAAGCAACGGTACTGTGCATTGAAAGCAAATTAATTCCAACGGCCTCATTCCAGACAAGATCTGCTCAATAAGGAAAGCTTGTTATTAGCATTGAATCAAGAATATTGCATCCAACGTTCATCATCTCAGTGTTATATAAATAAGACTTTGAAGATTGAAATGGCTAATGCTCTCAAAATCTCTACACGCACAAAAGCTAATTATAATCTTCTTTCTCTCAGTTTTGCTAAACCACACACTCTGATATTCTATCATTGTTTAGCAATCTAGTTTCTAAGCTTCAATTTGTGTATACATCACAGTTGTGATACAGTTTTGTAGAAAACATCCACACACTTAGTTTTATCTCTTTGGAAGAAAGTGTTACCTTGACAAACCGGGTTGTGGTTTGGATCAAGAAGGCTTTAGCAGTTGTTAAAGCAGTCTGTAATATTCAGTTGAATATAGTGGATTAAGACCTCGTTGGAGAGAGGCAAAATCACCTTGACGGGTGGACTGGAGTAGTTTGAGATCAAACGAACCAGGATAAAAATATCTTGTTTATTGCATTAGATTTCAGTTTTACAATTCAACCCCCCCTTCTTGTGTTTTTCACCACTTCAATTGGCATCAGAGCTCCTGGTTCTGAGCTAAAACACTTAACCGTGTCAGTACAAGATCCAGCGTCAGAAAAACACAATGGCAGGAAACAATTCTCACATCAGCAATGACAACAATGAGGACAGAGACAGATTCAGTGGCAAACCTCCAGTATTTGATGGAGAAAACTTTGATTACTGGAAAGACAGAATTGAAAGCTTCTTTCTGGCACATGATGCTGATCTGTGGGATATGGTGACAGATGGATACACGCACCCTGTGAATGCAAGTGGTCAGAAGATTGATAGAAAAACAATGTCTGATCAACAAAAGCGTGACTTCAAGAATCACCACAAGGCCAGAACCATCCTCCTCAGCGCCATCTCCTATACTGAGTATGAAAAGATCTCCAACATAGACACATCAAAGAATATTTTTGACTCACTCAGAATGACGCATGAGGGCAACGTTCAGGTCAAAGAAACAAAAGCTCTGGCGCTCACTCAGAAGTATGAGGCGTTCAAAATGGAAGAATCTGAATCCATTGAAACCATGTTCTCTAGATTCCAGATTCTGGTAGCTGGTCTCAAAGTTATGGACAAAGGATACTCTACTGCTGACCATGTCAAGAAAATCATCAGAAGTTTACCCAAGCAGTGGAGACCTATGGTTACATCTCTGAAGCTAGCTAAAGATCTCAACAAAATCACTCTGGAGGAACTTATCAGCTCCCTCAGAAGTCATGAGATAGAGCTAGAAGCTGATGAGCCTCAGAAGCAAGGTAAGCCTTTAGCATTAAAATCTAACAGAAAATTTGAGTCTAAAGTTTTGCAGGCAGTTGAAGAAACATCTGATGGATCCTCATCAGAAGAAGACGAACTCTCCCTTCTCTCCAGAAGAGTAAATCAACTGTGGAAGCAAAGACAAAGGAAGTTCAGGAATCCCAGAAGATCTGATCAGAACGAGTCTTCTTCCAGATACAGAAGGACAGATTCTTCCTCTGGATACAGAAGATCTGAAGACTCCTCCAGTAGCAAAAAGCCAAACACCAAAGACATCATCTGCTATGAGTGCAATGAGGAAGGACACTATAAGAGTGACTGCCCAAAGCTTCAGAGGGAACAGCCCAAAAAGAAGTTTGGAAGAGAGAAGAAGAAAAGTCTCATGGCTACATGGGATGACTCTGACTCGTCTGAAGCTGACTCAGAATCAGATGATGAAAGGGCAAACATAGCTCTCATGGCTAACATTTCAGAAGATAGTGAAGCTTCTGAATCAGACTCAGAATCAGACACTGAAGAGGTATTTCCTAACTTTGCTGTTAACTTTACAACGGCTGAACTTGCTGAAAGCCTTAATGAGATTCTGGAACGTTATCAGAAAATTAGAGCTAAATTCAGAGACCTGAAAAGGAATCTTGAATCTGACTCTAATAAGATTGAGAGTCTCAAATTGGAAAATTCTGAGCTGAGAAATAAGATTTCAAAATTAGAAAACACTTTACAAAACTCTCAGAAGGAACCAATTTCTGAAACTCCTAGCAACGCTGATGAGATCATCAAGGAGTATGATCACAGTTTCCAGAAGTTCCTAGCTAAAAGCATAGATAGAAGCAGAATGGCTTCAATGATCTATGGAGTTAGCAGAAACGGCAGGAAAGGAATAGGATACCAAGGTAAGGTTCCTACACCAAAGAATGTCATGGACTTAACCATTAAACACACTCCTCTGAATTCACATTTTGTATATGGTCACACACATGATATCAAATACACTAGCAGTAAGCACTCTGTGAAACCAAAATTCAACCAGAGTTTTGGTAAAACTAACAAATCAGGACCCAAGAAAATCTGGGTACCTAAGGATAAAATAATACATGTTGCAGATATCTTTAGCAGCAAGTCAGAAACACCAGTCATGGTACCTGGACTCTGGCTGCTCACGACACATGACGGGAAGAAGGCATATGTTCCAAAACCTGGAACTTAAACCTGGAGGCCACGTTGGCTTTGGAGGCAATCAGAGGGGAAAGATAATTGGCTCTGGAACTGTAGGTAATGGAAATCTTCCCTCTATTAATAATGTTCTGCTAGTAGATGGATTGATGCATAATCTATTATCCATAAGTCAATTAAGTGATAACGGTTATGATATAATCTTTAATCAAAAATCATGTAAAGCTGTTAGTCAGAAAGATGGGACTATCATGTTTAATGGTAAGAGGAAAAATAACATTTACAAAATCAAACTTTCTGAACTAAAGAGTCAGAATGTAAAATGTCTTCTGTCTGTTAACAACGAGCAGTGGATCTGGCACAGAAGATTGAGGCATGTTAGTATGAGAAGAATATCTCAGATTAACAAACTCAATCTGGTCAGAGGACTTCCTAAGTTGAAGTTCAATTCAGATGCTCTGTGTGAAGCATGTCATAAAGGCAAATTTGCAAAACTTTCTTTTAAATCCAAAAATGTTGTTTCTACCTCTAAGCCATTAGAACTTCTGCACATTGACTTATTTGGACCAGTTAAAACTGCTTCAGTCAGTGGTAAGAAGTATGGGTTAGTAATCGTAGATGACTATAGCAGATGGACATGGGTAAAGTTCTTAAGACACAAGGACGAGTCACACTCTGTGTTTGTTACCTTCTGTAACCAAGTTCAGAATGAAAAGGATTTTAGAATCGTTAAAGTCAGAAGTGATCATGGTGGAGAATTTGAAAACAAAGATTTTGAGTCATTCTTTAATGACAGAGGCATTCTGCATGATTTCTCTTGTCCTAGAACTCCCCAACAAAATGGAGTTGTAGAACGAAAGAACAGAACATTGCAAGAAATGGCCAGAACCATGATCAATGAGACAAACGTTGCTAAGACCTTCTGGGCAGAGGCAATAAACACAGCGTGCTACATTCAGAATAGAATCTCAATAAGACCTATTCTGGAAAAGACTCCATATGAATTGTGGAAGAACAGAAAGCCCAACATTTCATATTTTCATCCATTTGGATGTACTTGCTTTATATTAAATACAAAGAATTATTTGAACAAGTTTGACTCTAAAGCACAAAAGTGTATTATGTTAGGATACTCTGAACGCTTAAGAGGGTACAGAGTATACAATACAGAAACACAGATTGTGGAAGAATCAATCAGTGTTCGTTTTGATGATAAGCTTGACTCTGAAAAGTCAAAGCAGAATGAAGTTTTTGCAGGTATAGAAATTGAATTTGCAGGTTCTGAAGACAAGTCATCAGAAGCTCTCAACACAGACATTCCTTCAACGTCTGAAAGGAGCACTGCTAGCAATCCTACAACAGCTGCTGATCAACCTCAGAAGAGATTACCCAGAAGCAGCTTGGATCACCCAGAAGAGACTATCCTAGGAAGAAAGGAAGATCCAATCAGAACAAGAGCAAGCTTCAGAAACTCTGAAGAAACACTTATGGGACTTGTGTCTCTGATTGAACCTTCTTCTATTGATGAAGCACTTCTGGATAATGACTGGATTCTGGCAATGCAAGAAGAGCTGAATCAATTCACCAGAAACGACGTATGGGATCTCGTTCCCAGACCAAAAGGATTCAACGTCATTGGAACAAGATGGGTGTTCAGAAACAAGCTAAATGAACAAGGTGAAGTCATCAGAAACAAGGCACGACTGGTTGCACAAGGTTATAGTCAGCAAGAGGGGATAGACTATACAGAAACCTTTGCCCCAGTCGCCAGGTTAGAATCTATCAGACTTTTAATTTCATTTGCTGTTAATAGAGGCATCACTCTGTATCAGATGGATGTCAAAAGTGCATTCTTAAATGGTTATATAGAAGAAGTTTATGTACACCAACCCCCAGGTTTTGAAAATACAAAACATCCAGAACATGTTTTCAAACTAAAGAAGTCACTGTATGGTCTGAAACAAGCTCCCAGAGCTTGGTATGAAAGGCTAAGTAACTTTCTGCTGGAAAATGAATTCACCAGAGGGAAGGTGTACACTACTCTATTCTGTAAATCAGTTAAGAGTTACATCTTAGTCTGTCAAATTTATGTTGATGATATTATTTTTGGTTCTACTAATCCTTCTCTTGGAAGAAAATTTGCTAAGTGTATGCAGGCAGAATTTGAGATGAGCCTCATGGGGGAACTGAAATTCTTTCTAGGAATTCAGATCAATCAAACTCCAGAAGGAACTTACATTCATCAGAGCAAATACATCAAAGATCTTCTGAAGAAATTTTACCTCTCAGAATGTAAGCCATCAAAGATTCCAATGCATCCCACGTGCATTCTGGAAAGAGAAGAGAGTGGAACGTAAAAGTACTTCTGGAAGCTGCCAGTTTCTGGGAGAAAATCTGATCTCTTGGTCCAGCAAAAGGCAATCAACAATTGCTCTGTCAACAGTAGAAGCTGAGTACATAGCAGCAGCAGGATGTAGCACACAAATGCTCTGGATGAAAAGTCAGCTTGAAGACTTCCAGATTTTTGAGAGTAACATTCCTATACTTTGTGATAATACTTCTGCTATTTGCTTAAGTAAGAATCCCATTTTACATTCTAGAGCTAAGCATATAGAAATAAAACATCACTTCATTAGGGACTATATTCAGAAAGGTATTTTGAACTTAAAATTTATAGATACATACCATCAATGGGCTGATATCTTTACTAAACCCCTTTCAGAAGATAGGTTTAATTTCATTCTGAAACATCTCAGCATGAAAGTGTGTCCAGAGTGAAAATGTTTTAATTCCATATATTTACCTTCAGAATGTAATTGTTTTACTGTGAACTTCTGATCAATCTCCTTTCAGAAAGATAGAACATGCAGATTGTATCAGATGCAAGTCTAAATATCTGAGAGTCTAAGCTCAAAGACAGACGTGCTGATCACTACATCAAACAAGTGTCATCCAATCATCAGTATATCTCTGAAGCAGAACGCGTGCACGCTTCTGAGAAGGCAAAGCGCTGATTGGGTGCATTGAGACACATGTCTGGTAACCGTTTTTAAGTATCTTTCTCAAATCCCCCAAAATCAGCAAGCATTTAATGAAAAGTAATCATGCTTTTAAAATGCAATCATGATTTTTCTCTCTCTTAAAAAACGTTTATCTTTTCAAAACAGTTTTGAAAACTCTATTTAAGCACATTAATCTCTCATTCTCATTCTTTACGTTTTCTCACTAATACTCAAGCATTTTCTGCATATTTCTGTGTTCATCTCTTGCAACCTATTTTCCTCAGTTTATTCTCAAAACCCTTTTAGTGTGAACATGGCAACCTCCAGCAGCGCTTCTGCAGGTCCTCAGAAGAAAGCATCATCTGAGCAATATCAAGTGCCATTCAGAACTCTCCTCACTCCTGTGAAGAATCTTGAAGTGCTTTCTGAATTAATAATTGATTTTGAAAGCTTGAAGGAGAACGGTTTTGACCTAACTGAAGAAGTTAGGGCTCAGAAGTGGGAAAGGTATTTCAACAGGTTGGTTGGACCAACATTCCCAATGCTAGTAAAGGAATTCTGGATTCACGCCAAGGCCTCAACACATCTAGTCACCTCCTTTGTTATGGGGAAGAAGATTGTGATCACTGAGGATCACATTGCAAGGCTAATCGGTTACAGTGGCGGTGGCGTCCGTTGTGTGGACATGGCTGAAAGATGTGCTGATGTAGGTGTGATAGCTGCAAGGATTTTCACTCTTGGGGTGCCCAGCAGCAAGATTAAAGATCTGAAGGATCATTACAGAGTGTGGGCTAAGATAATTCTGGGGTGCTTCAACCACAGGAAACCAACCAGTTCTCCTGATTACATAAATGTGGATCAGCAGTTTCTGATCTACTTTATTGATCAGAAGGTAAAGATCAATCTGGCTCACTTCCTGTTCAACCACCTCAGAACAAGTGTGAAGGAAACCAGGGAAGAAGAAAGAACCAAGAGGGATTGGATACCTTTTGGAAGGTTGATATCAGATATTCTGACAGAGAATAGGCTGATTGAGCATCTGATAGAAGCTCAAGAGCTAAGCACTATTGAACCAACAATTGGGAAACCTCTGAATGCAAAGAACCTGAAGAAGATGAAGCTGATAGAGAATATTCAGAAGGAACCCAGAGCTACTCCTATTGCTGACATCACCAGCAGAAGAGTGCCTCTGAGTAACTTTCCGTTATTTTCTGAAATTGAATCCAAACCAGAGGTGGTTCTCAGGTACTTGGATGCGTGCAAGGCAGATGGTACAGATCCAAATCTGAATATCAAAGATCTGCATCAACCGCAACCAGAAGTGACTCTGAAGAAGACGAAGAAGAGGAAGGCACCTTCAGAAGGATCATCCCAGCAGACACCCAGGAAAAGAGGTAATTCATCTGCTGCTCCTGTTTTTAAATTCTTCTACTATTCCAGCATCTACTCCTCCTCAAACCTCTCATAGAATCTCAATCCCCATCCCTACCATAGATGAAACTGTACTAGAAGAAGACCCTTCTGAGGCATTAAAACTCAGAAGACCCAGAACCAAACATCCCAAACAACCAACAATCCCAACAACATCAGCAATTGACCAAGTGTTGTCTGACATTGATCAACACACTTCTGATCAACCAAACTCTGAACCACAAACTGTTCCTCCTCCACAACCAGAACAACAGCAATCTGCTGAAGAACCAGAACAACAACAACCACTCTCATCAATTCCAGAAGAACCCCTTATCCCTGAACAATCAGAAATTCCGTCTCCCTCTCCCCAACCAGAAATTAATCCACCATCACCTCAAACAGAGTTTCATCACTCTGAAACTCCTTCTCCTCAACCATCTGAACCTCATTCACCTCAACCATCACCTCTGGCAATCCAGCTGCAATGTGGAACAACAGTTACCATGCCCCAGTTACCATCCTCACCAGAATCTACACCACCAAATACTCCCAAAACACCACCCAGTCCAATCATAATCTCTGATACTGATACTCCATCTCCAAAACAAACAGCTGCTCAGAAAACCTCTGAAAACCCCAGCAGGACTTTCATAGACTTAACCAGTCTTGACCGTCTTGCTGATCTGAAACACAAAATTGCCATCCCAAAACCAAAACAACCAGATGTTGGCTCTGGTATTATGAATTTTGAAACAGGTGTGCTGCAATGGATTGCTTCTTTGAAGCAAGTCTGTCCTGGAATGATTGACCCAGCTGCTTCTGATCAGCTCTGGTCACAATTCAGACTTTGGGTACGTGCTGAAGCCCTCAAGTTGCAGGATATCAACTATGAGCAGGCACAACAAAATTTCAGCATGCTTCTGAATGAAGTTGGAAGTCAGCTTCTGAAAGAAGACGTGCTCCCTCTGGATAGTGAACCTTGGTCTGAGAAACAGCAAGCTGCAAAGGTGCTATCAGAAGAAGACAAGACCATTCAAGCTGAAGAAAGTCAAGCAGAGGATGTTGCTGAAAGCTCTCAGAAGCTTCCTGATTCTGATGCTTCTCAAGCTGCCTTGGACAGGCAGACTCTGGAAGAACTAAGGCTGAATGACATGCGTCTGTAGCAGCGGATGGATGAAAGCGATCAGAAGATGAAAGAGAGAATGGATGTGCAGGATAGCAAGATTGACACTGTTGTCAGCATGGTGCACAAGCAGAATGAGACTGCTGAAAAGATCCAAGCCATGCTGGAGAACCTGTTCACACGCTTGCCTCCTCAACCTTAGTCTCTTTTTTCATTCATGTCCTTTTTCATGTTTTCCTTGATTTTTTTTCTAATGTACTGTCTGAATATGTTTTGTACTATTTTCTTGTTTTGATTCTGAACTATCTTAATATGATTAGTTTTTCTGATCTTAATTGTTTTAGCACATCACCTACACTTTTTGATTGCTGACAAAAAGGGGGAGAACAAGAATGATATTTTAATCAATAACGGCTAACTAGACAAAAATTCTCAAACATTCTAACTCTATTACTTGAAAATGTTTTTTTTGTTTTGCTTAAAGTCTACAGGTACAAGGAAGCTCCTGGACACTCTAAAGACTAGAAGCTCTGAAGCTCTGATCACTATGAAGTTCTGATCCGCTCTGATATTCTGATCCAAAGCAAAGCTCTGACAAGAAAAACTCTGAAGCTCTGCTCTGACATAAAGCTTCTGATAAGTCAAAGACTCTGATACTCTGATGTTCAAAGAAAGGCAAAAAGATCTGATCCTGAAGAACACGTGTAATCAAAGGGAAGTAATAAACTCAGGGGGAGTATCTCTCAACTCTGATATCTCTTTACTCCTTATCCTTTTACTTCTTACTCTGATACATATTCCAGATACCTTTTCACGTTATTCTCATTTAAAATATCTAGTTTTTGTCATCATCAAAAAGGGGGAGATTGTTAGAACAAAGTTTGAATCTACTACCCTATATTTAAGTTTTGATGATAACAAAGTGAAAAGATATAGTATTTATAAGTTTCATGTATGAACTATCTGCTGCCTAAAATTATTATGTTCTGACTTGCAGATACTCTGATTGATATAAGCAAGATCACATCTATTCAGCATCAGAACTTGATTTCAGACACCAGCATCAGAAGTTGCCATATCAGAATGTCAAAATCAGATGATCAACTCACGTACATGCTGAAGCCTGATGAACAAGACTGCGCTCAACACTCTGATAAAGAAACACAACAGTTCATCAGCAGCGAAGCAGAGTCAGAATGAGCCAAGCCAGAACTTGCATTAAGTAAGCAACGGTACTGTGCATTGAAAGCAAATTAATTCCAACGGCCTCATTCCAGACAAGATCTGCTCAATAAGGAAAGCTTGTTATTAGCATTGAATCAAGAATATTGCATCCAACGTTCATCATCTCAGTGCTATATAAACAAGACTTTGAAGATTGAAATGGCTAATGCTCTCCAAATCTCTACACGCACAAAAGCTAATTATAATCTTCTTTCTCTCAGTTTTGCTAAACCACACACTCTGATATTCTATCATTGTTTAGCAATCTAGTTTCTAAGCTTCAATTTGTGTATACATCACAGTTGTGATACAGTTTTGTAGAAAACATCCACACACTTAGTTTTATCTCTTTGGAAGAAAGTGTTACCTTGACAAACCGGGTTGTGGTTTGGATCAAGAAGGCTTTAGCAGTTGTTAAAGCAGTCTGTAATATTCAGTTGAATATAGTGGATTAAGACCTCGTTGGAGAGAGGCAAAATCACCTTGACGGGTGGACTGGAGTAGTTTGAGATCAAACGAACCAGGATAAAAATATCTTGTTTATTGCATTAGATTTCAGTTTTACAATTCAACCCCCCCTTCTTGTGTTTTTCACCACTTCAGTGTTATGGGATTATTGTAATGTTAATAGAAATTAAATTAGAAAAACTAAAGTATATTAATTAAGTTTAGTTTATAAACTAAAGAACTAGCAGTATATTCATTAAATGATGTTTAGAAAATTAAACTAGCAATATATTACTTAAATTAAGTTAACTAACGTAATAGCAGTATAGGAAATTGAAATTAAGTTTAGAAAATTAATTAATTTATGTTTTATTTTTCTTTTCTTAATTTAATATATTAAATATTTATATTAATTAAATACAAATATGACATAAGTTAGCCGATTTAATTTGGAATCTGATTATGTCTGATTTCCCGATTTCGGAAATTTCGACGACGTAGCTAGTTACTCTGAATTGAACAAAAATTGATGTGCTAGCTAATTTCGACGTGTAGAACGTCGTGGTGAGGTTAGTTTTTTTGATATTTCGAGTTTTTATGAAGCGACCTGAAATAGGTCAATTTACGGTTAATTTGAAATGGGTTGCGTTTTAGTCGGTTTAAGTCGCGTATGGACAATCCGATTGTGATGTTAATGATTATGATTAGTGCCGATTATTATGAATGACTTTCACAATGATTATTGATGTTTGATTATTTTTCCGTGTTTGAAATTTAGTGAATTATTTGATAATGATGTGTTGTGATTAAATATGATGTTTGCGATGGTTTATTTATAATGAATACGTGATGATATGCGATGCGATGATATGTTTATCTTGATGTGGATAAATATGGCGACGTGGGTTTTATACCAATTTTGATGTGCGATGATGATGTTTTTTTGTGTCGTGTTTGTGATGTCGTGTTGTCGAGTCGCATACATTGCATTGGCGACGAGGGCTTTTATGCCAAGCGATGAGGGCTTTTATGCCAAAGCGACGATGGGCTTTTATGCCGAATGTCCCTAATTATGGACAAAGCGACGGGTACCACATGCATAACATAGTCGTCTCTCATGGAGTCGGTTATGTTTATTTTTGACTCTTGGCGTTGAGTTTTATTTCATGGCTTATGATGAATTGCGATGATATATGATACTTTGTTTTGTGATGATTTTTGTGTTGAACATAAAGTGAATATGATGCGATAATTTCATGATGAGTAAGCGATGAATATAACATGACGGTAAAGCGACGATATGAGTTTATGGCGATGAAGTTTATGTCTTGTTTTGGTATGATTATGATGATTACGTGACGAAATTAAAGTGTTGATTTTATACACTAAATGATGATTTAAACTGTATGAGATTTGGATATGTGCTGACATACTCTTACTAATCCTATATCATTTATGATTCCAAAACTATTTATATATTTTATCATGCCTTTAATTATATGTTTTGGAGTATCTCACCCTTTACTTGTTTCACCGTTGCCTTTATATTAGTAACATGCAGGTGATCCGCGAGGATTATGAGGATTAGCTCGAGTCTCTTTATTTTGAGTCGCTCTGCTCTGATAGTATTAACACTCAGGATTTGGGCGACGTTATTATTTTGATAGGATAGTTTATGTATACTATCTTATGACCTTATGTATTGATGATAACATGATGATACATACATTTTGTGAACACATCCGCTGTGCTGTGATTAGTCATATGTTTATATGATGATTTATGTTATGAATCGGTATATCCGACTTTTGATTTTGTGATGTGCATTATAATGCAAAGTGATTAAAAATAGGAATATGTGATACCTCAATTTATGTTTGGATGAAATTTTGAAACTCTAATTTTATTATTAATTACGAGGGGTAGAATTAGGGTGTTACAACAAGCGGTGGTCTCTTTATTTGAGCAACTTGGGCGTTATAGTTTTCTTGGAATATAGCAAGTGGTAGCTTCTTTATTTGAGCAACTTGTGCGTTTATTAATATCCTTCAAAGATAGCAAGTGTCAGCTTCTTTATTTGAGCAGCTTGTGCGTTTATTAATATCCTTTGAAGACAGCAAGTGGCAGCTTCTTTATTTGAGCAGCTTGTGTGTTTATTGATATCATTTGAAGACAGCACGTGGCGGCCTCTTTATTTGAGCAGCTTGTGCGTTTATTGATATCCTTTAAAGACAACAAGTGGCGGCCTCTTTATTTGAGAAGCTTGTGTATCTACAACCATATGTTATTTCAGCATCAAATGGTATCTCTCTAGAAAAGTCCCATAGAGAAGTTTGTTGTGAATCTCTACCTTCAGTAAAAGTCGGTTTTCACTATCAGCAAAAGTTGATACATCTTTTGTTTATCTTTGACCTTGAGTTATGAACTCACCATCATCTTGGGTCAACAATCATCTTTTTTTTCGTGGCCTATGTAAGGCATTTTCTTTGTTAGGGTCAGAGGTTGTTTTCTCTCAAATTTATTCCTCGTTAAGAGTCTATCATTCGAAGTCGATGGCTCATTTACCCAGTAGTGTATAATCTTTGTTCCTGTGGGTTATTTGTGCTTGGTTTCTCCAGCATTATTTCGTCTCATGCAATATCATTCTCCATAAAGTTCAAATACTACATTCATATCATAAACATAATGGCGGTATCTTAGGGAAAAAATTGCGTATTATGTATTGAAGTACCTTCAATCTCGTCGAGACGAAGATTTCAATCTTCGTATCTCCAGATAAAAGAAACTTAAATAGGGGCAGCTGTCATATCCCAATTTTTGACTTAAGACCCCTGCTTCATTTGCATTGTTTTATATATACATCAAGGTCACAAAATATGGTAGGTTTTGAATGTTTTGCCTTCGAGCTTTGACTGTGTAGAGATTATCGAGTGTTGTGAGCATTTTTATCTTATGAATGACTAACCACTAATCAAGAACGAAGTGTATGTTTTGTTTTTTGATTTCATGTGCAGGAAATAGGTCTAAAGAAGAGCATCGGACGTTACACATCAATTAGGGTTTCGAGTCTCGAGACATAAACGTGGTCGATCGTTGATCCTCAAAGGTTGGTTCATCAAAAGAATTTTAGAGAATCGTGTGTTTATTTCCACACTCTGTCCAATAGATGGTCTCGAGCGTCTCTGGAATTTTTCAGAAAGAACAGTCGAAGTTCTACTGCCATTGGTTCATGTGTGTTTCACATTGCTTTAAAATACAAGAAAACAAGTTATGCCAGTCATTTTCGATCACTTCAACCAAAGGTCATCTGCAAGTTTTTCTCATGACGCGGGGTGAATTTCGTCAAAATGGGATGATTAAATTCAAAACCGTTCTAGAAGAATTTATTCGGAATACTTGGAATTTTCTTTATTTGAATTCAAGCGATAATTAAAGAGGAGCTACCAAGAGATCTCATTCAAGAATAATCATTTATTGCATGAAATATTTATTCAAGATTATTTTGTGTGATTATTTTGGTGGATTTACATTATGGTTATTTGAACACACATGAAGCATTTATTAAGGAGATATTAGAAAAAGAAATTCGATTCAAATAGTCATTCTTCACAAGATTAATTACATGATGGTTGCTATTTGATTACAAAAATCAATTCATGTGATTTATTTGGATCTCTATTACAAAATGCAAGATTAAAGTCTAAGGCTTGCATTATCATTTATTCATCATTCAACAATTTATTCAAGTATTATTCAATTCTTTCCCAATTCAAATGGAAGGTCTTGAATTTTTATCAAGACATATGAAGATTCAATTTCAAATGAAGATTCAAAGTCATTTACAATTACAAGGGAATTGAGAATATATTGAAGAATACATATCCATTCATGTTACAATTTACTTGGATTTATTGTTACAAAGTTACGAAAGAAATTCAAATTTTGTACATGAAAATCAAGCTATTATTCTTGCTACAAAACAGTCCCAATGATGCCCATTTTTTCCAGCACTGTTTTAATCCAATAACAATCCAATTCTTGAGTATAATGCTATCCATTTTCTCCAAACTTGTTTCAACAAAAACCATGCCAAGTTGCTGTCCTAATCTGCCCTGCAAAACAGTCCAAAATGCAGCCCATAAGACAAAAATTTGCACCTTTGCTGCTACAAAAACCAGTCTACAAAACTCCAAACATTACACTAAAATGCACACTTCAAAAAGTTGTCTCATAAAACATCAAAACATAGCCTAAAATAGTTCAAATCTCTACTATCCCCCCCCTAAAACCCCACATATTTCACTATAAATAGAGGCCTCTTCATGAACAGAATGGGGGAACAACACAAAAGAAAGGAGATACAAGAGAAACACAAAATTCAGCACAAAGAAAAAACTCAAGGAGAGAAAAAAACAGAAAAAAGAGGAAGCTTGTTCAAGAATTACAAGCAAATAATCAGAGTCAAAGGAGTTTGAGCATCAACAAGAGAGGGAGGGAGAACTTACTATTTTTGAAGCTCCATCAGAGAGACTCCGATAGGTATTTCTTCTCCCTATTTACTTCTGCATAACTTTCTCATATATCCATCAATTTGAATCTTCTTTTTGCATCACTTTTATGCCATATGATTGCTTGATTTATCACTTTACTGTATTTTTGAGTTGCTGCAAAGTGTTGCCATTTAGAAATGTTAGAATAATAGTAATAGTGATAAACGCATACAAAATGCACATTATGACATATATTCACAAAGATAAAAATATACCTTCAAATTTCTCTGCTCAAACACTCCCATCTACCTTCACCGTCTTCAGTTTTGGAGAGCAAAAAGTTGTTAAGATTTGGAAGCTATTCTTGTGTTATTCTGTTGGTCTATGGGCAGGGCTTATCATTGGTTTTGTTACTGTATACTATATTTTTGTGCTTCCTTACAGCGTTAATTTTAATCCCTTAGATAGGAAGTCATCCCTAAAAAAACAAAGGTACATAACAATCAAGACAGATCATACATGAGGACCATTTATTTAAAAAACTGTAGTTTAAAAAATATTAGCCAACTGGTTCAGATGGGAATTTAGAGTAAGAACAAATAGATCTCAGTAGATAATATGAGTATCTTTTTATAATAAAAAAATATGCATGTTTTAAAACTCTGGTTTGAGTCTGATCTTAATACGATACACATCTATGTAGAAGACACCTCACAGAACCACACTCCGGTACCCACTCTTCTACATCACGCGTTAAGCCTCCTGCTTCTTTTCTGGTTCTCCATCACCACCATTTTTGTTCATCATCTGCCACAACCTGGGTTCATTAGAAATCCTGGTTCTAGTGTGACTAGTCAAGTATCAAGAGGCACAACAAAGTCAGTATCAACAGCCTGCGAGACAATATCCTAATCAGCCTCAACACCCGTCTAAACTTTTGAAGGGAATAGGAAGAGGAGACATGTTGATCCATCAGAACAAATATGTTGATCCTTCTCATATAAATGGATTATCCGCAGCTTCAGGAAGCCAACCTGTTGAGAAAGGTGATCAAACCATGCACCGCAACTCAGCCATCAACCCCTCATCGCAACTATTCCCATAGCGTGTTCCTATTTCCAACAAAAAAATAACTTCGACATAAGCACCAATGCACAGCAGCAGAAGCGAATCAGAAAAATCAAACGATGAAGCACACACCTGAGTACATTCTAACCTCCAATGTAGACCCACCATCAGCCCCTCCGTCGTGTTTCACTTCCACCTGACTTCAAAAAATTGCCCCTTGTTCGAATTAACATCCCTGGTTAAAATCCCCTGCAAATCTTCCCAAACTGCATCTCTTCTTCTAGAAGCTTCTCTCAGGATCCATAACATCCATCATCTTCTTCTTCATCTTCAAATCTCCCTGCGAGAAGCTCAAGCAGCCGAATCGGAGAAGATGAATGTGAAAACTTTAAGTTCCCAAAAGCTTCGGTTTGAGTAACACGACATGGAATGTTCAGCATTCAGATGAAGGAGGATGTTGTTGTTTTTATGAAGATGAAGGTGTGAATTTGAGAGATGAGAGTAATGGGTTCAGAATTGTAGAGTGATGGAGAAAGGTGAAGATGATAGATGATGGGTTTGAAGAGAAAGTAGAGAGAGGAAGTAATCATTTTCGGAGGATGTTAGAGAGAATTAATTTTATTTAATCGTTCAATTGTCATTTTAATTAACTTTATTCTTGATCGTTTAATCTTTATCTTTCGTCCGTCTCAATTCCAAGGGAAATATTTTTATTTTGTTGACTTCATGTCATCAAAAATATATCTTACGATTGTGCGAATACCTTCATTCATTTTTTCCTATTTACTCTTTTTGCCAAACTTAATATTGAATTTTCAAACTCACACCTTTTAAGTCAAAACTTCGACACTAGGTCGTCGCATCTTCAAAATCTCATCCACACCCATTTTTAGCCAAACAGACTCTTTTAATCAAACAAAAAATTATAATAAACAAATATTTCAAAAGGTTCCTATAGGATACTATAGATGCATTGGGTGCTAATACCTTCCCATTGCATAACCAACCCCCGAACTCTAAATCTCTTTTCAAAATGCATTGTATTTTCATTACTTTTAAGTATTATTTTACATTGCATATTTTAGGGTTTTATTTCGCTCTTTTCCCATTTCCCTTGGAAATAATAAAGCGTGGTGGCGACTTTCTTTTGTGAGTCGAGTTAATTAATAGCTCGATCTCCGATTTACCCTGCTACATTTTTTATCGCTACACAAACTTCAACGTTTTTTTCAACCAATTAAAACAACTCCTTTTGATTTTATTTTTTGCACCCTATTTATTTACAATGTCTATTTTATGAATATATAAAAATATCACAAAAATATTTTATTTTCATATTTATTTTAATTAACCAAAAGCCTTCCATAAAAAACCCTAAAAAATGATTTCTTGATTAATTTGATTTCCTTTTAACTTAGGATTAATTTTCCTATTTTATTAATCACGTCCCTTTAAGTTAATTAGGTCAAAACAATTTTCCTAACAAAAATCCAAAGCAAAATCCATTTCTTTTTATATTCCTTGTACATTATATTCATGTCATTTCTTGTACAAATTTAATATGGTTGTAATAGATAATTAGGGTTTAATATCTTGCTATCCCCATTTGTAAATTTGTATCCCCCTTCCCAAATGATGTAATAGCATAGTAAATTTACTTTCCATAATTTACGGCTTTCATATAAATGCTAGTAAATTAGGGTTTGTATGGCAAGATAAAACCAACGCTTAAAAACACTAATCCAAGATAAATCAAGCATGAAAAACAAACACTTTGCACACTTACACCTCTAGGGTTAACTCCACTTGTTGCCTTGAGAAAATGGTCATAATATGCATGTGAGGCATCTTAGCAAAAACAATCAAAAATACAAGATCATAGTCCCTCGATGACGCTTCGAATGTTGCCTTATAAATGATCTTTATCCCTCAAGAGAAATGTTAAGATATCTCACAACATTTCTATTCATGACTATATGATGACCCACGCCCATCTCTTTATCCAAAGATAAGGCTTCTTACCAATCAATGGTAAGATAGCAATATCAAAGGAAGGAAGAAATGAACAAAAGACTTTTAAGTAGGTAGAATGTTCTTAGTTGCTTGCTCACAACCCATCTTTAAAAATGAACATATTTTAAAATACACCAAACACTTTCAAAACATGAAATATTTTCAAAAAGTACAACACTTTGTATGCATTCTTATAGAGACGAGAATCATTACAAAGTTTTCCTAAACGAAGGCGCTTTTCATACTTTCAAAACCCACCGTAAACACATTTCAAACCAAGCAATTTCAAAAGTGATCTAGCAAGCAACTAAGAGCCCATAGATAACTATGGATGAAAAGGCTGCTAATACCTTCCCTTTTCATAATCTACCCCCCAACTCAAGAAAATATCTCAAAGGTCTTTCTTGTTCTTTTCACCCTTTCATTATTGGATAAAAGAAAATTCGGTGGCGACTCTTGCTATCCATAAAAATTGAGATCAAATGCAAAACAACCAAGTTAGTTCTCCCACCGTATTACAGAACTGGCGACTCTGTTGGGGATACTTAAAAGTGGGGTTACCTTAGAGTTAGATCACATTTACTTGATTTCATTGTTTGATTTGTTTGCTTTAAATTTATGGGTCCTTGTTTGGGTTTATATTGATCCTTTACCCGGATCGGGGAACACCATTTAGGTAAGTAGCAATAGATCGTGGGCATTGTGCAGCGTATACCGACATGGTCGAAACGATGGCTACGTTAGTGTGACACATTTGTTGGTACCAGTAGCCCTTAAGTTTAGTCAAGGAGTATACTGGGCCGCTATGTGGTGTCATGAAGCACTAACTGACCTTAGAACCTTTAATTGAACAACTTGGCCATTAGGAAGTAGAGAGATAGCTGACTTTGGTTCCAACTGAAGATTGGTTGATACTCGATGCTACGCTCATTGAGACCAGACTTTTGGGATATTTCGGTTGCCAATAGAGAGGCTTGTGCTAAAATAATGCCCGATGAAGAAAGATCAGTGATGTTGAGATTCCCTAGAACCCGGTTACTTTCTAGGACAGGTTGAGCCAACTAAAACTTCAAGAGGGTACTTAACAATAAACTCCATGCAATCCTAAACATAAGGATTTGTTTCCTTTGTTTGTACATAACGACTTATTTACTTGTGTATGATTACTTGTACATAACATCATGACATCATACCATAACATTGTTGTGATACAATGGTAGAACCGACTGTTATACTGGTTTGTGTTTTGTATTCGCAAATGTTGCAGTAAGTAAAAGTCACCACCGACTTTTCTTCTATCCAACAAAGGAAAGGGTGAAAAGAACATAAAAAAGACCTTTGTGATACTATTAGTGATTAGGTAGCCCTATCATTGGATGTTGAGGGATTATCGAAGGGGCGTTTACGGTCACTGAGGCAATTGGGAAAGAACTCCTAGTAACTGTCCTAAAGTTCTAAGATCACTTTTTTAACTGAGGCAACAATCGAGAGGGTCATCGAGGGACTTGTGATCTCTTGAACTAAAGGACAGTCACTAAAAATCCTCACGTTTCAAGAATTGTGACCGTTTTGAAGGCAACCAAAGTGGGAGATACCCTAGGGTGAGCATGTGCATGTGTGCTTGATTCAGATATATTATCTTGAATTAAGTTATGCTAGGTTCAATTAATCGTTATCTTTCCATGCAATCCTATTAGCCATTCATCTAAGAAGTTTATAGTGCAGAAAATAAATTATGGAAAATAAAAACTCCTAAGCTATTACATGGCCTCAGGGCAATTACATAATCAGATGCGGAAATTTAAACCCTAATTAAACTATTAAAAACCGAGAAACAGTTACATAATAAAAAAGAATAATAGTACGAAAAATAACAACGCACAAAAAGTGAGACGGGAATAAGTTTGACAAAGCCTAAAAATCTAATTGCTTATTAAAAATATTTTTGGTATTTTAAATGAAAAAATATTTGAGATTTAATCCTAACTTCTAATTAATTTTAATTAAAAAAAAAGATTAAAGTAGTTAAATTAGATTAATTTACAAAATTAATTTTAATTATATATATAAAAAAACTAATCCTATTTTTTGTGATTTTATGATTTTATGATTAAAATAAAAAATGATTTTAGAAAAAATTAATAAAATAAAAACAAAGAAATTAAAAAAAAATGACAAAAATGAAAAGAAATGGGCCTGAAGTGTATTAGCAATATGGGGGAGGGGGTGCTGGCTGAATTTGGCTAGGCCCAGATTTGTTGGCCCATTGCCCTTGCGTAAGATCCAATGTTGATGCGTTAGGAAGGTCCACCATAGGGAAGCACCCTAGGAGCGCTGGATCTGACCTTGTTGTGATCTAATGGTATAGATTTGGTGGCCTATGGTGCGCGCCTGGGACGTGATGTATTGAATCCCGCAATAAAGCTTTAGAAAAATGAAAAATGCAAGAGGAATGGCTCGAACCCCTGACCTCCCCCACACATAATGCCTTAACACCCTTCGTTCTTGCCACTGGACCAAACTGATCAATCATTAATATAACAAAAACAAAACAATATAATATTAAAACAACATAATTGCTGAGTTTTCAACGCGTGCCTCTTCAGTGGGCCCCTAGGAGTTTAAATGGACCAATCAAGAAATGTTGTCCAGCCACGCCAGCGCAGGGAGGGTCAAACCACCCCCTCACGGTGGTTGACCACCATCGTCCCCGGCAACCTCAAATCTCCAACCTGCAAAATAGCATAATTCCATACCAGAAGTTGAACCTACCCCCCATAAATCATAGGTTGTGAATTCAGTGGTCGTGTCCGTTTGGTCTGAAAGTCCATGTACAGGGAGATATGAAGCTCGTCTGAAACTTTGCCCTAACAATGGCAAAGCTTCATCCTTACGTCAAACTACCCATGCGATGACTCTAAACATTCACAATCATCAGTGCAAACATGGATATGAACATAGAAAAGATTTATACCATAGTATGCAATATTTTTGAATTCAAGAAATATACCAATCCGGTGATGTGTGATCTGGGCATTTAGGAGTGCTACGAGCTTGGAGATTGACAGGGATGGACTCCTGGAGTCTTCAGGAATAGATTGGAGTCCTTAGTTTGCCTTGAAAAGGGTTGAGATTATTTGATACGAGTTTCACTTTCTCTTTGAATTTTTGGAAAAAAATTTAGGGTTTGTGGAGGCAACTGCGTGTATCCCTTTAGTCTGGAATTGTTGTGCATATATATGAGACCATATTAGGTCAACAAATACGGAGGAATATCCATCCTTTGATGAGAAATATTTTCTTTTTAATTATGTGATTTTTAACTTGTTTTGGACTAAATCAAATCTTGTCTTCCCTCCACAGTCTTCCCTTGACATAATCAGTAAATCTTGCCCAATACTTAATGGAAAAATCTCCCAAATCAAATCTTACATTATCTCCATTATTTCTTTATTTATTTTTGAATTTTAATGAATAAAATATCAAAATAAATAGTATAAATAATAAAATAATGTATAAGTGAGCTCAGAGGTCGTGGGCCATGTTAGAAACAAGTTTCAAGCATGAAAAGATGGACCCATTTGGAAAAAATTCAAGTTTGGTCAATATTGGCTTCATGCACTTTTCCAAAAATTGGTCAACTTTAGAAATGCATATTTATCTCATTTTTAACCCTAAGAGGGTGTTCTATGACTTTTTAGAGAGCTTCGGATGTCCTCTAAACAACCCTTTTGGTTTCATTTCAATTGGATCTTCCATGTTCATGTAAGGAGCTTTGACCCAAAAAGTGTTTTTGTTCACTTTTTGAAAGGACCTATGATGTCTGAGCTTGCATCTTTTAACAAGGGCATTTCTTGAACTTGAGAGATGAAGAGAAGTTGTAGGGGATTGGATTCTCTTCAAAATGAGCTTTGGTGGAAACATTTCTGATAAAGTATAAGAAAGTTATTCCTGGTCAAAGTTTGGTTGACTTTTCCTATAGAAACCCTAATTTGCAGTTTTTGACTTTTTATGAGTTAGGAACATTTCCTGAGGAATCATTACCAAACCTTGATCAAATGATGTATATCACTTCAAAATGTTGACGTTGACAAAAAATATTGAAGTTTGACTGTATATAGGCCACAGTTGACTTTTGACCTAGTATTGTTGATTTTCAGGCATTTGAGCAATTGACTGAGCAAACTTGTTGCGCAAGGCATGAAATTTGGAATGGATGATCTTGAGGACATATAGGGACATGGAAAACATTTGAGACCCTTGTAGGTCGCACATCTTGATGAAAACGGAAACCCTAGTTAGAGGTTTATTGCCTTAAGAGGAGAATTTTTTTGGTCAATTCTTGGTCATCCTAGGGCAAGTTAGGGATCTCAATGGACATGTCTTGAGTAAAATGAGAGTGAAAATTTTGGGGTACAACAATTTTCAATAACCATTTCAAGGATCTCAAGGGCCTATGGTGCAGGGTCATTATGAACTAGACGTCTATTAAGGGGCAAGAGGATTTATTCTCCTATAACCAAATGTTGTCAAAGACAAAAGCGCGATAACTTGAGTCAAGGGATATGACCCACTTGACATGGTGAGCTTTATTCTTGTGGAAGGAAATCCAATGTACGAAGTTCTTCACTCAAGGCTGCAGTCAAAGTTCAGCTTCTGACATTTTCTTGTGTTTACCTCGCGAGATCCTTGAAAACATTGCCTCCACATACCATGCATCATATCATGACAGGTTTTCACATCTGCTCACTATTTATTTCAGTAGAGATGGCTCTAGAGAAAACAGTTATAGATATCCAAGCTCATAATTCCCGGTTCCAACAAATGTTCCTGAACTTAGCCAAGGGGCCGGAAGATCTGAAAGAACTCTTCACCAAAGGGAGCAAGAAGAAGAAGAAGGCTGGCATCCTCAACATAGGAAGAAAGTTCAAGGGGCATGCCCAACTAGCTCAAAAAGAAGATACTTCTTCTTCTGAAGAAGAAGAAAATCAAGAAGAGGAAACTAGAAGCACTAGATCTAGGGATAACCAAGCTACTGAGGATGAAGACTACTCTGAGGAGAAGTATCCACCGGCGGATGAAAAATACAAACAACTTGAAGACTGACTAAAGGCTGTGGAGATCTAAGTTGTGCCTGGCTTGGACTTTGGAGACTTGGGTTTGATTCCTGGGGTGGTCATTCCCCATAAATTCAAGATCCCTATCTTTGCCAAGTATGACAGGGTCTCTTGTCCTAAGATGCATCTGAGATCTTATGTCGGCAAGATTCAGCCACACACCACTGATCAAAAGTTGTGGGTTCACTTTTCCCAAGAGAGTCTATTTGGGATGCAGTTGGAGTGGTTTTACCAATTGGAAGGGACCAACATCCACACCTTGGAGGATCTGGCTGCTGCTTTCTACAAGAAGTACCAATACAACACTGATCTTGCACCAACTCGTGTGCAGTTGCAGAATATGATCATGGGTTCCAACGAGGGCTTCAAGGAATACGCCCAAAAATGGAGAGACTTGGCTGGTAGGGTGCAACCACCCTTAACTAACAAGGAGCTGATTAATATATTTATGGGAACTTTGACTGGACCTTTCTTAAATCACTTAAATGGAAGCTCCTCGACCGAATTCATCGAGCTGATTCTAACTGGGGAACGAGTCGAAAACGGAATTAAAAGAAGAAAAATCCAGATGACTGCATCTTCAAGTACTGAAAAGAAGGCATACATTGGGAAGAAAGAGTCCAACGTTGTGTACGGACAAAAGGGTCGTAACAAGAGTAACCACAATCAATATGTGGGGGCAGTCCTGATCTTTAATCCTGCATCGACGCAACAACAACAATGGTCAAACTAGTGAAGGCAAGACGAACCCAAAAGACAGTTTACCAAAATCAACATGCCACTGTCTCAAGCTTTGCAACACATGTAGGGTATGAATCTGATTACATTGATAGGACCTCATCCAAACCCCGAAACTTCTTCTCCTAACTACAATCCCGATGCAATATCTGCCTATCATTCTGGCAGTCCGGGGCATGATACTAACGAT
This sequence comes from Vicia faba, assembly GCA_948472305.1. NCBI lineage: Eukaryota > Viridiplantae > Streptophyta > Magnoliopsida > Fabales > Fabaceae > Vicia > Vicia faba. Next base: position 523,991,396 of record OX451740.1, on the reverse strand, counting down.
TATTGGGCGCTGAAATACAAGATTCAAAACATGATTTGCGCCAAGGAGATTGAATTCGGCCCTCCTGAGACTCCAAATGTGATCATTTCTCCCATGCCAAATCACTGAAAGCGTCCAGTTCATTTTTGAATTTTCAATTGTAATTTCTTTGGTTTGTTCGGATGCTTACCTATTATGTCAAACTTTGTTTCATTAATGCATTGCATATGTTTGTCTTGAATTAATCCATTCGTTTTCACTATATTTAAACTGTGCTTTTTTACTCCCTTTATGATATTCAACACTTGATTAAAAGTTGTAAGCTTTTAGAGGGAGGATGATGAAAACAAAACCATAATCCATACAAAATGCTTTTGGACAGACCTTGCTGATGATGTACAAGCGTTCTTTCAATTCCCTAAACACTAGAGTTATAAGGAAGATGATCCCTAGTCAACCCCTTTGAGCCAAAGAAGTAGGAGTTTTCTTTTTCACACAAATAGAAACCTTTAATCAGAACCTGGGGCAGGGTAGTTTCTCAGTTAATTCAAATGCGCGTTCACTTGCAAGCTTTCACTTTATACATAACGAACGACATCAAAAACATCCTTGTGAATCAAAAGACAACGTTGATTCCCCGTAAAATAGGAAGTCATTATCTCTCAAAAGAAAAAGCCCATTAATTCAAAACCTACGAAGGAGACTTAAGGAAAAAAATTGGGTATCCCGCTGACTGTAGTCTCAAAAACAAGAAAAAAAGCAGTCAGACAAAAATTAGGGATAGTAAATCAAAAATAGAGATCACTACAAATCCTCGACAACATGAAAAATGTTACAAAAATGACTGCCTTCTCAAATAAACTTCCAATATCTGAACCATCACCCAGATATCGTTACAGATTCTGTTGGGAGATAAACGCACAATTAACTAAGTATAGGGTTGAAGAACATCATGAAAAACGGGTTGGGTACAAATAAACTTTGAGCCTTATCCTTTGTTTCTTAAACCATGAACCAGACTACGTTACAACCCTTTAAAAGTCCTAATTTAAGCATGGGTTAGTTCGAAAGCATACTGTTACAAAAGGTATCCTGACTCCTGTAAGGCTTGCTGTAAATCTTGAGTGGAATTCATATTCTTACAAATTTCTTTTATTTGCTAAAAATGCAGTTTCAAAACGTCAAGACAAACATAAACTTTGCATTGTCTAAATACCACAATTTGTATATGGCTAATTGTTTGACAACAGAGAAATTCGAATGAAAAACATCCAATGAACAAAAATTCTCCAAAGAAACAGAACCACTTCAATATTGGAAGGCACTTCCAATGAAAAATTTCCCCATAATCAAGGGGCATGACAAGTTAATTTCCAACTCATCTGTGGTAGTCAGGTCGAGATTCCAAGAAATCTCTCAAGAAGTGATGAGTAACCAGGGGCAGGTCTGCAACTGAATAACTTGGGGCATTGAACTTGAATTCCAGCAAAGGGTCATGTACGACCAAACACACATTTTCTAGCAGTGCTACAAACACTTACTACTATGGACAGCGACAAATCCCCACAAAGCCCCTTCCATAAGGTGATCCCCGTTGAAGTCGCTAGAGCCACCTCTATAAGGTTATCCCCACAGGGCCAAATTCATGGATATCCCCATAAAGTTGGGTCCATGAAATCCCCAGCCAGTGTTTCAATCTCTGGAAAACCTCTCCCTGACATATTTGGTCTTAAGAAGAATCCTCGAGGAGTTCTGCCAAAGAGACACCTCCATAACAGATTGTCAAATGTTCTCTTCAACGGGGTTTATTTCCCTAACAAACTACAGATTCCCCAGCTTAATTTTGCCTCTCAGACTATTACAAATTAAGGGACCACAACCCCTAATCCCCAGTGAAGTCATCAATAAAGTCAGTGTTATCTCCGAAAGTTGCTACGAAGCCTGGACCCGACCAGAAAATAGTGCAACATCATCCTACTCTCAACTTACTACGAAACCTGGACCCAACCAGATAACAGTAAATCTCCATTATTAGTTACTACAAAGCCTGGACCCGACCAGATAGAAGTTTAAAAGCTCCTCTTCCCCAGTAGAGTTTTCCACTATCCCAAGTGAGTTGCTGTAAAGCCTGTGATCGACTAAATAACAGTTAACTTCCAATATCCCCAGTGATTTGCTGTAAAGCCTGGGATCCGACCTGATAACATTTAACTTCCTTATCCCTAGCAAGTTGGTGTGGAACTTGGAATCCGATCAGATAACAAACTAACTTTCAAGAGGTAATTTCCCACTAGAGCAACGGACGAATAGAACTCCTAGACTCTTTCCCTCAAGCAGAAATCAACACTCTCCATGGAGTTTCCTTCAAGAAAAGTCAACATTCCCCAACGGATTTCTCCTCAAACAACAGAATAGGAATCCCCAACAGAAATATTCTAAAACAAGGTCTGAAGAGGTGCATACTCTTCATCCCCAGCAGTAGTCCGGGATTTAATTTTCCAAGACTCCCCAGCATTTGTCAAGGATTAATTTTCCCAGAGAAAGATGCATTTCAATAACATTTCACGTTCATACATCATAGCATATGCATACGAAACACATATAGCACAATCTCATTTATTTTGAGAACACTATTACACAATGAATTTCATACATCATGACATTGCATACAGCTAACGCTTTACCTTTTTAGAAAAAGATCAATCAACATATAATTATCATCAACAATTTTCAACAGGTCCAAGATTAGTTTCTGAAACAAGACAGAGCAACTAACTACGTGACCAGATGCAGCTTCACACGGGCTCATCATGAAGCAATCTTACATGGGTTCCTTCAAATTTCCAGATGCAGCTTCAGACGGGCTCATCATGAAGAAATCTTACACGGGTTCCTTCAAATTTCCAGAAGCAGCTTCACACGGGCTCATCATGAAGCAATCTTACACGGGTTCCTTCAAATTTCCAAATGCAGCTTCACACGGGCTCATCATGAAGCAATCTTACATGGGTTCCTTCAAATTTCCAGATGCAGCTTCACACGGGCTCATCATGAAGAAATCTTACACGGGTTCCTTCTAAATTCTAGATGCAGTTTCAAACGGACTCATCCTGAAGCAACCTTACCCAGGTTCCTTCTCATAATTTCTAGATGCAGTTTCACATGGACTCATCCTGAAGCAACCCTACCCAGGTTCCTTTTCATATATTTCCAAATGTAGCTTCACTTGGGCTCATCATAAAGAAACCCTACCCAGGTTCCTTCTCATAATTTCCAGATGCAGTTTCACACTGACTCATCCTGAAGTAACCCTACCCAGGTTCCTTCTCATACATTTCCAAATGAAGTTTCACACGGACTCATCATGAGGAAACCCTACCCAAGTTCCTTCTCATAATTTTCAGATGAAGTTTCACACGGACTCATCCTGAATCAACCCTACCCAGGTTCCTTCTCATATATTTCAAGATGAAGTTTCACACTGACTCATCCTAAAGCAACCCTACCCAGGTTCCTTCTCATATATTTCCAAATGAAGTTTAACACAGACTCATTCAGAAGCAACCCTACCCATGTTCCTTCTCATAATTTCCATATGCAGTTTCACACGGACTCATCCGGAAGCAACCCTATCCAGGTTCCTTCTCATAATTTCCAGATGCAGTTTCACACGGACTCATCCTGAAGCAACCCTACCAAGGTTCCTTCTCATACATTTCCAAATGAATTCTCACACAGACACATCCTGAAGCAACCCTACCCAGGTTCCTTCTCATAATTTCCAGATGAAGTTTCACACAAACTCATCCTGAAGCAACCCTACCCAAGTTCCTTCTCTTATATTTCCAAATGAAGTTTCACACAGACTCATCCTGAAGCAACCTTACCCAGGTTTCTTCTCATATATTTCCAGATGAATTTTAACACAGAGTCATCCTGAAGCAACCCTACCCAGGTTCCTTCTCATAATTTCCAAATGAAGTTATACACGGACTCATCCTGAAGAAACCCTGCCCAGGTTCCTTCTCATAATTTCTAGATTCAGTTTCACATGGACTCATCATGAAGCAACCCTACTCAGGTTCATTCTCATAATTTCCAGATGAAGTTTCACATGGATCACCCTGAAGCAACCCGTCCAAGATTCATTCATTACCTGTTTAAGTAGTAGTCGTCAAAGATTCCTTCATTACCTGTTGAAGTAGTAGTCGCCATATTCCTTCATTACCTGCTGAAGTAGTAATAGTCGTCAGATTCCTTCATTACTTATTGAAGTAGTAGTCGTTATATTCCTTCATTACTTGTTGAAGTAGTAGCCGTAAGGTTCCTTCATTACCTGTCGAAGTAGTAGTCGTCAAAGATTCCTTCATTATACGTCACAATTAAGATTTATACTTACCAACAGTCACTTTGGATGGTATCTATAAGCCCATCTCCGACAAATCTCCATCATCTCTCCAAATGGAATCTTTAAGCCCATTCCCTACATAATCAACTAACATATAGTCAGGTGCAAATTTTTGGGCACTCTAGTGTTCAATCATCTTCTACCTCCAAGCTACGAACGAAAACGTGCCATACTCACTTTTCGGGTTTAATAAGATTGAACATGGGCAGCTGTTGTACCCTAAAATTTTCCCTCTCATTTCTCAAGAATTTTCTCACAAGATCTCTATTGATTCAAGACTGAACAAGGTTTGATCAGCTCAAGATATCCTCCCTAAACAATGATGACTCAAAATTAGGGTTTGAGTTTGTATAAGTACAATTGGAATTTTAATGCCCCATATAGTTTCCATGAATCATATTGGGCTCTCAAGCATCAGGTCAAAGAAAGGAGGAAGAGGAAACTGTCGAAAGGGCAAAGCAGATCGAAAGGTGTGCAACTGTAGATAACCGTTTGAATTCAAAATCTAGTTCAGGTTGTTCAAACCACATGACTGATCGAAAAGGAGTGGTGGGTAGATTTTGACAAATCGAAGAAGAGCAAGCTTGCTTCGATCCATAGTCTTCGATTGGGCAATGTCTATCTTCATGCTTGCTTCGACCCACAAGCTTCAATTGGACAATGGCTATCTTCATGCTTGCTTCGATCCACAAGCTTCGACTTGGAAATGTTTGCTTCGATCAACAAGCTTCGACTGGAAAATTTCTATATTCATGCTTGCTTCAATCCACAAGCTTCGACTGGGCATTGGCTATCTTCATGCCTGCTTCGATCCACAAGCTTCGACTGGCCAATGGTTGTCTTCATGCTTGCTTCGACCCATAAGCTTCAACTGGGAAATGGTTTCCTTCAAGCTTGCTTCAATCCACAAGCTTCGATTAGGCATTGGCTTACTTCGAGAAACCTACTTCGACACACATACTAAACCCTTCGACACACATAGTTTCGACACTATGAACTACAAGTCGATCTTCATGCTTGCTTCGACCCACAAAGTGGTACATTCAGATGAATGTGGTCCATTCGAAGAACATACAATTGGTGGAAACGGATATTTTTTTGTTTGTTGATGAGTCTGGTCGAAAGTTATGGATCCATGTGATCAAAATGAAGGGACAAAGTAGTCGACATATTCAAGATGCTTGTCAAAAAACAGAGTAAAGAAAAAGATCAAATCCATAGGCCATGCTACATGGTCTTGTTTTGTAGGCCTCAAACTTGTGTTTCACTCCATAATTAATTGTTTACACAATGAATTAAGCTCTTACCCAAGTTATTAAGCTATTGTCCAAAAGATCTTTCCATAAAGTAAGCTTGTTGGTAAAAAACTTGTCTTGAGCCCATACCTTGCTTACTTATGATCATGGAAAGTAGCCCCTCTGTACTAACAACTTTGGTACTTCATATTGGGATCATGGAAAACTTGACATAACTTAATATTTGCGTTCCAACTAAACCATAATTTATTATCTTGCAAATCTGATTACTTCAACTTTCCAAACCTTTTCTCTATAAACAGAGAGGCCATTTGCAAGCTAAAGGGGGCCAGATTCTTGTGTGTTGAAAAATCCTCAAACACTCCCAAACTCTTAAAAAAAACTCAAAACCTGCACATAAGCACAAAACTTGGCACATCCTGACCTTACACACAATAATATCAAATCCCTTCGTGCGTTAGTGATCCTTTCGATTCACTCCCATCTTCCATATACCAACCTTTCGATTTAGTGACTTTTAAAGTAAAGCAGTGATCCCACTAGATCAAGGAAGGTCCCGGAAAGCTTAATCCATCATCAAACCATTTCTGGAATTCGTGTAGAAGTCCTTCAAATTTCACTCCAAGAGGTAAGTTTTTCACACTTGGAACTCTTCATTCAAGCCTCATTTGTATATACATTATGAAGAAAAGATGTAGATATCACATCTAGGAAGATGACCATGTCCATAGTTTTAATTATCTTTGCCTGTACATTGAGAATTTCTTTTCTAATCAGTTAGGTTTTAGTTTAGTACTGAACAAAATTCATGCTAACCTTCGACCCATAACTTTTGAAAATTATGTGGTTAGATTCGTATTCAAATTTTAGGCGGGTTTTATATTTACATCTTTCGATTTGGGTGAGAAATGAAGCTTTTCGAAGCTTAACATTGGAGTTATGCATCCCTACGCGTGCGAAGGAAGAAGATGAAACCATGTCCAAATTTTCAGAAATGAGTTCATTTTATATTTAGTGCAAGTTGTATAACTAATGGATGAAACATACCACCCCAGTGGTACAAACAGCGCACACTAAATCCTTGCCATGTAGAAGGTCCCGGGTTCGAGCCCCAGCGAGACCTTTTGTATTTGTTTTGTCATTTCTTCCAAACTAACAAGCAGGTTTATAACATACTGAGTGTTGACTGTTTTGAATGGAAGGTGTGGAGAACCTGGGTTCAAACCTTGGCAGGACTAAAACAAATTTTTATCACTTGTTTATTTCAATCTTTTTAACAAACTTTAACATTTTTTTCAGCCAATCAAAACAACTCCTTTTGAGTTGATTCTTTGCACACTATTTATTTACAATGTCTATTTTATAAATATATAAAAATAACACAAAAATATTTTATTTTCATATTTATTTTAATTAACCAAAAGCCTTCCATAAAAAACCTTAAAAAATGATTTCTTGATTAATTTAATTTCCTTTTAACTTAGGATTAATTTTCCTATTTTATTAATCACGTCGCTTTAGGTTAATTAGGTCAAAACAATTTTCCTAACAAAAATCCAAAGCAAAATCCATTTCTTTTTATATTCCTTGTACATTATATTCATGTCATTTCTTGTACAAATTTAATATGGTTGTAATAGATAATTAAGGTTTAATTTCTTTCAATCCCCATTTGTAAATTTATATCCCCCTTCCCAAATGATGTAATAGCGTAGTAAATTTACTTTATGCAATTTACCGCTTTCATATAAATGCTAGTAAATTAGGGTTTGTATGGAAAGATAAAATCAACGCTTAGAAAACACTAATCCAAGATAAATCAAGCATGAAAAACAAACACTTTGCACACTTGCCCCTCTAGGGTTAACTACACTTGTTGCCTTGAGAAAATAGTCATAATATGCATGTGAGACATCTTAGTAAAAACAATAAAAAATACAAGATCATAGTCCCTCGATGAAACTTCGAATGTTGCCTTATAAATGATCTTAGTCCCTCAAGAGAAATGCTAAGATATCTCACAACATTGCTATTCATGAATATACGATGACCCACGTCCATCCCTTTACATCCAAAGATAATGCTTCTCACCAATCAATGGTAAGATATAAATATCAAAGGAAGGAAGAAATGAACAAAAGACTTTTGAGTAGGTAGAACATTTTTAGTTGCTTGCTCACAACCCATCTTCAAAAACAAACATCTTTTCAAATACACCAAACACTTTCAAAACATGAAATATTTTCAAAAAGTCCAACACTTTGTATGCATTCTTATAGAGATGAGAATCATTACAAAGTTTTCCTAAATGAAGGCGCTTTTCAAAAATACTTTCAAAACCCACCACAAACACATTTCAAACCAAGCAATTTCAAAAGTGATCTAGCAAGCAACTAAGAGCCCATAGATAACTATGGATGAAAAGGGTTCTAATACTTTCCCTTTTCATAATCTACCCCCCGAACTCAAGAAAATATCTCAAAGGTCTTTCCTGTTATTTTCACCCTTCCCTTATTGGATAAAAGAAAAGTCGGTGGCGACTCTTTCTATCCACAACAATTACAATCAAACGCAAAACAACCAAGTCAGTTCTCCCACCGTATTACAGCTTGATACGAATATCGTAGTTCACCGTCTACTAATGAAGGAAGGTTATCCTCCAGTCAAGCAAAAGTTTCGTCGCATGCGGCCAGACATGTCCGAGAAAATAAAAGCTAAGGTAATGACACAGTTCGATGCAGGTTTCCTGGAAGTGACGTCATACCCTCAATGGGTGGAAAATGTTGTTCCAATACCTAAGAAAGATGGTAAAGTCCGTATTTGCATAGACTACAGGGATTTGAAATGGGCATGACTCAAAGATGATTTCCCACTACCTCATATCGATGTCTTGTTTGAAAACACTGCTTAACACAAAGTTTTCTCCTTCATTGATGGATTCTCCGATTATAACCAAATCAAAATGGCACCCGAGGACATGGAGAAAACCACTTTTGTTACACAATGGGGCACCTTCTGTTATAAGGTCATGCCTTTCGGTTTGAAGAATGCAGACGCAACCTATCAACGGGCTATGGTAGCTCTATTTAACGACATGATCCATCATGAGATAGAAGTATATGTTGCTGACATGATTGCGAGGTCACAAACTGAGGAAGAACACCTCGATCATTTACACAAGCTATTTGAAAGGTTGAAGAAATACAAGCTGAGGTTGAATCCCAACAAATGCACCTTCGAAGTAAGGACGGGAAAACTCCTAGGGTTTATCGTCAATGGAAAAGTTATTGAGGTCGACCCGGCAAAAGTCAAAGCCATACAATGCCAGCTCCCTGTATTGAGAAGGAGGTCAGAGGTTTCTTAGTTCGACTCAACTATATTTCCCGATTCATATCTCACTTAGTTGCTACTTGTGAACCAATTTTCAAACTGTTAAAGAAAGATCAAGTAGTCATATGGAATGACAACTGCCAGGAAGCTTTTGACAAGATCAAAGAGTACTTAAAAGAATCTCCAATCCTGATGCCTCCAGTTGAAGGAAGACCTATGATTATTTACTTGATTGTATTAGATAATTCAATGGGGTGTGTGTTAGGCCAACATAACGAGTCTGTCCAAAAAGAGAATGTGATATACTACCTTAGCAAAATGTTTACCGATTATGAAACCAGTTATTCACTGCTCAAGAAAACTTGTTGCACTTTGGCATGGGCTGCTCGCTAGCTAAGACAAGATATGTTGACTCACACCACTTTATTTATTTCTAAGATGGATCCCATCAAGTATATTTTTGAGAAGCCAACTCTCTGGGCGCATAGAAAGATGGAAAATGATCTTAACCGAATATGACATCCAGTATGCTACACAAAAAGCTACCAAAGGGAGTGTACTGGCGGATCATTTAGCGCATCAAGTTGTTGATGATTACCAATCCATGAACTTTGAGTTCCCGGATGAGAATATCATACTGATAACCGACTGCGAAAAGCATGGACCGTATGACAGACCTGAACAAGGATCCCTATGGACCATGGTTTTTGATGGAGCCTCCAATACATTGGGTAACGAAATTGGTGTTTTGATCATTTCCCCTAAATGTTGCCATACAACTTTTACTGCCAGACTTTTCTTCGTCTGTACAAACAATATGGTTGAGTATGAAGCATGCATCTTAGGTCTTAAGGTTGCTATTGACCTAAGAATCAAATTCTTGAGCGTGTACAGAGACTTAGCTCTGGTAATCAGTCAAGTTAAAGGAGAGTGGGATGCTAAACATCCAAATTTGATCCCCTACAAAGAGCTTGTGCTAACCTTGATACCATACTTTTAGGAGGTCACCTTTGAACATATCCCAAGGGAAGAAAACCAGTTGGCAGACGCCTTAGCAACTATGTTGTCTATGTTCAAGGTCAATTAGGACAACGAAGCTCCAAAAATTATTATAGAACGATTTGGGGAACATGCACACTATTGTGAGATTGACACTGATGCGTAGAAGCCTTGGTATCATGAAGTGAGGAGGTATTCTGAAACACAAGAGTATCCTCAGGGAGCCTCAATCAACGACAAAAAATTCCTATGGAGGTTCTCAGCCAAATTCTTCCAAAGCAACAGGATCTTGTACAAACACAACCATTATTCAACTCTGCTCCACTGTGTGGAGAAGAAGGAGGCATGGAAGATCATGGAAGACATGCATTAGGGTATCTTTGGAACTCACTCTAGTGGACACACTATGGCCAAGAAGATTCTGAGGGCTGGTTACTATTGGTCGACTATGGAAACTGATTGTCACCACCACTCGAGGACTTGCCATAAGTGTCAGATCTATACCGACAAGGTTCATGTACCTCCAATACCTTTAAATATTATGACCGCTCCGTGGCCATTTGCAATGTGGGAGCATTGGCACGATTGGAGAAATCAAGCCCACTTCCTCTAAGTGACATCATTTTATCCTCGTCACCATTGATTACTTCACCAAATGGGTCGAAGCTTCTTCATTGGCCTTAGTTACCAAGACCGTTGTAGCCCGATTTATCAAGCATAACCTTATATGCTGATACGGCATCCCTGAAAGGATCATCACTGACAACTGAACCAACCTCAACAATGCCATGATTATTGAACGCTGCACGTAGTTCAAAATCAAGCATCACAACTCTTCTCCATACAAACCTAAGATGAATGGTGCAGTGGAAGTTGCTAATAAGAACATAAAGAAGATTGTGAAAAATATGGTGGTGACCTATAAAGACTAGCATGAGATGCTACCATTCGCTCTTCATGGCTACCGTACCTTGGCACGAACGTCAATCGGGGAAACCCCATTCTCTTTAGTCTATAGCATGGAAGTTGTCCTACCTGTCGAAGTTCAAATTCCTTCTCTGAGGATTATGAAAGAAGCAGACTTAGGTGAAGATGAATGGATTTAGACAAGATTGGATCAGTTGAATTTGATTGACGAGAAGAGACTGGTTGTTTTTTGTCATGGTCAAATGTATCAAAGCGTATGATCAAGGCATTTAATAAGAAGATCAAACCTCGAGTATACCAGGATGGCGACTTGGTAATAAAGTGCATCATTTTACCACAAGGTGATCCTAGGGGGAAATGGACTCCCACTTACGAAGGGACATTTGTTGTCAAGAAAGTATTCTCTAGACGTGCTATGATGTTATCTACTATGGACGGTGAAGATTTCCACATCCTGTGAACGCGGACATAGTCAAAAAAAATTTATGCATAAGAATGACCCGCTAGTCTGACATACCTAGGAAAAATTAAGGGCATCCTGGTAAACCATAATGGTTTGGGCAAAAATTATGGATATATACAAAAGATTGTATACCCGGCAAGTCGAAAACCTGAAAGGGAGGCTTGGGCAAAAAAGGGTATCCTGGTGGACTGAAAACCCGAAAGGGCGGTGTTGTACCCCAAAATTTTCCCTCCCCTATTCCTCAAGATTTGTCAGGATTGATTTCCAAATTGCTCAAGATGGCTCAAGGGTTGTACAGTTCAAACCACCTCCTAAGCCAGCTGAAATTAGGGTTTTGGTTCTTTCAAGGAATTTGGGGTTTTCAATGGTTCAATCAAGTCTCATAGGTCTATATACATTCTCAAGCACCTACATGCCAAGTTTCAAGACTCCCAGTGCCAATTTGCACAGTCAAAAGCCTCTATTTGATCTACAGTCAACTACAAGGGCAAAATGGTCATTTTGCAGTCAAAAGTCAGAATTTTTGGTCAAAATCCTATTTTGAGTCCACAATCATCATTTGATCAAGTCTTGATCATGATTCAACAAGGATGGCTCAAAAATCATCAAGATGCAAAAAGTTACTATTTTTGGATAGTAGAAAAGTCAACTGTATCTTGACCAAGGCATAACTTTTTCATGGTTTGTCAGAAAAATTCCATTCAATGCTCATTTTGAAGGGGATGACATTTCCTACAATCCATCTTCACATTCCAAGTCCAATAAATGCTCTCATAAAAAGTTATCAATTTCTACATTATAGGTCAAATTCAAAAGTCAACAAAAGTGCACTTTAATTCAAATGCCATAACTTGAGATTGGTAAACCCAAATGACATGGGACCAAAGGAATTGGTTATAGGACTTCAAGAGCTTTCCAAAATGTCCAAGAACATGGTCATATGATCAAAATTGAGCAAGATATGCATTGGAGAAGTTGGGAAATTTTCATGAATTTGCAAAAGTCAACTTTGCTCAAAACACCTTATTTTTGCTAATTGGCCTCAAATCTCTTCTTGAAACTTCATCCATGGCCTATGCACGACCCATCAAGATTAATTGAATTTATTTTCTTATTTTTATTGATTAATTGGATTTTTAATTAATATTAATTCATTTAATTAATTTAAATTGTAGGAAAATAGAAGATTTGATTTTTTCAATCTTTTTGTGAAGCAAATATGGTCAAGATATGCTGGAAATTTCGTGCTCAAAGTCAAAGATGCAAAATCTCCAAAATTGGCAACTTTGTTCAATCATGAAAGTGCAAAAATATTTGATTTTCAATCAAAGATCAAATCATCAATTCAATGGATTCTTGTTCAAGTTTTGACCTAATTCCATTCCTCTATATATATGCAAGCAAATCCTAACCTCAAAAACGTGAGAAAGTTGCAGAACAAAGCCATAGCATATTGAAAAATTCCAAGAAAACTCAAAACTGATTCTTGCATTCCAGGCCAATTCAAGGCATTCTATTGATTCAAACATATTGCAGGAACGTGTGGCAATCAAATTCAGGCTTTAAAGCTCAGAGAATCGTCCTAGACAGTTTCACGGTTTACACCTTTTACTCAAATTCGTATTGCTTAATTCATGTGCATTTAACATACTTTCTTGATTGTTTTGCATTGCTAGAACCCATGTGAAGCTAATGGTATCATTCAATTGAATTATAATGCACTGAATCACAAGATGCCATGAACGATTTCTAGGGTTCCTGAGCTTTGAAATTGGGGCTTTCTAAACCCAAAAAAATTAGGACTCATAAAACCCATGGTTGGAATCGTTGAAACAAGACGAACAAGAAGGACCCCTCGCGAAATATTTATATGTCCTGTATCTCTAATCGCTATTATTCGTGCAACTATTTTGTGGGGGTTAAAAACCCCTGCTATCTAATATGTTTTTTATGCAGAACGAAGGAAGAAGATGATGAGGTGTTAGCATGCCATTGGGTAGTTTGAAAACACGCGCGTTATTTTTCTTTTTCAGCATATTGATTAAATTCTTAACATAATAATTGCTTGTTGTTATAATATCAAAAGCGTGCAAGTGGTGTAGTGGTTGGTGCGTTGGCTTGGAAGCATTGGGACCTGGGTTCGAATCCCAGGTCCCCCAAAATATTTGTTCTTTTTTTTCTTCATATAATTACATGCAGGTTTCAAGAGAGGGTACACCATGTATCTCAAATTTCCAAGTGCCAGATGTCTGCAAGCGTGGATCCAATGGCCAAAAAATTGAAGACTACCATAGTCCTTAGTCAATACACATGTGGATGATCCAAAAAAGTCAAAGAGGCTTGCAGTTTGTTTGGCCACAAATTTCTAACACACCTCCTAATTGGGCCAACACCCCATGGGTTCATTCTTTTTTTTCTTCCTTTATATTTATTTATTTAACTATTTTTATTATTAACTATTATTATTATTATTTAAATTAACCAAATTAATTTTTTCATAATAAATTCAGAAAACTAAAATATAATATTTTTATTATTATTATTTATTAATTTCACCCTTTATTATTTTTGTAAATAAAAACTAACATCATTAATTTAGTTTAATTAGGGTTAATTTTAACTTTTTTTTCAATAATTTAAAATCAACATAGAATTAGGGTTTGATAATTTTAATCATCTTTTTATTTTATTTACTTCCTTGAGACACTAAAAGACCAAAGATATTTTTTCTCTTATTTAATTAATTAATTAGTTTTAGGTTTAATTTAATTAATTTCAAAATAATAACAAGCTTCCTCCTTTCTCAAAAAAAAGGGTCAAAACCCTAAGAACTTCTCCGATTCAATTTCTTTCGCGCATATTATTTTTGATCATATTTATGTAATTTCTCCGAGGATGTAATAGTTTTAACTTAGGACCCTTTTTATCGCTTTTCTTTAATTTCCCGGAATTTACTTTTTCAAAGGGTTTGTTTTTGGCGATGTAAATACCCGACGCCTTGTAATAGCGTAGCTTTACTTTCCGCAATTTACTTTCCGCAACTATTAACTGTTAGATGTATGTTAACTAGGCTATGCATGACAAGACTTATCTCTGAAATTAAAATCAACCCGTAGCTCACCATAACATGTGCAAAGATAACTTAACTGAAACCTGACACACTCGCACATGCCACTCCTAGGGTACGCCTCACTTGGTTGCCTCGACGTGGTCATTGAGTATAGGGTGTTTTAGAGGTTGCCCTCCTGTCTAAAGATCCAAGTTGCCTCGAAACGGTTTCCTCGGATAAAAGATGATCTAAGACATTAGGGTTACCGCTAAGGCGTCCTACTATTGCTTTGGTGATCACATGTCCCTATAATCGAATTGACCCGAAGCTCCAACGACGGTGCTACCTACTTCTCAATAGTGGGATAGTACTGTCTAAAGGAAATTTACACAGCTTAATTTCTTTTGAGTAGGTAGAGGTTCTTAGATACTTGCTCTTTCAAAACAAAAATACTTTTCGCACCTACACTTTTCTGACAAAAGTTTTCAAACAACACTTCATACACTCTTGAGGACAGATACAAGAGTTAAATCGAAGTTTTCAAACAAAACTCTTTTCAAAACCCACAAACACAAGAAAAGAAAAAATATTTTGAAAACATAGTGAGCAAGTACCTAAGAGCCCGTGGATAATCACGGATAGAAAGGGTGCTAACACCTTCCCTTTCTATAATCTACCTCCCGAACCGAGAAACATCTCGAAAAGGAATTTTGCTGTGCTTTTGTCCTTTCCTTGTTGGAGAAAATAAAAGATGGTGGCGACTCTTGCTTACCGCGACATTTTGCGAACCAGCATTCTAAAACTGTCAGTTTTATTTCCATCGATCACAGAACTGGCGACTCTGCTGGGGAATATTATATAATAAGTGAGGTGTACCTTAGGATTAGATCACTATGTTTGCAATTGTATGCCTTGAATGCTTTAATATTGTGGGCTTGTATCAGAGTTTTATAGATCCTAACCCGGATCTGGGGATACCCTTTAGAAGTAGCAACGAACTGTGAGGGAACTGTGCGGGGTATACCGACATGGTTGAAGCAGTTGCTACGTTGATGTGGCACTTTGGTGAGTACCGGTAACCCTTGAGTCAAGTCAAGGAGAGTACGGGGCCGCCGCGTGGTGTCGTGAAGCATCAACTGACCTTAGAACCTTACTTGACCATCCTGGCCTCTTTAGGGGTAGTGAGATGACCGACTTTGGTGCAGTCCGAAGTTGGTAGATACTCGATACTACACTCATTAAGGGTTGTTTTCTTGGAATATTTTGGTCGCCAGTTAAGTGGCTAAATCAAAACAATGAACATAGAAAACAATCCAATGATATTGAGCTCCTTAGAACCCGGTTACTATTTTCTAGGACAGGTCTTAACCAACTGAAACTGAAAGAGGGTAGTACCTAAACTTCATGCCAGCCTGAAATCTAAGGGCTCTTTTGTGTGACTTGTGTGCCTTTACCATGTTTGCCTTTTGTGAATACTTGTGGTGTGCCTTCATTATAACATCATAACATCATAACATCGCATACATCCTGCATAAGGACTAACCCATTTCAAGGATCTCAAGGGCTTGTGATGCAGGTCATGATGAACCAACTGTCTAGCAAGGGGCAAAGGGGATTTATTTTCCTCTAGCCAAGGTTGTCTGGAGATAAAAACATGATAACTTGAGTCAGGGGCTATGACCCACTCGATATGGTGAGCTTGACTCTTGAAGAAGGACTCTCAGCAACATGGAGTTCCTTCAATCAAGCTACCGGATTCAAATTCTAACAAGTTTTTCTGTTTACCCTGCGAGGTCGTCGAAAACATTGCATACATAAATAGCATACCATTCATCATATGCATAACAGGTACCATTTTTACAGGTCACTTATCTTCTTCGCTGTTTATTTCAGCAATCATCATGTCTACTGAACCTTCCACTGAACAAGCTATCAAGGCCGTCCAGGCCCAGAATGCCCAGTTCTAAGAGTTAGTTATGAGTTTAGCCAAGGGTCAACAGGAGTTGAAGACCCTGATTCTGAAGAAGAAGAAGAAGAGGACCGTCTTGTTCAACACTGGACGCAGATTTGGGAATGGACTACAAAATGAGGTTGAGCTGACTACCTCATCTGTAGGAAAAGATAGTCCACAAGAGAGAAGGGTTCCTAGTCCCATGGTCTCCGACAACGAGACGGATTATGATGAAGAACAATACCCTCCTGCTGAGGATAGGTATAACCAGTTGGAGGACCGCTTAAGTGCTATGGAGATATAGAATATGCCCGGGTTGGACTTTGGAGACCTAGGCTTATCCTCTGGGGTGGTGATTCCCCATAAGTTCAAGGCACCTGCTTTTGCCAAATATGACGGAGCTTCCTGTCCTAAGCTGCACCTCTAGTCATATGTAAGGAAGATCCAACCTTACACTGCTGACAAGAATTTGTGGATCCATTTCTTCCAGGATAGTCTTTGCAGGACTCAACTAGAATGGTTCTATCAGCTGGATGGAGCCAGTATCCGCAACTGGGAAGATTTGGCTACTGCGTTCTATAAGCAGTATCAATATAATTCCGACCTCGCTCCTACGCGCACCCAACTCCAGGGTATGTCACTAGGGACGGGTGGAGGATTTAAGGAGTATGCTCAAAAGTGGAGAGACCTGGCTGGAAGGGTGCAGCCACCTTTGACCGACCGTGAACTTGTGGATATGTTCTTGGGGACCCTGTCTGGTCCATTCTTCAACCATTTGATTAGAAATTCTTCTGTCGGGTTTACGGACCTTATCTTGACTGGTGAGAGAATAGAAGCCGGTATCAAGTCTGGGAAGATACAGAAAGGTGCCTCCTCGTGCACTGAAAAGAAGTCGTTCAAGAAGGAATCTAGTGCTGTCTATGGTTCAAGGAGACAGAATAGACCGGAACGCCGCCAAGTTGTCAACGCGGTGGTAATTTCAAAACCTGCTGCTGCTCCTCAGCATCATAACCAACAAAGGGGTGAGAGACCTAGAAGGAAGTTTACTCGTCTCAGCATGACCTTGTCCCAGATATTGCCGCAGTTACTGACAACCAATCTGGTGACCATAAAAGAAGCTCCGAAGGTTGTAAACACAACGTCCCCAAAGTACAACCCTAACGCCCGCTGCACTTATCACTCTGACAGCCCGGGGTATACTACAGATGATTGTTGGGCTCTGAAGAATAAGGTCCAAGACCTGATTGATGCTAAAGAGATAGAGTTCGAGGCGCCCGAAAGGCCCAATGTTGTGACCGCTCCCATGCCCAGGCATGGAGTGAATGCTGTAGAGGAAGACCTGTATGTAGCCTCTGTGGATGATATTGTTACTCCGCTGTTGACTGTCAAAAGGAACTTGTTGCTAGCCGGTTTATTTCCAGGATGTAGTGAAGGTTGCCATCTGTGTTCCGTTTCACCTACTGGTTGTCCATATTTGAAGTCAGGCATCCAAAACCTGATGGATAATAGAGAAATCTTGTTCGAGAAGATTGCTGTTCCTGCTACCCCTACTGAAGAAGTATCCATTGTTACAATTTTCAACAATTCTCCCAAGGCTCCCCCGAGGAAGCCTGTCAAAATTATGCATGTTCAAAAGATTGCACCCATAATCATCACTGTTCCGGGGTCCATCCCCTATACATCCGACAAAGCTGTCCCGTGGCACTATGGGGAAGATGTTTATGTGCTTGGAGTTAAACAAGAGTTTGATACTAGTACCGGTGTCAGCAACATCACCGGGCCTGCCAAAGTCACCCGCAGCGGTAGACTTTTCTCACCAGATATCGTGCCACCAGCTATCCAGAGACCTATTGCCATCACACCTACAAGTGTGCCTACTTCCCTTCCTGATCAAGTTCCTATGTCTACCCCTGCTGCCGAGTCATCTGACGCTCGGGGCAAAGGGATCGCCACTGATATGCCTGCCCAGACGGAGGCACCAAAGACCATCAATGTTGAAGCTTCCAAGCAGGAGATGGAAGAGATCCTTAAGATTATCAAGAAGAGTGACTTTAATGTAGTTGAGCAGCTGGGGCACACCCCATCTAAAATTTCTATGCTATCACTGTTGTTGTGTTCAGAGGCCCATGCCAAGGCTCTGATTACCTTCCTGAAGACGGCCCACGTGCCACAAGAGACATCAGCTGATCAATTTACCGATTGTGTGGCCAACTTAACTGCTGATAATGGTTTGGGTTTCTCCAACGCCGATCTAACTGCTAAAGGGAAGAACCATAACGATGCCCTGCATGTCTCCATTAAATGCAGGGGCACTACTCTTGCACATGTGTTGGTTGACACTGGTTCCTCATTGAACGTCTTGCCCAAGAAATCTCTAGACAGGTTGGATTGCGAGGGGTTGGAACTAAAGCCAAGTAACATTATTGTCTGGGCCTTTGACGGGTCTAAAAGAATGGTGCACGGCGAGGTTGATATTCCAATCAGAGTTGGTTCTCAGGTCTTTGATTCCATATTCTATGTGATGTACATTCGGCCGTCCTGTTCTTGTTTGCTGGGTCGTCCATGGATCCATAAGGCTGGAGCGGTGACCTCCACACTACATCATAAGCTGAAATACCCGGTCAGAGGGAAGATTGTGACAGTTCAGGGGGAGGAAGAGTATATGGTCAGCCACCTCAACTCGTTCCGGTACATAGAGATGGATGGGGAATTCATTGAGACTCCATTTCAACACTTTGAAGAGGTTCCTCAGACACTGGCGGCAGCCGAGACTGTGATTGAAGCTCCTCCTTTGAAGATGGCTTCCTTAAAGGATGCCTGGGCTGTTGTTGAGAAGGGTGAGTATGCAAACTGGGGCCGACTGCCTGATTTCACTCAGAAGACTGACAAGTTTGGTTTGGGTTTCACTGCAGAAGCTCAAAGGGCTGTTCGTCGTGCAAGGATTGGAAGACCTCCTGTGTTCATCAGCAACTCGGGAGTAAATGCCATTGAAGATGATGTAAAGGAATCTGAATTCGAAAGTTGGATCTACCCTACGACCAACGGTGGACCAAGAAACTGGACGGCGAAAGACTTCATACCTATTACTTTTGTCACTCAATAATGAACTCCTTTGTTTTGAATTTGTAACAGACAATATTATGAAACTTTATGGTCCGGTGTCTTACCCAGGGCACCGTGGCTTCATTTGTGAGGGCTTTTGTGTGTCATTTTCATATATCATTAATAAAAGCATTGGACGTTTTTTGCATTTCAAACCTTGCGCTCCTTGTCTTTCTTTATTATATATTGCAAAACAGCTATTTATACACACTCACATATACATGTCCCAATCCACTCTGGATCTCACTGGTAACGACTCTGCTACTGCTAGTTATGACTTCGAAAATCCGATCAACTTAGCCGAAGACGAAGGTGAAGATGATTGCGAAGTGCCTGGTGAGCTTGCAAGACTGCTACTCCAGGAAGAGAGGGCCATTCAGCCACATGAAGAGCTAGTGGAAGTGGTAAATCTGGGTATTGAGACAGACAGAAAGGAAGTCAAGATCGGTGCCAATCTGGAGTCTAGTGTGAAACAACGGTTGATTCAGATGCTGTATGACTACATGGAAATCTTTGCCTGGTCTTACGAAGATATGCCTGGGTTGGATACCGACATTGTGGTTCATCACCTGCCTACCAAGGAAGACTGTCCTCCGGTAAAACAGAAGGTTTGCCGTATGCGCCCTGAGATGTCGGAGAAAATCAAAGCTGAGGTTATGAAGCAATTTGATGTCGGGTTTCTAGCAGTAACTTCTTACCCTCAGTAGGTCGCCAATGTGGTTCCAGTACCGAAGAAAGATGGTAAGGTCCGAATGTGTGTTGACTACAGGGATTTGAACAGGGCGAGCCCTAAGGATGACTTCCCTCTTCCTCACATCGACGTTCTGGTTGACAACACTGCTCAGCATAAGGTATTCTCCTTCATGGACGGGTTCTCCGGTTATAATCAGATCAAAATGGCTCCTGAAGACATGGAGAAGACCACCTTTGTCACTCAGTGGGGCACCTTTTGCTACAAGGTCATGCCTTTTGGGTTGAAAAATGCTGGGGCAACGTATCAGCGTGCCATGGTTGCTCTGTTTCACGACATGATCCATCATGAGATTGAAGTATACATCGATGATATGATTGCAAGGTCCCAAACTGAGGAGGAACACCTTGACCATCTACAAAAGCTGTTTGACCGTTTGAAGTTGTACAAGCTGAGGTTGAACCCGAACAAGTGCACCTTCGGGGTGAGATCTGGAAAACTACTGGGCTTCGTCGTGAGCGACAAAGGTATTCAAGTGGACCCTGCCAAAGTGAAAGCCATACAAGAGATGCCAGTTCCCAAGACAGAGAAAGAAGTCAGAGGCTTTCTAGGACGGTTGAACTACATTTCCCGATTCATCTCGCACCTAACTGCTACCTATGAACCAATCTTCAAGCTACTGAAGAAAGATCAAGTAGTACGTTGGAACGATGAATGTCAGGCCGCTTTCGAAAGAATCAAAGAGTATCTCCAAGAGCCACCCATTCTTATGCCACCAGTTGAAGGGAGAACTCTAATCTTATACTTGACGGTACTGGACAGCTCGATGGGGTGTGTGCTGGGGCAGCATGACGAGTCTGGCCGAAAAGAGCACGCTATTTATTACCTTAGCAAAAAGTTTACCGACTGTGAGACCCGATACTCACTGCTCAAGAAAACTTGCTGCGCTTTGGTATGGGCTGCTCGCCGGCTGAGACAGTATATGTTGACTCACACTACTCTATTGATTTCAAAAATGGATCCAATCAAGTACATCTTCGAAAAGCCTGCCTTGTCCGGAAGAATAGCGAGATGGCAGATGATCTTGACTGAATATGACATCTAGTACACAACCCAAAAAGCAATCAAGGGAAGTGTGTTGGCAGACCATTTGGAACATCAGGCAGTGGATGACTACCAATCTATGAACTTTGAATTTCCTGACGAGAATATCATGGTAGTGACTGATTGTGAAGTACCTGGGCCGGATGAAGGACCTGAGGAAGGATCCCGATGGTCTATGCACTTTGACAGAGCCTCAAACGCTTTGGGTAATGGCATTGGCGCTGTGATCATCTCTCCTAAAGGCTCTCATACTCCACTTACCGCCCGGCTATGTTTCAACTGCACCAACAACATGGCGGAGTATGAAGCATGCATCATGGGTCTTCGAGCTGCAATTGACCTAAGGATCAAGTTTCTGAGTGTCTTCGGAGATTTCGCTCTCGTGATCAGTCATATCAAAGGCGAGTGGGATACGAAACACCCAAATCTTATTCCTTACAAGGAGTATGTATTGACATTGATTCCCCATTTCGAGGAGATAACCTTTGAACACTTCCCAAGAGAGGAGAATCAGTTGGCGGACGCGCTGGCTACGATGTCTTCTATGTTCAAAGTCAAATGGGACAACGAGGCTCCCCGGATCATTATTTGGAAATTGGATGAACCTGCACATTGCTGCGATCTTGAGACCGAAGAGGTAACAGAAAAACCTTGGTATCATGAAGTAAAGAGGTACCTTGAAGCTCAAGAATACCCCGAGGGCGCATCTATCAATGACAAGAAGTTTATGAGAAGGTTCGCGGCAAAGTTCTTCCTCAGCAATGACATTCTTTACAAACGAAACCATGATTCAAACTTACTGTGTTGTGTGGATAAGATTGAGGCAGAAAGGATCATGGCAGAGCTGCATGAAGGTACCTTCGGAACGCATTCCAGTGGACATACCATGGCCAAGAAAATCCTCCGGGCAGGATATTACTAGTCATCAATGGAAGCCGACTGTTATCAACATTCTCGGACATGTCACAAATGCCAGATCTATGCTGATAAGGTGCATGTTCCTCCAGTTCCTTTGAACGTCTTGACAGCACCTTGGCCTTTTGCAATGTGGGGCATTGATATGATCGGAGAGATCAGACCTACGGCATCCAACGGGCATCATTTCATCCTGGTAGCGATTGATTACTTTACGAAGTGGGTTGAAGCAGCTTCCTTTGCCACCATGACCAAGAACGTCGTGGCACGGTTCATTCGGCATAACCTGATCTGTCGATACGGTGCACCAGAGAGGATCATTACGGATAATGGTACCAATCTTAACAACAAGATGATCACTGAGCTCTGCGAGCAATTCAAGATACAGCACCACAACTCTTCTCCTTACCTGCCGAAGATGAATGGGGTTATAGAAGCGACGAACAAGAACATTAAGAAGATTGTGCAGAAGATGACAGTGACCTACAAAGACTGGCACGAGATGTTACCATTTGCTCTTCATGGGTACCGTACCTCAGCACGGACGTCAACAGGGGAAACACCCTATTCCTTAGTATATGGCATGGAGGTAGTCTTGCCCGTTGAAGTTCAGATACCCTCTCTCCGGATCATGAAGGATGCAGGTTTGAGTGAAGATGACTGGATCCAGACCCGGCTTGATCAATTAAACCTAATCGACGAAAAGAGACTCACTGCTATTTTTCATGGTCAGACGTACCAAAAACGGATGATCAAGGCATTTAACAAGAAAGTCAGACGACAAGAGTATCAAGACGGAGACCTGGTAATCAAGCGCATCATCCTACCTCAAGGTGATCCCAGGGGCAAATGGACCCCTACGTACGAAGGGCCATTTGTGGTTAAGAACGTCTTCTCAGGAGGTGCAATGATTCTAACCACCATGGATGGTGACGACCTTCCTCACCCCGCCAATGCAGACATAGTAAAAAGATACTACGCATGATTAAAGACCCGCTAGGTCGACTGGCCTAGGCAAAAATAAGGGCTTCCCGGCGAACCAAAAGGGTTCGGGCAAAAATAAGGGATGAAAAAAAAAAATCTGTACACCCGGCAAGTCGAAAACCTGAAAAGGCGGCTTGGGCAAAAATGGGTATCCCGGTGGACTGAAAACCCGAAAGGGCGGTCCAGGCAAAAGTTAGGGATAAGCGTAATACTATGTATCATTGGATCACCCTGCATCCAGACTTTGGTACCGACTATCAGGCTCAGACGGCACCAATCAATCAGATTCCTGTTCAACTAAGCAGCAAAGTGATGAGAGGCTTGAAGACATAAAGGCGATAGCAGAGTTGGAACCCAATGGGATTTTTCACATAGCTGTTTTGTTTTCCTTTTCACAAATTATATAAACTCTATTTTGCTCGGCGACGTTCTCTTACTAGGACGTCAGCCTCTTGTACAAAAACGCCTATTTACAGGAAAATTTCAAAATCAATATAAGTTCATTTTTCAGAAAAATTGCAAATTGTTTTTCCTTTATCTGTTTTGTTTTGCAAAGAACGTCCAATGTTCATTTTGATATATGCATTTGACATTAATTGTTGATCACAAACATTTGCATACGAAACAAAGGACTAATTACGGGTGACATCGGAAGTAGGGACAATAAGAACTGTCTAAGCGATCTAGTTGCTCTGTCCACCGAGGTACCAAGGTAAGTTCAGCTGAAGAATTTGACCAAGATACATTCACTCCCTGCAGAGTAAGACAAGATTCAGCAATACTCTCCCCAAGCAGAGTTGGCCTCCCATCAGCCCTAAAAAGGCACAGTATCCCCAGCAAGTCAACAATACTCTCCCCCAAGCAGAGTTGGTCTACCATCAGTCCTGAAAAAGTTGGGTATCCCCAGAAAATCTTAATATTCCCTAGCAGAGTATACAGATATTCCTTAGCAAGCATCCCCGACAGTCTTAATATTCCTCGACGGAAATATAAGATTGTTCCCCGGCAGAATACAAGATACCCCCAATGAAACCATTTCCAGCACAGTCTGAAAAGCTTCCCCGCCAGAGTTGGATCATCTTCCCCAGTAGATTCTGGAAGCTTGTCCCCTGCAGAATACAAATTCATTTCCTCAGCCATGTTCAGAAGGTTATCCCCACCAGAGTCTAACTGGGTTATCCTCAGCAAGTTGCAACTGAAAGATTCTCCTCAGCAAAGTTCTTTCTATCCCCCAGCGGAGTTCATCATCAAAATCCCTAACAGAGCTTATCAACGGGGTCCCCAACGGGGTTATCGTTACAATCTCAGCGAAGCATCTCTTCCCACAAAGTAATTCCCCGCAGAGTAATCTCTTTGCCGTGTTTATTCCCCAACGGAGTCATCTTCTCCTACCGGTTTATTCTTGCAATCATCTTCGTTCATCATCCCCAGCGGAAACGAAGAATTCAACATCATTCTCCAGCAGCTATCCGGGATTTATTTTCCCCAGCTAAAACATCACATTGTCATACATCATGATACATGCATATACGCATCATATCATACAATCTCATTTTGAGAACATCATGCATTTCATACGTCATGACATTGCATGCAACTAATGTTTTGCCTTTTCAGGAAAAGGTCAATCCAAAGATGATTACCATCAACCTTTCTTAAGTTCCAGATCAACACCTGTAACTAGCCAGGAAATATCTGTGGACGACTAATTGTAGATCTATACCTGAAACCAGACAGGAAAGTTATCTACATGAAGAGATTGAAGATTAATACTTGTAACAGGCCAGGAAACCATCTTTCTTTCTCAGGTCAGAGATTAACACCTAAAACCAGACAGGACAACTATCTCCTCGACCAACCCCTTCTTAAGTTCCAGATCAACACCTGTAACTAGCCAGGAAATATCTGTGGACGACTGATTGTAGATCTATACCTGAAACCAGACAGGAAATTTATCTATATTGAAGAAATTGAAGATCAATACCTGTAACAGGCCAGGAAGACTATCTTTCTTTCTCAGGTCAGAGATTAATACCTGAAACCAGACAGGAAAACTATCTCCTCGACCAACCTTTCTTAAGTTCCAGATCAACACCTGTAACTAGCCAGGAAATATCTGTGGACGACTGATTATAGGTTAACACCTGAAACCAGACAGGAAAACCACCTATATGAAGAGATTGAAGATTAACACTTGTAACAGGCCAGGAAACCATCTTTCTTTCTTAGGTTCCAGATCAACACCTGTAACTAGCTAGGAAATATCTGTGAACGACTGATTGTAGATCTATACCTGAAACTAGACAGGAAAGTTATCTACGTTGAAGAGACTGAAGATCAATACCTGTAGCAAGACAGGAAAACTATCTTTCTTTCTCAAGTCAGAGATTAATACCTGAAACCAGACAGGACAACTATCTCATCGGCCAACCTTTTCCAAATTCCAGATCAACACCTGTAACTAGCCAGGAAATATCTGTGGACGACGGATTGTAGATTAATACCTGAAACCAGACAGGACAACTATCTACTTGATCATCATGAAGCAACCCTACACCGGTTCCTTCTCTTTCAGATGCAGTTTTATACGAACTCATCATCAGGAAACCCTACACAGGTTCCTTCTTTCAATCTACCAAGTTACAATTCAATGAACAATCTCCAGATGGCATCTATAAGCCCATCCCCCCGACAAGATTCTGTCACATCTCCAGATGGCATCTACGAGCCCATCTTCCTATCCATCATATCTCCAAATGGCATTTCTAAGCCCATTCCCGACATCACATTGCTGATACTACGCTATGCGAGTGCAAATTTCTGGGCACTTTACTGTTCAATCATCTTCCACCTTTGGATCACGAAAGGCACACAAGCCAATCTACATCCTCAGGTCTAAGAAGATTGAACAGGGGCAACTGTTGTACCCCAAAATTTGCCCTCCCCTATTCCTCAAGATTTGTCAGGATTGATTTCCAAATTGCTCAAGATGGCTCAAGGGTTGTACAGTTCAAACCACCTCTTAAGCCAGCTGAAATTAGGGTTTTGGTTCTTTCAAGGAATTTTGGGTTTTCAATGGTTCAATCAAGTCTCATAGGTCTATATACATTCTCAAGCACCTACATGCCAAGTTTCAAGACTCCCAGTGCCAATTTGCACAGTCAAAAGCCTCTATTTGATCTACAGTCAACTACAAGGGCAAAATGGTCATTTTGCAGTCAAAAGTCAGAATTTTTGGTCAGCATCTTATTTTGAGTCCACAATCATCATTTGATCAAGTCTTGATCATGATTCAACAAGGATGGCTCAAAAATCATCAAGATGCAAAAAGTTACTATTTTAGGACAGTAGAAAAGTCAATTGTATCTTGACCAAGGCATAACTTTTTCATGGTTTGTCAGAAAAATTCCATCCAATGCTCATTTTGAAGGGGATGACATTTCCTACAATCCATCTTCACATTCCAAGTCCAAGAAATGCTCTCATAAAAAGTTATCAATTTCTACATTATAGGTCAAATTCAAAAGTCAACAAAAGTGCACTTTAAGTCAAAGGCCATAACTTGAGATTGGTAAATCCAAATGACATGGGACCAAAGGCATTGGTTAGAGGACTTCAAGAGCTTTCCAAAATGTCAAAGAACATGGTCATATGATCAAACTTGAGCAAGATATGCATTGGAGAAGTTGGGAAATTTTCATGAATTTGCAAAAGTCAACTTTGCTCAAAACACCTTATTTTTGCTAATGGGCCTCAAATCTCTTCTTGAAACTTCATCCATGGCCTATGCACGACCCATCAAGATTAATTGAATTTATTTTCTTATTTTTATTGATTAATTGGATTTTTAATTAATATTAATTCATTTAATTAATTTAAATTGTAGGAAAATAGAAGATTTGATTTTTTCAATCTTTTTGCGAAGCAAATATGGTCAAGATATGCTGGCAATTTCGTGCTCAAAGTCAAAGATGCAAAATCTACAAAATTGGCAACTTTGTTCAATCATGAAAATGCAAAAAGATTTGATTTTCAATCAAAGATCAAATCATCAATTCAATGGATTCTTGTTCAAGTTTTGACCTAATTCCATTCCTCTATATATATGCAAGCAAATCCTAACCTCAAAAACGTGAGAAAGTTGCAGAACAAAGCCATAGCATATTGAAAAATTCCAAGAAAACTCAAAACTGATTCTTACATTCCAGGCCAATTCAAGGCATTCTATTGATTCAAACATATTGCAGGAAGTGTCAGGAACGTGTGGAAATCAAATTCAGGCTTTAAAGCTCAGAGAATCGTCCTAGACAATTTCACGGTTTACACCTTTTACTCAAATTCGTATTGCTTAATTCATGTGCATTTAACATGCTTTCTTGATTGTTTTGCATTGCTAGAACCCATATGAAGCTAATGGTATCATTCAATTGAATTATAATGCACTGAATCACAAGATTCCATGAACGATTTCTAGGGTTCCTGAGCTTTGAAATTGGGGCTTTCTAAACCCAGAAAAATTAGGACTCATAAGACCCATGGTTGGAATCGTTGAAACAAGACGAACAAGAAGGACCCCTCGCGAAATATTTATATGTCCTGTATCTCTAATCGCTATTATTCGTGCAACTATTTTGTGCGGGTTAAAAACCCCCGCTATCTAATATGTTTTTATGCAGAACGAAGGAAGAAGATGATGAGGTGTTAGCATGCCATTGGGTAGTTTGAAAACACGCGCGTTATTTTTCTTTTTCAGCATATTGATTAAATTCTTAATATAATAATTGCTTGTTGTTATAATATCAAAAGCGTGCAAGTGGTGTAGTGGTTGGTGCGTTGGCTTGGAAGCATTGGGACCCGAGTTCGAATCCCAGGTCCCCCAAAATATTTGTTCTCTTTTTTCTTCATATAATTACATGCAGGTTTCAAGAGAGGGTACACCATGTATCTCAAATTTCCAAGTGCCAGATGTCTGCAAGCGTGGATCCAATGGCCAAAATTGGAAGACTACCATAGTCCTTAGTCAATACACATGTGGATGATCCAAAAAAGTCATAGAGGCTTGCAGTTTGTTGGGCCACAAATTTCTAACACACCTCCTAATTGGGCCAACACCCCCTGGGTTCCTTCTTTTTTTTTCTTCCTTTATATTTATTTATTTAACTATTTTTATTATTAACTATTATTATTATTATTTAAATTAACCAAATTAATTTTTTCATAATAAATTCAGAAAACTAAAATATAATATTTTTATTATTATTATTTATTAATTTCACCCTTTATTATTTTTGTAAATAAAAACTAACATCATTAATTTAGTTTAATTAGGGTTAATTTTAACTTCTTTTTTTCAATAATTTAAAATCAACATAGAATTAGGGTTTGATAATTTTAATCATCTTTTTATTTTATTTACTTCCTTGAGACACTAAAAGACCAAAGATATTTTTTCTCTTATTTAATTAATTAATTAGTTTTAGGTTTAATTTAATTAATTGCAAAATAATAACAAACTTCCTCCTTTCTCAAAAAAAAGGGTCAAAACCCTAAGAACTTCTCTGATTCAATTTCTTTCGCGCATATTATTTTTGATCATATTTATGTAATTGCTCCGAGGATGTAATAGTTTTAACTTAGGACCCTTTTTTATCGCTTTTCTTTAATTTCCCGCAATTTACTTTTTCAAAGGGTTTGTTTTTGGCGATGTAAATACCCGACGCCTTGTAATAGCGTAGCTTTACTTTCCGCAACTATTAACTGTTAGATGTATGTTAACTAGGCTATGCATGACAAGACTTATCTCTGAAATTAAAATCAACCCGTAGCTCACCATAACATGTGCAAAGATAACTTAACTGAAACCTGACACACTCGCACATGCCACTCCTAGGGTATGCCTCACTTGGTTGCCTCGACGTGGTCATTGAGTATAGGGTGTTTTAGAGGTCGCCCTCCTGTCTAAAGATCCAAGTTGCCTCGAAACGGTTGCCTCGGATAAAAGACGATCTAAGACATTAGGGTTACCGCTAAGGTGTCCTACTATTGCTTTGGTGACCACATGTCCCTATAATCGAATTGACCCGAAGCTCCAACGACGGTGCTACCTACTTCTCAATAGTGGGATAGTACTGTCTAAAGGACATTTACACAGCTTAATTTCTTTTGAGTAGGTAGAGGTTCTTAGATACTTGCTCTTTCAAAACAAAAATACTTTTCGCACCTACACTTTTCTGACAAAAGTTTTCAAACAACACTTCATACACTCTTGAGGACAGATACAAGAGTTAAATCGAAGTTTTCAAACAAAACTCTTTTCAAAACCCACAAACACAAGAAAAGCAAAAATATTTTGAAAACATAGTGAGCAAGTACCTAAGAGCCCGTGGATAACCACGGATAGAAAGGGTGCTAACACCTTCCCTTTCTATAATCTACCTCTCGAACTGAGAAACATCTCGAAAAGGAATTTTGCTGTGCTTTTGTCCTTTCCTTGTTGGAGAAAATAAAAGACGGTGGCGACTCTTTCTTACCGTGACATTTCGCGAACCAGCATTCCAAAACAGTCAGTTCTATTTCCACCGATCACAGGCGGTCCAGGAAAAAGTTAAGGATTAAAGCATACGACTATGTCCCATTGGATCACTACAACCAGTTTTATTATAAAGGTTAAAGTTCAAATGGTATAAGATCAATTCAATCAACTTCTTTCGACGACAATGATGATGTTCAAAGATATAGGGGCAATAGCAGAGTTGGAACCTAATGAGATCACTTCCATATGGCTATACATTTTTGTTTTCACTTTGTATTCTTTTCATTCTTTCGACGACTTCCTCTTACTAGGATTTATGTATCCCTGTACAAAAATGCTTGTTTTTAGGCAAATTATCAATACAAATATACTTTAGAGTGCAAACTTTTTTTTCTGCTTTGAGTGCAAAACCGTCCAATGACTAAAATTTAATGAACATATGCATGTGAACATGATTAACTGTTAACAAATGTACGCACAAGAACAATAATGAGAATCTACTTTGGGATTCTGGATATCCCCACAAAATTACTTTAATAATATTATCCCTATATAGTGAATTCATACATTCTCCATCCAGAGTTCCAATCGACATATTCTTGGGGAATTGTCTTCCTCAGCCAAGTTTGGACTTCCAAACTTGAAAGAGAAACCTTGCAAAAATTCTTCCCCAGATGAATTCATTTCCCTAGTAAGGTCTTCAGAATACCTTCCTCAACAGGGTTTATTTTCCCAATGGACTACAATATCCCCAACTTGAGTTCATTCATCAGACTACTACAAATCAACGGAAAAAACTCCTCTCCCCCAGAAGAGTTGATGTTATCTCCGGAAAGGTACTGTAAAGCCTAGAACCCGACCAGATACCGGTTAACTTTATTTTCCCCAGGAAATTCGTAAGTTTAACCATCTTTTGCATCCCTAATAAGGATATATAAGAATCAAATTCCCCAGTAAAGTAGTGGTCAACTAGAGCTCCTGAATTCTACTCCCTAAGAAGAAGCCAACATTCCCTACAGATTTTCCTCAAACAACAAACATGATTTCCCAGCAGAAGCACTCTAAACAAAGTTGAAGATACACATACTCTTCATCTCCAGCAGTAGTCCGAGATTTAGCTTCCCAAAGAACTCCCCAACAGTGGTCAGGGATTTATTTTCCTAGATGTAGATCATTTCAATAACATTATACATTCACACACCATGACATATGCACACAAAACGAATACAACACAATCTCATTTATTTTGATAACATCATTATGCAATGCATGCATCATGACATTGCATACAACTAATTATTTACCTTTTCAGGAAAAAGATCAGTCGACAGATATGTTCCATCAACAATTAACGAGTTTCCTCCAAAGACCTCTTCTAGTTTAGAGTTATTTCTTCCAGTTAAAGACAGGCGAATCAAAGACCTCTACTGGTTTAGATTTATTTCTTGCAGTTAAAGATAGGTTGTAAGTGTTTGTTGGCAGGAATTTTGGTAAAACAATGACTTGTTAATGTTTTGCTAAATGTCTTAACATTTGGAGCAAAATTGTTTTGAATGATGTCAAAGTAGATGTCTTGACGTCTGCCACCTGAACTGTTCTCAGCCCAACATCAGTTTAAGTTATATGTTTCCTGTTTTCATGTGTGGCATAATTCTGGATTTGTGACTCACAGGCTGCGAAAAATATGGAGGAATATTTTTCAAATTGCATGATTTTTATCTTATCCTGTTTTTATGGAAATATTCAAAAGATTTGAATATTTGATTTTAAGCCCAAGCCCAAAGTTGCGCATATTATAACGACTTTCTTCCTTATTCAAAGATAAGAAAATTTTGAAGAAGAATACTTTATTTCTGATTAGAAGTCTAGGCTTTTTATTTGTAATACACTCTAAGTGATTGAAGGAATTTGAGGATGGCCTCATACCTCGGTGCGTCTTAGGTAGAAGTTTAGCTTGGGTAGTGATTAAGTGATTAGATTGTAAACTGGTTATTTACAGAGGGTCTATGAATTGATACTATTTAGTGAACTTGTCCCTGGCTTGGTAGCCCCCAAGTAGGTGTTATTGTACACTGAACTGGGTGAACAATCTCTTGTGTTTTTACTGCTTTTGATTTTACTGTACCTTACTTGCAAACAGATATTTGTGTCGTGACATCTCATTTGACATCACATATCTGATACAAGAATTTCACAAGCGAATCAAAGACTTCTACTGGTTAGATTTATTTCTTCCATTTAAAGATAGACGAATCAAAGACCTCTTCTAGTTTAGATTATTTTTTCCAGTTAAAGACAAGCAAATCAAAGACCTTTTTTGATTAGATTTATTTCTTCCAGTTAAAGACAGGCGAATCAAAGACCTCTTCTGGTTAGATTTATTTCTTCCAGTTCAAGACAGGTGAATCAAAGACCTCTTCTGGTTTAGATTTATTTCTTCCAATTAAAGACAGGAGAATCAAAGACCTCTTTTGGTTAGATTTATTTCTTCCAGTTAAAGACAGGCGAATCAAAGACCTTTTTTGCTTTAGATTTATATCTTCCAGTTAAAGAGAGGCGAATCAAAGACCTTTTCAGGTTAGATTTATTTTCCATTTAAAGACAGGCGAATCAAAGACCTCTTCTGGTTAGATTTATTTCTTCCCGTTAGAGACAGGTGAATCAAAGACCTCTTCTGGTTAGATTTATTTCTTCCTATTAAAGACAGGCGAATCAAAGACCTCTTCTGTTTTAGATTTATTTGTTCCTGTTAAAGACAAGAGAATCAAAGACCTATTCTGGTTAGATTTATTTCTTCCAGATAAAGACATGTGAACAAAAGACCTCTTCTGGTTAGATTTATATCTTCCAGTTAAAGATAGGTGAATCAAAGACCTCTTATGATTTAGATTTATTTCTTCCAGTTAAAGACAAGCGAATCAAAGACCTTCTTCTGGTTAGATTTATTTATTCCATTTAAAGACATGCGAATCAAATACTTCTTATGGTTATATTTATTTCTTCCAGTTAAAGACAAGTGAATCAAAGACCTCTTCTGGTTTAGATTTATTTCTTCCAGTTAAAGACGGGCGAATCAAAGACCTCTTCTGGTTACATTTATTTCTTCCAGTTAAAGAAAGGCGAATCAAAGACCTTTTCTGGTTAGATTTATTTGTTCCAGTTAAAGACAGTCGAATCAAAGACGTTTTCTTGTTAGATTTATTTCTTCCAGTTAAAGACAGGCGAATCAAAGACCTCTTCTGGTTAGATTTGTTTCTTCCTGTTCAAGACAGGTGAATCAAAGATCTTTTTTGGTTAGATTTATTTCTTCCAGTTAAAGACAGGCGAATCAAAGACTTCTTTTGGTTTAGATTTATTTCTTCCAATTAAAGACAAGCGAATCAAAGACCTCTTCTGGTTAGATTTATTTCTACCAGTTAAAGATAGGCGAATCAAAGACCCCTTTTGGTTAGATTTATTTCTTCCAGTTAAAAACAGGCGAAGGACATCTACTATTTCAGTATAAATCGACCAAAGATTTATTTTGATACTTCTCCTTATCTCTATAAATAGTTATTGTGGATGGCATCTATAAGCCCATTTCCTATAACTATTCATCACCTTTCCAAATGGCATTTTTAAGCCCATTTCCGATGCAATCAACAAACACATTACTTCGTGCATCAGCAAGTGCAAATTTCTGAGTACTCTAGTGTTCAATTATCTTCCACCTTTAACTCACGAATGGCAAACTCGCCAATCTACCTCTTCATATTTAAGAAGGTTGAACAGGGGGAGCTGTTGTACCCCAAAATTTTCCTTCTCTTTTCTGAAGAAATTTCACATAAGATCTCCAATAACTCAAGCTTGTACAAGTGTTGACTAGGTCAAACCATCTCCTAAACACTGATGCTTCAAATTAGGGTTTTTATTTTCACAAGGATAATTGGACTTCTAATGCCTCAAATGACCTTCATGTGTCATTATAGACCTCCAAGAATACTCAAGTCAAGTTTCGAGTCTTGAATCACAAAATTGCTCAGTCAATTGACCAGATAAATGAAAATTAATTGTATTGGATAAAAAGTCAACTATAGTCAACCTACAATCAAAATTCATGATTTTTGGACAACATCAACATTTTAAAGTCCTATTCATCATTTGATCAAGTATTCATCACAATCCCTCAAGAAAAGCACTCAATTTTCTAAAAG
Organism: Vicia faba; assembly: GCA_948472305.1. Classification (NCBI taxonomy): domain Eukaryota; kingdom Viridiplantae; phylum Streptophyta; class Magnoliopsida; order Fabales; family Fabaceae; genus Vicia; species Vicia faba. The sequence goes on along the minus strand of OX451740.1, from coordinate 523,957,513 downwards.
GGCAAAATGGTCAAAATTAGGGTTTTGATTATAATTGACTGATCAATGACTTTTGACCTAATACATGATATAATGGTTTGAAGCATAATATCAAGGATTTAAATACAACATGTTGACCTAATTTCATAGTTCAAGACATCTCCAAATATACAAGTGATTGATAGTTAAAATTTGGATCAACTGATGAAAAGTCAACTATCACACAAAAACTCAAACTTTAACTTTTCGGTCAACATTGAATTTCAAAATCAAGAATCATAAAACCAATGAAACTTATCAAGCTTGATCATAAATAATCAACAAAGTCAAGAAAATTTAACAAAAAGTCAAATTTTCCAACACTTAGAAAAATTCTAAGTGTTTTGGCCTGAATGAATTCACTACTATATGACAATTTTTAACTATGATGCAAGATGATTCAAGAAAAACTTCCAACATGAATGTTGTAGAGCTTTATGAATTATACAACTTTGATTTTTATGGTGATGTAAAAAAATGCTTATATTTGGAGATATAAATCCATAAAGTCATGACATTTTCACTAAATACTTAGTGAAATTTTGAACACGTTTAGTCAGAATTTTATCCCAAATTCTTGGCATTTTTTCATATAGTTCCAAGATGATTTAGCTAAAGTGGTCAAAATAAAGGTTGTATACAATGTTTCATGCTTTCCAAAATGTCTAAGAGAATTAATTTATCATACTTGAGCTAGGAGATTCAAGGGTATGGAGTTGGACATCCATTCTTGAAACACGAGGCATTTTGTGATGAACACATAACAAAATCCGTATGCCATGCTGAATAATCTTACTTTGCAGGAATTTTGACTTGAAAATCTATCCATAATCATATGTTTACATAATTTATTTAACCATTATCTAAATGATTCAAGTATTGTCCATTGCATCATCCCATTTATGGCACAAAGGCACCATTGTCATTCACATAAAGCATGCTTTATACAAAGTCATCTCTCCTTGAGCCTCTCAACTGTTTTTTATGCACATACACAATGTCAAAGAAAGAAGTAACATGCCTAAAAACTCATAGCCACTTCATATCCCTTTTGTACCATGCATTGGAACACCAAATTTCACATAACTTGGTTGTTTCATCTCAACCAAACCAGAATTCCACAGCTTGTGAAACAAACTCTCTCATCCTCTCAAACCTTCTCTATAAATAGAGAGGCCATTTGAAAGCTAAGGGCGGGAAGTTTATTTTGTGTTGACAAGTTCTAAAAAAACCCTCATACTCTCAAAAAACCAGAATTGTCTGCAAAACCTCCATTTCTGAGCTTTGAAGTCCAAATATTCAAATCTCTTAAACCTTGCAAGTATCTTCCAAACAAATCATCCAAATACTTCACTACATCATATAGGAGGTTTCCAAACACAAGAACAACTTCTGTAATATCACTATCACCATCTTACAAACTCAAAAACATTGCATTACAAGTAGACTTGGTTGGGAAGGTTCAAACAATGTTCAGCATAAAGCAAGGACTGAAGTAGCTTTAATGAGGAACAAGGGAGCTTAATCAGTCATAATATTGCACCTGGAATAGCTAGAAGAGGCTTCAAACTTTTCTTCAAGAGGTAAGTGTTGTACCCCAAAATTTTCCCTCTCATATTTCTCAACACATGGCAAGTGAGGTCCCCAAATTGCTCAAGGAAGTTCAAGAGTTGACCAGATAAACTCTCTCCAAAGACAACATACCTCAAATTAGGGTTTCTATTTTCATCAAGATGTGTAAACCACAAAGGAATAAAATTCTCACCATTGCCCTAATATGTTCTCAAGATCATCCATGTCAAGTTTCAAGCCTTGCAGAAGAAGTTTGCTCAGTCAATTGCTCAAATGCTTGAAAATCAACTATACTAGGTCAAAAGTCAATTGTGGCCCACATACAATCAAACTTCAAGACTTTTGGTCAACATCCTCATTTTGAAGTATTATCCATCAATTGATCAAGGGTTGATCATGATTCCTCAAGGATTGCTCACAATTCATCAAAACCAAAAAGTTGCTAAATTAGGGTTTTACAGGAAAGTCAACTCAACTTTGACCAAGCATAACTTTCTCATACTTTATCAGAAATGACCCATCCAAAGCTCATTTTGAATAGGATGCAATTTCATACAATTTATCTTCAGCTCCTAAGTTCAGAATATGCACTCACAAAAAGATATAAGTTTTGATATTATAGGTCCTTTTGAAAAGTCAACGAAAACAACCTTTGTGTCAAAGCTTCATACATGAACATGGAGGACTCAATTGAGATGAAACCAAAAGGGTTATTTAGAGGACATCCTAAGCTTTCGAAAAAGTCAAAGAAAACCTCTCTAAGGTCAAAATTGAGAGAGTTATGCATTGGCCAAGTTGACCATTTTTGCAAAATTGCCAAAAGTCAAATGTGCTCAAATTTGCAATTTTTTTCTAAATGGCCCTAACTTTTTATGCTTGCACCTCAATTATAATGTGGTCCACGACTCAAATGATAACTAACCCATTATGTGCTTCATTTTTCAATTTATTTTGATTTTTTATTAATTAAAAAGTGAATTAAATCAAATAAATGATGAAAATTAACAAAGATATGATTTGACTTGTTTTTTTTTTTGACAGATTAGAAATCAAGATATGCTGAGTTTACATGATCAAACCGAATCAAGCATAATTGGTACAAAAAAGAGCACGATTGGCATGATTATGGAAAGATATCATATGGCTTAAAAATCAAATATTCCATTCATGAATTCTCAAGATTGGATCCAAAATTGTTAACCTAATTGGATTCAATACATATACTGAATTATGTGGAACCCTAAAGAGAGGAATTTTCGTGCACAACCTGCCTCCAAAAACTAGAACAAAACTCCAAAATTTCCAAGAAAAGTGTGAGACTAATCTTCTTCCACAGGCCAATTTGAGGTGTGCTGAAGTTTCCAATCACTTTCTAGACATCTTAGGAAGCTAATAGCATCCTTTGCAAGCTTCAAAACACCCAGAAATGCGCGCTACACTTCACACGGTTTGGAATATTTTTTCAACTCGATTATCACAATTTTGGCATCATTAGCACTTTTGATTGTTATATTCGTATTTGTCATCATGTTTGCAAGCTAACCATGTCATTTAATTGTGTTTTTAATGCCTGTACATGCTATTGCCATTGCTAGGGTTTCTGTGTTCGTTTTAGGGGTTTTCAATGCATGCAAAATTAGGCCTTGATTCTGGTACCATGTTGCTCGTGAGGATGAGACGAGTTGATTGGTACCAGTAATTTTCATTTATCTTGCTCGTATGCAATTTTGGAGATGAACAGGGTTATACCTACAGTGAACGTCTGTAGGTAAAAGTCTTGTTTTCTAAAATAATGGTTACCAGGAAGAATACGTTGGTGTGTCAAGCAGCCATTGAGACGCTTGAATTTCGCGCCTTGGATTCAGTTCTTTTATTGATTTTTCTCATATTATGTTTTATTGTTATTATAATAACAAGTTAGCAACGTAGCGCAGCTGGCAAGCAAGCATTGGGATTGAGTATAAGGACCTAGGTTCGATCCCAGATCCCAACCTTTGCTTTGTATTATTTTTCTTCATACAATCCAGTGCTTCACAATCTCAAGCGCCCACCATGCTCCATCAACATCCAGCCATCTGATGTGCCCCTTGCCAGATCCAACGTGCCAACAATGGGAGACCACCATGCTCCTCAAGTAAACGCCCACGCCTGATCCAATGCATTGACTAGGCTTTGAGCTTATTGGGCCAAAAGAATTCAGCTTCACACCCCTTTTTTTCTAAGCATACATGCCCATTCTATTTCTTTTCTTTATTTATTTATTTTATTTTAATTAGTTTGTTTAACTATTTTTCACAAAAATTAATCACTTGTTATTTAATCATAAAATCAATAAATCACAAAATACCAAAAAAAGCATTTTCTTTAAATTATTTAATTTAATTAGAAATCTAGGTTAATTTAATTTCTTTTCTATAATTAAAATCAAGTAGAAATTAGGTTTAATTTTGCGATTAAATACTTTTTTTCTCAAGTCAAAAACACGAAAAATAGGTTAACTTAATTATTTTTCTTAATTAAAATTAATTAGTAATTAGGGTCCTTTTTTTAATTCAATTTTCCATTATTTTCTTAAATAACAAAACATGACAAAAAAAGCATTTTTTTTCTTTAATCAATCGCAAGTAGGATTAGTCAAAGGGTCAAAACCCTAATCGCCTCGCATTTAATTCATCGCGCGCTTGTTGATTATTTTGTCATTATTTTGTAACTGTTCAGGATTTGTAATAGTTAACTTAGGGTTTTTATTTACTGTTTAAATCCCCGATTTTTGGTTATGTAATTAATCCCCCTCCCGAAGCCTTGTAATAGCTAGGTTATTTTTTTTGCATTTTTAATTCCCACAAATATTTAACTATCTAGATGTATGCTAATAGGATTGTATGGCAAGAATGCATGACAAAATGGTTAGAAAACCCTAATGTGCAAAGATAAATAACTAAAACAAATCACTCGCACATATTCACTCTTAGGGTATACTCTCACTTCGGCTGCCTTTGGTAAACGATCATTAAGCATAGGGTGTCTTAGTGCTTTCCCTCCTTTCTAAAAAGATAAAATGTCCCATTCGAATGTTGCCTCGGGAATGTTGCCTCGGAAATGTCGCCTCGAATAAGATCTCAAGACTCTAGGGTTACTACTAAGGTGTCCTAATATTGCTTTAGTGACCGTATGTCCCTTTCGAATTGACCCTTACAATTCCAACGACGGTGCTACCTATTTCTCAATAGTAGGATAATGCTGTCTAAAGGAAACAATAATAGAAACAATCCTTTTTCGAGTAAGCAGATACTAGTAGGTACTTGCTCAAATCAAAACTTTTCACACTTACACCTTTCAAAAACAATTCTCAAAACAACTTTGTCACACCCTTGAGGACTGATACAAGGGTTATCACGAAGTAAAACATTTTTCAAAAATAAGCACACAAACACAAACAATTTAAAAATGAGCAAGTACCTAAGAGCCCATGGAAAACCATGGATAGAAAGGATGCTAACATCTTCCATTTCTATAATCTACCCCCCGTACTCAAAATCTCGAAAAAGGATTTTTCTGTACTTTTTTCCTTTCCGATTGGATGAAATAACAGTCAGTGGTGACTCTTGCTTACCGCGACATTTTGCGAATAAAAAACACAAAATGCAAACCAGTATTAAACAGTCGGTTCTTCCACCGTATCATAGAATTGGAGACTCTGCTGGGGACATATAAGTGGGGGTATACCTTAGGATATAGGTCATTTAAATTGCTTCTTTTGTTTGCTTTGCTTGCTTTATTTTTGAGGGTTTTGTTTGGGGTTACTATAGATCCTACACCCGTATCTGGGGAACACCTTTTAGGTAAGTAGCAATAGACTGTGAGGGAACTGTACAGTGTAGACCGATTTGGTTGAAACAGTGGCTACGTTGGTGTGGCACTTTGGTTGGTATCGACATCCCTTATGGTGAAACGAGGAGAATACGGGGCCGCTGCGTGATGTTGTGAAGTATCAACTGACCTTAGTACCTTTAATTGCCAAACTTGGCCATTAGAAAGTAGCAAGATAGACGACCTCGGTGTAGAGCTGAGAACTGGTTGATACTCGATGCTACACTCAATGAGACCATACTTTCGGAATATTTTGGCCGTAAGAAAAGATTGTGTGAGCTGAAACCATGACCGATAAAGGATGTTCAGTGATATTTAGATCCTCTAGAACCCGATTACTTTTCTAGGACACGTTTGAAACCAACTTAACTTCAAGAGGGTATTACCTTTGACCTCATGCAAGCCTTAAACCTAAGGGCTTTGTGTGATTTGACTGTGTTTGCAATACCTGTGTTTGCTATACCCGTGGTTTATCAAGACATCATGCATCATACATGGCATTCATGCTTCATTACACTAACCATTTCAAAGACCAAGGGAATTTATCTTTGTTCTGTTTTGAAGATCATGGCTTCCGTGCGTAGAAATACTATCCGAATCAACTTTGTGCAGATACCTTCCCAACTCAAACAGCTAGTATCAAGAGTTTCTGAAACTTCTACTTTCATTAAGAGACACGGTCAACTTCTCATCCTGGTTACTTTAAACCTTGATGAACAGATGATGAGCGTACTTTTTCAGTTATTCGATCCCAAACATCACTGCTTCACCTTTCTAGATTATCAGTTGGTATCCACCTTGGAAGAATTCTCTCAGCTATTGGGCACATCCATTATTGAACAGGTACCATTCACAGGTATAGAAGAAGTTCCTAAGCTGGAAGTCATTGCCTCATCTTTGCATTTGAAACGGGCCGACGTGGTATCCAATTGGGAAACTCGAAGCGGAGTCGAGGGTTTTCTAGCCAAATTTCTGATAGACAAGGCTCACCTATTTTGGAATGATTTGGATTTTCAGGCTTTTGAGGAGGTCTTGGCTCTTCTTATATATGGTTTAGTTCTCTTCCCTAATCCGGACTCTTTCGTAGATGTGAATGCTATCAAGATTTTCCTTTCTCACAATCCTGTGCCTACCTTGCTTGGAGATATTTTAAACTCTCTCCATACTCGTACCATGAAGAGAAGAGGTACTCTTATGTGCTGCATGTCGTTGCTGTCGAGGTGGTTTATTTCTCACCTCCCTAAGTTTGTACTGAAGAATAAAGAAGGTTTGGGTTGGTCGCACAGGATAATGTCACTCGCTCATACGGATATTCTTTGGTGTTCCCGAGCTATGGAAGACATTGCTATTATTGACCGCTGTGGGGAGTACCCTAATGTCCCATTACTTGGTATCAAAGGGGGTATAACTTACAATCCTTGTCTAGCCTTGCGACAATTTGGTCATGCTCGAAGGGATGGTCCCCATGAGTTACTTATTGAGAGCATTGTATTCAACTATGAGGATGATGTTAATGAGTATCGCCGGAGGTTCATACGAGCTTGGGGCATGGTAAACAGATATGACCCCAAAGATTTGGGACCAAAGACTTCCATTCCTATGGAGCCTTACCTCCAATGGGTACGAGCTCGGGCCCAGAAGCTTATGATGCCTTATGTGGCCATATTACCAGTGATTGTGGAGCCCACTACTGAAGAAGGCATTCCTTACACGGTTCTCTATCCTTACATGCCCACTGATCTTGGGGAGTTACAGAGGTCTTGGATTCAGCTGAGGAATGAGCGGGATACATACAGGGAACAATTCCATGATCAAGAGAGGAAGGTTTTAAAGCTCACCTGGCAGCTCCAGGAAGAAAGAGTGCTCAATAATTATATCAGCACAAAGAGAAAGCGTCCATGGGACTTTTGATTTTTCTTTTCTAGTTTTAGATTTGTTTTATTCACTTATTTGTAACGCCTTAAAGGCATTTTGAACCTTCAAATTTAAGCTAATAAAGTTTTGTTTATTTTGGTTTGCAAATTTAAATTTCCCGAGGTCTTTGAAATCATTACATGCGCATCCCATTATCATACACATCATTACAGGTACCGCTACAGGTTTCTCATCTTCTTCGTTGTTTACCACACACAGAAATGTACTCTGATCAAGCCATCAAAGATCTTCAGGTACAAAACGCCCAGTTCCAACAGATGTTCATAAGTCTGGCTAAGGGGAAAAAGGATCTGAAATCCCTCATTCTGAAAGAGAAGAAGAAGAAGAAGAAGAAGAAGAAGAAGAAGAAGACTGGTATTCTAAATATGGACAGAAGATTTGGAGAAAGGTTGAAGCATTAAACTGATCTGACCTCTTCATCCAAGGAAGGGGAGAACCAAGAAGAGGAAAAGGACCCTAGTCCTGCAGTCTCTAACAATGATACTGATTATGATGATGAGCAATATCCTCCGGCTGAGGATAAATACAAGCAGTTAGAAGACCGTCTGAGTGCCATAGAAGTTCAGAGGATACCTGGTTTGTATTTTGGAGAATTGGGATTGGTATCGGGAGTGGTCATCCCTCATAATTTCAAAGCTCCAGTTTTTGCCAAGTATGATGGGGTGTCCTGCCCAAAACTCCATCTCCGCTCGTATGTCAGAAAAATCCAACCCCACACCACTGATAGAAATTTGTGGGTACACTTATTTCAAGATAGTCTTTCAGGGACTCATCTTGAATGGTTCTACCAGTTGGAGGGAGCCAGTGTCCGAAACTGGGAAGATCTTGCTGCTGCTTTCTACAAGCAGTATCAGTATAATGTCGACCTTGCTCCCACTCGTACTCAACTCCAGAGCATGTCCATGGGTGTATGTGAAGGTTTTAAAGATTATGCACAGAAGTGGAGAGACTTGGCTGGGAGAGTTCAACCCCCTTTGTCTGATAGGGAATTGGTGGATATGTTCCTTGGTACGCTGTCTGGTCCGTTCTTCAATCATTTGATCGACAACTCATCATCTGGTTTCACCAAGCTGATTTTAACTAGAGAAAGAGTAGAAGCTGGAATTTGGAGTGGTAAAATACAGAAGGGTGCCTCTTCGAGTTCAGAAAAGAAGCCCTTTGCTTGTAAGAAGGAAGCCAGTGCAGTCTATAGCCCAAGGGACCAAAGCAGATCTGAACACCGTCAAACGGTAAATGCTACAGTGATACCAAGACCCGTAGTTGCTCCACAATGCAACAATCAACAAAGAATGGAAGGACCACAATGGAAGTTTACCCGCATCAACATGAATTTGGCTGAATTTCTTCCTCATTTATTAAAATCCAACTTGGCAACCTTGAGAGAGGCTCCCAAGAATCCAAACACTACCTCTCCCAGATACAATCCCAACGCGTGGTGCACCTACCATTCTGAGAGTCCTGGCCATGATACAAATAATTGTTGGGCTCTGAGAAACAAAGTACAAGACTTGCTCGAAGCCAAGGAGATAGAGTTTGATGCTCCAGAAAAGACGAATGTTATAACTGCTCCCATGCCCAAACATGGTCGTGGAGTTAATAATGTTGACACTGATTTTTTTGTGACCTCTGTTGAAGAAATTTCTACTCCTCTTATGACTGTTAAGAGGAATTTGTTGTCGGCCGGTTTATTTCAGGGTTATGGTGAAGGTTACCGTATGTGTTCGATTCTACCTTCTGGTTGTCGTTTGTTGAAGTCGAGTGTTCAGCGCCTGATGGATAATAAAGAAATTTTGTTCGAGAATACTATGATTCCTGTTGTTCCCATTGAAGATGTTGCTATTATAACCATTTCCGCCAATCCTTCCAAGGTTTCCTCGAGAAGACTTGTTAGGATTATACCTGTTCAAATAATTGCTCTGCTTATAATCACTATTCCTGGTCCCATCCCGTACACCTCAGACAAGGCTGTCCCATGGCATTATGGTGCTGATGTGTACTATCATGGCCTTAACCAAGATCTGAAGAATGAAGAAGCTGATACGGATGTCAGTAATATTGTCGGGACTAGTAAGGTTACCCGAAGTGGAACGGTTTTCTCTCCCGAGATTGCACCGAAGATCATCAAACCTATTGTTATTCCAACTGCTGCTCCAACCAACACTCCTGACATTTCTCCTATTCCTACTCCAGTTATTACCCCTGCTGGTGAGCCATCTGGGACTCGGGGCAAGGAAATTATAGGTGAGCCTGCCCGGACGGAGGCACCTAAGAAAATCGTTGTGGAAGCCTCTAAACAAGAAATAGAGGAAATACTAAAAATCATTAAGAAAAGCGACTATAATGTGGTCGAGCAGCTGGGGAAGACCCCATCAAAGATATCCATGTTGTCTCTGTTGTTGTGTTCTGAAGCCCATGCGAAGGATTTGATTGCATTTCACAAGATTGTGCATGTGCCGCTGGAAACTTCAACAGATCAGTTCAAAGATTGTATGGCTAGCCTAACTGCTGACAATGGGTTGGGTTTCTCAGATGCAGATCTGACGCCGAAAGGAAGGAAGCATAATGATGCTTTGTATGTCTCGGTTGAGTGCAGGGGCACCACTATGGCGCATGTGCTGGTAGATATCGGGTCTTCACTGAATGTTCTGCCGAAGAAAGCGTGGGACCGCTTGAATTGTGAGGGTTTGACTCTAAAGCCTAGTAACATTGTGGTAAGGGCTTTTGACAGATCAAAGAGAATGGTGCACGGGGAGGTGGACATCCCTGTCAAAGTGGGTTCTCAGACTTTTGGGTCCACCTTCTACGTAATGGATATCAGGTCATCGTATTCTTGCTTGCTGGGTCGTCTATGGATCCATGAGGCTGGGGTAGTTACTTCCACGCTCCCTCAAATGCTGAAGTACCCGGTGAAGGGAAAAATTGTCACAATGCAAGGTGAAGAAGAATATATGGTGAGTCACCTCAATTCCTTCCGCTACATAGAAATGGACAGGGAATTCATAGAAACTCCTTGTCAGAATTTCGAAGAGGTCCCTCATATCTTGGCATCAGCTAAAGTGACTACCGAAAAACCTCCATTGAAGATGGCTTCTCTCAAGGACGCCAGGGCTATGGTTGAAGAAGGTGGGTGTACCAATTGGGGTCAGCTCCCTGATTTCACTCACAGAACTGACAAATTTGGTTTGCGCTTTACTACAGAGGCTCAAAGGGCTGTTAGGCGCGCTCGGGCTGGAAGACCTCCTCTACACATCAGCAATCAGGGAATTAACGCAATTGAAGACAATTAAGAGGATTCAGACATCAACAGCTAGATCTACCCAACAACCAACGGTGGACCGAATAACTGGACGGCTATGGACTTCATACCTGTTTCTTTTATTCTGCAGTAATTGACTTATTTGTTTTAAGATTTGTAATAAACAATTTAAAACTTTACGGCCTGGTGTCTTGCTCGAGGCACCTTGGCTTTGCTTGTGAGGGCTATTATTTGTCATTTCATATATCATTAATAAAGCATTAGACGTTTCTTGCATACAAATTTTGCACTCCTTGTTTTTCTTTTATGTCTCTCACTTTATCAAAACAGCTATTCTCTTACACCCACTCACGTATCATACTGCAGATCCATATCCACTATGGATCCCATTGATAACAGATCTGCTACTGCCAGTTATGACTTCAAAAATACGATCAACCAAGCCGAGGACGAAGGTGAGGATGATTGTGAAGTTCCTAGAGAACCCGCTAGACTATTACAGCAGGAAGAAAGGGCCATACAGCCTCATGAAGAGCCAGTCGAGTCAGTAAATTTGGGTCCAGAGGAAGACAGGAAAGAGGTTAAAATAGGTGTGAATCTGGAGCCTAGTGTCAACAACGATTAATACAGATGCTACACAACTATGTTGAGATCTTCACCTGGTCCTATGAAGACATGCCTGGTTTGGACACTGATATTGTGGTAAATCGCCTGCCGACTAAAGAAGACTTCCCTCCGGTAAAGCAGAAGGTATGCCTTATGCGCCCTGAAATGTTAGAGAAAATCAAGGCAGAGGTCATGAAACAATTCGACGCAGGATTCTTAGCTGTCACTTCTTATCCGCAGTGGGTTGCTAATATCGTTCTGGTACCTAAGAAGGACGGTAAGGTACGGATATGTGTGGACTACAGGGATCTGAATAGGGAAGGCCCCAAAGATGACTTCCACTTCCTCACATTGATGTTCTAGTCGACAACACCGTGCAACACAAGATCTTCTCCTTCATGGATGGTTTTTCTGGCTACAACCAGATCAAGATGGCTCCTGAGGACATGGATAAGACAACCTTCGTTACACAGTAGGGTACCTTCTGTTACAAGGTAATGCTTTTTGGGTTGAAGAATGTTGGGGTAACTTATCAGCGCGCCATGGTCGCTTTGTTCCACGATATGATTCACCACGAGATCGAGGTTTATGTTGACGACATGATAGACAGGTCCCAAACTGAAGAAGAGCACCTTAATCATCTCCAGAAACTGTTTGACAGGTTGAAGACGTACAAGCTGAGGTTGAATCTGAACAAGTGCACCTTCGGGGTAAGATCGGGTAAGCTTCTGGGTTTCGTTGTTAGTGACAAAGGTATTCAGGTAGACCCCGCAAAGGTAAAAGCCATACAAGAGATGTCGGCTCCCCGCACAGAAAAAGAAGTCAGAGGCTTCTTGGGACGCCTGAATTACATCGTCGGGTTCATTTCACATCTGACTGCTACTTGTGAGCCAATCTTCAAGCTGTTGAAGAAAGATCAAGTGGTAAAATGGAATTATGAATGCCAGACCGCTTTCGAAAGAATCAAGGAATACCTTCAAGAACCACCACTTTTGATGCCTCCAGTTGAAGGAAGACCTTTGATATTATACCTGACAGTGTTGGACAGTTCAATGGGGTGTGTGCTAGGGAAACATGACAAGTCTGGTCCAAAAGAGCATGCCATTTATTACCTTAGCAAAAAGTTTACCTACTGTGAGACCCGATACTCATTGCTCGAGAAAACTTGTTACGCTTTGGCATGGGCTGCTCGTCGACTGAGATAGTATATGCTGACTCACACTACCTTGTTGATATCAAAGATGGATCCAATCAAATATATTTTCGAGAAGCCCGCCTTATCCGGAAGAATAGCAAGATGGAAGATGATCTTAACCGAGTACGACATCCAATACACAACCCAAAAACCAATCAAGGGGAGTGTATTGGTGGATCATTTGGCGCATCAGACCGTGGATGACTACCAGTCCATGAATTTCGAGTTCCCGGATGAGAATATCATGTTGGTAACCGACTGCGAAGAACCTAGACCGGATGAAGGACCCGAGGAGGGATCCCGATGGTCTATGTATTTTGATGGAGCCTCGAACGCATTGGGTAACGACATTGGTGCTGTAATTATATCTCCTAAGGGTTGTCATACTCCGTTCACCGCCCGATTATGTTTTAACTGCACCAACAACATGGCAGAGTATGAAGCGTGTATCATGGGTCTTCGAGCCGCTATTGACCTGAGGATTAAGTTCTTGAGTGTATTCATAGATTCCTCTCTGGTGATAAGTCAGATCAAAGGCAAGTGGGATACGAAGCACCCGAATCTTATTCCTTACAAAGAGTATGTACTGACATTGCTCTCACACTTTAAGGAGGTAACCTTTGAACATTTCCCACGAGAGGAGAACCAGTTAGCAGACGCGCTAGCTACCATGTCTTCTATGTTCAAGGTTAGGTGGGACAATGAAGCTCCCCAGATTACCATTGAGAGGTTAGATGAACCTGCACACTATTGTGAGATCGACACCGAAGAAGTAGCAGATAAACCCAGGTTTCACGAAGTCAAAAGGTATCTCGAGGTTTAGGAATACCCTGAGGGGGAATCTGTTAATGATAAGAAGTTTCTGAGAAGGTTTGCTGCGAAGTTCTTCATCAGTAATGGAATCCTCTATAAGCGTAACTATGATTCAACCTTACTGCAGTGTGTAGACAAGAGCGAGGCAGAAAGGATCATGGCAGAGTTACATGAAGGTACCTTTGGAACTCATTCCAGTGGACATACCATGGCGAAGAAAATCCTACGGGAAGGATATTACTGGTCCACTATGGAAGCCGATTGTTATCAGCACTCTCGAACCTGTCATAAATGCCAAATCTATGCTGATAAGGTGCATGTGCCTCCAGTCCCTCTGAATGTCTTGACAACTTCTTGGCCCTTTGCAATGTGGGGCATCGACATGATCGGCGAGATCAGACCTACCGCGTCTAACGGGCATCGCTTCATTCTGGTAGCCATTGATTATTTTACGAAGTGGGTTGTAGCAGCTTCATTTGGTACAATAACCAAGAACGTCGTGGCGCGGTTCATCCGACACAATCTGATCTGTCGATATGGTGTCCCAGAGAGAATTATTACTAACAATGGTACAAATCTCAATAACACAATGATCACCGAGCTATGCAAACAGTTCAAGATACAACATCATAACTCATCTCCCTACCATCTGAAGATGAATGGCATTGTTGAAGCAGCTAACAAGAACATCAAAAAGATTGTGCAGAAGATGACGGTGACATACAAATACTGACACGAGATGTTACCATTCTCTCTTTATGGGTACCTTACCTCAGCACGGACGTCGACAGGGGAAACACCCTACTCTTTGGTGTATGGCATGGAGGCAGTCCTACCCATCGAAGTCCAGATACCCTCTCTCAGGATTATGAAGGATGCGGGTTTGAACGAAGACGACTTGATCTAAACCCGACTTGATCAGTTGAATCTAATCGATGAAAATAGACTTACTGCTATTTGTCATGGTCAGACGTATCAAAAGAGAATGATCAAGGTTTTTAGCAAGAAATCCAGACATCAAGAATATCAAGTCGGGGATCTAGTGATCAAACGCATCATACTACTGTAAGGCGACCCCAGGGGCAAATGGACCCCCACATACGAAGGGCCATTTATGGTTAAGAACATTTTCTCGGGAGGAGCTATGATTCTTACCACCATGGATGGTGACGACCTTCCTCACCCCGTCAATGCAGACATAGTGAAAAGATACTACGGCAAGTCGAAAACCTGAAAAGGCGACTTGGGCAAAAAAGGGTATCCCGGTGGACTGAAAAACCGAAAGGGAGGTCCAGGAAAAAATTAGGGATCGAAGCGTAACACTATGTCTCATTAGATCATCTTGCAACCAGACTTCGATATCAACTATCAAGCTCGGACATCGCCAATCAATCTGATCCACCTTCGACCAAGTAGCAAAGTGATGAGACGCTTGAAGATATAAAGGCATTAGCAGAGTTGGAACCCAATTGGGTTATTTCACATAGTTGTTTTTATTTCTTTTACACAAATTGTAATTTCTTTTGGCGGCGTTATCTTACTAGGACGTCAGCCTCTTTGTACAAAAACGCCTATTACAGGCCAATTTAAAAATAAATACAAGTTTTTTTTTTCAATTTGTTTCTTTTTCTGTTTTGGTTTACAAGAACGTCCAATGACTTATTTTTTATATATGCATTTGAAAATGATTGTTGCTCATAAGGATTTACACAAGAAACAAAAGACGATTACTCGTAATGCCAAAAACAGGGAAAACAAGAAGTGCCCAAACCTTACAGTTACTCTGCCCATCAAGTACAGGGATATAGCCAACTTGAGAAAAGGAGTAGTGGTACGTACACTCCCCACAAAGTAAAAAGTATCCAAAGACAGTAATGTTAGCTTTCCCGAACAGGACATAACTCTCCCCAGCTGAGGTTCACAATCGCAAGTGAGTCAGTAAATTTTTCCCCTAGCAGAGTTTATTTCTCTCACAAGCAGAAATTCAATTTCCAACAGAATTCATTATCATCAGCAACGGAAATTCATCCCCAGCTGAATTTATTTCTCCAAATCCGCATATCTATCGACAGAGTATCTCCTCTCCAACAGAGTTATCCCCCAGAGTTATCCTCGGACAGGGTCTCTTCCGATAGAATATTCACCAGCCGAATGGATGGGAATCCCCATCTAGTCATCTTTGCTCACCATCCCCAACAGAAGTAGAGGAACTATGGTTTCTACAGTAGTCAAGAATACCATTTCTCATACTCTCCAAACAGTAGTCAAGGATTTATTTTCCTGGACTCAGATTATTACCCCAGCATTTCATGTTCATACATCATGACATATGCATACATAACATATAACATAATCTCAGTTATTTTGAGGACCTCATCACAATGCATCTCATGCATCGTGCATAACTAACCTTATATTTCTTTCAGGAAAGACAGTTATTATCAACAATTTCCAGCAAGTCCATGATCAACACTCGAAGCTAAACAAAGTAATCATCGGTGCGACAGATGCAACCTTACCCAGGTTCCTCCTGAAGTCCTACACAGACTCATCACGAAACAACCTTACCCAGATTTCTTCTAGCAGTCCCACACTGACTCATCACAAGGCAACCTCACCCAGGTTCCCTCTACAGTTTTACCCAACTCATGTCGAACTAACCGTACTATCCAGGTTCCTTCTCACAGCCCTACTATCCCGACTTTCATATCAAAGTAACCCTACTATCCAGGTTCCTTCTCACAACCCTACTATCCAGGCTTTCATATCGAAGTAACCCTACAACCCAGGTTCCTTCTCAAAGCCCTACTATCCAGGCTTTCATATCGAAGTAACCATACTATCCAGGTTCCTTCTCACAGCCTTACTATCCAGGCTTCCATGTCAAAGTAACCCTACTATCCAGGTTTCTTCTTAAGCCCTACTATCCATGCTTTCATATCGAAGTAACCCTACTACCCAGGTTCCTTCTTACTGCCCTACTAGCCAGGCTTTCATATCGAAGTAACCCTACCATCCATGTTCCTTCTCACAACCTTACTATCTAGGCTTTCATTTCGAAGTAACCCTACTATCCAGGTTCCTTCTCACAGCCCTACTATCCAGGCTTTCATATCGAAGTAACCCCAACTATCCAGGTTCCTTCTCATAGCCCTACTATCCAGGATTTCATATCGAAGTAACCCTACTATCCAGGTTCCTTCTCACAGCCCTACTATCCCGAATTTCATATCGAAGTAACCCTACTATCCAGGTTCCTTCTTACAGCCCTACTATCCAGGCTTTAATATCGAAGTAACCCTACTACCCAGGTTCCTTCTTACAGCCCTACTATCCAGGCTTTCATATCGAAGTAACCCTACTACCCAGGTTCCTTCTCACAGCCCTACTATCCAGGCTTTCATATCGAAGTAACCATATTATCCAGGTTCCTTCTCACATTCGTACTATCTAGGATTTCATATCGAATTAACCCTACGATCCAGGTTCCTTCTCACAGCCCTACTATTCAGGCTTTCATATCGAAGTAACCCTACTATCCAGGTTCCTTCTCATAACCTTACTATTCGGGTTCTTCATCTCTTATCCCCAAACAACAGTCCACAACACTGTAAGATCGGAGCCCGATCAAACACAATTGGTTTTGCATCTCTCTAGTAAGTCGGGGTGCAGCATATACCCCAACCAGATACGCAGTTCATTTCCGCTTCCCAAAACCGGAGTTGTTCCTCGGTAGAGTAACGGACAACTGAAGCTCCTAAAACTCTATTTCTCCCAAGGCAGAGGCTAGCATTCCCCAGCGAAGTCCTCCTCAACAATAGGTATACGGGTTCTCACAAAGGAATATCTTATGGGATTGACACCTCTTCGGATGGAATCTTTAAGCCCATCCCGACAATCTTCCATCATCGACCTCTGAATGGAATCTGTAAGCCCATTCCTGATATCACAAATCAAGTGCCACTTCATGCGAGTTCAAATTTCTGGGCACTCTAGTGTTCAATCATCTTCCACCTTCAGATCACGAAAGGCAGATGAGCCAATCTATATACTCAAGTTTAAGAAGATTGAATAGGGGCAGCTGTTGTACCCCAAAATTTTCCCTCTCATATTTCTCAACACATGGCAAGTGAGGTCCCCAAATTGCTAAAGGAAGTTCAAGAGTTGACCAGACAAACTCTCTCCTAAGGCAGCATACCTCAAATTAAGGTTTCTATTTTCATCAAGATGTGTGAACCACAAAGTACTCAAATGCTCACCATTGTCCTAATATGTTCTCAAGATCATCCATGTCAAGTTTCAAGCCTTGCAGAAGAAGTTTGCTCAGTCAATTGCTCAAATGCCTGAAAATCAACTATACTAGGTCAAAAGTCAACTGTGGCCCACATACAGTCAAACTTAAATACTTTTGGTCAACATACTCATTTTGAAGTATTATCCATCATTTGATCAAGGGTTGATCATGATTCCTCAAGGATTGCTCACAATTCATCAAAACCCAAAAGTTGCTAAATTAGGGTTTTACAAGAAAGTCAACTCAACTTTGACCAAGCATAACTTTCTCATACTTTATCAGAAATGACACATCCAAAGCTCATTTTGAAGAGGATGAAATTCCCTACAATTCATCTCAAGCTCCCAAGTTCAGAATATGCACTCACAAAAAGATATAAATTTTGACATTATAGGTCCTTTTGAAAAGTCAACAAAAACACCCTTTGGGTCAAAGCTTCATACATGAACATGGAGGACTCAATTGAGATGAAACCAAAAGGGTTGTTTATAGGACATCCTAAGATTTCTAAAAAGTCCAAGAACACCTATCTAGGGTCAAAATTGAGAGAGTTATGCATTGGCCAAGTTGATCATTTTTGCAAAATTGCCAAAAGTCAAATGTGCTCAAATTTGCATTTTTTGCTAAATGGGCCTAACATTTTATGCTTGCACCTCAATTATAATGTGGTCCACGACTCAAATGTTCACTCACCCATTATGTGCTTCATTTTTTAATTTATTTTGATTTTTTTATTAATTAAAAAGTGAATTAAATCGAATAAATGATGAAAATTAACAAAAATATGATTTGATTTGTTTTTTTTTTTACAGATTGGCAATCAAGATATGCCGAGTTTACATGATCAAATTGAATCAAGCATAATTGGTACAAAAAGAGCATGATTGGCATGATTATGGAAAGATATCATATGGCTTAAAAATCAAATATCCCATTCATGAATTCTCAAGATTGGATCCAAAATTGTTAACCTAATTGGATTCAATACATATACTGAAGTTTGTGGAACCCTAAAGAGAGGAATTTTCGTACACAACCTGCCTCCAAAAACCAGAACAAAACTCCAAAATTTCCAAGAAAAGTGTGAGACGAATCTTCTTCCACAGGACAATTCGAGGCGTACTGAAGTTTCCAATCACTGGCTAGACATATTAGGAAGCTAACAACATCCTTTGCAAGCTTCAAAACGCCCATAAACACGCGCTACACTTCACACGGTTTGGCATATTTTTTTAACTCGATTATCACAATTTTGGCATCATTAGCACTTTTAATTGTTATATTCGTATTTGTCATCATGTTTGCAAGTTAACCATGCCATTTAATTGTGTTTTTAATGCATGTACATGATATTGCCATTGCTAGGGTTTCTGTGTTCGTTTTAGGGGTTTTCAAGCAGGCAAAATTAGGCCTTGATTCTGGTACCATGATGCTCGTGAGGATGAGATGAGTTGATTGGTACCAGTACTTTTCATTTATCTTGCTCGTATGCAATTTTGGAGATGAACAGGGTTATACCTACAGTGAACGTCTGTAGGTAAAAGTCTTGTTTTCTAAAACAACGGTTGCCATGAAGAAGACGCTGGCGTGTCAAGCAGCCATTGGGACGTTTGAATTTTGCGCCTTGGATTCAGTTATTTTGTTTTTTATCATATTATGTTTTATTGTTATTATAATAACAAGTTAACAACGTAGCACAACTGGCAAGCAAGCATTGGGATTGAGTATAAGGACCTGGGTTCGATCCCAGGTCCCAACCTTTGCTTTGTATTATTTTTCTTCATACAATCCAGGGCTTCACAATCTCAAGTGCCCACCATGCTCCATCAACATCCAGCCATTTGATGTGCCCCTAGCCAGATCCAACGTGCCAACAATGGGAGACCACCATGCTCCTCAAGTCAACGCCCACACTTGATCCATCGCATTGACTGGGCTTGGAGCTTATTGGGCCAAAAGAATTCAGCTTCACACCCCCTTTTTGCTAAGCATACAGGCCCATTCTATTTCTTTTCTTTATTTATTTCTTTTATTTTAATTAGTTTGCTTAATTATTTTTCACAAAAATTAATCACTTTTTATTTAATCATAAAATCAACAAATCACAAAATACCAACAAAAAAAAACATTTTCTTTAAATTATTTAATTTAATTAGAAATCTAGGTTAATTTAATTTCTTTTCTATAATTAAAATCAAGTAGAAATTAGGTTTAATTTTGCAATTAAATTATTTTTTTCTCAAGTCAAAAACACAAAAAATAGGTTAACTTAATTATTTTTCTTAATTAAAATTAATTAGTAATTAGGGTCCTTTTTTTAATTCAATTTTCCTTTATTTTCTTAAATAACAAAACATGACAAAAAAAGCATTTTTTTTCTTTAATCAATCACAAGTAGGATTAGTCAAAGGGTCAAAACCCTAATCGCCTCGCATTTAATTCGCCGCGCGCTTGTTGATTATTTTGCCATTATTTTGTAACTGTTCAGGGTTTGTAATAGTTAACTTAGGGTTTTTATTTACTGTTTAAATCCCCGATTTTTGGTTATGTAATTAATCCCCCTCCCGAAGCTTTGTAATAACTAGGTTTATTTTTTCGCATTTTTAATTCCCGCAAATATTTAACTGTCTAGATGTATGCTAATAGGATTGTATGGCAATAATGCATGACAAAATGGTTAGAAAACCCTAATGTGCAAAGATAAATAACTGAAACAAATCACTCGCACATATTCACTCTTATGGTATACTCTCACTTCGGTTGCCTTCGGTAAACGATCATTAAGCATATGGTGTCTTAGTGGTTGCCCTCCTGTCTAAAAATATCAAATGTCCCATTCGAATGTTGCCTCGGAAATGTTGCCTCGGAAATGTCGCCTCGAATAAGATCTTAAGACTCTAGGGTTACTACTAAGGTGTCCTAATATTGCTTTAGTGACCGTACGTCCCTTTCGAATTGACCCTTACAATTCCAACGACGGTGCTACCTATTTCTCAATAGTAGGATAGTGTTGTCTAAAGGAAACAAGAATAGAAATGATCCTTTTTCGAGTAAGTAGATGCTAGTAGGTACTTGCTAAAATCAAAACTTTTCACACTTACACCTTTCAAAAATAATTCTCAATACAACTTCGTCACACCTTTGAGGACTGATACAAGGGTTATAACGAAGTAAAACATTTTTCAAAAACAAGCACACAAACACAAGCAATTTAAAAATGAGCAAGTACCTAAGAGCCAATGGAAAACCATGGATAGAAAGGGTGCTAACACCTTCCCTTTCTATAATCTACCCCTCGTACTCAAAATCTCGAAAAAGGATTTTTTCTGTACTTTTTTCCTTTCCGATTGGATGAAATAAAAGTCGGTGGCGACTCTTGCTTACCGCGACATTTTGCGAATAAAAAACGCAAAACGCAAACCAGTATTAAACAGTCGGTTCTGCCACCGTATCACAATAAGTTTTCTTAAACTGTGATATCCTCGTCCATACATCATTTACTTTCTTTTTTTCAAAAGAAAAAAACAGGACAAATCAGAGTAGAAGAGTTAAAAAAAGGTCGGCCATGTCACCTAACATGGGTCGTGTCACGTAGAAAACAAGACAAAAGGCAAGACAGGAGGGCTGACACTGGTGCCCGTGTCATAGGACACAACCCGTGTCAATCAAATTGGGATTGAAAATAGGACAAACAGCAAGGCAGGGGCTGACACGAGTGCTCGTGTCACAGGACATGTACCGTGTCAATACAACTGGGATTGAAAACTTGACAAAATGGCAGGACAGGGTCTTCACACGGGTGCCCGTGTCACAGGACATGGCCCGTGTCAACTCATCTAGGACAGAAAAAACATGCAGGGATTATTACAACTCCTAACACGGGTGTCTGTGTCACAAGACATGACCCGTGTCAGCCCAAACACCAAAAATCTTGATTTTGAGACTTTTTGCTGTTATTTTTGGATCATTATTGGTTTGTAATAGTAATTAGGGCTTTATTGCTTTCTTCCCCTCATTCACAAACTTTCACACCCCATTCCCAAAGCATTGTAATAGCGTAGGACATTTAATTCCGCAATTTATCACTTTCCTTATTATTGCTAGTAATTAGGGTTTGTATGGAAAGACTTAAAACCAAACAATAGACAACCCTAATTCAAGACAATTTAAATGAAAACATCACACTTTGCACACATGCACCTCTAGGGTAACCCACACTTGTTGCCTCAGATATAAACAGTCATGTCCCTCGAACGTGGGATGTTTTAGTAAAAGACCCTCAATTAAAGAATCGTAGTCCCTCTATGACCCTTCGATGTTTCCTTCGGTAAACGATCATAGACCCTCACAACAAATTGCTAAGGTATCCTATAATGTTTCCTTCTGTGACTGTACGAGGACCCACACATGTCCCTTCACATCCAATGGTAAGGTTGCTTACTAACTAATGGTAAGATAACACTATCTAAAGGAGGAGGAAAAGAACAAAGACTTTTTGAGTAGGTAGAACGTTCGTAGTTGCTTGCTCATAAACATTTCAAAACATCTTTCAAACACACTAACACTTTCCATGAAATATTTTCAAAAGTAAACACTTTGTATACATTCTTATAGACACGGGAATCATTACAAAGTTCGCCTAAACAAAGGCACTTTTGAAAAACACTTTCAGACAAACACAAACACATTTCACAAAGCATTTTTAAAGTGAGCTAGCAACTAAGAGCCCATATATAACTACGGATGAAAAGGGTGCTAACACCTTCCCTTTTCATAACCTACCCCCCCGAACTCAAGGAAATTCTCAAAAGGTCTTTCTTGTTCTTTTCACCCTTTCCTTTATTGGGTAAATGAAAAGTCGGTGGCGACTCTTGCTATCGGCAACAATTGCGATAAAACGCAAAAAATAAAGTCAGTTCTCCCACCGTATTACAACTTTCAAAAAAGCTATGTGTTCTTACACACACCTACAAAACAAATTGCAGATCCCTATCCACCTAGGATCCCATTGATAAAAATTCTGCTATTGCCAATTATGACTTTGAAAATACGATCTACCAAGTCGAGGACGAAGGTGAGGAAGATTGTGAAGCACCTGGAGTGCTTTCTAGGCTATTAATGAAGGAAGAAAGAGCCATACAACCGCATGAAGAGCCAGTCTTCAAGTTATTGAAGAAAGATCAAATAGTGAAGTGGAACGACGATTCTAAGATAGCCTTCGACAAAATAAGGAGTACCTCTAGGAACCTCAAATTCTGATGCCACCGGTTGAAGGAAAACCTCTGATTATGTACCTTCCAGTATTAGATAACTCAATGGGGTGTGTATTGGGGCAACATGACGAGTCTAGTCGAAAAGAGCATGCAATATACTACCTTAGCAAAAATTGTACCGACTGTGAAACAAGATTCTCACTGCTCGAGAAAACTTGTTGCGCTTTGGCATGGGCTACTCGCCGACTAAGACAATATATGTTGAATTATACTACTTTGTTGATCTATAAGATGGATCCAATAAAATACATATTCGAGAAACCCGCTCTCTCCGGAAAAATAGTAAGATGGAAAATGGTCTTGACAGAAAATGACAATCAGTATACTACTCAGAAGGCAATCAAAGGAAGTGTACTGGCAGATCATTTGGCTCATCAAGCTGTAGATGACTATTAGTCTATGAATTTTGAGTTCACAAATGTGAATATTATGCTAGTTATTAATTATGAAGAAACTGGACCGTATGAAGGACCTGAATCAGGATCCCGATGGACTATGGTTTTTGATGGACCTTCCAACGCGCTTGGTAATGGAATCAATGTTGTGATTATCTCCCCCATGGGTTTCCATAGGCCCTTCGCCTCCAGGTTGTATTTTGACTGTACCAACAACATGTTCGAGTACGAAGCATGCATCATGGGTATCAAAGCTGCCATCAATATCATAATTAAATTCTTGAATGTATATGGGGACTCATCCCTAGTGATCAATCAGATTAAGGGAGAATGGGACACAAAGCATCCAAATATCATTCCTTATCAAGAGCATGTGTTGACATTAATTTCGTACTTCAAGGAAATCACTTTTGAACATATTCCACGAGAAGAGAATCAATTGGAAGACGCATTAGATACCATGTCATCTATGTTTAAATTTAAATGAGATAATGAAGCTCCTCAAATTACTATTGATAGACTAGGCGAATCGGCGCATTGCTACGAAGTTGATACTGATACAGTAGAGGAAAAGCCTTGGTACCACAAAGTAAAAAGATACCTTGAAACTCGAGAATATCCGGAAGGAGAATCTATCAATTATAAGAAATTTCTAATAAGGTTCTCTACCAAGTCCTTTATGAGTAACAGAATCTTGTACAAGCGCAACCAAGATTCGACTTTGCTTCATTGTGTAGACAAGAAGGAAGCTGAGAAAATTATGGAAGATATGCACGAAGGAGTCTTTGGTCCTCACTCCAGTGGGCATACAATGGCTAAGAATATTTTGAGAGCAAGTTATTATTGGTCTACTATGGAAACTGATTACCATCATTATTCAAGAACTTGCCACAAATTCTAGATTTATGTTGACAAAGTACATGTGCCTCCAGTTCCTTTGAATGTCTTGACTGCTCCTTCGTCGTTTGTAATGTGGGGAATTGATATGATTGGAGATATTAAGCATACTGCTTCCAATGACCATCGTTTCATCCTGGTCGTTATTGATTACTTCACGAAGTGGGTTGAAGCAGCCTTGTTTGCTTCTGTTGCCAAGAATGTTGTGGCTCGGTTCATTAAATACAACCTTATCTATCAGTATGGAATCCATGAAAGGATCATCACGGACAATGGTACCAATCTTAGAAATACTATGATCACAGAACTCTGCACGTAGTTCAGGATTAAGCATCACAATTCTTCTATGTACCTACCAAAGATGAATGGCACAATGGAAGCCACCAACAAGAATATCGAGAAGATCTTGCAGAAGATGATAGTGACATACCAAGATTGGCATAAGATGTTACCATTTTCTCTTCATGGTTATAGCACTTCAGTATGTACATCAACTGGAGCAACCCCGTTTTCTCTAGTCTAGAGTATGAAGGTTGTTTTACCTGTTGAAGTTTAGATTTCTTCCCTAAGGATTATGAAAGATGCAGGTTTAGATGAATACGAATGGACTCAAACTCGACTGGACCAAATAAATATGATCGATGAAAAAAGGATTGAGGTTGTTTGTCATGGTCAGATGTGTCAAAAACGCATGACCAAAGCCTTTAACAGGAAAGTCAAACATCGGGTATACCAGGTTAGTGATTTGGTAATAAAGTGCATTATCCTACCACAAGGTGATCCCATGGGAAAATGGTCTCCCACATGCGAAGGGACATTTGTGATCAAAAATATATTTTGTGGTGGTGCTATGATACTTACTATCATGGATGTTGAAGATTTTTCATACCTTGTGAACACGGACATAGTCAAAAAATACTACGCATAAAAGAGACCTGCTATGTTGACAGACCTAGGAAAAAGTAAGGGCATCTTGGAAAACCAAAAGGGTTCGGCAAAAAATTAGGGATATATATATATATATATATATATATATATATATATATATATATATATATATATATATATATATATATATATATATATATATATATATATATATATATATATATATATATATATATATATATATATATATATATATATATATATATATATATATATATATATATATATATATAATTGTACATCCAGCAAGTTGAAAACCTGAAAAGGCGGCTTGAGAAAAAAAGGATATCCCGATGGGCTGAAAACCCAAAAGGGAGGTCCAGACAAAAGTTTGGGATTAAAGCGTATGACTATGTCCCGTTCGATCACCCATCTACTTATAGTCAGCTTCATTACTAGTGTCAAGTTCAAACGGTATAGAACAATTCAAGCATCTTCTTCCAATAGCAAGTGATGAGATGCTTGAATACATAGGGGCAATAGCATAGTTGAAACTTGATGGGATCGTTTCCACATATCCGTTTTTACTTATTTTTCTTCGTACCCTTTCTTCATTCTTACGACGATTTCCTCTTACTAGGATTTCTGTCTCTTTGTATAAAATTGCCTGCTTATAGGCAAACTTTCAGAATCAATGCAATTAGATTTCAAAATTCGAAATTGTTTTACTTTGAATTACATTGAATGAACATATGCATTTGAACATGATTACTGTTAACAAAATATATGCATAAAAATAGGATTAGCATTTACTAAAGACTCTAGGAGTTTGGATAATGTTCAGGTCATCCACAAATCTCCACAGAGCAATCTCCACGGAACTATCTCTATAGAGTTATCTTAACAAGCTCATCCCCAACAGAGATATATTCCCCAGAAAATCTAATATGCCATCATACAGAAATTGGGGCATCTTCCAACTCTTCACTGCTATATCCCTGATGGATAGCTCGACACGATCATCTTCCCTAATAGGCCCCCTAGCGGATAAGGAAGTTTGATCATTTCCCCAGCATACAGTGGAAACTTTCTCAATGCAGCCTATGAAATCTTGATCCCCATCAGATATTATTTCCTCAACACAGTCTACAAGGTTTATTTCCCTAACAGAGTTTATTTCTCTGATATTGCAATTCCCCCACGGGATTCTCTTCCCCGGCCAAATGTCATTCAACTTTGTCCTCCCCAGAAGAGTTGACATCCATATCTGAAACTTGGTCAGATAGCACATCAGAGGATTATCCATCGTTTTTGTCCCCAGTCAGGGTACATAAGAATCAAATCCTTCAAAATAACAACGAAAGTCCAATTTTCCTAGAATTATTCTATCCCCAAGCAGAAGTCGAACGACCTCAGTGGAGTGTCCTCAAAGCGGGAAACCCTAGAAAAGACGTTCTAAACAAAATTGAGAAACTAATGTCTTCATCCCCAACAACAGTAAGGGATTTATTTTCCCCAGTCAAAGATGTTATATGAAGCTACCAATACGTTCCACCGACATATTACACCCATACATCACTTAGAGAATATCATGGAATATGCATACGAAACACATATAATATTCTTATTTATTTTGATAGCATCATTACG
Organism: Vicia faba; assembly: GCA_948472305.1. Classification (NCBI taxonomy): domain Eukaryota; kingdom Viridiplantae; phylum Streptophyta; class Magnoliopsida; order Fabales; family Fabaceae; genus Vicia; species Vicia faba. The sequence continues at coordinate 523,930,851 of OX451740.1, read as the reverse complement.
CAATGCATTTCATGCATCATGACATTGCATAAAACTAACTTTGTCTTTTCAGGTTAATATCCCAAATAGACGAATATTATCAGCCATCTATAGACAAGTTATGGAGTAATCTTTGAAACAGGACGGGGCGACTATCTACATAACCAGATGATTCCCTTCAGAGACTAAATTCTGAAAAGAACTTCCTTCAGAGATGTATTATGAAAAGCATTCCCTTCAGAGACTGAATTCTCAAAAGTACTCCCTTCAGAGATTTATTTTGAAAAGCACCTTCCTTCAGAGATTTATTCTGAAAAGCACCTTCCTTCAACTATTCACAATTTTGTCACAACAAAAGAATTAACTAAAACATTACCTAAAGAGATAAAATAATCATGATATTGATACCCTTAACAGGTTTTTATCATCAACTATCATGTTAAAATAACGCCCCTAATGGATTGCACAAGTGCATGCTTTAAATTAGTTGATTAACACAAACATACATCCACATTTAGGCATGAATAGAGGCTTATCAAACTTCAACTAACAAGTAATTAAAACCTCAACAAAAATCATAAAATTATCATACAAACCCTAAGAATATAGATTCCTAATCATGGTAAAAAGATTGATCCAAAAATAACTTAAGCAAGCCTTCAATCAAAGGTCACAAACCAAAGATATTCACCTAGCATACCTTCACAAATTTAATCCAATTAATAAACAAAATTAAATTAAAATAAATAAATAAAAATTATCAAAAACATCTCAAGATCTTGAGGAAGTTAAAACCTATTTTTATTGATTTTTAATGTGAAGAAAAAGCTTAATTCGCAACTAAAATTGAAAATGTATCAAAAGTTTGTTACTACAAAACCAGGGGGTGTGAACCTGAATCTTAAAATGAACTTGTTGTACCCCAAAATTTGCTCTCTTATATTTCCCCAAGTTTTTTCTCTTACATAGGTGATTACACACACTGGATTAAAGAAAAATAATTTTTTTGAAGATAAACAAGGTATTTCGATTGGCATGAACAAGGTGTCTTTCGATTGACATTTTGGAAGGCTTCAATTGAGCGCCAAACCTCCTCCAAGCTTGCCTCAAATTTCCAATCTTCGATTGAAGCCTTGGCCTTTTGCTTGTTTGTTGTATACCAGCTTCGACTGGGCATATGTTTCCTTTGAAACAGCCTCCTTCGATCCAAAGGGGAAGGGCCTTTTGTTAGTTCTCCTTCGATTGCACCATTGGGTTTGCATGCTGGCTTGATTCACAAATGCAATGGCTAACTGCATGCAAGCTGGATTTCTGCTTCATTTGGGAATTTGGTCTCTTTGGAGCAAGTTTAATTCTTGTTTCGATTGGGAATTTGTTTTCCTTGGAGCAAGCTTGATTCCTGCTGCGACTAGGAAAATTCTCCCTCTGTGCGTGCCTTCAGTGCACAAAGCAAGAATCCCCTGAAAGCTCCCTTCGATCCACCAGCAGTGACCTCCTGCATGCTTCCTTTGATCCATAAAACAGTGGGTTCCTGCATGCCAGCTTCGTTCAGGGAAAAAGGCTTCCTCATGCTTGCTTTGGATTCACAATGGCAAAAACTTCTTCAGGCTGGCCTTCGATCCATAAAGTAAAAGGCTACTTTTAACTGGCCTTCGATTCACAAAGTTCCCACAAGGCAAAAGCCCCCTCAGCTTGTCACCAGCGCACGTATCCTCTTTATGTCTGCCTTGGTTTCACAAGGCAAAGACCCATCAGCATGCTTTCGATTCACTGGGCCAAAAGTCCCTTCATGCTTGTGTTGAAAGCATAAGGCAAAGACTTCTTCTGTGCTTGCTCTCAATGCCAAGACCCTTCAACGCACAAAGTTTATGCACTATAACGTACCCGGATGCCCTTTCAGAAGGTACACAACTGGGAGATTCGAAGGACATGCACATGTTCCATTCGAAGGACACATATTTTCCCCATTCGAAAGACATGTATTGATGCATTTAAAGGGGCATACGTGGTTGTTCCATTCGAAGGACTTACTTTTTTGGCCCATTCGAAGGAATGGCAAGTGATGCATACAAATGATGCATGGGTTCCCTTCAAGAGAGCACACACGTTGGTTCAAAACAAAAGATATTTGTTGTACCCCAAAATTTTCCCTCTCATTTCATCAACATTTTCTCATCACAAGACTCTTGGAGCTCAAGATCAAGTTAGAGTTTGCTCTGCTTAAGACCCCTCCTTGCACTAATGACCCCAAATTAGGGTTTGAGTTTGCACAAGGATGTCTTGACCTAAAATGCCCAAAGTTACTTTCATGCTTCATGTTGGACTCACAATTTTATCCATACCGAGTTTCAAGCCTTGATTCCAATCTTTGCCCAGTCAATTGGACAATGGACCTAGAAATCAGCTGTATTGGGGAAAAAGTCAACTGTGGCTAGTTGACAGTCAAACCTCATGATTTTTGACCCACATCAACATATTGAACTCATATGAACCATTTGGTCAAGTTTGGATCACAATTCCACAAGAAAATTGATCAGATCACCAAAAGGGCAAAATGGTCATTTTTAGGGTTTTGACTGCACAAAGGCAATTTTTTACTGTTTGACCTAACCAATGAAAAACCAAGCTCATATATGGACTCAAGGACTCAATGGCATTGTCTTGAAATATTCAACAAGTTCAAAAGATCCCAAATGCACAGGATTGACAGATGAATTTTTCAGTCAACTGATCAAAATTTGACTGTATACTGAAAAGTCAAACTTTGACTTTTTGGTCAAAATCAAGTGCCAAGATTCATTTTTCATCAAGACATGTCAAATTATGAAACTTGTTCATCAAGAAACCAAAAATTGCAATTTAGGGTTTAAAATGAAGAAATTTCATAACTTAGAAATTTTCTAAGTTATGAAATTTCCTAATTTTTTCCTAACTTTGTCCCATTTTTTCATCAAGAGGTAAATGGATTAAAGAAAAACTCAAAACATGAAAGTTGTAGTCCATTTCAAAATCTACAACTTTGATTAACAAAGTTTTTTCAAAAGAAGCTTGTAGCTCAAGTTATGATTTTTGGAATAGGGGTGCAAAACATTCTTAACTTAGAAAAATTTTGACCTATTTTAGGCAGGATTTTTGCCCAACTTCATGGCCACTTTTCACATGCTTCCACTTGTAATTTCAACTTGCATTACAAAGATGGATTGTAGTACACATTCCAAGCTTTCCAAATTATCCAAGAACTTCTCAAACACCCTTGTGGTTAGGGAGAATCGAATTTGCAAAGTTGGGCAAAATCCACTTTTGTTCTTGACCAAGGCATGTTCATACACTTTGTATTTTCAAACTCAGCATGGTTCAAGCTAGATTACAGGTCTCTAATCCCATTCACACTCAATAATTAAATTCCAATCCATTGTGTTCTAGCATTATTTTGTTCATATAGTCATTACACAGAGAATTAACCTTTAAATGGAAAAAGCAAGTTTGCCATTTTGAAAAAGCAATGCTTTATGTCAAAGTCCATATCTTGGAAGTACAAGCAGATCTTTGAGGCACAAGTTTGTGGACAAATCCCACTGATCAAGAAGAGGAAATGCAGCATGCTTGAGGGACCTGCATTGGCCTATAACCCAACTTGACTATCTTTGCTTATCTTAGAAGAAAACTTGCATATTGAACCATAACTCACATTCCTGCAAAGACCAACAAAAACAAACTTTGTAAACACATTTCATACTCCCTAACTGACCTAAAGCACGACCAAAATACCCTTGATCCCTCCTCATACAGAAAATCACAGTTTTGTGGCAAAACAGGGCATAGGCTGCAACTTGAATCCCACAGTCCATTCCTGTCGTGCGTTTTGGCTAAAACCTCTTCAAACACATTCCCTACCATCCATTGAAGCTATTCCAAGCATTGAACTTGAACTGTAACATCCATAACCAAGGTTGCCATTTTCACTTTTCAGCCGTGCAGGTTGACTTCCATAGCTCGATTCAGTTAGTTTCAAAGCAAGCTAGAGGTTGGAGGAGCATCCTTGGACTTCGGGCAAGCTGTACAAATCCTCAAACTCCATTGAAGGTACCTCCATTGCTGCACACGACTCAAGCTGAACAGGTAAAATTTTGAACTTCTATCTCTCTATCCAGGCATAGTTAGGCTTAAGTTTGTGAAGAAAGCATGTTCTACTCATAGCCCTGAAGCCATCCATGTAGTTACTTTTCATTTATATTGTGTGTGCTGTGAGAATTTTGAACTTAAACATGGAAGAAAAGTTAGGTCAGAAATTGGGGGAGGATAAATTCTCTCTCGTTTCTGAGAGTTAGAACAACTTTTTTATATGTTTGAAATCGTGGCTTGATGCTCTACATTATTGATGTTGTAAGTTTTTGTTAAAAGTCAAGGAATCAGGATCTGTGATTGACAAGAAGAAACACGCGTTTTTGTTTCTGTTTGAATGGCTGGAGGTTGAAGACAAGCCACTTGGGCTGGGCCTGAGTTGTTTTTCTGTTTGCACCACTTTTCTCATTTTGCACCCCCTTGGCCCATTGTGTGATATTTTGATTATTTTTGACTTTTTATTTTTTCTTCTGACTTGATATTTTTTGTCAACACATAAAAAACATTAAAAATATTTTTTCACATTATTTTATATTTTTTTGGCATTTATTTGTTTATTTAAACATGTGCATGTAAATAAATATATATATATTTTTATTTAAGACACTAAAAAATAATGCAAAATATATTTATTTTCAGTTATTATTTTATTTTTACCTTTTGAAAACATTTTCTCAAAATATACTTTTTTTGGTAAATAATAAATATTTTATTTTTATACATATTTAGTTTATTAAATATACATAAATATACTTGTACATATTTATTAGAATATTTAGGACAAAAACATGAAAATAATACTCTTTTATTTTTATTAATATTTGACATCAAAAAATAGTTTTTGTAATATACTTTTTATTTTTGTACATAATTAATAAATATTAACAAGTAAAATACCATTTATTCAAAAAATTAGGGTTTTACCCTAAAACCATAAAAATATCAAAAATTAACCTTTTCATTTTTGTTTATATTTTACATTGAAAAAATACTTTTACATACATAAAAAACCATTTTTTATGCATAATACATTTTTGCATTTTTTATCTGTATTTATTCAATTATTGTACAATTAAATTATTTGTCTATTCAATATGGATGTAATAGTCTAGATTTAATTTCTTGCTAAATATCCCCCATTCAAACATTTGTACCCCCATCCCCATAATTATGTTGTAATAATTTAGGATTTTAATTTTCCGCATTTAAAAGCTTTCCAATTATGCCATGATAGACCTAGGGTTTGTATGCAAAAATCAAATAACAAATAGCTTGACCTAATTCAAAGACAAAAAGCATGAAAATGAATAACACCAATCACACTTGCACCCTTAGGGTTACTCCACTTGTTGCCTTCAAAAATGGGCCATGCTTGCATGTTGAGTGTCTTTGGCCAAACAAAAACAAATCTAATGATCATAGTCCCTCGATGACGCTTTCTCAAGTTGCCTAAAAATGATCAAGTCCCTTAAAGGAAAAGTTGCCAAAGACACTTGGCACCATTGCATTCATGGTCTAAACGATGACCCGCGCCCGTCCCGTTAACATCCTAACACAAGATTGTCCACCAAATACAATGGTGGAACAATACTGTTAAAAGGGTTAAAACATAGGGAAAATCTTTGAGTAAATTTAGGGGTAGACAACTCTTAGTTACTTGATCAAACTTGCAAAACAAAACCTTGCCTACTTTCTAAATACTCTTCACAACACAATTTCAAAACAAACTTTCAAAACATTGAAAACTTTTCAAAAGACAAATACACCTTTGTATACATTCAAACATGGATCATTACAAAGGTTGCCACCACCATGGCCTCTTTTCAAAATATCTTTCAAAACACACACAAAGCACCATTTCAAACAATTGAAAGCACCATTTCAAACAATTGAAAATACAAGGCAAGTGATCTAAGCAAGTAACTAAGAGCCCATAGATAACCATGGATAGAAAGGGTGCTAATACCTTCCCTTTCTATAATCTACTCCCCGAACCCAAGAAAACTTCTCAAAGGTTTTTGCTGTGCTTTTTAACCTTTCCTTAGGATAAAATAAAAATTCGGTGGCGACTCTTGCTAAACCGAAACATTTGCGAAAACAAACGCAAAACCTCAAGTCAGTTCTCCCACCGTATCAAAGAACTGGCGACTCTGCTGGGGATACTGTTTAAAAGTGGAGTAACCTTAGGGCTTAGATCACCCTCTTGCATGACTAATTGTTTGCTTTGATTGCTATATATTTTGGTTCTCTTGTTTGGGCTTGAAATCCTACACCCGGATTTTGGGAAACATTCATAGATAGCAATACGTTGTGGAAACTGTGCGGGGTATACCGACACGGTTGAAGCAATAGCTATATTAGTGCGACATATTTGTGAGTACCGGTAACCCTTGAGTTCAATCAAGGAGAGTACGGGGCCGCTGAGTGATGTCACTAAGCACTAATGACCTAGAACCTTACTTGACCATCTTGGCCTTTTATTAGGGGTAGTGAGATGACCGGCTTTGGTGCAGTCCGAAGTTGGTAGATACTCGATACTACACTCATTGAGGGTTGTTTTCTTGGAATATTTTGGTCGCTAGTTAAGTGGCTAAACCAAAACAATGAACATGGAAAACAATCCAATGATATTGAGCTCCTTAGAACCCGGTTACTATTTATAGGACAGGTTTTTAAGCCAACTACACTCAAGAGGGTACTTACCTATGAAACCCCATGCAAGCCTGAAACTAGGGTTTTGTGTGACTTGCTTGTACATATGTTTGTGCATACATCATGAACATCATAAAGCATCATATGCATCCACTAACCATTTCAAGGGTTTGGATCTTCATCTTTGTTCTTGTTTTGTAGGTCATGGAAATTCTTCGCAGGAAAACTATCCAAGTCAACCTTGTGAGAATCCCTCCTCAACTCAAGGAGCTTACATCCAGAATTCCAGAAAGCTCTCTCTTCAGTGAAAGACATGGTAGACTGCTCAGCCTAGTCAACACCAACATTGAAGAGGACATGGTGAAGTGTTGTTCCAATTCTTTGACCCCCTTCACCACTGTTTCACATTCCCCGACTATCAAGTGGTGCCCACTTTGGAGGAATTTTCTCAACTCTTGAGAATTCCTATTCTTAATCAACTACCCTACAACGGTACGGAAAAAGAACCAAAACCTGAAGATGTTGCTCAAGCACTACACTTGCAACCATCTGACATCAAGGGGCATTGGGAAACTAGAAGTGGTGTCAAAGGATTTTTGGCAAAATTCTTGTTTGAGAAGGCACAAGAGTGTTGGAATTCCTTGGATCTGCAAGCCTTTGAGGAAATTGTGGCACTCCTTATTTATGGGTTGGTCTTGTTCCCAAATCCTAACCAACTTATAGATGTCAATGCTATCAAGATTTTCCTATCCAGGAATCCCATACCTATATTGCTTGGGGACATCCTCCACTCATTTTACACACGAACAATGAGGAAGAGAGGTGTCCTCATGTGCTGTACTCCTCTCCTTGCAAGGTGGTTTATTTTGCACCTTCCACAATCTGTTTTGAAGAATGACCAAGGCTTAAGGTGGTCACAACGGTTGATGACCCTCACAAATTCTGATGTACATTGGTGTTCTCGGTCCAGAGAAAATGTCATCATCGTCGATCGTTGTGGAGAGTTTCCTAATGTTCCATTACATGGCATTAGGGGAGGCATTACCTACAACCCTTGTCTAGCTTTGAGACAATTTGGATATGCACGGAGGGATGGCCCTCATGACATGCTGATTCCTGACCTAGTTTTTGACTTCGACAACGATGCGCAAGGACTTCGCCAAAGATTCATCAGAGCTTGGAGGATGCCCAACAAGGTAGATAGCAAGACACTGGGGCACAAGAACTCCATCCCTCTTGAGCCTTATCTCAAGTGGGTACGAACCCGAGCCCAGAGTCTTATAATGCCTTACCCTCATATTCTCCCTTTGATTAAAGAGCCCGTTAAGGAAGGAGAGGTTCCCTACACCATCCTATATCCTGACATGCCAACATCATGGGAGGAGATGCAAAAGAGTTGGATCCAACTCAAGGAGGAACAGAATACTTTTAAAGCCAGCTTCTACGCCAGTGAGAAGAAGGTTTTGGAGCTTACCCGCCGACTTCATGAGGAGGAGACCCTCAACACTTACATCGCACCAAAGAGGATGCGCAACGTCTTTTTACCTTAAGAAGTTTTTGTAATATTTGGCCCATTGGGCATTTATGTACTGAAAATATTTCTTCTTATTAATATGACGTGTGTTCTTTTTGTTTGCAACAATTTTGAACTACTAAATCCTTGAATGCATTGCATGAATAAACATATCATTCATCATATGCATAAAGAGGTCTCCACACCAGGTTTCCTTATCTTTCTGCTGTTTATTTCAGTAAGATGGATCTCGAACAGACGGTGAAAGATCTGCAGTCACAAAACTCACAGTTTCAACAACTCCTAATGACCTTGGCAAAGGGTCTGGAGGATCTAAAAACACTGCTTGGGAACAAAGAGCCAGAAAAAGGAAAAAAGAAGAAAAAGAGAGTTGGGGTAGCTACACTGGGAAGAAGGTTTAAGAATGAAGGTAGAAGAGTTCTTGAATTTCCCTCCGCATCCGAGGAGGAAACCAGTAAGGGAAAAGGAGTTGCACTACCTTCTGAGTCCGAGGCTGAAGAGGAAGAGGTTGAGGAAGATGAAGACTACTCAGAGCAACAATATCCGCCAGCGGACGACAAGTACAAAAACCTGGAGGATAGACTAACAGCTATGGAGCTGCAAAAGGTTCCTGGGTTAGATTTTGAAGATTTGGGTTTGATTGCTGGAATTGTGATCCCTCCGAATTTAAGGTGCCAATTTTTGCAAAGCATGACGGGCTGTCCTACCCAAAGATGCACCTGAGATCATATGTCCGAAGAATTCAACCTCATACATCCGACAGAAATCTTTGGGTACACTTCTTCCAGGATAGCATGTCTGGTACACAGCTAGATTGGTTTTACAAGCTTGAGAGGTCAGAGGTACATAGTTGGGAGGATTTGGCAACTGCCTTTTATCGCCAGTATCAATATAACTCTGACTTGGCGCCAACCCGTACTCAACTACAAAGTATGGGAATGGCCTCAAATGAGGGATTCAAGGAATATGCCCAGAAATGGCGCGACTTGGCTGGAAGAGTGCAGCCACCTCTTTCTTATAGGGAACTAGTTGATATGTTCTTGGGGACCCTATCTGGCCCGTTCTTCAACCATTTGATCGGGAGCTCTTCCGCAGGGTTTACTGAATTGATTCTGACTGGCGAACGGGTGGAAGCTGGTATTAAGAATGGGAAGATTCAAAGGGATGCCTCTGCATCTACAACTGTTAAAAAGTCATTTCCAGCCAAAAAGGAGGCAGCTGTTGTGTACTCTCAGAAGGGGACAGGAAGAACTGAGCACCGGCCGACTGTGGGGGCCGTGATGATTCAAAATTCATCAAATGATCAGCCTCGTAACAATCAGTCCAGACTAAATCAGCAACGGGTAGAACGGCCACAACGGCAGTTCACCCGCATCAATATGACACCTGCACAAGTTCTTCCCCATTTGTTGAAGTTGAATCTAACTGGTTTAAAGGAGGCACCGAAAAACCCTAACACAACATCTCCATACTATCATGCCAATGCCAAATGTGCCTACCATTCTGATAGCGCCGGACATGACACCAACAGTTGTTGGGCACTAAAGAATAAAATTCAAGACTTGATAGATGCAAAAGAGGTCGAGTTCGATGCTCCGGAGAAGCCGAATGTAATATCCGCTCCGATGCCAAAGCATGGCCATCATGTTCATGTTGTTGAAGAAGATCTGTATGTTTCTGCTGTTGATGATCTGATAACCCCACTGTTGACAATCAAGTTAAATCTGTTGAAGGCTGGGATTTTCCCAGGATGTAAAGAAGACTTCTACTGTTGTTCCTCCTTACCAATCGACTGTCCATTGCTGAAGATAGGCATCCAAGGTCTAATGGATAGCCAACAAATTCTTTTCGAAAAGATTCCTGTTACTCCAACTCCTATCAAAGATGTTTCAATAATCACCATTTCCACCAATCTTTCCAAGGTCCCTAAAAAGCCTGTTAAGATTACATCTGCTACGAAGTTTGTTCCTCTGAAAATAACCATGCCTGGGCCTGTCCCCTACATTTCTGACAAAACAATACCATGGAATTACGGTGGAGAAATCTACTACCATGGTGTTAAACAAGTTGAGATAACTGAAGAGAGCTCTGACAAAGAAGATGCCGACATTGGAAACATTACCGGTACGAGCAAGATTACCCGAAGTGGGAGAATATTTTCTCCAGAGATTGCCCCTCCAAAGGCAATCTTTGGACCCTCAGCTGCTGCCAAAGTTACTCCTGCACCGATAAAACTGTCTGTAAGAACTCCGTTGATTGAAGAAGCCGTTACTCCTGTGGTTGTCCCTCCTACTTCTGTTGATAAGGGGAAAGGGATCCAAGATGAGCTCGTCAGGACGAGGGCTAAGCCATTGGTTATCCCCGAAACCTCTAAGAAAGAAATGGAGGAGATTCTGAAAATAATTAAGAAGAGTGATTATGACGTGGTGGAGCAACTGGGGCAAACCCCCTCGAAGATCTCCATATTAGCATTGCTGCTTTATTCTGAGGCTCATGCCAAAGCATTGATAAGGTTTTTGAAGACAGCCCATGTTCCCCAGGAAACCTCAGCCGATCAATTCCAGGATTGTGTAGCTAGCCTGACCGCAGACAACGGCCTGGGTTTCTCTGATGCTGACCTGACTCCGAAAGGAAGAAAGCACAATGAAGCATTGCATGTGTCAGTTGAATGCTGAGGAACTACTCTTGCCCATGTTTTGGTCGACATTGGTTCTTCTTTAAATGTGCTGCCTAAGAAGGCTCTCGATCGACTGGATTGTGAAGGCTTGGATCTGAAACCGAGTAATATCATTGTCAGGGCCTTTGACGGGTCTAAAAGAATGGTACATGGGGAGGTCGACATTCCCATCAAGGTGGGCACTGAGGTATTCCACTCAACTTTCTATGTGATGGACATCCGTCCGTCATACTCTTGCTTGCTAGGAAGACCATGGATACATAATGCTGGGGCAGTCACTTCCTCCCTACATTAGATGCTGAAATACCCTGTCAAAGGAAAGATTATAACTGTACACGGTGAAGAGGAATATATGATCAGTCATCTGAACCCCTTCCGGTGTGTGGAAGTAGAGGGCGAGTTCATTGAGACACCGTTCTAACACTTCGAGGAAATTGCTCCCGAGGTTGTTGTAGCAAAGGCAGTGGCTGAGGAGCCCAAGCAGGTGGCCAGGATGGCATCTCTGAAAGACGCAAAGGCTGCAATGAAGGAGGGAAAGAGCTCAACATGGGGTCAGTTGCCTGACATTCCTCACAAAACAGACAAGTTTGGGTTGGGATTCACCGTTGCGGGGCAAAAAGCTATGCGTCGCTCAAAAATTGAAAGAACACCCATCAAGATTTCTCCTCATGGAATCCATGCTTTGGAAGACGAAGACGAAGAGGGTAACATTGAAGATTGGATCTTCCCAACCATCGAAGGGGGACTACACAACTGGGAGGCGAAATACTTCGTCCCCATTACTTTCATTAATCAGTAACTTATCTTTCGAACATTTCCTGTTGGTCTGTAATAATTACTTTTAAACAATCTGCACACTACTTTTTCACCTCATGCCTTGCTCGGGGTATGTAGGTCCATTTGTAAGGGTTTTGATTCTCTTCATATCCATATGCCATGTTTAATGATTCATTGGACGTTTTTCATTGATAAACTGTTGTGTTCATTTTCTTTCCTTTTGCATTTTTGTTTGTTTAAGGATGGCTATCCCTTACACACACCCACACTCACAAATACAGGTACCCATCCACTCCGGATTCTAAGGGTGACCATTCTGCTATATCCTTCAATAACTCTGAAGACTTGGTCAATCAGGCTGAGTATGAAGATGACGAAGATTGTGAAGTACCAGGAGAGCTAGCCAGACTTCTACAACAAGAAGAGAGGGCCATCTTGCCTCATGAAGAGTTGTTGGAAACTGTCAACTTAGGAACAGAGGAAGACTGGAAGGAAGTACAAGTGGGTGCCAATCTGGAACCAAGTGTCAAGGAGCGTTTGGTACAGATGTTAAATGAATACGTTGAAATCTTCGCCTGGTCTTATGAAGACATGCCGGGTTTAGACACAGATATTGTGGTTCACCGTCTCCCTACAAGAGAGGATTATCCACCGATCAAGCAAAAAGTCCGCCGAATGAGGCCCGACATGTCTGAGAAGATTAAAGCTGAAGTAATGAAGCAATTCAACGCTGGCTTTCTGGCTGTTACATCCTATCCACAATGGGTTTCTAACATCGTGCCAGTACCTAAAAAAGATGGCAAGGTCAGAATGTGTGTGGACTACCGGGATTTGAACAGGGCTAGCCCTAAAGATGATTTTCCGCTACCGCATATTGACATTTTGATTGACAACACAGCTCAGCACAAAGTGTTTTCCTTCATGGATTGATTCTCGGGCTACAACCAGATCAAAATGGCCCCCGAGGACATGGAGAAAACAACTTTTGTTACACAATGGGGTACCTTCTGCTACAAGGTGATGCCGTTTGGACTGAAGAACGCAGGGGCAACTTATCAGCGCGCCATGGTAGCTTTGTTTCATGATATGATACATCATGAGATCGAAGTTTACGTAGAAGACATGATAGCTCGATCACAAACAGAGGAGGAACACCTTGAGCATCTGCAAAAGCTGTTTGCCAGGTTGAAAGAGTACAAACTCAGGCTGAATCTAAGTAAGTGTACTTTTGGAGTTAGGTCTGGTAAACTTCTAGGATTTATTGTCAGCAACAAGGGAATTGAGGTCGATCCAGCAAAAGTGAAAGCAATACAAGAAATGCCTGCTCCCCGTACTGAAAAGGAGGTTAGAGGGTTCTTGGGGCGCTTGAACTATATTTCCAGATTCATCTCTCATCTGACGTCTACCTGTGAGCCAATTTTCAAACTATTGAAGAAAGATCAGGTAGTCGAATGGAACGACGATTGCCAAGCTGCTTTTGATAAGATCAAGGAGTATTTGCTAGAACCTCCTATTCTGATGCCACATGTCGAAGGAAGACCGTTGATCATGTATCTGACCGTCTTGGATAACTCAATGGGGTGTGTTTTGGGCCAGCATGACGAGTCTGGTCAAAAAGAGCATGCTATTTATTACCTTAGCAAAAAGTTTACCGACTGTGAGACTCGCTACTCACTGCTCGAGAAAACTTGCTGCGCTTTGGTATGGGCTGCTCGCCGACTAAGGCAGTATATGCTGACTCATACCACTTTGTTGATTTCCAAAATGGATCCTATCAAGTATATCTTCGAGAAGCCAGCTTTATCTGGAAGAATAGCTAGATGGCAAATGATCCTAACTGAGTATGATATCCTGTACACTACCCAAAAAGCTATAAAGGGGAGTGTACTAGCTGACCATCTAGCTCATCAAGCTATCGAAGATTATCAGTCCATGAGATTCGACTTCCCGGACGAGGACATCATGAATTTGGACAACATTGAAGGTAACAGACCGTCTGACGGACCTGAAAAAGGATCTCGATGGACCCTGTACTTTGATGGTGCTTCAAATGCACTTGGAAACGGTATCAGTGCGATACTCATTTCCCCGGAAGGTTGTCACACGCCTTTCACGGCCCGACTTTGCTTCAGCTGTACCAACAACATGGCTGAATATGAAGCTTGCATTTTTGGTCTCAAGGCTGCCATAGACTTGGGGATCAAATCTTTGATCGTATTTGGGGACTCGGCTTTGGTTATTAGTCAAATCAAAGGAGAGTGGGATACCAAACATCCTAATCTTATCCCATACAAAGAACATGTCCTGACATTGTTGCCTCATTTCGAGCAAATCACCTTCGAGCATTTCCCGCGAGAAGAGAATCAGCTTGCAGATGCTCTTGCCACAATGTCTTCCATGTTTAAACTCAACTGGGATAACGAGGCCCCCCAAATCACCATCGAGCGAATGGATGAACCTGCGCATTGTCATGAGATTAATACCGAAGAAGTAGTGGAACAACCTTGGTTTCACGAAATCAAAAGGTGTCTCCAGACTAGAGAATATCCCGAAGGAGCTTCCGTAAATGACAAGAAGTTCCTAAGGAAATTTGCTGCCAAGTTCTTCCTGAGCAACGACATCCTCTATAAACGCAGCCATGATTGTGTTTTACTCCGATGTGTAGACAAAGCTGAAGCAGAGCTAATCATGGCCGAGATACACAGTGGTACATTTGGCACCCACTTGAGTGGGCATACGATGGCTAAGAAAATTCTAAGGGCAGGTTATTACGGTCTACCATGGAAGCAGATTGCCATCAGCATTCCCGTACTTGCCGCAAATGTCAGGTCTACGCTGACAAGATTCATATTCCTCCTGTTCCTCTCAACATTCTGACAGCTCCTTGGCCATTCGCAATGTGGGGCATTGACATGATTAGAGAGATCAAGCCCACGGCATCCAACGGACATCGCTTCATCCTGGTTACTATTGACTATTTCACCAAATGGGTTGAAGCAGCTTCCTTCGCCTCTGTTACAAAGAATGTGGTTGCCCGCTTCATCAAGCAAAACCTCATATGCCGGTATGGTGTCCCCGACAGGATCATCACAAATAATGGTACAAATCTGAATAATACTATGATCACCGCTCTATGCGAACAGTTCAAGATTTATCATCACAATTTATCTCCCTATCGGCCGAAGATGAACGGTGCTGTTGAAGCTGCGAACAAAAACATTAAGAAGATCATTCAGAAAATGACAGTCACCTACAAAGACTGGCATGAGATGTTACCGTTTCCTCTGCACGGATACCGTACCACGACACGTACTTCAACCGGGGGAACCCCATTTTCTTTGGTATATGGCATGGAAGCCGTCCTACCCATGGAAGTTCAGATTCCTTCTTTAAGGATCATGAAGGACGCTGGTTTGAATGAAGATGATTGGATTCAGACCCGACTTGATCAACTCAATTTGATCGACGAGAAGCGACTCACTGCTGTTTTGCATGGTCAAACGTATCAAAAACGGATGATCAAGGCTTTCAACAAGAAAGTCAGACGTCAAGTATATCAAGTCGGAGATCTCGTAATCAAGCGGATTATCTTACCACAAAGTGATCCCAGGGGCAAATGGGCTCCTACTTACGAAGGACCATTTGTGATCAAGAGCATATTTTCTGGTGGCACAATGATTCTGACCACCATGGACGGCGACGACTTGCCGCACCCTACGAACGCAGACATAGTCAAAAGATACTACGCATAAAGTCACCCGACAAGTCGAAAACCCGAAAGGGCGGCTTGGGCAAAAATGGGCATCCCGGTGAACCGAAAACCCGAAAGGGCGGTTCAGGCAAAAATTAAGGATAAAAACGAAAAAAATCTGTACACCCGGCAAGTCGAAAACCCGAAAGGGCGGCTTGGGCAAAAAGGGGTTTCCCGGTGGATTGAAAACCCAAAAGGGCGATCCAGGAAAAAGTTAGGGAATTAAAGCCTATGACTATGTCTCATCGGATCACTTTAAGGACAATCTCTTCATCAACCAGCTCCAAGCTTCTGATCAATCCAGTCATCAGCAAACGAAGCATTTGAATGGACAAGATAATCAGAGTTGTGAAGGCTATAACAGAATGGGATCCCATAGAATTGTTGCACATAGCCATCTTTCTTTTGTATAAAATTTTCAATTCTTTACGATAACATCCTCTTACTAGGGTGTCTGTCTCCTTTGTACAAAGATACTCATAAAAAGTTAATACAAATACTTTTCCAAATACAGAAATTTGCTTTGTCTTCCTTTTTCTCTTTTGCACTTATGTTTTATTTGAGAAACGTCCAATGTTTTGTTAAATAGGCATATGCATTTGAACATAATCATTTTCCTTACAAACCAAGAAGAGATGATTGCAGATAGTTTAAGGGTACAGATAGGTATCTCGATACCCTTTCAGAAGAAATCCCCCGCAGATTTAAACTCCAAATTCCTCGGCAAAGTCAAAATCCAGAACTTAATTCCCCAAACAGAGTTAAACTTCAGGATCCTCAGCAGAAAAAGCTTTCTCAAAACTGATTTCCCCAGCCAGAGAGCCTTCCTGAATTCAATTCCCCACAAAGTTAAGTTTCAGTATCCCCAGTGGAGCCTTAAGAATCTGAAAATCCTATCTCCAGCGGAGCTAACACCTCCAACTATCAAATCCCCAGCGGAACCAGACTAGTGAACCTTCTCCCCACAGAGGTACCTCCCGTCAGATTGTAGATTCTCAGTCTTACTCCTCCAGCATGAGCCTCCCAGGTTCTGGACTCCCCAGTAGAGATCATCAGAATTCTCTAGCCCCGCAAGTCACCAAGGATTTTCAATCCCTAGCAGTGGTCCTAAGATCCCCAAACAATTGAAGATCTTGCATTCCTCAAACAGATTGAAGACTCTCATTCTCAATTCTTCACAGGATATTCAGATATTCCCCAATGAAGATCTCCTCAAGACAGTAATCCCTAGTAGATTGGCACACAACCCAAGCTCCTGATTCCCCAGCAGTAGTCAACAAGGATGGCTCAGCTTCAGCAATCAGAGATTCCTGCATTCCCCTGCAGCAGTCAATGATTCACTTTCCCCGGCAACGGTCAAGATTCTATTATCTTCGGCAATCCAGGATTCATCTATCCTCCACAAGACAGCTCATCAGCTTACATGCGCATTCATTACATTCATATCATAAACATTGATATAACATATATTGCATCATACATTTCATGCAACATAACTTTGTGTTTTAGCTAACATTTCATCCTTTACAGGATAAGATTAAAAGGCTATCATTAACAATTGTTCGGATACAGTATGGATACACCCCAAACAAGGTGGTCATTCTATTACTCATTCATAATTTCAAGTCAGATACAGTACAGATACACCCCAGACACGGCGGTCATTCTACTACTCATTCATAATACATCGATCAGATACAGACTAGATACACCCCAGACACGACGGTCATTCTATCTCTCATTCAGATTCGCTTATCCACCTCAAGGTCCAATGCATTCCAAGCACGGATACCATTCTGACCTTTACAACAGCAGTCTGATTCTCCCTAGTGCATTCGCCACGGAAGTCATTATGTCATTTATTTAGATCCCATTTACAGTTTCAGATACACTCTAGACACGGAAGTCATTCTGTTACTCATACGGATCTCAATCCCAGTTACAGTTTCAGATACACTCCAGACACGAAAGTCATTCTGCTACTCATACAAATCTCAACTTCAGATACAGTTCAGATACGCTCTAAACACGGTTGCCATTCTGTCACTCATTCAGAATTTGTCCCCAGCACACAGTTTCTCCATACAGATATTTCTCTGTTACCCAGATACAATACAGATACACTTCAGACACGACAGTCATTCTGATATTCATTCCAGATTCAAACACAGTTACAGCTCAGATACGCCCCAGATACGAAGGCCATTCTGTTGCTCATACAAACTCAGTCTCCAGATACAACTCAAATGCATTCCAGACACGGATACCATTTTGATCCTCATTCTTCTGACCAATCACATTGCAGTTCAACAAACCTTCCAGATGGCATCTTTAAGCCCATCCCCGACAAGATTCTGTCTCCCCTCCAGATGGCATCTTTAATCCCATCTCTAAATGGAATCTTTAAGACCATTCCCGCAACCATTGTTTGGACGAGTGCAAATTTAAGGGCACTCTAGTGTCCAATCTCCTTTTACCTTCGAGACGCGAAAGGCAAACTTGCCAATCTAACTCTTCAGGTTCAAGAAGATTGAAAAGGGGAAACTGTTGTACCCCAAAAGTTTCCCTCTCATTTCATCAACATTTTCTCATCATAAGACTCTTGGAGCTCAAGATCAAGTTAGGGTTTGCTTTGCTCAAGACCCCTCCTTGCACTGATGACCCCAAATTAGGGTTTGAGTTTGCAAAAGGATGTCTTGACCTAAAATGACAAAAGTGACTTTCATGCTTCATTTTGGACTCACAAGTTTATCCATACCAAGTTTCAAGCCTTGATTCCAATCTTTGCCCAATCAATTGGACAGTGGACCTAGAAATCAGCTGTATTAGGGAAAAAGTCAACTGTGGCCAGTTGACAGTCAAACCTCATGATTTTTGACCCACATCAACATATTGAACTCATATGAACCATTTGGTCAAGTTTGGATCACAATTCCACAAGAAAATTGATCAGATCACCAAAAGGGCAAAATGGTCATTTTTAGGGTTTTGACTGCACAAAGGCAATTTTTGACTGTTTGACCTAACCAATGGCAAACCAAGCTCATATATGGACTCAAGGACTCAATGGCATTGTCTTGACATATTCAACAAGTTCAAAAGATCCCAAATGCACAGGATTGACATATGAATTTTTCAGTCAACTGATCAAAATTTGACTGTATATTGAAAAGTCAAACTTTGACTTTTTGGTCAAAATCAAGTGCCAAGATTAATTTTTCATCAACACATGTCAAATTATGAAACTTGTTCATCAAGAAACCAAAAATTGCAATTTAGGGTTTAAAATGAAGAAATTTCATAACAGAAATTTTCCAAGTTATGAAATTTCCTAATTTTTTCCTAACTTTGTCCCATTTTTTCATCAAGAGGTAAATGGATTCAAGCAAAACTTAAAACATGAAAGTTGTAGTCCATTGCAAAATCTACAACTTTGATTCACAAAGTTTTTTCAAAAGAAGCTTGTAGCTCAAGTTATGATTTTTGGAATAGGGGTGCAAAACATTCTTAACTTAGAAAATTTTTGACCTATTTTAGGCAGGATTTTTGCCCAACTTCATGGCCACTTTTCACATGCTTCCACTTGGAATTTCAACTTGCATTACAAATATGGATTGTAGTACAAATTCAAAGCTTTCCAAATTGTCCAAGAACTTATCAAACACCCTTGTGGTTAAGGAGAATCGAATTTGCAAAGTTGGGCAAAATCCACTTTTGTTCTTGACCAAGGCATGTTCATACACTTTGCATTTTCAAACTCAGCATGGTTCAAGCTAGATTAAAGGTCTCTAATCCCACTCACACTCAATAATTAAATTCCAATCCATTGTGTTCTAGCATTATTTTGTTCATATAGTCATTACACAAAGAATTAACCTTTAAATGGAAAAAGCAAGTTTGCCATTTTGAAAAAGCAATGCTTTATGTCAAAGTTCATATCTTGGAAGTACAAGCAGATCTTTGAGGCACAAGTTTGTGGACAAATCCCTCTGATCAAGAAGAGGAAATGCAGCATGCTTGAGGGACCTGCATTGGCCTATAACCCAACTTGACTATCTTTGCTTATCTTAGAAGAAAACTTGCATATTGAACCATAACTCACATTCCTGCAAAGACCAACAAAAACAAACTTTGTAAACACATTTCATTCTCCCTAACTGACCTAAAGCACGACCAAAATACCCTTGACCCCTCCTCATACAGAAAATCACAGTTTTGTGGCAAAACAGGGCATAGGCTGCAACTTGAATCCCACAGTCCATTCCTGTCGTGCGTTTTGGCTAAAACCTCTTCAAACACATTCCCTACCATCCATTGAAGCTATTCCAAGCATTGAACTTGAACTGTAACATCCATAACCAAGGTTGCCATTTTCACTTTTCAGCCGTGCAGGTTGACTTCCATAGCTCGATTCAGTTAGTTTCAAAGCAAGCTAGAGGTTGGAGGAGCATCCTTGGACTTCAGGCAAGCTGTACAAATCCTCAAACTCCATTGAAGGTACCTCCATTGCTGCACACGACTCAAGCTGAACAAGTAAAATTTTGAACTTCTATCTCTCTATCCAGGCATAGTTAGGCTTAAGTTTGTGAAGAAAGCATGTTCTACTCATAGCCCTGAAGCCATCCATGTAGTTACTTTTCATTTATATTGTGTGTGCTGTGAGAATTTTGAACTTAAACATGGAAGAAAAGTTAGGTCAGAAATTGGGGGAGGATAAATTCTCTCTCATTTCTGAGAGTTAGAACAACTTTTTTATATGTTTGAAATCGTGACTTGAGGCTCTACATTATTGATGTTGTAAGTTTTTGTTAAAAGTCAAGGAATCAGGATCTGTGATTGACAAGAAGAAACGCGTGTTTTTGTTTCTGTTTGAATGGCTGGAGGTTGAAGACAAGCCACTTGGGCTGGGCCTGAGTTGTTTTTCTGTTTGCACCACTTTTCTCATTTTGCACCCCCTTGGCCCATTGTATGATATTTTGATTATTTTTGACTTTTTAGTTTTTCTTCTGACTTGATATTTTTTGTCAACACATAAAAAACATTAAAAATATTTTTTCACATTATTTTATATTTTTTTGGCATTTATTTGTTTATTTAAACATGTGCATGTAAATAAATATATATATATTTTGATTTAAGACACTAAAAAATAATGCAAAATATATTTATTTTCAGTTATTATTTTATTTTTACTTTTTGAAAACATTTTCTCAAAATATACTTTTTTTGGTAAATAATAAATATTTTATTTTTATACATATTTAGTTTATTAAATATACATAAATATACTTGTACATATTTATTAGAATATTTAGGACAAAAACATGAAAATAATACTCTTTTCTTTTTATTAATATTTGACATCAAAAAATACTTTTTGTAATATACTTTTTATTTTTGTACATAATTGATAAATATTAACAAGTAAAATACCATTTATTCAAAAAATTAGGGTTTTACCCTAAAACCATAAAAATATCAAAAATTAACCTTTTTCATTTTTGTTTATATTTTACATTGAAAAAATACTTTTACATACATAAAAAACCATTTTTTGTGCATAATACATTTTTGCATTTTTTATCTGTATTTATTCAATTATTGTATAATTAAATTATTTGTCTATTCAATATGGATATAATATTCTAGATTTAACTTCTTGCTAAATATCCCTCATTCAAACATTTGTACCCCCATCCCCATAATTATGTTGTAATAATTTAGGATTTTAATTTTCCGCATTTAAAAGCTTTCCAATTATGCCATGATAGACCTAGGATTTGTATGCAAAAATCAAATAACAAATAGCTTGACCTAATTCAAAGACAAAAAGCATGAAAATGAACAACACCAATCACACTTGCACCCTTAGGGTTACTCCACTTGTTGCCTTCAAAAATGGGCCATGCTTGCATGTTGAGTGTCTTTGGCCAAACAAAAACAAATCTAATGATCATAGTCCCTCGATGACGTTTTCTCAAGTTGCCTAAAAATGATCAAGTCCCTTAAAGGAAAAGTTGCCAAAGACACTTGGCACCATTGCATTCATGGTCTAAATAATGACCCGCGCCCGTCCCGTTAACATCCTAACACAAGATTGTCCACCAAATACAATGGTGGAACAATACTGTTAAAAGGGTTAAAACACAGGGAAAATCTTTGAGTAAATTTATGGGTAGACAACTCTTAGTTACTTGATCAAACTTGCAAAACAAAACCTTGCCTACTTTCAAAATACTCTTCACAACACAATTTCAAAACAAACTTTCAAAACATTGAAAACTTTTCAAAAGACAAATACACCTTTGTATACATTCAAACATGGATCATTACAAAGGTTGCCACCACCATGGCCTCTTTTCAAAATATCTTTCAAAACACACACAAAGCACCATTTCAAACAATTGAAAGCACCATTTCAAACAATTGAAAATACAAGGCAAGTGATCTAAGCAAGTAACTAAGAGCCCATGGATAACCATGGATAGAAAGGGTGCTAATACCTTCCCTTTCTATAATCTACTCCCCGAACCCAAGAAAACATCTCAAAGGTTTTTGCTGTGCTTTTTAACCTTTCCTTAGGATAAAATAAAAAGTCGGTGGCGACTCTTGCTAAACCGAAACATTTGCGAAAACAAACGCAAAACCTCAAGTCAGTTCTCCCACCGTATCACAGAACTGGCGACTCTGCTGGGGATACTGTTTAAAAGTGGAGTAACCTTAGGGCTTAGATCACCCTCTTGCATGACTAATTGTTTGCTTTGATTGCTTTATATTTTGGTTCTCTTGTTTGGGCTTGAAATCCTACACCCGGATTTTGGGAAACATTCATAGATAGCAATACGTTGTGGAAACTGTGCGGGGTATACCGACACGGTTGAAGCAATAGCTATATTAGTGCGACATATTTGTGAGTACCGGTAACCCTTGAGTTCAATCAAGGAGAGTACGGGGCCGCTGAGTGATGTCACTAAGCACTAATGACCTAGAACCTTACTTGACCATCTTGGCCTTTTATTAGGGGTAGTGAGATGACCGGCTTTGGTGCAGTCCGAAGTTGGTAGATACTCGATACTACACTCATTGAGGGTTGTTTTCTTGGAATATTTTGGTCGCTAGTTAAGTGGCTAAACCAAAACAATGAACATGGAAAACAATCCAATGATATTGAGCTCCTTAGAACCCGGTTACTATTTATAGGACAGGTTTTTAAGCCAACTACACTCAAGAGGGTACTTACCTATGAAACCCCATGCAAGCCTGAAACTAGGGTTTTGTGTGACTTGCTTGTACATATGTTTGTGCATACATCATGAACATCATAAAGCATCATATGCATCCACTAACCATTTCAAGGGTTTGGATCTTCATCTTTGTTCTTGTTTTGTAGGTCATGGAAATTCTTCGCAGGAAAACTATCCAAGTCAACCTTGTGAGAATCCCTCCTCAACTCAAGGAGCTTACATCCAGAATTCCAGAAAGCTCTCTCTTCAGTGAAAGACATGGTAGACTGCTCAGCCTAGTCAACACCAACATTGAAGAGGACATGGTGAAAGTGTCGTTCCAATTCTTTGACCCCCTTCACCACTGTTTCACATTCCCCGACTATCAATTGGTGCCCACTTTGGAGGAATTTTCTTAACTCTTGAGAATTCCTATTCTTAATCAACTACCCTACAACGGTATGGAAAAAGAACCAAAACCTGAAGATGTTGCTCAAGCACTACACTTGCAACCATCTGACATCAAGGGGCATTGGGAAACTAGAAGTGGTGTCAAAGGCTTTTTGGCAAAATTCTTGTTTGAGAAGGCACAAGAGTGTTGGAATTCCTTGGATCTGCAAGCCTTTGAGGAAATTGTGGCACTCCTTATTTATGGGTCGATCTTGTTCCCAAATCCTGACCAACTTATAGATGTCAATGCTGTCAAGATTTTCCTATCCAGGAATCCCATACCTACATTGCTTGGGGACATCCTCCACTCATTTTACACACGAACAATGAGGAAGAGAGGTGTCCTCATGTGCTGTACTCCTCTCCTTGCAAGGTGGTTTATTTTGCACCTTCCACAATCTGTTTTGAAGAATGACCAAGGCTTAAGGTGGTCACAACGGTTGATGACCCTCACACACTCTAATGTACATTGGTGTTCTCGGTCCAGAGAAAATGTCATCATCGTCGATCATTGTGGAGAGTTTCCTAATGTTCCATTACTTGGCATTAGGGGAGGCATTACCTACAACCCTTGTCTAGCTTTGAGACAATTTGGATATGCACGGAAGGATGGCCCTCATGACATGCTGATTCCTGACCTAGTTTTTGACTTCGACAACGATGCGCAAGGACTTCGCCAAAGATTCATCAGAGCTTGGAGGATGCCCAACAAGGTAGATAGCAAGACACTAGGGCACAAGAACTCCATCCCTCTTGAGCCTTATCTCAAGTGGGTACGAACCCGAGCCCATAGTCTTATGATGCCTTACCCTCATATTCTCCCTTTGATTAAAGAGCCTGTTAAGGAAGGAGAGGTTCCCTACACCATCCTATATCCTGACATGCCAACATCATGGGAGGAGATGCAAAAGAGTTGGATCCAACTCAAGGAGGAACGGAATACTTTTGAAGCCAGCTTCTACACCAGTGAGAAGAAGGTTTTGGAGCTTACCCACCGACTTCATGAGGAGGAGACCCTCAACACTTACATCGCACCAAAGAGGATGTGCAGCGTCTTTTTACCTTATGAAGTTTTTGTAATATTTGGCCCATGGGGCATTTATGTACTGATAAAATTTCTTCTTATTAATATGACGTGTGTTCTTTTTGTTTGCAACAATTTTGAACTTTTAAATCCTTGAATGCATTGCATGAATAAACATATCATTCATCATATGCATAAGAAGGTCTCCACACCAGGTTTCCTTATCTTTCTGCTGTTTATTTCAGTAAGATGGATCTCGAACAGACGGTCAAAGATCTGCAGTCACAAAACTCACAGTTTCAACAGCTCCTAATGACCTTGGCAAAGGGTCAGGAGGATCTAAAAACACTGCTTGGGAACAAATATCCAGAAAAAGGAAAAAAGAAGAAAAAGAGAGTTGGGGTAGCTACACTGGGAAGAAGGTTTGAGAATAAAGCTAGAAGAGTTCTTGAATTTCCCTTCGCATCTGAGGAGGAAACCAGTAAGGGAAAAGGAGCTGCACTAACTTCTGAGTCTGAGGCTGAAGAGGAAGAGGTTAAGGAAGATGAAGACTACTCAGAGCAACAATATCCGCCAGCGGACGACAAGTACAAAAACCTGGAGGATAGACTAATAGCTATGGAGATGCAAAGGGTTCCTGGGTTAGATTTTGAAGATTTGGGTTTGATTGCTAGAATTGTGATCCCTCCGAAGTTTAAGGTGCGAATTTTTGCAAAGTATGACGGGCTGTCCTTCCCAAAGATGCACCTGAGATCATATGTCCGAAGAATTCAACCTCATACATCCGACAAAAATCTTTGGGTACACTTCTTCCAGGATAGCCTGTCTGGTACACAACTAGATTGGTTTTACAAGCTTGAGAGGTCAGAGGTACGTAGTTGGGAGGATTTGGCAGCTTCCTTTTATCGCCAGTATCAATATAACTCTGACTTGGCGTCAACCCGTACTCAGCTACAAAGTATGGGAATGGCCTCAAATGAGGGATTCAAGGAATACGCCCAGAAATGGCGCGACTTGGCCGGAAGAGTGCAGCCACCTCTTTCTTATAGGGAACTAGTTGATATGTTCTTGGGGACCCTATCTGGCCCGTTCTTCAACCATTTGATCGGGAGCTCTTCTGCAGGGTTTACTAAATTGATTCTGACTGGCGAACGGGTGGAAGCTGGTATTAAGAATGGGAAGATTCAAAGGGATGCCTCTGCATCTACAACTGTTAAAAAGTCATTTCCAGCCAAAAAGGAGGCAGCTGTTGTGTACTCTCAGAAGGGGACATGAAGAACTGAGCACCGGCCGACTGTGGGGGCCGTGATGATTCAAAATTCATCAAATGATCAGCCTCGTAACAATCAGTCCATACCAAATCGGAAACGGGTAGAACGGCCACAACGGCAGTTCACCCGCATCAATATGACACCTGCACAAGTTCTTCCCCATTTGTTGAAGTTGAATCTAACTGGTTTAAAGGAGGCACCGAAAAACCCTAACACCACATCTCCATACTATCATGCCAATGCCAAATGTGCCTACCATTATGATAGCACCGGACATGACACCAACAGTTGTTGGGCCCTAAAGAATAAAATTCAAGACTTGATAGATGCAAAAGAGGTCGAGTAATAGTGTAGGTTTATACTTCCGCACTTTATATTTTGTACATATTAATTGCTAGTAACTAGGCATGTATGAAAAGACTAATAACAAAACGTTAGCAAACCTAACACAAAAGATAAAAAATAACTTAATTGAATCAATTGCACATAAGCACCTCTAAGGTACGTCCACTTTGGTTACCTTCGGAAATAAAGCAGTCATGTCCCTCAAAACGGGGGCGCTTTAGCAAAGACCAATAAAATCAAAAGATCATAGTCCCTCGATGACCCTATAGTTGCCTCTCGGTAAATGATCTAGTCCCTAAACAAAATTGCTAAAGCGTCTCCACAAGTTTCCTTCGTGAATGTAACGTCCCTTCGATGTCCCTCATACATCCAACGACATGGCTACCTACTCTCTAATAGTAGGATAGCACTGTCTAAAGGATAGGAGGAAAAGAACTACCTTTTCGAGTACAAAGTAGATAGCTATTAGAAATTTGCTCAAAACATATTGCACTTACACAAATACTACTTTTTAAAAACAATTTTCAAAACACTTTGTATACTTATCCACTATCCCGAGAAACATTACAAAGTTCGTCGTACTAAGGCATTCTCAAAAAATTTTCAAACACACAAAGCACAAAGGTATTTCAAAATGAGAAAACCTCTAAGAGCCCATAGATAACTACATATGGAAAGGGTGTTAACACCTTCCCTTTCCATAATCTACCCCCCTTACTCAGAAAATCTCGAAAAGTTCTTTTTCTGTTCTTTTCACCCTTTCCTTAATTTGGATAAAAGAAAAGTCGATGGCGACTCTTGCTTACTGCAACATTTGCAAACACAAAATGCAAAAACCAGTATTAACAGTCGGTTCTCCCACCGTATCACAGAACTGGCGACTCTGCTGGGAATTATAAAAAAAGTGGGGTTACCTTAGAGTTAGTTCATTTTAAAACTATTTTTATTGCTTGCTTTGTATGCTTTATCCTTGGAGGGTTTGTTTGGGTTGTTACTATAGATCCTACACTTGGATCTGGGGCACCTTTTAGGTAAGTAGAAATAGATCGTGGAAACTGTGTGGGGTATACCGACATGGTTGAAGCGATAGCTACGTTGATGTGACACTTTCGTTGGTATTTGTATACCGACATGGTGTCATGAAGCATTAACAGACCTTAGAACCTTTAATTGAACAACTTGGCCATTATGAAGTAGTGAGATAACCGTCTTTGGTGTAGCTCGAAGTCAGTTGATACTCGATACTACACTCATTGAGATTTGACTCCCGAGTTTTGTTTGGTGGCAAGTGAATTGTCTATCAGAATGAAACTTGTGGGAAAGATCAGTAATATTGAGATCCCTTAGAACCCGGTTACTATTGATAGGAAAGGTTGAGCCAACTAAACATCAAGAGGGTACTTACCTGAAAACCCATGCAAGCCTTAAACCTAATGTCTTTGTGTGATTTGCTTGTGCTTGCTATATTTGTGTTTTCTTAGCATAATAATGATATCACAACATCATAACATGGCATATCATACTAACCATTTCAAGGATTTTTAGGGCTTATCTTTGTGTTGTTTTGTAGGACATGACATCCACTTGCAGGAATATTGTCCAAGTCAACCTCATAAGGGTACCTCTTTAACTCAAGGAATTAGCATCCAGGGTTCCTGAGAGCTCTCCATTCACTGAAAGACATGGTCGACTTCTCAATCTGGTCACCTCAAACCCTAATGAAGAAATGTTGAAGGTTCTCTTTCAGTTCTTTGACCCTTTACATTACTGCTTCACCTTTCCTGATTACCAATTGGTGCCCACTATAGAGGAGTTTCCTCAGTTATTAGGGATGCCCACCCTTGATCAGCTACCCTTTAATGGTATGGAAAGAGACCCAAAACCTGAAGAGATTGCTCATGCTCTGTCTTTACAACGGTCTGATGTAGTGGCAAATTGGGAAACAAGAAGAGACGTCAAAGGGTTTCTAGCTAAGTTTCTTTTTTAGAAGGCTCATCATTTTTGGGACACCCTGGATTTACAAGATTTTGAAGAAGTTTTGGCCCTTCTAATCTAAGGGATGGTACTATTTCCTAATCTAGAATAACTCATAGATGTGAATACGGTCAAGGTTTTTCTGTCTCATAATCCGGTGCCTACTTTACTTTGAGACATCCTACACTCTCTGCATACCCGCACTGTAAAGAGAAGAGGGACCATGCAGTGTTGTACTCCTCTGTTGGCTAGGTGGTTTATTTTGCACCTACCACGATATGTGTTGAAGAATGAGCAGGGCTTGAGATGGTCTAGTAGGTTGATGTCCCTCACACATTCCAACATTAATTGGTGTCCTTGATCCTTGGAGAATATTACCATCATTGACCGCTGTGGAGAATTCCCTAATGTCCCTCTCCTAGGAATTAGGGGAGGAATCACTTATAATCTTTGTTTGTCATTGCGACAGTTTGGTTATGCTAGGAGGGAGGGTCCTCATGAAACACTTGTCCAAGGAATCATATTCGACTATGAGAATGATGTTCAGGGCTATCGCCAGAGGTTTATAAGAGCTTGGGGAATGGTGAACAAAGTTGATAGCAAAACATTGGGGCATAAGAACTCCATTCCTTTAGAGCATTATCTTGAGTTGGTATGAACCCATGATTAAGGTCTCAGGATGCCTTATGATGCCACTCTACCCATCATCATGGAGCCCGTTGCTGAGGGAGACACTTCTTACATTGTTCTTCATCCTGACATGCCGACTAACTTCGAGGAGTTACAAAAATCCCGGATTCAACTCATAGAGGAACGAGATACATTTGAAACCCAATTCTACGCCAGCGAGAAGAAGGTTTTAGAGCTCACCAGGCTACTTCACGAAGAGAAAAGTATAAATGCCTACATTGCACCAAAGAGTATGCGCTTGTGGGAAACTTGAGTCCCTCTTTTCTTTGAGAATTCATTTTTGATTTGTTACTGTAAGCCCAAGAGGCATCATTGTAACTGCTTAAACTTCCTAATGCAATTAACATTTGTTTTCCTTTTGGCTAAACAAGTTTAAGTCTTAGAAATCCTTGAAAACATTGCATACATATATCATACATATCATTACATAAATAGGTTTCAAGACAGGCTTCTTATCTTCTTCGCTGTTTATTTTAGCTATGACTCTTGAACAAACAGTCAAGGAACTTCAGAAACAGAATGCCCAATTCCAAGAAATGTTCCTGAATCTGGATAAGGGACAAGAAGATTTGAAAGCTCTGATTGTCAAGGACAAGAAGAAGAAAAAGAGGCCAATGGGTGTTCTAAATTTGGGAAAAAGGTTCAAAGGACCAGTGAAACAAGTTTCAGAGCTTGTAACTCCATCAAGAGAGAGAGAGAGAGAGAGACAATCAGGAAGGAGAGCCAAGAGAATAAGACCACAATACAAGGAAGTCTGAAGAAGATGAACATGACTATTCTGAGGAGCAGTATGCTCCTGCTGACGATAAATACAAACAGCTGAAGGATCGGCTCAATGCCATGGATATCCAAAGGGTACCCGAGTTGGATTTTGAAGATCTAGGACTGGTCTCAGGGGTGGTCATCCCTTGGATTTTCAAGGTCCCTACATTTTCTAAGTACGGCGATGTCTCTTGTCCTCAGTTGCATTTGAGGTCGTATGTCAGAAAAATTCAGCCCCACACTACTAATAGGGATCTGTGGGTACACTTCTTCCAGGAAAGTTTG
Organism: Vicia faba; assembly: GCA_948472305.1. Taxonomy (NCBI): domain Eukaryota; kingdom Viridiplantae; phylum Streptophyta; class Magnoliopsida; order Fabales; family Fabaceae; genus Vicia; species Vicia faba. The sequence goes on along the minus strand of OX451740.1, from coordinate 523,901,335 downwards.
GCAGGGACTCAGCTGGAATGGTTCTATCAACTAGAAAGAACCAATGTGCGTAATTGGGAAGATCTAGCAGCTACTTTCTACAAGCAGTACCAATATAATGCTAACCTCACCCCGACTCGTACATAGTTGTAAAGTATGTCTATGGGTTCCGGCGAGGGTTTTAAGGACTATGCCCAAAAATGGAGAGACCTTACGGGAAGAGTCCAGCCTCCGTTGTCTGATAGGGAGTTGGTGGAAATGTTCTTGGGCATATTATCCGGGCCATTCTTTAACCACCCGATTGGGAGTTCTTCTGTTGGGTTTACTGAATTGATCTTGACTAGCGAACGGGTAGAAGCCGACATTAAAAGTGGTAAAATACAGAGAGATGCATCCTCCAGTACTGCAAAGAAACCATTCACAGGGAAGAAGGAGGCCAGTGCTGCTTATGGCCAAAGAAATATTAACAAAACTGAGCATCGTCTAACGTTAGGGGCTGTTATGATTTCCTATCCTGCATCAAACCGGCAATAGAATAATCAGTCCAGGACAGATAAGCCAAGGAGACAGTTTACCCGAATCAACATGACCCTATCCCGGGTTCTACCACACCTACTGAAATCCAATTTTGTTACCCTGAAAGAGGCTCCCAAAAACCCCAACACTGCATCTCCTCGCTACAATCCCAATGCTCGTTGTGCCTACCATTCTGAAACTCTTGGGCATGATACAAACGATTATTGGGCTTTAAAGAATAAGTTGCAAGACCTTATTGACACAAAGGAGGTTGAATTTGATCTCCCTGAGACTCCCAACGTCATAACTGCACCTATGCCAAAACATGGCTCGTGAATCAATGTTATTGATGTTGTCTTTACCACAGAAGATGCTGACGGTAGCTATGACCTAGACAAGTGGTTCTTCCCAACCATCAGCGATGGACTCATCAATTGGGAGGCTAAAAACTTTATGCCGATTACTTTTATTCAGGAGTAATGATCTTTTTTTTGGTTTTTGGATATGTAATAAATGAATAATACAAACTCTAAGACCTTGTAACTTATAAGAGGCGCAATGGTTTATTTGTGAGGGTTATCATGTTCCATTTTCATATGTCATTAATAAAGCATTGGATGTTTTTTACATACAAATTTTGCGCTCTCTTCCTTTCTTTTCTGCTTTTTACTTTATCAAAAATATATATGCTCTTACACACACTCACATATCAAACTACAGATCCACATCCACTATCGATCCCATCGATAACGATTCTGCTATTGCTCATTATGACTTTGAAAATCCGATCAACCAAGCCGAGGACGAAGGTGAGAAAGATTGTGAGGTACCAGGAGAGTTTGCCAGACTGTTACAACAGGAAGAAAGGGAAATACAACCTCATGAGGAGCTAGTTGATACAGTGAACTTGAGTACTAAAAACGACAAAAAAGAAGTCAAGGTAGGTGCTAACTTGGAGCCCAGTGTCAAACAATGGTTAACACAAATGCTACATGACTATGTTGAAGTTTTTGCCTGGTCGTACAAAGACATGCCGGGACTTGACACTGATATTGTGGTTCATCACCTACCTATAAAAGAGGACTTCCCTCCAGTGAAACAAAAGGTTCGTCGTATGCGGCCGGATATGTCAAAAAAGATCAAGGCTAAAGTCATGAAACAATTCAATGTTGGTTTCTTAGTTGTCATGTCCTATACACAATGGGTTTCTAATGTTGTTCTAGTGCCTAAGAAGGACGGTAAGGTACGTATGTATGTGGATTACAGAGACTTGAACAGGGCAAGCGCCAAGGATGACTTCCCGCTTCCCCACATTGATGTTCTGGTTGACAACACCGCACAACATAAGGTATTCTCCTTCATGGATTGTTTCTCTGGGTATAATCAGATCAAGATGGCACCTGAAGACATGGAGAAGACAACCTTCGTCACACAGTGGGGCACTTTCTGTTACAAGGTTATGCCATTTGGGTTGAAGAACGCTGGGGCAACCTATCAATGAGCCATGGTAGCTTTGTTCCACGATATGATCCATCACGAGATAGAGGTCTACGTGGATGATATGATATCCATATCTTAGACTGAAGAGGAACACGTTGATGACCTACATAAGCTATTTGTCTGGATGAAGAAATACAAATTGAGGTTGAATCCGAATAAGTGTACCTTTGGGGTAAGATTTGGTAAGCTTCTGGGTTTCATTGCCAGTAACAAAGGCATTAAAGTGGATCCTGCAAAGGTCAAAGCTATACAAGAAATGCCAACTCCTCGCACTGAGAAGGAGGTTATAAGATTCTTGGGACGCCTAAACTATATTGGCAGGTTCATTTCACATCTGACCGCTACTTGTGAACCAATCTTCAAATTACTGAAGAAAGATCAAACAATGAAGTGAAATGACGATTACCAATATGATTTTGACAAAATCAAGGAATATCTCCAAGAGCCTCCAATTCTGATGCCACCAGTTGAAGGAAGACCTTTGATCATGTACTAAACGGTATTAGAGAACTCAATGGGGGTGTGTGTTGGGGCAGCATGACGAGTCTGGTCGAAAAGAGTATGCAATATACTACCTTAACAAAAAATTTACCGATTGTGAAACAAGATACTCACTACTCGAGAAAATTTGTTATGCTTTGGCATGGGCTTCTCGCGGACTAAGACAATATATGTTGAATCACACTACCATGTTGATATCTAAAATGGATCATATCAAGTACATTTTTTAGATCTCCAGAAGAATAACAAGATGGCAAATGATCCTGACCGAATATGACATTCAGTATATAACCCATAAGGAAATTAAGGGAAGTGTACTAGTTGATCATTTGGCTCATCAGGATGTGGATGACTACCAATCCATGAATTTTAAGTTCCCGGATGAGAACATCATGTTAGTAATTGATTGTGAAGAACCTGGACCGGATGAAGGACCTGAAAAAGGATCCCGATGGACCACGGTTTTTGAAGGAGCGCCCAACGCGCTTGGAAATGGCATTGGTGCTGTGATAATATCTCCTAAGGGTTGTCATACTCCTTTCACTACCAGGTTATGTTTCAATTGTACCAACAATATGGCTAAGTATGAAGCATGTATCATGGGTCTCAAGGCTGCAATCTATTTAAGGATCAAGTTCTTAAGTGTGTTTGGAGACTCGGCTTTGGTAATCAGCCAGATCAAAGGAGAATGGGACACGAAGCATCCTAATCTCATCCCATACAAAGAACACGTGTTGACACTAATCTCATACTTTGAAGAAATTACCTTTAAGCATTTTCCACGAGAGGAAAATAAACTAGCGGACACGTTAGCTACAATGTCATATATGTTCAAGGTCAGGTGGGATAATGAGGCTCCTCAGATCACCATTGAGAGGATGGACGAGCTAGCATACTGTCACGAGATTGGTATTGAAGAAGTAGTGGACAAGCCTTAGTTCCTTGAAATCAAAATATATCTCAAACTCCAAGAGCATCCTAAGGGAGCTTCGTTCAATGATAAGAATTTCCTAAGAAGGTTCTCTGCTAAGTTCTTTCTCAGTAACGGGATCCTTTACAAGCGCAACCACGACTCTACCTTGCTTCGGTGTGTAGACAAGAATGGGGCAAAAAGGATTATGACTGACTTACACGAAGGTACCTTTGGCACTCATTGCAGTGGACACTCAATGGCTAAAAAGATCCTACGGGCAGGATACTACTGGTCCACTATGGAAGCATATTGTTATCAACATTCACGGACTTGTCACAAGTGCCAAATCTATGCTGATAAGGTGCATGTGCCTCTAGTTCCTCTAAACGTCCTAACCGCTCCCTGGCCATTTGAAATGTGGGGCACCGACATGATTGGGGAAATTAGACCTGCAGCTTCTAATGGGCACCTCTTCATCCTGGTTGCCATTGATTACTTCACGAAGTGGGTCGAGGCAGCTTCATTCGCTTTTGTTACCAAGAACGTTGTGGCTCGATTCATCAAACATAACATTATTTGTCGGTATGGTATTCTAGAAAGAATCATTACAGATAATGGTACCTCAATAACACTATGATCACCGAGCTTTGCAAGCAATTCAAAATCCAGCATTATAACTCTTCTCCCTACCTGCCGAAGATGAATGGCGTTGTTGAAGATGCTAACAAAAACATCAAGAAAATCATACAGAAGATGACGGTGACATATAAAGATTGGCATGAGATGTTACCATTTTCTCTTCATGGTTACCGCACCATAATGTGCACATCAACATGGGCAACTCCTTTCTCTTTGGTATATGGTATAGAAGTTGTCCTGCCCATTGAAGTCCAGATCCCTTCCTTGAGAATCATGAAGGATGCAGGGCTGAATGAAGAAGAATGGGTCCAGACTCAACTTGACCAGTTAAACCTGATTGACGAGAAAAGGAGCATAGCTGTCTACCATGGTCATATGTACCAAAAATGCATGATCAAAGCTTTTAACAAGAAAGTCAGACGGCAGGTATATCTATCTGGTGACCTGGTAATCAAGCACATTATACTGCCACAAGGTGATCCCAGGCGCAAATGGATTCCCACCTACGAAAGGCCACTTGTGATCAAGAATATATTTTCTGGTGGAGCCATGATCTTAACTACTATGGACGGTGATGACCTTCCACACCCTGTAAACACGGACATAATTAAAAGATACTACGCGTAAACAAAGACCCGCTAGGTTGACTGGCCTATAAAAAAATAAGGGCATCCCAGCGAACCAAAAAGGGTTCGGGTAAAAATTAGGGATATACATAAAAAAAATATGTACACCTGGCAAGTCGGAAACCTGAAAAGGCGACTTGGGCAAAAAAGGGTATCCCGGTGGACTTAAAACCTGAAATGGCGGTCCAAGCAAAAGTTAGGGATTTAAAGCATATAACTATGTCTTGTTGGATCACCTTACGGCTAATCTTCAGTATCAACTATCAAGCTTAAAGCGGTACTAATCAATCCAATCAGCTTCGGACAAGCAGCAAAAGTGATGAGATGCTCAAAGACATAAAGGCAATAGCAGAATGGGAACCCAATGGGATTATCACACAAAGTTGTCTTCCTTTGTATATTCTTTTTGTATAATTTCCATTCTTACGACAACATTCTCTTACTAGGATGTCTGTCTCCTTGTACAAAAACGCTTATTTCAAATTAATACAAAACTATCCCGTTGAAAGTGTAAAACTTCTGTTTTTTATTTTTCAATTTTGTGTGCGAAAACGTCCAGTGATTATTTTTGAACATATGCATTTGAATATGATTATTTATCACAAATACACGCATAAAAACGGAAAGACAATTGCTAATGACTTTAAGAAACTGGACAATATATAAGGGCCACCCACAAGATCCCCGCAGATGTCTTCCTTGCGGATGACTTCCCCGGCAGATACCTTCTCCAGCAGGTACCGAGGTACAAATGTCCTACTACAAGGTCACTGCCATATTCTCAGTATGCAGCCTAATGGTGTCAAGTTCTCATATCCCCAGCAGAGCAAGAATCTCCAATTACTGCTCCCAAAAAAATCCCCAGTGAATTCGCCAAGCTTCTCAGGATTCCCCAACAGGATTTCAACAAAATCCCGAAGCAGTTTATGGAGTTCACCTTCCGCAACAAAATTTTATAAATCTCAAGTAGTTTATAAAGCCTTATCCCCAATAGAGTTTATTTCTCTAGCTACGGAAGCTCATCCCCCAGTGGAGTTTATTTCTCCAAATTGGTGAAATCTTCCAATAGAACTCTTCCCCTCGGAAAAATCATTCTCAAAGAGAAGTCGAAGATCTTCGGCAGAGAAAGGGAATCGACAACAAAACTATCTCCATTCACTATCCCCAGCGGAAATTGAAGAATCACTTTCTTCACTCACCAACAACAGTCAGGGATTTATTTTCCCAGACAAAGATACTGTGCAACAACATTACATATTTATACGTCATGGCATGTGCATACAAATACATATATCATAATCTCATTTATTTTGAGAGCATCATGCAATTCATACATTATGACATCGCACGAAACTGATTTTACCTTTTCAGGTTAAATTAAGCAGACAGACAAACACTATTAACTTTTACAGCAGGTCAAAGATTAATGCCTGAAACCAGACGGGGAAACTATCTGGACGACCAAGTGGTATGCACTCCCAAAATAAGACATGTTTACCAACAAAACAACAGGCCCCAGATTAATGCCCGAAACCAGATGAGGAAACTATCTATGTGACCAATAAAACAAGTTCTAGATTAATACCTGTAACAAGTCAGGAAAACTATTTGTGGACAAACGACTATGGATTAATACCTGTAACAATCCAGGAGAACTATCTACATGAAGAGATTGAAGATTAATACCTGTAACAAGCCAGGAAAACTATCTTTCTTTCTCAGATTAGAGATTAATACCTGTAACAAGCGAGGAAAACTATCTACATAAGGAGGTTGAAGATTAACACCTGAAACCAAACGGAAAATTATCTTTCTTTCTTAGGTAAGAGATTAATACCTGTAACAAGCCAGGACAACTATCTCAATGACCGACAATTTTCAAATTCCAGATTAATACCTGAAGCCAGACAAGACAACTATATGCGAACAACTGATTTGTAGATTAATTCCTGGAACCAGACAGGAAAACTATCTATGACCAGACGAAGCAATCTTATACGGGTTCCTTCTCATATAACTTCGGGTGCAGACTAACACGTACTTGTCCTGAAACAGCCATACACAAGCTCTTTCTAATACATTTCCAGATAACGGTTAATTCCATTATCCCCAGCAAATCACTGGAAACCTGGACTTCAACCAAAATACAATAAACTATCATCTCTCCAAAGATAACTCTTCAGCAGAGCCTTGGACAACTGAAGTTCTCAGACTCTATTCCCCACAGAGTTTTCCTCAAATAGGAGAACAACAGAAACTCACATTCCCTAACGGATTCATCCCCAGACAGCAGGAACAGGAAACCCCAAAGGGATCATGTGTGGAATTAGCATCTACTTTGGATGGAATCCTTAAGCCCATCTCCGACAACTCTATGTCATCTTATCCAAATGGCATCTATAAGCCCATTCCCGATATCATCAACCATCAGTGTTATTTCATGCGAGTGTAAATTTCTGGGCACTCTAGTGTTCAATCATCTCCCACCTTCAGATCACGAAAGGAAGACAAGCCAATCTAAATCCTCAAGTTTAAGAAGATTGAACATGGGCAGCTATTGTACCCCAAAATTTTCCCTCTCATATTTCCCCATGTTTTTTCTCTTACATAGGTGATTACACACACTTGATTAAAGAAAAATAATTTTTTTGAAGATAAACAAGGTATTTCGATTGGCATGAACAAGGTGTCTTTTGATTGACATTTTGACAGTCTTCGATTGAGCGCCTAACCTCATCCAAGCTTTCCTCAAATTTCCAAGCTTTGATTGAAGCCTTGGTCTTTTACTTGTTTGCTATATACCAACTTCGATTGGGCATATGTTTCCTTTGAAATAACCTCCTTTGATCCAAAGGGGAAGGGCCTCTTGTTAGTTCTCCTTCGATTGCACCATTGGCTTTGCATGCTGGCTTGATTCAAAAATGCAATGGCTACCTGCATGCAAGCTGGATTCCTACTTCATTTAGGCATTTGGTCTCTTTGGAGCAAGCTTAATTCTTATTTCGACTGGGCATTTGTTTTCCTTGGAGCAAGCTTGATTCCTGCTTCAAATAGGAAAATTCTCCCTCTGTGTGTGCCTTCAGCGCACAAAGCAATCTTATATGGGTTCCTTCTCATATAACTCTGGGTGCAGACTAACACGGACTCGTCCTGAAACAGCCCTACACAGGCTCTTTCTAATACATTTCAAGATAATTGTTAATTCCATTATCCCCAGTAAATCACTGGAAACCTGGACTTTAACCAGAATACAATAAACTATCATCTCTCCAGAGATAATTCTTCAGCAGAGCCTTGGACAACTGAAGTTCCCAGACTCTATTCTCCACAAAGTTTTCCTCAAATAGGAGAACAACAGAAACTCATATTCCCCAATAGACTCATCCTCCGACAGCAGGAACAGGAACCCCCAAAGGGACCATGTGTGGAATTAGAATCTACTTTGGATGGCATCCTTAAGCCCATCTCTAACAACTCTCTGTCATCTTATCCAAATGTCATCTATAAGCCCATTCCCGAAATCATCAACCATCAGCGTTATTTCATGCGAGTGTAAATTTTTGGGCACTCTAGTGTTCAATCATCTTCCACCTTCAGATCACGAAAGGTAGACAAGCCAATCTAAATCCTCGGGTTTAAGAAGATTGAACAGGGGAAGATGTTGTACCCCAAAATTTTCCCTCTCATATTTCCCCATGTTTTTTCTCTTACATGGGTGATTACACACACTTGATTAAAGAAAAATAAAAATTTAAATATAAACAAGGTATTTTGATTGGCATGAACAAGGTGTCTTTCGATTGACATTTTGACAGGCTTCGACTAAGCGTCTAACCTCCTCCAAGTTTGCCTTAAATTTCCAAGCTTCGATTGAAGCCTTGGTCTTTTGCTTGTTTGTTGTATACCAGCTTCGATTGGGAATATGTTTCCTTTGAACCAGCCTCCTTTGATCCAAAGGGTAAGGGCCTCTTGTTAGTGCTCCTTCGATTGCACCATTAGCTTTGTATGATGGCTTGATTCACAAATGCAATGGATACCTGCATGCAAGCTGGATTCCTGCTTCGTTTGGGCATTTGGTCTCTTTGGAGCAAGCTTAATTCTTATTTCGACTGGGCATTTATTTTCCTTGAAGCAAGATTGATTCCTTCAACTAGGCGAATTCTCCCTTTGTGCATGCCTTCAGGGCATAAAGCAAGAATCCCCTACAAGCTTCATTCGATCCACCAGTAATGACCTCCTGCATGCTTCCTATGATCCACAAAACAATGGGTTCCTGCATGCCAGCTCCGTTCAGGGAAAAAGGCTTCCTCATGCTTGCTTTGGATTCACAATGGCAAAAACTTCTTCAGACTTGCCTTTAGTCCACAAAGCAAAAGGCTACTTTTAACTGGCCTTCAACTCATAAAGTTCCCACTGGGAAAAAGGCCCCTCAGCTTGTCACCAGCGCACATATGCCATTTCATGCCTGCCTTGGTTTCACAACGCAAAGACCTATCAGCATGCCTTCGGTTCACTAGGCCAAAAGTCCCTCCATGCTTATGTTAGAAGCATAAGGCAAAGACTTCTTCTGTGCTTACTCTCAATGCCAAGACCCTTCAACGCATAAGTTTTCTGCACTATGACGTACCCGGATACCCTTTTAGAAGGTACATAACTTGCACATTCGAAGGACAGGCACATGGTCCATTCGAAGGACATATATTTTCCCCATTCGAAAGACATGTATTGATAGATTTAAAGGGGAATACATGGGTGTTTCATTCAAGGACTTACTTTGTTGGACCATTCGAAGGAATGGCAAGTGTTGTATACAAATGTTGCATGGGTTCCCTTCAAGAGAGCACATACGTTGGTTCAAAACGAATGATATTTCTAGCCAAAACGAAAGAAAGATGTTCAAAGAGGCCTGTTGGCCCAAAACCCAACATACTGCCAGTTTCAAGCCAACGTGCACAAGCACATTCATGCCAAAAGAAGCTTTGATTTGCCAGGAAAAAGTTTTCGTTTGGGCTAGTTAAATAGGGGTTCAAACGAAGAAGCCCCGGTGATGAGAACATGAGTCAGTTGAAAGGTACACAAATGGTCCATTCGAGGAGGCAACTTTGGGCCAATCGAAGGGCAGGAACTAGAGGGTATTCGAAGGAACCAAAATGCCCACATGCATTCAAATTTCAAAAAAGGACAAGATTCCATGTTTTTTGCCAACGTTACAAATTTTCATTCATGGCTTTCAAGAACATAATCAAGGTTGTTTAAACCATTGCCTTCTTGTCCCCTCCTTTCTACTTTATATAAGCAGCATGCTTGCAAGATAAATACACACTTACACGCCTAGACAGCCTATAGAGAACACTAAAAAATTGAAAAAATTCTCAAATTTGTCTAAATTGAAAACACAATTCCAGCCATCATCTGTCCAAACCAAAGGGTCAAACACTTTCCTGAGACTTCCAGGAATTTGACCCAGCCATTGTTCAAGCCGTCCCACGCCTGGAAGCACCAAACCGGATCACTCATTATTGATATATTTTTGTTGAATTAGAATTTATGATTTTGTGATGAATTAACCTTTTTCAGTGCTTGATTCGTGTTCAGGGGATTCATTAGAACATGTTTGATATATTGTATGTAAGCTTTAACGCGTAAAACATAAAATTCCATTGTTAGGGGCATCCTTGGCCGTTGAGTTTCGTTCTCCTTGCTGGCGCGTGTTTGAAATTTGACAATCTGAATATTTTTCTTATATTATATTATTGTTTCATGTATATAAACAAATGAAATGGCAGCTTAGATGGCAGGCAAGGTGTGTGTATGAGGAGAGGACCTGGGTTCAAGTCCCAGGTCCAGCGTTTTGTATTTTTTCTAATATATTCATACATATCCCATGCTTCGATGGCCAAGAGCATACTATACATCTTCAATTTGCGACCAATAGATCATGGGTGATCTAGATCAAAGGGCTTTAACGCGCAGATCCAGCATATGCCCTCAAGGACTCATCTCACCAGATAAAACAGTAATCTGGACTTCATAATCTGGGCCCAGCACAATTTCAAATCAACACCCCCTTGTCTCTTTTACATACCTAGGCCCATTTATCACACTTTGTATTATTTTAATTTCTTTTTTTCATTATTATGTTTTTTCCCTTTATTTATTTAATTACATAAATAATCAAAATCACAAAAATATTAGTTTTAGGTTTTTTTTATTAAACTAGTTTTGTAAGTAAATTAATAAATAATTTTAACTATTTTCTTAATTTAAAACAAATTAGAATTTAGGTTTTAATTTAACTTTAATTATTTTCATAATACAAAAACCAAAAAGAATTAGACTATTTTCTTTAATTTAATTTTAATTATTTTCTTAAATAAAAAAAAAAGAACAATAAAAAGGTTTTCATACTTCATTTTTACTTACTAGGTTTTAGACGTAATTTTACTTTTCAAGCGTTATTTATTTTCTTGTATCTATACACTGGATGTAATACTTAATGGGATTTTATCTGTTTTCTTTATTTTTCTGCACTCCCCGAATTTTTGTATATTGTAAATCCCCTCCCCGAAGCCATGTAATAGTGTAGGTTTATACTTCCGCACTTTATATTTTTTACATATTAATTAATAGTAACTAGGCATGTATGGAAAAACTAATAATAAAACATTAGCAAATCTAACACAAAATATAAAAAATAACTGAATTGAATCAATTGCACATATGCACCTCTAAGGTACGTCCACTTTGGTTGCCTTTGGAAATAAAACAGACATGTCCCTTGAAACGGGGACGCTTTAGAAGAGACTCATAAAATCAAAAGATCTTAGTCCTTCGATGACCCTACAGCTGCCTCTCGGTAAATGATCTAGTCCCTAAACAAAATTTCTAAAGCGTCTCCACAAGTTGCCTTCGTGACTGTAACGTCCCTTCGATGTCCCTCATACATCCAACAATAGGGCTACCTACTCTTTAATTGTAGGATAGCATTTTCTAAAGGATAGGAGGAAAATAAATTCCTTTTCGAGTACAAAGTAGATAGTTGTTAGAAGTTTGCTCAAAATATCTTGCAATTACACAAATACTACTTTTTAAAAATATTTTTCAAAATAATTTGTATACTTTCTCCACTATCCTGAGAAACATTACAAAGTTCTCCGTACTAAGGCATTCTCAAAACATTTTCAAACACACAAAACACAAAGGTATTTCAAAATGAGAAAACCTCTAAGAGCCCGTAGATAACTACGGATGGAAAGGGTGATAACACCTTCCCTTTCCATAATCTACCCCCTTACTCAAAAAATCTCGAAAAGTTCTTTTTCTGTTCTTTTCACTCTTTTCTTAATTTGGATAAAAGAAAAGTCGGTGACGACTCTTGCTTATCGCAACATTTGCAAACACAAAACGCAAAAACCAGTATTAACAGTAAGTTCTGCCACCGTATCATAGAACTAAACACAGTAATAGTCCTTGTTAATCCCAACTAGGTGGGGGTTAAAACAACAAAAATTACTAAGCCCAGTCCATTACGCTTCTCATTCAAATCCAAACAAAAACAACTACCAGTTTCATACGTTATCACACTATTTTATTTTAGATTTTACCAAATAATCAAAATAAATAGAAAAGACCAATGAACTTAACTAAAACTTTTGTACCCTAAAAGTTTCCCTCCTATTTTCTTCAAGACGTTCTTCTAAGGTTCTTAAGTATTCAAGGTTACTCAAGGGTTGACCAATCAAACCTCCTCCTAAGCAATGGATCTACAACTAGAGTTTTTAGTTTCTCAAGGAAGTTTGGGTTGCAAAGGTCTCAAGTGGTTTCCATGGTTCTCCATAGGTCTTCAACAATGTTCATGTCAAGTTTCAAGTCTTGCATCACAAGTTTGCTTAGTCAATGGTTCAGATGATTGAAAATTAATTGTATTGGGTAAAAAGTCAACTATGGTCAACATACAAGCAAACTTAAAGATTTTTTGTCAACATCATCATTTTGAAGTGATATTGATCATTTGATCACTGGTTTGTCATGATTCCTTAAGGAAAACCCTCAAATCTTTAAAAGTCAAAAGTTGCCAAATTAGGGTTTCCTTAGGAGAAGTTAACTGAACTTTGACCAAGCATAACTTTCACATGCTTCATCAACTTTTCCTTAACCAAATACAATTTTGAAGGAAATTAAATTTTCTACAACTTTGAATATGTATGCTCAAGTCCAAAAATTACTTCATTTGAGAGATATGAGCCCACACATTATAGGTTATTTCAAAAGTCAACAAAAAGACACTTTTTATCAAGGCAACTTACATCAAGATAAAATCTCCAAATGAAAAAACGATCAAAAGAGAATTTTAAGAGGACATCTTAATATTTCAAAAAAGTCCAAGATCACCTTTAAAAGATGGAAATTGAGAGAGCTATGATCATTTCAAGGTGGGAAATTTTGAGAAAATGCATGAAGTGCAAAGTGAGCAAACTTAAAATTTTGAACTAGTGGACTGAACTTTTGATGTTCAAACATGTTCACAATGTGTTAGAAGACCTCTAAATCCATGCACCTATTTTTCATGATTTTTATTTTCTTTATTTGAATTTTTATTCATTTAAGTGAAATAAAAACAAATAAAATATGAGGCAATGTCATAAGGCATGTGGGATTGCTTTCTTGGATTAATTCAGGCCCAAGAAAACTCATTACAACCTTGCCAAAACCGTGTGAGCTTCAAAATGGCAAGGATTTCTCAAAATGGAAGTTTTTAAATGTGTTGGTTTCTTTTCTGATGGCCATTATTGCTTAGTCTCCTTGCCATAATTGTTCACCCTACGCATACCTCTATATAAACACAACAAGATCAGAAGAAAAGGACGATGGATCCTAGCTTCTAAAGCTTTCCAAAATTCTCCATATTTTTTCAAAGAAAAATGCAATTTCGTGTAGAAATTTCCAACCATATTCAAGCAGTTTCAAGCCTCATACCATCTTCACGAGGTTTCCAAGAGTCTATACCAGACCTCACTCATCACGAATCAACCCAAGAATCCTCCTTTGCACTAGCTCCAATTGGTAAGTTGGTGAGTTTCATTTTACAAATTTCAGCATGATTTTAATCATTTCAAGCATGCCAACATGATTCATATACACGATTTAATTTGTTCTAATGTTTTATATTTGAGTTTTAACGTAGAAACAACATTGTGCCATTGTTAGGGAACGAAGCTTTTGAAGATTCAAATATTGCAATACATGCATTGTTATATCAAACAAACCGCACCATGGGATTCACGGGACCTTAATTAGTCAAATAAGATCATTTTCTTTTTTGTTTCGTTTGAATTTTGCAGGTTTGATTTTCACATCACCGGAGGTGATGACCGGAACCACCGTCCAAGGTGGTTTGACTGGTGGGTGAATATGTGTTACACTTTAAGGAACCCTGATTGGTCCATTCAAATGAGGTCGCACACGTTTTTGTTGTTTGTCAGATGTTAGCATTCATTTTGTATTATGTACATTTTTGATTGATTATACTACCGGATGTAAAGGCCACCCCAGCGGTAGGAGAGTGTGTTACTAAGGTATTAATGTACCAGGGCATGGGTTCAATCCCTACCCCTGGTATTTTATTTTTCATGTTTTTCTCTTACATATCCAATGGCTACTAGTCCATGCGTGCATCATATGCCTCCTCAATCATCACCATCCAATCCAAATCCAGCGTTTTAGATCTCACGTCCATGTTAAACCCTCATGGAAGAGTTGCACTAGATCTCATTCAGGCAGTTGGGCCAGCATGTTTGGGCTTATGCATTTTCTTTGTTACACCCCTGGGTTTATTTCTGCAGGCCCATCATTTCTTTTTTTTTTACAATTTCTTTTTTTTTAAATATAATTAACTTTTTCTAATTAATTAATTAAAACTAATTTAGATTTAGGTTAAATCAACTTGACTCTTTTTTTATTTAATTAAATCAAATTAATTTTCTATAAGTAAATTAATTGAATTAATTAAATTAGTTTCTTTAGGTTTAATCATTAAATTATTTTTCCATTAAAAAATAAGTTAGGGTTTTTATTTTAGGATTAAATTAACTCCTTTTCTCAAATTAAGATCAATTAGGTTAGACTAATCGTCATTTTTATCAAGACTTTTTTTTCCATATATTTCTCTGCTTACAATCTCCGTGCACTCTTTATTTTTCGCATTATTTGATTTATAATATTGTAACAGCTAAAGGTTGTAATAGATTAAATAATATTTCCCCTAATTTTGTGATTTGTATTTCCCCTCACCGGAGCTTTGTAATAGTGTAGGAAGTCTATTTTCTGTCTTAATCGTTTTCCATGTAACTGCTAGATGTATGCTAATAGGCTTGTATGGAAAGACTGAAAGAAAACGATAGCTAACTCTAATCAAGACAAATTAACTTAAAACAATTCACTTTTCACACAAACACTTGTTGTAGCTCAAAATTTTCCCTCCCATTTTCTTCAAAACATACTCACAAATATTTTCAAATACTCAAAGCTACTCAAGAGTTGACTGGTCAAGCCTCCTCTTAAGCAAAGGTCTTCAACTAGGGTTTGGTGCTTCTTAAAGGATATTGGGTTGAAAGGGTCTCAAATTACTTTCATGGTTCATCATAGGTCCTCAATAAATCTTATGTCAAGTTTCAAGTCTTGCATCACATGTTTGCCCAGACAATGGCACAGAAGATTAAAAATCAATTGTATTGAGTAAAAAGTCAATTGTGGTTAATATACAGTCAAATTTCAATATTTTTGGTCAACATCAACATTTTGAAGTGATATTCATCATTTTATCAAGGGTTGATTATGATTCCTCAAGAAAAGCCCTCAAGTCATCAAAGGTCAAAAAATTGCCAAATTAGGGTTTTGATTGAATATGATTGATCATTGACGGTTGGCCTAATGCATGACCTAATGGCTTAAAGTATGATCTCAAGGGTTCAAATACAACATCTTGACCTAATTACATTGCTCAAGACATCTCTAAATTTACAAGTGATTAATAGTTGAAGATTTGAATCAATTGATGAAAAGTCAACAATCACACAAAAGTCAAACTTTGACTTTTTGGTCAACATTGGAATTCAAAAATCAAGAATCATCAAGATATTAAAAACTATCAAACTTGATCATCAAGAATAAAAATAAGTCAACAAAATTCAAAATTTGGAAAATTTTCCAACACTTAGAAATTTTTTAAGTGTTTTGTTCTTAACAAAATCACTACTCCATGGCCATTTTTCACTAAGATCCAAGTTGATTAAACGAAAAATTTCAACATGAAAGATGTAGGGATTGATGAATTCTGCAACTTTTTTAGTGTGGGATGATTCTCAAGAAGTGGTTGGATTAAGAGATATGAACCCATAAAGTTGTGATATTTTTATCCAACACTTAGAAAAATTTTCAACA
Organism: Vicia faba; assembly: GCA_948472305.1. NCBI lineage: Eukaryota > Viridiplantae > Streptophyta > Magnoliopsida > Fabales > Fabaceae > Vicia > Vicia faba. The sequence goes on along the minus strand of OX451740.1, from coordinate 523,885,222 downwards.
AGTTTTGGTCAGTTTTTCATCTCAACTTCTTGGCCTATTTTCACCAATTTCCTTGTTGATTTATCCAAAATGGTCAACATGAAAGTTTAAGATCATGTTCTGAGCTTTCCAAAATGTCCAAGAGCATAAAATATCATGCTTGAGCAAGGATAATCGAAGGCATGAAGTTAGCATTTCATTCTTGAATTATAGGTCATTTTTGTGAAAACATATGATCAAATCTTCATGCCATGCCTTGTAATATCCCTTTGCAGGCCTCTAAACTTGTAAATCTATCTCTAATCAGAATATTACACAAGCTTTTGAGCTATGGTCCATTTGATTTAAGCATTATCCAATCTAAATTTCCATTTTTGGCACAAAGCTAACACTTCCATTTTAGAAAAAACATACTTTATGCAAAGTCCACAGGGTTTATTTCCCCAACAGATTACAATCTCCGCAGCTTGAGTCTATCCCTCAGATGGATACAAATCACTGGCTAAATTCCTCTCCCCAGTGAAGTCGCCATTATCCCTAGACGAGTCCGAAGGTTATCCATCTCTTTTATCCCCAGTCAGGGTATATAAGAATTAAAGCCCCAGACTATTCAGAAATTAATCCATCTCTTTTATCCCCAGTCAGGGCATATCAAAATTAAACTCCCTAGATGAGTCGAAAGTTTATCCATCTCTTTTATTCCCAGTCATGGTATATAGGAATTACACTCCCCAGTAGAGCCATGAATGACTAACGTTCTTGAACTCTTCTCCCCAAACAGAAGTCAACATTCCCCAGTGGAGTTTCCTCAAATAGCAAGCAGGAATCTCCAAGCATTCTAGACAAGGTTGAATATTACACATGTTCTTCATCCTCAGTTCCAGTCAGGGATTCATTTTCCCCAGCAAGATATCATACAAAACTCTTGATACACTTCTAACAACATTTCACATTCATACATCATTTACCAATATCATAGCATATGCATACGAAATGCATATAGTGCAGTCTCATTTATTTTAAGAACATCGTTAGGCAATGCATTTCATACATCATGACATCATATACATGTAACTCTTTCAATTTTCAAGAAATATCAATCAACAGATAAACACCATCAACTACTTATATGACCTGGCAGTCTTCTCAAAGGCTACATCTAACAAAAGGCTATTTAAGCAATTTCCTCAGAAGGTCATTCCCAAAAAGACATCTTATGGCTCAGATTAAATCAACCATAGATTTATTCTGATACTTCTTCCAATAGACATATTCTGGCTCAGATTAAATCAAGAGTAGATTTATTCTGATACTTCTTTCAATAGACATTTTCTGGTTCAGATTAAGTCAACCATAGATTTATTCTGATACTTCTCCCAGTTAAATACATACGTAAACAACTTCTGGCTCAGATTAAATCAAGTGTAGATTTATTTTTATACTTCCTCCAGTAGACATTTTTTGGCTCAGATTAAGTCAACCATAGATTTATTCTGATACTTCTCTCAATTAAAGACGGACACAACCATCTTCTAGCTCAGATTAAATCAAGCATAGATTTATTATGATACTTCTCCCAGTAGACATTTTATGGCTCAGATTAAATCGACCATAGATTTATTTTGATACTTCTCCCAGTTAAAGATGGGCGTGGACATCTTCTGGCTCAGATTAAATCGACCATAAGATTTATTCTGATACTTCTTCCAGTAGACATTTTCTGGCTCAGATTAAATCGACCGTAGATTTATTCTGACACTTCTCCCAGTTAAAAATGGACACAGACATCTTCTTGATCAGATTAAATAAAGAGTATATTTATTCTTATACTTCTTCCAGTAGATATTTTCTGGCTCAGAATAAATCGATCATAGATTTATACTTCTCCCATTTAAAGACGGACACAAACATCTTCTGGCTCAAATTAAATCAAACGTATATTTATTTTGATACTTTTTCTAGTAGACATCTTCTGGCTCATATTAAATCAAGCGTACATTTGTTCTAATACTTCTTCCAGTGGATATTTTTCTGGCTCAGATTAAATCGACCATAGATTTATTCTGATACTTCTTCTAGTTAAAAGACAAAAAGACATCTTCTGGCTCAGATTAAATCAACCATAGATTTATTCTGATACTTCTTCCAGTTAAAGAGAAAAAGACCTCTTCTGTCTCAGATTAAATCGACCATAGACTTATCCTGATACTTCTTCCAGTTAAAGACAAAAATACCTCTTCTGGCTCAGTTTAAATCAAGCGTGGATTTATTCTGATACTTCTTCCAGTTGAAGCCGAGCGTATACTTAGTCTAATCTATATCAACATTTACTTTGGATGGCATCTATAAGCCCATCTCCGACAACTCTCCAGCACCTCTCCAAATGTCATCTTTAAGCCCATTCCCAGTATAATCAACCAACAATGTTAAATCGTGCACAGGCGAGTGCAAATTTATAGGCACTTAAGTGTTCAATCATCTTCTACCTTCAAGTCACGAATGACGGACATGCCAATCTAACTCTTAGGGTTTAAGAAGATTGAACAGGGGAAGTTGTTGTACCCGTAAATTTTCTCTCCTATTTTCTTAAAAACATACTCACAAAGTTTTTCAAATACTCAAAGCTACTCAAGAGTTGACTGGTCAAGACTTCACCTAAGCAAGGTCTTCAACTAGGGTTTGGTGCTTCTCAAAGGATATTTGGTTGCAAGGGTCTCAAATGACTTTCATGGTTCATCATAGGTCCTCAATAATTCTTATGTCAAGTTTCAAATCTTGCATCACATGTTTGCTCAGTCAATGGCTAAGAAGATTGAAAATCAACTGTATTGAGTAAAAAGTCAACTATGGTCAATATACAGTCAAATTTCCAGATTTTTGGTCAAAATCAACATTTTTAAGTGATATTCATAATTTTATCAAGGGTTGATCATGATTCCTCAAGGAAATCCCTCAAATCTTCAAAGGTAAAAAAATTGCCAAATTAGGATTTTGAATGAAAATGATTGATCATTGACTGTTGGCCTAATGCATGACCTAATGGCTTAAATCATGATATCAAGGGTTCAAATAAAACATCTTGACCTAATTACATGGCTCAAGACATCTCCAAAAGTACAAGTGATTGATAGTTGAAGATTTGAATCAATTGATGAAAAGTCAACAGTCACACAAAAGTTTAACTTTGACTTTTTGGTCAATATTGGAATTCAAAAATCAAGAATCATCAAGATACTCAAAACTATTAAACTTGATCATTAAGAATAAAAAAAGTCAACAAAATTCAAAAGTTGGAAAATTTTCCAACACTTAGAAAATTTTTAAGTGTTTTGTTCTTAACAAAATCACTACTCCATGGCCATTTTTCACTAAGATCCAAGTTAATTCAAAGAAAACTTTCAACATGAAAGTTGTAGGGATTGATGAATTCTACAAATTTTCTAATGTGGGATGATTCTCAAAAAATTATTGGATTAAGAGATATGAACCCATGAAGTTGTGATATTTTTATCCAACACTTGGAAAAATTTCAACAAGTTTTGGTCAGGTTTTCATCTCAACTTCTTGGCCAATTTTCACCAATTTACTTGTTGATTTAGACAAAATGGTCAACATGAAAGTGGAAGATCATGTTCCAAGTTTTCCAAAATGTCCAAGAGCATAAAACGATCATGCTTGAGCAAGGAGAATCGAAGGCATGAAGTTGGCATTTCATTCTTGAATTATAGGTCATTTTTGTGATGAACATATGATCAAATATTCATGCCATGCCTTGTAATCTCCATTTGCAGGCCTCTAAACTTGTAAATATATCTCTAATCAGAAGATTACACAAGCTTTTGAGCTATGGTAGATTTGATTCAAGCATTATCCAATCCAATTTCCATTTTTGGCACAAAGCTAACACTTCCATTTTAGAAAAAGCATACTTTATGCAAAGTCCACTCTCCTTGAGCCTCTCAATTTTTTCTTCTACACACACACAATGTAAAAGAAATAATAAACATGTCTATAGCTCTTAACCTATGAGCCATGGTACTATGCATTGGAACTTTGATTTCTCAAGAAATCACAAGTTACATCTCAACCAAGCCAAAACTTGATAACTTGTAAACCAAGTCCTCTCATCTTCTGAAACCTTTTCTCTATAAATAGAGAGGCTATTTGAAATGCAAGGCACGAATGAGAATATCCAAAAACACCCTCAATCTCTCTAATCAGAATTGGCCAAAAACCCTCCATTTTTAAGCTTTTGAGACCTTAACTTCGAAACTCATCACTCTTGCAACTTTTGTCCCAACAAATCATCCAAACACTTCATATATATCATGTATAAGAGATCCAAAGACATGTTTCATAATTGTAACATCATCATCATTCACCATTTTCACTTTTCATCACTGTAACATCACTTCTGGAAGTCGTGTAGAGGGCATTGAAATTTTGTATCAAGAGGTAAGTTTTCCAAACTTTGAAATCTTTGTACAAGCATCATTTTCATTTACTTTCTAAAGATAAAATGTAGATATCATGTCTGTGAAGCTAATCATTCCCTTAAATCTCATTTTAATTGACTACATGATGAGAATTTTGGAATTGAAGTTTCTGAAATATTAGGTTTTCAGTTTGGTACCAAACAAAATTCGTCCTAACCATTTATCTATAACTTTTGAAATTTGTATGGTCGGATTCGTGGTTAAAATTCAAGCAAGTTTGATGTTTACATTTTTCAATTTGGTTGAGAAATGAAGCATTTACAAAATAAAAAAATGTTGTTGTTATCTAGCGCGAGAAAGAAGAAGAAGTGGGAAGTTCAAAATTGAAATTTGAGTTTATAATATATTTACTGGGTAGGGGTTCGGTCCCTTCCTCTGCAATTTTATTTTCTAACATTTCTCTTATAGATTTCATGCTATGCAATCTAATGCGCGCACCATGCATTTCCAATCTTTGACCCTCAGATCTCACCAAGGCCAATCCAACGCCTCAGATCTGACGTGTGCACTGTGAGCCCCCTAGAGCCAGCCACACAGGATCATTACAAGCACCTAGGCTTAAGGTGTTTGGGCCTGGGATTTTTGCTTCTTCTCACCCCCCATTTTTACTTGTTCAAACACAGACCCATTTATTTATTTTCTTTTTTGTTTTAACTAACTTTTTTCTAAATCATTTTTTTATTTAATAAAAAAAAATAGTAAAATCATAAAAAAAATTAGATTTAGGTTTTTATTTAATTTTCATAAATAAAAATTAGTTTAATTTAATTACTTTGTTTTATTTTAATAATTAATTAGTAGATTAATTAAAATTAGAATTTTACTATTACTTCACACTGTAAATTATTTTTTCTAAACAAAAATACCAAAAATACTTTTTTTCTAAACACATAGAAATATTTTAGGGTTTTTTAAACATCTTTCCCCTTTTCAATCTTCGTGCGTTCATTTTACTTTTTCGCATTATTTTCAATATTGTGAATTTTCAATAATTTGTAATAGATAATTAGGGTTTATTTCTATCATCCCCATTCATAAATTTGTATCCCCATTCCCAAAGCTTTGTAATAGCGTAGAACATTTAATTTCCGCAATTTACTGCTTTCTTTATTATTGTTAGTTTAATAGGTTTGTATGACAAGATCTAAAACAAAACATTAGAAAACCTAATCTCAAAGATAAATACTTGAAATTAATATACTTCGCACACACACACACACCTCTAGGGTAACCTCACTTTTTTCCTCGGACAAAAAACAGTCATGTCCCTCGAACGTGGGACGCTTTAGCAAATACCCTCGGTTAAAAGATCGTAGTTCCTCGATGAATCTTTGATGCTGCCTTTGGTAAATGATCTTAGTCCCTTATGAAAATTGCTAAAGCGCCCTACAAGTTGCCTTCTATGACTGTACGATGACCCGCGCCTGTCCTTCATATCCAATGATAGGTCTTCTTACTAACTAATGGTAGGGTAGTACTATCTAAATGAGGTAGAAAAGAACAAATATGTTTTTGAGTAGGTAGATCACTTGTAATTACTTGCTCACAAACTAAAACAATTTCCACATTTTACACTTTCAAAACAACTACTTTCAAAGCGCTTTATAAACACTCTTGAGGACTGATACAAGGGTTATTATAAAGAAAACTTCCTTACATTGGCATCTTCAAAAACTTTTCATAAAACAACACTCCCTTTCATAAATATTTTCAAAACAAATATTTTGTATACATTCTCAATGATACGAGAATCATTACAAAATTGTCGCACTTAGGCGTTTTTTCAAAATATTTTCAAACATACACAAACATAAAGCATTTCAAAGTGAGCTAGTGATTAAGAGCCCGTAGATAACTATGGAAGAAAAGGGTGCTAACACCTTCCCTTTTCATAACCTACCCCCCTTACTCAGAAAATCTCAAAAGGTCTTTCCTGTTCTTTTCACCCTTTCCTTTATTGGATAAAAGAAAATTCGATGGTGACTTTTGCTATCCGCAATATTTGTGATAAAACGCAAAACCCAAAAGTCAGCTCTCCTACCATATTAAAGAACTGGCAACTCTGCTGGGAATATTAAAACTAAAAGTGAGGTCACCTTAAGAGCTAGATCACCTTTATTGCTTTACTTGTTTGACTTGTATGCTTTATATTTCGGGATATGCTTGGGTTTATTTCTTGTATAGATACTATATCCGGATCTCGGGCATTTTAGGTAAGTAGCAATCGATCGTGGAAATTGTACAGCGTAATCTGATATGGTTTAGGAGATAGCTACGCTGGTGCGACACATTGGTTTGTGCTGGTGTCCCTTGAGTCAGTCAACGAGAATGCTGGGATGCCGCATGGTGTCATAAGCACTAACTAACCTTAGAACCTTGGTTGACACAACTTAGCCATTAGAAAGTAGTGAGATGGTTAGCTTTGGTGTAGATTGAAGTTGGTTGATACTCGATACTACACTTATTGAGATTGGACTCTCGGGATATTTCGGTCACAATTCAGATGCTTGTGCTGAAAGAATGCTTGAGAGAAAAATCAGTGATATTGAGATTCCTAGAACCCAGTTACTTCTTTTAGGACAGGTTGAGCCAACTAAAACTTCAAGAGGGTACTTACATATAAACTCCATGCAAGCCTGAACCTAAGGCCTTGTGTGTTTGTGTATGATTAATTGTTCGAACATGACATCATGACATCATTACACATATCATTTTCACTAACCATTTCAAGGATCTAGGGATTTATCTTTGTTTTTTTTGTAGGTTATGGCCTCCGCTCGTAGAAATACTATTCATATCAGTTTTGTGAAGATACCTTCCCAACTTAAGGAGTTAGTCTCAAGGGTTCCCGAAAGTTCTCCATTCATAAAGAGGCATGTTCGACTACTCAGTTTGGTTACCTCAGGTTTTGAAATATGATGAGTGTTATATTCTAGTTCTTTGACCCTGCACATCACTGCTTCACATTTCCCAATTATCAGTTGGTGCCCATAATGGAGGAGTTTTCTCAATTACTGGGAGTACTTGTTCTTAATCAAATACCTTTCACCGGTTTAGATAAAGATCCACAACCTGAAGAAATTGCAGCAGCCTTACATCTAAAGCGGTCCAACATTGTATTAAATTGGGAAACAAGAAGTGGAATCAAGGGTTTTCTTGCTAAATTTCTTCTAGAAAAGGCTTGGTTGTTTCTGGATCTATGAGTTTTCAAGCTTTCGAGGAAATCTTGGCTTTGCTGATCTATAGTTTGGTGATATTCTCTAATCCATACCAACTCATAGATGTGGATGCTGTCAAAATTTTCCTCACTCATAACCTTGTGCCTACTTTGCTTGGAGACATTTTGCATTCTCTTCACACTCATACTATGAGGAAGCGAGGGACTCTTATGCGTTGCATACCTTTTCTATCAAGGTGGTTTATTTCTCACCTTCCCCGATCAGTATTGAAGAATGAACAAGGTTTGAGGTGGTCTCAAAGGATGATGTCTCTCTCTCTCATTCAGATATCTATTGTGTTCCCGATCTCTGGAAGATGTTACTATCATTAACTGTTGTAGGGAATTCCATAATGTTCCACTCCTTGGAATTAGGGGAGATATTACTTACAACCCTTCTCTGGCTCTACGACAATTTGGTTATGTTCAAAGAGATGGTCATCATGACACACTTATCCAGGGTATTGTGTTCGACTGTGAAAATGATTTTCAAAGTTATCGTCAAAGGTTTATACGTGCTTGGGGAATGGTAAACAAGATTGATAGCAAGATTTTATGACATAAGAACTCCATCCCTCTGGATCCCTACCTCAAATGGGTGCGAGCTCGCGCTCAAAACCTTATGATGCCATATCCTGTTGTGTTAATAGTAATTATGGAACTTGTTACTAAGGGGATATTCCTTATACCATTCTTCATCCAGATATGCCCACTGACCTCGAAGAATTGCAGAAGTCATGGATTCAACAAAAGGAAAAACGAGACAGCTTTGAAGCTCAATTCTATACAAGTGAAATGAAAGTGTTGGAGCTCAGAAAGCAACTTAACGAGGACCAAATACTTAATGCATACATCAACACGAAGAGGAAGTGTCCGTGGGAGACTTGAGTCTTAGGTTTTAGGAGTTTATATTGTTGTATCCTTGAGACCCATTTGCTTTTCATTGTAAGCCTACGAGGCAATTGTAATTTTAAACTCATTAATGCAATCTTTGTTTCTGTTTCCTTTTGGCTAGAAAATTTAAATCTCCTAAGGTCCTTGAAAAAATTTCATCCACATATCATGCATCATTTCATAAGCAGGTTTTCCAATACTGGTTTCCTCATCTATTTATTGTTTATTTCAGTATAATATAGCCCTCGAACAAATTGTAAAGGATCTCCAAACTCAGCATGCACAATTTATAGAGACTCTTCTGAATTTGGCCAAAAGGAAACAATAGATGATGGCGCTCCTCACCACGAAAAAGAAGACTAAGAAGCGGGTTGTTATCCTTAACATGGGGAGAAGATTCAAAGGTCCTTCTCAATTGGTCCGAGTAAATGATGATTCCTCTGAGGAAGACGACAACCAAGAGGAGGATGGTAGAAGTGTCAAGGGTGAATATAGAAATAATCAGGTTTCTGAGGATGAAGACTACTCCGGCGAACAATATCCTCCTACAAATGACAAATACAAGCAGTTGGAAGACCGTCTCAAAGTTTTAGAAATCCAGAAAGTTCCTGGATTAGATTTTGGAGAGCTAGGTCTGATCCCGGGGTGGTCATCCCTCACAAATTCAAGGTCCTTATATTCTCTAAATATGATGGGTTCTCTTGTCTCAAACTTCATATGAGGTTGTATGTTCGAAAAATCCAACCTCATACCACTGATAGGAAATTATGGGTCCATTTCTTTCAAGAAAGTTTGTCCGGTACTCAACTTGAATGGTTTTACCAAGTGAAAGGAACCAACATTCACACATGGCAAGACTTGGATGCTGCTTTCTACAAGCAGTATCAATATAGTGTTGACCTTGCACCGACTTGTGTACAATTGCAAAACATGTCCATGGGCTCAAATGAAGGGTTCAAGGAGTATGCATAAAAATGGAGGGATTTAGCTGGAAGGGTGCAACCTCCTTTGACTGATCGGGAAATGGTAGATATGTTCATGGGCACTCTGACAGGCCCATTCTTTAATCTGTTGATTGGGAGACTCGTTATCTGGTTTTACTGAGTTGATTTTGACTGGAGAAAGAGTGGAAAATTGCATTAAAATTGGGAAGAATCTGATGGCTACATCTTCTAATGTTGTAAAGAAGCCATTTGGAGGTAAAAAAGAAACCAATGTTGTCTATGGCCAGAAAAGCCATGGTAAAAATGACCGCCATCAGTCTGTGGGAGCGGTGTTGATCTCTAATCTGGAACGTGTTCAACAATAACAACAGGGAAAATAGCGTAGGTTATATGCTCCGAGGAGGCAGATCACCAAGATTAATATGCCATTGGCTCAAGCATTACAACATTTGTTAAAGTCTAAACTCATTTCACTATAGGATCCTCCTCAGAATCCCAACACATCCTCTCCAAAATACAATCCAAATACGAGGTGTGCCTATAATTTTAACAGTCCTGGGAACGACACCAACAACTATTGGGCCATGAAAAACAAAATTCAAGACATGATTGATAACAAGGAAATTGAATTTGACCCTCTAGAGACTCCGAACGTGATTATTGCTCCTATGTTGAAGCCTGACAAAGGCATAAGTGCTATTGAAGATGTTTTGTATGTTACCTTAGTAAGTGATGTGGTTACTCCTCTCTCAACGGTCAAGAAGAATTTTCTACAACCCGATTTATTTTTGGGTTGTGTTAAAGAATGTTATTGTTGTCCAGTTCAACCCAATGATTGCGGGTTACTGAAGGAAGGCATTCAGCGCCTAATGTATGAACATGTAATTTTTATTGAGAAGGTTCTGTATGCTAAGAATTTGTGCCAAGATTTGTCTGTCATATCTGGTACTCCTTTCAGGATCACTTCCAAGGATCCTGTGAGGATTATTGCCAATCCAAAATTTGTTCCTTTAATCATTACAACACCTGGGCCCATTCCATATTCCTTGGAGAATGACATTCCATGGAATTATGGGTCTGACGTCTATTACCATGGTGTTAAACAAGAGTTGTCTGATGAAGATGATGAAGAGGTGGATCCCAACATTGACAATATTGCGGGGACCAGCAAAATTACTAGAAGTGGAAGGATTTTCTCTCTGGAAATCTCTCCACTTGTTCAAGTTACAGTTACCAAGACAACTGTCGAGGCTCGGGGGTAAAGAGCCAATGATAGAGCCTGCCCGGACGGAGGCACCAAAAGAAGCTACAATCAAGGATACCTCTGAACAAGAAATGGAAAAGGTTTTTAATATCATTCATAGAAGCGATTGCAAAATTGTTGAACAGTTGGGGCAGACCCCACCCATGATCTATATGTTATCCTTGCTACTGTGTTCCGAAGTTCATGCATAAGCTTTCATAAAATATTTGAATACTGCTCATATACAACAAGAGATTTCGACCGATCAATTTAGAAGTTATGTTACTGGCTTAACGATTGAGTATGGATTAGATTTCTCTAATGCTGATCTGACTCTGGGAGGAAGAAATCATAATAAGGCCTTGTATATCTCTGTAGCGGTGAAAATCGGAGATCAAGCTATTAATTAACTTGACTCACAAAAGCAAGAGTCGCCACCGCGCTTTATTATTTCCAAGGGAAAAGGGAAAAGAGCGAAATAAAACCCTAAAATATGCAATGTAAAATAATACTTAAAAGTGATAAAAATACAATGCGTTTTTGAAAGAGATCGAGAGTTCGGGGGTTAGTTATACAATGGGAAGGTATTAGCACCCAATGCATCTGCGGTACTCCGCAGGAACCTTTTGAAATATCTGTTTTTTGGTTAAAATTGTTTGTTTGATTAAAATGGTTCGTTTGGCTAAAAAAATGGGTATGGACGAGATTTTGAAGATGCGACGACCTAGTGTCGAAGTTTTGACTTAAAAGGGTGTGAATTTGAAAATGGAGTCTTTTGGGAAAATTATCTTAAGTTTGGGAAAATAGTAGATAAGTAAAAAAATGAATGAGGGTATTCGCACGATTGTAGAAGATGCGTTTGATGACGTGAAGTCAATTGAGTTAAAATATTTCCTTTGGAGTTTAGACGGACGAACAAAATAAAATGGACGTCAAAATATGAACATTCGAAAATTCACAAGAAAGTAAATCGAAAGACCTCAAAAAATCAAATTGACAAAGATATGTAAAAGAGAATGGAAACAATGATCTAAATTAAAATTCTAAGATTACTTACTAAAATAATTCTGAACTAATTACGAATTCTAATGTTATAAAGAATAATTCTAAAAAATTAAATTAGATATAAACTAAATTGAAATTCTAAAGTTATTAAGTTAAATCTAAAATAACTAAAAATAATTCTAAAGTTACTAAAATAATCCTAAATGAACTTAAAATTACTAAAAATAATTCTAAACTAAAATTATTAAAATTTGTCTAATTGAAACTACGTGTTTCTTTCTAAGAAACTAACTAACCTAATTTAAATAAATTTAACTAAGGAAATAAAACTAAAATAAACAGCATGGGGGTACAGGGCTTTTGTGTTGGTGTGAATTAGTAAAAAGATATAAATTATGGCCCAAGGCCCAAACTAAATGATTAACCCTAATTTACCATAAAATATAACAATAGTAAAAAAAAATGTTATTGTGACACCCCAGGCGGAGCTGATGCCTTATTACTAGAGTTTTTTACTTTTCAAATTTTTCCATTTAGCCAATTAATAGCTGACACGTGGCATTGCAATTAAGAAAGAAAAATAAAAATCCTCTAATACACAAATTGACAGAGAGTGAGAGAGATAAACCTTGCCAGCTGTTTCTTCGAGGCACTGTCAAGCATCCTCTTTACTAAGTGAGCTGCATGCGCATTGTAGGCTAGAGTTAGAAAGTGAGGATGAAGATGAAGAAATGGAAGGGCTTTTTGATGCGTTGGTGTCTACGCTGCCATCGACTTCTTCGTACTGAACTGGATCGAGGGAGGCGTTACTCCCGGTTCGGACGAGTTCCTTGCTGGCTGAGGAGGAACTGAGTAGATTGGTAGCCGAATCCAAAACTCGCGTTGTCTGTTCTAAGGTCTCTTAATTCGAGATTCTGCCGCTTCCGCGACCAGCTTCGATGTTAATTCGGAATCATCAACTTCGCCGATAACTACCAGGATGTCATTTGTAAAGCTACCGCTGATGTCCTCGGCTTAATCCCTCCGTGAATTGATCTCGGTCATTGAGGGTGAGATTCTGTTCAAAACTCTTTTTACTGTAATTTATTTATGTATTTCTGTTGGGATGAGTGGTTAGCGGTGAGAATGGGAAATCGGAAGAGGAGTTGCCTGTGGCGGTGATGGTTGAAAGTAAGGGATTGTTGAAAATGGTGATTGGGAGTTTTGCTGTCATTATTTGGGTTTGTTGGTTTTCGTTGGTGTTGTGGAATTTGAGGGAGCTTCACGGTGAGTTGTTGTTTGTCGGGTTGTAGAAGTTGGAAGTTAGAAGATGGAGAAAAGGTGAAGTTGAAGAACCGCCATAAGAGCTAGCTACAGAGAGATGATGATTTTTGTTTATGGTGGAGGAAGAAGGTTGGTATGGTGATGGGAGATGGAATATGCCGGGTTATGTGAAGAGAGTTTTGTGTGGGTTACAGGACAGTAGCAGCTAGGAATTGATAGATATTTTCTTAGAAGATCTTTCACAAGCACCAGAGCTTCAGATGTAACATAGTCCTTTTCCATCTCCAGAAACTGTAGAAGTCGATCAACAAGGGAACTGACATCATACTGCTGCAGTGCTATCTTGCCAACAGCTCGAATTGATTCCCTTGCTATTGGGATGTCAACATTTGCAGCATCTTCACATAATTCTGTCACTATCTCATAGATGTTACTTTCATTTGCAACTGCAGTCAGCATTTCAAGTTTCAACTTTTTGACATAGGATGTTTCATTATACTGGCAATAAAAGGGATTAATGTGAAGGTGGGTTTTATGTGTGTGTTTTGACGAGGAGGAGGGAGATGGCGCTATTCGAAGGTGATGAAAAAAAAAGAGATACAGAGGGCGTAAGGTCCGCTAGCGGAATTGGAAAGGTGAGATGAAGGGAGTTAGCAGAAGAAGGTTATTGAATGGCAGGAGGAGAGGATGAATGGAAGAGTGAGAGAGAACTTAAGGTTGCTGTATATGTTTTTTTTTGTGTTTTTCCTTTGACAGCAGGTGATCTTCTGGCGCCTTTTTTCTAAACTTCCAGGTTTATTAAAATTTTTCCACAGTTTTTACTTTGTTTTCCCCCCTTCAGAATGGAATTTTTTTGGAGGGAAAATGTGTGTCTTGGACAAAACATAATATGCTGGCTTTTCCTTTTTTTTGATGCAGGATTTGCACTTCCATTTTTGTGAAAGTTCAGACTTTTTGGACAGGTTTTTGGCAAGTTGTGGTGCAGGCAGTAGCAATTTTTTTGCAAGTTTTTGGGCAGCATACAGTATCTTGTAGAACACTTAAAGACCCCAATGCCAAAATCACATCGGGCAGCCAAGGCCTTGCTGCTGAAACAAGACGTGAGGCATACACAGAACCCAAACATGATTCTATTGAAACAATTAAATCAAACAGATTATTGGCAAGAATAAAGGCTTTTGACGCCGTGATGGAGGATCCATCAGAACCTGCCAGTATCACATTGAGTATTTTTGAAGCATAGCTGAAAGAGCTTTTTAGGCAAACTAGATTATATTTTTTTTATATCTTCTTCATGGAATTGGATTTCGTCTTGAAATTTTTTTGAAATTGCAAACTTGAAATATGCCTAAAAATTAACATGATGCATTCTCCACTTTTGAACTAAACATGACAAATATCCTTGAATCAATGATCTTGAAATTTCTTTAAAGTTCGTATCAAATTCTTGAATTGAATAAGAACTTTTCCTTAGAAAAAGTCCTTGTAGAATTGATGGACTTTTGTGAACTTCTCTTGAAGAAAATTTGCAAACTTGTCATTAGCACTTGAGTGAACAAATAGTATTTTAAGAGCCTTGGTAAAAAATCATCATAATTTGACAATCACTTATGCTCAAATGCAAGTGACTTGAAACAAGCGCCAAACAATTTAAAGAATCCTTAAACTCAACATCATGTGTCATGAACAAACTCATCATAAAATTCAATATCTTTAGAGAACAATTATGGCATGAATTGTGGCTTGGAGGTTAAGAATATTCTAGGTTATGAAAATGACCTATAACGTTTCAATAAATTCCATAGCCTTCAAAGCATAATATGACAATATGCAAAAAGAACTGTCTCAAAATATTGGAAATTTATGATCCTTTGAACTTGATCTTGAAAAGGTTGGCTTTTTTCGGTCGAAGCGCTTTGAATGGACTCGCAAACTCGATCTTTCTTCTCATTCTAAGCATCTTGATACACATGTAAACTAGTGATGATGAAATCCTGATTGTGTTCTGAGGAAGTTGTAGAGAAGCTTGAGACCACTTGTCGAACAAGGCGTGGAAATAAACGCACGATTCTCCTTATGAATCAGTCTTCACGAATCAACGATTAACTGTACTTCTGGCTTGAGAGATTCTGAACCCTAATTGAGGCGTGACGCCTGATGCTCTTGATTCAGATCTGTTTCCTGCAAAATGAAAACAAAGAAACGAGAAATACACATGCTGGAGTAGAAGTTAATGATACATAGGCTGAGAATGTTTAAAATACTTGACAATTTCTGCATAGCCAATGCTCGAAGGTGAGAGGTTAAAACCGACTATAATTAGTGACCTTGACTTATCTTTAAAAATGCAAAAATAAAAATGGGATCTTAGGTCAAAAATTTGGGTACAACAGCTGCCCCTATTTAAGTTTCTTCTATCTGGAGATAGGAAGATTGGGATCTTCATTTCGACGAGATTGAAGGGACTTAAATATAGAATACACAATTTTTGGCCTTAAGATACCGCGATTATGTTTACGATATGATATGAATGTGATGTTTTGAATTTTATGGGGAATGACGCCATATAAGACAGACTATGCTGGAGAAACCAAGCACATTATACAATAATCCCACAGAGGAAGAGGTTGTAACTCCACTGGGGAAACAGATTATAACACCACTGGGGAAACAAAGTCATAGACTTCAAATGAGAGACTCTTGAATGATTTACATCAGTATTGGGACTGGAAAAGGTAATGATTTACATCAGTACTGTGATTGGAAAAGGAAATGATTGACATCAGCACTGTGACTGGAAAATGATTGACATCAGCACTGAGACTGGAAAATGATTGACATCAGCACTGTGGCTGGAAAATGATTGACATCAGCACTGTGGCTGGAAAATGATTGACATCAGCACTGTGGCTGGAAAATGATTGACATCAGCACTGTGGCTGGAAAATGATTGACATCAGCACTGTGGCTGGAAAATGATTGACATCAGCACTGTGGCTGGAAAATGATTGACATCAGCACTGTGGCTGGAAAATGATTGACATCAACACTGTGGCTGGAAAATGATTGACATCAGCACTGTGGCTGGAAAATGATTGACATCAGCACTGTGGCTGGAAAATGATTGACATCAGCACTGTGGCTGGAAAATGATTGACATCAGCACTGTGGCTGGAAAATGATTGACATCAGCACTGTGGCTGGAAAATGATTGACATCAGCACTGTGGCTGGAAAATGATTGACATCAGCACTGTGGCTGGAAAATGATTGACATCAGCACTGTGGCTGGAAAATGATTGACATCAGCACTGTGGCTGGAAAATGATTGACATCAGCACTGTGGCTGGAGATAAACATCTCTGATTTCTGAATTTTACCAAGAACCGTAACACATTTCTCCTTTAACCAAGATATCGCTTGAAAAGAATAAAATAACAAACTTCCTCACGGGACTTTTCCGAAAGGGATGCCATTTGCTGAGTAGACATTATTGTTGGAGATACACAAGCTGCTCAAATAAAGAGGCCGCCACTTGCTATCTTTCAAAGGTGTCAATAACATACAAGTTGCTCACGAAGAGACCGCCTCTTGCTGTTTTTAAAGGTGACAATAACATACAAGTTACTCATGAAGAGGCTGCCGCTTGCTGTTTTCTCTAAGGTATCAGTAACATACAAGTTGCTCATGAAGAGACCGCCGCTTGCTATTTCTTTTCAAAATTACCAATAACACACAAGTTGCTCATGAAGAGACCGCCGCTTGTTGCTTTCTTAAAAGGCATCAATAACACACAAGTTGTCTCATGAAGAAACTGCCGCTTGTTGTCTTTTCAAGGTATCAATAACACACAAGTTGTCTCATGAAGAAACTGCCGCTTGTTGTCTTTTCAAGGTATCAATAACACACAAGTTGTCTCATGAAGAAACTGCCGCTTGTTGTCTTTTCAAGGTATCAATAACACACAAGTTGTCTCATGAAGAAACTGCCGCTTGCTGTTTGTCCAGAGTATCCATAACACACAAGTTGTCTCATGAAGAAACTGCCGCTTGCTGTTTGTCCAGAGTATCCATAACACACAAGTTGTCTCATGAAGAAACTGCCGCTTGTTGTCTTTCCTAAAAGGTATCAATAACACACAAGTTGTCTCATGAAGAAACTGCCGCTTGTTGTCTTTTCAAGGTATCAATAACACACAAGTTGTCTCATGAAGAAACTGCCGCTTGCTGTTTCCTAAAAAGATACCCATAAAATATCGTGAAGACATTGCTGGAGGTGAGAATCAATAATTTCATCAGGGATGGACAAACTGCTCATGAAGAGACCGCCATTTGTCATAAAGAAATCAGAAATAATCAAACTGCTCAAATAAAGAGTCAGTCGCTTGTTGTCATGTCGATATTCCAGAAGAAGGTTGTGATAACACTGCTGGGGAATAAAGTTCATCTTCAATGGGGAACCAATGAATAAATCCTTCTTGAGGAGACTAAGTATTTACGTTGCAAAATAAATGCACTCTCCATCTAGGTTTCACAGCTTAGAGAGATCTACAGGGTATCGTTCACAAGAGACAAAGTTCAATCCAGGAATAAACTGGAGAGAAAATAGTCAAACAAGACTCCACCCAATGAGGAAACAGCTCAAATGGGGATTTATCCTATCCAGAGATGGAAGAGGAAAGCTAAAGCAAGATTCTTCCACGAGAGTTAACTCAGTGGGGAATTAGAAAAGAGGCGCACTTTCTGCTTAAGTTGACACTCTATTTGGAAAGATCAAATATGCTATTTGAACAGACATAACCAAGGTACACGAACTCAAAGATATCAACAAATACAAATGTGTGTGCATGATGCAAGTATGAACGAATGAATGAATGTCATGTATGTGCTGACAAAATAGACAGGGGAGACAGACAGAAGATGATAAGACATCACAGCACAAACCCAACACTCAGCTAATCTCAACAAGATGGGAACATTACTGGAGATAGAAAACAAAAGCCATCAATGGAGCAAAGTCCTTTTACAAGGCTTAAATCTCTTTGGAGAGGAAGATATTTTCCGGTAGAAAGGCTAAAGTATAGTCTTCTATTGCAAACAATCCATTGAAAGGATAACAACACAAACAAAGTTTCAGCTGGAAAGAAGTCTTGCTTAGCTGGAGATACTGGGAACACCACCCTCTGATAATGTATGAAAAACGTATCTTGACAAATCTGGATTGCCCCTGGGATTAATTTTGGATGCCCCAAGTTTACTGCTGATAAGCTGCATGTTGCACGACAATTCTTGTGAATAGCTTCACTTCTATCATGCCCCAAGCTATCTGGTTGATGAGGAGAAATCGTCTCAAGAGGATTTTACAAAAGACCTGGCATTCACCATGCTCTGGTGTCTTCAAACTCTTAGAGAGATTCATCGAATCTCGACGTGATTGCCCCAGATTGACTGTAGTTGGCACAACAAAGTCTTCAAATTTTGCCCCAAAAGAGTAAACAAGTTGGGAAAGCATTAATTAGGAGAAACAACATGTCCGTGCTTACGGTCTTCAGGTGACATGCCCCTGGATATGATTTTTTTCTTGAAATGATTCGCCAATTACTCAACAGAGTTTCAGGCCTTAAAAGAATAAAACTCATCACTGGTGCTTATATGTGAGTTTCCTTGACATCAAACAAATGTTTTGCAGTTAGAAAATTTTATTATGAGAATGAAAATTCTAATGCAACAGTTATGTAAGTCTTGAAGATTTTGAAAAGATATCACACAAATTTTGCGAGCTAAAGCACCGTTTACTTTTGTATAGGAAAAACATATGATACCAACATAACTATTTAGGACATTCATGGGAGTCAGGAACACTATCTCATTGAAGTATGCTTTCAAAATAACCTTGCTTCAATTAGGACTTTTGAAGGTTGTAATGTGGCCTGGTTCACGGTTTTTTTTAGAAAAAAAGATTTTTAAGGCTCAAAATATTTGGTGCCCACCCCCTTCATGATGTTCTCCAACCCTATGTTCAGTTAATTCAACATGAGTGTTCATCTCTCAAAAGGGTTTTGTGACGGTCAAGGAAACGACGAGGCTTTCGGAGTAGAAACCACCCTCATGTCTTCGTGTTTGTAGTCACCAATTTGTTCTTTGCTGAGGACTTTTCTTTGCAGTCCTTTTCTTTGCGATTTTATTTTCCCTATCTTTTGCCTGAACTAATTCTTTTGAATTGATAGTCCAGCGGGATGCCTTAATTTTGCCTAAGTCACACGTTTTCATGTTTTTTGACTTAGCAGGCTTTTTCTTTTCTAGATTTTTGACTTTTTGAACAAAATGTGTGACATTAGCTTATATTTGCTTGTTGAGGAGATTGTGATTGCCTCGTTTCTTGATGAATGAGGGATAACATTATGATTCCACATCTTCTGGCTTCATTATACATGAAAGATAGCCCTCGTAGTTTGTCTTCAAAAAACATCTTCCTTATGAATTTTGAACACTCAGTCAGATTAACTAAAAACTACCCTGCCCCAGGTTAAAATTCAAGGTTTTTTCGTATAGAAAAGAAACTTCTGCTTCAAAGGCTCAAAAGGGGTTAGCAAGGGATTATCTTCCTTATATCTCCGGTGTTTAGGGATTTGAAACAATGCCTGTACATCATCAGCAAGATTTTATCCAAAAGCAAACAACCAGAGATTTTGTGTTCTTTAGATCATCATCCTCCCTTCAATCTCTGCCTAGGCAAGAGAATGGGCAACAAGTTGGTATCATAATGCAAAAAGAAATTTAAAATTTGAAAACAAATATGAGTGAAACGAATGAATTTCTTCAAGACAAACATACCCATTGTATTAAGATAATCATTCAGATGCAAACAAGCTCTTACATGCAAACAATGTTTTGATAAACAAGAAAAAATTACAAAAAGCATGAATAAGTTAATAATCTAGGAAGGCTTTCCATCTGGACTTGAATTACCGAAAACATCCTTCAAAAATCAAAGTGACCATCAATCGTGTTTACTCTTCGGCACATGCTTGATTTGAACTTCAGAACCAACGTCCTTGAATGACAAGATACCACTTCTGACCAACTTCTGAACCTCAATCTTCAAAGTAAAGCAACCCTCCAAGTCATGCCCAGGAGCACCTTGGTGAAAGGTACAAGCCAAATCAGCTTTGTAGTACCAATGTATCTTCTCAGGAACCTTCGGTGGAGGTCGGGTCTGAACCAAATTCCTCTGCATCAGGATAGGGAACAACTCTGTATAGGTAATTGGAATTGGATCAAACTGGGTTTTCCTCTGATTAGGAACTTGCTGATTCTGTTGATGAATAAGAGAAACGTGATGATTCTGACGATGATTATTTCTTCCTATGGTTCTCTTCTTGGAAAAGTTATTATCAAACTTCTTCGCACCATTAGCTGAGCTACCATCTTCATATGAACATCCCTTCCCAACATCTTCTTCTAGACGCACTCCCATATTCACCTTGTCAGGAAAGTCACTAGGCGCATTAATTATCATCTTCTCATGAATGAATGATTTCAGAGTTTCAGTGAAGACTTTTATCATCACTTCCTCCCTCCTAGAATGATTGACTTGGGCGGCAACCAGAATTTCAACCCAAAACAGTCGAGTGATCCATACCAGCTTTCAAAATAGTCATCTCTCTGCGGAGTTCAAAAACCTCTTGCTTGATATTCTCCATTGTTTTCTTAGCGCGAGTGTTGTACTGGTGAGACCAAAGGAAAAAATAAGACTCGGAAAAAGACCTTTGACAGTGAAACAAAAAATGTAGAATGATGTATGATATGCAAAGAGAGTTTTTATTTGATTTTCAAGGAACTCAAGATATTAAGTTGTAAACATCAAAGTATGAAGATAGAAGATGAATTTTAAATTGGCTCCAAACATTGATCAAGTTATCATCAAGATCAATCATCCATTTTGGTGGATTAGGGTTTTCGCCCTATCAACACCCAAGATCCATTGAGCTTGACGAAACTTGTGATGTTTACAAAAAAAGACCTCCAAATTCCTTCAAAGTCAAGTGAAAAGGGTTTTATGGATGCATGAATGCATGGCTATGCAACAACCATAAGCAAGGTCACAAATAAAGTCGAAAGGTTCAACGTCACGAGCATGGAGTCAAGGTAAGGAATACCCCCAAGGTATGTACTAATGGTTTAATCACACCTGTAGAACAAGGTTCTAAGAGTTCCCGGAGTCTACATTCCTCCTTCGGATATTACCAACGTCTTGATTACTCAATAATCAGCAATATTCTCAAGAGAAACTCATCCGAGCGTAGCATCGCGTAACAATTACTTCCGGATTACTCCGTTATAATCTCCGCGCTACACCTAAAAGGCCAAGATGGGTTAGGGTTCTACGGTTCCCAGCTTCTCTGGCTCCCAGGTCGAAAATAATAATGTCTTCCCGATTACTCGGTAAACAAATATTACGTTCAAAAGGGCCTTCCACTGAGTGGGGGATCTCATGCCTCCTTCTTCGGGATTACTCCCTCAAAGTTAACATGACTATACCGCCCGTCCTATTCCTAAGTGTAACTTAGTCCGGGTATAGGACTTGTCCTTTGTAAATATTATCAACACCCAAATAATCATAATATATACATATAATCAAACAATCAAATAATGATAAAACAGATAAAACAAATTAGGCTTAACCCACTTAGGGATGGACCAGCAAGAGGTCAATCTTTCCCCAGCAGAGTCGCCAATTCTGTAGCGGTGAAAATCGGAGATCAAGCTATTAATTAACTTGACTCACAAAAGCAAGAGTCGCCACCGCGCTTTATTATTTCCAAGGGAAAAGGGAAAAGAGCGAAATAAAACCCTAAAATATGCAATGTAAAATAATACTTAAAAGTGATAAAAATACAATGCGTTTTTGAAAGAGATCGAGAGTTCGGGGGTTAGTTATACAATGGGAAGGTATTAGCACCCAATGCATCTGCGGTACTCCGCAGGAACCTTTTGAAATATCTGTTTTTTGGTTAAAATTGTTTGTTTGATTAAAATGGTTCGTTTGGCTAAAAAAATGGGTATGGACGAGATTTTGAAGATGCGACGACCTAGTGTCGAAGTTTTGACTTAAAAGGGTGTGAATTTGAAAATGGAGTCTTTTGGGAAAATTATCTTAAGTTTGGGAAAATAGTAGATAAGTAAAAAAATGAATGAGGGTATTCGCACGATTGTAGAAGATGCGTTTGATGACGTGAAGTCAATTGAGTTAAAATATTTCCTTTGGAGTTTAGACGGACGAACAAAATAAAATGGACGTCAAAATATGAACATTCGAAAATTCACAAGAAAGTAAATCGAAAGACCTCAAAAAATCAAATTGACAAAGATATGTAAAAGAGAATGGAAACAATGATCTAAATTAAAATTCTAAGATTACTTACTAAAATAATTCTGAACTAATTACGAATTCTAATGTTATAAAGAATAATTCTAAAAAATTAAATTAGATATAAACTAAATTGAAATTCTAAAGTTATTAAGTTAAATCTAAAATAACTAAAAATAATTCTAAAGTTACTAAAATAATCCTAAATGAACTTAAAATTACTAAAAATAATTCTAAACTAAAATTATTAAAATTTGTCTAATTGAAACTACGTGTTTCTTTCTAAGAAACTAACTAACCTAATTTAAATAAATTTAACTAAGGAAATAAAACTAAAATAAACAGCATGGGGGTACAGGGCTTTTGTGTTGGTGTGAATTAGTAAAAAGATATAAATTATGGCCCAAGGCCCAAACTAAATGATTAACCCTAATTTACCATAAAATATAACAATAGTAAAAAAAAATGTTATTGTGACACCCCAGGCGGAGCTGATGCCTTATTACTAGAGTTTTTTACTTTTCAAATTTTTCCATTTAGCCAATTAATAGCTGACACGTGGCATTGCAATTAAGAAAGAAAAATAAAAATCCTCTAATACACAAATTGACAGAGAGTGAGAGAGATAAACCTTGCCAGCTGTTTCTTCGAGGCACTGTCAAGCATCCTCTTTACTAAGTGAGCTGCATGCGCATTGTAGGATAGAGTTAGAAAGTGAGGATGAAGATGAAGAAATGGAAGGGCTTTTTGATGCGTTGGTGTCTACGCTGCCATCGACTTCTTCGTACTGAACTGGATCGAGGGAGGCGTTACTCCCGGTTCGGACGAGTTCCTTGCTGGCTGAGGAGGAACTGAGTAGATTGGTAGCCGAATCCAAAACTCGCGTTGTCTGTTCTAAGGTCTCTTAATTCGAGATTCTGCCGCTTCCGCGACCAGCTTCGATGTTAATTCGGAATCATCAACTTCGCCGATAACTACCAGGATGTCATTTGTAAAGCTACCGCTGATGTCCTCGGCTTAATCCCTCCGTGAATTGATCTCGGTCATTGAGGGTGAGATTCTGTTCAAAACTCTTTTTACTGTAATTTATTTATGTATTTCTGTTGGGATGAGTGGTTAGCGGTGAGAATGGGAAATCGGAAGAGGAGTTGCCTGTGGCGGTGATGGTTGAAAGTAAGGGATTGTTGAAAATGGTGATTGGGAGTTTTGCTGTCATTATTTGGGTTTGTTGGTTTTCGTTGGTGTTGTGGAATTTGAGGGAGCTTCACGGTGAGTTGTTGTTTGTCGGGTTGTAGAAGTTGGAAGTTAGAAGATGGAGAAAAGGTGAAGTTGAAGAACCGCCATAAGAGCTAGCTACAGAGAGATGATGATTTTTGTTTATGGTGGAGGAAGAAGGTTGGTATGGTGATGGGAGATGGAATATGCCGGGTTATGTGAAGAGAGTTTTGTGTGGGTTACAGGACAGTAGCAGCTAGGAATTGATAGATATTTTCTTAGAAGATCTTTCACAAGCACCAGAGCTTCAGATGTAACATAGTCATTTTCCATCTCCAGAAACTGTAGAAGTCGATCAACAAGGGAACTGACATCATACTGCTGCAGTGCTATCTTGCCAACAGCTCGAATTGATTCCCTTGCTATTGGGATGTCAACATTTGCAGCATCTTCACATAATTCTGTCACTATCTCATAGATGTTACTTTCATTTGCAACTGCAGTCAGCATTTCAAGTTTCAACTTTTTGACATAGGATGTTTCATTATACTGGCAATAAAAGGGATTAATGTGAAGGTGGGTTTTATGTGTGTGTTTTGACGAGGAGGAGGGAGATGGCGCTATTCGAAGGTGATGAAAAAAAAAGAGATACAGAGGGCGTAAGGTCCGCTAGCGGAATTGGAAAGGTGAGATGAAGGGAGTTAGCAGAAGAAGGTTATTGAATGGCAGGAGGAGAGGATGAATGGAAGAGTGAGAGAGAACTTAAGGTTGCTGTATATGTTTTTTTTTGTGTTTTTCCTTTGACAGCAGGTGATCTTCTGGCGCCTTTTTTCTAAACTTCCAGGTTTATTAAAATTTTTCCACAGTTTTTACTTTGTTTTCCCCCCTTCAGAATGGAATTTTTTTGGAGGGAAAATGTGTGTCTTGGACAAAACATAATATGCTGGCTTTTCCTTTTTTTTGATGCAGGATTTGCACTTCCATTTTTGTGAAAGTTCAGACTTTTTGGACAGGTTTTTGGCAAGTTGTGGTGCAGGCAGTAGCAATTTTTTTGCAAGTTTTTGGGCAGCATACAGTATCTTGTAGAACACTTAAAGACCCCAATGCCAAAATCACATCGGGCAGCCAAGGCCTTGCTGCTGAAACAAGACGTGAGGCATACACAGAACCCAAACATGATTCTATTGAAACAATTAAATCAAACAGATTATTGGCAAGAATAAAGGCTTTTGACGCCGTGATGGAGGATCCATCAGAACCTGCCAGTATCACATTGAGTATTTTTGAAGCATAGCTGAAAGAGCTTTTTAGGCAAACTAGATTATATTTTTTTTATATCTTCTTCATGGAATTGGATTTCGTCTTGAAATTTTTTTGAAATTGCAAACTTGAAATATGCCTAAAAATTAACATGATGCATTCTCCACTTTTGAACTAAACATGACAAATATCCTTGAATCAATGATCTTGAAATTTCTTTAAAGTTCGTATCAAATTCTTGAATTGAATAAGAACTTTTCCTTAGAAAAAGTCCTTGTAGAATTGATGGACTTTTGTGAACTTCTCTTGAAGAAAATTTGCAAACTTGTCATTAGCACTTGAGTGAACAAATAGTATTTTAAGAGCCTTGGTAAAAAATCATCATAATTTGACAATCACTTATGCTCAAATGCAAGTGACTTGAAACAAGCGCCAAACAATTTAAAGAATCCTTAAACTCAACATCATGTGTCATGAACAAACTCATCATAAAATTCAATATCTTTAGAGAACAATTATGGCATGAATTGTGGCTTGGAGGTTAAGAATATTCTAGGTTATGAAAATGACCTATAACGTTTCAATAAATTCCATAGCCTTCAAAGCATAATATGACAATATGCAAAAAGAACTGTCTCAAAATATTGGAAATTTATGATCCTTTGAACTTGATCTTGAAAAGGTTGGCTTTTTTCGGTCGAAGCGCTTTGAATGGACTCGCAAACTCGATCTTTCTTCTCATTCTAAGCATCTTGATACACATGTAAACTAGTGATGATGAAATCCTGATTGTGTTCTGAGGAAGTTGTAGAGAAGCTTAAGACCACTTGTCGAACAAGGCGTGGAAATAAACGCACGATTCTCCTTATGAATCAGTCTTCACGAATCAACGATTAACTGTACTTCTGGCTTGAGAGATTCTGAACCCTAATTGAGGCGTGACGCCTGATGCTCTTGATTCAGATCTGTTTCCTGCAAAATGAAAACAAAGAAACGAGAAATACACATGCTGGAGTAGAAGTTAATGATACATAGGCTGAGAATGTTTAAAATACTTGACAATTTCTGCATAGCCAATGCTCGAAGGTGAGAGGTTAAAACCGACTATAATTAGTGACCTTGACTTATCTTTAAAAATGCAAAAATAAAAATGGGATCTTAGGTCAAAAATTGGGGTACAACAATCTCCATTGAATGTGGGGCTCTACTTTGTCTCATGTGTTAGTTGATACTGGTTTTCCTCTGAATGTTCTGCCAAAGGATGCTCATGACAAACTGGATTGTGAAGGGGTCATGTTGAAACCTAGTGACATTATAGTTCGGGCTTTTGATGGGTCCAAAAGAATGGTACATGGAGAAGTGGACCTCTTGATCAAAGTGGGTTTATAGATCTTTGAATCCATCTTCTATGTAATGGACATTCGGCCATCATATTCTTGTCTATTAGGACGCCCCTGGATCCATGGGGCAGGTGTTGTTACCTCCATATTGCACCAAAAATTAAAATATCATGTGAAAGGGAAGATTGTTACTGTCTGCGGAGAAGAGGAGTACATGGTCAGCTATCTGAGTTCATTCCGATACATGGAGATGGACGGAGAATTTATCGAGACTCCCTGTCAAACTTTTGAAGTGATTTCCTCTGCTTTTATCAAAGATTTTTCTTCCATTCCAAAGACTACCAGGATTCCGTACAAGATGGCTTCCTTGAAAGATGCCAAAGCTACTATAGAAGAAGGTGGTTGCATAATTTGGGGTCAGCTTCCAAATATCCCTTACAAATCAGACAAGTTTGGTTTGGGCTTTACTGTAGAAGGTCAAAGGGTTGTTCGCCGCACTCGATCTGGAAGACCTACATTCCGTATCAGCAATAATGGAGTCAACGCAATAGAATATGCTGACAGTGATTGTGATCTCAGTAATTGGATTTTTCCTACCATTGGTAACAGGCTCAACAATTGGAAGGTGGAAGACATCATCTCCACCTCCTTTAGTCAGGAGTAATAACTATTTTTGTTTTATTGCTTTAAGAAGTTTGGTTATGTAATTTCTTTTAAACCAATGACTTTAAACCTTGTGTCTTGCCCGGGGCACAACGGTTCATTTGTTAAGGGTTGTAATTTCATATGTCATATTTTCATTTAATGAAAAAAAACATTGGATGTTTTGCATTCAAATTTTGTGCTCTCTGTCTCTCATTTACTTTATTGCATTTTCAAATAGCTATGTGTTCTTACACACGCCCACACACTACATTGCAGATCCCCATCCACTCTGGATCTCGTTGATAATGATTCTGCTATTGCCTCTTATGACTTCAAAAATATGATATACCAAGCCGAGAAAGAATATAAGGAAGATTGTGAGATACCTGGAGAACTTTCCAGACTCTTAATAAAAGAAGAAAAGGCTATCCAACCACATGAAGAGCTATTCGAAGTTGTAAACTTGGGTTCTGAGACAGACATAAAAGAGGTCAAGATAGGCGCCAACTTAGAGGGAAGTGTCAAGAACAGATTGATTCAGATGTTGCACGACTATGTTGAGATATTTTCTTGGTCATACAAGGATATTCCATGGCTCGATACTGATATTGTGGTTCACCATCTACCGATGAAAGAGGGTTTTTCTCCGATTAAGCATAAGGTTTGTCGCATGCGTCCCAAGATGTCACAGAAGATCAAAGTTGAGGTTATGAAGTAATTCAATGAAGACTTCTTAGCAGTGACATGATATCCTTAATGGGTTGCTAATGTTGTTCTGGTACCAAAGAAAGATGGCAAGGTACGTATGTGTGTAGATTACAGGAATCTGAATAGGGCGAGCCCCAAAGATGACTTCCCACTTCTGCATATTGATGTTTTGGTCGACAACACTGCTCAGCTTAAGGTATTCTCTTTCATGGATGATTTCTCGGATTATAATCAGATTAAGATGGTGCTTGAAGACATAGATGAAACTACCTTCGTCACACAGTGGGGCACTTTCTATTACAAGGTCATGCCTTTTGGGTTGAAGAATGTCGGGGCAACTTATCAGAGTGGCATTGTAGCTTTATTCCACAACATGATTCATCATGAGATAGAAGTCTACGTCGACAACATGATAGCAAGGTCAAAGACTAAAGAAGATCATATTGGTCATCTGCATAAGTTATTTGAAATGCTGAAGAAGTACAAACTAAGGTTAAATCCAAAAAAAATGCACTTTTGGGGCGAGGTTTGGAAAACTCCTAGGTTTCGTCGTCAGTGGTAAAGGTGTTGAAGTTGATACCGCAAAATTTAAAGCCATTCAAGAAATTCCAGCTCCTCGTACTAGGAAGGAGGTCAGAGGTTTCTTAGGATGACTATACTACATTTCCTGATTCATTTCTCATTTGAAGGCTACTTGTGAGCTAGTCTTCAAGTTGTTGAAGAAAGATCAAGTAGTAAAGTGGAACGACGACTGTCAAATAGCCTTTGACAAAGTTAAGGAGTACCTACAAGAACCTCTGATTCTGATTCCACCAAGTGAGGGTAGATCTTTAATCATGTACCTAACAGTGTTAGAGAATTCAATGGGGTGTGTACTTGGGCAGCATGACGAGTCTGGTCAAAAAGAGCATGCAATATACTTCCTTAGCAAAAAGTTTACCGACTGTGAAACAATATATTCGTTGCTCGAGAAAACTTTATACGCTTTGGCATGGGCTTCTCGCCGACTAAGACAGTATATGTTGACCCATACTACTTTATTAATCTCTAAAGTGGATCCTATCAGGTACATATTCGAGAAGCCATCCCTCTCGGGAAGAATAGCCCGATGGCAAATGATCTTAACAAAATATGACATTCATTACACCACTCAAAAGGAAATCAAAGGAAGTGTACTGGCAAATTATTTGGCACATCAAGCTATAGACGACTACCAATCTATGAACTTCAAATTCCTGGATGAGAACATCATGCTAATTACAGATTTTGAAGAACCTGGACCGTATGAAGGACCTGAGCTAGGATCCCGATGGACTATGGTTTTTTATGGAGCTTTTAATGCACTTGGCAACGGAATTGGTGTGGTAATTATCTCTCCTCAGGGTTTCCATATGCCCTTCACTGCTAGACTTTGCTTTGACTGCACCAATAATATGGCTGAATATGAAGCGTACATCATGGGTATTAAAGCTGCTACCGACATGAGGATCAAGTTCTTGAGAGTATATGGGGATTCAGCCTTGGTAATCAGTCAGGTCAAGGGAGAATGGGATACGAAGCATCTGAATCTTATCCCTTACCGAGAACATGTGCTAACCTTGATTCCGTACTTCGAAGAGATTACTTTTGAGCATATCCCAAGAGAAGAGAACTAGTTGGCAGACGCATTAGCTACCATGTTATCCATGTTCAAGGTTAGATGGGACAATGAGGCTCCCAGAATTACCATTGAAAGATTCGACGAACCGGAAGATTGCTACAAAATTGATACTGATGAAGTAGAAGCAAGACCTTGGTTTCATGAAGTGAAAAGGTACTTTGAAGCTCAAGAATACCCTGAAGGGGCATCGATCAATGAAAAAAAGTTCCTATGGAGGTTCTCGGTTAAATGCAGTTCTAATCTCCAATCCGACCTCTACTCAAAGACCACAACAACAAGCCGGCTACGAAAGACCTGATATTCCAAGAAGAGATTTTACAAGGATTAACATGTCACTATCTCAAGCCCTACAACACCCGTTGAAGGCTAATTTGGTAACATTGTGAGATCCCCATTCAAATCCCAATGTTTCATCTCTAAAGTATAACCCGAACGCCAAATGTGTTTACCACTCCAATAGTCCCGAACATGACACTAATCATTGTTGGGCATTAAAATTCAAGATCTAAGACCTCATTGATAACAAGACCATTGAATTCTATCCTCCTCCAACTCCGAATGTAATCACTTCACCTATTCCAAATCATGGCAAAGGTGTCAACGCTATTGAAGATAATACCTTGTTTCCCCTGTTGATGACTTGACCACTCCATTGAAGTGTGTTAAAAACAACTTTCTGAAAGATGGGGTTTACCCTGGTTGCCTTGAAGATTGTTGTTCTAGGACTATACAAACCAATGGCTGTGAATGGTTGAAAAGAGGTGTCCAACACCTAATGAACAACCATGAGATCCTATTTGAAAGAACTCCACCCGTAAAAAGTTTGACTGAAGTTATACCTCAAGAAGTTGAAATTATATCCATCACCACTATCTCCAACAAACCAATTAGGATTACTTCAAAAGATCCTATTAGGATTTCCAATGAACCAAAGATTGATCCATTGATAATTACCACACCGGAGCCAGTCCCTTATTCTTCTAATAAAGCAGTACCCTAGAATTATGGCGCTGAAGTATACTACCATGGTATTAGACAAGACTCCTAGATTGATGAAGACAAAGCTACTGATATTACCAACATTGTTAGGTCTAGAAAGGTGACTAGAACGGGGAGAATTTTCTCTCCTGATATTTCACCTCCAACCACCACAACTACACTTGTTCTCCTTACTCTTGACAAACCTAGTACTGATGCTAGGGGAAAAGAAAAGATGATTGAGCCTGCCAGGATGGAGGCGCCCGCCAAAGACATTACAATTGAGGAACCCTCAATCGAAGAGATGGAGGAGATTTTGAAAATCATAAGGAAAAGTGATTATAAGATACTAGAGTAGTTAGGGAAAACCCCCTATAAGATTTCTATGCTATCTTTATTACTTTGTTCTAATGCCCATACTCAAGCTTTGATAAAATTTCTAAATAAAGCTCATGTTCCTTAAGAGACTACAGTCGATCAGTTTGAAATTTGTGTGCTGAGTTTGACTTTTGATAATGGTTTAGGATTCTCGGATACTGATTTAACTACATCCAGAAGAAATCACAACAAGGCTTTGCATGTCTCTATTGAATGCAAAGAAACCACTCTAGCCCATATGTTGGTGGATACTGGGTCCTCTCTAAATGTCTTACCCAAGGGTGCCCTAAATCATTTGGATTATGAAGGTTTGGTGTTGAAGCCAAGGTACATAGTGGTAAGAGCTTTCGATGGATCAAAGAGGATGGTACATTGAGAGGTCGACCTCCACATCAAAGTTGGTTCTCAAACTTTCAACTTGACTTTCTATGTGATGGACATCCGTCCTACCTACTCTTGCTTGTTTGGACGCCCTTGGATACATGGGGCAGGAGCGGTGACATCCATTCTTCATCAAAAACTGAAATATCCAGTCAAAGGAAAGATCGTTACTGTTTGTGGTGAAGAAGAGTTTATGGTTAGCCACCTGAATTCGTTTAAGTATGTTGAGATGGATGGAGAGTTCATAGAAACTCCTTGTCAAGCCTTCGAAGTGGTATCTCCCATGGTTGATGCTGCCAAGGCTACTCCTGATGTTCCAAAAGTTGTTAAAGATGTGCCTAGGATGGCTTCCCTCAAAGATGCTCGTGTTGTGATTGAAGAAGGAGGTTGTACCATATGGGTATAACTCCATGACATCCCTTTCAAATTAGACAAAAGTGATTTGGGTTTCACTGCCAAAGCCCAAAAGGAGGTCATACGTGCTCGCATAGGAAAACCACCTCTTCGAATCAGTAATCATGAAGTGAATGCTCTTGAAGACTCTAACAACGACTGTGGTTTTGGTGACTGAATCTACCCGACTACCGAGGAAGGACTCAACAACTAGTGTACCAAGGATTTCATTCGCATCTCCTTCAATAAGGAGTAATTACCATTTAGTGTTTTATTAATTTAAGAACTTTGTCTGTGATTTTATTGAAACGATGATTTTAAGCCATGTGCCATACCTGAGGCACCATGGTCCATTTGTTAAGGGTTTGTTCATTTTCATATGCCATATAATCATATAATGAAAAAACATTGGATTCTTTTGCATTCAAATTTTGCGCTCATTGTCTTTCTTTCACTTTATTACATTTTCAAGATAGCCATGTATCTTACATGCATACACACACACACACACACACACACACACACACACACACACACACATTTGCAGATCCTCATCCACTCCGGGTCTCATTGACAGCGACTCTGCTATTGCCACCTATGATTTTGAACGTCCAATATACCAAGTTGGAGATGAAGGCGAGGAAGATTGTGAAATACCTGGGGAATTAGCCAGATTTATGATGCAAGAAGAAAAAGACATTCAAACGCATTAAGAGCCAATTGAAGTAATCAACCTGGGTACTGAGGCAGATAAGAAAGAGGTCAAGATCAGCGCTAACTTGGAAGACGGTGTCAAAGACAGATTGATCCAAATGTTGCATGACTATGTTGAGGTGTTTTCTTGGTAATATTAAGATATGTTGGGACTTGATATTGACATTATGGTTCATCGGCTACCAACAAAGGAAGATTACCCTCTAGTCAAGCAAAAAGTTCGTCATATGCGACCAGACATGTCTGAAAAGATAAAAGTTGAGGTAATGAATAAATTCAATATAGGTTTTCTAGAAGTAACGTCATATCCCTAATGGGTGGAAAATGTGGTCCCCGTGCCAAAGAAGGATGGAAAGGTTCGTATGTGAATAGACTATAGATATTTTAATAAGGCAATCCCTAAAGATGATTTCCCACTACTGCATATTAACGTATTGGCCGACAACACTGCTCAACATAAAGTCTTCTCCTTCATGGATGGCTTCTCTGGCTATAATCAAATCAAAATGGCCCCCGAAGACATGGATAAAACCACTTTTGTTACACAGTGGGGCACTTTTTGTTACAAGGTCATGCCTTTCGGTTTGAAGAATGCAGGGGAAACCTATCAACAAGCTATGGTAGCCCTATTTCATGACATGATCCATCATGAGATAGAAGTCTATGTGGATGATATGATTGCAAGGTCACAT
This sequence comes from Vicia faba, assembly GCA_948472305.1. Taxonomy (NCBI): domain Eukaryota; kingdom Viridiplantae; phylum Streptophyta; class Magnoliopsida; order Fabales; family Fabaceae; genus Vicia; species Vicia faba. The sequence goes on along the minus strand of OX451740.1, from coordinate 523,852,449 downwards.
ACTGAGGAAGAACACCTGGGTCACTTACATAAATTATTTGAAAGATTGAAGAAATACAAGCTAAGGCTGACTCCCAACAAATGCACCTTCGGGGTAGGATCTGGGAAACTCTTAGGGTTTGTCGTTAGTGGAAAAGATATTGAGGTTGACCCTGCAAAAGTCAAAGCCATACAAGAAATGCTAGCTCCCTGTACTGAGAAGGAGGTCAGGGGTTTCTTTGGTTGACTTAACTACATCGCTCGATTCATATCTCACTTGACTGCTACTTGTGAGCCAATCTTCAAACTCTTAAAGAAAGACCAAGTAGCCAGATGGAACGACGACTTCCAAGCAGCCTTTGACAAGATCAAGGAATACTTACCAGAACCTCTTATCCTGATGCCTCAAATTGAAGGAAGACCTCTAATTATGTACTTGACTGTATTAGAGAATTTAATTGGGTATGTGTTGGGCCAACATGACGAGTCTGGCCGAAAAGAGCATGCAATATACTACCTGAGCAAAAAGTTTACCGATTGTGAAACAAGATATTCACTGCTCGAGAAAACTTGCTGCTCTCTGGCACGGTCTGCTCACCGGCTAAGACAGTATATGTTGACTCACACCACTTTATTGATTTCTAAGATGAACCCCATCAAGAATATCTTTGAGAAGCCAGCTCTCTCCGGACGAATAGCTAGATGGGAAATGATCTTGACTGAATATGATATTAAATTTGCTACATAAAAATCAATCAAAGAAAGTGTATTGGCGGATCACTTGGCCAATCAAGTTATTGATGATTACCAATCCATGACATTTGAATTCCCAGACGAGAATATCATGCTAGTAACTGATTATGAAAAGCCTGGATCGTATGATGGGCCTGAAACAGGATCCCGATGGACTATGGTTTTTGATGGAGCTTCCAATGCTTTGGGTAACGGAATTGGTGATGTGACTATTTATCCCGAAGGCTGCCATACGCCTTTCACTGCTAGACTGTGCTTCGACTGTACGAACAACATGGCTGAGTATGAGGCATGCATCTTGGGTCTTGGGGCTGCCATTGACCTAAGAATCAAATTCTTAAGCGTATATAGAGATTCAGCTTTAGTAATCAGTTAAGTTAAAGGAGAATGGGATACCAAACATCCTAATATGATTCCCTACAAAGAGCTTGTGTTAACCCTGATCCCATGCTTTGGGGAGGTTATCTTCGAACACTTTCCAAGAGAAGAAAATCAGTTGGAAGATGCCTTAGCAACAATGTCATCCATGTTTAAAGTCAAGTGGGACAGCAAGGCTCCTAGAATTACAATCGAAAGATTTGATGAATCAGAACACTGTTATGAGATTGACACTGACGAAGAGAAGCCTTGGTATCATGAAGTGAGAAGATATCTTGAAGCACAAGAGTATCCCGAAGGAGCTTCCATCAATGATAAGAAATTCTTGCGGAGGTTCTCAGCCAAGTTCTTCCTAAGTAATTTGATTTTGTACTAGCGCAACCATGATCCTACTCTACTCCGTTGTATGGATAAGAAGGAGGCAGATAAAATCATGAAGGACATGCACGATGGTATCTTTGGAACTCACTCTAGTGGGCACACTATGGCCAAGAAGATTCTGAGGGCTGGTTATTATTGGTCAACAATGGAAACTGATTGTTACCATAATTCGAGGACTTGCCATAAGTGTTAAATCTATTCCGACAAGGTTCATGTGTGTTGTACCCCAAAATTTTCCCTCTCATATTTCTCAAAACATGGCAAGAGATATCTCCAAGTGGCCCAAGATTGTTCAAGAGTTGGACAGACAAATCATCTCCTAAAGCAGTCAACCCCAAATTAGGGTTTTGTGTTGCATCAAGATCCTTGAGTCTAAATGACCTCAAATGCTCCTTAATGTCCTAATATGTTCTCAAAGTCATCCATGTCAAATTTCAAGCCTTGCAGAGGAAGTTTGCTCAGTCAATTGCTCAAAGGGTCCAAAAATCGACTATGCTAGGGCAAAAGTCAACTGTGACCTATAAACAGTAAAACTTCAAGATTTTTTGTCAACATTCTAATTTTGAAGGATATTTCATAATTTGATCAAGGGTTGATCATGAATCATCAAGTATTGCTCAAAATTCATCAAGACTCAAAAGTTGCTAAATTAGGGTTTTGAAGGAAAAGTCAAACCAACTTTGACCAAGCATAACTTTCTCATACTTTATGAGAAATGGCCCATCCAAAGCTCATTTTGAAGAGGATGCAATTTCATACAATCCATCTTCATACCCCAAGATCAGAAAATGTACTCACAAGAAGTTATAAATTTGGACATTATAGGTCATTTTTGAAAGTCAACAAAAACACCTTTTTTCCAAAGCTTATAACTTGAGTATGGAATATCAAAATGAGATGATACTAAAAGGATTGGTTAGAGGACATCTCAAGCTTTCTAAAAAGTCCAAGAACACTTCCAAAAGTTCAAAATTGAAGAACTTATGCATTGATGAAGTTGGGCATTTTTGCAAAATTGCCAAAAGTCAACTATCCCCAAAACTTCAAATTTTGTCAAATGGCCCCATTCTTTTCCACTTGATTTGATCTTTCCACATTGCACACGTGTTCTAGATTCAGCCTTGTATCCATTTATCAATTTAATTATTTTATTTGATTTTTTATTGAATTATTTCATTTTAAATCAAATTAAATCAAATAAAATCCAAATATTGATTACTTGATCTCTTTTTGGCTATTTCAGGACTGAATCATCATCATCAAGGGTATCAAACTCGTATCAAGCATTCCATGTGCAAAAAGATTGAGTTTTGACAATTTTGGAAGGTTTAGTAATGGTGGATCAAATCAAATCTCATGGCATTGATGTGGAAAGATTCAAAGCACAAATGTTAACCTAATGCATTGCATAGTACATAAGGAAGCTAGAGGGCACAAAAACAAGGCTAGAGGCTGCAAGAACCAACCAAATAAAACTTGGAAAAAGTGACAAAAAGTTGGAGATCGAAATCAAGCTTGGAGGCACTTTCAGGACTTGGCAAGCATCACAATCGCTTCCTGGCAATTCTCAAAAGCAAAACTGATCAGAATCACTCATTCTCCAGCCTCCTAGAGCACTGTAAGTATCTCATTGATCCGCCATATTCTTGAAGTCGCAAATATTTATTCTTGCATCCATTGTCAAAAACAATTGCATATTCTGACTCACCACATCATTTGCTAGCTATCTGCAATAACCAATTTCATTCTTATGCTTTGTATCGTAAAACACCATTGTAGGGTTTTCTAGGTTTATTTTAGGGGTTTTCATTACAGGTAAAATTAGCCCTATTAATGGCCATGGACGTGACCGGGAGAGGAAGACGAATGCAACCATGGTCTTGGGAGGAGTTTATATGGCCTGAGATGAGTTTTTGGAACGGCCTGGGCATTTAGCTGCGGATTCAAATTCGCATGTAATTTATTTGCAGGCCTGAGGACATGGACGACAACGTGTCTCCCTCTGATTGGACCTTTTCAAACACGCGCGCCTTTTTTTTCCTGGCATATTGATCCATTATCTCTTATTATTTTACTTGTTTAATATATTAACAAATAGAACACATTGGCCTAGTGGCAAATCAGCGCTGGAAACATCCATAGGACCTGGGTTCGAATCCCAGGTCCCCCATGTTATTTGTTATATTTTTCCTTCAGGTAATCCAGTGCAAATCCAAACGCATAGCCTACCATACTCCCTCACTCAATCAAGCGCTAGATGGCCCAAGGCCAGATCTGGTGATCCAGGATGATGGTCTACCATGGGACCAAGTCAAAGGGTGCATAGGGAATCTAGAAAGTCCATCAGGCTAGCGTGTTATTGGGCCTTGGAATTGCTATTCAGACCTCTAAAAACCAGGCCCATATACCTTTATCTCTCTCTATTTTCATTTAGTTTATTTATTTGTTTTATTATATTTTTAATATTAATTAACCAATCAATTCTTTTTCTTAATAAAATTAAAACCAAAAAATATTTTCTTAATTAAATTAAATTTCACCATTTTATTTTTTTGTTAACAAATATTAGTTTAATTAATTTAGTTTTAATTAGGATAACTTTAATATATTTATAAATAATTAAAATCAATTAGAATTAATTAGGTTTTGACTAACATTAATTTATTCTATTTTATTTCTTTAAATACCAAAAACCCAAAAATATTTATTTTTATTAATTAGTTTAATTAATTTAATTTAATAATTAACTTAGATCAATTTCTTTTTTAATTCAAAAAACAAACAAAAAAAATCTTTTCTTTAATGACATAGGGTCAAAACCCTAGAACTTGCGCCCGATTTAATTTCCCGCACGCGATCCATTTTATTCAATATTGTATTTGTTCCCGGAATGTAATAGCTTAATAGGACTTTAACTATTTTTATCGCTTTATTTATTTTCCGCATTTAAATTTCAAAGGGTTGCTTTTGGCGATGTAAATACTCGACGCCTTGTAATTTAAATTCCGCAATTTATTTTCCGCAAATTATAATTGTTAGATGTTTGATAATAGGAACGCATGACAAGACTGAATGTTTTAACCTAAAATCAACTTAGATCACCATTAACATGTACAAAGATAAAATAAACTGAAAACGATACACTCGCACATGCGCACTCCTAGGGTACACCTCACTTGGTTGCCTTCGTATGCGGTCATTGGTATAGGTCACTTTAGAGGTCACCCTCTTATCCAAAGATCATAGTCGCCTCGAAACGGTTGCCTCGGATATTGTTGCCTCAAAACAAATTATCTAAGACATTAGGGTTACCGCTAAGGCGTCCTAACATTGCTTTGGTGACCGTGAGTCCCTAAATTCGAATTGACCCTTAAACTCCAACAACGATGCTACCTACTCATCAATAGTGGGATAGAATTGTCTAAAGGAAGATAGCATATAACGATTCCTTTTTCGAGTAGGTAGATGGTTCTTAAGTACTTGCTCTTTCAAAAAACAAAATTTTCACACTTCCACTCCTTTTCAAACAAAGATTTTTTCAAACCCACAAACACAAAGAAAAGCAATTTTGAAAAAAAATATGAGCAAGTACCTAAGAGCCCGTGGATAACCACGGATAGAAAGGGTGCTAACATCTTCCCTTTCTATAATCTACCCCCCCGAACCCGAGAAATATCTCGAAAAAGGAATTTTTCTGTGCTTTTTTCCTTTCCTTGTTGGATAAAATAAAAGTCGGTGGCGACTCTTTCTTACCGCGACATTTTGCGAAAACAAATGCAAAATGCAAACCAGCATTCCAAAAAACAGTCAGTTCTCTCCCACCGTATCACAATGTGCCTCCAATTCCTTTGAATGTCATGATTACTCCATGGTTGTTTGCAATGTGGGGCATTGACATGATTGAAGAGATCAAACCCGCTGCTTCCAATGGACACCACCTCATCCTTGTTTCCATTGATTATTTCACCAAATGGGTCGAAGCTGCCTCATTTGCCTCAGTTACAAAGAGCGTTGTAGCCCGATTTATCAAGCATAACCTCATATGTTGTTACAGTATCCCTGAAAGGATTATCACTGGAAATGGAACCAATGTCAACAATGCTATGATTACAGAGCTCTACACTCAGTTCAAAATCAAGCATAACAACTCTTCTTCATATAGACCTAATATTAATGGCATAGTGGAAGCTACCAATAAAAACATAAAGAAGATTGTGAAAAAAATGGTGGTAACCTAGAAAGACTGGCACGAGATGCTACCGTTTTCTCTTCATGGCTACCGTACTTTGCTCAAACTTCAACTGGGGAAACCCCTTTCTCTTTAGTCTACGGCATGGAAGTTGTCCTGCCTGTGGAAGTTCAAATTCCTTTCTTAAGGATTATCAAAGAAGAAAATTTAGGAAAAGAAGAATAGATTCAGACTAGGTTGGATCTGTTGAACTTTATTAATGGGAAGAGACTGGTTGTTGTTTATCATGTTCAAATATATCAAAAGAGTACGGTCAGGGCTTTTAACAAAAAGATCAAACCTCGAGTGTATCAGACTGGCGATTTGGTAATAAAGCGCATCATTCTTCCTCAAGGAGATCCCAGGGGAAAATGGACTCCCACTTATGAAGGGCCATTTGTTTTTAAGAAAGTATTCTCTGGCGGTGCCATGATGCTAACTATTATGGATGGCAAAGATTTCTCGTATCCTGTGAATGCAGATATAGTCAAAAAATACTACGCATAAAATGACCCGCTAGGTTGACATACCTAGGCGAAAACAAGGGAATCCCGACGAACCAAAGAGGTTCAGGCAAAAATTAGGGATATATACAAAAGATTGTACACCCGGCAAGTCGAAAACCCGAAAGGGCGACTTGGACAAAAAAGGGTATCCTGGTGGGCTGAAAATCTGAAAGGGCGGTCCAGGCAAAAGTTAAGGATGAAAGCGTATGACTGTGTCCCATTAAATCACTACAACCAGCTTTATTACCAAAGTTCAAGTTCTTGGATGTAAGATCAATTCAATCAACTTCTTTCAAAGGGATGATGTTCGAAGACATAGGGGCAATAGCGGAGTTGGAACACAATGAGATCACTTCCACATGGCTATTATTTTTGTTTTCACTTTGTATTCTTTCGACGATTTCCTCTTACTAGGATTCTATCTCCTTGTACCAAAAACTCATATTTATAGGTAAAACATCAATACAAATATACTTCGAATTGCAAACTTTTTGTTTTTCTATTTTGAGTGCAAAAACATCCAACGACTAAAACTGGATGAACATATGCATATGAACATAACTAACTGTTAACAAATGTATGTTTAAAAATAGTAATAAACATTTTCTTAAGGATTCGGGATATCCCCACAGAGTTACTTCAATAAAATTATCCCCACAACATACAGTATCCATCCAGAGTTCCAATCTCCTGACAATCGTTTCCCCAACTGAGTTGGTCCTAAACTACAAGGGAATCCTTGCGGAGTTCGTCTCCAAAAGAATTTATCTCCCTAATAAGGTCTTCAAAATAATTTCCTCAATGGAGTTTATTCCCCAACAAACTACAAGATTCCCCAACATACTACAAATTCCCCAGCTCGAGTTCTTTTCTCAAACTATTACAAATCAACAGACAAAACCCCTTGTCCCCAGCAGAGTTGATACTATCCCCAGTAAGTTGCAAAGAAGTCTGGAATCCGACCAGATAACAGTTAACTTAATTCTCCTCAGAAAGTTGCCACGAAGCCTGGAATCCGACCAGATAACAATTAACTTGACCCTCCCTAGAAAGTTGCTTCAAAGCATAGATTTCAACCAGATACCAGTCAACTATCCTCTCCAAGACGAAAGTTTAACCATCTCTTTTATCCCCGGTCAGGGTAAATAAGAATTAAATTCCCCAGTAGAGCGATGGACAACCAAAAGTCCCTGAGCCCTACATCCCAAGCAGAAATTAACATTTCCTGTAGAGTTTCTTCAAACAGCAAACAGGAATTCCCAGTTGTAGCATTCTAAACAAAGTTGAAGATACACATACTCTTCATCTCCAGCAGTAGTCCAGGATTCAGCTTTCTGGTCCTCCCTATAATTTATCAAGGATTTATTTTCCAGACAAATATGCACTTCAATGTTTCACATTCATACATCATAGAATATACATGACAAATGCACACAGCATAATCTCATTTATTTTGAGAACATCATTACTCCATGCATACATCTACATACAACTAACTCTCTTCCTTTCAGTAAAAATCAATCAATAAAAGACCTCTTCGGGTTAGATTTATTTCTTCCAGATTAAAGACAGGCGAACGAAGACCTCTTTTGGTTAGATTTCTTTCTTCCAGATTAAAGACAGGTGAACAAAGACCTCTTCTGGTTAGATTTATTTCTTCTAGATTAAAGACAGGCGAACAAAGACCTCTTCTGGGTAGATTTATTTCTTCCAGATTAAAGACAGGCGAACGAAGACCTCTTCTGGTTAGATTCATTTCTTCCAGATTAAAGACAGGCGAACGAAGACCTCTTTTGGTTAGATTTATGTCTTCCAGATTAAAGACAGGCGAACAAAGACCTCTTCTGGTTAGATTTATTTCTTCCAAATTAAAGACAGACGAACGAAGACCTCTTATGGTTAGATTTATTTCTTCCAAATTTAAGACGGGAAAATAGACCTATTCTATTTTGATTTATTTATTCCAAATTTAAGACAGGCAATCAACAAACCTTTCTTGGTTAGGTTCATTTCCCCAATTAAGTTGCCAAACAACAGACTCTTCTGGTTAAATTTATCTCTTCCAGTTAAAAACAGGCAAGAGACCTCTACAATTTTAGTATAAATTGACCAAAGATTTATTCTGATACTTCTTCCTCGACAGTCACTCTGGATGGCATTTGTAAGCCCATCTCTGAAAAATTCTTTATCACTTCTCCAAATTGCATCTTTAAGCCCATTCTCGACATAATCGACATAGTCAAGTGCAAATTTCTAGGCACTTTAGTGTTCAATCATCTTCCACCTTCAAGTCACGATTGGCGGACTCACCAATCTAAATCTTCAGGTTGAAGAAGAATGAACAGGGGCAATTGTTGTACCCCAAAATTTTTCCTCTCTTTTCTCAAAGACTTTTCTCACAAAGATCTTCAAAAACTCAAGTTTGCACAAGTATTGACTAGGTCAAGCCTTCTTCTCAACACTGATACTTCAAATTAGGGTTTGAGTTTGCACACGGAAAATTGGACTTCTAATACTTAAAATTACTTTCATGGATCATTAGGGACCCTTAAGATTGCTCATGTCAAGTTTCAAGTCTTGGATCACAAAATTGCTCAATCAATTGATCAGATGACCTAAAATCAGTTGTATTTGGTAAAAAGTCAATTATGGTCAACCTACAGTCAAATTTCAAGATTTTGGACCAATATCAACATTTAAAGTCATATGTGTCAATTGATCAAGTTTGGATCACAATTCCCTAAGAAAATTGTTTAAATCACCAAAAGGGCAAAATGGTCAAAATTAGGATTTTGACTGTATTTGACTGATCATGGGTTTTTGACCTAATACATGATCTAATGGCTTGAAGCTAATATTTATGATTCAAATACAACATATTGACCTAATTTCATGGCTCAAGACATTTCTCAAGATCATTTGATTGATAGTTGAAATCCAGTCAACTGATGAAAAGTCAACTAATACACCAAAAGTTAAACTTTGACTTTTTGATCAAAATTGAGTTTCAAAGATCACATTTCATCAATACATTCAAAAACATGAAACTTCATCATCAATAAATCAAGAAATTCTAAATTCATCTTAAAAAGTTAAACTTTTCAAGACTTATAATTTTTCTAAGTGTTTTTAAGTCTTATTTTTTTCATGACTTCATGCCAACTTTTCACCAAGATGCAAGATGATTCAAAGAAAATTTTCAACATGAAAGTTATAGATCTTGATGAGGCCTACAAATTTTCTTTACTGATTAAGTCCTATAAATTCTTGTATTTTGAGTTATAAATTCACAAAGTAATGCACTTTTGATAAAAACACTTAGTGAATATTTGACTAGTTTAGGCAGATTTTTTTGGCCTAACTTCATGGCAATTTTTCACATGGTTCCAATTGGATTCTTCAAAAATTAAAAACATGAAGGTTGAAGAGGATTTTACAAAATTTCCAAAATATCCAAGAACTCATTAAGATCATTCTTGAGTTAAGATAATCGAAGAGATGAAGTTGGGGTTTCAAACTTGAATTACAAGTCAATTTTGTGATGAACACTTGACCAAATCCGTAGCCATGCTGCATAATCTTTACTTTGTAGGCCTCAAACTCATGTTTCACTCCATAATTAATAGTTTACATAACTGATTGAACCCTTATACAAGTGATTCAAGCATTATTCAAACTAAGTTGCCATTTTGGGAAGAAAGTAACCATTCCATTCTTGTAAAGCAAGCTTTATGCCCAAAGTCAATGCATTGAGCTCCTAACTTGTTTGCTCTGATTACACTCCATCCAAAAAGTCAGAAACATTGTGTTTAAAGTGATTAACAACTCTTGATCAAGAAGTACAAAGCATTGAAACTTGTTTTGTCAAAAAATCATATGTTGAGTTTAAACATGTAAATTTTAATTCTGATCAACTTGAGCACTCTAAGCCTTTGCCTATAAATTGAGCATCCTTCTACAAGCATGGACGATTTTATCAAGCACTCAAACTCACGCAAACTCTCTGAAAACCATAAATTGCATAAAAATTTCATTGTTACCACAGTTTTGCCCAAGAACTTTCATCTCTTAAACCACCCGTGTATTTCCTCTCCAAATTATCTCAAAAGCTTCCTTAACTTAAATACAACTCATCCCAATCCCTGTTTCCAAACTGTAATACCATTTTCACCATTGTCCAAACTCAAAAACAGGGGTCTGCAACTTGACTTCTCCAGGCCATTTCAGCCATTCTCAACTCAAGCTAAGCATTGCATTAACTTCCTAGAGAGTCAAGGAAGCTAACTTGATCTTTAAAGCTGCTCAAACTCAAAACACGATCTCCATCTGCAAGGTGAGTTTTCTGAACTTCTATCTCTTCATATAAGCATCATTTGATTATGATTTGTGAAGATAAAATGTAGATATCATAGCCCTGAAAGTGACCATGTCCTTGGAATTCATTTATATTGCCTGAGTAGTTTGAATTTTAGTCTTGAACTTTCTGAAATATTTAGGTCAAAATTTGGTACCAACAAAATTCGTGTTCATCTTTGATAGTTAGGTTAATTAGTTTGCATATTTGGAATCGTGGTGAAATTTCTAACAAGTTTGATGTTTGCACTTTTGAGAATGGTTGAGAAATGAGCAAGTTATAGAATTCAAAAATGTTGTTCATGGAAGCTGGCGCAAGGAAGAAGATTACACATGCCTAGGATGGGTAGTCAAATATATATTTATGGTTTTGTATTAATAAATGTATGTATCACCACCCCAGTAGTTAAAGCGCACGCTTGTTACCTTTTGGACCTGGGTTCGAGCCCCAGCGTCCGTTTTTCATTTTTTTCTATTGTTTTCACTTCCTTTTTGTTTGAAACAGTGCGCCTTGGGCCTCCCTTAAACTGGGCCTTGCTCCTTTACTCAGCAGCACCCCTTGTTTGCTTACATACACGCAATCCACTTTTTTTTATTTTATTCTGATTACAAAACAAAAACAGGCTTTTGGGCCTAACAAAAATCTAATTTTCTTCCAAACCACTATTTTCATTTTCTTACCCCCCTGACATATAATTTTATTTTTCTATTTTTATTTTATATTTTTTTTATTATTATTAATATTATTATTCTTATTATTTTTATTAATAAAAAATACCAAAAATATTTTATATTTATTATTTTTTTATTTCTTTTAAAGTAAAGGACTAAAAAAAATTCTTAACAACTTCCTTTTAATTAATTTAATTTAGATTAGGTTTTAATTCTGTTTTATAATTTAATTAACTTAGAATTTAGAAATTTTAATTAATCTCTTTCATTAGGTTTAATTAGGTTAACTTTAAAACATTGTCTTAAAAAACCCTAAAAAATTTCTTTCTTAAGTAATCTAATTTCTTTTTCTTTTAAATTTAGATTTAGTTCTTACTTAATCCACTTAGACATAATTAATCATTTTCTCACTTTGTTAGTTTAGTTAGGATAATATTAAGCCCCTTTATACAAAAAACTCAAACAAGAACAATTTTCTTTTCTTTGTATATCATCGTACATTATTTGTTCATATTCAATATGGTTTTAATAGTAAATTAGGTTTTATTTGCATTCATCCCCCATTTGTAAATTTATACCCCTATCCCCAAACGATGTAATAGCTTATAATTTTACATTTCTGCAATTTATCGCTTTCAATATAATTACTAGTAATTAAGATTTGTATGGAAAGACATAAAATCAATAAGTAGAAAACCCTAATTTAAATACAAAGAGCATGTAAATAATACACTTCACATACTTTCACCTCGAGGGTTAACCCACACTTGTTGCCTTCGAATAAAAACAATCATGTTCCTCGAACGTGGGATACTTTAGCAATGACCCTCGAATATAAGATCGTAGTCCCTCGATGACCCTTCAAATGTTGCCTTCGGTAAACGATCTTAGACCCTTACAAAATTTGCTAAGGTATCCTACAATGTTGCTTTATATGACTATACGATGACCCACATATGTCCCTTCACATCTAATGATAGGGCTTCTTATCAATCAATGGTAAGATAAAAATATCTAAAGGGGCAGGAAAATACCTAAGACTTTTTGAGTAGGTAGAACGCTCATAGTTGCTTGCTCACAACCATTTTCAAACATCTTTCAAAATACACCAACACTTTCAAATGAAATATTTTCAAAAGTCAACACTTTGTATACATTCTTTTAGAGACGAGAATCATTACAAAATTCTCCTAAACAAAGGCACTTTTCAAAAATACTTTCAAACCATCACAAAAAACATTTCAAATAAAGCATTTAAAAGTGAGCTAGCAACTAAGAGCCTGTAGATACAAGTTGCAAGGCCTTTTCTCAGTAGACCTTTTCTGGCTCAGATTACATAGACCAAATATTTATTCTGATACTTCTCCAAGTTAAAGATTTAATGACCTCTGCTGGCTCAGATTAAATCGACTAAAGCTTTATTCTGATACTTCTCTCAGTGGACCTTTTCTGGCTCAGATTAAGTCGACCAAAGATTTATTCAGATACTTCTCCCTGTTAAAGATTTAAAGACCTCTATTGGCTCATATTAAATCGACCAAAGATTTATTCTGATACTTCTCTCATTAGACCTTTTCTGGATCAGATTGAATTGACCAAAGATTTATTCTGATACTTCTCCCAATTAAAGATTTAAAGACCTCTATTGGCTCAGATTAAATCGATCAAAGATTTATTCTGATACTTCTCTCAATAGACCTTTTCTGGCTCAGATTAAATCGACCAAAGATTTATTCGGATACTTCTCCTAGTTAAAGATTTAAAGACCTATGTTGGCTCTGATTAAATCAGCCAAATATTTATTCTGATACTTCTCTCAGTAGACCTTTTCTGGCTCAGATTAAATCGACCAAAGATTTATTCTGATACTTCTCCCAGTTAAATATTTAAAGACCTTTTCTGGCTCAGAGTAAATCGACCAAAGATTTATTCCAATACTTCTTCCAGTAGACATTTTCTGGCTCAGGTTAAGTAGACCAAAGATTTATTTTGATACTCCTTCCAGTAGACATTTTCTGGCTCATATTAGATCGACCAAAGACTTATTATGACACTTCTCCCAGTTACAGTTGAGTGAAGACTCATTCTAATATTTCTATTAACAATGACCTCTGGATGGAATCTATATGCCCATCTCTGTCACCTCTCTAAATGGCATCTATAAGCCCATTCCCTATATAATCAACAAACAGTTTTACTTCATGCACAGGCGAGTGAAATTTCTGGGCACTTAAGTGTTCAATCATCTTCCACCTTCAAGTAGTGATTGACGAACATGTCAATCTAACTCTTCATGTTTAAGAAGATTGAACAGGGGAAGTTGTTGTACCCCAAAATTTGGACTTGATCTTAGAGAGGCAAAGATGTAGAGAATTAAATTTCCTTCAAAATGAGCTTTAGTAGAGGAAAGTATGATGAAGCATGTGAAAGTTATGCTTGGTCAAAGTTCAGTTGACTTCTCTTTAAGAAAACCCTAATTTAGCAACTTTTGACTTTTTATGAATATGGAATTTCTTGAGGAATCATGATAAACCCTTGATTAAATGATGAATGTGACTTCAAAATCTTGATGTTGACCAAAAATATTGAAGCTTGACTGCATGTTGACCATAGTTGACTTTTTATCCAATACAGTTGATTTTCAATCATCTGAGCTATTGACTGAACAAACTTGGGATCCACTTGAGGAATTATAAGCTCAATTTTCCTTTAGAAAAGCAAAAGCCTAGTTATAGGTCAACTACTTAGGATGAGGACTTGTCTGGTCCAACCTTGAGTAACCTTGAGCAATTGAATACCCTAGGAGCATGAGGAGATTATCTTGAAGAAAATGGGAGGGAAAATTTTGGGTACAACACTAACCATTATAGCAGACATATGCAAGGACTTCTGACTTAAAGCATCAGCAACGACATTAGCTTTACCCGAATGATATTTTAAGATAAAGTCATAATCCTTCAGAAATTCTAACCACCTATGTTGTCTCATATTTAATTCCTTTTGATCAAAAAGATACATAAAACTCTTGTGATCACTGAATACCTCAAATATGGAACCACATAGGTAATGCCTCCAAAGCTTCAACACAAAGACCATTGTAACTGTTCTGGACTGGCCCAAAATCTTGAGTAGGCCCAGTCTAAGACATCTCGTGGGTGCCACCCATCGACCGTGACCAGGACTGCCCGCACCTGTCGGGTAATACCACCCTCTTTCCCTCTTGATCCGGCTCTGGTCCAAGATGTTCGTCGAGCATCTTCTCAGTCTTCCCGACTCCAGCGTCGTGTAGACCACCAGGGACCGACCAGAGAGATGCCCGCAATCAGCCTCCTCCCCGAAACCAACGGCTAGTTACAGGCACATCTTCCCGATTTGACCAAGTCCTGGCAGTTACCTGATTTTCTGGACCCACATATCTAGGCAGGAAATTAGGAACCAATGGCCACACGCCAGGGGAAGTATATAAACCCTCACACTTGTGAGGGCCAAGTATCACATACTTACTACTCACTACCTAATATTTTCTAGTACCTTCTTGTTCCCGCTCTTACTTGATTGTTGGAGTATCTTGTAGGTACAACCCCCTCTCTCATCTGCCCGACTGAAGATCATCCTCTGGCCACTCTCAAGATTCTGATCAACCACAAGATCGGTGGAGCCATCTGTGGGAAACTGATATCCCTATCTTTCTTCCCTCGGAACCTAAGATCAATGCAATTCTTCTTTCAAGATCCATCTCTCATATCATGGCCGACCATAACGATCTTTACCTGTCCGGAAAGACCATCCTTTCCCCTGATCGCAAGACTGATGGAAGCCAGGAACACCCTCGCCTTGAGGACAACCTGGGCCTCCATGACATATAAATTGCGTCCCCTGATTCTGCTGATGCCCGGCGTTGCGGAGATCAACTCTTAGATGAAGGAATTTCCAAGAATCCTGCTGAGGAACTACCAGAAATTTTGTAACCGGTTCATATCCCTCTCAACACCGACCCGACCATGGCAGCACTACTCGCTGCCCTAAATCAGACCAATACCCTTATCCTTCAACAAAATCAGAGGATATGAGCCTTGGAAAACAGGCGTTCAAAATCTCCTCCTCGGAGAACCTGAAGATGAAGTTCCCCCAGCGCATCACCACCCAGGCGTGGTCCACCACCCAAGAAGGAAAAGTGCAATGTTTCTGTCTTCAAGAAACGCAATCTCACACCTCCTTCCCGAGATCAAGACTCCCATTTGTTCAAGAAGAGGAGGGACAACAGGCAGATCGACCGTGCTCGATTGCCCTCTCCCGAGCCAAAACAAAAATGAAGGAGCCCCTCCCCTCAACAGGACTGCGACGACCGACGGGGGAGAAATTATCACTCTCCTTCTCCATCTCCCATCAACAGTGAAGATGAAGATCCCCATAGCCCACTATCGAGGGAGATCACCGAAGCTCCACTCTCTGTCACCTTAGATAAGCCGTCTATTCTAGGGACCTATGAAGGCATGACAGATTCTGACGAGCACATCGAGAACATCAATGCCATTCAAAGGATACTTGGCTATGATATGCCAATCGAAGGAAACTCTGATGTTCCAATCGAAGGAAGCTTTGATGTTCCAATCGAAGGATGATTTGATGTTCCAATCGAAGGAAGCTCTGATGTTCCAATCAAAAGAAGCTCTGATGTTCCAATCGAAGGAAGCTCTGATGTCCTAATCGAAGGAAACTCTGATGTTCCAATCGAAGGAGGCTCTGATTTTCTAATCGAAGGAAGCTTTGATGTTCCAATCGAAGGAAACTCTTATGTTCCAATCGAAGGACACCCTGATGTTCCAATTGAAGGAAACTTTGATGTTCCAATTGAAGGAAGCTCTGACGTTCCAATCAAAGGAAGCTCTGATGTTCCAATCGAAGGAAGCTCTGATGTCCCAATCGAAGGAAACTCTGACATTCCAATCAAAGGAAGCTCTGATGTTCCAATCAAAGGAAATTTAGTTCATCTTCAAATTTTATTTTCCTCAAGAAAATGTTTGCAACCACCTATGTAAGAGAAGATTTTGAAAGAAAATGAGAAGGATAATTTTAGGGTACAACAGCTGCCCCTGTTCAATCTTCTTAGACCTGAGGATGTAGATTGGCTTGTCTGCCTTTCGTGATCTGAAGGTGGAAGATGATTGAATATTAGAGTGCCCAGAAATTTGCACTCGTATGAAGTGATATTGTTGGTTGATAATATCGGGTATGGGCTTATAGATGCCATTTGGAAAAGATGACAGAAGACTGTCGGAGATGGGCTTAAAGATGCCATCCAGAGAAAATGACGAAGAGTCATTAGAGATGGGGTTAAAGATGCCATCTAGAGAACATGTTGATTTCACGAGAGATTCCTTTGTGGGGATTCCTACTCCTATCGTTTGAGGAAGATTCCGCTGAGGAATATTGGTCTTTGTATTGGGAAATAGAGTCTAGGAGCTTCAGTTTTCCATTACTCTACTGGGGAGTTATCTCTTGATTGGAGATGTGAAAGTTAACTTCTATCCAGTCGGGATCCATGCTTCACAGGGACTTGCTGAGGATAATAAGGCTGACTGCTATCTGGTCGTATTCTAGGCTTCACAGAGACCTATTGGGGAATATGAAATTAACTGCTATCTGGTCGGTTCCAGGCTTCGTAGTAATTGTAGACATTGAACTATTATCTGGTCGTATCCAGGCTTCACTGATTTGAAGAAATTAAGTTGTTATCTGGTTGGGTCCAGGCTTTAACTTGAATATGAAGTACACCGTTATCTGGTTGGGTCCAGGCTTCAGTGTCATAGTTTATACTATCATCTGGTCGGATCCAGGCTTCATAGTAATTAACAAAATAAACTTCTATCTTGTCGGACTCCAGGCTTTACAGTATCTTTAACTGGATAAGAATTAGAAAATATTAGGGTCGATTTAACTGAACTAGAGAAAGTATCCACCGAAAATGAATCTGAATAAATCATTGGTCGATTTAAACTGAACCAACATAGGTCTTGAGTTGTCTTTAACTGGAATAGAATCAGAGAAGTCTTAGGGTCGATTTAACTGAACCAGAGAAAGTATCCACCGGAAAAGAATCAGAATAAATCATTGGTCGATTTAAACTAAACCAGCAGAGGTCTTGAGTTATCTTTAACTGGAATAGAATCAGTGAAATCTTAGGGTCAATTTGACTGAACCAAAGAAAGTATCCATCGGAAATGAATCAGAATAAATCATTGGTCGATTTAAACTAAACCAGTAGATGTCTTGAATATGATCTTCTGAAGAACATCTTGGAATAGCCCTTCGTCATAGGTAACCTTTGAAAAGACTGTCAGGTCATATAAGTAGTTTGTGATGTTTGTTGATTGATCTTTCCTGAAAAGGTAAAGAATTAGTTTTATGCCATGTCATTATGTATAAAATGCATAGTGTAATGATGTTCTAAAAATAAATGAGATTGTGTTGTATGCAATATGTATATGCATGCCATGATGTATGGAAATGAAATGTTGCTGCGAAATTTCCTAGTGTGGGAAAATAAGTCCCTGATTGCTTGTTGGAGAGTACTGGGAAGCTGAATCCCGAACTGCTGTTTGGCAGATGAGGAAAGTTATTCTTTCATTTCCGCTGTGGATGATGAATGGAGATGATTTTCTGAAGATTTCCTCTTTCCGTTTGAGGGTATTCTGCCGGGGATCTTTGACTTCTGCTTGAGAATGCTTCACTGGGGAGAAGATGCTTTGTTGGAAGATTTTACTAATGTAGAGAAATAAACTCTGTTGGGGGATGAACTTCCGCGACCAGAGAAATAAACTCTACCAGGGATGAGGCTCTATAAACTATTTGAGATTATAAAACTTAGCTGGGAAACATGGATTTCAGTTGTCTGAGGGAACTTTGCTGGCGGAGGTAATTCCTGCTTGGGGAAGAAGAGGTCAAAACTTTGGTTGTTTTCACTCTGCGGGGACACCGACATCACTAGGCCGTATACTGAGGATGTAGTGATGACTTTGCAGTAGGACGTCTCTGCCTTTGTAGCTGCTGGAGAAAATAATTGCGGGGACTACAAATGGATTTTTAGAATTTGTCCCATTTCTTAAAGTCATTAGCAACTGTCTTTCTGTTTTTTATGCAAGTATTTGTAAACAGTAATCATATTCAAATGCATATGTCAAAAATAATCACTGGACATTTTTGCAAAACAAAACAGAGAAAATAGAGGGGGAAAAATTTTATACTTTCAAAGAAGTGATTTGTATTGACTTGAAGAAATTTGTCTATAACAGGCATTTTTTGTACAAAGAGACTGACATTCTAGTAGGAGAATGCCGTCGTGAAAATGAAAACTATACAAAAGAGAAAACAACTATGTGTAATAATCCCATTGAGTTTCAATTCTGCTATTGCCCTTATGTCCTTGAGTGTCTCATCACTTTGACAATTGTCTGAAGCTGACTGGATTGATTGATACCGTTTGAGCTTGATAGTTGATACTGAAGTATGGTGGCAAGGTGATCGAACGGGATATAGTTATACGCTTTAAATCCCTAACTTTTTTCTGGACCACCCTTTTTGGTTTTCAGTCCACCGGGATACCCTTTTTTGCCCAAGCCGCCTTTTCAGGTTTTCGACTTGCCGGGTGTATAGATTTTTTGAATTTATCCCTAATTTTTTCCCGAACCTTTTTGGTTTTCCAGGATGCCCTTATTTTTTCCTAGGCCAGTCAACCTAGTGGGTCTTTATTCACGCGTAGTATCTTTTAACTATGTCTGCATTCACAAGTTGAGAAAGGTCGTCACCGTCCATAGTGGTCAAGATCATGGATCCACCAGAAAATATGTTCTTGATTACAAATGTCCCTTCGTGCGTGGGAGTCCATTTTCCCCT
The DNA here is from genome assembly GCA_948472305.1 of Vicia faba. Classification (NCBI taxonomy): domain Eukaryota; kingdom Viridiplantae; phylum Streptophyta; class Magnoliopsida; order Fabales; family Fabaceae; genus Vicia; species Vicia faba. Next base: position 523,833,307 of record OX451740.1, on the reverse strand, counting down.
GGTATCACCTTGTGGGAGTATGACGCGCTTGATTACTAGATCACTAACTTGATATACCTGGTGTCTGACCTTCTTGTTAAAAGCCTTGATCATACGCTTCTGGTACATCTGACCATGGAAAACAACCACTAACCTTTTCTCGTCAATCAGGTTCAGTTGGTCAAGTCGGGTCTGGATCCAATCATCTTCGTTAAAACCTGCATCCTTCATGATTCTTAAAGAAGGGATCTGGATCTCAATAGGTAGGACAACCTTCATACCATACACGAGAGAGAAAGGTGTTGCTCATGTTGATGTACGTGCTGAGGTGCGGTAACCATGAAGAGTAAATGGTAACATCTCATGCCAGTCTTTATATGTCACCATAATCTTATGTATGATCTTTTTAATGTTCATATTAGCAGCCTCCACAGTTCAATTCATCTTTGGCGGGTAAGGAGAAGAGTTATGATGCTGGATCTTGAATTTCTTAGAGTTTGATGATCATAATGTTGTTGAGATTTGTACCATTATCTCTAATGATTCTTTCGGGGATACCATACCGACAGATAAGGTTATGCTTGATGAACCACGCCATAACATTCTTAGTAACAGTAGCAAAAGAGGCGGCCTCAACCCATTTCATGAAGTAATCAATGGCGACAAGGATGAAGTGATGCCCGTTGGAAGCGGTAGGTATGATTTCTCTGATCATGTCAATGCCCCACATTGAAAAAGGCCAAGAAGAGGTCAAGAAATTTAGAGGAACCAGAGGTATGTGCACCTTGTCAGCGTAAATCTGGCACTTGTGACAATTCTGCGAATGTTGATAACAGTATGCTTCCATAGTGGACCAATAGTATCCTGCCCGTAGGATCTTTTTAGTGATGGTTTGTCCACTAGAATGGGTTCCAAAGGTACCTTCATGTAAATCTGCCATAATCCTCTCTACTTCGCTCTTGTCTACACACCGAAGTAAAGTGGAGTCAAGGTTGAGCTTGTAGAGGGTTCCATTACTAAGGAAGAACTTTGCAGAGAACTTTCTCAAAAACTTCTTATCATTGACAGATGCCCTCTCAGGGTATTCTTGAGCTTCGAGATACCTTTTCACTTCATGGAACCAAGGTTTGTCCACTACTTCTTCAGTATTAATCTCGTGACAGTATGCCGGTTCATCCATTCTCTCAATAGTGATCCGAGGAGCCTCATTATCCCACCTAACCTTGAACATGGATGACATAGTGGCTAGCGTGTTTGCTAATTGATTTTCCTCTCGTGGAAAATGCTCAAAATTAACTTCTTCAAAGTATGGTATTAATGTCAACACATGCTCTTTGTACGGGATGATATTAGGATGCTTCGTGTCCCATTCTCCTTTGATCTGGCTGATTACCAAAGTCGAGTCTCCAAATACACTTAAGAACTTGATCCTTAGATCAATTGCAGCTTTGAGACCCATGATACATGCTTCATACTCAGCCACATTGTTGGTGCAGTTGAAGCATAGCCTAGCAGTGAAAGGGGTATGACAGCCCTCGGGAGATATGATTATAGCACCGATACCATTGCCAAGTGCGTTGGAAGCTCCATCAAAAACCATGGTCCATCGGGATTCAGGTCCTTCATCTGGTCCAGGTTCTACACAATCAATTACTAACATGATATTCTCATATGGGAATTCAAAGTTCATGGATTGGTAGTCGTCCACGGCTCGATGAGCCAAATGATCAGCTAGTACACTTCCCTTGATTACTTTCTGGGTTGTGTATTAAATGTCGTATTCGGTCAGGATCATTCTCCATCTCGCTATTCTTTCGGAGAGAGCGGGCTTCTCGAAGATGTACTTGATAGGATCCATTTTAGAGATCAACAAAGTAGTATGGGTCAACATATACTGTCTCAGTCAGAGAGCAGCCCATTCCAAAGCGCAGCAAGTTTTCTCTAGCAGTGAGTATCTTGTTTCACAGTCGGTAAACTTTTTGCTAAGGTAGTATATTGCATACTCTTTTCGACCAGACTCGTCATGCTGCCCCAGCACACACCCCATTTAATTATCTAATACTGTCAAGTACATTATCAAAGGTCTTCCTTCAATTGGAGGCATCAGAATTGGAGGCTCTTGAAGATATTCTTTGATTATGTTAAAGGCAGTCTGGCATTCGTCATTTCACTTTACCACTTGATCTTTCTTCAGGAGTTTGAAGATTGGCTCACAAGTAGCAGTTAGATAGGAAATGAACTTGACAATGTAATTTAGGCGTCCCAAGAAACCTCTAACTACCTTCTCAATGCAAGGAGCCGGCATCTCTTGTATAACTTTACCTTGGCAGGGTCTACCTGAATACCCTTTTCACTGACAATGAAACCTAGGAGTTTACCATACCTTACTGTGATCGGTGGATCTGGAACTGACTGTTTAACGCTGGTTCGCGAAATGTCGCGGAAGCAAGAGTCGCCATCGTCTTTTATTTTCTCCCAATGGAAAGGACAAAAGCACAGAAAAATTCCTTAAAGAGATTGCTCTCGGTTCGGGAGGTAGGTTATAGAAAGGGAAGGTGTTAGCACCCTTTCTATCCATGGTTATCCATGGGCTCTTAGATACTTTCTCATTTGTGTTTTCAAAATAGTTTGTTTGCTTTTCAACTGTGGGTTTTAAAAAGTTTCTTTGAAAATTCCAGTTCGACTCTTGTATCGGTCCTCAAGAGTGTTTGAAAAATTGCTTTCGAAAGCTTTTTGAAAAGGTGTCGGTGTGAAAAGTATTTTTTGATTTGTTTTTGAAATTAGAGCAAGTATCTAGAGTCGTCTACCTACCCTAAGGAATTCGTCTGTGTAGATTTCCTTTAAAGTAGTGCCATCCCACCATTGAGAGGTAAGTAGCACCACCGTTGGAGGTGTTCGAGTCAATTCGAAGGTTCGGGACATGGTGATCACCAGAGCAATGGGAAGACACCTTAGAAGCTACCCTCATGCCAGGTTCCCGGATCATGAAGACTTACTAAGACATCCTCTACTCGACGATCACCTTTCGAGGCAAGGCAACAGTGAGGCGTACCCTAGGGGTGGTGTGTGGTTTGTGTGTCAGATTCGGATATTTTATCTTGTCATGTTATGAGTGAGCTACGCGTTTGTTTTATTTTTTGTCCATTCATTCTTGCATGCCATTATTTAACAGTTAAAAATTGCGAGAAGGTAAAAATTCTAAGCTATTACAAAAGGCGCGGGCCCACATCGCCAAAATTTCCAGGACCCGATTTGACAGAAAAATAAAGAATTAAGATAAAGGTAAAATGCGAGAAATTAATTACACGGCTTTGGGAGAGGTACATAAATATTATACGAAAAGAAAGTAAATGCGCAATTTGAATTAAAGTTGAAATGAGGGCGTTGGACCCTTTTTTATGAAACTAACTTAAATTATTAAATTAATTAAGTTAAAGGAAAAGAAATTGTTTTTTTGGTATTTTGGTATTTTAATGATTTTAAAGAAAAAAAGATTAATTGAAGTTAACATGCTAACCCTAATTCTAATTGTTTTAGTTTATTAAGAAAGTATTGAATTTTTAACCTAATATTAACCTAATTATTTACATGCAATGTAATTATAAAAACAAATAATATTGTAATAATTAATTATTATGAAAGAAAAGAAAAAAAGGATAGAAAATTATTACAAACCCTAATTCTACCAATTTTAGGTTTTTATTGAAAAATGTTAAGATTTAACCCTAAATTAAAAACTAAAATTAATTAATGAATTTTATTTATAAAAATACTAGTTAAATAAAAATTTATTATTTTTTTTACCTTTTCTGATTTTTTGGTGTCTTTTTTATATATTATGGAAATAATAATTATAAAGAAGTAAGAAACTAATTAAAATAAAGAAAAGAAAAAAATATAAAAGAGTAAAAGAAAACAAACTAGAGGGGGGTGCTGTCCCCAAGTGGAGGGTTTATGCTTAGCAATTTGGGCCCAAAGCATCTTTGGCCTCATTGACTTCCCAGGATAGCGTGTAGCCTCTTTGACTTAAGTCCATGATGCTCCTCCAATTATAGCCCTGGGATTGCTCTTAGCATACGCGTGGCAGGCTGGATGGTGGGCTACATGGTAAACTCCCTGTATTGAAACTGCATAGGATAACAATTGAAAGAAAAATAATATGAAAGGGTGGGGACCTGGGATCGAACCCAGGTCCTGTGGTTTACCAGTCTCACGCTTTACCAAACGCGCTGCTTGAATTCTTTGTATATTATATAATTAATAAACATAATAAAACAAACACGCGTTAACGCTTTTTTTTTCCGCGCGAAAGTTTAAACGACCCAATCACCAGTGGCCACCTAGTCATCTTCTTCATGGCTTTATTTTTTTCCTGAAACAAAACACAATCAGCAACGGTTTTTAAACTTCCCCATAGACACCCTATTGGAAAATAGCGATTAGCCCAGGAAGGCTCATAAATTGAGCGCGAGGGTGGGTTTCTCTTCGTCCAAGTGCGCTGAGCATGATCATTGCATCGTGGTGGTCTAATTTTACCCTATCTGAAAACGCCCAATTCAAAGCTTGCAAAACCCTAAAATATGACAATGGTAGATTCGCGCTGGGTACATAAAAACTCAATCAAACAATTGGGTTAGCTTCAGAATCAGTTAATTAATAAGAATTCATGAACAAAATGCAATGAATGTGCTTAAATTGTAAAATATGATTATGAGAAAAAGATGAAAAAGTTTGACTTCTGTACAATGATTCAAAGGGTTAGGGACGTGGAAATCTTTCCAGGCACGTTGCTTAAGGTCTCAGGAAGGTGATGAGATGATTATCTCAGCTTGAATCGCCCTGGAAACAGTTTTTAGTGTTTGACTTTTTTTGAGAAAATTCAAGTTTCGTTCTTGGTTGTTTTGCGCAGCTTTTTTTGGTTTTGAAGTATGAAGAGGAGTTGTAGGAAATGTCTTTCTCTTCAAAATGAGCTTTGGATGGAATTTTTCTGATAATCAATGTGGAAGTTATGCCCTGGTCAATTTACAGTTGACTTTTTCAACTGTCCAAATAAGGAAACTTTTGCATCTTGATGATTTTTGAGCCAAGCTTTGAGAATCATGATCAAGCATTGATCAAATGATGTTTGTGGCTTCAAAATGAGATGTTAACCAAAAATTTGGACTTTTGACTGTCAAATGACCATTTTGCCCCTACAGTTGACTGTAGTGCAATTAGGGTTTTTGACTGTGCAATTTTGTGCTGAAAGTCTTGAAACTTGGTATGAGGATGCTTGACCATGTTTATAGGCATGTGGGACTTAATTGGACCCTTGGAAATTTCATTTTCTTTGTCAGAACCAAAACCCCAATTTTGGCTGTTAGGAGGCCCTTGAACTGTGCAACCCTTGGGGAATTTTGCAGCTTTGACTTTGCAATTCTTGAAGAATATGGGAGGGCAAATTTTGGGGTACAACAGTTGCCCCTGTTCAATCTTCTTAGACTTGAGGATGCAGATTGGCTGACGTGCCTTTCGTAATCCGAAGGTGGAAGATGATTGAACACTAGAGTGCCCAGAAATTTGCGCTCACATAGTAGTGTGATGTGGGGAATGGGCTTACAGATGCCATTTGGAGATTGATGGATAGGATTATGGGCTTATAGATGCCATGCTAAGAGATGATGGATGGTGGATGGGCTTATAGATGCCATCTGGACGTTGATCGCATAAGAGCTTCTTTAGCGAGAACTTGCATACCTGCAAAAAGAAAAATGATTACCTGACCTGTTACGGGAGCTGGTCTTCAAATTCTTTGTATAGATGTGTCCTGACTGGTTACAGGAACTGAATCTGGAGCTTCAAACGGTGATGAATGAACCAGGGATGGTTACTACCTCAACAGGAACGGTGAGAGAACCTTGGATGACTTTAACCTCAACAGCAATCGTTGAGAAAATCTTGGATAACTTCAACTGAGTCTTTATCAGGAAAATCTGTTTGGGGTCGATTTAACTGGACTAGAGAAGGCCTATGACTGGATAAGAGACAGAAAATCTTAGGGTCGATTAACTGAACCGGTCTAGGTCTTGAAATGTCTTCAACAGATACACCCTGGCAAGATACAGGAATCGGATCTGGTAATGCTAGTCTTCAACGGATACACCCTGGCAAGATTCAGGCATCGGATCCTCGAACTCTTCAGACACACCCTGGCAAGATACAGGAATCGGATCTGGTAATGCTAGTCTTCAACGGATACACCCTGGCAAGATTCAGGCATCGGATCCTCGAACTCTTCAGACACATCCTGGCAAGATACAGGAATCAGATCTGGTAATGCTAGTCTTCAACGGATACACCCTGGCAAGATTCAGGCATCGGATCCTCGAACTCTTCAGACACACCCTAGCAAGATACAGGAATCGGATCTGGTAATGCTAGTCTTCAACGGACACACCCTGGCAAGATTCAGGCATCGGATCCTCGAACTCTTCAGACACACCCTGGCAAGATACAGGAATCGGATCTGGTAATGCTAGTCTTCAACGGATACACCCTGGCAAGATTCAGGCATCGGATCCTTGAACTCTTCAGACACACCCTGGCAAGATACAGGAATCGGATCTGGTAATGCTAGTCTTCAACGGATACACCCTGGCAAGATTCAGGCATCAGATCCTCGAACTCTTCAGACACACCCTGGCAAGATACAGGAATCGGATCTGGTAATGCTAGTCTTCAACGGATACACCCTGGCAAGATTCAGGCATCGGATCCTCGAACTCTTCAGACACACCCTGGCAAGATACAGGAATCGGATCTGGTAATGCTAGTCTTCAACGGATACACCCTGGCAAGATTCAGGCATCGGATCCTCGAACTCTTCAGACACACCCTGGCAAGATACAAGAATCGGATCTGGTAATGCTAGTCTTCAACGGATACACCCTGGCAAGATTCAGGCATCGGATCCTCGAACTCTTCAGACACACCCTGGCAAGATACAGGAATCAGATCTGGTAACTGGTCATCAACAGATACACCCTGGAAAGATTCAGGAATCGGATCTTTAGTTGCGACCATTGATGGTAATCATTTCTGTACTTTTGTCCTGAAAAGACAAGCGTTAGTTGTATGCGATGTCATGTTGTATGACATGCGAGATGCTCTCTAAATAAGTGAGATTGTATGTTCATGATGCGTATATGCATGCTATAATGTATGAAGATGTTTTGCTCATGAATGTATTTTTTCGTCTAGGAAAGTAAATCCTTGACGGGTGCCAGGAAGTCACTCCTGGGCTAATGTTGAAGAATAGATTTTGCTTCCGCTGGGGGATGATAATTGTAAGAACACCGGTAGGAGAAGATAACTCCGTTGGGAAATAACTTGGCGAATGAATTACTCTGCGGGGCGAAAGTACTCTAACGATCTCGCTGGGAAGTAATACTCTGTGGGGCGAGAGGTACTTGCTGAAATGTTGATGATAACTTGCTGGGGATACCCTTGTTGTGTTGGAAGCGTTAATAGACTTTGCTGGGGATAAGAAGACTTCGTCAAGAACGCTCTTTCCGTGGATTTTGGCTGAGGATAACCCAGTTATATCCTGGTAGGGAAATAACTCTTTGAATAAAGTAGGGCGACGCGTTCATGCTCTGCGCGGATAAGCTTCCAGAATCTACTGGGGATAAGCTTACTGCCTGGGGAGATGGATTCCAACTTTCTTGGGGAAACTGGATTGGACTCTCCTGGGGAAGTTTTGAATTGAACTGTACCGGGGAAGTGACTCCTCTGAATGCTGGTATACCACCGGGGAACAATCTTCTAGACCAAGACTGCCGGGGATGCTTGTTAAGAATATGTACTCTGCCGGGGAATGTTGAGATCTACTGGAGGATACCCAACTTCTTTAAGATTTGATAATATAGCTTGAGGAAGAGTGCCCTGATTTGCTGGCTTACTCTCTGGGGAGTTGGGATATCTGGTTGTGTTCTTTAGCTGAACCTACCTTGACACCTTGGAGGATAGAACAATTAGATTGCTTAGACAACTCTTTTATTGCCCCTGTTTCTAATGTTACCTGTAATTAATCCTTTGTTTCGCAGGCAAATATTCATGAGTTAGAAAATTATTGTCAATGCATATATCACAAATTGAACCTTGGACGTTCTTCGCAAAACAAAACAGAAAAGGAAAAACAATTGGCAATTTTTAACTGAAAAAGTGTATTTGTATTGATTTTGAATTGCCTGAAAATAGGCGTTTATGTACAAGAGTCTGACGTCCTAGTAAGAGAACGCCGCCGAACAAAAGAGTTTATACAAATTTTGTACAAAAGAAAATAAAACAGCTGTGTGAAATGAATGATCCCACTGGGTTTCAACTCTGCTATTGCCTTTATAACTCCGAGCGTCTCATCACTTGACGACCTAAACGAAGATGAAGCTGACTGATCGATGCCGTCTGAACTTGATGTAGATACCGGATTCTGGACGCAAAGTGATCCAATGAGACATAGTATTACGCTTTATCCCTAACTTTTGCCTGGACCGCCCTTTCGGGTTTTCAGTCCACCGGGATACCCTTTTTTGCCCAAGCCGCCTTTTCAGGTTTTCGACTTGCCGGGTGTATAGATTTTTTCATTTCATCCCTTCATTTTGCCCGAACCCTTTTGGTTCGCCGGGAAGCCCTAATTTTTTCCTAGGCATGTCAGCCTAGCGGGTCTTTTTCATGCGTAGTATCTTTTTACTATGTCTGCATTGGCGGGGTGAGGAAGGTCGTCACCATCCATATTGGTTAGAATCATGGCTCCTCCTGAGAACACATGTTTAACCACAAATGGCCCTTCGTACGTAGGGGTCCATTTGCCCCTTGGATCACTCTGAGGAAGGATGATTCGCTTGATTACCAGATCCCCAACTTGATATTCCTGTGGTCTGACCCTTTTGTTAAATGCCCTGATCATCCGTTTCTGATACGTCTGACCATGACAGATAGCAGCGAGTCTCTTTTCATCAATAAGGTTTAGCTGATCAAGTCGTGTCTGGATCCAATCATCTTCGTTCAGATTTGCATCCTTCATTATCCGGAGAGAGGGTATTTGCACTTCGATCGGTAAGACTGCCTCCATACCATAAACCAAGGAGAAAGGAGTTTCCCCGGTTGACGTCCTAGTTGAGGTACGGTACCCATGTAGAGCGAACGGTAACATCTTGTGCCAATCTTTATAAGTCACTGTCATCTTCTGCACGATTTTCTTGATATTTTTATTTGCTGCTTCTACAGCCCCATTCATCTTCGGTCTGTAAGGAGAAGAATTATGGTGCTGTATTTTGAACTGCTCGCAGAGCTCAGTGATCATCTTGTTGTTCAGATTGGTACCGTTGTCTGTAATGATCCTCTATGGGACGCCGTACCGACAGATCAGATTATGTCGAATGAACCGTGCCACAACAGTCTTGGTTACCGTAGCGTAGGATGCTGCTTCGACCCACTTTGTAAAATAATCAATCGCCACTAGGATGAAGCGATGCCCATTAGATGCCGTAGGTTTAATCTCACCGATCATGTCTATGCCCCACATTGCAAACGGCCAAGGCGCAGTCAGAACATTCAGAGGAACTGGAGGAACATGCACCTTGTCTGCATAAATCTGGCACTTATGGCATGTCCTAGAATGTTGGTAGCAGTCAGCTTCCATTGTGGACCAGTAATACCCTGCCCGAAGGATCTTCTTTGCCATTGTATGTCCACTGAAATGTGTACCAAAGGTCCCTTCATGCAGCTCTTCCATGATCCTTTCTGCTTCAGTCTTATCCACACAACGCAGTAAGGTTGAATCATGGTTTCGCTTGTACAAGATGCCGTTGCTAAGGAAGAACTTTGCTGCGAACCTTCTCAGGAACTTCTTATCATTGACAGAGGCACCCTCAGGGTATTCCTGAGCTTCCAGATATCTCTTCACCTCACGGTACCAAGGCTTCTCAGTCACCAATTCAGTCTCGAGATCGCAACAGTATGCCGGTTCGTCCAGTTTCCAGATGATGATCCGGGGAGCCTCATTATCCCATTTGACCTTGAACATAGAAGACATTGTAGCTAACGCGTCCGCCAGCTGATTCTCTTCTCTTGGAAAGTGTTCAAAGGTTATCTTCGTGAAGTGGGGGATCAAGGTCAACACACATTCTCTGTAAGGAATAAGATTCGGATGTTTCGTATCCCACTCTCCTTTGATCTGATTGATCACGAGAGTGGAATCTCCGAAGACACTCAGAAACTTGATCCTTAGGTCAATCGCAGCTTGAAGACCCATGATGCACGCCTCATACTCTGCCATGTTGTTGGTACAGTTGAAGCATAGTCGGGCAGTAAGCGGAGTATGAGTGCCTTGCGGTGATATGATTACAGCGCCGATACCGTTTCCCAAAGCATTAGAGGCCCCATCAAAGTGCATAGACCATCGGGATCCTTCCTCAGGTCCTTCATCCGGTCCAGGTACTTCACAATCAGTTACTATCATTATGCTTTCATCTGGAAACTCGAAGTTCATTGACTGATAGTCGTCTACTGCCTGATGTGCCAAGTGGTCTGCCAATACACTTCCTTTGATGGCTTTCTGGGTTGTGTACTGAATATCGTATTCCGTCAAGATCATCTGCCATCTTGCTATTCTCCCAGACAGAGCAGGCTTTTCAAATATGTACTTTATAGGATCCATCTTTGAGATCAACAAGGTAGTGTGAGTCAGCATATACTGTCTCAGCCGACGAGCAGCCCATACCAAAGCGCAGCAAGTTTTTTCAAGCAGTGAGTATCGGGTCTCACAGTCGGTAAACTTTTTGCTAAGGTAATAAATGGCATGCTCTTTTCGGCCAAACTCGTCATGCTGCCCCAGCACACACCCCATTGAGTTGTCAAGTACTGTCAGGTATAATATCAGAGGTCTCCCTTCAACCGGTGGCATAAGGATGGGTGGTTCTTGGAGATACTCTTTGATTATGTCAAAAGAAGCCTGACATTCATCATTCCAACGTACTACCTGATCTTTCTTCAGCAGCTTGAAGATTGGCTCACAGGTAGCAGTCAGGTGTGAGATGAAGCGAGCAATGTAATTCAGGCGTCCTAAAAAGCCTCTGACTTCCTTCTCTGTCCTAGGGACTGGCATCTCTTGAATAGCTTTGACCTTGGCAGGGTCCACTTGAATGCCCTTATCACTTACCACGAAGCCTAGCAACTTTCCAGATCTTACCCCGAAGGTGCACTTGTTCGGGTTCAACCTCAGCTTGTACAACTTCAGACGGTCAAACAACTTCTGCAGATGATCTAGGTGTTCTTCCTCAGTTTGGGACCTTGCAATCATGTCGTCAACATACACTTCTATCTCATGATGGAACATATCATGAAATAAAGCAACCATGGCACGTTGGTAGGTTGCCCCAGCGTTCTTTAGTCCAAAAGGCATGACCTTGTAACAGAAGGTCCCCCACTGAGTTACAAATGTAGTCTTTTCCATGTCTTCAGGTGCCATCTTGATCTGATTGTAACCTGAAAAGCCATCCATGAAAGAGAATACCTTGTGCTGAGTTGTATTGTCAACAAGGACATCAATGTGAGGTAGGGGGAAGTCATCTTTGGGGCTGGCCCTGTTTAGATCCCTGTAGTCGACACACATTCTGACCTTACCGTCTTTCTTTGGTACCGGCACCACATTAGCAACCCACTGAGGGTAAGAAGTCACTGCAAGGAACCCAGCATCAAACTGTTTCATTACCTCGGCTTTGATCTTCTCCGACATCTCTGGACGCATACGGCGGACCTTTTGCTTAACTGGAGGGCAGTCTTCCTTAGTAGGCAAGTGATGGACCACAATATCGGTATCCAGCCCGGGCATGTCTTCGTAGGACCAGGCAAAGATCTCCACATAGTCATGTAGCATCTGAGTTAACCGTTGCTTCACGCTGAGTTCTAGGTTGGCGCCAATCTTTACCTCTTTCCTGTCTGCTTCAGTACCCAAGTTTATTATCTCCACTGGCTCTTCGTGCGGTTGAATTGCCCTCTCTTCCTGAAGTAACAGTCTTGCAAGCTCACCAGGCACTTCGCAATCATCTTCACCTTCGTCTTCGGCTAAGTTGATCGGATTTTCGAAGTCATAATTGGCAGTAGCAGAGTCGTTACCAGTGAGATCCAGAGTAGATTGAAACCTGTATGAGTGAGTGTGTGTAAATACAGTTGTTTTGAAATATGTATAAAGGAAGAAAAGACAGAAAAGGAGCATAAGACTTGAAATGCGAGAAAACGTCCAAGATTTTCATTTATGATATATGAAATGACAATTTATATGCCCTCACAAATGAAACCACGGTGCCTCGGGTAAGATACCGGGCCATAGAGTTTATTTATTGTTTATTACAAATAACAAAACAAAGAAGTTTATTACTGCGTAACAAAAGTAACATGAGTATGGTCTTTGGCAATCCAATTGGTCAATCCACCATCAGTCGTCGGGTAGATCCAGCTATTGAATTATGCTTCATCCACTTCATTGTCTTCCCCAACGGCATTCACTCCTGGATTTGTAATGAGCACATGAGGTCTTCTAATCTTCGCCTTCCGCATAGCTTTCTGACCCTCTGCAGTAAAACCCAGCCCAAACTTGTCAGTTTTCTGTGTAAAGTCGGGAAGCCTGCCCCAGTTAGCACATTCACCTTTCTGAACCACAGCCCGGGAATCCTTCAGGGAAGCCATCTTCAAAGGAACATCCTCTTTGACCGTTGTTTCTGCTGCTGCTGAAATCGGAAGTACCTCCTCGAAATGCTGAAAGGGGGTTTCAATGAACTCCCCGTCCATCTCAATGTATCTGAAGGAATTCAGATGGCTCACCATATACTCCTCCTCTCCCTGCACAGTGACGATCTTCCCTCTGACGGGGTATTTCAGCTTCTGGTGCAAGGTAGAGGTCACTGCCCCCAGCTTTATGGATCCAAGGTCGACCCAATAGACAAGAGTAAGATGGACGGATATCCATCACGTAAAAAGTAGAGTCAAACACCTGAGAGCCCACACGAATAGGAATGTCAACCTCTCCATGAACCATCCTTTTTGAACCGTCAAAGGCCCTGACGATGATATTGCTGGGTTTTAATTCCAGGCCTTCACAATCCAAACGATCTAAAGCCTTCTTGGGTAGAACATTCAAGGAAGAACCAGTATCCACCAATACATGTGCCAGAGTAGTGCCCCTGCATTCAATAGAGACATGCAGAGCATCATTGTGGTCTCTTCCTTTCGCAGTCAGGTCAGTATCTGAGAAACCCAAGCCATTGTCTGCTGTCAGATTTGCTACACAATCAGTGAACTGGACTGCAGATGTCTCCTGTGGCACATGGGCCGTCTTGAGAAATGAGATTAAGGCCTTAGCATGGGCCTCGGAGCACAGCAACAAGGAGAGCATTGAGATCTTGGAGGGCGTATGCCCCAGCTGTTCCACAACATTGAAGTTACTCTTCTTTATTATTTTTAGAATCTCTTCCATTTCTTGTGGGGAGGCTTCAGCAGTTATAGGTATAGGTGCCTCCATCCGGGCGGGCTCAACTTCAATTCCTTTTCCCCGAGCATTGGATGACTCGGCAGTAGGGGAAACAACTTGGTCAGTAACAGGAACAGGTACACTTGTAGGTGTTATAAAGAGGGGTCTTCGAGTAGCGGGCGGTGCAATGTCAGGCGAGAAGAGCCTGCCACTGCAGGTAACCTTGGCTGGGCCAGTGATATCACAGATACTGGCGCTAGTGTTGAATTCTTGTTTGATCCCATTCACATATACATCTGCCCCATAGTTCCAGGGGACGGCCTTATCGGATACGTAGGGCAGAGGCCCCGGAACAGTAATAACCACAGGTGCAACAGTCATGATTTGGACAGGCTTCTTCGGGAGAGCCTTGATTGGATTATTGAAGATGGTAACCACAGAAACTTATTCTATCGGGACCAACTGAACAGCAGACTTCTTAAACAGAATCTCCTTGCTATCCATTAGGCTTTGGATGCCTAACTTCAGCAAGGGACAACCAGATAGGGAAACAGCACAGAACAGGCAACCCTCACTGCAACCCGGAAATAAACCGGCCAGCAGCAGGTTCCTCTTGACAGTCTTCAGAGGAGTAGCTAGATCATCCACAGAAACAGCGTAAATATCTTCATCAACAGCATTTACCCCATGCTGAGGCATAGGAGCAGTCACCACATTCGGCCTCTCAGGCGCTTCGAACTGTATCTCTTTCGCGTCAATAAGGTCTTGCACCTTATTCCTTAATGCCCAACAGTCATCAGTGGAATGCCCCGGGCTATCGGAGTGGTAAGCACAGCGGGCATTTGGATTGTACTTGGGAGATGTAGTATTTGTAAACTTCGGAGCCTCTCTGACGGTTACTAAGTTGGTTGAGAGCAGCTGTGGCAAGATTTGTGACAAGGTCATATTCAGCCGAGTGAACTCTCTCCGGGGTCTCTCAGCCCTTGGTTGGTTAGCTTGCCGAGGAGCGGCGGCAGGCTTCGCAATCACCAATGCGTTGACAGATTGGCGGCGCTCTGGTTTGTCTTGCCTTCTAGGCCCATACACCACACTGGCCTCTTTTTTGAAGGGTTTCTTCTCTGAACTAGACGATGCACCCTTCGGAATCTTACCAGACTTCAACCCAGCCTCAATTCTCTCTCCAGTCAGAATCAGATCAGTGAATCCAGCAGAAGAATTCCCAATAAGATGGTTGAAAAATGGCCCAGATAGGGTCCCCAAGAACATGTCTACTAACTCCCTATCAGTCAACGGAGGCTGCACCCTGCCAGCCAGATCCCTCCACTTCTGAGCGTACTCCTTAAAACCTTCACTTGAACCTAACGACATACCCTAGAGTTGGGTACGTGTAGGGGCAAGGTCGGCATTATATTGATACTGCTTATGGAAAGTAGTAGCCAACTCCTCCCAGTTACGAACCTTGGTCCCATCCAGCTGATAGAACCATTCGAGATGAGTCCCTGAAAGACTCTCCTGGAAGAAGTGGATCCACAAATTCTTATCCACTGAGTACGGTTGAATCTTCCGAACATAGGACCTGAGATGTAGCTTGGGACAAGACGCCCCGTCATACTTAGTGAAAGATGGTGCTTTGAACTTCCGAGGAATGATCACACCAGTAGACAAACCCAAATCTCCAAAATCTAGCCCAGGTACCTGTTGTATCTCCATAGCATTCAGCCTGTCCTCTAACTGCTTGTAACGGTCTTCTGCCGGAGGATATTGCTCTTCATCAAAATCAGTCTCGTTGTCGGAGACTACCGGACTAGGACCTTTTTGCGCTTGAGGAGTACCCTTGCCAACAGAAGAACCAGCCTCTTCATTTTGCAGAGTATTGCCAAACCTTCGGCCCGAGTTGAACAGAACAATTCTCCTCTTCTTCTTCTTCTCCTTCTTAAGGAGCAGAGCCTTCAGCTCTTCTTGGCCCTGAGCCAAACCCATGATTAACTCCTGAAATTGCGCATTCTGCGCCTGAAGAGCCTTGATGGACATCTCAGTTGATGATGAGTCAGGATTCATGATGCTGAAATAAACAGCGAAGAACTGTAAGCAACCTGAAAAGAGGAAAACCTGCTATGCACATGATGAATGATATGTGTTTATGCAATGCATTCAAGGGTTCGAAAGTTCAAATTTGTTGTAGACAAAAAGGAACACACCTTATCATTAAGGAAATAATTGTTCAGTACATCAAAGCCTCATGGGCAGAATAATACAAAAGCAAATCAATCCCAAAATATACTACGCATCCTCTTTGGAGCTATGTAAGTGTTGAGATTCCTCTCTTCATGCAACAGGCGGGTGAGCTCCAAGACCTTCTTTTCACTGGCATGTAGATTGGTCTCAAGAGAGTTCCGTTCTTCCTTAAGCTGGATCCAGCTCTTCTGCATCTCTTCCCAGGATGTGGGCATATCAGGGTGCTGAATAGTGTAGGACACTTCTCCTTCCAAGACTGGCTCTTTGATCACAGGGAGCATATGGGGATAAGGCATCACTAACTTCTGGGAGCGGGCTCGTACCCACTTGAGATAAGGTTCCAACGGGATGGAGTTCATGTGCCCCAGTGTCTTACTGTCTATCCT
The DNA here is from genome assembly GCA_948472305.1 of Vicia faba. Taxonomy (NCBI): domain Eukaryota; kingdom Viridiplantae; phylum Streptophyta; class Magnoliopsida; order Fabales; family Fabaceae; genus Vicia; species Vicia faba. The sequence continues at coordinate 523,817,203 of OX451740.1, read as the reverse complement.
ACTTGGCATCCTCCAAGCTCTGATAAATCTCTGGCGAAGTCCTTGAGTATCGTTGTCGAAGTCAAAAACTATGTCAGGAATTAACATGTCATGAGGACCATCCTTCCGAGCATAACCAAACTGTCTCCAAGCCAGGCATGGGTTGTAAGTAATACCTCCTCTGATTCCAAGTAAAGGAACATTAGGGTACTCTCCGCAACGATCAATGATAGTAACATCCTCTCTGGACCTAGGGCACCAATGTATATCTGCATGTGTAAGAGTCATCAACCGTTGTGACCATCTCAAACCCCGCTCATTCTTCAAAGCTGATTGTGGAAGGTGCGAAATAAACCACCTTCCCAGGAGAGGAGTGCAACACATAAGGACACCTCTCTTTCTCATGGTTCGAGTGTAACATGAGTGAAGGATGTCTCCCAGCAACGTAGGTATAGGATTTCTGGACATGAAGGTCTGGACAGCACTGATATCTATAAGCTGATCTGGATTAGGGAACAACACCAAACCATAGACGAGGAGGGCTACAACTTCTTCAAAAGCTTGTAAGTCAAGGGAATTCCAACATTCATGGGCCTTTTCAAACAGAAACCTGGCTAAGAACCCTTTGATACCACTTCTAACTTCCCAATGTCCCTTGAGGTCAGATGATTGTAGGTGCAAGGCTTTAGAAATCTCTTCAAGCTTGGGTTCCTTTTCCGTACCGTTGTAGGGTAGTTGATCAAGGATAGGGATCTTCAGGAGCCGGGAGAACTCCTCCAATGTAGGTACCAGCTGATAGTCCAAGAAGGTGAAACAGTGATGCATAGGGTCAAAGAATTTGAACAGGACCTTGATCATGTCTTCCTCAATGTTGGTATTGACCAAGCTGATGAGACTTCCATGTCTTTCACTGAATGAAGAGTTCTCGGGAATCCTGGATATAAGTTCCTTAAGCTGAGGAGGGATCCTTACAAGACTGATTTGAATTGTCTTTCTACGAACAATTTCCATGTCCTACAAAACAAGAACAAAGATGAAAACTCGAACCCCTGAAATGGTTAGTCAATGCATATGATGCTGGATGATGTCATGATGCTATGATTAAACACACCACAGATATTTACAAAGACAAACATGTAAGGCACACAAGGCACACAAGACAAGCCCTTAGGGTTTAAGGCCAGCATGGGGTCTGGGTAGTACCCTCTTGAAGTTTGTGGGCTCAACCTGTCCTATAAGAAGTAACCGGGTTCTAAGGGTCCCAATATCACGGAATTGCTTTCATTGTTCATCGTTTCGATTTAGCCACTGAACTGGCGACCGAAATATTCCAGGAAAGCAACCCTCAATTGGGTGTAGTATCGAGTATCAACCAACCTCGGACTGCACCAAAGTCAGTTATCTCACTACCCTAAAGAGGCCAAGATGGTTCAATTAAGGTTCCTAAGGTCAGTTGATGCTTCACGACACCACGCGGCGGCCCCGTACTCTCCTTGACTGAACTCAAGGGTTACCGGTACACACCAAAGTGCCACATCAACATAGCAGACTGCTTCAACCATGTCGGTATACCCCGCACAGTTCCCTCACAGTCTTGTTGCTACTTTCTAAGAAGGTATCCCCCAGATCCGGGTTAGGATCTATAGAACTCCCGAGACAGTACCCACAATAATAAAGCAAACAATGAAAGCAATTGAAAACACAATTATGAACTAACCCTAAGGTACACCTCACTTTAAGTTAAGTCCCCAGCAGAGTCGCCAGTTCTGTGATCGGTGGATCTGGAACTGACTGTTTAACGCTGGTTCGCGAAATGTCGCGGAAGCAAGAGTCGCCACCGTCTTTTATTTTCTCCCAATGGAAAGGACAAAAGCACAGAAAAATTCCTTAAAGAGATTGCTCTCGGTTCGGGAGGTAGGTTATAGAAAGGGAAGGTGTTAGCACCCTTTCTATCCATGGTTATCCATGGGCTCTTAGATACTTGCTCATTTGTGTTTTCAAAATAGTTTGTTTGCTTTTCAACTGTGGGTTTTAAAAAGTTTCTTTGAAAATTCCAGTTCGACTCTTGTATCGGTCCTCAAGAGTGTTTGAAAAATTGCTTTCGAAAGCTTTTTGAAAAGGTGTCAGTGTGAAAAGTATTTTTTGATTTGTTTTTGAAATTAGAGCAAGTATCTAGAGTCGTCTACCTACCCTAAGGAATTCGTCTGTGTAGATGTCCTTTAAAGTAGTGCCATCCCACCATTGAGAGGTAGGTAGCACCACCGTTGGAGGTGTTCGGGTCAATTCGAAGGTTCGGGACATGGTGATCACTAGAGCAATGGGAAGACACCTTAGAAGCTACCCTTATGCCAGGTTCCCGGATCATGAAGACTTACTAAGACATCCTCTACTCGACGATCACCTTTCGAGGCAAGGCAACAATGAGGCGTACCCTAGGGGTGGTGTGTGGTTTGTGTGTCAGATTCGGATATTTTATCTTGTCATGTTATGAGTGAGCTACGCGTTTGTTTTATTTTTTGTCCATTCATTCTTGCATGCCATTATTTAACAGTTAAAAATTGCGAGAAGGTAAAAATTCTAAGCTATTACAAAAGGCGCGGGCCCACATCGCCAAAATTTCCAGGACCCGATTTGACAGAAAAATAAAGAATTAAGATAAAGGTAAAATGCGAGAAATTAATTACACGGCTTTGGGAGAGGTACATAAAAATTATACGAAAAGAAAGTAAATGCGCGATTTGAATTAAAGTTGAAACGAGGGCGTTGGACCCTTTTTTATGAAACTAACTTAAATTATTAAATTAATTAAATTAAAGGAAAAGAAATTGTTTTTTTGGTATTTTAATGATTTTAAAGAAAAAAAGATTAATTGAAGTTAACATGCTAACCCTAATTCTAATTGTTTTAGTTTATTAAGAAAATATTGAATTTTTAACCTAATATTAACCTAATTATTTACATGCAATTTAATTATAAAAACAAATAATATTGTAATAATTAATTATTATGAAAGAAAAGAAAAAAAGGATAGAAAATTATTACAAACCCTAATTCTACCAATTTTAGGTTTTTATTGAAAAATTTTAAGATTTAACCCTAAATTAAAAACTAAAATTAATTAATGAATTTTATTTATAAAAATACTAGTTAAATAAAAATTTATTATTTTTTTTACCTTTTCTGATTTTTTGGTGTCTTTTTTATATATTATGGAAATAATAATTATAAAGAATTAAGAAACTAATTAAAATAAAGAAAAGAAAAAAATATAAAAGAGTAAAAGAAAACAAACTAGAGGGGGGTGCTGTCCCCAAGTGGAGGGTTTATGCTTAGCAATTTGGGCCCAAAGCATCCTTGGCCTCATTGACTTCCCAGGATAGCGTGTAGCCTCTTTGACTCAAGTCCATGATGCTCCTCCAATTATAGCCCTGGGATTGCTCTTAGCATACGCGTGGCAGGCTGGATGGTGGGCTACATGGTAAACTCCCTGTATTGAAACTGCATAGAATAACAATTAAAAGAAAAATAATATGAAAGGGTGGGGACCTGGGATCGAACCCAGGTCCTGTGGTTTACCAGTCTCACGCTTTACCAAACGCGCTGCTTGAATTCTTTGTATATTATATAATTAATAAACATAATAAAACAAACACGCGTTAACGCTTTTTTTTTCCGCGCGAAAGTTTAAACGACCCAATCACCAGTGGCCACCTAGTCATCTTCTTCATGGCTTTATTTTTTTCCTGAAACAAAACACAATCAGCAACGGTTTTTAAACGTCCCCATAGACACCCTATTGGAAAATAGCGATTAGCCCAGAGAGGCTCATAAATTGAGCGCGAGGGTGGGTTTCTCTTCGTCCAAGTGCGCTGAGCATGATCATGGCATCGTGGTGGTCTAATTTTACCCTATCTGAAAACGCCCAATTCAAAGCTTGCAAAACCCTAAAATATGACAATGGTAGATTCGCATAGGGTACATAAAAACTCAATCAAACAATTGGGTTAGCTTCAGAATCAGTTAATTAATAAGAATTCTTGAACAAAATGCAATGAATGTGCTTAAATTGTAAAATACGATTATGAGAAAAAGGTGAAAAAGTTTGACTTCTGTACAATGATTCAAAGGGTTAGGGACGTGGAAATCTATTCAGGCACGTTGCTTAAGGTCTCAGGAAGGTGATGAGATGATTATCTCAGCTTGAATCCCCTGGAAACAGTTTTCAGTGTTTGACTTTTTTTGAGAAAATTCAAGTTTCGTTCTTGGTTGTTTTGCGCAGCTTTTTTTGGTTTTGAAGTATGAAGAGGAGTTGTAGGAAATGTCTTTCTCTTCAAAATGAGCTTTGGATGGAATTTTTCTGATAATCCATGTGGAAGTTATGCCCTGGTCAATTTACAGTTGACTTTTTCAACTGTCCAAATAAGGAAACTTTTGCATCTTGATGATTTTTGAGCCAAGCTTTGAGAATCATGATCAAGCATTGATCAAATGATGTTTGTGGCTTCAAAATGAGATGTTAACCAAAAATTTGGACTTTTGACTATCAAATGACCATTTTGCCCCTACAGTTGACTGTAGTGCAATTAGGGTTTTTGACTGTGCAATTTTGTGATGAAAGTCTTGAAACTTGGTATGAGGATGCTTGACCATGTTTATAGGCATGTGGGACTTAATTGGACCCTTGGAAATTTCATTTTCTTTGTCAGAACCAAAACCCTAATTTTGACTGTTAGGAGACCCTTGAACTGTGCAACCCTTGGGGAATTTTGCAGCTTTGACTTTGCAATTCTTGAAGAATATGGGAGGGCAAATTTTGGGGTACAACACTTACCCCAAAGGTGCACTTGTTCGTATTTAGCTTCAACTTGTATGTTTTCGACCTATCAAACTGCTTTTGCAAGTGATCGAGGTGTTCCTCCTCAGTTTGAGATTTGGCTATCATGTCGTCAACATAAACCTCTATCTCATGGTGAATCATATCATGGAACAAAGCTACCATCGCTTGCTGATAGGTTGCCCCAGCATCCTTCAACCCAAATGGCATCACTTTGTAACAGAAAGTGCCCCATTGTGTGATGAAGGTTGTCTTCTCCATGTCTTCGGGTGCCAACTTGATCTGATTGTAATTAGATAAATCTTTCATGAAGGAAAATATCTTATGTTGTGCGGTGTTATCAACCAGGACATCAATGTGGGGAAGAGGAAAGTCATCCTTGGGTCTTGCCCTGTTCAATTCTCAATAGTCCATACACATACGTACCTTGTCGTCCTTCTTAGGCACCGGAACTACGTTAGCAACCCATTATGGATAGGAGGTGATAGCTAAGAACCCATCGTTAAACTGTTTCATAACTTCTGCCTTGATCTTCTCTGACATTTCAGGACACATTCGATGGACCTTCTGCTTTACTGGAGGGCAATCTTCTTTAGTTGGCAGACGATGAACCACATTATCAGTTTCTAGTCCTGGCATGTCTTCATATGACCAAGAAAAAATCTCAACATAATCATGTGACATCTGTGTCAACCTCTTTTTGACACTAAGCTCCAAATTTTCACCTATCTTGACTTCTTTTTTATCCTCTTCTGTACCCAGATTCACTGTCTCAACTGGATCTTCATGAGGTTGTATAGCCCTTTCTTCCTGTTGTAACAGTCTCGCAAGCTCTCCTGATACCTCACAATCTTCCTCACCTTCGTCCTCGGCTTGGTTGATCGGATTTTCAAAGTCATAACCGACAATTTCAGAATCGTTATCAATGGGATCCAGAGTGGATGTGGATCTGCAGTTTGATATGTGAGTGTGTGTAAGAGCATAACTGTATTTGATAAAGCAAAAAGCAAAAAAGAACAACAAAGAGTGCAAAATTTGTATGCCAAAACGTCCAATGCTTTATTAATGACATATTACATTGAAAAATGATAACCCTCACAAATAAAACATTGTGCCCCGGGTAAGACACAAGGCCATAGAGTTTATATTGTTCATTTATTACATATCTGAAAACAAGAAAGACAACTACTCCTGAACAAAAGTAATCGGCACAAAGTCTTTAGCTGTCCAAGTACTGGGTCCACCGTTGGTAGTAGGGAAGATATAGTTGTCCATGTCATAGTCACCATCATTGTCTTCTAAAGCGTTGACCCTATGATTGCTGATGCATAGGGGAGGTCCTTCGGCACGAGCACGACGAACAGCCCTTTGATCCCCTGAAGTGAAACACAAACCAAACTTATCAGATTTGTATGGAATGTCAGGGAGTTGGCCCCAAATGGTACACCCACCTTCTTCAATTACTACTTTGGTGTCCTTGAGAGAATCCATCTTCAATGGAGGTCTGGTTATCTTTGGCACACTGGCAACAATCTCAGTTGCAGCCATGGTATGAGGCACCTCTTCAAAGTTATGACAAGGGGTCTTGATGAACTCGTCGTCCATTTCGACATACCTGAAAGAGTTCAAGTGGCTTACCATGTACTCCTCCTCACCACGTAATGTGACAATATTTCCCTTCACTGGGTACTTCAACATCTGATGCAGAGTGGAAGTAACAGCTCCAGCCCCATGGATCTAAGGGCTTCCTAACAAACATGAATAAGATGGTCTGATATCCATCACGTGGAAGGTGGATTCAAAGGTTTGGGAACAAACTTTTATAGGGATGTCCACCTCCCCGTGCACCAATCTTTTCAAACCATCGAAAGCCCTCACCATAATGTTCCTGGGCTTCAGAGTCAAACCTTCGCAATCTAATATGTCAAGAGTCTTCCTGGGCAGAACATTCAGCGATGAACTGGTGTCCACTAAAACATGGGCCAAAGTGATGCCCCTGCATTCGATGGAGACATGCAACGCATCATTGTGTTTTCTTCCTCTGGGTGTCAAATCAGCATCAGAAAAATCCAGTCCATTATCAGCGGTCCAACTAGCCACACAATCTTCGAATTGATCAGCGGAGGTTTCTTGTGGCACATGAGTTGTCTTGAGGAATTTTACCAAAGTCTTTGCATGGGCTTCGAAGTACAACAGTAGGGCCAACATTAAAATCTTGGAAGGAGTCTGCCCCAACTGTTCCACCACATTGTAGTCGCTCTTTTTAATTATATTCAAGATTTATTCCATTTCCTTCTTAGAAACCTCCGGAATGGATAATGAATGTGCCTTCGTCTGGACAAGCCTAACCAATATCTCTTTACCCCAAGTCTCGATCGACTCGGTAATAGGGATGGAAACAGGGCTAATCATAGGAGTAGTAGTGGTAGTATTAGCAGGAGCAGCAGCAGGAATGATCACAGGAGTAGTAACGGTTTTAGGAGTAGAGATCTCAGGAGAGAACACTCTTCCGCTTCTTATTATTTTACTGGTCCCAATGATATTGCCGATGTCAGGATCAGTACTTCCAGTAACTTTGTCTTCAGCAGCCAACAGGTCTTGCTTGACGCCATGGTAATAGATGTCATCCCCGTAATTCCAGGGAACAGCTTTGTTCGAGGAATATGGTATTGGCCCTGGCATAGTGATGATCAGGGGATCCAACTTTGGAGCAGATGTAATTCTGACGGGTCTTTTGGTGGAGACCCTAGGAGGATCGGCGGAAATGGTTGTAATAGAAACATCTTTACATGAAACAGTTGTGACGGGAGTCTTCTCAAATAAAATTTATTTATCATCTATCAGGCACTAAACACCTTCTTTCAACAAATGGCAACCAGTTGGTAGAGATAAACATAAGTGGAAACCTTCACCACAGCCCGGAAATAAACCGGATTGCAACAGATTCCTTTTAACAGTTATGAGAGGAGTAACAAGTTCCTCAACAGAAGCAACAAACATATCATCGCCAACAGCATTAACGTCATGGTCGTGCTTGGGCATGTGGGCAGTTATAACATTAGGAATATCTGGAGCATTGAATTCAATCTCCTTTGACTCGATCAGATCCTGTACCTTATTCTTTAAATCCCAACAGTCGTTTGTATCATGGCCTGGACTTTCAGAATGGTAGGTGCACCGAGCCTTTGGATTATAGTTAGGAGATGCAGTGTTGGGATTTTTAGGAGCTTCCCTCAAAGTTACCAGATTGGATTTCAGTAAGTGTGGTAAAACTTGAGACAAGGTCATATTGGTCCGAATAAACTGTCTCACGGGCCTTTCTACTCTGGGTTGATTGTTCCGTTGTTGAGTAGTTGTAGGCTTGGATATCATTACAGCCCCTACTATTGGACGGCGTTCGGTTCTACCCTGATTTCTTTGACTGTAAGCAGCACTGACCTCTTTCTTTCCCACAAAAGGTCTCTTTCCTGCACTTGAAGAGGTATCCTTTTGAATCTTGCCACTTCTAATACCAGCTTCCACTCTTTCTCCAGTTAAGATCAGCTCAGTAAAACCAGTTGAGGAGCTTCCAATCAGATGGTTGAAAAATGGACCAGATAGAGTACCCAAAAACATGCCCACCAACTCTCTATCACACAGAGGAGGCTGGACTCTTCCTGCTAAGTCTCTCCACTTCTGGGCGTAGTCTTTAAATCCCTCGCTTGAACCTATGGACATACTTTAGAGTTGTGTACGGTTCGTAGAAAGGTTGGCATTATATTGGTACTGCTTATAGAAAGCAGCAACCAGGTCTTCCCAGTTACGAATATTGGTTCCCTCCTACTGATAGAACCACTCTAGCTGAGTCCCGGATAGACTGTCTTGGAAGAAGTGGACCCATAAATCCTTGTCAGCGGTGTGAGGCTGAATCTTCCTCACATAATATCGGAGATGCATCTTGGGACACGAGACCCCATCATACTTATCGAACACCGGAACCTTAAACTTCTACGGGATGACAACCCTAGAAACCAAACCCAGCTCTTCAAAATCTAGCCAAGGTACCCTCTGGATTTTCATTGCATTCAGACGATCCTCCTGCTGTTTGTATTTATCATCAGTAGGAGCATACTTCTCCTCATTATAGTCAGATTCATTATCATATCCCCTCGGGCTGAGGTCTTCCTCTCTTGTCTCCCTTTCCTGATTGTCTCCTTCTTTTGACGAAGTTACTAGTTCTGAAGCTCGCCACACTGGTCCTCTGATCCTTATTCCCAAATTCACTACACCAGCTGGTTTCTTTGGCTTCTTAGTATTTTCTTTGACGATCAGGGCTTTCAGCTCCTCTTTCCCCTTAGCCAGCGCCATGATCATTTATTGAAACTGAGCATTTTGAGTTTGGAGATCCTTCACTGTTTGTTCAAGAGCCATTTCTTTACTTCTGAAATAAACAGCGAAGAGGATGAGAAACCTGCTTTGAAACCTGCTTATGCAATGAGATGTATGATATGCTTATGCAATGCTTTCAAGGACCTTATTGGATTTAAGCTCTTATAAATAAAACAGGAAACAAAACTCTTTATTAGTAAGTTTTTAAGGAAACAAAATATTACACAGGAACAAACATTGAAATGAAATCCTAAACTCCTAAGTCTACCATGGGAATTTCCTCTTGGTGTTGAGGTAGGTATTGAGATTCTTCTCTTCATGAAGCTCCTTTGTTAATTCCAGCACTTTCTTCTCACTTGCATAGAATTGAGTCTCAAAAGTATCCCGTTCTTCCTTGAGCTGGATCCAAGACTTTTTCAACTCTTCGAAGTTGGTTGGTATATCAGGATGGAGAATAATGCGGGACTCGCCCCCTTGAACAACAGGTTCCAAGATCACCGGTAAGATGGGATTGTATGGCATCATAAGACTTCGGGCTCGAGCTTGTACCCATTTGAGGTAAGGTTCCAAAAGTATGGAGTTCTTGCGCCCCAAAGTCTTACTATCAGTCTTCTTAATAATGCCATAAGCACGGATGAACCTCTGACGATAATTTTGCAGATATTTTTAGTAGTTGAACACAATACCCTGGATGAGCATATCCGGTGGACCATCTCTCCATGCGTAACCAAACTGACGTAGTGCTAAAGAAGGATTGTAGGTGATGCATCCCCTAATTCCCAGGAGTGGCACATTAGGAAATTCTCCCCAGCGATCAATAAAATAAATGTCTTCTTGAGAACGAGGACACCAGTGGATGTTGGAGTGAGAGAGAGACATTAATCTTTGACTCCACCTTAAGCCTAAATCATTCTGAATTGTTGACTGATGAAGGTGCGAAATAAACAACCTATATAGCAAAGGGGTACAACACATGAGAGTTCCTCGCTTCTTTAGAGTACGAGTATGGAGATAATGTAGGATATCCCCGAGCAATGTAGGAACCAGATTGTAAGCAAGGAAGATGTTAATGGCATTCACATCTATAAATTGATATGAATTAGAAAACAGGACCAACCCATGGGTCAAGAGAGATAAAACATCTTCGAAGGCATGGTAACTCATAGAATCTAGGAAAATAAAAGCTTTCTTCATTAGAAATTTTGTAAGAAGGCCCTTAACTCCACTTCTTCTTTCCCAATGGGATTGAATATCATATGGCTTCAAGTGCAAAGCTACGGCAACATATTCAGTAGTTGGATCTTGTTCTAACCCAGTGAAAGGTACTTGCTCCAATATAGGTAAACCAAGTAACTTAGAGAATTCTTCCAGTGTAGGTACCAGTTGATAATCGGGAAATGTGAAGCAATGGTGCTTGGGATCAAAGAATTGGAATAGAATACTCATCAAAACCTCGTCAAATTTGGTGATAACCAAGCTGAGCAAATGGCCATGTCTTTTGTTGAATGATGAGTCCTCGGGAACTTTCAAGACCAATTCCTTGAGCTTGGGAGGGATTTCTGTGAAGTTAATCCGGATGATTTTTCTACGACCTGAATTCATACCCTACAAAACAGCAAAGAGGAAAATCCAACAGGCCCTTGAAATGGTTAGTATATATGAATGTCTTGATGTTTATGATGTCATGATTATTCTTAAATCACTGATAAACACAAACAAATCACACAATATACCTTAGGTTAAAAGGCTTGCATGAGGTTTAAGGTAAGTACCATCTTGAATGTTCAGATGGCTCAACCTGTCCTATTAATAGTAACCGGGTTCTAAGGAGTCTCAATATCATTGACCTTCCCATCGGGAATTGTTTCAGCTCACGCACTGAAGTATTGCAGCCAAAAAATCTCAAAAGTCCAGTCTCAATGAGTGTAGCATCGAGTATCAACCAATCTTCGGTCGGAACCAAAGCCAGTTATCTCACTACTTCCTAATGGCTAGGATGAGTCGATTAAAGGTTCTAAAGGTCAGTTAGCGCTTAGTGACACTATGAGGAAGCCTAATGTTATCCTTGACTTACTCAAGGAACATTAGTACAATCTAGAGTATCGCTCTAACATAGCCACCACTTCGGTCATATCGGTCTACATCGTACAACCTCCATGATTTATTGCTACTTACCTAAAAGGTGCCCCAGATCCGGGTGTAGGATCTTTACAAGAATACCCCTACAAACCCTCAAAGATAAAGCAAGCAAACACACAATAAAGCATTTTTAAAAAAGATGAACTAAAACTCTAAGGTAACCCCACTTTATACTATTTCCCAGCAGAGTCGCCAGTTCTGTGATATGGTGGCAGAACCGACTATTATACTGGTTTGCATTTTGTATTCGCAAATATGCGGTAAGCAAGATTCGTAACCGACTTTTCTTCTATCCAACAAAGGAAAGGGTGAAAAGAACAGAAAAAGACCTTTTCTAGATTTTCTGAGTAAGGGGGTAGATTATGGAAAGGGAAGGTGTCAGCACCCTTTCCATTCGTTGTTTTCCACGGGCTCTTAGATACTTGCTCATTTTTGAAAATTGCTTTCGTGTTTATGTGTTTTGAAAAGTATGTTCGCTTTATGATAACTCTTGTATCAGTCCTCAAGAGTGTTGATAAAGTGTTTTTGAAAAAAAAGGTTTTGAAAGTATAGTGTGAAAAGGTTATTTTTGAGAAAGTACCTAACAGTTATCTACCTACTCAGAAAAAAAAGGCGTTATTTTCCTCCTTTCCTTTAGATAGTGTTATCCTACTATTAGTGAGTAGGTAGCCCTATTGTTGGATGTTAAGGGACTAACAAAGGGACGTTTACGGTCACTAAGGCAACTGGGCAAGAACTTTTAGTAATTGTCCTAAACTTCTAAGATCACTTTTTTTAACCGAGGCGGCATCGAAAGGGTCATCGAGGGACTTGTGATCTCTTGAACTAAAGGACAGCCACTAAAAATTCTCAAGTTTCAAGAATTGTGACCGTTTTCAAAGGCAACCGAAGTGGGAGATACCCTAGGGGGTAAGCATGTGCAAGTGTATTGATTCATTTCATTTATATTGCATATTTAGGGTTATCTAATCATTTTCTTTTTAGTCTTTTTCATGCAAACCTAATTACTAACAGTTAATAGTGAGGAAAATAAATTGCAGAAAATAAAATTCCTAAGCTATTACAAGGGCTTGGGGCAATTACATAAAGAGTATAAGAAAATAAAATGCGGAATTTTAAACCTAATTAAAGCTATTACAAACCGTACAACAGTTACATAATTGGAAAAGAAAAATAAAATAGAAAAAATATAAACGCGCGAAGATCAAGACGGGAACAAATTGAAAATTCCTAAAAAATCTAATTATTTAATAAAACATTTTTTTGTATTTTATTAAGAAAAAAATTTGAAACTTTAACTTAATTTCTAATTAATTTTAATTAATGAAATCAATCAAAATAATTAGATTAAATTAATTTGCAAAAAATTAATTTTAATTAAGAAAGGACCTAAGTCTATTTAGTTTTAATTCTGAGAAAGAATGTTAAGATAATTAGTAATTAATTGACAAAATTATTTTAATATAAAAAGCTAAGCCTAATATTTTTGTGGTTTTTCTAATGTTAATTAAAGCTTAGAAGAAATAAAGAAAAATAATCAAAAGAAAGGACAAAATCGAAAGACAAAAACAGTAAATGAAAAGAGTGCATTCTTGGAAGGAAGGCTTGGATCGAAGAGGCTTGGGTTTCCTTTCGATCAAATGAAGAGTCTTAATCGAAAGTGCCTGAGAGACTGCACATCTCGGGGTGTTCGATCTGGATGTGTCATCCTTTGATCTGGGATACTGGATCTGCAAGGAATTTGTTAGAAAAAAGAAAACAAAACAAAATCCTGACTTGAATCGAATCAAGTCCAGGATTCGATAGCTTGGTTGTGTCACCCTGAATTAAATCACCAGAGTCTGAATCAAAGGTTATTGGCAAAAGGTTCCTGCCACCTAGTTCGAAGCTTGGCTGCTTCGAAGCCCTACAATATTTTGTTGGGGAAAACCTGAGAACCTATTTCCTGCAACATAAACAAACACTGGAGATCCAGGGGACTTTACCCCCTGATTTGAATCCCTCCCCAATTCGAATCTCTCTCCAACTCGAATCTAGGTTTGTTTGGCCTGGAACGTTCCAGGTGAGATTTGAAGAAAAACTCAGATCACGCCCTAGCGATGGCACGGTCTCATCCTGGAATTTTAGCTTGCATGCAACACAAATATTGGAAATAACAAGAGTATACGTGCAATGTATATCTAAATGGTATGAAGGTGCAGTTTTGGTTCTGCAAACCCTTACCAATCGAAGGTGTATGATCTGTGGCTCTGAGCATGGAAATGTTTGCTTAGGAGTTGGTGTGGACTCCTAGAGAGGGGACCTACAAAAGGTGTTTCGATTGGGAGGCTTTTGAATTTGGTGTTTTGAGATTTTTGATGTGCTTTCTGAGGCAACGTGTGTGTATAATCTCTTCGTGTGAAATGTGTGATCATGTGATACAGTATGTGTTTGTGTCTTATAATTATAAGAGGTGGAGGAGACAAGGAAATGAGGAAAGAATCATGGCATTAAAGACCAACCATTAAACATGCCATTGAAAACAGAATCAGGCAAATTAAAAGATTTCCATTTTGAGATATTTCATGCCATTTTGGAATTTTGAGTGAACCTGGACAGGTCAATTTGGCGCCTTGTTCGAATTTGAAAATATTCAAAGTTTCCCTCTTCAAAGCCCCTTCGATCAGCCCTTATTCCTGTGATGATTTTGAGTTCTGATTCGAAGTGTTTAGAACTTCCCCTACCAGAACTTCTTCGATCACCCCTTATTCTCTTTGAGGGTTCTGAGTTCTGATTCGAATTGTTCAAAACTTCCCTTATCAGAACTTCTTAGCTTAAGACACCTCTGCACTGATATGCCATTCGAAGGATACTTGGCTCTGATATGCCAATATAAGGAAACTCTGATGTTCCAATCAAAGGAAGCTCTGATGTTCCAATCTAAGGAAGCTCTGATGTTCCAATCGAAGGAAACTCTGATGTTCCAATCGAAAGAAGCTCTGATGTTCCAACCGAAGGAAGCTCTGATGTCCCAATCAAAGGAAACTATGACGTTCTAATCGAAGGAAGCTCTGATGTTCCAATCGAAGGAAGCTCTGATGTTCCAATCGAAGGAAACTCTGATGTTCCAATCGAAGGACACCCTGATGCTTCAATCGAAGGAAACTCTGATGTTCCAATCGAAGGAAGCTCTGATACTCAAATCGAAGGAAGTTCTGATGTTCCAATTGAAGGAAGCTCTAATGTCCCAATCGAAGGAAACTCTAACGTTCCAATCGAAGGAAGCTCTGATGTTCCAATTGAATGACATTTCATTCATCTTCAAATTTTATTTTCCTCAAGAAAATGTTTGCAACCACCCATATAAGAGAAGATTTTGAAAAAAAATGAGAGGGAAAATTTTGGGGTACAACAATGTGGTTGGTCTCCAACCAGTCCATTTCCAAGATAATATCTAGATCCTTTATTGGCAAACAAATAAGATTAACACAGAAATCCATATCATAAATTTACAAAGAACAATTCAAACAGATTTTAGAAGTAGTCACTAATCCCTTCACTAGAACATCGATAACCATTCCTCTGCTCATAGACAAAAATACAAGACCCAATCTTTTCATACAGTCAGCAACAATAAAAGAATGCGTAGCACCAATATCAATAATAGTAATTAAAGGAATACTATTAAAGAAACATGCACCTCTAATAAACCAGTTAGCACTATAAGTCCGAGTCCCTGCCAGAGCAAACACCTTTCCTCGAGCTTGCTTTGGTTTCTGATAATTAGTACTAATATGTCCCATTTCACCGCAATTGTAACAACTCGCCGCTTTACTTTTGCAATCGGAGATCAGATTCCATGTCTTAGCACACTAGAAACCCTTATTCTCTTCACTAGTACATTCGCTGGCGCAATGACCAGCTTCACTGCACTTAAAACACTTCAAAGGAATATAAGAACCTACCCCACTTGGCCTCTTACCATCAGGGACTCTCTGTTTACCCTTTTCAGCGGGAGTATTGTAAGGCTTCCCACGATTCTGATATTATTTCATCTCTTGTCACTCAGACTCTTACAATGATATGAATGAGCTTTATTATATTCTTCTTAGATTCTACAGCTATTCACCAACTCTGGTAACCTATGAATCTGCTAATACCCTATAGCCCACTTGATCTCCGAACACAGCCCATTCTAGAACTTGATACACTTTGAGAATTCAGCAGACACTTCACTGTAATGAGGATAGAACTTCGCTAGTTCCACGAACATAGAAGCATACTCAGTTACCGATAATTTCCCTTTCTTTAATTCCATGAATTATATCGTTTTCTTTTCGCGGACACCTTCTAGAAAATAGTTCCTCATAAACTCTCTACTGAACTCATCACAAGTAATAACCTCACATACACCATCTAGTCTCTGACGGGTGGTAACCCAAAAGTCAGCAGCTTCCTCTGCCTGCATATGTGTATCAAATCGCACATTCTCTGCCTCCAAATAGTCCATGACTCAGAAGATCCTCTCAATCTCATTGAGCCAATTTTATGCTCCATCGGGATCATACATGCCCCTGAACGTAGGTGGATGGTTCCTCTAGAATGTTTCAAAGACATGAGACCCCTCATTCCCGCCAATATTAAGCTTATGTTGCACAGCCTGAGCAACAGCCTGCAAAGCAGTAGTAAGTGTAACATTATTTCTTCTAGCCATGTCTCTGTTTCACACCAATATCAGCAATAATAGTTAGAAGAAACTATCTCGATAATATTCAACTGTCACACACTACAGACTCAACAACTCGATCGGACAGGCCGACCGACCTACTCTAACACCACTAATGTAACACCCAAAATTCCCCGCATAAACATAATTTAAAAAAATCATAGTAAATTAAAACAAATTAAACATTTAGGATGTCACTTCTTTCAATCAAACATGCTCAAGTAACGGGATACATAACACATATTGAAACATGAATCACATACATTTCATGTCTGAACTTCAATGGTTTTATTAGCAGCGGAAAAATTCAACAACAATTATTCTTAATTCTTCAACATGAGTCGTGATCATAATAATTCAAACTAACATAATTAACCAAATAATTTCAACAAATGGAGTTACACAAAAGTCTACTCCCAACATAAACAAAACAAACGTAATTCCCCCAGTTTTACGTATCAGAGCAGACATCGACTCAATCTACACAATACGAGGCAATCTCCTCAACTAACCTCGATCATGAGCTACTCCTGAGTATCTGCATGAAGTCGTATAAAGCATCATTCCAATAGAAGGGTGAGATCCCCAATCACATAAAAAGTGCATAATATATATATATATATATATATATATATATATATATATATATATATATATATATATATATATATATATATATATATATATATATATATATATATATATATATATATATATATATATATATATATATATATATATATATATATATATATATATATATAAGCACATAATTATTAATCACTCATTCAATCATAAATCCATACATACAGTCCAATGCATTAGTTAATAATTCAACCATTCACTTCAATAAGCAACAAAACACGATAGTATATTATGCAATGCAATGAGACTCCATATGCAACTCAATGCATGTGGTAACATCATCTCATAAGTACCCTCCAAATAATTCTCGTTGGAATTTGGCTACATCACTCACACCCCACAAGGGCACACAATCATCCCACTCTTCGTCTCTCACACTCCACATGGGCACACGACCGATTCTCATTTCTCACACCCCACATGGACACACAATGGATCATCATCTCTCATACCCCACATGGATACACGATGACACGATTTTTAATAGAATCTGGATATATCGCTCACACCCCACTTGGGCACACGATAATCCCACACATGTACATGTATGCATGACATATGTATAAATCATACGACAACAGCATTATGCACATCGACCTTCACCATGGTCGGTACACTTCGCCACCACGGGCCAACTCACAACATCCACCTGTCGAACATGCAGCAATAACAATCCACAAATATATCACATATTCACACTGCATTTACAACATTCCACAAAATCAACATAGCTCGTCACATATAAAACACGAGTTACGCATCAAATAGTTGGAATCCTGGTATTAAAAATAACTTTACTTAAAGTATGTTAAACAAAATTTTCAACGATACAAACCATGCGTCAATCGGACACCCGAAACTAAAGTTATGAATTTCCGAAGTTTTGAAAATATTTATGTCCGACTCAGTGGTAACTGATTACCCTCATACTAGTAATCAGTTACACCCCTGTAACCAGAAATACCACACCTCTATTTTGTTCTAGTAACCGGTTACCCTTATACTGGTAACTGGTTACACCTACTGTAACCAAAAACACACACTTCTGTTTGTGCTTGGTAATCAGTTACCTGCACACTGATAACCGGTTACACCCAGTGAAAAATCAATTTTCTGCTATTTTCTTCTATGAAAATCACTTATTTTCATAATTCAAACAGTCTCAAACATTCCACAATACATAATTCATATTCTCAATTTTAGTGCACATTCACACACATCATCAACAATGTTCTAACACACTAAAATTACAATTTAAACACACAACTTCACACATCAATTATATCCATTGAAAACACTGACACTGATACAACAATTATACCAAGAACACCAAAAGAGATGATAATTGTAGAGATTAATAACTATCCACCCATTGCAATAGAAAACTCCACCCTTACCTTAGAGTTTCCTTGAGATTCTTCTACTTCTCAACAATGGTGACTCTCGTAGACCTAGCTTCTTCCCTCTTCCTTATTCCTCTTTTCTCCCAAATGCATCCTGTATATTCTCCCGTATCTACGATCATACCTTATACAAAACCCTTCCTCTTTTTCCTTGTTTTACTAAATTAACCCTTAGACCCTTATTATCATATTCCAATTATGCCCTTCCTTCCTTATAACAACTAAAATAATTATTTAATTTTTATAACTAATATTATTATTCTAATATAATAATAAGAAGAAGAATATTTAAATAACATTCTCCCTTCACTCCTATGTTTCTACACTTTTGGTCATACAACCCCAATACCTTATTTTCTATATTTATAAGGTAATTATCCCTCAACGAGGTATCATAACATATAAAAGACTCACCAATGCATATAAATACACAACATCACATCATTAATTTATAAAAATAATTTAATAAAAATCGGGGCGGTACACGATCCATCACCATAGAATCGAGACTCATCACAAAGAATCAAAGTTCAGACAACATGAATTCATAGACTCGCACCATGCAACAATAACACAAATAAATTGAACACTCTTCTGATCATGTATGCCACCGACAACATAATTACCATCAAAATAGCATGCATATGTTTGGACATACAACATCATTAACAACATCATCATAACATCATACACCATAGACAATATTAATTAATATTACTAGAACCAACAACAACGTCAACTTCAACAACTCAACATATTCATATTCATAAATTTTGTACCCCAAAATTTTCCCTCTCATTTCTCAAGAAATTTCTCACAAGATTTTCAACTGCTCAAAATTGCACAAGGATTGATCAGCTCAAGACACTTCCTCAACACTGATGACTCAAATTAGGATTTGAGTTTACACAAAGACAAATGAACTTTTAATGCCTCATATGAATTTCATGGATAATTTTGGACCTTCAAAAATGATTATGTCAAATTTCAAGTCCTACAGTTCAATTTTGCTCAGTCAATTGATCAGATGACCTAAAATCAACTATATTAGGTAAAAAGTTAATTGTGGCCAACTTACAGTCAAACTTCATGATTTTTGATCCATATCAATATTTTGAACTCATATGTACCATTTGGTCAAGTTTGGATTACAATTCCTCGGGAAATTTGATCAGATCACCAAAGGGGCAAAATGATCAAAATTAGGGTTTTGACTGAGAAGGCTTGATTTTTGACTTCTGACCTAATACATGACTTATTGGATTGAGACATGATATCAAGGATTCAAATGCATCATATTGACATAATTTCATAGTTCAAAACACTTCTCAAGATCAATTGATTGATAATTGAAATTTGGTCAACTGATGAAAAAGTCAATTGTACACTGAAAAGTCAAACTTTGACTTTTTGATCAAAATCAAGTTTCAAAAATCATATTTCATCAAGACATTTCAAAATATGGAGATTCTTCATCAAGAAATCAAAATTCAAAATTCACTTTGAAAAGTCAAAATTTCTAAGACTTTGAAATTTTTCTAAGTGTTGGAAATTTTACTTTTTTCATAACTTTGTGCCAAATTTTCACCATGATGCTAAATGATTCAAGAAAAACTTACAACATGAAAGTTGTAGATCTCAATGATATCTAAAACATTTTATGGAAGAAATTTTTCTAGAAATTCTTGGATTTTGAGTTATAAATTCATGAAGACATGTACATGAAACAAAAACACTTAGTGAAATTTAGACCTAGTTAGGTAGATTTTTGACCTAAATTCTTGGCCAAGTTTCACATGGTTCCAATTTGATTCTTAAAAAATGTCCAACATGAATGTTGTAGAGGATGTTACAAGATTTCTAAAAATTCCAAAAACTTATTGAGGTCATGTTTGAGCTAAGAAAATCGAATCCATAAAGTTAGGGTTTCATTCTTGTTTTGCAAGGTAGATTTTGTGATGAACAATTATCCAATCTTCAAGCATGTTATGCAAATATCACTTAACAAGCCTAAAACTTATGTTTCACTCTATAATTAAATGTTTACATAACTGTTAGAGCTTTGGTCCAAACATTTAAGTCATTGTCCAAATGATTAATCCATTTTAGGAAGAAAGGTACCACTTCTATTTTAGAAAAACAAGCTTTATGCAAAGTCAACTTGCATTGAGCCTTGAACTTTTTATTTCTGCATACACAACATCTATAAGCCAGAAGCAACATGTTTAAAGTGATCAACCACTCTAGATAGTCTGGTACCGTACTTTTGGAAGATGTTTGTCAACTTTGCTTCAAAAACAAGCAAGAGTGCCACAACTCATGGATTCAAATTCTGGCTTATTGTAGCACTCAAAACCTCTTGCCTATAAATACATATACTATTTGCAACCTAAAACACGAGATACAAGCTTCTGAAACTCCCTCAATCATAGCCAAAGTCAAAACACCATGACAAACCTCCATTGTTGCATATTTTGACCAAAAACTCCAAACTCAGAAACTACTTGTGCGTTTCTTGGCCTTTTGCTCCCAAAAGCTTCTAAACATCATACATAAACAATCCCAATACCTGTTATCCAAATGTAACACCATCTTCATAAACTTCCATAACCAAAAAACAGAGTTTGCACCTTGACTTCTCCAGCACTATTTAGCCATCCTCAGCCAAAAGTAGCTATTGCATTAGCTTCCTGGAGGTTCAAGGAAGCTAACTCAACCATCACAACACCTTGAAAGCTCCACTAACTCAAAACATGGTCCCCATCTGCAAGGTAAGTTTTTGTATTTTCAAACTCCTCATATAGACATTGTTAAGCTTCCATTTTTAAAGATAACATGTAGATATCATTACCCTGAAGCTGACCATGTCCTTAGATTTCATTTACATTGCTTGAGTACAGAGAATTTTGGACTTGAACTTTATGAAAAAATTAGGTTAGATTTGGTACCATTCAAAACTCATTCTTATATTTGATTTATAGTTTTAATGAGTTACATTTCTGAAATCGTGATGAAGTCTTCCATAACTTTCATGTTTTCATTTTTCATTTTTATTGAGAAATGAATGAGATACAGAGGTTCAGGCTGGGCGTGAGGTTGAAGATGAAGTTGCCTTCAGGAAAGAGTTTGTAATATAATAACATGGATTGACATAAGTACACGGATGTATAGCCACCCCAGTGGTAAGGCAGCGCCCGTATATTGCAGAGGGTGATAAGTGCAAAAGTGTAGTTATTTTGTAGATACTTTTTGTTGCACTTACCGACTCTTGGTTGTTGATATTAGTTGAATAACTTAACTTTGTACATAAATACGCTTAGTTTGTGTATAATGAGTTTTCATGTATAAAGTGTATCGTTTGATAGTTTTCCATTCATTTTACAGGTATTGATGCGTATTTGGAGCATGAGCAATAAAGTGTCAAAGACACGACTTCAAACGTGCGATTTTGAGCAACTCGTCAACGAATAACGTTTAAAATCAAAGAATAAGAAATCATTAATTTGGTTTATATTTTGTCATTGTTAGAAGGAGCATTGAATAAGCTTTCCAACGCTTCAAACCGGAGTTACGGTTCAAAAGTTATGGCTGAAACAATGCAGGATGTTGTGCTGAATTTTCAACTTGCTGTCATCTTTCGCCGAGCGAAAGTTTTGGTCGTCGGGAGACGCTAGGCAAGCTATAGCATGGGAAAAGCGCTGTTTTGGGTCGCTGGGCGATCCTGGACAGACAAAAATGCATATTTAGGGCCAAAAACACTTTTTTGGGTATGTGTCGTACCCCAAAATTTTCCCTCTCATTTCCCAAAAGATCACTCTGGACCCCCAGGTTTGCTTCCATCCAGTTTCAAGTCTTGAATTACAACTTTTCAAGAAAATCATTCACATGGGTAAAATGGTCAAAAGCACACTGAAAAGTCAAACTTTGACTTTTAGATCCAAATTAAGTTTCAACAATTATATTTTATCAAAACATGAAATTGGTTCATCAAAATATCAGAAGTCAGAAGTTACTTTGAAAAAATCAAATTTCTAAGCATTTAGAAAATTTTCTAAGTGTTAAGAGAATATGATACTTCATAACTTCTGAGCCAGCCTCCACACAAGTGCAGTCAGAAGTTGCAAACACGGTTCAGAACATGATGCTTCAATCAGAACATGTAGAAGCGATGCTCTTTGGTCAGAACATGATTCTTCAGCATATGAAGGCTATGTTGAACGCTTCGGTCAGAACATCACCCTTCGAGTTTCATTCTGGTATTCTGTGATCAAAATATCACCAAATCCTAAGACCTCGTTTAAAAAATTTGTTGCACTGCTACAACACAGTACTCTAACCAGCAGCTAATCCAGTCCACGCCTGCATTTTCCCAAATCCCATATTTGCACCAAATACAAAAAGCTGTGATTAAAAAAGCAATGGAACAATGAGCCAAAATGTTCAAATCCCATTTGTTTTCCCCTCAAAATCACAATAAATCCACCTATAAATAAGTTTCTCCATCACACTTTCAAGTGACTGGGTTTTTGAGTGAGAAAATTGTCAAAAGAGAGAAAAGAAAAGACTGTGAAACCTTCGTAGAAAAATCCATAATTCCTAAACAGGAAACAAAATCTTTGTTATTCCATTTTAATCAAAGAACTTGGCATTTTCTCTCTCATTTCTCTTGCTGACTCCAGAACATTTGAAGGCAGCAGTTCAGGTTCCAAGCGCATGCTCCAGATTTAAGGTAAGTCTTTCTGACTCTGCATCTTCTCATTCAGAACATCATTAAATATGTAAATATCACAATATTAATGTTGTCCATATCATTGCATAAGTAGGGAAACTGTGGATCAGATCTTCATGATTAAGGCTAGGCTCAAATTTAGGATTAGAACTTCTATAAACTGTAGTGTTGTTATCTTTCTGATTTGCTGTTTATTAAGAACTGAATAAATTGCTGATGTGCTGATTAAGAGTTGAAATGTGGCATAAAACTTATGATGTTCACTCACAGTTTTAGCACAACACAGAACTTCTGAGTTCTCCTTATTGTCTAAACACACTGAACTTCTGATGTTCACTCACTGATTAACGCACACTGAACTTCTGATGTTCACTCATTGTCTTAGAACATATTGAACTTCTGAGTTCTCTCCACTGTTTTAATATGCAGAACTTCTAAGATTTTCTCATTGTTCTAACATTCAGAAGTTCAGCACATAGCAATCCAGAACTTCTGTGTTTTCCCTCTAACGTGTCTTGCAGGACCTCAGAATGTACCAATCCAGAACTTCTGATTCCACTGACGTTCCTTTCTGAGTCATCAGGCGCCTGGCTTCAGAACTTCTGATCCTTGTTGTCTCGCTTGCAGCAGCACACTGTTTCTATTCTTTCATTTATTTTCCTTTTTATCATTTTTTATATTAACTTTTTTATTAACATAAAAAGACATAAAAACATTTTCAAAACAAACATTAATTTATTTCTTTTTCTCTTAATTCATTAAGACAAAAAAACCATTTTCTAAACAAGTCTTTTTTCTTTCTCACATTGTACATTTCAATATGGTTGTAATAGTTAAATAGGATTTAAATTCTTGCAATCCCCCATTCATAAATATGTACCCCCATCCCTCTAATGATTGTAATAGCGTAGGATATCTACTTTCCGCACCTTTTTATTGCTTTCATATATTGTTAGTAATTAGGGCGTGTATGGCAAGACATGAAATCAACAAATAGATAACCCTAACCAAGACTAAAATGCATGCAATCAAACACACTTTCACACTAGCACCCTTAGGTAATCCCACCTTGTTGCCTATCGGAAAAATAGTCATGTCCCTTGAACATGGGCGCTTTAGCAAAAGACCCTCGATAAAAGATCGTAGTCCCTCGATGACCCTCGATGTTGCCTTTGGTAAATGATCTAGTCCCTAAAACAACATTGCTAAAACATCCCATAGGTTACCTTCTATGACTATACAAACGTCTCACGCTCGTCCCTTCACATCCAACGATGGGGCTTCTCACCAAGACAATGGTAAGATAGAAACATCTAAAGGAGGAGGAAAAGAACAATTAAGACCTTTTGAGTAGGTAGATTCGCTCCTAGTTGCCCGCTTGTTCACAATAAAACATTTTTACACCAACACTCTCATTTGAAATATTTCCAAAAGACAATACTTTGTACGCGTTCTTATAGAAACGAGAGCCATTACAAAGAAAACCCTTTTCAAAATCACTTTCAAAAACACATCCCACAAACACCTCTTTGAACTATTTTCAAAACAAACACTTTGTACACATTCTTATAGAGACGAGAATCATTACAAAGTCACATTTTCAAAATACTTTCAAAACCCACATCATAAGCATACATTCAAACAAAAGCAAGTGATCTAGAAAGTAACTAAGAGCCCATGGAAAACATGGATGAAAAGGGTGCTAGTACCTTCCCTTTTCATAATCTACCCCCCGAACTCAAGAAAATATCTCAGAAGGTCTTTCCTGTGCTTTTCCACCTTTCCTTATTGGATAAAAGAAAAGTCGGTGGCGACTCTTGCTAACCGCAACATTTGCGATCAAAATTCAAAACCACAAAGTCAGTTCTCCCATCGTATCACAGAACTGGCGACTCTGCTGGGGATCATTTTAAAAGTGGGGTTACCTTAGGGTTTGATCACATCTATTTTCTTTCTTTGTTTGGCTCGCTTGCTTTACATTTTTGGTTCATTTGTTTGGGTTTTTGTTTTTATCCTCCACCCGGATCTGGGACACCTTTTTAGGTAAGTAGCAATAGATTGTGGAAACTGTGCGGTGTAGATCGATATGGTTGAAACAATGGCTACGTTAGTGTGACACATTTGTGGGTACCGGTATCCCTCGTGGTGAATCGAGGAGAATACGGGGCTGCTGAGTGGCGTCGTGAAGCACTAATTGACTTTAGAACCCTAATTGAACAAACTTGGCCATTAGGACGTAGTGAGATAACCGGTTTCAGTGTAGAGCTGAAAATTGGTTGATATTCGATACTACACTCATTGAGGCTGGAATTTTGGGTTATCTCGACCGCAAGAAAACATTGATTGTGCTGAGACAATGCCTAAGAGAAAGTTCGGTGATATTAAGATTCTTTAGAACCCAATCACTATTACTAGGACAGGTTGAGCCAACTAAACTTCAAGAGGATACTTACCTATCAAACTCCATACAAGCCTAAACCTAAGGACTTGTCTGCTTTGCGTGAATATGATTATTTGTATATAAAACTTGCTTACTTTACATACTTTGTACATAACATCATGACATCATACCATAGCATTTTCAATAACATCAACCATACCATTTCAAGGATCTCGAGGGTCTTTGATACAGAGTCACGTTGAACCAGACGTCTAGCAAGGGGCAAGAGGATTTATTTTCCTCTAACCAAACACCGTCAAAGATCAAGTACAACAATTTGAGTCAAGGGCTACAACCCACTTGGCATGGTGCGCTAAATTCTCGTGGAAGGACATCCACCGATACAAAATTCTCTAATCAAAGATGTTGATCAAAGTTCAAATTCTAACTTTTTCTTATGTTTACCCAGCGAGATCCTTGAAAACATGCATCCATATATCATGCATCATATCATGACAGGTTTTCTCCCACACAGGTTTCCTTATCTTCCTACTGTTTATTTCAGTAGAGATGGCCCTAGAACAAACCATCAAGAGCATTCAGATTCAAAATGCTCAACTTCAAGAGATGTTCTTGAACTTGTCCAAGGGGCAAGAAGAGGTGAAAGCTCTCCTCACAATGGGCATGGTCATGGGGAATCCGGAGGGC
The DNA here is from genome assembly GCA_948472305.1 of Vicia faba. Lineage (NCBI taxonomy): Eukaryota > Viridiplantae > Streptophyta > Magnoliopsida > Fabales > Fabaceae > Vicia > Vicia faba. The sequence goes on along the minus strand of OX451740.1, from coordinate 523,791,313 downwards.
ACCAAGGATGATCAGTTGGAAAGGCTACAAATTTAAATGGCAACAATGAAAGTCCAAATGATGGGACAACTGGTGGGCCAGATGGCTCTTATCTAAAACCTGGCTCAAGGATAGGAAGAGCTGAGAGCGCTTGTCAACAGGCTTCATCAAGACAGATGCAACCAAATGGGAAAACAGTCAGAATTGGAGATCGATTCATTGATCAGCCTCCGGTGAAGAGTGTACCTTTTCAAATTGCTTCCACATCACGAGCCCAACAATAATCTCGCCAATAACAACAGGGTAATCACGTAGGCAGAATACATCTGAAAGGAGCTTCACCGAAGTCAATATGTCATTGTCTCAAGCACTACAACACATGTTGAAGGCCAAGCTGGTTACGTTAAAAAAAACCTCAGAATCCCAACACAGCCTCCCCAAGGTACAATCCAAATGTAAAATGTGCGTACCACTCCAACAGTTCTGGACATGACACCAATAGCTAGTGGACCCTGAGAAATAAAATTCAAGATCAGATTGACGAAGGAACGCTAGAATTTGCACCAGATGGTCAATTGGAATTCTTTTGTCATCCCTAAAAGGCTCGCCACCTAAAGTGACAAGTTCAGACAAAGGGGCTTCTGTTCATTTAAATTTTCAATTGTAATCTCTTTTGTTGTTTAAACAATTATCTATTAATGTCAAATCTTGTTTCATTAATGCATTGCATATGTTTGTCTTGAATTTATCCTTTCGTTTTCACTATATTTAAACTATGTTTTTTACTCTCTTGCTAAAAGTTACAAGCCTTTAGATGGAGGATGACGAAAACAATGCCATAATCCCATACAGTATGCTTTTGGATAGACCTTGCTGGCGATGTACATGCGTTTCTTTCAAACCCTAAACACTGGAGTTATAAGGAAGATAATCCCTACTCAACCCCTTCGAGCCAAAGAAGTAGAAGTTTCATTTACACAAATTGAAACCTTTAATCAAAACCTGGGGCAGGTTAGTCTCTCAGTTAATTCAAACGCGCGTTCAAATCACAAACTCTCATCTCGTAGTACAACGAATGACGTCAAAAACATTCCTCTGGAATCAAAAGACAGTGATGGTTCCCTACCAAATAGGCAATCGTTATCTCTCAAAAAGAAAATCCCACTAAGTCAAAACCTACGAAGGAGACTTAAAGAAAATTGGGACATCCCGCTGACTGTAATCTCAAAACAAGAACAGTCAGGCAAATATTAGAAATAACATATCAAAAGAAAGAGGTTACTACTAATCCTCAACAACATGAAAAAATATATTGCAAAAAATGAATGCCTTCCGACAAACTTAACTTGTTTGAACCATCACCAAAATGTCTTTCCAGACTCAACTGGAATTCAAACACACAATAAACTAAACTTAGGACCGAAGAAAGTCACGAAGAGCGGGTGGGTACAAATACACTTTGAGCCTTTATCCTTTGTTTCTTAAACCGTGAACCAAGCCACGTTACAACCCTTCAAAAGTCCTAACTGAAGCATGGGTTAGTTCGAAAGCATACTGTTACAAAAGGTATCCTGACTCCTGTAAGGCTTTGCTCTAAATCCTGAGTTTGAATTTTCTTACAAAATTTCTTTACTTGTTAAAATGCATTTTCAAAACTTCAAGACAAGCATAAACTTTGCATTATTTGAATATTGTTGTTTGCATATGGCTATTTGTTTGACAGTAGAGAAATTCACACAACGAATATCCGATGAACGAAAGCTCTCTCAGTGAACAAAATAAATTCAAGTAGGACGACACTTCCATTGAAAAATCTCCTATCAACAAGGGGACGGGACATGTGACTATCCAGCACACCTGGGGCAGTCCAGTCAAGATTCCAAGAAATCTCTCAAGAAGTGCAAAAAAACCAAGGGGCAGGTCTCCATTACTTGGGGCATTGAATGTGAATCCCGACAAAGGGTTACATACAACCCAACATTTCCTGGCAGTGCCACAAACACTTCCTACTAGGGGCAACGAGAAATCTCCCCAAAATCCTTCTCATAGGATGACTCTCAACCAGAGCTAAAATCTCTGAAGACTTTTTCCCAACTGAGTCAACTTCAAGAGTCATCGAGGATTTCTGCCAGTGAAGTCGCCGCCTCCCCAACAGACTAAGCAACATGGTTTATTTCCCCAACAAATGATAGGATTCCCCAACTTGAGTTTGCCTCTCCGACTACTACAAATCAGAGGACCACAACTCCTCTTCCCCCAATAGGATACTCTACAATCCCCAAAAACACTGTCAAGCCTGGACCCAACCAGATATCAAATCAACTTCATCCTTTTAAGAAAGTTACTGCGAAGCCTGGAATCCGGCCAGATAATAGTAAACTTCCTTATCCCTAGCAAGTCGTTGTAAAGCCTGGAAACCGACCAGATAATAGCTAACTTTTGATTCTCTCCAGCCAAAGATAATTCCCCAGAAGAGCAACGGACAACCAAGACTCCTGAACTCTTTTCCCCAAGCAAGAATCAACACTCTCCACAGAGTTTTCAATACCCCCCAGCGAAATTCTCCTCAAACAACAAAACATGAATCCCCGGTGGAAACATTCTAAGCAAAGTTTGAAGACACACCTACTCTTCAACGGCAGTACGAGATTTAATAACTCCCTGGCATTTGTCAAGGATTTATTTTCCTAGACAAAAATACATTCATTAACATTTCACACATGATAAGTGCATACGACACAATCTCATCTATTTTGAGAACACCATACATTTCATACATCATGACATTGTATACAGCTAACATTTTACCTTTTTCAGGAAAAGGTCAATCAACAGATGGCTACCGTCAACCATTAACAGGTTCCAAATTAATACCCGTAACAAGTCAGGGCATTTATCTGTATGACCAATTGAAGCAACCCTACACAGGTTCCTACTATTTCCAAGATGAAGTTTTACACTGACTCATCATCAAGCAACCCTACACAGGTTCCTCCTTTCCAGATGAAGTTTTACACGGACTTATCATCAAGAAACCCTACACAGGTTCCTCCTTTCCAGATGAAGTTTTACACGGACTCATCATCAAGTAACCCTACACAGGTTCCTTCTATTTCCAAGATGCAGTTTCACATGGACTCACCATCAAGCAAACCTACACAGGTTCTTCCTATTTCCAAGATGCAGTTTCAAATGGACTCATCATCAGGCAACCCTACACAGGTTCCTCCTATTTCCAAGATGAAGTTTTACACGGACTCATCATCAAGAAACCCTACATAGCTCAGATACGCTCCAGACACGGATGCCATTATGATATTAATTCAGATTTCAACTTTTGATACAGCTTAGATACGCTCCAAACACGGATGCCATTCTGACACTCATTCAGATTTCAACTTTTGATACAGTTCAGATACGCTCCAGACACAGATGCCATTCTGATACTCATTCAGATTTCAACTTTTGATACAGTTAAGATATGCTCCAGACACGAATGCCATTCTGATACTCACTCAGATTTCAACTTTTGAAACAGTTCAGATACGCTCCAGATATGGATGCCATTCTGACACTCATTCAGATTTCAACTTTTGATATAGTTCAGATACGCTCCAGACACGGATGCCATTCTGATACTCATTCAGATTTCAACTTTTGATACAGTTCAGATACGCTCCTGACACAGATGCCATTCTGATACTCATTCATATTTCAACTTTTGATACAGTTCAGATACGCTCCAAACACGGATGCCATTCTGACACTTATTCAGATTTCAACTTTTAATACAGTTCAGATACGCTCCAGACATGGATGCCATTCTGATACTCATTTAGATCTCAACTTTTGATACAGTTCAGATACGCTCCAGACACGGATGCCATTCTGATACTCATTCAAATTCAACTCTCAGATACAATTCATATACGCTCCAGACACGGATGCCATTCTGATACTCATTCAGATCCAGCTTTCAGATTTAGTTCAAATACGCTCCAGACACGGATGTCGTTCTGATACTCATTCGGATTCCACTCCCAGATACAGTTCAGATACGCACCACATACGAATGCCATTATGATACTCATTCACATTCCCTCTCAAATACAGTTCAACAATCACTTTTGGATGGCATATGTAAGCCCATCTCCAAAAACTTTCCATCATTCCCTACATAACCAACTATCACATCTTCGAGTGCAAATTTTTGGGCACTCTAGTGTTCAATCATCTTCCACCTTCTAGTCATGAATGGCAGGTTCGCCAAATCTAACTCTTCAGGTATAAGAAGATTGAACAGGGGCAGCTGTCGTACCCCAAAATTTTCCCTCTCATTTCCCAAAAGATCACTCTGGACCCTCAAGTTTGCTTCCATCCAGTTTCAAGTCTTGAATTACAACTTTTCAAGAAAATCATTCACAAAGGCAAAATGGTCAAAAGCACACTGAAAGGTCAAACTTTGACTTTTAGATCCAAATCAAGTTTCAACAATTATATTTCATCAAAACATGAAATTGGTTCATCAAAAAATCAGAAGTCAGAAGTTACTTTGAAAAAATCAAATTTCTAAGCATTTAGAAAATTTTCTAAGTGTTAAGAGAATATGATACTTCAGAACTTCTGATCCAGCCTCCACGCAAGTGCAGTCAGAAGTTGCAAACAAGGTTCAGAACATGATGCTTCAATCAGAACATGTAGAAGCGATACTCTTTGGTCAGAACATGATTCTTCAGCATATGAAGGCTATGTTCAACGCTTCAGTCAGAACATCACCCTTCGAGTCTCATTCTGGTATTATGCGATTAGAATATCACCAAATCCCAAGACCTCGTTTAAACAACCTGTTGCACTACTACAACACAGTACTCTAACCAGCAGCTAATCCAGTCCACGCCTGCATTTTCCCAAATCCCATATTTGCACCAAATACAAAAAGCTGTGATCAAAAAAGCAATGGAACAGTGTTCCAAAATGTTCAAATCCCATTTGTTTTTCCCCTAAAATCACAACAAATCCACCTATAAATAAGTTGCTCCATCACACTTTCAAGTGACTGGGTTTTTGAGAGAGAAAATTGTCAAAAGAGAGAAAAGAAAAGACTGTGAAACCTTCGTAGAAAAATCCATAATTCCTAAACAGGAAACAAAATCTTTGTTCTTCCCTTTTAATCAAAGAACTTGGCATTTTCTCTCCCATTTCTCTTACTGACTCTAGAACATTTGAAGGCAGCAATTCAGGTTCCAAGCGCACTCTCTAGATTCAAGGTAAGTCTTTCTGACTTTGCATCTTCTCATTCAGAACATCATTAAATATGTAAATATCACAATATTAATGTTATCCATATCATTGCATAAGTAGGGAAACTGTGGATTAGAACTTCTTGATTAAGGCTAGGCTCAAATTTAGGATTAGAACTTCTATAAACTGTTGTGCTGTTATCTTTCTGATTTGCGGTTTATTAAGAACTGAATAAATTGTTTATGTGCTGATTAAGAGTTGAAATGTGGCATAGAACTTCTGATGTTCACTCACAGTTTTAGCACAACACAGAACTTCTAAGTTCTCCTTATTGTCTAAACACACTGAACTTCTGATGTTCACTCACTGATTAACACACACTAAACTTCTGATGTTCACGCACTATCTTAGCACATATTAAACTTTTGAGTTCTCTCCACTGTTTTAATATGCAGAACTTCTAATATTTTCTCATTGTTCTAACATTCAGAAGTTCAGCACATAGCAATCCAGAACTTCTGTGTTTTCCCTCTAACGTGTCTTGCAGGACCTCAAAATGTACCAATCCAGAAGTTATGATTCCACTAACGTCCCTTTCTGAGTCACCACGCGCCTAGCTTCAGAACTTCTGATCCTTGTTGTCTCGCTTGCAGCAACACGCTATTTCTATTCTTTCATTTATTTTCCTTTTTATCATTTTTTTTATTAACTTTTTTATTAACATAAAAAGACATAAAAATATTTTCAAAACAAACATTAATTTATTTCTTTTTCTCTTAATTCATTAATATAAAAAACCATTTTCTAAACAAGTCTTTTTTCTTTCTCACATTGTACATTTCAATATGGTTGTAATAGTTAAATAGGATTTAAATTCTTGCAATCCCCCTTTAATAAATATGTACCCCCATCCCTCTAATGATTGTAATAGCGTAGTATATCTATTTTCCGCACCTTTTTATTGCTTTCATATATTGTTAGTAATTAGCGCGTGTATGGCAAGACATGAAATCAACAAATAGATAACCCTAACCAAGACTAAAAGGCATGCAATCAAACACACTTGCACACTAGCACCATTAGGGTAATCCCACCTTGTTGCCTATCGGAAAAATAGTCACGTCCCTCGAACATGGGCGTTTTAGCAAAAGACCATCGATAAAAGATCGTAGTCCCTCGATGACCCTCGATGTTGCCTTTAGTAAATGATCTAGTCCCTAAAACGACATTTCTAAAACGTCCCATAGGTTGCCTTCTATGACTATACAAACGTCCCACGCTCGTCCCTTCACATCCAACGATGGGGCTTCTCACCAAAACAATGGTAAGATAGCAACATCTAAAGGAGGAGGAAAAGAACACTTAAGACCTTTTGAGTAGGTAGATTCGCTCCTAGTTGCTCGCTTGCTCACAACAAAACATTTTTACACCAACACTCTCATTTAAAATATTTCCAAAAGACAACACTTTGTACGCGTTCTTATAGAAACGAGAGCCATTACAAAGAAAACCCTTTTCAAAATCACTTTCAAAAACACATCCCACAAACATCTCTTTGAATTATTTTCAAAACAAATACTTTGTACGCATTCTTATAGAGACGAGAACCATTACAAAGTCACATTTTCAAAATACTTTCAAAACCCACATCATAAGCATACATTCAAACAAAAGCAAGTGATCTAGCAAGTAACTAAGAGCCTATGGAAAACCATGGATGAAAAGGGTGTTAGTACCTTCCCTTTTCATAATCTACCCCCCGAACTCAAGAAAACATCTTTGAAGGTCTTTCCTGTCCTTTTCCACCTTTCCTTATTGGATAAAATAAAAGTCGGCGGCGACTCTTGCTAACCGCAACATTTGCGATCAAAATGCAAAACCACAAAGTCAGTTCTCCCACCGTATCACAATATGGTTTTGGGTATTTTTGATCCCAACTCCATCAACCTTCATTTTTGGATAGGATTAGCTTAGAAACAACATTGAAGCTTGCATACGGAACCGAGAGATTTATGGTTCATTTCTCTTCCTCTTTGTGTATTCTTTATGTGTTGAGTTTGTACATGTATTTACTCTGAACTTATGTATATTTGTCGCCTATGGCGTTATATTAAATATGTTTTACAAATCTTTGTCGATTATTATCTTAGGTTTTTGCTCTGTGTTAGGGATTTGAGTTGTTATAGACATATATTGCTTAGATTCTTATCTAGGATTATTATCTATTATTTTCTGGACTCTAGAGATAAATTTATAGGTGATATCTACTTGGGTATCAGAGCTTAATACCTCTGTGTAGTTGTGCTGTACTGAGAGATCGTCAGTGTGATTACAAAGTTGTCTTCTGTGTTATTGAGGAGGTGGAGAGATCATTTCCTTGGTGATACAGTCGGTCTCTCAATTTAGGTTAGAAATGACTTAGGTTGTGAGTGATATGTAGTGACATTGATGAGTATTCTTAGGTTGAATGTAACTGGTCAATAGATTTAAGTCTGTGATGGGTAGATTATATGCAGGCTTGATAAGTTCTTCCTTAGTTTTTACTTTTGTTTACATTTATTTTCTGTTGATAGCATTTTCTTTACAACCCCATTTATCCCCAAACTCATTAACGAGATATTTGTCGAATGACATTCAATAACAAATCTTGTGGACACGATAAGTTCTCTGGTAAATATTTCCAAAACTATTTTCACTTGTCGCTACACCGCTTCCAACAGAAGGCGTTGCTTCGAGCCCCAGCACTGCCATTTTTCATATTTGTCGAACGTTTTCTCTTTTTTGTTTCCAATTGGCGCGCGTGGGCCTGGAGTCTTTGAGTCTGATATTTTTTGCTTTGGCTAACCCCAACCCCCCCTATTTCTCATAGTATCATGGAGGCCCAACATTTTTTATTATTGTCATTTTCTGTTTACAAAAACTGCTAATGGGCCAAACAAAAACCTTTTACACCAAAAACACCCCAAAATTATTTTTACACCTTTCTGATTTTTATTTTATTTTTCTATTTTATTTTTTATTCTTGTTTTTATTATTATTAATATTATTATTATCATTGTTTTTATTAATAAAAAATCCCAAAATAATTTTATTTATTATTTAGGTATTAATATTTATTTTTATTTCTTTTAAAAACAAAAAGACAAAATTATTTTCTTTAACAAACTCAATTTCTTTTTCTTAAAAAAATAAATTAATATTAGACTTAGGTTTATCTTTAATTAAAATTAATTTAGAACTTAGGACTTTTATTTAATTTAATTAAAACTTTTTCACAAACAAAACCCAAAAAAAAAAAACTTGTTTTCTTTAATAAATTAATTTCTTTTATTAACTTAATTTTAATTTTTCTCATTTTAGTTAATTATTTTCTTTTAATTCAATTAGGTCAAAACCTTTAATACAAAAATCCATTCCTTATTCATTCATACTTGTACATTATATTCATTTCATTTCTTGTACATTTACTCAAATTCAATATGGTTGTAATAGATAATTAGGATTTTATTTCTTATAATCCTCATTTGTAAATTTGTATACCCCATCCCCGAATGATATAATAGCGTAGGATATTTACTTTCCGCAATTTATCACTTTCAAACATAAATGCTAGTAAATTAGGATTTGTATGAAAAGATAAAACCAATACTTAGAAAACCGTAATTCAAGATAAATCAAGCATGAAAAATAAACATTTTGCACACTTGCACATCTAGGGTTAACTCCACTTGTTGCCTTGATAAAATGGTCATATTAGGCATGTGAGACGCCTTAGCAAAAACAATAAAAATACAAGATCATAGTCCCTCGATGACACTACGAATGTTGTCTTACAAATGATCTTAGTCCCTTAAGAAAAATGCTAAGATATCTCACTACATTGCTACCTATGGCTATACGATAACCCATTTCTGTCCCTTTACATTCAAAGATAGGGCTTCTTACTAATCAATGATAAGATAGCAATGTCAAAGGAAGAGAGAAATGAACAAAAGACTTTTGAGTAGGTAGAACGTTCTTAGTTTCTTGCTCACAATCCATCTTAAAAAACAAACATCTTTTCAAATACACCAAACACTTTCAAAAACATGAAATATTTTCAAAAATTCCAACACTTTGTATGCATTCTTATAGAGACGAGAATCATTACAAAGTTTGCCTAAACGAAGGCGCTTTTCAAAAATACTTTCAAAACATATCACAAACACATTTCAAACAAAGAAATTTCAAAAGTGACCTAGCAAAGAAAATAAGAGCTCATGGATAACTATGGATAAAATGGTGCTAACACCTTCCATTTTCATAACCTACCCCTGAACTCAAGAAAATGTCTCAAAGGTCTTTCTTGTTCTTTTCACCCTTTCCTTATTGGATAAAATAAAATTTAGTGGTGACTCTTACTATCCGCAATAATTGCGATAAAACTCAAAACACCAAGTCAGTTCTCCCACCGTATTACAATAAACATACAATCATGTTTTTTCATTATATCATCAATATTTCATTGTTAACCAATTACAATTAACATTCTCAACATCATAACATCATTACAAGATAACATTAACAAATATGCATAATCCTCATCACTTATTCATATTATCATGACACATTCAGCCCCTGAAATTAATTCTATTTTATGTTAAATTTCTTTTCGGCGCTTCAAACATGACGATATTTTTGACTTACGCATCAAAAGTTATGGTAAAAACAAAATAAATAAAAAAATCAGCCTAATCAGCAATGGTTGGACCGCCACCGTAACTAACGCGAGCTTTTTCACAATGCTATAAACCGCTACAAAATTCAGAATTCTACATTTTCCACCATTAGAGGCCTTTCGGACCTCCGATTTGGATTCCGTAGAAACCCCAACGCTAAAAAAATTACAATCTATGCAATACCGCAATCATCTCAAGTTAGTTCACAATTTTAACACAATTTAATCATGAATTATTTATCAAAATCGTGCTTTAAAACATCTAATTCACACAAATCTCATCATGATTCAATTGATTTATGGACACCACAACAATACATCAATACACCTGAACATAATTCATATTATAGCATATCAAAAACAGTATTATCATCATAATTCAATTGAAAACTGAAATCTTACTCTATCCTTTCATCACACCCCTATTATTGAACCAAATACCCACTCTTACATTGAATTCCTTAAAAAAATCCAAGCTTTTGGCTATGGCTTCTCCTTCCTAGATCTATCCTTAGGTTTCCCTTACTTTTATCTACTCTTGTATCTTTTCCTCCAATTCCAAAAATTTCACGTACTGTGAACTTTTTTCCTCACTTCTCTCATTATAAGTTAAAAACCTAATTCTATCTTTCTAATATTTCACCAAGGGCCAACTTATTACTAACTTGCATTATTTATTTTAATTCACCATAATTCACAGTTTTCACCCCAAACTCATTATTTTAAATTTAATTAAAATAAATTAAATAATCTACTATCATTCAATTATTATTAAACTAATTATAGTTAATCCTATATAGTCTTCATTCTCTCTAAAACCTCAATCCAAAAGTCATGCACCCTTATGACTCACCCTTAACTAATTAGTGCCCACAATAAATTAAATCTATTTATATCATTTTAACTAATCATACCATACACTAAATAATTAAATAAGAACATAAATATTTGATTAAATACACTAATCAAATTTTAGGGTGTTGCAATTACCGCCCCTAAGAGTTACCCAAACCCTAGACCAAGAAGTCTCTATAAATAATTTCCCCCCAAATTGAGGAGTGACAGATCTTAAGCCATACAGATAACACCTTACATACACTTATACCTAAGCACATAATTCATCTACAGAGCCTCTCACCTCATATAAGCAGGTCCTCTAAACCACCACAAAATACCACCATGTAGGGCTTCTCACCAACATGGACAAGAACTAACTTACATGCATCGTAATATACCTACTAAGGCCTCTAAGTGTCCCTGCCCTTGTAGGGGAAACATGCACACCTGTACTTTTAACCAGTACAATGACGCCCACCATGGGCCCCTAATAAAGCTAACATAGGACACATGTTCTTCATCACCATCACTTTATTCATTGTTATCCTTCACTTATACACTTAGCCTTTTTGACTATGGTTAAAGTGAGAGCTCCATCCCCTACACCATAAGGTACCAGCGGTAACTATGATGTTTAAGGCCTAGTAGAGATGCGTGCCACCATGTACGAATTACACCACCATAACTAAACACCAGAGGGCGGTGTCCATAACATTAGACAACGCCAACAAGAGTCTAATCCCACGGAGGAGATAAAATGGTTGGACCCTTAACCACTCTCAGATGATATATGAGGGGTTTCATGGCTGATGGATTCAAACCTCCCTCGTTGGCCAAGTTTGATGGACGCAGAAATCACTACGAGCATGTCACCTCCATCAACACATAAATGACCATCATATGAACGTATAACTCCTAAGAGTATAATATATTATCTGATAATTTCAGGGACGTCGTCTATGTAATGATATATGGGTATACCCCGTGCCTCTATCACCAACTATAAAGATCTGGTAAAGAAGCTTGTTCACCAGTTTTCTACCAAACGTCATAGGAAAATGTCCACCACCAACTTGTTCAACACACATTTGGGTCCATCAGAGTCAATGAGGGACTACTTTGCATGGTTTAATGGAGCCACCATCAAGGTCGTCCCACCAAACCTAGAGATATTTTTGGGGCCATTCCAAAAAGAACTCAAGGAGGGATACTTTAATGAGTCTCTTGCTCGAAATCCAATATTTATCTTTGGTAGAAGTAGTCAATGAAGCATGATGCTACCTAAATGGAGAGGAAAATAACACTTAAAAGAAGGCGCGTGATATCAAGAAGTGTGTTCCCAATTCTGAGGGTTCATATCACTGAAGGTAGAACCATTATACCTCTCCCTAAAGGATAGGACTACATTCAAGAGGTTACACAAGGTGATAGAGAACTTTACAGCCTTGAACACTCGTCATGAGCAGATATCACATGAGGTTCTTCACATTCACAACATACATACATCATCCACTCCAAATATAGATGTAATGGATTTTGAACCGGGAAGATGGTGCAAGTTTCATATAGTTAAGGGACACCACACTAAGTATTGTTACTAGCTCAAGAAAGTAATTAAGAGACTAATCTAGGAGGGACACCTCAAGAAATATGTGAAGAGCGACTCTTATCTAGCGTCAAAAAAGTCTAACTCCCGAGGGTGAGATTACATAGGAAACCCTAGGCCCAATGAAGCAAAAGAGGTATCCTAATACGTGGGTGGTAAAGTTGTTCACCACATACTCAACATCATAGTAGAAGGATTCGCCGGGGGAGAGGAAATTAGCTTCACCCGTAAAAGGTACTCTCACCAATCTCGAGTATATAAGACCTCTCATATGTTGAGACCGAAGGAGAAACCTAGCCGTCAGGGGCCACGATCACCTTATGTAAGAAAAATGTAACTGGCATTCACACTCAGAATTATGATGTTTTGGTCATAACCATCAAATGCGATGAATGAAATATTAAAAGAGTGCGTGTTGACCAGGGGAGTTCTATATACATTATGTATTTGGAGAAATTTGATGGACTTTTCCTTGACCCAAAAGACTTGAAACCTTTCAAAGGACCTCTGATTCGATTCTTTGGAGAACATGTACAAGTAAAATGATGCATCACCTTGGAGATCACTTTTGCATAGCAGATCAAGCTAAAGAAATAAAGTTTAAGTATTAAATTATTAATTCCCCCTATTCCTACAATATGGTTATATGGCGGCTGTCTTTTAACCAGTTGGGTTCCCCTTGTCCACTCTATATTTATGCATGAAGTACCCACTCCCAAATGGGCGAGTGAGAGTTATCTAAGGAAATTAGAAGATCGCTGGGAAGTCTTATGTATCGAGCCTCAAGTTGAAAATGATTCACACTCCAAGTAGGGAAATTAAGTAGAATATGCTCAGGAATAAAGCTACTAAGAGAAACCTGCAAGGGATAGGAGGATACTCCTCCAACCATATAGGAGGTTGAAGATTAAAGGCCTAAAAAGGATGACTTATGGAGACATCCACTTAGTTGTCTTTATTTATTTTTCTTTATTACTGTTTGGCTACTTTCTTGATAATTTTTATAGGCGAGTATTGCAACAATGTTGATTGTAAAGGAAACGTTATTTCGTGGGGGTGCACTATTTTCCCCTTGCGCTTTTTCATAGGGTGAGGGTGGAACAACCGGCTGAAAATCATCAAACAATAAAGTCGCCATCGAACGTGTTTTATACCACATGAAGGGAAAGGTAAAAATCGAGAAAACCTGAGAAGGGAGAAGTCACGGTCTTGCAACCAAGAGATCAGGCAAGGGAGTCTGTTACGCGAGGGAAAGGTATTAGCACCCCACACGCCCGTAGTACTCTACAGTATCCACTATTGTTGTCTATCTTATAGGTGTGTCTGATATATGCTTATTGTTTACTACTGAGAAAGAATGCATGCAAAGGAATGGAGAAAATAATGTAGGGAAAATAAAGGTGTACTCATTTGGGCCCTACCCCAATGCCTACGTATCCTTTTTGAAGAATCATAGTTACCGTAGTTCGGCTCACATGTTTTTGTTTGTTTTGTATTTTTTATGAACAATGTTAATTTCGCCTTCCGCCGCAGCTCGATCTTTGGAGACTCACGCATTGGCACAAAAGTAAATTAATCATGTCCTTACTGAAAATGGTTTTGAGTTACGCCCTCAAGACAAGATGCCCATTTGATTGGTTTGTATTTTTTGTTGCAGATAATGGCTAGTTGGCCTCAAGAGAGAGATATTAGCCACTTATCCATGAAAGGAGTCTTTGAGACTTGAACCACACCAAGGCCTAAGATGGAAGAATAATAAGATTGAGAAAAGACTCGCTTATCATCTCCCATACTCGACAAAGGCATGATTCTCATCAATATTTTTAAAGTGTTTTGAAGTTTGAAAGGAAAAAGAAATTTTTGTTTTGATGCAAATGCAAAAGGGGAAAGAATCTAAGGGAATTTATATTCCTAAAGTTGACGTGCGGCCCTAAGGTTGATTTTGAAGGGAAATCCTAACCACGATTATCATGCATGGTTTACAACCTAAAGTCTATTTAATTCAATTTAATCAAAGGATTAAAATTGAACTAAAAATCCTAAGGGGGCATGGTGAATATACAAGCGAGTACAAAAACCAAAATCATCCACAATTCATACCAAGATAATACCAAAAATCACAAACGAAAGCATGACATAAAATGAATAAAACTAGTGATTAAAATTGACTAAAAAGTTAGAAAAGGGGGAAAAATAAATTCCTCCTATTTAATTCCTAGAATCTAATATAATTTTTTATGTTGTTATTATATACGTTATCAAAAAATTTGAAAGAAAAACTAAAAAATTTAAGAAAAGAAAATAAGAGAGTCAGGGGGAGTGAAGTCTGAGTCCAGGGAGTATGCTCCAGAATCTGGCACGTAGTCCCACCCCATAGGGTCCAGAAGCCTTTTTTGTTCAATTGCTTCAGGCTCTTAAAAGCATTCCATTAGGCTTAGGAGAGAGGTGCAGTTTGGTTCATGGAGAATTCGGTCCAACACCACCATTAGATTCTCATCAGATTTATTATTATTTTTAATTAAATATGAAATAATAAAAGAAATTAACAAAAAGAATTAAAACGGTGGCGTTTGGCTTTAGGGTTCGAATCATGACTCTTAAGCTTATTTCACACAAAGATCATTTCCCCTCTCTCGTTCTTCTTTAATCCTCATTTCAAACTTAACATCATCATACCTCCATGCCTTCGGAGGCGGCCGCAATGGCCTTTACCAGAAACGTCAATCAAAATACACCCGTTACTTCATTTTCACACCCTTAATCCAAATCCAAAGTTCATTTTCAATAACTTCCTTTTGTTCATTCTACATCTAGTTAAATGTCAAGAACCCTAGGATTTTAGACAAGAATCAAATCACCATGTGAAGGCTTCAACGCACACAATGTTAGGGTTTTGAACCTAATTTTCGTACTCTACATACTCTCATCGGATAAAGAGATGGATAGACGAGGAAGTTTAACGTATCTTACCTATTGGAGTCCGTCCAATTCGTGTCCAAAGCCGTGAAGAAGATAAGAAAACCAGGGGAAATCTATTAAAGGATTTAGATACCTACTTCTTTTCCTTGTTTCAAACTTTTTTTTGCTCGTTCTTATTCTTCTTCTTCTCTGATTCTACGTGTTTTAGTGGTTGCTTTTGTGTTGTTATCATCTTTGTCTTGAGTGTGAAGTTGAGAAGTGGAGAGGTTCTGAATGATGATGTTGTGTCTATATGTTATGAAGATTGAAGGATGGTTGTTCTTATTGAGAGAAGGTTCATAGAATGAAGGTTGCAGGTGAAGTAGATGGGAAAAGATGATGAATTGAGAGAGAGAAGATGAAGGTGGAATGAAATGGAAAAAGAGCAGATCTTTCAACTGAATTGGAGGGAGAGTGTTATATAGAGGTTGATGAAGGGGAAGTTAGTTATAGTTGAACGTTTTTAGGCCACGGGATTAAGGGACTCAATTAGCAAATGAAGGGTTCAGATGAGGTTAGTTATAGACTATTGGGGAGTTTGTTCTAGCTGTTAGGAGTTGAAACTGTCAATTTCTGTTAGCAGCTTTGTCAGTTGGGATTCTGTTAACCTCTTCTGTTGTAAGTTTCTTTAGAGTAGTTAGGGAGTTTATTAGTTTCGGTTATGAGCTTCTGTTTTCTGTTATTTTCGGTTAAGAGATGTTAGGAATTTAGTTGAATGAGTTAGTAAAAAGGTTAGGGAATTTAATTTTGTTATTTGTAAATTTTGTTAACTCTGTTATACTATACCCATTTCTGTTATAGTTAGTTAGAAGTAGTTAGAATCTTGTTACGGCAGTTAGAGGATAGAAAGTTATTTTGAATTTGTTAGTTTTTTGTTAGAAAGTTAGTTACAGATGTTAGGTTAGTTATTGGTGACAGTGATATATCAAACATAGATTGAGGCATTGAAGACACTGATGTCTGGAGGTGTCTTGTTGTTGTTGGTTACCTTAAGGAAACTGGAAAAGAAAGTGAAGCACTTGTTGCTGCTGACAAATTTTGTTCAAGTATTACAGAAGGATTTCTTGATGGCCCAACGTGACAAAAAGGAGTTGTTTGAGTCCATTGTGAATGTTGTAGGGATTGTGTTTGTGGTGGTGTTTGCATAGAAAACTTCTGATTTGGAATAATCAGGTGGAATCAAGTAATAGATGTAGGTTGAGCACCAAAAGTTGAAATCATATTTAAAGGGCTCATTGTTTGTGATGGAAAATGAGGAGTTCTAGCAAGGTGTGGTGGATTTAGAGGGACTACATTGCCAAAAGAAGCAAATGAAAGAGTGTGAGATGGAGCAGGTGAAAACCATGAACCATAGTATTGAAAGTGATCTCCTTGCATTTGTGTAGCGGTTGTTACTTGAAACACAACCCAGTTTGCCAGAGAGAGAGAAATCGCATAAGCTTAGTTTTCGGATTTATTTATATATATTACTTTCTGAACTATTTTGGTTAATTTCCAGGCTGTCATATGATGAGTACTCGGCTTTATTTAGATTTTTTTCATAATTTTCTTGTCATTGTAAACTGAATTGATTAAATGTTGTGGCTTTTTTTGGTTAATTCCCAGGGCTGCGACTTGAATATTCCATGATTGCATTGCTATGTTTCATGGGACATGGTTGAAAGAGTTGGATCTCTTGGAAGGATAATAAAGACATAGAATGATTTGGAGTAGAGTTTTATCAGGAAGATAGCTTGAAAATGGAGCAAAAGAAATGGCAAGCGGAACTTAGCGTAAAGATCTTTAGAGCCATTCTCATAGTGATTGGGATTAGAGCACGAACAATTTGAAAGTAAATTTGGCATAGCCTTTGCTTTAGATTTATCCCCCTTTGTCGTACCCCAAATTTGTCCTACCTCGATGATTTTATTTTTCGAGATTAAAATTGAAGAAATATTCAATTAAAGATGGTACATCAATATCTGATAGTCCGTCTTTATCCGACTAGGGGGTGTACCTTAAACTCATGAACAAGAAAGTGGGGCTTTCTAAATCAGAAAGGCTCGTGTATCTGTAAACCCATTCGTAAAGTATGTTGGCCAATGGCCTATGCAATTCGAGAATAGAAAACTATTCTAAAGAAAAGGAGATAATAATTACTAGATTATTAAATTATTAAGTCTACTTATGTTTAATTTGCTAGTAATTAATAATTAAGTTTTAATTAATAAAATTCATTTTAGTGTTATTAAAAAAGGGGGTGAAAACTTCAAGTCCATTAGAATTCAGGGCCCATTTTTGTTTTGATTAAGTAGCAAAGGGGGTGTGATTACAAATTTTTTGGCCCATTAAGATTTATTATGAAACATTATATTGAGAATTGATTATTAAAATATTTTTTTATTTTATTAAACATTTTTATAATTAAGTTATTAAGAGATTTATTATAATTATTTTAAACTATTTTATTAGATACTTTTTTATATAATTTAATAAAGAGTTTTTGTTTGAGAAAAAAGATTTATTTCATAAGGCTATTTAGGCCCAATTGAAAAAAGACTTTGTTATTTTAATTAAAACATTTTTTAAAAGGTTGACTTTTGCTGTAAATAAAAAATACAATATTGTTGGGCAGTAAGCAAAAACTAACGCATGCCCAATATGCATATAAAAGGAAAATGCTTGCTGTAATTGCTGATAAGAGAAAAACGCATTGGGCTTGATATCAATACAAAGCCCACGTTCTAGATGACAGTTGTTGTGCAAATCTAAACCAAAATTAACGCATATGATTGCTTCTTTACAACTACTGTAGAGATTGAAAATAGAATCAGATAATTTATAACTAAGCAAATCTCAGAATTACTAAATAAAATGAAAATCTAATATTATGCAAAATCAAATCTCCAGAACATATAAATAACAAAATCAAATCCAGAATTCATGTATTACAAAAATCAAATCTCACAAAATCTGGAAATTAAATATATTACAGAATAATTTCAATCAAATCATACTACAACCCTAATTCCTAAATCTATTCTAACAAACCCTAATTACAAAAAACCTATATATACAAACAAGAAAGAACAAAAAAAGGGGGTTTACAGAAAGTACAGAGGACAAAGACGAACCAAGAACTATAATACAGAAGGGGATTACAAACAAAAAGATCGAAAAAGAATACAGAAAAGGAAGAAGAACGAGAACAGGGAGAGGGGAAGAACCAAAAGTTGAAGAATAACCCTTTGTCTTACCATTGAAGACCGAAGCTAGAGGCGATCAGGGTTTCAATATCTGAAACCCTAATCGCGTGACCTTATAGCCGTTGTTGAAGCACTACCTCCAGATCACCATCACCACCTTCGAAGCCATCACCAGAAGCTTGCGAATTAGGAGCAAATCTGTAATGAAACTCACAAAACATCACAAAAAAGGGTAACGAATTAGCTTTATTTTTTGGGTTACTTCTGTTTATTGGCTTGAAGGGTTGAATAGGGGGTAGAAGAGAAGAGGGATGGTCGGTGGCGCCACGGTGAAGGGTTTGGGTCTTAGGGTTACAGGGAGAGAGGGCAGAACGAGAGATAGAGAGGGGGAATCAGCTGAAAATAAAAAAATTAAATGTTAAAAACAGTTTGTATGGTCTGTTGTTCTTTCGTACGCGCGCAGACACAGTAAGTTCACGTACACTCCCCTTTAGATCCATTTGATCTTCATCAGACGATCGTAGGCAAGTCTACCATAAGATCCCTGTATCCTTCAACACACAAACGCTCTGGCTTTCTAAAAACTATAATTGGCCAAGCCCGTTTACTTTTCACACCTGCCTTTCCTTGTTTTACTAAATCACAGAACAACATTCACCCCCTGTTCAAAAAAACAGTATTTGGGCCTAACCCGTATTCCTTTAAACACCTCCTAGTTTTGCTGCATAACCAGGATTGCACCCCCCTTTGATTCTAATTCAATTATTTCTTTTACATTTTATTATATATATTTTAATTATATTTTTATTATTATTATGTTATATTCATTTATAGCTATTATTATTATTGATTATAATTCTTATCAATATTAATTTTTATAATCATATTAATTATTATTAGTAATATATTTTATATATCATTATTATTTACTACATATAAATATTATTATATTATCATCCAAATTATTTTATATTAAAATTGCATATATTATTTTATATATTAGGTGCATTAAAATCTTTTTTTTCTAATCATGCATTAATCAAGATCTTCACAATTAATACAATAAAAAACACTAACAAATATCAAACTACTTTTTTCGCAATAAACTAAGATAATCAACTGTTTTTGCAAAAGGATTTCAAACTGGTTTTGACTTACTGCGCATTTAGTCAAAATCTCCGCAATTACTATTCCCGGCCAAGTGCGAGGTGATTCAAAATATGTTTGCAAACCCTTAAAAAACACCAACCCCATACGAATTACGAATTAGAACTTTGATTTCTCATAAGAGGATACGTAGGCATACGATCAAAAATCATGGCGAGTCTTTCTAATTAAAACTTAAAATCCTGTTTACCCCAAACCTAAACCTAGAACCTAGTGTTCTTGTGAACAAGGTAGATGAAAGGTGCATAACACCTTCCTTTCGTCTAATTGAGTCCGAAACCTGGAATCTCTGTCTACAAATTAGGGTTTTCTGTTAGATTCCCTTCTCTAGGATAAAAACTAATAGTGGCGACTCCGATTTTAAATCCACTTGCTACAGATGGCGACTCTACTGGGGACTCTCCTTAACCCTAGGTTTTAGGTCTCTTTTGGATTTTTATTTATATTTATTTATTTGCATTAATTTATTTACTTCATTTTTTATTTTCTTTTCTATTTTTCTTTATTATTATATATTTACTATGTGGCGGGTTTTTATTTCAAAAAAATATTTTTGATAACCCTTAGAAAGAAGGTTTGTCGATTAGCTTAGGGGGTACATCATCCCTGCGAGGTTATGTGACGACTTCGCCTAGAGTCGGTGAACTTTCGAAAAAGGAATACTTATCAAGAGATATCCTCTTGACGAGTAGGACTTTGGAAGGTCACCCATGACTCTTTGTAACGATCTTAACCTAAAATCTCATGACGAGACCTTTCACGACTTTGAGACGAAAGTCTCAGTCCGTAAAGAGGCTCCACCTAAGGGAGGCCCTTGTGCCTTTTCCCTCTGGTGTTACTCATGACACCCTTAAAGAAGCCACCTTTTGGGAAGGGTAAGCCAACCGTAGGTCAAAATTAAGTATCCTACCTTCTAAGGGTACTTATCACAAAAACCTCGTCACTAAACCGTATATCACTACCTTATAGGGGTACTTATTTCCTGTCACTCAACCCTACGTCTATGCATTCATACATTTCACATATTCGTCATACATTTCATATATTCATCACTCGTTTCTTTCTATTTGTCTTATTCATAGGGGATATAAAAGATAATAATAAACTCAAGATCTCGGTGATTGTCTTTAAAAATGGTACCGAAGGAAACAATTTGTCCACGTCAGTGCGCTAAACATGTATGAAATCAAAGCCACAAAAAGGAAATAATGTGTTGAAGACTTTTTCAAGCTCTGTCCAGCAATAAGGGATGATTTCAAGAGCTGACCTCCCAAGCGCACCTAGAAGACTTATTTCCTTTTTCTTGATTTCACGCAAATAAAGTTTTGGTTTAAGATAGTACTCCCTCCGTTTCTTTTTAAGTGTCGTCTTAGAAGTTTTTTTTTGTTCCTATTTAAGTGTCGCTTTGATGTTTTAAGGTTACAATTTACCAATTATACCCTTACTTTTTAAATAAGTCCACTTTATATTTTATAAAATTTTCCTTTCTTAATATATGTAATAACTCACTTCACATTTTCCATAAAATTCTCTTTCTTAATACGTATTCCTATTCCCATGAAAATTTAATATATGTAATAACTCACTTCACACTCACTTCAAATTATATTCCAATATTACATAGAAAAATGTTTAGCATTAAATTTTGTCAAAGGAACAAATTTTTCAATTGAAGACTAATAATTCTATAAAAAGGATTAGTACCATTGTTTAAATTATCCCGTACAAAACAAAAGAGATGTGGTGGAACAACAAAAGACTCCATGGATCTTCAAAAAGAAGAAAGAGTGGAAGAGTCATTGGAGCAAGAAGAAGGGGAAATCGTGGAAGACTCTTTTGACAAGATTCAAGAACAAGATGACAACGAAGAAGAAGAAGTATTATCAAGAGTTGTACTGGATTTTGATTTAAATGAAGAGGCAGATTATGAATTTGATTTGAACAAATTTCCTGAAGAAGACGAAGAAGAAGAAGGAGAAAAAAACGGAGAAGAATCTTTCCACCATACTGAATTTCGACCTGTGATAAAAAAGATGATAAAAAAACTTCTTCCAAAATTTTACTGAAAAATATTTGTGGACTAAGTATGGAGTATCTCATTTTAGATTTGGCTTAAGTGCATAAGTTGTAGGAGTTGTTATTTAAGAAGTCCTTATTATTGGTATTTTTTTTATAAAATAAGTATGGAGAAGAATTCCTTGTTATTGCTACAATTTAGGAATGCATTTCTTAAGTTCATTCTTATTGTTTTTTTATTGATACATTAAAAAAAATCATGGCAAAAGTTTAGGAAGTTACGTGCAGGAGATTTGCTAAAGTTTAGGAAGTTACTGTAACTTTTTATGGCAAAAGTTTAGGAAAATATAAACTTAATTCTCACGCACAATACATATGATAAAAGTGACTACATCCATAAACTATATTTATGGCAAAAGTTACTGTAACTAAATTTGTTACTCCATAAACTAAATTTTAGGAGTACAATCCATAAACTTAAAAAAAAACTCTATTTGAAAATCTCAAATGTGACTACATCCCACTTACAATAAGTGTTACTCCATGTTTAAGTAATTATTGACTTCTTGTATTAATATTGGATCACACTTAATTTGAATTGGTAGTTGTCCTATTCTTTCTAGCCTTTCCTTATTTATATGAGGAATTTTATATTTATTGGAACCTGTCACTTTCATGATCTCTACCATGCATAATTGCAATGATACAAATATACGATTGGACATAATTGAAGGAAAATTTTCAAATGACTTCACCACTGCATCGATAAGTTGATCAATAGTTTTTGGTGCTTCCTTGTATTGCAATGATTGTATAGCCGAGAAAAACCCAAGATCTAAGATATTTAAATCTGGAGAGTTTGCAGGCTGACACATTAAACGAATATCAAACCCATCCTTGGTAGCAGCCTCACAGAACA
Source organism: Vicia faba (assembly GCA_948472305.1). Taxonomy (NCBI): domain Eukaryota; kingdom Viridiplantae; phylum Streptophyta; class Magnoliopsida; order Fabales; family Fabaceae; genus Vicia; species Vicia faba. The sequence continues at coordinate 523,768,688 of OX451740.1, read as the reverse complement.
AAGGATCATTATGGTTTATATGAGTCCTTGTGTTATCCTGCTGAATAAATATTGTTGACTTCAAGTCATCTCTTGGCCATTTTTCTCTTATAGCCGGTAGGACTTTGTCAATAAGGAATGATCTTACCACATCTCTCTTAACCAAAGTTATTGCTTTTGTTACCATTGTTCCTGCAACTCTGTTAATACTTGACCTTTGAGCCGGTTCATGGGTAACAAACGGGAAAACACCAATTTTACCCGAAAAAGTTTCATTTTCTCCTGCGTCAAATCGTGGCCGAGTTTGAGCAACTAAGAACATAACTTTGGCAATGAAATTTTTGCTCTTACATGTTCGATATGGCTCATCTTCATCTGGGAGCAAATAATACTTCTCGGATTTTTTAGTCATATAAAACCATTTTTCATCAATATGAATAATATTGTGCATGCTTTTAAACATTGGATCATGTGGTGTACCTTCAAGAATTGATAAACAAAATTCCAGCTTAGATATTTTGTTTTCTTCTTTCAATAATGGTTTTATGGCATTTGAATTACGTCGTATTGTTGGCTGAAGATTTTGATAATGTTATTAGAAGCCAAATGAATTAAACGTTTTGATCGAAATGAGGTAAAGCGTCATGTTTCGAAGTAGCAGAAGCAATGTTTCGAATAAGTATGCCAAAGCTTGGAGCTTCGAGTGGCAATTATGGGAACATATCTAAAGAAGTCTCGAAATAACAACAAGGTTGTGTCTAGGAAGAGCGTTCGAAACGGAGAAGTACCAAAGCATTTGAAATTCAAATGGAAGCGGGACTTTCGAAGTTTGAAAGTTATGTGCTGGAGCATTTTGGGACACGTGGAAAGACGAAAGAGGCATTGTCCTGCATGTTCTAAACGTGGCATAATCCTATAGCAAGACCGTTATGGTCGAATTAGTATAAATAGAAGTCTTAGTATTAGGATTTGAGTGTGTCATATCTATTATACAAAATACTCAGTAACATTCAAACTACCACATGGCAAGGGAAACGAATGCAAGAGAAATGTATGTATGATAGCACCATGTATTTCTGATTTAATGAAAACCTTTTACCATTTCCAGCACTTTCCTTTATCCTTTTGTCAAATAACATTTACAAGTTTTCTCATTTACAGTCTTTTCACTTCGAAATCTCTTCTTCAAAATTTTACATTTTAATGTTTTCTTCATATTTCAAGCACTTTATATCTCAGAAAACTGTCATATTTTCCATACCTTTACCTTCAAGTCTTATCCTTCGAACGCATATTTTTACTTAAAGTCATTTAAAGATTTCTTGCATTAAACGCTTTCTTCATATTTCAAACCTTTTACGTTCCAGAAATCCTTTATATTAACTGTTTTGTAAGTCGAAACCATTTACTTCACTTTTATGCAATTTTACATGTCTTTACAATTAGCATTTATTCATGTAACTTAGTTTTCACACACACATTTTGATTATATCTTTAGACTTTTAGAGAGAGAAATCGAAATAAGCCAAACACATATACAATATCAACCATGAATATCTGTTCGATCGTGAGAGTAACCTTAATATCCAAGGAGTCATAGGATCAATCTAGTCGATCCTGTGAGTTACCAGAGGAATTGAATAACAGTCAAAAAGATTATTCGATAGTTTGGAAGACTAACGGTTGTTTACCAGAAATCACTGGAAACAAATTGGCACACCTGGTGGGACCAATAATTGGATATTAGAAATAAGGATTGTTGAGACATAACCATTACAAAAACGTTGGAACCTAAGAAGTTTGTTGTTTTATGAACCTGAGAAGTGGTAAGATAACCAACAGCAACCAACCTTTATCCAGAAGAAAACGTTTGGACAAAATGTCTAATTCAGACAATCAACAAGGGGACCAAAATGGCCCACATACAACAGGCACTAATGTGTCCACTTCGATCGGAACATCTAATGTAATCCCTTCGAATGCACAGTCTATTGCATCTTCGACCAGTAACATAGCCACCAATGGAGTAAGTGGCATATCAACTAATAGTTCGATCTTAGGAAATACTGGAACCATTGGCTACCCTGGGGGATTCGTTCCACCATCAGGGACACAATCCCATTTTGCCACTCCATTAACTAGACCACCCGGTTTCGATGGGAATAGAACCAGAAATTCCTCTTATGGAATGCCAACATCTTTTATGGCAGGTTTACACAATTCCACATCGAATTCATCTCCACAACTAGGGTCTGGGTCTGGGGCGAATCAGTTTATGACAAATAACCAAGGGTCGATGGGTTATAGCACAATGCCTATCTTAACCACAGACAACCAGTTGGCTTTTAGGCAATTGATGGATGACAGTAACCATAATATGATAGGGGTGTTAGCACAAACCATGCAGGAGATATTTGCCCCAATAGTGCAAAATGTGACTGTGACAAACAGAGAAAACGCTGACAATATGAGTCGAATAGCAGATTTCTTTGCTCCCCCAGAAAGGCGTAGGCAGAATCAGGCGGGGTTTCGAGCAAACATGCCTGTTATAGAACAAATTGCTAACGACCCAATTTATAGACCACCCAGAGAACAAGTTAACTTAGGGGCCAGGGCACCAAGGTTAGAAGCCCCAATAATCCCGGGCCCACAAAGGGAAATTATGGAACCAGGGGCAAGGGTCGAAAGGCTAGAAGCCCCAGAGTTTCGAGAAGAACAACCTAGGGGAGTTGTTTTGGTTGGTCGAAATCAAGATGTCGATGCTGTCGTTCATAGAATTCGAAACGATAACATCTTGGAAGAAAACAACCTAACCACCATGATAGAGAGAGTCATGGCCCAAAATGGCCTCAACACAGGAATGAGAAGGCCAAATTACGCTTCTCCTATATTGGATTGCATAATGCATACTGATTTACCAAGGGGATATAAAGTCCCTAAATTTACAAAGTTCGCTGGGGATACCAATGAGTCAACAGTCGAACACATAGCGAGATATCTAACCGAAGCGGGAGATATAGCCAATAATGAAGATCTCAGGATCAAATACTTCCCAAGTTCCTTGACAAAAAACGCCTTCACATGGTTTACCACTTTGCCTCCTGGGTCCATTGACACTTGGGCTCTCTTAGAGAGATTATTCCATGAACAATTTTACATGGGACAGTCGAAAATAAGTTTGAAGGAATTGGCCAGTGTTAAGAGAAAGTTCACCGAACCCATAGATGATTATTTGAATAGATTTAGGCTTTTGAAATCCAGATGTTACACAGTAGTGCCTGAACATGAGTTAGTCGAAATGGCCGCTGGTGGCTTGGATTATTCTATTCGAAAGAAACTAGACACTCAGTATTTGAGGGATATGGCTCAGTTAGCCGATAGGGTTCGATAGGTCGAAAGACTAAAGGCCGAAAAAGCCACAGTCTTTAAGAATAGCAAGAAAGAAAGGATTTCCTATGTTGGGACTGAGGAAGCAGAAGAATATCCTGAATTCGAATTCGAAGAGGTCGAAATCGACCTTGCTGAATTAAAACAGGCCCCGCCTTATTCCTGCAAATTGTTAGTTCCCACAAAAGGGAAAGACATTGTTGAAAATGAAAAAAGTGACAAATTCCCAAAGAAGGTTTATACCTTCAATGTCACTAAATGTGACGAGATTTTTGACTTACTTGTCAAAGATGGCCAACTAATTGTGCCATCAAATGTCAAAATACCTCATTTGGATCAGAGAAAGAAGAGAGGATTTTGCAAATATCATAGTTTCCTAGGCCACAAAACCTCACAATGTTTTCTTTTCAGGGACCTGATTCAAAACGCGATCAAAGATGGCAGACTAAAGTTTGCTGATAAGGTGAAGATGAAAGTGGACGAAGATCCCTTGGACGTCGCAGACACCAACTACTCCGAGCCTGCATGCATTGGAGAGGTCAACATGGTGGAAACTGATCAAAGCGACGCCCTAACAGGAGAGAAGGGTACTGGAGTTGAAAACTGGGTGATGGTCGAAGTCAGCGAGGAGGTCACTAAAGACATCCAGAATACGCCAGAGACTCCGATTGCCGCACCTATAGCTGTTGCAAGAGAAACCAGGCTACTGAAGGCCAGGGAAATCAAAACCAAGAATTAACACAAGTCACTGAAGGCTTGAGGCTGGAATTGGAGAAAGTCCAAATCACGCAGCCAATTTCCCTTCAGAAGGAAATATGGGACACTCTAGGGGAACCCAGTGGAAAATTTGACTATTTGGTCAAGTATTCTGCCCCAGAGAGTTCGAAGGTTCAGATTGAGGATATAAAGCCCACTGGATGGGGCGATGATGAAGCTAAAGGGGGAGATGTTGAAATAAATATGGTGGATATGGAAAGACCTCGCTCTGAGATGGAGGAAGTGGAAAAATACTTAGAAAAAGAAAAGTATAGAATGGGGGATAATCACACTGGAGATGCTAGTCTCAAGGATTATCTCATGACATGCCACAAAGGAGATTCAGGCATGATATTGTGCCCTAGGTGCAGCATCCTCTGCAATCAAAGAATCGCTGCGAATTTCGAAAGGGTACAGAGGACTCGAACTGGCAACAATTGGCGCCAGGATAACCAGCTTTTTAGGTGTTATCCCAAGGCTGGAGAAAGTTTGCTGGAATTTGTGTTTCGCTGCTACAAAGGGGCAACCAAGTGCTTGATTTGCCCAAGGTGTTCTGCTGTGTATGACCAAAGCATGGCCAGGGCCTTCGAAACGATTCCCTTCGCCCCTTGCTGGAGCCATCAAGAAACTGCCCAGATGGGCCCACGTTTCGACAGCAGACACAAACAGCGAAGGCCTGATAGCCCTCACCCCAAGGTTGCTCGAAGAGTGACTTTCAAACTCCCTGCTGAAGTGCCAACCGATAGATGGTTACAGGTCAGAAATGACAAAGGCAAAGATAGATGGAGAAACGCTGAACGAAATGCACGCCATGATGTGACATACAGGAGGCAATTCAACACAGCAAAAAGGGAGGAGGTGAGATTAGAAAATTACAAAGGAAGGAACCCCATGTCAAGATCCCAGTGGCGCAGACAGCAAAGGATTCGAAAGGCTGAGAGAGAAGCTGTGGCAAACAAAGGGTTTACTTCAACGAAAAACCAAGGTGAATCTAGCACCAACAAACCAAAAAATCAAACTGAAGACAAACCTCCAGTCAATAGGAGGCTCTTCTCTGAAGAACAACGCGATGAACAAAAGGAATAAACTCCAGGCCCGGAAGAGGACGAAGATATGATAACAGATAACTTCGAATCGGAGGGGGAGTCTTCATTTAACTTGAACTGTAACGTGGTGTCTGTGCTTCCCTGCGAATTTGGGTAGGAAACCGAAATCAATGAATATGAGGAGGAAGACACCACAGATTTGATGAAACATAGGCCCGTGTGCTACTATGTGATGGACAATGGGGCTGTTGAGGAACAAAATGCATTCTTCGAACGTCCAGAACCTGCAATGAAGAACCATCTCAAGCCACTTTTCATTCGGGTGAAAGTTGGTGTCCATGGTGTGAACAAAGTTCTAGTAGATGGGGGTGCTGCAGTCAATTTGATACCCCATTTCATGCTAAAAAGATTAGAGATCCGCGAAGGAGACATCAAGCCCCATAATATGGTTCTGTCCAATTATGAGGGAAAAGTGGGCAAAACACTGGGAGTGGTCCAGTTGGAATTGACAATAGGCTCAAGCTGTAGGCCCACCATGTTTATGGTGATCGAAGCCAAGGCCAACTATAACTTACTGCTGGGAAGAGAGTGGATCCATGGCGTGGGGGCAGTTCCTTCGTCAATGCATCAGCGACTAGTTCTGTGGAGAGATGATGGAATCGTGGAAAACATCGAAGCAGACCAGAGTTACTTTATGTCAACTGTCAATTTAGTTGACAAGAGGGATTATGATAAAAATCTGGCAAAGATTTCTCCGTGTGTTCCAAATGATGAGATTAATGAAACTAGAAACGCCCACTACTACATGACCCTTCGTCATGATGGCCTTTACTGGGATAGAACAATAATCAGTGAGGAAGAGGGAGTCGAAAGCACTATACAAAAACGGCCAGCAGGCTGGGACTTCGACAACCTTAGCCATGACTGAGTCTACCTTTTTCGAAAGGATTTCGGCCTATATGGCTGAGAACGAATCAAAAGCGGCCTTAGAGGCTGAAATAAATAAATCAACTATAAAGACGGACGAAGTAAGTGGGGATGGTTCGAAATGCTCACCCTTCAAAGAGTTTGAGATGGATCAAAGGTTGGATGCCATCTATGATAAAGAACCCTTAGGCTTCGAAAGGGACCTGTTGTACCCCAAAATTTGCCCTCCCATATTCATCAAAGATTTGTCAAGTCAAGGTCACAAAATGCCCCAAGGGTTGTGCAGCTCAACTGTCTCCTAGACAGTCAAAACTAGGGTTTGAGTTCTGGTCAAGCAAATGAACTTTTCAAAGGCCCAATCAAGTCTCACATGCCTACAAAGATGGTCAAGCATCCTCATGTCAAGTTTCAAGGCATTCAGCTCAAAATTGCACAGTCAAAACCCTAAATTGCACTACAGTCAACTGTAGGGGCAAAATGGTCATTTGACAGTCAAAAGTTCAAAATTTTGGTCAATATATCATTTTGAAGCCACAAACATCATTTGATCAATGCTTGATCATGATTCTCAAAATTTGGCTCAGAAAACATCAAAGATGCAAAAGTTGCTATATTTGGACAGCTGAAAAAGTCAACTGAAATTGACCAGGGCATAACTTTCACATGGATTATCAGAAAAATTCCATCCAAAGCTCATTTTGAAGAGAAAGACATTTCCTACAATTCATCTTCATGTTCCAAGTCCAAGAAATGCTCTCACAAAAAGTTATCAATTTCAACATTATAGGTCATTTTCAAAAGTCAACAAAAAGTGACTTTAAGTCAAAGGCCATAACTTGAGATTGGTAAATCAAAATGACATGGGACCAAAGGCATTGGTTAAAGGACTCAAAGACCTTTCCAAAATGTCCAAGAACATGTGAAAAGCTTAAAAATTGACCAAGTTATGCCTTGTGGAAGTTGGGAAATTTTTGGAAATTTTTGAAAGTCAACAAGGATGCAAAAGGCCTAAAAATGCAAATGGGCCCAATTATCTTCCAAATTTCTTCATGCCAAGCCTATGCACGACCACTAGGCCCAAGGGGAAGTATTCTCATATTTTTTAATTATTTATTTGAATTAATATTAATTTATATTCATTTAAATGATTTTAATTCATGAAAAATATAAACCTTAACCTAAAAAATCTTTTTATGCACATTATAATGTCAATATTTCGTGCTTAATGGATTATGGCAAGTTTTGATAAGATTTGATCAGATTTGAACCAAGTTGCACATGAAAAAAGATTGAAAAAGATTTTCAAGAATCAAATATGTGAAATCATTATGGACATGGATTTTGTGCAAAGTTTTTAACCTAAACCATTCCATACAAATACTACATCACAACCCTAATGCTCCAGGACAAAAAGCTGCGCATAACACACCTTTGGCATATTGAAATTTTTGACAAAAAAACTCAATACTGAATTCAAGGTTCTAGGACGATTAAAGCTTTGATTTTTGTTTCAATAGCATCCTGAGACCTTCCTGAACCTTTCTCAATCAAAAACAACAACTCAAACGCCTTGAAACGGTATCTCTAAGTCAAACTGAACCAAGAAAATTTTGAATTCGTATAGCACGATTTAAGCATCCTCATGCATTTTTCTTTATGGATTATTGTTTGTCATGATGTTTCTGTGCTAACCAATATGTTTGATTTCATTTTTGAGCAACATACGCGATTTCGCCATTAACAAGCATTAGGGTTTCACAGCTTTGAATTTAGGGGTTTCCAAATATAGCAAAATTGGACCTTATCAACCCCATGGATGTGTTCAGAGCGTAGAGACGAAGAGATTTCTACCCTCGCGCTCAATTTATGAGCGTCGAGGGTCTATTCGCTATTTCTTGGTATACGGCCTCAGGCCACGCTTACTAAACCGTTGCCTTATGTTTTTCAGTTTCAGGCATATGGAGGAGACGAAGACGTGTTAGAACGTGATACGTTAATTCAAATTCTCGCGCGCTAATCCACTCACGCTTTGTTTTTATATTATATTATTTATTTGTATGTTATATGTCAAAGTAACTAAATAGCTCAGCTGGCAAGCTATCCACGCGCTAACCTTCATGACCTGGGTTCAAGTCCCAGGTCTGTATATTTGCTATATTATTTTTCAAATCAAATTCACATGCAGGCTTAACGTTAAGGTTCACCATGCACATTCAACAATAACCAGCCACGCGTCCCAGGAGATCTAATCAAGGGCCAGGATTGGAGAACACCCTGAACTTGAGTCAAACGTATCATACGCTACACCAAAAGTCAATGGACTTGCAGGCTTATTGGGCCAGGCTTTCTAAATCCATACCTCCTAAATTGGGGACTACACCCCACTCTGGTTTGATTTCTTTTTTTATTTCATTTATTTTAATTGTTATGTTTATCTTAATTATTTGTTTTAATTAATTATTTTTTAACAAAAATCTAAAAAAAAACATTATAAAAATCAGAAAATACAAAAAAAACATAATATTTATTTTATCATAATTATTTTCATAAATAAATTAGAATGTAAATTATGTAGTGTAATTAGGTTTAATTTTAATTCCCTTTTTTAATAAAAATCCAAAAATGTAGAATTTAGGTTTTAATTGTTAATTCTTTTTATTTCCCTTTTTTCCACAATGTTAATTATTATTTATTTATTTATTTTCCTATTCTAATTGTGCATAAATGAATTAGGTTAATTTAGGTTATAATTCAATCCTTTCTTAATAAATAAAAAATATTAGAATTTAGGGTTTGCCGTTCAGTTTAATTTTAATTAATTCTCCTTTTTTCTCATTAAATCTAAAAAAACACAAAATACCAAAAATATCATTCTCATTTAATTTTAATTTTTTAATCCTTATTAATTTTAATTATTTGCAAAAAGGGTCCAACGCCCGTCATTAATCATTTAATTGCGCATTTATTTTATTATCGCTTATTATAATTATGTAATTGTCCCTAAGCCATGTAATTTACTTTTCGCACTTTATTTCTTCGTATTATTTATTTTTCCGCTAAATCGGGTCCGGTTTAATTTTGGCGATGTGGACCCGCGCCATTTGTAATAGTTTAGCTTTATTTCCTCGCAATTTATAACTGTTAAATATGCATGCAAGAATGAATGGACTTAAAATAAAATCAAGCGTAGATCACAATGACATGACAAAAGACAGATAAATAACTGAAACATGACACACAATTCGCACACACCACCCCTAGGGTACGCCTCACTGTTGCCTTTCGAAAGGTGATCGTCGAGTAGAGGATGTCTTAGTAAGTCCTCATGATCCGGGAACCTGGCATGAGGGTAGCTTCTAAGGTGTCTTCCCATTGCTTTGGTGATCACCATGTCCCGAACATCGAATTGACCCGAACACCTCCAACGGTGGTGCTACCTACCTCTCAATGGTGGGATGGCACTACTTTTAAGGACATTTACACAGACGAATTCCTTAGGGTAGGTAGGTTCTCAAGGATACTTGCTCTAATCTCAAAACAAACTCAAAAGACTTTTCACACCGACACTTTTCAAAAAGCTTTCAAAGCAAACTTTTCAAACACTCTGACGTACGAGTCGAACTGAAATTTTTCAAAAGAAACTTTTAAACCCACATTGAAAAGCACGCAAAACAATTTGAAAACATATGAGCAAGTATCTAAGAGCCCATGGATAACCATGGATAGAAAGGGTGCTAACACCTTCCCTTTCTATAACCTACCTCCCGAACCGAGAGCAATCTCTTTAAAGGAATTTTTCTGTGCTTTTGTCCTTTCCATTTGGAGAAAATAAAAGACGGTGGCGACTCTTGCTTCCGCGACATTTCGCGAACCAGCGTTAAACAGTCAGTTCCAGATCCACCGATCACAGAACTGGCGACTCTGCTGGGGACCAAACTTAAAGTGAGGTTTACCTTAGGGCTAGCTTATAACTATGTTTTCAATTGTTTTCCTTGTGTGCTTTAAATTGTGGGTTGCTTGGGAGTTCTATAGATCCTAAACCCGGATCTGGGGGATACCTTCTTAGAAAGTAGCAACAAGGCTGTGAGGGAACTGTGCGGGGTATACCGACACGGTTGAAACAGTCTGCTACGTTGATGTGGCACTTTGGTGTGTACCGGTAACCCTTGAGTTCAGTCAAGGAGAGTACGGGGCCTCCGCGTGGTGTCATGAAGCATCAACAGACCTTAGGAACCTTAATTGAACTATCTTGGCCTCTTTAGGGTAGTGAGATAACTGACTTTGGTGCAGTCCGAGGTTGGTTGATACTCGATACTACGCTCAATTGAGGGTTGCTTTCCTGGAATATTTCGGTCGCCAGTTCAGTGGCTAAATCGAAACGATGAACAATGAAAGCAATCCCGTGATATTGGGAACCTTAGAACCCGGTTACTTCTAATAGGACAGGTTGAACCCACCAACTTCAAGAGGGTAGTACCCCAAACTTCATGCTGGCCTAAACTCTAAGGGCTCTTTGTGTGACTTGTGTGCCTTTGTACTTGACTATTCACATGCTTGTTGTCTAACCCTTGAGTTCTTGCAGGTTTGGTTTATAGTCCTTAATTAGGACTCATAACAAAGTTTACCGAATGTCTTGCAGGTTCTGTTCATAGTCCTTAATTGGGACTTATAACAGGGTGAACTAATTTCTTGCAGGTCTTGTTTATAGTCCTTAACTAGGACTCATGACAGGGTTAACCAAATTTCTTGCAGGGTTTGTTTTAGTCCTTAACCAGGACTCATAACAAGTTTATCAAATTGCTTGCAGGGTTTGTTTTAGTCCTTAACCAGGACTCATAACAAGTTTATCAAGTTTCTTGCAGGTTTTGGGTTCGCAATCCTTAATTGGGACTCATAACAGGGTTACCTACATTACCCCGTGCATCATGACATCATACCATTGCATACATCCTAACCCATTTCAAGGATCTCAAGGGCTTATGATGCAGGTCATGATGAACCAACTGCCCAGCAAGGGGCAAAGAGGATTTATTTTCCTCCAGCTAAGGTCGTCAGAGGCTGTGACCCACTGGATATGGTGAGCCTTTGACCCTTGAAGAAGGATTCCCAACAATATGAAGTGCTTTCAGTCAAGTCACCGGTGTCCAATGCTAACAAGTTTCTTGTTTACCCTGCGAGGTCCTTGAAAACATTGCATGCATATCATACACATCATTGCATTACAGGTATCCCTTCGGCAGGTCACTCACCCTTCTCGCTGTTTATTTCAGCAATGGCTTGCCCACAAGACAACCAGGACTTTCTTGCTCAAGAGACTCGGTTCGGGGAAATCCTCCTGAATCTATCCAAGGGGGAGGAGGAGCTAAGGATACTTCTCACAGAGCCCTCCGCCAGGGGCAATGCTGAGGATGGAAAGTTGGAACACCTACAAGCTGAGATGGATGCTATGAAAGCCCAGATGCTGGGACAGAGGAATATCATTCACCGCCTAGTTCAAAGACAAGAGGAACTCTGGTTTCTCTTCAACCAACTGCTTCAGGGTAACCTACTGGGGCAAACATCTGAGGGTAAAAAGCCATTCATCATCCAATCATCCTCGAGACAAGAGGATAAGGGGAAAGCTCCTCAAATGACTCCAGTGCCACAAATTCAACACCAACCTCGCCGAGTTCAGCCAGACAAGCCCAGGAGGCAATTCACCCAGCTCAACATGTCGCTGTTTCAAGCTTTGCAACGCCTATTGAGGTTGAATCTGATCACATTAAAGGCTCATCCCCGGAACCCCAACACAGCATCTCCTGCCTATGACCCCAATAAGAGGTGTGCCTACCACTCTGCTAGCCCAGGACATGACACCAATGAATGTTGGGAGCTGAGGAACAAAATCCAGAACCTGATCGATGAAGAGACAGTGGAGTTCACACAAGATGGACAGGTTGAATTTTTCTACCATTCCTCCAAGGCTCATCAGTTGAAGTGACAAACTCCGAGACTAGGAAACTTTTTGTTCATTCGAATGTTCAAGCTGTGTTTCTTTCTTTTGACCGTTTAAACATTTATTCATGTTAAAACATTGTTATTCCATTAATGCATCGCTTATGTCTATTTCTGAATCAATATATTCGCATTCACTATATGCAAACTGTTTTCATATTTTTTCTGGTGTCAACTCTCAATTAATAATTCTAAGCCTCTTGAGGGAGGATGACGAAAACGATACCACGATCTTTACAGTATGCTTTTGAACAAACCCCGCTGATGAGGTACAGGCATTGTTTCAATCCATAAACACTGGAGTTATAAGGATGATAATCCCTCGTCAAACCCTCTGGGCCAAAGAAGTAGGAGTTTTTATTTTCGAAATTTAAAACCCTTAATCACAACCTGGGGCAGGGTAGTCTCTCAGTTGATCCAAGTGCATAACGAATGGCACCGAAAAGATCCTTACAAAAAAGGAAGACAATGATGGTTCAGAACAATCAAAAGGACAGGCAGTCATTATCAAAAAAAAAATCATAAACAAAAAGCCCAAGAAGTCTAAACCTATGAAAAGAGACTTATGAAACTGGGGCATCCCGCTGACTGTAATTCCAAAAAGGAAACAGTTCAGGCAAAAATAGAGATAACGAAATCAAAAAAAGAGGTCTCACAAACCCTCAACAAAAGCAAAGAAGGACTGCCTATTCAAAATAAGCTATCAACATCTGAACCATTACTGGAACATCAAAGCAAAGACTCGAACGAGGTCTAACGTATGATCAACTGAGTTTAGGTTTGAAGAACATCACGAAGAGCGGGTGGGTACAAATAAAATTTGAGCCTTTATCCTTTGTTTCTTAAACCGTGAACCAGGCCACGTTATAACCCTAAAAAGTCCTAGCTGAAGCATGGGTTAGTTCAAAAGCATATTGTGACAAAAGGTATCCTGACTCCTTAAGGCTTACTATAAAGGAGTTGACATCACGTTTACAAACATTCATTTGTTTTATGAAAAAAAGAACGCATTTTCAAAATCTTCAAGACAGACATAATCTTTGCATTTTTAACATAACTTTGTCTGCATATGACTTTTTGTTTGAACAGCAGGGAAATTCGCATAATGAAAGTCTAATGAACGAGAGTATCTCCAATCAAGGGGCATGGCATGACTATTGTCCATCATCTGGGGCAGTTAAGTCAAGATCCAGAGAATCTCTCAAAAGGCCAAAAGCCTGGGGCAAATCTCCGCCTGAGTCACCTGGGGGCATTCCAGCAACAAATCTTGCCTGATCAAACACCCTTTGATGGCATGACAAAACACTTCTGACAGGGGCAATTCCCTACATCCTGAGGACACGGACATAGTCGAAAAAATACTGCGCATAATCAAAGACCCGCTAGGTTGACATACCTAGGCAAAAATAAGGGCTTCCCGGCGAACCAAAGGGGTTCGGGCAAAATGAAGGGGTGAAATGAAAAAAATCTGTACACCCGGCAAGTCGAAAACCTGAAAAGGCGGCTTGGGCAAAAATGGGTATCCCGGTGGACTGAAAACCCGAAAGGGCGGTCCAGGCAAAAGTTAGGGATCAAAGCGTACGACCATGTCCTGTCATTCACATCACTTGCCTACCAGAAGAAGGTTTGTCCGTCAATAACTATCAACACCTCATAGGTCTTTCTCTCCCACCTCAGAAACAGGGGCAATAAGGAGTCACCTAAGAGCAATCTAATGGTTCTATCCCCCAAGGTGCCAAGATAGGTTCAGCTAAAGAACATAACCGGTACCTCTTAAATCCCCAGAGAGTGGTTCAGTAAAAACAATACCTTCTTCTCCAAGCTATTATCAGATTGTCAAGGAAATTGAGTATCCTCCCGTAGATCTCAACCTCCCCAGCAGCAGCACATATTCAATACGAGCATCCCCGGCAGTCTTGGCCTCAAGATTGTTCCCCGGCGGTATCTCAGTCACTTCCCCTGCATAACAAAACTTCCCCAGGAGTCCAATCCAGTCTCCCCAGGAAGTTGGGACTCATATCCCCAAGCAATAAGCTTATCCCCAGTAGATTCTGGAAGCTTATCCCCTCGCAGAGCACGAACGCATCGCCCGGCTTTATTTAAAGAGTTATTTCCTTAACAGGATATAACTGGGTTATCCTCAGCCAGAAGCCACGGGAAGAGCGTCGTCGACAAAGCCTTCCTACCCCAGCGAAGTCTATCAATGCTTCCTATACAACAAGGGTTTCCTCAGCAAGTCGTTCTCAATAATTCAGCAAAGCATTTCTCTCCCCACAGAGTACCGCTTCCTAGCATGGTCGTCAGAGTATCTTTTCTCCCCGCAGAATCTTCCATTTGCCAAGTTTATTCCTCAACAGAGTTATCTTCTCCTACCAGTATTCTTGCAACTACCATCCCCAGCGGAAGGGAAATCAATACCTCAACATCAGCCCAGGATACGACTTCCTAACGCCTGTCAAGGATTTACTTTCCTAGACAAAAACATACATTCATAAAACGTCACATACATCATTATAGCATGCATAGACACATCATATCATACAAGTCTCATTTACATCAAGAACGTCATTGCATATCATGCATTGCATATGACTGACTTTTACCTTTCAGGAAAGATGCAGTTTAAATTCTCAATCACATTTCAAGACCTAGACCGGTCCAGTCAAATCGACCCTAAGATCTCCCTGGTTCTTATCCCAGTAGAAGACACCCAAGATTTTTCTCAACGAGCGTTGTTGAAGATAAAGTCACCCAAGATTTCCTTAACGAGCGTTGTTGAGGTCACCAAGATTTTTCCTCAACAAGCGTTGTTGAAGTTAAAGTAGTCTTTTGTGGTCCCCTCTCCGACGGTGAGCGTGAGGTGGTAATTCCTTTTTCGAGATGTTTTCCTCTCCGACGGTGAGCGTGAGGTGATAGTCTTTTGTGGTCCCCTCTCCGACGGTGAGCGTGAGGTGGTAATTCCTTTTTCAAGATGTTTTCCTCTCCGACGGTGAGCGTGAGGTGATAGTCTTTTGTGGTCCCCTCTCCGACGGTGAGCGTGAGGTGGTAATTCCTTTTTCAAGATGTTTTCCTCTCCGACGGTGAGCGTGAGGTGATAGTCTTTTGTGGTCCCCTCTCCGACGGTGAGCGTGAGGTGGTAATTCCTTTTTCGAGATGTTTTCCTCTCCGACGGTGAGCGTGAGGTGATAGTCTTTTGTGGTCCCCTCTCCGACGGTGAGCGTGAGGTGGTAATTCCTTTTTCAAGATGTTTTCCTCTCCGACGGTGAGCGTGAGGTGATATTCTCTTATGGTCCCCTCTCCAACGGCGTGTGAGGTGGTAATTCCTTCTTCAGATGTTCCCCTCTCCGGCATGAGCGTGAGGTGATATTCTCTTATGGTCCCCTCTCCAACGGCGTGTGAGGTGGTAATTCCTTCTTCAGATGTTTCCCTCTCCGGCATGAGCGTGAGGTGATATTTCCTTCCAGATTATAATTTCCTATAGTCCCTCTCCAAACGGTGAGTGAGATGACTCCCTTTGGGATTATAATGTCCTTTGGTTCTCTTCCTGACACTACGAAGATGGTAATTCTCACCAAGATTTTCTCAACGGGCGTTGTTGAGGTTGAAATCATTCAGGATTCACTTATCATTCAGGTTAAGGCAGCAACCATCCCTGGTTCATTCATCAACGTTTGAAGCTCCAGACCCAGCTCCTGTAACCAGTCAGGACATATCTATACCCAGCATCTAAAATTAGCTCCTGCAGCGTGTCAGGTACTCATTTTCTGTTTTGCAGGTATGCAGGTTCTCGCGAAGGAATCTCTGACGCGATCAACATCCAGATGGCATCTATAAGCCCATCATCCCCTCCAGCAACATCCAATGGCATCTATAAGCCCATTCCCTCATCATCATTGCTACTATGTGAGCGCAAATTTCTGGGCACTCTAGTGTCCAATCATCTTCTACCCTCGGATTACGAAAGGCACGTCAGCCAATCTGCATCCTCAGGTCTAAGAAGATTGAACAGGGGCAACTGTTGTACCCCAAAATTTGCCCTCCCATATTCATCAAAGATTTGTCAAGTCAAGGTCACAAAATGCCCCAAGGGTTGTGCAGCTCAACTGTCTCCTAGACAGTCAAAACTAGGGTTTGAGTTCTGGTCAAGCAAATGAACTTTTCAAAGGCCCAATCAAGTCTCACATGCCTACAAAGATGGTCAAGCATCCTCATGTCAAGTTTCAAGGCATTCAGCTCAAAATTGCACAGTCAAAACCCTAAATTGCACTACAGTCAACTGTAGGGGCAAAATGGTCATTTGACAGTCAAAAGTTCAAAATTTTGGTCAATATATCATTTTGAAGCCACAAACATCATTTGATCAATGCTTGATCATGATTCTCAAAATTTGGCTCAGAAAACATCAAAGATGCAAAAGTTGCTATATTTGGACAGCTGAAAAAGTCAACTGAAATTGACCAGGGCATAACTTTCACATGGATTATCAGAAAAATTCCATCCAAAGCTCATTTTGAAGAGAAAGACATTTCCTACAATTCATCTTCATGTTCCAAGTCCAAGAAATGCTCTCACAAAAAGTTATCAATTTCAACATTATAGGTCATTTTCAAAAGTCAACAAAAAGTGACTTTAAGTCAAAGGCCATAACTTGAGATTGGTAAATCAAAATGACATGGGACCAAAGGCATTGGTTAAAGGACTCAAAGACCTTTCCAAAATGTCCAAGAACATGTGAAAAGCTTAAAAATTGACCAAGTTATGCCTTGTGGAAGTTGGGAAATTTTTGGAAATTTTTGAAAGTCAACAAGGATGCAAAAGGCCTAAAAATGCAAATGGGCCCAATTATCTTCCAAATTTCTTCATGCCAAGCCTATGCACGACCACTAGGCCCAAGGGGAAGTATTCTCATATTTTTTAATTATTTATTTGAATTAATATTAATTTATATTCATTTAAATGATTTTAATTCATGAAAAATATAAACCTTAACCTAAAAAATCTTTTTATGCACATTATAATGTCAATATTTCGTGCTTAATGGATTATGGCAAGTTTTGATAAGATTTGATCAGATTTGAACCAAGTTGCACATGAAAAAAGATTGAAAAAGATTTTCAAGAATCAAATATGTGAAATCATTATGGACATGGATTTTGTGCAAAGTTTTTAACCTAAACCATTCCATACAAATACTACATCACAACCCTAATGCTCCAGGACAAAAAGCTGCGCATAACACACCTTTGGCATATTGAAATTTTTGACAAAAAAAACTCAATACTGAATTCAAGGTTCTAGGACGATTAAAGCTTTGATTTTTGTTTCAATAGCATCCTGAGACCTTCCTGAACCTTTCTCAATCAAAAACAACAACTCAAACGCCTTGAAACGGTATCTCTAAGTCAAACTGAACCAAGAAAATTTTGAATTCGTATAGCACGATTTAAGCATCCTCATGCATTTTTCTTTATGGATTATTGTTTGTCATGATGTTTCTGTGCTAACCAATATGTTTGATTTCATTTTTGAGCAACATACGCGATTTCGCCATTAACAAGCATTAGGGTTTCACAGCTTTGAATTTAGGGGTTTCCAAATATAGCAAAATTGGACCTTATCAACCCCATGGATGTGTTCAGAGCATAGAGACGAAGAGATTTCTACCCTCGCGCTCAATTTATGAGCGTCGAGGGTCTATTCGCTATTTCTTGGTATACGGCCTCAGGCCACGCTTACTAAACCGTTGCCTTATGTTTTTCAGTTTCAGGCATATGGAGGAGACGAAGACGTGTTAGAACGTGATACGTTAATTCAAATTCTCGCGCGCTAATCCACTCACGCTTTGTTTTTATATTATATTATTTATTTGTATGTTATATGTCAAAGTAACTAAATAGCTCAGCTGGCAAGCTATCCACGCGCTAACCTTCATGACCTGGGTTCAAGTCCCAGGTCTGTATATTTGCTATATTATTTTTCAAATCAAATTCACATGCAGGCTTAACGTTAAGGTTCACCATGCACATTCAACAATAACCAGCCACGCGTCCCAGGAGATCTAATCAAGGGCCAGGATTGGAGAACACCCTGAACTTGAGTCAAACGTATCATACGCTACACCAAAAGTCAATGGACTTGCAGGCTTATTGGGCCAGGCTTTCTAAATCCATACCTCCTAAATTGGGGACTACACCCCACTCTGGTTTGATTTCTTTTTTTATTTCATTTATTTTAATTGTTATGTTTATCTTAATTATTTGTTTTAATTAATTATTTTTTAACAAAAATCTAAAAAAAAACATTATAAAAATCAGAAAATACAAAAAAAACATAATATTTATTTTATCATAATTATTTTCATAAATAAATTAGAATGTAAATTATGTAGTGTAATTAGGTTTAATTTTAATTCCCTTTTTTAATAAAAATCCAAAAATGTAGAATTTAGGTTTTAATTGTTAATTCTTTTTATTTCCCTTTTTTCCACAATGTTAATTATTATTTATTTATTTATTTTCCTATTCTAATTGTGCATAAATGAATTAGGTTAATTTAGGTTATAATTCAATCCTTTCTTAATAAATAAAAAATATTAGAATTTAGGGTTTGCCGTTCAGTTTAATTTTAATTAATTCTCCTTTTTTCTCATTAAATCTAAAAAAACACAAAATACCAAAAATATCATTCTCATTTAATTTTAATTTTTTAATCCTTATTAATTTTAATTATTTGCAAAAAGGGTCCAACGCCCGTCATTAATCATTTAATTGCGCATTTATTTTATTATCGCTTATTATAATTATGTAATTGTCCCTAAGCCATGTAATTTACTTTTCGCACTTTATTTCTTCGTATTATTTATTTTTCCGCTAAATCGGGTCCGGTTTAATTTTGGCGATGTGGACCCGCGCCATTTGTAATAGTTTAGCTTTATTTCCTCGCAATTTATAACTGTTAAATATGCATGCAAGAATGAATGGACTTAAAATAAAATCAAGCGTAGATCACAATGACATGACAAAAGACAGATAAATAACTGAAACATGACACACAATTCGCACACACCACCCCTAGGGTACGCCTCACTGTTGCCTTTCGAAAGGTGATCGTCGAGTAGAGGATGTCTTAGTAAGTCCTCATGATCCGGGAACCTGGCATGAGGGTAGCTTCTAAGGTGTCTTCCCATTGCTTTGGTGATCACCATGTCCCGAACATCGAATTGACCCGAACACCTCCAACGGTGGTGCTACCTACCTCTCAATGGTGGGATGGCACTACTTTTAAGGACATTTACACAGACGAATTCCTTAGGGTAGGTAGGTTCTCAAGGATACTTGCTCTAATCTCAAAACAAACTCAAAAGACTTTTCACACCGACACTTTTCAAAAAGCTTTCAAAGCAAACTTTTCAAACACTCTGACGTACGAGTCGAACTGAAATTTTTCAAAAGAAACTTTTAAACCCACATTGAAAAGCACGCAAAACAATTTGAAAACATATGAGCAAGTATCTAAGAGCCCATGGATAACCATGGATAGAAAGGGTGCTAACACCTTCCCTTTCTATAACCTACCTCCCGAACCGAGAGCAATCTCTTTAAAGGAATTTTTCTGTGCTTTTGTCCTTTCCATTTGGAGAAAATAAAAGACGGTGGCGACTCTTGCTTCCGCGACATTTCGCGAACCAGCGTTAAACAGTCAGTTCCAGATCCACCGATCACAGGACCCCATAAACTCAGGTGCCAAAATGTTGGCACAGGATCCACTCGAAGAAGTCAACTTAGGGGATGAAAAAACGAAAAGAGTAACCTACATAAGTGCTAAACTTAGCCCAGGCCTCAAGAAGGAAGTGATCGAAGTCCTTAAGGAAAACAAAGATTGCTTCGCATGGGATTATGACGAGATGCCTGGTTTAAAGAGGGAGTTGGTCGAACACAGACTGCCAATCAAAGATGGCAAGAGGCCCATCAAACAAACTCCCAGAAGATTCGCACCAGCGGTTCTCACAAAAATTAAAGCTGAGATCGAAAGGTTGCTGCGTTGCAAATTCATCAGAACAACAAGGTACGTCGAATGGTTAGCAAACATAGTACCTGTTATTAAGAAAAATGGTTCTTTAAGAATTTGCATAGATTTTAGGGATTTAAACACTGCAACCCTAAAGATGAATATTCCATGCCTGTGGCAGAAATGCTAGTAGATTCTGCTGCAGGGTTCGAATACTTGAGTATGTTAGATGGATACTCTGGGTATAAGCAGATTTTCATTGCTGAAGAAGATGTTGCAAAGACAGCATTTCGTTGCCCAGGAGCCTTAGGCACCTACGAATGGGTGGTGATGCCTTTTGGTTTAAAGAATGCTGGGGAAACTTATCAAAGGGCAATGAATTCAATTTTTCATGATTTCATTGAAACCTTCATGCAGGTGTATATTGACGATATAGTCATCAAATCTATATCTGCAGAAACACATTTGCATCATTTAAGCCAATCATTCGAGCGAATGAGAAAACATGGCTTAAAGATGAATCCCCTTAAATGTGCATTTTTTGTGTAGGCTGGAGATTTTTTTGGTTTTGTGGTTCACAAGAAAGGAATCGAAATCAACCAGAACAAAACCAAAGCCATAATGGAGACGAAAGCACCTGCGTCAAAAAGGGAGTTGCAATCTCTGCTAGGGAAAATTAACTTCCTCAGAAGATTCATCTCGAACCTAAGTGGAAGAACCCAAGCTTTCTCTCCGTTACTTCGTCTAAAGCAAGGTCAAGCCTTCGAATGGAACGAAGCTCACCAGGAGGCGTTTGACAGAATAAAAGAATACCTTTCTCAGCCTCCTATTTTGTCTCCACCTTCATGGGGGAAGCCCATGAGATTGTACATATCTGCCTCTGAAGTTAGTATAGGTAGTATGCTAGCACAAGAAGATAACAATGGCGTCGAAAGAGCCATATACTATTTAAGTAGAGTGCTAAATGATGCAGAGACCAGATATAGCAATTCAGAAAAGTTATGTCTCTGTTTGTATTTCTCTTGTATGAAACTCAAGTATTATATAAAACCTGTTGATGTTTATGTTTCATCTCATTTCGATGTCATTAAACATATGCTTTCAAAACCAATAATGCATAGCAGAGTTGGCAAGTGGGCTTTAGCCTTAACAGAATATTCGTTGACTTTCATGCCTTTAAAAGCTATGAAAGGTCAAGTGATTCCTGACTTCATTGTGGACCATTCTTTGGTTGAGCAGACGGTCATGAGTTACGTCGAAATGCAACCATGGAAATTGTACTTTGATGGTTCAACCCACAGGAATGGAAGTGGTGTTGGAGTCCTTCTGATTTCTCCTGAAGGAATTCCAACAAAATTCAAGTATAAATTAGATGGTTCTCGTTGTTCTAACAACGAAGCTGAGTATGAAGCGCTCATTGTTGGACTTGAAGCTTTGTTGGAATTGGGGGCAACCAGAGTCGAAATTAAAGGAGACTCTGAATTAGTGGTCAAACAAATCACAAAGGAATACAAGTGCATAAAGGAAAATTTAATGCTATACTTCGTCATAGTCAATAGGCTATTGAGGAAATTTGAATACATGGATATTCAACACATACCAAGAATAGAGAACCAAGAAGCAAATGACTTAGCGCAGTTGGCTTCAGGTTATAAAGTGTCTACCAAGAACTTCAAGGATTTGGTCGAATTAAGGGGAAGAGTTATGGCTACTAGATTCACACCATCGGATCTGGAAAGTATGAGATTGGGATATGCTGAGAAACAGGGATTCGAAATATTAGCCATAAATACTTTGTCAGATGCAGATTGGCGAAGTCCATTGAAGAGTTATTTAGCAGACCCAACTCTAAAGGTGGATAGAAAAACAAAATATAGAGCATTGTCATATCTCCTCATGGGGAACGAATTGTTTAAAAAGACCCAAGAGGGTGTATTATTGAAATGCCTAGGAGAAAGTGAGGCATACTTAGCATTGTCTGAAGTCCATAATGGGGCATGTGGGGCACATCAAGCAGGCCATAAAATGAAATGGTTGTTATTTCGATACGGCCTGTATTGGCCTAGCATGCTCAAAGATTGCATAGACTTTGCTAAAGGATGTGAGGAATGTCAGAAACATGCAGGAATTCAACATGCCCCTGCAAGTGAGTTGCATTCGATCATCAAACCATGGCCATTTAGAGGATGGGCATTGGATTTGATAGGAGAAATAAATCCTGCTTCGTCCAAAGGACATAAATACATCTTGGTGGGAATAGATTATTTTACCAAATGGATCGAAGCTATACCACTGATAGTTGCTGATCAAGAGGCTATTATTGAATTTATACAAAAGCACATTATCTATAGGTTCGGATTGCCAGAGAGCATAACTACAGACCAAGGCTCTGTGTTTACTGGTAGAAAGATGCAAGGATTTGCCCAAGAAATGGGGTTTAGATTGCTAACATCAACGCCATATTATGCTCAAGCAAACGGACAAGTCGAAGCAGCAAATAAAGTAATAATAGGATTAATCAAGAAGCATATTGGCAAAAAGCCAAGAAACTGGCACAAAACTCTGGACCAAATATTATGGGCTTGTAGAACATCTCCTAAGGGAGCTACTAACACTACGCCTTTCCAACTCACATTTGGTCATGATGCAGTGTTGCCAGTAGAAATTCATCTACAATCAGTTCGAATTCAGAGACAAAACGAAATCCCAACTGCATTATATTGGGAAATGATGATGAATGAATTAGTTGAGTTGGACGAAATTAGATTACATGCATTGGAAATTTTGATGAGGCAAAAAGAAAGAGTGGCCAGAACATACAATAAAAGGGTGAAGAAAAAAGTATTCATTATTAATGACTTGGTTTGGAGAGTCATATTGCCTATGGACAAGAAGAATAAAGCGTTAGGTAAATGGTCACCTCATTGGGAAGGGCCTTTTCGAATATTAAAAGTATTCTCAAACAATGCATACGAAATCGAAGAACTCATGGATGATAAACGTGTCCTAAAGGTTAATGGGAAATATTTAAAGAAATATAAGCCAAGCATGCAGGAGATTCGAATAGTAACAACGTAAACAAGATGTTATAAAAAGCCAAGATGGCAAGATAAAATGCCAAAATGGCGTTGTTCGAATATTACATGTAAGAAACCAAAATTATAGTCAAATAAACATCAAAATCTAGAAATAAGAATTATTTTTCAATCGATTAAAAGTGCTTCGAAATGATTCAAGTTTCTGCTGAGCGAACCGCCTGGCTCCTTCCAAGGTTTCCACTTCTCCTTTAAGTTGTTCTGCAGTCTCCATTTCCGCAAGCCCCTGGTTGAGAAGCTCTTCGAATTGGTTACCAGCAGAATTGGTTTCGAAGGCTAGTTGTTGTTCTTTAGCCTCCTTAACCTTCTGTTGAAGTTCCAGAATCTGCCTTTCCCAAAGAAGGATGGACTCAGCTCGAGCCTTATAATCAGTTTTCGCCTGCTTCAGATGCATAGCTTGATCCTCAGCTTCTTGAGAGAGTTTCGAAGCTTGTTCATAAGCGGCATCCATGGCAAGGCGTTTCTCTTGAACCTTCTTGGCAGCAGATTCGTCTTGGAGAAGGTAACCAGTTACGTTGTCCAGCAAATTCTGAAGATCGAACAAGAGAGTACTAACTGGCAAGGAGCAGGTGGAAAGATTGACCTTTGTGAGCAGCTCCTTCATAGTATAGCAAGCAGTACTATCTTGCTTAAGCACTTCGAATATATCCACATTGAGAATGGTTTTCCTAATTTTATTAAGAAGAACAATTCTTTCATCTGTGGGAAGAGGATAGCTGGTCGAACTTGTGCCAGCCCTAGCAAGTGGGACGTCCCTCTGAGCCAACTTTGCCTTCATGTACCCAATAGGGTCATTTCGTCTCAGAAGTGCCAGTTCCTCGTCAGTCATTCGAGACAGAGAGGATTGAGGGAGTTCCACACATAGGGGAGCCACGTCCATTTCAACCTCTATGGGTTCGTTGGTTGCATTACCATCCCCTTCATTCGTTTCGTGCTCTTGGTCTTCTTCATCCTCATCCAAGTCCACCACTTCGATACCATCCCTTTCACTGCTATTTGCGTTGGACTCCGTCCCAACAGTCGAACCGTCATTGGCATTCTCCTCCTCAGATTCTTCGTCTGCAGATTCTTCGGCTCTTTGCCCAGAATCAGCTTTCTCTTCTTCAGTTTGAGTGTCCTTTGGGTCCTCTTGAAGAGTTTCAAGAGGGGACTTTTGAAGAGAAGCCCTTTGCAAATCCTCTGCAGACGTTTGAAGTGTTGTTTCGTTTATCTCTTTCAGAGGAATGGAGGTACCTTGATCATCCTGCTGTTCAGAAGTTCCAGCCAGAACCGCCATATTGGAGGAACCTTTATTTTGAACCAGGTTGCTGGAATCTCTTTGAGGAGAGGAGTTGAGTGGAGCAGCAGCTCTGGATGGTGAGTTCGAAATAGTGGAAGCTGGATTCAAGATGTTCTGCAAGGAACAACAGAATGTTAAGAAAAAACATTCACCAAGGTAATAAGAAGTTAGTATTGTAAAAATTTTAAAGGTTCAATTTACCTGTGGACTCTCAGAGGAGAGGTTACTAGCTATACGTTCCAACGTTGGGTTGGAGGTCGAAGGTGGATTTTTGGATTTGGGTGAGGGAGCAGCATCCCTGGAATCAAGTCCAGAGACACTAGTTGGAACGGTGCTTTTCGAAATATCTTTCTTTGGCTTCTTCTTCGAAGCAGTATTTAGGTTTCCTCCAGCCTTGGGGTCTTCCCCAGTGGTGCTTGATTTCCGCTTCTTGGGAGTAGTAGGAGGAAGCTTGTTGGTCTGAAAGAATTTTAAACGAAGAGTTAGATGCAAACCATAAAGCATGAGTGAATTCGAAACATCAAGGCTACGTGATTACCGTTGGAATTGGAACACTGGTTGTTGTTGGTATTATTGTTGTTGTTATGGTTGCAGCAATAGTGGTTGTTTCGGGTGGAGTCACTTTGTCAGTAGTTTCGATGGAGGCTTGAGAGGCACTCCCTTCTTTCGACTTCGAGGCAGCTGTCTTTATCCTGATGGCTGAAAATCGAAACAATTAAAGCAAAGGTTAAAGATATGGAAAATAAAAGACATTTGGGATTTTCCCAAGCATTCGCACCTGTGCCTTGATCAGATTTAATTGACATGGCAGAAAGGTCGTATCGAAGGTGTCCTGGGAAATCATGAAGCCAGTATCGAGCCCATGTCACAGTCTCAGATGGCTTTGGTTTCCTTTGAAGATATTTGAACATCTCTTTGCAAGTAAACCACCATGGATATGGGGGAAACCAAGCCAGAGCCAGTTCTGAGGTAGGTAATCTGGGAAATTTAGGTGGATGCATTTCGAATGCCAACCTATACCTATCCTCAGGTGACAGCCCTGAAGGAAGTTTTAACTTAGAAACTTTTTGTTTAAATTTTTCCTTCAAGGTCTCAGCTGCTTGATGCACAGTGGAGTCCAAGCGCGTGGGGTCATAAGTAGTTTCAAAATAATTTTGGAAAGCTTTAATCTCTTTGGCATGAGTAAACATACCTTTCTTTGTTGGTACCTGCACATCGAAGGCATCAATTAGTTTCTGTTGAATTGTAAGTGTATCGAACATATAAGTTTGATAAAACTTGGTCCACCATTCCAGAAATCCTTTAGCCGTGAGATGGGTAGGTTCGAAGGTTATCAGCTCAAATTGGGCAAAGCCTTGATATTGTTCTTGCTGTATTTTGGCTTCCCGTGCCTTGAAAGTTCGTCCAGAAGTGATGGCACTCTCAGTGTGAAATAAAGGTTCAGGAATCAGTTGGCATAAGCCAAACTGCCTCGAAACGAAGTTTGGTTGTTAGGCAAAGAGAAAAATTTGGTTCTTGGCTGGGGTTATTCTTGAAGAAATGAGTCTAGGCAGCAAAAAAGCTCTCCATACATCCTGAATCTCCTTGCTCTTGATAGCTTCTGAGAGAGCCATGGTGAACCAAGAAGGTTCATGAGCCCTCGAAGCAAAAGGCGCCATGCTCTCTTCGAACTTGTGCCTTTTGGAGAATATCATGATGTACTTCGAGAATTGAACTTTGAAGTCATCTTTGTCGTCATTGGGAGTTAATTTTCGAAGCCTAGTGCCTTTGACTATCCTATCATTTATCTCAGAATCTTGCTCATCAATAGTGTTGGCGGTTGATAAGGAGGGTTCGAACATGGCATTTAGCCATAGTTGGAGTAACCAAAAAGGGCCAGCCAATAGAATATTTTTGGAGGTGTGGGATTTGAGGCTCGAAACAGCTGACCTCAGGCTTTCATAGAGGTCAACTAAGAGCAGTTCACTTAGGCACACTTTTCGATTTTCATGCAAGTCCCTAGCTAGAGGAATGAACCTACTAGCTACCTGTAGGGATCTACTGCAGAAAACGTATCTTGACAGCCACAGGGTTAAGAAAGCGATGTGCTCTACGTCAGACACATTGTCCCCCCAGCATGGTAATGACTGATAAATTTGGAAAAACTGGCTAGCTTGACTTCGAAGTCAATTATGCTTGAGTGTTCTTCGTTGTCGGGTATATAAGTTTCTCCCACTGGCGATAGCCCAGTGATGGCCGCTATGTCGAAGAAGGTTGGGGTGATCATTCCACCTGGGAGATGGAAAGTGTTATAGGTACTGTCCTAGAAATAAAGGGACGCGGATAGCAGGGGGTGGCTGTAGGTGAAACCAGGCTTCGATAGCTTAATCAGGTTATAGATGCCTAATTCTTCCCATTGCTGGGATTTCTTAGCTTCTACTTTCGTGAACCAATTTTGATAAGCAATATCAGAGGTGGGGCAAGATCGAAATGGCTTAAAATTACTTTTTACATAATCCAAAACAAAGGGGTCCTTAGGAGGAACAGTTGGGGTTTCTATGGTATTTGAACTAGGAGATTCTACTGCCTTAGGGGCGTCCATTTTGTTAAATAAGGGTTTGAAGCTATAACAAACTGGGAAAATCGTCCTGGTGTCTTTTAATATTTCAAAAACCGTAAGAGGGCCATTTAAAGCTAACCTCTTACCAGCAATGTTGGTAGGAATGAGTACCTGTGACGCATACAGCATTTCTTTTTCTTTTGAAATCATCTGAGGGGCAAGAACGGATTAACCTTGGTGAGTGATGATTTTACTTTCCATGATAGCTCCTGCAGTTTTTCCTTTCTTCTTGGAGACTTTCTTGAGTTGGGATGAAGTAGAAGAAGACATTTTTGAAAGATGTTGAAAGCTTGGATTTTTTTTTTACGAGAGAAGGAGGGTAAAAGGTTTAGAGTGTGAAAAGAAAAGAAAAGAGATTAAGTTGGTGATGTTTTATAATGGGGAAGTTTAAGCATCCACCGAATAAAGGTGTGGTACGTGGAGATCATGGGTTGGTGTGATGAAGAGGTGGCGTAAAGTTAACATGGGTAATAGGCGTGATTTAAAGATAATCATTATTTGTAACTGCACCATGCTGTGAAGTGGCTCCAGGCGGTTAAGAAATCCAAAAGGTGCTATGATTGACGTGACTGGAGTCAAATGCATTAAATGTTACGATGATTCGAAAGTCCCATCAAAATCTTGTGTAGGTGTTTAAAATAGGTATTTCTCAGAGGAATCGAAATACATATTTTAAAGGGGAAATTTGTTGGCTGAAGATTTTGATAATGTTATTAGAAGCCAAATGAATTAAACGTTTTGATTGAAATGAGGTAAAGCGTCATGTTTCGAAGTAGCAGAAGCAGTGTTTCGAATAAGTATGTCAAAGCTTGGAGCTTCGAGTGGCAATTATGGGAACATATCTAAAGAAGTCTCGAAATAACAACAAGGCTGTGTCTGGGAAGAGCGTTCAAAACGGAGAAGTACCAAAGCATTTGAAATTCAAATGGAAGCGGGACTTTCGAAGTTTGAAAGTTATGTGCTGGAGCATTTTGGGACACGTGGAAAGACGAAAGAGGCATTGTCCTGCATGTTCTAAACGTGGCATAATCCTATAGCAAGACCGTTATGGTCGAATTAGTATAAATAGAAGTCTTAGTATTAGGATTTGAGTGTGTCATATCTATTATACAAAATACTCAGTAACATTCAAACTACCACATGGCAAGGGAAACGAATACAAGAGAAATGTATGTATGATAGCACCATGTATTTCTGATTTAATGAAAACCTTTTACCATTTCCAGCACTTTCCTTTATCCTTTTGTCAAATAACATTTACAAGTTTTCTCATTTACAGTCTTTTCACTTCGAAATCTCTTCTTCAAAGTTTTACATTTTAATGTTTTCTTCATATTTCAAGCACTTTATATCTCAGAAAACTGTCATATTTTCCATACCTTTACCTTCAAGTCTTATCCTTCGAACGCATATTTTTACTTAAAGTCATTTAAAGATTTCTTGCATTAAACGCTTTCTTCATATTTCAAACCTTTTACGTTCCAGAAATCCTTTATATTAACTGTTTTGTAAGTCGAAACCATTTACTTCACTTTTATGCAATTTTATATGTCTTTACAATTAGCATTTATTCATGTAACTTAGTTTTCACACACACATTTTGATTATATCTTTAGACTTTTAGAGAGAGAAATCGAAATAAGCCAAACACATATACAATATCAACCATGAATATCTGTTCGATCGTGAGAGTAACCTTAATATCCAAGGAGTCCTAGGATCAATCTAGTCGATCCTGTGAGTTACCAGAGGAATTGAATAACAGTCAGAAAGATTATTCGATAGTTTGGAAGACTAGCGGTTGTTTACCAGAAATCACTGGAAACACGTATAAGCCCTGATTTTATAAGCCTGAACACCGATGTTAGATTGGTTTTCAACCCAAAAGCTAAAGATCGAATGTTTGTTCTTTGACTGAAAGGAAGTTCACGAATTTGATTCTCATCAATTGAAATTCTCTTACATCCACAATTTTTTATCTTCCTATGAGAGACATCACGCGTTTCACTTTCTTTTGCTCTTTTCCAAATACGTTGAACAGTTCTTATAGGAACCGAATTTGATGAAGCCACCTCATTTGTAGCTCCTTTACGTAATTGTCCATCAACGCTTTTTTGTAGTAGCTCATGATAAATAGACATGCGTTCTTCATTGCTTAAGACTCTTAATTTCTTTCTTTCTCTAGATTCTGCTTCAAAATTTTCTGCAAC
Source organism: Vicia faba (assembly GCA_948472305.1). NCBI lineage: Eukaryota > Viridiplantae > Streptophyta > Magnoliopsida > Fabales > Fabaceae > Vicia > Vicia faba. Next base: position 523,739,409 of record OX451740.1, on the reverse strand, counting down.
ATACACTATAATTTTTTTTAAAAAAATAACAAAATTACTAGAAACAACCACATAAAAAATAAACACACATGAAATATCACTGTGAATTTAAGTATAGAAACCACCACATAAAAAACAAACACACATGAAATAAAAAATATACCAATGTCATTGTTTCCTTCAACCTCCTCTTGTAAATTATCTTCATAGGACTCATCAATGTCATTAGTTGCTTCAACCTCCTCTAAAGCCATATTTGATGAGATGTAAATATTTTGAACTTATAATATGAAACCATATTATATATAGTACTCCGTTTATTATTGGTTCAACCTCATCATTGGTTTTAATTTTATGGTGGGAAACTTACGTTTTTATTAAAATAATTGGAGGGAATAAGTATTTTTACGGTGGGAAACTTAAGTTTTCCTTTAGCCATTCATTGAAACAATAAGCAATAAATATTTTTATAGTAAAAGTAAATATTTAATGAAACAGCAGTACATATTCTTATAGCATGCAAGATTAATTCCAAAAATTTAGGAGTAGTTACGGAAGAGAGAGAGTTGTGTGCCCCAAAATATGGAATTAATTATTTGAATTAAATAATTTAATGAGTTTTATTTGGAAAGAGAATGAGGGTAGAATGGGAAAAAAATTATAGTAATTCATGTATCTTGGTTGGAGAGCTTTTGGCTAAAACGTCAATTAAAAAGGAACGGAGGGAGTAATATTTTTCAATATCTGAATTATGTTACCTTCAATGAAGGAATTTTGTTTCCACATCTCGTTTGCGTATCTATTTTAAAGATAGTCATCGAATAAAAATAAGCAAAAGATAAACATGTACCCAAGTGAATAAGAAATTTAACATAAGAAACCATTTCATGTTCATACACACCCGTTTGCACACATGCATTCACAAACAACTGCATATCATATCAAAACTCATTTTTCAAAAAAATCTCTCCAATTGAACCATTGATAGAAGGAGGTCTCCACCTCCTTGGCTTCCATATCAAACAAGGGCCTATCAACAAGAAAGCAATGGAGAAAATCGAGGAAGCTCAGGCTATATCCAAAGAGGATCTCGACTAAGTAAAGGGTGATGTCACTTCAATGAAAGGAGATTTGATCAAGTTCTCCTAGCTTTGAAGAACATTATTGACAGGAAAGACCAGATTCCCAGGGAAGCTTTCGAAGAAGTAGCCCAGACTATTGATGCATCAAGTGGTCACCAACTAAGGAAAGAGTCATAGTCAAGACTCCAGAAGTCCGTCATGGCCCAACAAGAAGCTGAAACTGAAGGGTTTGTCCCACCTCCGCCAAAAGTGGGGGCATATCATACCATACAGATTCCAACCAATAATACAGAAAACTAATTGGATCTGCAATACGGAGACCACGACCCAGAGGATGCCAACCGAGCACCCTTAAAGATGACTGGTACTTATGTTGTTGATGACCCACTGGTGATGAATCAGTACAAAGCTCTGGAAGAAAGATTAAAAGCTGTGGAGGGTTTTGACGCTTTCGAAGTAGACCCTCTTGAAATGGGCCTAGTTCCTGGTGTGGTGATTCCACCAAAGTTCAAAGTACCTGACTTTGAAAAATACAAGGGGCTCACTTGTCCAAGAAATTATCTTTGTATGTATTACAGGAAGATGCATGCCCATGCCCACGATCAGAAGCTGATGATTCACTATTTTCAAGATAGCCCGAGTGGGACATCTTCAGACTGGTATATGCAATTGGAGAGAATGCATATTCGAACCTGGGAAGATCTTGCTAATGCTTTTCTAAAGCATTACAAATATAACCTGGACATGGCGCCTACCCACATGCAACTCTAAAATTTGTCCCAGAAGAAAGAAGAGTCCTTCAAGGAGTATGCTCAAAGATGGAGGGAGTTGGTATCCCGTGTGCAACCATCACTATTAGAGAAGGAGTTGGTAGACACGTTCATGGGAACTTTGCACGGGCTGTATTATGAGATGTTGGTTGGAAGTATCTCTTCGGGGTTCTCAGACCTAGTAACCATCAGAGAAAGAATCGAGACTGGGATAAAAAGTGGGAAGATATCATGGGGACCATCAAACGCTCCCTACAATTCAAAGAGGCCTGCTTCAAACCTCCCCCAAGGAAAAGAGGGAGAAATTAATGTTGCAGCGTCACAACCCAGGGTACAACAATCATTAGTGGTCCCACTAGAGCAGTAGCAAGGCAAAAGGCCACCCAAGAAATTTGATCCACTCCCTATGCCACCTAGCCAGTTATTGCAACGGCTAGTTAAGGCATCCTTAGTGGAACTCAAGCCTCTAGCTCCTCCATTCGGGCCACTCCCACGAAGATACGATGCCAACGCCATATGTGAATATCATGCTAATTCTCTTGGACATACCATAGAGCAGTGTTGGCCATTCAAACACAAGGTGCATGATTTATTTTAATCCCAAGACATCACCTTCGAGAAGCCCAACATCAAATCAGACCTTACGCCTTCGCACAATGAGTTGACAATAAATGCAATTGAAGTAGTCACTGACTCTGGGGCAATAAGACAAGCAAAAACCCCGTTAAACTCGCTGAAAGAATATTTGTGGGGATGTGGACTCCCGCTAGAACACAATGAAGCTTTCGAAAGAGCTCTACAAAGGCTAGTGGACCAGGGGATAGTCCAGTTCGAACAATGCCCTAAAGAAAAATATAAAGCTACTCTGAAGGGAGAAGCAAATTTTCCTCCAATCCAAGAGACCTTTGTCAATAATGGAGTAGTGCACGGAAGACATGTGGCGAAAATATCCAACAAGGCCAACACCAAAGGGGAAACTGGATTCATCCGAGAATGTGCCCTAGGATAAAAACTCAAAAGATGGACGGTCGTGGAGATTCCTGATATCTTTTTCTTTCCTAATTAATTTTTCTTGTTTTTTAAAGAACCTATGTCAAGCCCGAGGCATAGGGGTTGCTTGTAAGGGTTTCCCTGTTTTGTTTCAGACAATATTTACGATTAATAAAAGTTATATTTTGTTTTCAATTAAGATCCCTTTCTTTCTCTTGCATTTATATCTTAAATTTAAAAATGGCAATACTTTCTCTGCATATGCATTTTCAAATCTCATATACTAAATTTGCACCAAAACATTATAAGTGTGCAAATTCATTCCAAAATCCAACAAATAATGCTAGTGCTGCGATCCGATATAATTTTGATGCTCCCATCAACCAAGTCGAATAGGAAAGTGATGAAGATCTTGAACTCTCTGAGAAAATGGTGAGGGAAATAGAGCAAAAGGCTGACAACTTACAACCGTATCAAGAGGCTATTAAGGCCTTTAATCTAGGTACAAAGGAAGAAATCAAGCTAAGGGGCAATGGTAGAGCGGAGCCACAAAGAAGCTGATCAAATTATTGCACGCATTCGCTTGTTCCTACAAAAACAGGCCAAGATTAAATACAGACAGTGTTGTAAAAATAAGCAACTATGAAATACCAGGACCTACGAATAACCCGAGCCAGGGACACGTTGGACATTCACGTTCAACGGGGCTTTAAATACACTGGGGCGCGATATAGGGGAAGTTGTGACTTCTCCAAATAATTCTCACAAGCCATATGCCAAGTCAAAAGCGAATGGGATACTAAATATCCAAAACTGATTCCATATTGGGATCATGTTTTAATACTGACTGCGGAATTCACAAAGATCATTTTTAGGCACATCCCACGCGAAGAAAATCAATTGGCAGACGCTCTGGCAACTATATCATCTATGTTGAAAGTAACTTGGTCAAACCACGAACCATGCATCAAGAGCCCTCACATTTTCTTACTATCAAAGAAAGACCGGACGACAAGCCTTGGTTTTATGACATCAAGAAATACCTGGAAAAACAACAACATCCAGAAGATGGCTCTATCATTGACAAACAAACTCTACAGAAATTAGCCTCGGAATTCTTTCAGAGTAACAATGTACTGTACAAGATGAACCACAACATGGTCTAGTACTCAAGAAGATTCTGCTACCTTGCCTTAACTCACCTGGTAAATGGACACCCAACTACGAAGATCCATGCGTAGTCAAAACAACATTCTCCGGTGGGGGTCTCATCCTTGCAATAATGGATGGGGAAGAACTACCGCATCCGGAAAACTCGGACGCAGTCAAAAAATACTATGTATAAAAAGCTCGCTAAGCTCGAACCCTAAAAGGGCGACTTAGGCAAAAAGGATCGTCCCAGTGGATCGAAAACCCTAAAGGGAGATCCAGGAAAAAAATTAGAGGAATATAACAAAAAAACTATCCCGATGGATTGAAAACCCGAAAGGGCAATCCAGGCAAAAATTAGGGATCATTCAAAAAGAAATAAAGAACAAAAATACTGCGATCTGAGAACTACGACTACGAACCACGAAGAGAGAGATGGATCTAAATCATACGACTCAGAAGCAAAGGAGATAAGAGCTATTAAAAGGATATTGGGGAACAACAACAACAATTATCATTTTGCATTGCCATTTACAGTTTCAAAAATTTCTGTAATTACCTCTTTCTAGGAATTCCATCCTGTACATTTGCCTATTCAGAGGCATAATCCATAAAACATTCACTTTTCTTTTCACCTTTCAAATTGTATTTTTCTTTTCTTAGACTTGTTTGCAAAATACTACAATTATTGTTTGTGAATATTATCGTGAAATCATTTCGGTGAAATTAACAAATAAAAGCATTTGACAAAACATCGAAAAAACATTTTGGTTAGAAAAATATCGAAAGAAAATCCATGTCCACGTCCACGCACATGTCTACTCTTGCGTCTACAATACAAAATCTATACATATCTGTTAGAACATAGTTTGATTCTACAACCCTTAATTAGAGTTTTGATGATAACAAACACAAAGAACAAATATTCACTCTAAATTTGTGTTATTTTGTATGCAAAAGTTCTGACTGAAACAACATCAAAAATTAAGCTACAAAAGCTTTCAAGCTGAGGTAATCAGAATCTGCGCTGAAGAATGATGATCAGACTCTACACTGAAGTGAAGAATACTCTGATTCTGAACAGAACTTCAATATACCATCAGACCCTTACATCTCTGAGTCATCAATGTTCTGAAGCAATTACAGCATGCAAGATTCTAAGTTCTAAAGTGTTACTTTTCATTCAAGACAACATCATATGCAACGACTTCATTCAGACAAGAATCTTCTCAATATGGAAACAACATTGAATGTCCATTATCACGCTTTATGTTGGACAAGATTTCCATGCCTATATAAACAAGCTTAAGAGGACAAATCATTTACAATTTTGACGGCCACTGCAACATACCTCTCAAATGATGCAATATTACATATTCATATATACGCTCAAAATTGTGTAAAATATCATAGTTGTGATACAATTTTTGTAAGGAAAAACAACAGTACACAGTATATTATTTCATTGTGATTAAGCTAGTTTTCCTTGAGATAAATCGGGTTGTGGTTGTACTCAAGAAGACTTTGGCAGTTGTCAAAGTTGTGTTGTAATCAGTTTTGATTAGTGAATTAAGTCCTCATTGGAGAGAGGCGAAATCACCTTGGCCGGTGGACTGGAGTAGTTTAAGATCAAACGAACCAGGATAAAAATACGTGTCTGTTGTGCTTTTGATTTTAAGTTTCAATTCAACCCCCCCCCCTTCTTGTGTTTTTCACTTCTTCAGTTGGCATCAGAGCGCCTGGTTCTGAGTTCATACACTTAACCGTGTCAGTACAAGATCCAAGCTTTAGAAAAACACTATGGTGGTACCAAGCCAAAACATCTGCAATGACTATCATGAGGACAAGGAGAGAATCAGCGGCAAACCTCCAGTCTTTGATGGAGAAAATTTTGACTATTGGAAAGACAGAATTGAGAGCTTCTTTCTGGCTCATGATGTTGATCTATGGGACATGGTAATTGATGGATACACACATCCAATGGATGAAAGTGGTCAGAAGATAGACAGAAAAAGGATGTCTTACCAGCAAAAACGTGATTTCAGAAACCATCATAAAGCCAGAATAATACTTCTCAGTGTTATCTCATACTCAGAATATGAGAAAATCTCAAACAGAGAGACAGCCAAAAACATGTTTGACTCTCTGATAATGACGCATGAAGGCAACATATAAGTCAAAGAAACCAAGGGCCTTGTGCTCATTCAGAAATATGAAGCATTCAAGATGGAAGACAGTGAATCCATAGAAGCAATGTTCTCAAGATTTCAGATTCTTGTTACTGGGCTGAAAGTTCTTGACAAAGGATATTCTACTGCTGATCACGTAAAGAAGATCATCAGAAGTCTACCCAAGAAATGGAGGCCAATGGTCACCGCACTTAAGCTGGCTAAATATCTCAACAAGATATCTCTGGAGGAACTTGTCATCTCCCTCAGAAGTCATGAGATAGAGCTAGAATAAGATGAGCCTCAAAAGCAAGGTAATCCTCTAGCATTAAAATCTAACAAAAAAATCTTATTCTAAGGTTTTTCAGGCTATGGAAGAAACCACTGATGGATCCTCCTCCTCAGAAGATGAATTGTCTCTTCTCTCCAGAAGGGTCAATCAACTATGGAAGCAGAGACAAAGGAAATTCAGAAACCCGAGAAGATCAGAGAATAAAAATGAATCCTCCTCCAGATACAGAAAGTCTGAGTCCTCCTATGGACACAGAAGATCTGAAGCTTCTTCAGGATACAGAAAGTCAAATAACAAAGACATCATCTGCTATGATTGCAATGAACAAGGGCACTACAAAAGTGATTGTCCAAGGCTTCAGAAGGAGAAGCCCAAAAAGAATTTCTTCAAGGATAAGAAGAAACTCCTCATGGCAACATGGGACAATTCAGACACTTCTGATGTTGACTCAGAGTCAGATGATGAAAGAGCCAACATAGCTCTCATGGAAAATGTATCTGAAGACAGTGAAGCTTCTGGTTCAGACTCAGAATCAGACACAGAAGAGGTATTCCCTGATTTCACTGTGAATTTTACTAAGGCTGAACTTGCAGAAAGTTTGAATGAAATTCTGGAAAGGTATCAGCAAATCAGAGTCAAATTCAAGAACCTGAAAAGGGATCTTGTCTCTGACTCTGAAAAGACTGAGAGTCTTAGATTAGATAATTCTGAGTTAAAAGAAAAGATTTTAAAATTAGAAAATGATTTACAAAACTCTCAGAAAGAAATAATCTCAGAGACTCCCAGTAATGCTGATAAGATCATCAAAGAGTATGATCAAAGCTTTCAGAAGTTTCTGGCTAAAAACATAGATAGAAGCAAGATGGATTCAATGATCTATGGAGTTAGAAGGAATGGCAGAAAATTAATAGGATACCAAGGTAAGGTATCTCCACCTAAGAAAGTCATGGACCTTGTTATAAAACGCACACCACTAAAATCACACTTCACATATGGGCACACACATGACCTAAAATACACTAGTAGTGATTACTCTGTCAAACCAAAATTCAACCAGAATTTTGGTAAAACTAACAAACCAGGACCCAAAAATATATGGGTACCTAAGGAAAAAATTATATATATAGCAGATATCTTTAGCAGCAAGGCTAAAACACCAGTCATGGTACCTGGACTCTGGATGCTCTCGACACATGATGGGAAGAAAGCATATGTTCCAAAGCCTGGAACTTAAACCTGGAGGCTACGTGGGCTTTGGAGGCAACCAAAGAGGGAAGATCATTGGCTCTGGAACAGTAGGTAATGGTAATCTTCCTTCTATTAATAATGTGCTTTTAGTTGGTGGATTAATGCATAACCTGTTATCCATAAGTCAATTAAGTGATAACAGTTATGATATAATCTTTAATCAAAATTCATGCAAAGCTGTTAGTTAGAAAGATGGAACTATCCTTTTTAATGGAAAGAGGAAAAATAACATTTATAAGATAAAACTTTATGAACTAAAAAGTCAGAATGTAAAATGTCTTCTCTCTGTTAACAACGAGCAATGGGGCTGTCACAGAAGATTGGGGCATGTTAGTATGAGAAGAATATCTCAGATTAACAAACTCAATCTGGTCAGAGGACTTCCTAATCTGAAGTTCAGCTCAGATGCTCTGTGTAAAGCATGTCAAAGGAAAATTTGCAAAACCTGCTTTTAAATCTAAAAATGTTGTTTCCACCTCTAAGCCATTAGAACTTCTGCATATAGACTTATTTGGACCAGTGAAAACTGCGGCTGTTAGTGGCAAGAAGTATGGGTTAGTGATCATAGATGACTATAGCAGATGGACATGGGTAAATTTCTCAAGACACAAGGACGAGTCACATTTTGTGTTCGTTGCATTCTATAACCAAGTTCAGAATGAAAAGGATCTTAGAATTGTCAAAGTCAGAAGTGATCATGGTGGAGAATTTGAAAATAAAAAATTTGAAACATTTTTTAATGAAAAAGGCATCTTGTATGACTTCTCTTGTCCTAGAACTCCTCAACAAAATGGAGTTATAGAACGAAAGAACAGAACATTGAAAGAAATGGCCAGAACCATGACCAATGAGACTAACATTGCTAAGATCTTATGGGCAGAAGCAATTAACACAGCGTGTTACATTCAAAATAGAATCTCTATAAGACCTATTCTGGAAAAGACTCTATATGAATTGTGGAAGAACAGAAAGCCCAACATTTCTTATTTCCATCCTTTTGGATGCACCTATTTTATTCTGAATACTAAAGATCATCTGAACAAGTTTGACTCTAAAGCATAAAAGTGTATTATGTTAGGATACTCTGAACGCTCAAGAGGGTACATAGTATACAATATAGAAACACAGATTGTTGAAGAGTCAATCAATGTTAGATTTGATGATAAGCTTGACCCTCAAAAGTCAAAGCAGAATGAATATTTTGCAGATATAGAAGTTGAATTCACAGGTACTGAAGACAACCTATCAGAAGTTCCCAACAGAGACACTCCAACAACTTCAGAAAGAAATATTACAAGTGATCTTGTACCTTCTGTTGATCAACTCCAGAAAAGGTTATCCAGAAGCAGCATAGCTCACCCAGAAGATAAGATCCTGGGAAAGAAGGATGATCCAATCAGAACAAGATCAACATTCAGAAACTCTGAAGAATCCCTCATGCGACTGGTCTCTCTAATTGAACCAACAATAATTGATGAAGCTCTTCTGGACAACGATTGGATTCTGGAAATGAAGGAGGAATTAAATCAGTTCACCAGAAATGACGTATGAGATATGGTTCCCAAACCAAAAGGATTCAATGTCATTGGAACAAAGTGGGTGTTCAGAAACAAACTGAATGAGCAAGGAGAAGTCATCAGAAACAAAGCACTACTGGTGGCACAAGGTTATAGTCAACAATAGGGGATAGACTACACAGAAACCTTTGCTCCAGTCGCCATGTTAGAATCTATCAGACTCTTAATCTCCTTTGCTGTAAGTTTTGGCATCACTTTGTATCAGATGGATGTCAAAAGTGCATTCTTAAATGGTTACATAGGTAAAGAGATATATGTGCACCAACCCCCTAGGTTTGAAAATTCCAAACACCCAGAATATGTTTTCAAACTAAAGAAGTCACTCTATGGTCTGAAACAAGCTCCCAGAGCTTGGTATGAAAGACTAAGTAACTTTCTGTTAGAAAAGGAATTCACCAGAGGGAAAGTGGACACAACCTTGTTCTGTAAGACATTTAAGAATGAAATTTTAGTTTGTTAGATTTACATAGATGATATCATTTTTGGATCCACTAAACCTTCTCTAGGAATATAATTTGCTAAGTGCATGCAGGCAGAGTTTGAAATGAGCTTAATGGGGGAACTCAAATTCTTTCTAGGCATTCAGATAAACCAAACTCTAGAAGGAACTTACATTCATTGGAGCAAATATGTTAGAGAACTTCTGAAGAAATTTGACCTCTCAGAATGTAATCCCTAAAAGACTCCAAAGCATCCCATGTGCATTCTGGGGAAGGGGTAAGTAAAAAGGTAGAACAGAAAATCTACAGAGATATGATTGGATCTCTCCTTTATCTGACGGCTTCAAGGCTTGATATTTTATTCAGTGTTTGCTTATGTGCTAGATTCCAATCAGATTCTAGAGAATCTCACTCAATAGTAGTTAAGCGAATTTTCAAGTAACTGAAAGGTACTACTAATCTGGGTTTGTTTTATAGAAAATCCAATTAATACAGCTTAGTAGGATACTGTGACGCTGACTTTGCTGGAGACAGAGTAGAGCGTAAAAGCACTTCTGGAAGCTGCCAGTTTCTGGGAAACACTCTAATCTCATGGACTAGCAAGAGACAGTCTACAATAGCATTGTTAACAGCAAAAGCTGAATATATAGCATCTGCTGGATGTAGCACACAAATGCTCTGGATGAAAAGTCAACTTGAAGACTTCAACATTTTTTAGAGTAACATTCCTATCTTCTGTGATAACACTTCGGCCATATGTCTCTCTAAAAATACCATTTTGCATTCTAGGGCTAACCATATAGAAATAAAACATCACTTTATTAGGGATTATATTCAGAAAGGAATTCTTAATTTGAAATTTATTGATACAAACCATCAATGGGCTGATGTATTTACTAAACCCCTTTCTGAAGATAGACTCAATTTCATTCTGAACATCTCAGCATGAAATTGTGTCCAGAATAAAATGTTTTATTTGCATATCCTAACCCTCAGAACTTTATTTTTTCTGTGAACATCTGATCAACTTGTCTTCAGAAGTTAGAAGTACAGTTGCCTCAGAATCTATCTATGAAGATCTGGACGTTTCATTTCAAGGATAGAGGCGTGCAGTTCACACCATCAAACATTTGTCATCCTCTCACAAGCTACCTTCTGAGGCTGAATAGGCGTTCAAATTCTGAAGGGTCCAAGGCTCTGATTGGATGCATTGAGACACTTGTCATTGGTTACTGTTCAATATCTCTCTAAATCCCTTAATTTTAGGTTTCATTAATGCATATAATCATTACTTATTTTCTTTCTTACTGATTACGTTTTCTAAAAGAACCTATTTAAACTCAATTTACTATTTCATTCATTCACGTTTTACCATCTTCATTATTCACTCTTGCTTTAGTTTCTTTTTCAAAAACCCTTTCTGTCAATTTTCTTCAAAGAATCTGTGTGAACAATGGCCTCATCATCAAGTCTCAAGAATCTCAACAGTGCTCCTGAATCTTCATCCACTGAACAGTATGAAGAGCACATTAGAACTCTACTCACTCCAGTTGACAACCTTGAAGTTATCTGAATTGATCGTTGATTTTGAAAGCTTACAAGAGAATGGGTTTAATCTATATGAAGATGTAACTGCACAGGGATGGAATAAATACTTTGATCGTGTGTTGGGACCAACTTTTCCCATTCGTGTTAAAGAGTTTTGGATTCATGCTACGTCATCCAACCACCAGGTCACATCATATGTTATGGGGAAGAAGATAGTGATTACAGAAGACTTTATTGGGAAACTCATTGGATACAATGGCGGTGGAGTCAGATGCATTGATATGGCTGATAAGTACTCTGACCTAAAATCTATTGCTAGGGAAATCTTCACTTCTGGACAACCATCCAGCAAGATCAGAGACTTGAAGGATCATTACAGAATCTGGGCCAGAATAATTCTGGGATGTATCCATCATAGGAAGCCTACAAGCTCCCCTGATTACATCAATATTGATCAGCAGTTTCTGATTTACTTCATTACAAAGAAGACCAAGATAAACCTTCCACATTTGCTCTTCAACCATCTCAGAACAAGTGTGAAAGAGACAAGAGAAGAAGAAAGAACGAAGAGGGATTGGATTCCTCTAGGAAGATTGATTTCAGATATTCTAACAGAAAACAGGCTGATAGAACATCTGACAGAGGCTCAAGAAATCAGTACTCTAGAAGAAACTGCTGGGAAACCTATAAATGCCAAGAATCTGAAGAAAATGAATATTATTGAGAACATTAAGAAGGAACCAACAATTTCTTCTCATGAGGTGTTCACTTCTAGGAGAATCCCTCTGAAGGATTTTCCACTATTCTCTGAGATAGATGCCTCTCCAGAGATCATAGTCAGATACCTTGAAGCTTGCAAGGCTGATGAGACTATTCTAGAAATCAACATCCAAGATCTACACAAGCTAGCTCCAGAGGTTATGCTAAAGAAATCCAGAAAGAGGAAGGCAGCAGGAGAAGGATCCTCTTAGAGGACACCCAAGGCTGTGAAAAAAAAGGTAACCCTTCTTTTGATTCTGTTGTAGAATCAATAGCTATTCCAACATCTGAAACCATTCCCCCTCAACAAACAGAAAATCCTTCACCCAAAACATTTGAGGATTTTGACATAGAGTTTGACCCATCTGTAACTCTTGGAAATTTCTTGAATGAACCTCACTCCCCCAATCCAAATCCAAATCCATAACAACATCAACCAGAACTTGCTAGAGTTCTATCTGATATTGAACTGTTTGATCAAGACTTTTCCTCACCACTCCCAGAAAATCCAAACACTCAAACTCAACAACCAGAAAATCCACAACCACAATCTCCTAAACCATAAAATCCATAACCACACTCTCCTCAACCAGAAAATCCACAACCGCACTCTCCTCAACCAGAAAATCCACAACCACACTCTCCTCAACCAGAACTTCAAAACCTCAACTCACCTCAACCGGAAAATGAAAACCCTCTCACTCCTCAATCTGAAAACCCATCTTCTGAAATACCTGAACCAGATATCCAACACGCTACTGCAAACCAATCAGAAGACTCCCTTTCAGACTCTGATACCACTACCCCAATTCCTGGGATCACAGAACCTCTTACGGTTCGTTTACCTCTCACTATTCATGATATTCCAGAAATCCCATCACCATATGAATCTACACCACCAAACATCCCTCACTCACCAATCCTGATTTTTGACTTTTCCACTCCCTCACCTATCAATCGTCCAGCTGACCAACTCAGACTTGTCATTGATCCACAAGTGCTTGACCAACTAGCTTCCACCTCAAATAAAATTGTCACTCCCAAACCTAAACCAACCTCAACCAAATCAGATGTTGGTACAAATCTGTTGATTTTTGAAACAGAAATACAGGAATGGACTACTTCTTTGAAGCAAGCAAGTCAAGATATTTCTAATCCTGCTGCTTCTGATTCTCTATGGGAAAGATTCAGAAAATGGCTCAACTCTGAAACCCAAAAGCTGAAAGAATTGAGCTATGAAAGGGCTCAGCAGAACTTCAGTGATCAGCTGAAAGCCTTCCAAGATTAAGTTCTGAGCCAATGGTACAAGAAATAAATTCTTCTGCTGGATAATGCTCCCTAGAAAGAGCACCAACCTTCAGAAGTCACTAAACCAGATTCTGATAGTCACCCTCTGACTACTGCTCTAGAAAAAGTGATTGCAACAGAAGAAGTTGTTCAATCAGAAGAGGTTGTAGAGTGTTCTGAACATCATGCAACCCCTGAAGATACACCAGCTTCGTCTCTAGTCATGCAAACTATGGAAGAGTTGAAGAAGGAGAATGCCTTAATCCATGCCAGACTGGATAAGCAAGAGGACACAAACAAAGAGATCAAGGATATTTTGGATAAACAAGAAGATACAACAAAAGAAATCAAAGACTTTATGGGAAAGCAGGAAGAATCAAGCACTCAGATTAAGAGCTTGTTGGAAGCGTTGTTCACACGTCTCCCCCCTCCTTCTTATATTTTCTTTAAATGTTTATCCGTATTTTTATTTTTTCATCTTATCCTCCTTGTTTTTGAAAATTGTCATTGTATTCTATTTTCAATATAAATCATCCTTTTTTTACTCTGATTATATTGCTTTTTGATACCTGACAAAAAGGGGGAGAAAGTAAGATATTTTCAATAAAAGTATACCGGGACAAAGTCTCAAACATTCTGAATATCTTAACCTCTATGTTTTTCTAAAAAGCTTGAACATGAACATATTCTGATAAGGACAGAAGGAGATGCATCAAAAGCTTTGACAAGAAGGAACTTCAGGGAAGTAACTTATCTCTATCTGAGTAATCAACTCAGGGGGAGAATCTCTTAAAGCTTTTTGTTCTATATTTTTCATTGAAAATCCTATTTTTTGTCATCATCAAAAAGGGGGAGATTGTTAGAACATAGTTTGATTCTACAATCCTTAATTAGAGTTTTGATGATAACAAACACAAAGAACAAATATGCACTCTAAATTTGTGTTATTTTGTATGCAGAAGTTCTGACCGAAACAACATCAGAAATTAAGCTACATGAGCTTTCAAGCTGAGGTAATCAGAATCTGCACTGAAGAATGATGATCAGAATCTACGCTGAAGTGAAGAATACTCTGATTCTGAACAGAAGTTCAATATACCATCAGTCTCTCACATCTCTGAGTCATCAATGTTCTGAAGTAATTGCAGCATGCAAGATTCTAAGTTTTGAAGCGTTACTTTTCATTCAAGACAACATCATATGCAACAGCTTCATTCAGACAAGAATCTTCTCAATATGGAAACAGCATTGAATGTCCATTATCACGCTTTATGTTGGACAAGATTTAGATGCCTATATAAACAAGCTTAAGAGGACAAATCGTTTACGATTTTGACGACCACTGCAACATACCTCTCAAACTCTACAATATTAAAAATTCATATATACGCTCAAAATTGTGTAAAATATCACAGTTGTGATACAATTTTTGTAAGGAAAAACAACAGTACACAGTATACTATTTCATTGTGATTAAGCTAGTTTTCCTTGAGAAAAAACGGGTTGTGGTTGTACTCAAGAAGACTTTGGCAGTTGTCCAAGTTGTGTTGTAATCAGTTTTGATTAGTGAATTAAGTCCTCGCTGGAGAGAGGCGAAATCACCTTGGCGGGTGGACTGGAGTAGTTTGAGATCAAACGGACCAGGATAAAAATATCGTGTCTACTGCGCTTTTGATTTTAAGTTTCAATTCAACCCTCCCTTCTTGTGTTTTTCACTTCTTCAATATCTACTCCTACGTCTATGCCTACAACACAAAGTCTACATCCGCACATACATCCACGCCTATGCCTGCACTTACAACATAAAAATCTACACATATGCCAATACATACGTCTACGTCTACGCTTGCGCTTACAATACAAAAAATATCAATGTTCAAAATCTTGCTAACACTTTTTCTCTGTGTTCAAATCAAATTCAACGATGCCACGACAATGCAACATACAACGCCAGGGGTTGGTAATTTAAAACCAATGGTTTAAAGGAGAGAATGCCAACAGCGATATTCATAACATTTCAAGGCATGCACACATTTTATACACATTTCATATATACATCTGGCATATCCAAAGTACGCATACCCTACATATTTTGTATACATACACAGACATTCAATACAATATACTAAGGGTTCCATCTCAATATCAGACATCATACACCTTTATCACACAGCAAACAAATAACCTCACCCGTGTTTCAATCATCTAAGGGTCCATCAACCAAACACTTCTCCTGCAATCCAACCCGTCATCTAAGTCTCCATGTCGTGACGCGTTCAACCAATCATCTAAGTCTCCATGCAGCAATGAACGAAACTCAGTACAATGCCTTTAAGCCGCAATGTATTCTCAAAACTCGGTGCATTGCCTCTAAGCCGTAATGTATTCACAAAACTCAGTACATTTCCTCTAAGCCGCAATGTGTTCTCAAAACTCAGTACATTGCCTCTAAGCTACAATGTATTTGCAAAACTAAGTACATTTCCTCTAAGCCGCAATGTATTTGCAAAAATCAGTACATTTCCTCTAAGCTGCAATGTATACTCAAAACTATGTATATTGCCTCTAAGCCGTAATGTATTCACAAAACTCAGTACATTGCCTCTAAGCCGCAATGTATTCGCACAACTTAGTACATTGCCTCTAAGCCGCAATGTATTCTCAAAACTTGGTGCATTGCCTCTAAGCCGCAATGTATTCTCAAAACTCAATACATTGCCTCTAAGCCGCAATGTATTCACAAAACTCAGTACATTTCCTCTAAGCCGCAATGTATTCTCAAAACTCGGTACATTGCCTCTAAGCCGCAATGTATTCTAAAAACTCAGTACATTTCCTCTAAGCCGTAATGTATTCCCAAAACTTAGTGCATTGCCTCTAAGCCGTAATGTATTCGCAAAACTCAGTACATTGCCTCTAAGCCGCAATGTATTCTCAAAACTCAGTACATTTCCTCTAAGCCGCAATGTATTCGTAAAACTCAGTACATTGCCTCTAAGCTGCAATGTATTCTCAAAACTCAGTACATTGCCTCTAAGCCGCAATGTATTTGCAAAACTCAGTACATTGCCTCTAATCCGCAATGTATTCTCAAAATTCGGTGCATTGCCTCTAAGCCACAATGTATTCTTAAAACTCGGTGCATTGCCTCTAAGCCGCAATGTATTCTTAAAACTCGGTACATTGCCTCTAAGCCGCAATGTATTCTCAAAACGCAGTATATTGCCTCTAAGCTGCAATGTATTTGCAAAACTCAGTACATTGCCTTTAAGCCGTAACGTATTCTCAAAAGTTGGTGCATTACCTCTAAGCCACAATGTATTCGCAAAAACTCATTACATTGCCTCTAAGATGCAATTTATTCTCGAAACTCAGTACATTGCCCCTAAGGCGCAATGTATTTGCAAAAACTCATTACATTGCCTTTGAGCCGCAATGTATTCTCAAAACTCAATGTATTGCCTCTAAGCCGCAATATATTCGCACAACACAGTACATTGCCTCTAAGTCGCAGTGTATTCACAAAACTCAGTACATTACCTCTAAGCCGCAATGTATTCGCACAACTTAGTACATTGCCTCTAAGCCGCAATGTATTCTCAAAACTTGGTGCATTGCCTCTAAGCCGCAATGTATTCTCAAAACTCAATACATTGCCTCTAAGCCGCAATGTATTCACAAAACTCAGTACATTTCCTCTAAGCCGCAATGTATTCTCAAAACTCGGTACATTGCCTCTAAGCCGCAATGTATTCTAAAAACTCAGTACATTTCCTCTAAGCCGTAATGTATTCCCAAAACTTAGTGCATTGCCTCTAAGCCGTAATGTATTCGCAAAACTCAGTACATTGCCTCTAAGCCGCAATGTATTCTCAAAACTCAGTACATTTCCTCTAAGCCGCAATGTATTCGTATAACTCAGTACATTGCCTTTAAGTCGCAATGTATTCTCAAAACTCAGTACATTGCCTCTAAGCCGCAATGTATTCGCAAAACTCAGTACATTGCCTCTAATCCGTAATGTATTCTCAAAATTCGGTGCATTGCCTCTAAGCCGCAATGTATTCTTAAAACTCGGTGCATTGCCTCTAAGCCGCAATGTATTCTTAAAACTCGGTACATTGCCTCTAAGCCGCAATGTATTCTCAAAACTCAGTATATTGCCTCTAAGCTGCAATGTATTTGCAAAACTCAGTACATTGCCTTTAAGCCGTAATGTATTCTCAAAAGTCGGTGCATTACCTTTAAGCCACAATGTATTCGCAAAAACTCATTACATTTCCTCTAAGCCGCAATTTATTCTCGAAACTCAGTACATTGCCCCTAAGGCGCAATGTATTTGAAAAAACTCATTACATTGCCTTTGAGCCGCAATGTATTCTCAAAACTCAATGTATTGCCTCTAAGCCGCAATATATTCGCACAACTCAGTACATTGCCTCTAAGTCGCAGTGTATTCACAAAACTCAGTACATTACCTCTAAGCCGCAATGTATTCGCACAACTTAGTACATTGCCTCTAAGCCGCAATGTATTTGCAAAAATCATTACATTGCCTCTAAGCTGCAATGTATTCGCGAAACCCAGACCATCGCCTCAAACTTCATGTAGCGATACTCGAAAACAAATTTATCTTATCGCATCAGACTTCATGCAGCGATTTGCAGACCTAACCCATTGCCTCAGTCTTCATGCAGCAATGCGTTTCTTTATCCCAAACTCCAGACCATCACCGCAGATTTTATGCAGCGATATTCGAAACCAAATTTAGCTTATCACATCAGACTTCACGCAGTGATTTGCGAACCTAACCCTTCGCCTCAGACTTCATGCAGTGATGTCCGAAAACAAAACTTTAACCCATTGCCTCAGACTTCATGCAACAATGTATTTCCTTATCCTGCGACACAGATCATCACCTCAGACTTCATGCAACGATGTTCGAAACAACAAATTTAGTTTATCTCCTCAGACTTCATGCAGAGATTTGTGAACCTAACCCATTGCCTCAGACTTCATGCAGCAATGTGTTTCTTTATTCAAAGTTCCAGACCATCGTCTCAGACTTCATGCAGCGATGCTGGGAAACAAATTCAGCTTATCGCCTCAGACTTCACGCAGCGATTTACAAACCAAACCCATTACCTCATACTTCATGCACCAATGTGTTTCTTTATTCCAAAACATACCATCGCCTTAGACTTTAGGCATCGATGCTCAAAACCAACATCTAGCCTATCGTCTCAGACTTCATGCAGTGATGCTCGAAAGAAAACAAAACTTTAACCCATCACCTTCGACTTCATGTAGCAATGTGTTTCTTTATTCCGTAAACACTGATTGTCTCCTCAGACTTCATGCAGTGATGCTCCAAAATACAAGACTTAGCTCATCGCCTCAGACTTCACGCAGGGATTCACAAACATAATCCATGGCCTCAGTCTTCAAGCATCCATGCATCATCAATCACTGTTGTATTCATCCTCCAAATGGGTGACTGATCAAAACCAAACCAAGACTACAAGATTGCGCTCTTAAAACCATATGCCTTGTTATCAAACCCTGGTAAGCGATACTTCATCAGCTGTGCCTACTTCCTTGAGACTTATAAGGGTATGGTATATCAGTGTAACCTTATGTTTGTCGGACAAATTTTAGGGTATTCCAAGTATTCAATAAACTCCCAATCAGAATGTGTAAGACTCGCGTTTTCTAACGCTATTCGATTGGAAGATAATTGAATAGGGGCAGCTGTCGTACCCCAAATTTGTCCTACCTCGATGATTTTATTTTTCGAGATTAAAATTGAAGAAATATTCAATTAAAGATGGTATATAAATATCTGATAGTCCGTCTTTATCTGACTAGGGGGTGTACCTTAAACTTAGGAAAGCGGGGCTTTCTAAATCAGAAATACTCGTGTATCTGTAAATCCATTCGCAAAGCATGTTGGCCAATGGCCCATGCAATTCAAAAATAGAAAACTATTTTAAAGAAAAGGAGATAATAATTACTGGGTTATTAAAGTATTAAGTCCACTTGTGTTTAATTTTCTAGTAATTAATAATTAAGTTTTAATTAATAAAACTCATTTTAGTGTTATTAAAAAAGGGGGTGAAAACTTCAAGTCCATTAGAATTCAGGGCCTATTTTTGTTTTGATTGAGTAGAAAAGGGGGGTGTGATTACAAATTTATTGGCCCATTAAGATTTTTTATGAAACATTATATTGAGAATTGTTACTAAAATATTCTGTTATTTTATTAAACATTTTTATAATTAAGTCATTAAGAGATTTATTATAATTATTTTAAACTATTTTATTGGATATTTTCTTATATAATTTAGTAAAGAGTTTTTGTTTGAGAAAAAAGATTTGTTTCATAAGGCCATTTAGGCCCAATTGAAAAAAGACTTTGTTGTTTTAATTAAAACATTTTTTAAAAGGTTGACTTTTGCTGTAAATAAAAAATACAATATTGCTGGACAGTAAGCAAAAACTAAGGCATGCCCAATATGCATATCAAAGGAAAATGCTTGTTGTAATTGTTGATAAGAGAAAAATGCATTGGGCTTGATATCAATACAAAGCCCACGTTCAAGATGACAGTTGATGTGCAAATCTAAACCAAAATTAACGCATATGATTGCTTCTTTACAACTACTGTAGAGATTGAAAATAGAATTAGATAATTTATAACTAAGCAAATCTCAGAATTACTAAATCAAATGCAAATCTAATATTATGCAAAATCAAATCTCCAGAACATCTAAATAACAAAATCAAATCTAGAATTCATGTATTACAAAAATCAAATCTCACAAAATCTGGAAATTAAATACATTACAGAACAATTTCAATCAAATCATACTACAATCCCTAATTCCTAAATCTATTCAATCAAACCCTAATTACAAAAAACCTATATATACAAACAAGAAAGAACAGAAAAGGGGGGTTTACAGAAAGTACAGAGGATAGAGACGAACCAAGAACTATAATACAAAAGGGGATTACAGACAAAAAGAATGAAAAAGAATACAGAATTGGAAGAAGAACGAGAACAAGGAGAGGGGAAGAACCAAATGTTGAAGAAGAACCCCTTGTCTCGCCATTGAAGACCGAAGCTGGAGGCGATTAGGGTTTCAATATCTGAAACCCTAATCGCATAACCTCATAGCCGCCGTTGAAGCACTACCTCCGGATCGCCATCACAACCTTCAAAGCCATCATCGGAAGCTTGCGAATTAGGAGCGAATCTGTAACAAAGCGCGCAAAACATCGCAAAAAGGGTAACAAATTAGCTTTCTTTTTTGGGTTATTTCTGTTTATTGGGTTGAAGGGTTGAATAGGGGGTAGAAGAGAGGAGGGCTGGTCGGTGGCTCCACGGTGAAGGGTTGAGGTCTTAGGGTTACAGGGAGAGAGGGCAGAACGAGAGAGAGAGAGGGAATCACCTGAAAATAAAAAAGGAAATGTTAAAAATAGTTTGTATGGTCTGTTGTTCTTCCGTATACGCGCATACACAGTAAGTTCACATACACTCCCCTTTAGATCCATTTGATCTTCATCAAACGGTCGTAGGCCAAGTCTACCATAAGATCCTTGTACCCTCCAACACACGAACGCTCTGGCTTTCTAAAAACTATAATGGGCCAAGCCCGTTTACTTTTCACACCTGCCTTTCCTTGTTTTACTAAATCACAGAACAACATGCACCCCCTGTTCAAAAAAATAGTATTTGGGCCTAACCCGTATTCCTTTAAACACCTCTTAGTTTTGCTGCATAACCAGGATCGCACCCCCCCTTTGATTCTAATTCAATTATTTCTTTTACATTTTATTATATATATTTTAATTATATTTTTATTGTTCCCCTCGTCACAGTCTCCTGCTGGTCTCTATAGTATTTGTGTATGTGTTCCCCTCGGCACACATGTGTTCTAGTCGCCACACCTTCAAAATATGTGTGCCCCTCAACACACGTGATGTTACGATCGGCACAAGTTGAAAATATGTGTGCTCGATTACATACTTTGCATGCCACTTGTCACAGGCTAATTTCAGTGCTAAACACGAAGTTCTCTCCACGTCTGCAATGAAGCTCCCATGATTTTCTCAACTTCTCTGACCATGATCTGCATTATCTCCATTGTCTCCAACTTCCCACTATCTCCACCTTCTTCAACTTCCCATGATCTACGCTACCTCTCACATGTTAACTTCCATTAGTTTTATCTATAAAAACTATCGAACATTCATTATTTGGATCCAAGTTTTGTGAACAAAGTATTATTGTTAGATTTATAGGAAGAAAACTCAATATGTAAAAATGGTAGTTTCTCACATAGAGGAACTATCACACCATTAGTTTAAGGACCTTTCATTTGTACGCTAGGATTATAAGCTTGTTGAATTATTGAAGATTAATTTCAATTTTATTTCAAGTTCTCTATTTCTCGCATTTACAGATTCTTTATCATATTGCTTATTATTATTATTATTATCATTATTATTATTATTATATTATTATTATTATTATTATTATTACTATTATTACTATTATTATTATTGTCGTTCATCATTGTTAATTTAATTACCATGTCATTCTTAATTGCAATTGTCATGTTTAATTTACTTTCATTTAACAATATGTCTAACTAAATAGTTTTGAGTCCGGTATGTGAGGATCGTCGTCCCCGACAGGATTCGATAATAATGTTGGCTTAATATTTAATTTAGAAATTATATTCTGGTCTTTGTTTTTAAACTTAATTTAAATAGCCTTGTCACGAGAGTGAGAGGTTACTTAACACGACTTTTCCACGAGAGTGGGAAATTAACTAAGGTTCGAGCCAGCACTGTGAGAGCGTGGGGGTCGAACTTAATAATAGAAAGTAAGCATTAATCCTAAACACAGCAAGAGCACTTTAGGATTAATTAGAACTTGTTCAGTTTTCAAAACACGTTCCTTAATTAAAATGGGCGAGCGAGAGCAAAATCTAATGGTTAAGGAATGTGGCATTATTCAAAATCACGAGAGTGTGAGGTTCAGTCTTTAAACTAATATTTTCTACTAAACACTTTTCTAACATCAAGATAAGCCAACGAGTTACAGAGTCTCAGAGGTACGCAAAATACACATTCTGGTCACTCTTTTCTTATATATTTCCTTATTCTAATTTTATTTCAGTTTTAGTTCTTAGCTTCCCCTAAATTAATTGTTCATTAGCCTTAGCTTTACAAAGTGAAGATAGATTACAGTAGGTTGATATTGGTCTCAGTGGGTTCGACAATCTTTTATATTACTTCGATATTTCCGTGCACTTGTGGATGCATCAAGTTTTGGCGCTGTTGCCGGGGACCAACAGTCAATATTGTTATTTCCATTGTTGCACCATATAGACTAAGGCACTCTTACTTAATTACTATGTATCACCCTAATTTTTCTACAACTCTCATTCTCAGTATTTTTAGGAATCACAAGAATCCCATAAATCCGACCTCGAAATACTGATGGAAGATTTCAATGCTTCACTAACTCACTCTTACCCAAATTATCGAAAGGGAGGTTATCGAAGAGGTAGGAAAGGGAACATTTATTGTTGTTTCTCCTCCTTATAAACCACCCATTTATTTTCTTCAAATATTTGTGGAAGCTAATATAGATTCCCAATCCAATAAATATATGGAGATTATCCACACCAATGCACCTTTGTTTGAGGTCCCGCATAAAAAGAGAAAATTTGAGGACCGTGAAACTAGAGAAAACATTAGCATTAAGAAGGGAAAGTTAACATTCGATATGGTGGGTGAAATAACAAAACCCAAACTTGAAAAGATGATACTCAGAATAGATCCTGAACCACCACCACAAGTCCAAAAGAATGAACCACCCCAGAGAAGAAAGAAAAGAAAAGGTGTGTATGATACAATGAGAGAACTGACTTGAATGTTTTGCGTTTGATCGTAAATGTTGCGGTTAGCAAGAGTCGCCACCGACTTTTCTTTTATCCAAAAGGAAAGGTGAAAAAGCACAGGAAGACCTTTGAGATTATTTCTTGAGTTCGGCGGGTAGATTATGAAAAGGGAAGGTATTAGTACCCTTTTCATCCATGGTTTTCCATGGGATCTTATTTACTTGCTAGATCACTTGCTTTTGTTTGAAATTATGCTTTGTGTGGTTTTTGAAAGTATTTTGAAAAGAGGCCATTGTTTAGGCAAACTTTGTAATAATTCTTGTTCGTAAGAATGTATACAAAGATGTGGATCTTTTGAAAATGTTTTTCAAGTTTTGTAAGATGTTTTGAAAGTGTAAGTGTTTGTTATGAAAATAGCAAGGATGTTTTGCTTTGAAATTGAGCAAGTAATTAGGAGCATTCTATCTTACTCAAAAGTCTTTCATGTTCATTTCCTTTTTCCTTTGATATTGTTATCTTACCATTGATTTGGTAAGTAACCCTATCTTTGGATGTAAACGGGACGGGCGTGGGTCATTGTATAACCATGATTAGAAATGTTGCAAGGTATCTTAGCATTCTCTTTTAGGGACTAAGATCATTTGGAAGGCAACTTAGATAGCGTCATCGAGGGACTATGATCTTATATTTTGCTTGTTTTTGCTAAGATACCTCACATGCGTAATATGGCCATTTTGTAAGGCAACCAAGTGGATTTACCCTAGGGGTGTTTGTGTCCAAGTGTATTATTTTCATGCTTGATTTTGTTTTTTATTAGGGTTTTCTAATTGATTGGTTTTAGTCTTTCCATTCAAATCCTAATTACTAGCATTTGTATATAAAGCGATAAATTGCGGAATTTAAAATTACTACGCTATTACAATACTTGTGGGAGGGGGTGTACAAATTATAAATGGGGATTGCAAGAAAATGAAGCTAATTAATCTATTACAACCATATTGAATTGGTATAAATGTACAATAAATTAAATGAATATAATATATAAAATGAATAAATGTACAAAAATGAATAATTATTCAAGAATGTAAATGTAAAATAAATGGATTTTTTTTGGATTTTTAGAGAAAAAAGGAGGTTTTGTTTTAAACTTATTAACTAAAAGAAAATTATTAATTAAATTAGAAAAAGGTAAAACCCTAATTTACTAGGAAAATAAATTAAACAAAACCCTAATCTATTAATTGATTAAAAAGAAATTAAGTTTAGAAGAAGAATATTTTTTGGTATTTTTGTCTTAAAAATAATTTAGAGTGTTATAAAAATATTTTTGGTCTTTTTATATTTTAAAACAATATATTTAAATGGTGTAAAAGAAAATAACTAAAAACCCTAGTTTTTTAATTAAATGTACAAAACAACTAGTCAAAATAAATAAAGTATGATTAAATAAAATAATTTTTTTGTGTAAAAAATAAATAAACTTTATCAAAATCTTAATCTAATGTTTTTATATTTTTTCTGATTTTTTTAATATTAGATAAAATATTTAAGAAAATAAATAACTAAATATAAGAAAAAAGAAATAAAAATGGGCCAGGGTGTGTAAGTGAAACAAGGGGTCAGAGAGTAAAAAAAACAATAAGGCCCAAGGAGGAGGCCCAACGCTTGTCCAAAAAAGTCAGAATAGGAAAAATATGAAAAAAATCAAAAGGGTACCACTGGGGCTCGAACCCAGGTCCCCCAAGTCACAGGCGCGCGCGCTTCTACCACTGTGGTGGCTATACATCCGTTTATATAATCAAAACAACAAATATATGATAGTAAACAAGTCCATGGCCTGAACTTCATCTTTAACCTCACGCTCAGCCAGAGCCTCTGTATCTTATCCAAATCTCAACAAAAATGAAAACTGTAAACAGGAAACTTGTAGCAAATTTCCTCACGTTTTTAGAAATGCAAAGCAATAATTTATAGATCAAAGATAAGCATGAATTTTAATGGCCCTAATCTGAATCCTAAAAATCTCATAAACTTCAATCTTAAAATTCTCAAAGCTCAAACAAAATAAATGAAAACTATGGACAAGGTTAGCTTTAGGGCAATGATATCTACATTTTTCATTCATAAATAAACCATTAATGATGCCTGTATGAAAAGTTCCAAAGTCAAAAAACTTACCTTGCAAGAGGGTATCAGGTTTGGAGTTTGAGCAGCTTTCAGTGAGTTCCAATGATTGGGTTAGCTTCCTCAAGTTCCCAGCAAGCTAATGGGATGCTTAGCTTGAGCTGAAAGTGCCTGAGGAGTTCTAGAGAAGTCCAAGTGCAAAGCTCTGTTTTTAAAAATGGAGGATGGTGTTAATGGTGTTATAGTCTTGTAATAGGGTGTGAGGTGAGTTGTAAATGATGTTTAGAAACTTTAGGAACCAAAAGGATTGAAAACGCACGAGGGAGATGTGAGTTTCAAACTTTTGGTCATGTTAGGCAACAATGAAGGTATGTGATGTAGTTCTGAGCTCTTGGTGTTTTTTAGGGGTCAAGCATGCGTGGCATTTGTGGAAAATGGCTTGTGTATGTATAAGCAAAGAGGTTTGAGTGCTTCGGCAAGTCAGAAGTACAAGTTACAAGTTATTTGCTAGGTTCCTTGATTTTGAAGAAAAGTGGGAAAACAAGTTTCAAGAGGAGGTAAAAGCATGGGCTGAGTGATTGTAAGTGTCTAACAAGTTTCTCTTGTGTTATAAGACATGTATGATCAGAAAAGAGCAAGTTCAAAACTCAAGAACAAGTTTTGTGCGAAAAGTCACTTTATCAAAATGGCAATGTGCACTTTCTTCCCAAAATGGATATAAAGCATGGCCTTGCATTGAATGCTTGAAATGAGACCTATAACAGTTGTGCAAGCAATTAATTATGTAGTGCCTAACAAGTTTAAGGCCTACAAAGTAGAGGTTGTGCAGCATAACTTTGAATTTTGAATTTGGTTCATCACAAAATGACTTGTAATTTAAGTGATAAAACCCTAACTTCATCTCTTCGATTCTCCCTACTCAAAACTGATCTCAAGGAGTTCTTGGATATTTTTTAAAGCTTGAAATGTTCTCTACAAACCATCTTTGAATCATGTTTGAATATTCCCCTTGGAACTATATGAAAAAGTGTCATGAAGTTGGGTCAAAATCCTGACCAAATTAAGGCAAAATTTCACTAAGAGTTTTGTTTCATGACCATGTGTTCTTAAAATTATAACTTGAGATGCAAGAACTTTTGGAAGGATTTGTCTAAATAAAAGTTGTATATTTCATGGAGATCTACAACTTTCATGTTGGAAGTTTCTTCAGAATCCTCTTGCATCATGGTGAAAATTTTGTTCAAAGTTGTGAAAAAAAAAGAAATTTCCAACACTTAGAAAAATTTCTAAGTTTAGAAATTTTAACTTTTCAAAATGAAATCTTGAATTTTTGATTTCTTGATGAATAAGTTTCATATTTTGACATGCTTTGATGAATTGTGATCTTTGGCACTTGATTTTGACCAAAAAGTTTGACTTTTCACTATACAATTGACTTTTGATCAGTTGACTTAAAATTCATCTGTCAATCTATTGGACTTGAGAAATGCTTTGATCTATGTCATTAGGTAAAAATGATGCAATTGGACTCATGAGATCATGCCTTAAACCAATTGATCATTTGCTAGTTCAAAAATCAGAAATTCCCCTTTCCCAATCAAAATCCTAATTTTGACCATTTTTCCCTTTTGAAGATTTGATCAAATTTCTTGAGGAATTATGGTCCAAACTTGATCAAATGATACATGCGAGTTTAAAATGTTGATGTGGATAAAAAATTATGAATTTTGACTGTAAATTTTCCATAGTTGACTTTTTCCCCAATACAGCTGATTTTTAGGTCAACTGCTCAATTGATTGAGCAAAAGTGTGATCCAAAGCTTGAAACTTGACATGAGTAATCTTGAGGGTCCATAATGATACATGAAAGTAATATGGGGAATTGTTAGTTCAAATATCCTTGTGCAATCTCAAACCCTAATTTTGGTCATCAGTGCTTAAGAAGGTGTCTTGAGTTGATCAATCCTAGTGCAGTCTTGAGCCAAAGGAGATCGTGTGAGCAAAATTCTTGATAGATGAGATGGAAAATTTTGGGGTACAACAGCTTCCCCTGTTCAATCTTCTTAAGCCTGAAGAGTTAGATTGGCGAGTTTTTCCATTCGTGACTTGAAGGTGGAAGATGATTGGACACTAGAGTACCCAGAAATTTACACTCGGTGATGTGATGGTAGAGGGAATGGGCTTAAAGATGCCATTTGAAGAGATGATAAAAAGTTGTTGGAGATGAGCTTGTAGATGCCATCGAGAAATGATTGTTGAACCGTATCTGTAAGCTGAAACTGAATGAGTATCACAATGGCGTCCGTGTCTGGAGCGTATCTGAACTGTATCCGAAAGTTGAATCTGAATGAGTATCAGAATGGCATCCGTGTCTGGAGCGTATCTGAAATGTATCCGAAAGTTGAATCTGAATGAGTATCAGAGTGGAATTCGTGTCTGGAGCGTATCTGAACTGTATCTAAGAGTTGAATCTGAATGAGTATCAGAATGGCATCCGTGTCTGGAGCGTATCTGAACTGTATCTAAGAGTTGAATCTAAATGAGTATCAGAATGGCATCCGTGTCTGGAGCGTATCTGAACTGTATCTGAGAGTTGAATCTGAATGAGTATCAGAATGGCATCCGTGTCTGGAGCGTATCTGAACTGTATCTGAAAGTTGAATCTGAATGAGTATCAGAATGGCATCCATGTCTGGAGCATATCTGAACTGTATTTGAAAAGCCTTTGACCATTGTTAATGATAGCTATTGATTAATCTTATCCTGAAAAGGGTAAAGCGTTAGCTAATATGTAAAGTCATGTTGTATGCAATGCATAGTAGATTGTGATACATGCATTCGTGTTATCAATGTTTATGATATATGGATGCCTTGTATGCGTATGTGAGCTAATCTTCTGCACTGCTTGTTGGTTTTGGGAAAATAAATCCCTGACTGTTGTTGAAGATACACAGTGCAAGTCTTCATGTTGTGAAGTTGAAGTGTTGATATATTTCAACTTAGAGAAATAATCTATGTTGTAAGGGAAATGACGTGTACTGCCTATAAAATTCTGTTGGGAAATCCTGAGAAATTGGACGACTTCTACTGGGGATTGATAACTGGAAGCTTTGTTCCGCTGAGGATTAAACTGCACATTGCGGGGGGGTTTATGGAAACAACTTGGAGATATTTCCCTATCTCTTAAAACCATCAGGGATTGTCTTTTATATTTTGTTCATTTGTAAACAGCAGTTACGTTCAAATGCATATGTTCAAAAATAAATCATTGCACGTTTTTGTAAACAAAACACAAAAATAAAGAAAAAACAGATAGTTTTGCACTTTCAAAGGGATATCTTTGTATTGACTTTAGTAAGTATTTTTTACAATGAGACAAACATTCTAGTAAGATAATATCGTCGTAAAAAATGAAAATTTGATGCAAACAAAAATTGCTATGTGAAATGTCCCAACGGGCTTCCATTCTGCTATAGCCTTCGTGTCTTTGAGCATCTTATCTATTTGTTGCCTTGTCCGAAGCTGATTGAATTGATCAAAACCGTCGAGTTTTCAGGTCGTCCGTAAGGTGATCCAACGGGACATAGTCATACGCTTTAAATCCCTAACTTTTTCCTGGACCTCCCTTTTGGGTTTTCAGTCCAACGAGATACCCATTTTTGCCCAAGTCGCCCTTTCGGGTTTTCAACTTGTCGGTTGTACAGATTTTTTTGTTTTATCCCTAATTTTTGCCCGAACCTTTTTGGTTCGCCGGGATGCCCTTGTTTTGCCTAGGTGTGTCAACCTAGTGGGTCTCTTATGCGTAGTATCTTTTTACTATGTCCGCGTTCACAGGGTGCGGCAGGTCGTTACCATCCATGGTGGTCAAGATCATGGCTCCACCAGAGAATATGCTTTTGATTACAAATGGTCCTTCGTATGTAGAAGTCAATTTTCCCCTGGGATCACCTTGCGGCAGTATGATGCGCTTGATCACCAAATCCCTGACTTGATATACTTGGCGTCTGACCTTTTTATTGAAAGCCTTAATCATCCGTTTTTGATACATTTGACCATGACAGACAGCAGTAAGCCTTATCTCATCAATCAAGTTTAATTGATCAAGTAGAGTCTGGATCCAATCTTCTTCATTCATCCATGCATCCTTCATAATTCTCAGAGAGGGGATCTGGACCTCAATATGCAAGACAACTTCCATGCCATATACCAGAGAGTAGGGTGTGGCCCCGGTTGATGTGCGCGTTGTGGTACGATACCCGTGGAGAGCTATTGCACCCCAAAATTTGCCCTCTCATTTCTCAAGGGATCACCCTGGATCCTCGGGTTCTCTTTCATCAAGTCCCCAAGCCTTGAATTAACAATTTTTCCAAGCAAACCATTCACAAGGGCAAAATGGTCATTTGCATGCTGAAGAAGTCTGACTTTAACTTTTGGATCAAAATAAAATATAAAAAAATCATATTTCATCAAGACATGTTGGAATATGAAGTTTGCTTCATCAAGAGTTTCAAAAGTCAAATTTTACTTTGGAAGAATCAAATTCTAAAGACTTAGAAAATTTTCTAAGTATTTAAGAAATATGACAATTTCTGAACTTCTGAGCCAGTGTTCATAACGGTCCAGTCAGAGTTTGCAGAGTTTAAGTCAAAGAAGGTAACAAAGTGTGTTGTAAGTATACTGGAAGTTCTGAAGGATCCCTCAGAACATGCTGAAGCCAGAAGTTAAGAGGATCAGAAGATGAGATGCTACGCTGAAGAAGAACTTCTAATCCAGAGTCAAGCAAGGATCCAGAGTACCATATAGGAACTCATTTAATGCTCACAACCGCCTCTGATTTTTTATTCAAGGGATTTTCCCCACGTGTACCCCTACTGTCTTGGGAAGACAAATTTATGTGCAAAAGTATGCTAGACCCACGCGTTGTCTCTGCTTTTCATTAATTCATGCTGCCAAATCCAGCTGAGGTGTTGTTAAAACCTCCAACTTGAATGCAATGAACCCCCACTTGTTTAAACTTACTTCAAGAGTAAGTCAGCATCTAGCAGATGATGTTGGTGCCACTTGACCGCTCCAATTGCAAAAATTTGCCTATAAATAGAACACCAGTTGCACACTGAAAAGCCCCACCACCTCTCTCCCCTCCCCAGAGAAAATTTATGAAAGAGACGAAAGAATTGAGGAACTAGCTTTGAACCACTGCAAAATTTCCAATAACCCAGGAAACTATAAACACAAAATACCAAAATCTTAGCATTGATTCCTTATATTCAAATTCCATTTTTCCTCAAGTGTTCTTGATTAAAGCCATCCCAAATTCTGTAATCAAACAGTAACACATTCTCTATTCACTTTCACCACAAAGGAGTCAGAATATTACCCCTTGGCTGCCTCAGAAGTTGCAAACCTTCATCCTGCTGAGTACGTGAAGAAGCTACTCAAAACATCACCAGAATTCAAGAACAACCTCCAGTTTACAGAATCCTTTCAAGATGCAAGGTAACTTTTGTTGACTCTCTTCATAACTGATTAAGCATTGTCAGATTTTGCATATTCAGCACAATGTAGATATTCTGATCCTGAGGATGTACATATTCTGAAAATTCCTGCATTTGCTGGCCTAAGCAAAAGAAATCCCAAGTCAAAGTTTCATAAAGAAAATAGGACTCATAATTAGAACTAGCAAATACATGTTATCTCTGGTTCTTGCTTCTGATATTTCATGAAATTTTGTTATAACTATTATGCATGCAACTTCTGTTCTGTAAATGACTAAGCTGCAGATGTTCTGAATGGCCAGGAGAGAGGCAAAGTTTTAACAGTTGCGTCAGAACTTTTGAAAACTTCTAAATCTTCATAAGGTTCATAACTTCTGAACTTCCAGATTTTTGCTAACATGTTTCTGTTTGTGCAGCAAATTAGCGTCAGAACTTCTGACCTCTTCTATTTTTGCGTTGGTTATGTTTTCTTCTCTTTTATTTTTACCATCATATTATATTTTATTTCTAATATAAAAAAAGAACAAAAACACCAAAAATATTTTATATTTGCACGATATATTTTCTTTTAATATAAAAGGACAAAAAAATATTTTCTTAAGCAAAAGTTATTTTCTTTTTAAACATACAAATATTTTACATTTCCTGTACATTCTCATCTATTTCAATATGGTTGTAATAAGTAATCTAGAATTTTAACTTGCAACCCCCCACTCATAAACATGTATCCTCATCCCCTTAAATATTGTAATAGCGTAGGACTTTATATTTCTTTCAATATATGCTAGTAATTAGGGTGTATGACAAGATATGGAAATTTACAAATAGATTACCCTAATCAAAGAAAAATTATGCATGCAATCAAACACACTCGCACACTTACACCCTTTAGGGAAATTCCACTTGTTGCCTTACAAAAATGGCCATGTTAGGCATGCGGGATGTCTTAGCACAAACGAATCGAAAAAGGTCATAGTCCCTCGATGACGCTATCAAAGTTGCCTTTCAAAATGATCTTAGTCCCTACAGAAAAAGTGCTAAGTCATCTCACAACATTGCTATCATGGTCATACGATGACCCAACGCTCGTCCCTTCACATCTAATGATGGGGCTCCTTATCAAATCAATGGTAAGATAGCAACATCTAAAGGAGGAGGAAAAACACATCTAAAACCTTTTGAGTAGGTAGATTACTTTTAGTTACTTGCTCAATTTCAAAACAAACATCCTTGCTATTTTCAAAACAATCACCTACACTTTCCAAACATATTTTCAAAAACTTGAAATATTTTCAAAAGCTCAACACTTTGTATACATTCTTACGAACGGGAATCATTGCAAAGTTTGCCTAAGCAATGGCAACTTTTCAAAATACTTTCAAAACCACACAAAAGCACAATTTTCAAACAAAAGCAAGTGATCTAGCAAGTAACTAAGAGCCCATGGAAAACCATGGATGGAAAGGGTGCTAATACCTTCCTTTTTCATAATCTACCCCTTGAACTCAAGAAAACATCTCGAAAGGTCTTTGCTGTGCTTTTTCACCTTTCCTTTTGGATAAAAGAAAAGTCGGTGGCGACTATTGCTAAACCGCAACATTTGCAAACACAAACGCAAACCCTCTAGTCAGTTCTCGCACCGTATCACATAACTGGCGACTCTGATGGGGACAAATATTTTAAAGTGGGGTTACCTTAGGGTTAGATAATATTTACTTGCTTATATTGTTTGATTTGATTGCTTTATATTTTGGTTCCTTGTTTGGGTTTGTTTTAAATCCTACACCCGGATTTGGGATACTTTTTAGGTAAGTAGCAATAAACTGTGTGGGGTATACCGACACGGTTGAAGCAGTAGCTACGTTGATGTGGCACTTTGGTTGGTATCGGTAACCCTTGAGTCAGTCAAGGAGAGTACGGGGCCGCCGCGTGGTGTCATAAAGCATGAACTGACCTTAGAACCTTACTTGACCAACTTGGCCATTAGGACGTAGTGAGATGACCGGCTTTGGTGCAGTCCGAAGTTGGTTGATACTCGATGCTACACTCATTGAGGTTTGACTCTTGAGTTTCATTTGGTTACGAGTCAATCGCTTATTGAACGAAACTTGGGGGAAAGATCAGTGATATTGAGATCCTTTAGAACCTGGTTACTTTTAACTAGGACAGGTTAAGCCAACTAAAACTTCAAGAGGGTACTTACCTGAAACCCCATGCATGCCTAAACCGAGGACTTGCTTGCTTTGTATATGCACTTGTACATAACATCATAAACATCATAAACATCATAAACATCTTAAGCATCATAAACATCTCTAACCATTTCAAGGATTTTTGGATTTATCTTTGTTCTATTTTGTAGGACATGGCCTCCGCTCGTAGGAGCACTATCCAAGTCAGCCTAGTGAGGATACCTCCACAACTCAAGGATTTAGTGTCAAGGGTCCCTGAAGATTCCCCGTTCACCAAAAGACATGGACGACTCCTTAGTTTGGTTACCTCAAGTATTGAAGAAGATATGATAAAAGTGCTTGTCCAATTCTTCGACCCTCTGCATCATTGCTTCACTTTTCCTGATTACCAACTTGTGCCCACTTTGGAGGAATTTTCTCAACTCGTAGGGACCCCTATTCTTAATCAGTTACATTTCAATGGTATTGAAAGAGACCCTAAACCTAAGGAAATTGCTCGAGCTCTACATTTGCAACCATCTGACATAGTAGCAAATTGGGTAACAAGGAGTGGTGTTAAAGGGTTACTAGCAAAGTTTTTGTTGGAGAAGGCTCAAGAGTGTTGGAATATTTTGGATCTACAAGATTTGAGAAAATTCTGGCTCTTCTCATCTATGGATTGGTAATATTTCCAAATCCTGACCAATTTATAGATGTGAATGCGATTAAGGTTTTCATATCTCGTAATCTGGTGCCTACATTGCTCAGAGACATATTGCATTCTCTTCACTCTCGCACTTTGAAGAAAACGGGGACTTTGATGTGTTGCACTCCTCTGTTGGCTAGGTGGTTTATTTCGCACCTACCTCGATCCATGGTGAAGAATGAACAAGGTATGAGATGGTCTAAAAGATTGATGTCACTTTCGCATGT
Organism: Vicia faba; assembly: GCA_948472305.1. Taxonomy (NCBI): domain Eukaryota; kingdom Viridiplantae; phylum Streptophyta; class Magnoliopsida; order Fabales; family Fabaceae; genus Vicia; species Vicia faba. The sequence goes on along the minus strand of OX451740.1, from coordinate 523,705,480 downwards.
TGATATCCGTTGGTATTATCGCTCCTTAGAAGACATTACCATCATGGACCGTTGTAGGGAATTCCCTAATTTCCCTCTACTTGGCATTAGGGGAGGCATTACTTACAACCCTTGTTTAGCTTTGCGAAAATTTGGATACGCTAGAAGAGATGGCCCTCATGAGGTACTCATACAAGGAATTACATTTGACTATGAAAGCGACACCCAAGATTACCGCCAAAGATTTATACGAGCTTGGGGTATGGTTAACAAAGTTGATAGCAAGACATTAGGGCATAAGAATTCCATTCCTTTGGAGCCTTATCTTAAATGGGTGAGGGCCCGCGCTTAAAATCTCAAGATGCCTTATGAAGCCGTCTTACCTATTATCATGGAGCCAGTAGTCGAGGGAGACATTACACATAGGATCCTCTATCCTGATATGCCTACTTATCTTAAAGATTTGCAAAGTTCCTGGATTCAGTTAAAAGGAGAGCGAGACACCTTTGAAGCTAAGTTCTATGAAAGCGAGAAGAAGATATTTGAGCTTACAAGGGAACTTCATGAAGAAAGGAGCTTAAACACCTACATTGCGCCAAAGAAGATGCGCACAACTTTTCTGTCTTAGGAGTTTACTTCATGCTTATTTCTGTTGTTGTAAGCCCAAAGAGGCATGTTTGTATTCAAATCAAGGATTATTTAATGCAAGTTAATGTTTGTTCACTCTTTGTCTATACAAATTTAAATTCTTTAAATCCTTGAAATCATTTGCATACTGCATATTCATGCATCATGACATGACAGGCGTCTCGCATAACAGGTTTCCTTATCTCTCCGATGTTTATTTCAGCAAGATGGATCTAGAGAAAATCGTGATGGAACTTCAAGCCCATAACTCTCAATTTTAGGAAGCTTTACTCGCCCTGGCCAAGGGGCAGCAGGACATGATGGCCTTGTTGGCCGCTAAAAAGAAGCCAAAGAAGAAATCTCTACTCAACATGGGTAAAAGGTTCAAAGAGACAACCCGTCAAATTCCAATAGAGGAAGATTCATCCGAAGAAGATGAGAACCAAATTGGTGAAGTCAAGAGTACTCAGGCCGACTGTACCAATGACCAAGAATCTGATGATGATTATTTTAATGAACAATATCCGCCCGCAGACATCAAATACAAGCAGCTAGAAGACAGATTGAAAGCAGTTGAAATCCAAGTTATTCCCGGTTTAAATTTTGACGATTTAGGCTTAATCTCTGGGGTAGTCATTCCCCACAATTTCAAAATTCCAACCTTTGCAAAATACGATGGGGTTTCTTGCCCAAAGCTCCATTTGAAGTCCTATGTGCGTAAGATACAACCGCACACTGCAGATAAAAAACTATGGATTCACTTTTTCCAAGAGAGTCTGGCCAGAACACAACTTGAATGGTTTTATCAGCTGGATGGCTCTCGCGTCAATACTTGGGAGGGTCTAGTTATTGCCTTCTACCATCAATATCAGTACAACACCGACTTGGCACCGGCGAGGGTTCAGTTGCAAGGTATGACCATGGGGAAGGATGAAGGATTTAAGGAGTATGCGCAGAAGTGGAGAGACCTTGCCAGTAGGGTCCAACCTCCCTTGACTGATAGGGAACACATTGACATGTTCATGAGCACATTATCTGGTCCTTTCTTTAATTTGTTGATTGGCCGCTCTTCTTCTGGTTTCACCGAATTAATCCTAACTGGTGAGAGGGTAGAAAGTGGCATTAAGAGTGGAAAGATCTCTATGGCATCTACTTCCACTCCCAATCATGTCAAGAAACCTTTTTCCGCAAAGAAAGAAGTTAATGTTGTGTATAGAGCAAAGGCCCATACCAAAATGAATAAACATCTGTCTATCAATGATGTCCGAATCTCCAATCCGACTACTACTCAAAGACCATCTACCAATCATCAACGGGTTGAAGCTCCAAGAAGACAGTTCACAAGGTTAGGCATGTCATTATCTCAATCCCTTCAGCATCTGCTCGGGGCCAACTTAGTGACATTGCGGGATCCTCCTGCCAACCCTGAAACCTCTTCACCGAGATATAATCCAAATGTAAAGTGTGCTTATCATTCAAACAGCCCAGGGCATGAGACTGATCAGTGTTGGGCTTTGAAGAACAAAATCCAGGATTTAATTGACAACAAGACTATTGAATTTGATCCTCTTCCAACGCCAAATGTAATTACCGCTCCAATGCCGAAGCACGACAAAGGTGTTAATTCCGTCAAAGATACAACTTTCATTGCCTCTCTCAAAAGGTTAACTACTCCATTGAATGTAATCAAGAGCAATCTGTTGAAATCTAGGACTTTCCCCGGCTGTGAAAAAGACTGTGTGGGTTGTATGAGACAACCTGATGGGTGTGAAAAACTGAGGAAAGGTATATGTGATACGGTGGCCAGAACCGGGACGTGTTTCCTTATTTTTTAAAGGAATTTTATGGTTTGCGTTTTGCATTTGTGTTCTCAAAATGTCGCGGTAAGCAAGAGTCGTCGCTGTCTTTTATTTTATCCAACAAGGAAAGGAAAAAAACACAGAAAAATTCCTTTTTTGAGTTATTTCTGAGTACGGGGGGTAGATTTATAGAAAGGGAACGTATTAGCACCCTTTCTATCCGTAGTTATCTACGGGCTCTTAGGTACTTGCTCATCATTTTCAAAATTGTTTTCTTTGTGTTTGTGGGTTTTGAAAAGTTTTTGTTTTGACTTCGATTTAACTCTTGCTTTTGTCTTCAAGAGTGTAATGAAGTGTTTTTGAAAACTTTGTTTATAAAGTGTAAGTGTGAAAAAGTTTTGTTTTGGATGAGCAAGTATCTAAGAACTATCTACCTACTCGAAAAAAAGAATCATTTTATGCTTGTTTCCTTTAGACAATGCTATCCCACTATTAGTGAGTAGGTAGCACCGTCGTTGGAGTTTGAGGGTCAATTTGAAAGAGGGACATACGATCACTAAAGCAATGTTAGGACGTCTTAGTGATAACCCTAATGTCTTAGATCATTTATTCGAGGCAACGATATCCGAGGCAACCATTTTGAGGCAACTATGATCTTTTAGACAAGAGGGCGGCCTCTAAAACAACCTATACTCAATGACCGTGTACGAAGGCAACCAAGTGGGGTGTACCCTAGGAGTGCACATGTGCGAGTGTGTTGTTTTCAGTTTATTTTTATCTTTGCACATGTTTTGGGTGATCTAATTTGATTTTAGATTAAGCATTCATTCTTGTCATGCAAGCCCTATTACCAAACACCTAGCAGTTGTATAATTTGCAGAAATTAAAGAGGCGAAATTAAACTAAATTATTACAAGGCATCGGGTATTTACATCGCCAAAAGCAACCCTTTGAAAATAAAATAAAGAGGTAAAATAAATAAATGTCCTATTTAAAACTATTACAAGTCGGGAGCAGATACATCAATAATTAAATAAGGAAAAATAAATCGCGCGAGTCAATTGGATCGAGTGCGGAATTAGGGTTTTGACCCTTTTGATTAAAGAAAATGGTTTTTTGTTATTTTTATTTAAGAAAAGAAATTAAATCCTAAAATTAAAAGCTAAATTAATTATTAAATTAATTAATTAATGAAAAATAAATTATGACATATTTTTGGAGTTTTTGATAATTTAAGAAAGAAAATAAAATGGTTAAATTAAAGTTAAAACCTAATTAATTCTAATTGATTTTATTTATTTACAAAATAAATTAAAGTTACCTAATTAATATCCTAATTAAATTAGTTAATATTTATTTAAAAAAATAAAGTTCTGAATTTTAATTGGATAAAAAGTAATTTTGTGATTTTTTGATAAAAAGAAATTATTCTATTGGTTAGTAAATTAATTAAACAAAATAAAGTAATTAAAATAAAATAACAAAATATAAGAGAAAGAGGGAATGGGCCTGGTTTTTGGAGGTGTCTGTGATCGGTGGAAATAGAACTGACTGTTTTGGAATGCTGGTTCGCGAAATGTCGCGGTAAGCAAGAGTCGCCACCGTCTTTTATGTTCTCCAACATGGAAAGGACAAAAGCACAGCAAAATTCCTTTTCGAGATGTTTCTCGGTTCGGGAGGTAGATTTATAGAAAGGGAAGGTGTTAGCACCCTTTCTATCAGTGGTTATCCACGGGCTCTTAGGTACTTGCTCACTATGTTTTCAAAAATTGTTTGCTTTTCAAGTGTTTGTGGGTTTTGAAAAAGTTTGTTTTGAAAACTTCTAGGTAACTCTTGTATCAGTCCTCAAGAGTGTATGAAGTGTTTGTTTGAAAACTTTTTGAAAGTGTAGGTGCGAAAAGTTTGTTTTGTTTTTGAAAGAGCAAGTACCCAGGAGAAATCTACCTACTCTAAGGAATTAGGCTGTGTAAGAGTCCTTTAGACAGTACTATCCCACTATCGAGAAGTAGGTAGCACCGTCGTTGGAGTTATTCGGGTCAATTCGATTATAGGGACATGTGTGGTCACCAAAGTAATAGTAGGACGCCTTAGCGGTAACCCTAATGTCCTAGATCCTTTTTTATCCGAGGCAACATTTCGAGGCAACTGGATCTTTAGACAGGAGGGCGACCTCTAAAACACCCTATACTTAATGACCACCTCGAGGCAACCAAGTGAGGCGTACCCTAGGAGTGGCATGTGCACGTGTGTCAGGATTCATTTATATTATCTTTGAGCATGCATCATTGTGAGCTACGGGTTGATTTTATTTTTCATACAAGTCTTGTCATGCATAATTAACAGTTAATAATTGTGCGGAAAGTAAATCTACGCTATTACAAGGCGTCGGGTATTTACATCGCCAAAAACATAACCCTTGAAAATAAAATGCGAGAAAATAAAGAAAGCGATAAAAATCCTAATTATCTATTACATTCTCGGAGCAGATACATAAATATAATCAAAATAATGAATTGAAATAAATATGCGCGCGAAAGAATTGAATCGGGACGTCCTTAGGGTTTTGACCCTTTTTGAGAAAAGAAAGAAATTTGGTCCTTTTTTGCATTTAATTAAAATTAAGCCTAATAACTAATTAATTAATTAATTTAAAAGAAATAGTATTTTTGTGTTTTTTATGTTTTAATGAAAATAAAATAAAAAGGAATTAAAATTATCAAAACCCTAATTCTAGGCTAATTTTATTTATTATGAAAAAGATTAAAGTTAACCTAATTTACAACTAAATTAATCAATTACATTTATTTAAAATAATAATTAATAGTGAAAATAATAATATAAATAAAAATATTTACATTTTAATTTTCTGAATTTTGTTATGAAAATAATAATGTATGAGTTAAATTAAATAATAATAATAATAATAGTTATAATAATTAAATAGCAATTAAAATATAAAAGAAAAAAGAATAATAGAACCAGGGGGGTGCTGGGCCCAGATGGAGGTGAATTCTGGAATTGTGAAGCCCATTTATCTCAGGCCTTTTGACTTTCCAGAATTAGCTGCGTGTTCATTGACTAGGTAGTACCATAGTCTTCCATCTTTGGCCCTTGGATTGTTGCTTGTAAACACCTGGCGCCTGGATGGTTGAGATGTATGGTGGAATTCATTTGGACATCTGCATGAAATCACGTTAAGAAAAATATGAACAATTATTTTGGGGGACCTGGGATTCGAACCCAGGTCCCAAAGCTCATTGGGCGTTTGGCCAACCACTCTACCATGCTGCATCAACTGTTAGTGGAATAATAAGCAAATAATATATTCACAAATTAATCCATACGCTGTAGTCATAAAAACGTGTGCCACCTTTTTTGAATGGATCAATAACACATCACCAGCTCATCGTCTTCTTTGTTTTCCTGTAAAAAAGACAAAGAGATAGCGGGGTTTTTTAACCCCCATAATATAGAACGAGGAATAATAGCGAATAGGCCTAGGATTAACATAAATTGTTCGTGAGGGTTCCACTAGATTCGTCTGAATGCAACGAGTTCAGTCATGGGCATCATGAGGCTTGATTTTTCCTATACTGAAAAGCCCTAATCTGGAAACTTGGAAACCCTAGAATTCATCAATGGCAATTTCTATTTCAGGGCGTTTCAATGCAATTAACCTATGCCAAAAGCTTTGTACAGTCCCTATGATCACAAAACAATCAACAAAACATGTTAATGATGCATGAATCAAAGTATGCGATTATGAAAAAAACTCCAAACCGTGAAACGGTTATCCTTGGATTCTTTGAGCTTTAGCGTGTGGTTTTGATTCCTACACGTTCCTGGGAGTGCTAGCAATGTATTAGAATCCTCAAATTGCTTTGAAAGGGCCTGGAACCTGGAAAACAGTTTTAGCTTTTTCTTGATTTTTTTTTAATATGGTTATGGCTTTGTGCAGCAATTCTCACGTGTAAGGCATTAGGTTTAGCTTATGCATATATAGTAGAATGGAATTAGGTTAAATCTTGGGCAAAAGATCCATGGAATTATGATTTGTATATTTGATTTTCAATCATATCTTTTTGCATCTTTTTGATTGAGAAAACTTGCCAAACATGGAGATTTTTGTCTCTTTGATTGATGCACGAAATTTCCAGCACATATTGGTCATATTTGCTTCATGAAAAGATTGCAAAACCATATCTTGATATTTTCCTACAATTAAATGAATTAAATGAATTAATATTGATTAAAAATTCAATTAATTAATAAAAAATAAGAAAATAATTCAATTTAAACTCAATGGGTCGTGCGTAAGCCTTGGATAAAGTTTCAAGAAGAAATTTGAGGCCCATTAGCAAAAACATGGTGTTTTGAGCAAAGTTGACTTTTGCAAATTCACAAAAATTTCCCAACTTCTCCAATGCATATCTTGCTCAATTTTGATCATATGAACATGTTCTTGGACATTTTGGAAAGGTATTGAAGTCCTATAACCAATGCATTTGGTCCCATGTCATTTGGATTTACCAATCTCAAGTTATGGTCTTTGACTTAAAGTGCATTTTTGTTGACTTTTGAAATTGACCTATAATGTAGAAATTGATAACTTTTTATGAGAGCATTTCTTGGACTTGGAATGTGAAGATGAGTTGTAGGAAATGCCATCCCATTCAAAATGAGCATTGGATGGGATTTTTCTGATGAACCATGAAAAAGTTATGCCTTGGTCAAGATACAGTTGACTTTTCTACTGTCCAAAAATAGTAACTTTTGCATCTTTGATGATTTTTGAGTCATGCTTGTTGAATCATGATCAAGACTTGATCAAATGATGATTGTGGACTCAAAATAATATGTTGACCAAAATTTTTGACTTTTGACTGTGCAATGACCATTTTGCCCCTGCAGTTGATTTTGAACCAAATGGAGCTTTTGACTGTGCAATTTGGCATGGTGAATCTTGAAACTTGACATATAGGTGTTTGACAATGTATATAGGCCTATGAGACTTGATTGAGCCATTGAAAACCTCAAATTCCATGAAAGAACCAAAACCCTAATTTTGACTGGCTTAGGAGGCATTTGAACTGTGCAATCCTTGAGGGAACTTGAACCATTTGGAGACGATTCTTGATAAACCTTGAAGAATATGAGAGGGCAAATTTTGGGGTACAACAGTTGCCCCTGTTCAATCTTCTTAGACCTGAGGATGTAGATTGGCTTGCGTGCCTTTCGTGATCCGAAGGTGAAAGATGATTGAACACTAAAGTGCCCAGAAATTTGCACTCGCATAGTAGAATATCAGCAATGTGATGTCGGGAATGGGCTTACAGATGCCATTTGGAGATATGATGGATAGGAGGATGGGCTTATAGATGCCATCTGGAGATGTGATAGAACCTTGTCGGGAATGGGCTTATAGATGCCATTTGGAAGTGTAATGGATAGTTGTGGAGATGGGCTTAAAGATGCCATCCAGGGGTGTCAATCGTGTAAGAGATTCCTTAGCGAGAACTTGCATACTTGAGAAAGGAAGATGGTTTCCTGGCCTGTTACAGGGGTTGATCTTCAAACTCTTCATGCAGATATGCCCTGGCTAGATACAGGTGTCGAATCTACAATCAATCGCTCACAGATATGCCCTAGCTAGATACAGGTATCGAATCTGGAACTTCAAACTCTTCATGCAGATATGCCCTGGCTAGATACAGGTATCGAATATACAATCAATCACTCACAGATATGCCCTGGCTAGATACAGGTATCGAATCTGGAACTTCAAACTCTTCATGCAGATATGCCCTGGCTAGATACAGGTATCGAATCTACAATCAATCGCTCACAGATATGCCCTGGCTAGATACAGGTATCGAATCTAGAACTTCAAACTCTTCATGCAGATATGCCCTGGCTAGATACAGATATCGAATCTACAATCAATCGCTCACAGATATGCCCTGGCTAGATACAGGTATCGAATATGGAATTAGTTGCCCACAGATATGCCCTGGCAAGATACAGGTATCGAATCTGGAACTTCAAAAGGTTGATCGAGATAGCTTTCCTGGATGGATACATACGTAGACCTCTGACCTGAGAATGAAGGATAATTTCCTGGCCTGTTACAGGTGTTGATCTTCAAACTCTTCATGCAGATATGCCCTGGCTAGATAAAGGTATCGAATCTACAATCAATCGCTCACAGATATACCCTGGCTAGATACAGGTATCAAATCTGGAACTTCAAACTCTTCATGCAGATATGCCCTGGCTAGATACAGGAATCGAATCTATAATCAATCGCTCACAGATATGCCCTAGCTAGATACAGGTATCGAATCTGGAACTTCAAACTCTTCATGCAGATATGCCCTGGCTAGATACAGGTATCGAATCTACAATCAATCGCTCACCGATATGCCCTGGCTAGATACAGGTATCGAATCTGGAACTTCAAACTCTTCATGCAGATATGCCCTGGATAGATACAGGTATCGAATCTACAATTAATCGCTCACAGATATGCCCTGGCTAGATACAGGTATCAAATCTGGAACTTCAAACTCTTCATGCAGATATGCCCTGGCTAGATACAAGTATCGAATCTACAATCAATCGCTCACAGATATGCCCTGGCTAGATACAGGTATCGAATCTGGAACTTCAAACTCTTCATGCAGATATGCCCTGGCTAGATACAGGTATCGAATCTATAATCAATCGCTCACAGATATGCCCTGGCTAGATACAGGTATCGAATCTGGAACTTCAAACTCTTCATGCAGATATGCCCTGGCTAGATACAGGTATCGAATCTACAATCAATCGCTCACAGATATGCCCTGGCTAGATATAGGTATCGAATCTTGAATTAGTCGCCCACAGATATGCCCTGGCTAGATACAGGTATCGAATTTGGAACTTCAAAAGGTTGATCGAGATAACTTTCCTGACTGGATACAAGCGTAGACCTCTAATCATTCGCTTACAGATATGCTCTGGCTAGATATAGGTATCGAATCCACAAACAAACGCTCACAGATATGCCCTGGCTAGATACAGGTATCGAATCTAGAACTTCAACAATTGATGGTAACATCTTTTGATTGACCTTTTCCTGAAAAGGCAAAACATTAGTTGTATGCAATGTCATGATGTATGAAATGCATGATGTCATGATGTTCTCAAAAATAAATGAGATCGTGTCGTATGCACTTTATCATGTATGTAAGCAGGATGTATGGAATGTGAAATGTAAATGAATGTATTTTCGACTAGGAAAATAAATCCTTGACGAATGCCGGGAGCTTGTTGAATCCTGGGATGATGTTTGAAGAGTAGAGTTCTTCGTTTCCGCTGGGGATGATGATTGCAAGAATAAACCGGTAGGAGAAGATGACTCCGTTGGGGAATAAACTTGGTGAAGAGATTACTCTACGGGGAACTACTCTGTGGGAAGAGATACTTTGCTGAGATTTTGATGATAACTCCGCTGGGGAATCCTGTTGATAAGTTTTGTTGGGGAATTTTGATGAACTCCGTTGGGGATAGGAAGAACTTCGCCGAGGACGATCTTTCTGTGGTAATTAGCTGAGGATAACCCAGTTAGACCCTGGTGGGGAATAACCTTCTGAATAAAGCCGGGGACGCATTCGTACTCTACGGGGAATAAGCTTCCAGAATCTACTGGGGATAAGCTTCCAGAATCTACTGGGGATAAGCTTCCAGAATCTAATAGGGTTAAGCTTCTAGAATCTACTGGGGAGATTGATTCAACTCTCCTGGGGAAACTTTTGAACTGTACTGGGGAAGTGGCTCCACTGGGGTGTCTGGTATTCTGTCGGGGAACAATCTTAGATTAAGACTGCCGGGGATGCTTGTAGAGGAATATTTGTATACTCCGCTGGGGAATATTGAGATTTTCTGGGGATATCCAACTTCCTTAAGGCTGACAGTAGACTAACTCTGCTTGGGGAGAGTGTTGCTGACTTGCTAGGGATACTGTGCCTTTTCAGGGCTGATGGGAGACCAACTCTGCTTGAGGAGAGTATTGTTGAATCTTGTCTTACTCGCGGGGAGTGAAGGTATCCTGATCATATTCTTCAGCTGAATCGACCATTGTACCTGGTAGGATAGAGCAGCTTGTACAGTTCGGACAATTCTTATTTCCCCAGCTTCTGCGGGAGAAGGTACCTGTGGAGGTGCTTGATGACTGTCGATAGCTAAATCTTCTTCTGGTAGGTAAGTGACGAGATGACGGGACATAGTCGTACGCTTTAGATCCCTAACTTTTGCCTGGACCGCCCTTTCGGGTTTTCAGTCCACCGGGATACCCATTTTTGCCCAAGCCGCCTTTTCAGGTTTTCGACTTACCGGGTGTACAGATTTTTTCATTTTTTGTCCCTTATTTTTGCCCGAACCCTTTTGGTTCGCCAGGAAGCCCTTATTTTTGCCTAGGCCAGTCGACCTAGCGGGTCTTTGATTGTGCATAGTATTTTTTTTGACTATGTCCATGCTCTCAGGATGTAAGGAGTTGTCACTGTCAGTAGTGTTGTATTGCCATACTACCAGAAGATCTTCGTTTGATCATGCAAGATTTGTTGCTGGAATTCATGTCCAATGCCCCAAGTGATTCAGATGGAGATCTGCCTCTGGCTATTTGGCATTTTGAGAGATCCCTTGAATCTTGACTTAACTGCCCCAGATGATGGACAATGATCATGCCGTGCCCCTTGATTGGAAGTGTTTTTCCACTTGAGGTGACCCTTGAGAAGATTTTTGTTCACTAGATATTCATCGTGCGAATTTCTCTGCTGTTTGAACAAATAGTCATATGCAAACAATGTTATTTTAAGAATGCAAAGCTTATGTCTGTCTTGAAAATTTTTGAAAATGCAGTTTTTAATAAAACAAGTGATTTTTTTTTGTAAAATGTGATGTCAACTCAGGATTTTACAGCGAGCCCTACAGGAGTCAGGATACCTTTGTAACAGTATGCTTTCGAACTAACCCATGCTTCAGCTAGGACTTTTAAGGGTTATAACGTGGCCTGGTTCACAGTTTAAGAAACAAAGGATAAAGGCTCAAATTTTATTTGTACCCACCCGTTCTTCGTGATGTTCTTCGATCCTAAACTCAGCTAATCGTGCGTTAGACCTTGTTGAGTCTTTGCTCTGATATTCCGGTGATGGTTCGGATATTGAAAGTTTATTTTGAATAGGCAGTCATTTCTTTTTTGGTTGAGGGTTTGCAGGACCTCTTTCTTTTTTTGATTTTGTTATCCCTGTTTTTTTTTGCCTGAACTGTTTCTTTTGTGATTACAGTCAGCGGGATGCCCCAGTTTTATAAGTCTCCTTCATAGGTTTTGACTTAGTGGGCTTTTATTTCTGAGAGATAATGACTGCATGTCCTTATGATTATTCGGAACCATCACTGTCTTTTTGTCTCGGAAGGACTTCTTTGATGTCATTCATTGTGCACCTGGATCAACTGAGAAAACTACCCTGCCCCAGGTTATGATTAAGGGTTTTTAATTTTTGCGAAAAGAAAAACTCCAACTTCTTTGGCTCAAAGGGGTTGACGAGGGATTATCTTCCTTATAACTCCAGTGTTTAGGATTTGAAACAATGCCTGTACCTCATCAGCGGGGTTTGTTCAAAAGCATACCGTAAAGATCGTGGTATCGTTTTCGTCATCCTCCCTCAAAAGGCTTAGAATTTTCAATCGAGAGTTGAACATCAAAAAATGAAAGCAGTTTTAAGCATAGTGAACATAATTACTTCAAAACAGACACGTGTAATGAATTAATGAAATAACAACGTTTGACATGAATAAATGTTTGAACAATCAAAGAAAAACACAATATCAAAATTCAAGTGAACAAAAGTTTCTTAGTTTGAAGTAGTCATCTCAGATGGAGAATTCTCAACGGAAGATTTTCATCTCGCCATCCGGCATGAACTCCAGCACCCTTCCGTCAATCAGGTCTTGGATCTTGTTCTTCAGAGACCAACAATCGTCGGTGTCATGTCCCGGACTGCCAGAGTGGTATGCACACCTTTCATCAGGATTATACTTTGTGGAGGTTGTGTTGGGATTCTTGAGAGGGTCCTTTAAAACAACCAGATTGACCTCCAACAAGCGTTTCAGTATGAACGATGATGGTATATCAGTCTCAGAGAAATGTCTTCCAGACGTATTTCGCTTACGCCGATTACCCTGCTGATGCTGGCGAGGTTGATGCTGAGTTTGTGACCCTGAAGCAAGTTGAGGAGCTTTTCTCTTGTCTTCTTGCCCCACAGGTGGTTGAATGATGGCTTGGTCTTCAACCCTAGTCGCCTGCCCCACTCGGTTATTTTGAAGCAGCTTGTTGACGAGGACCCTGAGCTCTTCTTGTCTTTGAGCTAAGTCCTGAATGAGAGTCATCTTCCCCAGCATCTGGGTTCTCATTGTATCTACCTCAGCTTGCAGACGTTTCAACCGTTCGTCCTTATCGTCTCCAGGACTGTTCCTGACCAAAGTCCCCATGAGGAGTGTTCTCAGCTCTTCCTGCCCCTTGGATAGATTTAGGAGGATTTCCCCGAACTGAGTCTCTTGAGTAGGGAACTCCTGGTTGTTTTGTTGGAAAGCCATTGCTGAAATAAACAGCGAAGAAGGTAAGTGACCTGTAACAAGGGTACCTGTTATGCAATGATGTATATGATATATGTATGCAATGTTTTCAAGGATCTCGTGGGGTAAACAAGAAAATTGTTAGAATTTGAATTTTGTAGCTTGATTGAAGGAACTTCATGTTGTTGAGAGTCCTTCTTCAAGAGTCAAAGCTCACCATATCCAGTGGGTCATAGCCCCTGACTCAAGTCATCATGTTTTGATCTCCAAACCACCTTGGCTAGAGGAAAATAAATCCCCTTTGCCCCTTGCTAGACAGTTGGTTCATCATGACTTGCATCACAAGCCCTTGAGATCCTTGAAATGGTTAAGGAAATGCTATGGTATGATGTTATGATGCGTATGATGTTATGTACGTGGATGCAAAAGTGTGAGGTGTAAGTAAGCCCTGTAAGGAGTCCAGATTAAGGACTGTAAATAAAACCTGCAAGGAACTCATGTGTCAGATAACAAGAATGTGCAAGTAGTTCAAGTTTGAAAGCACACAAGTCACACCAGACAGCCCTTAGAGTTTAGGCCAGCATGAGGTCTAGGTACTACCCTCTTTCAGTTTCAGTTGGTTAAGACCTGTCCTATTGATAGTAATCGGGTTCTAGAGGATCTCAATATCACTGACTACCCTCAATCGGTCATAACTCCAGCGTCGCAATCTTTTCTTGCAGCCAGAACCATCGCGAGAGTTTAGCCTCAATGAGTGTAGCATACTGCTACTGTTCTATGGCCAAGTTGGGTCGATTTAGGGTTCTAAGGTCGGTTGGTGCTTAATGACTCCTCAGAAGACCCATATTCTCCTCGTTGCAACACAAGGGATATCGGTACAGACCAAGGTGTCACACCAACGTAGCCACTGCTTCACCTGTGTCGGTCTACGCCAGACAGGTCCCTCACAGCTTATGCTACCTAAAGGGTATTCCCTAGATCCGGGTTAGGATCTATGAAACTCCGAGACAAGCCCACAAATTTTAAAGCAAACAAAGCAAGCAATTGAAAACAAGAGTGGTCTAATCCTAAGGTACACGTCACTTATAAATGTCCCCAGCAGAGTAGTTCTGTGGTCAGTGGAAATAGAACTGACTGTTTTGGAATGCTGGTTCGTGAAATGTCGCGGTAAGCAAGAGTCGCCGCCGTCTTTTATGTTCTCCAACATGGAAAGGACAAAAGCACAGCAAAATTCCTTTTCGAGATGTTTCTCGGTTCGGGAGGTAGATTTATAGAAAGGGAAGGTGTTAGCACCCTTTCTATCCGTGGTTATCCACGGGCTCTTAGGTACTTGCTCACTATGTTTTCAAAAATTGTTTGCTTTTCAAGTGTTTGTGGGTTTTGAAAAAGTTTGTTTTGAAAACTTCTAGGTAACTCTTGTATCAGTCCTCAAGAGTGTATGAAGTGTTTGTTTGAAAACTTTTTGAAAGTGTAGGTGCGAAAAGTTTGTTTTGTTTTTGAAAGAGCAAGTACCCAGGAGAAATCTACCTACTCTAAGGAATTAGGCTGTGTAAGAGTCCTTTAGACAGTACTATCCCACTATCGAGAAGTAGGTAGCACCGTCGTTGGAGTTATTCGGGTCAATTCGATTATAGGGACATGTGTGGTCACCAAAGTAATAGTAGGACGCCTTAGCGGTAACCCTAATGTCCTAGATCCTTTTTTATCCGAGGCAACCGTTTCGAGGCAACTGGATCTTTAGACAGGAGGGCGACCTCTAAAACACCCTATACTTAATGACCACCTCGAGGCAACCAAGTGAGGCGTACCCTAGGAGTGGCATGTGCACGTGTGTCAGGATTCATTTATATTATCTTTGAGCATGCATCATTGTGAGCTACGGGTTGATTTTATTTTTCATACAAGTCTTGTCATGCATAATTAACAATTAATAATTGTGCAGAAAATAAAGTGCGGAAAGTAAATCTACGCTATTACAAGGCGTCGGGTATTTACATCGCCAAAAACATAACCCTTGAAAATAAAATGCGAGAAAATGAAGAAAGCGATAAAAATCTTAATTATCTATTACATTCTCGGAGCAGATACATAAATATAATCAAAATAATGAATTGAAATAAATATGCGCACGAAAGAATTGAATCGGGACGTCCTTAGGGTTTTGACCCTTTTTGAGAAAAGAAAGAAATTTGGTCCTTTTTTGCATTTAATTAAAATTAAGCCTAATAACTAATTAATTAATTTAAAAGAAAAAGTATTTTTGTGTTTTTTATGTTTTAATGAAAATAAAATAAAAAGGAATTAAAATTATCAAAACCCTAATTCTAGGCTAATTTTATTTATTATGAAAAAGATTAAAGTTAACCTAATTTACAACTAAATTAATCAATTACATTTATTTAAAATAATAATTAATAGTGAAAATAATAATATAAATAAAAATATTTACATTTTAATTTTCTGAATTTTGTTATGAAAATAATAATTTATGAGTTAAATTAAATAATAATAATAATAGTTATAATAATTAAATAGCAATTAAAATATAAAAGAAAAAAGAATAATAGAACCAGGGGGGTGCTGGGCCCAGATGGAGGTGAATTCTGGAATTGTGAAGCCCATTTATCTCAGGCCTTTTGACTTTCCAGAATTAGTTGCGTGTTCATTGACTAGGTAGTACCATAGTCTTCCATCTTTGGCCCTTGGATTGTTGCTTGTAAACACCTGGCGCCTGGATGGTTGAGATGTATGGTGGAATTCATTTGGACATCTACATGAAATCACGTTAAGAAAAATATGAACAATTATTTTGGGGGACTGGGATTCGAACCCAGGTCCTAAAGCTCATTGGGCGTTTGGCCAACCACTCTACCACGCTGCATCAACTGTTAGTGGAATAATAAGCAAATAATATATTCACAAATTAATCCATACGCTGTAGTCATAAAAACGCGCGCCACCTTTTTTGAATGGACCAATAATACATCACCAGCTCATCGTCTTCTTCGTTTTCCTGTAAAAAAGACAAAGAGATAGCGGGGGTTTTTAACCCCCACAATATAGAACGAGGAATAATAGCGAATAGGCCTAGGATTAACATAAATTGTTCGCGAGGGTTCCACTAGATTCGTCTGAATGCAACGAGTTCAGTCATGGGCATCATGAGGCTTGATTTTTCCTATACTGAAAAGCCCTAATCTGGAAACTTGGAAACCCTAGAATTCATCAATGGCAATTTCTGTTTCAGGGCGTTTCAATGCAATTAACCTATGCCAAAAGCTTTGTACAGTCCCTATGATCACAAAACAATCAACAAAACATGTTAATGATGCATGAATTAAAGTATGCGATTATGAAAAAAACTCCAAACCGTGAAACTGTTATCCTTGGATTCTTTGAGCTTTAGCGTGTGGTTTTGATTCCTACACGTTCCTGGGAGTGCTAGCAATGTATTAGAATCCTCAAATTGCTTTGAAAGGGCCTGGAACCTGGAAAACAGTTTTGGCTCTTTCTTGATTTTTTTTTTAATATGGTTATGGCTTTGTGCAGCAATTCTCACGTGTAAGGCATTAGGTTTAGCTTATGCATATATAGTAGAATGGAATTAGGTTAAATCTTGGGCAAAAGATCCATGGAATTATGATTTGTATATTTGATTTTCAATCATATCTTTTTGCATCTTTTTGATTGAGAAAACTTGCCAAACATGGAGATTTTTGTCTCTTTGATTGATGCACGAAATTGCCAGCACATATTGGTCATATTTACTTCATGAAAAGATTGCAAAACCATATCTTGATATTTTCCTACAATTAAATGAATTAAATGAATTAATATTGATTAAAAATTCAATTAATTAATAAAAAATAAGAAAATAATTCAATTTAATCTCAATGGGTCGTGCATAAGCCTTGGATAAAGTTTCAAGAAGAAATTTGAGGCCCATTAGCAAAAACATGGTGTTTTGAGCAAAGTTGACTTTTGCAAATTCACAAAACATTTCCAACTTCTCCAATGCATATCTTGCTCAATTTTGATCATATGAACATGTTCTTTGACATTTTGGAAAGGTATTGAAGTCCTCTAACCAATGCCTTTGGTCCCATGTAATTTGGATTTACCAATCTCAAGTTATGTTCTTTGACTTAAAGTGCATTTTTGTTGACTTTTGAAATTGACCTATAATGTAGAAATTGATAACTTTTTATGAGAGCATTTCTTGGGCTTGGAATGTGAAGATGAGTTGTAGGAAATGCCATCCCATTCAAAATGAGCATTGTATGGGATTTTTCTGATGAACCATGAAAAAGTTATGCCTTGGTCAAGATACAATTGACTTTTCTACTGTCCAAAAATAGTAACTTTTGCATCTTTGATGATTTTTGAGCCATGCTTGTGGAATCATGATCAATACTTGATCAAATGATGATTGTGGATTCAAAATAATATGTTGACCAAAATTTTTGACTTTTGACTGTGCAATGACCATTTTGCCCCTACAGTTGACTGTGAACCAAATGGAGCTTTTGACTGTGCAATTTGGCATGGTGAATCTTGAAACTTGACATATAGGTGTTTGACAATGTATATAGGCCTATGAGACTTGATTGAGCCATTGAAAACCTCAAATTCCATGAAAGAACCAAAACCCTAATTTTGACTGGCTTAGGAGGCATTTAAACTGTGCAATCCTTGAGGGAACTTGAACCATTTGGAGATGATTCTTGATAAACCTTGAAGAATATGGGAGGGAAAATTTTGGGGTACAACATTGTCCATAGCAATTTCGCTGGCCCAATTACTGAAGGTCCAATTGACTTTTCTGATTCAGTGCCTTGGTGTTGACCTGGTCCATGGTATGCTTGCAATATTGGCCACCAGATCTGGCCAACTGGCCATCTAGCACGTTGATTGGTGAGGGAGTATGATGGTCCCTTGGCATGCACGCACACCAGATTACCTGAAAGAATTAAGAAAAATAGAAAATGTTGGAGGCAGGGGTCGAACCCCTGACCTCCAGCCTTCAACGCCTTGAAAGTCCCCCTTGTAGCCACTACACCATTTGTTTATTTTTGTTAACATAACACGAATAAATGATAATATAATAAAACAAAAATTAATGGCCAGAAACAAAAAAACGCGCGCTTGTATTTGAATGGTCATATGGGAGGATGACACGACTACTTCTTCTACCTCTCTCTATGGCCAAAAATCAAAGCACATATACCAACGGACAAAGGTTCGTCGCTATAGGCTTGTCCATCTTCAAAATCTTGCACATGCCATAAAAATGGACTCTAAAAGCATGGTTGAATTCGTCTCAACCTACTGATCACAACCATAGCCATTATGTAGGCTAATTGCACCTGAAAATAAAAGCCCCAAAAAACTCCACGAAACCCTAATCATGGTGAATCACAGTATAGGTTATGTAAATGAAATTGGCTAATGTAAAAAAGCTTGCAAATGGCATGGTGATCACAAATATGCAATTATTTTATACAATGGATGCAAGAATGAGGATTTTCGATTTCAAGAATATAGTGAATCCGTGGATGACTTACAACGCACTGAGAGGTCTGAAAACTCGTGATCCTGGTTGATTTTGCTTGTGGAGATGGCCAGGAAGAGATTGAGACAATTGCCAAGCCTTGAAATTGCCTCTAGGACTGATTTTGAAGTCACACTTTTTCTTGATTTTTTCCAATTCTGTTTGTGCTTTCTATCTGATCTCCCACCCTTATTTCTGTATGTCTCGCTCCTTATGTAATGCACAATGTATTAGGGTAAAAAATTCTGTCCAAATCTTCCTCCATTGATGATTTTGATATTTGATTTTATCCTCCATTAAAGCTTTCCAAAATTGGCTCATTTGCAATCTTTTTGTACCCACATGGCTTGATACCAGTTTGGAAGGATGCTAGCTGTGTAACAAGACCTGAAATGATCACAAGATCTTTAGTTTTCAATGTTTTTTATTTTATTTGATTTATTTTGATTTAATTCAAATTAAATCAAATAAAAATCAAAATAATTAATAAAAATATGATATGGACACATGGGCAAGGCTAGAGCACGTGGGCAATAATGCAAACTCAAAACAAGTGAAAAAGAATGGGCCCATTTGGCAAAATTTGATGTTTTTGGGATAGTTGACTTTTGGCAATTTTGCAAAAAAGTCCAACTTCAACAATGCATAACTTCCTCAATTTTGAACTTTTGGAGGTGTTCTTGGACTTTTTAGAAATCTTGAGATGTCCTATAACCATCCCTTTTGGTCTCATCTCAATTTGATATTCCATGCTCAAGTTAGAATCTTTGACAAAAAAGGTGTTTTTGTTGACTTTCAAAAATGACCTATAATGTCAAAATTCATAACTTCTTGTGAGTGCATATTTTGATCTTGGGGTATGAAGATTGATTGTAGGGAATTGCATCCTATTCAAAATAAGCTTTGGATGGGTCATTTATCATAAATTATGAGAAAGTTATGCTTGTTCAAAGTTGGGTTGACTTTTCCTACAAAACCCTAATTTAGCAACTTTTGAATCTTGATGAATTTTGAGCAATCCTTGATGAATCATGATCAAACTTTGATAAAATGATGAAATATACTTCAAAATGAGAATGTTGACAAAAAATCTTGAAGTTTGACTGTATTTGGGGCACATTTGACTTTTTCCCTAGCACAGTCGATTTTTGGACCTTTTGAGCAATTGAATGAGCAAAATTCCTCTGCAAGGCCTGAAACTTGACATGGATGATCTTGAGAACGTATTAGGACATTGGTGAGAACTTGGGGTCACTTGGACTCAAGAATCTTGATGCAACACAAAACCCTAATTTGAGTAGACTGCCTTAGGAGAGAGCTTGTCTGGCCAACCCTTGGACTACTTTGAGCAATTTGGAGATCTTTCCTGCAATGTTTTGAGAAATATGGGAGGGAAAATTTTGGGGTACAACAGCTTCCCCTGTTTAATCTTATTAAACCTGAGGATGTAGATTGGCTTTCGTGCCTTTCGTGATCCGAAGGTGGAAGAGGATTGAACACTAGAGTGCCCATAAATTTGCACTCGCATGAAGTGGTAGTTGCTTTGTGATGTCGGGAATGGGCTTACAGATGCCGTTTGGAGAAGTGTCGATCGCATAAGAGATTCCTTAGCGAGAGCTTGCATACCTGCTGTTGAGGAAGATTCCTCTAGGGAAGTCTGATCTTTGTTGAGGGAAAGGAACTTGTCAGTAATTCAACTGAGGTGTCGAGATTTAGGAACTTGCCCGTAATTCAACTGAGGTGTCGAGATTTAGGAACTTGCCCGTAATTCAACTGAGGTGTCGAGATTTAGGAACTTGTCCGTAATTCAACTAGGGAGAAACATCTTCGTCGAGATTTAAGAACTCGCCCGTAATTCAACTGAGAAAACTTCTCTGCTGAGATTTAGGAGCTTGTCTGTAATTCAACGGAGGAACACTTTTATCGAGATTTAGGAACTCATTTGTACTTCAACTTAGAAAACATCTCTGCTGAGTTTTAAGAACTCATTCGTAATTCAACTGGAGGGAAACATCTTCGTCGAGATATAAGAATTTGCCCGTAATTCAACTGAGAAAACTTTTCTGCTGAGATTTAGGAACCTATCTGTAATTCAACTCAGGTGTCGAGATTTAGGAACTTGCCCGTAATTCAACTGAGGTGTCGAGATTTAGGAACTTTCCTGTGCTTCAACTGAGAAAACATCTCTGCTGAGTTTTAAGAACCCGTCCATAATTCAACTGGAGGAAAAAGCTTCATAACTTTGAATTTTGTGAGAATTTAACCGCATCCTTCCTGAAAGATAAAGGTTAGTTGTATGTAATGCATGATATGTATCAAGCAAATGATGTTCTCAAAATAAATGAGATTGTGTCGTATGATACGCATATGCATGTGTCATGATGTATGGAAATGTAATGTTTTTAGCTGGGGAAAATAGATTCTGGATATCTGCTGGAGAAAAGAGTTGAATTCTTCGCTTCCGTTGGGGAGAGCGAATGAAGATGATCGTGAGAATAAACCTGCAGAAGAGGATAACTCCGCTGGGGAATAAACTGATGGGGAGATTACTTTGTGGGGAAGAGATGCTCTACTGAGAATTCCACTGATAAATCCAGCTGGGGATGAAATTACTGTTGTTGGTGATATTGAATCCTGTTGGGGATTGAATTTCTATTTGTGAAAGGAATGAACTCTGTTGGGGATGATCTTTCAGTTGTGACTTCACTGGAGATAACTTTTTAGGCTCTACTGGGGACAATCTTCCAGAGTCTACTGGGGATGATTCTCCAAACTTCACTAGGGAAACTTTTTCAAACTGCGCTGGGGAAACTTTCCAAACTCCACTGGGGATATTTTATATTCCGCCGGGGATGATAAGACTTTTCAGTGCTGATGATAGATAAACTCTGCTTGGGGAGAATACTACTGATTCATTCACAGTTGCGAGTCTCAACTGGGGAGAGCTAACATTATTGCCTTTTCTTACTCTGCGGGGAGTGAAAGTATTTCAGCCCTATTCTTCAGCTGAATTTATCCTTGTACCTGGTGGACATAGAAACTGTAAAGCTCGGACAATTATTATTGCCCCTGTTTCTGATATTACGAGTAATCGTCTTTTGTTTCGCATGTAGATATTCATGAGCAGCGATTAATGTCAAATGCATATATAAAAAATGAACATTGGACGTTCTTTGCAAAACAAAACAGGTAAAGGAAAAACAGTTGAAATTTCTTTGAAAATGAATTGTATTGATTTTGAAGTTTGGCCTGTAAATAGGCGTTTTTGTACAAGAGGCTGACGTCCTAGTAAGAGAACGCCGCCGAACAAAGAGAATTTATACAATTTGTAATAAACCAAGAAAAACAGCTATGTGAATAATCCCACTGGGTTCCAACTCTGCTATTTCCCTTATGTCCTCGAGCATCTCATCACTTTGCTACTTGGTTGAAGGTAGATCAGATTGATTAGTGCCATCCGAGCTTGATAGTTGATACCGAAGTCTGGTTGCAAGGTGATCCAATGAGGCATAGTGTTGTGCTTTGATCCCTAATTTTTGCCTGGACTGCCCTTTCGGGTTTTCAGTCCACCGGGATACCCTTTTTTGCCCAAGCCGCCTTTTCAGGTTTTCGACTTGCCGGGTGTACAGTTTTTCATTTTCATCCCTTATTTTTGCCCAAACCCTTTTGGTCCGCCGGGAAGCCCTTATTTTTTCCTAGGCCAGTCAACCTAGAGGGTCTTTGATTATGCGTAGTATCTTTTCACTATGTATGCATTGACGGGGTGAGGAAGGTCGTCACCATCCATGGTGGTTAGAATCATAGCTCCTCTTGAGAAAATGTTCTTAACCACAAATGGCCCTTCGTAGGTAGGGGTCCATTTTCCCCTGGGATCACCTTGTGGCAGAATGATGCGCTTGATAACCAGGTCCCCAACTTGATACTCTTGTCGTCTAACTTTCTTGTTAAATGCCTTGATCATCCGTTTTTGATACGTTTGACCATGACAAATAGCAGTAAGTCTCTTTCCGTTGATTAAATTCAGTTGGTCAAGCCGGGTCTGAATCTAGTCATCTTCGCTTAAACCTGCATCCTTCATAATCCGAAGAGAGGGTATCTGAACTTCAATGGGCAAGACGGCCTCCATGCTATAAACCAAGGAATAGGGTATTGCCCCTGTTGACGTCCACACTGAAGTACGGTACCCATGAAGAGCAAATGGTAACATCTCGTGCCAGTCTTTATATGTCACCGTCATCTTCTGCACAATCTTCTTGATATTTTTATTAGCCGCTTCTACAACCCCGTTCATCTTCGGCCAATAGGGAGAAGAGTTGTGATGCTGTATCTTGAACTACTTGCAGAGCTCGGTGATCATCTTATTGTTGATATTTGTACCATTGTCCGTAATGATCCTCTCTGGTACACCATATCGACAAATCAAATTGTGCTGAATGAACCGTGCCACGACGTTCTTGGTTACGGTAGCAAAGGAAGCTGCTTCAACCCACTTCGTAAAGTAATCAATAGCTACCAAGATGAAACGATGCCCGTTGGATTCCGTAGGTCTGATCTCACCAATCATGTTGATGCCCCACATTGCAAAAGGCCACAGAGCTATCAAGACATTCAGAGGTACTGGAGGTATGTGCACCTTATCAGCATAGACTTGGCACTTATGACAAGTCCGAGAATGCTGATAGCAGTCGGCTTCCATGGTGGACCAATAATATCTTGCCCGAAGGATTTTCTTTGCCATGGTGTGTCCACTGGAATGAGTTCCGAAAGTAACTTCATGTAACTCTATCGTGATCCTTTCTGCTTCGTTCTTATCCACACATCACAGTAAGGTTGAATCATGATTACGCTTGTAAATAATGCCATTAATGATGAAGAACTTCGCTGTGAACCTCCTCAGAAACTTCTTATCATTAACAGATGCACCCTCAGGGTACTCCTGAGCCTCAAGATACCTCTTTACCTCATGAAACCAGGGTTTATCCGCTACCGCTTCAGTCTCAATGTCACAGCAATGTGCAGGTTCGTCCAATCTCTCAATGGTAATATGAGGAGCCTCATTGTCCCATCTGACCTTGAACATAGAAGACATCGTAGCCAGCGCGTCTGCCAATTGATTCTCCTCTCTAGGGAAGTGTTCAAAGGTTATCTCCTCGGAGTGTGGAAGCAACGTCAACACATACTCCTTGTAAGGAATAAGATTTGGGTGTTTCATATCCCACTCGCCTTTGATCTGGCTGATCACGAGAGCCGAATCTCCGAAAACACTTAGAAAATTAATCCTTAGGTCAATAGCTGCTCGAAGACCCATAATGCATGCTTCATACTCCTCCATGTTGTTGGTGAAGTTGAAACATAGTCGGACGGTGAACGGAGTATGAGAGCCTTCAGGAGATATGATCACAGCGCCAATGCCATTACCCAAAGCGTTTGAAGCTCCATCAAAGTACATAGACCATCAGGATCCCTCCTCAGGTCCTTCATCTGGTCCAGGTGTCTCACAGTCGGTCACTAACATAATGTTCTCATCCGGGAATTCGAAGTTCATAGACTGGTAATCATCCACTGCCTGATGTGCCAGATGATCTGCCAGCACAGTTCCCTTGATTGCGTTTTGGGTCGTATATTGGATGTCATACTCAGTCAAGATCATCTGCCATCTTGCTATTCTTCTGGAAAAGGCAGGCTTTTCAAAGATATACTTGATAAGATCCACTTTGATATCAATAGAGTAGTGTGAGTCAGCATATACTGTCTCAGCCAGAGAGCATCCCATGCCAAAGCGCAACAAGTTTTCTCAAGCAACGAGTATCAGGTCTCGCAGTCGGTAAACTTTTTGCTAAGGTAATAAATAGCATGCTCTTTTCGGCCAGACTCGTCATGCTGCCCCAGCACGCACCCCATTGAATTATCGAGTATTGTCAAGTATAAGATCAAAGGTCTCCCTTCAACTGGAGGCATCAGAATAGGAGGCTTGTGGAGATATTCTTTGATCCTTTAGAAAGTGGCCTAACATTCATCATTCCATCTTACCACTTGATCTTTCTTTAGTAGTTTGAAGATTGGATCACAAGTAGCAGTTAAGTGTGAGATGAATCGGGAAATATAGTTCAGACGTCCCAAAAAGCCTCTGACTTCTTTTTCTGTTTGGGGAGATGGCATTTCTTGTATAGCCTTCTGTTGTACCCCAAAATTTTCCCTCCCATATTCTTCAAGATTTGTCAAGCATCATCTCAATTTGCTCAAGTCTACTCAAGGGTTGCACAGTCCAAATGCCTCCTAAGGCAGTCAAAATTAGGGTTTTGCTTCTCTCAAGGAATCTGAGGTTTTCAGTGGTCTAATCAAGTCCCATATGCCTATATACATTGTCAAGCATCTACATGCCAACTTTCAAGACTCACAATGACAAATTGCACAGTCAAAAGCCCTATTTGGTTCACAATCAACTGCAGGGGTAAAATGGTCATTTTACAGTCAAAAGTCAAAAAATTTGGTCAACATCTTATTTTGAAGCCACAATCATCATTTGATCAAGTCTTGATCATGATTCCACAAGCATGGCTCAAAAATCATCAAAGATGCAAAAGTTGCCATTTTTGGACAGCTGAAAAGTCAACTGTAACTTGACCAGGGCATAACTTTTGCATGGTTCATCAGAAAAATCCCATCCAATGCTCATTTTGAATGGGATGACATTTCCTACAACTCATCTTCACATTCCAAGTCCAAGAAATGCTCTCACAAAAAGTTATCAATTTCTACATTATAGGTCAATTTCAAAAGTCAACAAAAAGGCATTTTAAGTCAAAGACCATAACTTGCGATTGGTAAATCCAAATGACATGGGACCAATGGCATTGGTTAGAGAACTTCAAGACCTTTCCAAAATGTCCAAGAACATGTTCATATGATCAAAATTGAGCAAGATATGCATTGGAGAAGTTGGGAAATTTTCATGAATGTGCAAAAGTCAACTATCCTTAAAACTTCAATTTTTGACAAAAGGGCCCACTTTCTTCCACTTGATTCAGCCTTGTCATGCCACACACGTGTCCCATGATTAATTTCAAGATCAAACATTTATTTTTCTATTTTATTTAATTTTTATTGATTTAATTCATTTTAAATCAATAATAATTCAAATAAAATCTAAAAAATCAATGGAATAGCATCTTTTGGTTTGAATAGCTTTTATATGTCATATGCCAGCTACCAAATTCGTGCCAAGCCTTTTTGTGCATAAAATCCAAGATTTGAACCAAAAATGGAAAGTTCTTCAATGGTGATCAACAAAATCTCAAAACATCAATACAATGGATCCTTGGCCCAAACTTTGACCTAATTCTATTCCCATATATGCAAGCAAGTGAACCTTAATGCCATTCACGTGGAAAAGCTGCTGTAAGAGCCATAACCAATATTGAAAAGTCAAGAAAAAAGCCAAAACTGTTTTTCATATTTCAGACCAATTCAAAGCCTTAGAGTGATTCAAACATATTGCTGGAAGCTTCAGGGGTGATTTGGAATCAAAACCACGTGCTAACACTCAAGGAATCACCATTCACAGACCTTCGGTTTGTCACTTTTTTCAGAATCATAGCTCTACATTTATGCATCATTAACATGATTTTTTGGTTGTATTGTGTTGCTTGAATCTACAGGGAACTTTTGGCATAAGTTAATTGCCTTGAAACGTCCTGAATCATAAACCACCATGTTCAAATTCTAGGGTTCATAAACCTTCGAATTGGGGACTTCCAGCACAGGAAAAATTAGACCTTCTCACGCATATGGTTGAACTCGTGACATCCAGACGAAGCTAAAACAACCCTCGCGAACAATTTATACTGCACACAGAGTTAATCGTTATTTTTCCTCATGCTGCTTTGTGGGGGTTAAAAACCCCCGTTATCTCTTTGTCTTTTTCACAGGTAAACGAGGAAGGTGATGAGCTGTACGTGTATGACTGGAGGATTCAAAAAGGGCGCGCGCGTTTTATGTTTTCCAGCTTAGCATTTTGTTTTCCAATATAATAATTCCTCTCTATCTAAATAACAATTGAAGCGTGCAGTTGGAATGGTTAAGGGAAACGTGCAAAGTTCCTTGGGACCTGGGTTCGATTCCCAGGTCCCCCATATAATTGTTCATATTTTTTCTAATATATTCTCATGCAGCGTTTTCCAATGATTCCACCATACACCTCAACCATCCAGGCTCCAGGTGTTCACTATCACAGATCCAATGGCCCTGAGGTGCTGACCACCATGCTACCTAGTCAACCATACGCATAGCTGATTCCAGAAGTCAAACGTGGCTTTGTGCTTAATGGGCCAGACTTGCAACTTTCACCTCCTATGGGTCCAACACACCCCCTGGTTTTCTTTCTATTTCTTTTCTTCTTTCTTTTTATTTTCTTTTAATAATTATTATTACTATTAATTAATTAATTCATAAATTATTTTTCACAATAAAATTCAGAAAAATCAAAATGTAAATATTTTTATATTGTTTATTAATTCCACCTTAGTTTATTTTTGTAAATAAAATGCTAACCAATTAATTTAGTATAATTAGGTTTAATTTTGACTATTTTTCATAGTAAATAAATAAATTAGAATTAGGGTTTTTCATTTGACTTTTAATTTCTTTTATTTGAATTTTCATTAAAACATAAAAAACACAAAAATACTTTTTCTTGTAAATATTAATTAATTAGCTATTAGGTTTAATTTTAATTGCAAAAAAGGACAAATTACTTCTTTCTTTTCTCAAAAGGGTCAAAACCCTAAGACGTTCCCGATTTAACTTCTTTCGCACTTTAATTCCTTTTGATCATTATTTATGTATCTGTTCCGGAAATGTAATAGTTAATGAGGGTTTATCGCCTTATTTACTTTTCTCGCATTTATTTTCCAAACGGGTTTTGTCTTTGGCGATGTATAGACCCGCGCCTTGTAATAGCGTAGATTTATCTTTCCGCAATTTATTTTCCGCACTCTTAACTGTTAAAATGCATGAAAGACTTGTATAAAAAATAAAATCAATCTGTAGCTCACAAATGCATGTTCAAAGATAAACATAAACTGAAACGACACACATGCACATGCCACTCTTAGGGTACGCCTCACTGGTTACCTCGACGTGGTCATCAAGTATAGGGTGTCTTAGAGGTCGCCCTCCTGTCTAAAGATCCAGTTGCCTCGAAACGGTCGCCTCGGATAAAAAGGATCTAGGACATTAGGGTTACCGCTAAGGCGTCTTACTATTGCTTTGGTGACCACACATGTCCCTCATAATCGAATTGACCCGAATACCTCCAACGACGGTGCTACCTACTTCTCAATAGTGGGATAGTACTGTCTAAAGGACTCTTACACAGCCTAATTCCTTAGAGTAGGTAGATTTCTCCTGGGTACTTACTCTCAAAAAACAAAAACATCTTTTCGCACCTACACTTTCAAAAAGTTTTCAAACAAATACTTCATACACTCTTGAGGACTGATGCAAGAGTTACCTAGAAGTTTTTCAAACGAAACTTTTTCAAAACCCACATACACTTGAAAAGCAAACAAATTTTGAAAACATAAGAGCAAGTACCTAAGAGCCCGTGGATAACCACGGATAGAAAGGGTGCTAACACCTTCCCTTTCTATAAATCTACCTCCCGAACCGAGAGACATCTCAAAAAAGGAATTTTGTTGTGCTTTTGTCCTTTCCATGTTGGAGAATATAAAAGACGGTGGCGACTCTTGCTTACCGCGACATTTCGCGAACCAGCTTAAAAAACAGTCAGTTCTATTTCCACCGATCACAGAACTGGCGACTCTGCTGAGGACTTTTAATAAGTGAGGTGTACCTTAGGATTAGACCACTCTTATGTTTTCAATTGCATGTCTTGTTTGCTTTTATGTTTATGGGCTTGCATCGGAGTTTCATAGATCCTAACCCGGATCTGGGGAATACCCTTTTAGTAGCATAAGCTGTGAGGGACCTGTCCGGCGTAGACCGACACGGGTGAAGCAGTGGCTACGTTGGTGTGACACCTTGGTCTGTACCGATATCCCTTGTGTTGCAACAAGGAGAATATGGGTCTTCTGAGGAGTCATTAAGCACCAACCGACCTTAGAACTCTAAATTGACCCAACTTGGCCATGGAACAGTAGCAGTATGCTACACTCATTGAGGCTAAAATCTCGCGATGGTTCTGGCCGCAAGAAAAGATTGCGATGCTGGAGTTATGACCGATTGAGGGTAGTCAGTGATATTGAGATCCTCTAGAACCCGATTACTATTTTCTAGGACAGGTCTTAACCAACAAAACTGAAAGAGGGTAGTACCTAAACTTCATGCTGGCCTGAACTCTAAGGGCTGTCTTGTGTGACTTGTGTGCCTTCAAACTTGACTACTTGCATACTTGTTATCTGACACACGGGTTTCTTACAGGTTTTGTTTACAGTCCTTAATCTGGGCTCATAACAGGGTTTACTTACATCACTCCATGCATAGCATAACATCATACCATCATACCATTGCATACATCCTGCATAAGGACTAACCCTTTTCAAGGATCTCAAGGGTCTGTGATGCAGGTCATGATGAACCGACTTTCTAGCAAGGGGCAAAGGGGATTTATTTTCCTCTAGCCAAGGTTGATAACTTGAGTCAGGGGCTATGACCCACTCGATATGGTGAGCTTTGACTCTTGAAGAAGGACTCTCAACAACATGAAGTTCCTTCAATCAAGCTACCGAATTCAAATTCTGACAATTTTCTTGTTTACCCCGCGAGATCCTTGAAAACATTGCATGCATACATACACATCATTGCATAACAGGTACCCTTGTTACAGGTCACTTACCTTCTTCGCTGTTTATTTCAGCAATGGCTTCCCAATCAGACAACCAGGATCTCCGTACTCAAGAGACTCAGTTCAGGGAGATCCTCCTAAATCTATCCAAGGGGCAGGAAGAGCTGAGAACACTCCTCACGGGGACTTTGGTCAGGAACAGTCCAGAAGACAGTAAGGATGAACGGCTGAAACATCTGCAAGCTGAGGTGGATACAATGAGAACCCAGATGCTGGGGCAGATGACTCTCATTCAAGACTTAGCTCAAAGACAAGAAGAGCTCAGGGCTCTCGTCAACCAACTGCTTCGGGATAACCAACTGGGGCAAACATCTAAGGTTGAAGAGCCAGTCATCATTAAATTCCCTTTGAGACAAGAAGACAAGGGAAAAGCTCCTCAACTTGATTCAGGGTCACAAATTCAACGTCAACCTCACCAGCTTCAGCAAGACATTATGAAGCAAGTAGTCAAGGCTGGGGACCAAACCGGTAATCAGCCCCCAAGAAGTCAAAGGTTTGGTTTGATAAATAGACCTCTCCGAGCTGCTACTATTTCACAGGTCCAACAACGACCTCGCCAAGAACAACGGGTTGATCAGAGCAAGCCAGACAAGCCCAGGAGGCAATTCACCTAGCTCAACATGTCGCTGTTTCAAGCTTTACAACGCCTGTTGAGATTGAATCTGATCACATTAAAGGACCCTCCTAAGAATCCCAACACTTCCTCTTCCAGGTATAACCCGAGCGTGAGATGTTCCTACCATTCTGACAGTCCTAGACACGACACCAACGACTGTTGGACTCTGCAGAACAAGATCCAGGACCTGATTGATGAAGGAGCAGTGGAATTCACCCCAGATGGTCAGGTCGAGTTCTTCTACTATCCCTAGACGAGAAGACCTTTTGTTCATTAGAAGTTTCAAGTTGTATTTTTTCTTTGCTTGTTCAAACATTCGTTCATGTCAAACTCTTTTACATTATCAATGCATCGCCTATGTCTGTTTTGAATCAATATATTCGCATTCGCTATATTCAAACTGCTTTCATTTTTTGTGATGTTCAAACTCTCGATTAATAATTATAAGCCTCTTGAGGGAGGATGACGAAAACGATACCACGATCTTTACAGTATGCTTTTGAACAGACCCCGCTGATGAGGTACAAGCATTGTTTCAATTCCTAAACACTGGAGTTATAAGGAAGATAATCCCTCGTCAACCCCTTCGAGCCAAAGAAGTAGGAGTTTTTCTTTTTCACAAAAAAATTAAAACCCTTAATCATAACCTGGGGCAGGGTAGTCTTCTCAGTTGATCCAAGTGCACAACGAATGGTACCAAAGAAGTCCTTACAAAACAAGAGACAGTGATGGTTCCAAATAACCATAAAGACAGGCAGTCATTATCTCTCAGAAAGAAAAGCCCGTTAAGTCAAAACCTATGAAGGAGACTTACAAAACTAGGGCATCCCGCTGACTGTAATCATAAAAGAAACAGTTCAGGCAAAAAAAAAAGGGATAACAAAATCAAAAAAGAAAGAGGTCTTACAAACCCTCAACCAAAAAGAAATGACTGCCTATCCATAACAAATTGTCAATATCCGAACCATTACCAGAATATCAGAGCAAAGACTCAAACAAGGTTTAACGCACGATTAGCTGAGTTTAGGTTCGAAGAACATCACGAAGAGCGGGTGGGTACAAATAAAATTTGAGCCTCTATCCTTTGTTTCTTAAACCGTGAACCAGGCCACGTTACAACCCTTAAAAGTCCTAGCTGAAGCATGGTTTAGTTCGAAAGAATACTGTTACAAAGGTATCCTGACTCCTTAAGGCTTGCGGTAAAATAACGAGTTGACATCACAACTTACAAAAGATTCACTTGTTTTTATGAAAAATGCATTTTCAAAAAAAACTTCAAGACAGACAAAGCTTTGCATTTAAAAAAAAAACATTGTTTGCATATGACTTTTTGTTCAAACAGCAAAGAAATTCGCACGAAGAATATCTAGTGAACAAAAACACTTCCAACCAAGGGGCAGACATGGTCATGGTCCGCCATCTAGGGCAGTCCAGTCAAGATTCAAGGAATCTCTCAAAATTCCAAATAGCCAGGGGCAGATCTCCATCTGAATCAATTGGGGCATTGGACATGAATTCCAGCGACGAATCTTGCATGATCAAACATCTTCTGGTAGTATAGCAACACAACGCTACTAACAGTGACAACTCCCTACTCTCTGAGAACGTGGACATAGTTGGAAAAATACTACGCACAATCAAAGACCCGTTAGGTCGACTGGCCTAGGAAAAAATAAGGGCTTCCCGGCGAACCAAAAAGGTTCGGGAAAAAATAAGGGATGAAAATGAAACATTTGTACACCCGGCAAGTCGAAAACCTGAAAAGGCGGCTTGGGCAAAATGGGTATCCCGGTGGACTGAAAACCCGAAAGGGCGGTCCAGGCAAAAGTTAGGGATTAAAGTGTACGACTATGTCCTGTCATCACGTCACTTGCCTACCAGAAGAAGATTTGTCAATCGGCAGGTATCAAACACCTCACAGGCCTTCCTCTCCCGCAGAAACTGGGGCAATAAGAACGGTCTGAACGATCTAGTTGCTCTGTCCACCAAGGTACCAAGGTAAGTTCAGTTGAAGAACATGACCAAGATACCTTCACTCTCCAGAGTAAGACAAAAATCAGCCATACTCTCCCCAAGTAGAGTTGGTCTCCCGTCAGTCCTAACAAGGCACAGTATCTCCACCAAGTCAGCGATACTCTCCCCAAGCAGAGTTAGCCTACTGTCAGCCCTAAGGA
Source organism: Vicia faba (assembly GCA_948472305.1). Lineage (NCBI taxonomy): Eukaryota > Viridiplantae > Streptophyta > Magnoliopsida > Fabales > Fabaceae > Vicia > Vicia faba. The sequence goes on along the minus strand of OX451740.1, from coordinate 523,673,256 downwards.
AGTTGAATATTCCCAGCAAATATCAATATTCCCCAGCGGAGTATACAGATGTTCCTCAACAAGCATCCCCGGCAGTCTTAATATAAGATTGTTCCCCTGCGGAATACAGACACCCCAGTGGAGCCATTTCCCCAGTACGATCCAAAAGTTTCCCCAGGAGAGTTGAATCAATAGCCCCAGTAGATTATGGAAGCTTATCCCCAGAAGATTCTGGAAGCTTATCACCTACAGAGTACATATGTCTCTCCCCGACTTTATTCAGAAGGTTATTCCCCACTAGAGCTTATAACTGGGTTATCCTCAGCTAATTACCACGGAAACACCGTCCTCGGCGAAGTTCTTCCTATTCCCCAGCGGAGTTCATCAAAATCCCTCAACATAACTTATCAACGGAATCCCCAGCGGAGTTATCATCAAATCTCAGCGAAGTATCTCTCCCCACAGAGTAATCCTCCGCAGAGCAATCTCTCCAACAAGTTTATTCCCCAATGGAGTCATCTTCTCCTACCGGTTTATCCTTGCAATCATCATCCCCAGCGGAAACGAAGAACCCTACTCTTCGACATCAGCCCAGGATTCAACAAACTCCCGGCATTCGTCAAGGATTTATTTTCCCATACGAAAACACATTTCACATTTCATATCTCCTATGTACATACATGATAAAGTGCATACGACACGATCTCATTTATTTTTGAGAACGTCATGACATCATACATCATGACATTGCATACAACTGATGTTTTGCCTTTTCAGGAAAAAGGTCAATAAAAAGATGATTACTATCAACTGTCGCAATTCCAGATTCGATACCTGTATCTAGCCAGGGCATATCTGTGAGTGACTGATTGTAGATTCGATACCTGTATCCAGCCAGGGCATGTCTGCATGAAGAGTTTAGAGATTCGATACCTGTATCCAGCCAGGGCATATCTGTAAACGACTAATTCCGGATTCGATTCCTATATCTAGCCAGGGCATATCTGTGAGTGACTGATTGTAGATTCGATACCTGTATCCAGCCAGGGCATGTCTGCATGAAGAGTTTAGAGATTCGATACCTGTATCCAGCCAGGGCATATCTGTAAATGACTAATTCCGGATTTGATACATGTATCTAGCCAGGGCATATCTGTGAGTGACTGATTGTAGATTCGATACCTGTATCCAGCCAGGGCATGTCTGCATGAAGAGTTTAGAGATTAGATACTTGTATCCAGCCAGGGCATGTCTGCATGAAGAGTTTAGAGATTAGATACCTGTATCCAGCCAGGGCATATCTGTAAACGACTAATTCCGGATTCGATTCCTATATCTAGCCAGGGCATATCTGTGATTGACTGATTGTAGATTCGATACATGTATCCAGCCAGGGCATGTTTGCATGAAGAGTTTAGAGATTCGATACCTGTATCCAGCCAGGGCATATCTGTAAACGACTAATTCCGGATTCGATTCCTGTATCTAGCCACGGCATATCTGTGAGTGACTGATTGTAGATTCGATACCTGTATCCAGTCAGGGCATGTCTTCATGAAGAGTTTAGAGATTCGATACCTGTATCCAGCCAGGGCATATCTGTAGATGACTAATTCCGGATTCGATTCCTGTATCTATCCAGGGCATATCTGTGAGTGACTGATTGTAGATTCGATACCTGTACCCAGCCAGGGCATGTCTGCATGAAGAGTTTAGAGATTCTATACCTGTATCCAGCCAGGGCATGTCTGTAGACGACTAATTCCGGATTCGATTCCTGTATCTAGCCAGGGCATATCTGTGATTGACTGATTGTAGATTCGATACCTGTATCCAGCCAGGGCATATCTGCATGAAGAGTTTAGAGATTCGATACCTGTATCCAGCCAGGGCATATCTGTGAGTGATCGATTGTAGATTCGATACCTGTATCCAGCCAGGGCATATCTGCATGAAGAGTTTAGAGATTCGATACCTGTATCCAGCCAAGGCACGTCTGTAAGCAACCTTTTGAAGTTCCGGATTCGATTCCTGTATCCAGCCAGGGCACATCTGTGAGCAATTGATTGTGGATTCGATACCTGTATCTAGCCAGGGCATATCTACATGAAGAATTTGAAGATCAACACCTGTAACAGGCCAGGAAATTATCTTTCTTTCTCAAGTACGCAAGTTTTCGTTAAGGAATCTCTTACGCGATCGACAATCTCCCGATGGCATCTTTAAGCCCGTCTCCACAACTATCCATTACACTTCCAAATGGCATCTATAAGCCCATTCCCGACAAGGTTCTATCACATCTCCAGATGGCATCTATAATCCCATCCTCCTATCCACCATCTCTCCAAATGGCATCTGTAAGCCCATTCTTGGCATCACATTGCTGATATTCTACTATGCGAGTGCAAATTTCTGGCCATTCTAGTGTTCAATCATCTTCCACCTTCGGATCACGAAAGGCACACCAGCCAATCTACATCCTCAGGTCTAAGAAGATTGAACAGGGGCAACTGTTGTACCCTAAAATTTGCCCTCCCATATTCTTCAAGATTTGTCAAGCATCATCTCAATTTGCTCAAGTCTACTCAAGGGTTGCACAGTCCAAATGCCTCCTAAGGCAGTCAAAATTAGGGTTTTGCTTCTCTCAAGGAATCTGAGGTTTTCAGTGGTCCAATCAAGTCCCATAGGCCTATATACATTGTCAAGCATCTACATGCCAAGTTTCAAGACTCACAATGACAAATTGCACAGTCAAAAGCCCTATTTGGTTCACAATCAACTGCAGGGGTAAAATGGTCATTTTACAATCAAAAGTCAAAAATTTTGGTCAACATCTTATTTTGAAGCCACAATCATCATTTGATCAAGTCTTGATCATGATTCCACAAGCATGGCTCAAAAATCATCAAAGATGCAAAAGTTGCCATTTTTGGATAGTTGAAAAGTCAACTGTAACTTGACCAGGGCATAACTTTTGCATGGTTCATCATAAAAATCCCATCCAATTCTAATTTTGAAGGGGATGACATTTCCAACAACTCATCTTCACATTCCAAGTCCAAGAAATGCTCTCACAAAAAGTTATCAATTTCTACATTATAGGTCAATTTCAAAAGTCAACAAAAAGGCATTTTATGTCAAAGACCATAACTTGAGATTGGTAAATCCAAATGACATGGGACAAAAGGCATTGGTTAGAGGACTTCAAGACCTTTCCAAAATGTCCAAGAACATGTTCATATGATCAAAATTGAGCAAGATATGCATTGGAGAAGTTGGGAAATTTTCATGAATGTGCAAAAGTCAACTATCCTTAAAACTTCAATTTTTGACAAAAGGGCCCACTTTCTTCCACTTGATTCAGCCTTGTCATGCCACACACGTGTCCCATGCTTAATTTCAAGATCAAACATTTATTTTTCTATTTTATTTAATTTTTATTGATTTAATTCATTTTAAATCCATAATAATTCAAATAAAATCTAAAAAATTAATGGAATAGCATCTTTTGGTTTGAATAGCTTTTATATGTCATATGCCAGCTACCAAATTCTTGCCAAGCCTTTTTGTGCATAAAATCCAAGATTTGAACCAAAAATGGAAAGTTCTTCAATGGTGATCAACAAAATCTCAAAACATCAATACAATGGATCCTTGGCCCAAACTTTAACCTAATTCTATTTCCATATATGCAAGCAAGTGAACCCTAATGCCATTCATGTGGAAAAGATGTTGTAAGATCCATAACCAATATTGAAAAGTCAAGAAAAAAGCCAAAACTGTTTTTCATATTTCAGACCAATTCAAAGCCTTAGAGTGATTCAAACATATTGCTGGAAGCTTCAGGGGTGATTTGGAATCAAAACCCTCAAGGAATCACCATTCACAGACCTTCGGTTTGTCACTTTTTTTCAGAATCATAGCTCTACATTTATGCATCATTAACATGATTTTTTGGTTGTATTGTGTTGCTTGAATCTACAGGGAACTTTTGGCATAACTTAATTGCCTTGAAACGTCCTGAATCATAAACCATCATGTTCAAATTCTAGGGTTCATAAACCTTCGAATTGGGGACTTCCAGCACAGGAAAAATTAGACCTTCTCACGCATATGGTTGAACTCGTGACATCCAGACGAAGCTAAAACAACCCTCGCGAACAATTTATACTGCACACAGAGCTAATCGTTATTTTTCCTCATGCTGCTTTGTGGGGGTTAAAAACCCCCGCTATCTCTTTGTCTTTTTCACAGGTAAACGAGGAAGATGATGAGTTGTACGTGTATGACTGGACGATTCAAAAAGGGCGCGCGCGTTTTATGTTTTCCAGCTTAGCATTTTGTTTTCCAATATAATAATTCCTCTCTATGTAAATAACAATTGAAGCATGCAGTTGGAATGGTTAAGGGAAACGTGCAAAGTGCCTTGGGACCTGGGTTCGATTCCCAGGTCCCCCATATAATTGTTCATATTTTTTCTAATATATTCTCATGCAGCGTTTTCCAATGATTCCACCATACAAATCAACCATCCAGGCGCCAGGTGTTCACTATCACAGATCCAATGGCCCTGAGGTGCTGACCACCATGCTACCTAGTCAACCATACGCATAGTTGATTCCAGAAGTCAAACGTGGCTTTGTGCTTAATGGGCCAGACTTGCAACTTTCACCTCTTATGGGTCCAACACACCCCCTGGTTTTCTTTCTATTTCTTTTCTTCTTTTTTTTTTCTTTTAATAATTATTATTACTATTAATTAATTAATTCATAAATTATTTTTCACAATAAAATTCAGAAAAATCAAAATGTAAATATTTTTATATTGTTTATTAATTCCACCTTAGTTTATTTTTGTAAATAAAATGCTAACCAATTAATTTAGTATAATTAGGTTTAATTTTGACTATTTTTCATAATAAATAAATAAATTAGAATTAGGGTTTTTCATTTGACTTTTAATTTCTTTTATTTTTATTTTCATTAAAACATAAAAAACACAAAAATACTTTTTCTTGTAAATATTAATTAATTAGCTATTAGGTTTAACTTTAATTGCAAAAAAGGACAAATTACTTCTTTCTTTTCTCAAAAGGGTCAAAACCCTAAGATGTTCCCAATTTAACTTCTTTCGCACTTTAATTCCTTTTGATCATTATTTATGTATCTGTTCCGGAAATGTAATAGTTAATGAGGGTATATCGCCTTATTTACTTTTCTCGCATTTAATTTCCAAACGGGTTTTGTCTTTGGCGATGTATAGACCCGCGCCTTGTAATAGCGTAGATTTATCTTTCCGCAATTTATTTTCCGCACTCTTAACTGTTAAAATGCATGAAAGACTTGTATGAAAAATAAAATCAATCCGTAGCTCACAAATGCATGTTCAAAGATAAACATAAACTGAAACGACACACATGCACATGCCACTCTTAGGGTACGCCTCACTGGTTGCCTCGACGTGGTCATCAAGTATAGGGTGTCTTAGAGGTCACCCTCCTGTCTAAAGATCCAGTTGCCTCGAAACGGTCGCCTCGGATAAAAAGGATCTAGGACATTAGGGTTACCGCTAAGGCGTCCTACTATTGCTTTGGTGACCACACATGTCCCTCATAATCGAATTGACCCGAATACCTCCAACGACGGTGCTACCTACTTCTCAATAGTGGGATAGTACTGTCTAAAGGACTCTTACACAGCCTAATTCCTTAGAGTAGGTAGATTTCTCCTGGGTACTTGCTCTTTCAAAAAACAAAAACATCTTTTCGCACCTACACTTTCAAAAAGTTTTCAAACAAATACTTCAGACACTCTTGAGGACTGATGCAAGAGTTACCTAGAAGTCTTTCAAACGAAACTTTTTCAAAACCCACATACACTTGAAAAGCAAACAAATTTTGAAAACATAAGAGCAAGTACCTAAGAGCCCGTGGATAACCATGGATAGAAAGGGTGCTAACACCTTCCCTTTCTATAAATCTACCTCCCGAACCGAGAGACATCTCGAAAAAGGAATTTTGCTGTGCTTTTGTCCTTTCCATGTTGGAGAATATAAAAGACGGTGGCGACTCTTGCTTACCGCGACATTTCGCGAAACAGCTTAAAAAACAATCAGTTCTATTTCCACCGATCACACCTTCACCTTTGCAGGATCCACTTGAATACCTTTATCACTTACGACGAAACCCAACAGCTTACCAGATCTCACCCCGAAGGTGCACTTGTTCGCGTTTAACCTCAGCTTGTGCAACTTCAACCTGTCAAATAACTTCTGAAGGTGGTCAAGATGTTCTTCTTCAGTCTGGGATCTTGCAATCATGTCGTCAACGTATACCTCAATCTCATGATGGATCATGTCATGGAACAAAGTGACCATGGCGCGCTGATATGTTGCCCCAATATTCTTCAATCTGAAAGGCATGACTTTGTAGCAAAAGGTACCCCATTGAGTAACAAAGGTTGTCTTCTCCATGTCTTCGGGAGCCATCTTAATCTGATTATAACCGGAGAAACCATCCATGAAGGAGAAAACCTTATGTTGAGCGGTGTTGTCAACCAGAACGTCGATATGAGGCAGAGGGAAATCATCCTTGGGACTCTCACTGTTCAGATCCCTATAGTCAACACACATTCGAACTTTACCATCCTTCTTCGACACATGAACCACGTTGGCAACCCACTGTGGGTAAGAAGTAACTGCTATAAAATCAGCGTCAAACTGCTTCATCACTTCAGCCTTGATTTTCTCAGACATCTCTGGGCGCATTCGGCGAACTTTCTATTTCACTGGGGGACAATCTTCCTTGGTGGGCAGGCGGTGAACCACATTTTCGGTATCCAACCAAGGCATATCTTCATAAGACTAGGCAAAGATCTCAACATGGTCACACCGCATTTGTATCAACCATTGCTTAACACTACGCTCAAGATTTGTATCGATCTTGACCTCTTTCTTGTCTTCCTTTGTACCCAGATTTATTGTTTCCACTGGCTCTTCATGCGGCTGTATGACCCTCTCTTCCTGAAGTAACAGTCTAGCAAGTTCACCAGGAACTTCACAATCATCTTCACCTTTGTCTTTGGCTAATTTGATCGGACTTTCGAAGTCATAACGACAGTAGCAGAGTCGTTATTAGTGGGATCCAGAGTGGATGTAGACCTTTATATGTGAGTGTATGTAAAATAGTTGTTTTGCAAGATAAAAAAGAAAAACAAGGAGCGCAAAATTTGTAATGCAAGAAAACGTCCAATGCTTTTATTAATGATATATGGTAATGAAACATATAAAGCCCTCACAAACAAAACCATGGTGCCTCGGGTAAGACACCAGGCCGTAAAGTTTAAAAATTGTCTGTTACAAACTCAAAACAAAAGTCTCATTATTGGGTAATAAAAGAAATTGGGACGAAGTCCTTTGTCGTCCAATTTCTTAGTCCACCATCAGTAGTCGGGTAAATCCAACTGTCAATATCATACTCTTCATCATCGTCTTCAATGGCATTCACTCCTGAATTGATGATAAACAGGGAAGGTCCTCCGATCCGTGCACGCCGAACAACCCTTTGAGCTTCTGCAGTGAAACCCAAACCAAACTTGTTAGTCTTATGTGCAAAGTCAGGGAGTTGGCCCCAATTTGCACACCCACCTTTCGCAACAACGGCCCGGGCATCCTTGAGGGAAGCCATCTTCATCGGAGGATCTTCAGTAACAGTTTCAGTTGACGCCAGCGTTTGGGGAACTTATTCAAAATGTTGGAACGGGGTCTCAATGATCTCCCCGTCCATCTCCACATACCGGAAAGAGTTGAGGTGGCTCACCATGTACTCCTCCTCTCCTCGTACTGTAACAATTTTCCCCTTCACTGGGTATTTCAGCATCTGATGGAGCAAAGAAGTTACTGCCCCATCCTTGTGGATCCATGGGCGACCCAACAAACAAGAATAAGATGGCCGAATGTCCATCACGTAGAATGTAGACGCAAAAATCTGAGATCCAACCTTAATTGGAATATCCACTTCTCCATGTACCATCCTCTTGGACCCGTCAAAGGCCCTGACAACAATGTTACTCGGCTTCAGCACCAACCCTTCACAGTCCAACCGGTCTAAAGCTTTCTTGGGTAAAACGTTCAACGAGGATCCAGTATCCACCAATACATGAGCCAGAGTAGTGCCCCTGCACTCAATTGAAACATGTACAACGTCATTGTGATTCTTCCCCTTAGCAGTCAAGTCTATGTCGGAGAAACCCAACCCATTATCTGCTGTCAGACTAGCCACACAATCTTTAAACTGGTCGGTTGATGTCTCCTGCGGCACATGCACAGTCTTCAGGAAAGCAATCAGAGCCTTAGCATGGGCCTCTGAACACAACAATAAGGACAACATAGAGATCTTCGACGGGGTTTGCCCCAGCTGTTCGACTACATTGTAGTCGCTTTTCTTGATGATCTTTAGAATTTCCTCTATCTCCTGTCTAGAGGCTTCAACCGTAATCTTCCTTGGTGCCTCCGTCCGAGCAGGCTCATCGGTGGTCCCTTTACCCCGAGTGTCAGATGACTCAGCAACAGGGGTAAGGATTGGAACTTGAACAGGGAAAGTAGCAGATGTACTGACAAGTGTAATAACAACAGGCTTCCGAACAGTTGGTGGAGAGATCTCAGGGGAGAAAAGTCTTCTGCTGCGGGTGACTTTACTAGATCCAATAATATTGCTGACGTCAGTATCGGCCTCTTCAACACTCAAGTCTTGTTTAATTCCGTGATAATATACGTCAGCCCCGTAGTGCCATGGGACAGCCTTATCTGACGTATAGGGGATAGGTCCAGGAACAGTAATGATCAAGGGAGCGATTCTTGGAACAAATGTAATTCTAACAGGCTTTCTCGAGGAAGCCTTGGAAGAATTTTCGAAAATGGTGATTATAGCAACTTCTTCAATAGGAACCAAAGGAACAAAAGTCTTCTCAAACAGATTTTCTTTATTATCCATCAGGCGTTGGACACTTGACTTCAATAGATGGAAACCGGTAGGTAGGAAGGAACACAGAAGGCAACCTTCGCCACAACCCGGAAATAAACTGGCTAACAGAAGGTTCTTCTTCACAGTCATCAATAAAGTAGCAATGTATTTCACAGAAACCACAAATGAGTCGTCATCTACGGCATTCACTCCATGCTTGGGCATAGGAGCAGTCACAACATTAGGCTTTTCAGGCGCTTCAAATTCAATCTCCTTAGCATCAATCAGATCCTGTACCTTATTCTTCAGGACCCAACAATCATTCGTATCATGCCCCGGGCTATCAGAGTGAAAAGCACAGCGGGCGTTCGGATTGTATAGCGGTGATGTTGTATTGGGATTCTTCGGGGCTTCTTTCTGAATCACCAAGTTGGTCTTTAGTAACTGCGGAAGATTCTGAGACAGGGTCATATGGAGCTGAGTGAATTGTCTTCGTGGCCTCTCGGCTCTTGGCTGATTGTTGCGTTGTGAGGCAATAACATATCTTGATATAACAACTGCATTGACTGCTTGGTGGCGCTCAGGTCTATTATGGCTCTTTGAACTGTAAACAGCGCTGGATTCCTTCTTAAAAGGCTTCTTTTCGGTACTTGATGAAGCACCCTTTTGTATCTTGCCGCTCTTAATGTCGGCCTCAACTCTTTCCTCGGTTATAATCAGCTCAGTAAACCCGGATGATGAACTTCCAATCAGATGGTTGAAATACGGACCAGACAAGGTCCCCAGAAACATATCCACCAACTCCCTGTCAGCCAGCGGGGGTTGTACTCTTCCAGCAAGGTACCTCCATTTCTGAGCGTAGTCTTTGAAACCTTCGCTCGCACCCATATCATACCCTAAAGTTGGGTACGCGTGGGAGTGAGGTCGGCATTGTATTGGTACTTCTTATAAAAAGCAGCAGCAAGGTCTTCCCAATTACAGATACTAGTTCCTTCCAGCTGGTAAAACCATTCAAGTTGATTCCCTGAAAGACTATCTTGAAAGAAGTGGATCTAGAGGTTCCTGTCAGCAGTGTATGGCTGAATCTTTCTAACATACAAATAGAGGTGTAGCTTTGGGCAGGAGACCCCGTCGTATTTAGCAAAGATTGGTGCTTTAAACTTGTGGGGAATCACCACCCCATATGACAAACCCAAATCACCAAAGTCCAATTTAGGTACCTTCTGGATCTCCATCGCACTTAACCGATCTTCAAGCTGTTTATACCTATCCTCAGCAGGAGGATACTGGTCTTCATTAAAGTTAGTCTCATTGTCAGATACCACAGGGCTAGGAACCCTCCTTTCTTCTTGGTTTTCTCCCCCTCCAGATGAGTGAGATAAATCAACATCCCGCAAATTATTCCCAAATTTGCGACCCATGTTCAGGAGGACCGTCTTCTTCTTCTTCTTCTTCTTCTTCTTCTTATCCTTCAAGATAAGAGTCTTCAGATCTTGCTGACCCTTAGCCAAGTTCATGAACATTTCCTGGAACTGGGTGTTTTGAGCTTGTAGAGCCTTGATATCTTGATCAATGGATGTTTCAGCAGACATAATATGCTGAAATAAACAGCGAAGAAGATGAGAAACCTATAAGGGTACCTGTAATGAGGTGCATGGGAATGAAATGCGTATGATATGATTTCAAAGACTTTGGAGATTCAAATTCGTAAACTAAAATGAAACACACTTTTATTAGATTAAAAGCTTGAAACAATGTTTGACAAATGCCTTTAAGGCGTTACAAAAACTGAAAAGTAAATCAAAACTAAAAATAACAAAAGACATCAGTGCTCCCATGGTCGTTTTCCTCCTGTGCTGACATAGTCGTTGAGGACCTTCTCATTCTCCAGCTGTCTGGTAAGCTTTAGAATCTTTCGCTCCTGCTCGTGATACTTTTCTCTGTAAGTATCCCGCTCTTCTCTCAGCTGCATCCAATACCTCTTTAATTCCCCAATGTCATTAGGCATGTATGGGTGTAGGATAGTAGGAGGAATCCCTTCTTCATCAGCGTTCTTAACAATTACCGATAAGACAGCTTCATACGGCATTCCCAGCTTTTGGGCACGGATTCGAACCCATGGGAGATATGGTTCCATTGGAAGAGAGGTCTTCATCCCTAGCTCATGCAGATCAGACCTTTGAACCCTATTCCAAACTCATTTGAACCTACGGCGATGCTCCTCACTATCCCCTTGGAAGTCAAAGACAATGCTCGGCATTAGCAACTCATGAGGTCCATCCCTCCTAGCTCGCCCAAACTGACGTAAGGCCAAACAAGGATTATAGGTAATCCCTCCTCGAATTCCAAGTAGTGGAACATTGGGGTATTCCCCACAGCGATCAATAATAGCTACTTCTTCCATGTCTTTAGTGCTCCAGATAATGTTAGTGTGAGCGAGAGACATAATTCTGTAGGCCCAACCCATGCCTTCCTTGTTCTTCAAAATAGATTTGGTGAGGTGAGAAATAAACCACCTCGCCAGCAATGGTGCACAACACATAAGGGTTCCCCGTTTCTGAGCAGTGCGGGCATAAAGAGCGTACAGAATATCCCCTAAGAGAGTGGGCATCAGATTACGGGACATGAAAATCTTTATTGTGTTCACATCGATGAAAGAATCTGAATTAGGAAACAGAACCAGACCATAAATGAGAAGAGCCAGGATATCCTCGAATGCTTGAAAATCCAAATTGTCCCAAAACTGATTAGCCCGATCAACCAAGAACTTAGCCAAGAAGCCCTTTGTCCCACTTCGAGTCTCCCAGTTAGACATTACCTCAGCCTTTGTCAGATGGAGGGTTGAAGCAATCTCTTCCGGCCTAAGGGCTTTCTCCCAACCTGTAAATGGCGTCTGCTCTAGAATAGAAATACCCAGTAGATCAGAGAACTCCTCCAGAGTAGGGACCAACTGATAGTCCGGGAACGTGAAGCAGTGGTATAATGGATCAAAGAACTGGCATAAGACACTCATCAACTGCTCATCTAATCTGGAAGTGACCAAACCAAGGAGGTGCACATGTCTTATGATAAAGGAGGAAGTATCTGGAACCTTTGCAACCAAATCTCTAAGCTGAGTAGGAATCTGTACAAAGCTGATGCGAATAGTGTTTCTACGCATAGAAGCCATGACCTACAAAACAGAACAAAGATGAATCCCCTCTGTCTTTGAAATAGGTTAGTCTGATGCAAGATGAATGCAATTTCATGATGCATGATGTCATGATAGAAACACACCACAAGTATTCACGGATAGCAAACATGGTAAAGGCAAACAAGTCACACATATAGCCCTTAGATTTTAGGCTGGCAAGGAGTTTAGGTACTACCCTATTTCAGTTTAGTTGGTTCAACCTGTCCTAGTAATAGTAACCGGGTTCTAGAGGATCTCAATATCACTGACCACCCTCGATCAGTCATAATTTTAGTTTGGCAACCTTTTCTTGCGACCGGAATCATCGCGAGAGTTTGGTCTCAATGAGTGTAGCATACTGCTACTGTTCTATGGCCAAGTTGGTCAATTATAGGTTCTAAGGTCAGTTGGTGCTTAATGATCCCTTAGAAGACCCATATTCTCCTTGTTCCACCACAAGGGATATCGGTACAAACTAAAGTGCCACACCAACGTAGCTACTGCTTCAACCGTATCGGTCTATGCTGTACAATTCTCTCACAGTCTATTGCTTCTTACCTAAAGGGTGTCCCCCAGATCCGAGTTAGGATCTATAGTAACTCCGATACAAGCCCACAAATATAAAGCATACAAATCAAGCAATTGAAAACATTATGATGAACTATTCCTAAGGTACACCCCACTTATTCATTCCCCAGCAGAGTCGCCAGTTCTAGCGATACGGTGGCCAGAACCGGGACGTGTTTCCTTATCTTTTAAAGGAATTTGCTGGTTTGCGTTTGCATTTGTGTTTGCAAAATCTCGCGGTAAGCAAGAGTCGCCACCGTCTTTTATTTTATCCAACAAGGAAAGGAAAAAAGCACCGAAAAATTCCTTTTTTGAGTTATTTCTGAGTAAGGGGGGTATTTATAGAAAGGGAAGGTATTAGCACCCTTTCTATCTGTAGTTATCTACGGGCTCTTAGGTACGTGTTCATCATTTTCAAAATTGTTTTCTTTGTGTTTGTGGGTTTTGAAAAGTTTTTATTTTGACTTCGATTTAACTCTTGCTTCTGTCTTCAAGAGTGTAATGAAGTGTTTTTGAAAACTTTGTTTATAAAGTGTAAGTGTGAAAAAGTTTTGTTTTGGATGAGCAAGTATCTAAGAACTATCTACCTACTCGGAAAAAAGAATCATTCTATGCTTGTTTCCTTTAGACAATGCTATCCCACTATTAGTGAGTAGGTAACACCGTCGTTGGAGTTTGAGGGTCAATTTGAAAGAGGGACATACGGTCACTAAAGCAATGTTAGGACGTCTTAGTGATAACCCTAATGTCTTAGATCATTTATTCGAGGCAACGATATCTGAGGCAACCATTTTGAGGCAACTATGATCTTTTAGACAAGAGGGCAACCTCTAAAACAACCTATACTCAATGACCGTGTACGAAGGCAACCAAGTGGGGTGTACCCTAGGAGTGCGCATGTGCGAGTGTGTTGTTTTCAGTTTATTTTTATCTTTGCACATGTTTTGGGTGATCTAATTTGATTTTAGATTAAGCATTCATTCTTGTCATGGAAGCCCTATTACCAAACATCTAGCAGTTGTATAATTTGCAGAAATTAAAGAGTGGAAATTAAACTAAATTATTACAAGGCGTCGGGTATTTACATCGCTAAAAGCAACCCTTTGAAAATAAAATAAAGAGGTAAAATAAATAAATGTCCTATTTAAAACTATTACAAGCCGGGAGCACATACATCAATAATTAAATAAGGAAAAATAAATCGCGTGAGTCAATTGGATCGAGTGCGGAATTAGGGTTTTGACCCTTTTGATTAAAGAAATTGGTTTTTTTGTTGTTTTTATTTAAGAAAAGAAATTAAATCCTAAAATTAAAAGCTAAATTAATTATTAAATTAATTAATTAATGAAAAATAAATTATGACATATTTTTAGAGTTTTTGATAATTTAAGAAAGAAAATAAAATGGTTAAATTAAAGTTAAAACCTAATTAATTCTAATTGATTTTATTTATTTACAAAATAAATTAAAGTTACCTAATTAATATCCTAATTAAATTAGTTAATATTTATTAAAAAAATAAAGTTCTGAATTTTAATTGGATAAAAAGTAATTTTGTGATTTTTTGATAAAAAGAAATTATTCTATTGGTTAGTAAATTAATTAAACAAAATAAAGCAATTAAAATAAAATAACAAAATATAAGAGAAAGAGGGAATGGGCCTGGTTTTTGGAGGTGTCCATAGCAATTTCGCTGGCCCAATTACTGAAGGTCCAATTGACTTTTCTGATTCAGTGCCTTGGTGTTGACCTGGTCCATGGTATGCTTGCAATATTGGCCACCAGATCTGGCCATCTGGCCATCTGGCACGTTGATTGGCGAGGGAGTATGATGGTCCCTTGGCATGCGCGTACACCAGATTACCTGAAAGAATTAAGAAAAATAGCAAATGCTGGAGGCAGGGGTCGAACCCCTGACCTCCAGCCTTCAACGCCTTGAAAGTCCCCCTTGTAGCCACTACACCATTTGTTTATTTTTGTTAACATAACACGAATAAATGATATTATAATAAAACAAAAATTAATGGCCAGAAATAAAAAAACGCACGCTTGTATTTGAATGGTCCTATGGGAGGATGACACGACTGCTTCTTCTACCTCTCTCTGTGGCCAAAAATCAAAGCACCTATACCAACGGACAAAGGTTCGTCGCTATAGGCTTGTCCATCTTCAAAATCTTGCACATGCCATAAAAATGGACTCTAAGAGCATGGTTGAATTCATCTCAACCTACTGATCACAACCATAGCCATTATGTAGGCTAATTGCACCTGAAAATAAAAGCTCCAAAAAACTCCACGAAACCCTAATCATGGTGAATCACAGTATAGGTTATGTAAATGAAATTGGCTAATGTAAAAAAGCTTGCAAATGGCATGGTGATCACAAATATGCAATTATTTTATACAATGGATGCAAGAATGAGGATTTTCGATTTCAAGAATATAGTGAATCCGTGGATGACTTACAGCGCACTGGGAGGTCCGAAAATGTGTGATCTTGGTTGCTTTTGCTTGTGGAGATGGCCAAGAAGAGATTGAGACAATTGCCAAGCCTTGAAATTGCCTCTAGGATTGATTTCGAAGTCACACTTTTCCTTGATTTTTTCCAATTCTGTTTGTGCTTTCTATCTGATCTCCCACCCTTATTTATGTATGTCTTGCTTCCTTATGTAATGCACAATGTATTATTAGGGTAAAAAATTCGGTCCAAATCTTCCTCCATTGATGATTTTGATATTTGATTTTATCCTCCATTAAAGCTTTCCAAAATTGGCTCCTTTGCAATCTTTTTGTACCCAGATGGCTTGATACCAGTTTGGAAGAATGCTAGTTGTGTAACAAGACCTAAAATGATCACAAGATCTTTAGTTTTCAATGTTTTTTATTTTATTTGATTTATTTTGATTTAATTCAAATTAAAACAAATTAAAATTAAAATAATTAATAAAAATATGATATGGACACATGGGAAAGGCTAGAGCACGTGGGCAATAATGCAAACTCAAAACAAGTGAAAAAGAATGGGCCCATTTGGCAAAATTTGAAGTTTTGGGGATAGTTGAGTTTTGGCAATTTTGCAAAAAAAGTCCAACTTCAACAATGCATAACTTCCTTACTTTTGAACCTTTGAAGGTGTTCTTGGACTTTTTAGAAATCTTGAGATGTCCTCTAACCATACCTTTTGGTCTCATCTCAATTTGATATTCCATGCTCAAGTTAGAAGCTTTGACAAAAAAGGTGTTTTTGTTGACTTTCAAAAATGACCTATAATGTCAAAATTCATAACTTCTTGTGAGTGCATATTTTGATCTTGGGGTATGAAGATGGATTGTAGGGAATTGCGTCCTCTTAAAAATGAGCTTTGGATAGGTCATTTATCATAAAGTATGAGAAAGTTATGCTTTGTCAAAGTTGGGTTGACTTTTCCTACAAAACCCTAATTTAGCAACTTTTGAATCTTGATGAATTTTGAGCAATCCTTGATGAATCATGATCAACCCTTGATCAAATGATGAAATATCCTTCAAAATGAGAATGTTGACAAAAAACCTTGAAGTTTGACTGTATTTGGGGCACAGTTGACTTTTGCCCTAGCACAGTCGATTTTTGGACCTTTTGAGCAATTGAATGAGCAAAATTCCTCTGCAAGGCCTGAAACTTGACATGGATGATCTTGAGAACATATTAGGACATTGGTGAGCACTTGGGGTCACTTGGACTCAATAATATTGATGCAACACAAAATCCTAATTTGAGTAGACTGCCTTAGGAGAGAGGTTGTCTGGCCAACCCTTGGACTACTTTGAACAGTTTGGAGATCTTTCCTGCAATGTTTTGAGAAATATGGGAGGGAAAATTTTGGGGTACAATAGTATACAACGCCTAATGGATAGCCACGAAATTCTATTCAAAAAGAATCCTGCCATCAAAAATTCAGTCGACAAAGCTGAAGACTTGGCCATCATAACAATTTCAAACAAACCTCTTAGGATCTCATCCAAAGGTCCTATCAAGATTTCAAACGAACCAATCATTGCTCCTCTCATGATCAGTGCTTTCGGACCCGTTCCATACACCTCTGATAAAGCGGTACCATGGAATTATGGTGTCGAGGTTTATTACCATGGGGTAAAACAAAATTCTTGGATTGATGATAATGAAGCGGGTGTTACTAATATTACTTGTTCTAGTAAAGTCACAAGAACAGGAAGAATCTTTTCCCCTGATAACTCACCACCAACCACTACCTCAGTTCCAATCTGCATAACCAACGACAATGCTAGTGCCATTATTAGAGGGAAAGAGAAAGAAAGTGAGCCTGCTAGGGAATAGGCACTTGCTAAAAAGACTGTTATGGAAGAACCATCCACTCAACAGATGGAGGAGATTCTGAAAATCATCAAGAAAAGCGACTTCAAAATAATAGAGCAGTTGGGACAAACCCCTTCTAAAATATCAATGTTGCCCCTATTGCTATGTTCTGACGCCCATGCACAAGCTTTGATTAAGTTCTTGAAAAAGGCTCACGTGCCTCAGGAAACCCCATGGGAAAGAATCACAATAAAGCCTTGCATGTTTCTGTTGAATGCAAGGGGACCACTCTGGCACATGTTTTGGTGGACACAGGCTCATCTTTAAACGTATTACCTAAAGGCGATTTAGATCGGATAGACTGTGAAGTTTTGGTTTTGAAGCCAAGTGATATTTTTGTGAGGGAATTTGATGGGTCGAAAAGGATGGTTCATGGAGAGGTGGATCTCCCAATTAAGGTTGGTTCACAGATTTTCAACTCCACATTCTACATAATGGACATACGGCCTGCGTATTCTTGCTTGCTTGGGCGCCCATGGATCCATGGGACAGGTGTGATCACTTCTACTCTCCACCAGAAGTTAAAATACCCAGTTCAAGGGAAGGTTGTCACTGTTTGCGGTGAAGAAGAATTTATGGTAAGCCATCTCAATTCTTTCAAGTACGTAGAAATGGATGGCGAATTCATAGAGACTCCTTGCCAAACATTTGAAGTTGTGGCCACCACCAAAATCTCCTCCGACACTCCAAAAGCCGACAAATTTATTCCCAAGATGGTTTCTCTTAAGGATGCATGTGCTGTGGTAGAAAAAGGAAACAATGAGATATGGGGTCAACTCCTCAACATCCCACTCAAGACAGATAAGTTTGGGATAGGTTTCACCTCCAAAGCTCAAAAAGAAATTAGAGATGCTCGTACTAGAAAGTCGTCTCTCCACCTCAAGAGTCATGAAGTGAACGTTGTAGAGGATTCCGATGATGAGTGTGCTTTTGAAGACTGGATCTACCCAACAACCGAAGGGAAGCCCAACAATTGGCATGTGAAGGACTCTGTGCCCATCTCCTTCATTGAGGAGTAATCTACTTGTTTTTTCTTTTAATCAAATTCAAGAACTCGTTGTCTGTAATATTTTGATATTGACTTTTAAGCCATGTGCCTAGCCTGGGGAACTTTGGTTCTTTTATCAAGGGTTTTATATTTTGTTCATATAATCATATGATCATTCATTACATTGGACTCTTTTGCATTCGAATATTTTTGTTCATTGTTTTTCTTTTCTTTTAAAATACATTTCCAAAAGATAGCCATGTATCTTACATGCAACACACACACACACACTCTTGCGGGTCTACATCCACTCTGGATCCTATTGCCAACAACTCTATTATTGCCAACTATGACTTTGAATGTCCTATCAGCCAAGCCGAAGACAAAAGTGAGGAAGATTATGACATACCAGGAGAACTAGCCAGACTTCTGTCACGAGAGGAAAAGGATATTCAACCACATGAAGAGTCAATTGAGGTTATCAACCTGGGTACTGAGTCAAATAAGAAGGAAATTAGGATCGGTGCTAATTTGGAAAGCAGCGTCAAAAGCCGTTTGGTTCAGATGTTGCACGATTATGTGGAAGTATTTGCTTGGTCATATGAAGATATGTCTGGGTTGGATACCGACATTGTGGTTCATCGTCTGCCAACTAAAAAAGACTGCCCTCCTGTTAAACAAAAAGTTCGTCGCATGAGACCTGACATGTCTGAAAATATCAAAGTCGAAGTAATGTAACAGTTTGATGCAGGATTCCTAGCTGTAACATCCTATCCTCAATGGGTGGCTAATATAGTGCCAGTGCCAAAGAAAGACGGAAAAGTTCGCATGTGCGTAGACTATAGGGATCTGAATAGGGTAAGCCCCAAGGATGATTTCCCTCTACCACACATTGACGTCTTAGTCGATAATACCGCTCAGCATAAAGTCTTCTCATTCATGGGTGGCTTCTCGGGCTATAATCAAATAAATATGGCTCCCGAAGATATGGAAGAAACCACTTTGTTGATTTATAAGATGGATCCGATTAAGTACATCTTCAAAAAACCTGCCCTTTCTGGACGAATAGCCAGATGGCAAATGATCTTGACTGAGTACGACATTCAATACACAAATCAAAAAGCCACCAAAGGAAGTGTACTAGCAGATCATTTGGCCCATCAAGCTGTGGATGATTATCAGTCAATGAACTTCGACTTCCCTGACGAGAATATTATGCTGGTAACCGATTGTGGAAAACCTAGACCATATGACGGACCTGAACAAGGATCCCGATGGACTATGGTATTCGATGGGGCTTCCAACGCCTTAGGTAACGGAATTGGTGTTGTGATCATCTCCCCTGAAGGTTGCCACACCCCTTTTACCACTAGACTATGCTTCGATTGTACAAATAATATGGCTGAGTATGAAGCATGCATCTTAGGTCTAAGGGCTGCTATTGACTTAAGGATCAAGCATTTGGATGTGTTTGGAGATTCCGCTTTGGTGATCAGCCAAGTAAAGGGAGATTGGGACACTAAACACCCTAATCTTATCCCTTACAAGGAGTTTGTTCTATCCCTAATTCCCTACTTCGAAGAAATCACGTTCGAGCACTTCCCTAGAGAAGAAAACCAGTTAGCTGACGCTCTGGAAACCATGTCCTCAATGTTCAAAGTCAGATGGGACAACGAAGCCCCTATGATTACACTTGAAAGATTTGATGAACCTGCACATT
Source organism: Vicia faba (assembly GCA_948472305.1). Taxonomy (NCBI): domain Eukaryota; kingdom Viridiplantae; phylum Streptophyta; class Magnoliopsida; order Fabales; family Fabaceae; genus Vicia; species Vicia faba. The sequence continues at coordinate 523,653,498 of OX451740.1, read as the reverse complement.
GCTATGAGCTTGACACCGATGCGGAAAAGCCATGGTACCATGAGGTAATGAGATACCTTGAAGCGCAAGAGTATCCAAAGGGAGCATCTATCAATGACAGAAAGTTCTTACAAAGATTTGCAGCCAAATTCTTCCTAAGTAATGGGATATTGTACAAGCGCAACCATGATTTGACTCTACTCCGATGTGTGGATAAGAGGGTGGTAGAGGAAATCATGGAAGACATCCACGATGGCCTTTTCGGTACTCACTCAAGTGGACATATAATGGCTAAGAAAATCTTAAGAGCTGGTTACTATTGGTCAACGATGGAGACAGATTGCCATCAACATTCAAGAACTTGCCACAAATGCCAAATTTACGCTGACAAGGTCCATGTACCTCCAATCCCTCTGAATGTCATGACCTCTCCGTGGCCATTTGCAATGTGGGGTATTGACATGATCGGAGAGATCAAGCCCACAACTTCCAACAGACACCGCTTCATTCTTGTTGCTATCGACTATTTCACCAAATGGGTCGAAGCCGCCTCGTTTGCCTCTGTCACCAAGAACGTGGTAGCCAGATTCATCAGACACAATCTTATCTGTCGTTATGATATCCCTGAAAGGATCATCATCAATAATGGGACTAACCTCAAAAATACCATGATCAGGGAATTGTGCACTCAATTTAAGATCAAGCATCACAATTCTTCTCCGTATAGACCAAAAATGAATGGCGCAGTCGAAGCAGCCAACAAAAATATCAAGAAGATTGTGTAGAAAATGGTAGTGACCTATAAAGATTGGCATGAGATGCTACCATTTGCTCTACATGGTTACCGTACTTCAGCTAGAACACCAACTGGGGCAACTCCCTTCTCTCTAGTCTATGGCATGGAAGCCATTTTGCCAGTGGAAGTTCAAATCCCCTCGCTCAGGATTATGATTGAGGCAGGCCTAAGTAAAGACGAATGGATTCAAACAAGATTGGATCAACTGAACTTGATCGATGAAAAATGATTAGCTGCTATCTGCCATGGTCAGACGTATCAAAAATTATCAAAGCTTTCAATAAAAAGGTCAAACCTCGAGTATATCAAGTCGGTGACTTGGTGATAAAACACATCATTTTACCAGAAGGTGACCCTAGTGGAAAATGGACTCCCACCTATGAAGGGCCGTTTGTTGTCAAGAGAGTTTTCTCTGGCGGTGCCATGATACTGGCCACCATGGATGGTGAAGATTTCCCACATCCTATAAACGCGGACATAGTTAAAAAATACTACGCATAAGAGACCCGTTAGGTTGACACACCAAAGTAGAAAGGGGCATCCCGGCAAACCAAAAGGTTTGGGCAAAAATTAGGGATGTATACAAAAGATTGTACACCCGACAAGTTGAAAACCCAAAAGGGCGACTTGGGCAAAAAAGGGTATCCTGGTGGAACAAAAACTCGAAAGGGCGGTTCAGGAAAAAATTAAGGATTAAAAGAGTACGACTATGTCCCGTGAAATCAACACGGTCAATACTATCACCAGGGTCCAAGTTCAGATTGTCCAGGATCAATCTAATCAACTTCGATCAACGGCAAGGGACGTTCAAAGACATTGGGGCAATAGTATAGTTGAAAGGCAATGAGATCATTTCACATGGCTATTTGTTTTTCATTCTCAATTTTGTTTTCTTTTCGGCGATTTCCTCTTACTAAGATTTCCGTCTCTATTTACAAAAACGCCTATTCATGGGCAAAATATCAATACAAATACACTTTCAAGTGCAAAATTGTCTATCTATGTTTTGAATGCAAATTTGTCCAATGACTAAAATTGAATAAACATATGCATATGAACATAATTAAAGCTATTTGGCACATGTTTCTTGCCAAGCAGCAGCCTCAACAAGTCATCCGTGCACAACAGCAGTAAGCATCCCTTTAATGTATGTGAAATAGCCCCAAAAAGTTATCTCACCATCATTATTCCCACCAGGGTGTTGGCAATAAACCTTTCCCCAACGGAGTTGCCCACAAAATATCCTTGCACGAGACGATCCTTGGCCATAGTCTCAATCTCTTGACAGTTTTTTTTCTTCCCAGCTAAAGCCTAGGAGATCTCTTCCTAAAGGGAATCCACCTCCTCAGCAGATTTTATTCCCTACAGATTTATCTCATCATCATTATCCCTATAGGGACAACCCCAATGCAACCTTTCCCCAGCAGAGTTGCCTACAAAAATTTATTCACATAGGATAAACCCCCGCCCAGAGTCTCAATCTCTTGGCAACTTTCTATAGATAAGTCAATTTCTACAAAATTGAAGCCTAGGGGTCTCTGTCTAAAAGAAATTCATCTCCTCAGCAGGGTTTATTTCCCCAACAGAGTTATTTCCCCGGGCTAAGTGAAAATTCCTCAACATACAAGACACCCCGATTTCCCCAGCTGAATAAACACTCCCCGCTGATCCCATCATCTCCAGATGAGCCCATCATCCCCAGATGAGCCCATCATCCCCAGATAATCCCATCATTCCCAGCGGAGTATATCTTCCAGCCGGGTTTTTTTATCCCCAGTAGAGTATATCTTCCAACCAAGATTTTATTCTCCAAGTTGAGTTCATCCTCCCCAGCTGAATAAACGCTCCCCACTGAGTCCATCTTCCCCAGTGGAGTATATCTTCCAACCAAGATTCTATTCCCCAGCAGAGTAGAAATCCCTCAACGGAACCCAAATTCCCCATTTGAGTATGAATCACCCAACTGAGTATATTCTCCCCAAGCTAAGTATGCCTTGCCTGACTGAGTCTATACTCTCCATTTATAATTTCCCCTTTAAATGACTGCAAATCACAGGGCCACAACCCCTAGTCCCTAGTAAAGTCTTCAACAAAGCATTTATTATTACCAAGAAATGCTATGAAGCCTGGAACTGACCAGATATTAGCACAATTTTCAAGTTATACTGAAGCCTGGACCCGACCAGATAACAGTTTGGCTTCTTCAATTTCTGAAGCCTGGACCCGACCAGATAACAGTTTGATTTCTTCGATTACTAAAGCCTGGACACGACCAGGTAACAATTTGACTTATTGAGTTACTGAAGCCTGGACCCGACCAGATAACAGTTGATCTCATTTCTCAAAAAGCTATGGAACCTGGACACGACCAACCCAACTCTTCAAAGATATAGAAGAATCTAAACTCAATCCAACCAAGGTTTTAACCACTTGTTCCCAGTAGAGTTGCCTCTTTATTTTCCAACAAAGGACTGAGAAACCTGGATCCAACTAGATATCATTCCTCATTTCCATCTTTTCAAGAAAGTCATTGCGAAGCCTGGATCCGACCAGATAGCAATAATCCTAAGAGATTCATTGTGAAACCTGGAAATCGACCAGATAACAACTAAATCCCCAACCAGTTCATTGTGAAGCCTGGATCCGACCAGATAATAATTAACTTCATCAAAAATCTGTGAAGCCTGGACCCGACCAGATAACATTTTTCAACCAGTTCATTGTGAAGCCTAGACCCGACCAGATAACAATTAACTTCATCAGAAATCTGCAAAGCCTAGACCCGACCGGATAACAGTTTTCGAACAGTATATTATGAAGTCTGAACCCGACCAGATAACAGTTAATTCACCCTTACCTCCAAAAAGTTACTGTGAAGCCTGGATCCGACTAGATAACAGTTAAGCTCCATATCCCCAGTAAGTTGCCATGAAACCTGGACCCGACCAGATAGCAATCAACTACTTCATCCTCAGCAATTGTGAAGCCTAGATCTGACCAGATAACAACTGATCTTTGAGTGATGTTCCCCAGCAAAAGCATCTCTTCAATAGAATTTGAAGATATGCATATTCTTCATTTCCAATAGGCCATCAAGGATTAAACCTCCGAAGATTTCCTCAGTAGTAGTCAGGGATTTATTTTCTCGGACAAAAACACACATTTTGCATTCATACATCATAGCATGTACATAACAATGCATTTAGCATGATACCACATCTGGTAAGCCTCATGCAAGCATCTGCATTTTTCTAACCTCCTTTCTCACAGGTAAAACAACAAGTCTAGTATGGATCAACAGGAGATTTGTGCTAATACTTCTTCCAGAGTTTACCAACATTCCTCCAAATGGAATCTATAAGCCCATTCACCATCCATCTTCGAGCTCAAATTTCTGGGTACTCTAGTGTTCAAACATCTTTCACCATCAAGTCACGAATGCCAGATCCGCCAATCTAACTCTTCAGGTTAAAGAAGTTTGAACAGGGGCAGATGTTGCACCACAAAATTTGCCCTCTCATTTCTCAAGGGATCACCATGGATCCCCGGGTTCGCTTTCATCAAGTCCCCAAGCCTTGAATTAACAATTTTTCCAAGCAAACCATTCATAAGGTCAAAATGGTCATTTGCACGCTGAAGAAGTCTGACTTTAACTTTTGGATCAAAATCAAATCAAAAAAATCATATTTCATCAAGACATGTTGGAATATAAAGTTTGCTTCATCAAGAGTTTCAAAAGTCAAATTTTACTTTGGAAGAACCAAATTCTAAAGACTTAGAAATTTTTCTAAGTATTTAAGAAATATGACAATTTTAGAACTTCTGAGCCAGTGTTCATAACGGTCCAGTCAGAGTTTGCAGAGTTTAAGTCAAATAAGGTAACAAAGCATGCTGTAAGTATATTGGAAGTTCTGAAGGATCCCTCAGAACATGCTGAAGCCAGAAGATAAGAGGATCAGAAGATGAGATGCCATTCTGAAGCAGAACTTCTAATCCATAGTCAAGTAAGGATCCAGAGTACCACATGGGAACTCATTTAATGCTCACAACCGCCTCTGAGTTTGTATTCAAGGGATTTTCCCCATGTGTACCCCTACTGTCTTGGGAAGACAAATTTATGTGCAAAAGTATGCCAGACCCACGCGCTGTCTCTGCTTTTCATTAATTCATGCTGCCAAATCCAGCTGAGGCGCTGTTAAAACCTCCAACTTGAATGCAATGAACCCCCACTTGTTTAAACTTACTTCAAGAGTAAGTCAGCATCTAGCAGATGATGTTGGTGCCACTTGACCGCTCCAATTGCAAAAATTTGCCTATAAATAGAACACTAGTTGCACACTGAAAAGCCCCACCACCTCTCTCCCCTCCCCAAAGAAAATTTGTGAAAGAGACGAAAGAATTGAGGAACTAGCTTTGAACCACTGCAAAATTTCCAAGAACTCAGGAAACTATAAACACAAAATACCAAAATCTTAGCATTGATTCCTTATATTCAAATTCCATTTTTCCTCAAGTGTTCTTGATTAAAGCCATCCCAAATTCTGTAATCAAACAGTAACACATTCTCTATTCACTTTCACCACAAAGGAGTCAGAATATTACCCCTTGGCTACCTCAGAAGTTGCAAACCTCTCCTGCTGAGTACGTGAAGAAGCTACTCATAACATCACCAGAATTCAAGAACAACCTCCAGTTTACAGAATCCTTTCAAGCTGCAAGGTAAGTTTTGCTGACTCTCTTCATAATTGATTAAGCATTGTCAAATTTTGCTTATTCAGCACAATGTAGATATTCTGATCCTGAGGATGTACATATTTTGAAAATTCTTGCATTTGCTGGCCTAAGCAAAAGAAATCCCAAGTCAGAGTTTCATAAAGAAAATAGGACTCAAAATTAGAACTAGCAAATACATGTTATCTCTGATTCTTGCTTCTGGTATTTCATGAAATTTTGTCATAACTATTATGCATGCAACTTCTGTTCTGTAAATGACTAAGCTGCAGATGCTCTGACTGGCCAGGAGAGAGGTAAAGTTTTGACAGTTGCGTCAGAACTTCTGAAAACTTCTAAATCTTCAGAAGGTCCAGAACTTCTGAACTTCCATATTTTTGCTAACATGTTTCTGTTTGTGCAGCAAGTTAGCGTCAGAACTTCTGACCTCTTCTATTTTTGCGTTGGTTATGTTTTCTTCTCTTTTATTTTTACCATCATATTATATTTTATTTCTAATAAAAAAAAGAACAAAAACACCAAAAATATTTTATATTTGCACGATATATTTTCTTTTAATATAAAAGGACAAAAAAAATATTTTCTTAAGCAAAAGTTATTTTCTTTTTAAACATACAAACATTTTACATTTCCTATACATTCTTATCTATTTCAATATGGTTGTAATGAGTAACCTAGAATTTTAACTTGCAACCCCCCAATCATAAATATGTACCCCCATCCCCTTAAATATTGTAATAGCGTAGGACTTTATATTTCCGCACTGTTATTTCTTTCAATATATGCTAGTAATTAGGGTGTATGGCAAGATATGGAAATTGACAAATAGATTACCCTAATCAAAGACAAATTATGCATGCAATCAAACACACTCACACACTTACACCCTTAGGGAAATTCCACTTGTTTCCTTACAAAAATGGCCATGTTAGGCACGTGGGATGTCTTAGCACAAACGAATCAAAAAATATCATAATCCCTCGATGACGCTATCAAAGCTATCTTTCAAAATGATCTTAGTCCCTACAGAAAAAGTGCTAAGTCATCTCACAACATTTCTATCATGGTCATACGATGACCCAACGCTCGTCCCTTCACATCCAACGATGGGGCTCCTTATCAAATCAATGGTAAGGTAGCAACATCTAAAGGAGGAGGAAAAACACATCTAAAACCTTTTGAGTAGGTAGAGTACTTTTAGTTACTTGCTTAATTTCAAAACAAACATCCTTGCTATTTTCAAAACAATCACCTACATTTTCCAAACATCTTTTCAAAAACTTGAAATATTTTCAAAAGCTCAATGATCCGCTGTCGCGCACGGATCAAAAACGAGTGTTTTTACGCAACGGTTTCAAAACTGTAGTATTTTTTAAAACGATAATATAGCGACAAATGGCTCGAATATCGTTCTCAAGGATTCTTGAAATATTATTAACTAACTGAAATCAAGTTAAAGGGGGGGGGGGAGGGGGTTGGTTCGATTTTAGGCAAATAAGCTGATTATGAAAAGTGATTATAAAATAAGTTGTTTTTGATATGAGTGATTATACAAACGGATTCACTGCCTCGGTTCGTACCTATCATCGACTGCTAACATTACAATCTCCTAAGCGAAGTTTCTATCCTATTTGATTACAGTATCAATTAACAAGCGCGATTGACACTATGAGATACATGTTCCTATGGCCGGATTAAGCATACGGTTAAAAGTGACGCAAATTAACAATTAAGCAAAGTCAATCGCGATTAAAATTTGGGAACATTTATCAATCAAATTAAATTAACAATGTTATATGAAAATCGAATTAAGAAAACAATAATCTCATAGCATAGTTGAAAGGAATCGAAATTAAATTGCAAATGCTATAACAATCTCAAAGTTGGAACCTGAGTACAGTAAATCCGTCAGAAAGATTTTAGTTCTCCATTGATTCGTACAAAGCTTTCTCTTTTTCTTGAACAATAAGTGGCTGCCCAAAATTATGTAGCATCTAGGTAAAAACGAAAAAGAAACAACCCAACTCGGTCGGATACAAAACTCAGGCCCAAAACAAATGACCCAAACTTAAATATAAAATGCTGCAACTTCAACTACTTTTTCAACCTTTCTACAGCCCGAATCAACATCTGTCCACAACTATAAAGTTGTAGGTATTTTTCTTAGCTTTCCAACCAATATTAAAACGCCTCAATCCGATTCCCGTAGCTCCAGTTATGAATTTTTCCGTGAAAGCTGCAATTGCTGAAAATAAAATACGAAAATTAATTAAATGCAAAAATAAAATAAATTAGCAAAACATATTAAAACATAAAAATAAACACAATAAACTAAAGAAATGCATTAGTACAATCGTGGAAGGATGTGCATCAAAATACACTGATCACTCAACACTTTGCATACATTCTTACGAACGGGAATCATTGCAAAGTTTGCCTAAGCAATGACACCTTTTCAAAATACTTTCAAAACCACACAAAAGCACAATTTTCAAATAAAAGCAAGTGATCTAGCAAGTAACTAAGAGTCCATGGAAAACCATGGATGGAAAGGGTGCTAATACCTTCCTTTTTCATAATCTACCCCCCGAACTCAAGAAAACATCTCGAAAGGCCTTTCCCGTACTTTTTCACCTTTCCTTTTGGATAAAAGAAAAGTCGATAGCGACTCTTGCTAAACCGCAACATTTGCAAACACAAACGCAAACCCTCAAGTCAGTTCTCCCACCGTATCACAAGAGAGGATGGTAGCATCTCATGCCAGTCTTTGTACGTGACTGTCATTTTCTGTATGATCTTTTTGATGTTCTTATTTGAGGCTTCAACATCGTCGTTCATCTTTGGCCAGTAAGGAGAAGAATTGTGATGATGGATCTTGAATTGCTCGCACAGGGCGATGATCATAGTATTGTTTAGATTCGTACCATTGTCCGTGATGATCCTCTCCGGGATACCATATCGACAGATGAGATTCTATTTAATGAACCAGGCCATAACATTCTTGGTAACGGAAGCGATAGAGGCTGCCTCGACCCAATTTGTAAAATAGTCAATGGCCACTAAGATGAAGCAGTGTCCATTAGAGATTGTTGGCTTGATTTCCCCAATCATATCGATGCCCCCATATAGCAAAGGGCCAAGGAGCCGTCAAGACATTCAGAGGAACCGGAGGTACGTGCACCTTGTCAGCATAGATCTGCGCTTGTGGTAGGTTCGAGAGTGTTGATAGCAATCTGCTTCCATGGTAGACCAGTTTTGATACGATGGGAGAACTGACTTGAAGGTTTTGCGTTTTATCGCAAATGTTGCTGTTAGCAAGAGTCGCCATCGACTTTTCTTTTATCCAAAAGGAAAGATGAAAAAAGCACAGGAAAGACCTTTGAGATTTTTTTTCTTGAGTTTGGGGGGTAGATCATGAAAAAGGAAGGTATTAGCACCCTTTTCATCCATGGTTTTCCATGGGCTCTTAGTTACTTTCTAGATCACTTGCTTTTTGTTTGAAATTGTGCTTGGTGTGGTTTTTTGAAAGTATTTTGTAAAGAGTCCATTGTTTAGGCAATCTTTGTAATGATTCTTGTTTGTAAGAACGTATACAAAGATGTTTGATCTTTTGAAATTTTTTTCAAGTTTGTAAGATGTTTGAAAGTGTAAGTGTTTGTTTTGATAATAGCAAGGATGTTTGTTTGAAATTGAGCAAGTAATTAGGAGAATTCTACCTACTCAAAAGTCTTTCTTGTTTATTTTCCTTTTCCTTTGACATTGTTATCTTACCATTGATTTGGTAAGTAATGCTATCTTTGGATGTAAACGGGACGGGCGTGGGTCATCGTATAACCATGATTAGTAATGTTTCAAGGTATCTTAGCATTCTCTTTTAGGGACTAAGATCATTTGAAAGGAAACAGATAGCGTCATCGAGGGACTATGATATTGTATTTGCTTGTTTTTGTTAAGGTACTTTACATGCGTAATATGGCCATTTTGTATAAGGCAACCAAGTGGAATAACCCTAGGGGTGTTTGTGTGCAAGTGTATTATTTTCATGCTTGTTTTTATCTTGAATTAGGTTTTTTCTAAATATTGGTTTTAGTCTTTCCATACAAGCCCTAATTACTAGCATTTTTATATAAAAGCGATTAAATTGCAGAATTTAAAGTTGCTACGCTATTACAACATTTGTGGGAGGGGGTGTACAAATTGAATGGGGATTGCAAGAATGTAAACCTAGTTAATCTATTACAACCATATTGAATTGGTATCAATGTACAAAGAAATAAGTAAATACAAAGTACAAAATGAATAAATGTACAAAAATGCAAAATGTAAAGAAAATGGATCTTTGTTTGGTTTTCATAAGAGAAAGAGAAATTGTCTTAACCTAATTAATTAAAGAAATAATTAATTAAACTTAAATTTATTAAGAAAAGATTTTAAATAAAACCCTAGTTCTATTAATTAACCAAAAGAAAATGAGTTTAAGAAAAGCATTTTTTGGTATTTTGTTTTGAAAGTATTTATTGCTTTATAAAATATTTTTAGTCTTTTTTATATCAAAAATAATATATTTTAATTAGTGTGAAAGAAAATAAATAATAACCTAGTTTTAATCAAATTTACAAGATAATAAGTAAAAATAAATAAATTATAGTTAATAAAAATATTTTTTGTGAGAAAAATAAAAATAAAAAAAGCCAAAATATAAATCTATCATTTTTTTGTATTTTTATGATTTTTTTATTATTTAGAAAATCTATTAAGGAAATCAATAAAATAAAAATAAGAAAATAAAATAAATTGGGCCAGGGGTGCAAACAACCTGCAAGGGGGTTAGTAAGAAAAAATAAAAAAAATAATACAAGCCCAAAAAGGCCCAAGCGCTTGCAAAAAAAAGTCAGGAATGCAAAACATGTAAAAAAATGCAAAAGGGTACCACTGGGGCTCGAACCCAGATCCCAAAGGTTGCAGGCGCGCGCTTCTACCACTGGGGTGACTATACATTCGTTAACATAGGCAAATCAATAAATATACAAGGCAAAACGCGCCTTGATGACTTCATCTTCAACCTCCAGCCAGACCAACTGTAACTTGCTCATTTCTCATCAAAAATGAAAACTGAAACTGTAAACATGAAACTTGTAGCAAATTTTCTCACGGTTTCATAAATGTAAAGCATTAAAACTATAGATTAAAGATAAGCATGAATTTAGTGGCCTTAATCTAAACCCTAAAAATCTCAAAAATTTCAGTTTCAAAATTCTCTAAGCTCAAGCAAAATTAATGGAAACTATGGACATCGTTAGCTTCAGGGCAATGATATCTATATGTTTTATTCACAAATAAATCATTGATGATGCCTGTATGAAGAGTTCCAAGGTTAGAAAACTTACCTCAAAACTGGAAATCGTGTTTTGAGTTTGAGCTTGTTTCAAGTGATGGTGATGATCAAGTTAGCTTCCTTGAGGTCCCAGGAAGCTAATGCAATGATTAGCTTGAGCAATGGATGGTTGAAATGGTCTGGAGAAGTCAATGTGCAGAGCTCTATTTTTGAAAATGGAGGATGGTGTTAATGGTGTTACAGTTCTATAACAGGGTGTGGGATCAACTCTATATGATGTTTAGAAACTTTAGAAACCAAAAGGCCAAGAAACGCACGAGTAGATTATGAGTTTCAAGTTTTTGGTCAGTTTGTGTGAAAATGGAAGTGTGAAGTGTGATTCTGAGTTCTAGGTGTTTTCAAGGCTTGAGCACTCATGTGTTTTGTCAAATGGTTTGTGTATGTATAAACAAAAATGTTTGAGAGCTTTGGACCATCAGAAGTACAAGTTTCTAGCTTTTTGCTAGGTTACTTGATTTTGAAGAAAAGAGGGAAACAAGTTTCAAGGAGAGGTACAAGCATGGGATGGGTTATTGTAAGTGTTTGAAACATTTCTCATGAGTTATAAGACATGTTTGATCAGAAGAGAACAAGTGCAAGGCTCAAGAACAAGTTTTGTACAAAAAGTCACTTTATCAAAATGGCAATGTAACCTTTCTTCCAAAAATGGATATAAAGCATGTCCATGCATTAAATGCTTGAAGTGAGGCCTCTAACAGCTGTGTAAACCATTAATTATGGAGTGCCTAACAAGTTTGAGGCGTGTAAAGTAGTGTTTATGCATCATAGTTTGAATTTGAATTTTGTTCATCACTAAAATGACTTGTAATTAAAGTGATAAAACCCTAACTTCATCTCTTCTATTCTCCCTACTCAAGAATGATATCAAGGAGTTCTTGGATATTTTGGAAAGCTTGAAATATTCTCTACAACCCATCTTTTAATTTATTTTGGATATTCCCCTTGGAACTATATGAAAATGTGCCATGAAGTTGGGTCAAAATCCTGACCAAATTAGGGCAAAATTTCACTAAGTATTTTGTTTCATGACCACATGTTCATAAAATTATAACTTAAGATCCAAGCACTTTTGTAAGGAGTTGTGTAAAGCAAAGTTGTATACTTCATGGAGATATACAACTTTCATGTTGGAAGTTTCTCTTGAATCATCTTGCATCATGGTGAAAAATTTGTTCAAAGTTGTGAAAAACATGAAGTTTCCAACACTTAGAAAAATTTCTAAGTTTAGAAATTTTGACTTTTCAAAATGAAATCTTGAATTTTTGATTTCTTGATGAATAAGTTTCATATTTTTACATTTTTTGATGAAATGTGATCTTTGGCACTTGAATTTGACCAAAAAGTCAAAGTTTGACTTTTTAGTATACAATTGACTTTGATCAGTTGAGTGAAAATTCATCTGTCAATCCTTTGGATTTGAGCAATGTTTTAAGCCATATCATTAGGTCAAAATGATGCAATTGGACTCTTGAGATTATTCCTTAAACCAATTGATCATTTGCTAGGTCAAAAATCAGAAATTGTCCTTTCCCAGTCAAAACCTTAATTTTGACCATTTTACCCTTTTGGAGATTTGATCAAATTTCTTGGGGAATTGTGATCCAAACTTGATCAAATAATACATATGGGTTTAAAATGTTAATGTAGATAAAAAATTATGAAGTTTGACTGTAAATTGGCCACAATTGACTTTTCCCCAATACAGTTGATTTTTAGGTCAACTGCTCAATTGACAGAGCAAAAATGTGATCCAAGGCTTGAAACTTGACATGAGTGATCTTGGGGTTCCATTATGATCCATGAAATTAATATGGGCATTATAAGTTCAAATATCCTTGTGCAATCGCAAACCTTAATTTTGGTCATCAGTTTTTAAGGAGGTGTCTTGAGCTTATCAAACCCTAGTGCAGTCTTGAGCCCAAGGAGATCTTGTGAGAAAATTCTTGATAAGTGAGAGGGAAAATTTTGGGGTAAAACAGATGCCCCTGTTTAATCTTCTTAAGCTTGAAGAGTTAGATTGGCAAGTTTTGCCATTCGTGACTCAAAGGTGGAAGATGATTGAACACTAGAGTGCCCAGAAATTTGCACTCGGTGATGTGATGGTTGGGGGAATGGGCTTAAAGATGTCACTTGGAGAGGTGATAGAAAGTTGTGGGAGATGGGTTTGTAGATGCCATCCAAAAGTGATTGCTAAATCTGAAAGATACTCTGAATGAGTATCAGAATTGCATTCGTGTTTGAAGCGTATCGGAACTGTATCTGAAGGCTGAATTTGAATGAGTATCAGAATGGCATCCGTGTATAGAGCGTATCTGAACTGTATCTGAAAAAGACTCTGAATGAGTATCAAAATGGAATCCGTGTCTAGAGCATATCTGAACTGCATCTGAAAGTTAACTCTGAATGAGTATCAGAATGGCATCTGTGTCTGGAGCATATCTGAACTATATCTGAAAGGTTGAATGAGTTTCAAGAAGGCATTTGTATCTAGAGTGTATCTGAACTGTATCTGAAAGTTGAGTCTGAATGAGTATTAGAATGGCATCCATGTTTGGAGCGTATCTGAACTGTATCTGAAATTTAACTCTGAATGAGCATCAAAACGGCATATGTGTCTGGAGCGTATCTGAACTGTATCTAAAAACTCTGAACATTGTTAATGGTAACTGTGATACGGTGGGAGAACTGACTTGAGATTTTGCGTTTGTGTTCGCAAATGTTTCGGTTTAGCAAGACTCGCCACCGACTTTTTATTTTATCCTAAGAAAAGGTCAAAAAGCATAGGAAAGACCTTTGAGATGTTTTCTTGGGTTCGAGGAGTAGATTATGAAAAGGGAAGGTGCAAGCACCCTTTTCATCCATGGTTATCCATGGGCTCTTAGTTACTTGTTTAGATCACTTGCTTTGCTTTTCCAATTGTTTGAAATGGTGCTTTGTGTGTGGTTTTGAAAGATGTTTTGAAAAGAGGCCATCATTGTGGCAACCTTTGTAATGATTCTTGTTTGAATGTATACAAAGGTGTTTTTTTGTCTTTTGAAAAGGTTTCAATGTTTGAAAGTTTTGTTTTGAAATTGTGTCTTGAAGTGTGTTTGAAAATAGCAAGGATGTTTTTACAAGCTTTTGATCAAGTAACTAAGAGCTATCTACCCTATTTTACTCAAAGATCTTTCTTATGTTTTTAACCCTTTTGACAGTGTTGTTTCACCATTGCATCTGGTGAACAACCTTGTGTTAGGATGTTAAACGGGACAGGCGCGGGTCATCGTATAGACCATGATAGCAATTGTGTCAAGTATCTTTGGCAAATTTTTGAGGGACTTGATCATTTTTAGGCAACTAAGATAGAGTCATCGAGGGACTATGATCTTTTGTTTTGTTTTTGTTTTTCCAAAGTACCCAACATGCATACCATGGCCCATTTTTGAAGGCAACAAGTGGATTGTAATCCTAGGGGTGCAAGTGTGTATTGTGTTTGATTTTCATGCATTTTTGTCTTTGATTAGGTCAAACTATTTGTTAATTTGGATTTTTGCATACAAACCCTAATTCTCTAATCATGGCATAATTGAAAGCGTAAAATGCGAGAATTTAAAGTTCTAAGCTATTACAACATGATTATGGGGATGGGGGTACAATTTTGAATGGGGGGTATTTGACAAGAAATATAAACCCTAGTTTACTATTACATCCAAATTGAATCTCAAATGCATCAATATTTAAACGTACAATATTTAAATAGACAAGATAAATAAATATTAAATAATATATATTATGCAAAAAAGAATTTTTGTTTGTTTATGTATGCAAAAGTATTTTTAATGTAAAAAGTATAAAGAAATAAATAAAAAAAGATTAATTTCCTTTGTTTTAAGGATAAACCCTAATTTCTTTAAGAAAATAAATACTATATATTATTTATATACAAAAAATATATTAATATGTGTAAAAATGAAATATACTTAAAAAAGGGTATTTTTTAGTATAAATAATAATAAAAATAAAAATTTAATATTTTTGTATTTTTATTCTAAGTATTTAATAAAATAAAAGTATATATATATATATATATATATTAAATATATATATATATATATATATATATATATATATATATATATATATATATATATATATATATATATATATATATATATATATATATATATATATATATATATATATATATATATATATATATATATATATATATATATATATATATATATATATATATATATATATATATATATATATATATATATATATATATATATATATATATATATATATATATATATATATATATATATATATATTAAATATGTATAATATAAAATAAAATATGTACAAAAATAAATTATATTTTTAATAATATTTCAGTGTGAATAAAATAAGAAATAAAAAATAAAACTATAATTTACATATTATTTTCAAATTTAAATAAATAAAATCAAAGTATTTAAAATATTTTTTATATTAGAAAAAACTAAAATAAAATGACAAATAAATGTAAAAAAAATATGAAAATATTTTTGAGCATTTTTTATGTTTGGAAATAAATAAACAAAATCAAAAATAAAAACAAAAATGCAAAAATACAATTATTCAAGAAATTGGGCCAGGGTTGTAAAAATGAAAAGAGGGGTGTTATAAGCAAGCCAGGCCAAGCCCAGCCCAGCCCACCACTTCATCTTCTTCCTCCAGCCTTTTGAAAAAGCGCGCGCCTGTTATACAAACTTGGACATCCTGTAAACGTGATCTTTTGCTAAAACTCACAACATCAAACTTGTAGAGAATTTCAAGACGATTCCAACCATATAAACAACTAATCCTAACTCTCAAAGACCAGAGAGAATTTCTCTGGCCCTAAAATCTGACCTAGTTTTTTCAGCATGTTCATGGATGAAATTCTCCTAGCACACTTAATATAAATGAAAGCTGAGCATATGTATGGCTTCCTAGCAATGAACACTACATTTTATATTCACAAACCTAAGGCTAAATGTTCCTAAATAGAGAGATAGAAAGTGAGGAAAAACCTGTTTCAGTTGGATTCGTGTAGGGCAATGCAGTGTTTCTCAACAAGTTTTGAGGTGTCTGGTAGCTTGCCTGAACTTCACTTGATCTTTTCCAATAGCTAGCTTGCCTTGAAAGTCACTGAATCAACCTCTAGAACTCAACCTGCACAAGCTTGAAATGAAAATGGTGAACACTGTAAATGGAGTTACGGTTGGCAATGGGGGTTTGGGATAGCTTGAGTGAGTGGAATGGAAGGTGTTTGAAGCAAAAAGGGGCAAAACGCACGAGCCAAATGAGCCGGAGAACTCAAGTTGCAGCACCTGCCCTGTTTGCCAAAGAAGTGTGATTTATGGCTATGGGAGGTTTTGAGGCTCAAGTACTCGTGTTTCTTGCTCAAAGGGTTGTGTGAAATATGTTTGAAATATTTGTGTAAGCTAATAATGGTTGGTTTTCAAGTTGTGAGGATTCTGACAAGTTTCTTCTTTTTGAAGCAAGGAATGGGAAGTTCTGTTTACAGGCCTGCACAAGCCATCAAATATGTTACTTACAATCCTCTTGGTCCCTGCAATTTGTGGATTTGATTTGGCTTATGATATCTTGGCTATATGCTCAAAGATCATGGTTTGACATAAAGCACACTTTTGCAAAAATGGAAATGTGCCTTTTACCATTTAGGGATTAGTTTTATGTACAATGTCCAAATGACCAAGATAATGCATTAGATCAATGGATTTGAATTAAATTATTGTGTGTGAAATGGTTTAGAGGCCTTCAAACTAGTACAAGGCATGATGGTTTGAAAATTCCACTTGAGTGAACATGAATTTGCCATGGATACAAAGTGAGTTTTTGCCAACTTCAAGCATTTGATTCTCCCTAACCACAAATGTGTTTGAGGAGTTCTTGGATAATTTGGAAATCTTGCAACATTCACTATAATCCATATTTGAAATTCAACTTGATACTCCAAGTGGAACTATGTGAAAAAAGGCCAAGAAGATAGGGCAAAATCCTGCCTAAACTAGGGCAAAATTTCTCTAAGTTAAAAGTTTTAGGGACCCTTGTTCCAAAACTCATAACTTGAGATCCAAGCTTCTTTTGAGAAAACTTTGTGAATAAAAGTTGTATAATTTGTTGAGGACTACAACTTTCATGTTATAAGTTTTGTTTGAATCCATTTTCATCATGGTGAAAATGTGGGACAAATTTAGGAAAAATTAAGAAAATTTCATAACTTAGAAAAATTCTAAGTTATGAAATTTTTTCAATTTCAAACCCTAATTTGCAATTTTGGGTTTCTTGATGAACAAGTTTCATAATTTTACACATCTTGATGAAAAATGACCCTTGGCACTTGATTTTGACCAAAAGGTCAAAGTTTGACTTTTCAGTGTACAGTCAAATTTTGATCAGTTGACTGAAAAATTCATCTGTCAAACCCATGCATTTGAGGTCTTTTGAACTTGTTGAATAAGTCAAGATGATTCCATTGAGTCCTTGAGTCCATGGTTGAACCTAATTTGCCATTGGTTAGGTCAAAAAGTCAGAAATTGCCTTTGTACAGTTAAAACCCTAAAAATGACCATTTTGCCCTTTTGGTGATCTGATCAAATTTCTTGTGGAATTGTGGTCCAAACTTGATCAAATAGTTCATATGAGTTCATAATGTTGATGTGGGTCAAAATTTATGAGGTTTGACTGTAAGTTGGCCACAGTTGACTTTTTCCCCAATACAGCTGATTTCTAGGTCAATTGTCCAATTGACTGGGCAAAAATTTGATTCAAGGCTTGAAACTTGGTATGGGAAAACTTATGAGTCCAAAAAGAAGTATGAAAGTCAATTTGAGCATTGAAGGTCCAAAAATACATGTGCAAACTCAAACCCTAATTTAGGTCATCAGTGCAAGGAGATGTCTTGAGCAGAGCAAACCCTAGCTTGATCTTGAGTTCCAAGAGCCTTGTGATGAGAAATGTTGATAAAATGAGAGGGCAAATTTTGGGGTACAATAGTTTCCCCTGTTCAATCTTCTTGAACCTGAAGAGTTAGATTGGCAAGTTTGCCTGTCGTGACTCGAAGGTAAAAGAGCATTGGACACTAGAGTGCCCGTAAATTTGCACTCGTCAAAATGTAGTTGAGGGAATGGGCTTAAAGATGCCATTTGGAGATGGTAGAATCTTGCTGGAGATGGGCTTAAAGATGCCATCCAAAATGTTTGTTGAAAATTAGTATAATGAACATCAGAATAGTATCCGTGTTTGGAACGTATTTGAGTTGTATCTGGAGACTGGGTTCGTATGAGCAAGGGAATGGCGTCCGTGTCTAGAGCGTATATGAGCTGTAATTGTATTTGATTCTTTAATGAATATCAGAATGACTGCCACGTCTGGAGTGTATATGTATTCTGAATGGGTAACAGAGAAACATCTATATATGGAGCATCTATGTGCTGGGGATAAATTCTGAATGAGTGACAGAATGGCAACCGTGTCTGGAGAGTATCTGGACTATATCTGAAGTTGAGATCTGTATGAGTAGCAGAATGACTTTCGTGTTTGGAGTGTATCTGAACTTGAAGTTGATAGTTGAATCTGAATGAGAAATAGAATGGCTTCCGTGTCTGGAGCATATCTAGTTTGTATCTGATTGCTGGAGTCTGAGTGAGTAGTAGAATGACCGTCGTGTCTGGGGTGTATCCATACTGTATCTTGACTTGAAATTCTGAATGAGTAATAGAATGACCGCCGTGTCTGGGGTGTATCCATACTGTATCTGAAATCTCTGATTAGTTGTTAACGATAACTTTTTAATCTTATCCTGAAAAGGGTAGAATGTTAGCTAAAGCACAAAGTTATGTTGCATGATATGTATGATGCAATAAAATATTTTCTATTAATGAATGTAATGGATGTAATGGATGTGCATGTAAGCTGGGTAGCTGTCTTGCTGAGGAAAATAAATCCTTGATAACTGGAGATAATGAAATCTTTGATTGCTGCCCGGGAAAGTAAATCTTTGACTGATGCTGGGGATTCCAAAAATCTTTGATTGTTGAGAATGAGAAATCCTGGGACCACTGCTGGGGATTGAAAATCCTCGGTGACTTATGGGGATTAACAAGAGTTTTGACAACTTCTGCGGGGAATGAGAATCCTTTATGACTTTCCTGGGGAAATAAGAAAAAATACAACGACCTCTACTGGGGAATTAAAACCTGGGAGGCTTCAAATGGAGAAACGGTAATTAGAATCTTCGTTCTATTGGGAAATAATTACGTGGGGAGAGTGTTTATTCTGCCTGGGAAATCAGGAGCTTGGGTTGTATGCCAATCTACTGGAGAATTGTCCTAGTTGGGGATAAAACAAAAAGTTAACTGTTATCTGGTTGATTCTCATACTTTTTAGATAAACTGCTGGGGAAGTTGGGGAAAACTGAATGGTTCCCGATGGGGATTGATAATTGGAAACTTGACTCCGTTGGGGGAGAAGGCTTCAACTTTGCTGAGGGTCTGTGGTTCAAAGTTTTCGGGCTCCACTGGGGATCGGGAGTTTAGAGACTTAACTCTGATGGGAATTTTAAAATTTAACTCCACTGGGGATATGTACCTCAAGGTTTTTCCTATACTTTTGACCTACCAGTAATTATCCTTTCTCATTCTGTTTTATTTGTAAGCAATGATTATATTCAAATGCATATGCCTATTTAACAAACCATTGGACGTTTTCAAATAAAACATAAGTGTAAAAAGAAAAGAAAGGCAAGCAAATTTCTGCACTTTGAAGTATCTTTGTATTAACTTTTATAAGTATCTTTGTACAAAGGAGACAGACATCCTAGTAAGATAATGTTATCGTAAAAATTGACAAATTTTATACAAAAAGAAAGATGGCTATGTGTAACAATTCCATGGGGTTCCCATTCTGCTATAGCCTTCACAACTCTGAGTATCTTGTCCATTCGTTGCTTCGTCCGCAGATGATTGGATTGATCAGAAGCCTGGAGCTTGTCCATGAAGAGATTGTCCTTAAAGTGATCCGACGAGACATAGTCATACGCTTTAATTCCCTAACTTTTTCCTGGACCGCCCTTTCGGGTTTTTAGTCCACCGGGAAACCCTTTTTTGTCCAAGTCGCCCTTTCGAGTTTTCAACTTGCCGGGTGTACAAATTTTTTTATTTATCCCTAATTTTTGCCTGAAACACCCTTTCGGGTTTTCGGTTCACCGGGATGCCCATTTTTGCCCAAGTCGCCCTTTCGGGTTTTCAACTTGTCGGGTCATTTTATGCATAGTATCTTTTGACTATGTCTGCGTTCGCAGGGTGCGGCAAGTCATCGCCGTCCATCGTGGTCAGAATCATTGCCCCACCAGAAAAGATGTTCTTGATCACAAATGGTCCTTCGTAAGTAGGAGTCCATTTGCCCCTGAGATCGCTTTGCGGCAAGATGATCCGCTTGATTACAAGATCTCCGACTTGATATACCTGATGCCTGACTTTCTTATTGAAAGCCTTGATCATCCGTTTTTGATACGTCTGACCATGGCAAACAGTAGTAAGTCGCTTCTCGTCAATCAAATTAAGTTGGTCAAGCCGGGTCTGAATCCAATCGTCTTCACTCAAACCAGTATCCTTCATGATCCTCAAGGAAGGAATCTGAACTTCCATAGGTAAAACAGCCTCCATGCCATATACCAAAGAAAAGGGGGTTGCCCTAGTTGAAGTATGCGTCGTGGTACGATATTCGTGCAAAGCAAACGATAACATCTCATGCCAGTCCTTGTAGGTGACTGTCATCTTTTGAATGATCTTCTTGATATTTTTGTTCGCGGCTTCAACAACACCGTTCATCTTTGGCCGATAGGGAGATGAATTGTGATGTTGAATCTTGAACTGCTCGCACAGAGCGGTGATCACAGTGTTATCCAGGTTTGTACCATTGTTCGTGATGATCCTGTCGGGGATACCATACCGGCATATGAGGTTCTGCTTGATGAAGCGGGCAACCACATTCTTTGTAACGAAGGCGTAGGAAGAGGCTTCGACCCATTTGGTAAAATAATCAATAGCGACCAAGATGAAGCGATGTCCATTGGATGTTGTGGGCTTAATCTCTCCAATCATGTCGATTCCCCACATCGCGAATGGCCAAGGAGCTGTCAGAACGTTGAGAGGAACTGGAGGAATATGTACCTTGTCAGCATAGACTTGACATTTGTGGCAAGTACGGGAATGTTGATGACAATCAGCTTCCATGGTAGACCAGTAGTAGCCTGCCCTTAGAATCTTCTTAGTCATCGTATGTCCACTCAGGTGGGTTCCAAAGGTGCCACTGTGTATTTCGGTCATGATCAACTCTGCCTCAACCTTGTCCACACAACGAAGTAGAACACAATCATGGTTGCGCTTATATAAGATACCATTTCTCAGGAAGAACTTGGCAGCAGATCTCCTTAAGAACTTTTTTTCATTGACTGAAGCTCCTTCAGTGTATTCTCGAGTCTGGAGATACCTTTTGATTTCATGAAACCATGGTTGTTCCACTACTTCTTCGGTATTAATCTCATGACAGTGCGCAGGTTCGTCCATTCGTTCGATGGTGATTTGGGGAGCCTCATTATCCCAGTTGAGTTTAAACATGGAAGACATTGTAGCCAGAGCATCTGCTAGCTGATTTTCTTCTCGCGGGAAGTGCTCAAAGGTAATCTTCTCGAAATGAGGAAACAATGTCAGGACGTGTTCTTTGTATGGGATGAGATTGGGATTTCTAGTGTCCCACTCTCCTTTGATTTGACTGATAACCAAAGATGAGTCCCCAAATACGACCAAAGATTTGATTCCCAAGTCAATAGCAACCTTGAGACCAAAGATACAAGCTTCATATTCAGCCATGTTGTTGGTACAGCTGAAGCAAAGTCGGACAGTGAAGGGTGTATGGCAACCTTCCGGAGAAATAAGTACCTCACCGATACCGTTTCCAAGTGCATTTGAAGCACCATCAAAGTACAGGGTCCATCGGGATCCTTGTTCAGGTCCGTCATACAGTCTGTTACCTTCAATGTTGTCCAATGTCATGATGTCCTCGTCAGGGAAGTCGAATCTCATAGATTGGTAATCTTCGACGGCTTGATGAGCTAGATGGTCAGCTAGTACACTCCCCTTTATAGCTTTTTGGGTAGTATACTGGATATCATACTCTGTCAGGATCATTTGCCATCTAGCGATTCTTCCAGATAAAGCAGGCTTCTCGAAGATATATTTAATCAGATCCATTTTAGAAATCAGCAAAGTGGTATGTGTCAACATATACTGCCTTAGTCGGCGAGCAGCCCATACCAAAGCGCAACAAGTTTTCTCGAGCAGTGAGTAGCGAGTCTCACAGTCGGTAAAATTTTTGCTAAGGTAATAAATGGCATGCTCTTTTCGGCCAGACTCGTCATGTTGGCCCAGTACGCACCCCATTGAATTATCCAAAACAGTCAGGTACATAATCAAAGGTCTTCCTTCGACGGGTGGCATCAAGATAGGAGGTTCCAGCAAATACTCCTTGATTTTATCAAAAGCAACTTGACAATCATTGTTCCATTCAACCACCTGATCTTTCTTCAACAGCTTGAAGATTTGCTCACAGTTAGATGTTAGGTGAGAGATGAACCTCGCAATATAGTTCAAGCGTCCTAAGAAACCTCTCACCTCCTTTTCAGTGCGAGGGGCAGACATTTCTTGTATAGCTTTGACTTTAGTAGGATCAACCTCAATGCCTTTGTTGTTGACGATAAATCCCAAAAGTTTACCAGACCTGACTCCAAAAGTGCACTTGCTAGGGTTCAGTCTAAGCTTATATTCCTTCAATCTGACAAACAGCTTTTGTAGATGATCAAGGTGCTCTTCTTCTGTCTGTGAACGGGCTATCACGTCGTCTATGTAGACTTCGATCTCATGATGTATCATATCATGAAACAAAGCTACCATGGCTCTCTGATAGGTTGCCTCAGAATTCTTCAGTTCGAATAGCATCACTTTGTAGCAGAAGGTACCCCAATGCGTAACAAAAGTAGTTTTCTCCATGTCTTCGGGGGGCCATTTTGATTTGGTTGTATCCCGAGAATCCATCCATGAAGGAAAATACCTTGTGTTGTCAACCAAGATGTCAATGTGTGGCAGTGGAAAATCATCTTTAGGGCTAGCCCTCTTTAAGTCCCAATAGGAAATAACATTGTTAGCAACCCATTGTGGATAGGAAATAACATCCAGAAAGCCAGCATTGAATTGCTTCATCACCTCAGCCTTGATCTTCTCAGACATGTCGGGTCTCATCCGGTGAACTTTTTGTTTGATCGGTGGACAGTCTTCTCTTGT
Source organism: Vicia faba (assembly GCA_948472305.1). Classification (NCBI taxonomy): domain Eukaryota; kingdom Viridiplantae; phylum Streptophyta; class Magnoliopsida; order Fabales; family Fabaceae; genus Vicia; species Vicia faba. The sequence goes on along the minus strand of OX451740.1, from coordinate 523,630,226 downwards.
AGGGAGACGGTGAACCACGATATTTGTATCTAGTCCCGACATATCTTCATAGGACCAGGCAAAGATCTCAACATATTCATTCAACAACTGCACTAAGCGCTCTTTGACACTTGGCTCCAGGTTGGCACCCACCTTAACCTCTTTCTTGTCTTCCTCTGTTCCCAGATTGATGGTTTCTAGCAACTCTTCATGGGGCAGAATAGCCCTCTCTTCTTGTTGCAAAAGTCTGGCTAACTCTCCAGGCACTTCACAATCTTCATCACCTTCGTACTTGGCATGATTGACCAAATCTTCAGGGTCACCGAAGGCTAAAGCAGAATAGTCACCCATGAAATCCGGAGTGGATGGGTACCTGCATTTTATGAGTGTGGGTGTGTGTAAGGGATAACCATCCTTAAACAAAACAAAATGTAAAAGGAAAGAAAATGAACACAATAGTTTATAGATGAAAACGTCCAATGATTCACTTAAAAATGGCATATGATAATGAAGAAATCAAGCCCTTACAAATGGACCTACATGCCCCGGGTAAGGCATACGGTAAAAATAGTGTATGAATTGTTTAATTATTACAGACCAAAATAGGAAATTGTTCAAAGATAAATTACTGGTTGATGAAAGTGATGGGAACAGAGTCTTTCGCTTCCCAGTTGCTTAATCCTCCTTCGACGGTTGGAAAGATCCAATCTTCAAAGTTGTCTTCTTCATCATCATCTTCTAAGGCATTAATTCCATGGTGAGTGATTTTTATGGGTGGTCCTCCAGCCCGGGAGCGACGCATAGCTTTCTGGCCAACAGCAGTAAAACCTAGTCCAAACTTGTCAGTCTTGTGAGAAAACTCAGGCAGTTGCCCCCATACTGTACTATTTCTTTCTTTGATTACAGCCTCGCATCTTTGAGGTATGCCATTCTAGACACAGGCTTGGAAACTGTTGTACCCCAAAATTTGTCCTCTCATGTTTTCCAAAGTCTTCCCCCTGCATGGTTGATCATAACCTCTTGCCTAAGGAAAAGGAAAATTTTTGAGTGGTGCTTTAAGTACATTTCGATTGGCATTCTGAAAGACCCTTCGATTGGCATTCTGAAGGAGCATTTCGATTGGCATTCTGAAGGAACACTTCGATTGGCATTCTGAAAGACCCTTCGATTGACATTCTGAAGGAGCATTTCGATTGGCATTCTGAAAGAGCACTTCGATTGGCATTTTGAAGGAGCATTTCGATTGGCATTCTGAAGGAGCACTTCAATTGGCATTATGGACAAGCACTTGGATTGGCATTATAACAGTGTCCTTCGATTGGAATTCCAAAAAGGTCCATTCGAAGAAGCATTCAAAGGGTCCATTCACAGAAGCTTTGGAAAGCATTCGAAGGAGGCCATCATCCCATTCGAAAGGAAGCATTCGAAGGAGGTCATCAGCCCATTCGAAAGGGAGCATTCGAAGGCCAGTTACATGTCATTCAAAATTCAAAAAGGGACAGGATCCCATGTGTTTAGCCAACGTTACAAACTCTCATTCATGGCTTTCAAACACATAATTAACGTTACAAATCCTCCTTCATGGCTGTCAAACACATAATCAAAGTCATTTAAACCTTTGTCTTCCTGTCCCCTCCACCCCCTCTATATAAAGAAATCACAAATGTTGCAAAAGACACACGAAAATATACAAAAAAAATAGAGAACTTGGAAAGACGCTGCCTAGAATTTTCCAAGCCAAAGTTACCACCCAGTGAACACCTCCACCCTCAGAACTACAGATCGAAGCACCTCTGTTTGGTAAAAAAGGATTTAATATCAAACTCATTTTTTAAATTCATTTTGATTGCATATTCATATTATTACTGCTGTTTGTGAATGATTTAATGTGTTACATATAAGCTACAACGCAGAGATGAGATTGTGCCATTGCTTGGGCACAATCTGAGTTTATCCTTCGAATCCCAGGATAAAACAAACCCAGACCCAGATTCAGCAGGTGCGAATAAGGGGGAGATTCGAACCAGGGGGGTAAAATCTCCCCTGGACCTTTAACATGTGTTTCGTTTTGCAGGAGCTACATCATCAGATTCCTGTTCAGAGTTTCGAAGCTCAGCGGTTTAGCTTCGAACTGGACCCAGGACTTCCAGTTCGAAGGATGACATGTCCAGATCGAACACCCTCAGAGTGCAGCCCCTCATGCACCTTTGATCCAGCCTCTTCACTGGGTCGAAAGACAGCCTGCACCTCTTTCGACCCAGACCTCTAGAATTATTTTTTTCTTTTTCTTTCTTGTTTTGCTGCCTGGCCCATTTGTACTTCGTTTACTTTGTTTTTCTTTTTCTTTCTTTATTTCTTTTAGTTTGTTTTTTTTAATCAACATAAAAATCATAAAAATAAATAACTTAGAATTAGGATTTAATTTAGTTAATTGTTTTAACTTATTTTCTCCAATTTTAAAATCAGTAGACTTAGGATTTATTTAAATTCAATCCTTTTCATAAACAAAAAATGCAAAAATATTAGGTTTGTTTTAGAGTTAATTTTAATCAGTTTTTTTAATTAATTAAATTTGATTTAATTGAGCATTTAGCATTTTACCAAAATAAAATAAAACAACAAAAAGATTATATGCTTAGGATTTTTAAGATTCACGCGCGTTTATGTTATTGTAACTGCTTATTATTCCCCCAATTTTGGACATGTAAATAATCCCCCTCCCCGAAGCCTTATAATAGCGTAGGATTTACAATTTCCGCACTTTAAATTCCTGTATATATATTAACTGCTTAGATGTATGCTAACTAGGATTGTATGACAATATCTAAAAACAAATTGTAGAACACCTAAAAATACAAAGATGATATAAATTGAAAATGGACACACTTGCACATACCACTCCTAGGGTACACCTCACTTGGTTGCCTCAATTGTGTTTATTAAGTATAGGATGTTTTAGAGGTCGTCCTTCTGTCCAAAGATCAAAGTTGCCTCGAAATGGTTTCCTCGATAAAAATGATCTAAGACATTGGGATTACCACTAAAACGTCCTAATGTTGCTTTAGTGACCACACGTCCCTAAAATCGAATTGACCCGAAAACTCCAACGACGGTGCTACCTACTCCTTAATAGTGGGATAGCACTGTCTAAAGGACATTTACACAGTTTAATTCCTTTTTGAGTAGGTAGAGGTTCTTAAGTACTTGCTCTCTTTTAAAAAACAAAACGAAAACTTTTCGCACTTACACTTTCTTCAAAAACAAAACTCTTTTCAAAAAAACCACAATCACAAAGAAAAGCAAACTTTTGAAAACATAGTGAGCAAGTACCTAAGAGCACGTGGATAACCACGGATAGAAAGGGTGCTAACACCTTCCCTTTCTATAATCTACCTCCCGAACCCGAGAAAAATCTCGAAAAGGAATTTTTCTGTGCTTTTGTCCTTTCCTTGTTGGATAAAATAAAAGACGGTGGCGACTCTTGCTTACCGTGACACTTTGCAAAAACAAACGCAAACGCAAACCAGCATTAAGAAACAGTCAGTTCTCATTCCCACCGATCACAGAACTGGCAACTCTGTTGGGGACTAATAAGTGAGGTATACCTTAGGACTAGATCACTTGTGTTTTCATTTGTATTGCTTTGTATGCTTTTAAATCTTGTGGGCTTGTATCGGAGTTCTATAAATCCTCCACCCGGATTTTGGGAAACATTCATAGATAGCAATACATTGTGGAAACTGTGCGGGGTATACCGACACGGTTGAAGCAATAACTATATTAGTGTGACATATTTGTGAGTACCGGTAGCCTTTGAGTCAATCAAAGAGAATACGGGGCTGCTGAGTGATGTCACTAAGCACTAATGACCTAGAACCTTACTTGACCATCTTGGCCTTTTTAGGGGTAGTGAGATGACCGACTTTGGTGCAGTCCGAAGTTGGTAGATACTCGATACTACACTCATTGAGGATTGTTTTCTTGGAATATTTTGGTCGCCAGTTAAGTGGCTAAACCGAAATGATGAACATAGAAAACAATCCAATGATATTGAGCTCCTTAGAACTCGGTTACTATTTATAGGAAAGGTTTTGAGCCAACTAAACTCAAGAGGGTACTTACCTATGAAACCTCCTGCAAGCCTGAAACTAGGGTTTTTGTGTGACTTGCTTGTACATGTGTTTCTGCATACATCATAAAGCATCATATGCATCTGCTAACCATTTCAAGGGTTTAGATCTTCATCTTTGTTCTTGTTTTGTAGGACATGGAGTCTCTCCGCAGGAAAACAATTCAAGTCAACCTTGTAAGGGTCCCTCTTCAACTCAAAGAGCTTACATCCAGGATTCCCGAGAATTCTCTCTTCAGTGAAAGACATGGTAGACTCCTCAGCTTGGTCAACACCAACATTGAAGAAGACATGATGAAAGTTCTCTTCCAGTTCTTTGACCCCCTACACCACTGTTCCACATTCCCTGATTATCAATTGGTGCCTACTTTGGAAGAATTTTCTCATCTTCTGAGAATTCCTATTCTTAGTCAACTACCCTACAACGGTACGGAAAAGGAACCAAAACTTGAAGATGTTGCTCAAGCATTACGCTTACAACCATCCGACATCAAGGGGCATTGGGAAACCAAAAGTGGTGTCAAAGGATTCTTGGCAAAGTTTCTGTTTGAGAAGGCACGAGAATGCTGGAATTCTCTTGATCTACAAGCCTTTGAAGAGATTGTGGCACTCCTTATCTATGGGTTGGTTTTGTTCCCAAATCCTGATCAACTTATAGATGTGAATGCTGTCAAGATTTTCATATCCAGAAATCCCATACCTACATTGCTTGGGGACATCCTCCACTCATTTTACACACGAACAATGAGGAAAAGATATGTTCTCATGTGTTGTACTCCTCTCCTAGCAAGGTGGTTTATTTCTCACCTTCCACAATCAATTTTGAAGAATGAGCAGGGTTTAAGGTGGTCACAACGATTGATGACCCTCACGCATTCTGATGTACATTGGTGTTCTCGGTCCAGAGAAAATGTCACCATTATTGATCGTTGTGGAGAATTTCCTAATGTTCCATTACTTGGAATTAGGGGAGGCATTACCTACAACCCCTGTCTAGCTTTGAGACAATTTGGATATGCTCGGAGGGATGGCCCTCATGACATGCTGATTCCTGACCTAGTTTTTGACTTCGACAACGACGCTCAAGGACTTCGACAAAGGTTCATCAGAGCTTGGAGGATGCCTAATAAGGTGGATAGTAAGACACTGGGGCACAAGAATTCTATCCCCCTTGAGCCTTACCTCAAGTGGGTACGAACCCGCTCCCAGAATCTTATGATGCCATATCCTCACATTCTCCCCTTGGTCAAAGAGCCTATTATGGAAGGAGAGGTTCCATACGCCATCCTACATCCTGACATGCCAATATCATGGGAGGAAATGCAAAAGAGTTGGATCCAACTCAAGGAAGAGCGGAATACTTTTGAAGCCAGCTTCTATGCCAGTGAAAAGAAGGTTTTGGAGCTTACCCGCCGACTTCACGAGGAGGAGACCCTCAACACTTACATCGCTCCAAAGAGGATGCGCAATGTCTTTCTACATTAAGAATTTTGTAATATTTCGCCCATGGGGCACTTATGTACTAACAAATTTCTTCTTAGTATGACGTGTGTTCTTTTTGTCTGCAACAAATTTGAATTTTTGAACCCTTGAATGCATTACATAAATAGCATACCATTCATCATATGCATAATAGGTACCCTTTTACAGGTCTCTTATCTTCTTCGCTGTTTATTTCAGCAATCATCATGTCTGCTGAACCTTCCACCGAGAAAGCTATCAAGACCCTCCAGGCCTAAAACGCCCAATTTCAAGAGTTGGTCATGAACCTAGCTAAGGGTCAGCAGCACCTGAAGACCCTGATTCTGAAAGAGAAAAAGAAGAAGAAGAAGAGGACCATCCTGTTCAACACCGGACGCAGGTTTGGAAACGGGCTGTAGAATGAAATTGATCTGGCCACCCCGTTTGGAGAGAAAGACAGTCCACAAGAAAGGAGGGCTCCCAGCCCTATGGTCTCAGACAACGAGACGGACTATGATGAAGAACAGTATCCTCCTGCTGAGGATAAGTACAAACAGTTGGAAGACCGTTTAAACGCTATGGAAGTACAGAAGGTGCCCGGTCTGGACTTCAGAGATTTGGGTTTATCATCTGGGGTGGTGATTCCCCATAAGTTCAAAGCACCTGCCTTTGCCAAATATGACGGAGCTTCCTGTCCAAAGCTGCACCTCTGGTCATATGTGAGGAAGATCCAACCTTACACTACTGATAAGAACTTATGGATCCATTTCTTTCAGGACAGTCTCTCAGGGACTCAACTTGAGTGGTTCTATCAGTTGGATGGAGCCAGTATCCGCAGCTGGGAGGATTTGGCTGCTGCATTCTTTAAGCATTATCAGTATAATTCCGACCTTGCTCCTACACGTACCCAACTCCAGGGTATGTCAATAGGGACGGGTGAAGGATTTAAAGAGTATGCTCAAAAATGGAGAGACCTCGCCGGAAAGGTGCAACCACCTTTAGCTGATCGTGAACTTGTTGATATGTTTTTGGGGACCCTGTCCGGTCCATTCTTTAACCATTTGATTGGAAGCTCTTCATCCGGGTTTACAGACCTTATCTTGATTGGTGAGAGGATTGAAGCTGGCATTAAGGCTGGGAAGATACAGAAGTGTGCCTCATCGAGCACCGAGAAAAGACCGTTTAAGAAAGAGTCCAGTGCGGTCTACAGTTCAAGAAGAAAGAATAGACCTGAACACCGCCAAGCTGTCAATGCGGTTGTTATTTCAAAACCTGTCGGTGCTCCTCAGCATCACAACCAACAAAGGGACAAGAGACCTCGAAGGCAATTCACTCGTCTCAGCATGACTTTGTCTCAGATTCTGCCACAATTGCTGAAGACTAATCTGGTGACCCTTAAAGAAGCTCCAAAGAATCCAAATACAATGTCACCAAGGTACAACCCTAATGCCCGCTGCGCTTTTCACTCTGATAGCCCAGGGCATAATATAGACGATTGTTGGGTTCTGAAGAACAAGGTGCAAGACTTAATTGATGCAAAGGAGATTGAGTTCGAGGCGCACGAGAGGCCCAATGTTGTAACTGCTCCCATGCCCAGGCATGGAGTGAATCCTGTAGAGGAAGACCTGTTTGTAGTGTTGGTGGATGATGTTGTTACCCCTCTGATGATTATCAAGAAGAACCTATTGCTAGCCAGTTTATTTCCGGGTTGTGGTGAAAGTTTCCAGATGTGTTCTGCTTTACCTACTGGTTGCCCATCTCTGAAGTCAGGTATCCAAAACCTGATGGATAGTAAAGAGATTCTTTTTGAGAAGGTTGTTGTTCCACCTGTTCATTCTGAAGAAATTTCTATCATTACCATTTTCGACAATTCTTCCAAGGCTCCCTCGAGGACGCCTGTTAGAATTACATCTGTTCTGAATACCACACCTATAATCATCACTGTTCTGAGGCCCATCCCCTATACCTCTGACAAAGTTGTCCCTTGGCACTATGGGGCAGATGTTTATGTTCTTGGAGTTAAGCAAGAGTTTGATGTTGATATCGGCGTTAGCAACATTACTGGGCCTGCTAAAGTCACCCGCAGTGGTAGACTTTTCTCACCTGATATTGCTCCGCCAGTTGTCCGAAAACCTGTTGTCATTAAGCCTGCAAGTGTACCCGCTTCCGTTCCTGATCAAGTTCCTGTCCTTCCCCCTGTCGCCGAGTCATCTAACGCTCGGGGCAAAGGGATTGCTACTGATGTGCCTGCCCAGACGGAGGCGCCAAAGACAACCAATAATGAAGCTTCCAAACAGGAGATGGAAGAGATTCTGAAGATTATTAAGAAGAGTGATTTTAATGTAGTTGAGCAACTGGGGCAAACCCCATCCAAGATTTCTATGTTATCACTGCTGTTGTGTTCAGAGGCCCATGCCAAGGCTCTGATTACCTTCCTAAAGACGGCCCACGTGCCACAAGAGACATCAGCTGATCAATTTACCGATTGTGTGGCCAATTTAACTGCTGATAATGGTTTGGGTTTCTCCTACGTTGATCTGACTGCTAAAGGGAAGAACCATAATGATGCCCTGCATGTCTCCATTGAATTCAGGGGCACTACTCTTGCACATGTGTTGGTTGACACTGGTTCCTCGTTGAATGTCTTGCCCAAGAAAGCTCTAGACAGGCTGGATTGCGAAGGTTTGGAGCTATAGTCGAGTAACATTGTTGTCTGGGCCTTTGATGGGTCTAAAAGGATGGTGCACGGTGAAGTTGATATTCCAATCAAAGTTGGTTCTCAGGTCTTCAACTCTACATTTTACGTGATGGACATTCGGCCATCCTATTCTTGTTTGTTGGGTCGTCCATGGATCCACAAAGCGGGAGCCATAACCTCTACGCTCCACCAGAAGTTGAAGTACCCAGTTAAAGGAAAGATTGTGACAGTTCAAGGGGAGGAGGAGTACATGGTCAGCCACCTCAACTCGTTCTGGTACGTAGAGATGGATGGGGAGTTCATTGAGACTCCATTTCAACACTTTGAAGAGGTACCTCAGACGCTGGCGTCAGCTGAGATTGTGATGGAAGATTCTCCCATGAAGATGGCTTCCTTAAAGGATGCCCGTGCTGTTTTTGAGAAGGGTGAGTATGCAAATTGGGGCCGACTTCCTGATTTCACTCAGAAGACTAACAAGTTCGGTTTAGGTTTCACTGCAGAAGCTCAGAGGGCTGTTCTAAGTGCAAGGATTGGAAGACCTCATGTGTTCATCAGCAACTCGGGAGTAAATGCCATCGAAGATGACGTGGAGGAGTCTGAATTCGACAGCTGGATCTATCCTATGACCAACGGTGGACCAACCAACTGGACAGCAAAGGATTTCATCCCTATTACTTTTATTACTCAGTAATGAGCTTTTTGTTTCGAATTTGTAACAGACAATGTTTTGAAACTTTATGGCTCGGTGTCTTACCCGGGGCACCGTGGCTTCATTTGTGAGGGCTTTTGTATGCCATTTTCATATATCATTAATAAAAGCATTGGACATTTTCGCATTTCAAATTTTATGCTCCTTGTCTTTCTTTATTGCAAAACAGCTATTTTACACACACTCACATATACAGGTCCCAATCCACTCTGGATCTCACTGGTAACGACTCTGCTACTACCAGTTATGACTTCGAAAATCCGATCAACTTAGCCGAAGACGAAGGTGAAGATGATTGCGGAGTGCCTGGTGAGCTTGCAAGACTACTACTCCAGGAAGAGAGGGCCATTCAGCCACATGAAGAGCCAGTGGAAACGGTGAATCTGGGTACCGAGACAGACAAAAAGGAAGTCAAGATCAGTGCAAACCTGGAGCTTAGTGTGAAACAACGGTTGATTCAGATGCTGCATGACTACGTAGAAATCTTTGCCTGGTCTTACGAAGATATGCCTGGATTGGATACCGACATTGTGGTTCATCGCCTGCCTACCAAGGAAGACTGCCCTCCAGTAAAACAGAAGGTTCGCCGTATGCGTCCAGAGATGTCTGAGAAAATCAAGGCCGAAGTTATGAAACAATTTAACGCCAGTTTTCTAGCAGTAACTTCTTACCCTCAGTGGGTCGCCATTGTGGTTCCAGTTCCGAAGAAAGACGGTAAGGTCAGAATGTGTGTTGATTACAGAGATTTGAACAGGGCAAGCCCTAAGGATGATTTCCCTCTGCCTCACATCGACGTTCTGGTTGACAATACTGCTCAGCACAAGGTATTCTCCTTTATGGATGGTTTCTCCGGTTATAATCAAATCAAAATGGCTCCTGAAGACATGGAGAAGACCACTTTTGTTACTCAGTGGGGCACCTTTTGTTACAAGGTCATGCCTTTTGGGTTGAAAAATGATGGGGCAACATATCAGCGTGCCATGGTTGCTTTGTTTCATGATATGATCCATCATGAGATTGAAATATACGTCGACGATATGATCGCGAGGTTCCAAACTGAGGAGGAACACCTTGACCATCTACAGAAACTGTTTGCCAGGTTGAAGTTATATAAGCTGAGATTGAACCCAAACAAATGCACCTTCAGGGTACGGTCCGGTAAAATGCTGGGTTTCGTCGTAAGCGACAAAGGTATTCAAGTGGACCCTGCCAAGGTGAAAGCCATACAAGAGATGCCAGCTCCCAAGACAGAGAAAGATTTCAGAGGCTTTCTAGGACGACTGAACTATATTGCCCGATTCATCTCGCACCTAACTGCTACTTGTGAGCCAATCTTTAAGTTACTGAAGAAAGATCAAGTGGTATGTTGGAACGATGAATGTCAGGCTGCTTTCGAAAGAATCAAAGAGTACCTCCAGGAGCCACCTATTCTTATGCCACCAGTTGAAGGGAGACCTTTGATCTTATACTTAACAGTACTTGACAACTCAATGGGGTGTGTGCTGGGGCAGCATGACGAGTCTGGCCGAAAAGAGCATGCTATTTATTACCTTAGCAAAAAGTTTACCGACTGTGAGACCCGTTACTCACTGCTCGAGAAAACTTGTTGCGCTTTGGCATGGGCTGCTCTCTGGCTGAGACAGTATATGTTGACTCACACTACTCTGTTGATTTCAAAGATGGATCCAATCAAGTATATCTTCGAAAAGCCTGCCTTGTCCGGAAGAATAGCAAGATGGCAGATGATCTTGACTGAATATGACATCCAGTACACGACTCAAAAAGCAATCAAGGGAAGTGTATTGGCAGACCACTTGGCACATCAGGCAGTGGATGATTACCAGTCTATGAACTTTGAATTCCCAGACGAGAATATCATGTTCATAACTGATTGTGAAACACCTGGACCGGATGAAGGACCTGAGGAAGGATCCTGATGGTCTATGCACTTTGATGGAGCTTCAAACGCTTTGGGTAATGGCATTGGCGCTTTGATCATATCTCCTAAAGGCTCTCATACTCCGTTTACCGCCCGACTGTGTTTCAACTGCACCAACAACATGGAGGAGTATGAAGCATGCATTATGGGTCTTCGAGCTGCAATTGACCTAAGGATTAAGTTTCTAAGTGTCTTCGGAGATTCCGCTCTCGTGATCAGTCAGATCAAAGGAGAGTGGGATACAAAACACCCAAATCTTATTCCTTACAAGGAGTATGTATTGACGTTGCTTCCCCATTTCGAGGAGATAACCTTAGAACACTTCCCAAGAGAGGAGAATCAGTTGGCGGACGCGCTAGCTACGATGTCTTCTATGTTCAAAGTCAAGTGGGGCAATGAGGCTCCCCGGATCATTATCTGGAAATTGGATGAACCTGCACATTGTTGTGATCTTGAGACCGAAGAGGTAACAGAAAAGCCTTGGTATCATGAAGTAAAGAGGTACCTTGAAGCTCAAGAATACCACGAGGGTGCATCTGTTAATGACAAGAAGTTTCTAAGAAGGTTCGCGGCAAAATTCTTCATCAGCAATGGCATTCTTTACAAACGTAACCATGATTCAACCTTACTGCGTTGCGTGGATAAAATTGAAGCAGAAAGAATCATGGCAGAGCTACATGAAGGTACTTTTGAAACTCATTCTAGTGGACATACCATGGCAAAGAAAATCCTTCGGGCAGGATATTACTGGTCCACAATGGAAACCGATTGTTATCAACATTCTCGGACATGTCACAAGTGCCAGGTCTATGCTGATAAGGTGCATATTCCTCCAGTTCCTCTGAATGTTTTGACAGCACCTTGGCCTTTTGCAATGTGGGGCATTGATATGATCGGCGAGATCAGACCTACGGCATCCAACGGGCATCGTTTCATCCTGGTAGCGATTGATTACTTTACGAAGTGGGTTGAAGCAGCTTCCTTTGCTACCGTAACCGAGAACGTCGTGGCACGGTTCATTCGGCACGACTTGATCTGTCGATACGATGTACCAGAGAGGATCATTACGGACAATGGTACCAATATTAACAATAAAATAATCACTAAGCTCTGCGAGCAATTCAAGATACAGCATCATAACATTCAGAAGATTGTGCAGAAGATGACAGTGACATACAAAGATTGGAACGAGATGTTACCATTTGCTCTTCATGGATATCGTACCTCAGCACAGACGTCAACAGGGGCAACACCCTATTCCTTGGTTTATGGCATGGAGGCAGTCTTGCCCATTGAAGTTCAGATACCCTCTCTTCGGATCATGAAGGATGCAGGTTTGAGCAAAGACGACTGGATCCAGACCCGACTTGATCAATTAAATCTAATTGACAAAAAGAGACTTACTGCTATTTGTCATGGTCAGACATACCAAAAACGGATGATCAAGGCATTTAACAAGAAAGTCAAAAGACAAGGATATCAAGTTGGGGATCTGGTAATCAAGCACATTATTCTACCTCAAGGTGATCCCAGGGGAAAATGAACCCCTACTTACGAAGGGCCATTTGTGGTTAAGAACATCTTCTCAGGAGGAGCGATGATTCTAACCACCGTGGATGGTGATGACCTTCCCCACCCCGTCAATGCAGACATAGTAAAAAGATACTACGCATAATTAAAGACCCACTAGGTTGACTGACCTAGGCAAAAATAAGGGCTTCCCGGCGAACCAAAAGGGTTCGGGAAAAATAAGGGATGAAAATAAAAAATCTGTACACCCGGCAAGTCGAAAACCTGAAAAGGCGACTTGGGCAAAAATGGGTATCCCGATGGACTGAAAACCCGAAAGGGCGGTCCAGGCAAAAGTTAGGGATTAAAGTGTAACACTATGTCTTATTGGATCACCTTGCATCCGGACTTCGATATCAACTATCAGGCTCGGACGACACCAGTCAATCAGATTCATCTTCAACTAAGTAGCAAAGTGATGAGATGCTTAAAGATATAAAGGCAATAGCAGAGTTGGAACCCAGTGGGACTATTCACATAGCTGTTTTGTTTTCACAAATTGTATAAATTCTATTTGTTCGGCGGCGTTCTCTTACTAGGACGTCAGCCTCTTGTACAAAACGCCTATTTACAGGCCAAACTTCAGAGTCAATACAAATTCATTTTCAAACAAATTTCAAATTGTTTTTCCTTTATCTGTTTTGTTTTGCAAAGAACGTCCAATGTTCATTTTTGATATATGCATTTGACATTAATTGCTACTCATAAATATTTACATGCGAAACAAAAGACAAATTACGGGTGATATTAGAAGTAGGGGCAATAAGAATTGTCTGAGCGGTCTAGTTGCTCTGTCCACCGGGTACTAAGGTATATATTCAGCTGAAGAATATGGCTAAGATACCTTCACTCCCCACAGGCTAAGACAGTAATGATAGCTCTCTCAGCTAAAACTTGCAACTACGGACGAGTTGGCAATACTCTCCCCAAGCAGAGTTGGTCTACCATCAGCCCTGAAAAGGTCGGGTATCCCCAGAAGGTCTTAATATTCCCCAACGGAGTATAAAGACATTCTCCAGCAAGCGTAAGAGCATCCCCGACAGTCTTAATATTCCTCAACAGAGTATAAGGATGTTTCCCGGAGGAATACAAGATACCCCCAGTGGAGCCATTTCCCCAACGCAGTCTAAAAAAAAGCTTCCCCAGCGGAGTTGAGTCATCTTACCCAGTAGATTCTGGAAGTTTGTCCCCTGCAGAATACAAATATATCTCCCCAGCCAAATTCAGAAGGTTATCCTCACAAGAGTCTAACTGGGTTATCCTCAGCAGGTTGCAACTGAAAGATCATCCCCAGCAAATTCCTTTCTTTCCCCTAGCAGGACTTCTATCCTCAACAGGTTCAATATCACCAGCAACGGTAATCTATCCCCAGCGGAGCTCATCATCAAAATCCCCAACAGAGCTTATCAGCGGAATCCCCAGCGGAGCTTATCGTTAAAATCCTCAGCAAAGTATCTCTTTCCCACATAGTATTTCCCCCGAAGAGTAATCTCTTCATCCAGCTTATTCCCCAACGGAGTCGTCCTCTCCTGCAGGTTTATTCTCACAATCATCTTCGTTCATCATCCCCAGCGGAAACGAAGAACTCAACTCTATTCTCCAGCAACTCCGGGATTTATTTTCCCCAGCTAAAACATCACAGCCCCATACATCATGGTACATGCATATACGCATCATACGAATACAATCTCATTTATTTTAAGAACATCATTGCCTGATCCATATCATGCATTGCATATGACTGACCTTTACCTTTCAGGAAAGATACAGTTAAAGTTCTCAGCTTAGTCGAAGATATGACCAGTTCTTAAATCTCAACTGAATTATCATCGGTTGAATTTCAGATAAGGTTCTTAATCTCGACAGTCTCCTCCGTCATAGTGTGGACAAGTTCTATAACCTCAGCGGTTTACTCCATTGAGCACGAGACAGTTCCTAGATCTTGATGAAGATGTTTCCCTATGTCATAGTGTGGACAAGTTCTATAACCTCAGCGGTTTACTCCATTGAGCACGAGACAATTCCTAGATCTTGATGAAGATGTTTCCCTACATCATAGTGTGGACAAGTAATATAACCTCAACGGTATACTTCATTGAGCACGAGTCAGTTCCTAGATCTTGATGTTCTCCTCCGTCATAGTGTGGACAAGTTCTATAACCTCAGCGGTTTACTCCATTGAGCACGAGACAGTTCCTAGATCTTGATGAAGATGTTTCCCCCCAATTGAATTATGAACATGTTCTTAAAACTCAGCTGAGGCATTCTCCCAGTTGAAGTACAAGCAGGTTCCTAAAACTCAACAAAGTTAGATTTCCCCATTGGAATCTACAACAACAGGTATGCAAGTTCTCGCTAAGGAATCTCTTATGCGATCGACACTCCTGCAGATGGCATCTATAAGCCCATCCACCTACCAACAATCTCCAGATGGCATCTATAAGCCCATCCTCCTACCAACAATCTCCAAATGGCATCTGTAAGCCCATTCCCGACATCACAATGCTGATACTACACCATGCGAGTGCAAATTTCTGGGCACTCTAGTGTTCAATCATCTTCCACCTTCGGATCACGAAAGGCACGCAAGCCAATCTACATCCTCAGGTTTAAGAAGATTGAACAGGGGAAAGTGTTGTACCCCAAAATTGGCCCTCTCATGTTTTCCCAAGTCTTCCCCCTGCATGGTTGATCACAAACTCTTGCCTAAGGAAAAGGAAAATTTTTGAGTGGTGCTTTAAGTACATTTCGATTGGCATTCTGAAAGACCCTTCGATTGGCATTCTGAAGGAGCATTTCGATTGGCATTCTGAAGGAACACTTCGATTGGCATTCGGAAAGACCCTTCGATTGGCATTCTGAAGGAGCATTTCGATTGGCATTCTGAAAGAGCACTTCGATTGGCATTCTGAAGGAGCATTTCGATTGGCATTCTGAAGGAGCACTTCGATTGGCATTATGGACAAGCACTTCGATTGGCATTATAACAGTGTCCTTCGATTGGAATTCCAAAAAGGTCCATTCGAAGAAGCATTCAAAGGGTCCATTCGAAGAAGCTTTGGAAAGCATTCGAAGGAGGCCATCAGCCCATTCGAAAGGAAGCATTCGAAGGAGGTCATCAGCCCATTCGAAAGGGAGCATTCGAAGGCCAGTTACATGTCATTCAAAATTCAAAAAGGGACAGGATCCCATGTGTTTAGCCAATGTTACAAACTCTCATTCATGGCTTTCAAACACATAATTAACGTTACAAATCCTCCTTCATGGCTGTCAAACACATAATCAAAGTCATTTAAACCTTTGTCTTCCTGTCCCCTCCACCCCCTCTATATAAAGAAATCACAAATGTTGCAAAAGACACACGAAAATATACAAAAAAAATAGAGAACTTGGAAAGACGCTGCCCAGAATTTTCCAAGCCAAAGCTGCCACCCAGCGAACACCTCCACCCTCAGAACTACAGATCGAAGCACCTCTGTTTGGTAAAAAAGGATCTAATATCAAACTCATTTTTTAAATTCATTTTGATTGCATATTCATATTATTACTGCTGTTTGTGAATGATTTAATATGTTACATATAAGCTACAGCGCAGAGATGAGATTGTGCCATTGCTTGGGTACAATCTGAGTTTCTCCTTCAAATCCCAGGATAAAACAAACCTAGACCCAGATTCAGCAGGTGCGAATAAGGGGGAGATTCGAACCAGGAGGATAAAATCCCCCCTGGACCTTTAACATGTGTTTCGTTTTGCAGGAGCTACATAATCAGATTCCTGTTCAGAGTTTCGAAGCTCAGCGGTTTAGCTTCGAACTGGACCCAGGACTTCCAGTTCGAAGGATGACATGTCCAGATCGAACACCCTCATAGTGCAGCCCTTCATGCACCTTCGATCTAGCCTCTTCACTGGGTCGAAAGACAGTCTGCACCTCTTTCGACCCAGACCTCCAAAATTATTTTTTTCTTTTTCTTTCTTGTTTTGCTGCCTGGCCCATTTGTACTTCGTTTACTTTGTTTTTGTTTATTTCTTTTAGTTTTTTTTTTAATCAACATAAAAATAAATAACTTAGAATTAAGATTTAATTTAGTTAATTGTTTTAACTTATTTTCTCCAATTTTAAAATCAGTAGACTTAGGATTTATTTAAATTCAATCCTTTTCATAAACAAAAAATGCAAAAATATTAGGTTTGTTTTAGAGTTAATTTTAATCAGTTTTTTTAATTAATTAAATTTGACTTAATTGAGCATTTAGCATTTTCCCAAAATAAAATAAAACAACAAAAAGATTATATGCTTAGGATTTTTAAGATTCACGCGCGTTTATGTTATTGTAACTGCTTATTATTCCCTCAATTTTGGACATGTAAATAATCCCCCTCCCCGAAGCCTTGTAATAGCGTAGGATTTACAATTTCCGCACTTTAAATTCCTGTATATATATTAACTTCTTAGATGTATGCTAACTAGGATTGTATGACAAGATCTAAAAACAAATGGTAGAACACCTAAAAATACAAAGATGATATAAACTGAAAATGGACACACTTGCACATACCACTCCTAGGGTACACCTCACTTGGTTGCCTCAATTGTGGTCATTAAGTATAGGATGTTTTAGAGGTCGTCCTTTTGTCCAAAGATCAAAGTTGCCTCGAAATGGTTGCCTCGATAAAAATGATCTAAGACATTAGGATTACCACTAAAACGTCCTAATGTTGCTTTAGTGACCACACGTCCCTAAAATCGAATTGACCCGAAAACTCCAACGACGGTGCTACCTACTCCTTAATAGTGGGATAGCACTGTCTAAAGGACATTTACACAGTTTAATTCCTTTTTGAGTAGGTAGAGGTTCTTAAGTACTTGCTCTCTTTTAAAAAACAAAACAAAAACTTTTCGCACTTACACTTTCGTCAAAAACAAAACTCTTTTCAAAAAAACCACAATCACAAAGAAAAGAAAACTTTTGAAAACATAGTGAGAAAGTACCTAAGAGCTCGTGGATAACCACTGATAGAAAGGGTGCTAACACCTTCCCTTTCTATAATCTACCTCCCGAACCCGAGAAAAATCTCGAAAAGGAATTTTTCTGTGCTTTTGTCCTTTCCTTGTTGGATAAAATAAAAGACGATGGCGACTCTTGCTTACCGCGACACTTTGCAAAAACAAACGCAAACGTAAACCAACATTAAAAAATAGTCAGTTCTCATTCCCACCGATCACAGAAACGATAGGCACATCGGTTATTGTCTTTGCAACTGCGACTTCAGGAGAAACCTCTTCAAAATGTTGGAAAGGCGTTTCTATGAACTCGCCATCCAACTCCACATAGCGGAAGGAGTTAAGGTGACTTATCATGTACTCTTCCTCCCCATGAACCGTTATAATCTTACCCTGAACTGGATACTTTAGCATTTGGTGCAGAGAGGAAGTGATTGCCCCAGCATTGTGGATCCACGGCCTTCCCAACAAGCATGAATATGAAGGACGGATGTCCATCACATAAAAAGTAGAGTTGAAAATTTTTGTACCCACTTTGACTGGAATGTCCACTTCTCCGTGAACCATCCTCTTAGAACCGTCGAAGGCTCTAACAACAATGTTATTGGGCTTTAGGGTCAAACCTTCGCAGCCCAACCTGTCCAACGCCTTCTTCGGTAGCACATTTAAAGATGAACCGGTGTCAACCAGAACATGGGCAAGTGTGGTCCCTTTGCATTCCACTGAGACATGCAGCGCGTCGTTGTGCTTCCTTCCCTTAGGGGTCAAATCAGCATCGGAAAAACCAAGACCATTATCGGCAGTAAGGCTAGCCACACACTCTTGAAACTGGTCAGCAGAAGTTCCTTGAGGCTTGTGTGCCGTCTTTAGGAATTTGATTAAGGCCTTAGCACGAGCCTCAGAGCAGAGTAGGAGAGCCAGCATGGAGATTTTGGAAGGGGTCTACCCTAGCTGCTCCACGACATCGTAGTTGCTCTTCTTGATTATCTTTAAGATTTCTTCCATCTCTTTATGGATGGTCTCAGGGATTACCACAGTCTGAGCCTTCATCCTGACAGGCGCTTCTAGTATCCCCTTACCTTTGGTAGCAACATCAGAGGTTTTAACTTCAGGAGCATCAAGTTCTTCAATTATCGGGCTTTGCACAGATGGCTTGACAGGCACAAAAACTCTCGAGGGTCCGAAGACTGCTCGTGAAGGAGCAATCTCCGGAGAGAATATCCTTCCGCTGCGAGTTATCTTGCTCATTCCCTCAATATTCCTTATATCAGGGGTTTCATCATCGGAATTCTCTTGGACTGATTCAATCTTCTTGATACCATGGTAGAAGATTTCTTCTTTGTAGTTCCATGGTATCGTCTTGTTAGATTTATACGGGACAGGCCCCGGCATGGTGATTTTCAACGGCACAAACTTAGGATCAGGCGCCATCTTAACAGGCCTTTTGCAGGCCTTGGAAAGATTGTCGAAGATGGTTATTATAGCAATTTCATTGGTTGGAGTATCAAAGGTAGAAGGAATAACATGAGTGATAGTATCAATAGGAGTATTTTGAAAGAGGATCTCTTGGGTATCCATCAGGCGTTGGATGCCTGATTTCAATAGTGGGCAGTCAGCTTGCAAGTTTGAACAGAAGTAACAGTCTTTTCCACGGCCTGGGAATATCCCGACATTCATCAAATTCACTTTAATCACAGGTAATGGAGTCAAAAGGTCATCAACAGTGGTAACATGAAAATCTTCCAGAATGGCATGGATATTATGACTGTGCTTGGGCATTGGGGCAGAAATCACATTCGGCTTTTCGGGTGCATCGAATTCTACTTCCTTAGCGTCTATCAGGTCTTGGATTTTGTTTTTAAGAGCCCAACAGTTGTTGGTATCATGCCCTACACTGTCCGAGTGGTACGCACATTTCGCATTGGAGTGATAATAAGGAGAGGAGGTATTAGGGTTTTTCGGCACTTCCTTCAAGTTGGTAAGGTTCAGTTTTAACATATGAGGGAGGACTTGAGCCGGTGTCATGTTGATTCGGGTGAATTGCCGTTCTGGCCTTTCTACCCTTTGCTGATTAGCTCTTGGTTGATTGCTGCGAGGTTGATCGGTTGAAGAGTTTTGGATCATCACAGCCCCCACCGTTGGTTGGTGCTCTGTTCTTCCTTGGTTTCTCTGGTTGTGAATAGCAGAAACTTCCTTCTTAGCTGGGAAGGTCTTCTTAATAGCAGTGGAAGCGGATGCATCTTTCTGAATTTTACCACTCTTAATGCCAGCCTCGACCCTTTCACTGGTCAGAATTAATTCGGTGAATCCTGCAGATGAACTCCCGATTAAATGATTGAAGAATGGACCTGACAGAGTCCCTAAAAACATGTCAACCAGCTCTCTATCCGATAATGGTGGCTGCACCCTTCCAGCCAAATCACGCCACTTCTGGGCATATTCCTTAAATCCGTCATTAGAGGCCATACCCATACTCTATAGTTGAGTACGAGTAGGCGCTAAATCTGCGTTGTATTGGTATTGTCGGTAGAAAGCAGTAGCTAAATCTTCCCAGTTATGAACATCTGATCTCTCAAGTTGATAGAACCAGTCCAATTGCGTGCCTGACAAACTATCTTGGAAAAAATGGACCCAAAGATCCTTATCAGATGAGTGAGGTTGGATCTTTCTGACGTAGGATCTCAGGTGCATCTTTCGACAGGACAAATCGTCATACTTAGCAAAGGTAGGTACTTTGAACTTGGTAGGAATGACGATCCCAGCGACCAACCCTAGTTCTTCGAAATCTAAACCAGGTACCCTTTGCAACTCCATGGCCGCCAACCAATCCTCAAGATTTTTATACTTATCATCCACCGGGGGATATTGTTGTTCTGGGTAATCTTCGTCCTCTTCCTCTTCAACTTCAGATTCAGAAGGCATCGCAGCTCCTTTTCCTTTACCAACCCCTTCATCAGACATCGAGGGGAACTCGAGAACCTTTCTAGCCTGGTTTTCAAACCTTCTTCCCATAGTGGCCATACCAGCCCTTTTCTTCTTTTTCTCTTTATCTTTCTCCAACAGTGCTTTAAGGTCCTCTTGACCCTTTGCTAAGGTCATGAGGAGTTGCTGGAATTGCGAATTATGTGCTTGCAGATCCTTAACTGTCTGCTCCAAATCCATCTTGCTGAAATAAACAGCAGAAAGATAAGGAAACCTGGTGTGAAGACCTGTTTATGCATATGATGAATGATATGTTATTCATTTAATGCATTCAAGGGTTCAGAAATTCAAATTTGTTGCAAACAAAAAGAACACACGTTATATTAAGAAGAAATTTGTTAGTACATAAATGCCCCATGGGCAAAATATTACAAAATTCTTAATGTAAAAAGACATTGCGCATTCTCTTTGGCGCGATGTAGGTATTGAGAGTCTCCTCTTCATGAAGTCGGCGGGTAAGTTCCAAAACCTTCTTCTCACTGACATAGAAGCTGGCTTCAAAAGTATTCCGTTCTTATTTGAGCTGGATCCAACTCTTTTGTAATTCTTCCAATGATGTTGGCATGTCTGGATGTAGGAGGGTGTATGGAACCTCTCCTTCCATAACAGGCTCTTTGATCACGGGGAGAATGTGAGGGTATGGCATCATAAGATTCTGGGTGCGGGTTCGTACCCACTTGAGATAAGGCTCAAGGGGGATGGAATTCTTGCACCCCAGTGTCTTACTATCCACTTTGTTAGGCATCCTCCAAGCTATGATAAACCTT
The DNA here is from genome assembly GCA_948472305.1 of Vicia faba. Classification (NCBI taxonomy): domain Eukaryota; kingdom Viridiplantae; phylum Streptophyta; class Magnoliopsida; order Fabales; family Fabaceae; genus Vicia; species Vicia faba. Next base: position 523,608,990 of record OX451740.1, on the reverse strand, counting down.
TGTCGATGTCCTTGCGCATCGTTGTCGAAGTCAAAAACTAGGTCAGGAATCAGCATATCATGAGGACCATCCCTCCGGGCATATCCAAACTGTCTCAGAGCTAAACAGGGGTTGTAGGTAATGCCTCCACTAATGCCAAGTAAAGGGACATTAGGGAATTCCCCGCAACGATCAATGATGATGACATTTTCTCTGGACCGAGAACACCAATGAATATCAGAATGTGTGAGGGTCATCAACCATTGTGACCACCTTAAACCATGCTCATTCTTAAAAACTGATTGGGGAAGGTGAGAAATAAACCACCTTGCTAGAAGAGGAGTACAACACATGAGAACACCTCTTTTCCTCATTGTTCGTGTGTGAAATGAGTGTAGGATATCCCCAAGCAATGTAGGCACAGGATTCTGAGATATGAAAATCTTGACAGCATTCACATCTATAAGCTGATCAGGGTTTGGGAACAAGACCAACCCATAGACGAGAAGTTCTACAATCTCCTCAAAAGCTTGTAGATCTAGAGAATTCCAGCAGTCTTGTGCCTTCTCAAACAAAAAATTTGCCAAGAAACCCTTGACACCACTTCTGGTTTCCCAATGACCTTTGATATCAGATGGTTGCAAGTGTAATGCTTGAGCAACATCTCCAGGCTTTGGTTCTCTTTCTGTACCGTTGTAGGGTAGTTGATGGAGAATAGAAATCATCAGGAGTTGAGAAAATTCCTCCAAAGTAGGTACTAGTTGGTAATCATGGAATGTGAAACAGTGGTGTAGGGGGTCAAAGAACTGGAAGAGAACTTTCACCATGTCTTCTTCAATGTTGGAGTTGACCAAGTTGAGAAGTCTACCATGTCTTTCACTGAAGAGAGAATTCTCTGGAATCTTGGAAGTAAGCTCCTTGAGTTGAGGAGGGATTCTCACAAGGTTGACTTGAATTGTTTTCCTGCGAAGAGATTCCATGACCTACAAAACAAGAACAAAGATGAAGATCTAAACCCTTGAAATGGTTAGTGGATGCATATGATGCTTTATGATGTTCATGATGTAGGCACAAGCACATGTACAAGCAAATCACACAAGATCCTAGCTTCAGGCTTGCATGAGGTTTCATAGGTAAGTACCCTCTTGAAGTTAGTTGGCTCAACCTGTCCTATAAATAGTAACCAGGTTCTAAGGGGCTCAATATCACTGGATTATTTTCTATGTTCATTGGTTTGGTTTAGCCACTTAACTGGCAACCAAAATATTCCAAGAAAACAACCCTCAATGAGTGTAGTATCGAGTATCTACCAACTTCAGACTGCACCAAAGCCGGTCATCTCACTACCCCTAATAAGGCCAAGATGGTCAAGTAAGGTTCTAAGAGTTCATTAGTGCTTCATGACATCACTCAGCGGCCCCGTATTCTCTTTGATTGACTCAAAGGCTACCGGTACTCACAAATATGTCGCACTAATATAACTATTGCTTCAACCATATCGGTATACCCCGCACAGTTTCCACAACGTATTGATATTTACCTATGAATGTTTCCCAAAAATATGGGTGGTGGATTCCACCATGTTATTTATACAATTGAAGCAGAGTCTTGCCGTAAAGGGATTGTGACATCCTTCCAGAGGTATGAGTACAACACCAATACCATTTCCGAGTATGTTAGATGCCCCATCAAAAACCAGGGTCCATCGGGATCCTTGTTCAGGTTTTTCATATGGTCTGAATTCTTCATAGTTGTTTACCATCTTGATGTCTTCATCTGGGAATTCGAACTTCATGGACTAGTAGTCTTCTACAGCTTGGTGAGCAAGGTGATCAGCTAGTACATTTCCCTTTATTTCTTTCTGGGTAGTATACTGTATGTCATATTCGGTCAGGATCATCTTCCATCTCGCTATTCTCCTAGAGAGTGCAGGCTTCTTGAAGATGTATTTTATTGGATCCATTTTAGATATCAACAAGGTAGTACGGGTCAGCATATACTGTCTTAGCCGGCGAGCGGCCCATGCCAGAGTGCAACAAGTTTTCTTGAGCAGTGAATATCTTGTTTGACAGTCGGTAAACTTTTTGCTCAGGTAATAAATAGCGTGTTCTTTTCGGCCAGACTCGTCATGCTGCCCCAGTACACACCCCATTGAATTTTCCAAAACAGTCAGATACATGATCAATGGTCTTCCCTCGATTGGTGGCATCAAAACAAGAGGCTCTTGCAGGTACTCTTTGATCTTGTCGAAAGAAGTTTGGCACTCATCATTCCATTTGACTACTTGATCTTTCTTTAGTAGTTTGAAGATTGGTTCATAAGTAGCTGTCAGGTGAGAAATGAATCTGGCAATGTAGTTTAAATGTCCCAAGAATCCTCTGACTTCCTTTTCAGTACGAGGAGCAGGCATCTCTTATATCGCTTTCACCTTGGCAGGATCTACTTCAATACCTTTATTGCTGACGACAAAGCCTAGGAGTTTTCCAAACCTTACCCCAAATGTGCACTTATTTGGGTTCAACCTCAACTTGTATTTCTTTAGTCTCTCAAATAGTTTCTGTAAATGATCAACATGCTCTTCTTCTATTTGAGATCTGTTGTACCCCAAATTTTGACCTAAGATATCGTCTCCTACCTGCATATTTACATTACATTTGTTTTGATCCATCGATTTCAAAATTCATGACTTTTTCAGGCCAGGAGCTATCTATGCTGAACATTAAATCATTTAATCGATTCGTGCAAAAAATGATGTTTATTAATTTGTTCATTATCTAAAATTTAAATAATTGAAATCCATTTTTTTCGATGTATGGATAATAAAATAAACATCATAGAAGAGGCGCATTAATTGTGTGGACGGTACTTATTTAGTTACTCATTATTTTAAATTTAAGTAACTAGAATTTATTCTTAGTTATTACATAATTTAAAGGTTATGAATAATATAAATAAGCATTTGAGGAAATTCATTGGTCAATAACGACTATTTAATCGTTCGTCGTTCTAAGTTAAATAATTGAAATCCTATTTTAATTATTATAATTTAGTTGGGAATGATGGATTAAATAACCGAAGATATTAGTTGGTCAATGATAATTATTATTTATCTGTTTATTATTTTGAATGCAGGTAATTGAAATTTGGTTTCAATTATTATTCGTGTGGAGAAATAATAAACGATAAATAAATAAAGAAGAAGAATTTAATGGACAAATAGTTTTCTTTTATTCATTTTTTTTGTACAAGTTATTTTGTAAATATTGTATATATTACAGTAGATTACAATAATGAATTGCCAAAAATTAAAATGAAATAAAAAAAACTAATCTATCCTAATTCTAAAGCTTCCGACCCAATGCGTTTTGTCCGCTCATTTAATGTTACCTGCAATTAAAAGGAAGAAATTAGAATTCGAATAAATATTTAAAATGCAGAAAAAATAAATTTAGTGTTCATCATTAAATGTAATGGCCGGAATCAGTTATTATTTTTTTGCAAATCACGGGATTACTCCCGGTTCACAAAAAAAGAAAAGAATTTCAAAGCATATGCACAAGTTGTTTTCCAAAACTGCATATTTAAACTAATTACATTTTGTTTAAAATCCTAAATGTAATTTCAAAAAGCATACAGCATAAGCAAACAAATATGCAGTAACCACATATGCAAGCATGCTCATTTAGCCTTTGCCTACACAGCAGGAAACAAACAACATTTGTATTAAAAGGAAATATGCAGTTTGACCATTTTTGCAAGCAACACAAATTCCTTTTTTCATCATTTTTCAGCCATTACATTTTCAGAACATGTACAGCTTATCACCCTTTTGTCAAAGCCTTACTGAGAGAAAAAAAGAGAGGGAGAAGTGTGGGATTTGCAGGCTTTGCATAGGCAGAAGAGGTTATACAAGACAAATAAAAATATAGCCAGTAGAATTAATAGCACAGAATAAGAATAGAAACAAAATTGGAGGGTCAGCACAGTGCAGAATGCTCAGGGAGATCCCAAGGCATTTGTTTTCAAATTCCTGGCCTGTAGCGAAAAAGAGGAGGGAAGAGTTGTTATATTACATAACAAAAAAACCAAAACACAGGGAGAACATATCAAAACCTCCAAAGAAAAACCTTAGAGATTGAAAAACCTGCATAATCATATTGAGAAAACCATTTTCCAATATATACAAAAAACACTACATAACCGATTGAGCCTCTAGAGCCAATATCATCATCCCCCTGCCATCAAAAAAAAACATCAGAAAACTACACAGAAATCCCACATCCGTCACCATGTCCAACCATTGCCCAAACCTGTGCATTATCCATCCAACAACCTGAAAATTCCTAAGGCAACCGACTAAGCCTCAGTTCAACATCATTGGCTTTTCAAAGCATTTTTTTTCTCAAGCCCACATCATTCCTGCAAACCATTTTTCAGACCAACAAGAACAAGTGCAGTATCACACTCAAGAAGAAGAAGAAAGAAACAAAGTACAGTTTCAACAAGTTTCAACAAGAACAAGTGCAGTATCACACTCAAGAAGAAGAAGGAAGAAACAAAGTAGCGGTACCCAGACCAACAAGAAGAAGCAATACAGTACAGTACAGTGGCAGCAAACAAAGAGAAGAAAAAAATCATAAATACCAGTCACCGTTGTGCACGCTTGCCCTCTCCCCGCCGTCCGGCCTCCGTCACCCCCTAGCCTCCTCCTCCGTCTCCACCTAGGTAACTCTCTTCTCTTCTTTCATTTCTTCGAATGCCCTCAAATCAGCATGAACAATCAAATATAAGAATCAGTCAAGATCAAACATAATATAAATCATAGAATCAACATGCAAAAAACCGAATTAAGTGTAACAATCGATCGCGTCACTTACCGTCTCCGCCTAGCCGTCTCATTTCTCGTTCAGTGGAGGGAAGAAGGGCCGGAGTGGGTGGCCGTAGCAAGGAGACAGCAGAGATGCAGAGAAGAGATGCGAAGGAGAGGCGAAGAAGATGAAGATCGTGAAGAGAGGCGCCGTTTCTGTCCCATAAGCCTAACCCTAAATCCCAAATGTGTTAAACACATATTAACCCTAATGCTGCATTAGCTCTTGGGCCTCCCTTTTCCCCTTAAGCCCACGACTTGCCTTTTGCACCCTCCCTCACGTTTATGAACCGCGTTGGGCCTCCAGCTCCCTGGCCCATCCATTTTGGCTTGTTTACTCTTAACATATTTCCTTTTGCTTTTTTTCTAATCTTTTTTTAAGAAGTGTTATTTATATTAATTAACTAATAATTACATTTTAAAAAGAAAACAAAACATGTCTAACTAGGTTTTATTTAAATAAGTTGACCTCTTAGTTTAAAATTCTTGATTTAATTTATAAAAAAATTTTATTTTTATTTCATCAAGATAATTTGCTAGTTTTTAACCTAATTTGGAACCCCCCTTATTTTTTAAATAAGTATTTTATTTATATGCGTAAAAAATATGGGATTTAAGGTTATCAATATTTTAGTAATTAATTAATCTTTTCTTACGTCATTATCAATAGATAAAAATCTAAAACACATAAAATAATAAAAAACTAAAAGATATTTCATTAACTCATTTTTCTTGTCTTAATATTAATATCAAAAATATAAAAAACTTAATGACTTAAAACTAAAAAACGTCACGTCCTCGTTAAATAATCCTTTTATTTTATCCTTATCGGAAATGCGTAAAAATTTAAAATACTTTCTTCCCGTTAACATTAAATAGAAAAAAATCGTAAAAATGCATTGTTCGCATCTTTTATTCCATCATTTAGATTATTGCTATTTAATCATTATTCGCATATTTTTGTTCGTGTATTTATTTGTTTATTCAGTTTATGTTTAAATCCAAAGGAAAAACAGTAAATTTGTTGACTTCATGTCTCCAAGTCTAACTGCGCGAATTTTCGCATTTCATTAAAACTTAGGATAATTTTTCCTCAAATATTCACCTTCCATCAAAATTTCAACCTTTTCAAGACTTATACCTTTTAAGCAAAAACTTCGACATTAGGTCGTCGTATCTTCAAAAAAACCGTCCGTATCCCTTTTCGGCCAAAACGATTTATTTTCAATCAAGCGAACAATTTTAATAAAACAGATATTTCAAAAGGTTCCTATAGAGTACTATAGATACATTGGGTGCTAGTACCTTCCCACTGTATAACCAACCCCCGAACCATAGATCTCTTTTCAAAAACGCCTTGTATTCTTATTACTTTTAAAAGTATTATTTACATTGCATATTTAGGGTTTTATTTCGCTCTTTTCCCTTTTCCTTTGGAAATAATAAAGCGCGGTGGCGACTCTTGCTTTTGCGAGACGAATTAATCAATAATTCGATCTCCGATTTACCCCGCTACATTTTTTTATCGCTACAGAATTGGCGACTCTGCTGGGGAAAGATTGACCTCTTGCTGGTCCATCCCTAAGTGGGTTAAGCCTAACTTGGCTTATCTGTTTTACTATTATTTGATTTGCTTGATTACGTGTTTAAATTTGGGGTGTTTGGGTTTTTTTTGCAAAGGACGAATCCTATACCCGGATTAAGTAACACTTAAGGAATAGGACGGGCGGTATAGTCATGTTAACTTTGAGGGAGTAATCCCGAAGAAGGAGGCATGAGATCCCCCACTCAATGGAAGGCCCTCTTGAACTTAATATTTGTTTACCGAGTAATCGGGAAGACGTTATTATTTTCGACCTAGGAGCCCGAGAAGTTGAGGACCGCAGAACCCTAACCCATCTTGGCCTTTTTAGGTGTAGCGCGGAGACTATAACGGAGTAATTCGGAAGTAGTTGTTACGCGATGCTACGCTCGGACGAGTTTCTCTTGAGAATATTGCTAATTATTGAGTAATCAAGACGTTGGTAATATCCGAAGGAGGAATGTAGACTCTGGGAACTCTTAGAACCATGTCTTACAGGTGCGTTTGAACCGTTAGTACATACCTTTGGGTGGGCTTTACCCCCGACTCCATGCTGAACGTTGAACCTTTAAACCCCATGTTTGCAAATTTATGTGTGACTGTTGCACTATCATTCATTCATGCATTCATCAACATCTTTTTAAAAAAAACTCGTTTTTCAAGGAACTTTGGATTGATTTTTGCAAACGTCTTAGGGTATTATGGAATTTGGAAGAAGAAATACTCGAAGCTTTAGCTTCAAGGAGCCCGAAATTGAAGAACTGAAGAGTTTGATTCCGAAGATAGAGAGTCCGACAGATTTTCAGAAGAAATATGGGTCCATCGTACCGCTCATGAAGCGCAAGATGAAGAAAGGCATCCTCAACACTTTGGTTCAGTTCTATGATCCCCTGTACAGATGTTTCACCTTCCCGGATTATCAGTTGATGCCTACTTTAGAGGAGTACTCCTATATTCTTGGTTTGCCGATCGTCGATCGTGTTCCTTTTTCTGGGTTAGAAGAGGAGCCTAAGTCCCATGAGATAGCAACCGTCACTCACCTGAAGAAGTCAGAGATAGAGGAGAATATGACTACGAAAGGAGGAATCCGGGGTTTGCCGGCACAGTTTCTGTTGAAGAAAGCTCGTTACTTTGCTGATACAAAGGATACCGTTGCCTTCGAGGACGTGTTTGCTCTACTCGCGTATGGTCTTTTCTTATTCCCTAACGTTGATAAATTTGTGGATGTCAACGCTATCAGAGTTTTCCTGATTGGAAATCCGGTCCCTACGCTGCTAGGGGACACGTATTACTCTATCCATCTTCGAAACTCTTATCAAGGAGGGATGATCATCTGTTGTATGCCGTTGTTGTATCAGTGGTACGTCTCGCATTTACCTGGGTCCGATGCTTTCTGGGATCTTGAGAAGGAACCGCGGTGGGCGCCAAAGATTATGGCTCTCACTCATTTCGATATTGACTGGTACAATCGAGTTTACCGCGACGTGGAGATCATCGACAGCTGCGGTGCTTTTCCCAACGTACCTCTTCTTGGTACGAGGGGTGGAATCAACTACAACCCTGTTCTAGCGCGTCGTCAGTTCGGGTACCCGATGAGAGATAAGCCGAACAGTATCCATGTGAGTGGTTTCTTTCTTCAGGAAGGACAAGATCATCAGGCTGCTAAGAGGGAGATTGAGGGAGCTTGGCGCCATATTCACAAGAAAGGGAGAGATATGTTGGGACATAGAGGTGCCGTCTCTTTGGAACCTTACCTGCAGTGGGTCCGTGCTAGGGCTTATGCTCTCAAGATGCCGTATAAACTTGAGAAACCTTTATTCCCTGCCATCGCACCATCATCAGTTGTTATCCCTATCGCGGATGTAGGAGAATATCAGGGGAACCTGGCTAGGATGAAATCCGAAAGGGATGCTTGGAAGGAAAAGTACCATATGTCCGAATACGAGAATCGAGTCCTGACTCGACAGCTGAAAGAAAAGAAGGAGTTGTTGCTTATTCAAGACGGCCGGTTCGTTGACCACGATGAGAAGCTTCGCCAGAAGGATGCCTTGTTGAAGAAATACGCGAGTGAAAGGAAGAGAAAAAGGGAATGTTCAGTAAACGTGGCTCTCGTTCCTAATCCACAGGAAGGAATCGTCAATCAACTGATAGCGGAAAAGAAAGATATGAAAGACTTTTACGAAGAAAAGATCAAGAAGCTCCGGTTACAGCTGGTATTTGGTCCATCATCTGAGGATTCCGAGTAAGCTTTAGCTTTAGTTTATTCCATTGATGTCATTTTGAAAACCATGTAAAAGGGCTTCATGTTCCGAAATTGTAGTTTATTGTTTTCTTAAGGGCTTCATGCTCCGAAGTTGTAATTTTTTGTCTTATTTTGGGCTTCATGCTCCAAGTTGTAATTTACTGCTTTCGTGTTTCAAAAATGTAATTTATCACTTTATTATGGGTTTCACGTTGCAAGTTGTAATTTATTGCTCTCATTAGTGGATTTGTTATCTCAAAATTGTAATTTACTTTTCCAATTTGTAAGTTGTAATTTATCGCTTTCGGTTAACGGATTGAGTTTTTGTTGTTCTAAATTCCTTTATCATTGATGTATGCCAAGTTACTAAAGTTCCTTGAAAAACTTTCAAAATGAGTCATCATTTGTATTGCCATCATGCATCATTTCACATTCCACATCACATGTTTTCTAGAGTCTCATTTTTGTTCTTTTTCCACCGAAGGTTGTCAAGCTGTCTCACTGATACGACACTCGGGCCAATCGTCAAAAGAAAATGGAAGATTTGGAACAGGAAAATCACGAGCTTCGTGGGGAGGTTGCTACACTTCGTGCCGAGATGGAAAAGTTAACAGCGTTGGTGGAAAGTTTGGTGGCTGTTCAGAATCAGCCATCGACTACGGCTGCCGAGATTCAGACGTCAACTCCAGTGGTTTCCGAAATTGTTACAGTTCCTGCATCCACAATTCAAGTCAACTCTCCGCTTCAACATCAAATGCCGAAAGGTTTTCCTTGGGGAATGCCTTACAACTTTGTGCCAGAGGGGTATCAGCCTACCGCCCAACCTATATTTCAGTCTGCATTGTCTCTTCCTCAACCAGAGGCAACTGCCATGCCGCCAGCAATTCCATCTGTAACACCTTTTCCGCAACCAGTTATGACGACCGTTGCTCCTGTGGTCCACTCAGTACCATACTTGAATGAACCAGTTTATCCTGCCGAGCCTGCTGAAAGTGTGGGTCTTTTTGACAGAATGGAGGAATTTCAGGATCAGTTCCAGGAAATGCAGAAGGAGCTTAGAGCATTGAAAGGGAAGGATTTGTTTGGAAAGAGTACGCACGACCTTTGTTTAGTTCCGAATGTCAAGATCCCAGCGAAGTTCAAAGTGCCGGACTTTGAGAGGTATAAGGGCGATTCGTGTCCTAGAAGTCATTTGACAATGTACGTGAGGAAGATGTCCACGTACTCCGATGATCATGATTTGTTGATTCATTATTTTCAAGACAGCTTGACGGGTGCTGCACTAAAATGGTACATGGGTTTAGACAGCATTCGGATACGCAACTTTAGCGATCTTAGTGAAGCCTTTGTCCATCAGTACAAGTACAACGTTGACATGGCGCCGGACAGGGATCAACTCCGGGCAATGTCGCAGAGAGACCGGGAATCTTTTAAGGAGTACGCCCAGAGGTGGCGTGAAATTGCTGCTCAAATCTATCCACCTCTTGAGGAGAAAGAGATGACTAAGATATTTTTGAAGACTTTGGGATCCTTTTACTATGAGAGGATGATAGCCAGCGCGCCCAGTGACTTTACCGAAATGGTGAGCATGGGTATGCGATTAGAGGAAGGAATTCGCGAGGGGCGTTTGGTTAAAGAAGGGAGTCCGTCCAGCAGTGTGAAGAAGTTCGGAGGTGTTTTCCCGAAGAGGAAAGAGCAAGATGTCAGTGCTTTGTTTCCAGGTAGGCCTAGGAGAGGCTACTCTCACGTCGCGGCAGTCACTCCGGCTGTCCGCCCAGCTTTGGTAGCCCCATCTCATCAGATTCCGCCAACTCAACCCCGACCGTTTCAGCAGCAGCCTCGACAACAGGCTTATCCGTTCAATAATCAGAATCGTTCGCCCAGGAAGCCGCAGTTTGATGCCATTCCTATGACGTATACCGAACTTTTCCCTGCTCTCATCAGAAAGAATCTCATCACAACAAAGCCACCTCCTGTCGCACCGAACAGTGCTTCTCCGTGGTACAAGGCGGATCAATTCTGTGAATATCATCAAGGGTCGCCGGGACACAACCTTGAGAATTGCTTTGCTTTGAAGGCGGATGTGCAGAGATTAATTAAGCATGGCATCTTGTCTTTTAAGGATGTGAATCCAAACGTCAGAGATAATCCTTTGCCCCGACATGGGGCAGCTTCTGTGAACATGGTGGAGGGTTGTCCGGGGAAGTTCCGAGTTTTCCAAGTCGAGCACATCAGAGAATCATTGATCAGGTTACATCAGAGTTTGAGAAGACTTGCCTTTGTTAGGCACCAACATGATTATGACGTTTGTGAGTTTTGTTCAAGAGAAGAGGATTGTCCTATTGTGAAGGAGGACATTCAGAAGTTGCTAGATCAGAGAATTATTACTATTACCTATGACCGAAATCCTGAAGATGAAGTGAATGTGATCACCCCACAATTTAACTTGCCAGAATCAGTAGAGATTGCTTACAACAGCCAGACTGCGTCTGCTGATCCTTTGATTATTTACCCACCGGGCCCTGTGCCTTATAGCTCACACCAAGCCGTGCCGTACAAGTATAACGCCACCATGATCGAGAATGGGGTAGAGATCCCCATACCAACTAGACCGTCTTTCGTTAATATTGCCGATGTAAGTAGAGTGACAAGAAGTGGGCGTGTTTTCGCCGCAGTACCGTCGAGAAGACCAGAAGTTCAAGTAAGGAGGCCCATGCCGGCGGAGATTCCTGTAAGAAATGAACCGAGGGTTGAGATAGGTCGATCCAGTGAACCTATCCCTCACCCGGAAGAAGATGAAATCTTAAAGCTTATCAAAAGAAGCGAGTATAAGATTGTGGACCAGCTTCTGCAAACACCTTCCAAGATTTCCTTGCTTGCCTTATTGAGAGATTCTGGGGCACATAGAGAAGCCTTGATGAAAGTGTTGGACCAGGCGTTCGTGGACCATGATGTGACAGTTGATCAGTTTGACGGGATTGTGGGGAATATAACCTCGTGTAACAACTTGGGTTTCAGTGATGAAGAACTCCCGGAGGAGGGGAGAAACCATAATATGGCTCTGCACATTTCAGTAAGTTGTGGGAACGATACCTTATCAAGCGTGTTGGTGGATACGGGCTCGTCGTTGAATGTGATGCCCAAGACCACGTTGTCTCGACTTACATATCCAGGTGCTCCTATGAGGCCTAGCGGAGTAATTGTTAAAGCCTTTGATGGTTCCAGGAAGACAGTTATTGGTGAAGTGGATCTTCCCATAGTGATTGGTCCCCATACTTTTCAAATCACTTTCCAAGTGATGGACATCCGTGCTGCTTATAGTTGTTTATCGGGCCGTCCCTGGATCCATCATGCCGGGGCAGTCACCTCCACGCTCCATCAGAGATTAAAGTTTGTGAGACATGGGAAACTAGTGATGATTGGGGGAGAGCAGGCCATGGTGGTAAGTCATCTATCATCATTTTCTTTTATTGATGCTGACGAGGACGTCGGGACCCAGTTTCAGGGCCTATCTGTTGCTGAGAATACAGTGAAGAAGCAAGGGGCATCCATCTCTTCTTTTGAGGATGCACGGCGAGTAGTGGAAAGTGGTTCGGCCGAAGGATGGGGCCAGGTGTTAACGTTACCCGAGAACAAGTCTGGGGAAGGTTTGGGTTTTCATCCAATAGCTGCAAGGGTCAAGAAAGAAGTGGTTGTTCGTCCAATTCAAGAGGTCTTTCGGAGTGCAGGGTTTGTGCATCCTGAGGTTGATGCTGTCATAGATGATGATTCCGAGGAGGATTTGCCCGTGTTTGTGACGCCTGGATTGGCTTGCCAAAACTGGATAGCTGTTGATATTCCTGTGGTTATGCATATTTCCGAGTAATGTTTTGTTTATTTTCCTTTTGAAAAATCGCTCTGCCCAAGGCGAAACGTATTTTGTGTCGGGCTATGAAAAATAACTCCTTTTGCTCTGCCCAAGGCAAAAGAGAAATGTCTGGGCTTCCTGTTTCAAGTATTTCCCCTTTAATGAATAAAAATGTTATTTTGTCCACTGCTGTTTTATTTTTCACTTTTTCGGGAAATAATAATGAAAATTGATTAAGAACATTTAGTTTTATTTGCACAAATCGATTTCTAAAATAAAGCATAATCATGTGTGCAGATTACTTCATGACTTAACCATCGAAAACAATGATCCTATGCCCTCTCCCAACTTTGAATTCCCTGTGTTCAGAGCCGAAGAAGGGGGTGATGAAGAAGTTCCTGTTGAGATTTCCCGTTTGATTGAGCAGGATGAGAAGGTCATTCAACCATTTGAAGAACCTGTAGAGTTGGTCAATTTGGGTGATGAAGAGGTTAGAAAGGAAGTCAAGGTCGGAGCATTGCTTATCCCGGAAGTTAAGGAGAAGATGTTGGAGCTTCTCAGAGAGTATGTTGATGTGTTTGCGTGGTCTTACCAAGATATGCCAGGGTTGGACAACGACATCGTAGAGCATCGTTTACCGTTGAGATCTGAGTGTCCACCGATCAAACAGAAGTTGAGAAGGACTCGTCCCGACATGGCCGACAAGATTAAAGAAGAAGTTCAGAAGCAGATCAACGCAGGTTTTCTTGTGACGTCGGTCTATCCTCAGTGGTTAGCCAACATCGTGCCCGTTGCTAAGAAGGATGGTAAGGTTCGGATGTGTGTAGACTACAGAGATCTGAATAGAGCTAGTCCGAAGGATGATTTCCCATTACCTCATATCGACGTATTGGTCGACAGTACCGCTAGGTTCAAAGTCTTTTCTTTCATGGATGGCTTCTCCGGTTACAATCAAATCAAGATGGCGCCGGAAGATATGGAAAAGACCGCTTTCATTACACCGTGGGGAACTTTCTATTATCGAGTTATGCCGTTTGGTTTGAGGAATGCTGGTGCAACGTACCAAAGGGCCATGACTGCTTTGTTCCATGACATGATGCATAAGGAGATCGAAGTGTATGTGGATGACATGATTGCCAAATCACAGACTGAAGAAGATCACTTGGAGCATTTGTTAAAGTTATTCCAGCGCTTGAGAAAGTACAAACTCCGTCTGAATCCCAACAAGTGCACTTTTGGTGTTCGTTCTGGAAGGCTTCTGGGCTTCATTGTCAGTCAAAAAGGCATTGAAGTAGATCCCGATAAAGTCAAAGCTATTCGGGAAATGCCCGCACCCAAGACGGAAAAACAAGTAAGAGGATTCCTTGGGAGACTGAACTACATTTCTAGGTTCATATCTCACATGACTGCTACTTGTGGGCCGATTTTCAAGCTTCTCCGCAAGAACCAAGGATGTGTGTGGACAGAGGATTGTCAGAAAGCTTTCGATAGTATCAAAGAATATTTGCTCGAACCTCCCATTTTGATTCCTCCGGTGGAAGGAAGACCATTGATTATGTACTTGACCATATTAGAAGATTCCATGGGATGTGTGCTTGGTCAGCAAGACGAGACCGGAAGAAAGGAACATGCTGTATATTATCTGAGTAAGAAATTCACAGACTGTGAGTCTCGATACTCATTGCTGGAGAAAACTTGTTGTGCTTTAGCTTGGGCTGCTCGCCGTCTGCGCCAGTATATGATTAATCACACTACTTGGTTGATCTCCAAAATGGACCCAATCAAGTATATCTTTGAGAAGCCCGCCTTATCTGGAAGGATAGCCCGTTGGCAGATGTTGTTATCTGAATATGATATTGAATATCACACTCAGAAAGCAATCAAAGGGAGTATTTTGGCCGATCATTTGGCTCATCAACCAATTGAAGACTATCAATCCATCAAGTTTGACTTCCCCGATGAAGATGTTATGTACTTGAAAGCTAAAGACTGTGAGGAGCCGTTACCTGAAGAAGGACCTGATCCTGAATCCCGGTGGGGTTTGATATTTGACGGAGCTGTGAATTCCTATGGAAATGGAATTGGGGCAATCATCGTTACTCCCCGAGGTACTCATATCCCGTTCACGGCAAGACTGAAGTTTGACTGTACGAACAACATGGCGGAATATGAGGCATGTATTATGGGTCTCGAAGAAGCGGTGGATCTAAGGATTAAGATTCTGGATATTTACGGAGATTCGGCACTGGTGATTAATCAAATCAAAGGAGAATGGGAAACTCGACATCCTGGTTTGATCCCTTACAGAGACTATGCTAGAAGGTTGTTAACCTTCTTCAACAAGGTGGAATTACATCACATCCCTAGAGATGAGAATCAAATGGCTGATGCTTTGGCTACCTTGTCTTCAATGTTTCAAGTGAATGATTGGAATGATGTGCCTACGATCCGGGTTATGCGGCTCGACAGACCTGCTCATGTGTTCTCAGTGGAAGAGGTCACCGACGACAAACCTTGGTTCTATGACATCAAACGTGTTCTTCAAACTCAAGAGTACCCGCCTGGGGCATCCAATAAGGATAAGAAGACGTTGAGAAGATTAGCAAGCAGTTTCTTTCTGAATGAAGAAGTGTTGTATAAGAGGAATTACGACATGGTCTTGCTCAGATGTGTAGACAGACGTGAAGCAGACACGCTGATGCAAGAGGTACATGAAGGATCCTTTGGCACTCATGCCAACGGACATGCAATGGCTAGAAAGATGTTGAGAGCTGGTTACTACTGGATGACCATGGAATCTGATTGCTGCAAGTATGTG
Source organism: Vicia faba (assembly GCA_948472305.1). Taxonomy (NCBI): domain Eukaryota; kingdom Viridiplantae; phylum Streptophyta; class Magnoliopsida; order Fabales; family Fabaceae; genus Vicia; species Vicia faba. The sequence goes on along the minus strand of OX451740.1, from coordinate 523,593,655 downwards.
AAGAAGTGTCATAAATGCCAGATTTATGCGGACAAGATGCACGTGCCGCCGACCCTCCTCAATGTTATATCTTCACCTTGGCCTTTCTCCATGTGGGGAATTGATATGATTGGGATGATTGAACCCAAAGCTTCGAATGGTCATCGCTTCATCTTGGTAGCGATCGATTATTTTACTAAATGGGTGGAGGCAGCATCATATGCTAATGTAACCAGACAGGTGGTAGTCAGATTTATCAAGAATCAGATTATTTGTCGGTATGGTATCCCGAGTAAGATCATCACTGACAATGGGTCGGATTTGAATAATAAGATGATGAAGGAGCTTTGTGAAGAGTTCAAGATCGAACATCATAATTCCTCTCCTTACAGGCCGAAGATGAATGGGGCTGTTGAAGCTGCTAACAAGAACATCAAGAAGATTGTCCAGAAGATGGTGTTAACTTATAAGGACTGGCATGAAATGCTTCCGTTTGCCTTACACGGGTATCGTACTTCAGTTCGAACTTCAACAGGCGTGACCCCTTTCTCCCTAGTTTATGGTATGGAAGCAGTACTCCCCGTGGAGGTTGAGATTCCGTCTCTGAGAGTGTTGATGGAAGCCAAGCTTTCTGAGGCCGAATGGTGTCAAAGTAGGTATGATCAGTTGAATTTAATCGAAGAAAAGAGATTGACAGCTTTGTGTCACGGTCAGTTGTATCAGCAGAGAATGAAGAAGGCTTTTGATAAGAAGGTTCGACCGCGCGAGTTCAGAGAAGGTGACCTTGTGCTCAAGAAGATATTATCTTTCCAACCTGATTCTAGGGGAAAGTGGGCTCCTAACTATGAAGGACCGTATGTTGTTAAGAAAGTTTTCTCTGGAGGTGCCATGATTCTCGCCAATATGGATGGCGAAGACCTCCCGCGTCCCCTGAACGCCGATGCAGTCAAGAAGTATTTCGCTTAAGCAATTTTCTGGTCAAATCAGTTTCAGCCTCTGAACACATTCTGGAATTCAAAGTTGTTAGGGAGAATAGCGATCACTGTTTTTGTGTGACCTTTTATTTCATGTACTATTTCCCCAAAGCTTTGTAAACCGTTGGAGTCGCATTGTTAGCGAACGATCTCTCATTAATAAAGATTGAGTACTTGTCTTTTGTGGGCAAAATTTTAATTTTATGGAAAATACTTGAAACAAATTTACTTAAATGTCCTTATTTTTTTTTAAAAAAATGTGTTGTGAATAACGAAAGGAATATTAACAGTTCGTTCCAAGGATGGTAAAGCCTTGAAATGCAAAACAGTATGGTAGTTTATCCTTGCATCAGGAGTGTGTGTCGTTTCAAAATCGTCATGAGGTGTTAGTCGTGTTAAAATTGTGTTTTTTTCGGGGTACTAAGTTTAGTGACTCCCCAGCTGTTCCAGTTGAGCTTCGTTTTGGCTATCTCGATCTAGGCGATTTCTGAAATGTGGTGCATTTTGTCTCATACCTTGATCTATTAATGGTAGAAGTTTGGATTTGGTTGTTCTTCTCCTCAGAAGACTTGGACCTTATGGCGTGGTACCCTCCGGCGTTGTTGTGTGTTTCCAGTTCCGTTTATCGTCCGTCTTTTCAAGATTGGCCGAGCATCTATTTCGCTGTGACATCTCATTATCTCCAAGATATTTCATCTGTCTGTTTTGTCAGCATAACATTCACTTATTCATCTACACTCATATCAGCATGCATATCCACATTTGCCGTTGATTTTTGAGTTTTGTTTTGTTTGTTCGAACAACGTACATATGTTTTTTCCAGGTAGAAAGTTAGCTTAGGCAGAAAACGTGCCTCCTTTCTAATTCCCCAACTGAGCTAATCCTCGTGGATGATGTTTGATTTAGTTTACCTTGTCCATTTCTGGATAGGATAATTTCCCCCAATCGAGTTACTTTCTCATTGGGTGGAGTCTTGTTCGACTGTTTTCTCTGGTTATCCCTGGATGAAATTGTTGCCTCTTGCATAGGCTATCCCTTTGATTTTTCCCAATGAAATCGCGACCTGGACAGTTGGTGCATTTATTTTGCACGTTAAGGTATATGATCTCCTCGGGAGGGATTGATTCAAGTTTCTCTTTGACGAGGATTATATTCTCTGCCAGTATCATCGCAGTCTCCCTCTGAATTATGTTGGAAAACGACAAGCGGTAGCTCTTCACGAGCAACTTGTATGTTACTATCTTCGACAAGCACCGAGCAGCAGTTCTTCATGAGCTACTAGTGCGTCCTTTTATCTTTTCGAAAGCGCCGAGCAGCAGTTCTTCATGAGCTACTAGTGCGTCCTTTTATCTTTTCGAAAGCGCCGAGCAGCAGTTCTTCATGAGCTACTAGTGCGTCCTTTTATCTTTTCGAAAGCGCCGAGCAGCAGTTCTTCATGAGCTACTAGTGCATCCTTTTATCTTTTCGAAAGCGCCGAGCAGTAGTTCTTCATGAGCTACTAGTGCGTCATTTTATCTTTTTGAAAGCGCCGAGCGGTAGTTCTTCACGAGCTACTAGTGCGTCATTTTTTTCTTTTTTCTGAAAGCAACAAGCAGCAAACTCTTCATGAGTTACCAGTACGTTATTACTTCTCTTTGGACGACAGCAAGTGGTAGCCTCTTTATTTGAGCAGCTTGTTTGTTATCAGTATTTTCGTAGGACGACAGCAAGCAGCAGCTTCTTTATTTGAGCAGCTTGTATGTTATTGGTATTCTCTTTGGACGACAGCAAGCGGCAGCTTCTTTATTTGAGCAGCTTGTGTGTTATTGGTATTTTCTGTGGACGACAACGACTGGCAATTTTCTTTATTTGAACAACCTTCGTATTACCTCAGCATTAATGAGTATACCTCTGAAATCTAACAGAAGAGTTTGTTGCTAACCGATACCTCCAAGTCGGTAATCAGTTATCCGCATTTTGATACTCTCTGTCTACCATCGACCTTGAGTTGCGAGCTCACTGTTTTGGGGTCAATAATCTGTTATGGCCTATGCAAGATGCTCTATTTGTTAGGATTAGAGTTTGTTTTCCCTCGATCTTATTCGCTGTCAAGAGTCTGTCTTTTGAAGTCGATAGTTCGTTTCCCCAGTAGCGTACACCTTATGTCTCTGTGTTTTGTTGGTGTTCGATTCCTCCAACATTGTCTTGTTTCATACAATATCTTTCTCTGTGAATTCAAGCACTACATTCATACCACCGCATGATGACGGCATCTTAGGACAAAATTTGCGTAATTATGTATTTAAGTACCTTCAATCACGTCAAAATGAAGATTTTAATCTTCATATCTCCGGATAGAAGAAACTTAAATAGGGGCAGCTGTTGTACCCCAAATTTTGACCTAAGATATCGTCTCCTACCTGCATATTTACATTACATTTGTTTTGATCCATCGATTTCAAAATTCATGACTTTTTCAGGCCAGGAGCTATCTATGCTGAACATTAAATCATTTAATCGATTCGTGCAAAAAATGATGTTTATTAATTTGTTCATTATCTAAAATTTAAATAATTGAAATCCATTTTTTTCGATGTATGGATAATAAAATAAACATCATAGAAGAGGCGCATTAATTGTGTGGACGGTACTTATTTAGTTACTCATTATTTTAAATTTAAGTAACTAGAATTTATTCTTAGTTATTACATAATTTAAAGGTTATGAATAATATAAATAAGCATTTGAGGAAATTCATTGGTCAATAACGACTATTTAATCGTTCGTCGTTCTAAGTTAAATAATTGAAATCCTATTTTAATTATTATAATTTAGTTGGGAATGATGGATTAAATAACCGAAGATATTAGTTGGTCAATGATAATTATTATTTATCTGTTTATTATTTTGAATGCAGGTAATTGAAATTTGGTTTCAATTATTATTCGTGTGGAGAAATAATAAACGATAAATAAATAAAGAAGAAGAATTTAATGGACAAATAGTTTTCTTTTATTCATTTTTTTTGTACAAGTTATTTTGTAAATATTGTATATATTACAGTAGATTACAATAATGAATTGCCAAAAATTAAAATGAAATAAAAAAAACTAATCTATCCTAATTCTAAAGCTTCCGACCCAATGCGTTTTGTCCGCTCATTTAATGTTACCTGCAATTAAAAGGAAGAAATTAGAATTCGAATAAATATTTAAAATGCAGAAAAAATAAATTTAGTGTTCATCATTAAATGTAATGGCCGGAATCAGTTATTATTTTTTTGCAAATCAAGGGATTACTCCCGGTTCACAAAAAAAGAAAAGAATTTCAAAGCATATGCACAAGTTGTTTTCCAAAACTGCATATTTAAACTAATTACATTTTGTTTAAAATCCTAAATGTAATTTCAAAAAGCATACAGCATAAGCAAACAAATATGCAGTAACCACATATGCAAGCATGCTCATTTAGCCTTTGCCTACACAGCAGGAAACAAACAACATTTGTATTAAAAGGAAATATGCAGTTTGACCATTTTTGCAAGCAACACAAATTCCTTTTTTCATCATTTTTCAGCCATTACATTTTCAGAACATGTACAGCTTATCACCCTTTTGTCAAAGCCTTACTGAGAGAAAAAAAGAGAGGGAGAAGTGTGGGATTTGCAGGCTTTGCATAGGCAGAAGAGGTTATACAAGACAAATAAAAATATAGCCAGTAGAATTAATAGCACAGAATAAGAATAGAAACAAAATTGGAGGGTCAGCACAGTGCAGAATGCTCAGGGAGATCCCAAGGCATTTGTTTTCAAATTCCTGGCCTGTAGCGAAAAAGAGGAGGGAAGAGTTGTTATATTACATAACAAAAAAACCAAAACACAGGGAGAACATATCAAAACCTCCAAAGAAAAACCTTAGAGATTGAAAAACCTGCATAATCATACTGAGAAAACCATTTTCCAATATATACAAAAAACACTACATAACCGATTGAGCCTCTAGAGCCAATATCATCATCCCCCTGCCATCAAAAAAAAAACATCAGAAAACTACACAGAAATCCCACATCCGTCACCATGTCCAACCATTGCCCAAACCTGTGCATTATCCATCCAACAACCTGAAAATTCCTAAGGCAACCGACTAAGCCTCAGTTCAACATCATTGGCTTTTCAAAGCATTTTTTTTCTCAAGCCCACATCATTCCTGCAAACCATTTTTCAGACCAACAAGAACAAGTGCAGTATCACACTCAAGAAGAAGAAGAAAGAAACAAAGTACAGTTTCAACAAGTTTCAACAAGAACAAGTGCAGTATCACACTCAAGAAGAAGAAGGAAGAAACAAAGTAGCGGTACCCAGACCAACAAGAAGAAGCAATACAGTACAGTACAGTGGCAGCAAACAAAGAGAAGAAAAAAATCATAAATACCAGTCACCGTTGTGCACGCTTGCCCTCTCCCCGCCGTCCGGCCTCCGTCACCCCCTAGCCTCCTCCTCCGTCTCCACCTAGGTAACTCTCTTCTCTTCTTTCATTTCTTCGAATGCCCTCAAATCAGCATGAACAATCAAATATAAGAATCAGTCAAGATCAAACATAATATAAATCATAGAATCAACATGCAAAAAACCGAATTAAGTGTAACAATCGATCGCGTCACTTACCGTCTCCGCCTAGCCGTCTCATTTCTCGTTCAGTGGAGGGAAGAAGGGCCGGAGTGGGTGGCCGTAGCAAGGAGACAGCAGAGATGCAGAGAAGAGATGCGAAGGAGAGGCGAAGAAGATGAAGATCGTGAAGAGAGGCGCCGTTTCTGTCCCATAAGCCTAACCCTAAATCCCAAATGTGTTAAACACATATTAACCCTAATGCTGCATTAGCTCTTGGGCCTCCCTTTTCCCCTTAAGCCCACGACTTGCCTTTTGCACCCTCCCTCACGTTTATGAACCGCGTTGGGCCTCCAGCTCCCTGGCCCATCCATTTTGGCTTGTTTACTCTTAACATATTTCCTTTTGCTTTTTTTCTAATCTTTTTTTAAGAAGTGTTATTTATATTAATTAACTAATAATTACATTTTAAAAAGAAAACAAAACATGTCTAACTAGGTTTTATTTAAATAAGTTGACCTCTTAGTTTAAAATTCTTGATTTAATTTATAAAAAAAATTTATTTTTATTTCATCAAGATAATTTGCTAGTTTTTAACCTAATTTGGAACCCCCCTTATTTTTTAAATAAGTATTTTATTTATATGCGTAAAAAATATGGGATTTAAGGTTATCAATATTTTAGTAATTAATTAATCTTTTCTTACGTCATTATCAATAGATAAAAATCTAAAACATATAAAATAATAAAAAAACTAAAAGATATTTCATTAACTCATTTTTCTTGTCTTAATATTAATATCAAAAATATAAAAAACTTAATGACTTAAAACTAAAAAACGTCACGTCCTCGTTAAATAATCCTTTTATTTTATCCTTATCGGAAATGCGTAAAAATTTAAAATACTTTCTTCCCGTTAACATTAAATAGAAAAAAATCGTAAAAATGCATTGTTCGCATCTTTTATTCCATCATTTAGATTATTGCTATTTAATCATTATTCGCATATTTTTGTTCGTGTATTTATTTGTTTATTCAGTTTATGTTTAAATCCAAAGGAAAAACAGTAAATTTGTTGACTTCATGTCTCCAAGTCTAACTGCGTGAATTTTCGCATTTCATTAAAACTTAGGATAATTTTTCCTCAAATATTCACCTTCCATCAAAATTTCAACCTTTTCAAGACTTATACCTTTTAAGCAAAAACTTCGACATTAGGTCGTCGTATCTTCAAAAAAACCGTCCGTATCCCTTTTCGGCCAAAACGATTTATTTTCAATCAAGCGAACAATTTTAATAAAACAGATATTTCAAAAGGTTCCTATAGAGTACTATAGATACATTGGGTGCTAGTACCTTCCCACTGTATAACCAACCCCCGAACCATAGATCTCTTTTCAAAAACGCCTTGTATTCTTATTACTTTTAAAAGTATTATTTACATTGCATATTTAGGGTTTTATTTCGCTCTTTTCCCTTTTCCTTTGGAAATAATAAAGCGCGGTGGCGACTCTTGCTTTTGCGAGACGAATTAATCAATAATTCGATCTCCGATTTACCCCGCTACATTTTTTTATCGCTACAAGATCTATCTATCATGTCGTCCAAATAGACCTCTATTTCGTGATGTATCATGTCGTGAAATAGAGCTACCATGGCACGCTGATAGGTTGCCCCAGCATTCTTCATTCCGAACGGCATAACCTTATAGCAGAATGTCCCCCATTATGTGACAAAGGTTGTCTTCTCCGTGTCCGCAGGCGCCATTTTGATTTGGTTGTAACCTGAGAAACCATCCATGAAGGAAAACACTTTGTGTTGTGCCGTATTGTAAACTAGGATGTCAATGTGGGGAAGTGGGAAATCATCCTTAGGGCTTGCCCTATTCAAATCTCTGTAGTCCACGCACATTTGTACCTTGCCGTCTTTTTTGGGCACGGGAACAACATTGGCAACCCATTGCAGATAAGAGGTGACGGCTAAGAATCTAGCATTGAATTGCTTCATGACTTCAGCTTTAATCTTCTCTGACATATCTGGTCGCATTTGACAGACCTTTTGTTTTACTGGTGGGCAGTCCTCTTTTGTAGGTAGACGATGTACCACAATATCTGCATCAAGTCCTGGCATGTCTTCATACGACCAGTAAAAGACCTCAACATACTCGTGTAACAACTGAATCAGATGCTCCTAAACACTGGGTTCCAGATTGGTACCCATCTTGACTTCTCTTTTGTCTTCTTAGGTACCTAGATTTATTGTATCCACTGGTTCCTCGTGGGGCTGAATGGTTCTATCTTCTTGTTGTAGTAATCTGGCAAGTTCCCCTGGTACTTCAGAATCTTCCTCACCTTCATCTTTGGCTTGGTAGATTAGATTTTCAGAGTCACATAAATCCATAGCAGAACCGTTACCCATGGGATCCTGAATGGATGTAGACCTGCATTGTGAGTGTGAGTGTGTGTAAGAGTACGGCTATCTTTGAAAGAAATGAAAATGTGAAAAAGAAAAATAATGAGCACCAAGTTTGTACGAAAAAACATCCATGATTCATTGATGTCATATGAAAATGAGATGATAACCCTTACAAATGGACCATTGTGCCTCAGGTAAGACACAAGGTTTTAAGAGTCTGAATTGCTTTAATATTATAGATCCGACAAAATTTAAAGACAAATTACTGTGGGATAAATGTGATTGGGACAAAATCTCTAGCCTCCCAGTTGTTGAGCCCTCCACTGACAGTTGGGAAAATCCAATCCTCCAGGTTATAGCTGTCTTCATCATCCTCCACTGCATTGACTTCGCGGTTGTTGATCTTCAAGGGTGGTCCTCTGGCACGAGCACGGCGTAGAGCTTTTTGGGCTTCTAAAGTGAAACCCAAACCAAATTTGTCAGATTTGTATGGGATATCTGGGAGTTGGCCCCAAATAGTGCACCCACCTTCTTGTATCACTGCCTTGGCATCTTTCAAAGATGACATCTTGAGCGGAGGCCTTGTAATATTGGGAACTTGAGACACAGCCTTGGTCACTGCCACATCTGGTGGGACTTCTTCAAAGTGTTGGAATGGAGTTTCAATAAATTCACCATCTAACTACACATATCTGAAGGAATTCAGATGGCTGATCATATACTCTACTTCTCCATGAACGGTGATGATCTTCCCTTGAATCGGGTATTTCAGCATTTGGTGCAACATAGAAGTAACAGTGCCTGCATTGTGAATCCACGGTCGGCCTAGCAAGCAGGAATATGAAAGGCGAATATCCATTACATAAAAAGTTGAATTAAATGTTTGGGTTCCAACCTTTATGGGGATATCCACTTCCCCATGCACCATCCTTTTTGAGTCGTCAAAGGCCCTCACTAATATGTTGCTTGGTTTCAATGTCAATCCCTCACAGTCAAGCCTATCAAGAGCCTTTTTAGGCAATACATTCAGAGACGAGCCAGTGTCCACCAAGCAATGAGCCAATGTTGTGCCCCTATATTCCACTGAGACGTGTAATGCCTCATTATGCTTCCTTCCTCTTGGCGTTAAATCAGCATCCGAAAAACCTAAACCATTATCTACAGTCAAGCTGGCTACACAGTCTTGGAACTGATCGGCAGATGTTTCTTGGGGTACATGGGCAAATTTAAGGAACCTTACCAAGGCCTTTGCATGCGCCTTGGAACATAGTAATAAAGCCAGCATGGAAATTTTAGATGAAGTTTGCCCCAGTTACTCAACTATATTGTATTCGGTTATTTTTATGATCTTTAGAATTTCCTCCATCTCTTTCCGGGAGGTCTCGGGGATAGCCAATGATTGTGCCTTCGTCCGGACAAACTCAATCAGAATACTTTTACCTCGAGTCTCGGTTGACTCGGTAGCAGGAACGTCAGTAGGAGTGATAACAGGGGTTGTAACAGCTTTGTTAGTAGAAGTATTAGCATAAATGATTATAGGACTGGGAACATCCTTTGGAGGAGCAACAACGACATGAATGATTAATGGTCCAGAAACTACTTTTGGGGGAGCAATTTCTGGAGAGAATATCCTTCCGCTTCGGGTAATCTTGCTAGTCCCTGCAATATTACTGATATTGGAGTCAACCTTCTCAGAACTTGAATCTTTGGTAGCTGGCCAATCTTGCTTGATATCGTGGTAGTAGACATCCCCTCCATAATTCCATCGTACATTTTTGTCTAACAAATACGGGATTGGTCCAGGCACTGTAATTATCAAAGGAGCTACTTTTGGAACTGATGTAATTCTAACGGGTCTTTTGGTGGAGATCCTGGAAGAATTGTCAGAAATGGTAATGATGGAAACATCATTATAAGAAATAGTTGGAACAGAAGTCTTTTCAAACAAAATTTCCTTGTTATTTATTAGGCACTGAACGCCTGTTTTCAACAAAGGACGGTTGGTTGGTGAGGACAAACAGAAATGACAGCTTTCATCACAGTCTGGGAATACACTGACATTTAATAAGTTCCTTTTGATAGTTAGGAGTGGGGTCATAAGTTCATCAACTGAAGTAATAAACATATCTTCTTCAATGTCGTTGGCATTATGGCTGTGCTTGGGCATAGGGGCAGAAATGACATTGGGCTTTTCTGGCGCATTGAATTCAATCTCTTTGGCTTCAATGAGGTCTTGTACTTTGTTCTTCAGAGCCCAACAGTTATTAGTGTCATGGCCGAGACTCTCAGAGTGGTATGCACAGCAGGCATTAGGATGATAGTGAGGAGAGGTTGTGTTAGAGATTTTTGGAGCTTCTTTCAAAGTCACTAGGTTGGATCTTAACAAATGTGGCAATACTTGAGAGAGTGTCATGTTAATTCTGGTGAACTGTCTGACTGGTCTTTCCATTCTTTGTTGGTTGTTTCTTTGTTGATCAGGCGCATGTTTAAGAATCATAGCAGCCCCCACCATTGGACGGCGTTCGGCCCTATCTTGATTTCTCTGAGGATATACATCAACCACTTCCTTCTTTTCGATGAATGGCTTCCTTACAGCAGCAGAGGATGCATCCTTTTGAATCTTTCCATTCTTTATCTCGGCTTCTACCCTTTCTCCGGTCAATATTAATTCAGTAAAACATGCCGATGAACTCTCAATTAAGTGATTGAAGAAGGGACCAGAAAAGGTGCCCAAAAACATGTCTACCAACTCTCTTTCAGATAGGGGAGGTTGAACTCTTCCGGCTAAGTCCCTCCATTTTTGCGCATAGTCCTTGAAGCCTTCACTTGAAACCATGGCCATACTCTGGAGTTGAGTACGGGTAGGCGCAACATCAGCGTTGTATTGGTATTGTTTGTAAAAAGTGAAGGGTGAGAAAACACTTAGAAGGAGGGGGGGGGGGTTGAATAAGTTTCTCTTTTTCTTTTCCTTAAATGCTCAACAATAATGGAAAGACACGATTATTTTTATCCTGGTTCGTTTGAACTCAAACTACTCCAGTCCACCCGCCAAGGTGATTTCTCCTTTCTCAACAAGGACTTAAGTCATTATAATCAACTGATTACAATCACACAATAACTGTTGTGACTAACAATGCACAAGTAATCTTACAAGTGACTAACACCACTAAGACTTAAACTAGTCCTAGTCTACTTGAGAAATCTAACCAAACTTGGTCTCTCAGGGAACAATTTCAAGAGTTAAATCTTTACAGATAGTGAAACAAAATTTGCTTCTAATAAAGCTATATCACAACTGTGATTTTTTCACTAAGATTAGTATTGCACAAAGTGTGTGTAGAATAATTTGTGATCCCAGAATATTTTCACGTAGTTCTTTCTTCTTTTGAATTTGTTAAGTCATTGGCTTGCAATAAATGTTCTTCTATATATAGTAAGAATAAAATGACCGGTGTTTCCTTCAAAAATGGAGAGCAATAAATGTTTGCGTGTTTGCTTGCAGTATTGCATTTTCCAATGAACTAGCGTAGACACTTGAGTGCATGTAGCCGTCTTTGCATTAAATGAGAAAACGGCATTTTGTTAGAGCATGTTTCCTGATCCTTGACAAGACTTGTTAGCTTCTATATTCTTTCAGAACTAGCTTCACGTCTTGATTCAGAACATGCTTGCATATCTTCTTATCAACGCTTGCTTGCTAAGTACTTCTGATCAGCGCTTTCTTTCAAAGTACTTCTGAACATGGAAACCTGCTAAGCGTTAGAAGATGCATTAAATAATTTCTTATCAGAGTCAGCATCAGCACTTGCGCTAAAACAAATAGTTCTTTCATCAAAGAACTTCTTCATTTATTTTCAGCTCAGCACTTCAAAATGCTTATGTTAGAACATTATCTGAAACAATTAAATATGTTCATCAGAGTATCAAATATATAAAATATAATTTATTGTTATCATCAAAACTCTGAGATATGATCAGAACCAATCTTGTTCTAACAATCTCCCCCTTTTTGATGATGACAAAAATATTCAGATATAGAAATAAATTTGAATAAGAGATAAGAATCTCCCCCTAAAATAAATATTTCTATAAGAAAAACTTCCTGAGAATTTTCATCAGAGCTTTGAAATTTTCTTCTGGGATTTCTTCAGCAAGTCTTTTGAAGATAATGTTCATTTGAATTAAACTTCCAGAGTTTAAGTGATACTTGAAAAATTCTTTTAAACATAGAAAGAAATCTTTGTATTTTGTTAGAATGTTTGAGACTTCGTTCCATAACTGTTAATCAGAGATTAGATCAAAATACTCATTTTCTCCCCCTTTTTGGCATAATCAAAAAGTATATAAAAATAAATGAAGAAAGTAAAAAAAATTAATGAAAGATTCAGAGGTACAAAAAACAACAAACAAAAACAAGAAATAGAATGACACTAATATTTCTTAGAAACAAGGGCCATAAGAAGATTCTTAATCTCCGATGCAGATTCCTCTTGTTTCATCATCTAGTTTCTGATTTCCTGGTTTGTCTGATCTTGCTTGTCCAAGCGCTCATGAATAGCTTCGTTATCCCTCTTAAGCTCATTCAGAGTATCCATTACAAGTGAAGTAGGATCAGAGGATGAAGACGCTTTAGCAGACACGGCCTTTGGAGTAGCAACCATTGAGTCAGAACGAACAAAAGTTGAAAGAAGAGTGCCCAGATCCACCATAAGAGTTGGCACAGGTTCAGGTGCAACTTTAGCAGAAGGTTGATTCAACAGAACTATTTCCAGAGGATTTGAATCTTCAGATTCATCTTCTGAAATGTCCATTTGATCAACTGGAGCATTAGCAATCATTAGAGAAGACTTCTTGTCCCAAATATCAGCAGCTTCTGACTGGAAGGCATGCAGATGTTTGGAGAAGTTCTCAAGCACCTGAGAATGACATAAGTCTTGCAGCTTTAGTGACTCAGCATCTAAGGTTCTTCTGAACGTTTCCCACAGAAGATCTGTTGCTGCTGGGTTCACATTTCTGGTGCAATCTGCCTTCAGTAGGTCCAACCAAGCTTGTACTTCTGTTAAGAAATTATGAAAACATATATTTAAATCTGCTGAACAGGTTTGGGAACAACCTTTTTGTAGGTTTTTTTTTCCAGAAATTGTAGAGATTCAAAATCAACTACAGTTTTCAGAAAGTCAGTTGGTTTGGGATTTTCTGATTGTTCAGTTGTTTAAGTTTGGTCAGGTTGTTCAAAAGGTTTAGGTGTTTCTGATGGATTGAGAGTTTCAGATGGTTCATGTGTTGCTGATGGTTCACAAGGTTCAGATGGTTCATGTGATGGATGAAGGTTATGTTCTGGAGATTGAGGAGGTGAAATGATTGTTGAGTTAGGTGTTGGAAGTTGTGGAGATGTGGGTGGTGTGACATTAGGTGAAATGATTATGGTGTTGTCAGCAGTGGGGGTAGGATTTTGTGGTTGTGTTTTGTTCATGGCAAAGATATTTTCAGAAGGTATGGTGAATGGTGGATTTAGAGTGGCCAGAGGTTAGTTGATTCCTGGTATTCTCCAAGAGCCAGCATCATACCATCCAGTAGGTATGGGTGATAAAGGTCTAGGAGGAGGTCTAGAAAGGTTTTCAGAAGGAATAGATTGAGATGGTTCTGTTTGGGTTTCAGAGGAGTAATCAGAGTCAAAATCACTCAAGTCTGATAAAACTTGATCTCTTTGAGGGTTTTCAGCAAGAGGTCCAGAGGGTATGGTCAAGTCTATGTCAACATTTATGTCTTCTAAGGTTTGGGGTTCAGTAGATGTAGATATATTTTCAGAATCATAAACAGAAATAGTCTCAGAAGGTGTACCTGATTTCTTCTTCTTCTTCTTATGAGGTCTAGCAGATGGTCCTTTAACTGCTTTCCTCTTCATTGGTTGCTGAAAGACAACATCTGGAGCAGCTTCATGTCTTCCTTGAAGCTAAGCAGGATCAATTGGTGTTCCACTTTCTTTGTAGATCTGAATGTAATGCAAGATTATGCGAGGGTGATCTCCTGAGTTGAATAGTGGAAAATCAGCAATTGGAATCCTTTTTCTGGTAATGGATGCTGAAACATAAGGAGTTGGTTCAATCAGTAGTTTGTCAATAATCTTTCTCTTCACCAAGTTCTTTCCAGTCAGAGCTTTCCCACATGTAGGCTCTAACTCCCCCAGCAGATTTGCTTCATCTAAGTGAGCAATCAGACCATTCTCAGTCAGAATGACTGAAATCAATCTCCCTATTGGAATCTAATTCCTTTTGGATTTAGGGTTCTTCATTCTTCCTGCTTCCCTAGTTTCTTTGACATGAGTCCAGAGATGATCAAACAAAAGATAGGGTAAATCAATCTTAACCTTTTTTCCAAGACAGAACAACAAGTATTGTTGGTATGCATTTATATAGTCTGGAGAACTTGTTTCCTTCCTATGATGAATGCAACCATGGATGATTCTTGCCCAGATTTTGTACTTATTTTTCAAATCTCTGACCTTTGAAGACGCTTGCCCATTTGTAAAAAAATTTGCATAAACTTTTGTCATTTCCATTCTGCCACTAGAAATTCCAGTCACTCCAGTTCCTTCAAAACCTAGTAGCTTACTGATGAGATTTTCAGTAATGGAGATTTCCTTACCCATCACGAATAAGAGGATGACTTTTGGAGAAGCAATTGTGTGTATCCAAAATTCCTTAACAAGGTGTGGAAAAACAGGACCAACTAGACGGTCAAAGAAGTTTCCCCATCCTTGAAACTCCACAGTAGGAAGAAGATAAAAGCCATTTGCTTTAAGATTCTCAAAGCCCACCATTAATTCACTTATAACCTCTAAGCTATCCACTGGAATGAGAGTGGTTCTCTCAGGAATGACGTACTATTTAGCTTGGGTGTTCTCAGAATGAGTATAGGAGGAAGCCATTGGAGCACTTATGTTGAGAGAAGAAAAATGGGTTTCAGAGAAAAATAAACAGAGACGATTGAGTTTTTGAAAGAGAAGGTAAAAAGTGAGAAAGGGTTTTTACAAAGGTATTTATATGAAAACTTTTGAGAAAATAGGTTTTAAGAATAAAACTGTAAAAAGAGTATTTTAAAAAAAATTGATTAAAAAGAATCTAATCATGACTTAGCATTTAATGATATTGAAAAGTGAGGGGACAACGTGTTATTTTAATCAAATCAGAACAGTTACCTAGAACAGCATCAATAGCTTTAGCACGCGTGACCTTTCAGAAACACACCAAGTGTTCATCTCCTGAAGGTTGCATGGCACAGCTGTTTGATCTAATGAACTGCTGAGCTATACTTGAAATGAAACGTTAGAACATTTCAGAACTTTACATATAGCTTCTGATGTAACATCTCTTCTAACTTCTGAAGAGTTGTTAATCAGAACATTCATTTCAGAACACTCTGAAGTCAAACACAGAAGATAAATACAGTTTTATTCAGGACATAATTCCATACAAATATTTTTCAAAATGAATTTAAATCTATCTTCTGAAAGGGGTTTGGTAAAAATATCAGCCCATTGATGGTCTGTTTTTACAAAGTTTAAATTTAAGATTCCCTTATGAATGGAGTCCCTTATAAAATGATATTTAATTTCAATGTGTTTAGCTTTAGAATGTAAAATAGGATTTTTAGAAAGACAAATTGCATAAGTATTGTCACAGAAGATAGGAATCTTACTTTCATAAAGATTAAAATCTTCTAGCTGACTTTTCATCTAAATCATCTGAGACCTATATCCAGCAGCAGATAGATACTCAGTTTCTGTTATTGAAAGTGCAATTGTTGCTTTCTTCTTGTTGTACCACGAGATAAGATTGTCACCCAGAAACTGGCAGCTTCCAAAGGTGCTCTTTCTTTCAATTCTATCTCCAGCAAAGTCAGCATCAAAATAACCTACCAGTCTGAAATCTTTTGATCTTCTGTAACACAGACCCAGATTAGTAGTACCTTTCAGATACCTCAGAATTCTCTTAACTGCAGTTAAGTGAGATTCTCTAGGATCTGATTGGACTATAGCACATAAACATACGCTGAATAATATATCAGGTCTAGATGCAGTCAGATAGAGAAGGGATCCAATCATACCTCTGTAGAGGTTCTTCTCTACCTTCATACTTACCTCATCTTTTCCCATAATGCATGTTGGATGCATTGGTGTCTTAGCATCTTTGCTTTCTGACATCTGAAATTTCTTCAGAAGTTCTTTAACATACTTCGTCTGATGTATGTAAGTACCTTCTGGAGTCTGGCTAATTTGTATTCCCAGAAAGAACTTCAATTCTCCCATCATGCTCATCTCAAATTCTGCATGCATGGTCTCAGCAAATTCTTTTCCAAGGGAGATATTAGAGGTTCCAAAAATAATATCATCAACATAAATTTGACAAATTAAGATATCATTTTTAAATCTCTTTCTGAATAAAGTTGTGTCCACTTTCTCTCTGGTAAAATCTTTTTCTAAAAAAAATTACTCAGACGATCATACCAAGCTCTGGGAGCTTGTTTTAAACCGTACAAAGACTTTTTTAATTTAAAAACATGTTCTAGATGTTTTGAGTCATTAAAGCCAGGAGGTTGATGGACATAAACTTCTTCTTCTATATAGCCATTTAAAATTCACTTTTAACATCCATTTGATATAATGAAATGTTATTTTGAACAGCAAAAGAAATTAATAATCTAATAGACTCTAACCTGGCGACTGGGGCAAAGGTTTCATTATAATCAATTCCTTCTTGTTGACTATAACCCTGTGCAACCAGTCGTGCTTTGTTTCTGACCACCTCTCCTTGCTCATTTAGTTTGTTTCTGAAAACCCATTTAGTTAATATAATGTTGAATCCTTTGGGTCTTGGAACTAGATCCCACACATCGTTTCTGGAAAGTTGATTGAGTTCATCTTGCATTGCTAATATCCAACCATTGTCTTCCAAAGCTTCATCAATAGAAGTTGGCTCAATCAGAGATACCAATCCAAACAACCATTCTTCATTGATTCTGAGAGAGGATCTTGTTCTGATGGGATCTTCTTTTCTTCCAATAACCACGTCTTCTTTATGAACTAAAGAGATTCTAGGAAACCTTTTCTGAGTGGGTTGTTCATAGATTCTGAGATTATCCAGAGTATTGTCAAGAGGATGATCTTTTGAGTCTTCCTTTGCTTCTGAGTCTTTCTTTGCTTCAGAGTCTTCCTTTGCTTCTGAAGTTTTAGAGTTTGAGGGATGATCTTTTGTACCTACAGAAATATCAATTTGCTTTGGCTGTTGCTGGCCAAGCTTATCATCAAACCCGACTTTGATTGATTCTTCAACAATCAGAGTTTCTGTGTTGTATGCTCTATAGCCTTTTAATCGTTCAGAATATCCAAGCAGAAAACACTTTTGTGCTTTAGAATCAAACTTGTTCAGATTTTCTTTAGTGTTCAGAATAAAACAAGTACATCCAAAAGGATGGAAATAAGAAATGTTGGGTTTTTTGTTTTTTCATAATTCATAGGGAGTCTTTTTAAGAATAGGTCTTATAGAGATTCTATTCTGAATATAACATGTTGAGTTCACAACTTCTACCCAAAAGTGTTTAGCCATATTTGTTTCAATGATCATGGTTCTGGCCATTTCTTGTAATGTTCTATTCTTTCGTTCTACAACTCCATTTTGTTGGGGAGTTATAGGACAAGAGAAATTATGAACAATACCATTTTTTTAAAAATATTTTTCAAAATAATGGTTTTCAAATTCTCCACCATGATCACTTCTGACTTTTATAATTCTAAAATCTTTTTCGTTTTGCACTTGGTTACAGAAGTCAACGAACACAGAATGTGACATCCTTGTGTTTTAAAAACTTAACCCATGTCCATCTGCTGAAGTCATCAACAATGACCAATCCATACTTCTTGCCTCTGATGGATGCAGTTTTAACTGGCCCAAACAGATCAATATGGAGTAGTTCTAATGGCCTAGAGGAAGAAACAACATTTTTAGAAATTTTGACTTTTCAAAATGAAATCTTGACTTTTTGATTTCTTGATGAATAAGTTTCATATTTTGAGATTTTTTTATGAATTGTGATCTTTGGCACTTGAATTTGACCAAAAAGTCAAAGCTTGACTTTTCAGTATACAGTTGACTTTTGATCAGTTGACTGAAAATTCATCTGTCAATCCTTTGGATTTGAGCAATGTTTTGAGCCATATCATTAGGTAAAAATGATGCAATTGGACTCTTGAGATTATGCCTTAAACCAATTGATCATTTTCTAGGTCAAAAATCAGAAATTGCCCTTTCCCAATCAAAACCCTAATTTTGACCATTTTTCCCTTTTGGAGATTTGATCAAATTTATTGGGGAATTGTGATCCAAACTTGATAAAATGATAAATATGGGTTTAAAATGTTGATGTGGATCAAAAATTATGAAGTTTGACTGTAAATTGGCCATAGTTGACTTTTTTCCCCAATACAGTTGATTTTTAGGTCAGCTGCTCAATTGACTGAGCAAAAATGTGATCCAAGGCTTGAAACTTGATATGAGTGATCTTGGGGGTCCATGATGATCCATGAAAGTAATATGGGGAATTGTAAGTTCAAATATCCTTGTGCAATCTCAAACCCTAATTTTGGTCATCAGTGTTTAAGGAGGTGTCTTGAGCTGATCAAACCCTAGTGCAGTCTTGTGCCCAAGGAGATCTTGTGAGAAAATTATTGATAAGTGAGAGGGAAGATTTTAGGGTACAACAACAGTAATAACCTTCTCGTAGGATTTTCTTTGCCATCGTATGCCCACTGGAATAGATGCCAAAAGTGCTCTCATGTAGATTAGCCATGATCTTTTGTGCCTCAACCTCGTCTACTCAACGGAGCAAAACAGAGTCATGGTTGCGTTTGTAGAGAATGTCGTTACTAAGGAAGAAATTAGTAGAGAATCTTCTTAAGAAATTTTTATTATTGATTGAAGCTCCTTCCGGATATTCTTGAGCCTCGAGATACCTCTTGACTTCTTGAAACCAAGGTTGGTCCACTACTTCTTCAGTATTAATCTCGTGATAGTGAGTTGGTTCATCCATTCGTTCAATGGTGATTTGGGGAGCTTCGTTATCCCATTTAAGTTTAAACATGGATGGCATTGTGGCTATTGCGTCTGCTAGCTGATTTTCTTCTCGCGGAAAATGCTCGAAGGTAATCTTCTCAAATGTGGGATCAATGTCAGTACATGTTCTTTGTAGGGGATAAGGTTAGGGTTTTTGGTGTCCCATTATCCTTTGATCTGGCTGATGACCAAAGCTGAATCTCCGAATACATTTAAAGATTTAATCCCCAAATCAATGGCAGCTTTGAGACCAAAGATGCACGCTTCGTATTATGCCATATTATTTGTACAATTTAAGTAGAGTCTTGTAGTAAAGGGAGTATGACATCCTTCAGGAGATATGAGTACAACACCAATACCATTGCCGAGTGCGTTGGATGCCCCATCAAAAATCAGGGTCCATCGGGATCCTTGTTCAGGTCTGTCATATGGCCTGAATTCTTCACAGTTATTCACCATCATGATGTCTTCATCTGGGAATTCGAACTTCATGGACTGGTAGTCATCCACAGCTTTATGAGCAAGGTGATCAGCTAATACACTGCCCTTTATTGCTTTCTGGGTAGTATAATGTATGTCATATTCTATCAGGATCATCTGCCATCTCGCTATTCTCCCAGAGAGAGCGGGTTTCTCGAAGATGTATTTTATTGGATCCATTTTAGATATCAATAAGGTAGTATGGGTCCGCATATACTGTCTTAGCCGGCGAGCAGCCCATGCCAGAGCGCATCAAGTTATCTCGAGTAGTGAATATCTTGTTTCATAGTTGATAAACTTTTTGCTCAGGTAATAAATAACATGCTCTTTTCGGTCAGACTCGTCATGTTGCCCCAGCACACACCCCATTCAATTTTATAAAACAGTCAAATACATGATTAATGGTCTTCCCTCGACTGGTGGCATCAAAACTGGAGGCTCTTGTAAGTACTCTTTGATCTTGTCGAAGGCAGTTTGGCACTCATCATTCCATTTGACTACTTGATCTTTCTTCAGTAATTTGAAGATTTGTTCACAAGTAGCTGTCAGGTAAGAAATGAATCTGGAAATGTAGTTTAAACGTCCCAAGAATCCTCTGACTTCCTTCTCAGTATGAGGAGCAGGCATTTCTTGTATAGCTTTCACCTTGGCAGGATTTACTTCAATAGTTTACTGCTGACGAAAAAGCCTAGGAGTTTACCAGACCTCACCCCAAATGTGCATTTATTCGGGTTTAACCTCAGCTTGTATTTCTTTAGCCTCTCAAAGAGTTTCTATAAATGGTCAAGATGCTCTTCTTCTGTTTGAGATCTGGCTATCATGTCGTCCACATATACCTCTATTTCGTGATGTATCATGTCGTGAAATAGAGCTACCATGGCACGCTGATAGGTTCCCCCAACATTCTTCAGCCCGAATGGCATAACCTTGTAGCAGAATGTGCCCCACTGTGTGACAAAGGTTGTTTTCTCCATGTCCTCGGGCTCCATTTTGATTTGGTTGTAACCTCATAAACCATCCATGAAGGAAAACACTTTGTGTTGTGCCGTATTGTCAACTAGAATATCAATGTGGGGAAGTGGGAAATCATCCTTAGGGCTTGCCCTATTCTAGTCTTTGTAGTCCACGCACATTCGTACTTTGTCGTCCTTTTTAGGCACGTGAACAACATTGGCAACCCACTGTGGATAGGAGGTGATGGCCAAGAATCTGGCATTGAATTGTTTCATGACTTCCGCCTTAATCTTTTCTGACATGTCTGGTTGCATCCGACGGACCTTTTGCTTTACCAGTGGGCAGTCCTCTTTTGTAGGTAGACGATGTACCATAATATCTGCATCAAGTCTTGGCATGTCTTTATACGACCAGGCAAAGACCTCAACATAATCATGTAGAAGCTGAATCAGACGCTCTTTGACACTGGGCTCCAGATTGGCACCCACCTTGACTTCTCTCTTGTCTTCTTCGGTACCTAGGTTAATTGTGTCCACTGGTTCTTCGTAGGGCTGAATGGTCCACTCTTCTTGTTGCAGTAACCTGGAGAGTTCCGATGGTAGTTCACACTCTTCCTCACCTTCGTCTTCGGCCTGGTAGATTAGATTTTCAGAGTCACAAAAGGCAATAGAAGAACCGTTACCCATGGGATCCCGAGTGGATGTAGACCTGCATTGTGAGTGTGTGTTTGTATGTAAGAGTATAACTATCTTTGAAAGATATGAAAATGTAAAAAGAAAAACAATGAGCACAAAGTTTGTATGCAAAAACGTCCATGATTCATTGATGTCATATGGAAATGAGATAATAACCTTTACAAGTGGACCATTGTGCCTCGCGTAAGACACAAGGTTTTAAGAGTATGAATTGTTTAATATTACAGATCTGACAAAATTAAAAGACAAATTATTGTGGGATAAAAGTGATCAGGACAAAGTATCTAGCTTCCTAATTTATGAGCCCTCCACTGACAGTTGGAAAAATCCAATCCTCCAGGTCATAGTTGTCTTCATCATCCTATATTGCATTGACTTCGCGGTTGCTGATCTTCAAGGGTGGTCCTCCAGCACGAGCACGGCGTACAACTTTCTGGGCTCCTGAAGTGAAACCCAAACTAAATTTGTCAAATTTGTATGGGATATCTGAGAGTTGTCCCCAAATAGTGCACCCACCTTCTTCTATCACTGCCTTGGCATCTTTCAAAGATGACATCTTGAGCGGAGGCCTTGTAATTTTTGGGACTTGAGACACAGCCTTGGTTACCGCCACAGTTTACGAGACTTCTTCAAAGTACTGGAATGGATTTTCAATAAATTTACCATCTAATTCCACATATCTGAAGGAATTTAGATGACTGTCCATATACTTTTCTTCTCCATGAACAGTGATGATCTTCCCTTGAATTTGATATTTCAGCATTTGATGCAACATGGAGGTAACAACACCAGCATTATGAATCTACGGTCGACGTAATAAGTAGGAATATGAAGGGAGAATATCCATTACATAAAAAGTTGAATCAAATGTTTGTGTTCCAAATTTTATGGGGATGTCTACTTCCTCATGCACCATCCTTTTTGATTCGTCAGAGGCCCTCACTACTATGTTGCTTGGCTTCAAGATCAATCCTTCACAGTCAAGCCTATCGAGAGCCTTTTTAGGAAACTTATTCAGAGACGAAACGGTATCCACCAAGACATGAGCCAAGGTCGTGCCCCTGCATTCAACTGAGACATGCAATGCCTCGTTATGCTTCCTCCCCCTTGGCGTTAAATCAGCATCTGAAAAACCTAAACCATTATCTGCGGTCAAGCTGGCTAAGCAGTCTTGGAACTGATCTGCAGATGTTTCTTGGGGTACATGGGAAGTTTTAAGGAATTTTACCAAGGCCTTTGCATGAGCCTCAAAACATAGTAATAAAGCCAGCATGGAAATTTTTGATGGAGTTTGCCCCAGTTGCTCGACTATGTTGTAGTCGCTTCTTTTTATAATCTTTAGGATTTCCTCCATCTCTTTTTGGGAGGTCTTAGGGATAGCTACTGATTGTGCCTTCATCCGGACAGGCTCAACCAGAATACCTTTACCTCGAGTATCGGTTGACTCGACAGCAGGAATGACAATAGGGGTGATAACAGGGATTGTGATAGTTTTCTCAACAGGAGTATTAGCAGAGATGATTGTAGGACTGGGAATAGCCTTTGGAGGAGCAACAATGATAGGTATGATTACGGGTCTAGAAATAGCTTTTGGAGGAGTAATTTTTGGAGAGAATACCCTTCCCCTTCGGGTTATCTTGCTAGTCCCTGCGATATTACTGATGTCGGAGTCAACTTTCTCAGAACTTGAATTTTCAGCAGCTGGCCAATCTTGCTTGATATCGTGATAGTAGACATCACCTCCATAATTCCATGGGACGGTTTTGTCTGACGAATACGGGATTGGTCCAGGCATTATAATTATCAACGGAGCTACTTTAGGGACTGATGTAATTCTAACGAGTCTTTTGGTGGAGACCCTGGAAGAATTTTCGGAAATGGTCACGATGGAAACATCATTATAAGAAACAGTTGGAATTGAAGCCTTCTCGAAAAAAATCTCCTTGTTATCTATTAGGCATTGAACGCCTGCTTTTAACAACGGACATCTGGTTGGTGAGTATAAACGGAAATGACAGCTTTCATCACAGCATGGTAATACATCGGCATTCAACAAGTTCTTTTTGATAGTCAGGAATAGGGTCACAAGTTCATCAACTGAAGTAACAAACATATCTTCTTCAACGACATTGACATCACGGTCGTGCTTGGGCATAGGGGCAGTAATGACATTGGGAATTTATGGCGCATAAAATTCATTCTCTTTGGCTTCAAGAAGGTCTTGTACTTTTTTCTTCAGAGTCCAACAGTTGTTAGTGTCATGGCCGGGGCTCTCAGAATGGTATGCACAGCGGGCATTGGGATGATAGTGAGGAGAGGTTGTATTAGGATTCTTTCGAGCTTCTTTCAAAGTCACTAGGTTGGACCTTAACAAATGTAGAAATACTTGAGATAGTGTCATATTAATTCAGGTGAACTGTTTGACTGGTCTTTCTGTTCTTGGTTGGTTACTTCTTTGCTTGGCAGGTGCAGGTTTAGGAATCATGACAGCCCCCACCATCGGATGGTGTTCAGCCCTATCTTAATTTCTCTGAGGATATACAACAACAACTTCTTTCTTTTCAATGAATGGTTTCCTTACAGCAGTAGAGGATGTATCTTTTTAAATCTTCCCATTCTTTATCCCGGTTTCCACCCTTGCTCCGGTCAGTATCAATTCGGTAAAACCTGTAGATGAACTCCCAATTAAGTGATTGAAGAAAGGACCGGACAAGGTGCCCAAAAAAATATCTACTAAATCTCTTTCCGATAGGGGAGGCTGGACTCTTCCTTCTAAGTCCCTCCTTTTTTGCACGTAGTCTTTAAAACCTTCACTTGAAACCATGGCCATACTCTAAAGTTGAATACGGGTGGGAGCAAGATCAGCGTTGTATTGGTATTGTTTGTAAAAGGCGGCGGCTAGATCTTCCCAGTTATGAACATTGGCTCTTTCTAACTGATAAAACCAATCAAGTTGAGTCCCAGACAGGCTGTCTTAAAAGAAATGTACCCATAAATCCTTGTCGACAGTGTGAGGCTTTATTTTCCTCACATAGGACCGGAGATGCATTTTGGGACATGAAACTTCATCATATTTGGCGTACACCGGTGCCTTGAATTTTGGGGGAATAACAATCCCTGATACTAATCCCAACTCCTCAAAGTCCAATCCAGGAACTTTTTAGATTTCCATTACACTTAACCGCTCTTCCAGATGCTTATACTTGTCGTCGGCTGGAGGATATTGTTCTTCAGAATAGTCTTCTTCTTCCTCTTCCTCTTCTGAATCTGGATGGACAACTGCTTCCTTTCCTTTCCCATCTTGATTGTCTTTCTCACCAGATGACGTTGCAAAGTCTAGGGTCCTTCTTGCTTGACCTTGAAATCTTCTTCCCATATTTAGAACTCCGGTTATTTTCTTTGTCTTTTTCTTTTTCTCTTCAACCAGCAAGGTCTTCAACTCTTCTTGTCCTTTGGCTAGAGTTAAGAACATCTGTTGAAACTGAGCATTTTGAGCTCGGAGGTCCTTCACCGTTTGCTCGAGATCCATCTTACTGAAATAAACAGTAGAAAGATGAGGATACTTGTGGCAAGAAACATGCTTATGTTATGATGAATGGTAAATGCATATGCAATGATTTCAAGGATTTAAAGATTCAAATTTGTTTTAGACAAAAAGGAAACACACATTATATTAATAAATTAAAGCTTTAGTACATCAATGCCTCTTTGGACAAAACAATACAAAAACTCTAAGATAAAAAGGTAGTACGCATCCTCTTTGGTGCGATGTAGGCATTCAGAGTCTGTTCCTCATGAAGTTGCTTAGTGAGCTCCAAAACCTTCTTCTCTCTAGCGTAGAATTGGGTTTCGAAGGTGTCTCGCTCCCCCTTGAGTTGTATCCAATCTATTCGTAAGTCTTCAAGAGAGTTAGGCATGTCAGGATGCAGGACAGTGTATGGAACATCTCCTTCTATAACAGGCTCAATGATTACCGGGAGAATGGAGGGATAAGGCATCATCAGACTCTGAGCACGAGTTCGTACCCATTTGAGGTAAGTCTCAAGAGGGATGGAATTATTATGCCCTAATGTCTTGCTATCTACCTTGTTCAACATCCTCCAAGCTCGGATAAATCTTTGGCAAAGACCTTGATCGTCGTTCTCGTAGTCAAATACCAAACCTTAAATGAGCATCTCATGTGGGCCATCCCTTCGGGCGTAACCAAACTGTCTTAAGGCTAAGCAGGGGTTGTAGGTGATACCTCCCATAATTCCAAGTAAAGGGATATTAGGTAATTCTCCATAACGATCGACAATAGTAACATTCTCTAGAGATCGGGAACACCAATGGATGTCTGAATGTTTGAGCGTCATCAACCTTTGTGACCACCTTGAACCTTGCTCGTTCTTCAATACAGATTAGGGAAGATGCAAAATAAACCATCTTTCTAAGAGAGGAGTGCAACACATAAGCATACCTCTTTTCCTCATAGTGCGAGTGTGAAAAGAATGTAGGATGTCCCCTAACAAAGTAGGCAATGGGTTGTGGGATATGAAAATTTTGACGGTGTTTACATCTATGAGTTGGTCAGGATTTGGAAACAAAACCATCCCATAGATGAGGAGAGACACAATTTCCTCAAAGGCTTGCAAATCCAAAGAGTTCCAACAGTTTTGAGCTTTCTCAAATAAGAACTTTGCTAGGAAACCTTTGAAACCACTCCTTGTTTCCCAATTAGTTGTGATATCAGATGATTGCAAGTGTAGAGCTTGAGAAATATCTTCTGGCTTTGGATCTCTTTCTGTACCATTTAAAGGTAGTTGATTGAGAATGGGAATCCTCAAGAGTTGGGATAATTCTTCCAAAGTTGGCACAAGTTGATAATCGGGAAATGTGAAGCAATGGTGTAAAGGATAAAAGAACTGAAAGAGCACCTTTATCATGTCTTCATCAGTGTTGGAAGTGACCAAGTTTAGCAGGCGACCATGTCTCTCGGTGAATGGGGAATTTTCTGGAATCCTTGAAGCTAGCTCCTTAAGTTGTGGAGGGATCCTTACAAGATTGACTTGAATAGTTTTCCTGCGAATAGAATCCATATCCTACAAAATAGAACAAAGATAAATCCCAAGATCCTTGAAACGATTAGTGAATGAGTATGATGTTATGATGTTCATGATGTTATGTACAAGTATGTATACACAAACAAAGCAAACAAGTCTTTAGGTTTAGGCTTGCATGGAGTCTCATAGGTAAGTACCCTCTTGAAGTTTAGTTGGCTCAAACCTGTCCTAGTAATAGTAATCGGGTTCTAAGGAGCTCAATATCACTGGTTTGTTTCCTTGGTCATTGTTTCAGCACAAGCCTCTTTAATAGCGACCGAAATATCCCAAAAAACAAACCTGAATGAGTGTAGTATCGAGTATCTACCAACTTCAGACTGTACCAAAGTCGGTCATCTCACTACATCTTAAAGGCCAAGTTGGTCAAGTAAAGGTTCTAAAAGTTCATTAGTGCTTCATGACATCACTCAGCGGCCCCGTATTCTCCTTTATTAACTCAAGGGCTATCGATACCCACAAATATGTCTCACTAACGTAGTTATTGCTTAGACCATGTCGGTATACCCCGTACAGTTTCCACAATGTATTGCTATTGACCTATAAGGTAACCCAAATTCAAGTAGAGGATTCAAACCCAAACAAAGAACCAAAATGTAAATCAAACAAGTCAATCAAAGGAAGCAAATAAATGTGATCTAACCCTAAGGTAACCTCACTTTTAGAATATTCCCCAATAGAGTCTCCAGTTCCGTGATATGGTGGGAGAACTGACTTGAATGTTTTGCGTTTGATCGCAAATGTTACGGTTAGCAAGAGTCGCCATCAACTTTTCTTTTATACAAAAGGAAAGGTGAAAAAGCACAGGAAAGACCTTTGAGATTATTTCTTGAGTTCGGGGGATAGATTATGAAAAGGGAAGGTATTAGCACCCTTTTCATCCATGGTTTTCCATGGGCTCTTAGTTACTTGCTAGATCACTTTCTTTTGTTTGAAATTATGCTTTGTGTGGTTTTTGAAAGTATTTTGAAAAGAGGCCATTGTTTGGGCAAACTTTGTAATGATACTCGTTCGTAAGAATGTATACAAAGATGTTGATCTTTTGAAAATGTTTTCAAGTTTTCTAAGATGTTTTGAAAGTGTGAGTGTTTGTTTTGAAAATAGAAAGGATGTTTTGTTTTGAAATTAAGCAAGTAATTAGGAGCATTCTACCATACTCAAAAGTCTTTCATGTTCATTTCCTTTTTCCTTTGACATTGTTATCTTACCATTGATTTGGTAAGTAATCCTATATTTGGATGTAAACGGGAAGGGCGTGGGGCATCGTATAACCATGATTAGTAATGTTGCAAGGTATCTTAGCATTCTCTTTTAGGGACTAAGATCATTTGGAAGGCAACTTATATAGTGTGATACGGTGGGAGAACTGACTTGAGGTTTTGCGTTTGTGTTTGCAAATGTTGTGGTTAGCAAGAGTCGCCACCGACTTTTCTTTTATCCAAAAGGAAAGGTAAAAAAGCATAGGAAAGACCTTTGAGATGTTTTCTTGAGTTCGGGGGGTAGATTATTAAAAGGGAAGGTGCTAGCACCCTTTTCATCCATGGTTTTCCATGGGCTCTTAGTTACTTGTTTAGATCACTTGCTTTGTTTTGTTTGAAATGGTGTTTGGTGTGATTTTGAAAAGTATTTTGAAAAGAGGCCATTCGTTTAGGCAATCTTTGTAATGATTCTCGTTCGTAAGAATGTATACAAAGATGTTTATCTTTTTGAAAATGTTTTCAATGTTTTGTAAAATGTTTTGAAATGTGTGTGTTTTTGTTTTTAAAAATAGCAAGGATTGTTTTGAAAAGGAGCAAGTAACTTAGAAGCTATCTACCTACTCAAATGTCTTTCTTGTGCATTTTTATTCCTTTGACATTGTTGACTTACCATTGATTTGGTAATCAACCCTATCTTTGGATGTAAACGGGACGGGCGTGGGTCATCGTATAACCATGATAGCAATGTTACCAAGTATCTTAGAGTTTTTTGAGGGACCAAGATCATTTTGTTTTTAGGCAACCTTTGAATAGCGTCATCGAGGGACTATGATCTTATACTTGTTTTGTTTTTCCAAGATACTTTGCATGCGTAACATGGCCATTTTATTTTAGGCAACCAAGTGGGAGAAACCCTAAGGGTGCTTGTGTGCAAAGTGTGTCATTTTCATGCTTTTGTCTTGCATTTAGGTTTTTTCTATTTGTTTTGTTTTTTTGTTCTTGTCATGCAAACCCTAATTACTAAGCATAGTATATAAAGCGATAAATTGTGTAAAATAAATTAAGCTATTACAACAATTATTATGGGAGGGGGGGATACAAGTTTTGAATGGGGATTTTGCACAAATATTAACCTAAATATATTATTACAACCAAATCGAATATTGTGCGAATTAAATAAATAAGGCAAATATTTAAAATGCAATGCAATATTTATGTTAAAAAAATGTTTTGTTTTTGTGTAAGAAATATATTTAATTTAAACCCTAAAAATTATAAGAAAAAAATATATAATTCTTTTTTTTGAAAGGGGTAAACCCTAGTTTTTAATTAAAAGAAAATAAATATTCTATATTTATTATTTTGTACATTTCTTTGTATAAGAAAATAATAAATAATATTATATATAAATATTAAAAATTAAATATGTACAAAAACAAGTATTTTATGAGTATAAATAGTATAATAAAAATATTAAGTATTTTTAAATATATTTACAAGTTATTTAAGAAAATAAATTCTATTTATCAAAATAAAATATTTTTCATGTGAGAAAATAATAAAAAAATAAAATAAAAGTGTGAAAATAAATAAATCATTTTTTGGTATTTTTTATCATTAAGAAAAATAAATGAAAGCAATAAATATAAAAATATGAAAAAATATGAAATAATATAACAAATTAGCCAGGGGGGTGCAAATAACAAGTCTGGGGGGTGGGTTTAGTGAAAACAAAAAGGCCAAAGCTGCCAAAAAGCCCAGAAGCCACTTCGTCCCTGTCCTTGGTCTTCTTCTTCGCGCGCTTTAGTTCAAATCTGTAACTCTCATATGCTTGCATAAAAACAAAAACTCATAACATGAAACATATGGCATTTGAGCTCACGATTCCAACCATATAAATTACGTAACCTAAATCTAAAAGATCAAAGAGAATTTTTGAATCCCTAACTCGTGACCTAACTTTTTGAGAGTTTTCAATCTTCAAATTCTCTCAGCACAGTTAATATAAATGAAAAGTAAAGATATGTACAGCTTCGTCATGATAAGGGCTACATTTTTTCTTCACAAATCGTGCCTTGAAGTTGCCTATTAAGAGAGGTAGAGTTTAAGAAATTACCTCATTCAGCTGGATTTGTGTAGGACAATGTAGGGACTTTAATGGAGGCCTGGTGATTGTTTAAGCTTCCTTGAACTTCCCTGAACCTATTCCAATGCTTAGCTTGCTCTGAGGATGGCTGAAACTCTCTGACCAAGTCCAACTGCAAGCTTTCAAAGTGAAAATGGTGGATGCTGAAATAGGGGTTACAGAACCTGGGTGATGTCTTGGATTGCTTTGGTATGATGTTTATGAGATGCTTGAAGTGTTTAAACACAAAACGCACGAGCCAAATGAGAGTTGGCTATGGTTTTGCAGAAACTGTGTGTTTTGGCAGAATTTTGGTGTTTTTGAGTTTCATAGTGTTTTAGGTCCAAGCCAATCATGCTAAGCCTTGTAACAAGTTTGTATATTTGTATAGAAAGGATACAAAGTCAGCCCTTACTAGTTGTGCAAGCTTTGGACCTTTTTGCAACTTTTCTTGCATTTTAAGTAAAGTGAAGTGACCAATCCCACATGCTTGTACTAGCTGGTTTGAGAGCTGATAAGAGTTGGTACACATTGCTTGAGAGCTTTGTAGATTGCTTGTATCAAAGGGACAGGTTCAATGCTCAAGATTGACAAAGTTGCAAAAGTTGCCCTTTATGAAAATGGCATTGTAACTTTTTGGCCAAAAATGGAAATGCATCTTGTGTAAAGCTTCAAAAGCAAAGATAATGCCTTTAGCCTCTGAGTTTGAATTTAATTATGGAGTGTATATAAAGCTTAGGACCTGTAAAGCAAGATACAACCAGTATAGATGTGATTTGCAACTTGATGCTATGTGAAAATGGCTTGAACAAGAGTGAGAAAATGCCAACTTCCCTCCTTCGATTCTCCCTACTCAAAAATGATCTTGGAGAGTTCTTGGACATTTTGAAAAGCTTGCAATGTGCTCTATAATCCATATTTAAAATGAAATTTGAGATACCTCTTGGAACTAGGCGAAAAATGTCCATGAAGTTGGGTCCAAAAACTGCCTAAATTAGGGCAAAATTTCACTAAGTTAAGAAGTTCATGGACCTATATTCACAAATTCATAACTTGAGATCCAAGCATCTTTTGGGAAAAGTTTGTGAAGAAAAGTTGCAGATTTCATGGATATATATAACTTTCATGTTGAAATTTTCTTTTGAATCATCTTGCATCATGGTGAAAAATTGGCTCAAAGTTGTGAAAAAATATGAAGTTTTCAACACTTAGCAAATTTTCTAAGTTTGAAAACTTTGACTTTTCAAAATGAAATCTTCACTTTTTTATTTCTTGATGAACAAGTTTCATATTTTGACATGTTTTGATGAATTGTGATTTTTGACACTTGATTTTGACCAAAAAGTCAAAGTTTGACTTTTCAGTGTATAGTTGACTTTTGATTAGTTGACTGAAAATCAACTATAAATCCAATTGATCTTGAGCAATGTTTTGAGTCATGCCATTAGGTCAAAACGATGAAATTGAACTCTTAAGATCATGCCTCAAACCAATTAACCATTTGCTAGGCCAAAAATCAGAAATTGTCCTTTCTCAGTCAAAACCCTAATTTTGACCATTTTGCCCTTTTGATGATCTGATCAAATTTCTTGAGGAATTGTGGTCCAACCTTGATAAAATGATACATATGAGTTTATAATGTTGTATGGGTAAAAAATTATGAAGTTTGACTGTAAGTTGGACACAGTTGACTTTTTCCCCAATACAATTGATTTTTAGGTCAATTTGTTAATTGACTGGGAAAAAATGTGACCCAAGGCTTGAAACTTGACATGAGTAATCTTGGGGGTCCATAATGATCCTTGAAAGTAATATGAGGCATTGAAAGTTCAATTATCCTTGTGCAATCTCAAACCCTAATTTCAGTCATCAGTGCTTAAAGAGGTGTCTTGAGTTGATCAACCCTAGTGCAGTCTTGAACCAAGAGAGATCTTTGTGAGAAAATATTTGATAAGTGATAGGGCAAATTTTGGGGTACAACAGCTGCCCCTGTTCAATCTTCTTGAACCTGAAGAGTTAGATTGGTGAGCTTTGTCGTTCGTGACTTGAAGGTAAAAGGAGATTGGACACTAGAGTGTCCATAAATTTGCACTCGACAAAGTGTAGTTGAGGGAATGGCTTAAAGATGCCACTTAGAGAGGTGATAGAATCTTGTTGGAGATGGGCTTGCAGATGCCATCCAAGAATGTTTGTTGAATTTTACGTTGTAAGACAGAAGAATAAGTATCATAATGGTGTCCACGTCTAGAACGTATCTGAACTGTATCTGGAGACCGAAATCTAAATGAGAAACAGAATAACATCCGTGTCTGGAGCGTATTTGTACTATATCTGAAAGCTGAATTTGAATAAGGGCCAGAATGACATCCGTGTCTGGAGCGTTTCTGAACTTGAAATTTGAATGAGTATTAGGATGGCATCCGTGTCTGGAGCGTATCTGAACTGTAAATTTGAATGAGTATCAGGATGGCATCCGTGTCTAGAGCGTATTTGTACTGTAAATTTGAATGAGTATCAGGATGGCATCCGTGTTTGGAGCGTATTTGTAATGTATCAAAAGGTCGAATCTGAATGAGTATCAGAATGGCATCCGCGTCTGGAGCGTATCTGTATTGTATCTGAAGGTTGAATCTGAATGAGTAAAAGAATGACTTCCGTGTCTGGAGTGTATCTGAACTGTATCAAAAGGTTGAATCTGAATGAGTAACAGAATGGCATTCGTGTCTGGAGTATATCTGAACTGTATCATGATTTCATATTGTTAAATGGTAGCTGTTAATCTTATCCTGAAAAGGGTAAAACGTTAGCTGAAATACAAAGTTATGTTGTATGAAATGTATGATGCAATGTATGTGTTTTATCAATGTTTATGATATGTGGATGTAATGTATGCGCATGTAAGCTGATTTGCTGTATTGCTGAGGAAAATAAATCCTTGACTGCTACCGGGGACAATAAATCCTTGATTACTGAGGATATATGGATTCTTCATGTCTTGAAGTTGGAGTATTGACAAAAAATTTGTTATGAGCAATGCCATATACTGCTTGAGTAATCTGCTTGGGGAATCCAGAGAATTTTGATGACTTCTTCTGGGAATTAATAAGGAGAATCTTCAATCTGTTGCGGAGCAATGAAAACTCTGTGGGGAAAAAGATTATTCCTGTTTGGAAAAAGTTAAGGAGTTTCGGTTGTCTGCCACTCTACAGGAGAGTTATCCTAGGTTGGGGAGAAACAAAAGTTAACTGTTATCTGGTTGATTTTCAGGCTTCAAGACAACTTGCTGGGGAATTTAAAGAAACTGAATGGTTTCCACTGGGGATTGGTAGTTTGAATTTTTAGCTCCGCTGGGGATCTTAATGATGTACTGTAGGGATTGCTCATGGAATAGCCTAAAGACGTTTTCCTATTCTTTCAACCTGTCAGTAATTGTTCTTTTCCATTTTGTTTATTTGTAAACAGTAATTATGTTCAAATGCATATGTTCATTAATGAATCATTGGACGTTTTTTCAAATAAAAACACAAGTGTAAAGAAAAAGGAAAATAGTTTTATGTACTTTGGAAGAGATATCTTTGTATTTACTTTGTATAAGTATTTTTTACAAAGGAGACAGACATCCTAGTAAGAGGATGGTGTCATAAAAGTAAGAAAAACTTATACAAAGAAAGATAGTTATGTGCAATAATCCTATGGGGTTCCCATTCTACTATAGCTTTTGTATCTCCGAATATCTTGTCCATTCGTTGCTTCGTCCGAAGATGATTGAATTGATCAGAAACTCAGAGTTTGTCAGTAAAGAGATTGTCCTTAAAGTGATCCGACGAGACATAGTCATACGCTTTAATTCCCTAAATTTTGCCTGGACCGCCCTTTCGGATTTTCAGTCCACCGGGAAACCCTTTTTTGCCCAAGTCGCCCTTTCGGGTTTTCAACTTGTCGGGTGTACAGATTTTTTTTATTTTATCCCTAATTTTTGGCCTAACCTTTTGGTTCGCCGGGATGCCCTTGTTTTTCCTAGGTGTGTCAACCTAACGGGTGTCTTATGCATAGTATCTTTTGACTATGTCTGCGTTCGCAGGGTGTGGCAGGTCGTCACCGTCCATGGTGGTTAAGATCATTGCCCCACCAGAAAAGATGTTCTTGATTACAAATGGTCCTTCATAGGTAGGAGTCCATTTTCCCCTGGGATCACTTTGTGGCAAGATGATGCGCTTGATCACTAGATCTCCAACTTGATATACCTGGCATCTGACTTTCTTGTTGAAGGCCTTGATCATCCGCTTTTGATACGTCTGACCATGGCAAACAGCAGTAAGTCTGTTTTCATCAATTAAGTTCAGTTGATCAAGTCGGGTCTGGATCTAATCGTCTTCACCCAAACCTGCATCTTTCATGATTCTCAAGGAGGGAATATGAACCTCAATAGGCAAAACAACCTCCATGCCATAAACCAAATAATAGGGTGTTACCCCAGTTGATGTGCGAGTTGTGGTACGGTACCCGTGGAGAGCAAATGCCAGTCCTTGTAGGTGACTGTCATTTTCTGTATGATCTTTTTAATATTTTTATTAGCAGCTTTGACTGCACCATTCATCTTTGGTCGATAGGGGGATGAATTGTGATGTTGAATCTTGAACTGCTCGCACAAGGCAGTGATCATAGTATTGTTAAGGTTTGTACCGTTATCAGTGATGATCCTTTCTGGGATACTGTACCGACAAATAAGATTCTGCCTGATGAAGCGGGCAACAACATTCTTAGTAACGGATGCGAAGGAAGTTGCTTCGACCCACTTGGTGAAATAGTCAATGGCCACTAGAATGAAGCGGTTTCCATTGGAGGTTGTAGGCTTGATCTCCCTGATCGTATTGATTCCCCACATAGCGAAGGGCCAAGGAGTTGTTAAGACATTTAGAGGAACCGGAGGCACGTGCACCTTGTCTGCATAGATTTGACACTTATGACAAGTTCGGGAGTGTTGATAGCAGTCTGCTTCCATGGTAGACCAGTAGTAGTCTTCCCGTAGAATTTTCTTCGTCATCGTATGCCCACTAGAGTGAGTGCCAAAGGTACCTTCATGCAATTCAGCCATGATCTTTTCAGCTTCAATCTTGTCCACACAACGGAGCAGAATAGAATCATGATTACGTTTGTACAGGATGTCATTACTTAGGAAGAACTTAGCAGAGAATCTCCTTAGGAACTTTTTATCATTGATTGAAGCTCCTTCTGGATATTCTTGAGCCTCGAGATACCTTTTGACTTCATGAAACCACGGTTGGTCCACTACTTCTTCAGTATTAATCTCGTGACAGTGTGCTGGTTTGTCCATTCGTTCAATGGTGATCTGGGGAGCCTCATTATCCCAATTAAGTTTAAACATAGATGACATTGTAGCTAGAGCATCTGCTAGCTGATTTTCTTCTCGCGCGAAGTGCTCAAAGGTAATCTGCTCGAAATGTGGTAACAATGTCAAAACATGTTCTTTGTAAGGGATAAGGTTTGGGTGCTTAGTGTCCCACTCTCCTTTGATCTGAATGATGACCAAAGCTGAATCCCCAAAAACATTTAAAGATTTGATTCCCAAGTCTATGGCAGCCTTGAGACCAAAGATGCATGCTTCGTACTCTGCCATGTTGTTCGTACAGTTGAAGCAAAGTCTGGCAGTGAAAGGAGTATGGCATCCTTCTGGAGATATGAGCACAGTGCCGATACCGTTACCAAGTGCATTGGATGCCCCATCAAAGTATAGGGTCCATCGGGATCCTTGTTCAGGTCTGTCATATGGCCTGATTTCTTCACCGTTGTCTAATGTCATGATGTCTTCGTCAGGGAAGTCGAACTTGGGTCGTGTACTGTATGTCATATTCCATTAGGATCATCTGCCATCTAGCTATCCTCCCAGACAGAGCAGGCTTCTCAAAGATGTACTTTATCGGATCCATCTTAGATATCAGCAAAGTGGTATGAGTCAACATGTATTGTCTTAGCCAGCGAGCAGCCCATACCAGAGCGCAACAAGTTTTCTCGAGCAGTGAATATCTGGTTTCACAGTTGGTAAACTTTTTGCTCAGGTAATAAATAGCGTGCTCTTTTCGGCCAGACTCGTCATGCTGCCCCAGTACGCACCTCATTGAGTTCTCTAAAATGGTCAGATACATGATTAGTGGTCTTCCCTCGACTGAAGGCATCAAGACAGGAGGCTCTAGTAAATACTCCTTGATTTTGTCGAAAGAAATATGGCATTCATCATTCCATCTGACTACTTGATCTTTCTTCAACAGCTTGAAAATTGGTTCACAAGTAGACGTTAGGTATGGCATCACCAAAATTGGCTCTTTGATCACGGGGAGAACATGAGGGTATGGCATCACCAGTTTCTGGGAGCGGGCTCGTACCCACTTGAGATAAGGTTCAAGGGGAATGGAGTTCTTGTGCCCCAGTGTCTTACTATCTACCCTGTTGGGCATCCTCCAAGCTCTGATGAATCTCTGGCGAAGCCCTTGTGCATCGTTGTCGAAGTCAAAAACTATGTCAGGAATCAACATGTCATGAGGGCCATCCCTCCGAGCATATTCAAACTGCCTCAAAGCCAGGCATGGGTTGTAAGTAATACCTCTTCTGATTCCAAGTAAAGGAACATTAGGATACTCTCCGCAACGATCAATGATAGTGACATTTTCTCTGAACCGAGAACACCAATGTATATCAGCATGTGTAAGAGTCATCAATCGTTGTGACCATCTCAAACCCCGCTCGTTCTTCAAAACTGATTGTGGAAGGTGCGAAATAAACCACCTTGCCAGGAGAGGAGTGCAGCACATGAGAACACCTCTTTTTCTCATGGTTCGAGTGTAACATGAGTGGAGGATGTCCCCAAGCAACGTAGGTATGGGATTCTTGGACATGAAAATCTTGACAACATTGATATCTATAAGCTGATCTGGATTCGGGAACAACACCAACCCATAGACAAGGAGTGCCACAACTTCTTCAAAGGCTTGTAGGTCAAGGGAGTTCCAACATTCTTGGGCCTTCTCAAATAGGAATTTTTCCAAGAATCCTTTGATACCACTTCTGGTTTCCCAATGCCCCTTGATGTCAGATGGTTGTAGGTGTAATACTTTAGCAACCTCTTCAAGTTTTGGTTCCCTTTCCGTACCGTTGTAGGGTAGTTGACTAAGAATGGTAATCCTCAGAAGCTGAGAAAACTCTTCCAAAGTAGGCACCAATTGATAATCCGGGAAAGTAAAATAGTGGTGCAAGGGGTCAAAGAACTGGAACAACACTTTCACCATATCCTCTTCAATGTTGGTGTTGACCAAGCTGATGAGTCTACCATGCCTTTCACTGAAGGAAGAGTTCTCGGGAATCCTGGATGTAAGCTCCTTAAGCTGAGGAGGGACCCTTACAAGGTTGATCTGAATTGTCTTTCTACGGATAGTTTCCATGTCCTACAAAACAAGAACAAAGATGAAGATTCGAACCCTTAAAGTGGTTAGTAAATGCATATGATGTTGTATGATGCTATGATGTTATGATAAGGACACACCACAAGTATTCACAAAAAGCAAACATGATAAGGCACACAAGTCACACCAGACAGCCCTTAGAGTTTAGGCCAGCATGATGTTTGGGGTACTACCCTCTTGAAGTTGGCGGGCTCAAAAACCTGTCCTATCAGAAGTAACCGGGTTCTAAGGAGCTCAATATCATTGGGTTGTTTTCTGTGTTCATTGTTTTGATTTAGCCACTGAACTGGCCATCAAAATATTCCAAGAAAACAACCCTCAATGAGTGTAGTATCGAGTATCAACCAACTTCGGACTGCACCAAAGCCAGTCATCTCACTACCCCTAAAGAGGCCAGGATGGTTCAATTAAGGTTCCTAAGGTCAGTTGATGCTTCACGACACCACGCGGCGGCCCGTACTCTCCTTGACTTGACTCAAGGGTTACCGGTACTCACCAAAGTGCCACATCAACGTAGAAAACTGCTTCAACCATGTCGGTATACCCCGCACAGTTCCCTCACAGTTTGTTGCTACTTTCTAAAAGGTATCCCCCAGATCTGGGTTAGGATCTATGAAACTCCCAAAACAGGCCCACAAGATTAAATCAAGCAAAGCAAGCAATTGAAAACATGATGATGAACTATTCCTAAGGTACACCTCACTTTTATAAATTCCCCAGCAGAGTCGCCAGTTCTGTGATCGGTGGAAATAGAACTGACTGTTTTTTAAGCTCGTTTCGCGAAATGTCGCTGTAAGCAAGAGTCGCCACCGTCTTTTATGTTCTCCAACATGGAAAGGACAAAAGCACAGCAAAATTCCTTCTTTGAGAATGTTTCTCGGTTCGGGAGGTAGATTTATAGAAAGGGAAGGTGTTAGCACCCTTTCTATCCATGGTTATCCATGGGCTCTTAGGTACTTGCTCTTATGTTTTCAAAATTTGTTTGCTTTTCAAATGTGTGTGGGTTTTGAAAAAGTTTCGTTTGAAAAATTTCTAAGTAACTCTTATATCAGTCCTCAAGAGTGTATGAAAAATTTGTTTGAAAACTTTTTGAAAGTGTGAGGTGTGAAAAGTTGTTTTGTTTGTTTGAAAGAGAAAGTACCCAGGAGAATCTACCTACTCTAAGGAATTAGGCTGTGTAAGAGTCCTTTAGATAGTGATATCCCACCATTGAGAGGTAGGTAGCACCGTCATTGGAGGTATTCGGGCCAATTCGATTAAGGGACAGTATGGTCACCGAAGCAATAGTAGGACACCTTAAAAGTAAACCTAATGTCCTAGATCCTTTTTTATCCGAGGCAACCGTTTCGAGGCAACTGGATCTTTTGGACAGAAGGGCGACCTCTAAAACACCCTATACTTGACGACCACGTTCGAGGCAACCAGTGAGGCGTACCCTAAGAGTGGCATGTGCTTGTGTATTGTTTTTCAGTTAAATTGTCTTTGCATGTTATTTGTGAGCTACGGATTGGTTTTATTTTCCATACATTCTTGCAGGCATATTAACAGTTAAATGATTCGTAGGAAATAAATTGCAGAAATGTAAATCTAACTATTACAAGGCGCGGGTCTATACATCGCCAAAAAACAAAAACCCATTTTGAAAATAAAGTGCGAGAATTTAAATAAAGCGGTAAAATTCCTAATTAACTATTACATACTCTGTACAGATACATAAATATAACCAAAAGGAATTAAAGCGCGAAATAGATTAAATCGGGAATGCCTTGAGGGTTTTGACCCTTTTTTAGAATTAAATTAAACATTAAACCTAATTAACTAATTAATTATTTAATTAAAGAAAAAAATGTTTTTGTGTTTTTTATATTTTTAATGAAAATAAAATAAAAGAAATTAAAAGTTGAAAAGAAAAACCTAAATCTAAGCTTGATTTTATTTATTATGAAAGAAAGATTAAAATTATTCTAATTAAACTAAGTTAATGGTATTTAGAATTTATTTACAAAAATAATGTTTAATGGTGAAATTAACAATAATAATAATAATTACATTTTTTTTTTGTTTTTTCTGAATTTATTATAAAAATATTAGTTTGTTAATTAATTAAATAAATAATAGAAATAAATAAAGCAATTAAAAGAAAGAAAAATAAATAATAATAAAATGCAAACCCAAAGGGGGGGGGGGGGCAGATTTGAGGGTTTGTTTACCATTGTTGTGGCCTATTTGCATCCAGCCACGTTGACTCTGGGAATTGAGTGGGGCGCTGGTTGACCAGGAATATGGTGTGCTTTCATCCTGACCCTTGGATTGCCACCTGAAGACACATGGCGTGTGGAGGTTGGAAGTCCATGGTGGACGTATCCTGGATGGCTGCACTTGAATAAGCATGAGAAAATGATAACAAGAATTGTGGGGGGACCTGGGATTCGAACCCAGGTCCTGTAACCTTTTCCAATAGCATGGCCACCAACTGAGTTGCGCGTGTTAGTTATTATTAAAACAAAACATAATTATTATATTGGTAAACAAACATATGCCTGAAAATAAATAAAAAAAACGCGCGATATTTGAAGATGGCCAACGACAGGACGACACCTCATCGTCTTCTTCAACACTTTGCTGGTTATTTACCTGTGGATTTTTATCCGCGGGTAGTTTCGTAGGCCATACTTAGAATCGTCCCTAGGCCTCAAAAATCCATGCTAAGACCATGGTTGGTCTCGTCCAAGTCTCCTGATCACATCCATGCTCTTGGCTGGCCTTGATTTTCCCTGAAACATAAATGCCTAAAATGCAAGAACGTGAACCCTAGAATCGGGCATCACGATTCAGGGCCTAACAATAAAATTGGCTAATGCAGTCATGTTGGAAATCAATCAAGGAGTATGAATATGCTAACTTTTTTGAGAAAAAACGCAAGAATAGAGAAATCCAATTTCGTGTTCAGAGGCGAGTTTGTGATGACTTACAGTGCTTGATATGGAGTCTTAGGGTGTGGTAAAGGTCTCTTTAGCTTCAGGGTATGGCAATGAGGAAGACTACGTGCTTCTTTTAGTCTGAAAATGCCTGCAATGCTGCTTTAGATCTCACACTTTTTTGACAAATTTCAGTTTTTGTTCTGGCCGTTCCAATGAGCTCTAGGTCATGGATGCTATATGGCTTGCTTGCATATGTATGTATCAATGAGAATTAA
The DNA here is from genome assembly GCA_948472305.1 of Vicia faba. NCBI lineage: Eukaryota > Viridiplantae > Streptophyta > Magnoliopsida > Fabales > Fabaceae > Vicia > Vicia faba. The sequence continues at coordinate 523,553,374 of OX451740.1, read as the reverse complement.
GTCACATTAGGAGCCTTAAACTTGTGCCATTATGTTTTGGATTTTGTTTGACCACCATTGAAGAACATTCCTTTCTTGGTCCAACAACCATGATTTTGTGTACAAAAATAGCTTGCACGAATTTGGCAGCTAGCAAATGCTTCATGAAGGCTATTCAAACCACAAGATACCATTTAATTAATTTTTTTAGATTTATTTGAATTATTATGGATTTAAAATGAATTAAATCAATAAAAATTAAATAAAAATGAAAAAATAAATATTTGGTCTTGAGATTACTCATGGGACACGTGGGTGGCATGACAAGGCTGAATCAAGTGGAAGAAAGTGGGCCCTTTTGTCAAAAATTGAAGTTTTAAGGATAGTTGACTTTTGCCATTTCATGAAAATTTCCCAACTTCTCCAATGCATATCTTGCTCAATTTTGATCATATGAATATGTTCTTGGACATTTTGGAAAGGTCTTGAAGTCCTCTAACCAATGCCTTTGGTCCCATGTCATTTGAATTTACCAATCTCAAGTTATGGTCTTTGACTTAAAATGCCTTTTTGTTGACTTTTGAAAATGACCTATAATGTTGAAATTGATAACTTTTTGTGAGAGCATTTATTGGACTTGGAATGTGAAGATGAGTTGTAGGAAATGTCATCCCCTTCAAAAGGAGAATTGGATGGGATTTTTCTGATGAACCATGAAAAAGTTATGCCTTGGTCAAGTTACAGTTGACTTTTCAACTGTCCAAAAATAGAAACTTTTGCATCTTGATGATTTTTGAGCCATTCTTGTGGAATCATGATCAATACTTGATCAAATGATGATTGGGGCTTCAAAATAAGATGTTGACCAAAATTTTTGACTTTTGACTGCCAAATGACCATTTTGCCCCTGCAGTTGATTGTGGAGCAATTAGGGCTTTTGACTGTGCAACTTGACCTTGTGAGCCTTGAAACTTGGCATGTAGATGCTTGACAATGTTTATAGGCATGTGGGACTTGATTGAGCCCTTGAAAACCTCAACTTTTTTGCAAGAACCAAAACCCTAATTTGACTGGCTTAGGAGGGTGTTTGAATTGTGCAACCCTTGAGTAGACTTGAGCAAATTGAGATGATGCTTGTCAAAACTTTGAAGAATATGGGAGGGCAAATTTTGGGGTACAACAGTTGCCCCTGTTCAATCTTCTTAAACCTGAGGATGTAGATTGGCTTGCTTGCCTTTCGTGATCCGAAGGTGGAAGATGATTGAACCCTAGAGTGCCCAGAAATTTGCACTCGCATAGTGGAGTATCAGCAGTGTGACAGCGGGAATGGGCTTATAGATGCCATTTGGAGAGATGGTGGATAGGAGGATGGGCTTATAGATGCCATCTGGAGATGTGACAGAAACTTGTCGGGAATGGGCTTATAGATGCCATTTGGAAAGGTAACGGATAGTGGTGGAGATGGGCTTAAAGATGCCATCGGATGCGTCGATCGCGTAATAGATTCCTTAGCGAGAACTTGCGTACTTTGAGAAAGGAAGATGGTTTCCTGGCCTGTTACAGGCGTTGATCTTCGAACTCTTCATGCAGATATGCCCTGGCTAGATACAGGTATCGAATCTACAATCAGTTGCTCACAGATGTGCCCTGGCTAGATATAGGAATTGAATCTGGAACTTCAAAAGGTTGCTTACAGACGTTCCCTGGCTGGATACAGGAATCGAATCTCTAAACTCTTCACGCAGATATGCCCTGGCTGGATACAGGTATCGAATCTTCAAACTCTTCAGATATGCCCTGGCTAGATACAGGAATCGAATCTGGAATTAGTCATCTACGGATATGCCCTAGCTGGATACAGGTATCGAATCTTCAAACTCTTCATATATGCTCTGGCTAGATACAGGAATCGAATCTGGAATTAGTCATCTACAGATATGCCCTGGCTGGATATAGGTATCGAATCTTCAAACTCTTCAGATATGCCCTGGCTAGATACAGGAATCGAATCTGGAATTAGTCGTCCACAGATATGCCCTGGCTAGATACAGAAATCGAATCTCTAAACTCTTCATGCAGACATGCCCTGGATGGATACATGTATCGAATCTACAATCAGTTACTCACATACATGCCCTGGATGGATACAGGAATCGAATCTCTAAAATCTTCATGCAGACATGCCCTGGCTAGATACAGGTGTCGAATCTACAATCAGTTACTCACAGATATGCCCTGGCTAGATACAGGAATCGAATCTGGAATTGGTCGTCTACAGATATGCCCTGGCTAGATACAAGAGTCAAACCTCTAAACTCTTCATGCAGACATGCCCTGGCTGGATATAGGAGTCGAATCTACTCACAGATATGCCCTGGCTGGATACAGGTATTGAATCTACAATCAGTTACTCACAGATATGCCCTGGCTGGATGCAGGAATCGAATCTGGAATTGCGAAAGTTGATAGTAATCATCTTTGGATTGACCTTTTTCTTGAAAAGGCAAAACATCAGTTGTATGCAATGTCGTGATGTATGAGATGCATGATGTCATGATGTTCTCAAAAATAAGTGAGATCGTATCGTATGCATTTTATCATGTATGTAAGCAGGATGTACAAAATGTGAAATGTCTATGAATGTATTTTCGTCTTGGGAAAATAAATCCTCGACGGATGCCGGGAAGTTAAATCCTGGGCTAATGTTGAAGAGTAGAGTTCTTCGTTTCCGCTGAGGATGATGGTTGCAAGAATAAACCGGTAGGAGAAGATGACTCCGTTGGGGAATAAACTTGTTGAAGGGATTACTTTGCGGGGAATTACTCTGTGGGAAGAGATACTTCGCTGAGGTTTTGAATGAGAACTCTGCTGGGGATTCCGTTGATAAGTTATGTTGGAGAATTGATGAACTCCGCTGGGGATAGGAAGAACTTCGCCGAGGACGATATTTCTGTGGCAATTAGCTGAGGATAACCCATTTATACTCTGGTGGGGAATAACCTTTGAATAAAGCCGGGGAGACGCGTTCGTGCTCTACAGGGATAAGCTTCCAGAATCTACTGGGGATAAGCTTCCAGAATCTACTGGGGAGGATAATTCAACTCTCCTGGGGAAACTTTTGGACTGTACTGGGGAAGTGGCTCCACTGGGTGTGTCTGTATTCCGCCGGGGAACAATCTTATACTAAGACTGTCGGGGATGCTTGTTTAGGAATATCTGTATACTCCGCTGGGGAATGTTGAGATCTTCTGGGGATACCCAACTTCCTTAAGGCTGACAGTAGACTAACTCTTCTTGGGGAGAGTGTTGCTGACTTGCTGGAGATATTGTGCCTTCTCGGGGCTGATGGGAGACCAACTCTTCTCGGGGAGAGTATTGCTGAAACCTGTCTTACTCTGAGGGAGTGGAGGTAGCTTGGTCATGTTCTTCAGCTGAACTTACCTTGGTACCTTGGTGGACAGAGCAACTAGATCGTTTAGACAACTCTTATTGCCCCTGTTTCTGATGTCACCTGTAATTAGTCCTTTGTTTCGTATGCAAGTATTTATGAGTTAGCAATTAGTGTCAAATGCATATATCAAAAGTGAACATTGGACGTTCTTTGCAAAACAAAACAGATAAAGGAAAAACAATTGGTAATTTGTCTGGTAAAGTGAATTTGTATTGATTTTTGAATTTGCCTGTAAATAGGCGTTTATGTACAAGAGGCTGACGTCCTAGTAAGAGAACGCCGCTGAATAGAATAGAGTTTATACAAGTTGTGAAAAGGAAAACAAAACAACTATGTGAAAAAAATAATCCCACTGGGTTTCAACTCTGCTATCGCCTTTATATCTTCAAGCGTCTCATCACTTTGCTGCTCAGTTGAAGATGAAGTTGATTGATCGTTGCCGTCTGAACCTGGTAGTTGATACCGGATTCTGGATGCAAGGTGATCCAATGAGACATAGTATTACGCTTTAATCCCTAACTTTTGCCTGGACCGCCCTTTCGGGTTTTCGGTCCACCGGGATACCCATTTTTGCCCAAGCCGCCTTTTCAGGTTTTCGACTTGCCGGGTGTACAGATTTTTTTCATTTCATCCCTTATTTTTGCCCGAACCCTTTTGGTTCGCCGGGAAGCCCTTATTTTTGCCTAGGTGTGTCAACCCAGCGGGTCTTTTATTCATGCGTAGTATCTTTTTACTATGTCTGCATTGGCAGGGTGAGGAAGGTCGTCACCATCCATGGTGGTTAGAATCATGGCTCCTCCTGAGAAGACATGTTTAACCACAAATGGCCCTTCGTACGTAGGGGTCCATTTTCCCCTGGGATCACTTTGAGGAAGAATGATGCGCTTGATTACCAGGTCTCCGACTTGATACTCTTGCGGTCTGATTTTCTTGTTAAATGCCCTGATCATCCGTTTTTGGTACGTTTGACCATGACAAATAGCAGTCAGTCTCTTTTCATCGATTAGGTTTAATTGATCAAGTTGAGTCTGGATCCAGTCATCTTCGCTCAAACCTGCATCCTTCATTATCCGGAGAGAGGGTATCTGAACTTCAATAGGCAAGACTGCCTCCATGCCATAGACCAAGGAAAAGGGAGTTGCCCTTGTTGACGTCCGTGCTGAGGTACGGTACCCATGAAGAGCAAACGGTAACATCTCGTGCCAATCTTTGTACGTCATTGTCATCTTCTGCACAATCTTCTTGATATTCTTATTAGCTGCTTCTACAGCCCCATTCATCTTCGGCCGGTAGGGAGAAGAGTTGTGGTGCTGTATCTTGAATTGCTCGCAGAGCTCAGTGATCATCTTGTTGTTGAGATTGGTACCATTGTCCATAATGATCCTTTCTGGGACGCCGTATCGACAGATCAGGTTATGCCGAATGAACCGTGCCACGACGTTCTTGGTTACTGTAGCGTAGGAAGCTGCCTCAACCCACTTCGTGAAGTAATTAATCGCTACCAGGATGAAGCGATTCTCGTTGGATGCTGTAGGTCTAATTTCACCGATCATATCAATGCCCCACATTGCAAAAGGCCAAGGTGCTGTCAAGACGTTCAGAGGAACTGGAGGAACGTGCACCTTATCAGCATAGATCTGGCATTTATGACACGTCTGAGAATGTTGGTAACAGTCAGCTTCCATTGTGGACCAAAAATATCCTGCCCGAAGGATTTTCTTTGCCATAGTATGTCCACTGGAATGCGTCTCGAAGGTACCTTCATGTAGCTCTGCCATGATCTTTTCTGCTTCAGTTTTATCCACACAACGCAGTAAGGTTGAGTCATGGTTTCGCTTGTATAGAATGCCATTGCTGGGGAGGAACTTTGCAGCGAATCTTCTCAGGAACTTCTTGTCGTTAACAGATGCACCCTCGGGGTATTCTTGAGCTTCCAAGTACCTCTTCACTTTATGATACCAAGGTTTTTCAGTTACCTCTTCAGCCTCAAGATCACAGCAATGTGCAGGTTCATCCAACTTCCAGATAATGATCCAGGGAGCCTCGTTGTCCCAGTTGACTTTGAACATAGAAGACATCGTAGCCAGCGCGTCCGCCAACTGATTCTCCTCTCTGGGGAAGTGTTCAAAAGTTATCTCCGTGAAATGGGGGATCAACGTCAACACACACTCTTTGTAAGGGATAAGATTTGGGTGTTTCGTATCCCACTCGCTTTTGATCTGATTGATCACGAGAGCGGAATCTCCGAAGACACTTAGAAACTTGATCCTTAAGTCAACTGCAGCTTGAAGACCCATGATACATGCTTCATACTCTGCCATGTTGTTGGTGCAGTTGAAACATAGTCGGGCAGTAAGTGGAGTATGAGTGCCTTTAGGGGATATGATCACAGCACCAATACCATTACCCAAAGCGTTCGAGGCTCCGTCAAAGTGCATAGACCATCGGGATCCTTCCTCAGGTCCTTCATCCGGTCCAGTTACTTCACAATCAGTTACTACCATGATATCCTCGTCTGGAAATTCAAAGTTCATAGATTGGTAGTCGTCCACTGCCTGGTGTGCCAAATGGTCTGCCAATACACTTCCTTTGATTGCTTTCTGAGTCGTGTATTGGATGTCATATTCTGTCAAGATCATCTGCCATCTTGCTATTCTTCCGGACAAGGCGGGCTTTTCGAAGATATACTTGATTGGATCCATTTTAGAAATCAACAGAGTAGTGTGAGTCAACATATACTGTCTCAGTCGGCGAGCAGCCCATACCAAAGCGCAGCAAGTTTTCTCGAGCAGTGAGTATCGGGTCTCACAGTCGGTAAACTTTTTGCTAAGGTCATAAATAGCATGCTCTTTTCGGGCAGACTCGTCATGCTGCCCCAGCACACACCCCATTGAGTTGTCAAGTACTGTCAAGTATAATATTAGAGGTCTCCCTTCAACCGGTGGCATAAGAATGGGTGGTTCTTGGAGATACTATTTGATTCTTTCAAAAACGGCCTGACATTCATTGTTCCAACGTACTACTTGATCTTTTTTCAGTAGCTTGAAGATTGGTTCACATGTAGCAGTTAGGTGCGAGATGAATCGGGCAATGTAGTTCAGCCGTCCTAGAAAGCCTCTGACTTCTTTTTCTGTCTTGGGAGTTGGCATCTCTTGTATGGCTTTCACCTTGGCAGGGTCCACTTGAATACCTTTGTCGCTTACGACGAAACCTAGCAATTTTCCATATCTCACCCCAAAGGTGCACTTATTTGGGTTCAACCTCAGCTTGTACAACTTCAGACGGTCAAACAGCTTCTGTAGATGGTCAAGGTGTTCCTCCTCAGTTTGGGACCTTGCAATCATATCGTCGACGTATACTTCGATCTCATGATGGATCATGTCATGAAATAAAGCAACCATGGCACGTTGGTAGGTTGCCCCAGCATTTTTCAACCCAAAAGGCATGACCTTGTAGCAAAAGGTGCCCCACTGAGTAACAAAAGTGGTCTTCTCCATATCTTCAGGAGCCATCTTTATCTGATTATAACCGGAGAACCCGTCCATGAAGGAGAATACCTTGTGCTGAGCAGTGTTGTCAACCAGAACGTCGATGTGAGGCAGAGGGAAGTCATCCTTAGGGCTCGCCCTGTTCAAATTCTTGTAATCAACACACATTCGGACCTTACCATCCTTCTTCGGCACTGGAACCACGTTGGCAACCCACTGAGGGTAAGAAGTCACTGCTAGAAACCCGACATCAAATTGTTTCATAACCTCAGCCTTGATTTTCTCGGACATCTCTGGACGCATACGGCGGACCTTCTGTTTTACCGGAGGACAGTCTTCCCTGGTAGGCAGGTGATGAACCATAATGTCAGTATCCAACCCAGGCATGTCTTCGTAAGACCAGGCAAAGAAATCTACGTAATCATGCAACATTTGAATCAACCGTTGTTTCACACTGAGCTCCAGATTGGCACCAATCTTGACTTCCTTTCTGTCTGTCTCAGTACCCAGGTTTACTGTTTCCACTGGCTCTTCATGTGGCTAAATGGCCCTCTCCTCCTGGAGTAACAGTCTTGCAAGCTCGCCAGGCACTTCGCAATCATCTTCACCTTCGTCTTCGGCTAAGTTGATCGGATTTTCGAAGTCATAATTGGCAGTAGCAGAGTCGTTACCAGTGAGATCCGGAGTGGATTGGAACCTGTATGAGTGAGTGTGTGTAAATATAGTTGCTTTGCAATATATAAAGAAAGAAAGGGAGCGCAAGATTTGAAATGTAAAAAACGTCCAATGCTTTTATTCATGATATATGAAAGTGACAAATAACAAGCCCTCACAAATGAAGCCACAGTGCCCCGGGTAAGACACCGGGCCATAAAGTTTAGTAATATTGTTTGTTACAACTTCAAAACAAAGGAGTTCATTACTGAGTGACAAAAGTAATAGGTGTAAAATATTTCGCCGTCCAGTTGCTTGGTCCACCGTTGGTCGTTGGGTAGATCCAGCCGTTGAATTCAGATTCCTCCACGTTGTCATCTTCCCCAATAGCATTTACTCCATGGTTGGGCATGGGAGCAGTCACCACATTAGGCTTCTCGGGCGCCTCGAACTGTACCTCTTTAGCATCAATAAGGTCCTGAACCTTATTCCTTAGAGCCCAACAATCATCAGTAGAATGCCTCGGGCTATCAGAGTGATAAGCGCAACGGGCGTTGGGGTTGTACTTCGGAGAGGTTGTGTTCACTACCTTCGGAGCTACCTTGACAGTTACCAGATTGGTCGACAGCAGTTGCGGCAAGATCTGAGAGAGGGTCATGCTGAGCCGAGTGTACTGCCTTTTGGGTCTCTCACCCCTTGGCTGGTTATATTGCTGAGGAGCAGCAGCAGGCTTAGAAATTACCACCGCGTTGACAGCTTGGCGGCGTTCTGGTTTGTTCTGTCTTCTGGGACCATAAACAACACTAGCTTCCTTCTTGAAGGGCTTCTTTTCAGTACTCGAGGAGGCACCTTTCTGTATCTTCCCCGACTTTATACCGGCTTCTATCCTTTCACCAGTCAGAATCAGGTCTGTAAACCCAGCAGAGGAATTACCAATCAGGTGGTTGAAAAATGGACCAGACAGGGTCCCCAAGAACATGTCCACGAGTTCACGGTCAGTCAACAGTGGCTGCACCCTGCCAGCCAGGTCTCTCCACTTCTGCACGTACTCCTTAAAACCTTCACCCGTTCCTAGTGACATACCCTGGAGCTGGGTACGCGTAGGAGCGAGGTCGGAATTGTACTGATACTGCTTATAAAAAGCAGTAGCCAAGTCCTCCCAGTTACGAATATTGGTTCCATCCAACTGATAGAACCATTCGAGTTGAGCCCCTGAAAGGCTCTCCTGGAAGAAATGGATCCATAGATTCTTGTCTGCAGTGTAAGGCTGGATCTTCCTTACGTAAGAACGGAGGTGCAGCTTAGGACAGGAAGCCCCGTCGTACTTCACAAAGGCAGGTGCCTTAAACTTGTGTGGAATTACCACCCCAGAAGATAACCTTAAGTCTCCAAAATCCAACCCAGGCACACGTTGAATCTCCATAGCATTTAACCGGTCCTCCAGCTGTTTGTACCGGTCCTCAGTAGGAGGGTATTGTTCATCATTGAAGTCTGTCTCGGTGTCAGAGACCACAGGACTAGGAACCTCTCTCCCTTGGTGACTGCCTTCCCCAACAGATGGAGTAGTCAGCTCAGCTTCATTCTGCAGTGTATTCCTGAGTCTGCGTCCAGTGTTGAACAGCACAGTCCTTTTCTTCTTCTTCTTCTTCTTCAGGAGCAAAGCCTTCAACTCCTGTTGTCCCTGGGCTAAGCTCATGACCAGCTCTTGAAACTGGGCGTTCTGGGCCTGGAGGGCCTTGATAGCTTGTTTAGTAGTTGGTTCAGGATTCATGATGATTGAGTGAGTGCTGAAATAAACAGCAAAGAAGATTAAGCAACCTGTAGAAAAAGGGTACATGTTATGCACATGATGCATGATATGCTATTTATGCAATGCATTCAAGGGTTCGAAAGTTCAAATTCGTTGTAGACAAAAAAGGAAAACACATTGTATTAAGAAATAATCTGTTCAGTACATCAGGGCCTCATGGGCAAAACATTACAAAATAATCAATCCCAAAAGACACTGTGCATCCTCTTTGGAGCAATGTAAGTGTTGAGGGTCTTTTCCTCATGGAGTAGACGGGTGAGCTCCAAGACCTTCTTCTCACTGGCATGTAGACTGGTTTCAAGAGAATTCTGTTCTTCCTTGAGTTGGATCCAGCTCTTCTGCATTTCTTCCCAGGACGTTGGCATATCAGGATGTTGAATGGTGTATGACACCTCTCCTTCCAAAATTGGCTCTTTGATCACGGGGAGAACATGAGGGTATGGCATCACCAGTTTCTGGGAGCGGGCTCGTACCCACTTGAGATAAGGTTCAAGGGGAATGGAGTTCTTGTGCCCCAGTGTCTTACTATCTACCCTGTTGGGCATCCTCCAAGCTCTGATGAATCTCTGGCGAAGCCCTTGTGCATCGTTGTCGAAGTCAAAAACTATGTCAGGAATCAACATGTCATGAGGGCCATCCCTCCGAGCATATTCAAACTGCCTCAAAGCCAGGCACGGGTTGTAAGTAATACCTCTTCTGATTCCAAGTAAAGGAACATTAGGATACTCTCCGCAACGATCAATGATAGTGACATTTTCTCTGAACCGAGAACACCATTGTATATCAGCATGTGTAAGAGTCATCAATCGTTGTGACCATCTCAAACCCCGCTCGTTCTTCAAAACTGATTGTGGAAGGTGCGAAATAAACCACCTTGCCAGGAGAGGAGTGCAGCACATGAGAACACCTCTTTTTCTCATGGTTCGAGTGTAACATGAGTGGAGGATGTCCCCAAGCAACGTAGGTATGGGATTCCTGGACATGAAAATCTTGACAACATTGATATCTATAAGCTGATCTGGATTCGGGAACAACACCAACCCATAGACAAGGAGTGCCACAACTTCTTCAAAGGCTTGTAGGTCAAGGGAGTTCCAACATTCTTGGGCCTTCTCAAATAGGAATTTTTCCAAGAATCCTTTGATACCACTTCTGGTTTCCCAATGCCCCTTGATGTCAGATGGTTGTAGGTGTAATACTTTAGCAACCTCTTCAAGTTTTGGTTCCCTTTCCGTACCGTTGTAGGGTAGTTGACTAAGAATGGTAATCCTCAGAAGCTGAGAAAACTCTTCCAAAGTAGGCACCAATTGATAATCCGGGAAAGTAAAATAGTGGTGCAAGGGGTCAAAGAACTGGAACAACACTTTCACCATATCCTCTTCAATGTTGGTGTTGACCAAGCTGATGAGTCTACCATGCCTTTCACTGAAGGAAGAGTTCTCGGGAATCCTGGATGTAAGCTCCTTAAGCTGAGGAGGGACCCTTACAAGGTTGATCTGAATTGTCTTTCTACGGATAGTTTCCATGTCCTACAAAACAAGAACAAAGATGAAGATTCGAACCCTTAAAGTGGTTAGTAAATGCATATGATGTTGTATGATGCTATGATGTTATGATAAGGACACACCACAAGTATTCACAAAAAGCAAACATGATAAGGCACACAAGTCACACCAGACAGCCCTTAGAGTTTAGGCCAGCATGAAGTTTGGGGTACTACCCTCTTGAAGTTGGCGGGCTCAAAAACCTGTCCTATCAGAAGTAACCGGGTTCTAAGGAGCTCAATATCATTGGGTTGTTTTCTGTGTTCATTGTTTTGATTTAGCCACTGAACTGGCCATCAAAATATTCCAAGAAAACAACCCTCAATGAGTGTAGTATCGAGTATCAACCAACTTCGGACTGCACCAAAGCCAGTCATCTCACTACCCCTAAAGAGGCCAGGATGGTTCAATTAAGGTTCCTAAGGTCAGTTGATGCTTCACGACACCACGCGGCGGCCCGTACTCTCCTTGACTTGACTCAAGGGTTACCGGTACTCACCAAAGTGCCACATCAACGTAGAAAACTGCTTCAACCATGTCGGTATACCCCGCACAGTTCCCTCACAGTTTGTTGCTACTTTCTAAAAGGTATCCCCCAGATCTGGGTTAGGATCTATGAAACTCCCAAAACAGGCCCACAAGATTAAATCAAGCAAAGCAAGCAATTGAAAACATGATGATGAACTATTCCTAAGGTACACCTCACTTTTATAAATTCCCCAGCAGAGTCGCCAGTTCTGTGATCGGTGGAAATAGAACTGACTGTTTTTTAAGCTCGTTTCGCGAAATGTCGCTGTAAGCAAGAGTCACCACCGTCTTTTATGTTCTCCAACATGGAAAGGACAAAAGCACAGCAAAATTCCTTCTTTGAGAATGTTTCTCGGTTCGGGAGGTAGATTTATAGAAAGGGAAGGTGTTAGCACCCTTTCTATCCATGGTTATCCATGGGCTCTTAGGTACTTGCTCTTATGTTTTCAAAATTTGTTTGCTTTTCAAATGTGTGTGGGTTTTGAAAAAGTTTCGTTTGAAAAATTTCTAAGTAACTCTTATATCAGTCCTCAAGAGTGTATGAAAAATTTGTTTGAAAACTTTTTGAAAGTGTGAGGTGTGAAAAGTTGTTTTGTTTGTTTGAAAGAGAAAGTACCCAGGAGAATCTACCTACTCTAAGGAATTAGGCTGTGTAAGAGTCCTTTAGATAGTGATATCCCACCATTGAGAGGTAGGTAGCACCGTCATTGGAGGTATTCGGGCCAATTCGATTAAGGGACAGTATGGTCACCGAAGCAATAGTAGGACACCTTAGAAGTAAACCTAATGTCCTAGATCCTTTTTTATCCGAGGCAACCGTTTCGAGGCAACTGGATCTTTTGGACAGAAGGGCGACCTCTAAAACACCCTATACTTGACGACCACGTTCGAGGCAACCAGTGAGGCGTACCCTAAGAGTGGCATGTGCTTGTGTATTGTTTTTCAGTTAAATTGTCTTTGCATGTTATTTGTGAGCTACGGATTGGTTTTATTTTCCATACATTCTTGCAGGCATATTAACAGTTAAATGATTCGTAGGAAATAAATTGCAGAAATGTAAATCTAACTATTACAAGGCGCGGGCTATACATCGCCAAAAAATAAAAACCCATTTTGAAAATAAAGTGCGAGAATTTAAATAAAGCGGTAAAATTCCTAATTAACTATTACATACTCTGTACAGATACATAAATATAACCAAAAGGAATTAAAGCGCGAAATAGATTAAATCGGGAATGTCTTGAGGGTTTTGACCCTTTTTTAGAATTAAATTAAACATTAAACCTAATTAACTAATTAATTATTTAATTAAAGAAAAAAATGTTTTTGTGTTTTTTATATTTTTAATGAAAATAAAATAAAAGAAATTAAAAGTTGAAAAGAAAAACCTAAATCTAAGCTTGATTTTATTTATTATGAAAGAAAGATTAAAATTATTCTAATTAAACTAAGTTAATGGTATTTAGAATTTATTTACAAAAATAATGTTTAATGGTGAAATTAACAATAATAATAATAATTACATTTTTTTTTTGTTTTTTCTGAATTTATTATAAAAATATTAGTTTGTTAATTAATTAAATAAATAATAGAAATAAATAAAGCAATTAAAAGAAAGAAAAATAAATAATAAAAAAATGCAAACCCAAAGGGGGGGGGGGGGGGCAGATTTGAGGGTTTGTTTACCATTGTTGTGGCCTATTTGCATCCAGCCACGTTGACTCTGGGAATTGAGTGGGGCGCTGGTTGACCAGGAATATGGTGTGCTTTCATCCTGACCCTTGGATTGCCACCTGAAGACACATGGTGTGTGGAGGTTGGAAGTCCATGGTGGACGTATCCTGGATGGCTGCACTTGAATAAGCATGAGAAAATGATAACAAGAATTGTGGGGGGACCTGGGATTCGAACCCAGGTCCTGTAACCTTTTCCAATAGCATGGCCACCAACTGAGTTGCGCGTGTTAGTTATTATTAAAACAAAACATAATTATTATATTGGTAAACAAACATATGCCTGAAAATAAATAAAAAAACGCGCGATATTTGAAGATGGCCAACGACAGGACGACACCTCATCGTCTTCTTCAACACTTTGCTGGTTATTTACCTGTGGATTTTTATCCGCGGGTAGTTTCGTAGGCCATACTTAGAATCGTCCCTAGGCCTCAAAAATCCATGCTAAGACCATGGTTGGTCTCGTCCAAGTCTCCTGATCACATCCATGCTCTTGGCTGGCCTTGATTTTCCCTGAAACATAAATGCCTAAAACGCAAGAACGTGAACCCTAGAATCGGGCATCACGATTCAGGGCCTAACAATAAAATTGGCTAATGCAGTCATGTTGGAAATCAATCAAGGAGTATGAATATGCTAACTTTTTTGAGAAAAAACGCAAGAATAGAGAAATCCAATTTCGTGTTCAGAGGCGAGTTTGTGATGACTTACAGTGCTTGATATGGAGTCTTAGGGTGTGGTAAAGGTCTCTTTAGCTTCAGGGTATGGCAATGAGGAAGACTACGTGCTTCTTTTAGTCTGAAAATGCATGCAATGCTGCTTTAGATCTCACACTTTTTTGACAAATTTCAGTTTTTGTTCTGGCCGTTCCAATGAGCTCTAGGTCATGGATGCTATATGGCTTGCTTGCATATGTATGTATCAATGAGAATTAAGTCACATTAGGAGCCTTAAACTTGTGCCATTATGTTTTGGATTTTGTTTGACCACCATTGAAGAACATTACTTTCTTGGTCCAACAACCATGATTTTGTGTACAAAGATAGCTTGCACGAATTTGGCAGCTAGCAAATGCTTCATGAAGGCTATTCAAACCACAAGATACCATTTAATTAATTTTTTTAGATTTATTTGAATTATTATGGATTTAAAATGAATTAAATCAATAAAAATTAAATAAAAATGAAAAAATAAATATTTGGTCTTGAGATTACTCATGGGACACGTGGGTGGCATGACAAGGCTGAATCAAGTGGAAGAAAGTGGGCCCTTTTGTCAAAAATTGAAGTTTTAAGGATAGTTGACTTTTGCCATTTCATGAAAATTTCCCAACTTCTCCAATGCATATCTTGCTCAATTTTGATCATATGAATATGTTCTTGGACATTTTGGAAAGGTCTTGAAGTCCTCTAACCAATGCCTTTGGACCCATGTCATTTGAATTTACCAATCTCAAGTTATGGTCTTTGACTTAAAATGCCTTTTTGTTGACTTTTGAAAATGACCTATAATGTTGAAATTGATAACTTTTTGTGAGAGCATTTCTTGGACTTGGAATGTGAAGATGAGTTGTAGGAAATGTCATCCCCTTCAAAAGGAGAATTGGATGGGATTTTTCTGATGAACCATGAAAAAGTTATGCCTTGGTCAAGTTACAGTTGACTTTTCAACTGTCCAAAAATAGAAACTTTTGCATCTTGATGATTTTTGAGCCATTCTTGTGGAATCATGATCAATACTTGATCAAATGATGATTGGGGCTTCAAAATAATATGTTGACCAAAAATTTTGACTTTTGACTGCCAAATGACCATTTTGCCCCTGTAGTTGATTGTGGAGCAATTAGGGCTTTTGACTGTGCAACTTGACCTTGTGAGCCTTGAAACTTGGCATGTAGATGCTTGACAATGTTTATAGGCATGTGGGACTTGATTGAGCCCTTGAAAACCTCAACTTTTTTGCAAGAACCAAAACCCTAATTTGACTGGCTTAGGAGGGTGTTTGAATTGTGCAACCCTTGAGTAGACTTGAGCAAATTGAGATGATGCTTGTCAAAACTTTGAAGAATATGGGAGGGAAAATTTTGGGGTACAACAGTTGCCCCTGTTCAATCTTCTTAAACCTGGGGATGTAGATTGGCTTGCTTGCCTTTCGTGATCCGAAGGTGGAAGATGATTGAACCCTAGAGTGCCCAGAAATTTGCACTCGCATAGTGGAGTATCAGCAGTGTGACAGCGGGAATGGGCTTATAGATGCCATTTGGAGAGATGGTGGATAGGAGGATGGGCTTATAGATGCCATCTGGAGATGTGACAGAAACTTGTCGGGAATGGGCTTATAGATGCCATTTGGAAAGGTAATGGATAGTGGTGGAGATGGGCTTAAAGATGCCATCGGATGCGTCGATCGCGTAATAGATTCCTTAGCGAGAACTTGCATACTTTGAGAAAGGAAGATGGTTTCCTGGCCTGTTACAGGCGTTGATCTTCGAACTCTTCATGCAGATATGCCCTGGCTAGATACAGGTATCGAATCTACAATCAGTTGCTCACAGATGTGCCCTGGCTAGATACAGGAATTAAATCTGGAACTTCAAAAGGTTGCTTACAGACGTTCCGTGGCTGGATACAGGAATCGAATCTCTAAACTCTTCACGCAGATATGCCCTGGCTGGATACAGGTATCGAATCTTCAAACTCTTCAGATATGCCCTGGCTAGATACAGGAATCGAATCTGGAATTAGTCATCTACGGATATGCCCTGGCTGGATACAGGTATCGAATCTTCAAACTCTTCATATATGCTCTGGCTAGATACAGGAATCGAATCTGGAATTAGTCGTCTACAGATATGCCCTGGCTGGATATAGGTATCGAATCTTCAAACTCTTCAGATATGCCCTGGCTAGATACAGGAATCGAATCTGGAATTAGTCGTCCACAGATATGCCCTGGCTAGATACAGAAATCGAATCTCTAAACTCTTCATGCAGACATGCCTTGGATGGATACATGTATCGAATCTACAATCAGTTACTCACATACATGCCCTGGATGGATACAGGAATCGAATCTCTAAACTCTTCATGCAGACATGCCCTGGCTAGATACAGGTGTCGAATCTACAATCAGTTACTCACAGATATGCCCTGGCTAGATAAAGGAATCGAATCTGGAATTGGTCGTCTACAGATATGCCCTGGCTAGATACAAGAGTCAAACCTCTAAACTCTTCATGCAGACATGCCCTGGCTGGATATAGGAGTCAAATCTACTCACAGATATGCCCTGGCTGGATACAGGTATTGAATCTACAATCAGTTACTCACAGATATGCCCTGGCTGGATGCAGGAATCGAATCTGGAATTGCGAAAGTTGATAGTAATCATCTTTGGATTGACCTTTTTCTTGAAAAGGCAAAACATCAGTTGTATGCAATGTCGTGATGTATGAGATGCATGATGTCATGATGTTCTCAAAAATAAGTGAGATCGTGTCGTATGCATTTTATCATGTATGTAAGCAGGATGTACAAAATGTGAAATGTCTATGAATGTATTTTCGTCTTGGGAAAATAAATCCTCGACGGATGCCGGGAAGTTAAATCCTGGGCTAATGTTGAAGAGTAGAGTTCTTCGTTTCCGCTGGGGATGATGGTTGCAAGAATAAACCGGTAGGAGAAGATGACTCCGTTGGGGAATAAACTTGTTGAAGGGATTACTTTGTGGGGAATTACTCTGTGGGAAGAGATACTTCGCTGAGGTTTTGAATGAGAACTCTGCTGGGGATTCCGTTGATAAGTTATGTTGGAGAATTGATGAACTCCGCTGGGGATAGGAAGAACTTCGCCGAGGACGATCTTTCCGTGGCAATTAGCTGAGGATAACCCATTTATACCCTGGTGGGGAATAACCTTTGAATAAAGCCGGGGAGACGCGTTCGTGCTCTACAGGGATAAGCTTCTAGAATCTACTGGGGATAAGCTTCCAGAATCTACTGGGGAGGATAATTCAACTCTCCTGGGGAAACTTTTGGACTGTACTGGGGAAGTGGCTCCACTGGGTGTGTCTGTATTCCGCCGGGGAACAATCTTATACTAAGACTGTCGGGGATGCTTGTTTAGGAATATCTGTATACTCCGCTGGGGAATGTTGAGATCTTCTGGGGATACCCAACTTCCTTAAGGCTGACAGTAGACTAACTCTTCTTGGGGAGAGTGTTGCTGACTTGCTGGAGATATTGTGCCTTCTCGGGGCTGATGGGAGACCAACTCTTCTCGGGGAGAGTATTGCTGAAACCTGTCTTACTCTGAGGGAGTGGAGGTAGCTTGGTCATGTTCTTCAGCTGAACTTACCTTGGTACCTTGGTGGACAGAGCAACTAGATCGTTTAGACAACTCTTATTGCCCCTGTTTCTGATGTCACCTGTAATTAGTCCTTTGTTTCGTATGCAAGTATTTATGAGTTAGCAATTAGTGTCAAATGCATATATCAAAAGTGAACATTGGACGTTCTTTGCAAAACAAAACAGATAAAGGAAAAACAATTGGTAATTTGTCTGGTAAAGTGAATTTGTATTGATTTTTGAATTTGCCTGTAAATAGGCGTTTATGTACAAGAGGCTGACGTCCTAGTAAGAGAACGCCGCTGAATAGAATAGAGTTTATACAAGTTGTGAAAAGGAAAACAAAACAACTATGTGAAAAAAATAATCCCACTGGGTTTCAACTCTGCTATCGCCTTTATATCTTCAAGCGTCTCATCACTTTGCTGCTCAGTTGAAGATGAAGTTGATTGATCGTTGCCGTCTGAACCTGGTAGTTGATACCGGATTCTGGATGCAAGGTGATCCAATGAGACATAGTATTACGCTTTAATCCCTAACTTTTGCCTGGACCGCCCTTTCGGGTTTTCGGTCCACCGGGATACCCATTTTTGCCCAAGCCGCCTTTTCAGGTTTTCGACTTGCCGGGTGTACAGATTTTTTTCATTTCATCCCTTATTTTTGCCCGAACCCTTTTGGTTCGCCGGGAAGCCCTTATTTTTGCCTAGGTGTGTCAACCCAGCGGGTCTTTTATTCATGCGTAGTATCTTTTTACTATGTCTGCATTGGCAGGGTGAGGAAGGTCGTCACCATCCATGGTGGTTAGAATCATGGCTCCTCCTGAGAAGACATGTTTAACCACAAATGGCCCTTCGTACGTAGGGGTCCATTTTCCCCTGGGATCACTTTGAGGAAGAATGATGCGCTTGATTACCAGGTCTCCGACTTGATACTCTTGCGGTCTGATTTTCTTGTTAAATGCCCTGATCATCCGTTTTTGGTACGTTTGACCATGACAAATAGCAGTGAGTCTCTTTTCATCGATTAGGTTTAATTGATCAAGTCGAGTCTGGATCCAGTCATCTTCGCTCAAACCTGCATCCTTCATTATCCGGAGAGAGGGTATCTGAACTTCAATAGGCAAGACTGCCTCCATGCCATAGACCAAGGAAAAGGGAGTTGCCCTTGTTGACGTCCGTGCTGAGGTACGGTACCCATGAAGAGCAAACGGTAACATCTCGTGCCAATCTTTGTACGTCACTGTCATCTTCTGCACAATCTTCTTGATATTCTTATTAGCTGCTTCTACAGCCCCATTCATCTTCGGCCGGTAGGGAGAAGAGTTGTGGTGCTGTATCTTGAATTGCTCGCAGAGCTCAGTGATCATCTTGTTGTTGAGATTGGTACCATTGTCCGTAATGATCCTTTCTGGGACGCCGTATCGACAGATCAGGTTATGCCGAATGAACCGTGCCACGACGTTCTTGGTTACTGTAGCGTAGGAAGCTGCCTCAACCCACTTCGTGAAGTAATTAATCGCTACCAGGATGAAGCGATTCTCGTTGGATGCTGTAGGTCTAATTTCACCGATCATATCAATGCCCCACATTGCAAAAGGCCAAGGTGCTGTCAAGACGTTCAGAGGAACTGGAGGAACATGCACCTTATCAGCATAGATCTGGCATTTATGACACGTCTGAGAATGTTGGTAACAGTCAGCTTCCATTGTGGACCAAAAATATCCTGCCCGAAGGATTTTCTTTGCCATAGTATGTCCACTGGAATGCGTCCCGAAGGTACCTTCATGTAGCTCTGCCATGATCTTTTCTGCTTCAGTTTTATCCACACAACGCAGTAAGGTTGAGTCATGGTTTCGCTTGTATAGAATGCCATTGCTGGGGAGGAACTTTGCAGCGAATCTTCTCAGGAACTTCTTGTCGTTAACAGATGCACCCTCGGGGTATTCTTGAGCTTCCAAGTACCTCTTCACTTCATGATACCAAGGTTTTTCAGTTACCTCTTCAGCCTCAAGATCACAGCAATGTGCAGGTTCATCCAACTTCCAGATAATGATCCAGGAGAATCTACCTACTCTAAGGAATTAGGCTGTGTAAGAGTCCTTTAGATAGTGATATCCCACCATTGAGAGGTAGGTAGCACCGTCATTGGAGGTATTCGGGCCAATTCGATTAAGGGACAGTATGGTCACCGAAGCAATAGTAGGACACCTTAGAAGTAAACCTAATGTCCTAGATCCTTTTTTATCCGAGGCAACCGTTTCGAGGCAACTGGATCTTTTGGACAGAAGGGCGACCTCTAAAACACCCTATACTTGACGACCACGTTCGAGGCAACCAGTGAGGCGTACCCTAAGAGTGGCATGTGCTTGTGTATTGTTTTTCAGTTAAATTGTCTTTGCATGTTATTTGTGAGCTACAGATTGGTTTTATTTTCCATACATTCTTGCAGGCATATTAACAGTTAAATGATTCGTAGGAAATAAATTGCAGAAATGTAAATCTAACTATTACAAGGCGCAGGTCTATACATCGCCAAAAAACAAAAACCCATTTTGAAAATAAAGTGCGAGAATTTAAATAAAGCGGTAAAATTCCTAATTAACTATTACATACTCTGTACAGATACATAAATATAACCAAAAGGAATTAAAGCGCGAAATAGATTAAATCGGGAATGTCTTGAGGGTTTTGACCCTTTTTTAGAATTAAATTAAACATTAAACCTAATTAACTAATTAATTATTTAATTAAAGAAAAAAATGTTTTTGTGTTTTTTATATTTTTAATGAAAATAAAATAAAAGAAATTAAAAGTTGAAAAGAAAAACCTAAATCTAAGCTTGATTTTATTTATTATGAAAGAAAGATTAAAATTATTCTAATTAAACTAAGTTAATGGTATTTAGAATTTATTTACAAAAATAATGTTTAATGGTGAAATTAACAATAATAATAATAATTACATTTTTTTTTTGTTTTTTCTGAATTTATTATAAAAATATTAGTTTGTTAATTAATTAAATAAATAATAGAAATAAATAAAGCAATTAAAAGAAAGAAAAATAAATAATAAAAAAATGCAAACCCAAAGGGGGGGGGGGGGGGGCAGATTTGAGGGTTTGTTTACCATTGTTGTGGCCTATTTGCATCCAGCCACGTTGACTCTGGGAATTGAGTGGGGCGCTGGTTGACCAGGAATATGGTGTGCTTTCATCCTGACCCTTGGATTGCCACCTGAAGACACATGGCGTGTGGAGGTTGGAAGTCCATGGTGGACGTATCCTGGATGGCTGCACTTGAATAAGCATGAGAAAATGATAACAAGAATTGTGGGGGGACCTGGGATTCGAACCCAGGTCCTGTAACCTTTTCCAATAGCATGGCCACCAACTGAGTTGCGCGTGTTAGTTATTATTAAAACAAAACATAATTATTATATTGGTAAACAAACATATGCCTGAAAATAAATAAAAAAACGCGCGATATTTGAAGATGGCCAACGACATGACGACACCTCATCGTCTTCTTCAACACTTTGCTGGTTATTTACCTGTGGATTTTTATCCGCGGGTAGTTTCGTAGGCCATACTTAGAATCGTCCCTAGGCCTCAAAAATCCATGCTAAGACCATGGTTGGTCTCGTCCAAGTCTCCTGATCACATCCATGCTCTTGGCTGGCCTTGATTTTCCCTGAAACATAAATGCCTAAAACGCAAGAACGTGAACCCTAGAATCGGGCATCACGATTCAGGGCCTAACAATAAAATTGGCTAATGCAGTCATGTTGGAAATCAATCAAGGAGTATGAATATGCTAACTTTTTTGAGAAAAAACGCAAGAATAGAGAAATCCAATTTCTTGTTCAGAGGCGAGTTTGTGATGACTTACAGTGCTTGATATGGAGTCTTAGGGTGTGGTAAAGGTCTCTTTAGCTTCAGGGTATGGCAGTGAGGAAGACTACGTGCTTCTTTTAGTCTGAAAATGCCTGCAATGCTGCTTTAGATCTCACACTTTTTTGACAAATTTCAGTTTTTGTTCTGGCCGTTCCAATGAGCTCTAGGTCATGGATGCTATATGGCTTGCTTGCATATGTATGTATCAATGAGAATTAAGTCACATTAGGAGCCTTAAACTTGTGCCATTATGTTTTGGATTTTGTTTGACCACCATTGAAGAACATTCCTTTCTTGGTCCAACAACCATGATTTTGTGTACAAAAATAGCTTGCATGAATTTGGCAGCTAGCAAATGCTTCATGAAGGCTATTCAAACCACAAGATACCATTTAATTAATTTTTTTAGATTTATTTGAATTATTATGGATTTAAAATGAATTAAATCCATAAAAATTAAATAAAAATGAAAAAATAAATATTTGGTCTTGAGATTACTCATGGGACACGTGGGTGGCATGACAAGGCTGAATCAAGTGGAAGAAAGTGGGCCCTTTTGTCAAAAATTGAAGTTTTAAGGATAGTTGACTTTTGCCATTTCATGAAAATTTCCCAACTTCTCCAATACATATCTTGCTCAATTTTGATCATATGAATATGTTCTTGGACATTTTGGAAAGGTCTTGAAGTCCTCTAACCAATGCCTTTGGTCCCATGTCATTTGAATGTACCAATCTCAAGTTATGGTCTTTGACTTAAAATGCCTTTTTGTTGACTTTTGAAAATGACCTATAATGTTGAAATTGATAACTTTTTGTGAGAGCATTTCTTGGACTTGGAATGTGAAGATGAGTTGTAGGAAATGTCATCCCCTTAAAAATGAACATTGGATGAGATTTTTATGATGAACCTTGAAAAAGTTATGCCTTGGTCAAGTTACAGTTGACTTTTCAACTGTCCAAAAATAGAAACTTTTGCATCTTGATGATTTTTGAGCCATTCTTGTGGAATCATGATCAAGACTTGATCAAATGATGATTGGGGCTTCAAAATAAGATGTTGACCAAAATTTTTGACTTTTGACTGCCAAATGACCATTTTGCCCCTGTAGTTGATTGTGGAGCAATTAGGGCTTTTGACTGTGCAACTTGACCTTGTGAGCCTTGAAACTTGGCATGTAGATGCTTAACAATGTTTATAGGCATGTGGGACTTGATTGAGCCCTTGAAAACCTCAACTTTTTTGCAAGAACCAAAACCCTAATTTGACTGGCTTAGGAGGGTGTTTGAACTGTGCAACCCTTGAGTAGACTTGAGCAAATTGAGATGATGCTTGTCAAAACTTTGAAGAATATGGGAGGGTAAATTTTGGGGTACAACACACGCACATTCTCACTTTGTCGTCCTTTTTAGGCACGGGAACAATGTTGCCCACCCATTGAGGATAAGAAGTGACAGCCAGAAATCCAGCATTGAACTGTTTCATAACTTCTGCTTTGATCTTCTCTGACATGTCAGGTCTCATGCGGCGGACTTTTTGTTTCACTGGTCGACAGTCTTCTCTTGTGGGTAGACGGTGTACAACAATGTCTGTATCGAGTCCCGGCATGTCTTTGTATGACCAGGCAAAGATCTCAACATAATCATGTAATAGCTGAATTAGGCGCTCTTTGACACTCGGCTCTAGATTGGCACCCACTTTGATTTCCTTTTTATCTTCCTTGGTACCCAAATTGATTGTATCCAACAGCTCCTCATGAGGCTGAATAGCTCTTTCCTCTTGTTGTAATAGTCTGGCCAACTCCCTCGGCACCTCACAATCTTCCTCACCTTCGTATTCGGCTTGGTAGATCAGATCTTCAGAGTCACTGAAGGCTATAGCAGTATCGTTACCCATGGGATCCGGAATGAAAGGGTACCTACATTTGTGAGTGTGGGTGTGTGTAAGGGTATAGCCATCTTGAAACAATAAAATGTAAAAGAAAGACAATGAGCACAAAATGGTTTATATGTGAAAAAGCGTCCATGATTCATTGAATGTCATATGAAGATGAAATAAAAACCCTTAAAAATTGACCATTGTGCCTCGGGTAAGACACAAGGTTTTTTAAAGTGCGAATTTTTCATGAATATTACAAATCCAACAGAAATGTAAAAGATAAATTACTGAGAGATGAAAGTTATCGGAACAAAGTCTCTGGCTTCCCAGTTGCGAAGTCCTCCGCTGACAGTAGGAAATATCCAATCTTCCAAGCTGCCATCCTCTTCATTGTATTCTACTGCATTGACGCCTTGGTTGGTAATCTTCACAGGTGGCCCCCCAGCACGGGCACGGCGCACAGCCTTCTTACCAGTTAAATTAAACCCCAAGCCAAACTTGTCTGATTTGTACGGAATGTCTGGAAGCTGCCCCTAGATGGTGCATCCCCCTTCTTCCACTACTGCCTTTGCATCCTTTAGAGATGACATCCGAGGTGGAGGTCTTGTGATCTTAGGAATCGAGGATACCGCCTTGGTTGCCGCCACTTCTGGAGAGACTTCTTCAAAATGTTGGAAAGGGGTTTCAATGAACTCGCCATCTAACTCCACATATTGGAAAGAATTCAGATGACTAATCATATACTCCTCCTCCCCATGGACAGTTATGATCTTCCCTTGGACGGGGTACTTCAGCATCTGATGCAAGGTGGAGGTGACAACACCAACATTGTGGATCCAGGGGCGTCCCAACAGACAGGAATAAGAAGGACGGATGTCCATCACATAGAAGGTTGAGTTGAAAACCTGAGTTCCCACCTTTATTTGGATGTCTACCTCCCCGTGGACCATCCTCTTCGAACCATCAAAAGCTCTCACCACTATGTTACTGGGTTTTAAAGTCAGCCCCTCGCAATCCAATCTGTCAAGGGCTTTTTTTTGGTAAGACGTTCAAAGATGATCTCGTATCAACCAAGACATGGGCTAGGATTGTTCCTCTACACTCCACTGAGACATGTAATGCCTCATTGTGTTTTCTCCCTCTGGGTGTCAAGTCAGCATCAAAGAAACCCAGGCCATTATCAGCCGTCAAACTGGCCACACAGTCCTGGAACTGGTCAGCAGACGTCTCTTGTGGCACATGAGCTGTCTTCCGAAATTTTACCAGAGCCTTGGCATATGCTTCAGAGCACAGCAGCAGAGCTAGCATAGATATCTTGGAAGGGGTTTGCCCCAACTGTTCAACCACATCATAATCACTCTTTTTTATTATCCTTAGGATTTCTTCCATCTCCTTCTTGGATGTTTCAGGAATAGCTAGTGATTGAGCCTTCGTCCTGACAGGCTCTTCTTGAATGTTCTTTCCTTTATTCTCAGCAGTGGAAGTATGGATAGGGATTGTATTGTCTTTGTCGGTGGGTACGCTTGTAGGTATAATCACTGGTGCAGAGGTAATCTTCGGAACGACAACGGGTCCAAAGACTGTCGTTGGAGGGGAAATCTCTGGAGAGAAGATCCTACCACTACGGGTAATCTTGCTAGTTCCGACAATATTGCTAACATCGGAATTATCCTCTTCGGAGCTCTCTTCTTCGGCAGTCAGTTCATCCTGTTTAATACCATGGTAGTATATTTCTCCACCATAATTCCATGGTACTATTTTATCTAATTTGTATGGGGCCGACCCGAGCATTGTAATCTTAAGTGGAGTAGTCTATGGAGCAGGTGTAATCCTAACGGGTCTTTTAGGGGCCCTGGAAGGATTGGCGTAGATGGTTATGATTGAAACTTCTTTAACTGGAACGGGTGAAATAGGAGCATTCTCAAACAGAATTTCTCGGTTATCAATCAGTCGTTGGATACCTTTTTTCAACAGAGGGTAGTCAAATTGTGAGGATAGGAAAACATGGCAGTCTTTGTCGCAACCTGGGAATATGCCAGCTTTCAACAAATTCAACTTAACAATCGGGAGCGGAGTCAACAATTCATCCACGGTAGCAACAAACAAGTCTTCTTCAATAGTGTTGGCATTGTGACCATGCCTAGGCATTGGGGCGGAAATAACATTCGGTTTCTCAGGCGCTTCAAACTCAACTTCCTTCGCGTCTATCAGATCTTGGATCTTGTTCTTCATAGCCCAACAGTTGTTGGTGTCGTGCCCTGGACTTTCAGAATGGTACGCGCATCTGGCGTTGGGATGGTAATATGGAGACGCTGTATTGGGATTCTTCGGGGCCTCTTTTAGAGTGTCCAGATTCAACTTCAAAAGATGTGGTAGAACTTGGGCTGGAGTCATGTTAATCTTGGTGAATTTCCGAACTGGCCTTTCCACCCTTTGCTGGTTAGTTCTTGGCTGGTCTGATGCAGGCTTTGGAATCATAACAGCCCCCACCGTTGGTCGGTGCTCAGCTCTTCCCTGATTCCTCTATGAATAGAGAGCTGATACTTCCTTCCTACCAGTGAAGGGTTTCTTCACAGCTATTGAGGCAGACACGCCCTTTTGAATTTTCCCACTTCTTATACCAGCCTCCACTCTTTCGCCGGTTAATATCAATTCAGTAAACCCTGCAGAGGAACTCCCAATCAGATGATTGAAGAAAGGACCTGATAGAGTTCCTATGAACATGTCCACCAACTCCCTTTCGGATAGAGGGGGTTGCACCCTTCCGTCTAGATCCCTCCACTTTTACGCGTAATCTTTAAAGCCCTCATTGGAAACCATAGCCATACTCTGAAGCTGAGTACGGGTAGGCACCAAGTCAGTGTTATACTAATATTGTTTATAGAAAGATGCTACTAGGTCTTCCCAATTATGGACGTCAGCCCTTTCTAATTGGTAGAACCAATCAAGTTGTGTTCCTGATAAACTGTCTTGGAAAAAGTGGACCCACAAGTCTTTGTCGGCAGAATATGGATGAATCTTCCTGACATATGATCTGAGGTGCATTTTAGGGAAAGACACCCCATCATACTTGGCAAATAGTGGCACTTTAAACTTTGACGGGATTACAATTCCTGACACCAGCTCCAACTCTTCAAAATCTAGCCCTGGTACTCTCTGGATTTCCATAGCGCTTAGTCGCTCTTCAAGGTGTTTGTACTTGTCATCAGCCAGAGGGTATTGTTGTTCAGAGTAGTCCTCTTCTTCTTCTTAAGAATCTGATGGTACTGCCGTTTCTTTTCCTTTTCTTTCCCCTTCATCAGATGTTGTTGGAAAATCTAAGGTCCTTCTGGTTTGTCCCTAAAATCTTCTGCCCATGATTACCACACCAGTTGGCTTCTTCTTCTTTTTCTCTTTCTCTTTTTCTAGAAGAGTCTTCAGCTCCTCCTGCCCCTTGGCTAAGGTCATGAGTAATTGTTGAAATTGTGATTTCTGAGCTTGCAGATCTTTGACCGTTTGTTCGAGATCCATCGTACTTAAATAAACAGTAGAGAGATGAGGAAACTTGTTGCAAAGACCTGTTTATGTTTATGATGAATGATATGTGTTGTACCCCAAAATTTGCCCTCCCATATTCTTCAAGAGTTGGCAAAATCAAGCTTCAAAAGCTCTCAAGGGTTGCACAGTCCAATGGCCTCCTAACACAGTCAAAATTAGGGTTTTGGTTCTGGCAAAGAAATTGAGGTTTCCAAGGGTCCAATCAAGTCCCACATGCCTATATACATTGTCAAGCATCCATATGTCAAGTTTCAAGACTCACAGCATCAAAATTGCACAGTCAAAAACCCTAAATGCTTCACAGTCAACTGCAGGGGCAAAATGGTCATTTGACAGTCAAAAGTCAAAAATTTTGGTCAACATCTTATTTTTAAGCCACAATCATCATTTGATCAATTCTTGATCATGATTCCACAAGCATGGCTCAAAAAGTCTCGAGATGCAAAAGTTTCTATTTTTGGACAGTTGAAAAGTCAACTGCAAATTGACCAAGGCATAACTTCCTCATGGTTTATTAGAAAAATCCCATTTAAATCTCATTTTGAAGGGGATGACATTTCCTACAACTCATCTTCACACTCCAAGTCCAAGAAATGCTCTCACAAAAAGATATCAATTTCAACATTATAGGTCATTTTCAAAAGTCAACAAAAAGGCACTTTAAGTCAAAGACCATAACCTGAGATTGGTAAATCAAAATGACATGGGACCAAAGGCATTGGTTAGAGGACTTCAAGACCTTTCCAAAATGTCAAAGAACATGATCATAGCTTCAAAATTGAGCAAGATATGCATTGGAGAAGTTGGGAAATTTTTGGGAATTTTGAAAAGTCAACTTTGTCTAAAACACTTCAAAATTGCTAATGGGCCTCAAATTCTTCCTTGAACCATTACCCAAAGCCTATACACGACCCATTGAGCTCAAAGAGATTTATTTTCTTATTTTTAATTAATTAATTGAATTTTTATTCTTATTAATTCATTTAATTAGATTTAATTATGAGAAAATATCAAATAATGCTTTTTCAAATCTTTTTGTGCAGCAAATCAAACTAGGGCAAGGTGGCAAGTCATTTCACATTCAAAAAGGGAAGATTTTCCATGATTGGCAAGGGTTTCAATGGCAAAAGATTGAAATTGATATAATTGAAAATCAAATCTTCAAAACATTAATTCAATGGACTTTTGGGCTTTGTTTTGACCTAGAAATATTCATATACTTATGCAAGACCTAACCTAATGCAAGCATACACGAAAAAGCTGCTGAAAGCACATATTCACTTTGCAAATTTTTCATAAAAACTCAAAAATTGCTTTCTGATTTACAGTCCAATTCAGGGAAGATTGTGGATTCCAAACCCTTGCTGAGACTTCTTTGAACGTGCTGCAACCATTTTCTAGTCCCCATACTCAAAGAAACGGTAAAATATGGTTATGGTTTGAACGAATATGTTGATAATCGAAACATGATTTCCATGCATTATTCATATATTTTGATTGTTGATTTACACTAATAATGATCTTCTGAAGCGATTGGTACCGTTTAATTGGACTAACACTGCTTGTATCAAAATCTGCCATTGATGAAACCTAGGGTTTCAGAACTTCAAAATTAGGGCTTCTCATATAGGGTAAAATTAGACCACCAAACCTGTATGGACACATTCGTGGCAACAAGACGAATCCAATGATGCTCTCGCGCCCTTTTTATATTTATTCCTCTTCTAATCGCTATTTTTACAGGTTTCAGTTTGTGGGGGTTTAAAACCCCCGCTACTTGCTTTATGTTTGCAGGGAAAACGAAGACGAAGGAAGGCGTGTCATCTTATGGTTGGACAATTCAAATATCCAGCGCGCTTTTTGTTTTATACCACTAATGTTGTTTCTTTTTATATAATCATTGTTTCCCACTAACATTACAAACGCGTTGCTTGGTTCATATGGTGGATGACACGCCTTATAACCACTAGGACCTGGGTTCAATTCCCAGGTCCCTCACATATTGCATAATTTTTGTTTCAATGTATTCCAATGCAGCGTAGTCTCAACGTCCCACCATACACGCTCATGCCTGTGCTTGCCAAGTGGCTTCAGGGTTCAATCCAAGGGCCACTGAATGAATTCCATGGTAGGGCTCAGTCAATGGACATGCACACAAGCGTGGAAAGTCAACAAGGCTTAGTTCTGATGGGCCTGAATTGCTGCAAACACCTCCATTCTGGGCCTGACACCCCCCTGGTTTGCATTTTTTTAATTTTCTTTTCTTTTCAATTCTAATTCTTTTTAAATTATTTTAATTGTTTTAATTGTTTTCTTTAATTCCATAAAATAATTCTTCATGATATAAAAAATCAGAAACCAAAAAAATGTTT
Source organism: Vicia faba (assembly GCA_948472305.1). Classification (NCBI taxonomy): domain Eukaryota; kingdom Viridiplantae; phylum Streptophyta; class Magnoliopsida; order Fabales; family Fabaceae; genus Vicia; species Vicia faba. The sequence continues at coordinate 523,524,161 of OX451740.1, read as the reverse complement.
AATATTTAATTCTTATTAATTTCACTATTAAAATATTTTTGTAAATAAACTTTAACAATTAAGTTAGTTAAATTAGGTTTTAAACTTTAATCTTTTTCTTAATAAATAAAAAATATCTAGAATTAGGTTTTGTGACATTTTTCATCCTTTTCTTAATTAATTATTTTTCTCATTATTTATTATTATAATTACTATTTATTTTTGAATAAACATGCATATTAATTAATTAGTAAATTAGAGTAACTTTAATATTTCTTTAATAATTAAAATATTTAGAACTAGGGTTTCATCTTAATTTTAATTTTCTTTATCTTCATAAATACCAAAAACAATAAAAACATTTTCTTTTTTTAATTAAATAATTAGTTAGCTTTTAATTCAATTTAATTTCAAAAGGGTCAAAACCCTCGGACATTCAATTTTAATTTCTTTTCGCGCTTTATTTTCTTTTCGAATATTATGTAACTGCTCAAGGATTGTAATAGTAATTAGGTCTTTTTTACTTTCCGCATTCTTTATCAAAAACGGGTCTTTGTACTTTGGCGATGTATAGACCCGCGCCTTGTAATAGCGTAGCTTTATATTTCCGTCTTTTACTTTCCGCACTTTTAAATTCTAATTGCATGAAAGAATGTATGGTTAATTAAAAAACAAGCGTAGCTCACAATGCCATGATCAAAGATAACTGTTAAACTGAAAATAACACACAAATTCACACACCACTTCTAGGGTACACCTCACCTGTTGCCTTCGAAACGTGGTCGTCAAGTATAGGACGTCTTAGTGAGTCCTTATGTCCATGATCCGGTTGCCTCGAAACAGTTGCCTCGGAACAGTTGCCTCGGAATAGTTGCCTTGAAACGGTTGCCTCGGAATAAAAAAGGATCAAGGACATAAGGGTAGCTTCTAAGGTGTCCTGTTGTTGCTTCGGTGACCACACTGTCCCTAAACTCAAATTGACCCGAACACCTCCAACGGTGGTGCTACCTACCTCTCAATGGTGGGATGGCACTACCTTAAGGACATTTACACAACCTAATTCCTTAGGGTAGGTAGATGACTCATAGATACTTGCTCTTTTCAAAAACAGACAAAAATCTTTTCACACTGACACTCTCTAAAGGCTTTCAAAACAAATTTTTCAAACACTCTTGAGGACAGATACAAGAGTTATTCAGAAATCTTTCAATGAAACTTTTGCAAAACCCACTCACATTTTGAAAAGCAAACATTTTGAAAACATAAGAGCAAGTATCTAAGAGCCCATGGATAACCATGGATAGAAAAGGTGCTAACACCTTCCCTTTCTATAAATCTACCTCCCGAACCGAGAAACTATCTCATAAAGAATTTTGCTGTGCTTTTGTCCTGTCCATGTTGGAGAAAATAAAAGACGGTGGCGACTCTTGCTTCCGTGACATTTCGCGAAACCAGCGTTAAACAGTCAGTTCTAAATCCACCGATCACAGAACTGGCGACTCTGCTGGGGATAATTTAAAAGTGAGGTGTACCTTGGGATAGCTCATATTTGTGTTTTCAATTGCTGTGTTTTGTTTGCTTTATTGTTATGGGCATTTTCTTGGAGTTTCATAGATCCTAACCCGGATCTGGGGATACCTTGTTAGGTAGCATAAGCTGTGAGGGACCTTTCCGGCGTAGACCGACATGGGTGAAGCAGTGGCTACGTTGGTGTGACACCTTGGTCTGTACCGATATCCCTTGTGTTGTAACAAGGAGAATATGGGTCTTCTGAGGAGTCATTAAGCACCAACTGACCTTAGCACCTTAAATTGACCCGACTTGGCCATAGAGCAGTAGCAGTATGCTACACTCATTGAGGCTAAACTCTCGCGATGGTTCTGGCCGCAAGAAAAGATTGCGAAGCTGGAGTTATGACCGATTGAGGGTAGTCAGTGATATTGAGATCCTCTAGAACCCGATTACTATTTTATAGGACAGGTCTTAACCAACGAAACTGAAAGAGGGTAGTACCTAAACTTCATGCTGGCTTAAACTCTAAGGGCTCTTTGTGTGACTTGTGTACCTTCAAACTTGACTACTTGCATACTTGTTATCTGACACATGAGTTTCTTGCAGGGTTTGTTTACAGTCCTTAATCTGGGCTCATAACATGGTTTATTTACATCATTCCATGCATAGCATGCCATCATACCATTGCATACATCCTGCATAAGGACTAATCCATTTCAAGGATCTCAAGGGTTTGTGGTGCAGTTCATGATAAACCAAATGTCTAGCAAGGGGAAAAGGGGATTTATTTTCCTCTAGCCAATGTTGTTTGGAGACCAAGACACGATGACTTGAGTCAGGGGCTCTGACCCACTCGATATGGTGAGCCTTGACCCTTGAAGAAGGACTCTCAACAACATGCAGTTCCTTCAATCAAGCTATTGGACTCCAATTCTAACAATTTTCTTGTTTACCCCGCGAGATCCTTGAAAAAACATTGCATGCATACATACATATCATTGCATTACAGGTATCCCTTTTACAGGTTGCTTACCTTCTTCGCTGTTTATTTCAGCCGATCGTCATGAATCCTGAATCATCTACTGAGCAATCCATCAAGGCTCTCCAGGCTCAGAACGCCCAGTTCCAAGAGTTGATCATGAGTTTGGCCCAGGGGCAACAAGATCTGAAGACCCTGCTTTTGAAAAAGAAGAAGAAGAGGACGGTGTTGTTCAACCCTAGACGCAAATCTGGGAATGGATCACAAAATGAAGTTGAGCAGACTACCCCATCTGTTGGGAAAGACAGTCCCCATGAGAGAGAGGTGCTTAGTCCAGTAGTCTCCGACAACGAGACCGATTACAATGATGAACAGTACCCTCCAGCTGAGGACAGGTACAAACAGCTAGAAGACAGGCTAAGTGCTATGGAAATACAAAAAGTGCCCGGCTTGGACTTCGAAGATCTAGGTCTGTCTTCTGGGGTAGTGATCCCACACAAATTCAAGGCACCTGCTTTTGCAAAATATGATGGGGCTTCCTGTCCTAAGTTGCATCTTAGGTCATACATAAGGAGGATCCAGCCCTACACGGCTGACAAGAATTTGTGGATTCACTTCTTTCAGGATAGTCTGTCAGGAACTCAACTCGACTGGTTCTATCAACTGAATGGAGCCAACATCCGCAGCTGGGAGGACTTGGCCACTGCATTCTACAAGCAGTACCAGTACAATGCCGACCTTGCTCCCACGCGCACTCAGCTTCAGGGAATTTCTATGGGTGCAGGCGAAGGTTTTAAAGAATATGCTCAAAAGTGGAGGGACCTGGCTGGCAGGGTGCAGCCACCATTAACCGACCGTGAATTAGTGGACATGTTCTTAGGGACCCTATCTGGGCCGTTCTTCAATCATCTCATTGGTAATTCATCAGCAGGGTTTACAGACCTCATTCTGACTGGGGAAAGAATTGAAGCTGGTATCAAGGCTGGGAAGATTCAAGAGGCCACACCTTCTGACACTCAGAAAAAGCCTTACATGGGGAAGAAAGAGTCTAATGCTGCATACAGTCAAAAGAGTCATCGTGACCAACACGCAGGGGCAGTCATGATCTCTGGTTCTGCACCACGCCGACAACCACAAAAGGGAAATCAGCGAAGGCCGGACGAGCCTAGAAGACAGTTCACCAACATCAATATGCCGTTGTCACAAGCACTGCAACACATGTTGAAGATGAATCTGATTGCGGTGATCAACCCTCCTGCAAATCCCAAGACCTCCTCTCCAAACTACAACCCAGAAGCGAGGTGTGTTTATCATTCTGATAGCCCGGGGCACGATACTGAGGATTGTTGGGCGCTGAAATACAAGATCCAGAATATGATCGACGCTAAGGAGATCGAATTCGAGCCGGCTGAGACTCCCAATATGATCACTGCTCCCTTGCCAAAACATGGCTAGGATTGGAAAAAACTTTTGTTCATTCGAATGTTCAAATTGTAATTTTCTTTGATTGTTCAAACATTTTATTTCATGTCAAACGTTGTTATTTCATTAATGCATTACACATGTCTGTTTTGAAGTAATTATTTCGTATTCACTATATGCAAACTATTTTCATATTTTCTATGATGATCAACTCTTGATTTAAAATTCTAAGCCTCTTGAGGGAGGATGACGAAAAAGATACCCCGATATTTACAGTATGCTTTTGAACAAACCCCACTAATGAGGTACAGGAATTGTTTCAATTCCTAAACACTGGAGTTATAAGGATGATAATCCCTCGTCAACCCCTTTGAGCCTAAGAAGTAGGAGTTTTTCTTTTCGAAAATTAAAACCCTTAATTATAACCTGGGGCAGGGTAGTTCTCTCAGTTGATCCAAGTGCACAACGAATGGCACCAAAAGAGTCCTCCAAAACAAAATACAGTGATGGTTCCGGATAATCGTAAAGACAGGCAGTCATTATCAAAAACTAAAGCCCAATAAGTCAAAACCTACGAAGGAGACTTACAAAAAACTGGGGCATCCCGCTGACTGTAATCACAAAAGAAACAGTTCAGGCAAAAAAAAACAGGGATAATGAAATCAAAAAGAAAGAGGTCCAACAAATCCTCAACAAAAGGAAAAGACTGCCTATTCAAAATAAATGGTCAACATCCGAACCATCACCAGAATATCAGGACAAAGACTCAAAGAAGGTCTAATGCATGATCAGCTGAGTTTAGGTTTGAAGAATATCACGAAGAACGGGTGGGTACAAATAAATTTGAGCCTTTATCCTTTGTTTCTTAAACCGTGAACCAGGCCACGCTACAACCCTTGAAAGTCCTAGCTGAAGCATGGGTAAGTTCGAAAGCATACTGTTACGAAAGGTATCCTGACTCCTTAAGGCTTGCGGTAAAATAACGAGTTGACATCTCAGTTTACAAAATTCACTTGTTTTTATGAAAAAATGCATTTTCAAAAACTTCAAAACAGACATAGGTTTTGCATTTTTAATATAACATTGTTTGCATATGACTTTTTGTTCGAACAACATAGAAATTCGCACGAAGAATATCTAATGAACAAAAGCTCTTCCAATCAAGGGGCATGGCATGATCATTGTCCATCATCTGGGGCAGTTAAGTCAAGATTCGGAGAATCTCTCAAAAGATCAACCAGCTTGGGGCAAATCTCCATCTGGATCACTTGGGGCATTAGACGATCAAACGAAGATCTTCTGGTGGTATGACAACGCAACATTACTGACAGTGACAACTCCCTGTACTCTGAGAGCATGGACATAGTCGAAAAAATACTACGCGTAATCAAGGACCCGCTAGGTTGACGCACCTAGGCAAAAATAAGGGCTTCCCGGCGAACCAAAAGGGTTCGGGCAAAAATAAGGGATGAAAATGAAAAAAATTTGTACACCCGGCAAGTCGAAAACCTGAAAAGGCGGCTTGGGCAAAAAGCGGTATCCCGGTGGACTGAAAACCCTAAAGGGAGGTCCAGGCAAAAGTTAGGGATCACAGCGTACGACTACGTCCCGTCATCTCGTCACTTACCTACCAGAAGAAGATTTGTCAACCGGCAGTCATCAAGCGCCTCCACAGGTATCTTCTCCCACATCAGAAACAAGGGGCAATAATGAGTTGTCTAAGCAATCTAATGGCTCGGTCCACCAAGGTACCAAGATAAATTCGGCCGAAGAACGTAACCAAGATACCTTAATTCCCCAGAGAGTGAGCCAAGGTTCAGCCATACTCCCCCCGAGCGGAGAAGGCACAATACCTCCAGCAAGTCAGCAACACTCTCCCCAAGCAGAGTTAGCCCACTATCAGCCCTAAGGAAGTTGGATATCCCCAGAAGATCTCAATATTCTCCAACGGAGCATACAGACATTCCTAACAAGCATCCTCGGCAGTCTTATTCTAAGATTGTTCCCCGGCGGAATACCGGACATCCAGTGGAGCCATTCCCCAGTACAGTCCAAAAGCCTCCCCAGGAAAGTTGAATCCATCTCCCCAGTAGGAAGCTTATCCCCAGTAGATTCTGGAAGCCTATCACCTGCAGAGTGCGAACGCTCCCCGGCTTTATTCAAAGGTTATTTCCCCACCAGGATATAACTGGGTTATCCTCAGCCAATTGCCACGGAAAGATCGTCCCCGGCGAAATCTTCCTATCCCCAGCGGAATTCATCAAATCTTCCAACACAACAATGATATCCCCAGCGGAGTTATCATCAACATCTCAGCAAAGTACCTCTCTTTCCCCACAGAGTTCACTCCCCACAGAGTAATCTATTCGCCAAGTTTATTCCCCAACGGATTCATCTTCTCCTACCGGTTTATTCTTGCAACCATCATCCCCAGCGGAAACAAAAAAGTTCTACTCTTCACACATCAGCCCAGGATTTAACAAGCTCCCGGCATTCGTCAAGGATTTATTTTCCCATACGAGAATACATTCATAAACATCACATCTTCATACATCATGACATGCATACGCATCATACAACACAAATCTCATTTATTTTTGAGAACATCTTAAAACCATGCAGTTCATGCATCATGACATTGCATATGACTAATAATTTGCCTTTTCAGAAAATAGGTCAATCAAAAGATGATTACCATCTACCTTTACAGTTCCAGATCAACACAGGTAACAAGCCAGGAAAATTCTGTGGACGACTGATCATGGGTTAATATCTGAAACCAAACAGGACAATTATCTACTTGATCATCCTCAGGCAACCCTACACCGGTTCCTTTTCTTTCAGAAGAAGTCTTACACGGGCTCATCAACAGGCAACCCTACACCGGTTCCTTCTCAACCTCAGATATAGTTTTACACGAACTCATCATCAGGCAACCCTACACCGGTTCCTTCTCAATTTTCAGACGAAGTCTTACACGGACCTATCACAAAGTAACCCTACACCGGTTCCTTTTCTTCCAGAAGAAGTCTTACACGGACTTATCTCAAGATAACCTTACCCCGGTTCATCCAGAAGTTTTACACGAACTTATCCTGCAGTAACCTTACCCCGGTTCATCCAGAAGTTTTACACGAACTTATCCTGCAGTGAACTTACCCCGGTTCCTCCAGAAGTCTTACACGGACTCATCCCAAAGTAACCTTACCCCGATTCCTCCAGAAGTCTTACACAGACTCATCCCAAAGTAACCTTACCCCGGTTCCTCCAGAAGTTTTACACGAACTTATCCCGAAGAAACCCTACACAGGTTCTCTCTCTCCAGACGTAGTTTTACACGGGCTCGTCGTCAAAGAAACCCTACACAGGTTTCCTTCCCCCAAAGATTCAGTTTTACACGGACTCGTCATCAGAAACCCTACCCAGGTTTTACTCCTTCCAGGATGCAGTTTTACACGGGCTCATCATCAGGAAACCCTACACCGGTTCCCTTCTCAAACTCCAGACGTAGTTTTACACGGACTCGTCATCAGTAAACCCTACACAGGTTTCCTTCTCAGCTCTAGATGCGGTTTTACACGGACTCATCATCAAAGTAACCCTACACAGGTTCCTTCTCCATTTCAGATGCAGTCTTATACTGACTCATTATCAGTAAACCCTACACAGGTTTCCTTCCTCCAAAGATGCAGTTTTGCACGAGCTCATCATCAGTCGACCCTACACAGGTTCCCTCTTTCAACTTACAAAAATTACAGTTCAACAGACCACCTAGATGGCATCTATAAGCCCATCCACATACCAACAGTCTCCAAATGGCATCCATAAGCCCATTCCCGACAAGACTCCGTCACAGCTCCAGATGGCATCTATAAGCCCATCCTCCTATCCATCTCTCCAAATGGCATCTGTAAGCCCATTCCCGACATCACACTGCTAACATTCTACTATGTGAGTGCAAATTTCTGGGCACTCTAGTGTTCAATCATCTTCCACCTTCAGATTACGAAAGGCACGCCAGCCAATCTACATCCTCAGGTCTAAGAAGATTGAACAGGGGCAACTGTTGTACCCCAAAATTTGCCCTCCCATATTCTTCAAGAGTTGGCAAAATCAAGCTTCAAAAGCTCTCAAGGGTTGCACAGTCCAATGGCCTCCTAACACAGTCAAAATTAGGGTTTTGGTTCTGGCAAAGAAATTGAGGTTTCCAAGGGTCCAATCAAGACCCACGTGCCTATATACATTGTCAAGCATCCATATGTCAAGTTTCAAGACTCACAACATCAAAATTGCACAGTCAAAAACCCTAAATGCTTCACAGTCAACTGCAGGGGCAAACTGGTCATTTGACAGTCAAAAGTCAAAAATTTTGGTCAACATCTTATTTTGAAGCCACAATCATCATTTGATCAATTCTTGATCATGATTCCACAAGCATGGCTCAAAAAGTCTCAAGATGCAAAAGTTTCTATTTTTGGACAGTTGAAAAGTCAACTGCAAATTGACCAAGGCATAACTTCCTCATGGTTTATCATAAAAATCCCATCCAAAGCTCATTTTGAAGGGGATGACATTTACTACAACTCATCTTCACACTCCAAGTCCAAGAAATGCTCTCACAAAAAGATATCAATTTCAACATTATAGGTCATTTTCAAAAGTCAACAAAAAGGCACTTTAAGTCAAAGACCATAACTTGAGATTGGTAAATCAAAATGACATGGGACCAAAGGAATTGGTTAGAGGACTTCAAGTCCTTTCCAAAATATCCAAGAACATGATCATAGCTTCAAAATTGAGCAAGATATGCATTGGAGAAGTTGGGAAATTTCTGGGAATTTTGAAAAGTCAACTTTGCCTAAAACACTTCAAAATTGCTAATGGGCCTCAAATTCTTCCTTGAACCATTACCCAAAGCCTATACACGGCCCATTGAGCTCAAAGAGATTTATTTTCTTATTTTTAATTAATTAATTGAATTTTTATTCTTATTAATTCATTTAATTAGATTTAATTATGAGAAAATATCAAATAATGCTTTTTCAAATCTTTTTGTGCAGCAAATCAAACTAGGGCAAGGTGGCAAGTCGTTTCACATTTAAAAAGGGAAGATTTTCCATGATTGGCAAGGGTTTCAATGGCAAAAGATTGAAATTGATATAATTGAAAATCAAATCTTCAAAACATTAATTCAATGGACTTTTGGGCTTTGTCTTGACCTAGAAATATTCATATACTTATGCAAGACCTAACCTAATGCAAGCATACACGAAAAAGCTGCTGAAAGCACATATTCACTTTGCAAATTTTTCATAAAAACTCAAAAACTGCTTTCTGATTTACAGTCCAATTCAGGGAAGATTGTGGATTCCAAACCCTTGCTGAGACTTCTTTGAACGTGTTGCAACCATTTTCCAGTCCCCATACTCAAAGAAACGGTAAAATATGGTTATGGTTTGAACGAATATGTTGATAATCGAAACATGATTTCCATGCATTATTCATATATTTTGATTGTTGATTTACACTAATAATGATCTTCTGAAGCGATTGGTACCGTTTAATTGGACTAACACTGCTTGTATCAAAATCTGCCATTGATGAAACCTAGGGTTTCAGAACTTCAAAATTAGGTCTTCTCATATAGGGTAAAATTAGACCACCAAACCTGTATGGACACATTCGTGGCAACAAGACGAATCCAATGATGCTCTCGCGCCCTTTTTATATTTATTCCTCTTCTAATCGCTATTTTTACAGGTTTCAGTTTGTGGGGGTTTAAAACCCCCGCTACTTGCTTTATGTTTGCAGGGAAAACAAAGACGAAGGAAGGCATGTCATCTTATGGTTGGACAGTTCAAATATCCAGCGCGCTTTTTGTTTTATACCACTAATGTTGTTTCTTTTTATATAATCATTGTTTCCCACTAACATTACAAACGCGTTGCTTGGTTCAGATGGTGGATGACACGCCTTATAACCACTAGGACTTGGGTTCGATTCCCAGGTCCCTCACATATTGCATAATTTTTGTTTCAATGTATTCCAATGCAGCGTAGTCTCAACGTCCCACCATACACGCTCATGCCTGTGCTTGCCAAGTGGCTTCAGGGTTCAATCCAAGGGCCACTGAATGAATTCCATGGTAGGGCTCAGTCAATGGACATGCACACAAGCGTGGAAAGTCAACAAGGCTTAGTTCTAATGGGCCTGAATTGCTGCAAACACCTCCATTCTGGGCCTGACACCCCCCTGGTTTGCATTTTTTAATTTTATTTTCTTTTCAATTCTAATTCTTTTTAAATTATTTTAATTGTTTTAATTGTTTTCTTTAATTCCATAAAATAATTCTTCATGATATAAAAAATCAGAAACCAAAAAAATGTTTAATATTTAATTCTTATTAATTTCCCTATTAAAATATTTTTGTAAATAAACTTTAACAATTAAGTTAGTTAAATTAGGTTTTAAACTTTAATCTTTTTCTTAATAAATAAAAAATATCTAGAATTAGGTTTTGTGACATTTTTCATCCTTTTCTTAATTAATTATTTTTCTCATTATTTATTATTATAATTACTATTTATTTTTGAATAAACATGCATATTAATTAATTAGTAAATTAGAGTAACTTTAATATTTCTTTAATAATTAAAATATTTAGAACTAGGGTTTCATCTTAATTTTAATGTTCTTTATCTTCATAAATACCAAAAACAATAAAAACATTTTCTTTTTTTAATTAAATAATTAGTTAGCTTTTAATTCAATTTAATTTCAAAAGGGTCAAAACCCTCGGACATTCAATTTTAATTTCTTTTCGCGCTTTATTTTCTTTTCGAATATTATGTAACTGCTCAAGGATTGTAATAGTAATTAGGTCTTTTTTACTTTCCGCATTCTTTATCAAAAACGGGTCTTTGTATTTTGGCGATGTATAGACCCGCGCCTTGTAATAGCGTAGCTTTATATTTCTGTCTTTTACTTTCCGCACTTTTAAATTCTAATTGCATGAAAGAATGTATGGTTAATTAAAAAACAAGCGTAGCTCACAATGCCATGATCAAAGATAACTGTTAAACTGAAAACAACACACAAATTCACACACCACTTCTAGGGTACGCCTCACATGTTGCCTTCGAAACGTGGTCGTCAAGTATAGGACGTCTTAGTGAGTCCTTATGTCCATGATCCGGTTGCCTCGAAACAGTTGCCTCGGAACAGTTGCCTCGGAATAGTTGCCTCGGAATAGTTGCCTTGAAACGGTTGCCTTGGAATAAAAAAGGATGAAGGACATAAGGGTAGCTTCTAAGGTGTCCTGCTGTTGCTTCGGTGACCACACTGTTCCTAAACTCGAATTGAACCGAACACCTCCAACGGTGGTGCTACCTACCTCTCAATGGTGGGATGGCACTACCTTAAGGACATTTACACAACCTAATTCCTTAGGGTAGGTAGATGACTCATAGATACTTGCTCTTTTCAAAAACAGACAAAAATCTTTTCACACCGACACTCTCTAAAGGCTTTCAAAACAAATTTTTCAAACACTCTTGAGGACAGATACAAGAGTTATTCAGAAATCTTTCAATGAAACTTTTGCAAAACCCACTCACATTTTGAAAAGCAAACATTTTGAAAACATAAGAGCAAGTATCTAAGAGCCCATGGATAACCATGGATAGAAAGGGTGCTAACACCTTCCCTTTCTATAAATCTACCTCCCGAACCGAGAAACTATCTCATAAGGAATTTTGCTGTGCTTTTGTCCTGTCCATGTTGGAGAAAATAAAAGATGGTGGCGACTCTTGCTTCCGCGACATTTCGCGAAACCAGCGTTAAACAGTCAGTTCTAAATCCACCGATCATAATATGTATTCATGCAATGTTTTCAAGGATTTAGAAATTCAAATTTGTTTTAAACAAAAAATAAACACATGTTATATTAATAAAATAGAATTTGAGTACATCAATGCCCCTTGGGCAAAATAATACAAAATTCTAAGGTAAAAAGGCATTGCGCATCCTCTTTGGTGCAATGTAGGTATTGAGAGTCTGCTCTTCATGAAGTAGCTGAGTGAGTTCCAAAACCTTCTTCTCGCTTGCGTAGAATTTGGATTCGAAAGTGTCGCGCTCTCATTTGAGTTGTATCCAATCCCTTTGTAGATCTTCGAGTGATGTCGGCATGTCAGGATGCAGGATAGTGTATGGAACTTCTCCCTCCTTAACAGGCTCAATAATCACTGGGAGAATGGAGGGATAAGGCATCATAAGACTTTGAGTGCGGGTTCGTACCCACTTGAGGTAAGGCTCAAGAGGGATGGAATTCTTGTGTCCCAAAGTCTTACTATCCACCTTGTTTAGCATCCTCCAAGCTCGGATGAATCTCTGGCGAAGTCCTTGATCGTCGTTGTCGTAGTCGAAAACCAATCCTTGAATCAACATATCATGTGGGCCATCCCTTCGGTCATAACCAAACTGTCTTAGAGCCAAGCACGGGTTGTAGGTGATGCCTCCCCTAATGCCAAGTAGAGGGACATTAGGGAATTCCCCACAACGGTCAACAATGATAACATTCTCTTTGGATCGAGAACACCAATGAATATCTGAATGTTTAAGTGTCATTAACCTTTGTGACCACCTCAAACCTTTCTCATTCTTCAAGACTGATTGGGGAAGATGAGAAATAAACCATCTTGCCAGGAGAGGAGTGCAACACATAAGAACACCTCTCTTCCTCATTGTACGAGTGTGAAAAAAGTGTAGGATATCCCCAAGCAATGTAGGCACCGGGTTGCGAGACATGAAGATTTTGACAATGCTCACATCTATGAGTTGGTAAGGATTAGGGAACAAGACCATCCCATATATGAGAAGAGCTACAATCTCCTCAAAAGCTTGCAAGTCTAGGGAATTCCAACAGCTTTGGGCCTTCTCAAACAAAAACTTTGCCAAGAAGCCTTTGACACCACTTCTAGTCTCCCAATGAGTTGTGACATCAGATGAGTGCAAGTGCAGGGCTTGAGCAATCTCTTCTGGCTTTGGATCTCTTTCCGTACCGTTGAAGGGTAGTTGATTGAGAATAGGAATCCTCAGAAGTTGAGAGAATTCTTCCAAAGTGGGCACAAGTTGATAGTCAGGAAATGTGAAGCAATGATGCAAAGGGTCAAAGAACTGGAAGAGAACCTTCATCATATCCTCCTCTGTGTTGGAAGTGACCAAGTTGAGTAGACGAACATGCCTTTCGGTGAATGGAGAATTCTCAGGGATCCTTGAAGCCAGCTCCTTGAGTTATGGAGGAATCCTTACAAGGTTGATCTGGATAGTTTTCCTGCGAAGTGAATCCATAACCTACAAAACAAGAACAAAGATGAATCTCCAAAATCCTTGAAATGGTTAGTGAATGCATATGATGTTCATGATGTCCATGATGTTATGCACAAGTATATATGTACAAGCAAATCAAGCAAGTTCTTAGTTTAGGATTGCATGGTGTTTCATAGGTAAGTACCCTCTTGAAGTTTAGTTGGCTCAACCTGTCCTAGAAATAGTAATCGGGTTCTAAGGAGCTCAATACCACTGGATTATTTTCTTTGTTCATTGTTTCAGTTCAAGCCTCTTTACTGGCGACCGAAATATCCCAAGAAAACAACCCTCAATGAGTGTAGTATCGAGTATCTACCAACTTCGGACTGCACCAAAGCCAGTCATCTCACTACATCCTAAAAAGGCCAAGTTGGTCAAGTAAAGGTTCTAGAAGTTTATTAGTGCTTCATGACATCACTCGGCGGACCCGTTTTCTCTTTGATTGACTCAAAGGCTACTGGTACCCACAAATATGTCACACTAACATAGCTATTGCTTAGACCATGTCGGTATACCCCGCATAGTTTCCACAACGTATTTCTATTTACCTATAATGTTTCCCAAATCCGGGTGGAGGATTCAAACCCAAACAAAGAACAATAATGTAAAGCAAACAAGTCAAACAATGTAAGCAAATAAATGTGATCTAAACCCTAAGGTAACCCCACTTTTATAAGATCCCCAGCAGAGTCGCCAGTTCTATGATGCGGTGGGAGAAATGACTTGAGGTTTTGCGTTTGTGTTTGCAAATGTTGCGGTTAGCAAGAGTCGCCACCGAGTTTTCTTTTATCCAAAAGGAAAGGTAAAAAAGCACAGGAAAGACCTTTGAGATGTTTTCTTGAGTTCGGGGGGTAGATTATGAAAAGGGAAGGTGCTAGCACCCTTTTCATCCATGGTTTTCCACGGGATCTTAGTTACTTGTTTAGATCACTTGTTTTGTTTTGTTTGAAATGGTGTTTGGTGTGATTTTGAAAAGTATTTTGAAAAGAGGCCATTCGTTTAGGCAATCTTTGTAAGGATTCTCATTCGTAAGAATGTATACAAAGATGTTTATCTTTTTGAAAATGTTTTCAATGTTTCGTAAGATGTTTTGAAATGTGTGTGTGTTTGTTTTTGAAAATAGCAAGGATTGTTTTGAAAAGGAGCAAGTAACTTAGAAGCTATCTACCTACTCAAATGTCTTTCTTATGCATTTTTATTCCTTTGACATTGTTGACTTACCATTGATTTGGTAATCAACCCTATCTTTGGATGTAAACGGGACGGACATGGGTCATCGTATAACCATGATAGCAATGTTACCAAGTATCTTAGCATTTTTTGAGGGACCAAGATCATTTTGTTTTTAGGCAACTTTTGAATAGCGTCATTGAGGGACTATGATCTTATACTTATTTTATTTTGCCAAGATACTTCGCATGCGTAACATGGCCATTTTATTTTAGGCAACCAAGTGGGAGAAACCCTAAGGATGCTTGTGTGCAAAGTATGTCATTTTCATGCTTTTGTCTTTCATTTAGGTTTTTTCTATTTGTTTTGTTTTTTTGTTCTTGTCATGCAAACCCTAATTACTAAGCATAGTATATAAAGAGATAAATTGCGTAAAATAAACTAAGCTATTACAATAATTATTATGGGAGGGGGGATACAAGTTTTGAATGAGGATTTTGCACAAATATAAACCTAAATATATTATTACAACCAAATCGAATATTGTGCGAATTAAATAAATAAGGCAAATATTTAAAATGCAATGCAATATTTATGTTAAAAAATGTTTTGTTTCTACGTAAGAAATATATTTAATTTAAACCCTAAAAATTATAAGAAAAATATATATAATTCTTTTTTTTGAAAGGGGTAAACCCTAGTTTTTAATTAAAAGAAAATAAATATTCTATATTTATTATTTTGTATATTTCTTTGTATAAGAAAATAATAAATAGTATTATATATAAATATTAAATATTAAATATGTACAAAAATAAGTATTTTATGAGTATAAATAGTATAATAAAAATATTAAGTATTTTTAAATATATTTACAAGTTATTTAAGAAAATAAATTCTATTTATCAAAATAAAATATTTTTCATGTGAGAAAATAATAAAATAAAAGTGTGAAAATAAATAAATCATTTTTTGGTATTTTTTATCATTAAGAAAAATAAATGAAAGCAATAAATATAAAAATATGAAAAAATATAACAAATTAGCCATGGGGTGCAAATAACAAGTCAGGGGGTGGGTTTAGTGAAAACAAAAAGGCCAAAGCTGCCAAAAAGCCCAGAAGCCACTTCGTCCCTGTCCTTGGTCTTCTTCTTCGCGCGCTTCAGTTCAAATCTGTAACTCTCACATGCTTGCATAAAAACAAAAACTCATAACATGAAACATGTGGCATTTGAGCTCACGATTCCAACCATATAAATTATGTAACCTAAATCTAAAAGATCAAAGAGAATTTTTGAATCTCTAATTCGTGACCTAACTTTTTCAGAGTTTTCAATCTTCAAATTCTCTCAGCACAGTTAATATAAATGAAAAGTAAAGATATGTACAGCTTCGTCATGATAAGGGCTACATTTTTTCTTCACAAATCGTGCCTTGAAGTTGCCTATTCAGAGAGATAGAGTTTAAGAAATTACCTCCTTCCGCTGGATTTGTGTAGGACAATGTAGGGACTTTAATGGTGGCCTGGTGATTGTTTAAGCTTCCTTGAACTTCCCTGAACCTATTCCAATGCTTAGCTTGCTCTGAGGATGGCTGAAACTCTCTGACCAAGTCCAACTGCAAGCTTCCAAAGTGAAAATGGTGGATGCTGAAACAGGGGTTACAGAACCTGGGTGATGGCTTGGATTGCTTTGGTATGATGTTTATGAGAAGCTTGAAGTGTTTAAACACAAAACGCACGAGCCAAATGAGAGTTGGCTATGGTTTTGCAGAAACTGTGTGTTTTGGATAATTTTGGTGTTTTTGAGTTTCAAAGTGTTTTAGGTCCAAGCCAATCGTTCTAATCCTTGTAACAAGTTTGTATATTTGTATAGAAAGGATACAAAGTCAGCCCTTACTAGTTGTGCAAGCTTTGGACCTTTTTGCAACTTTTCTTGCATTTTAAGTAAAGTGAAGTGACCAATCCCACATGCTTGTACTAGCTGGTTTGAGAGATGATAAGAGTTGGTACACATTGCTTGAGATCTGTGTAGATTTCCTGTATCAAAGGGACGGGTTTAATGCTCAAGATTGACAAAGTTGCAAAAGTTTCCCTTTATGAAAATGGCATTGTAACCTTTTGGCCAAAAATGGAAATGCATCTTGTGTAAAGCTTAAAAAGCAAAGATAATGCCTTTAGCCTCTGAGTTTTCATTTAATTATGGAGTGTATAGCAATCTTAGGACCTATAAAGCAATATACAACCAGTATAGATGTGATTTGCAACTTGATGCTATGTGAAAATGGCTTGAACAAGAGTGAGAAAATGCCAACTTCCCTCCTTCGATTCTCCCTACTCAAAAATAATCTTGGATATTTCTTGGGCATTTTGGAAAGCTTGAAATGTGCTCTATAATCCATACTTGAAATGAAATTTGAGATACCTCTTGTAACTAAGTGAAAAATGTCCATGAAGTTGGGTCCAAAAACTGCCTAAATTAGGGCAAAATTTCACTAAGTTAAGAAGTTCATGAACCTATATTCACAAATTCATAACTTGAGATCCAAACATCTTTTGGGAAAAGTTTGTGAAGAAAAGTTGTAGATTTCATGGATATATACAACTTTCATGTTGAAAGTTTCTTTTGAATCATCTTGCATCATGGTGAAAAATTGGCTCAAAGTTGTGAAAAAATATGAAGTTTTCAACACTTAGCAAATTTTCTAAGTTTGAAAACTTTGACTTTTCAAAATGAAATCTTCAATTTTTGATTTCTTGATTAACAAGTTTCATATTTTGACATGTTTTGATGAATTGTGATTTTTGACACTTGATTTTGACCAAAAAGTCAAAGTTTGACTTTTCAGTGTATAGTTGACTTTTGATCAGTTGACTGAAAATCAACTATAAATCCAATTGATCTTGAGCAATGTTTTGAGTCATGCCATTAGGTCAAAACGATGAAATTGAACTCTTAAGATCATGCCTCAAACCAATTAACCATTTGCTAGGCCAAAAATCAGAAATTGTCCTTTCTCAGTCAAAACCCTAATTTTGACCATTTTGCCCTTTTGATGATCTGATCAAATTTCTTGAGGAATTGTGGTCCAGCCTTGATAAAATGATACATATGAGTTTATAATGTTGTATGGGTAAAAAATTATGAAGTTTGGCTGTAAGTTGGACACAATTGACTTTTTCCCCAATACAATTGATTTTTAGGTCAATTGGTCAATTGACTGGGCAAAAATGTGACCCAAGGCTTGAAACTTGACATGAGTAATCTTAGGGGTTCATAATTATCCTTGAAAGTAATATGAGGCATTGAAATTTCAATTATCCTTGTGCAATCTCAAACCCTAATTTCAGTCATCAGTGCTTAAAGAGGTGTCTTGAGTTGATCAACCCTAGTGCAGTCTTGAACCAAGAGAGATCTTTGTGAGAAAATATTTGATAAGTGAGAGGGAAAATTTTGGAGTACAACAGATAGCGTCATCGAGGGACTATGATCTTATATTTTTCTTGTTTTTGCTAAGATACCTCACGTGCGTAATATGGCCATTTTGTAAGGCAACCAAGTGGATTTACCCTAGGGGGTGTTTGTGTGCAAGTGTATTGTTTTCATGCTTGATTTTGTCTTTGATTAGGGTTTTCTAATTGATTGGTTTTAGTCTTTCCATTCAAACCCTAATTACTAGCATTTGTATATAAAGCGATAAATTGTGAAATTTAAAATTACTACGCTATTATAATACTTGTGGGAGGGGGTGTACAAATTATAAATGGGGATTGCAAGAAAATAAACCTAATTAATCTATTACAACCATAATGAATTGGTATAAATGTACAAGAAATTAAATGAATATAATGTACAAAATGAATAAATGTACAAAAATGAATAATTATTCAAGAATGTAAATATAAAGTAAATGGATATTTGTTTGGATTTTTAGAGAAAAAAGGAGGTTTTGTTTTAAAATTATTAACTAAAAGAAAATTATTAACTAAATTAGTAAAAGGTAAAACCATAATTTACTAGGAAAACAAATTAAACAAAATCTTAATTTATTAATTGATTAAAAAGAAATTAAGTTTAGAAGAAGAATATTTTTTGATATTTTTGTCATAAAAATAATTTATAGTGTTATAAAAATATTTTTGGTCTTTTTATATTTTAAAACAATATATTTAAATGGTGTAAAAGAAAATAACTAAAAACCCTAGTTTTTTAATTAAATGTACAAAACAACTAGTCAAAATAAATAAATTATGATTAAATAAAATAATTTTTTTGTGTAAAAAATAAATAAACTTCAAAATTTTAATCTAATGTTTTTATATTTATTCTGATTTTTTTGATATTAGATAAAATATTTAAGAAAATAAATAAATAAAAATAAGAAAAAAGAAATAAAAATGGGTCAGGGTGTGTAAGTGAAACAGGGGGTCAAAGTAAAAAAAAAACAATAAGGCCCAAGGAGGAGGCCCAGCGCTTGTCCAAAAAAGTCAGAATAGGAAAAATGTGAAGGAAAAAAATCAAAAGGGTACTATTGGGGCTCGAACCCAGGTCCCTCAAGTCACAGGCGCGCGCTTCTACCACTTGGGTGGCTATACATTTGTTTATATAATCAAAACAACAAATATATGATAGTAAACAAGTCCATGGCATGAACTTCATCTTCAACCTCACGCCCAGCCAGAGCCTCTGTATCTTATCCAAATCTCAACAAAAATGAAAACTGTAAACAAGAAACTTGTAGCAAATTTCCTCACGATTTCATAAATGCAAAGCAATAAAATTATAGATCAAAGATAAGCATGAATTTTAATGGCTCTAATCTGAACCCTAAAAATCTCCGAAACTTCAATCTTAAAATTATCTAAGCTCAAACAAAATTAATGAAAACTATGGACATGGTTAGCTTTAGGGCAATGATATCTACATTTTTCATTCACAAATAAACCATTAATGATGCCTGTATGAAAAGTTCCAAAGTTAAAAAACTTACCTTGCAAGAGGGTATCAGGTTTGGAGTTTGAGCAGCTTTCAGTGAGTTCTAATGATTGGGTTAGCTTCCTCAAGTTCCTAGGAAGCTAATGGGATGCTTAGCTTGAGCTGAAAGTGCCTGAGTAGTTCTGGAGAAGTCCAAGTGCAAAGCTCTGTTTTTGAAAATGGAGGATGGTGTTAATGGTGTTACAGTCTTGTAACAGGGTGTGGGATGAGTTCTAAATGATGTTTAGAAACTTTAGGAACCAAAAGGCTTGAAAACGCACGAGGGAGATGTGAGTTTCAAACTTTTGGTCAGGTTAGGCAACAATGGAGGTATGTGATGCAGTTCTGAGTTCTTTGTGTTTTTTAGGGGTCAAGCATGCGCGGGATTTGTGGAAAATGGCTTGTGTATGTATAAGAAAAGAGGTTTGAGTGCTTTGGCAAGTCAGAAGTACAAGTTACAAGCTATTTGCTAGGTTACTTGATTTTGAAGAAAAGTGGGAAAACAAGTTTCAAGAGGAGGTACAAGCATGGGCTGAGTGATTGTAAGTGTCTAACAAGTTTCTCTTGTGTTATAAGACATGTATGATCAGAAAAGAGCAAGTGCAAAGCTCAAGAACATATTTTGTGCAAAAAGTCACTTTATCAAAATGGCAATGTGCACTTTCTTCCCAAAATGGATATAAAGCATGGCCATGCATTGAATGCTTGAAATGAGACCTCTAACATATGTGCAAGCAATTAACTATGGAGTGCCTAACAAGTTTGAGGCCTGCAAAGTAGATTTTATGCAGCATAACTTTGAATTTTTAATTTGGTTCATCACAAAATGACTTGTAATTCAAGTGATAAAACCCTAACTCCATCTCTTCGATTCTCCCTACTCAAAAATGATCTCAAGGAGTTCTTGGACATTTTGGAAAGCTTGCAATGTGCTTTATAACCAATATTTGAATCACTTTTGAATATTCCCCTTGGAACTATATGAAAAAGTTCCATGAAGTTGGGTCAAAATCCTGACCAAATTAAGGCAAAATTTCACTAAGTGTTTTATTTCATGACCATGTGTTCTTAAAATTATAACTTGAGATCCAAGAACTTTTGGAAGGAGTTGTGTAAATTAAAGTTATAGATTTCATGGAGATCTACAACTTTCATGTTGGAAGTTTCTTCATAATCCTCTTGCATCATGGTGAAAATTTTGTTCAAAGTTGTGAAAAAATAAGAAATTTCCAACACAGAAAAATTTCTAAGTTTAGAAATTTTAACTTTTCAAAATGAATTCTTGAATTTTGGATTTCTTGATGAATAAGTTTCATATTTTGACATGCTTTGATGAATTGTGATCTTTGGCATTTGATTTTGACCAAAAAGTCAAAGTTTGACTTTTTAGTATACAGTTGACTTTTGATCAGTTGACTGAAAATTCATATGTCAATCCATTGGACTTGAGCAATGCTTTGAGCTACGCCATTAGGTCAAAATGATGCAATTGGACTCTTGAGATCATTCCTTAAACCAATTGATCATTTGCTAGGTCAAAAATCAGAAATTGCCCTTTCCCAGTCAAAACCCTAATTTTGACCATTTTGCCCTTTTGAAGACTTGATCAAATTGCTTGAGGAATTATGGTCCAAACTTGATAAAATGATACATATGAGTTTAAAATGTTGATGTGGATCAAAAATTATGAAGTTTGACTGTAAATTGGCCATAGTTGACTTTTTCCCCAATATAGCTGATGTTTAGGTCAACTGTTCAATTGACTGAGCAAAAGTGTGATCCAAAGCTTGAAACTTGACATGAGTAATCTTGAGGGTCCATAATGATCCATGAAAGTCATGTTGGGCAATGAAATTTCAAATATCCTTGTGAAATCTCAAACCCTAATTTTGGTCATTAGTGCTTAAGGAGATATTGTGAGCAAAATTCTTGATAGATGAGAGGGCAAATTTTGGGGTACAACAGTGTGGGATATGTGAGATGGATTGATAAGTGTCCATGGAAACCAAATACGATTAAAAATTTAATCGAGGAGTAATTCTCGAGAGAATCACCATGAGTGTTGACACTCCTGAGTCATCGAGCTACCGACGTTAAAAGAAGAGTTTCGGGGGAGGCAACCCACGGGTTTTTAATTTAATATTTTTGTTTGAGTTTGCAGAAAATAAGGATATCGATTGTTTGACATCTATCAGCTGCAAGTAGACAACTATCGAGGCGAGCATTGATCAGGTTCTTATTCCTTTTCCTACTATTTACTGAAACATTGAGGATAATGTTTGGTTTAAGTGTGGGGGGGAAACTTTACCGCTTTCCATTTATCGCTTCTTATTTTGATTTATTTTTTTCTAGTTTATTTCATGTCTTTAAGATTTTATATATTTCCAATATTTGGTCGAGTCATTGCATGTGATGTCAAGTACGTATGTCGGTTTTTCAATTGTTACTGAATTTCCCCAAATTTTTAAAATTTAGACCTCTAACAACAATTGTCTTATTGTTGCATGGCACACACACTCTGAAAGTATATAGGTTGTCACACTTTAGGTTGTGTTAGAGAGACTTTGGAAATTTTCGATAATATTGATATTGTTTTGACACCTTAAACCCCCTCATTACGTTACATCAATTTGGGTACCCATTATGCCGAAACCTTAGGCTCAAGTTTTCAAAGTAGCTCTTAAGTAGTTTATATTACCAGTCGGCACCATCTTAAGCACAAACTACGTAGGGAGTCGATGAATATAAGTGAATGATCCTAAAAATTCTAAAAAATTAGTTGCCATAATAAATTTAAAATAGGGAATGCACCTATTAAGTTAGGTGACCCTCACCCAATAACTTAATCCAACAGTTGTGGAACCTAAAAAAATATAATAAAACAACTTGTCGTCAGTTGGTTCAGAGGTGTCTGGTGCTAAACTTGGGAGGGTGTATTACGGTCTGATCCCCTGCAATTGCAATTGGTTAAATAAAAGGGGTTACCAAACTTATGTACCGGAACCTCGAGACAAATGATCATAGTTGCTAACCGATTTCCCTACTATGTACGTGTACAAATAAAATGCTTAATGTGTGTTGTACCACAAAATTTTCCCTCCCATATTCCTCAAAACATTACAAGAAAAATCTCCAAGTTGCTCAAAGTTTGCTCAAGAGTTGGACAGACAAGCTATCTCCTAAGGAAGTCAACCCCAAATTAGGGTTTTATGTTGCATCAAGATCCTTGAGTCCAAATGACCTCAAGTTCTCCCCAATGTCCTAATATGTTCTCAAGGCCATCCATGTCAAATTTCAAGCCTTGCAGAGAAAGTTTGCTCAGTCAATTGCTCAAAGGTCCAAAAATCGACTGTGCTAGGGCAAAAGTCAACTGTGACCTATATACATTCAAACTTCAAGATTTTTGGTCAACATTCTCATTTTGAAGGATATTTAATCATTTGATCAAGGGTTGATCATGATTCATCAAGGATTACTCAAAATTCATCAAGACTCAAAAGTTGCTAAATTAGGGTTTTATAGGAAAAGTCAGCTCAACTTTGACCAAGCATAACTTTCTCACACTTTATGAGAAATGACCCATCCAAAGTTCATTTTGAATAGGATGCAATTCCCTACAATCCATCTTCATACCCCCAAGATCAAAACATGCACTCACAAGAAGTTATGAATTTGGACATTATAGGTCATTTTGAAAAGTCAACAAAAACACCTTTTTTGCCAAAGCTTATAACTTGAGCATGGAATATAAAAATGAGATGAGACCAAAAGGGTTGGTTAGAGGACATATAAAGATTTCTAAAAAGGCCAATAACACTTCAAAAAGTTAAAAATTGAAGAAGTTATGCATTGTTGAAGTTGGACTTTTTTGCAAAATTGCCAAAAGTCAACTATCCCCAAAACTTCAAATTTTGTCAAATGGGCCCATTCTTTTCCACTTGATTTGGGTTTGCATCATTGCCCACGTGCCCTAGCTTCATCCATGTGCCCATATTTCACTTTTATTATTTAATTTGATTTTTAATTTAATTTATTCATTTTAAATCAAATAAAATCATTAAAAAATCCAAAAAAATAATAACTCATGATTTTCTGATTGTTTTAGGCTTTGTTTACACCTAGCATCACCATGGAATTCGTACCAAATCAAACCATGGGAAAAAAGATTGAATTGAATCAAATTTGGAAAGGTTTAATAATGGAGATCAAATCACATTCATGTGCATTGATATGAAGGGATTCAGTCCATGATTCTTACCCTAATACAAAGCACATTACATAAGCAAGTAGAAGGGGACGAAATCAGGGTTGGCAAGTGTTGGAAGAGGCAGAACAAAAGTGCAAAAATTCACAAAAAAGTGGGAGATCAAAGTCCAAGCTAGAGGTTGTTTCAGGACACGAGAGTGGTCTCAATCGCTTCCTGACCATTCATACAAGCTACCTGGATCCAGAGCAAGCATTTTCAGACGTCCAAGCGCACTGTAAGTCGCGTGATAGCCACCCCTGTTCTTGAATTTGCAATTCTGAAATTAAGCATATTTTTCATAAACTAATGCCATATTTTGAATCTACAAGACATTTGCAAGCGATTGGTATTATTCAATTGTGTTTATCTGGCCTGAATGGAGAACCACCATAGTTAGGGTTCTTCGTTTGGTTTTTAGGGTTTTCTGTTTCAGGTAAAATTATGACTCAAGAAGAACATGGCTTTGATCAGGAGGCCATAACTAATCCAATCATGTACTTGAAATGGATTTATATGTCCTGGAGAGAGTTTTAGCATAAGCTTGCGTTTTTAGCTGCGGATTCAAATCCGCATGTATTTTTGTTACAGGTCTGAGGACAGGGATGAGTTTGTGTCATCCTCCGGTTGGCCAATTCAAATAATTTTTGCGCGTTTTATTTTTGCTGGCATTTATTTTGTTTTAATATATTATGATTAATATGTATTATAACAACAAATGAAGCAGCATGGTGTAGTGGCAAACGTGCAATGCATTATCCTTCAGGACCTGGGTTCGAATCCCAAGTCCCCCACTTTCTCAATATTTTTTCTCTTCAGGTATTCCTATGCGCGCATAAGCCTGCAGTACACCATGATCCTCCATCCACTCAAGTGCCAGATGGCCAAAGGCCAGATCTGGTGGTCCATGATTGGAGGTCCACCATAGGCCAAGTCCATGCGTGCATACCAGATCCCAAAAAGTCAAAGAAGGCCAGCAATGTTGGGCCACGAAATTGCTACCAGCACCACAAATTCAGGCCCAATACCTCTCTCTTCTATTTATTTATTTTGTTTTATTAATTGTTTTATTATTTTTGTTTAATTTCTAACCAATCATAAACTTCCTTTTTATTAAATAAAATCACCAAAAAATGTTTTTTTTACTTCAAATCAAATTTTAAACTTTTATTTTTCTCAATAAATTTATTAATTAACTAGGATTTTAATTAGAAAACTTTAACTTATTTTTGTAAATAAATGAAATTAATTAGACTTAACTATTTTTTAACCATTAATTTAATTATTATAATTTCTTTCCTAAATAATCAAAAACTCCAAAAATAATTTATTTTTATTTTTATTAATTAATTTATTTAATTTAATTTAGTAATTAATTTAGGTTATTTCTTTCTTAAAATAAAAAACAACAAAAAGATATTTTCTTTAACCAAAAGGGTCAAAACCCTAATCATGCGCTCGATTTAATTTCCCGCACGCGTTACTTATTTTTATCCAATAATGTACTTGCTCCCGGATTGTAATAGTTAAATAGGATGTTTAATTATTTTTATCGCTTTACTTTATTTATTTTTCAAAAGGGTTTGTCTTTGGCGATATAAATACCCGACGCCTTGTAATTTAAATTTCGCACTTTTAATTCCGCAAATTATAACTGTTAGATGTTTGGTAATAGGGTTTGCATGACAAGACTGAATGTTAATCTTAAAATCAAATTAGATCACCCTTAACATGTACAAAGATAAAAATAACTGAAAACAACACACTCGCACATGTGAACTCTTAGGGTACACCCCACTTGGTTGTCTTCGTACACGGTCATTAAGTATAGGTCGTTTTAGAGGTCGTCCTCTTGTCTAAAAGATCATAGTCGCCTCGAAACGGTTGCCTCGGATATTGTCGCCTCAAACAAATGATCTAAGACATTAGGGTTACCGCTAAGGCGTCCTAACATTGCTTCAGTGACCGTATGTCCCTCATTCGAATTGACCCTTAAACTCCAACGACGGTGCTACCTACTCATCCATAGTAGGATAGCATTGTCTAAAGGAAATTAGCATAGAACGATTCCTTTTTCGAGTAGGTAGATGGTTCTTAGATACTTGCTCTTTCAAAAAACAAAAAAAACTCTTTCACACTTACACTCCTTTTCGAACAAAGTTTTAAAAACACTTCATTACACTCTTGAGGACAGAAGCAAGAGTTAAATCGAAGTTTCAAACAAAAACTTTTTCAAACCCACAAGCACAAAGAAAAAAATTTTGAAAACAATTGAGCAAGTACCTAAGAGCCTGTGGATAACCACGGATAGAAAGGGTGTTAATACCTTCCCTTTCTATAATCTACCCCCCGTACCTAGAAAATCTCGAAAAGGGAATTTTTTTGGTGCTTTTTTCCTTTCCTTGTTGGATAAAATAAAAGTCGGTGGCGACTCTTTCTTACCGCGACATTTTGTGAAAACAAACGCAAAACACAAACCAGCATTCAAAAACACTAAGTTCTTCCCACCATATCACAGAACTGGCGACTCTGCTGGGGACTATATTTAATAAGTGGGGTGTACCTTAGGAATAGTTCATATTGTTTTCAATTGCTTGACTTGTATGCTTTATATTTGTGGGCCTGTATCAGAGTTACTATAGATCCTAACCCGGATCTGGGGGATACCCTTTAGGTAAGTAGCAATAAACAGTGATGGAACTGTACGGCATAGACCGATACGGTTGAAGCAGTAGCTACGTTGGTGTGGCACTTTAGTTTGTACCGATATCCCTTGTGGCGCAACGAGGAGAATATGGGTCTTCTAAGGGGTCATTAAGCACAAACTAACCTTAGAACCTTTAAATTGACCAACTTGGCCATAGAACAGTAGCAGTATGCTACACTCATTGAGACCAAACTCTCGTGATGATTCCGGCTGTAAGAAAAGGTTGCTAAACTGGAATTATGACCGGTCGAGGGTGGTCAGTGATATTGAGATCCTCTAGAACCCGGTTACTATTTCTAGGACAAGTTTGAACTAATTAAACTGAAAGAGGGTAGTACCTAAGCTCCTTGCCAGCCTGAAATCTAAGGGCTATCTGTGTGACTTGTGTGCCCTTACCATGTTTGTTATTTGTGGATATTTGTGGTGTGTTTTCTATCATGACATCATGACATTGCATGCATCTTGCATTGGACTAACCCATTTCAAAGATAGAGGGGATTCATCTTTGTTCTGTTTTGTAGGTCATGGCACCCATGCGTAGAAACACTATTCGGATCAACTTTGTCCAGATTTCCACTCAGCTTAAGGAATTGGTTGCAAAGGTTTCAGATGCTACCTCCTTTATCAGAAGACATGGGCACCTCCTTGGTTTGGTCACCTCCAAGATGGATGAACAGATGATGAGTGTCTTAGTCCAGTTCTTTGATCCACTGTACCACTACTTTACTTTTCCGGACTACCAGTTGGTCCCCACCTTGGAAGAGTTCTCTGATCTACTTGGTATCTCTATTCTGGAGCAGACCCCGTTTACAGCTTGGGAGAAGGTCCTTAGGCTGGAAGAGATTGCTTCAGCCCTCCATATGACAAAGGTTGAGGTAATGTCTAACTGGGAGACTAGAAGTGGGACAAAAGGCTTCTTGGCTAAATTCTTGGTTGATCGAGCTAATCAGTTCTGGGACAGTCTAGAATTTCAAGCATTTGAAGATATTCTGGCTCTTCTCATATATGGTTTGGTGTTGTTTCCTAACTCGGATTCCTTCGTCAACGTGAATGCAGTGAATATTTTCATATCCAGTAATCTTGTGCCCACTCTCTTGGGTGACATTTTGCACTCTCTTTATGCCCGTACTGCTCGGAAACAGGGAACCCTTATGTGTTGTGCACCATTGCTGGTGAGGTGGTTTATTTCTCACCTCCCCAAATCAGTTTTGAAGAATAAGGAAGGCATGGGTTGGGCCTATAGGATTATGTCTCTCTCTCATAATGACATCATTTGGACTATCAAGGGTATGGGAGATGTGGCTATTTTTGATCGTTGTGAGGAATACCCCAATGTTCCACTTATAGGAACCAATGGAGGGATCACTTATAATCCATGATTGGCCTTACGTCAATTTGGGCGAGCTAGGAGGGAAGGATCTCATGAGTTACTGATGTCGAGCATTGTCTTTGACTTCCAAGGGGATAGTGATGAGTAACGCTGCAGATTCATAAGAGCTTAGGATAGGGTACACAGGTCTGATCCGCACGAGCTGGGTGTGAAGACTTCTCTTCCAATGGAGCCATATCTCTGATGGGTTCGAATCCATGCCCAAAAGCTGGGAATGCGGTACGAAGTCGTCTTGCCTATAATTGTTGAGGTTTCTGATGAAGAGGGGTTCCTCCTACCATCCTCCATCCATACATGCCTACTGACATTGGGGCATTAAAGAGATCGTGGATGCAGCTGAGAGAAGAGCGGGATACTTACAGAGAAAATTATCACGAGCAAGAGCAGAAGATCCAGAAGTTGACAAGGCAATTGGAGAATGAGAAGATCCTCAATGACTATGTCAGCACCAAAGGCAAATGACCATGGGAGCGCTAATTGTCTTTTGATTATTTCTAGTTTTGATTTACTTTTCAGTATTTCCCTTTTTGTAACGCCTTAAAGGCATTTGTTGAACAATTGAATTCAAAGTTTATATAATAAAAGTGTGTTTCATTTTGGTTTACGAATTTGAATCCCTAAAGTCTTTAAAATCATATCATACACATATCATTCCCATGCCCCTCATAACAGGTACCCTTACAGGTTTCTCATCTTCTTCGCTGTTTATTTCAGCATCATGTCTTCTGAAACATCAACTGAACAAGCAATCAAGGCTCTACAATCTCAAAACGCCCAGTTCCAGGAATTGTTCATGAGTTTGGCTAAGGGTCGGCAAGATCTGAAGACCCTTATCTTGAAAGAGAAGAAGAAGAAGAAGAAGAAGAAGAAGAAGAAGACGGTCCTGCTGAATATGGGTCGTAGATTTGGTAATAATTTGCGAGAAGAGGTTGATTTGACCCACTCATCTGGAGGGGGAGATAATCAGGAAGAAAGGAGGGCTCCTAGCCCTGTGGTTTCAGACAACGAGACCGACTTTGACGAAGACCAATATCCTCCGGATGAGGATAGATATAAACAGCTCGAAGACCGGTTGAGCGCGATGGAATTTCAGAAAGTCCCTGGATTGGAATTTGGTGATTTGCGTCTGTCATCTAGGGTGGTGATTCCCCACAAGTTTAAAGCACCAGCCTTTGCTAAATACGATGGGGTTTCTTGCCCAAAGCTGCACCTCCATTCGTATGTTAGAAAAATTCAGCCATACACCGCTGACAAGAATCTCTGGATCCATTTCTTTCAAGACAGTCTCTCAGGGACTCGGCTTGAATGGTTTTACCAGCTGCAAGGAGCTAGTATCCGTAATTGGAAAGATTTGGCCGCTGATTTCTACAAGCAGTACCAATACAATGCCGACCTCGCTCCCACACGTACCCAACTCCAGGGTATGTTTATGGGTGCGGGCGAAGGTTTCAAAGATTACACTCAAAAGTGGAGGGACCTTGCTGGAAGAGTGCAACCACCCTTGGCTGATAGGGAGCTAGTGGATATGTTTCTGGGGACCTTGTCCGATCCATATTTCAACTATTTGATTGGGATTTCTTCGTCCGGGTTTACAGAGTTGATCATGACCGGGGAAAGAATTTAGGCTGGTATCAAATCTGGTAAAATACAGAAGGGTGCTTCGTCAAGCACCAAGAAGAAACCTTTTAAGAAGGAGTCCAGTGTTGTTTACAGTTCAAAGAGCCATAATAGACCTGAATGTCGCCAAGCTGTTAATGCGGTTGTTATTTCAAGACCTGTTGTTTCTCCTCAGTGCAACAATCAGTCAAGGGCCGAAAGGCCACGAAGACAATTCACTCAGCTTAACATGACTTTATCCCAAATTCTGCCGCAATTATTAAAGACCAGCTTGGTGATTCCGAAGGAGGCCCCAAAGAGTACAAATACAACATCACTGATGTACAATCCAAACGCCCACTGTGCTTTTCACTCTAATAGCCCGGGGCACGATAGGAATGATTATTGGGTTTTGAAGAATAAGGTACAGGACTTGATTGATGCTAAGGAGATTGAGTTTGAAGCACCTGAAAGACCTAATGTTGTGACTGTTCCTATGCCCAAGCATGGAGTGAATGTTATAGATGAAGACTCGTTTGTGGTTTCTGTGAAAGACATTGTTACTCCCTTAATGACTATAAAGAAGAACCTTCTGTTAGCCGGTTTATTTCTGGGTTGTGACGAAGGTTGTCGTATGTGTGTCGTCCTACCTACCGGTTGCCATCTTTTGAAGTCAGGTGTCCAATGCTTGATGGATAATAAAGAAATTATGTTTGAGAAGACTTTTGTTCCTTTGGTTCCTACTGAAGAAGTTGCTATAATCACCATTTTCGACAATTCTTCCAAGGCTTCCTCGAGAAAGCCTGTTAGAATTACATCTATTCTAAGAATCGCTCCCTTGATCATTACTGTTCCTGGGCCTATCCCTTATACATCCGATAAGGCTGTCCCGTGGCATTATGTGGCTGACGTGTATTATCACGGGGTTAAACAAGATTTGAATACTGCAGAGGCTGATACTGACGTCAGCAATATTGTTGGATCTAGTAAAGTCACCCGTAGCGGAAGACTTTTCTCTCCTGAGATCTCTCCACCAACTGTTCAGAAGCCTGTCGTTATTACACCTGCCAGTGTACCTGCTATTGTTCCTGTTCATGTTCCAATCCTTACCCCTGTTGCCGAGTCATCTGACACTTGGGGCAAAGGGACCACTGGTGAGCCTGCCCAGACGGAGGCACCGAAGACGATTACTGTTGAAGCCTCTAGACAAGAGATGGAGGAAATTTTGAAGATCATCAAAAAGAGCGACTACAATGTAGTCGAGCAGCTGGGGCAGACCCCATCCAACATCTCTATGTTGTCTCTGTTACTTGGCTCAGAAGCCCATGCCAAGGCTCTGATTGCTTTCCTGAAGATTGTGCACGTGCCATAGGAGACGTCAGCTGATCAGTTTAAAGATTGTGTGGCTAGTCTGACAGTGGATAATGGGTTGGGTTTCTCCGACACCGACTTAACTGTTAAGGGGAAGAATCACAATGACGCCCTGCATGTCTCCATTGAATGCAGGGGCACTACTCTTTCTCACGTATTGGTGGATATTGGGTCATCGCTGAATGTTTTACCTAAGAAAGCTCTAGACCGGTTAGACTGTGAAGGGTTGGAGCTGAAGCCGAGTAACATTGTAGTCAAAGCCTTTGATGGGTCCAAGAGAATGGTACACGGAGAAGTGGATATTCCGATTAAGGTTGGTTCTCAGGTTTTTGCATCTATATTCTATGTGATGGATATTCGGCCATCTTATTCTTGTTTGCTGGGTCGCCCGTGGATCCACAAAGTTGGGGCAGTAACCTCAACGCTCCACCAGAAGCTAAAGTACCCAGTGAAAGGGGAAATTGTGATAGTACAAGGAGAGGAGGAGTACATGGTGAGCCACCTCAACTCTTTCCGATATGTAGAGATGGACGGGAAGTTCATTGAGACCTCGTTTCAACATTTTGAAGAGGTGCCCCAGACGCTGGCATCAACTAAAACTGTTATTGAAGATCCTCCAATGAAGATGGCTTCCTTCAAGGATGCCCGGGCTGTTGTTGAGAAAGATGGGTGTGCAAATTGGGGCCAACTCCCTGATTTTGCACACAAGACTAACAAGTTTGGTTTGGGTTTCACTGCAGAAGCTCAAAGGGCTGTTCAGAGTGCACGGATCGGAAGACCTCCCCTGTTCATCAGCAATTCAGGAGTGAATGCCATTGAAGACGATGTTGAAGAGTCTCACTTTGACAGTTGGATCTACCCCAATGCCAATAGCGGACTAAGCAATTGGACGGCAAAGGAATTCGTCCCAATTTCTTTTATTACCCAGTAATGAGACTTTTTGTTTTGAATTTGTAACAGACAATATTTTAAACTTTACAGCCCGGTGTCTTACACGGGGCACCTTGGCTTCATTTGTGAGGGCTTTATGTGTGTCATCTACATATATCATTAATAAAAGCATTGGACGTTTCTTGTATTTCAAATTTTGCGCTCCTTGTTTTTCTTTTATTACATATTGCAAAACAGTTATTTTACACACACTCACATATACAGGTCTACATCCACTCTGGATCTCACTGGTAACGACTCTGCTACTGCCAGTTATGATTTCGAAAGTCCGATCAACTTAGCCAAAGATGAAGGTGAAGATGATTGTGAAGTGCCTGGTGAACTTGCTAGACTGCTACTTCAGGAAGAGAGGGTCATACAGTCGCATGAGGAGCTTGTGGAAACGGTGAATATGGGTACGGAGATAGACAAGAAAGAGGTCAAGATTGGTGCAAATCTGGAGCCTAATGTTAAGCAACGACTGATTCAGATGCTGTGTAACTATGTTGAGATATTTTCCTGGTCTTATGAAGATATGCCGGTGTTGGATACCGATATTGTGGTTCATCGATTGCCTACCAAGGAAGATTGTCCTCTAGTAAAACAGAAAGTCTGCCAAATGCGCCCAGAGATGTCTGAGAAAATCAAGGCTGGAGTGATGAAGCAGTTTGATGTTGGTTTTCTAGCAGTTACTTCTTACCCGCAGTGGGTTGCCAACGTTGCTCATGTTCCAAAGAAGGATGGTAAGGTTCGGATGTGTGTTGACTATAGGGATCTAAACAGGGCGAGTCCCAAGGATGATTTCCCTCTACCTCATATCGATGTTCTGGTTGACAACACCGCACAGCATAAGGTATTCTCCTTTATGGATGGTTTCTCCGGCTATAATCAGATTAAAATGGCTCCCGAAGACATGGAGAAGACAACCTTTGTTACTCAATGGGGTACCTTTTACTACAAGGTTGTTGTACCCCAAAATTTGCCCTCCCATATTCATCAAGAAATTGCAAAGTCAAGGTCACAAAATTCCCCAAGGGTTGTGCAGCTCAACTGTCTCCTAGACAGTCAAAACTAGGGTTTAAGTTCTGGTCAAGCAAATGAACTTTTCAATGGCCCAATCAAGTCTCATATGCCTACAAAGATGGTCAAGCATCCTCATGTCAAGTTTCAAGGCATTCAGCTCAAGATTGCACAGTCAAAACCCTAGATTGCACTACAGTCAACTGTAGGGGCAAAATGGTCATTTGACAGTCAAAAGTTCAAATCTTTGGTCAACATATCATTTTGAAGCCACAAACATCATTTGATCAATGCTTGATCATGATTCTCAAAATTTGGCTTAGAAATCATCAAAGATGCAAAAGTTGCTATAGTTGGACAGCTGAAAAAGTCAACTGAAATTGACCAGGGCATAACTTTCACATGGATTATCAGAAAAATTCCATCCAAAGCTCATTTTGAAGAGAAAGACATTTCCTACAATTCATCTTCATGTTCCAAGTCCAAGAAATGCTCTCACAAAAAGTTATCAATTTCAACATTATAGGTCATTTTCAAAAGTCAACAAAAAGTGACTTTAAGTCAAAGGCCATAACTTGAGATTGGTAAATCAAAATGACATGGGACCAAAGGCATTGGTTAAAGGACTCAAAGACCTTTCCAAAATATCCAAGAACATGTGAAAAGCTTAAAAATTGACCAAGTTATGCCTTGTGGAAGTTGGGAAATTTTTAGGAATTTTGAAAAATCAACATTGATGCAAAAGGCCTAAAAATGCAAATGGGCCCAATTATCTTCCAAATTTCTTCATGCCAAGCCTATGCACGACCACTAGGCCCAAGGGGAAGTATTCTCATATTTTTTAATTATTTATTTGAATTAATATTAATTTATATTCATTTAAATCATTTTAATTCATGAAAAAATATAACCTTAACCTAAAACAAATCTTTTTATACATGTTTGGAGTCAATATTTCGTGCATATCCCATTTAGGAAAGTTTTGGATTGATTTGAACCTAATTGACACAAAGAACATGAAAAAAGATTGAAAAAGATTTTCAAGAATCAAATATGTGAAATCATTATGGCCATGGATTTTGTGCAAAGCTTTTCCAACCTAAACCACTCCATATATGATCAGAATGAGAACCCTAATACTCTAAGAAAAAAGCTGCGCTCAAAACCTCATACAAACTTGCAAAAAAATTCTCAAAAAGCATAAAACTGTTTTCAAGGTTCTAGGTCGATTCAGGTCCCAATTTCTTTTTCAAAAGCTTGCCAAGGTTGCCCTGATCAATTTCCAATCCAGAATATCCATTAAAACGTCACGAATTGGTATCCACGATTCAGACTGTGAAGAGAAAAATGCCAAATCATATATCATAATTCATGCATCCTTTTATGTTTTTGTTGATGGATTCTTGTTCTTTGCACTGTTTTAAAACTAACTATCACCTTTAATTTGATTATTGCGCTATGCATAAAATTCTGCCATGGATGAAAGTTAGGGTTTGCAGGTTCATTAATTTGGGGTTTTTGAGATGAGGAAAAATTGAGGTTCCAGACTTAGGCCATTGCATTCAGCTCTACTGGACGAAGGAATCCCAGTAGTCGCGAACAATTTATATTCATCCATCATCTAATCGCTATTTTCTTGTAGGTGGCATACAGCAACGCGTGCAAAACCGTTCTCATAGGCCTATGTTTCAGAAAAAAGTGAGGACGATGATGTGTTGTCCCTCATTGATTCGTTGATTTTGAATTTACGCGCGTTTTGCCCATTATGCGTTGAGTTTGCTTTTTGTTATTTGTTTGATATTATTTGTTAAATAAAACATAATGGCTCAGTGGCCAGGGATACACGCATATGGCCTTCAAGACCTGGGTTCAAGTCCCAGGTCTTGCCTATTTCGTTTATTATTTTGTGATAACCGTTCCCATGCAGCGTAAGCATCACAATACACCATGTGCCTCCATCATCAAGCCAGCCACGTACATCCCAACGTTGGATCAAAGGCCAGAATTCAAAGCGTATCATACACTCCCAGTCAACGCGTCCTACTGGATTCAGAAAGTCAACAAATTCTGGATAGCATTGGGCCTAAAGTCCAGGCCTCTCAAAGTTATACCTCCTTATTTGGGGCAACACCCCACCCTGGTTTGATTATTTATTTTTATTGTTTTAATTATTATATTATTTATTTTTATTGCTTTAATTAATTAATTTATTTTTTTCTATAAAATATAAAAACACTAAAAAAGCAGAAAAGGCCAAAATTAATAAATATTTATATATTAATTATTTTCATGAATAAATAAAAATGTAGATTACTTAGTTTAATTAGGTTTTAATATTAATTTCTTTTTAATAAAAATCCAAAAATGTAGAATTAGGTTAATTGCTATTTTTTATTCCTTTTAATATGTTTCCCCTCTTTTTTAGAATAATAATTATTATTTATTTATTTATTTATTTTCCTATTTAAATTGTACATAAATTTTAGGTTAATTTAGATCTTATTTTAATTCTTTCTTAATAAATAAAAAATATTAGAATTAGGGTTTGCTTCTTAATTTAATTTTAATTAATTTCTTTTTTCCATTAAATCTAAAAAATACAAAATACCAAAAAAACATTTAATCATTTAATTTTTAATTCTCATTAACTTTTAATTATTTGCAAAAGGGTCCAACGCCCTAGTTTCGTTTTAATTCTTTAATTTGCGCCTTTATCTTATGTCGTTAATTATAATTTTGTAAATCTCCCAAAGCGTTGTAATTTACTTTTCGCACTTTATTTCTTCGCATTATTTATTTTTCCGCTAAATCGGGTCCGGTTTAATTTTGGCGATGTGGAC
Organism: Vicia faba; assembly: GCA_948472305.1. Lineage (NCBI taxonomy): Eukaryota > Viridiplantae > Streptophyta > Magnoliopsida > Fabales > Fabaceae > Vicia > Vicia faba. Next base: position 523,488,663 of record OX451740.1, on the reverse strand, counting down.
CCGCGCCATTTGTAATAGTCTAGCTTTATTTCCTCGCAACTTATAATTGTTAAATATGCATGCAAGAATGAATGGACAAATTAAAATCAAGCGTAGAACACGACAAACATGACAAGACAAATAACTGAAACATGACACACGATTCGCACACACCACCCCTAGGGTACGCCTCACTGTTGCCTTGCCTCGAAAGGTGATCGTCGAGTAGAGGATGTCTTAGTAAGTCCTCATGATCCGGGAACCTGGCATGAGGGTAGCTTCTAAGGTGTCTTCCTATTGCTCTAGTGATCACCACGTCCCTAAAACTCGAATTGACCCGAACACCTCCAACGGTGGTGCTACCTACCTCTCAATGGTGGGATGGCACTACTTCAAAGGACATTTACACAGACGAATTCCTTAGGGTAGGTAGGTTCTCAAGGATACTTGCTCTAATCTCAAAAACAAACAAAAAAAATCTTTTCACACCGACACTTTTCAAAAGCTTTCAAAGCAAATTTTTCAAACACTCTGACGTACGAGTCGAACTGAAATTTTTCAAAGAAACTTTTAAACCCACATTGAAAAGCAAACAAACCATTTTTGAAAACACATTGAGCAAGTATCTAAGAGCCCATGGATAACCATGGATAGAAAGGGTGCTAATACCTTCCCTTTCTATAACCTACCTCCCGAACCGAGAGCGATCTCTTAAAAGGAATTTTTCTGTGCTTTTGTCCTTTCCACTTGGAGAAAATAAAAGACGGTGGCGACTCTTGCTTCCGCGACATTTCGCGAACCAGCGTTAAAACAGTCAGTTCCAGATCCACCGATCACAGAACTGGCGACTCTGCTGGGGATATAAACTTAAAGTGAGGTGTACCTTAGGGCTAGGTCATAACTGTGTTTTCACTTGTATTGTTTTGCTTGCTTTATTATTGTGGGTTGCATCGGAGATACATAGATCCTAACCCGGATCTGGGGATACCCTGTTTAGGTAGCATAAGCTGTGAGGGACCTGTCCGGCGTAGACCGACACAGGTGAAGCAGTGGCTACGTTGGTGTGACACCTTAGTCTGTACCGATATCCCTTGTGTCGCAACGAGGAGAATATGGGTCTTCTAAGGAGTCATTAAGCACCAACAACCTTAGAACCTTAATTGACACAACTTGGCCTTTAGAACAGTAGCAGTATGCTACGCCCATTGAGGCTAAACTCTCGTGATGGTTCTGGCCGCAAGAAAAGATTGCGATGCTGGAGTTATGACCGATTGAGGGTAGTCAATGATATTGGGATCCTCTAAGAACCCGGTTACTTTTGATTAGGACAGGTATGAACCAACAAACTGAAAGAGGGTAGTACCTAGACCTCATGCTGGCCTAAACTTTAGGGGCTTGCCTTGTGTGACTTGTGTGCCTTACCATGTTTGCCTTTGTATCTGTATGTGGTGTGCTTTATCATAACATCATAGCATCATGAGCATTGCATGCATAAGAACTGACCATTTCAAAGACAAGAGGGTTTCATCTTTGCTCTGTTTTGTAGGACATTATGATGCCTGTGCGAAGGAATACTATCCGGTTCAACTTTGTTCGTTCACCTGAGTTGATTGATGAGTTGGTTAGCAGAATTCCAAATACCACTTCCTTCATTCAGAGGCATGGTTCTCTTCTCAGTTTAGTCACTGCAAAGCGGGATCAACAGTTGATGAGTGTTCTGACCCAGTTCTATGACCCTCAGTACCAGTGCTTCACCTTTCAAGACTTCCAGCTGGTCCCTACCCTGGAAGAGTTCTCTAATCTGCTTGGTATCCCTATCTTGGATCAGACTCCCTTTACTGGTTGGGAAAAAACCCTCAGGCTTGAGGACATTGCTGCAGCTCTTCCTTTGACCCATCAAGAGGTAACAGACAACTGGGTAACTAGAAGCGGAGTTAAGGGTTTCTTGGCCAAGTTTCTGATTGGTAAAGCTAACAGCTTCTGGAATGACTTGGACTTTAGGGCATATGAAGACATCTTGGCTCTCCTAATCTATGGGTTAGTCCTGTTTCCTAATCCTGACAACTTCATCAATGTCACTTCCATTAGGATCTTTATGTCTCAGAACCCTGTGCCCACTCTCTTGGGTGACATCTTGCAACAACTTCATGCCCGTACTACCCGAAGACGAGGAACCCTATGGTGTTGTATCCCTTTGTTGGTGAGGTGGTTTATTTCGCACCTCCCTAAGTTCGTACTGAAGAACCAAGAAGGAAGAGGTTGGGCTCACAGGTTAATGTCTCTCACCGATAAAGACATCATTTGGACTTGCAGAGGTTTGGATGAGATAGCTGTTGTTGATCGATGCGGGGAGTATCCTAATGTTCCTCTGATTGGTACTCAAGGAGGGATCTCGTACAATCCATGTCTAGCACTCCGTCAGTTTGGAAGAGCAAGAAGAGCAGGCCCCCATGAGATGTTGGTGCCTCACATCAGTTTCGAGTTTCAGGTGGATAGTGACGAGCTCCGTCGTAGGTTCATCAAGGCTTGGGAGAAGGTTCATAAAGCTGACCCACAAGAGCTAGGGCCAAAGACTTCTCTACCTATGGAAGCCTACTACAAATGGGTCCGCATCCGTGCTCAGAAGTTAGGTATGCCGTATGAAGCTGTCAGACCCGTCATTCTTGAATATCCTGATAAAGATGGTGTTCCTCCAACTGTCCTTCCTCCTCAGATACCTACTGATTATGAGACGTTGAAAAGATCTTGGTCGCAACTGCAAGAAGAGCGGGATTCTTACCGGGAAAAGTTCCACGAGCAGGAATCAAAGGTCCAGAAGCTGACAAAGCAGTTGGAGAATGAAAGAGCTCTGAATGCCTACCTCCGTACTGAGAAGAGGAGACCATGGGATCAATGAGGAGTTCTGAATGTGCCTTTACAGTTTTATTTCCTTTCCAGTTGTTTCATTTCATGTAAACGCCTAAGGGCAACTTGTTGAATAATTTCAGTTGCAAAGTTGAATCTAATAAAGTGTGTTCCTTTTTGTTTACAAAGTTGATTCCCGATTGTCTTTGAAAACATAATTCATACGCATTTCATACATCATATGCATAGCAGGTTTTTCCCTTTTCAGGTTGCTTACAGTTCTTCGCTGTTTATTTCAGCATCATGAATTCCGGATCTGAATCAACAGAGACATCAATCAAGGCTCTCCAGGCGCAGAATGCGCAGTTTCAAGAGCTAATCCTGGGTCTAGCTAAAGGCCAAGAGGAACTGAAGACTATGCTCCTGAAGAAGGAGAAGAAGAAGAAAAGAAGAACTGTTCTATTCAACACGGGCCGAAGGTTGGGTAATACTCTGCACCAAGAAGAGGTTGTTTCTTCTGTTGGCAAGAGTCCTTCTCAGGCAGAAGTAAAGCTTCCTACTCCAGAAGTCTCCGACAACGAGACAGATTTTGATGAGGAACAGTATCCTCCTGCAGATGACAAGTACAAACAACTGGAAGACAGGTTGAAGGCCATGGAAATTCAACAGGTACCTGGGCTGGATTTTGGAGATCTGGGTTTGTCCACTGGTGTAATTATCCCACACAAGTTCAAAGCTCCAACCTTTTCTAAGTATGACGGGGCATCTTGTCCCAAGCTGCATTTGAGGTCCTATGTGCGAAAGATTCAGCCGTACTCTGCGGACAAGAATCTATGGATCCACTTCTTCCAGGAGAGTCTTTCAGGGACTCATCTCGAATGGTTCTATCAGCTGGATGGGACCAAAGTTCGTAACTGGGAGGAGCTGGCTACTGCTTTCTATAAGCAGTATCAGTATAATGCCGACCTTGCCCCCACGCGTACCCAACTCCAGGGTATGTCGTTGGGCGTAAGCGAAGGTTTTAAAGAGTACGCGCAGAAGTGGAGAGATCTGGCTGGCAGGGTGCAGCCACCTTTGACTGATCGAGAGTTAGTGGACATGTTCTTGGGGACCCTATCTGGGCCGTTCTTTAATCATCTCATTGGGAATTCTTCTGCTGGTTTCACTGATTTGATCTTAACTGGAGAGAGAATTGAAGCTGGGTTGAAGTCTGGGAAGATTGCAAAGGCTGCATCATCATCTGGGTCAGACAAGAAACCGTTTAAAAAGGAGTCTAGTGCCGTGTATGGCTCCAGAAAATCAGAAAGACCTGATCGCCGCCAATCTGTCAGTGCGGTCATGATTGCTACGCCTGCTGCCGCTCCCCGGCCAAACAATCCTCAAAGGGTTGATAGACCCCGGAGAGAGTTTACCCGGTTAAGCATGACCCTATCGCAGATTCTGCCACAACTGCTCGCAACCAATTTGGTATCTGTCAAGGAGGCACCAAAGTTCCCTAACACTACTTCTCCTAAGTACAACCCGAATGCCCGTTGTGCTTACCATTCAGATAGCCCGGGGCATGCCACTGATGACTGTTGGGCACTAAGGAACAAGCTGCAGGACCTCATTGATGCTAAGGAGGTGCAGTTTGAGGCATCTGACAAGCCTAATGTGGTGACAGCTCCCCTGCCTGCTCATGGAGTTAACGCTATTGGTGATGAAGAGGAAGTTGATGAAGCTGAGTTCGATAGCTGGATCTACCCGGCTACTAATAGTGGACTTAACAATTGGAGCGCCAAGGACAATCTCTCTGTTTCTTTTGACACTAAGTAATAAATTTCTTTGTTTTGATATTCTGTAATAAACATTGATAAACTCTATGGCCCGGTGTCTTACCCGAGGCACCGTGGTTCTATTTGTGAGGGCATATGAACTGTCATTTTATACATCATGAATGAAAATCTTGGACTTTTTCGCATTGCAAATATTGTGTTCCTTTTCTGTCTTTCATTTCCTTTACATAAATTTCAAAAACAGCTGTATTTACACACACACTCACTCATACAGGTTCCAATCCACTCTGGATCTCGCTGATAACAGCTCTGCTAATGCCAATTATGACTTCGAAAATCCGATCAACTTAGCCGAAGACGAAGGTGAAGATGATTGCGAAGTGCCTGGCGAGCTTGCAAGACTGTTGCTTCAGGAAGAGAGGGCAATTCAACCCCATGAAGAGCCAGTGGAAACTATAAACCTGGGTACTGAAGCAGACAGAGAAGAGGTAAAGATTGGTGCTAACCTAGAGCTCAGCGTGAAGCAACGGTTAACCAAGATGTTACATGACTATATGGAGATCTTTGCCTGGTCCTACGAAGACATGCCAGGGTTGGATACCGATATTGTTGTCCATCATTTGCCGACTAGAGAAGACTGCCCTCCAGTTAAACAAAAGGTCCATCGGATGCGTCCAGAGATGTCAGAGAAGATTAAGGCTGAGGTGATGAAACAGTTTGATGCCGGGTTCCTTGCAGTGACTTCTTACCCTCAGTGGGTTGCTAATGTGGTGCCGGTACCTAAAAAGGACGGCAAGGTCAGAATGTGTGTTGATTACAGGGATCTGAACAGGGCCAGCCCCAAGGATGACTTCCCCTTACCTCACATTGATGTCCTCGTTGATAATACAGCCCAACATAAAGTGTTCTCTTTCATGGATGGCTTTTCAGGCTACAATCAGATCAAGATGGCACCTGAAGACATGGAAAAGACTACATTTGTTACTCAGTGGGGCACCTTCTGTTACAAGGTCATGTCGTTCGGATTAAAGAATGCTGGGGCAACCTACCAACGTGCCATGGTCGCCTTATTTCATGATATGATCCATCATGAGATCGAAGTGTATGTGGACGACATGATCGCTAGGTCCCAGACTGAGGAAGAGCACCTAGATCATCTACAGAAGTTGTTCGACCGGTTGAAACTGTATAAGCTGAGATTGAACCCGAACAAATGCACCTTCGGGGTAAGATCTGGGAAGTTGCTAGGCTTCGTGGTCAGTGATAAAGGTATTCAAGTGGACCCTGCTAAGGTCAAAGCTATTCAAGAGATGCCAGTTCCTAAGACAGAGAAGGAAGTCAGAGGCTTTTTAGGACGCCTGAATTACATCGCTCGATTCATATCTCATTTGACTGCTACCTGTGAGCCAATCTTCAAGCTGCTGAAGAAAGATCAGGTAGTACGTTGGAACGATGAATGTCAGGCTGCTTTCAACAAAATCAAAGAGTATCTCCAAGAACCACCCATCCTTATGCCACCGGTTGAAGGGAGACCTCTGATCCTATATCTGACAGTGCTAGACAATTCAATGGGGTGTGTGCTGGGGCAGCATGACGAGTCTGGCCGAAAAGAGCATGCCATTTATTACCTTAGCAAAAAGTTTACCGACTGTGAGACCCGATACTCACTGCTTGAGAAAACTTGCTGCGCTTTGGTATGGGCTGCTCGCCGGCTGAGACAGTATATGCTGACTCACACTACCTTGTTGATCTCAAAGATGGATCCTATTAAGTACATATTCGAAAAGCCTGCTCTGTCTGGAAGAATTGCAAGATGGCAAATGATCTTGACGGAATACGACATTCAGTATACAACCCAGAAAGCCATCAAGGGGAGTGTATTGGCAGACCACTTAGCTCATCAAGCTGTAGATGACTACCAATCAATGAACTTCGAGTTTCCGGATGAAAGCATCATGATTGTAACTGACTGTGAAGTACCTGGACCGGATGAAGGACCTGAACCAGGATCCCGATGGTCTGTGCACTTTGACGGAGCTTCCAATGCTTTGGGAAATGGTATCGGCGCCATAATCATATCTCCACAAGGCACTCATACTCCACTCACTGCCCGGCTGTGTTTCAACTGTACCAACAACATGGCGGAGTATGAGGCGTGTATCATGGGTCTTCAAGCTGCAATCGACTTACGGATCAAGTTCCTCAGTGTCTTCGGAGATTCCGCTCTAGTGATCAATCAGATCAATGGAGAGTGGGATACGAAACATCCAAACTTGATCCCTTACAGAGAATGTGTGTTGACCATGATTCCCCACTTCACAGAGATAACCTTCGAGCACTTTCCGAGAGAAGAGAATCAGTTAGCGGACGCGTTAGCTACAATGTCTTCTATGTTCAAGGTTAAATGGGATAATGAAGCTCCCCAGATTACCATCTGGAAACTGGACGAACCGGCATACTGTTGTGATCTCGAAACTGAATTGGTGACTGAGAAGCCTTGGTACCATGAAGTGAAGAGATATCTGGAAGCTCAGGAATACCCTGAAGGTGCCTCTGTTAACGATAAGAAATTCCTGAGGCGGTTTGCAGCCAAGTTCTTCCTAAGCAACGGCATCTTGTACAAGCGAAACCATGATTCAACCTTACTGCGTTGCGTGGATAAGACTGAAGCGGAAAGAATCATGGAAGAGCTACATGAAGGGACCTTTGGTATGCATTCCAGTGGACACACTATGGCTAAGAAAATCCTACGGGCAGGATATTACTGGTCCACAATGGAAGCTGATTGCTACCAACACTCCAGGACATGCCACAAGTGCCAGATCTATGCAGACAAGGTGCATGTTCCTCCGGTTCCCCTGAATGTTCTGACTGCGCCTTGGCCGTTTGCAATGTGGGGCATAGATATGATTGGCGAGATCAGACCTACGGCATCTAATGGACATCGCTTCATCTTAGTGGCGATTGATTATTTTACGAAGTGGGTTGAGGCAGCATCCTATGCTACAGTAACCAAGACTGTGGTGGCACGGTTTATTCGGCACAATCTGATATGTCGATACGGCGTCCCCGAGCGAATTATTACAGACAACGGTACCAATCTGAACAATAAGATGATCGCTGAGCTCTGCGAACAGTTCAAAATACAGCACCACAATTCTTCTCCTTACAGACCGAAGATGAATGGGGCTGTAGAAGCAGCTAACAAGAACATCAAGAAGATCGTGCAAAAGATGACAGTAACATACAAAGATTGGCACGAGATGTTACCGTTCGCTCTACATGGGTACCGTACTTCAGCCAGGACGTCAACCGGGGCAACTCCCTTCTCTCTGGTTTATGGCATGGAGGCAGTCTTGCCGATCGAAGTGCAAATTCCCTCTCTCCGGATAATGAAGGATGCAAATCTGAACGAAGATGATTGGATCCAGACACGACTTGATCAACTCAATCTCATTGACGAAAAGAGACTTGCTGCTATCTGTCATGGTCAGACGTATCAGAAACGGATGATCAGGGCATTTAACAAGAAAGTCAGACCACAAGAATACCAAGTCGGGGATCTGGTTATCAAGAGAATCATCCTTCCTCAGAGTGATCCAAGGGGCAAATGGACCCCTACGTACGAAGGGCCATTTGTGGTTAAGCATGTGTTCTCAGGAGGAGCAATGATCTTAACTAACATGGATGGTGACGACCTTCCTCACCCCGCCAATGCCGACATAGTTAAAAAATACTACGCATGAAAAAGACCCGCTAGGCTGACATGCCTAGGCAAAAGTTAGGGCTTCCCGTCGAACCAAAAGGGTTCGGGCAAAATGTAGGGATGAAAATGAAAAAAAATCTGTACACCCGGCGAGTCGAAAACCTGAAAAGGCGGCTTGGGCAAAAATGGGTATCCCGGTGGACTGAAAACCCTAAAGGGCGGTCCAGGCAAAAATTAGGGATAAAGCGTAAAACTATGTCTCATTGATCACTTTGCATCCAGAATCCGGTATCTGCATCAAGTTCAAACGGCATCGATCAGTCAGCGTCACCTTCAACCAAGGTCATCAAGTGATGAGACGCTCGGAGTTATAAAGGCAATAGCAGAGTTGAAACCCAGTGGATCATTCATCTTTCACACAGCTGTTTTACTTTTCTTTTGTACAAAGCTTGTATAAACTTTGCTCGGCGACGTACCTCTTACTAGGACGTCAGCCTCTTGTATACAAAACGCCTATTCAGGCCATTCAAAAATCAATAAAAAATACATTTTCAGTTAAACGTGCCCAAGTGTTTTTCTTTTTCTGTTTTGTTTTGCGAAGAACGTCCAAGGTTCAATTTGTGATGTATGCATTGACAATAATTTGCTAACTCATAAATATTTGCATACGAAACAAAGGAATTAATTGCAGGTGACACTAGAAACAGGGGCAATAAAAAAGTTGTCTGAGCAGTCTAATTGTTCTATCCTCCAAGGTACCAAGGTAGGTTCAGCTAAAGAACACGGCCAAATGTATCTTAATTCCCCAGAGAGTGGTTCAACAAAACAATACATTCTTCTCCAAGCAAAATTGTCAAAATATCAAGGAAATTGAGTATCCTCCCGTAGATCTCAATACTTCCCCAGCAGTATACAACAAGCATCCCCGGCAGTCTTGGTCTAAAGATTGTTCCCCGGCGGTATACCACTATTCAAAGGAATCACTTCCCTGCAAATCAAACCTCCCCCAGAAGAGTCCAATCCAGTTTCCCCAGGAAAGTTGGAATTCATATCCCCCCAAGCAGCAAGCTTATCCCCAGTAGATTCTGGAAGCTTATCCCTCGCAAAAGCACGAACGCGTCGTCCCGGCTTGATTTAAAGAGTTATTTCCGTAACATGATATAACTGGGTTATCCTCAGCCAAAAGCCACGGAAAGAGCGTCCTCGGCAAAGTATCTTCCTACCCCCAGCGAAGTCTATCAACACTTCCAGCACAACAAAGATATCCCCAGCATAACTCATCAACGATATCCCCAGCGGAGTTATCTTCATCATTTCAGCAAAGTATCGCTATCCCCCACAGAGTAGCACTCCCCAGCATGATCGCTAGAATATCTTTTCTCCCGCAGAATTATTTCATTTGCCAAGTTTATTCCGCAACGGAGTTATCTTCTCCTACCGGTATTCTTGCAACAATCATCCACAGCGGAAGCAAAATCTCTCCCTCAACATCGGCCCTGGATATGACTTCCCGGCACCCGTCAAGGATTTACTTTCCTAGACGAAAACATACATGAATCATCACATACATCATTGTAGCATGCATAACGTATTGCATCATACAAGTCTCATTTATATTGATAACATCATTGCTTGATCCATATCATGCATTGCATATAACTGACCTTTACCTTTCAGGAAAGATACAGTTGAAATTCTCAAACATATTTCAAGGACTTCTCCAGTCCAGTTAAATCGACTCCAAACAGTTTTTTCTGATAAAGACTCAGTAGAAGTTCTCTTGGTCCCCTCTCCAACGGCGTGTGAGGCGGTAATTCCTTTTTCAAGATGTTTTCCTCTCCGACGATGAGCGTGAGGTGATAGTCTTTTGTGGTCCCCTCTCCAACGGTGAGCGTGAGGTGGTAATTCCTTTTTCAAGATGTTTTCCTCTCCGACGATGAGCGTGAGGTGATATTCTCTTATGGTCCCCTCTCCAACGGCGTGTGAGGTGGTAATTCCTTCTTCAGATGTTCTCCTCTCCGGCATGAGCGTGAGGTGATATTCTCTTATGGTCCCCTCTCCAGCGGCGTGTGAGGTGGTAATTCCTTCTTCAGATGTTCTCCTCTCCGGCATGAGCGTGAGGTGATATTCTCTTATGGTCCCCTCTCCAACGGCGTGTGAGGTGGTAATTCCTTCTTCAGATGTTCTCCTCTCCGGCATGAGCGTGAGGTGATATTCTCTTATGGTCCCCTCTCCGACGGTGAGCGTGAGGTGGTAATTCCTTTTTCAGATGTTCTCCTCTCCGGCATGAGCGTGAGGTGATATTCTCTTATGGTCCCCTCTCCAACGGCGTGTGAGGTGGTAATTCCTTCTTCAGATGTTTCCCTCTCCGGCATGAGCGTGAGGTGATATCTCCTTTCAGATTATAATTTCCTATAGTTCCCTCTCCAGCGGTGAGTAAGGTGACTCCCTTCGAGATTATAATGTCCTTTGGTTCTCTTTCTGACACTACGAAGATGGTAATCCTCACCAAGATTTTCTCAACGAGCGTTGTTGAAGTTAAAATCATCCAAGGTTCACTTATCATTCAGGTTAAGGCAGTAACCATCTCTGGTTCATTCATCAGCGTTTGAAGCTCTAGACTCAGCTCCTGTAACCAGTCAGGACGTATCTATATCAAGCATCTAAAATCAGCTCCTGCGACGTGTCAGGTACTCATTTTTCTGTTTTGCAGGTATGCAGGTTCTCGCTAAGGATCTCTGACGCGATCAACATCCAGATGGCATCTATAAGCCCATCATCCTATCCAAGCAACATCCAAATGGCATCTATAAGCCCATTCCCCCATCATCACTGCTACTATGTGAGCACAAATTTCTGGGCACTCTAGTGTTCAATCATCTTTTACCCTCGGATTACGAAAGGCACGTCAGTCAATCTGCATCCTCCGGTCTAAGAAAATTGAACAGGGGCAACTGTTGTACCCCAAAATTTGCCCTCTCATATTCATCAAGAAATTGCAAAGTCAAGGTCACAAAATTCCCCAAGGGTTGTGCAGCTCAACTGTCTCCTAGACAGTCAAAACTAGGGTTTAAGTTCTGGTCAAGCAAATGAACTTTTCAATGGCCCAATCAAGTCTCATATGCCTACAAAGATGGTCAAGCATCCTCATGTCAAGTTTCAAGGCATTCAGCTCAAGATTGCACAGTCAAAACCCTAGATTGCACTACAGTCAACTGTAGGGGCAAAATGGTCATTTGACAGTCAAAAGTTCAAATCTTTGTTCAACATATCATTTTGAAGCCACAAACATCATTTGATCAATGCTTGATCATGATTCTCAAAATTTGGCTTAGAAATCATCAAAGATGCAAAAGTTGCTATAGTTGGACAGCTGAAAAAGTCAACTGAAATTGACCAGGGCATAACTTTCACATGGATTATCAGAAAAATTCCATCCAAAGCTCATTTTGAAGAGAAAGACATTTCCTACAATTCATCTTCATGTTCCAAGTCCAAGAAATGCTCTCACAAAAAGTTATCAATTTCAACATTATAGGTCATTTTCAAAAGTCAACAAAAAGTGACTTTAAGTCAAAGGCCATAACTTGAGATTGGTAAATCAAAATGACATGGGACCAAAGGCATTGGTTAAAGGACTCAAAGACCTTTCCAAAATATCCAAGAACATGTGAAAAGCTTAAAAATTGACCAAGTTATGCCTTGTGGAAGTTGGGAAATTTTTAGGAATTTTGAAAAATCAACATTGATGCAAAAGGCCTAAAAATGCAAATGGGCCCAATTATCTTCCAAATTTCTTCATGCCAAGCCTATGCACGACCACTAGGCCCAAGGGGAAGTATTCTCATATTTTTTAATTATTTATTTGAATTAATATTAATTTATATTCATTTAAATCATTTTAATTCATGAAAAAATATAACCTTAACCTAAAACAAATCTTTTTATACATGTTTGGAGTCAATATTTCGTGCATATCCCATTTAGGAAAGTTTTGGATTGATTTGAACCTAATTGACACAAAGAACATGAAAAAAGATTGAAAAAGATTTTCAAGAATCAAATATGTGAAATCATTATGGCCATGGATTTTGTGCAAAGCTTTTCCAACCTAAACCACTCCATATATGATCAGAATGAGAACCCTAATACTCTAAGAAAAAAGCTGCGCTCAAAACCTCATACAAACTTGCAAAAAAATTCTCAAAAAGCATAAAACTGTTTTCAAGGTTCTAGGTCGATTCAGGTCCCAATTTCTTTTTCAAAAGCTTGCCAAGGTTGCCCTGATCAATTTCCAATCCAGAATATCCATTAAAACGTCACGAATTGGTATCCACGATTCAGACTGTGAAGAGAAAAATGCCAAATCATATATCATAATTCATGCATCCTTTTATGTTTTTGTTGATGGATTCTTGTTCTTTGCACTGTTTTAAAACTAACTATCACCTTTAATTTGATTATTGCGCTATGCATAAAATTCTGCCATGGATGAAAGTTAGGGTTTGCAGGTTCATTAATTTGGGGTTTTTGAGATGAGGAAAAATTGAGGTTCCAGACTTAGGCCATTGCATTCAGCTCTACTGGACGAAGGAATCCCAGTAGTCGCGAACAATTTATATTCATCCATCATCTAATCGCTATTTTCTTGTAGGTGGCATACAGCAACGCGTGCAAAACCGTTCTCATAGGCCTATGTTTCAGAAAAAAGTGAGGACGATGATGTGTTGTCCCTCATTGATTCGTTGATTTTGAATTTACGCGCGTTTTGCCCATTATGCGTTGAGTTTGCTTTTTGTTATTTGTTTGATATTATTTGTTAAATAAAACATAATGGCTCAGTGGCCAGGGATACACGCATATGGCCTTCAAGACCTGGGTTCAAGTCCCAGGTCTTGCCTATTTCGTTTATTATTTTGTGATAACCGTTCCCATGCAGCGTAAGCATCACAATACACCATGTGCCTCCATCATCAAGCCAGCCACGTACATCCCAACGTTGGATCAAAGGCCAGAATTCAAAGCGTATCATACACTCCCAGTCAACGCGTCCTACTGGATTCAGAAAGTCAACAAATTCTGGATAGCATTGGGCCTAAAGTCCAGGCCTCTCAAAGTTATACCTCCTTATTTGGGGCAACACCCCACCCTGGTTTGATTATTTATTTTTATTGTTTTAATTATTATATTATTTATTTTTATTGCTTTAATTAATTAATTTATTTTTTTCTATAAAATATAAAAACACTAAAAAAGCAGAAAAGGCCAAAATTAATAAATATTTATATATTAATTATTTTCATGAATAAATAAAAATGTAGATTACTTAGTTTAATTAGGTTTTAATATTAATTTCTTTTTAATAAAAATCCAAAAATGTAGAATTAGGTTAATTGCTATTTTTTATTCCTTTTAATATTTTTCCCCTCTTTTTTAGAATAATAATTATTATTTATTTATTTATTTATTTTCCTATTTAAATTGTACATAAATTTTAGGTTAATTTAGATCTTATTTTAATTCTTTCTTAATAAATAAAAAATATTAGAATTAGGGTTTGCTTCTTAATTTAATTTTAATTAATTTCTTTTTTCCATTAAATCTAAAAAATACAAAATACCAAAAAAACATTTAATCATTTAATTTTTAATTCTCATTAACTTTTAATTATTTGCAAAAGGGTCCAACGCCCTAGTTTCGTTTTAATTCTTTAATTTGCGCCTTTATCTTATGTCGTTAATTATAATTTTGTAAATCTCCCAAAGCGTTGTAATTTACTTTTCGCACTTTATTTCTTCGCATTATTTATTTTTCCGCTAAATCGGGTCCGGTTTAATTTTGGCGATGTGGACCCGCGCCATTTGTAATAGTCTAGCTTTATTTCCTCGCAACTTATAATTGTTAAATATGCATGCAAGAATGAATGGACAAATTAAAATCAAGCGTAGAACACGACAAACATGACAAGACAAATAACTGAAACATGACACACGATTCGCACACACCACCCCTAGGGTACGCCTCACTGTTGCCTTGCCTCGAAAGGTGATCGTCGAGTAGAGGATGTCTTAGTAAGTCCTCATGATCCGGGAACCTGGCATGAGGGTAGCTTCTAAGGTGTCTTCCTATTGCTCTAGTGATCACCACGTCCCTAAAACTCGAATTGACCCGAACACCTCCAACGGTGGTGCTACCTACCTCTCAATGGTGGGATGGCACTACTTCAAAGGACATTTACACAGACGAATTCCTTAGGGTAGGTAGGTTCTCAAGGATACTTGCTCTAATCTCAAAAACAAACAAAAAAAATCTTTTCACACCGACACTTTTCAAAAGCTTTCAAAGCAAATTTTTCAAACACTCTGACGTACGAGTCGAACTGAAATTTTTCAAAGAAACTTTTAAACCCACATTGAAAAGCAAACAAACCATTTTTGAAAACACATTGAGCAAGTATCTAAGAGCCCATGGATAACCATGGATAGAAAGGGTGCTAATACCTTCCCTTTCTATAACCTACCTCCCGAACCGAGAGCGATCTCTTAAAAGGAATTTTTCTGTGCTTTTGTCCTTTCCACTTGGAGAAAATAAAAGACGGTGGCGACTCTTGCTTCCGCGACATTTCGCGAACCAGCGTTAAAACAGTCAGTTCCAGATCCACCGATCACAAAGGTCATGCCTTTTGGACTGAAAAATGTTGGGGCAACGTATCAGCGCGTCATGGTCGCCTTGTTCCACGACATGATCCATCATGAGATTGAGGTATACGTTAACGACATGATTGCAAGGTCCCAAACTGAAGAAGAACATTTGGACCACCTTCAGAAGTTATTTTACAGGTTGAAGTTGTACAAGTTGAGGTTAAACCCGAACAAGTGCACCTTCGGGGTGAGATCTGGTAAGCTGCTGGGTTTCGTCGTTAGCGATAAAGGTATTCAGGTGGATCCTGCAAAAGTGAAAGCTATACAGGAAATGCCAGCTCCCCGAACAGAAAAAGAAGTCATAGGCTTTCTGGGACGTTTGAACTACATTGCCCGATTTATCTCACACTTGACTGCTACTTGTGAGCTGATCTTCAAGTTATTGAAGAAAGATCAAGTGGTAAGATAGAAAGATGAATGTCAGACCGCTTTCGAAAGGATCAAAGAATATCTCCAAGAGCCGCCTATATTGATGCCTCCAGTTGAAGGGAGACCTTTAATCCTATACTTGACAGTACTCGACAACTCAATGGGGTGTGTGTTGGGGCATTATGACGAGTCTGGCCGAAAAGAGCATGCTATTTATTACCTTAGCAAAAAGTTTACCGACTGCGAGACCTGATACTCGTTGCTCGAGAAAACTTGTTGCGCTTTGGCATGGGCTGCTCGCCGACTGAGACAGTATATGTTAACTCACACTACTCTACTGATATCAAAGATGGATCCAATCAAGTATATCTTCGAGAAGCCTGCCTTATCCAGAAGAATAGCAAGATGGCAGATGATCTTGACTGAGTATGACATCCAATACACAACCCAAAAGGAAATTAAGGGAAGTGTGTTGGCGGATCATTTGGCACATCAAGCAGTGGAAGATTACCAGTCTATGAACTTTGAATTTCTGGATGAGAATATTATGATAGTGACTGACTGTGAAGAACCTGGACCGGATGAAGGACCTGAAGAAGGATCCCGATGGTCTATGTACTTTGATGGAGCTTCGAACGCTTTGGGTAATGGCATTGGCACCGTGATCATATCTCCTAAAGGCTCTCATACTCCGTTCACCGCCCGATTATGTTTCAACTGCACCAACAATATGGCGGAGTATGAAGCATGCATTATGGGTCTTCGAGCAACAATTGACCTAAGGATTAATTTTCTAAGTGTTTTCGGAGATTCCTCTCTCGTGATCAGTCAGATCAAAGGTGAGTGGGATATGAAATACCCAAATCTCATTCCTTACAAGGAGTATGTGTTGATGTTGCTTCCACATTTTGAGGAGATAACCTTTGAACACTTCCCTAGAGAAGAGAATCAGTTGGCGGGCGCGCTGGCTACAATGTCTTCTTTGTTCAAAGTCAATTGGGACAACAAAGCCCCCGGATTATCATTGAAAGATTGGACGAACCTGGACATTGCTGTGATATTGAAACTGAAGAGATAGCAGATAAACCCTGGTTTCATGAGGTGAAGAGATACCTTGAGGCTCAGGAATACCCCGAGGGTGCATCTGTTAATGATAAGAAGTTTCTGAGGAGGTTCGCGGCGAAGTTCTTCATCAGTAATGGTATCCTTTACAAGCGTAACCATGATTCAACCTTGCTATGATGTGTGGATAAGAACGAGGCAGAAAGGATCATGGCAGAGTTACATGAAGGTACTTTTGGAACTCATTCCAGTGGACATACCATGGCAAAGAAAATCCTACGGGCAGGATATTTTTGGTCCACAATGGAAGCCGACTGTTATCAGCATTCTCGGACCTGTCATAAGTGCCAAGTCTATGCTGATAAGGTGCACATACCTCCAGTACCTCTAAACGTCTTGACGGCTCAATGGCCTTTTGCAATGTGGGGCATTGATATGATCGGCGAGATCAGACCTACAGCGTCCAACGGGCATCGTTTCATCCTGGTAGCTATTGATTACTTTACGAAATGGGTTGAAGCAGCTTCTTTTGCTACAGTGACCAAGAACATCGTGGCACGATTCATTTGGCATAACCTGATCTGTCGATACGGTGTACCAGAGAGGATCATTACATACAATGGTACAAATCTCAACAATAAGATGATCACCGAGCACTGCAAGCAGTTCAAAATACAGCATTATAACTCTTCTCCTTACCAGCCGAAGATGAATGGGGTTGTTGAAGCGGCTAATAAGAACATCAAGAAGATTGTGCAGAAGATGACGGTGACATACAAAGACTGGCACGAGATGTTATCATTTTCTCTTCATGGGTACCGTACCTCAGCACGGACGTCAACAGGGGCAACCCCCTATTCCTTGGTATATGGCATGGAGGCAGTCTTGCCCATTGAAGTTCAGATACCCTCTCTTTGGATTATGAAGGATGCAGGTTTAAGCGAAGATGACTGGATTCAGACCCGACTTGATCAGTTAAACCTAATTGACAAAAAGAGACTTACTGCTATTTGTCATGGTCAGACGTATCAAAAGCGGATGATCAAGGCATTTAACAAGAAAGTTAGACGACAAGACTATCAAGTTGGGGATCTGGTTATCAAGCGCATCATACTGCCACAAGGTGATCCTAGGGGAAAATGAACCCCTACTTACGAAGGGCCATTTATGGTTAAGAATATTTTCTCAGGAGGAGCTATGATTCTAAGTACCATGGATGGTGATGACCTTCCTCACCCCGTCAATGCAGACATAATGAAAAGATACTATGCATAACCAAAGACCCGCTAGGTTGACTAGCCTAGGAAAAAATAAGGGCTTCCCGGCGAACCAAAAGGGTTCGGGCAAAAATAAGGGATGAAAATGAAAAAATTGTACACCCGGCAAGTTGAAAACCTGAAAAGGCGGCTTGGGCAAAAAAGGGTATCCCGATGGACTGAAAACCCGAAAGGGCGGTCCAGGCAAAAATTAGGGATCAAAGCATACACTATGTCTCATTGGATCACCTTGCAACCAGACTTCGGTATCGACTATCAAGCTCGGACGGAACTAATCAATCAGATTCATCTTCAACCAAGTAGCAAAGTGATGAGATGCTCGAGAACATAAAGGCAATAGCAGAGTTGGAACCCAATGGGATTATTCACATAGCTGTTTTGTTTAGTTTTTCACAAATTGTGTAAAGTCTATTATTCGGCAGCGTTCTCTTACTAGGACGTCAGCCTCTTGTACAAAAACGCCTATTTACAGGCCAAACTTCAAAATCAATACAATTCATTTTCAGAGAAATTTCAAACTGTTTTTCCTTTTTCTGTTTTGTTTTGCAAAGAATGTCCAATGTTCATTTTTGATATATTCATTTGACATTAATTGCTGCTCATAAATATTTACATGCGAAACAAAAGACGATCACTGGTAATATCAGAAACAGGGGCAAATAAGAATTGTCCAAACTGTACAGTTGCTCTGTCCACCAGGTACAAGGTAAATTCAGCTGAAGAACATGGTTGAGATGCATTCACTCCCTGCAGAGTAAGACAGTAATGTTAACTCTCCCCAGTTGAGACTTGCAACTGTGAATGAATCGGTAATATTCTCCCCAAGCAGAGTTTATTTACCATCAGCACTGAAAGGTCTTAATATTCCCCAACGGAGTATAAGAATATTCCCCAGTGGAGTATAAGAATATTCCCCGGCAGAATACAAAATATCCCCAGTGGAGTCTAAAATTTTTCCAAGCGCAGTCTGAAAAAGCTTCCCCAGTAGAACTTGGAGAATCATCCCCAGTAAACTTTGGAAGATTGTCCCCAGCAAGTTCAAAGGATTATGCCCATAAGAGTCTAAAAGGTTATCCCCAGTGAAGTCGCAACTGAAGGATCATCCCCATCGGAGTTCTTTCCTTTCACAAACAAGAATTCAATCCCCGACAGGATTCAGTATCACCAGCAACGGTAATTCATCCCCAGTAGAATTTATCGGTGGAATCCTCTACAGAACATCTCTTCCCCACAGAGTAATTTCCTCATCAGTTTATTCCCCAACGGAGTTATCCTCTCCTGCAGGTTTATTCTCACAATCATCTTCATCCATTATCTCCAGCGGAAACGAAGAATCCAACTCTTTTCTCCAGCAGCTATCCGGGATTTATTTTCCCCAGCTAAAAGCATTACATTTCCATACATCATGACACATGCATATACGCATCATACAACACAATCTCATTTATTTTTTGAAAATCATTGTTTGATACATATCATGCATTTCATACAGCTAACCTTTACTTTTCAGGAAGGATGCAGTTAAATTCTCAGCTATGAAGCTTTTACCCAAGTCGAACTACTGATCGGTTCTTAAATCTCAATTGGATTATCCTCGGTTGAATTACAGGAAAGGTTCTAAATCTCGGCAAAGTTCCTCCGTCGAAGTATGGACGAGTTCTTAAATCTCAATAGAATTATCCTCGGTTGAATTACAGACAAGTCCTAAGTCTCGATGAAGATGTTTCCCCCAAGTCGAAGTACTGAATGGTTCTTAAATCTCAACCGAATTATCCTCAGTTGAATTACAGATAAGGTCCTAAATCTCGACAAAGTTCCTCCGTCGAATTACTGAAAGTTCTTAAATCTCAACAGAATTATCCTCGGTTGAATTACAGACAAGTCCTAAATCTCGATGAAGATGTTTCCCTCAGTCGAACTACTGACCGGTTCTTAAATCTCAACTGAATTATCCTCGGTTGAATTACAGATAAGGTTCTAAATCTCGGCAAAATTCCTCCGTCGAAGTATGGACGAGTTCTTAAATCTCAACAGAATTATCCTCGGTTAAATTACAGACAAGCCCTAAATCTCGATGAAGATGTTTCCCTCAGTCGAACTAATGACCGGTTCTTAAATCTCAATCGAATTATCCTCAGTTGAATTACATATAAGGTTCTAAATCTCGATAATTCTTCTCCGTCGAAGTACAGACAATCCCTAAATTTCAGCAGAGTTTTTCTCAGTTGAATTACGGACAAGTTCTTAAATCTAGATGAAGATGTTTCCCCCCAGTTGAGTTACGGACAAATTCTTAAAATTCAGCAGAGAGGTTTTCTCAGTTGAAGTACAGGCAAGTTCCTAAATCCCAATAAAGATCAGACGTCCCCAGCGGAATCTTTTACAACAATAGGTGTGCAAGCTCTCGCTAAGGAATCTCTTATGCGATCGACACTCCTTCAGATGGCATCTTTAAGCCCATCCTCCCGCTAGCAATCTCCAAATGGCATCTGTAAGCCCATTTCCGACATCACAAGGCTGATACCACTTCATGCGAGTGCAAATTTCTGGGCACTCTAGTGTTCAATCATCTTCCACCTTCGGATCATGAAAGGCATGAAAGCCAATCTACATCCTCAGGTCTAAGAAGATTGAACAGGGGAAGTTGTTGTACCCCAAAATTTTCCCTCCCATATTCCTCAAAACATTGCAAGAAAAATCTCCAAGTTGCTCAAAGTTTGCTCAAGAGTTGGACAGACAAGCTATCTCCTAAGGCAGTCAACCCCAAATTAGGGTTTTATGTTGCATCAATATCCTTGAGTACAAATGACCTCAAGTTATCCCCAATGTCCTAATATGTTCTCAAGGCCATCCATGTCAAATTTCAAGCCTTGCAGAGAAAGTTTGCTCAGTCAATTGCTCAAAGGTCCAAAAATCGACTATGCTAGGGCAAAATTCAACTGTGACCTATATACAGTCAAAATTCAAGATTTTTGGTCAACATTCTAATTTTGAAGGATATTTCATCATTTGATCAAGGTTTGATCATGATTCATCAAGGATTACTCAAAATTCATCAAGACTCAAAAGTTGCTAAATTAGGGTTTTGTAGGAAAAGTCAGCTCAACTTTGACCGAGCATAACTTTCTCATACTTTATGCGAAATGACCCATCCAAAGCTAATTTTGAAGAGGATTCAATTACCTACAATAAATATTCATACCCCAAGATCAAAACATGCACTCACAAGAAGTTATGAATTTGGACATTATAGGTCATTTTGAAAAGTTAACAAAAACACCTTTTTTGCCAAAGCTTATAACTTGAGCATGGAATATAAAAATGAGATGAGACCAAAATGATTGGTTAGAGGACATCTCAAGATTTCTAAAAAGGCCAAGAACACTTCCAAAGTTCAAAATTGAAGAAGTTATGCATTGTTAAAGTTGGACTTTTTTGCAAAATTGCCAAAAGTTAACTATCCCCAAAACTTCAAATTTTGTCAAATGGGCCCATTCTTTTCAACTTGATTTGGGTTTGCATCATTGCCCACGTGCCCTAGCTTCAGCCATGTGCCCATATTTCACTTTTATTCTTTAATTTGATTTTTAATTGAATTTATTCATTTTAAATCAAATAAAATCATAAAAAATCCAAAAAATTAATAACTCATGATTTTCTGATTGTTTTAGGCTTTGTTTACACCTAGCATCACCATGGAATTCATATCAAATCAAATCATGGGCAAAAAGATTGAATTGAATCAAATTTGGAAAGGTTTAATAATGGAGATCAAATCACATTCATGTGCATTGTTATGAAGGGATTCAGTCCATGATTCTTACCCTAATACAAAGCACATTACATAAGCAAGTATAAGGGGACGAAATCAGGGTTGGCAAGTGTTGGAAGAGGCAGAACAAAAGTGCAAAAATTCACAAAAAAGTGGGAGATCAAAGTCCAAGCTAGAGGCTGTTTCAGGACACGAGAGTGGTCTCAATCGCTTCCTGACCATTCATACAAGCTACCTGGATCCAGAGCAAGCATTTTCAGACGTCCAAACGCACTGTAAGTCGCGCGATAGCCACCTGTTGTACCCCAAAATTTGCCCTCGCGCTTTTCCACAAAGAAATCTCAGCTTCAAACATTTCCTGACTTCTCAAACTGACTCAAGAATCGGACAAACGGACTTTTCTTGACAGTCAAGCAAAACTAGGGTTTTTACTGATTTTCAGAACTCTGAATTGTTTCATACAGTGGGCTTAGGGTTTGGTTGATTTTTGGTTCAATTTTGATCAAGCGAGCGTGATTTGGCATTTAATCGGGAATTAGGGTTTTATGGGCATATTCTCAGAAGAATTTGAATTCAACAGCGCTTTGCGATTTATTTCGAGATTCGGATTAAAATTCGCGTTATCTTGGTTTGATCAGCAAAAGAGACATTGGTTTTGAATTCGGTACGTTTTGATTGGGCCAGTCAGATACCAGATGCAGTATTGAATTCACAGTATTTGTGTATTTGATCAGTCCATTTAAGTTAATTGCTGCTTTGCTCTGGATGTTGAATAAGACGGACTTAATTGGTCAATGTTGTTTTATTTAAGTTATTTATTATTCTGAAACTAAAATGATTGAATTTATTTTTCAATTGTTTTAATTCTAAGAATTTTAAATAAATAAATAAACAATAAGGAAATTAGAATTAATTAGATAATTTGAATTTTATTGATATTTAAATTATTTGTACAAGTTGTTGTTTATTACAAACAATAATTTACATTTAATTTAAATATTACAATAGAATGAAAAATATCCTATTTTCTAAATACTCTTCATTCTTCACTCCGCTCCGGCATTCCATCTTTCATCTGCAAAAAGAAATAAGAAAGTCAGAAAGAATTAAAATTAGCAGAGACAGATAAAAATGCTCATCATTAGGGGCCACTGACTGGGATCAGTTGCCCTCTCTGCAAATCACGGGATTTCTCCCGGTTCACAGAGAGGGAAGATTGTTTTATCTCATGAAATGCAAATGTCAAAAATGCATAGTTTCTAAAAGATTTGCAAGCTGCATAGATTCAAAATCCAAACCAAACTGAAAAAGTTCAATCCAAACTCTCCATCCAAAACAAAGTCCACTCAAAGAAAATCAATAAAAGCATACAAGCTGTCATGGAAAGACTTTTGCCAAGATATCAAAAAGCAGAAAATCTACACAAATTGTCAAAAGAGAGATAAAGGAGATGCAGTAGTGTATTATGCAAGTGATCTTTTCATCATTTCCCATAAAGGCCCCTTCAGAACAGTACAGTAAAATCATATAAAAATCCTAAGCTGTACTTTGAGAGAGAGAAAAGAGATTAAAGCAGGCAGGGGTTTAGGCTCAGTTCAGACAAGATAAAGCAGCAGGCAGGGGAAGCAAGATAGCAGTTCATAAGATAGAAGAGAGATACCAAAAACTCAGGGGAGGAGAGTTCAGAAGAAAATATACAAACTAAACCACAACCTGCCTAAGTCAAGAGAGAGCTCACTACTGTCATAACAAAGAAACCCATCAACAACCTTTATACAAAAACACATAAACACACAAAAACTGAGATCAAAACTCAAAGCCTCAAACCATTATCTAACCAACATCCTCACTACCAAAAACCAACATCCTCAAACCTAAAAAACTCAAAGGCTACTGAACTGGCAAAAGCTAAAAGCTCAAAACAACAATAATCCTCACATACTCAAACCTGTACCAGTATAACCACAAACTAAACCACCAATAACCTCACCATCTTATGCTAAACACAAAAAAAAACCAAGCTTCCAACAGTGAACCTGTACCAGAAAAACATAACGCCATGCCATAACCATCAAACTTCATCAACACACTACCAACATCACCATAACCAGAATAACCATGTCCATTGCCTAATCTCAAGACATCATACTGTCAACAAGTTCACAAGCATAAGAGTTCAAGGCAAACAGGTGAGGCAACCCACGAGCCCTCAGTACAAGCATCATAGGGCCATAAAAACATGACATCCAACTCAACGAAAGCGTCAAGGGCATCAAAAATCTAAAGGCAACGCAAACAAGCATACAGCCTCTCAAGAAGAGGAAGAAAGAAGCAACTCAGGCAACAATACATAGGCCCTCAGACCTCAAAGATCATCATTGGGCATCTCAAACAAATACTCAGACATATCATACTCAAGCATACAAATTCACAAGGCAGCAATGTTCTAAATCCTCAAGCAATCATCATAGTGGAAGAAGAAGAGGTAAAGAAGTGCACATTAGGGTTTCTCAGTACGAATATCATCATCAAAAACCTAAGCAAAAAAGGTAAAAGAACGAAGTTACCAGGAAGGCATCAAGAAGCAAGCCAGCGTCTTCATCACTGAATCTTCGCCATCAAAGCCTCCTAAGCGTCCTCGTCTCCTTCCTTCCCTTTTCCAGTAGAGGTATGACACTTCTTTTCCCTCCTAATGCACCTCCAAACAAGAATCAATAAACACAACATGAGAGGTCAAACCCCAAGCAGTAAATCAAATACGCAAAAGATCACAAAACGTACTAAAACAAGACAAATCAAAGCGATTACCAAGTTCTACTGCCTCAACAGTGTCGCTGGAGGGAAGGGGAAACGAAGGTAGCGCGGTGGCTCGGGCAAAGAAGCTCAGGGAAGCTAGGACGAAGAAGACGAAATTCAAGTGGACATGGCGCCGCTGCTGACGAACCCTAATTCCACTCCCAATTGAACAAACAACGCGTTAACCCTAATTTTCTGCCTTTGGATCAAAGGGCTTAACCCGTTTTAATTCCTCTAAGCCCAATAAGAAAATCACTGCATCAAACATTAAACCATTCTTTTCTATTTTTCTTAACAACATAAAATACTAACTATTCTTTTCATTTTTATAAAAAAAACAATACATACTTTTTTCTTAACATTAACTCTTTTTATTTTATTTTCTTTTCATAAACAATATTTCTTTTACTAATTTCATTTTATAAACAATGATTTTATTCTTTGTAAAAATACTAACCTAAATAATAAAATACTTTTTATCGTAAAATTAAGACATTTTTAGATAGTTATTTTATACATTTATGTTATATTAAAAATTAGTTTTGTACATATCATACAAATTAAATCTGAAAATACTTTTTTTTTAATCAAAATACTTTTTATACACAAATTAAAATTAAAAACATTCTTAATACATATTTGTATATATTATCTTTTTTCATACACAATTAAATTGAAAATACTTTTTTTTAATTGAAATACATATTTGTACATATTACACATTTTTTATACATAATTAAATCGAAACTTTTTAATTAACACATACATTTGTACATAATAATTCAATACATTCATTTTTCTCTAATATTGAAATTCATAAACATTTTGACGAAAATACTCTTCTTGTAATTAAAACTCAAACACTTAATCAAAACCCTTCATTTGTACATAATTCATATAAATCAAAAATACAGATTAAAACATTATCTAGGTCAAAACCCTAATACGACTCAATTTCATAATTCGCATTTGTACATATTTACACTTACACATACATTTGCACTTACACAATATATTGCCCTACACACATTTTATCTTACATTTATACATTTGACATTTATATTTTGATTGCGACATTCGATTTGGTTGTAAGTACTATAAGTCTCATCCCCTTGTACATTTATACCCCCCACTCCCGGACATTATTTTGTAATAGCGTAGATTTACATTCCGCAATTTACAGCTTTTCAATTATACCATGGTTAGACCTAGGGTTTGTATGTACATAAAATCAAACGCTAGATAACCTAATACAAGACAAATGCATGTAATTAATACACAATCACACTTGCACCCCCTAGGGTAATCCCACATGTTGCCTTCCAAATGGGCCATGCTTGCACGTCGAGTATCTTTGGCAAAACAAAATCAAATGATCATAAGTCCCTCGATGACGCTTTCGAAAGTCGCCTATCAAAATGATCAAGTCCCTTCAAGCAAATTGCCAAAGACACTTGGCACCATTGCATTCATGGTCCATACGATGACCCGCGCCCGTCCCGAATAAACTTCCTGAACGCAAGATTGTCTACCAATTTCAATGGTAGAACAAAATTGTTAAAAGGGGTTAAAACATGACAAAAACCTTTGAGTACAATAGGGTAGACAAAACTCTTAGTTACTTGAGATCAAAACTTGCAAAAACACTTGCCTTCTTTTCAAAAACCACAATCCACAACACTTTCAAACAAACTCTCAAAAACATTTGAAAACATCTTTTCGAAAAGATTCACACTTTTGTAAAACACTCAAACACGAGTCAAATACATTAGTTGCCTAAAACAAGGCATCTTTTTCTAAAACATTTTCAAAAAGCACACACACACACACCATTTTCGAAGCAATCGAAAAACAAGGCAAGTGATCTAAAAAACCAAGTAACTAAGAGCCCATGGATAACCATGGATGAAAAGGGTGCTAATACCTTCCCTTTTCATAATCTACCCCCCGAACCCACGAAATATCTCAAAAGGTTTTTGCTGTGCTTTTTTTAACCTTTCCTTTAGGATAAAGTAAAAAGTCGGTGGCGACTCTTGCTCAACCGCACAAGTGCGAATACGAATGCAAAACACTAGTCAGTTCTCCCACCGTATCACAGAACTGGCGACTCTGCTGGGGAGAATCTTTTAAAGTGGAGTAACCTTAGGGTTTAGATCACCTTTGTTTTCAATTGCTTGCTTTGTTTGCTTTTACATATTGTGGGCTTTGTATCGGAGTTTTATAGATCCTAACCCGGATCTGGGGGAAACCTTTTTTAGGTAGCAACAAGGCTGTGAGGGAACTGTGCGGGGTATACCGACATGGTTGAAGCAGTCTGCTACGTTGATGTGACACTTTGGTGTGTACCGGTAACCCTTGAGTTCAGTCAAGGAGAGTACGGGGCCGCCGCGTGGTGTCATGAAGCATCAACTGACCTTAGAAACCTTAATTGAACCATCTTGGCCTTCTTAGGGTAGTGAGATAACTGACTTTGGTGCAGTCCGAGGTTGGTTGATACTCGATACTACACTCAATTGAGGTTTGCTTTCCTGGAATATTTCGGTCGCCAGTTCAGTGGCTAAATCGAAACGATGAACAATGAAAGCAATCCCGTGACATTGGGACCTCTAGAACCCGGTTACTTTTAATAGGACAGGTTTTAACCAACAAACTGAAAGAGGGTAGTACCCGGACCTCATGCAAGCCTAAACCTAAGGCCTTGCGTGCTTTGTGTGAATATTGTCTGCCTGTATATACACTTACTTGCTTGTGCATACATGTACATAACATCATTACACATAGCATTTTAGCATTTTCAATAACCATTTCAAGGATCTCGAGGGTTCTTTTGATGCAGGGTTACGTTGAACCAGATATCTATCAAGGGGCAAGAGGTCTCTCCTCTAACCAATCCGGTCAAAGTTCAAGTGCAACAACTTGAATCAGTGGCTATGACCCACTTGACATGGTGAGCTTGATTCTCGTGGAAAGACATCCACCAACACAAAGCTCTCCAAACAAAGATCGAGAACGACAACTTGAATCAGTGGCCATGACCCACTCGACATGGTGAGCTTGATTCTCGTGGAAGGACGTCCACCGGTGCAGAGTTCTCCAACCCAAGAGCAGAGTTCAACCTCTAACATTTCTCTTGTGTTTACCCCAAGAGATCCTTGGAAGCATGCATCCACATATCATGCATTTCATTTTGACAATCTTTCCTTTTTCAGGTTTCCTTACTCTCTTGCTGTTTATTTCAGCAAGAGATGGCTCTAGAACGGTCTGTCAAAGACATCCAAGACCAGACTGCTCAGCTGCAGGAGATGTTCCTGAACTTGTCCTTGGGGCAAGAAGAGATGAAAGCTCTCCTCACCAACGGCTTGGGGAATTCCAACAATGCCAGGAATGATCAGATTGCGGAGCTGCAGTTTGATCTGACAACACTGAGGACCCAAATGATGGGATATTTGGTGGGCCAGATGGCTCTCATCCAAGACCTATCTCAAAGACAAGAGGAACTCGGAGTTCTGGTCCGCCAATTGCTTCAAAACAACCAACTGGGGCAAACATCTGAGGTCGAAGAGCAGGTCACCGCTCAGCCTCCATCAACTCAAGAAGACAAGGGGAAGGCTCCTTTGCTCGCTTCAGGGTCACAAGCCCATCAACAACCTCGCCGGCGTCAGCGGGGCAATCGGCGTAGACAAGAAACGTCGGGAAGGCAGTTCACAGAGACTGACATACCGTCATCTCTAATTCTGGAGCGCTTGTTGGAGGTTAATCTAACTGCTTTGAGGGATCCTATCCGGAACCCTAATACCTCCGCTCCTGACTATCATCCCGATGCATTCTGTGTTTACCACTCCTACAGCCCAGGACATGACACCGATAGCTGTTGGGCCTTGAAGAACAAGATTCAAGATCTGATTGACATTGGAGTGCTGAGGTTCATGCCAGACGGCGAGATGAAGATCTTCCGTTGAAGGGTTCTCCGCTTAAAGTGACGAAGCTCGAATTGAAAGACTTTTGCTTCTTTTTGAATTTTTCAAAGTTGTAATTTCTTTTGCTGTCAAAACAATTATTTGTTGATGTTAAACTCTGTTTTCATTAATGCATTGCATATGTTTGTCTTGAATTCATCCATTCGTTTCACTACTCTTATGCTTTTCTTTATGATATTTGACTCTTGATAAAAAGCTGCAAGCCTTTAGAGGGAGGATGACGAAACAATACCATGATCTTATACAGTATGCTTTTGAACAAACCTTGCTGATGATGTACAGGCATTTCTTTCAATTCCCAAACACTGGAGTTATAAGGAAGTTAATCCCTAGTCAACCCCTTCGAGCCAAAGAAGTAGGAGTTTCCTGTTCTAAACAATCAAAACCTTTGATATAAACCTGGGGCAGGGTAGTCTCTCAGTTAATTCAAAAGAGAACGCGCACTGAAGTCGCAAACTCTCAGTTCGTAACACAACGAACGACGTCGAAAAAGAAAGCATCCCTTCGTAATCAAAAGACAAGGTTGGTTCCCTATCACATGGACAGTCAATCTCTCAAAAGAGAAAAGCCCACTGAGCCAGAACCTATGAAGGAGGCTTAAAAAGCTGGGGCATCCCGCTGACAGTAATCCCGAAAACGGTAACAGTCAGGCAAAATTTAGGGATAACAAATCAAAATCAAAATAGTAAGGTCGTTACAAAACCCTCAACAACATGAAAAATGTTGAAAAAGAAAAAAGGAGATAATGACTGTCTCCCAAAATTCGAACTGGTGAACCATCGCCCAAAAGTCGTTCCGAACTCAAAACGGAGTGCGACGCACAAATTAACTGAGCTTAGGTTGAAGAACATCACGAAGAGCGGGTGGGTACAAATATACTTTGAGCCTTTATCCTTTGTTTCTTAAACCGTGAACCAGGCCACGTTACAACCCTTCAAAAGTCCTAATTGAAGCATGGGTTAGTTCGAAAGCATACTGTTACAAAAGGTATCCTGACTCCTGTAGGGCTTTGCTCTAAGTCTTGTGTTAACTTGCCTTGTGAAAAGTTTTCTGCTAAAAAACGCATTTTTCAAAACTTCGAGACAAACATAAACTTTGCATTATTCGAATATCACTGTCTGCATTTGACCCTTTTGTTTGACAGCGAAGAAATTCATGCAGCGAATGTTCAGAGGAACGAAAACTCTCTCAGTAAGTCAAAATCACTTCAAAAGGATAACACTTCCCTTATCAACAAAGGGACATGACATATCACAGTTCAATTAACCTGGGGCAGTCCAGTCAAGATCCAACAGATCTTTCAAAGTTCAATTAACCTGGGGCAGTCCAGTCAAGATCCAACAGATCTTTCAAAGTTCAATTAACCTGGGGCAGTCCAGTCAAGATTTCAAGAAATCTCTCAATATGCAGAGTAATCTGATTCAAGACTCCTTCTCCACCACTTGGGGCATTCGAATGTCAAAAGTGTTCAACAAATCAACCACAACATTTCCAGATTCGACTCCTGTATCCAGCCAGGGCATATCTGTTGACCATTTCCAGACTCGATTCCTGTATCTAGCCAGGGCACGTCTGAAGAGTTTGAAGATTCGACTCCTGTATCCAGCCAGGGCATATCTGTTGACGACTATTTCCAGATTCGACTCCTGTATCCAGCCAGGGCATATCTGTTAACTACATTTCCAGACTCGATTCCTGTATCTAGCCAGGGCACGTCTGAAGAATTCGAAGATTCGATTCCTGTATCCTGCCAGGGCATATCTATCAACTATCACCTTTCCAGATTCGACTCCTGTATCCAGCCAGGGCATGTCTGAAGAATTCCAGATCAACACCTGCAATAACCCAGGAAACATCTGTGAACAACCAATGTTAGACCAACACCTGTAATAAGCCAGGATTTATCTACATCACCACTTGGGGCATTCGAATGTCAAAAGTGTTCAAAACCCGATGCAGTTTTACATAAGCTCATCATCAGGAGACCCTACACCGGTTCCCCTTCAAGACTTCTGAAACAGTTTACGGATTCTTCCCAACAACGGACGCCAATCTACCGACTTGTTTAGATTCTTATCTCAACTTCTGCAAACAGTTCATGGATTCTTCCCAAACAACGGATGTTAATCTATCAACTTGTTCAGATGCAACCTTTGAATTCAGTTTACGGACGCTTCCCAACAACGGATGTTGTTCTATTGCTGGTTCCTCTCCAAGACTTCTGAAACCAGTTCATGGATTCATCCCCACAACGGATGTTAACCTATCAACTTGTCAAGAGTTCTGAAAACAGTTTACGGGTTCTCCAAGTAAACGGATGTTAACCTGTCGCTTGTTCAGATTCTTCTCAAGGATAACCACCACGGAAGATCGCACTCGCCAGATTCTCCCTATCCCCAGCAAAATTCCTTCAATCCCCAGCGGAGTCAGACTTTCAAACTTTCTCCCCACAAAGTTTTGAGGAAGCATTTTTTGGGTTCCCCAGTGAAGTCTCCAGGGTTACCTCCCATCAAACCAAAGACTCTCAATCTGGTCTCCCCGGCATGAGTCTACTAGTTGGAGCTCCCCAGTAGAGGTCATCAGGAATTCTCTTCCCCAGTGATTGCCAAGGATTTATTTTCCCCGGCGGCAGTCATGACGCTTTTGTCTTCGGCCATCTCGGAATCATGTATCCTTGGCCAGATTAGCTCATCAGCCTACATGCGCATTCATTACGTTCATATCATAAACATTAAATGTCACATGCATCGCATCATGCATCATAACATTACATACAACTAACCCTTTAACTTTTCAGGTAAGGTCAGTCGACAAACACAGATCATCTCCTGAGATTCATCCAAAAATAGTTCAGATGTGACCCAGACACGGCAACATTTTGATACTTATTCCAGATTCATTCGGACGCATCAGCAGAAACCTTACACTGGTTCCTCTTCAACTTCTCAACTTCTGAAACAAGTTTACGGATTCTTCCCTACAACGGATGTCAATCTACCAACTGATTCAGACTCTTCTCAATTTTTGAAAATAGGTTACGGACGCTTCCCAACAACGGATGCTGCTCCATTGCTTGTTCAGTCCCAACTCCTGAAAATAGTTTACAGATCCTCCAGACACGGACATCAATCTGTTGCTTGTTCAGACCCCAATTCAGAGATATTCCAAAACCGGGATGCCCTTCTGATACTTGTCCACTCACCATTGACGTACAGTTCAACATCACCATATGGCATCTATAAGCCCATCCTCCTACCAGCAGTCGCCGAATGGCATCTGCAAGCCCATTCTCAGATGGCCTCTCTAAGCCCATCCCCCGACAAATTCTTTCGCACCAGGTGGCATCTTTAAGCCCATCACCAAATGGCGTCTTTAAGCCCATTCACCTCACCGTCACATCGACGAGCGCAAATTTTCTGGGCACATTAGTGTTCAATCTCCTTTTACCTTCAAGTCGCGAAAAGCAAACTTGCCAATCTAACTCTTCAGGTCAAAGAAGATTGAACAGGGGCAACTGTTGTACCCCAAAATTTGCCCTCGCGCTTTTCCACAAAGAAATCTCAGCTTCAAACATTTCCTGACTTCTCAAACTGACTCAAGAATCGGACAAACGAACTTTTCTTGACAGTCAAGCAAAACTAGGGTTTTTACTGATTTTCAGAACTCTGAATTGTTTCATACAGTGGGCTTAGGGTTTGGTTGATTTTTGGTTCAATTTTGATCAAGCGAGCGTGATTTGGCATTTAATCGGGAATTAGGGTTTTATGGGCATATTCTCAGAAGAATTTGAATTCAACAGCGCTTTGCGATTTATTTCGAGATTCGGATTAAAATTCGCGTTATCTTGGTTTGATCAGCAAAAGAGACATTGGTTTTGAATTCGGTACGTTTTGATTGGGCCAGTCAGATACCAGATGCAGTATTGAATTCACAGTATTTGTGTATTTGATCAGTCCATTTAAGTTAATTGCTGCTTTGCTCTGGATGTTGAATAAGACGGACTTAATTGGTCAATGTTGTTTTATTTAAGTTATTTATTATTCTGAAACTAAAATGATTGAATTTATTTTTCAATTGTTTTAATTCTAAGAATTTTAAATAAATAAATAAACAATAAGGAAATTAGAATTAATTAGATAATTTGAATTTTATTGATATTTAAATTATTTGTACAAGTTGTTGTTTATTACAAACAATAATTTACATTTAATTTAAATATTACAATAGAATGAAAAATATCCTATTTTCTAAATACTCTTCATTCTTCACTCCGCTCCGGCATTCCATCTTTCATCTGCAAAAAGAAATAAGAAAGTCAGAAAGAATTAAAATTAGCAGAGACAGATAAAAATGCTCATCATTAGGGGCCACTGACTGGGATCAGTTGCCCTCTCTGCAAATCACGGGATTTCTCCCGGTTCACAGAGAGGGAAGATTGTTTTATCTCATGAAATGCAAATGTCAAAAATGCATAGTTTCTAAAAGATTTGCAAGCTGCATAGATTCAAAATCCAAACCAAACTGAAAAAGTTCAATCCAAACTCTCCATCCAAAACAAAGTCCACTCAAAGAAAATCAATAAAAGCATACAAGCTGTCATGGAAAGACTTTTGCCAAGATATCAAAAAGCAGAAAATCTACACAAATTGTCAAAAGAGAGATAAAGGAGATGCAGTAGTGTATTATGCAAGTGATCTTTTCATCATTTCCCATAAAGGCCCCTTCAGAACAGTACAGTAAAATCATATAAAAATCCTAAGCTGTACTTTGAGAGAGAGAAAAGAGATTAAAGCAGGCAGGGGTTTAGGCTCAGTTCAGACAAGATAAAGCAGCAGGCAGGGGAAGCAAGATAGCAGTTCATAAGATAGAAGAGAGATACCAAAAACTCAGGGGAGGAGAGTTCAGAAGAAAATATACAAACTAAACCACAACCTGCCTAAGTCAAGAGAGAGCTCACTACTGTCATAACAAAGAAACCCATCAACAACCTTTATACAAAAACACATAAACACACAAAAACTGAGATCAAAACTCAAAGCCTCAAACCATTATCTAACCAACATCCTCACTACCAAAAACCAACATCCTCAAACCTAAAAAACTCAAAGGCTACTGAACTGGCAAAAGCTAAAAGCTCAAAACAACAATAATCCTCACATACTCAAACCTGTACCAGTATAACCACAAACTAAACCACCAATAACCTCACCATCTTATGCTAAACACAAAAAAAAACCAAGCTTCCAACAGTGAACCTGTACCAGAAAAACATAACGCCATGCCATAACCATCAAACTTCATCAACACACTACCAACATCACCATAACCAGAATAACCATGTCCATTGCCTAATCTCAAGACATCATACTGTCAACAAGTTCACAAGCATAAGAGTTCAAGGCAAACAGGTGAGGCAACCCACGAGCCCTCAGTACAAGCATCATAGGGCCATAAAAACATGACATCCAACTCAACGAAAGCGTCAAGGGCATCAAAAATCTAAAGGCAACGCAAACAAGCATACAGCCTCTCAAGAAGAGGAAGAAAGAAGCAACTCAGGCAACAATACATAGGCCCTCAGACCTCAAAGATCATCATTGGGCATCTCAAACAAATACTCAGACATATCATACTCAAGCATACAAATTCACAAGGCAGCAATGTTCTAAATCCTCAAGCAATCATCATAGTGGAAGAAGAAGAGGTAAAGAAGTGCACATTAGGGTTTCTCAGTACGAATATCATCATCAAAAACCTAAGCAAAAAAGGTAAAAGAACGAAGTTACCAGGAAGGCATCAAGAAGCAAGCCAGCGTCTTCATCACTGAATCTTCGCCATCAAAGCCTCCTAAGCGTCCTCGTCTCCTTCCTTCCCTTTTCCAGTAGAGGTATGACACTTCTTTTCCCTCCTAATGCACCTCCAAACAAGAATCAATAAACACAACATGAGAGGTCAAACCCCAAGCAGTAAATCAAATACGCAAAAGATCACAAAACGTACTAAAACAAGACAAATCAAAGCGATTACCAAGTTCTACTGCCTCAACAGTGTCGCTGGAGGGAAGGGGAAACGAAGGTAGCGCGGTGGCTCGGGCAAAGAAGCTCAGGGAAGCTAGGACGAAGAAGACGAAATTCAAGTGGACATGGCGCCGCTGCTGACGAACCCTAATTCCACTCCCAATTGAACAAACAACGCGTTAACCCTAATTTTCTGCCTTTGGATCAAAGGGCTTAACCCGTTTTAATTCCTCTAAGCCCAATAAGAAAATCACTGCATCAAACATTAAACCATTCTTTTCTATTTTTCTTAACAACATAAAATACTAACTATTCTTTTCATTTTTATAAAAAAAACAATACATACTTTTTTCTTAACATTAACTCTTTTTATTTTATTTTCTTTTCATAAACAATATTTCTTTTACTAATTTCATTTTATAAACAATGATTTTATTCTTTGTAAAAATACTAACCTAAATAATAAAATACTTTTTATCGTAAAATTAAGACATTTTTAGATAGTTATTTTATACATTTATGTTATATTAAAAATTAGTTTTGTACATATCATACAAATTAAATCTGAAAATACTTTTTTTTTAATCAAAATACTTTTTATACACAAATTAAAATTAAAAACATTCTTAATACATATTTGTATATATTATCTTTTTTCATACACAATTAAATTGAAAATACTTTTTTTTAATTGAAATACATATTTGTACATATTACACATTTTTTATACATAATTAAATCGAAACTTTTTAATTAACACATACATTTGTACATAATAATTCAATACATTCATTTTTCTCTAATATTGAAATTCATAAACATTTTGACGAAAATACTCTTCTTGTAATTAAAACTCAAACACTTAATCAAAACCCTTCATTTGTACATAATTCATATAAATCAAAAATACAGATTAAAACATTATCTAGGTCAAAACCCTAATACGACTCAATTTCATAATTCGCATTTGTACATATTTACACTTACACATACATTTGCACTTACACAATATATTGCCCTACACACATTTTATCTTACATTTATACATTTGACATTTATATTTTGATTGCGACATTCGATTTGGTTGTAAGTACTATAAGTCTCATCCCCTTGTACATTTATACCCCCCACTCCCGGACATTATTTTGTAATAGCGTAGATTTACATTCCGCAATTTACAGCTTTTCAATTATACCATGGTTAGACCTAGGGTTTGTATGTACATAAAATCAAACGCTAGATAACCTAATACAAGACAAATGCATGTAATTAATACACAATCACACTTGCACCCCCTAGGGTAATCCCACATGTTGCCTTCCAAATGGGCCATGCTTGCACGTCGAGTATCTTTGGCAAAACAAAATCAAATGATCATAAGTCCCTCGATGACGCTTTCGAAAGTCGCCTATCAAAATGATCAAGTCCCTTCAAGCAAATTGCCAAAGACACTTGGCACCATTGCATTCATGGTCCATACGATGACCCGCGCCCGTCCCGAATAAACTTCCTGAACGCAAGATTGTCTACCAATTTCAATGGTAGAACAAAATTGTTAAAAGGGGTTAAAACATGACAAAAACCTTTGAGTACAATAGGGTAGACAAAACTCTTAGTTACTTGAGATCAAAACTTGCAAAAACACTTGCCTTCTTTTCAAAATCCACAATCCACAACACTTTCAAACAAACTCTCAAAAACATTTGAAAACATCTTTTCGAAAAGATTCACACTTTTGTAAAACACTCAAACACGAGTCAAATACATTAGTTGCCTAAAACAAGGCATCTTTTTCTAAAACATTTTCAAAAAGCACACACACACACACCATTTTCGAAGCAATCGAAAAACAAGGCAAGTGATCTAAAAAACCAAGTAACTAAGAGCCCATGGATAACCATGGATGAAAAGGGTGCTAATACCTTCCCTTTTCATAATCTACCCCCCGAACCCACGAAATATCTCAAAAGGTTTTTGCTGTGCTTTTTTTAACCTTTCCTTTAGGATAAAGTAAAAAGTCGGTGGCGACTCTTGCTCAACCGCACAAGTGCGAATACGAATGCAAAACACTAGTCAGTTCTCCCACCGTATCACACCACCCTTTTTCTTGATTTTGCAATTCTGAAATTAAGCATCTTTTTCATAAACTAATACCATATTTTGAATCTACAAGACATTTGCAAGAGATTGGTATTATTCAATTGCGTTTATCTGGCCTGAATGGAGAACCACCATAGCTAGGGTTCTTCGTTTGGTTTTTAGGGTTTTTTGTTTCAGGTAAAATTGTGACTCAAGAAGAACATGGCTTTGATCAGGAGGCCATAACGAATCCAATCATGTTCTTGAAATGGATTTATATGGCCTGGAGAGAGTTTTAGCATAAGCCTGCGTTTTTAGCTGCGGATTCAACTCCGCAAGTATTTTTGTTACAGGTCTGAGGATAGGGATGAGTTCATGTCATCCTCCGATTGGCCAATTCAAATAATTTTTGCGCGTTTTATTTTTGCTGGCATTTATTTTGTATTAATATATTATGATTAATATGTATTATAACAACAAATGAAGCAGCATGGTGTAGTGGCAAACATGCAATGCATTATCCTTCAGGACCTGGGTTCGAATCTCAGGTCCCCCACTTTCTCAATATTTTTTCTCTTCAGGTATTCCTATGCGCGCATAAGCCTGCAGTACACCATGATCCTCCATCCACTCAAGTGCCAGATGGCCAAAGGCCAGATCTGGTGGTCCATGATTGGAGGTCCACCATAGGCCAAGTCCATGCGTGCATACCAGATCCTAAAAAGTCAAAGAAGGCCAGCAATGTTGGGCCACGAAATTGCTACCAGCACCACAAATTCAGGCCCAATACCTCTCTCTTCTATTTATTTATTTTGTTTTATTATTTTTGTTTAATTTCTAACCAATCCTAAACTTCCTCACCAAAAAATGTTTTTTTATTTCAAATCAAATTTTAAACTTTTATTTTTCTCAATAAATTTATTAATTAACTAGGATTTTAATTAGAAAACTTTAACTTATTTTTGTAAATAAATGAAATTAATTAGACTTAACTATTTTTTAACCATTAATTTAATTATTATAATTTCTTTCCTAAATAATCAAAAACTCCAAAAATAATTTATTTTTATTTTTATTAATTAATTTATTTAATTTAATTTAGTAATTAATTTAGGTTATTTCTTTCTTAAAATAAAAAACAACAAAAAGATATTTTCTTTAACCAAAAGGGTCAAAACCCTAATCATGCGCTCGATTTAATTTCCCGCACGCGTTACTTATTTTTATCCAATAATGTACTTGCTCCCGAATTGTAATAGTTAAATAGGATGTTTAATTATTTTTATCGCTTTACTTTATTTATTTTTCAAAAGGGTTTGTCTTTGGCGATGTAAATACCCGACGCCTTGTAATTTAATTCCGCACTTTTAATTCCGCAAATTATAACTGTTAGATGTTTGGTAATAGGGTTTGCATGACAAGACTGAATGTTAATCTTAAAATCAAATTAGATCACCCTTAACATGTACAAAGATAAAAATAACTGAAAACAACACACTCGCACATACGCACTCTTAGGGTACACCCCACTTGGTTGTCTTCGTACACGGTCATTAAGTATAGGTCGTTTTAGAGGTCGTCCTCTTGTCTAAAAGATCATAGTCGCCTCGAAACGGTTGTCTCGGATATTGTCGCCTCAAGCAAATGATCTAAGACATTAGGGTTACCGCTAAGGCGTCCTAACATTGCTTCAGTGACCGTATGTCCCTCATTCGAATTGACCCTTAAACTCTAACGACAGTGCTACCTACTCATCCATAGTAGGATAGCATTGTCTAAAGGAAATTAGCATAGAACGATTCCTTTTTCAAGTAGATAGATGGTTCTTAGATACTACCTATTTCAAAAAAAAAACTCTTTCACACTTACACTCCTTTTCGAACAAAGTTTTCAAAACACTTCATTACACTCTTGAGGATAGAAGCAAGAGTTAAATCGAAGTTTCAAACAAAAACTTTTTCAAACCCACAAGCACAAAGAAAACCATTTTGAAAACAATTGAGCAAGTACCTAAGAGCCCGTGGATAACCACGGATAGAAAGGGTGCTAATACCTTCCCTTTCTATAATCTACCCCCCGTACCTAGAAAATCTCGAAAAAAGGAATTTTTCTGTGCTTTTTTCCTTTCCTTGTTGGATAAAATAAAAGTCGGTGGCGACTCTTGCTTACCGCGACATTTTGCAAAAACAAACGCAAAACGCAAACCAGCATTCAAAAACAGTCAGTTCTTCCTACTGTATCACAATGTGATTGCGCTTGAATGAATATAGTGAAATAAAAACGAGAGATATAGGTTGAGTTATAATGGCATAATTCGAATTGGTTTGCATAAAGAGGGAGTCTTTGAACATTGTATCGTTAGGGTGCCCTTGTTATTGAATATTTAATACCTATTGTTCTAACGTTAGCCTAGCATCCGCGTATGATTAGGAGTTGTGTTGTGCCCTTGTTTCAAATCACACTTAATCATTTCTTTTACTGTGTTGGTCAATTGCTTGAGGAGAAGAAATGGTTTAAGTGTGGGGTTGTAACTCCTGTAATTTAATTAATTATTTAATTAAATTATTTTTGGATTATTTGTGAAGTTATGTTATGATGATAGATGTTGTATTGTGATTAGTTGGATTTATTTATTCTATTAAGTTGTGGAATAATATTAGAATAATAATAATATTATTTGATGTGGGCTTATTTTAAGGACTAGAAGTAGTAGGAAGGGGGTGTAGGAGTTTTAAGCCCATTAAGACATAATGAGAATTATAGGGTTATTATATTAGTTATTGAGAATTAATATGGAAAAGAAGAAGCGGTAAGAAGAGAAAGAAAATAAGGGTTGGAAGAGAACGTGAAAGTTGCAGAAAAGAAGGAAAAGAGCCAGAACAAAATTCAATCGGAAAAGTTGTAGAGTGACCTTCAATCCAAGGTAAGGGTGGGGTTCTGACTCTATAATAGGGTTTATGATGAGTAGAATGCATGATTAGATGTGAAAGGTTGTTTTGTTTATAATTGAAATATATGTATTCTTGTTTGATAAGGATCAATGATCTAGAGATGAATAATGATGCCCTAACATTGTATAATTGATGTAGAAACATAGGACTATTATAATTGATGATTATTTATGATTAGAGGATGTTTTTAGGGCCTAAGGCAGGGAAACCGTAGTGTAAAGGCAGTGAAATCATAGAATATTTTCACCACAGGTCAGTATGAGTCAACCTCAAAAGCCATGTGTCGGCACATGCAGGTTTTTGGACTCAGGATGAGTCGATACATAGGATCATGCGTCTATACATGTCGTGTTTCAGAATCAATGAGTCGACACAAGGGGATTACGTGTTAACTCATGCAGCATTTCAACCCAGTACGCGTCGACTCAAAACAGTATGTGTCGACTCATGTAGTCTGATTTTTGACAGATTCTTCCAAAGGTTGTAACTTGAGTTTCCGGACTCCGTTTGAGGTGTCGTTTGAAGCGTTGGATAGCTAACATAATGAACTACATTCTTAAGGATTAAAATAAAGGATAATAAGAATAATACTAATACCCAAATTAGGATTAGAGGTAGCTTCCCGCGTTAATTGCTATGATGATTTTGTGAAATGTGATAAGGATAAGACGATCTTAGATTACGCTTTGTTTATAACGGTAAGATTAATGATGATAATGATGTAGTATTACAGAATAATAATATGTAGAGGTTTTGTAATTAGAGATAAGCCTTAGATGATTAATTAATTATAGGAATTATCATGTTGTATACCTATGGCCAACGTTAAGGGATTGTTGATATGTCGTTGTATTGTTGTTATGGATGAGTTGCTGTGGTATTATGTTGATGAATTATGTTGATGAATTATATTGATGAATTATGTTAATGCATTATGTTAATGCATTATGTTGATGAACTATGTTGATGAATTATGTTGATGAATTACGTTGATGAATTATGTTGATGAATTATGTTGATGAATGATGTTGAGATGCCTCTAATAATTGGAAGCTATTAAGATGTAGGCTTCTGGCTAAAGATGGTGTTGTGTTGAGATGTTGCTAAGTGTGGTTGTTATTACTACATTCATGATTTTGTCTCATACATTGCATTTTAAGATGGAGCTGATGCTCGTTAAGATTACCTGTATTGGCGAATATTAAGATGAAGGCTTATGCCTTGTTGATGCCTCTATTTATTGGAAATTATTTTGATATGGGGAAATGGTACCACATGCATTTGCATAGTATTGAGTCGCATGATATGATTTACATAAATAAGTTGTGTATTGATGCGGTAAATGTGTATATTGTTGGTATTCTATTGTGATTATTATTGTTTATGAGATGTGAAGTGGTGTTATTATATGAATTGATCTAACATATTATTTACCATACGTTTTATTATACTGTTAGATATCTCACCCCTTCTGCTTGAATGTTACCCTTACGTTGGTAACGTACAGGTAATCCAGAGTGAAGGCAGTATACCTTCGGTAGTTCGAGTCGGTGTCATTGCTCTGATACGTAACACTCGGGGGGATGAACTCTTGTTGCTTTTAATTATTGATTATTTCAGTTGTTGAACTTTAATTTTATTGTTTCTAAGTATGTATCATTTTTAAGTTGCTGTAATTGTTGGACAAAGATGTTATTATGATTCCGCTGCATAGTTGTTCAAGTTGTTGAATTAAGAGATTAAATTATTATGTTGTTGGTTCATCTGAAGTTTAAAGTGTTATGTATCCATGTTGAATGCAATGTGTTTTTAAGTTGAATTTGTGGCATCTTGATTCAGTTGTATGAATTTTAAAACTTTGATTTACATTCATAATTGCCGGGTAGAATTTTAGGACCTTTCATTTGTACGTTGGGATCATAAGCTTGTTGAATTATTGAAGACTAATTTCAGTTTTATTTCAAGTTCTCTATTTATCACATTTACAGGTTCTTTATCATATTGCTTATCATTTTTATTATTATTATTATTATTATTATTATTATTATTATTATTATTATTATTATCATTATTATCATTATTATCATTATTATCATTATTACTATTATTACTATTATTATCATTATTATCATTATTACTATTATTACTATTATTATTATTGTCTTTTGTCGTTGTTAATTTAATTATCATGTCGTTCTTAATTGTAATTGTTATGTTTAATTCACTTTCATTTAACAATATATATATAGCTAAATAGTTTTGAGTCCGGTATGTGAGGATCGTAGTTCTCGACGGAACTCGATAATAATGTCGGCTTAACATTTAACTTAGAAATTATGTTTTGGTCTTTGTTTTTAAACTTAATTTAAATAGCCTTGTCACGAGAGTGAGGGGTTACTTAACACAATTTTTCCACGAGAGTTGGAAATTAACTAAGGTTTGAGTTGGCACTGCGAGAGCGTGGGGTTCGAACCAGATAGTAGAAAGTAGGCATTAATCCTAAACACAGTGAGAGCACTTTAGGATTAATTAGAACTTGTTCAGCTTTCAAAACGCGTTCCTTAATTAAAATGGGAGAGCGAGAGCAAAATCTCATGGTTAAGGAATGTGGCATTATTCAAAGTCATGAGAGTGTGAGGTTTAGTCTTTAAATTGACATTTTTCTACTAAAAAAATTTCCAACGTCAGTATAAGCCAATGAGTTACAGAGTCCCAGAGGCACGCGGAATACACATTCCGATCTCTCTTTTCTTATATATTTTCTTATTCTAATTTATTTCAGTTTTAGTTCTTAGTTTCCCCTAAATCAATTATTCATTAGCCTTATCTTTACAAAGTGAAGATAGATTACAGTAGGTTGATATTGGTCTCAGTGGGTTCGACAATCTTTTATATTACTTTAATATTTTCATACACTTGCAGACGCATCAGTTACACCAAATATAATATTTTCACAACTCAAACACAAAGATAACAAGCGAATAAATGAAGGATGAACACAATTATTTTTATCCCGATTAACTGTTAACTAAGTTACTCCAGTCCATCCCGCAAGGTGATTTGCCTTATACACAAGGAATCCACTATAATCAACCAGATTACAGCTAACCACAATAAATTTGTTCAACCTTATTGACACCCCCAATAAGTTCTCCGATCCTTATTGCAAATCCACTATGATCGCAACCAAAGTCTTCTTGAGAATCCAGACTACACAAAGTCTCTCAAGGAACCTATCAATAACAGTTGATTATAAATATGTGTATACAAAGATGCTTTTACACAAGAAGATTACACAAAGTTTAATTACATCAACACAAAAGTGTTGATAGCAAGATACGAATAAAAGCTCCTTGCTTATTTATAAAACTATACAAAGAATTACTCTACAGAGTTTGTGCAGGGGTTTGGTGTAGTTTTGTAGAACTGATTCGTTGATTTCAAATTATTCCAAGTACTCCTTTTATATCTTAAAGAAGAGATTCGTTGGAGTGTAGAATAGGAAACACAAATATAGTTGTTTTGTTCCCAACAGTCATGGTGATACTGGTAGACAATAATACAAAAAGGTTTGTCCTTAAGCCACTCTAGAGAGTAGAGGTCACAATGTATTTTTGTACTTTTATACTCACCATCACACGAAATCCCTTAGTCTTGATCTTTATCTTTTATATCTTCATAGGCTTCTGATTTATTTATTAATGAAGCATGTTGTAAAAGGATCGGGACTATGTATCTTCATAACCTAAGTCTTTGAGCCTTTCAAGGCTTATTCGGAGAATCCTTTCCTTCAGAGTCTTCAGCACTTGGTCTTCAGAAAAATGTCTTCAGATCTTCATAACTCGTTCAACAGAACCTTGTCTTCATTATCTTCAGAACTTGGAACAACAAAAGTAAAGCTTTAGAAGGCCTTAAAATCTTTCTTGCATAAGTCACGATCAAAATCACTTTTACTAATGTTCCTTAGAACCGTTGCATAAGAAGCATCCTAAAATCTTAACTTAACTTGTAACAAACATAGGTATTCTTCCAGAGTGTTGAGTTCAATACCTGATGACATCACACGCCTTTTTACAAGAGTCATAACCTATTTAGCAAAATCTACACACTAGACATAAACCATTAGAGTACACAATTCTTCTCTAAGATAACGTGTAAAGTTATCATAAAAACTTAAGGCTAGATGTAGAACCAATCTTGTTCTTACAGTATTTTCTTTCCTTATATCTTACCAACCCACATTCATTTGTTAGTAAGAGAGAGAAAGAAGAGAAGAGAAAAATAAGAAGGGAAGAAAAAGAGATAAAGCTTGGAGAAAGAAGAGGAAAATCTTGGAAGTTAAATCAAAGGCTTGGATTATCAAGGAAATCAACTTAATTTCTTCACCAATCATCTTCTTTAAGGTGGGTTCTCGATAGTTAAGCATTTGGGGAAAGATTTTGCATGAAATGAGGAAATTAAGGTTATTTTGTTTTTGTTATGATCATGGAAATTAATGTTGATACATGTTCTACTTATTGTTACCTTCTTGCTTGTGATAATCCATGTTTTTTAGTGTTATCTTGTTGTAACTTAGTGCTAGATGTTGTAAATGTGGTATGCTAAAGATTGTGTGC
Organism: Vicia faba; assembly: GCA_948472305.1. Classification (NCBI taxonomy): domain Eukaryota; kingdom Viridiplantae; phylum Streptophyta; class Magnoliopsida; order Fabales; family Fabaceae; genus Vicia; species Vicia faba. The sequence goes on along the minus strand of OX451740.1, from coordinate 523,444,742 downwards.
ATTCAAACATGTATCTCAATCCTTGAGAAAGAACATGACCAATTATAATGTGTTAGTTGCAAAATTGTTGTCGATTTAATTACTATGATATATGCCTGTCAAATTGTGATGGTTGTGGCTGGTATGAACGCATGTGCGTGAAGAAATTGACTCGAAATGGAAATTTGTGCAATATTATTTTTGGGCACAACAAAGTTGTGTCATTTGACACAGATTGGCCATGTTGTTTCCAGAATTTGGGAAAAAATGTGGCGTAGGCTGACACGGGTTGGTTGTGCTCTGCCATTGCTCGACACCCCAAAGTGCCTCTTTCAGACCTCCGTTTTCCATGTTTCAAATGATCTTGTTTCATATATGTGTAAGAATCGTCTTTATATGCTTTTCATTGAAAACGGTGGGTTCATAAATTTGCTGACTTTTTGGGATTCGACAAAAAACCGGATTAATTAGACTTAGGATGTTGAATTAACCTTGTAAGTGTGGTGGGCAAACAAATAAATCCTAATGGTGAGGTAACCTAAGGTAATCAAAGAGAACTGTGATAGACTAAGCAGTACTTGGTTAATAATGAGGAACTATTATGTGTGTTTTATGAGCTATAATATGCTTTACTTGTTTGCGTTGAATGTATAATAAATGACTAAAATATTATGAGGATGGGTGAGGTTAGACCTAGGGTTGTAACTTAGGCCATGACAAATGAATTAGATGGTGATACTTGGACTTTGAAGGTACCTCGGTGGGTACAACGGACGAGTAGTCGCTTGAAACGAATTGTCTCATCTATGAGAATGTTGTTAGCATGGATGGTGAACAATAGTCAATCGTGAACTACCATGCTTTGTATGGAAAATGAGTTAATGATATGAGATTGGTGAATATGATCATCTAGTGGTTGATGAGTATAATCACATTGTGAATGATGAGACTAGTCATGTATTCGGAAATAACCCTTTACCGTGCTCATCCCGATTGCGATGCTTATGTAAAGTTGAATTGGGATATATGCGCTATTGATTCACATCCAACCAAATATGTTAGAGTCCCGTATGAAGAAATATCAACCAAGTGGATTAGAGCCCCATAGATAAGTGGATCTCAAAGTGGGTTAGAATCCCATACGAGTAAACATACTAAAAGTGGGTTAGAATCCAATACGAGTGATGATTCTTGAAACGGGTTCGAGTCCCATGGAGATTCTGAATCCAAAAGAAATTTGAATCATGATGCAAACATTTGTGACCTGTGTCCTTTGTCCACGATGTAGGCTCGATCGGGGAAAGATGTTTTGCTGTATTTATGAATAATTACTTATTGAGTTATGTGAACTAAAGTTTACATGTTTCCATACAAAGCGATAATCCATTATATACTTAAGTATTTCTCTATTGTGTGAGAGTACACATGTATTGAGGTTGAGAAGTTTAAGTTTATGAATTTATTATACACCATGTAGAGCCAAGTGGACCCATAAGATAGGGAATCCACCAAGATTATTATATCACTCCACTATTATTGTTGTTTTTCAGGTAGTTCTTTACACGTGAAAGGCAAGGGAAAACTTGCTTAATGACTTGACTTTTTGGATGGCGATCTTCCGTTGTGTGTATATGTGTGCACTATGCCAAACAAGCATATAGACATAGCTTTTTTTGGCCATAGACAGCGCTTTAAAGCGCTACCTAAACCAGCGCTACTATAAGTAAATGCAGCGCTTTAGATAAATGTAAAAGTGCTGCTATATGTCCCCTTTAGGCAGCGCTTTTACTTTAAAAATGCTTTCTTATGCACCCCTTTAGCAGCACTTTCTCTTTTGAAGCGCTTTCTTATGTACCTCTTTAGCAGCGCTTTCTCTTTAGACAGCGCTTTTGGTTATCTTTTACGCATCACTTTAGACAGCGTTTTTCTTTAAAAGTGATATCTTTTCCCCAATTTAGGCAGCACTTTCCCATTTTAGGCCGCATTTCCCCCTCTTTAAGCAGCTTTTTCCCCACTTTAGACAACACTTTCTCATTAAGAGCTGTCTAATGTTCACAATTTTTTTTTAAATATTAGACTTATTTTCACTTACAGAAAGCGTTGTCTAATATCTATAATAAGTTTGCACCAGATTTTCACCATATTTTGCACCAGGTTTTCACCATATTTTGCACCAGGTTTTCACCATATTTTGCACCAGATTTGGTAGCTTCAATCTAATATAAATACACCAAATTTGCATATACAAAAAAACTACATATATATAATTGATGATATATACAACAACAACTTAATTGATGATACAACTTGAAAATTCTAAACTTCTAAATTGATATTTAATCTACATATTACTATCTTCGAGAATTTCTAAAAAACAACAACAATGAACTTGTCAACTCTATCTTCTACATTTGCGCCTATAACTTGAAACGAAACCAAAAGATCAAAATTCATACCATGATTAAACAAAACTTAATTCGAGTTTATACTCAAAACTCGAAAGTTATACTCAAAATTCTCATCAATGAAAGAAAGCAATATACCTTATAAAATTCTCAACTCCATAATGAATTGACACCATTCCTCCATAAGTTCATCCAATTGATCTTTTGAGTAATGAGCACAATTGAATTCGTCAAAGTACTACATAATAATATAACATAGTATGTGATTAAGTTAAAACACTGTGCTATTTTATGAGAAACATTAAAATAATTCCTAAGTTAGAAATCCATACCATGGATGGAATCTCTATTTGGTCCAAAAGAAGTGTTTCTTTCATAAACCTCAAGATGAAATAACCGCAATCTATACCATTACATTGACGAGGACACTACACATGGAAAGAAAATACAGATATATATCAGGATATACCCCTTAACTTATTTTATCAAGTATCATCACTAATATAATCAAAATTGTGAAAATATATCTGCACTCTGATCCACGTAATGTTGTTGGCTCTACTCTTTGGTACTTGAATACCTCTTTGTGATCGAAAATCTTGTAGAATGCTATAATAAAATATAAACGACTATTTAGAACAATCTCACGTAGATAAATAAATATACACACGAATATGTAGAACAATCTCACTTACGTATCAATCATCTTCTTCAAATTTGGGTATGTTGTCCAATCATTATATAACGAATCTAGATACATACAAATGCACTTGATCCCGTTCATCCCTAGATACTGTCACAATTTTATTTCCATTTAATTTTTTACCTTTTTTTCTCTCGAAAATATGAGATTTGGGAAGTCCAATGGATTTCACATTGGACAAATATTCAGTATAAAACTCAATCGCTTCTTCAACAATGTATCGTTCAACAATACAACCCTCTGGACGACTTCGGTTTTTCACGTACCCTTTTAATATTTTTATATAACGTTCAACATGATACATCCATCTCATATAAGCTGGTCCACACAATTGTGTCTCTTTTACAAGATAAACAACTAGATGTACCATTATGTCAAAAGATGAGGGAGGAAAAAACATTTCAAGCTCACACAAAGTAATAACTATTTCTTTTTGCAATGTCAGTGACATCTCAGGATCGATCACCTTACTACAAATTGAACTGAAGAAAAAATATAATTTAGTTATTGTGTTTCTTACTTTTTCTGGAAAAATAGAACGTATATCTATTGGTAGAAACTGTTCCATTATGACATGGCAATCATGTGTCTTTAAACTCTTTAACTTGAGGTCTTTCATAGACACAAGTCTTCTGATATCTAAAGAGTATCCTTAAGGAACTTTAACTTCACTTAGAAACTTACACAATAGTTTTTTCTCCTTTCTAGATAGAGTATGAGCAGCAGGTGGTAGATATGTCCGTCTTCCTTTCTTCACGGGTTCTAATTCAGTTCTTATTCCCATATTTACCGTGTCCTTCCTTGATTTAAGGCCATCCATAGACTTTCCTTTTATATTGAGTAACATACTAATAACACTTTCAAATACATTTTTTCAATATGCATAACATCGAAAAAATGTCTCGGATATAAAGACTTTTAATATGGCAATTCAAAAAAAATCGACCTCTTCTTCCACCCACCTTTGACAACCGTATATGCAAAAGGCTTACCAAACTGAGTACACACATCTTTCACTTTTTCAAAAATTTGGCCACCTGACAATGTAGGTGGAGCTTTACGTTGTTCGGTGTCTCCATTGAATGTTTTTCTCCACCCACAGTAGTGATGTTTAGAATTTAAGAATCTACAATGACCGAGAAAGACATTCTTCTGACAAAGGTCCAATCGCGTTGTATCGGTTCCATCTTCACAAATAGGACACGCTTTTTGACCTTTAATGTAATACCCTGATAGATTTCCGTATGCTAGAAAATTATTAATTGTGCCAAACAACATCGCCCTCAAATTGAATCTTTGTTTCCTATATACATCATAAACCTCCACACCGTTCTCCCACAAAATCTTTAAATCTTCGACCAAAGGTGTCAAATATACGTCTATGTCATTCTCTAGTTGTTTAGGCCCGGAAATTAACATAGATAACATCATGTACTTACGCTTCATACATAGCCATGGAGGTAGGTGATAAATCATAAGAATCACAGGTCATGTGGTATGTGAGATACTTTGAAGACCATGTGGGTTCATTCCATCCATATATAATGCCAAGCGAAGGTTTCTTGCTTCTTCTCCAAAATCAGGAAAATCATTATCACTTTTCGACCACTGTGGTGAATCTATCGGATGTCGATACTTTCCATCAATAATTCTTTCATTTGCATGCCAGGTCAAGTGTCTTGCATTGGTTTCACTACGAAACATGCATCTAAATATCTAAATTATAGGAAAATACCATAAGACTTTTGCTGGAGACAATTTTTTCTTATATCGAGATAAACTGTATTAAGGGCACTCATTTAATGGTGCATATTCGGTTTGAAACAAAATGCAATAATTTGGACAAGCATGTATCTTATCATAGCCCATGCCAATAGAGCACAACATTTTTTTGGCCTCATAGGTTCGGTTAGGAAGAACATTATCCTCCAGAAGCATATCTCTCATAATGGCTAATAACTCTGTGAAACTTTTATCCGGCCATCCATTGTCCGCCTTTAAGTTGTACAACTTTAATACCACAAACAGTCTTGTGAATTTAGTTCAACCTTTATACAACGGTTTCTCTGTATATCTTACCAACCTCTCAAACATTTTGGGACAATCTCGAAGATCTTCTTCAAGTGCTTCTGCAATCTCTTCGACTCGATCACAATCGTATGTATCTGTGTCATTGTCGTATGAAGCATATGTCGTACTATCCCAAGGTTCAACATTCTCGTTAATTTTCTCACCATGGAATATCCAACATAACTTCGATCAACTCCACGCCTCAATAAATGTGATTGCAACCCAACTGCGTCAACCCGACCCACAAAACAACAACTTAAGCAAGGACGTTTCATTCGATTGACGTCTTCGGCGTGTTCAACAGTAAACTTAACAAATTACAATATCCCATTCTCGTACTCTTTGGACAATCAATTGGCAAACATCCATTTTTTATCCATGGTCTTACTATTAAGTAAGCTAAACAAAAACAATATTAAAAAAAAAGGACATAGACTAAAAAGTTTAATACCAATTAGGCATATTCATAGAAAATCATAGAAAAAGCTTAATACATGTAGAGAAGTCAGCAACTTCTGAAACTACACAGTGTAATATTCTTGGAAACGCTCAGAAGCTTCACTCTTCACAAGTAACCTATATAAATGATCAATTAATTTCATTATAATAAAAAAAAAATCTATAGAATAAGAATTACATTAGAATATAAATACTATAACTACCATTTTTAATATATAATAATAATATAATAATAATAATAATAATAATAATAATAATATAATAATAATATAATAATATTATATTATTATTAATTATTCCAAAAAAAAATTATTTTATTTTTCTAAAAATGTATATTAATTATTTAGCAATTAGTATTTAGAACTAACTCTAAAGTTTATCATATTTTTTAAAACTATTTTAAAAAAAGTAAAATCATAAAGTAATTTAATTTGACGCATGTAAGAATTGGGGTATCTTGTATATTCTTTTTAATATATATTTTACTAATAAAAAAATATTAAACTAATAAAACAATATTAAATAATCACTAATATTTATACACCATACATCAAGAATATTTATATTATCGATGACCGTTAAAAATCATCAATAATATATTATCATTAATATTTATACACCATCAAGAACATATATTATCGTTTCTATTCTATATTATCACTAATATTCATATTATTGTTTCAACTTTACATTATCATCAAATAATCACTTATATTTTCAACTTTACACCATCAACTATATGAGTTCTTTCAATTTCAATTTCAACTCTATGTGAAGTGTTTTCAATTTCAATACTATAAGTGTTATTACGACAACTTCACAAACTAAAATTTATAGCTCGATTAATTGTATAGGAACATATTTTCTCTCAATCAATACATGCAATACTCATTGTGACATTTACACAAACACCTTACATGCAAAACTCATTGTAACATTTTCACAAACACCTTACATGCAAAAACCACATACCACACAAAACACAATATAATGCAACATTATCAACACTAAATCAACACTATTAACAATATCAACAAAACCAAATGCAACATTATATATCAACATTATCAAATATATCAAAAATCATATCTAGAGGAGAAGAGAACCTTAGTTGTGAATGGAAGAAAGGATGAAATGGTCTTGAATGGAAGAAGGATGAGAACTTTGAATAATGTGGAACAAATATAATCGATATTCGTTTAGAAAAATGGAACTTAAGCGATGTGTGAGAGGATTCGTACTGTGTTGGGTGTGAGAATAGGATTCGTGAAAATGGGGTTCTGAAAATAATAATATTTCTGTGTGTTGGGCACGTTTTATTTTTTTTATAACAGGACTTTAGACAACACTTTTTAAAAGCGATGCGTAAGCCCGCCCTTAGTCAATGTTTCTAGTAGAAAGCGCTGCGTAATCCCCCCCTTTAGGCAGCGCTTCTACAAAGCGCTACATAAGCCCACCCTTTAGGCAACGCTTTTAAAAAGCGCTTTGTAAGCCCACCCTTTAGGCAGTACTTTTCCAAAGCGCTACAGTACCTACCCCATTTAGTAGCGTTTATTCAAAGCGTTTTCTAAAACCCCCATTTAACAGCGCTTTATCAAACCACTTTCACCCTCCTTAGACAGCGCTTTTTTAGAAAGTGTTGTCTAAGGTATGCGACCAAATTTCTGTGTTTTTAAAATGGACTTTTAACAGCGCTTTTGATAAGAAGCGCTGCCTAAGATGTACTGTCTAATTTTATTTTTGACGTAGTGGCGTGAGTGGAGCGATCTTCAAACTATATATATATATATATATATATATATATATATATATATATATATATATATATATATATATATATATATATATATATATATATATATATATATATATATATATATATATATATATATATATATATATATATATATATATATATATATATATATATATATATATATATATATATATATATATATATATAAAATATGTTTTGGAGATGTATATTATAGGAGGATATTACAGAAACACCAATTATATTAAGCATTTTGAATTTCAATTCTTTGTTAGTTAGTTATGCAAGCAAGCATTTTGCATGAGAAATAATATTAAGCTTTGCTCATCTTTACTCGAATTAAGCAGTAACTTTTACTCACTTTAAGAAGGGAATATCTTACGTCACATTCTACAAGTTTTGGTTTAAGATGGTTGATGGACAACCTACATTAACAACGAATTAGGTTTTACTAAACAACAAATAATTTTAAATTATGAATATTAGTATTATAAAAGAGATAAATTAATAAATTATATATATTACTTCTCGTTTATTTTGATTCGAGAATCAATTCTAATATCAAGGGATTTCGGTCTTCTCTTAATCGCATTTCTAAAGGATGGAATAGTAGTTCTCTCTACCAAATTCAATGTCATCACCTTTAAATCAACTAATAATTAATGATTTTATATATAATTTAAAATAAATCATTTATACAAAAACATGACAAATAATAAATTAATATAATATATCATACTAATAAAAAAATAAATTTTAAAAATAATATAATTTTTATTTTCTTATTGGTCTAATATTGCTATTTGTGGTCCTCAATTAATTGAAGTATTAGTCTATATAACTGCACATTATTTATAGAAAAAACATTTTTGAGAAGATAGAATTACGAGTCATCGAGCTAATTTAAAATTTTAAATAAAATTCCTTCATATTCTAATTATTAAATTGTGTTAACCTTGATAGATACAAATTATATATGAAAAATTTAATTTGAATTTTAAAAAAGAATTCAAAAACCTTTCATTTTTAAATTATCATTCACACAATACATCTAAATATATTTAATTATTCATTTTTAATAATTTTCTGTTGGGTATCAGAATAACATGAAATAATTATGACACAACTAAAATATAAGAGAATAGTATAGAAATGAGAAGAAACACAATTGAATGATTATATGATGATGCATAAACAACAATATGAGTTCTCTATATATAAGAGACTCGTGTACTAAAATAAGTTGATACATATTTAGTAAATTATGCTTAATCTTCTCTTTATCATAGAAATCAATGATTTCTAATGCATTGATATTTTCTACAAAACAATTGGCTTTATGTTCTCACAATCTCCCACTTAAAGTCATTTTGTTTGTTTCTAAAATTTATATCCCTTGTTAATTCCATGTTGTTACGTTTTAGATAGGCCATAAGAAGAATTGCACCAATAAAACTTGTTAGTGTTGATCGGTTTTATCATAACATCTGCTAGATTGTCTTTTGTGTGAATCTTCTGCAAGTCCACACTCCCTTCCTCTACTACTTCACAAACTAAATGGTATTAAACTCCTATGGTTTTGTCTTTGAATGAAAAGCTGGATTTCTTGTAATGTGCAAGGCACTTTGATTGTCACAATACACAATAATTTTTTGTTGTTAGTATTCGAGCTCTTCCAATAACCTTTGAATCCATATAGCTTCCTTGCATGCTTGGGAGCTGCCATATACTCAGCTTATATAGTAGATAGAGCTACAACAGTCTGCAATTTGGATAACCAACTTATCGCTCCTCCTGCAATTGTAAATACATAGCCTGTAGTAGATTTTCTTTTGTCAAGATCACCTGCATAATCTGAATCAACATATCCTCTGACACCAAACTCCAATCCTCCAAAACATAATGCAACATCTGAGGTTCGTTTAATGTATCTCAGAATCCTCTTCACAATATTTCAATGCTCTTTAGCAGGATCTGCCATAAACCGACTGACCGCTCCCAATTCTTGTGAAATGTCTGGCCTTGTACATATCATGGCATACATAAGGCTTCCCACCGCTGATGCATAGGGTACTCGAGACATTTCCATCCTTTCCGCTTCATTGCTAGGATTCATACTTGAGGATAATTTATAATTAATATGAAGTGGAGTATATATTGGCTTACAGTCTTGCATGTTGAAGCGCCGCAAAACTTTTCGTAGATAATTTCTTTGAGAAAGCCAAATATTCCTATCTTTTCTATCTCAGTGAATTTGCATCCCTAAAATCTTGTTTGTTGGCCCCAAGTCCTTCATATTGAACTCCCTAGCCAATTATGCCTTTAATTCTTGGATTTGATCTTTGTTGGGGCCTACCACCAACATGTCATCCACATACAACAACAAAATGATGAAAGCATTTTCCTCAAACCTCTTGTAATATGTACAATGATCTGAGCTTAACCTGTTGTATCCAAGGCTAATAATGAAAGAATCAAATCTCTTGTACCAATACCTCAGCGCCTGCTTTAAACCATATAGAGATTTGGTCAACCTGCAAACTAAGTTTTCTTTTCCTTTTTCTTCAAAACCTTCTGGTTGTAGCATATATATTTCTTCTTCAAGTTTTCCATGAAGAAAAGCAGTCTTTACATCCAATTGTTCAAGATGTAAATCATAAGCAGCACACGTAGCTAACACTACTCTGATAGTGGTAAGTCTAACCAACGGAGAAAATATTTCATTGAAATCAATTCCTTCCTTTTGAGCATATTCTTTAACCACGAGTCTTGCAAGATATCTTTCCACTTGATCATTACCATCAAGCTTAATCTTATAGACCCATTTGTTATCGATGGCTTTTCGACCCTCTGGAAGTACAACAATATCCCATGTCTTGTTTCTATGTAAGGCTTCCATTTCTTCCTGCATTGTTGTCATCCATAGAGAATCACTTGAGCAACTCACAGCCTCTTGAAAGGTTGATCGTTCTCCATCTTCTGTTAGAAGATAATATGCATCATGGCTTGCCATAGCATAGTCTGACTGCCAATTTGGTTTCCTTTTTTGACGTGTTGGTCGTCGAACTTCAACACCATCAGGTTCTTCTAGTTCTTGTACCTCGTGCTCTGGTTCTGCTTCAAAAGAATCATCTTCTACAGACTTTCCATCTATATGAAAAGTAGTGATATCTTTAGAAGTACTATCATTTTCCTGTTCCCTTTGCAGTTCATTCTCTGCAAAGATTACATTCCTTCTGACAATAACCTTGCGAGAAGTGGGATCCCACAGGAAATACCCCTTAACACCATCAGCATAGCCTAAGAATATGCATTTCCTGGATTTTGGATCCAGCTTAGTTCTTTCTTAGGAGTTGTACATCACGTACACAGGACATCCAACCACATGTAGAGTAGAATACTCAGTTGGCTTTCCTTTCCACATCTCCATCAAAGTCTTTAACCAATCTCACTTGATGACGATCTATTTATCACATAACATGTAGTTTTCACGACTTCTGCCCATAATGACTTAGCTAATCCTGCAGTTCGCAACATAGCTCTAGTCCTTTCTAGGAGAGTTATATTCATCCGCTATGCTACACCATTCTGCTGAGGTGTATGAGCAACTGTAAATTATCTCATTATACCCTCTTTCTTGCAAAATGCCAAAAAAGCACCGTCTGTATATTCTCCTCCATTGTCTATCCTTAAGCACTTAATCTTCTTTCCAATTTCAAGCTCAATTAGTGCTTTGAATTGCTTGAATATTGAAAACACATCTAACTTCTTCTTGATTGGGTATAGCCACAATCTCTTGGAGTAATCATCAATGAATGATACAAAATATTTTGCTCCTCCTATGGACATTTGTGGTGACTCCCACACATCAGAATGAATCAAGTCAAATATGTGTTTGCTCTTAGTAGTTAATCTATCAAACTTCAACCTATTTTGTTTTCTTAATACACAATGCTCACAGAAAGGTAGACTTACTGATTTGAGCCCGGGTAAGAGATCACTTTCCGCAAGAACTTTCAAGCCTCGTTCTAACATGTGGCCCAGTCTACGATGCCACATTGTCGTTGAGTTTTCTTGACTAGTTGATGCAATTGACACATCACCTTCTTGCAACGTCTCTCCCATAAGAATGTACAGATTTGCAGATAACTTTTATGCCTTCATCACTACTAGAGCACCTCTCACCACTTTCAAGATCCCACCTTCAATATGGGTCTTGCACCCGAGGTCATCTAATTTTCCAATAGACAATAAATTCTTCTTCAACCCTTTCACATGTCGCACCTCTTGAATTGTACGAATTGTACCATCATACATTTTTATTTTCACAGTACCAACACCAGCAATTTCTAAGGCGTAATCGTTTCCCATGAACACTGATCCTTCTGAGATAGGTTGATAAGTGTAAAACCAATCTCGTCAAGGAGTCATGTGCCATGTTGCTCTTGAATCAATTATCCAAACATCAGTGAGTTGTTTACTACCTTTGGAATTAGTTGTTGCTCCGCTATATAGAATCTCTCCATCATCAGAGGTATTGGCAATACATCCTTGAGATGAACTTGCCTCAGAAGACTTCTCACCATTCTTCTTAAACCAACAATCTCTTTTCAAGTGCCCTTTCTTGCCACAATTGTAGCATCTCACATTCATCTTACTTCGAGATTTTGATCTACCATGATTTTGGCTCCCACTGGGGCCACGTTCCACTGATATGCCTCTTGTCATTGTCAAAGCTTCTACTTATTTTGAGTTTTCTTGACGGTCTTCCTTATTTATACGCCTAGACTCTTCCTCAAGAATAGCTCCGGCAACATCATCAAAGTATAGACGGTCTGTAACATTATTATTTGTTAAGTTGATGACAAGTGGATCATATGAATCTGGTAAGCTCTGAAGTAGAAGTTATGCACGTTCATTTTCTGCTATGGTGAAATTTGTCGATGTAAGTTGAGTAAACATCGTATTAAGAGTGTTGATGTGATTTGTCATGGATGTAGATTCACTCATTCGAAGAGTGTAGAGTCTTCTCTTTAAGAAAATTCTATTGTGAAGTGACTTGACCTCGTACAATTTGATGAGAACATCCCAAATCTCCTTTGAAGTTTTCTTTTCGGCAACGCTAGACAAAACTGAATCCGCCAATGCTAAGTGCAAGTTGGCAACAACGTTGTTATCATCTCATTCCACTTCTCATCAGATATTCCCTCAGTTCTATCTTCAATTGCTGCTAAGCAATTATCCTTCCTCAAGATTGCCTTTATCTTCAATTTCCACAGGGAGAAATTACTCTCATTGAACTTCTTAGTCTCAAATTTTGCCGTCATGGTAATTTCAATTAAACTGGATTGCACAATTTCACCGTGAATAATATTTGCAACGAAATATGAACCAACACCAAATGCTCTGATACCACTGTTGGGTATCATAATAACATGAAATAATTATAACACAACTAAAATATAAGAGAATAGTATAGAAATGAGAAGAAACACAATTGAGTGATTATAAGATGATGCATAAACAACAATATGAGTTCTCCATATATAAGAGACTCATGTACTAAAATAAGTTGATACATATTTAATAAATTATGTTTAATCTTCTCTTTATCATAGAAATCAGTGATTCTAATGCATTGACATTTTCTACAAAACAACTGATTTTATATTCTCATATTTTCTACACAACTATGCAACATCAAGTTCAAATAACATAGTGCTTTCATTTCTAAATTATTATTAAAATATGCATCCAAATATATTTAATTATTCACTTTTAGTAATTTTCAACACAAATGTGCAACATCTAGTTAAAATTTGAAAAACATTGTTTTATCTAAGTGTATCGATATTTGTCCATTGAGTTAAGAATGAAGATCTGATATTAAAAGTGGAAACCATCAATCTTGTAAGTAGAGAATTTCCAATTTCAATCGATTTCAATGAGTGTCATAAAAACTATTTAAAATTTAAAATAATTTCATATTTTAATTGTTGTGCCTTTTTCTCCGGGTTGTCAATAATTGGCTAAAAAAAAACTTGTGAATATAGTTTTTAAGAGAATTAGTTTTGCCATCAAAAAATGATAGTAGTACAACTTTTTGTCCGTTTACATGATATTTTTGTGTAATTTTTTATATTATAGTTTAATTGAAATTAGTAGAAGACTTGTGTGTCCGCACGAGTAAATCAAATCTTAAGATAAATAATATATTACAAACACACACAAAAAAAAGTTTAAAAATTTGAATGAGAAATGTTAATTTAAGATTCACAAAACATAATATATATGAAATGAATCTATATATAGTAGGTATGTAAAAAAAGAACATGGAAATACAATAATAATTCATATCTTAAGTCATCCGATAAGACTTACTTGTGGCTGATATATTGATTTAGAAAAGAAAAACTTAAACCACGTTAGTATGAGAAAAAATGTCAACAAACTTCAAAGAGTTGAAAGAGTTGTTAAGAAAAAATCTTATGAATGAAAAAGACAATTTAATAGGTATATATTTGCTATATAAAAAATAAAATAAATTTAAATAAGATTCTTGAAATTGAGAGAAAAATATAGTATAGTGATTAGTACTAAATTTATAATAAAAGCAATCGATAAGTAATATTCTAAATTTGTACTCGTGCACTTCATTATATATTTAAATAATTGTTTTATATTGGATAAGACGGACAAACACAATCTATATCCTTTATGAAATCTATCTATGGATACTCTAACTTTTATATATCTATATTTGCCTTCAATTAATGATAGATGTTTCATGAATTGTTAATGTTTTATTAACCTAACGAATTACCAAACTATGAAGAATATGACCTCACAGCAGGAACTATCATCAACATATTTTGACTTTAACTCAGTTTTTAACTCAGTTTTCAACAAAATAAAAAGAATACAAGTTTGATTCAACTTACAAGACAAAAAAAAGTGTTGAATTTAGCAAAAATCAAAGTTTAAAACTACAAAATCTTAATTTGGTTTTGTCAAATCTATCCTATAATACCAATCATAATCAGTGATTAGTAGATATATGGTCATCTTCTTCTTGCATAATATCACCAACATGGTCATCTTCGCCTCGCTTAACATCACTAGCATGGTCATATTCTTCGTCATCAAGTGGACACAGTTCATCATCTTCAGTTTCAGATTCAGAGTCATCCTCTGAAGTATAATGAGTCTGGAAAAAAAGAGGCATTTTTAAATATTTATTGCGTTAAAATGAAACTACACAAAGAAGCATTATAACCAGTTATTTGAAAAAAATATAAATCTTACTTACAAGTTTTTTCCCTTTGTGATCTTCCTCAGAAAGGGATAGCGCGATTGCACGATCAATTTCTTCTCTCTCAATTTCAGTCAAATAATCATGCACTCACAATTTACCACTATCGCAACTTCGGTCTCTTTTAAAACTAAAAAAGAGAGCTAGTTTTTTTACTATATATTTAACAGAAACTGTTATTACCACAAAATCATCGTGATTATTCAAATCTCTATGATGTCCATATTTCCCATCGTAACCTCGTCTCAAATATTTATGGTTGGAACCCTTTTGACAACATGGTAAACCAACCCATCTAATCTTATTTTCCTACAAATTGGCAAGCATAATCTCAAAATTTACCTACAATTTACATAAAAAATGAAATTCCATAGATTAATTAACCACGCCAAGAAGAAACTACAAGTCATCAAAGTTCAATCAACCTTCGTATGCAGCATGATAGTTATCAATCTCTCTAGAATTTATGATTCATAAATGAAATTTCAAGATAATATACAAGTGCCTATACCAATGTCTATACCAATGTAAATAACATTATATAAGTTACAGAAAGATGATGTGTCTTCAATTCATATTTCATAACCTTTCTCAAATCTTCAACTATCATTTCAATAATTAAAAATCTATTTACAACCATTATAATGTGAACATAAAAATAGAAGAAGTTTCATTTTCATTATTACCAACCAGTATACTATTACAACATTTTGAATATCATAATGTGGAGATTTGTTGGCATGAGATTTATACCTTGGTATCATGTATAACCAACTCAATTTGTTATTGGCCACTTTGCTCCCTCACAATACACATGTCTACACGGTAATCGTCATCTTCCAAAGTTAGATCCCTTTCTATAAATCTTGATTGAAATAGGAGGTTTGGACATCTAACAAACTTCCAAAGTTAGATCCCTTTCTATAAATCTTGATTGAAATAGGAGGTTTGGACATCTAACAAATGGCAATGGTTGTTATGAAGAGTTTGAGATAGTGATAAGTGTAAATTATAGTTTTTTTTAATATATTTTTTGTTGTTAATATTGGTTGAATAAACTCGACTTTTGTGTAAATACGTTTAGTTTGTATTTATTTGTATTTTTGTGTACATAGTGTACCGTTTGATGTTTTTCTATTCATTTTGTAGGTATTTATTGCATTTTGGAGCATCGAGGAATAAGGTGTCGAAGGCACAACTTTAGATGCGCGTTTTCGGAATAAAAGAGCAGTTTTAGAAAGTTCTGTCCAGGAGAGCCTACTTAGCGTGTAGAAGGCCGCTAAGCGCGAGTACGCTCGACGCATTTTGTAGCGCGCTGCTTGCGTTTTGACATTTTGGTAGAAGCATTGTTTTTATCCCGTTTAGCGCGGATAGCGCGCGTAGCATGATTTAGGTCGGTTTAATGTGTAAATATCGTCCAGTTTGCTTAGCGCGGTTTAGGTCGGTTTAAAGTATAAATATCGCGCATTCCGCTTAGCGCGGTGAGCCCTCTAAGCGCGGTCTGCTAATATTTGTTTTATAACTTCATTTTCAGTTTACTTTTTGTTATGGTTTTGGGGAAGTTTTTGCTCCCAACTCCATCAACCTCCAATTTTGTTAGGATTAGATTAGATAACAACTATGGAGTTTGCATACGAATGATCCGGGGTGGATTGCACTTCGATCGGGGATGAAAAACTGGTAGATTTGTGGTTTATTCCTCTTTTTCTTTGTATATTCTCTTTTGGTTGGGTTTGTATATGTATTTACTTTGATCTTATGTATGTTTGTCGCCCTTGACGTTATATAAAACTTGCTTTAAAAATCTTTGTCGATTGTTATCCTTGATTTTTGCTTTATGCTATGGATTTGAGTTGCTATAGACATATACTGCTTAGATTCTTATTTAGGATGATTATCTAATAGTGTCTGAATTCTAGAGGTAGATTTAACGTTGTTATTCACTTAGGATGTCTGTGATTAATGCTTTTGTGTTATTTGTGTCACTCTGAGAGATCGTCAATGCAAGCGAGTATGGTTGATTTCTGTGTTGTTGAGGTGGTTGAGAGATCGCTACCGAGGTGATGCAGTCGGCCTCTCAATTTGGGTTAGAAATGACTTAGGTTGTGAGTGATACGTGGTGACATTGATGAATATTGTAGGTTTAGTATAACAGGTTGATAGGTTTAAGTTTGTGAGAAGTAGTATATATGCATGCTTTATAAGTTATTCCTTTTTTCTTTCTATACGTTTATTTTCTGTTGATACCTTTTACTTTTCCTTTCAACCCATTAAACCCAAAACTCATTAACGAGAGATTTGTCAAATGACATTTCAATTCACCAATCTCTGTTGACACAGTACGATATAACTATATCACCCGGTAAATTAATAACTTACTTTTTGCTTACCGCTTTACCACTTCCAGCAAAATGATGCTGGTAAAGCGGCAAGCAAAAAGTAAGTTATTAATTTACTGAGTGATATAGGTTATATCGTATCATGTCCATAGAGATCAGTGAATTGAAATGTCGTTTGACAAGTCTCTCGTCAATGAGTTTGGAGTTTAATGGATCGAAAGGAAAAGTAAAAGGTATCAACAGAAAATAAATGTATAAAAAGGAAAAAGGAATAACTTATCAAGTATTCATATATACTACTTCTCACAGACTTAAACATATCGACCTGTTATACTAAACCTACAATATTCATCAATGAGATATTTGTCGAACGATATTTCAATTCGTCAATCTTTCTGGATACGATACAATATAACTTATATTACCTGGTAAATTAATAACTTACTTTTTGCTTGCCGTTTTACCGCTTCCAACAAAATGTCGCTGTTGTCGGGGAATTGTGTTTATTGATTCGCATTACGATAAGTTTCTTTGTTTTTTAGTTTTATAATTAATGTATATATTGTATAGAATGTGTAAATAAACTTGTCTATTTTTACTTGTACATGTTTTGTATTTACTTTCCATACTTGTGCATATATATATTTTTCTTTGTTTTCACGTATTGTTGTGAATTATCTCATTTTCATAATGTTTGTTGTATGGATGTTAGGACACTTTCTTTAGGTTTGCGCGGTGTGGACAATACCATGGCATGATGAGAGGAGGTCACTAGCTCGCACAATAAAGGCGTCGAGCTTACAACGTAAAACAAGCATGTTTTATTTGTATTCGTTTATGTATGTGTTGACTCGTGTTTTAACAAGTTGAGATTTTACTTGTTTTAAATTCTCAAATTTTCACTTTTCAACTTGTTAATTCACTTTCAACTATTTGTTTTGTTATGTCAATTTGTGTTTTTATGAAAACTTGTTGTGTTTAGCTTGAGGAAGTTTGTGTGTTGTAAATATTGTACATGTGTAGTTGAGATTATGTAGGTGATTATGGAGGGTGTTGCTGAATTGTTGTTGTTGTCCTGGTTTTTCTGCAACCGGTGTAGCGCGCTTAACGCGCTCTGTGCCGCTTAGCGCGCTCTGTGCCGCTTAGTGCGCTCGGCTGTGCAGAGCCAATGAATTGTTTTTAATTTTTTTCTTGGCTCTCCTTTTCCCACTTCACCCAAGGATTTATAGTATAATAATTAATAATAATATTTTTAATTCTTTCTTTTGTTATTTGGACTCAAGTTTTAGTTAGATAGCTTGAGGTCGTTTTTGGTGATTTTCTGATTTTGAGTGTTTCAACTTGCAGATGTATGGTAATGATAGTTTTTGAAGTTGGTACTCACCAGGTACTCGTTTATCGCTTTCTATAACATAACATGTTTAGGAAACTTTTCATTTGTACAATTACCATGTCATTCATTCTTTTTGCATTACTTGCTCATGACTTGAATCACTTTAGTTTCCTTTTTACTCATAAATGTGAGGAAGCTTTCCATTTTTCACATATGATGAAGGCCACAATTCTTGTTTTAACTAGATATTAGTATGTTTAATCTTTTATTTGTGTTGATTGTATGAAAGCATGAACGTGATCAAAACACTTTTGTTTCATTTTGAGCACAACTACCTAACTAAATAGTCAATTCACCTTGTGAGTGTATGATCGTTTGTAACCCCTTTGAGCTTTTTGTCTATCTCTATGTTGTTTTTGAACCTAATGCTTGTCTAAGAGTGTTTGGTTTTTCTTTTTAAATGGATGTTGATTATTTATTTTCTTGAACCCTCAACTATGATTTTTAGTTGAATTTTTACCTTGCTTTTGAAAGTAGGGGGTATTAATTTTAATGTTGGTTGAATTCAAGTTGGGAAGAGATTTATTTGCTCACTTATATTGTTGATTGCTATGAGGTTGTAAAAGAAAGAAAAATAAAGAAGAAGAAAAAGGGAAAAAGAAAGAAAAGAAAAAGAAAGAAAAAAGAGAAAAGTTTTGAAAAAAAACAAAAAGAGTATGGAATAATGTTGTGTTAATAACTAATGTGTGTTGGTTTGAAATTTGGAATGAAGAAGAAGTTTGATTGAAATTATTTTGTTTGAATCTTTGTGAGTTGATCACTCCCTTAGGTTAAGGAAAGTTTTTGTTTCGATTAGCTTTAGAACTCATCCCTTGTTTGTTAACCAAACCACATTACAACCTTGAAAGGGCCTTGTGATTCTTGCCTTTGTATCTTAAATATGAGTTTTTGGATGAATGCATAATTTAGTCTATTGTTTGCAAGATTATGGATGAGTGTTTTTTGTCCCTCGCCTTTGTGTGTTATTCATCTACCGATGAATTTTTACTATGTGTGATTCATGATTGAGCTTGTTTTGTTTTAGAATGTTTAATATGATTTTTGTACTTAGGATTCGTTTCATTTACATGTTGTCGTTGTAGGATTGTGGTAAGTATTTATCTTGTGTGTGCATTTTTGTTTGAACCATACATTTGTTTTCCGTTTTAAAACTTGTTGATTCATGATATTTTAGTTGATTACTTTTGGTTCTTTGAGTTATTTAGCCTTGTTGATTCATGATATTTTAGTTGATTACTTTTGGTTCTTTGATTCATCATTGTGCAGTGTTAGTGTTGTAGAATAATGTTTATGTTCGGTGAATCTGAAGGCAGTAATTGGGGTTAATATGCAGAAGGTTGATAAAAATAAAGGGTAGTTGTTGAAAATTGAAGATAAATGAAATGG